>OY728143.1:1368120006-1373120006 GCA_963277665.1 Viscum album
ACTACCACTCGCAATGCAACGCGGTCTACTCCATATTCATTGGTATATGGAACAGAAGCAGTCTTGCCAATTGAAGTTCAATTGCCCTCACTCAGAATAGCCATTTGTGATCAGTTATCAACAGATGAGCAATCCCAAAAGCGTTTGAATGAATTGGAACAGTTAGATGAGAAAAGATTGTGCACTTTGCACCACTTGGAAATCTATCAGAATCGAATAGCACGAGCTTTTAACAAAAAAGTTCGTCTTCGTTCATTCATTCAGGGAGAATTGGTATTGGTTCTTAAAGCACCAATGATACCAGGAAAGAAACCTCCCAAGCTTGAACCAAAATGGGAAGGACCTTATTCAATACATAAGGTCTACTCCAATGGAGCGTATTCTCTAATCTCAATGGATGGAGAACACATCACGACTCCAACTAATTCCAGATTTCTGAAGAAGTATTTTGTATAAACACAAAATATTGTTCCCAGAACCAAGACTCTTACATTTGGTTCATACAGAAAAGGTCCGGTATGACCTTAAACTACACAATGGTCCAGTATGACCTTAAACTACAACTTCGTCCAACATGACGTTAAACTGTGTCACCTTCAATGTCCGAGATGACATTAAACTAAATTTTGTCCCTGCAACATGACATTAAACTGTGCAGCACCAATAGTCCTAACTGCAAGACTTTAAACTGCATAGTCCCTGATTTTGTCCTACATGACAATAAACTGTATAGAAGTTCCTATATTTTTTCCGAGATGACATTAAACTATATTTTGTCCTAGCGACATGACATTAAACTGTGTGGCACTTTCATCGTCCAGCATGACGTTAAACTGTGTTAAGTCCCTTATTGTCCTACATGACACTAAACTGTAT
Source organism: Viscum album (assembly GCA_963277665.1). NCBI lineage: Eukaryota > Viridiplantae > Streptophyta > Magnoliopsida > Santalales > Viscaceae > Viscum > Viscum album. The sequence continues at coordinate 1,368,120,883 of OY728143.1, forward strand.
TCTGTCCGAGATGACATTAAACTATATTGTGTCCTAGCAACATGACATTAAACTGTGTGGCACTTCCAACGTCCAGCATGACGATAAACTGTAAAAAGATCAGAACTGATATCCTCATATTGATTCACCTTAGTCTTAGCTACATGACTTTAAACTGTACAGCATCAGTTCGTCCTTGCTATATGACGCTAAAACTATACAGCAATGGTCCAGTATGACTTTAAACTGCAACTTCGTCCCACACGACATTAAACTGTGAAAAAGTTCCATAAACAGTCCAGCATGACCTTAAAACTGCATCATTCCTGGTCCATGTATACGACCATAAACTATTTGCAAATATGTCCAGCAAGACGTTAAATTGTGACGTCCTAACTACATGACGCTAAACTGTATAAAAGTCTCTCACGTCCGGAAAGACGTTAAACTATATAATCATCAAAAGTCTAGCATGACATTAAAACTGCACAATCCCCCTTTCGTCCAATATGACGTTAAACTGTATTGTCCCCATCGTCCTAACTACATGACGCTAAACTGTACAGAAAGTCCTTGATATGTCCTACATGACATTAAACTGTGCATCGTTAAGGTTGTTATTACCTCTTGTTTCTCACACCGAGTATGACTCACGTGAACTTAGAGCGAACATCAACCATAACACTCCCTTTGGGCCACTAACCATGTGTAAGTCCCAACAACATTTTTTTAGATCATTGTCCACAAGAACAACTTGATCATTAATTCATTCTTTAATTGAACTACACAGACTTTGATCCTTGCCCTCCAGGCTGGGTATGTAGGCAACCTCCCAAAGGTTCAAGCCCAAAAACAATCTCTTCACATTGGTTCACCACCATCTCATAGATGATGATTTGTGAAACCACCCCTGGAATCAATATCTTTACATTGATTCACTTTCGTCCTTGTTATATGACGTTAAACTATACAACACTTTTGTCCGGTACGACAATAAACTACAATATTCTTTGATTTCCTCATTTGAGAAGGAACCATTATTTAACATTGATTCTTTTTTCAATCATGGTTTTCATTTTTTCAAAAGACTACATACATACATGGTAATGCCTAAACTTTTTATCTTAGGTTAAAACCATCATTGCACTAAAGTCCCCTTTTCACCCTTCACATGTACGAACCAAATTTGTACAAAGGGTAGATCTAGAACTACGTGGACTTGATTCCCATCCTTATGGGATACGTAGGAACATTCGAGTGTCCCTCGAATCCAGTCCCAAGTCTTTTGGGCCTAACCCCAAATTTCACTTTCAGTCCCTTGGCTGAAAAGTCTTCATGAAAACACACACTGTGTATTCATTATTATGGTCCGAATTCTATGACCCTAAACTAAGATCACTCATACTTTCGTCCTACACGACGTTAAACTGCATTTCAAGAACTACGTATGGCTTGATTCTCATTCTTATGAGATACGTAGTGAAGTCCAAGTTTCAATTCAGGACCCAGCCACAACATGATTATGGTTTTCATTGACCTATGTATCTCTATATACATTGGAAAATACCCATCTTTATGTATTATAATCCTAACCTTAAATATTTTCAGATCTTCATAACCCTTTTCATGACTTATAGTCACAAAAATGTCAAACTTCTGAGAATTCTTTTGCCTGACTATGCAGCACGTGCCCATAGGTGGCCTTGCATAAACAGTCCACATAACAGACTTGTCAGCCAAGAGATGCTATTTATTTTGACCATGCAGCCAATTCCCATAGGTGGCCCTGCATGTTTTCAACCCCCTAACGGGTTTGTTAAATAATAGTAACTTCATTCTTGGGAAGAATGCCTCTTTTGTCCTTATTTGTCTTAAACGACAGTATGTAGGGATCCGCAAAAATAGCCATCCTTAACATATTTGTCCCATATCTTTTTTCATGATCTGAAAGTATTCAAGTCTATGGTTTATTCTTCTTCCCTACGTTTGGGTCAGACCTTCGTAGGAGTGATATTCATCCAGTTCTTCGATATTCTTGTTTGGAAATATCTTCTCCATATTCAAGTACCTCTTTCCATACAACAAATTCTATGCTTTAGAAAATTTGAATCCCCATAAACTTTCATTGGCTTTTAGCACTAGGAAAGTAAATTTCTGAGAGTTCTTTTGCCTAACTATGCAGCACGTGCCCATAGGTGGCCTTGCATAAACAGTCCACATAACAGACTTGTCAGCCAAAAGATGCTATTTTATTTGACTATGCAGCCAATGCCCATAGGTGGCCCTGCATATTTCAACCCCCTAACGGGTTTTGTTAAATAATAGTAACTTCATTCTTGGAAACTACTTCTTCTAATGCTATTTAGCTCTTTTTCATATCATTCCTCAGATTCAAATATTCTTAAAGCCATAGTTTACATTTTTTCCCTCATACTTGAGTATGGTAAATATGTTTTCAGATAAATTGTCAAGGAATTGAATCCATTTTAATCCATTTTCGGTCAAAGCTATTTCGACCTTAAACATTAGCCCCTTTATGTCCGGCTTGCATGACTTTAAACTGCCCACACAAAAGACAAAGGAACTTTGAATAAAAGTCAAGTTACAGCTCACTAAATATACATTTTTTGTATGATTTAGGTAATATTGAGCAGTTAAAAGGTTCAAAGTTTGTAGGGTTATTTGTAATAATCCTAGTAAAAATCAAACTATGCTTACTAAGCCCATTGGCTTAAGTAAATTTGAAGCAGGTAATGGAAGAATGCAAGTACAAATGATTGAAGACAAAAGTGTTTTTCATTGATACACAAGAGTTAGAAGGACATCCACAGATTGGAATCTCTTCTCTTTTTCAAGAAATTACAGGAGATTGTCAACAAAAGTCTTCATTTTATGTATAGCATCCTGAGCCTTATCAACAGTTGCTTGAAGCTCGTGCACTTGACCAGCTTCACTCTTTTCAGCTTGCTGAAGTGCCTTCTTAGCATCTGCAATGGCTTTCATGCCATTTATATGAGTTTCATCCAATGATTCATTAAGCTGATCAAGTTCCCCAGTAACAGCATCTAACTGTTGCTGGAGTTGCACCTGCTGGACGACCTTTTCTTTGATTTTTTGCTTCAGATCCTTCATCTTGACAACATAATCAGCTTCAGCCTGGGATATCGCAGCCTCAAATTCGCCTATGTTGACTGACAATTTCACTCTGGTCAAATCTTCGCGACTTGTCTGCATTTGCTCCCTCCTGAAGATAATCTGTTTCACTGCAGCATGGATCTTTTCATACCCAAAACCACCAAGTCCCATTATAACAAATTGGGATGACAATCGGGAAATTTTTGATGGTAGCTCTTCTAAGGGCACCCCCGATATGATGTTCCATATATTGTTCCACGCCTTACGTCGTGAAAAGCTGAACGCTTTGAGCATCTCTGGATCTGATTCAACATCTTCGTCAGAAGGGGGTATGTAATCTGGAATTAACATGCTTAAGGAAGTGCCTCGTTCTGCTCTTTCCCCTCTGACATGGGCTTCTTCACTTTCAATTCCCGTTGGGGCAGAGGCTGAAGCCTCATCTCCGGATCTAGCCATTACAGTTGATGGCCCTACATGATCAATTGAAAGATTTTAGTTGAATCTTAAAGGATAACAAAAGAATGGATTGTCTTGCAAATAAAGTACAATCACAAATATTGTTATCCCTTACCCAATGGTGGTTCAGCAACATGAGAAGACTTCTCCCCATCTTTCCCGGTTTCAACAGGATTTTCAAGATGGGTCTCAGGAGAGTTTATTGGATTTAGCTCTACTTGAGCTAATGTTTCTGCAATGATAGGGTTGACATCAGTGTCCACACCCTCTTCAGGCATTGGCAGTTCAGCAGCTTCTACGGAAGAAACTGCATATTATTTTACATCATGGTTAGAAATATTTTCTTTTTAAAGAAAAATTTGGGCGAAGGGTAACACTCACGCCCAAGGTCTTCTAAATCACATGACAATCTAGCATGATCATAAAATTCTTCAAAAGTCATTCCTTGATTCATCATTTCATCCAATGATACTTCAGAATCTTGGTTAGTCTCACCAGTGGGAGCATTTGCTATGTATTCTTGCTGACTTATGTCCTGCAACCCCTGACCCTGGACAGCATCTTCAGTAGTGGGAGGGATACTGGGAATGGATGGCAGCTCTTCTCCAGGAGCTACCAAGTCAGCTTGAGTTTGTGGTTGTTCTACAGCACCCTCCACGGCCTTTGAAGAAGGATCAGTCCCTTCCCTCAAGGGGGAAATTGAAGAAGCCCCTGCAATCCTCAGAAATATGAGTAACCATATGATTATAGGTATAAAATCATGAGTGTTTGAAGGACTTACCACTGCTAATGAAACGTTTAGCTAAGGATTTCCTCCTTCGTTGCCTTGGCTTCTTTTGCTTTTTTGGAGTTTCAGCTGTCTCCTTTATTGGCACTTGGATTGGCGAATGAAAGGCTATGTCCAGTGCCTCATTCATGGCCTGCTGGCCTGGAGATATCTCGCCTGGTTCGCGAGGAGAATCAGCAGCAGCCCCAACAGCGGTACCACCAGGGCTATATTGTGGCGAAGGAACCCCGGTCCCTTTCTTTGCAAGCTGCAAGATGAAGAAAATAACTTCCTTAAGTAACAAAGCTTCAACTGAAATCAAGTTGCAAAGAAAATAAGGAAAGAAAACTTACATCTTTAGGAGCCACGTACTCTTGCCACTCCTCATCTCCAGAACCACCATCCCCCTTAGTGGTGCCACGATCAATCATTTCCTTCACCCGCCTGGTGATAGGAACCGAATTATCAGTGGCATATATGAGCATTTCCAGCTCTCTGATGTAAGCCCGCACTTCATTGGGGTTATCTCCGTATTGAAGGTCTTTGGAAGCTAGAAGATATCCTATCCCAGGAAGTTGTAGGCCCTCACACAAATCCAGCCAGGCGGTTTCAGTATCACAGTATAAGCTCTGCCATAGCTGAACAGCCTCTGGTCTTAGATATAAAGGCTGTGAGGAAGGTCCTACAATTTTTGATTTTAATTTCTTCCCAACTCCTGCAACTACAGATAGAGAATAAGAAAGTGAGACTTATTACTTTATAAAGTAGCAGTGATTGAAGTTATTACAATCAAATAACTCACCAGGAGCTGATGGAGTGGGTCTTTTAACTCTGGACGGAGGATTATATCGGGCACGAAACCGCTTTGCTGCCGGTTGTGCCTCATCATCCCCATCATGATAATCTGAGGAATCAGTTCTAGAGGAGGAGTCTGTTGAACCTATTTCAGGAGGAGAAGCATCACCTTCATGAGGAAGAGTTTCTTTCTCTACAGTCCTCTTCCTCTTTCCCACTTGATATACAGGATGATTCAATATCCCTTTGGGATATGATGCTATCCAGTGTTCGGCATAAAATGTAGTCAGATAATGTGCCGCTTTTTCAACTGGTAGATCAAATACCGCCCCAGTCTTCTCTCTTGATGTCAGCAGCCATAGTTGTCGAGCAACCATCGGATGTTGCTCTAACCTGACATGTACTGGAGGGGATACAACAATCTGTTGCAAACATTTGAATTGGCGTGCAAATCTATATGGAGAATAGGCCTCGCATATGATTTCTCCATCAATCCTGGCTACTAACACGCCATCCCTGCAAGCTAGCATGTATGCCCTCAAATCCAAAGGGGCTTTCCCATCATCAACAAACCGCCCAGATGGCGGACTTCCATAAGGAAAGAAGTTGAATTCCTTATACATGCTTAGTCTTACTTTTATGTCATAACCATTGACATCTAATGGAGCAATTCCAGAGAATGCTTGCACTGACGGTCTGAAAGAGCTTCCAGGAATTTGTAATCCATTCTGTACATTGTAAGTCCTGAAGTGAGTGGCGATCCATCCCCACAAAACCTGGAATGGTCCCACTATTCTTAAAGGAGATTTACCCTGGAAGACGTGAAGTAAACTCCTGTGGATCTTTGCTAAAATGGGGGTAGCTAACCCAACCATTTTTCCCTCAGCTAACTTGGCCGCAATGACGAAGGTCCCTGGCCTAACGCCTCCCTTCGAATCCCTGACCGGCAAGAGGTAAATACTGAGCCACATTTCCAAGAAACCCGCCAGACGAGTTTTCTTTGGAATTCTTTGATTCACTTCATAGCCCCATTTTTCAAACTCTCCTGCTTCTAGAGTTGGCCAGAATGTGCCAAGAGCTCCTCTCTTCTCAGGTTTTGGACAAGTGGTAGGACGTCTGGGCCGGGTATCCTTGGATTTCTTTTTCTTGGATCCTTTTTCCTTTGGCTCCATCCCTTTCTTCTCAGTAAGAAACACCTTCATCCATTCTTCCGGATGGATATCTTTTCTGAAATGAGTTAATGAGGTCTCTGAACTCTTGAGCTTGTGAAAGATTTTGAATAATTCTCGAGCCAAAGCAGGAGTCTTCTCTGGATCATTCCAAGTCACCTTGGGAGGAATGAATTCATCATACATATCACCCAAGATTGGAGCTCCTGAAATCTTGTGGACATCCCACAAACTGATACCTACTTCTCCATGATTCAAGTGGAAAGAATTAGTCGCTGGACTCCAGTGACTGAGTATCTCTGGCACGAAGATATCATGTCTGTAAATATATGTCTGCCCAACCCAAACAGCTTCATATATTGCAGCTCTCTTCAGATCCTCAATAAACTCTGCGCAAGTCTGTCGCACCCAGTATGCCCACATCCAAGTTGGCTTCACACCTCCCCCAGGGCGGAAATCCCAACTTTTCTTCCAGCCTTTGGACTGATCCATCTGAGCATCTCGGAAGATTGAAGGATGACAATGTGGTTGAAGCTCAGGTGTATGTTTTTTCAGATCTGGTGTGCAAGGGCTATGATGCATCACATAAGCCTTCTCTACTGTTCCAGCAGTTTGAAATACTCCTCCGCCTGAGATATTTGCTGAAGAAAAATTGGTATAATTCTAAAACCAAGAAAATGGAAGATAATTCTTTACTTCTGGAATAATGACTTCTTGCAGATGACCATGACCATACAAAGGTAGATAAGTGCAGTGAGGAAAGTCGTAATGATATTTCTTCAGATACTTAGCCAAATCTGGAAGAGTGCTGTTTTTGACAGTATAGTAATCAGGGCCAATGATATTCATCATATCATCTATCCGCTTGCTAGCCAGTTCATCAAGTAATCCAGGTCTAAGATCCATTGAATCTACACAGGAGTTGAATAAATTAAACTCTTAAATGGGTTTTATTTTTCATAAAATTTGTGAAAGAATTTGAAAAAAATGGCTAAGGCATTAAGGCGCGCAAGTATGGAGATGTCGCGCAAGTGGTACATGTGCCGCGCAAGTTTTGGTCGCGCAAGTATTACCGCGCAAGCCCTATTACCTTGAGAGTAGCGCGGCAGCGAAGAAACAGCGAAAACAAGAGACTTGCGCGACGAGGAAGACTTGCGCGGCGAGAGCTCGAGAAATCCGGAACTTCAGATGCCATCTACGGCCGGAAGCCGTGTATTTATAGGCCAGGGGGCCTATCTGCGCGCCGCATCCAGAGTGCTCAATGCCTGCGCGACGAAGACTTGCGCGCCGACTTCTGTGCATTTGAAGACTTGCGCGCCACCCTTTTCCTTTAGAGGGATTCGATTTCCTCAGAGTCAAATACTCATTTTCTCTCCGGATCCAACTCTGAGGGGGGACTTTTGTTGACGCTCCTTTCGTCACGGAATCTAAAGTTCGGAAAAGGGAATATCTGAGCTCAAAGTGATTAATCCTTTGAAGAAACATCAAAAATCGACAAAGGGATGAAAAAGGAGAACATTGCCCATAGGTCGCGCAAGTTCCCTCTTGGTCGCGCAAGTACACTTGCGCGCCGCCTCAACACTTGTGCGACCCCTCATGGTCGTGCAAGGTACTTGCGCGACAGATCTGGTAACCGCCCAGTAACCGCCCGGGGTCTTCTTTTGCCTATAAATAGACCCTGTGGGCCCCCCATTCGGGAGGATCTTTTTCCAGAAACTCGGATCAAAGCTCCCGACGCCCAAGTCTCTTCTCAAAGCTTCCGGAACACTTCTAAGGTAATTTCTTACCTAGAATGGAAGATCTAAAGGGAAGAAGGAAGGCCAAGTGTTGAAACTTAACAAACACTTGCGCGCCGACTTAATTCCTTCAATATAACTTGCGCGTACCCTCTCTGGAAGAACCTCAAGAGGATTATAAAGGGTTTAATAAAGAATCGCTCAAGTATTTCAACTCTGGTTGAAAATCGCGCAAGTATCCCTCATGTCGCGCAAGTATACTTGCGCGACCACAACTTGCGCGCCGCCGCAGGACTTGCGCGACTTTTAATACTTGCGCGCCCCTATCTTTTTGGGTGCCCACCTTGCCCATTTTTACCCCTCTTAAGCCATTTCACCCTTCCTATTCAAGATTCAGTCTTCAAGATACTCTTCAAAGCCATTTATGGCATGATTTCTTGGTTGGACATCCTTATCTGAAAGGAATTCTGTGAAATATCTCTCAAAACCTAGTGATTTAAACATCTTTATATCACCAAAAATTGAGAGTTCATTCATTCAACCTCATCCTTTAAAGATGAGAGAATCCTAACTTGGGCATCTTCCTCAGGAGTAAGCCCCAATCAAGTCCTCTAAATCTTGAGCATCTTTCTTAAGAGTAAGCCTCAACCCCAACTTTGGGCATCCTCCTCAGGAGTAAGCCCCAAGATTCTTAAAAGTTCCCAAACTTGGGCATCCTCCTCAGGAGTAAGCCCCAAACCTTAATCCCTAACCTGGGTCTCCTTTTCAGGAATAAGACTCAGTCATAACCTTGGGCTTCCTTTTCAGGAGTAAGCCCCAAGTCCCCTAACCTAGGCTTTCTTCTCAGGAATAAGTCCTAGTCATAAATCTTGGGCATCCTTCTCAGGAGTAAGCCCCAAGTCTCTTAAAATTTCTCTTAACCAGTCATAAATTACCTTTGATTTGGGTTTCCTCTTTAGGAATAAAACCCAATCATAAGTCCCCTCCTAACTTGGGCATCCTCCTTAGGAGTAAGCCCCAAGATTAGAGTATTCAAATCTCCATGAAGCACATATAACTTTGTGGACCCTGTTCTTGGATTTTCTCCCTAAAAGTAAATCCTAAACTTTCGTCTATCTGGGCAGTCATCTATACATAAGCCCCAAAACAAATTCTTATGATTGCATCTTTTATGGCACAATTGTCTGAATTTTACCAATACCTCTTGTTTCTCACACCGAGCATGACTCACGTGAGCTTAGAGTGTAAAAGTAATTATGACATTCATCCTTGAGCCATCAATCATAAAACATCATATCCCATCCCTCGAACTACGTGGGTTCTGATTCCTTTTTCAAAACAAAGGATACGTAGGTAGCCCATTTATGGGTTCGATCCCAACATTGAAATAATCTCTGTCCTTCTGAATGACGATAAACTTCAAGTGCCCCACTGAGTGGCTTTAAAACCAGCCTGGTCATCAAAATGACCAAGAGACTTTTATATAAATGTTTTGAAGGATACCATTGACCAAGAATCTCTAAAAAAATATAGATGATTCTATATTGATGAAGAACCTCGAATACATATAAAAGATTCTCTAAATTTCTTGCATATTTAATCATTGATTGTTAAAACTAAAGGAAAGCTCATTTTATACTTGGTAATGTAATAAGGATTCACGAACTTAACTTAAATCTATAAAGAGAGTCCCGGAGTAGACAATAATTCCCCTCAAAAAGGTGTGATGAGTCCGACCTCCCATCCTCTCGACCAATGCAAATTCCTAAGCCTCATTAGCCCACAAGCTAATGAGCGCCTGCCTTTGGAAATTAGGTCCAAATGGATGTGGAATCATTGGATGTTTCTGGTTCTACGAACAAACCCGTTAGAAACCGATCAGAACGTTTGAATCTCCCGTCCAGGAGGTCATCCCCGGATTCCGCGCGAAACAGTGGTCCATTAGTGGAATTTAATAGATGTGGTAGTGATGTTGATGTGTGCTGATGATAGTGGTGTTTATAGTGTTGTGTGTTGGGTAATATACCCTTAGTTTTGGAATGTGTTCTATTGTATATTCATTAAAGTTTTGGTATTTGTTGTGCACCACTTCCTGAGTTGGGTAACGCGGTCGATGCCTTTATAAGGTTTTGGGTTTTGGGTGATTTCCCAAACATTTAGGATGGAAGTGATATGAATGGTATACGACTATACCTTTCCCTTATTTCTCTTCTAGGAATAGAATAGGCTATGATGGACTGAGGCAATGTTGGTTATAATTTGGATGCACAATGGGGTACATGGAGGGAGGATAGAATGTGGTTGATTTATTTCATGATTGCATACTCTACCGTAATGAGGTTGTGATATGCGGATATGTGGTGATGCTGTTGTGGCTATGATTATGAATATGTGATATCTGGTTATGGTTATGTGGATATAGAGTGGATGGGGGCACTATGATTCATTTTATTGGGGTATAAGGGTGACTAATTCACTGAGGAAGTGGATGTGGGGTACCTATATCATATATATTCTTGATATTATGTTACTATATTTGTATGTGAATTTTTTTGAGTGATCCTTAGTGAAGATGGTGATATTTGACCTAACCATTAAATGAGTTGGTTTCATTGTTTATTCACTTAGTCATTATTATGATTTTTCATATTTTCATGAGAGGTTTTGAGAATTATCCTACTAAGTATACTTTTATGGTAACCCCTATATATATTCTATTTTTTAATAATTTTTTAGGATATATTTGGTGATCATGATAGGCTATACTAGCTCATGACATGGAGTTAGTTAGTGTTTATGGAGTTTTTTTTTGTAGGATTTTTCTTGTGGTGTCTCATTTGGAACTTTTGGTTTTATGTATGACATTACATGAATTATATAATTGGTTTATTTATTATTATATAGAGTTAATTGATGTTTTTCCCTTCTTATAATTTATGAGGGTAATGCCTCCCATATGTACTTATTTATATCCTAAGTGATAGTCCCCAACCCGTATCCTATTAGAGGTATACTTCAGGGGTCATTTTTGTCATCATTGTCAACCTAAGAGGGATTTTAGTGGGGTTGGGTTATGAATATCCATGTTTGTTTGAAATCAATATATGTAACGAATCGGACCTGATCAGCCACCCGAACAGTGCTAAACGGGTTGGGTGATACTACCTTAGGTGCACCTCCCCGAACGCCAAAGGCTGCCGACTAGCAGCGAGGGTCTGATAGGTATAGTGGGGAGGCTATACCCTCTCGGAGGATAATAATAGTGGTACTGGTCCAAGTATAACAGTAGAGATGTAGTGGAATAAAAGACTCAGCAGAATCGAACCAGACCCGCAGAGCGGAATCACATTCAATATCAATAAACAACAGAAGCAATAAATATAAACAACAGTAGCAGAAAGTAAACACAAGATCATGATAAACACTGGTAACTACTAAACAAACCAAACATGCATCCATAGCAAGTCACCAAACAAAAGGGGCGCCAATGGCTAAACAACAGTAGCTACAAACAAGTAAGCATGCTGATACAAGTAAATAAAAACAAAATAGAGTAACCCCAGCTAAGTAAGACCTCAAGGTCCATACCATCTCCATGAAACAACTAACACAACCCAGCTCCTGAAGCTGGCCTCTTTCCTGTACGTAAATCTATAAAGTTTACATGCATTCCGAAGTGCCTGTGTAGGGTGTGAGACAAATCTCAGTAGGATACCACCCAACGGTGCATACCTAATATGAGTGTTTAAGTAGTCATGCATTTATAAGGAAATCAGTAAACAGTACAATGCATAAATAAACACTAACTCCCCTGGTGCTCAGCAGCCACCACAGAGTGTCACCTGCTTTGTCCAATGCTGAAATCTCTATCATGTAACCCGGCACCATGTGCCCCCTGACATCGTGTGTCTCAAGTACCGACGTCCTGAAGGCATGCCCAAGAATAGTAAACCGTCACCTTATGCCTCCGGACACCTCGTGCCTCAAGTGCTGACATCCCGAAGGCACGTCCAAGAAAAAACCTAGAGGAACAGCGATGTCTGCCCTCAAACAATGTAACTGGAGGGACAACGATGTATGCCCTCAAACAACGTATCTGGAGGGACAACGATATTTGCCCTTAAACAATGGAAAGCCTCAGCCCCCAACCTGATAGCCTCAATGCTATCCTCTGAAGGCTCCTCACCTCCCATGTGGCTTTCTATGACAATCACCCCCAACCAAAGTACCTAAACCACATCTACAGGGGCCTCTACCCACACAAGTGGTCCAAACCACCTCATCACAGAGTATCTCTGTGTGCACACTACTCAAAGTTCCAGGTGAGTGGTAATCACCAAAATAATACCTAATCCACCAACACATCTGACACCTCGTGTCCCTATGACCATGCCGCTCAAGTCTGATGGACTCGCCATCCAAGTAACCAGGGCCATACCCAACCTGACAGTCGTACTGCCTCAAACCGACTTCCATGATGCCCAATCTTGTGGTCAAAACCACCCAAAGTAACCTGGGCCAATACCAACCTATGATCAGCATCACTCAACAATATTCGGGCCATGCCCAACACCACTCAAGGGGTCCAGCATATGCAATTCAGCAATTGAATATATAACATATTTAAACAGGAAACATAACCAGGAAAAATATTCTAAATAGTTTATTTTCACTATGCAAGGTGTTTTACCATACCATAACTTAGGTCTTGAATGCCTCTAAAAATTTATATTAGGATTAATAAATTAAACTCAATAGTTTATAACAGTATAAAACAAATTTAACCATTTTGGCATCCCCTGGCCAAAATGCCCCGATGAGCAATGACCCCCCACCCAACCCCGCTCAAGCAAAACTAGAAATAGGGCATACCCAAAGGCATACCATAGGTCCATAAACAATGTAATAAAAAATATCAGATAATAAATGGGTCCCGCTCAAAATACTCAAAAACGCGTCATAGGCTGCATCACCCAAATGACCACGAAAACACAAAAGGAGGTATGCACCACCTACCTCATACTAATACGATGTTACTCCTCTAATGACATCCTCCAATTAAGTCTAAAACGTGGTAGATCTACAAAAGAATCAAAACTGCTCAAACCCCTAAAACTCATTCTAGAACAGAAATCAAGAAAAATAGCTCAAGGGGAATCAAGGCCTTACCGAGGGGGTTCTAACGGATCAAACGATGCTCAAAATGGAGTTCAGAAGAATATCCGGAAGGGATTTTAAGGTCTGACCGGCTCTCCCCACACGAGGCACAAGAGGGAGGAAGAAAAGAGAGAAGAATGGGAAATCCCAAGTCACCTGGAACTTAAAAAATCTAACTTTAAGGGGTCGCACGGTTACCCCGCGCGGTTTGAAAAACCGTGTTCCAACCGTGCGGTTGCTACTGCCTCACCCAAGAACTTTGCATGGCCATCCCGCACGGTTTGACAAACCATGCGTCGCCCGTGCGGATCCCACTATCTCATCAAGAGACTTCGCATGGCTTGTATGCATGGTTTGTTCAGACCGTGCACCAACCGTGTGCACCTGCACTTCCTCCCCAACTTATAAAAGTTTTTCCCCATAAACAAGTCAAAATTTAAACAGGGTTAGGATTTGACCCATTCTAAAAACCTGGGTTCTTACAATCTCCCCACCTTAACATAGCTCGTCCCCGAGATATCCAAAAAAACTCGAATATGGCACCAAACATACCACCCCGTTCGAAGTAACCCAGACTTCCCCAGTCTCAAAGGTCCTGGCTAAATTCCTCAAGGGGCTCCCCACCTTAGGAATCGCCTAACCCGGTCTCAACCAAAAAAAAAATCAAAGCAACAAGGTTTACTAACCTGTTTTCTGGATGCATAGTCCTTCCGTGATGCATCATCACCCCTACACCTCATTGGTGTTCCCGTGTCATCCCCTACACCCAACGTATCCTGCACTGCATCAGTGTCCACCTCCACGAGGTCCTACATCCCATGGATTCTCAAAAATGAACCTGGTTCCTAGCACCTCAAGTATCTCGCATCCTCAATGCCCCGATGCCCATGGAACCTCAAGTAACCCGCATCCTCGATGCCCTGATTCCCACGGCACCTCAATTAACCCGCATCCTCGATGCCCTGATGCCCACGACACCTCAAGTAACCTGCATCCTCGATGCTCCTGATGCTACGCATCTCATACATACATATATATATATATATCATGCACCAGATATGGTGTCAATCCCACTGACTAGCATCTAGTCAGTCCACATAAATCATGTGCATCACGTGCACTCAAAACGGACATGCCTCAACAGGTCATGCCAAAAAGAAAACGAGAAATCACGGCCACACCTGTGGTGTACCTCTAACCATTATCAGTTCATCAACCTGATCAGCCTCTGGTAGCTCCATAGCGTGCACCTTGCCTAAAGTATGGTTGCATGGCCCCCCTGCGGTGCTGCTCCAGCTACCGACCACTGACCTATCAGCTGGATCTCGTTGTCTCTATCATTTCCTCTGCGTGCAGTTGAAACCCGGCTACCCTCTACTGGTACCGAACCTGAACCAACTCCATATGCCACCATCTGTTCTAGTCCCTACCTGCCGGCTATCTGAGAAGTCTTCCTACAAAATCTCTCCAGATTTCCAACCTATCTACATGCCCGACACTCCTTAGGAGTCCTATCACACTGAATCCGAACATGTCTCGGTTGTCCACACTGAAAGAAAATCACTACAGAACTACCATGAGGTGGTCTAGCTAAATCCCTGGCCTGACTGTCCTATTGGAACTCATCCCATCCTCGCTTCCTGCTAACTGAACCCTCACCTTAAGCTATCATCCGACCCACCTAGGGAATATCCCTCTGGTTGCCCTCCTCTATGAGCGTCTGATTCACCGGCTCTGAAAAAGAACCCAATCTAAAGATATTCACCTAGACCCAAATGGCATGTCTTAAACCATCCTCGAAGTGCCTCACCCTAGTTGCGTCATCACTTACCATACCAGGTGCAAAGAGAGACAACTTAGTGAAAGTGGCTGCATAGTCCATGACGGACATGTCTCCCTTCTGAAGACTCAAGAACTCACAAGCTCTCTTTTCCCTTAGTGTCTCTGGGTAAAACTGCTCAAAGAACTTTTCCTCAAAGTCCTTACATGCCATTCCCTCATGCCTACGAGCCTGAACCTGTACAGCCCACCAACGCTTTGTCGGTCCTCTCATCATGTACGTCACCAGCTTGACCCTCCACCCTGGAGGCGTCTTGAGCTTCTCAAAGATCATCTGAATAATCTCTATCCAGTTCTTAGCCACCTGCAGACCACCCTCACCCTGAAAAAGCGGTGGGTTCTGTAACTGGAACTCCCATGTCAGATATTCCATAGACAGCTTTGTACCTTGTGCGCCTCTGTCGATCCCCTACAAGACCCGCACCAGACTAGCTTGGAGCTGCTCGTCGATCCATGGCCCGAATGATTCCAAACCCGGATGTTGTCATGACTGTACTTAATCTTAGGCTTGATCCTGCCCCTGAGCTTGTACTTGCAGCTCATGCTCTGCTTGTACCGAATCCTGAACCTGATCCTGCACTTGCGGCACTGTATCATCTTCTGTGTGACACTCCATCTGATAATGCTAAGAGTGGTTACAAAAATGATGATGGGTCCTTCTCTCATGTTCCTTTCTCTAAGGCTGTGATAAATCCTACTTTGCAGACCAACTAAGAGTTATTTGGTACTTTCAATAATTTTACACCTTTGAATGGTCTTTTTTGGTCTGATGATAAAGAGGATAGTATCAGTGAGGAGCAGGATCCTGATGCTGCTTCCTTAGATATTATTAAGGGAAATAAAAAGAAGGGTGAGAACCAAGATAAATCATTGCAATTGCAATGGGTTGGTGGGGCCTAAACCAGGTCCAAATCCTCTCTTTCATGAAGGTTTTATTCTAGAACTTCCAAGGGATTGGGAACTCTCCCACGGTCACAACCCTTATGCATTTTATTGTGACTAACACGCCTCTCCTTATTGGAATTTATGAGCCTAGGAAGTCCTTAGGTAAATGGAAAGCCTTCAAATGGTCAAATCTTGGGTACTCTCTGGTTTCCCACAATGCTGATCAGGGTTCCTTAGAGTCTCTTTGGGTCCTAAATCATGATAGTGTTTCTTTGTTTTCTTCCTCTTATAATCAATAGTCGATCACTCTTTCGGTTGAGATATGTGGGTATGGTATGTCCTTTACCTTTGTTTATGCTTTAAATCAATATATTGGGAGACGTACTCTTTGGTCATCTCTAGAAAGCATAGCTATGGAAATGCGACAAAATTGGGTCATTATTGGTGATTTTAATTCGGTGCTCCGGCCTAAGGATAAGACAGGAAATTGCTTTAACAGGTTCGTTGCGACTGAAGTTTCTACCTGTATTGATTCTTGTAATCTGATTGAGGTTCCAATCGTGGGGGCTGATTTTACCTGGCGCAGATACACGTTGCATGGATTACAAGAAAGTAAGCTTAATAGGTGATTCTGTAATGTTGATGGGGGATCTCGGGACTTTTCTATGTCTGGTATTACTCTTCCAAGGGATAACTCTGACCACAATCCTCTTTTAATGGATTTTAATCTCCTCAGCTTGAGATCTTCTCACATACCTTTCAAGTTCAATAATGTCTGGTTATCTATACAAGGTTGTAGAAATATTGTCATTGAGGCTTGGGAAACCACTATTATTGGAAGTCCCTTTCATATAATGGTTATAAATTTGAAAGCTATGAAGGTAAAACTTAAAGATTGGAGTAATAAATCTTTTGCATGCCTTGATCATGATATTCAAAATTTTGAGGATAACCTTTTGCACTGCCAAAGGTTTAATGAGGTTCAGGATGTAATTTCTAGGGAAGAGTTGCTTTCTCTTTCTAAATTTAATGAGTTACTGGATTTAAAGGAAAGTCTTTCCCAGGCTCAATATAATGTCAGGTGGTTGAAAGAAGGAGATAGAAATACAAGACTGTTTCATTACTTGCATAGGGAGAAAAATGTGAAGTGTGGCATGAATGTCCTCATGGTCGATGATGTTCTTTTCAATTCTGAAAAAGATATTTCTGATGCTGCTTGTAGCTATTTTGAGAAGCTTTACACTGACTCCGGGCATGATAATACTCATAAAATGTTCAGAAATATTTCTCCCTCAGTTTACGCTTCCCAGAATGATATTCTCACTAATATACCTGTAGAGGAGAAAGTCAGGAAGGCGGTTTTTTCTATGAATCCTGATAGTGTGGCAGGTCCAGATGGTTTCTCCAATAAATTCTTCATGGATTATTGGGACATTATTCACATAGATTTTGTTAATTAAGTTAGAGATTTCTTCTATCATTCTTATTTCCCTTTTGGTACCAATGCTAGCTTTATTGCCCTGATTCCAAAGAAGGAGAATTCTCTTGACATTCAGGATTTCCGGCCCATGGCCATTGGGAAAAATATTCCAAAAGTTATCGGCAAAATCTTGGAAAATAGATTGGGAAGTATTGTGAAGGAGTTTATTTTTACTAATCAATTTGGTTTTGTGTTTGGAAGTAATATTCAGAACTACTTGTATACGGCGTCTAAATGTGTTAATATTAAGAGGAAAAAGGTGAAGTATGGAAATATGGCTCTGAAAGTTGACATCTCGAAGTCCTTTGATACGATGAAATGGAGTTTCATTCTTACGGTGTTACGAATGCATGGATTTTCCAATGGCTTCATTAATTTGATTAGCTGCATTCTTCAAAGTTCTATTTTATCTGTTCTTGTGAATGGTTCTCCCAAAGGATTCTTTAAATGATCTAGGGGAGTGCGACAAGGAGATCCATTATCTGGTCTCCTTTTTTCTATTGCTAAGGATTATCTGAGTAAATGTCTCTATGATCTTGTGCATGCTGGTTTGTATCAGCAAATGACTATTGGTAGAGGTCTTTTTGCTCCTTCACATCTTTTTTATACTGATGATATTATGTTGTTTGGTAAGGCTGATGGAATTACTATCCGTTATATTAAGGTAGATTTTGAACATTATGAGGTTGTTTCTGGTCAAGTTATCAGTTGGGAGAAATCCTCTGTGTTTTTTGGAGAAGGGGTCATCCTATCAAAGAAAAACAGAGTTGCCTGGAATCTTGGGGTTAAAAGAGGGTCTCTACATTTTAACTATCTTGAGGTTCCCCTTTTATGGGTTGCTTTCAAAATATGACATTAGAAAATATCTATCTCAAAATTCTCAATCAAATGGATATCTAGAAAGGTAAATCTATGTCTCAAGCAGGGTGGGTCTTCCTGGTTAACTCTGTTATCACTTCTATGTGTGTATATGTTTTCTCCTTATACAGATGGCCTAGAACTCTTCTTAAGGATTTACAAAGGCTCATTTGGAACATTATTTGGACTTGTTAAATTCATGAGAGGAATCTTGTTACATTTTCTTGGAGTGATTGCATTCGGCCTGTTGACATGTGTGGTATGGGGATTAAGGGCCTTAAGCGTTTTAATGAGTCTCTCATTAAAAAGTTTACTTGGTCACTCTTGACTTCCAGTGATTTTTATTTGGAGTTTATATGCAATAGATTTGGATCCAAGCTACTCAATGGGTACTCTCTTTATGTCCCTTCCTCGATATGGTCATCAATTAAGCATGCTTACCTCAGCCTTACACAATCCTCGAAATGGGTTGTTTGTCGGAATTCTTCTTTGAACTGTTGGAAGACTATTTGGTTGTCTTGTGCCATTGCTGAGCATACTGAAATTCCTGCTACTTTGAAGGATCTATCAATTTCTGGATTTCATAATAATGTTGTGGATCAGGGGTTGCTTTCTGATTCTCTAAAAATGGAGTTGGGTTGTTATCATTACTCTACGGTGGATACTTTAATATGGTTGCCCAGTCTTACTGGAACCTTCAGCACTAAGGAGTATTATAGATTCATGTGCACTGAACCTTTGATGTTTCCCTCTTGGTTTCTTATATTTCATGCTGCTTTTATCCCTCCGGCTCAATATTTGCTTATGTGGAGGATTTGGAAGTGTATATTACCTTTGCAACGGATGATACAACGTTCTGGATTTTCTCTTGCACCTATTTTTTTTCATTGTCTTACTGTTGATGAGACTATTGATCATTTATTTTTATCTTGTTTCTCTACATCTGGTTTATGGGATTATCTATAGGGTTTTTTTGGATTCCATATGAACTTGGAGGGTTTTGGACAACTTATGGAATCTATTTTTCGAGCTGATTGCAGTTCTCAGGTGAAACCTTTTCTCCTCTCTGTTGTCTCGGCGGTTGTTTCTTTTATCTGGCGAGCCTGAAATGCTCTTATCTTTGACAAAAAAATTATACCAATTTCTTTTGGTATTCGTGAGCTTCATACATGTGTTCTTGCTTCTACACTATATCTAAATGGAGTCATGAAAAATGATGATTCCGATCTGGTTATTTTGTGAACTTTGGGTGTTCCTGGCAGATGCAAGAAGCCAATTTTGATGAAACATATCAGGTGGATTACTCCGATCTCTCAGTGTCTGAAAGTTAATGTGGATGGGGTGGCTTCAGGTGCACCTGGGCCTTCAGGATGTGGTGGTGTATTCCGCACCTACAGGGGCTTTATTAAAGGCCGTTTTTATCACTTTTTAGGGAATGGCTTGGATATTGAGGCAGAGTTATGGGCTATGATCAAGGATATTTGGTATGATTCTTTTCATGGTTGGATGACCTTATGGATGGAGTATGACTCTACTTTGGTGGTTTATATTCTTAGAAAGCGTTCATGAAATGTCCCTTGGAAGATGTTTTCTGCATGGGATGAATGTCTCAAGCTTGTTGAGCAAATTTCTTTGGTTGTCACTCATGTTTACAGGGAGGAAAATCAGGTTGTTGATGCTCTGTCAAAGCGTGTGATTGAGGAGGTCTGCTATTTTTGGTCCTTTGTTACACAACCTTCTGTTGTGGTTTGGTTGATACTGATGCGTGTGGTGATATGTACATGCATCTTTTTTGATCCCATGTTTCTCCTCTTTTGATGTATTTACTTTTTTATATATAAAGATTTTCTGGGAGTAGTCTTGCCTGATTCTGAGTCTTATGATCTATATTCAATGCAGATAAGAAAGCAGTAAAAGGCAGTGCATAACAACTACCCTTACTCTCCCCCACCGTAACCCATTCCATACAGCATCCCAGCATTATGGCCTCCTTACCCGCCCTATCAGGGCTAAGTATCAAAAGTACATCGGGCCATACCCGTCCTGACAACCCACGTTGTCTCAAACTGATGACCGAGTTGCCCAATCCTAGTGATCAAAATCCCCTCAACCGATAGTACCTGTCTGCTCGTACAAGAGCCAGACCCAAATATCCTATCACATCCAATTCTACAAATATATAAAGCATGGCAATTTATTATTTTCACATGGTATTATCACTTCACAAAGCATGCGTGAAATTATGAAATTGAAATACCCTAAAAATGTACCTATCAAAAGCCAATCAAACAAGCCTTTCCATACCGGGCCAAGGTCAAATTCTCCCTTACTGCACCGGTCAAGGGTCACATATCACAATTAATAAATCACACACCAAGTGAGCCACTGAGGTGGAAATCATATCAACTGTAATCTGAGTAAAAAGAAAACAGCAATTCCCACCCATGGAAACTTGGTCCATCCCTCATACTTGGGGCTACAGGCACCCAAGAACAAGCTAGAAACCCAGTTCCAGTAACAACCTATCTTTAGTCTACCATATCCCCAATAGTAAAACCAGCAGAAATAAAGGACAAGTATCAATCTCATTAGTAGCCAGTAAAACGCTGCTACTAAATCCCTATTAAGAACTCCTCTGATACCACTTTGTAATGACCCAGACCCAATCAGCCACCCGAACAGTGCTAAATAGGTTGGGTTCTACTACCTTAGGCACACCTCCCTGAATGACAAAGGATATCGAATAGCAGCGAGGGTCTGATAGGTATAGTGGGGAGGTTATACCCTCTCGGAGGAAAATAATAATGGTACTGGTCCAAGTATAACAGTAGAGATGCAGTGGAATAAAAGACTCAGCAGACTCGAACCAGACCCGTAGATCAGAAGCACATTCAATATCAATAAACAGCGAAAGCAATAAATATAAACAACAGTAGCGGAAAGTAAAGACAATATCATTCTAAACACTGGTAACTACTAAACAAACCAAACATGAATCCATAGAAAGCCACTAAACAAAAGGGGCTCCAATGGCTAACCAAAAGTAGCTAAAAACAAGTAAGCATGCTGATACAAGTAAAGAAAAGAAACAGAGTAACCCCAGCTAGGTAAGACCTCAAGGTCTATACCATCTCCATGCAATAACTAACACAGCCTAGCTCCTGAAGCCGGCCTCTTTCCTGCACGTAAATCCATAAATTATGCATGCGTCCCAAAGGGCCCATGTAGGGTGTGAGAAAAATCTCAGTAGGATACCACCCAACGGTGTGTACCTAATATGAGTGTTTAAGTAGTCATTCATTTATAAGGAAAGTAGTAAATAGTACAATGCACAAATAAACACTAAATCCCCTGGTGCTCAGTAGCCACCACGGAGTGTCACCTGCTTCGACCAACATTGGAATCTCTTTCATGTAACTCAGCACCATATTCCACCTGACACCACGTGTCTCAAGTACCAACGTCCCGAAGGCACGCCCAAGAATAGTAACCTGGCACCTTGTGCCTCCTGACACCTCATACCTCAAGTGCTAAAGTCCCAAAGGCATGCCCAAGAAGTAACCTGGAGGAACAGCGATGTATTCCCTCAAATAATGTAATTAGAGGTACAGCAATGTCTACCCTCAAACAACGTATTTGGAGGGACAACGATATCTTCCCTTAAACAAAGGAGAGCCTTATCCCCCAACCCGATAGTCTCAATGCTATCCTCTGAAGTCTCCTCACCTCCCACGTGGATTTCTACGGCAAGCACCACCAACCAAAGTACCTAAACTACATCTACGGGGGCCTCTACCCACACGAGTGGTCAAAACCACCTCATCATGGAGTATCTCTGTGTGCACACTATTCAAAGTTCCGGGTGATTGGTAATCACCAAAATAGTACCTAAGCCACCAACACATCTGACACCTCATGTCCCTATGACCATGTAGCTCAATTCTGATGGCCTCGCCATCCTAGTAACTCGGGCCATGCCCAACCTGACAGTCCTACTGCCTCAAGCCGATGTCCATGACACCCAATCTCGTGGTCAAAACCACCCAAAGTAACCAGGGCCAAGCCCAACCTGTGATCAGCATCACTCAAAAATACTCGGTCCATTCCCAACACCACTCAAGGGGTCTAGTATATTCAATTAATCAATTGCATATATAACATATTTAAACAAGAAACATAACCAGGAAAAATATTGTAAATAATTGATTTTCACTATGAAAGGTGTTGTCTCATACCAGCACTTAGGTCTTGAATGCCTCTAACAATTTATATCAGGCTTAATAAATTAAACTCAATAGTTTATAATAGTATAAAACAAATTTATCCATTTTGGCATCCCCCGGCCAAAATGCCCCGATGAGAAATGGCCCCTCGCCCGGCCCCGCTCAAGCAAAACTGGTAATATGGCATACCCAAAGGCATCCCATAGGTCTATAAACAATGTAATAAGCAATATCAGATAATAAATTGGTCTCGCTCAAAAAACCCAAAAACGCGTCGTAGGCCGCGTCACCCAAATGTCCATGAAAACACAAAAAGAGGTATGCACCAGCTACCTCATACTAGTACGATGTTACTCCTCTGATGATAGTCTCCAATTAGGTCTAAAAAGCGGTAGATCTGCAAAAAAATCCAAACTTCTCAAACCCCCAAAACTCGTTTTAGAATATAAATTAAGAAAAACAGCTCAAGGGGAATCAAGGCCTTACCGAGGGGGTTCCAACGGATCAAACGATGATCAAAATAGAGTTTGGACAAAGATTTGGGAGGGATTTGAAGATCCGGATGGCTCTCCCCGTGTGATCCACAAGAGGGAGGAAGAAAAGAGAGAAGAATGGGAAATCCCAAGTGGCCCAGAACTTAAAAACCCTAACTTTAAGTGGTTGCACGGTTACCTCGCACGGTTTTGCAAACCGTGCACCAACCGTGCGGTTGCCACTGCCTCACCCAGGAACTTTGCACGGCCATCCCACACGGTTTGAGAAACCATGCGCCACCCATGTGGAGCCCACTGTCTCATCTAGGGACTTCTCACGGCTTGTCTGCAAGGTTTTTTCAGACCATTCACCAACCATGTGCACCTGCACTACCTCCCCAAATTTTAAAAGTTTTTCACCAGAAACAAGTCAAATTTTAAACAGGGTCGGGATTTGACCCGTTCTAAAAACCCGGGTTCTTACAATAGTTTTAGAAGACTTTTAAGGCCATGATCCTACCATTAACAAGGGAATACATTAAAAGGTGGTGGAAGAATTTTATAGGCCCAAAAATGTGGGGGTCTTGTCATGTGCTAGCTAGAATGATAATGATATAGTTCACTTGATTAGTATCATTTATTATTTTACATTCTTATTATGATTTCAAAATTTAACTCTATTTTAATGTATTTTAATGTCTTCATAATTATTTCATGAAATTATGTGTACTTTTAATTTATTATGATCTATTTTCTAGTTATGTTACAATCTGGTTAATCATGTGTGAATAAAAGCTTAATATTACTTGAGTAGATTCTAATTCTTATGTAGATATTTTCATTTTATTTTGACATGTTGAATCTGATGTGAGTTGTAAACTATCTTCCCTATGATTTATTCTTATGTCATTTGGAATGTTAATTCAACATAGTAGGTAACTTACTCTTACATATCTTCCCTAATGTACTCTTTTATAATTTTTCTTACATAATGGGTTTTTTTCTTGTTATGATGTAGTATTGATCTTGATCTTATACAACTCTTATATCATATCACCCATTTCATTTGAAGAATTTGGATATCATTTCATAGTGGCCCTCGGATAAAAGTGGTTACAACTGGTTTGATCATAGACATCCATTTTTTCTAAGGTTGTTTTATCCCTATCTTGAGTTTTGATCCATCATTATTACTTGGATCTTCATTCTCTAGAATATTCAATCATTCAATTCTTATTCTACCACTAGCTTCGAGTGAAAATTTGAGAGTGAAAAAGATATCATCAAAGCTATATCTTATCATCCTTAATGGAGTGAACTTATAGCCTCATTGTTGTTGTGATGATTTCATCCTAGATCTAGAGTTTTATATAGATTTGAAGCAGGTACATGTGAGGATTTCTTTGATCAGTCCGTTGGCAATTTCAAAATCTTGAAGTTGGACCAGGGCATATTTGAGTTTTTCAAAAGTAAGAAACAGTTGATTGTAAGTCCAACTAGTCTGTAAGTATTCTTGTCCCCATTGTTTGTGTTCTTTAAGTTCTTGTGCATTTTTTTAGATCTTATTTCTATTTGTTCTTTAGTGCTTCTCTTGTACACATTTTTTGTGTTTGAGCATTAATAAATTCTAGGTATGATGTTTCTCTATCCATGTATTTATAATTAAACTGTTCAAAACCATGTTAAATCTATGTTGTCATTTTAAAACTTTTTATTTCTTTTCCATTACTCATTTGGAATATTTATCACCTATATCACTTCTGTTTCTATCATTTCTCAACCTTAGAATCTTGAATTCAAGAATTTATTGAAAATTAGTGATGTAAACAATATCCTTGGTCATTTCATGAGGGGGTAGGATTAACATTATCCTTATTTATTGGTATTATAGCCTCTTGTATATGATAATGGAATCTAATAAGTATGAAATCGAAAAATTTGATGGTGAAAATGGATTTAACATATGGTGAATTAAGATGAGATCATTTTTAGTCCAAAAATTACTACAATATGTGATTCATGGACCTAATAAACCTCTAATTAGACAATCTATTGATTGGTGTCCTACAACCACCTATACCGATGTATCAGCTAATATATTAATAAAATCAAATAGTTTATTTCACAATCTTTAGTTGATAAAATTTTTCAATAGGTTGCTTATAAGACCTCGGCTACTGGAATATAGTCTAAACATGAAAAATTTTAATATAACTACTTCGTTAATAGGTCATATTCATAAGAAACAAAAAAATTATAACTTATAGATGCACCATAGAACTCTAATTTGAGAACAACTTGATGAGTTTAACAAAATCATTCTTTAGTTGGATAACATTGATGTTAAAATTGAGTATTAAGATAAAGACATGATATTTATAATTTATTTGGATATTTCATATAATAATATCACGAAATGGTATGATGTATGGTAGAGATTATTTTTCCTTAACGGAAGTGAAATTATCCCTGCTTTCATGTGAACTAAATGGTAATCCTAATGTTAAGACTAAGGATGAGGGTTTAACTGATAGGATTTAGTCTGAGTTTTGAGGTAAAAAGAAAGAAAAAAGAATAGAAAGAAATGTTTTTGGTCTAGGGATAGCCATTATAACTCTAAATACATTGATTTTACATGTTACTATTATAGTATACATGTAAAACCTAAGTTCCCTAAACTAAAATCTAGTTAGAATTCAAAAGATTCTATTGATCATTCCTTATTTTCAATACAATATATGGTAGCGTTGAAGTGTTGATTATTTCTAATCATACACTGGTAGATGAGTGGGTTTTTGACTTAGGTGGTTCCTTTCATATGTGCCCTGACATACATTCCTTTTTAGTGTTGGTCGAGGGAGATGCAGAAGAGGTTGTGTTGGGAAATAATAAGAGGTTGTTGAGTCATGGTTAGAGGGTTTTTTTATTTGAGTTAGATGACTAGTTAATCATAAACTTATTGGAAGTGAGATGGGTCCCTATCCATTATAGAAATTTCATTTCATTAGGGGTTTTATATGAGAGGGGATTTACCTTCAAATCTAAATTTATTTGAATTAAGATCTCTAAAGGCTCTCATACATTCATTAAGGGATCTCTTATTAATTAGTTTTATGTCTTGAATGGAAGGATTCATACTAGGTAGTCATGTAGTACCTATGTGCACTATGATTTGGAATAGGAGGTTGAGGCCTATAAGTGCTAAGGGTCTTAAGGAGTTGAGTAAGAGTGGGCTTGTTACCCAATATACATCGAGTAACTTATCATATTGTAAATATTTTTTATTAGTAAGTCTAAGAGAGGCAGCTTTTATAAATTCATCTTTAAGATTAGTCGCCCACTTAAGTATATACACTCAGATCTATGGGGTCCTTTTAGTAATACTTTACATGGTGTAACCTCATATTTTGTTACATTTATAGATGAATTTTACTATAAATTATGAATTTACATTTTGATAAATAAGTCTAATGTCTTTGATATGTTTAAATATTAGAATTTCTCTATATAGAATCAAACTGGGAGAAAGTTGAAGGCCATGAGAACTGATATTGGTCTTGAATACCTATCAACTGAGTTTATGGAATTATATGAGGATGAGGGTATCACTAGGTACCACACTATGATTTATAATCCATCATATAATGGTTTGGATGAGAACATGAACCGCACTATTCTTGAGCGCTTTTGAAGCATGATTGCTTGCTTGGATCTTTCCAAATCCTTCTAGGATGAGGTTTCCACTATGAAATTCTACCTTATCAATTGGTTTCCATACTCTATTAATCAGTTTAAGACTCCAAAATAACTCTAGATCAAAATAACACCATCCTATGGTCATTTAAGGGTGTTTGGTCGTACTGCCTATGCCCATTTCAAAACTGGAAAGATCGAACCTAGGGTTATTAAATGTATTTTTTATAATTTATTTTGAGGGGTTGAAGGGTTATAATTTTTAGGTTGATAAATTGTATCATTATTCCAGGATATGGTGTTCCTTGAGTCAATTGATCCTAAAAAGAATCCTCCCACTGATGATAGTGGTCAAAGACCCCAAACTAGGGGTGTTGAGGTTGAACCTCTTATTGGTATGGAATCCCATGTTCAGACTACTCCACCTACTCCTCAACCCATGACTCAATCTAAGTCATATTTTTATGTTGGTTCATATACTAATCCTCTTATTGATATACAAGATTACTGTAACACCTGAGATAAAGAGATGAAAATTATTAGGCCTCCATCTCGATATGTCCATGCTGATTTAACTCTTTTTTCCTTCCATGTCTCCCAAGATCTTATTAGTGAGGATCCTAAGACTTATTATCAAGTTTTTTATGACGGTAATTCTAAATATTGGATTTCTTCTATGAATGATGAAATGAATTACCTTGAGGAAAAACATACCTAGTCTATAGTTGATAGGACACCTGTATCCAAATTCATTGTCTATAAATGGATATTAAAAACAATAGAAGATAACACCAAAGAAAGTAAAATTAAATATAAGGCTAGATTGGTGTCTAATGTTTTTCTTCAAAGATAATAAGTGGATTACTCTGAAATTTTCTCTCTTATGGTTAAAAATTTTTCTATTAGACTTATTCTTTCCTTTATTTCTCATTTTGATCAACATATAAAGCAACTTGATGTTAAAACTTCTTTCTTACATGGTGATATTGATGAAAAACTATACATGAATTCTCCTGATGGTTTTTCTCATTAATTTAAATATAAACGGGTTTGTTTACTCAATAAATATCTTTATGATTTAAAGTGGTATTCTAGAAAATATTATATAAAATTTGAATCATGTATGATACAAAATAATTTTAATAGGATTAAATTTGATGAATGTGTCTATTTTATTTCAATTAAACAATGCATGCTTTGTTTTTCTTATGTACTATATTGATATGCTTCTTATATGTAGTGATATGATATTAAACACCAATTTTAAAATGAAATTTAAAGAAAATTTTAGAAAGAAAGACTTAGGTTGTGCTAAGTATATTTTAGGTATGAAAATTATAAGGATGGAATGCGTTTAAGGATCTTAAAAGGTATCTGTTCAATTATTTTAAGCCTATTAGTATTCCTTTTTGTAGAAATTTTAAATTGTCACTCTCTCAATGTCCTACCACCACTGTTGATATTGAATACCTGAGTGGAATTTCATATACTAATTTTCTTGGTATCATAATGCCTATCATGATTTTTACAATACCAAATGTTTCTTTCTCTGTTTGTACATTAAAAAGATTTATAGGAAATCTTGGTAAGCCACACTAGCATGACCTTAAGTGCCTACTAAGATAAATTTATTCTGCTACATCTCTTTCAATTTGTTATGGTAGGAATCTAAATTCTGGATAATTAGTGATTGGCTATGTAGAATCTGATTATACTAGAAATTATTATACTAGAAAGTTTATGACTGGCTTTGTATAAACTTCTTATGAGGGACCAATTTCCTAGAAATGAAATATGAAATCATTAGTGGTGCTCACAACAACTGAGGTTCAATACATTGAATTGACATAGAATATTAAGGATTCCATATGGCTCAAAGGTTTCCTTTCTAAACTTATAGGTATTATTTTATATTGTGATAGTCAATCACCTTTACATTTTTTTAAAACATAGTATGCTATGGTAGGTATAAACACATAGAAATTAAATTTCATTTTATTATGGAAGTCATTGAAATTGGAACAATGTGTGAAAAAGGATGGAGATTGGGGATTTATAATGGTATCTTTGAATATTGTCTCTATGGATGAATATTTCCTCACCCAAGGGTGATTTGATTCTTGAAAAAAATAATTCATCTGTAATGCATAATCAGAAGATTGATCAATGAGGGGTTATGATGGACAACAAGCTAGATGAGGTTGTTGCCAATAGGTATTTCACTCTCTTTAAGGGATCCACTGATGGAGGGCTGCACTGAAAGGGTAATGTTTCATTTTTCAAATCCAACCTAGATGTTTTTTCATAGTGATTTGAAATTGGTAAGTTCTCTATAATTTCATGATTAATTTTTTCAAAGGGATCCAAACCTTTGAAAATTGATGATTTGGTCACTCAACTTTCAGGCATCTAGGATTTCACCAAATAGAAGTGAGTTTATTTGGGATGAGGATTCTTCCAAATTCTCTTTCCCTTTGAAGATTTAAAGATGTGTTCTTTAGGACTTTGATCAATTTTTCTCAAAACAGTCATAATTCACATCTATGAATGGGATAAGAATTTCAATCCCTTGGAGGTTAACAATTCTTATGCCCAACTGTGGGTTAAGGTTTATGGACTGATTTGAGTATTATAGCATCCCAGAATTTTATACAACATTACTTCGATGATTGGAGTGCCCATAAAAATGGATAAAGAAACCAGGTTGGTTAGATATGGTCATTTCACTCGGTTCTTCATAAAAATTGATTTGTGATCTACTTTAGTTGATAGGGTGTTTCCTTCAAAAGATGAAGATGAATTTAATATGCATATTGAGTATGAGAATGTGCCTCTATTTTCTTAGAATGTAATAGGATTGGCCCTCAGGTATCAAAATGTAAAATTTCCCTGCTCTATTATTATTTATCTACTAAAGGAAATGATGAAAGTATATGTTTCAAAAAGAATATGGGTTTGAAGCCTGAATTTCAGATTACTTATGGAAATCCTAGGCTGACTCAGTCCCAACATGGTATGAATAACTTTTAATCTTCTGGTCTAGGTTGTTGTTATTTTGTGCTATGTGTGTCAAGTCTACTCATGTGGTGGCATCACCTCTACAACAAGAGTTTTCTTGGGCTGTTGTGGAGATAGGTAGTGGGTATCCCCTACTAGATTGAAAACGATTGGAATTAATGAACATCATTCAACAAAGTCATGGGCTTAGGTTTTTTGAGATGATTCATATACTAATGTTCAATATTTTGATTAAGTAGTTGTACATGAATCAAAAAATCAATATATAATTTATGAATAGGTAATTTCTTCAAGAGACCTTAAGGGTTGGAAAAAAATGAATGTCGAGGCACCTATATGTTCAAAGTCTCATAGTAACATTTATAAGAAAAAAAATACTGATAATTCCTCATCAAGTGTTAAGACAAAGGCTTTTTAACGTTTGATAATAGGCATACCCACTGCTCCAAATGTTGATAAGGACCTTGGTTCTTTTTCTACTGATCTGAAAAGGCTAGATACACTAGATAAGTTAGCTGGTGGCATGCATGTGATAAGTTCTTCATGTATGGAAGGCTCTCCAACTATTGACTCTCAAAAGGTTTTTGTCCTCCAATGGCACGAAGTCCTTCATTTTTTTATTGATTTTTATAATCCACCTTTCAAGGGGTGAGTTGGAACCCTTAAAAGGACTGTAGGCGTAAGTATTACATAGACCGTAGGCCTTTAGAGGAATTCATTGCACGTAGGCTTCAAAAATTATATACAACCCAGACTAACTACTTGGAACTACTCCTCCCCAGCATCTTCATCGTGAAATCAGCTCTCCACCATCGCATGGTTGTTTGTATAGGCATTACCTTGCATTCATAGGCTTGTCCCGATGGCAGGTTCCATACCCTCTCATTCTTGCAATCCGTTTAGCTTCTGCGGCGGTGAAAGCTCCTTGCTCCTCCTTCTTGTAGATCTTGTTCCTTGTAGGTTGTCTGGTTTGCATCTGCACTTAAGGTGACCCTAAGGCCTTGAGGTTACCCAAATGCCTTACTGACCTGAAGGCTTGGGTGGCCCGAAGGCCTTACAGGACTCAGGGACTAAATCGGTGGCCCGAAGGCCCAAACGGGGGCATATTCCCGGCTGCTACAGTGCCAAACAGTGCTTGATACACTTCCTGCTAAAGTGACTACTACAGTTCCTGCTATAGTACTGCTACAATACTACTATAGTAACCCAAAAATTCTTCCTCCACCTGGATTTGATCCCCGGTTGCTTGGATGCACTTACAGAGTCCTTACCAACCGGGCTAAGGCTCATGTTCCTCAAAAGGTTCATGTTGTTTCTAGTTTTCAGCCTCTATCCCCTACTATTTCTCTTCTATAGGTTGGTAGGGATTAATTTAAGGATTGGTTATATGTTGATATTTATACCTTTGATAACAATACATCTATTTTAGTTTCTTGTGATTTTGAAGATAATGACATGTCCTCATCCAGGGAAAAAATCTCTTTGGCATTGGAAGCCTCTCTTCTTACTATCCAGATTGTGGATACTGACCTTACAATGGTCAGTGACATTAATTTTGTTCAAAAAGTAGTATTAAGTCTCATAGAACAAGTGGTCTAGATGGTAAGAAAGGATCTTCATCCAATTTCTTAGTTGATCATGATGGTTTTTAATTGGTTCCTTTCAAGATGTTTAGATCCAGTTATTCTGATCATAGACAACCTTCGAGGGACATGGATTTGGTCCCTTAAATGATGCTTATTCAAATAGAGCCTTCTTAAAGCTCATGAAATCAAGTTTCTTCTGTCCTTATAGATGATTCAAGTGGCCCTACAATCAAAATAGCACATAGAATGGAAGCATCATATAAGGAGTAGGTTTAAATCACAAACCAATTTAGTGTTCTTGACAAGTCCAATGAAGATAAAAATGAATCTCAAGTGGAAGAGGTTTAGGTGGCTTCCCTGAAGATGTATTCCTGGCTTTCATAGCCTTCGAAAGGATATAATGATATGCTTGAAGGTGGTTCATAGTTTTATGTAGCTTAGACTACCACATAGACATGCCCTAAAGGGAGTTTGATTATTGATCCATCCAAGAGGATGGAGGAGTAATCAGAGGCTGAGAATGGTTACTCAGAGAGCACTGACATTGATAGACTATTTCAAAAAACTGACACTTGGAGGAGAGGTATTCATCCCATGGGTTGAGGTCATGTACATGGGCATGGATGAATTTATTGAAATTCAATACGTGATGAGGAACGTAGGATTGGTATTAGGATTAGACACATACTTGGTCTTTGACTGTTCATTCGTGAGGTTTGTTTGTCGTGTCTAACCCCATATCTTCATGTCTCTATTTTTCTTGATTTCAATAAAAGTGTTTTTTCCCTACCTCTTTGATGTAGCGTTGTCGCGCACGCTCTCAAAAATATTTATACTAAGTGCAGCACAGTGGCTGACCTAGGTTGATCTCTTGAGGAGCTTTCGCAGTCAATCACTCACTATTTCTAATTCAAAATATGTATATATATATGAAATAAAATGACCAGAAATAGATATTTGAAAAATGAGAATGAAATACTAAAATTAAATATGCAGATTCAATGCAAACACAATGAATGCAAACAGAATGATGTTAAGACAGAAAGGAGACATTCCCGAGAGCATCGCCCAGAGTGAACCTTTATCATCTCATTATTAGTTTCAAATTTACTTAATGAACATGCTCCATCATATACATGAACATCCACCTCTGAATATTGTTTTGAATATATGGTACTCTCAACGATTGCCGAGAGACCACACATCCACCTCCACAATCGAGGGAAAATATTGCAGAAGTCAAAGTTAAACCTCGGGTGGCAAGTGGAGACACAAAGGCACCTTGCCCACTAAGATCCCCCTAAGTATAAATCTAATAAAATAATAAACATTAAGAATGAATGTTCAAGGTCTTGGGTTCATCACTGTATTACTCCCCCAGGAACTTCCTCGGGTTAGCTACTCATGATCACGAGCATAAGAGTTCCCAGTGATGAAGAAAATAAAGGGAGAAAACAAAAGAGAGAATGAAATGGAGAGAAAGGATAACACTTGAATTAAAATATGAAATGCTATTACAGAATGAAAATAAAATAAAATAAAATACTAAACTACATAATATGGCCAATAAAGGATATTCCTAAGTTTCCAACCCTTTGAAATGAAAGAGGGATACACTTTTTTATAAGGAGCGGGGATGATATTTTGGCTCCAAAATCGTCCTCTGGAAGTATGCGCGTGGATGACCTTTTAATGATAGAATTTTGGAATTGTTCCTTATTAAAAGTTGTTCCCCTGGATCTCCTATGTCTACCCACAAAATTTAATCCTTATTGGTCCACATATTAAGTTTTTATGACTATTTAGGTTCGGAACATTTAATCTGTCCAGGTGACTCTTCGTATTCTACAACATCGAGTTCCAACGCATTAATGACCTTGAAAATGAAAGAATCAGGCACGTACACCTTCATAAAGACTCTTCCTACTGATGTCTTCCAGATCCATGTAAACTTTCAGCTTCAATGGTTCATCCATTTATGAGATATGGGCCCAACTATAAAATTATGCAGTTCTGTACACAGTTTTCGAGTCTTGACTTGTGATCTAGATTTCAGCTTCCAAATGATTGATTGAGCTTTGGGTCCAGCAGGATAAAATGAACATAATCAAACATAAGAACCTATAAAAGAATAATTTTTCAATTTGGATCAGTATAGAAAACGTTATGGCCGAAACATTAAAATAAATGAAAACTATTTAAATCCAAAATAAGCAATTTTAGCAATTAAGATCAAAAATACTCCTAAAACATAAAATGTGACAATTTCCCTTTAAATAACACATTGGTGGGATTAAAAACATTTAAATTCAGAATAATATAATTTAAAATATTTGTTCTATCAATTCCCCCACACTTAAACATTTCACTCATGGGCAATCATCTTATACCATGGTCAAAAAAAACAAACTTCTCAAAGCATAAATAACAACACAGCTCAATTATCATATCAGAGAAAATATCATGACTCCTACATGGATTAGAATTTCAGAAATCCTCAAAAATAATATGAATCCATTAAATCTCATGTTAATCCTCACATGCATTTCGTACCTACCTCCCTGAAAAAATATTTCTCTCTTCACTCAAGGATATTTAATGTGGAGTTTTTCTCATTCCCAAGAACATGTGTGATCTCCATAGGTTTGATATCATCCTAGTATCTCCACTTCACAGAGTCACAAATGTATCAATAATGATTTCTTTTTCATGGGTTGTTCTGAGGCATAGGGTTGGTAGGTTTAAAATATAAAAACATCTGAGGCAGAATGAGGAGGGTTAAGCTCTAAATTGAAGCAAATGCATGAAAATAGTTTTGCTCAAGAATGGTGTGCTCCTCAATCATATAAAAAATGAATCACCTCCAAACACATCTTAATTTGGGAGTTCACACTTGTTATTTCATCTTCAATGAATTTCATCCCTTTTTTCCCCAATTTTTTCATTGTTTCAGCTTGAATTCAGATATGGATTTCTATTCAAAATCATGTTTTTGAGGAAAAGAGAGGCAGCTTTTGATCTTCAAAAATTGGTGAACACCCAACCCATATTTGTAATGATATTTTGGTCCACCCATAAATCTTCCCATCATGATATTTCTTCCACCCAAGTAGCAATAAATATGGAAACACTTTCAATTCAGCTCAAATAGATTCTTCAAGAAAGCAAAACAAAGCCCATCTTCTCCCTCCCCCACACTTGAGTTCATCAATAATCATGCATTTAACTTATAGAGAAGGTTGGAAAGGGATAAATGGCTTGTAATGTTGCTGCTTAACAAGGTATTTCATGTCTACTAGGGGCTTAATGAAGGTCAGATGAAAAGGTAGGCCAAAATTAGAGTTCAATTCAAAAGGGGCTTTCAAAGTGATGCCTTAATCATACTTAACACATTCCATGAACTCTAACAGTTTTGAAAAAGAGAAAAACAGAAAGTTATGGATCACACAATATGTCTCAAGACTCTCAAGAAAAAGATAAATGTAAGAATGTGTCAAACAGGTTTATAACCCTCTCGGGTTGGGCAAGATTTTCAATTTGGACAGCACTAGTGCACATGAGTTTCACAATCAATCAAAATTCTTCAAATGAAATGATTGGAAATTAGAAACAAAATCTATTCATCAATCATTTAAATCATAAAACATTCAAATCAAGAAATGTGACAAAAATACCAAGATGATTTGAATTTTCCAAAGTATTTCATTCAGCTCAAGATTCCTAAAAACACACAAAACAAAATGAAAAAGGAAAACAAGAAAATTTCAAAAAAAACAACATGAAAAATAAAATGAAATCACAAACAAAAGAAATGACAACACATAAGAAAAATAAATAAAAATAAAGAGAAAAGGAATAGAAAATGGATAATGCTTGGTTTGACCCCCCAAGCAGGTGCTAGGTTTTTACTGCCCCTAGTCAGGCAGTTGCAGCAGATTATCCCCAATCAGATGGTGGGTGTGGTTTCTTTGAGATAAACCACCACATGTGACTTTTTCCGGTGTCCATCAGTAGACACTGATATTGGAGAACCTCAAAGAAGATAACAATGTTCCAAACCCCCAAGAAAGAATATATATAGAATTTAAGGTCCAAAGTGGGTGGGAAAAGAAAATAGGGGTGCTCCATGTGAACTTCTGTGGTGTCCTCCTCCATAGGGTATTCAAGTTGTTGTAGAGGATGCAGTCGCACCACCACCAGCTTCTCTAGTTTATCTTCTTCAATCACCACCACTTGGGTGGTCTCATCATAAACATACAAGGCCTAATCCATTTGTGTTGTATCAGAAATTTTAGGAAAGGTGAAGTGAGAAAACAATTTAGTTTGAATAAAATTAAAACATGGCGAATCAATCAAGAAATCTTCCCTTTCAAGTAAGTCAGCTTGGAAATTTATTTCTTCTGGAAGGACCATTGGAAACTCCATCTCAGCAGGTGAATCTTTTTCATCATCTTCCAAATCAAGAGTGAGGTCAAAAGGTGTTTATTTTTCATTATCAAAGATGGGAAGATCAAGTTTCAGGTTATCTTCAACAAAGTGATTCCAGGATTCATCCAAAAATTGTTGATCTCTTATGAGTGTATCAGCTGGAATTTGTACATCAGGGACCTCCTACAACAATGTTTGAGTATGGGATTATATGATTAATGCCTTTATAAGCTCCTTCTCACCCTCTTCAGGTTCTTTAACATAAAAAATGATCGGTGAAATCTCTTTCACCACTCGTTTTGGTTCAGGTTCCGGCTCAGGATCAGGTTCGGGTTGCTCCATTAGTGAACGAATATATTCATCAAACCTTTTTTCAGTTCTATTTAGTTTTTGAATATCTTCGTGAAGTTATTGAATTTTGGATTCATAATAATTTTGAACTTCTTTATGAACCTATGATTGGTCAGTCCATGCATAATAATTTGAATTGAAATTCATCACGAACAAAGAGATTTTTTTAGTTTTTGAAATTTATGATTTTTTTGTTGTTTTTTTTTTAAATTAAAGGAAGAAAAATAATTTAAAATAAGTGAATAAAAATAGTGAGTGAAGACCACTTGGATCCCTGGAAACGGCACCAATTTTATGTAGCGTTGCCGCGCACGCTCTCAAAAATATTTATACTAAGTGCAGCACAGTGGATGACCTAGGTCGATCTCTTGAGGAGCTTTCGCAGTCAATCACTCACTATTTCTAATTCACAATATGTATATATATATATGAAATAAAATGACCAGAAATAGATATTTGAAAAATAATAATGAAATACTAAAATTAAATATGCAGATGCAATGCAAACACAATGAATGCAAACAGAATGATGTTAAGGCAGAAAGGAGACATTCTAGATAGCATCACCCAGAGTGAACCTTCATCGTCTCATTATTAGTTTCAAATTTACTTAATGAACATGATCCATCATATGAATGAACATACTCATCTTCATATTTTTGTGAATATATGGTACTCTCAATGATCGCCGAGAGACCACACATCCACCTCCTCAATCGAGGGAAAATATTGCCGAAGTGAAAGTTAAACCTCGGGTGGCAAGTGGAGACACAAAGGCACCTTTCCCACTAAGATCCCCCTCAGTATAACTCTAAGCAAATAAGAAACATTAAGAATGAATTTTCAAGGGATTGGGTTCATCACTGTATTACTCCCCTAGTAACTTCCTCGGGTTAGCTACTCATGATCACGAGCATAAGAGTTCGTAGTGATGAAGAAAACAGAGGGAGAAAACAAAAGAGAGAATGAAATGGAGAGAAAGGATAACACTTGAATTAAAATATGAAATGATATTACAGAATGAAAAGAAAATAAAATAAAATAATAAACTATAGAATATGGCCAACAAAGGCTATTCCTAAGTTTCCAACCCTTTGAAATGAAATAGGGATACACTTTTTTATAAGGAACGGGGATGATATTTTGGCTCCAAAATCGCCCTCCGGAAGAATGCGCGTGGATTACCTTCTTAATGACAGAATTTGGGAATTGTTCCTTATTAAAAGTTGTTCCCCTAGATCTCCTATGTCTACCCAAAAAATTTAATCCTTATTTGTCCACGTATGAAGTTGTTATGACTGTTTAGGTTCGGAACATTTAATCTGTCCAGGTGACTCTTCGTATTCTACAACACCGAGTTCCAACGCATTAATGACCTTGAAAATTACAGAATCAGGCGCATCCACCTTCATAAAACCTCTTCCTACGGATTTATTCCATATCCATGTAAAATTTCAGCTCCAATGGTTCATCCATTTATGGGATATGGGCCCAACTATGAAATTATGCAGTTCTGTACACAGCTTTCGAGGCCTGACTTGTGAGCTATATTTGAGCTTCCAAATTATTGATTGAGCTTTGGGTTCAGAAGGATAAAATGAACATAAGAGAACATAGGAACCTATAAAAGAATAATTTTACAATTTGGATCCGTTTAGAAAAAGTTATGTCCGAAACATTAAAATAAATGAAAACTGTTTAAATCCAAAATAAGCCATTTTAGCAATTAAGATCAAAAATACTTCTAAAACATAAAATGTGACAATTTCCCTTTAAATAAAACATTGGTGGGATTGAAAACATTTAAATTCATAATAAGATAATTGAAAATATTTTTTCTATCACTCTTCAAAAAACACAATGTGTCAAAAATATGCGTACCAATGACAACCAGGTTGGTAGTTTGACTAAGGAGATGGATTTTTCCAAGTTTAGGAAGTGTTTATATTAACTTAACATGGTTCAAATTCAATGAAATTAGGTTCAAGGAAATTTCCCTTAATTTTTATTTTTAAATGGAGAAGATTTTTTGTTTTTTACATAGTTATTGTGATTTCAAAATAAAACTTTATTTGCATGCATTTTAATGCCTTCATAATTATGTAATGCAACTATGTTTACTTTTAGTTTATTATGCTATATTTCATGGTTATGTTTCAATCTAGTTAATCCTATGTGAATGGTGGATTAATCTTAAATGAGTAGCCTATTATTCTTACGTAGAAATTTTCCTTCTATTATGACATGTTTAATCTGACGTGAGTTATGAACTATCTACACTCACTAACACAAATAGGTGTAAGGGAAGCGCCTTCTTTTATTGACACTAAATAGAAAGCATTGAAAAAATTCTCACTTTTATCAATGCTAGCTAAAAGCACTGATAAAGTTAACATTTATCAGCACTAAACAAAGCACTTATAAAGGTGTATCCTTTATTAGCGCTTTCTTTAGCACTGATAAAGGTTAGATTTATCATCACTATTCTTAGTGCTGATAAAAGTTTTTAATAAAAAATATTATTAATATATATATAATTATTATATTTATATTCAAAAATAATGTTTATTTATATACATTTATTAAAAAACACATGTTTATAATTAATATAATTATGATATATTGATATATATTTTTTAATAATTCAAATATATATATATACTGTTTTAAAAAAAGTATTTTTAATATTATAAATATATATATACATATTTAAATAATTATATAAATACTTTTAAAATATGATTATTTATAATTATAATTATAATTATAATTATATATATAAATAAATATATGACTCCAATGAATTTAGTCAATAAATAAATAAATAAATATATATTATGAGATAATGATGATATTCATGGACATAATTATCATGATTAATGTTTATATATTGATGTGTGAGTATAATTGATGATATATGATTATAAGTTTATTTGTGGACATGATTGTGAGTTGATATGTTCCAAATGTTAAGATTACCTATATTATGATGACACATACATATGTTATGTATCCATGACTCATGAATGTTCGTTTATATATTGACACCCTTATTATTCATGTTTTCTATATATGTGATGACTTAT
This sequence comes from Viscum album, assembly GCA_963277665.1. Lineage (NCBI taxonomy): Eukaryota > Viridiplantae > Streptophyta > Magnoliopsida > Santalales > Viscaceae > Viscum > Viscum album. The sequence continues at coordinate 1,368,159,996 of OY728143.1, forward strand.
TTTTTTGATCTATATTTTACTAGGTAAGATTCATTCATGTTATACTCATGAACTTATTATGTTCTCATAAATACTTATAAAATTACAGTAAATATATTTAAATAATAAATATATCTATTATATTTATAATTATAAGTTTTTAATTATATATAAATACTTTTTAAATGTATTTATTTATAATTATTATAATAACCATATATATATATATAAATAGTTATTTAAATAATTATAAAATTACAATAAATACATTTATTATAATTTTATAAATATATATATATATTAATAAATACATATATATATAATTATATACAAATATTTATAAAAATATTTATTTATAATTAGAATTATAAATATATATATATATATAATTATAAAATTATAATAAATATATTTATTATATTTATAATTTTATAAATATATATAATTATATAAATATATTTATAATTATATAAAAATATTTATAAATATATACAAATATTTATAATTATAATTATAAATATATATATATATATACAAATAATTATAAAATTATAATAAATATATTTATTATATATAATAATAAAATTATAAATATAATAAATATATTTATTATTATTTTATAATTATAAATATTTATTTATTTATTTATTTATAGTTATAATTATAAATAAATATTTATTTATTTAAATAATTATAAAATTATTATAAATATATTTATATATATAAATATATTTATATTTATATATAAATATTTATAAAAATGTTTATTTATAATTACAATTATAAATAAATATATATATTTAAATAATTATAAAATATATACAAATATTTATAATTATATACAAATATTTGTAAAATAATAATAAATATTTTTAAATAATAAATATATTTATTATATTTATAATTTTATTAATATATATAATAATATAAAATTATAAAATTATATAAATATATTTAAAAAACTATAATAAATATATTTATTTATTTAGATCTTTATCAGCACTTTTTAGTGCTGATAAAGATTCCCCTGTATCAGTGATAGAATTTTAACTCTGATAAAGACTCGTTTCATCAGTACTTTTTTAGTACTAATAAAGGGGTATCTTTATCAGCGCTAAAAAACACTGATAAATAGTGGTTTTATCAATGCTTTTTATATTAGCACTAATAAAACTACTCTTTATCAACACTTTTTTGAAAGCACTGATAAAATCCTTCCATGTTATTATATAAAAACCCTAACAGATTTGCCATCTCCTCACGCCTTCAAACTTTCATGGAACCATAGTGACATCATCGTCGCTCTCCCTAGCGTCACTCCCTACCATCGCTCCCTACCTCTGCCTTCACCTTTGTCGTCGCTCCCTACCATCGCCATCACTCTCTACCGTCGTCGCTCCCTACCCTGCAGTTGTCGCTCCCTTCCATTGTCACTCCCTGTTGTCATTGCTCCCCACCCTCGCCTATCTTCATCAATGAATCATCATCACTTTAAGGTATGAGATTATTTATTCCCCTCTTTAATCATTTCTTCTGTCTAGGTCTTTACTCCCTCCAACCTCTATGTATGTCATTCAGACCAGATTCACCCCCTTAGTTATATACTGACACCATACATGATCACTAATAGTGTATAGGTTGATTTAATATTAATTTACATTTCCAATATTAAAATAATTTCATTTTGATAGGGGTTTGAACATAGGTTCATCAATGATTCTGTGGAAGAGGTTTCATACAAATATGTAATGTGTGTCAAGTGGTGATAATTATATGTTTTAATTTTAGTATTAGTATCGACATGTATTTTATGGCCATGGAGGCCCTTTTATGAATTTATTGTTTTCATTTTCAATGATTATATTTTCTCAAAATTACAGTTAGACATAAATATGCCCATATTATAGTGGATTATTTTAATTTTGTTTGTTGTGATGTGATTTTTTTCAATATGTTTTAAATAATCATTTTTTCAATGTAATGATCCAGTTTATTATAAATTTATTTTGGTTTTATAGATGTTTAGATTTTAAATTTTTCATTAATTAACTCTTACAAAGACCAAAGAATTGTAAATTAAATTTGTTTTTAATATTTTAAATTAAATTATTAAATATTATCATTCTTAAATAGGTTTTAAAGGTTTAAGGTTAAATTTTTATTGATTTTAATGAGTATATGTAATTTTTGGGGATTATTTTAAAATTGTGATAATGTGTTGTTTATTTTTCATAAGAAAATTTAAATAATTTATAATTCTATTTTATATAAATTAACTATGAATATATTCATTTGTTTCATGTCTTATTGTTCATGAATTGATCTTAAATGCCATAGGTGTATTTTTATGATTTTATTTGTGTTTAGGGATGATTGGTGCATTTATGTTTATTTTTTCTTTATTAGAAGTATATATTAATTATGATGGGTGTTTGTTTACTTTTCTTTGTTTAGCTATTAGGATATTATAATATTTGAAAAACTCAATGCTAATTTAAATTCCATTTAATATGAAAATAACATATGTTAAATGGTTAGCTATAATGGGGACATATTTGGTTAAAGGATTACGATACACTTTCTGATTATTGTGATTCTTTATCTTTATATACATATATCAATATATTTCTTTCGTGTATTCGTGATAATATATTTTGTTAATAGTGTTTCATAAAAAATGGATTGCGTATTTTCTTTTTTTCAATGTTTATCTTTTTTTAAGATCTGTGTTTGGGTAAAATCATTATTTTCATATTTTAAAGTATAATATCTCATGATATTATATGTACTTATTTAATAATTTATATAAATATATCAAGATTCTATTTTAATTTTAATATGATATTTATTCCCTACTATTTTTTCTCATTTGATTTTGATCTAACAACTTTATGAGAAATTTATATATTCTCCCATGCAAAGAATTTCACATCCCTTCTCATTTTGTTTCCCATTTCCATAGGGAATCGTATACAAAATTATTTTTAGAAGGAATACTTATCTAGAGACATATTTAGGAGATATTATTGTTTATTACACATGATTCACGCTTTTTGAAGTGTTCGATCCAGGGAGAACCAATATAAAATTGGATGAAATGGATAGTGAGGTGATTGTACCAATAGGAAACCAAGTGGGAAGAGAGTTGGAGTGAAAAATATCATGATAATACTTACTCAACATTATCTGGAAATGAATAATAATGTGAACCATTTCAAACTCCGAGACATGCTAAGATGAAACAACTCACCATGGATTCATTCATGCGGTAATTCCCTCTAACCATTTGGGTTCCTCTAATCAACTAGTTTTGAAGATATGGATAGCCATTTAGAATTTGGAAGGTGAAGTAGATAGATGGTGGGTGCTAATTATGAATATGAATAAAAGTGAAGATGTTTATAGTATGAAATGGGAGGTGTTTAAGGAAATATTCTTCCCTAAATATTTTCCCCAAACTACTCACAACAAAATAGAGAGAGTTTTTTTAAAAAAGTAGTTTGAATATATTGGTACCTATAAATGAAACCTCATGAGACTCGCAAGGTACACTTAGAGTTTTTCTATTAAACATAAATTCAAGATCAATCATTTCACCAATGGACTAAAATAGAAAAAAAAATATACTTTTATACTTTCATAAATTTTACTTTTATATATTATGATTTTATGCTTTTATAAATTTGTAAAAATATATAATTTTATAAATTATGTATACTTTTATAACATATATATTGTATTATATAGTTTTATATATTTATATACATTTATAAATTATGTATATTTATTTAAAAAAATCTTTTATAAATTATATATAATTTTATACTTATGTATACATTTATAATTTTATATATGAATATAAATATATATACATTTTTTATTTATACTTTTATACCTGTATACTTTTTTCAATTTATCAATTGTTTAATACTTGTATACTTTCATAAATTCAATTTCAATGTTGAAAATATTTTAAAAAATATAATAATTTCTTTTTTTTGTGAAATCATTATTATATTCAATAGTCGTTTTTTCTATTATGAAAATGGTTTTAAAATAATATAGCTTTTATTTTTTTATTTCCATTATTACATTCAGTATCCATATTTCGTCAGTTTTTTTAATTTGAATGTGATTTTATAATTCATTTATACTCATACAAAAGGGGTTTTGATCATTAAAAATATGAAATAAATTATCAATTTATCACTAATACTTCATGATAATGGTTCTATCATTTAATCTTCTAATGACTCATTTATTCTGCGTTAAAATATTTTCGTTCTCATTTTCAAAAAGTTGAGAAATGCTCAAGGGATTGTGCCTCAATCCATCAACAAATAGAACATCATTTGATCTAAAATTATTCAATATAATTTTAGTTCTTCCTACACCATTAAATTGAAGTGAAAATAGTTTTTAAAAGTAAAATATCCTCTATCGTATTTATAAATTTCCTTCAATAAGTTTTTTTATCATGTGGAATGATAAACCACTTTTCAATCTTTCCATTTTCTTTCAAGTAATTCATGATATCCATATTCAATTGAACATATTTTGTTTATTTATTTTGTTAGATATTACTATTACTAAATCAAATAGGATGGATATGAATAGATAATGTATATATGTAAATCGTATGATATAGGAGTATTAAGATGGGGTGAAAGAGTTCATCAAGTTTGTAAAAGATCATGTATATGACCCTGTTTAAATCCTTTGTTCATGTTTACACTATTGTTATTCAAGAATAATTAGTCTAGATGAGTTGTAAGAACACTTCATCATTATTATAATTGATCAAAGTTATAAATATTGGAATAAACATGGGGAAAATCTCGAATGTAGCTAGTTCTTGGGATAACATTGCATTTTATGGATCATCTAATATGATTACAAGTATGAAAAATGAATATGACCATATCGAGGATGTGATTACAAGTTTGAATGATGATGAAGATCATATTGAGGAAATGAAAATGACATTTGAAGATGAACTTTGTGATTATCCAAAATTATTTAAGAAGTTAAAGAGTTTTGTAAAGATCTTATTGTATATTGGTTGCACTAAATATACGGAATTGTCAAACGTACTGAAGCTGTATAATTTAAAAGTAGAAAACTAATGGAGTGAAACCATTTTTATTGAAATACTTGTTCTCTGAAATTATATAATCCCATAAGATAATAATCTCCCTATCCAAACATATAATGCTAAAAGAATACTATGTTTGATGGGTATGATCTATGAAATAATACATTCTTATCCAAATGATTATATACTATTTCATAAGGTCCCTAAATCACTTAAATAATTCCCAAAGTGTGGTACTTCTCAATATAAGAAAGATGAATTGGGTCCAATAAAATTTGTATGGTACTTTCAAATCATTCTAAAGTTTAGGCGCCTATATGGAAGTGAGGATACTGTAAGGCAATTGAAGTGGAACACAGATATAAGAAATAAATATGGGAAACTTCATCACCCAATATACTCTCCTTAGTGCAAGAGAATTAATCATGATTATATTAAATTTGGAAACGATCTTAGAAACCTTTGTCTTACATTATCTATAGATGGAGTTAATCCTTTTGGTTTTCAAAGAAATACTCATAATATATGACCAATTATGTTGGTAAATTATAACTTTCCATTGTGGTTATGCATGAAACGAAAATACATTATGTTATCTATGTTTATATCATGAACAAAACAATCAGGTAATGATATTAATGTTTATTTGGATCTATTGATCGAAGATTTGAAATTATTGTGGGATTCAGGTATTACGTTGTATGATGCTTACAAAAATGAATATTTCATATTAAGAGTTATATTGTATGGGATGATAAATAAATTTCCTTATTGTAAAAATTTTTTAGGGTATAGAATTAAAGGAACTCAAGGGTGTCTTATTTGTGAACAAGGTTACAGTCAATTAATTTTAAACATTCATCAAAGACTGTGTTTCTAGGACATCATATATTTTTACCCCGATGACATTCGTACTGATCTTGGATGAAATTATTCAATGTAAGTTCAGGAGAATGTACAGCATCATCTCCACTAATAGGTGATCAACTATTTGGGAAATTAAAATATGTGGTCTCTTCTTTTCATAACCCTTTTTCAAAAAACCTTGAGGAAACCAGTTAGAAGAAGTGATCGTTTTTTTTTTGAATTACCATACTGGAATTGTTTATATGCCAGCTATTTTATTAATGTTATGCATATTGAAAAAAATGTATGTGATAGTGCAATTGGAACATTACTAAATGCACCTAGAAAAAATAAAGGATTGAATTAAGTCTAGGTTATACATGATTAACATAAGAATATGGGAAGAGATAGCACCAGAGAAGGGAGAAAAATGAACTTTTCTTCCTCAAACTACTTACACTCCTTAAAAAATGATAGATATTAGTTTTGAAACTTCTTGAATGATATAAAGGTTTCTGAGGCATATTCATCTAATATAAAGAATCTCGTGTTAATAGATGATTTAAAGTTAAAGGGTCTGAAATCACATGATTGTCATGTTTTGATGTAAGATCTATTTCCTGTATATTTATGTTGAATTTTTTCCAAGAATTTCCATCAGACATTCACCAAGCTCTAATTATTTTTCAAATCTATATGCTGTAAATTTATAGAGTCACTAAAATTTCTAATTATGAAAAAATAAATTTTCATCATATTATGTGAATTGTAAATGTTCTTCCCGTCAACATTCTTTGATATGATGGTTCACTTGATGGTTCACTTAATGGTTCACTTGGTGAGATAGATTTGACTATGTGGTCATGTAAATTATAAATGGATGTACCCCATTGAATGATATATAGAATATTTTGAAAGGGTATGTCAAAAATTGAGTCTAGTCAGAGGGTTGTATTATAGAGTGATATATTATTGAGGAAGTTATTTAATTTTTTATTGAATACTTATCCAGTGTGGAAAGCATTGGTCTACCAACATCTCGTCACACTGGGTGGCTTGTAGATAAAGTAATTTCTAGAAGAAATGTTATCATAATTAATATTACAGATAGGGAGTAGGACCACCTTTACATTTTTCATAACAGTTTATAGGTTGCTCCATATGTTGATAATAGGAGTGCTATTAAAATATATAAATTGGAATTCATGAAAGTGGGTTGATAATAGGAGTGGTGATAAAATAGATGAATTAGGATTTGTGAAAGTGGGTTTTAGTATGGAATTGTATAAAGACAAACCATTTATAATGACATCATAGGTAGTACAAGTATTTTATATTCCATATCTAAAAAACTAAAAGTTTCCAATTGTTCTGTTATCAACTAAAACCATTGAAGAGTCGGATGAAAATTCAAATGAGGATAACCCTTTCATTGAGATGTTGCAATCATTTCATATTGGTACCAATATAGATGGGGTGTTTTATGTCACAGGAGACCACAATGAATGGATTTGAATACTCTATAGAGGGGTCAAATCCCTTCAACCTTTAAAAAAATAGGGAGTTCAATAATCAGGTTATTTTTTTTTTGTAATATACATTGAATTACCTCATGTTATTATTTATACATTTCTTAATTTATTTAATATAAATTAAATGTTAAACCACTTATAAAGATAATTACTTATGCACGTGTTGATGCTCTCAATCCTAAGGAATAATGGGCTTCTTAGCCTACTACAGCTCCTAGTGTAGAGGAACAACAACCTTCTGCACATGTCGATGCTACCAATCCATACAAACAATATATTGATGATGTTGAATCCAAGGAAATGGTGGATGGTTAATAACCAATGCTATATAAAAAATAGGATCATCATAGCATGACAGTTTTAGAAAATATTATTAAGGCAAAAAACAATGGCATCAAATTCAAGTTCGGATGGAATGTGCACGGCCAACCTATTAACCCCAACAAGACCATGTTTAGTAGTTACATTGGGATCATCACTAGGAAACGTGTGCCGATCCATGTAGATTCATGGAACCATGTTGCGCCCATGATTAAGGCATAGATTTAGGAAGATAGTACGGTAATATTATGATATAATTTCTTTATTTTACTAAAAAATAAAATATTGAAATATTGACTTACTCTTAATCATCCCTTGCAGAGTTTATTTATAGTATAATAATCATACAAGAAATATGTATTATTGATTTTTGGAAGGATTCATAGAGGTTTTCACACATTTCTAATGAGATTTCATCTTAAAGATGCTGAAGGGAAAATAAACTCACACCCACCGCTTATGTATACACACTTGATAAGACAAGTAATGTGGGATGTGTTTACTATCTATCATGTGAAGATATCTTTTCAAGTACATTGTGTTTGGTAATACATTATTTGAAAATATATGTATTCATCACTTTTATTGAAATTTTTTATTTATGAAATAAAAACTAAGTGATGAAAATAAGGAACGGGTAGTAAAACCAACATACCCCTACCGTAAAGCAAGGATGGGGTACGCTTCACTTGAAAACAAATTGATACATATTTTAAATCTATCGTAATACTTTAATGTGACATGGAATGACAAGATAATTATGTTTTTCTATTTTTTAGGTTCTGGGTGCAGTGGAAGCATGTGATGGGCAGTGCCCAACTTTTTTTTTCATAATCAATGATCAATCTATGATCTATATAATGTTTAATCATCATGATCAATGGAATTTAATCAAAGATAGACAAAATTAATAAATATGGAATTGAGATAGAGGATACCAACACATATTGTTTATAATTAATTTAATTAGATAAATAATTACCTCGAAGGAATTATTTATTCATCGATGAGTCTGACAACGGATCTGTGGTGCACCATCATTATGTTGTAGAAACCGAGTATAAATTTTCTCTAGTAGTGATCTACATGTGTTCCAAGAATCTTCAGGTGTCGCTGAAGGGGTCTTCGGGTTCTAGTATGGAAGATCCTTATACTTGTGTTGTCTGCCTTGATCGCCTCAAGAATCGCTTCCAAAGCATTCTCCTTGATCTGGTGGAGGAGGATTTCTTGTCATTCTTAGGAGTGTTTTTGGAGAAGTGATATCTCTAGTTTTGGGAGGATTTTCCAATATTTTTTCACACAACTGAATCAGCTAATGAGAAAATAACATAATTGGTTATTTGTATTGCTAGGGTTAAAATAAAATAATTAAACAAATGCCCTTATTATTTATTTAATCCTATAAAAACTCCATGTCAAATAATGATAGTAATATTATTATTTATCGACATGCGTTGAACTTGCGAATTATAATTAAATATTATTTAATTAAATAATATTCAATATTATCATTTCTCACCGGACCATTAAACTTAGTCCTCCATTCCTCCAAAATATTTATCAGGCCTTGAATAATGTCTATTTATTTATTAAATAAATATCACTACATTACTCACCAGTAAATAAATAAATATTATATTCACTAAATAGAAAATAAATATTCATTAAATATTCCACTCACAATATATTCTCTCAAATAACTAGTGATGGAATAAATACAATCAAGTATACATGAATAATTATTAAACCACATACATGAATAATATTTATTCAACCTATTAAATAATAAATACTAATATATTATTTAACTGAGATTTTGGACACACTTAGTGTGTGACCCTCTAGGCCTCTTTCTTAGTGGAATTAGGTGAAGAAGCCCAAAGTCTAATCTTGGTGTTTAGCAATAGACCAAGGGACCCATAGAGAAATAAGTTAATGTCGTAATGACATGTCACCTCATATGAATTCTTATCATGTAATATAATCCCTTTATCATAATATCTCTAATCGAACAGGTTGTATGCCAATGCCATAAACCTATGTGCTCAATATCTCTTTCTTTGAATTTCTAGAAATAGAACTTCCCTATAGAATACCATGGCTATGGATTTATTTAGGCTATATCATTTCCATAAAAGAGCCTAAGATATTAACTTCTGTTAATGAACAGAAGGGATAAATCCTTTCTCAAATTATTCATTAATGTCATATTACTCATGATGCACCCAACATATCCTACTTCGTCATGAACATCTGTCGTCATAATTTTTGTAAATACATATAAGTGAGTGACTCATAATACTCATTAATAATAATCTTAAATTCTAAGGACCGATACAAATATCCATAGATAGGAACATCCAATGACACATAGAAATGTTGATTTCCTACTAGTGGGTCTCATTCTCATAATATCCATACTGGATATTACCAAGGGAGTACACCATGAGAAGGTGCCTAAAAGTCATATGATTCTCCACCCCTAATATCATGTATCATTTGTGTCCCTCAAATGATATATTTCGACTATAGAACATATATTCAAGAATAGTGTCGTAGAAATTCTGGGTTATCATCATAGCGGGGAACAACCATGACCTTTTTAGTGAGACAGCTACTCTTATGACATTATCACATACTATATTACGCGTAAAAAATAATGATGGGATAAGGAGTTTATTAATATTAAAAACCAGGAATACAAGTTTATCATAAAGTACAAAGAAGTTGGTTTTAAGGAACCAACTCCAACAGACTCCCACTTGCACTAGATCCAACTGCTAACAACCTTCAATCTGCTAGCTCTCACATGATACTAATGATTTTGATAAGATAGACCGTTAGTAAAGGGTTTTACCATGTTCTCTTTCATGGGTACTCTTTTCACTATAAATTCACCCCTCTGGTAAAAATCCCTCATGAGGTGATACTTCTAGATTATATGCTTTTTCTGTTGGTGTGACCTTGGATCTTTTTCAAGATCCACTGTTATAGTATTATCACAATACAATGTGATAGGGTATTTTCTACTATGTGTCACATCAAGATCCTAGACAAAGTTCTAAATCCAAAATGATTCCTTGGCTACATCATATGTTTCTATATACTCAAATTCTGCTATAGAATCAGTGGAAAATGGATTTTTTGAACTCTTCCAGCTCACAGCTCCCCTGTTAAGATAGAAAATATGCCCTGATTTTGACCTCGGATCATTTTGATCTATCGAAAAATCATAATTATTATAACCCTTGATGACCAACTCCTCTATACACGAGGAACATATCCTTAGTTCTTCTTATATACTTAATGATATCCTTAACAATAGTCCAATGTTGTTCTCCTGGATCTGCTTGATATCTGCCTACCATGCTTAATGCATAGACAACATCAAGTCTATTATATAACATAGCATACAAGATTGATCATATCACTGAAACATATGAGATATTACTCATTATCTCTTTCTCTTGTTGTGTCCGGGACACGATTTCTTAGAAAGATGTAAACCATGTGACAATGGAACCAATCTCATCTTGGATTGTTCCATACTAAATATCTTATTGTCAATATATGTACTTTTACTTAGTCTAAGAAGCCTCTTAGATATATCACAAATGATCTTGATCCCTAGAATGGAGGCTGCTTTACCTAAGTCCTTCATAGGTAAACACTTATTTAACTAGTCCTTAATAGATTGTAAGACTGGTATGTCATTTCCAATAAGTAATATTTTGTCATGAACCGTCCCCCAGGGCAGGTGTCATGACTACCCCAAGACCACCTTCCATAGGCTAAGGGCTGGTAACTAGCGTCAAGTAGGCACATCCCAAACCAATAGGAGGCATTTCCATAAGTACCTATGCACATGCACATAACTCCAAGCCACGGATGATGTAAAGGGAAAACACTAAGTAAAAAAATACAAGGTACTACAATAGAAAATTAAAGGTAAACATGGCCAGAATACAAGCCCAACAAAAAGGAAAAGTAAAAGTACAAGTCTCTGGAACTCCTTTGTAGAAAACCTTATTGGAAGGTTAGGTATAGAAACAGTTATCAGAAGCCACATAAGCACACCTCATCTGTCAGGTCACTTTAAGAACCACTTGGCCCCATTCCACCAAGGACTCCATCAAACCATAGATCATCTACACAAGACATGACATGTGCAGACAAAGATTGTGTAGGGGTGAGTAAAACAATACTCATTAGGGACCCCAAACCACAAAGGTATACCATAAATAAATACACAATGTAGACTACCAAAGAGGTACGCAAAGTGTAGCCTCTAATAAGTACGGTCAAGAGATTCACTAGAGTCATCTCACATAGGTATATTTCAACAAAACATATGAAAATAACATCTAGGTATACTCATAAAGTATTCCAAGACTCAAGGTCTCATTCACTGACATCCGTAGCGTTCTTGATTATGGGATATCTCACTCCTCGAGCTATCTGATCTCAATACATAGAAAGGGGTCATGCACCCAGGGCTCACTGGGGGACATCCTAGCCCTATTAGAAACATCATCCTAGATAGGGGATAGGTCTATGGTATGAAAATATTATTTTTATAAGAATAAAAATTACCCTCAAGTAGTAACACGCGGAGCATTGGTAACACACGGAGTGTAGGTAACACATAGAGTGTCAGTAACACATGGAGTGTAGGTAAAACATAGAGTGTAGATAACACATGGAGTGTAGGTAACACACAGAGTGTAGGTAACACATGGAGTGTTGGTAACACATGGAGTGTAGGTAACACAAGGAGTGTAGATAACACATGGATTGTAGGTAAAACATGGAGTGTAGATAACACATGGAGTGTTTGTAACACACGAAGTGTATATAACACATGGAGTGTTGGTAACACACTGAGTGTAGGTAACACACGGAGTGTCATCAAAGAGTAGAGGACTTTCACCCTGGTGGGATAGGGGAGTACCAAATCAATATTGGTAAGATACAAAATCTAGATAAGACACATAGTCTAGGTAAGACATGTAGTCTAGGTAATCACGTAGATTTTAGGTCATAACCAGTCATAGGATTTTATCCTTAGCATGCTTGTTCTGGGTGAACCACCTCCTTGAGCCAAAAGTTTGTATGCCAACTTCAACAGAAACTCACTTAGATTATCTCAAAAGGACTTCCTCGTCGCAAGGGTCCCAATGCTGAAAATGTCTCATCAAACAGACACATGGTTTGAGAGTTATAGGCCTTTTGTGAAAATGGGATGGTTGGGTCCGGGTCTGGTCTGACCTGGTCAGACCGACCCGACCCTTTGGGTTGACCCAATCTATTGGGCCTGGCTCGTCCTGGTCCGCCATCACTAGCCTGACCCACCTGACCAAGCTGGCCTGCCTGGTCTGCATGCAGCAGACCAGCTTGGTTCACTAGACATGGCCAGCACTACATCCCCACCTGGTCAACGCGGTCATCCATTGCATTACCCACCCTATGGTGGTTGTCGCGGGGTTCCTTTGTGGTCTCGTTGGTCTATAGTTTTCCAACCGCATGATGTGGCCTTCCGTCGTGTCTCAGTCGCGGCCGCTGCCACCGGCCCTGGTCGCCTCCTGAGGTCATGCCACCGCGGGCCCCTTCCACTGGCATCAGACACCAGTGGAATCTACTCTGCGGACTGCCTTATCTCCTTCAGTGCTTATATTTTTGATTCGGAATCCTCTGGTCTCCACCTTCATTGTTGTGGGATTGGATCCAGGCCACACTCCATCTCGATGCAAGGTCATTCGAGTAGTGATATCTCCCATTTCGCTTCGATCCAATCATCATTTTCATCATCACAACTCTATCGTTTCATGTCCATTTGAGGTCCGCAATATCATATTGTTGCACCAAGTATCAGGTGTGCAATGATCAATCGATCTCAAATTGTTGAGTCACGGATAAAATGAGAATGCCTCCAACGAATGAAGAATGGAGGGAGAAAATATTTAATCAACCAAAAGGGAAGGACCCTGATCAATTTTAGTGTCAAACTTGTTTTGTCACTGTTAGAATTATAGTCATAATCTAAAATAATAATTTCATGTTTGTTCTCCCATAAAAATTCTTCAAGGTAAAACCCATCCCGCAATGGTGATTGATCTGTGGGCCAATCTATTTGTTAATTTTTCTGTGTTCATCATGGAATATAAATAATGGAGGAAAGTAGAATAAAAACACAACACCTTACCTCAAGGTTTGGATCTATTATTGGTGAAGAACGGAGTTTCATCATCGTCATTCATCGATCCTCAATCCATGATCCATGATCTATGATCCGTGGTCCACCAACGTTTATCATTTTTTTTCATTCACCAATGGGAGGTAACCACCAACGCCTTTCTCCGAAGTTATGAGGTAATTCTAGGGTTATACATTAACCCTTAATTCCTCTTTAATTAGGTAGAAAATAAAACATGCCATCCCATTATAGCATTGTAGCGTCTCCATGCTATTTCATTTAAGAAAAAAAAAGGGATAACTCGTCGCTGCATCACAGCATCGATGCATCACTAAAAAATGTTTATAAAGAAATAAAATAAACTTATTTAAGTTTATTTTATTCTTATTTAAAACATCCAAATATTAACTTTCACAGTCGACATGCGCCAGTCGATGTTGGGCCCCGCTTAAGTAAAATTCCGCATTACAAACTCAACAGTGCTCTCAGATTTCTAATTTGAGTCATCATTCATGCGTTATTAATATTTTAAAATAAAATAATTTTATTTAATTATTTTATTTATAGTTATTTCCTTTTCGATTTTTATCACTGGAGACCCGGGCCGATTAAAGTTAAGTCACGCCTACACTAAACCGCCATCCTGAACACAATGGTTCCCTCGTATTTCTGATTCAGGCACTTGTTTAAGATTTGTTTTACTTTTTCAGGAAAACCACTCACACATGATATTAAAAACTTAACATTTTTCATTGGGCCATTCCGAGCACACCGGGCCTTGGAATCACACGATGTCTCAGTGCCTGGTCTCATAATTTTCCTAGAAATTTTCTAAAAATAAAACCAGGAAAATCTAAGACATTACATTCTACCCACCTTAAGGCTTTACATCCCTGAAATGAAAACTAATGGATACCCAAATAGATGAGGGTACGAACACAAACCTGAGCCTCCCGCTCCCATGGGTTCTTCCAGAAATTCTTGTGTTGCCACCAGGAACACACTAAAGGAATCGACTACCCATGGAGGGTCCTCTCCTACTAATCCTTGATCTCTATGACTAGGTTGAAAAGTGAGCATCCCGATTAGAAACTATTGTCCATGGGATTCCATGGATTCGAGCTATCTCCTACACATAGAGGCATCCCAAGCTCTCTATTAAACTCTGCTACCAAAAAGTTAAGAAATAGCTGACTTGGTGAGTCATTCAATGATCACCTAGATGGTATTGTGTCCCCTGGACATATGTGATAAACCCATCATGAAGTCTTTCGATATCCTTTCTCACTCCCTTCCTGTAACCCTAAGAAAGAAAAGAGAAACCCCTTCCAAGCACAGGGGATCAACACGGTGAGTTGATAAACCATGAAAATTATTCAAACAAGTACTCAGTTTTTATATCAATAGGTAATCCAAACTTCAACATGTTCTATCATCCCCGGTGTCCTCCTTGACACCCACATGCATATCACGATGCATCTCTCCACTCTAGACATCCACTTCTACTACATTGCATCCTTTAAAAGGAATAACATGCTCCCCACCTTTCAAATATCCATTAGGGGGATTCCCTATGGACAACTGAGCGCGTAAAGTCTCACAGTTGGTATCACTGAGTCGTGCCTCCCTAACTCACTATAAGATTAGAGGGGTAACAACCACCAACTAGAGGTAAGATGCATCATATATATCTATGAAGGATAAATGTAGTGAGGCCAATTTCTCCATTGTCTCGTTCATCAACTACAAACTGGACCTCCTACTGAGAGAATCCTCTACCATGTTTCCCTTACCAGAAGTATAGACTCTCTCCAAGTCATATTCCTAGAGTAACTCTATCCAACACCTCTATCTCAAGTTCAAAACCTTATGATATAAGATATACTTGAGACTTTGGTGGTCTGAGTAGACGCTAAATCACCCACCCATCTAGTAGTGTCACCATATCTTCAATGAAAAGACTACCATTTACAACTTAAGATCATGGTTCACATAGTTCTTCTCATGTGGTATCAACTAATTAAAAACATAGTCAATCACTGCTTGCCTCTACATCAGGACACAACCAAGTCTGGTCCCGGATGCATCGCAGACCGCTACGTACTCGACTCCCTCCTCTGAAAAACTCAAGATCGGGGCACTTGTCAAACTCTGTCTTAACTGCTGAAAAGCCTATGGGAACCTTTCTATCTATGTGAAAAGATTCACCTTTCAACTGATCAAAGTTTTCATTGACCCTTTGGTAGTAGAAACTCATTCTCCATGGTCACATGGTTAAAGTGCCGGTAATCCACACATAACCTCGAATAATGGGTCTTACTAATCCCTTCCTCTAAAATTCTTCCACCTGCACCCTCATCTCATGAAGATATATGAAATCCATCTGATATAATGATACTGATATTAGTGACATCTCAGGGTTTGGAACAATGCAAAATTCTATCACCCTATGGGGAGGTAAACCTGAAACTATCTTCTGGAAAGACATCCCCGTGCTCCACCACTACTATTGGGAACTGAAAACTCATAACACACACTACCCCAAGGGTAAGGCTAGCCGACTCAAGAGTTATCAGTTGCACCATCCTATTCATGAGTCTATCATGTGCTTCCTGAGTTCCCTTTTTCACCAAACAAGGAAAACCCCATTCCATCACTACAAACATACTTCACCCTTTTTCCTAAAATAATCAATCTAGGCATGGACTGTTGATAACCAATACATACCAAGAATGATGTCATGAGGCATTGAAACTACCACCAAGAGGTTCCAACTAAAACTCTTGCCTCAAGGGTTAGATCACACTATCAACACTAGTGTGATTATCAATTCTCCTTCCATAGGTATCTCCAGATGTAAGGGTCAAGTCAATGGTTTGACCAGAAACTCTAGGTCTCGAACAAGATTCATGAAAAGGAATAATGATTAGTACTTGTGTCTATTTATATATCAGCCAATAATAGACATAGACCATACCTCAAATTATTCCTGAAGCCCTTGGGTCATATGCCTTAACCATATGCAGATATCCCTTCCCCTGTCCTCCAGCTCCCTGAGCCTGGTGTAGACCACATGGGGGTAGTGGTGGTAACATGTAGAAATGTATACCACCTCCTACTTCTCTCCCAACTCCTATTCTATGTCTTCCACCCTGTAGATCCATCTGTTCATGTCACTGGCTCTGCCTTAGTGGCACATCCACCATTTCGCTATCAGCAGCATGATGGGCTGGAAAATCTCTAATGAGATGTTCCCTGTCGTCTTATGAAAAGCATTACCTCTATCTAGGTCGACTAGACTCACCCTATGACCCATGATCTATAGATACCTTATCCTAGGGCCTCCTCTCAGAATGTCTCACACATCCAATTCTATAAGAGTGACATTGGATTCCTGCTCTCGAGGTTTATGCTTCTGCTTTTCCACTACTGACATCCACTAGCTATATTCGTTCAGTCGAAGGACTTTCAACCACAAAGGTTCTCTCTAGCACCCTAGTATAAGTAGGAATACACATAGGAATAATGTTCGATTAGATTTCCCTAAGCACACCTTTCTCAAGGGTCTAGGCCCTGAAGCACTAGTCATGTATCATATCCATCGAGCAATTGGTATGGTTGGTATGCCTCGATGAATACTCATATACCAACATGTCATCCTACCAAAACTGTAGAAGCTCTTGGGAGTGCATAACCCTTATATTTTATAGTGAGAGCCCGTACTCTGAGAAAGTTTCTCAAAATCTATCCACAAAAAATCACCTCATCAAAAGATCGGGTAATCTAAACCTTGCCATTGCCCTGTGAGCCATGTAGAAGGCTCGCCACCAGGACCTCCATCTGATCTAATGGTGTCCTGACTGGACAAAAAACTCAGTTACCACCTCAAGCCAGTATTTATCTACCTGTGAGTCAGGCTCGCCTCAAAACATGAGGGGTATCTATCACCAAAACTCATAAATTGCACTCAGCATGAACATCTCATCCACTAGTACTAAAACTACCATGTTCTACTCTATAGGTGGGGGTATAACTAGAACACCACCCAAAGGTGTTGTCTCTGGTACAAATCCCTGTACAAATCTCGTCACCCTACAAATAATCCACATGATCATGCGGTGGAATCCTAGATGGTTGTTTATGTGGAAGCATCTTGAAGTAAAATAAGATGTACCATAGTTAATAAAGTATACCTGGTGAGCTGACTCGAGAAGAACATGGAAAACACAACTCATTCCTATACGATACATGTACCATCGCTTTCCCCTACAACTAGTGTTTTCATGTACCAAGTTGAAAAGTAGAAATCAGGGTCCTGGTGTATGGATACGTCGGCTGCTGCACCAACACTAGATTCCCTGGCCTGAGATCCGAACTCGAAACATTTAACACGGTTTCCCCAAACCAAACTCATAGACTATGGGTTCTTAAAGTAGAATTGACCTCCTTTGATACCGCACTGTCAACCCGTCCCCCAAGGCTCATGATATGACTATTCCAAGCTTGCATCCCATGGTCTAGGGTTTGGTGACTTGCACCAAGAAGGTATATCTTAAATAAATGGGAGGCATTTTCCTAAGTAATTGTACACACGCACGCAACTCCAAGCCACAAATGCTGGAAATTGAAAACACTAAGTAAAAAAATGTATGAAAATAGAAAACTGAAGGTAAATGGGGCTAGAATAAAATACCAACAAAAAGTAAAAGTCTTCGAAACTCCTCCACAAAAAACCCTACCTGAAATGTAGTCACAGAAATAGCTGTCTAAAGTCGCGGAAGCACATCTCATATGTTAGGTCACTCTAAGAACCACCTGGCCCCGGTCCACCAAGGAATCCAACAAAGCATCGATCATCTACATAAGAAACGACATGTGGGGGAAAATACCATGTAGAGGTGAGTAAAACAATACTCAGTAGGGACCCCAAACCACAAAGGTATACCACAAATCAATACACAAAGATGAATACCAAATAGTTACATGAAGAGTAGCCTCTAAGAAGTACATTCAAGAGAGTCACTAGAGTCAAATAACACATGTATATGTCAACAACACATATGAAAAAGAACATGTAGGTATACTCGTAAAGGATTGTTGTACCTCTCGTATCCCCTCATGGTTTAATTTTCATGATCACAATCACTTTCTTATTTTTCTAATATTGTTTGAATTGTTTTTGAATGATAGGCACAAGGTTGCCAAGAAGTTGTCCCAAGAAAGAATCTCAAAGTGGACTGAATTGCAGTCCACCGGCCAACCGGTGTGATAGCACCGGCCAGCCGGTGGACCTGGCAGAGGCATTGCCCACTGCCAGGTTCCACTGGTCAGCCGGTGGCTCTGTCACCGGCCAGCCGGTGGCACCCAGACCAATGGGCCAGCTACTGTCTCCCCACCGGCCAGCCGGTGGCTCCTCCACCGGTCAGCCGGTGGAGCCTGGACCAAAATTCTTATCCTCTGCCAAGGCACCGGCCAGCCGGTGGAGCTGTACCGGCCAGCCGGTAGCCCAGTCAAACTAGCCGTTGGCTTTGACCAGTCAACCCTCTTTTGGCCTCCAACGGCTCCGAGGCCTTTTCCAACGGCTCCGAAGACTCCCCAAGGGTTCCATGCCTATAAATAAAGGCCAAGGAAGCCCCGGACAACCCCCGGATCATATACCAAGCCAACAGACATATTTTGTATCAATTGGCCAACCTCCGGCGGACTTCCTTCAAGGAACCCACCTTGCTCCAACAACTTCCACATCCAAGGAGCTCCTTCAAAGAAGCTTGGAAGCGGCCTTCAACATCTCCAATCAATCAAAGGCGCCCAAGACTTCCTTAAATACGGTTTTTCTTGTTTATCTATTTTGAGCTTAATTTGGGTTTGTGTCTACAAACCACTATATTTCTCATCCCCTCTTTCTTTTGGGTTTCACATCACCATTAAGGTGTGAAAAGGTTGTCAAGCTTTCCTTTAAATAGCTTGAGACATAGGTGAGCTATCCTTCACCTGTAAGAAGGATAGTGGGTTCTTGCTCAACCATTAAAAGTAAGTGGGTTCTTGCTCAACCAATAAAAGCAAGCTGTAATAGGTGAGCTAGCCTTCACCTGTAAAAAGGCTAGTGGGTTTCTTACTACAACCATTGAAAAGCAAGCAGTAGAATCTCTCAACGGTTGAGTTGGGAGCGGAGACGTAGGCCGGGTTTTTGGCTGAACTCCGTTATCAATTCTTGTGTCTTTCCTCTTTATTTCCGCTGCACTTTCAACTTTGATTTTAAATTGTTAATCATTTTTTAAAAGGAAATTCACCCCCCCTCTTGCCATCACTCCCTTTTTCTCCGCCTAACAATTGGTATCAAAGGGAAATTTGAATTATTCCCTAAACCGGTTTCAAATTAAAGATCCTTTTTGATGGCTTCTACTGCTTCTTCTTCTCAAACCCTCGAAGGTCATTCATTGGGTCGTGCTCTATTGTTTGATGGAACCGACTATTCTTTTTGGAAAACCCGCATGACCACTTTTTTAAAAAGTATTGGTTATCCAATTTATAAAATTGTTATGCAAGGATTTTCCCTCTCCTCTCCCGATGAGTCTAAATGGACCCCCAATGACATTGCTTATTTTGAGCTTGATGGCAAAGCCATGAATGCTCTTCATTGTGGTCTTGACCGTAATGTTTTTAATTGCATTTCTACTTGCTCTACTTCACATGATATTTGGAAATATTTAGAGCTAACCCATGAAGGTACTAGCAAGGCTCCAAAGCAAGAACCCGCTCAAGAGCAAGAACTCGACGAAAAATTCAAACCCGCTTGCCCACTTCACAAGAAAAGGGCCAAGAAAAAGAAGGGAAAGAAGAAGGCTTCAAAGGCATCTTGGAGTGATAGCTCCTCCTTCTCCTCCTTCTCCTCAAGCGACCAAGGTACAAAATGCCTAATGGAAAAACATGAGGTATCATCATCCTCTTACTCTTCTTCCTCATCCTCTAGTTCTTCTAATTCTTTCAATCATTTGTCATACGAAGAACTCCGACATGCTAGAGACCAATTAGAAAATGGTTTTCACGAACTCTCGTCAAAATTTGTTTCTTTGAAAAAGAATTTCAAAAAACTTTCCTCCGAAAAAGAACAACTTCTCAAAGAGAAGGAGGAACTCTCCCTAAAAATCCAAAATTTCCCAAATGTTGATTCTTTGGAATCAACCATCAAGGACCTTAGAGAATCCCTAGCCAAATTCACCCAAGGGGAACAAAATCTTTCAAAATTGCTTGGTTCCCAACGAATTTCAAGAACCACCCAAGGGCTAGGATATACCAATGTAGCTTCCTCCTCCCATGCTCCAACTGTTTTTGTAAGGGGGAGCTCTAGTTATAAATTTTGCAATTATTGTAAAAAACCCGGGCACCTCATTTATGAGTGTGATTGCAAAAATGCCCGGTACGGTCAACCCAAATCTTTTTTTTATTCGGAAGAGTTTTATAGGAGAAGACCCGCCATGAAACAAATTTGGATTGAAAAATCCCTTTTGGCGAGTCTCTCCGGGCCAAAAATAGTTTCGTTTCCCCGATGATCTTTTGTTTTATTTAGGGGAAGTTAGGTTTGTTTAAGCTTTTTTGTTTTATTCAAAACTTTCTTTTCAAAATTTCAATTTCAACACTTGGTATCAAATTTTTTAATTCAAAATTTTCTATTAAATTTTCATTTCCCAAATTTCAATTGATTTTCAAATCTCAAATCTTGTTTTTCAAATCTCTTTTCCCTCAATCAAGTTTTATGCCCCATTCTTTTTTGATAATCACAAAGGGGGAGAAATTTCTTGATTGATTGGGGGAGAAACCTTTTTGATCATGCTTTGCTTTACATTTCATTTTATTCATTAAAGCATGCCTTTAATTTAAGTTTTTACATTTTTTTGTTTCGGTGATTGTGATCATCAAAATAGGGGGAGATTGTTGTACCTCTCGTATCCCCTCGTGGTTTAATTTTCATGATCACAATCACTTTCTTATTTTTCTAATATTGTTTGAAGTGTTTTTGAATGATAGGCACAAGGTTGCCAAGAAGTTGGCCCAAGAAAGAATCTCAAAGTGGACTGAATTGCAGTCCACCGGCCAACCGGTGTGATAGCACCGGCAAGCCGGTTGACCTGGCAGAGGCATTGCCCACTGCCAGGTTCCACCGGTCAGCCGGTGGCTCTGTCACCGGCCAGCCGGTGGCACCCAGACCAATGGGTCATCTACTGTCTCCCCACCGGCCAGCCGGTGGCTCCTCCACCGGTCAGCCGGTGGAGCCTGGACCAAAATTCTTCTCCTCTTCCAAGGCACCGGCCAGCCGGTGGAGCTGTACCGGCCAGCCAGTAGCCCAGTCAAACTAGCCGTTGGCTTTGACCAGTCAACCCTCTTTTGGCCTCCAACGGCTCCGAGGCCTTTTCCAACGGCTCCGAAGACTCCCCAAGGGTTCCATGCCTATAAATAAAGGCCAAGGAAGCCCCGGACAACCCCCGGATCATATACCAAGCCAACGGACATATTTTGTATCAATTGGCCAACCTCCGGCGGACTTCCTTCAAGGAACCCACCTTGCTCCAACAACTTCCACATCCAAGGAGCTCCTTCAAAGAAGCTTGGAAGTGGCCTTCAACATCTCCAATCAATCAAAGGCGCCCAATACTTCCTTAAATACGGTTTTTCTTGTTTATCTATTTTGAGCTTAATTTGGGTTTGTGTCTACAAACCACTCTATTTCTCATCCCCTCTTTCTTTTGGGTTTCACATCACCATTAAGGTGTGAAAAGGTTGTCAAGATTTCCTTTAAATAGCTTGAGACATAGGTGAGCTATCCTTCACCTGTAAGAAGGATAGTGGGTTCTTGCTCAACCATTAAAAGTAAGTGGGTTCTTGCTCAACCAATAAAAGCAAGCTGTAATAGGTGAGCTAGCCTTCACCTGTAAAAAGGCTAGTGGGTTTCTTGCTACAACCATTGAAAAGCAAGCGGTAGAATCTCTCAACGGTTGAGTTGGGAGCGGAGACGTAGGCCGGGTTTTTGGCCGAACTCCGTTATCAATTCTTGTGTCTTGCCTCTTTATTTCCGCTGCACTTTCAACTTTGATTTTAAATTGTTAATCATTTTTTAAAAGGCAATTCACCCCCCCTCTTGCCATCACTCCCTTTTTCTCCGCCTAACAAGGATTTCAAGACTCAAGGTCCCATCCACTGCCATCCATATGGTTCTGCTCATAGCATGCTCGATTCTGGGATATCTCACTCCTCGAGCTATCTTATCTCGATACACAGATAGGGGGTCATGTTCCCTTGGATCATTGGGAAACATCCTATCCCTATTGGAAACATTTTCCTAGATAGGGGATAGGTCTATGGTATGTAAATAGGATTTTTGTAAGAATACATAGTACCCTCAAGTAGTAACATGTGGAGCATTGGTAACACATGGAGTGTAGGTAACTCGCAGAGTGTCGGTAACACACAGAGTGTAGGTAAAACATGGAGTGTAGATAACACACAGAGTGTTGGTAACACACGAAGTGTTGGTAACACACTAAGTATAGGTAACACATGGAGTGTTGGTAACACACGAAGTGTAGGTAACACACGGAGTGTCATAAAAGACTAGAGGACTCACACCCTGGTGGGACAGGGGAGTACTGATTCAATCTTGGTAAGAAAAAAATCTAGAAAATACACATAGTCTAGGTAAGACATGTATTTTAGGTAATCACATAGCTTCTAGGTAGCAGCCAGCCACTAGATTCAGTCCTTAGCACACTCATTCTGGGAGAACCTTCTCCTCAAGACAAAAGTCCATATACCAACTTCCACAGAAACTCACTTAGATTGTCTCAAAAGGACCACCTAGTCTTAAGGTTCCCAACTCTACAAACATATCATCAAATAGATACACAGTTTGAGAGTTGTGGGCCTTTTGTGAAAAGGTTCTGGTTGGGTCCGGGTCTGGTCGGACCAACCCGACCTGCTGGGTCTGGCCCGATCTTCCAACCCAGCCCACCAACTCCAGCCCAGCCCGCCTGGCCGAGCTAGCCCACCTGGTCTACATAGAGTGGACCGTCTTGGTCTATCAGATGTGGCCAGCACCACATCCATTCCTAGTCAATGTGGTCGGTCGTCGTGCCCACTCAGTCAGCCACCATGCGGCCCACCCCGTGGGGTTCCATTGCAGTCCTACTAGACCGCAGTTTTCTAGCTACGTGATGCGACCTTCCATCGTGTCTTGGTCACAGCTGCCCTACAAGAGAGCTTCGCCAGCCGCCAATGGACTTTTCTCTATGGACCACATTGTCTCCTCTGGTGCTTCGATTTTTTATCTGGAAGATGTTCTGAAATCCTCGGGTTACCACCTTCACTTCCATGGGATCGGATCCATGCCACGCTTCATCCTGATGTAAGGTTGTTCGAGAAGCGATATCACTCGTACCGATTCAATCCAATCACCACCTTCATCATTGAAACTTTATTGTGTTGTTTCCATACCAGGTTCGTGATATTGGATCATTACGCCAAGCATCAGGTGTGAAACGATCGATCGATCGTGAATTGTCGAGTCGTAGGCCAAACAAGAACGCCCACGACAAATGAAGAATAGAGGGAGAAAATCATGAATCAACAAAAAGGTACATACCTCAATAGATGTTAGTTTTTATTGTGGTTCGTTGTCATTAGAATGACGGTACTAATCCAACATAATAATTTCAAGTTTATTCTCCTATAAAAAACCTGCAAGGTAAAACCCATCTTGCAATGGCTATCGATCTATGGGCCAATCTGTTTGTTAATTAGTATGTGTTTGTCATGGAATATCAAGAATAAGGGGAAGGAGAATCAAAACAAAACACCTTACCTCAAGGTTTGGATCTATCATTGATGAAGAATGGATTTGCGCTGTTGTCATTCAATAATCCTCGATCCTTGATCCATGATCTGTGGTCTATGATCTATGATCTGCGGTCCACCGGTGTTTTTCATCATTTATCATTCTCCAATGGAAGGTAACTACCAACACCTTTCTCTAGAGTTCCAAGGGAATTCCAAGGTTATGTGTTAACCTTGAATTCATGTTTAATTAGGGAGAAACGAAAACACATCAGCTTGTTGCAACATTTCCGCGTTGCCATGCTATTTCAATTAAGAAAAGAAACAGGATGACTCATCACTGCATCACTATGAAACATTTAGAACGAAATAAAATAAAGTTATTTAATTTTATTTTATTATTCTTTAAAATGTCTAAAAATTAACTTTCGCAGTCGACCTGTATCAGTCGATGTTAGGACACCTAAGTAAAACTCTACATTACAAACTCAATGGTGGTCTCATATTTTCAATCTAATTCTATATTCATGAGTAATTAAAATTTGAAAATAAAATTATTTTATTTTATTATTTTATTTACAGTTACATTATTTTTAGGTTTTCTCACTGGAGACCTATGCCGACTAAAGTTAAGTCATGCCTAGGGTAAACCCACCATCCTGAATGCAACGATTCCCTTGGATTTCTAATTCGGGAACCCATTTAAGTGTTATTACACTTTTTTCGGAAAACCACTCATGCACACTATTAAAAACTTGACATTTTTCGTCGAACCATTTTGGGCACACCATGCCTCAGAATTGCATGTCGTCTCAGCACCTGGTCTCGGAATTTTCCTAGAAATTTTCTTAAAATAAAAATAGAAAAATTTGAGTCATTACATATTTCATCAACATATACTACTATGATAATGACCACATTCACATTAAAACTATTTTAAACACATGGATCACGTTCATTCTTAATGAAACCAAATTCTTTTATGGCTTCATCAAATCAAATTTTCTATGACTTGGATACTTGTTTCAATCCATAAATGGATATCTAAAACTTAAAAATACTTTTGGCATGACCTGAAGTCACAAACCCTTCTGGTTGTGTCATATAGACATCTTCCTGAAGGTTCCTAATAGCCAAATCCTTTTTTTTTGTATTTTCTTAAATCCACTTTCATGATAAGTGTGAACCACACATCCCAAATATGAATTACAACAAAACGGCAGCATTCAACAACCCAAAACAGTCGGCGGTAATCCAAATTCAAAAATTAAACAAACTCCCAAATCAACCCAAATCCATATTCAAATTGAAAAATATACCTCGATCCCGACACACCTCGAGCCACAGATTCTAAGCTTCGAGTCACCTCCGTCATCAATGAAAGGCACGTCGAATCAATATCCACCGCTTCGTCATCCCCATCAAAGACACCGTAGACATCCTCACATCCTCGACATCAGCCTGGTGGCAGCCGACCACACTGGCAACCGAAAAAACCATAACAAACTCCATCCAGACTTTCGAACCAGACCAAACCATCATAGGAAACACGCTTACCAGAATCAACAAAACGAAACATGAAACAGCAAACCACATATGAAACACGAACAGCCCCGGTCGTAGAAGCTTCACAGAAAACCTGAAGAACAAGTCGAGTGGGGACCCAAGGACCAAGATGAAACCACCGTGAGAATCGTCTCCTACAACGCCATCGTCTACTCGAACTGCACAACCCAGGACACCTTGGAAACCACCGCACGAGTCCGACTGGGAGAAGAGCGGTGGACTCCTAGAGAAAGAGCAGAGAAATAAGCGGACTAAGGCCTTGATAGCGAGCTTCAATCGATGCCATGACCACCGAACCCTGCCTTCGAAGCCACCACCGAGAAAACTGTAACTGAAGTGGAACAAAAGAACGCAAGCCCAGAATGCCGAGAAACAAATAGAAGGACCACTGCCAAGAAGGGAGAACACAACTAAGATATTCAAAGCACACGGCATAGAAGAATATCGCCAGAAGCCACCACCAACAAAAACCCAAATCTCTGGTGTAGCGTCAAGTCAAACTGAGTGGGGTTTGTTTATGATGGTACCAGTAACAAGAGCGAAGGTCGTAGAAAATGAGGTCCAGGAGGAGAGCAAAGGAAAGAGAGGAAGAGAAGAGGAGGAACGCCAGAGAAGGGGATCTCACCGCGAGGGAGTGACGAGGAGGGAGCGGCGGCGCTGGGAAAACCCTAGTGCGAGGGGAGAGTCGAGACACAGAGATTGGGGGGCATTGAAGGTTTCTAATAAGGAATTCAGTTTTGACATTTATCTACCAAATATCATAGTCATGATAAGCTGCTATAAAAATTATGATTTTGATGGATTTATACATAGAAGCTGGTGAAAAGGTTTCATCATAGTCAATTCCATGATGTTTTTAAACCCTTTAGCCACTAACCTTTATTTATAGGTACTTACTTTACCATTCATGTCTAGTTTACTCTTAAATACCCATTTGCATCCAACTATATTTAAATTAATTGGCGCATCAACCAAAACCCAATCTTGGTTCTTATACATGGAATCCATTTCATAATTCATAGCTTCTAGCCATCTTGAAGCTTCTTACCTCTCTACTACCTCTTTATAGAAGAGAGGTTCATCATTGTCAACCAATAATGTTCCACCATCCTCGGTGAAAAAAAAACTATATCTCTCTGGTTCTCTTACCTCTCTTATGCTCCTATGCAGTACTTGTGTTTCAGGAACAACTTCTTCCATGGGGAGCTGTGGATTTTTTTCCTGTACCAACTCATGTGTATCCTGAGCATCAAATTTATCGAAGTCAATTTCTCTCCCACTATCCTTTTTTAGGATGTTCTACCTCTCAAGAAAGATGGTTTGTCTCATGACAGTCACTTTCTTATCTAAGGGATTATATTGGTAGTATCCATTTGTTTTATTAGGATACCCTATAAAGATACACTTCATGCCATGGGGTGATAATTTGTTTCCTAATAAGGCCTTAACAAATTCCTCACAACCCCATACATGTGTATGTAACAAAATTGGTTTCTTTCCACTCCATATCTCAAAGGTAATTCCAATTTTCTCTTTAGTTGGTAATCGGTTTAATGTGTATGTCGCAGTTTGTAATGTATATCCCCAAAAGGATAGTGGAAGATCTTTATGACTCATCGTTGACCTTACCAGGTCTAATATGTATCATTCCTCCTTTCACTAACACCATTCCACTATGCTGTATAATGTGGAGTGAGTTGAGATATAATCTCAAACTCCAATATAAAGTTGATGAACTCTTGGTTAAGATATTCACCACCTCTATCTGATCGAAGCTTCATTATCTTCTTACCAATCTGATTCTCTAATTCATTCTTTAATTCCTTGAATTTCTCAAAGGACTCAAACTTATACCTCATTAAGTAGATATATCCATATCTACTCAATTCATTGATAAAAATTATGAAGTAAGAATATTCACCTCTAACTTCTACTGGAAATGGTCCACACACATCAGTGTGTACCAATCCTAGAAGTTTTGTGGCCCTTTCACCCTATCCACCTAATGGTTGTTTGGTTATTTTTTCTTCAAAACAATCATGACATATATCAAGTGGTTTTAGCTCAGAAGAGTCTAAATAACCATCTTGATAGAGTTTTGTCAAATACTTCTCGTTTACATGACCATGACGGTGATGCCACAGCTCGGTGTTATATGAGTCGTGTGAACATGATTCTTTATCTATTTCCAACACTTGTTTTCCATAATTTAATACATAAAGACCATTATTTAAATGTGTCATACCATAACATATGTTGTCCTTATAAAAGAAACAACTTTTATTTCCAAATTTTAAAATAAAACCATTTGTATCTAAAAATGACACAGAAATTATGTTCTTGGTAACTATAGTTACATAATAACAATCTCTTAAAACTAAAATCATCCTCATTTTAAATGAAAGGTGGTAGTCACTAATGGCCAGAGCAGCTAGCATCGCACCGTTGGTAGTTCACAGATTCACCTATCCTCTGTAAATCTTATGGAATCCACTTGGTTCCTACATTTGGATACAGATATGAGCACCACAAGTTGTATCTAATACCCAATGTGTAGAAATGGAAATATTACGCCTGATAAAGAACACACCTTTAACTTCTCCTTTCTTTTGGGTGCAGTTCCTCTTATAGCATTCTAGATTTCCACATGAAAAACATACTGCCTCCTTTTCCTTTCCCTGCTTGTAAATCTTCTTCTTCTTGGAAGGAAAGTGCTCGAGAGATTTATACTATTTATAAGTCTTGGACCCCTTTTCCTTATTCTTACTTTTCTTTTTCATCATAAGGATTGCGGGTTTATCATGCCCCATGTCCTTATCCACTTAGAGAATCAAGGTCAGAAGTTTCGAAATACTCTTCTCACTATTTCTCATGTTGTAATTGAAAATAAAACTAGAGAAGGTCTTGGTCAATGATGAAAGTATGATATCTGTATGCAACTCATCTAGGAATTTAATCCCTAAGATTTCCAGGAATTCAATGTAGTTGATAATATTGACTACATGAGGCTCAGCTGGTGTATACTCTCCAAGTTTAGTTGTGAACAAATAATTGGAGATCTCATGCCTCTCTTATCTCACCTTCTCTTGATAGAGATCCCGAAGGTGATACATCATGATATAGGCATCCATATCCTCATGTTTCTTTAAAATCTCATTAGACATGGATGATGGCATGAATCACTAAACATCTATAGCATCATTCATATATTTCTCATAGAGAGATAGTTCTTCATCACTTGTCTCATTTTCAGGTGTAATTGGTAAATGTTCTTCCAGCATATACAATTTTATTTCATGGTAAAGGATGAATCATAGGTGCTTTTCCACTCTTGGAAATTGGTGTTAGTGAGAATGTTTTCTTTATCAAGTATATATCATAATGATATGTTTGATGTTATTTTATTTTTGTTTCTATAAAATAATATGAGCATAATTTTAGTACTTTATATGATAAATTTAGACAAATAAATAAATATTATATTTATTAGTCTTCCACTATTTTATCGAAACCCAATATCCCTCACCATTGGATTTGAAATATCATATTTCTTGGATATTATAGTGTCAAGGATCCATATTTTCCTTCTCATTACCCCAACTTTGGTTGGTCAAGCAACTTGAATGGTTTTAGGAAGGTATTTCAAAATGAAAATTGCATTAACTCATAGTTCCTTGATCTGTTGAGTGGATTCCCCAATCCTAAAATCATTAATTTAGATTTCATAAACCTTTGCCTCTCAATTACACCAAGTCCTTCCTTGGTAGTCAACACTTGATGTGAACAAAGTTAAGTCAACCTAAAACCTCATGTTAGAATTCCCTGATAATTGAAAGCACCCCAACTTTGGTTGGCCAAGCAATTTGAACAATGGTTCAATTCTAATCAAAGTAATGGAAGGCTATAACAACTTAATATTTTATTGAGGGATTTTATTCTATTATACATAAATTTTCAATTATTATCTATATCGCATGCTTATTAATATTAAGTGGGATTACTTAAGTGATTAACCATGTCTCAGATAATATTTATGCATAAGTTAGTTTATTTTAGTTCTATCTTGCATGATTGTTAATTCATTAATTATGTGGTCATGAAAATACATCCATAATGAAATAATCATGAAACTGACAGAAATAAAATAAAGGGTATGATTATGATCTTATACTAATGGTTAGTTTATCTAGTAGTTGATAAACTAACCATTGACCTAGGGGAGAAACACCTTGAACCAATTGAGGTTCGTGTTTACAGTTTTCCACGTGTCCACATTTGTATCTCCTTGGATTGGTTTCACATCAAATCCATACTTGAACCGCCTCCACTAGCTTGGGAGCTCCATCCATTACATATGTCTTTTACTCACCCATAGGTGAGGAGAAAAAGGGGTTTACATAAAAGAAACCATGGGCACACAAGCCCTACATAATAGTGAGGACAGAAGGCACGTAGGCCAACAATTTAATTTAATAATAAATTAAATGAAACCAATCACATACAAAAGGTACGGTATATCTCGTGATCATCCACATGCATGCAACAAATTACACATTTAATAAAACTAGCGTTAAATTCTTTAATCATTCTTATTTAATATAAATTGCGCTTGAATCGATTAATTTTTATATTTAATTAATTAATCTTTTTATCTTAATTATTGCCTGAATTTTCTTGATATTCCTATCCATTATAATTTTAAACAAATTAAAAAAAATTCATTAAAAATTAATTGTGTACATAACTTGTACCTTGGAGGTAACATAGTGAATACCCGTTCGATTCTACCCAACATGTATTATACACATATGCTATTTTACTCTTGTGACATATGGCATCCATGAATTATCACGTACTTTTACAATGTGTACTTTGTGGATTATTACATGAATTACATGATTTTTCGGCCACATGTTGTGCTTCAATGCATGTAGAGTAACAACTTGTAATACAACTCGTACATGATATGAATATTTTAACATTACATAGATATTAATTAAACATTTAAATATTTGTGTATATTAAAACATATCACATGGTGTGTTCTATCTTTATGACCACACACAAGTAAATGTCTCTAGGTTTACATAATAAAATAAATAAATTTTAAATCAGCGTAACTTAGTACAAGTACACGGTATATAGATCTAATCTATACGGTGTGTATAGCTCTCACCGTCTATCTGAGACACACTCCTAGGGATTCGATGTGTAGTATGTGCCTCAAAAAATTGGATTGCATGGCATGTCCAATGGTCCACACGCTGTGTTGACTCCATGTTACACGGTCACCGGTCGGGTAGGATGTTTATGGATACAGGGCCCATTTCTGACCCAAATGGACTATGTACTGTGTCTAATGGGCCCACAGCATATATTTTGGCTGACCGTGTGTCAGTCTGTCCTAGTCAACATGCAGTGTAAGAATTAGCTACATTGTGTGTCATCAATGTACACGGTTTGAGTAATTTCCAAATTAACTCCTAGTGCATTGAAAACAACTACATGGCATGTAACTTAAGCTACACAGTGTGTACTTCTATGTTATCTGGGTAGAATCCTTTGCACCTATATATGAGTTACTCGATTTTATTTTAATCATAAAATTAAAAATCTCAATTAGATATATGATAAATGAAGGAGGAAGAAATAGATCTCATAATTTAGATTAAAATAATGATTAAACTTGAATTAAAGAACTAAATTAAAATTCATAAATCACCAATGATCTTTAAATAATTATAAATAATTATGTGCCCCCTCTGATACCACTTGTAGGTTTTAGGCACAGTGGAAGTGTGCGATGGGCATTGTCCAACTATGTTTTTTTTCATAATCGATTATCAATCCAAGATCTATATGATGTTTAATCATAGTGATCAATGGAATTGAATCAAAGATACACAACATTAATAATGCTAGAATCGAGAGAGATGAATCAACACATACTGTTTATAATTAATTTAATTAGATAAAGAATTGTATTTAAGGAATTCTTTATTCATTGATTAGTCTATCGTTGCGTTTTAGAAACCAAGTGCAGATTTTCTCTAGTGGTGATATACACGTGTTCCAGGAATCTTCAGACATCACTGAAGGAGTCTCTAGGTACTAGCATGAAAGATCATTGAACTTGTATCATCTTCCTTGATTGTCTTGAGAATCACTTCCAAATCATTCTCCTTGATCTGGTGAAGGAGGATTTCTCACCATTCTTGGGAGCATACTTGGAGAAGGTAACTCTCTAGGCTTGAGAGGATTCTCCAAGATTGTTGCACACAACCAAATCAGATAATGAGAAAATAACATAATTGAGTATTTGTATTGGTAGGGTTAAAATAAAATAATTGCACAAGTTCCATTATTATTTATTTAATCCTAGAAAATCCCCATATCAAATAATAATAGTAATATTATTATTTTTCAACATGTGCTAAACTTGCGAATTATAATTAAATAATATTCAATAATATCATTTCTCATTGGACCATTAAACTTAGTCTGTCATTCCTCCAAAATATTTATCAGGTCTTGAATAATGTATATTTATTTATTAAATAAATAACTATGTATTATTTTCCAATAAATAAATAAATATTGTATTCACTAAATAGAAAATAAATATTCATTAAATATTCTGCTCACCATATCTTCTCTCAAATAACTAGTGATGGAATAAATGTGATCAAGCATACATGAATAATTATTAAACCATGTACGAGAATAATATTTATTCAACCTGTTAAAAAATAAATAATAATATATTACTTAACTGATATTCTGGACACACTTAGTGTGTAACCCTCTAGGTCTCTTTCTCAATGGCATTAGGCGAAGCAGCCCAAAGTCCAAGGTTAGCATCTAGAAACACGCCAAGGCACCTATAGTGAAATGAGTTAATACCACAATGACATGTCACCTCATAAAAATGATTACTGTGTGATATAATCTCTTTATCGCAATATCTCTAATTGAGCAGGTTTCATGCCATTCCCATCAACCTATGTCCTCAATATCTCTTTCTTTGAATTTATAGAAATAGAACTTGCTTATAGAATACCATAGTCATGGATTTATTTAGGCTATATCATTTCTATAAAAGGTCTTGAGATATTAACTTCTGTTAATGAACATAAGGGATAAATCTTTTCTTGCATTATTCATTAATAAAATATTACTTGTGATGCACCCAATATATCCTACTTTTATGTGAACATCGGTCATCACAGTTTTCGCCAATACATTTAAGTGTGCGACTCATAATACTCATTAATAATAATCTTAAAGTCTAAGGACTAATACACATATCCATAGATAGGAACATCCAATGACACATAGAAATGTGGATTTTCTACTGGCTAGTCTCATTATCATAATATCCATACTAGATATCACCAAGGGAATACACCATGAGAAGGTGCATCAAATTCTTATGAGTCTCCACCCCAATGGCATGTATCATTTGTGTCCCTCAAATGATATCATCCGAATATAGAACATATATTCAAGAATAGTGTCGTAGCACTTTCGGGTTCTCATCATAGTGGGGAACTGCTATGACCTTTTAGTTCAACAGCTACTCTTAGGATATTATCACATATTATGTTATGCAGAAGAATAATCATGATTTTATAAGAAGTTTATTAATATTCAAAACCATGAATATATGTTTATCATAAAGTACAAAGAATTTGGTTCTTGGGCACCAACTCCAACATGTTTATATGTAAATTGATGAATCCAAATCCAAATCCACTTCCAACCTACGTCATGTTCTATGGAAGGAGGCACATGTAAATAAAGATGGGATAATAATAGATGAAAACACACAAAAAGTGTGGGAAACATGTGTAAGTATGACATAATAAAAATTTGTTTTTCTTTAAATCACTAGTACATAACAATGATTACTTATTTTCCTATATTTTCTATCCAAATTAGACATAGGAATCATCAAAACCTATACCAAATGAACACCTACTATCGATGTCCTTAAAGCAGCCAGAATAGTATGGCTGCATCAAAGGTGTAGGTTTTAGGGTGACACCCCAAACATATTTTGAGAAAAAAACAACAGGGGGATAAAGATAATGAAATGATAGAGATGAAAGAAAGATTAGCTTCCCTTGAAGAAAAATTTCATTGGAAGACTAAGTTGCTAAAAAAATTTATAGGGGTGAGAAAAGAGTAGAAAAACTAAAGAACAACCATTACATGGAAATCCCACCCACCCACCCCCACTAGATTTGAGGCAAGTCATTCCCCTCAAAGAGATGTCTTAGATGAGGTAATCAATTTTCTAATAATTGTTTCTATAAAATGTGAATCATACAGACACTGATACCTTTCCTATACTGATATTATACATGGTGAAAATGACTTTGATTTATCAACATCCACTCATCGCCTTGTTGCGAGGGCTACCGTGTTCAATATCCAAAAAAGACACTCTACACAAAAGACCACTTCCAACATGTCATGTAAAAGTGGAGATTAGCATAGCTCATGAGTTGAGCACCAAGCTACCTATTCCATTTGATGACGCGGATATTCATATGGTCTAACAAGCTATTGGAACATTCTTAGCATGTCTGTCAGATCTTGTAAAAAACATGTCGACTAGGAGGTATTCATTTCCAATTTATTTTTTATGCTAAACCTTCAACAATTAATGAAAAAAGGTCAGAACTGATGAATTTCATTACAGATAGACAAAGGGAAGGGGGTGAAATGAAAGGTAAAATCTAAACCATATAAATGATCAACCAACCGATCAAAAAGATATTCATAAAGAACCTTTACCCCACTTGTTCAATATCCACATTTACTAACATTGAAGGTTCGTGAGGATACAAAGTTACAAAGTGGTAGTAATCACAAAGTTGGTTTTGAAGAACAAATGTATGAAGAGGATTTTATAGACTACATTTCTCTTGAGAATGTAAATGAAATCCTCAACTATTAATGACTAGGAGTCTCAATTGTAAATGTATATATGAGGTGTGTTTTCATGATTTTCTTTTCCAATAGCTGATATACTATGTTAATTATGACTAAATACATTTCATATTTTTTATAGGCATATATATCAATACCAATTAAAGGGATTACCCCATGAACAAAAATTTAGACTCATTAGTCCTGAAGTCACATCTATAGAACAAAAAGAAATAGATTCAAAAAATAAATGAAATAGTGGAAGAACTGGCCAAATCATTTTAAAGCAAACTTACGGATGATAGAATCATCTTAATACCAATAATGCAGAGGTAAAACTCTACAATTTAATCATATAAAATATATTTTCATTTATTTTATTACTTATTTCTTTTTGTGTTTTTAGGAAACATTGGGTGCTTATTGTGGTCTATTTGGATACTCCAAAGATTTATTTCTTGGATTCATTGCATGGATACCCAACAAATTGACCACACATGATGACGCTTGTCAATTTTTAATACACTACATCCAATGTTTTAGAACTAAACTTCAAGTTATATATATTATATTATGTTTTAATAAGAATTTTGTTATAATAGGGTGGTATATAAATATCGTGAAAGTCATGGCATGAGGACAACCCAAGCGCAAAAAAATCCTTACAAGTTCTACATGTGGACAAGTATAATGGTGTATATAATAAGATTTTATTATCCAAACACATATCAAAACAAATTACTTATTTTTATCAATGATTCTGAAGTGTCTGAAACAAACAAATGGAAAAGGTTGTTGTTATTATGTTTGTAAATTTATGAGATATATCATATTTCATCAACAAACTAGCATCGTTGAAGAGGTAATTTCGAAGATAATTACTATTTAATTTAAAATATTTATTAATCCTTTGTGTATTTATATTTTTCTAGTACTACTATAACTGTTAAAAATTCTTGTATTCATAAGATGACATAGATTTGTTTAGAAATGAATGGGTAACATACCTGATGGCGGAATGTACACAGATATCATGAAGATGTGACTTATTACTTATTATTTAGTTGATTTTATCATCATTTTATCTAATTTTTTTAGTTAATTTCCTCATCATTTCTATCTGATATTTATTTTTCTAATTTTCACAGAGACCATAAAGAAATGGCCTTATGCAAGATTGGATTTTGAGGCTGAAACTAAAATAATGACAATAAGGAAATGGGTCAAGAATGTATACAAACATCATGAAAATTTGAAATCCTTCTACCTTTAAAAAAATGAGAGTTTAATAAAAAGGTTAATGTGTTTTTTGATATACTATGTTTTTCCTCATAATATTATCTATTCTCTACTGCATTAACATAATATAAATTAAATGTTTGACTACCCATGCAGATAATGTCTTCTGCATATGATGATGTTACCAATCCTGCAGAATAATAGACTATAATGAATGAAACCATTTGAGAATATATAAAGGTAATGTCATGATATATTTTCACTATTTTACCAAAAAATTATAAAATTAAACATTGATTTTATTTTCATTATTCCTCACAGATTTTATTTATTTTAGAATATTTTTATCCATCTTTCATGTCTTTCTGTACCAAAACTTCCACAAGCTTCTTCGCCCTCAAAATTGTTTCACTCCTATAGTGTTGGCATTTATCACTTTTCTTCAAGTTCCCTCCACTACCTTTGTAGGAAGAGCAACGACACTACCTCTAATCAGTCAAAGAGGCAATCTTGATGTTTTCATAGTAAAATCATTATCCATAGAAGTAATGGATTGTTTCATAATTATGTTTAATTTATTTATTTTTAGTGTTACTCACATAAGAATTGTTTTCTTATACAGGTGGATTCTTTTATTCAGGTTAGGGTGGTTTTTTCAAACCTTCTCATACTCATAAGAGATTGAACTTCGAGGCAACAACTGTGATAATGACAATAAGGAAATGGGTCAAGAATGTATACAATCATTATGAAAAGTTGAATTCCTTCTATTTGTTTAATCAATTTTTTCAACATTTTATCTACTATTTGTAAGTTGATTTCCTTATCATTTTTATATAATACTTATTTAATTTTTTTCACGGATCTTCTGAGAAGTCATATTTTGATTTCAATTATCTGCAACAAGCTACAAAATAGATAACATGTTCCTTTCTGCCAATGTTACCATGCTTTCCATTGTCTTTCTTTGTCGAACTGGAAAACTACATATTAATTCGATGTTCTTAGCCAAAAAACTTTTCACATTGTTGAAAACCAGAAGAGTAGAGGAAGGTTTTTCGGCTAAGAAAATTGAATCAATATGTAGTGTTGGCAGTTCAACAAAGAAAATAAATGGGATGGTGTGACCGGTATGACTCTAGGTGCGTCATTTTCTTTAAAATTGACATTAATTTTAGTAAAAAAGACAATTTTCATACTCCAAACTAAGAAAAAGCATTCATATTGGTTTGATACTTTAGGACAACAATCAATAAGGCATTTGTGAGATGTTGGAATCAACCAAACATCAATCCGATGCATAGTATGACTGATATGAATTCAAGTGT
The DNA here is from genome assembly GCA_963277665.1 of Viscum album. NCBI lineage: Eukaryota > Viridiplantae > Streptophyta > Magnoliopsida > Santalales > Viscaceae > Viscum > Viscum album. The sequence goes on from OY728143.1 coordinate 1,368,197,856, forward strand.
GTCTTTCTAATTGACATTAATTTTAGTAAAAAGAACAAGTGACGTACTCAAAACCGATCAAATGCATTCAGATTGTTTTGATACTTAAGGAAAATGATCCATAAGTCATTTTTTGCGTGTAGAAATCAAACATACCTCAATCTGACGCACAGTATAATTCCAAGTGTGTCTATTTATTTAAAATTGACATTAATTTTAGTAAAAAGAACAAGTGACATACTGAAAACTGAGAAAATGCATTCATATTGTTTTGATACTTTAGGAAAATTATTCTAAGTCATTTATAATATGTAGGAATCAACTCCGCCTCAATCTGATACACAGTGTGACTGGTATGACTCAAAGTGTGTCTTTTTATTTAAAATTGACATTAATTTTAGTAAAAAGAACAAGTGACATACTAAAAACTAAGAAAACGCATTTGGATTGTTTTGATACTTTAGAAAAATGATTCATAAGTCATTTTTTATGTGTAAGAATCAACCGCACCTCAATCCAACACATGGTGCGACTGGTATGACTCAAAGAGTCCGTTGTCAGTTTAAAATTATCATTTTAGTTCAAAACATTTCACTCACTGAAAACCAAGTAAACACACTCTAATTGTCTTGATAATTTAGGAAAATAGTTCATAAGTTAGTTGTGTTGTGTAGGAAATAGTCTCATGTCAAACCGACACATGATGCGATCGAAATGACTCAAAGTGTGTATTTCCGGTTTCAAATGACATTTTAATAAAAAACACAAGTGACATACTCAAAACTGAGAAAATGCATTCAGATTGTTTTGATAATTTAGGAAAATGATCTATAAGTCATTTGTGACATGTAGGAATCATCCACACATCAGTCTGACGCACTGTGTGACTGGTATAATTCCAAGTGTGTCTATTTATTTAAAATTGACATTAATTTTAGTAAAAAGAACAAGTGACATACTGAAAACCAAGGAAAAACATTTGTATTGTTTTGATACTTTAGTAAAATTATATAAAAGTCATTTTTGATGTGTAGGAATCAACCCCACCTTAATCTGATGCACGGTGTGAGCGGTATGACTCAAAGTGTGTCTTTTTATTTAAAATTGACATTAATTTTAGTAAAAAGATCAAGTGACATACTAAAAACCGAGAAAACTCATTCAGATTATTTTGATATTTTTTCATAATGAACCATAAGTCATTTGTGACGTGTAGGAATCAACCAGACCGCAATCTGACTCACAGTGCGACCAGTATGACTCAAAGTTTTTGTTATCAGTTTAAAATTCTCATTTTAGTTCAATTCATGCGTCACTCATTGAAAACCAAACAAAAACGCTCTGATTGTCTTGATAATTTAATACAACCATTCATAAGTCGGTTTTGTTGTGTAGGAAGCAGTCTCACATCAAACTGACACACAATAAAACAGATATGACTCAAAGTGCGTGTTTCCAGTTTCAAATGAAATTTTAATAAAAAACACAAATGATATACTCAAAACCGAGAAAACACATTCTGATTGTTTTGAAATTTTAGGAAAATGGTCCATAATTCATTTATGATGTGTAGGAATCATCCACATCTCAATCTAACACAGTGTGATCGATATAATTCCAAGTGTGTCTGTTTATTTAAAATTGACATTAATTTTAGTAAAAAAACAAGTGACATACTGAAAATCAAGCAAACACATTCAGAAAGTTTTGATACTTTAGGAAAACGATCCATAAGTCATTTGTGACATTTAGAAATCAACTACACCTGAATATGATGCACTCTGTGACCGATATAACTCCATGTGTATCTTTTTATTTAAAATTGACATTAATTTTAGTAAAAAGAACAAGTGACATACTGAAAACCGAGAAAACATATTTAGATTATTTTGATAATTTAAGAATATGATCTATAAGTCATTTGTGATGTGTGGGAATCAACCGCACCTCAATCCAACGCATGGTGTGACCGATATGACTCCAAGTGTGTCTTTTTATTTAAAATTGACATTAATTTTAGTAAAAAGAACAAACGACATACAGAAAACCGAGAAAACGCATTCATATTGTTTTGATAATTTAGGACAATGACCCGTGATTTATTTGTGACGTGTAGAAATCAACCACACCTCAATTCAACGCACGGTGTGACCAGTATGACTCAATGTGCCCGTTGTCAGTTTAAAATTGATATTTTAGTTCAAACATGTATCACTCACTGAAAACCAAGAAAACGCACTCTGATTATCTTGATAACTTAGGGCAATGATTCATAAGTCATTTGTGGTGTGTAGGAAGCAGTCTCATGTCAAACCAACACAAGATGTGACTGGTATGACTCAAAGTGCGTGTTTCTAGTTTGAAATGATATTTTAGTAAAAAACACAAGTGATAGACTAAAAACTGTGAAAACGCATTCGGATTGTTTTGATACTTTAAGACAATAATCTATAAGTAATTTGTGACATGTAGGAATTAGCTGCACCTTAATCTGACACACGGTGTGACTAGTATAACTCCATCTGTGTATTTATTTAAAATCGACGTTAATTTTAGTAAAAAGAACGGGTGACATGCTCAAAACCGAACAAGCGTATTCAGATTGTTTTGATACTTTAGGACAATGGTCCACAACTCATTTGTGACATGTAGGAATCAACTGCACCTCAATACGACACACGGTGTGACTGATATGACTCCAAGTGTTTATTTTTATTTAAAATCGGCATTTTATTAATGTGTTTTTTCATATTAATGTTTATTTTATTTATTTATAGTATTACTAACAATAGATTTTTTTTTCTTATATATGTAGATTCTTTTGCTCTGGTTGAGGTGATTTGTTCAGAAAATGATACCATGAGAAGATTTTTTTGAGAGGGGATCGTGGGTGCCAAAGACGATGAAACATTAATGTTTTTAAATGTTTTGGGATGGTAATTATAAATGTAATTATACAAAACATTGTTTGAAATGTATAGAGTAGTATTTTTTGTATTCATGATGTAAAATTTATTTCAATTAAATTATATATTTTACATACATGTTATACAGGTTGTTGCAGTGTGTTGTTATACAAACAACACACTGCACCAGGTTGGGCCTTTATCGACGTTATTGAAAGTGCTAATAAGTGGGGGATCCTTTAACGACGCTAAAGACAACAGCTTTTTTTTATCATTGTTAAAGGTTTTTTTGCACGTTGTTAAAGGGCATATATGTAGTGACTACGATTTATCCTTACGCCACTGGGCAATTTAATATAACATAACAGAGAACTTACTCTAGCATAGCTCCCCTAATGTATTCTTTTGTGATTATTCTCACACAATGGGTTTGTTTTTTTATTCTGACGCAACGCTTGAGCTTAATCTTACATACCTCTTATATCATGCCACTCATTTCATTTGAGGCATATGTGTGTCCTTTCACAATAACCATTGGATCAAAGTGGTTATGGTTGGTTTGATTACATATGTCCACCTGTTTTGAGGCTATTGTGACCTTGCCTCGAGCATTGATCCATCATTATTGCCTAGCTCTTTGTTCTCTGGATTGTTACGATTCTAAGGGGAGATGTTTCTTAGAAAAGGGGAAGCACTGCTAGGTCTTCTTTTTGGTGTGCGGTGTCCACACGACAAGCAGGTTTTCAGATTGTGATCGGCTTTGATCAATGTTCGGTTTTATTCCGATCTTGGTGATTTTTCAGCACCCGGATATTCAGTTAGCGATCTTCAAATCCACATAGATAGATTTTTATTTTCTCTTCTTTCTCGGATGATGTTCTTTTATCATATCTGATTTATGCCCCTCTTGTCTGCTGGTATTTTTCTACTGTATTGGAGAAATATACTTTTGAGATTCCTTTTATTTTTTGGAGTCTCTACCGTGTACTCGATGATTATAATGGATCTGCTTTATGGACTAGGTCGTGTGGTTTTTCTCTTTTTGAGTTTTCCATGTTAAAAATTTATGGTGTCAACATTTATTTTTCCTGCACATATATTTGGTCGTTGCGCGTTTGCTTTTTTCAGGCTTGTTTGAAGGGAAAGAAAATTTCTGATGTGTGTTCGCTTTGTCGTTATTTGCACATTTGTCGCTTGTCATCTTTCCCAACACCTCGAGCATTGAGCCATCATTATTGTCTAGCTCTTTGTTCTCTGGATGATTCGATCATTCGGTTCTGATTCTACCACTTGCTTCCAAATAAAAAGAGAGAGCTCAAGAGAGATCATTGGAGCTGGGGTTTATCGTCCTTAATGGAGTGTGCTTGTAGACTCGTTGTCTATGTGCTTAGTACATACCAGAGCTGGAGTTTGGTAGAGATTTGAAGCTAGTACATGTGAGGAGCTCCTTGATTGATCCGTCAGCGATTTCCAGATCATGAAGCTGCACCAGAGCATCTTCGAGTTTTTCATAGGCAAGAACCAATCGGTCGTAAGGCCAATTGTTCTGTAAGTATTCTTGCCCCTATTGTTTGTGTTCTTTACGTTCATACCCTTAATGTTTGTGATCTATTTGTTGTTTGTTCTTCGTTGCTTCTCTTATACTCGTTTTTTGTGTTTGAGCATTAATAAAATCTCTGTATGGTGGTGTTCTTGTCATAGATATAGGACCAAACTGGTTTGGACCATGTTAAATATGTGTTGTAACTTTACTATTCTTTTCTTTTCTGTCACTCGACTTGAATCATCATCACTTAGCTCGCTTTTATTTCTATTATTTATTGAGCTTAGAATCTTGAATTCATGAACATATTGAAAATCGATCACATAGACACTATCTTTGGCCGTCGCATGAGGGTGTACAATTAGAGTTGTCCTCAACAACATTTTAAGAGATGGGAGTTGCCCCAATGATGTTGGAAGAGTGTGTCATAGTTCATCGTGACACCTCATTGGTTAGGAGTTGATGTCACTCACCTGATAAGTCCATGACATGATGAAAACGGTGAACCTCGTGTAAAATGGAAGGCCTAAAAGGTTGAACCTCACCCTAACAGATGTGGGTGGGGTGCCACATGGGCGACCTGTCATGATGGAATGATGAGTTTGTGAGAAGTGATATCAATGTTGGCATACCTCGGGAATACCTATAGAGGGCTGATGACTATGTCTTGTGGCGGGAGTCAAGCATCCCATGGGGGTGTCATAGAGGTGGCATGATTGTGGTTGTCTCGTCTATAATGTGAATGCCCTCGAGTGCTTGTCTTCTAGAGAGAGTAATGGACTACGAGGGAGGGGGGCATTGCACATGGGATACAAGTTTGGGTGGGCAATGTTGCCAAGTGCTTTGATGCAAGAGAGAGTAATGGACCATGTTAGGGAATGTTGGGAATTACATGCCACGATCAAGTAGGCGGAATTTGGGCGACCCTTTTGTCGAAGACATCAACCACATTGGTTTGAAGTAAACAGTCCAAGAAGACATCTGAGGCCGGGATTCTGCCATGCACGAGGGCATGCATGAAATAGTGGTGAGAGAATGTCATGGACCAAAAAATGATGAATCCTGCTCCGCACCAGCAAAAACGACAATGATGTGGTTCACCTAGTTAGTTCAGTGTTAGAAATGTGTGTTACGGTTCTCCATGGCACCTCATTGGTTGGGAGTTGAGATCACTCTCCCGATGAGTTCATAGTAGAACGAAATCAGTGAACCTCGTATCTAATAGAAGAGTTGGAAGGTTAAACCTCACTCAAACGGATAGGGATGAAGTGTTGCACAGACAACCCATTGCGCCAAAATGTCGAGCTCGTGACACTTGGGACACTTAAAAGTCGGATGAACACCATTTCCACACCTAAAGCAAGCAAGTGATAACTTCCATTTGAATCTTCATTTTCCTCCATAATTTTTCTAGAAAAAAATGTCATAAACTCATCACATTCATCCCTTGATTGTTATTTCACATCCAATTTTTTCATGGATTTAAGTGTTGGTTCTTCAGATTAAATGTATTTTCTTATAGATTTTGATATCACTCTCATCTCATTTGCCACCAATATACTTTAAAGATCAATAAAAAAAGATTGATTCGTTTTTCTTTCTTCTACTGATGATTTTTTTGGATTGAAGTGCTTCATGAGTGTTCTTAAAATTCTCTTTCACAACAATCATATAAAAAATGTTTTCCCCATGTCACCAACCACTATAAATCTGTTAAAAATGTCAACACTACTATATGAAATTTTGGAACTCAATCTCTTTTATCATAAAATCCTTTCACAATTGTTGGATGATTTCTTCCACATTACTTTTGTAGTAGAGCAACTCATGATCTTCATATACTCCTTGTTAAGTAAAATTCAATGAATTTTGAGTGTTTCCATCAACATCCACATTCTTTCTCCCTCAATAAAAGTGGCTCATGCATCATCACTTGAATGAAATCAATGTATGACAATTAGATAAACTTCCATGCCCAATGATTTAAAGCATGAAACCATTTGATTTTTCAAGATTTGATAATTGACAGCATCAAATGATTTGTATATTTCTGCAAAAAAATACTTATCTAAAACAACATAACCGGATAAAAAGAACATTTAGCCACCAATACTGATTACGGTGATCGCAAATATGAGGGCACCATGCTGAGAGGAGGTGCATCAGTAACATGCAGTTTTAGACATTCTTTTCATAAACTTAACCTTGTTTATCTTTCTCGAATATATCATTTTGTTCTCGGGTTAGCAAGAATTATTCTGCATAAACATATTCATCACAAAGTAGTGTGAAAATTTTGTGACAATATCTATAGATTTATAAATGGATTTCAGATGAACAAATTATAATAAACAATCTAAGGAATTAAATTTATATTAGTTCCAACTCTGAAATCAATTCACCTTGTTTATAAAATCCACACTGTTGAATCATGTCAAGAATCCTCCAAACCAAGGAGAGGACATAGGGAGAACTGGTTATCCCACCATCTTCCCACTCCCTGCTTTGAGCTCTAGCAGGGGTCTAACCACAGACAAACATGCATGGCTCCCATGTCAGGTCTCATTCACTCAGTCCCACCCAATTCTTGAAGGCAACCAAAGCTCCCTTCCTCCCCTGGTTCCTGCTCCACATGGCCGCCACCCCAAGATCCTTGAGATTTTCCATGAAAGCATGCTTATACTTCCACCTGTCCACAAACACATTCCACTCCCTACACTTCTCCACGATCTGCATCACTGTATCAAAGAACCCCCCCTTCACCAGAGCATACACGAACGCATCCACCAGCTTGTCATCAACCTCCAGCCCTCTTTCCCCATCATCCATGGAAGCCTGCGTCTTCACTCTGTGCCACAGCATCAACACATCAAAGTACCTCTCCGTGCTAGCATACCCATTGATGAGGGACAGATACGTCTGCCCATTTGCCTTGAACCGCAGGGAATTCATCCTCAGAAGAGCCCTTCTCGCATCTTCCATCCGCTTAAGCTTGCAGAAAGCATGAATGAGCGAGTTCCAGTCATGAGTCCCCACCCCAACTCGGGGGTCCCTCGCAACCTCGTCCAACAGGGCTGCCATTAGCTCAGGCCGGTGATTCTCTGTCAAAACTGTCACCATGGTAAGGTAACTCCTATTCAGATCGGATATTCCAGCATCCCTCATGTCCCTGAACAGAGAAAATGCCAACCCAAAATCCTGAGATGCCATGGATGCTTCTATCAGAGCATCGTAGCCTTCCCCGCCCAGCTGAAGCCCTGAGCTTCGGATCTCATGAACAAGTCCAGCAGCTTCAGCCACCCGGTGTTCCTCGTAGCAGGCCTTCACGATGGGTATGTAAACCCCGAGCCCCACAGGTCCTCCTTGAGCTTTCATATGAAGTAGAATGTGCTGTGCCTTGTTGACAGAGGCGAGTTGGACGCAGGCAGTGACAATGCCAAACCCAAAGGACTCGTCAATTTTGAGTGTTGGAGCCTCCAGGTCTTGAACTTCTGTGATTAAATCTGCCAGGTCCTTGATGTTTCCATCGCACAGAAACGCTTCTACTATTGCACGGTAAGTATCGCCGCCAAAATCTGCAGCTTGGCCATCGCCAACCCTCAAAGCACGCAGAATAGCCCCTGAAAGAGATTCCAGTTTGCCTGATTTCGCGTACCCACTCATAAGGTTTCTGAAGAGGACGTTGCTGTTCGAGAAACCATGCCCATTCATCGAAACTTCGAGTTGGATTAGCTTTTCTTCGAGCCCCTTTAGAGAATACAGGTAAGCCAGATACCCAAAGCTCAGTTCATCCGGCCGCAGGCCTAATTCAGACATTTTCCCAAACACGTTGTCGGCATCACTCACCGATTCGAGGTCGCAGCAACACCCGCGTAACGCGACGTTACACGCTGTCAAATCGGGTTTCATGAAATTCAGCTTCTCATCCGAAGCAATCCGGCATGTCTCGTTAAAAATTCCCAGAAACTCCGGGACCCAGCCATTTTTCTGACAAATCTTCAAGAGCGCACCGCCCCAGACACTGAAAGGCACGAAGAATCGATTCTTGAACAAACGACCGAGCAGATCAAAAGCAGGGGCGGCGGCGTTGGCGGAGCTCATGGCATCCAGCAGGGTCCGAACGGATTCGAAATCCAACAGACCGGGGTCCTTCTCCACCAACAACATCACGGAGGCGAAGGCCCTCTTGAGACTGCGGCTGTCGGAGAGCGAGGACAGGTGGACGATGAGGGAGTTGGCAAGGTGCTTGCCAGGGAAGGCGGAGAAGCGAGCGAGGGACCTGAAGGACCTCCATGCCTCGTCAGTGTTTTTGGCGGCCAGGGAGGCGCCGAGAGTGGTCTCGAGGGCGCTTCGCCGATCGATGGTTAGGGTTTGAGAGGGTGGGGTGGGGTTGAGGTCAGGCGGCGGCGGAGGCGGGGGGATGGGCTTGACGGCGAAGAGAGAGGGATGGAGGGAGGGGTTTGTGGTGGGGTATCCGATGGGGAAAGAGCGCAAGAAGCGCCTATGCGAGAGCAAGCAGCCGAGAGATTTCCTCCACATCCCGTCGGCGCTGTTGGTCGTCGTCTTCCCCGCGGCCGGCCCGAAGAGGAAAGCCGGGCCGTCGAAACGGCAAATACTCCGGCAGGACGGAGTAAATTTCAAAAATAATACAAAAATAAAACATTTTTATGAAAATAGTGCCCCGCGTTTGTATTTACAAAAAGGTTCCCACTTACAAAAATACTGTATGGGGAAGGAGGTGCAGGATGAGTTTTTTTTCTTTATATGCGTTTTTTTTAATTATTTAAATAGTTAAAGGTTAAAAATATTTTGAAAATTAATGGGGAAATACAACATCGTCGATGCCGTCTTTCAAAAAAAAAATTTAAATGTACATGTTAATGACACAATATATTGTTGTTTTAAACCATTACAATTGTGTTTATAATCTTTTTTTGCATTCCGTTCATTCTCAATTATTTATTATATTGATGATTTTTTTTTATTTTCAACATCTTTTTAGATGTTTAGGCTATATTTTAAGCTTTATTGAAATTGATTTTATAATTTATATTTTATAAGCTTTTAAAATTAACTGCTTGAAATTTAATAAGTTTTCATATGGTTTTCAAGTAGTCGACTTTGAAAACTTATAAAATATAAAATATCACTAAAATATAAATGAAAATTGAAATTGTGGCTAAGCAAGTAAAAATTGTTGATAGTAAAAAAAATTCATCATTTTAATAGACAAACAATCATATAGAGGATAGAATACATTGATATTTCAAATCATTTAAGTCAACATAAAACATATACATGAATGAGTACAATCACTCCCTATGGTGAGGTCTTGTCCCATAATCTGATGTGTGAATGAGATGTTTGTATCGAGATCGCCGACCTTTGTGCTAGGGTGGAGTATGATGATTTGGAAAGAGCTGGTCCTCGAGCGCTGGAACCTCAATTGTTGAATGCTCTAACTGTGTCTCAATGGAAGATGTGTCAACTGGATGTCGTCATGCGCACTCGATCCTTGTCCCACTAGGTGAGTAAAAGGACCTATCATCATCGCCTGAGGGAACCATACAACCTGTGACGGCCCAGACACGAAAGGTGGAGGCATGAGAAATGACCCCTAATAGAAGCTCAGATGAGATGTATCTGGAGAAAACTGTGCATATCATGACAACACGAATTGATCACATGCCTCCTGGTGCACATCTCCAATCGTCTGAGACTGGACTGCTAGAGGTCCAACCTCTGCCCGTGGAACAGGGGATGCCTCACATGCAGCACAGTGCGGTCTACGTCGTTGTCGTCATGACTCCTCGACATCAGTAGTTGCTGGAGGACGATCCTGAGCAGGAACGTCCACTCCCTAGGCAAGAACGTCATCTTTATGGGGTGGATGATCGAAGATACTTTCGTGAACCACATGATAAGCTGACATAATCCCCTATGTTCTAGCATGGATCTTTGTCATGCTAACAACCTCCTCCTCCCCATACAGTAAAGATTTCATTAGAAGGTTGAAAGGTTTTGAAAATTCAAAAGTTAAGTACAACCCTTCGAAATATGTTATTAAGCCGCCACTTGAAAATAAGTTGGATTTTGCCTCACTTTTGAAGTCATAATCATCTCATCCAAATTATGTTTTGTTGAAAAATGCGAAGGTCTTTCTTATAAGTTGTAAAACATTCATGTGATATTTAATGAGTTTGTTGTTATCCATTTCACTTTATATGATCATAATCGTCATTTTATTATGGATAAATAAATTGATTTGATGTTTTCTCTTATTTTTACCTCACTTTCCAAAACATTCTTTGACTTATTTTCTAATAAAATTTTAGATAACGAAGACAAAATGTTTTTTATAACCCAACACAACCTTAGTTTTACTTTAACTAATAAGTTAGACCTCGAATGGTGTGCTTTGTAATTTATGTACGATTTTTCACATGATGGTATGTTTGACTTTAACTAATAATATGAAAAGATCACATTGGAGACAATACATCATTGTGTCTGAGAGTGTGAACTCGATCCAACAATGTTAGAGAATAATTTCCTGTTATGACCTTCTTGATGACATATGCTACATCTCAAATGTTTCCCTTGTTCTTGAGGCCAATCCATATCATTTTGCATTCTGCTGGACTTCAGTCTCCCTCGTTGACACAACCTGTTGATATCAGGTATCAATATCGACTGGTCTTTGGGCACCGGAAAATATCGAAACTCCCCAATAGTCATCCATTATGTTGTATAAAAGTTAGCAAAGGTGTCCAACCGGTACATTAGATCAACATATGTTTCCCATGATATTTTCATAGATTCATATGTTACGATGATGTGTGCGCATGGAAACTGCAATTCCTGAAAGTTTCCACATTTACATTGCCTTGCTTCTAGTAATATCACTATTTTTTCACTACTGATACTTGTGATGGGGTCCGGACACTCTTGAACTTCAAATCAAGAGTCTTCTCAGTGGAAAAGGTACACTCTATAAGCAGAAGATTCTTCAATTTTATTTTAAATCTCTCGTTAAAAGTGTCTTCCGTACCTTATCTCCTGCTGAATCCCACCCGAAGATTGTTTTTGCCTATCAATGAAGTACTTCACACAATGTATTCTGAACTAGGGCAGTTATAGGTAACTAGAAAATCCCCTTGAAGAAACCATTGATGCAAGTGTGATAACATTCGAGTCAAATTCAGGCAAATGTGCCATTTATTTCAACCAAGATGCGAAGAGCGGTGAATGATTTATTGCGGGTTGAGGCTTCTGTACAACTACTGCATTTCTAGAAACTTCCTCCTCTACTCTTGCTGGTCCCTCCTCATCAACACTATTGTCTCCATCTGATCCATAATTAGAAAATTCTTCATCAAAAATCAGATTTATATGTATATCTAGGAGACCAGCTAGGTTATCCTCTTCAGCATCATAAGAAATAACCTCAATTTTTTTAAGATGGACCTTCTTCAAACACTCTTGTAAGTCTACATCTTTGTAAAATTGGACATTGTCATTGTATAGTATAAACCTCAACATATAACTTCATCATGGAACCATATAACCACTGAGAAAATAAATTCATTACTTAGACCCAGTGCTCATCAGTAACCAATGGACAAGCTAGATGCTACAGTGTAGCATATAATTTCAAATGTCTATAACTAATTAACTTGATATCTCGATTAAGTCTTAGATTTAAGAAACTATGAATTCTTTCTTGAAGATTACTTAGGGTTACACAATCAGATTTCATAACCATTTTTGTTGGTTGTGTACTATAAGAAGATCCTTTCCCGGTTTGAATAACCTCCTCGTAGCAGTAAACATAGGCAAACATGATTCTCCACGTGATTTTTTTTATCAGGATTATGATAGTGTAAATTTTATTGACATTGAGGGTTAACCCTAAAATCTTTATTATAATGAAATTTTAGAATGTTTTTTTTATATCCTAAAAGATGAAACTAATGTTTCGTAGTATACTTTTTAATCTTTCTAAATGTATGTTCAGTAGTTTATAAAAAAATATGAATCATCTAAAATATTTCCCCCATGAGTGTCAAACCAGGTGTGCAGAAAGGTCCGTTGTCATGCACTAGTTCCCAACCGAGTCTATCTCAATATGATGTTTTCAGGTTTTACCCCTAGGTACATATGTGCTAGAGTTACATCCACTTGTAGTATCCAGACAGAGATTTGATTGCTTAGATAACCACATAATCTTTATGGTACCAAAATTTTAAAATGTTTTCTTATATCCTAAAAGATGACACTAATGTTTTGTAGTACAATTTCTAACTTTCCTAAAGGTATGTTCAGTGGTTTAAAAAAAACGTGATTCATCTAAAACTTATCCATCGAGAGTAAAAAATAGGCATGCAATAAGGTATGTATCATCTAAATCATAGGAGTTACAAATCATGTGTGCAGTTAAGCCTCTTTGTCATCCAATTTGTTATCTTTAATCCTATGTTTATTCTATTTTAATCAAAAGTTAATCAATAGATAATCATTAATTAATCATTACTTAACCATTATTTAATTATAAGTTAATCATTTGTTAATCATTAGTTAATCATTCATTAATCATTAGTTAATCAGTAGTTATTCATTAGTTAATCATTAGTTAATCGGTAGTTAATAATTATTTAATCATTTGTTAATCATTCTTTAATCATTAGTTAATCATTAATTAATCATTATTTAATCATTAGTTAATAATTATTTAACCATTAGTTAAAAATTATTTAATCATTTTTTCATCATTAGTTAATAATTCTTTAATTATTAGTTAATCATTCTTTAATCATTAAATAATCATTAGTTAATCATCAGTTAATCAATCTTTAATCATTAGTGAGTCAATCTTTAATCATTAGTTAATCATTAGTTAATAATTAGTTAATCATTAGTTAATCGTTAGTTAATCATTCTTTAATCATTAGTTAATCATTAGTTAATCATTTTTAATCATCACTTAATCATTATTTAATTATTTGTTAATCATTAGTTATAAATATTTAATCATTAATTAATAATTATTTAATAATTAATAAATCATTGGTTATTCATTATTTAATCATTAGTTAATCATTCTTTAATAATTCTTTAATAATTATTTAATCATTAGTTAATCGTTCTTTAATCATTATTTAATCATTATTTAATCATTAGTTAATCAATCTATAATCATTAGTTTATCATTAGTTAATCAATCTTTAACCATTAGTTAATCATTCTTTAATTATTAGTTAATATTCATTTAATAAGTATTCAATCATTAGTTAATCATTAGTTAATAAATATTTAATCACCAGTTAATCATTAGTTAATCATTAGTTATTAATTCATTAACCATTCTTTAATAATTCTTTAATCATTAATTAATAATCAGTTAATCATTAATTAGTCATTAGTTAATCATTAGTTAATCAATAATTAATCATTAGTTAATCATTCATTAATCATGATTTAATCATAAATTAATCATTATTTAATCATTAGTTAAGCATTCTTTAATCATTCACTAATCATTACTTAATCATTACATAATCATTAGTTAATCATTCTTTAATCATTAGTTAATCATTGGTTAATCATTATTTAATAATTAGTTAATCATTATTTAATCATTATTCAATCATTCTTTAATCATTACTTAATCATTACCTAATCATTAGTTAATCATTAGGTAATCATTGGTTAATCATTAGTTAATCATTAGTTAATCGTTATTTAATCATTCTTTAATTATTACATAATCATTCTTTAAGCATTAGATAATCATTACTTAATCATTATTTAATCATTAGTTAAACATTCTTTAATCATTCTTTAATCATTATTTATTAATTATTAAACCATTCTTTAATCATTCTTTACTCATTATCTAATAATTAGTTAAACATATATAAAAACCCTACTTTTTATTACACAATTAAACATGATTTATTACATAAAATCTTCACTTGATACAACATGGAAGATCTAGAGGTCTAGTGTCTTTGGGTATTAGGAACATTACATAACAACTTAAAACATTAAACACAACATTTTTATTGAAAACTTCCTTTATATGACCATTACATTCCCTTGTACTTAGCATTGCATGGGATAACCTGAGGACATGCATAAGAAAAGGGTGAGTTATAAAACTCAGTAAGGGAGTAAACAAGGAATAACATGAAGAATACAATACATGTTAGGCAATAGGCATATCAACGGATCATAAAAGAAACATGAACATAAAGGCATGATAAAACATGATTATCATAACATAGAAATGTAGAAACAACACTTAACATGGTATTAGCATGATCCAAGACTCATTGCACATGAAGCATGAGTAAACCCTAGTTTCACTTGAATTTTCACGAGTAAACCCTCATTTCACTTGACCTATCATGATACTAATCTTTACCTAATGCATTGGAGCGCTATCATGGCGCACCCTTCTTAAACATTTCATTTCATGCATAAGTATGCCACAAGATCATACAACATAGATTACTTAAACATCATAATTTATTCCACAGTAAAGGAATGTGGAATTCATACATGAATCTCTTACATAAATAATTAAATGTTCAAAAAGGTGAATACCCTTGATAGAGAAATGGTTATGGTATTCACTACACAATGATTTTGTCTTGGAAAATGGCGGTGCAATTTCGGCAGCATAACGTCGTGACATAAGACATCATAAAAAAGGTTGATGAGAGAGAAGAGGGTGTCTCATAATATGTACATGAAATGGAATATAAGGGGGTCATATAGATACATGTACCAACATAAGTAATGGAATTTGGATTCATAATACAAAAGAATTGCTTGAATGTAAATGAAGAGAGAGAAATTCCTTACGGAATTTCAGCATGGTAACAGGTGTACATGTGAGGCATTAATGAGAGAGAAAAGTGGTATTTCATCATTCAAACATAAAGATATAAGTATGGGGGTGGTGTGAAATCATACCCCAACATTTATAATTTAAAATAAAAGGGCATAACAATATTAAGAAACTTGGATAAAATGAGAAAGGAAGAAATACCTTACATGGAAGTGTGATCCCAAAGGATTGGGAGGGGCTTGAGAGAGGCTTCTTGGGAGGTTGGTGAACTTTGATAGGATTATAGAGAGAGGAGGGAAGAGGTTGGATGAA
Source organism: Viscum album (assembly GCA_963277665.1). NCBI lineage: Eukaryota > Viridiplantae > Streptophyta > Magnoliopsida > Santalales > Viscaceae > Viscum > Viscum album. The sequence continues at coordinate 1,368,213,451 of OY728143.1, forward strand.
ATCCAAAGGCTTTGAGTGAAGAGGAATTGGGAGCTTGGGTGGGTTTATATATGAAAGGAGAGGGAATTCTTTATTATTTAGGTTTGGGACACCACAAATTAAACCAATCAAAACCATAAACCAACCCATGGTTTTTGCCCATAGTTTTTTCTAAATATGAGTGTAAAACATTATTTTATAAGTAAAATGTCTGAAATTCTTAAAATAATAGGGTTGCTTATGTGGAGGTGAGTCACACTCTCAAAGAAATCAATTTAAAAAGTTAAAATGTTTTATAAGTCTTGAAGGGTCCACTAAAGCATTGTAAAATAAATCAAACAAAAATAAAATCACATTATTTTAATGGTAAAACATATATTGGCGGAACATAATGTTTACAGTATTTTATTACATCACTATTGAGTCATTATGATGTCATAAAACACATTATATATTTAAACGATATTTAATTTTTACCCAAAAATTCGACTATCTCAGAAAATTACGAAAAATTCACTGTTGGATAATTTTGACGTCCTAATTCAAAAAATAATATTCATTTTATCTAAATAATTTTATAAATATGTGAATTCTTACTTTTAAAATAAAAACCGACATTTATCTAAAATTCATGGGTTTTGACAAAAATAGCTTTCAAACCTTAATAAAAATCACAATCGTATTCATAATAATTATACGGCCATTTATATTATATAAAAATTAATTTAGTAATAATATTTAATTAAAATATTATTTAATTCATAAATCCATTAATTCATCAAAATAGATTTCTTAATTAACTAAAAATGCAATTTTTTCTTTAAAAACTATTTACAAAGTAACAGTAATAAAATGAATGTATATTCTCTATACAAAAATAATGTACATAATAATAGTACTAGGGTCTCATTACATAACCCCTTATAACACCCACATAAGACTGAAGATTAAGGTGTGCAATGGTGATAGATTCTTGGGGTGGCCCGGATAACATCGCTCAGGTGGTAATCTCTATCAACTTCCACTTCTCCCATAAGCGGTTCCATTCGAGCTTAACGTGTTGAAGCTTGGCTTGGTCTTGGTCAAGAGAAAAGCCTAATGATGCCACCTCCTTTTCGAGCTCCGAAAAATGAGCTTCGTATGGAGAAATTCTACTAGATGAGGTCATCGCTTCCTTTGTCTGAGTAAATTGGATTTGTTAAAGACCTATATTTATACAAATCATGTTATCACTGTTTAATGACTATATTAGCAATGGTCACAATTCTTAACGGTATTTTAAAATCCAAAAACATAAATCCAAATAAGTGCATATGTTATATAACCATTTTACATAATAATACATTTAATTAGATTAAGAGGAATTTCCATTAATAAAAGTTTGGGTCGTTACAACATAACTTAATCCTTAATTAATTATGCCACAATCATTAGTTAATCATATGATATTCATTAGTTAATTAATTTTATCAAATCATTATGTAATCATTATTTAATCCAAAGTTATTCATTAGTTAATATATACATAATCATTATTAATAATAAATATTATTTCTAACTATATTGAACTAACTAAACTTCTAAATAAATAACATATTTAGAACTAACTAAAAAAAATCAATTAAATAAATAAATTATTTTAAAATAAATAATAAAAAATACCACTAAATGATGCTTCGTAAAAATCGGCACTCCTTTTAGGTCACTCAAACCACCACGCACAAAGGAAGGACAACCAAGATTATTTTAGAGAGAGAGAGAGTGAAATTTAGAGAGATGAAGGGATTTTGGAGCGAGGATGGGGGGGCTTTTATAGGCAATTTAGGGAAAGACAACCCCCTGCTACCTTTCACCTTTATTTATGTGAAATAAAACATATCATAAGTTTCCTTTCTCTTTATTTTAGTCGAAAGGTGGCCACACCCATGATTCATTTTCCATGTTATCAGTCCACATCGATGAGAGGAAAAGGTAACATTGACCATGCCCCCTTCCACAGTAATTTTCAAAAAATTTATAACCTAGACTAATTTAATTTCCCCCATAAAAACTTATAAAAAAAACTCAATGCACGAGAGGTGGATTTCCATAAATATGCAACCATCATTTTAAAAAAATATTATTTTCTAAAATATAACAATTTTAATTTATTTTTTAAAATTTAAATATCTAAGTTATTTAAATTTTAAATACTCAACATATTTATTTTAAAATAAAACAACATTAACTTAACATATTCAAAGTATTTAAAATGTAGCAGCATTAAAAAATTAAAATTTCTTACTGAGTTGATTTATTTTAAATATTTATAGTATTTTTTTTATAAATTATTTATTTTCAATATTAAAATTACTTATTTTACATTTTTTATTCAAGTCACTTTAAAATAAATAACTTAATGAAACAATTACATCACAAGATTTTTTTTTAAATTAAATAAATAAATTGAATTTAAAAATTGAAATAATTTGAATATTTTCTTCAAGTTCTATATTTTTAAAATTTTAAAATAATTAAAATAATTAAAATTATATAAAAAACTCCAGTATTTTAAAATAATTTGAATGTTTTTATTATTTTAAAATATTTTTTAAATGATATGAATTATTTAAAACATTTAAATACATAACGTGAATAAAAAAATTTAAATGAATTGGATATTTTACTCAAGTTATTAATTTTAAGAAAATTGAATAAATTGAACATTTTAAAATAACTAAACAACTTAATGTTATTTAATTTTTTATTCAAGTTACTTACACAATGTAATGTTATTTAATTGTTTATTTGAGTTATTTATTTTAAAATATTCAAGTTCTTTATTTATTTTAAAATATCCAAATTATTCAATAACTTGAATGTTTTAAATAAACTTAACATTATTTAATTTTTTATTGAAGTTATTTAAAAAATTTAATGTTATTTAATTTCTTATTCAAGTTGTTTATTTTAAAATATTCTACTTATTTTAAAATATTAAACTTATTTATTTATTTAATTTTTTTTAAATTATTCAGTAACTTGAATGTTTTCAATAAAAAAATAATGTTATTAGATTTTTTATTCAAGTTATTTGTTATAAAATATTCATGTTGATTTAAAATATTCAAGTTTATTTATTTTAAAATATTCAAATTATTCAATAACTTGAATGTTTTAAATAAATAACTTCATGTTGTTTAATTTTTTATTAAAGTTATTTAAATAATTTAATGTTATTTAATTTTTTATTCAAGTTATTCATTTTAAAATATTCAAGTTGTCTTAAAATATTTAAGCTGTTTATTTATTTTAAAATATTCAAATTATTCAATAACTTGAATGTTTTAAATAAACAATTTAATGTATTTATTTTTTATTCAATTTATTTAAATAATTTAGTGTTATTTAATTTTTTATTCAAATCATTTATCTTAAAATATTTAAGTTGTTTTAAAATATTCTAGTTGCTTATTTATTTTAAAATATTCAAATTATTCAATAACTTGAAAGTTTTAAATAAATAACTCAATGCTATTTAATTTTTATTCAATTTCTTTTAAAAAAACTAATGTTATTTATTTTTTTATTCAATTTATTGTTGGGATGTGAAACCTTGTTCAAAGCATCAAAATTGCGTTCACTGAAATTTTGATCAGTGATGGGTGGCTGGGCTCGATGTGAAGGCGACATGAGTTCATCTCTTCATCTGCGAAAGGTTTCTCCAATAGTAATAGGTCCATTAGAAGTTCACATCTACCAATGGTTCTACATTGGAGTATTGGGAGGTCTAGAATTTTAGCTAAACTGATGGGTCATTGGGTTGTTAACCTAGATCATGCAGTCATTTTTCTTAATCTAGGTTTTCAGAGGAGCACATTTAACTTGTTTCACCAGTTGTGCTTAGTATTTAAGTACGCGAGACCTTTAGTACTAAGTGTTGAAAAAGTGAATGAAGTCATGGTTCAACTGAGCATTTATTTGAGAGATGAGAAATTGGTGAGGATTACTTGTCTTTACAATCTGTTTCTCACATGTAATCTTCCAGTCATAATAAAAGCATGAAACAGTGTGGTTTCCCTTGTGCATGTAAGACATAGTCTGAAACACATTAAACATTGCTTTCTTTCTTCATTTTTTTGTATTTACAATGCATTTTATACCATTGAATATATTTATGGTGGTTTGTTTGTTTGTGTCGAGGTGTGTGTTTGATGAAGACTCGTGGCGAGTAGAATGAAGTGACTACCAATGTCCAATACACTCAGTCAAAGGGAAGCGAACTTTCAGAGATTCAATTTCACACTATGTTACTACAACATACGAATTTACGATATATCTATCAATCGTACTTGTGGTGGTGTATCAGTAGTACAAGTGGTCAACTTTTCATGTTGCAGTTTGTGGGATTCCATTCCCCAAAAATTGGTATTAAAGGTTTGGTTATGAGCTCGTGGTTTTCACACATGTAACATTTCAAGCATGGAATTGGATGAGGAAAATATCTGAATCGATAAATTTGATAAGACAGATTTTGGATTCTCACGAATGAAGATAGAATACTATATCATTCAAAAAGACTTAGAGGTTCCCTTTTCAGGAGTGAAGCTAGTGTTGATGGAGAAAAATTAATGAGATCCCTTGGATAGGAAAATTATTGTACTGGTAAGAATATCTCTTATAAGGAATGTTGCGCTCAACAATCAGGAGAAGAAGACTACAATGAATGTTATGAAGATTTTTTCAGATATGTATGAAAAATTGATGGCCCTTAAAAAAGTATTCATGTTGTAATGATTGACCAGTTTAAGGTTGATGGAAGGAATACTAGTGGAAAATCATGTGATTGACTTCAACATGATTCATGGGAAACATCAATCGGTAAAGGTAAATTTTACTGATGATGTATGGGTGTTGCTACTCTTATCCCCACTCCTAGAGAGTTGTGATTAAATAGTTAATTCTGTTAATAACTCTAGTGGAAAATTAAATCTAGTGCTTGATAATATCAGGAATCTTATAATCAATGAAGAACTTCAGGGAAGGGAAGTCCATGCACCATCTAGTTATGTGCTTAATACCGATAGAAGGGGTAGGTCACCCCATCAGAAGTAGGTTTATTAGAAGAATCCATTAGTAGATAAATCTAAAGAAACGTAATGAGAGAAGATATGAGGAAAATTAGATGATCCTAGTCCAACCTTCTAGAATTTATGGAAGAAATAACACATTAATAATGATTGAAAAAGTCTCAAGGAGAACACCCAAAATGTATCAAGCTCTAGAAGTTCAGATTCCATCAATGCAATAGAAGTTTGTAATGATAGTCTAATAAGTGTGAAAACATTGATAAAATATTAGGTGGTTGAATCTAGATAGGATAACATTCTAAACCCCTTGAATAAATCCATATCTCAGCAGAAGCATGATTCTCATGTGAGAGCTAACAGATTGAGACTTATTAGCAGTTCGCTTTAGTGAAAGTTGAAGTGTTGTAAGTGGGTTCTCTAGACCAAACTCATGTATGTACTTTGATTACCATTACCTATATACAGTTTGATATATACATGTGTTTATCTTACTATAATAGTGTTTATACTCATGTGTCCACTATATTTATGATAATTTACTTAGATTACATATCATATCAAAAAGGATGACCCGAATCACCGGGGGCCACCTACTCAGCAAAAATTCGAGATGTCACAACCCAAGCCTGCCTCTAATAAGCTAGGGGATAGTGAAAAGTGTCGATAATACATAACATAAAATGGGATGCCTTAGCCTAAAGTACCTATATGCACACACACAACCATCTCTATAAAAAAGTGCAGAGGAATAATAAAAGACAGTAACCACTATTGGAAAACATGCATGAAACAATATCTAGGAAATACATCAAAGTATGACAAAAATAAAATAATTCATAAAAGAAATTGGAAAATATATTCCCAACTAGAAAAGAAGTCCCAACCTAACTACAATAAGAAAACAAGGATAACTGAGGGAGCCTGACTCCTGATCTCCAAGTTCGACCATCGTACATGGTTAATGCACCCAAGTATCTCTAAGCTCCACTGATGTCTCATTAATCTATCTATTTTTTACATAAGACACAACTCATGTGGAAAAATCCCGCATAGGGGTGAATATATACATGCCTAGTATGAGTCCCTAAAAACCATAAAGGGAGAAATAATAAGATATGAAAGGAGTCAGCTCAACCCAAAGCAAGAGGGAAATGAAACCTAATGTGTATATATATATATATGTTCATAAAGAAACCTAGTAAAGATAGAAAGTGGATCTCCATTTCCCAACCCAATCCATAGTCGATGAGTCAGTTTTCAGCTCCAATAGTACATCTTCGATGCCCAATATCATATAAAACCTCACCAAAATCTATGTGGAGGGTCCCGCCCCTCATCACTGTGTTCCACAACTGAGGGATCTATAACTACTGTGGAGGACCTGCTCACCATCGGAGCTCGAATATAGGGAAGTAAAAATCTATAGATTGAGGACCAGTTCCAAGTGTACGGGAGTGCCATCTCTAGAGTTGGGTGCATCATAGAGTCATTTTTATTATGTTTCCTTGTATTCTTGATAAATTTCAACCATTGATTCGCTTCACCTTCCAAGTGATAGGTGACCAAAATAACTTTTTCGTGTTATGAACAATGGGGAATAAAAAATATCTTTTTAGTGGTGTTGATAAATTGATTAGCAACTAGTGTATTGGATTTTCCACTAAAATAAGATGGGTGTTTCCTTATAAATTATTCAAGAAAAAATTGTTCCCTCCTTTTATCATTTGGAAGCTCAACATGATTTATGTCTTGATAAGGTTATGTGGTAATAAAAATGAGTTTTTTCATTCAATATGCAATAAAATTTGGTTTCTTAGGAGGACCATCATTACATTTTACATTGAATTCATCATTAACATAGTTCCTTTGGAACCTAACCATTTACTAAAACTATAAATTATAGAATGAGAAACACTTATCATAGAGGAAATCCACATAATCCTAAAAAATTACTTATATGGTGTCTAAACCATAACACCTCCTTTTTAATCTATGATACCTTAGGTTTATACTAGGTTATTCATAGTCATCATCTATTTAAATCCTTCATTATGGTTTGTAAAGAGTCTAAGAATTTCCAAAACATGCCCACATGAGTTTCAAACCAGGTGTGAAAAAAATCCCACTGTCGTGCACCGGTTCTTGATCGAGTTTAGCTAAATACAACTTTTTTGAGGGTTTTACCCCAAGGTATATCTATGTTAGAGCCACATACACCATTAGTATCCAGATAGGGATGTTTTTCTAGAAAACCACTCACTCTATACTTTACCAAAAATTCTTGGAAATTTTCCTATACTTTGACTCATCCTAATACTTATCCTTAGAGACATCCCTAGACATATCCTTAGAAATATCCCTAGAAATCTCACTAAAGTTTTCTCATACTCGTTTCCAAAGGTTAACTAAACCTTTAATTTGATACCAACTATAGTGACCAAGGGTTAACATACATGGATATTAAATAATTTTAGATGAATATTTAGCACATTACAAAATTACATTCCCAAGGATCATGATAGTTTAGTATATTTGGAAAATTTGAACACAAACTTCTAACTTGGTGAAATATCTTCAAAGTTTACCCCAAATATATTCCCATATAGTACTCCTACTTAAATTTTTTTTATCACAACCTGGGAAAGGAAACATAAGAAAGGGCGATCTCAGATTCTCAATAAGGTTAAATAAAGGACATAAATAATCATAACATGAACATAAGAGTATGATAACATGATATTAACATTTGAAAACCATACCTTGCATATAAAATATCATAATCATGAATCATGGCATAAATATTAGAAGTTCATAAGACATGAATCATAAGATAATCAAAGAACATGATTCATGAGAGCATAAAATTGGAATAAGACATATATTTATGTAATAAACACCATCTTATAACATTGTAAACATGTATAAATAGAAATATGTTCACTCATTAAGTTAAGGACATGAAATCAGGACCTCGTATAAACTTATGGACTTGCAACCAGGTCCCCATATATCATTATGAAAATGAAAAATAGGTCCATGCATAACATTGTGAACATGTAATCAGGTTCATGTATAATATTATAAAAATTTAATCAGGTTCACGCGTAACATTGTGAACATGTAATAAGGTTCATGAATAAAATTGTGAACATGTAATCAGGTTAATGAATAACATTGTTAAATTTTAATCAGGTTCACACATAACATATATACTCATGATTCATCCATCACTACTCAATTAATTTTAAAGATATATAGGTCCCACACTTCACATAATGAGATCATACAAACATGTTCCATAAGATAATAAAAAATTCATCATATCATGACCCATCAGAAGTGATGGGTTTCATAAACATAATATCAAAACCCATGAAATAAAATAGGTATAATAAACATTTCATCATATTATAATCTATGTAAAATAGATATGTTTCATAATCATAAAATAACCCATGAAAGGAAGTAGGCTTCAAAAGGGTTTTATCCAGGTATAACCCATGGAAGAGAAACAAGATTCATAAAAAAGTTTTAATATTAATCATAAACCATTAAAATAAAAAATAAGAATGGTTTACTTGTATCATATCCCTAGAAAATCATAAACTATATCAAAGGATGTCATTTTATATGGAGACAAATTTTAAAATATCACTTGGATCATTTCTTAAAGAAAACAACCATTCTTTAACAATAATTTTTTAATACATCAAACATTTTAAAAATAAATTTCTTTGAAAACCACTTTTAAAACTTATGAATTAATATTTAAAAATAATTTAAAACATTTCTTGAGAAAAATATCCTTTCTACTTTGAAAAATTATTTTTAAATCATAAAACATTTTTATTTGAAAATAACCTTGAAAAATTATAAAGGAATCTTTGAAAACAATTTTAAAAACTTCTTAAATCATAATTTTTTAAAAATATTTACTTTAAATTTTTATTAAAATATCCTTTAATTTTTTTTGAAAACATTTTTTGAAATCATGTTTTTTGAATAAAACATATTTCTGACCAAAGAGATAAACAAGGCTAGATTTTCTTAAAAACACTTTCTTATTTATCTTAAATAAAAAATAGTGGAAAAATGGTACCATTAATTGATGATATCATTAATAAAAATATTATAATAAAATTAATGATAATTCTTTAGATATGTATCATAATATTTCTTCAATGTAAGCATAATCATAAATAATCTTGATAAATGATGAGATTGTAGCAATAGACTCTTACCATTTTGGTAACTTTGAATATAAATCAACATGAAATAATAAAATTAAATTAAGATTAAACTATAATTAAAATAATTATATTCATTTTATAACATGTCAAATGGGTAGTATATACACCTTGTAAAAGAATATAGGTGCATAACATAACATGTGTCTCAAGGAAGGAAAATTGAGACAAAATTCTCTTACCGTTTTGGTAACTTTGAAACTATAAACCCATGAAAGAGTGATCCTAAAATGGATTTTTAATTAAAAAAATATTAATTATAAGAATCATAAATTAAATTAATGGGTAGTACATACACCACATAGAATAAATAGGTGGTGAATATATCACGTGTCTCACAAAATTAAAAAGTGAGATGTAAATCACTTCCTACTTGAGTAACTTGTGAATTGTGAGATATGTGAACAAATAAAATAAATTAAAAACATTGAATATAATAAAATAAAATAAATTCATGATATAACATGTCATAGGACAGTATATACACCACACAAAATAAACAAGTGGTGAATATGACATAGGTCTCGCAAAAATAAAAGTGAGACTAGAAATCTCCTTACCTTAATTCTTGACTTCCTTCGTACATGTTCAAACCTACTTTATAATAAATATAATTTTATTATACATATATAAAAGAAAAATATTCATATATATCATACCATATATTATTCTATTATAACTTTATATTACCGTTTTATTAACAATTCCATGTTAAAGTTACGTTTCATGTAATAACCGTTTTTTATATATGTTTTGATTTGTTATTTTTGGTCCTCTTACTTTGATAATGATATCCTTAATACTAGAATTTAAACCATGATATAAATATAATATATATTAATTATATATTTATTTATAATAATCTATAAAATATATAAATAGTAAATGAAATAAAACATTCATGGAGATGGTAGACTGTACGTACACATGAACACTATTTCCATTTTCTTATCGTATTGAGAGAAATAAATGTAAATGATATATATATGTTATCATTAAATTATAATAATTATTTCATATATATCAAATATATATATTAAACTCATCCTTAATACATTCCATTTAAAGTGTGAATGAATCACATAACTTCATGAGATGATAGTCCACCGTACACACAAACGACATTATCATATTCTCAAAAAATGGAAATAATGAAAGTATGTGTTATATAATAATTATATAATAATAAATATATCATAAATATAATATATAAACTATAAATACATCATTATTACTATCCTTGAAAGGTGTTAATGGAAGAATTAATGACATCAGTTTGCGAGGCGGTAGTCCACCGAACACAAGGACAATGATTGCGTATCCCATTTGATGAAAGTGTGTGAAGTTGTAAGTATAAATCTTAACATAAACACATATATTTATATTTAATATATTTATGTTATTATATAATAATTATATACAAATAAATGAAGGGTTTTGGGGAATAAATAAAATAAAAACATTTGTTGATGAATGTTACCTCTTCTTCGAGTATCTCTTTTTGGTTTACACCAAAGGAATTACTTGGTTGGATTTATGCTCAAATAGATCCTTATATAATGAGTGTATGTAAGTTATGAGTTTATTTGGGTAGATTTTTTATGATAAAAATTTCTTGATAGGTGTGAATAAGTGAGAGCGGTGAGTTCCCTTTTATAGTAGAGGAGGAGAAACATTCTTATAAATCCCAAAAGATAAACACTATTGGGAGGCCTCCTTTAAATAATGTTCCTAAAATAATGATTCATTTTCAATAAGAGTCTATATGGTATAAATATTTACATAAAATGGTGTTTTTACAATTTTATAGGTCATTTCCCCTTAAGTTTAAAGTTTAGTCCCTTACTAAACTCGTTTTTCTCTTAATCACTATGATTAATTTTAACTGTTTTCACTAATCATTTTAGTCAAAAATTATGTTTTAATTATTAGAAATTAGAAATTATTATGATTAAAACTATTTAATACAATTTTAAAAATTCAAAACATAGAAGTGGTAGAAATTATTTTAAAATTTAATTTCGTAGACGAGACGAGACAACAGATTTTTAAGGTGAAAATATTCAAAAGATTGAAATGTTTTTATATCCAATTTCAATAATAAATTGATTAAAATGAACTAAATTGGATTAATATATGTATAAATTAACTAATTATACTTTAAAAAAATTGAAAATATAATTTAATATTACAAATTACTTAGATGAAAAGTCAATTTTTAATTAAAATTCATTATTTTTCACTCTTCATCAAAAAATGGAACTACTCAGAAAAATACCAAAAATTAACCATAAGATAATTTTGGTATTATTATTTAAAAAATAAAGTTTATTTTTTTCAAATTTAATTGATAAAATTATGAAAATTTAGTTTCAAAATAATTGCGCCATTAAAAGGCGGTAAAACTACCTTTTAGAAAAATACATCTTTTTTGTGCCTAAAATTTGATTTATTCTTATATATTATCTAGAAAACACATAAGATGAATTTTAAATATTTTATTTAATATATAATATATATATTTCATTAAAATCATTCAAAAAAAAATAGTTTTTTTAAGTTTTTGAGATAAAACATTTTTTTAATAGAAAAATAGTTTTTCAGAAAAGGAATTTCTTTATTTTCAAATAGTTCTTAATATTATTTATAATTAATTAGTAACCAAATAATTCATTTTATTTACATTTTTAAACCATATTTTCATAATTTATTTAATCTTATTCATAAATTCCATTCCCAAAAGTAGGTGATAAATATAATAATATTTTAATAACAATATTAATAGTATATTGTAGTTTGGTAAAACTTGGTCTTACGTATAATGCAAGCTATAGAAGGGACTCGATATTGTGTGTAACACGATCTAAACTTGGTGTCTCATGTAATTCAATATAAACTTGGTATTTCATGTAACACAAGATAAACTCGGTGTTGGGTGTACCGAAAGATAAAATCAGTGTTTCATTTAGCGCAAGCTTAACTTAGTTTAGAATGCAATCCAAGAAATAAATGAATTTTAATATATTAAAAAATCATAAAAACTTAGGGTTTTATAGTTGAAAACATAGATAAGTCTTCTAAAAACCTCTTGTAGTGCCCCTCCAAGCCATGAAAACTCTACACCTCCAACATGATCTTAGGTGGCTCCCAATGAAGCACCACAAAAATCATTGATGGGTCCATAACTAATCCATACTTAGATATAAAATACCCCATAAAGTGAACCTCATGGATCCAACATTGACACTTTGATAGATTAACATAAATACGGTGCTCCTAGAGTAAGTCTAGGACCATGATTAACTAATCTTCATTCTATTCCTATGATGCGGAATAAATGAGTATGTTATCAATGAAGACAACCAAAAATCGGTCCAAGTATGGATAAAATATCTAATTTATAAGACCCATAATCATAGCAGGGGACTTTGTAACACCGAATGACATCACCAAAAACTCATAGTGTCTGTAACTACATCAGAATGATATATTCAGAATATCATCAACAAAAACCCTCAATTGGTGGAAGCCGGTCCTGATATCAATATTCAAGAACCAACTCAATACTATCAACTGGTTTAAGAGTTATTCAATCCTTGAAAAGGGATACTTGTTCTTTATTGTTACCTAATTCAGGTGATGATAATCAACACATATGCTCAAGATCATGTCTTCCCTTTTAATGAACAGAACTAGAGCTACCCAGGGGGACAAACTAGGCTTGATGAAACTCTTCTATTAAAGGTCATCCAACTACACCCTCAAATACTAGAGCTTGGTAGGGGACATATGATATTCCATATAAGATATTAGTGTTGTTATGAGGTGTAATTCAATGTAGAATTTCATCTCCCTCTATAGAGGTAGTCCCAAAATGTTCTTAGGGAATAAATCCACATATTACTCTATTATTGAAGGAATTTAGATGCCTAAAGAGACCACTGTTCCAAGGGCCAAACTATCTAATAGATGGGTGATGGTTTTCATCTTACCTCTCAAAAGGTCCACTTGGTCAGCCATGAGATCTATCTCACCCACAAAGGAGAATCTCAACCCACATATATGAAGGTATCTAACTCATCTATGATGATATTCAATTTGGAACCAAACCATGGATAACCAGTCCATGCCCAAGATGAAGTCATAAGATTTCATCATGAATACTAGGAGGTCCCATGAAAAACCCTCTCCAATGAGTTCCATATCTCACTACTAGTAGATATGCGATATCAAAGAATCGCTCCTTGTAGTAACCTCTAGCCGTATCTTCTAGGATAAAGTATCAAATAAAATCTCTATATATCACATAAGGGATAAGAAGATAAAGTAATGACTCATTCTTGTGTCTACTAGTACTGGTGATAGAGTATAAAAGACACAAATCAAACCTTAAATCATCTTGTGTGCAGTCTGGTCATATCCCTACATAACATGCAGCTACCTGCGACCCCTACCACCAGATCCCTAAGCCTAGTATGGGCCACCTTGTAGTGGTGGTGGAAGTAGATTATAGTTTCAAAATCTTCCAACAAATCCTCCCTATGGAGATCCACCTATTCCTCTACCAGCACCACCTCCGTGAGGGCTGCCCTGACCATGCCTGGGAGATCCCTAATCACGAAAATTCCTCTAACTTGATGATCTATCTACCGTATACCTATCCTACTTAGCACGATGGGTTAGGAAATCATGTTACATGTGAACTCTACTATCAAATTCATAACACCATCTCTCACATGGATGGATGGATCTTCTACATGATTTCTGATTCATGGAACTATGTGTCTGAGTCTGGGAATGATTATGCCTCCTGTGCCAAGACCTTGACATATGATGCCTATTAGATGCTACATATGACTCAACCACATGATGTTCACTACTAGATCCAACATTCTAACATCCATTTTCAAGAAATATATCTGTCAATGGAGTCTTATCCAACACTAAAACATAGTTTGGTAGGCACAAGGAGACCATGAAGGGAAAAATGTATCTATTGAGACCCTACTCAAACTTATGTGCCCAGAAGAAACAGTATTATACAATGTTGAGGTAGTAACATTTGAGGTTAATGAACCTCATATCATACTCTTCAACTATCATGTCACCCTATTGTATCTTGAGAATATCCAAAATATATATGGAGTGTAAGCATGATGGTAAATACTCTTTATAAAACAACTGCTTGAAGTTTGAGCATGATAGTGTAGTCTCATCATGGGTTTATTTCATCAGACTCCACCAGATCCCTACTTCTTCATAAATAAGGATGGACGTGATCACAACCATATGATCAGCTGGGCTTTGAATAATCCTAAATACTCGAATCACCAACTTAATCCAATCCTCCACCACTTGTGGGTCTGGCTCACTGTGGAACCTTAGCGGTCTATGATGTTGGAACTCACACAACATGTTAAGCCAACATGCATCATCAGACTTCCCTATCACCACTATATTCTATTCTATGGGAAGAGGTTTAATTCCTTTATCACATGGAGGAAAAACATCATGATATTTCCCCTTAACTAAGTCCTCATTACTTAATGAATTGTTATCACAATCCTATATCAGTAACCTAATTGAAAGACTTCGTGGAGGCATCCTAAAAGTGATCAAGATGTGAACCAATTAGATTAATATATATATGGGGAGCTAATTCAAGAAGAAATATAAATGGACTCAATCCTATATGATGTATATACCACTATTCTATGAAACAAATTCCTTGGTAAGTCATGTTGAAAAATAGATAGTTAAAGTCCTAGTGAATGGATACGTCAGCCACCACACCAATATTGGGTTACCTGGCCTAAAATATGCACTTGATACACTTTGACATAGTTTACCTAATTCCCAACCAATCCTTAAAATGTTAAAACTCTAAACACCATCCCAAGGAATTAACTGCTCTGATACAACTCTGTAATAACCTGACCCACCAAGGCCTACTTGGATGGTGGTAAGATGATCCGTCATAACCTCAAGACACGTCCAATAGAATAGAGGATGAAAACAAGTGTCGAGAAAAAATAACATAAAACATGAGGCCTTAGCCTAAAGAAATACTTTGAATGCACACAAACACCTATATGAAAAAATGTAGAGGAATAATGAAAGATAGTAACCTCTATAGGGAAACCATGCATGAAAAAATATATAATAAATACATCAGAGTATGAAAATAATAAATCAACACAAAAAATAAATGGTAAAAATACATGATCAATTAGAAAAAAAGTCCCAACCTGAATACAAATAGAGAAAGAGGAAAACAGAGAGATCCCAACTCTTGATCTCCAAGTCTGACCACTGTACATAGTCAATGCACCTAAGTATCCCTAAGATCGATTGATTCCTATATCAATATGTTTTTCATCTTCAAAATACATGAAATATGTGGGAAAATCCCATGTAGGGGTGAGTATATACATACCCATTAGGATTCCCTAAAAACCAAAAATGGATAAATAACAAGATATGAAATAAGTCAGCTCAACCCAAAGAAAGAGGGAAAAAAACCCAATATACATATATATATATGCTCATAAATAAACTCAGTATAGATAGAAAAGGGATATCCATATCAAATTCTAGTCCATATTCAATGAGTCTATATACAGTTTTAATAGTCCATATCCAATTCCCAACATCATACAAAACCTCACCAAAATCTGTGTGGAGGGGCCCACCCCTCATTGCCACACTCTATAGTTGAGGGATCCACAACTCCTATGGAGGACCCGCTCACCATTGGAGATCGAAGATGGTGGAGTACCACTCCATAGATTGAGAACCCATACCCAATACAGAGGAATTCTCTCTCTATCAGTATAAAGAGTATGGGGTACCTATTCCCTAGTACAATAGGGGATTATCGACCCTAAAATCTATCCAAGGATACTACCATGATCACTTCCATCATCAAGCATCATCCAAAGAAGCATTATTCTTGGAACACACCTTGCATCGTATTTCATATGCCACAATGAATGTTTCCGTCATTTTCTACATGAAAAAAATGCTCAGGATATGTTACTTGTAGGCCAAAATCCAAGTCTTAAAAAAGGATATATGAGAAGAAAAAGTTTCTAGAGGGAATATGTGATGTGTATGGGGGTACACACGATGTGTGAACCCACCTCATCGCTTGGTCGTGTACTCCCTTAGACATGTCTTGGGAAGCCTGTCATAATACATGGTGTGTATAAGTGGTACACAATGCTTCTATCCACCTAGGGACTAGGGTGTGTAATCCAGGCATATGACTTAACTGGCCAAGTATAGCCACATGATGTGTCTATAGGGGACATGGTGTGTATGACCACCTGGGGTCCTAAGAATGTACAACCGGCACACAACTAGCTACCTAGGTAGGGTTACATGGAGTGTGGTCCCATCCATATGATGTGTGATCCTTATCTTATTTTTAAACCCTACACGTTGTAGGAAATCAAGTATATGATGTGTGTTCTTCCGCACTACACAATGTATAGTCGGGTTTTTTACCGAATCCTCAGATCCTTCATGCAGTCTCCTAATATGCCTTATCCACCTCTAAATCCACCATTTGACCAACCAAAATTGGTGGGGGTCATCTATGACCATTGATTCTAGGCCTCTGATGGATGGGAATCAGAATCTGACCATCCATATAAAGCCCATAGCATATCCCATCATCTCCTATCGCCACTCAAGATCCCATATATATAGAGTCATTACCTGAATCCAACAACAAATCAATATCTATATTAAAATCATTATACCATGCATCATCCACAAAATCTCTATGAATCTGGGGGTTCCATAATTCTCTAATCCACACTGAAAATGTCCACCCATGAAACCGTGTGCCAATGATGAATAACGTGAAGAACGGTGGGGATAAATGCACATAAGAGAAGTAAATCCATAATTAGATAAGTGATATCATCAAATGATAATATAATAAAGATATCATGGGTGATTATAATAGAAAAAAAGATATTCAATTATATTATCAATATAAAAAGGCAACAGGGCTCATGTGAAGGCTCAAATAAATTAAAGATCAAAATAGATAATTAAATCCATGATTGTCAATTAAATCTAATAATGAATCCATAAATAACATGACCTATATAGATTAAGGATCAATAATTGTAGAAGAGAGTGTTCTCTAATGATGAATAATATTACCTATGTTCACTTCCTCTCTATCCACCTCAATCCAATCACCATTCGTCGTTCGATCCTGAACCTCCAATGAAGAACACCCATTTTCCTCATCTCAAGTACTCTTAGGGTTTTACGGATAACCTATAATATTTTACATAATAGGATATTTATATATTATTAGATTCAGGTCATTTAAAATAAAATAATTAAATATATTATTTATTTTAATTAAATGCACCTACCAACAATCACCTCCCTATGAACGTCCGACACCGAAAAACATTACGTCGCGCCTAGGGTAAAACCCACATTCCAGAATCAACTACAGTATCAGATTTCTTACCTGAGGTCCCAAAAAATTAGAAAACCAAAAACACTAAAATGACACATGCACATGCATTGAAATATATTAATATTTTTCATTTATTAATTCCAGTGTCTTGAGAAAAATAAACACTAAGACAACTTTGATGAAAATTAAAGATATATACATAGAAATATTCAAAGGAAAAATCCATTAAAACCATATTATCTACAAAGGTTATATTAGTTCCCATGCTATAATTAGAACCTAGAGATAGCATTAAAGTAATATTAAAAGTATATCCTATGGTCAAGATACATCATACTGATGCTACATAGATGATGTGTGACCATTAGATTATAGGAGATCATAAGCATTGAGAATTATTCTCATGAAGTTTTCACTTAGTGGTCTCAAGTAGATGAGATCATGAGGACTAACCTTCCAATAGGTTCACCACATGGTTTAAGTGTCATTGATTATTCATATATATGAACATGTTTATTTGAATCCTGAATTTAGATCATTATCAATGTGCACCATTTGATATCATACTTTTATGCAAGGGAAAAACATGACATTTACATCGTGGCTAGGTATCTTGTGTTGGGTGCATCTTTGGTGGTATGACATTAGTTGAATGATCAATACAGAATTATTTTTCTTTCAAGTTGAGGAAGTGATATATTAGGCCTAATTGATCAGGACTGTAGTACCTTCACTAAGTTCATATCCATGGAAGAAGAAAGGTATGTTCTTCCAGATAGGTTAATGGATAATAAATAAAGCATGGATGATGAAATAAGATGTGCATACCTCTTTATGAGATACCACAAGACAAAGATATTATATTACATAGTGTATTTTCATAGGAATGACAACATTACTATGACTAATCATTATCTCTTTAGGGGCCTTGATGGGTTGCTAGAATCCGATCCTGGTTTTTAAATAATATAAAATACTACTGAGATAAGAACCTAGAGGATCACAAACAATATCATATTTAAAAGTATTCCCTATTATGATGAATAGGAATATAAGACAAGGTGGGCCCTCCACATGGTACGAGATATATCTGAAGATAAAGGATCACTAATGAATAAATAAATTTATTATTATTCAAGTATATAATAATTTGAGTTTAATTTATTTATTAAAAGTATTCATAAGGTATTAGGTGAATACATGAAAAATACTACATGAACAAATATTATTCTAATATTCAAGGTTTGTTTAATATTTCAATATTTATGAGTTGGATTAATGACTTGGTTTTATCATTTATTATATATTACACGTATGTGATTAAATATAAATGATGTTATGATTTAGTTAGTTCATTATAATGTTTCATTTACTTCTTATTTAGTGGCAATTTTTTATACGGGGGTTGGGGAAACCTTTTCGAGTGTCTAACCTCCACTATATAAGCAAAGTGGATCTCCTTTCACATGTAATTTTTATTACCATATTTTTGAGAGAACCTATCTCCTTATTATAGCATATAAGAGAGATAAAAAAACCCATCCAAGTGTTTGATCTTCATTTTCCTTTACATATATAAGGGATGATATCATATCAATCATAGTGATGCTAAAGGATTCATTGGAGATCCACGCTAGCACTCAAAATTCAATTATTGGATTTTTTACCAACTCTTGAAGTGTGTGTGGATGATCTATAGGGGTTCAGCCTCAGATCCTTTGAAAAAAAACTGGCAATGTGCTGTAGTCGAACACACCACCGATTCAAACGAGGTAATCATTTTTTTAATTTTTGTACTTAATTAATTTTTACAAGATCCTTGAACCTTTAATATGGATATGATAATCGTAGATGATTAAGTTTCATCACTCTAGTGATATTTTTTTTAAATAAATAGCTCACCAGATTTTGCTTCACACCCTGGTACCAACACAACATGCTCAACATGTACAATGTGGCATAATAAGGGTGAGCTTAAAATCAACATTATATAACCATATAAATAGAAATGGGAATGAAAGATATGATATCAATTCAACATGAAAAAAAAAATAAAAAGAAAAAAGTATATAAACTAATCTAGTATGAGCAATGTTCACCTAGGGATAAAAGCATTATGCCTATCGTGAGTGAGTCTAAACAAGTCTACTAGTCGGCTAAGAAATAATATAATCTCTCATAATCTTCCCTGGTCCCAACTCCAAGATATCTCATGGTATTTCAAAAAAAAAATGAATACTTGTACAATTTTCCTACCCAAAGGCTTTCACGGTCCCTTGGAAACATATGGAAGCTTGTAGTATCTTACCTTCAAAGGATCTAATAGTCCCTTAGAAAACCCCTTGCTCATAGCCTAGTTAACCCATGTGCTACTCCATGCCAACATAACAATATAACATGTTCCATATAAATCAAGACATCACACAATCCAATTTCATAAAAAAACCCATTTTATAAAACACCTTCCCACAAGGTAAAACCATTTTAGAAATCCATTTAATAAAACTATAAAATCCCTTTTATCCATTTTTAAAACACTTGGGGTGCACACATACCATCCCCATTTGGTAAAACCTATTTAAATACCCAATTTCCAAAACAATTCATATAAAACATCAAACATGGGATTCAATTCAACCATAAATCATTTATTTTTCAATTAAATAAACAAAAACCAAATTCGATTCATTATTTAATGAAAATATATGGAAAAAACCCTTAAATAGAGACACCTACCTTAGAAATAGTTCCAACCTCATTTCCTTCAATGACGAACACCTGGAATATGTGGGAGAATCCCTCAAAAACCTAAACCACATTAAAACAAACCAAATATCCCATTAAAACCCCAAGTTTGGCCAACCCCACCAACTAAGGTTCTTTACTTCCATGGAAATGGAAGAACAAGAATGATAAGGGGGAAAGTAAAAAGAAAACCAAAAGAAAATGACTTACCTCAAGCCATACCACCAAGATACCAAGGATAAATCAACAAGGTGGAAGTGGAAGGACTTTCAAACTAAGGAGGATAATGACCGGGGAATAAAAATAAGGCTAAATGGGTATATGATAGATAAGGGAAAAATGGTCAAATGTGAATTTTTAAGTGTCCTAGATTGGCCGCACATTTAGGAAAACAATGTGTCAACCACATGGGGATACTGTCTCCCAAAAATCCAAGCTACACAACTACCCTTGGGTGTAATATGGTTTGGAAAATCATTCCTAAGCCATGAAAATCCCCACTAACCCAACCTTAGTCACAATTTCATGGATAACCACATGGTTAGAAAAATCGTGTCCCTAGGCCTGCCTTTCCTAAAAATAGGTGTTTTGACCCTCGACACCCAAAACTTCCAAACAAAATCAAACAGTAAATAAAACTCAAAATTTAACATACTAGTGACCTTAAGGGTGTTAAAAACTACCCACCATGCCACTTTATTACCCTAGAAATTCCTCAATAATAATCAAAAGAAAATAGGTGAGGCCACTACTCTCTCACCAAATCTTCCCACTCCCAAGTATCATGGATGTTGCCTCCAAGCTACCAGAGCACACAGACCAATGGGATTGACTTACCATGGAGAACCTTTCTATGATAATCCATGACATGAACTGGCTACTCCACAACAGTGGTATCAAGATCAATCTTTAAACCCTCCCCCTCCAACACACGAGATGGGTCTGAATGGTATCTCTTCATCTAGGATACATGAAAGGCATCATGTATCATGGTCAACCATAGTGGAAAATACAATTGATAGGATACCATCCCATGATTCTCTACAAAAAGAATCACCTCACATAATATGGTGCCATCTTCCCTTTATTTCCCAAGAGATGATGTCCCATTTGAATTAATACCAATATAAACACCTAATAACCAACATGAAACTCCAAAGGGTGAATATAATGATTATAATACGACTTTTAGTTACTTTTATATGTCATTAACCATTTCTAAATCAGAAAAACTATATCAATCATCTCCTGGATGAGACTCGGTCCTACTAGGAAATGCTCACACACCTCAGCCTAGCAAAAAGGGGATTAACATGACCATATATATAAACCCTCAAATGGGGACATCTTTAATGAGGCATGATAACTGTTATTATAAGAGAACTCATCAAACAGCAGGTGAATTTCCTATAAAACTCCCAAATCAAGTAAACATGCTCATAATATACCATATTGAGTATGGATATTCCACTTAGACTGAACATCCATCTGCAGATGATACATAGTGCTCAAATTCATCTCGGTTCCCAAAGCCTCTTAGAGTACCTTCCAAAATTGGGAAGTAAAAAAGGCATAATAGTCTGAGAATATTACCAAGGTAACTCCATGAATCCTAATAACCTCACAAACATATAGGCTTATGAGGTTCTCTACCTTTATCACCTATTATATGGGAAGGATATGTTCTAATTTCATCAAAAAATTGACGATCACCCATATAATATCTTTACCACTTAGAGTACGAGGTAGTATGATTATGAAATCCATATATATCACATCCGACTTCTACACCAAGAGGGGAAGTGGCTACAAAAACCTATATAGCCTATGATTCTTGACTTTTATCCTTTAATAGGTTAAGAAATTAGAGACAAAATACACTGATGCATATCTCATTCTAGGACACCAATACCGACCTCTCAAGGTATAAAAAATTTAGGTCACCTTAGGGTGTATGACCCAAATAAAATGATGTGATTCATGCATCATCTACTACATAAAAATAAGAGTAACTACCAGTCACTTATGGAAGAGGATAGAACAATCGAGAGACAAAGACCAATCACCTAAGGTCTCCCCATAATTTAAATCACTTCTAATATGCTGGCACTTAAGGTTGGATACCTTCTAAATACTAACCGATCATAGAGGTTGTGATCTTAAAACTAACCAAGAACACCCTATCTCTATCCTCATGTACTTCTAGACTCAGATCAGCATAATAAGTCATCAGAACAAACTCATCCACTAATTCTAGAATGACCTACACTGGAAGTTTCCTACTTAAAGAATAGGAGACTACATTCCCCAGATTGTGTGTATAAGAAATATCAAAATCAAAAGTTTGAAGATATTCCACCTGGTGTATCTGTCTGGGATTTAGGTCCCTTCGTGTAAAAATGAACTTCAGGATTTTATGCCCTTATTATATTGTAAAACTTTCCTTGAAGAGGTAATGTCACCACCTCTTTAATTCATACATAACTACTGTTAAATCTAGGTCATGGGCGGGATAATTTTTCCCATTTGGGCATAGTTTTCCCAAGCCATATTCCACCACATGGTTATCCTATAAAATCACACATCAAAACCCCAAATCAACTACCTAAAAATAAACATCATAATCTCTCCTAGGATCAAGAAGAATCAAAATTGTATGAGATGTCAAACTAGTCTGTAACTACTCGAAATAACTTTGGTACTTTTCGTACCACTCAAACTTCACCCCTTTTTTGGTCAAAGTCATCAAGGGATGAACTAGCATAGATAATTACCAAATAAAACCTCTATAATAAAACTATAATCCTAAAAAACTATAGATACTTAACAAATTATTGGGCTACTCCCATGAAATGACTGCTCAAATCTTCTTTGGATCCAATGAAACTCCTACCTCAGAAATCACATGGCCCAAAAATCTCACCTTCTGGATCCAAAAATGGAACTTGGAAAACTATTAATATAGATGATTCTCCCTCAAAAAACCCAAAAAACCTTTATAGGGTCAACATGATCCTCCTTCATCTTGGAATATTCCAATATTTCATCTAAAAACACAACCACAAAGGATTCCAAAAAGTGAAGGAAGATCTGATTCATTAATGACACAAAGAGAACTAGTGAATTGGAATGATAAAATGGAATAAATAAATACTCAAAATGTCTATATTGGATTCAAAATGAAGTTTTTAGAATATCCTCTTCCTGGACACTCAACTAGTGGTGCCCAAATCTCAAGTTGATCTTTGAAAACCAATGGGCTCCTCTGAGCTGATCAAAGATATCATCGATTCTAGGAAAAATGTATTTATTCCTCATAGTCACCTGGTTAAGATTACGATAGTCTATGAAAATCCAAAGGCCTCTATCCACCTTATTTGAAAATATCACTAGTGAATCCCATCATCAAATGCTGGGATGGAAAAACCCCTTTCCCTCAAGATCCTATAACTAAAACTTTATCTATTTCAGTTCGTTTGGATCCATTTGGTATGATGATAAGGTATTTGGGTTCATCCTGAGGAGTATATAGGCAGTGAACTTGACCTCTCAATAGGGAGAAAATCCAAAAAAATCCATTGGAAATACATCTGGGTACCAATCCACAAAAAATGGAAGTTTTACCACTGAACTCTACCCAATAGTACCAATAAAAAACCTAAGCAACTAGCATGATATCAAACCAAACTTTAAAGAAACCGATCCTACTATCCCTGATTGCAAATCCCAATCTCCCTAAAATACATGAGTTCTCCCATCATGAGTATGGAAATTTACCCTACAGTGATTGTAGTCAATTATCTCCTTAAATCTAATCAACAAATCTATTTTGATAATAAGGTCGAAAACATCCAGGTCTAAGATAAGGAATTCCAAGATTATTTCCATTTCACCTATTAAAACATAACACTCAGGGAACTTGAAACCTTTCTCCTTCTTCCACCTCAATGGGGTTAGAAAATCCATAACATATGGAATAAACTTAGCTCACATACCCAAATCATCAATTATTTTTAGAGAAATTTATGAATGGGATGTGTTAGTGTCAAATAAAACTAATTCCATAGAATATGTAATAAACACCGTACCTCTCACGATGTCCATCCTGGAATATGAGTCCTCAAGTATAACCTATGCTACATGGATATTCCCTAAATTAGACCTAACCTATTTATTCTTCCCTTGGTGAGAATCCCCCTTACCATGAGGTTGAGATCCAATACCCTTGGAAGCTTTTATCTTCACCTGATATCCCTTTGAAAAATTGGATTCGACATCGTTTCCCCATGAATCCAACTAATAGAAGAATTGGAGGTATGTTGACTACCCAAACTAGTGGAACATCCTTGGAGTCTCCGAGCTATGAATACTAGTGTTTCCAACACTCCCACACTAATAATAGACAAATTTTTTATGCCTTGAAGAATCCAAAAGATCTGAACCTGATGGTTGGTGGATACTCTTTCCACTACTCCACTAAGACTCATCCTATTTCCACTTCTTACCCGATGAAGAGCTATGGATTCCCCCATTGAAATATAGACACCGAGAACTATATTTCTAGTCAGATCAGCATATTCCATATCTGAATTATCAACCAACACAAAATAATTTGATATTAATATAAGTATGAGCATAAATATGATATCATTCATCAAACCCACCTCGAAACACTAAGCCTTGAGGTAATAATTCATGATGAGATTTGGAGAAACATGCACCAAATATGTAAAACATGTGGAGTACTCTATCATTGAACAATACCATTTCTATAACATTAGGAACTCATGGGACTTCACCACCCTCAAGGTCTCTAGGTATAACTAATGATTGACGGCCGCCTTGAAAGTGTTCCAGACAAGATCCTCATGCTTTCTTGAGAGAAACATAAACTACCACAACTTTTTACCCATTACTTCCAATATGTACATGGAGAATCCAACTTTAGAGGTCTCATGGGTCTTCAAGAACTCAAATATATACTAGATACAATCCAAACATTATTTAGTTTTATTGGGTCCCTTATCACCATGAAACACCTATGGATTTTTCCTCATAAACTTTTGAGCATGGTCCACCATCTGTGTATACTCTCAAACATCCACTTGATCTAAGGATTAGGTCATAAGAATCACCAAATCCACCAAAACCAGGTCAAGAGGAGGGTAAACCTATGGGGTATTCTCTACAACACACTCTCTATTCCAGGATGAGGTCATTCTGAGAGGTATTTTCGATAAGATAGAAAACAAAAGCTTCATCAACAAAAATTACATCTCATAACACATCAAAATTTCCAAAAGAACCCCTCATAATGGGTATCAATAAGAAACACTAACATCAAAATCAACTCTAAATGGAAAAAGATAAAAAAATATAAGAAATACTAGGTATTTTCTACTGTACATGGTTTGGAAAACTGTGGACTAACTATGTGGGTGTCACTAGAGTTGGTAGGAAATATAGCACAAGCTACACACAGTTACTAATAACCGTGTGCACTAACTATGAATCTTCTCCATACCTCCCTGTTTTCACCCCAAAAACTCAACCCCCCCCAGCTCACCACAGGTTTCAATAGCAATCAGGAAATATATCAAGGTATCATAAAAAAAACTTATAACTAGGCTCAAAACATAAAAAAAATCATAGAACACCCATGGAAACTTGAGGTTAGACATGAAGAAGAGCTGATCAGACACTCCTCCATTCCTACCCTCTGAGTTCCAACAGTCCTAGCTTCAGTATACTATTTAATCCCAAAAAAAAACCTTCTCTGATACCATTTTTCAATGAACCAACCTGGGTCGACCCAAACCATCACCTGAGCTGGCCCGCCACATGGACCTAGGTGTGTTCCCAATCACCACAGGTTGGTGAAAAGCACATAGCATATCTAATAATATCTTTGGAATAGTTTCTCCAATGTTAAACTGGAATTACCCATCCATGAAACTAGATGGACACACCAATATCATCTGATACAACAACATGAAGTGAAACATCTAGAGTATGCAATAAAGACTAAGCAGATATTATAAAAAATATAATATATAAAACATTCCATGAAATGACATATACATGATATCTCAAGTCATAGTTACAACTCAAAAGAAAGGGGTTAAGGCCCAACAATACCAAAATGTTCAAACCAATGGGTAAAAGATCCAAAAACAACTTCTCATGAGTTAACCCAGTGAGAACACATATCATCTACTAAAATAATGGATGAAAGTAATCAAGAAGATCCACCTAGGTGCATGGTTCCCTTTCCATTTTCCGTGTCTTGTAAAAAAAAGTCTAAATACTCCTGAAGTCATATGAAGGGTGTGAGTCACATAGACCATTAGGATACCACCATGAATCTATTTAAGGATTTTACAAATTCAAACCAACAAACTAATTTGAAAAGTCATTTCAAAACTAAACCAATTTGAAAATATTTAATTTTAAAATAAACCTTTGAAATCCCCTTGGTTTTCCATTTCAATCAAAACATGTTTTCAAAAACAATTTAAAACATGGTCCAAATAATAAAACAAGGCCCAAATCATAACATTATCAATATATCCAACCCATCATAATTAGTGTGATAATAACGTCAACATTATATTACCATAAAATGGGAATAAAATACATGATATCAATTTTAAATGGAATGAAAAAAATTCACAAAGAATATAAAACAATCCTACATGAGTAATGTGAACAAAGGGATATAACCATAAATCCTATAATGAGTGAGTCTAAGTAAGTATACTAGATATCTAAGAAACAATAGAATCTCTCACAGTCTTTCTAGGGCCTAACTCCAAGATCTTTGATGGTCTCTTGGTAATCAAATGTAAGCTCTCATGGTCTTCCTACCCAAAGGATCTCTCATTCCCTTAGAAACATATAGAATCCTGCATGGTATTCTCTATGAAGTATCTCATGGACCCTCAGACAACCCCTCGCTCACACCTCGGTTGACCGATGTGCTACTCTATACTAACATAACCACAAAACATGTTCCATATGAATCAAGAAACCACACAAGAAAATTTCATAAAAAACATGTCCATTTTATAAAACACCTTCTCATAAGGTAAAACCATTTCTAAAAGAATTTTATAAATCCATTTAAAACCATATAATCCCTTTGATCCATTTCTTCAAACACTTGGGATGCACACAAATCACCCCCAATTGGAAAACCATCTTTCAACACCTAATTTCTAAACCAATTAATATAACACATCAAATATGGGATATAATTCAACCATAAATAATTTATTTGGTAATTAAAGAAACAAAAAATAAAGGTGATTCACAATTTAAATGAAATCCATGGAAAATACCTTTAAATAGAGACACCTACCTCAAAAATGGTGCCAAACTCACTGCCTTCAATGCCAACCACCCATAATAGGTGGGAGAATCCATCACACACCTAAAATAAATGAAAAAAAACCAAATTCACCATTAAAAACCTAAGTTTAGTCAACCCCACTAACCAAGGTTCTAAACTTCCATGGAAATGGAATAACAAACATGATAAGTGAGAAAGGAAGATGAAAACTCAATGAAAATGACTTACCTAAAAAAACACCAATATCTATAAGATAAATAAACAAGAAGGAAAGGGTAGAACTTCCACACCAAGGATGAGGGGATACACACTATGGGGGAAGAAAAATGAGGATAAAGGGGTATAATATTGATAATGAAAAAATGTTTAAATACAAATTTTTAAGAGACCTAGATAGGCTGCATGGTTTGGATGCACGGTTAGAAAAATTTTGCGCCAACTATGTGGGGCTACCATATCCCCAAAATTGAAGCTAAATGACTACCCATGGCTGACAAACGGTTTGGGAAAACATGAAAAAACCATAAAAATACATACTTACCCAACCTAAAACACCTCTTCATGGTTATCCATATAGCTAGGTAAGATGTGCGCTAACCATGTACCTGGTTCCACCTTTCCCATAAATTGGTTTTTTGACCCATGGCACCTGAAACCTCTAAAAAACTAAAAAGTAAATAAAAATCAAATTTTAACATACCAATGGATTATAGGGGGTCACCATTCTTCATTATAATGAATACATATTGAGTCTAACCTGAATAATGGCTGAATTTCGTTCCTCTTGTTGTGTTTTGTGCATTTCTTCCCCCTTTCTTTGCACATTAATCACCAGTTTTTTTGGATTGCAGTTTAAAAAATAAATGATAATCGATCATTTTGAAAATGTTATTTTTTACAATGGATCTATACCATGGGTTAAGGTTTGAGATCAATAACATGATAATAGTGCATGACGATGATGAATGTTTGGGATCATATTGGGAGATGCACATCAATGAGTTTTGGAATTATGGTGAGGTGGAGGGATGGTAGGAAATTCCCAAGTGGTGGATGTAGCTGTAACGTAGCTACCAGTGAATATTGGAGTTTGGTAAAATCTAATTTAGCATATATAGTGAGTTTCATGGTGGATTTATATGTAGTGGAGGTGAAAGAGGAATATGCGTGAAGTTTTTGAATTTCTGAAAAATCCTGCATTACATCTCATGCAATTCAAAGAACACAAACCATGTAGACTTTGGATGTGACTAATAGGGTTTACATCTGAATAAAAATATCACATACTATGTGGGAACCACCACAAATTGTATGACTCGATGCTGGAAGCTCGGTGTGTACCCTAGGGGTATACAGGAATAGACACGGCCAAGAACATGGGTACATCCAGAGTATATAGGCATGACCTGGTATCCGAACATGGCCATAGTACCCAAACATGGCCTGAGTACATGGCATTGGGAAAATGTATATGAGCATGAGTTGAGGCACACGAGAAGACCCAGGGTAGATAATACATGTTTCATACTCCCAGTATACCTTGTTTACTTTCTCTAGGGTAGTTAGAGGACATAATTCTCTTTAGTGTGGAACAATATCTCTAGGGTGTATTCCTTTGGTCTATCCACATGAGGGTATAGTGAGGCATAATTTAATGATGATAGGTTGTAATCCCCACTATGTGATTAGTTTCAGATAGAGGGAATCCGTCTATGTGATTAGGGGTGTGATTATCTATCATTCATTCTTCTTCTTCCCCAGGTGGGGTTTGAGGAATCATTGTGACCAACATACACGGGCATAAAATCCCATACTTAGAGGGTTATTCTATGTAGGGTCTAGTATACCCCAAAGTCCCTAGGTGAGAGAACCTATATGTGCATTAAGATCTTCTAAGTTCTATAAAGTACTTCTTCATAGAAATTCTTAACGAGTATGAATTATTAAATGAATGCCCACAATGTTATTAGGCTCATGGAGTGACTTCTCCAAGACAAGAATTACCTTGAAGCCTCGAGAAGAATCCTATGGATGGTAGTATGATTAAGACTTTTTTGAGACTTTGTGTCTATTTTGAGTATAAATGGGTTTTTTTATTCTTCTATTTTTATGTATCATATCATGATTGACATATCTATGTGATGATGAGAAGACTACTCTCTCGATGCTTTATGTTTGGTGATTTCAGGGTTTCCTACTAGGCATTTCTATACTCACACCTGAATGGGATTTTCTCACACATATATTGTCTTATGAATATTACAGACCTTTTGATAGAGTGCTAGGAGGACCAATAGTATGTGGGTAATAGTGAGTTAGATAGATCGTGGTTTGTACTAGGTGTTTTATTTGACAATAGTACCCTCATTTCTTAGTAGGTTGAACTCTTTTATAGTTTTATTGGGATTGTATTTATCCTCTTTATGCTTTATAATGTTTTTTCATACTCTGATTGTGTGAAATATATGTATAAATTCATTTGGGTATCATTTGTATTTTATCTTTCAACTTGGTGTTGGTGGATTGGAGATGTGTGTGTGTAGTTACCTTATGCTAAGGCCTCTCATGTGATTGATATGCCTACCACATGTTGGTTTCTATTCCTTGGCCAATTAGAGTCAGTCTTGGGGTGTTACACTTGGCTTATCACTAACTAGGCGGGTATCAATGGATCGGTTCATGATAGAGTGATATCAAAGGTAGGTTTCATCTTATGATAGGAGTTTGGTAATTGTCTAGATATGATGAATGGTTTGGGAATTAGGGAAATTTTGTTAAAGTGTTTTGAGTTTATCTCTTATTCCAGGGAATCCAGTGTTAGCATGGTGGCCAATGTATCTATTCACGAGGACTCTGATAACTTTCTTGTTGACTCAGTACATGTAAGCACTAGTTACAGGGAAAACATTGGTATATGCATCATATAGAAATTAATTTTGGATTCCATGTACTTCTTGAGTTAGCTCCCAAATATACTCTTTGACCGAGGTACATCTTGATTATTTCAGGATACCTCTGTGATGATATCCAGCCTGGATTCCACAGTGAGATCATGATGATTATTTGACTAGTGGTGAGGCTTTAGTGTAGGGACCTATGCTGGAGGTGGTACCTTTGGGTGGTTTTCAGTTTTATCACCACTCATTGTACAACATGTTGCACTGGTAGTATCAGCTATGGGTGTGAATAGGCTGATCACACTCCACGATTTTCATAGGTAGAAACCCCTTAGGTTTCAGGGCAAGCCAGACCCCTCGAGTAGTAGAGGACTAGATTGAGGTAGTTACATGAGTTTTTATCCCTATGAGGAAACCTATAGATTATATTGTGGTCTTATAGAGGATACTTATTCATGGATTTTATGGGTTATGGTGGAGCCTGGTGACTCAGACACATGATGAGACAACCCTCTTTTGGATATAGTTCAAGTATCTCTTTAGGGAGGATTTATATCCATCCACACTGTGAGTAGTGCACATCAAAGATCTTTTACATATTTATAAGGGTAGCATGACTATGAAAGAGTATTTGTTGAGGTTCATTAACATCTTATTATACTATTTGAATATGGATCATGATTCGTTCTTCCAATAACATACCTTTGATCGAGGCCCACATTGAGGTATCAAATCTGGAGTGATATTTATTTTCATTCCCACCTATGATGGGGTGATTGGGTTATATTTAGTGGTGGAGATATTTCTAGCTGAGAAAATGTCGATAGTTGGCATCAGCAGTGGGAACATGAGAGCTAAGACTTCAACAGCTAGTAGACTATGGAAGACATAGGGATCTGGGTGTGTTTGATACTTTAAGAGAAGGTCTTAGGATAAAGGTTCTATAGTTCAGGGACCTCACGATGGATCAAGTCAGCAAAGGTAGAGGTAGTGTTTCTCTTGCAATGGATGGGGAGATAATGCATAGGATTTTATGATCCACCATGAAACTGAAAGAGAGACGGTCGATGAACCCTCCATATAGAGACAATGGCCATATTAGGGGGGTTTGTAGGGTGGAATGCATGGTATATGAGCAAGGAGAGCAGCATGAGTTGATTGACAGTTTAATCTATTTCCACCACCACCCCTAGGTGGTCCACATCAGGTTCATGGAGCTAGTAGTATGGGATGAAGAAAGATACAAACAATTTAGACTTATAAAATAGAGTCTCTAGAGATGATAAGAGGTGTGATCTCTATATTCTCTAAATTAGTTACAGTACTGATAGTCACATGTACAAGCCACTATTTTCTTACCACTTCCCTTATTAGAGATCTTGATATTATAGTGGAACCTTTGGACTGACCTTTTTAGTTGGAAACTCCCACCAAAGGGGATTCAACGATCAAATAATTCTGCTGAAAATGTGATCTAACTCGTAGAAGAGGGAGATTATTATAGGATCTCTTTATAACAACAATGATTACTTATGAAACCATCTTATGTATAGACTGGATATCCATGGTTCATGCACAAATTAACTATTTTAGGTGGAGGATATTTTTCATCCGTGTAGATGGGACAAGGTGGCACGCGCGTCGCAACGCGTCCAATTTGCGAATTTTTATAACCGACTGGCTACTGTAAAAGTGGTGAGCAGGGTCGAACCACAGAGAGCACGGAATCTAGTTCACTAAAAAATATTTCGTTAGACAATGTTTAGATGGACAAGGTTTGAGGGAATTCCTATTTTTGAGTTTTCTCTCTTTTTTTTTATTTAAACTAAAAGGTGAGAAGACAAAAGATAAAAAGAAAATTGCAAACAGAAATGATGATGGATTCTAAGTCAACAAAATGTGTCGGGGATGCTGGTGTCATAATTCAATTATCACGCAGACATGTAAAATATTCTTTATGTGATTAAATATTTATCCTATTTAGTTATCGCCAGTTCCAAAAATATGTGCATTTTTTAGATGCTCAATTTTAATTTCCCAATTTTATTTAAAGTCCCGTTCTCTGGTGTCATAAATAAATTATAAAACTCGTTCAAGCCCCGAACTACACGGCGAAATGACACAACCCGTTTCTCACAAAGTTGTGTCACTAATTTGCACCTACCATCAGTCAACGCGGTTTACCTTCTCGGACCGCCGCGTCGACTTATAATTAAAATGGCCAGTTTCAATTTCAGCAATTAATTCAGTGCAAAAATAATTTAAACAGATAAATATTCAATTAAAATAAATTTAATTGACAATTAATCATCAAATAGTATGTTGCATGGCATGCGCAATAATTTAATCATTCAACCAACATCCCGACACTAAGAAAATCACCCCGACATCACAACTGAAAATGTAAACACGGCAATAAGATGACAATTCATGTAAAATAAGACCGTGTTACCAACAAATAATCGTGTCGGTCTTCACTCTCACTGCATGCAACTCATTCTTCAATATATGACTGCACCTCGGCACGTGATGACGTCGCACGCCAGCTATGCTACCACCGGAACGGAGGATATGAGCGGTGAGCGGTGCGCGGCTGCTGGTCGACTCCTCGGAAGGCGGTGACCGGTGCACTGCAAAGAAAACAAGAGAGAGAGTGGGGCGCGGGAGGGTGGCGGCCGAGAGGAGGCGGCGAGGCTGGGTGGCGCGCGGTAAGGGGCGGTCCAGCTGGTTAGGAGGGGCAGTGGGGTGCGACGGGGGAAGCCCGGCGGAGCTAGGGAGGCAAGGGAGAGGAGTAGCCGGCGGGGTGCGGGTTGGGAGTGCGGCCGGAGAGCGGGGTCGGCCCGGTGATGGAGAAGAAGGGGCGGCTGGGGGTGCGCACGACCAGGAGATAGGGGAGGGGCCCGGGAGAGATGAGTAAGGGGAGGAGCTGGTCCGGCCGAGAGAGGGAGAGGGAGGCGGAGTGGCGAGGGAGGCCGGCTGGCGCGCTGGTGGCGAGGGAGGCAGGCGGCGAGTGAGGGATGGGAGCCGGAGGGCGCCTGGGTTGATGAATGCAGGGGCGGCTGGGGGTTGCGCACGGCGTGGAGAAGGGAGGCGGGTCTACAGGGGAGAGTGCAGCGGAGGAGAGGCCGGGGCTGGGTGGGGGAGTGCGGCGAGAGAGGGAAGGCTGGGGCGGCTGACGGGATGATGAAGGGGAGGAGAGGGGTACGGGTTTCTGTGGGTGAGAAAAAATAGGGGAGGCCAGGGGTGAAAACGGCCGGGGTAGGTTGAGAAAAAATTGGGAGAATGGGTCAAGGGAGGTGGGGTAGTTAGGGAGAGAAAATCAAAACAAAAAAACAAAAAAATAAATAAATCAAAGTTAAAACTAAATTTAAAATTCAAATAAAAAAAACAATTATCTAAATATTTAATGTTAGATAATAATAATAATAATAATAATAATAATAATAATACTAAAATTAGAACTAAAAATTAAGGCACATGTAATTAGATATAATAATAAACTAATAAAAATATACTATGTTATTAATACTATAAAAATAATGAAATAAAATACAAATAGAGAATTAAAATATACTAATAAAATTAATAATATTAACTAAACTAAAATTAGTGAAACTAATAATAATAATAATAAAGTGTTAAATATAAAATTAGTATACCTAATACTAAATTATTAATATAATTATATAAATTAACTAAAAATTATCAAAAATATCTAAACTATTACAAAGCTACAAAAATAAACTAAAAATATAAAAATTGGTTAAACAAATTAATTAAAACTAAGTTAAAAAAATAAAAATACATGTAAAAATCCATGTACATCAAATCCCCCACACTTAAACTTTTGCACTCCTGGGCAAAACAATCAGAAAGAAAACACAAGTGACAGGAGACAGATCAAAGCATCAAAATTACATGTTCAAAATTTTCCAATCTCTTTCCTCATAATATATCATGCTTCATTTAAAACTTTAGTTTCAAAAACAATTTTTATTTCACTTGCATTTTTTCAAAACAAGTATGTGCACTCATCAATCATGTGACCTACCTTGCCATTACACTCATCGCTCGAAAATATTTGATCAAAGTTTTTCTCAGTTCTCATGCACATGCATGCTTACCATAGGCTTGCCATGAATTTCACATCTCCACTAGTGGAAATCAAAAGAATGTACCAATCTCAAGGACTTTACATGAGGTTCAAATGTTTCTGAAGCTGTGGGACGGTGGGTTAAAAAAAATATTGACATCTTTTTGGTAAAAAGGAGGGTTGAATCTTGAAATAAATGCATGATAAGTCAATCTAAATGTCTCCCTCAAACTCTCGCCCCCCCACACTTAAAACACTGCTTGTCCCCAAGCATTTGATAATCCAATGTTTCGCTCTTTTTTTTTTTTTTTTACACAACTCACTCAAATAAGATGGGTAGGAAAAACAAGTGAGTATCAGCTCCAAAACCCCATGAAATAAATGTAAGACAATAATCCCAAAGAAAGGTACACAAGTAGCGTATACGATGTAATATCTCAATGAAGGTAGGTCATATAGAAAACTTTCTAGTTCCTGGAGTAATGTATCATCACTTTAATAGGTATCCCTAAAGTCGAGGGTTACCGCGTAATGACCACCAATGTACTCATTGTTGGAACTCAAAAGGATTCTATATTCCTATATCAAAATAATATGAAATGAATGTGGCTACTGTGAAAAAGAACTCATATGATCAGGATGGGATAATGTCAATCCATGTACATCAAATGACTCACTTCCCCTCGAAGAACCCTCTCCATGAGTAAGTCTCTCTCCCCCACACTTAGATTGAAATCATCATGCAAAAATCCAAGAAATTGGTAGGGAAGGGTATCAGCTTGGGCTCATCCTAAAAGGCTCCTGCATGGCTTCTAAGGGCTATACAAAGGAGAAAATGTTTGGGTGGCTCAGTGGGTCAACGGGGCTAAAATATCAAACAGATGCCTCGATCATTTTAGTGCAACTTTCAAAAATTCCTATCGCTTTGATGGAAAAACATGGCAAGTTCTAGAAGACAAAACATGGTTGAGATTCCCTCAAGAAAAAGAGAAATAAGAGATGATTTTGAAATGGATTAGAGTCCTCACGGGTATGGAAATATAATGTTGGACAGCACAGATGAGAATGAGTGCAAATAAGTGTCTCAAAAATATTCAAGTTTTTGAAAAACCTTTGAAGCACGAAATAATATCAGCAATCATCTAAGTCATGAGATCAAGGATTAAAGAAATCCAGAACAAGAATCAGGTGCTCAAACTGCCTAGGGACACAAGTGGTATGTTCCCGACTGGGTTGCGATAAAAATACAATAGTTCTTATGTGGGTTCATGAATGACAGGAGTGTTATTTATTTTTTTTTTATTTTTTTTCACATGGTGTTTTTGGAAGAAGAAAATATGGCGAAAATTAAAACACTTCCCTGTGTAAGTGCAGATAGATGCGGAGAGGCTGCCTGTATCCGATGAAGTTCCAGAAATGATGTACCTGTAAAATCTACATATGAACAACACATACCCGCATCATATCATAAAGATAACACCAAGAATCATCTAAATAAAAGCAGAGAGGCAGAAGAGTGACAGGTACATACAAATATCAGGAGGATCTAAAAAAAATCACACATGCCATGTTTTATTATTATTATTTTTTTCAAACAAATTAGAACAGGTAAAAGGAGAAAAAGGGGGGGGGGAAATGAAACTGGAACATGGGTTGCCTCCTAGGAAGCGCTAAGTTTTACGTCTTCAGCCAGACGGATGGACAATGTTCAATCGTCGTGGTCCATCAGCTCAGAATTCCTCTGCCTCTTACGAGAACTAGTGGCTGTGTCCTCGATCTCACGGGGACGCTTGGTGGGATTAACCACCTCCAGAGAAAAGTGAGCGTGAAGATGGTGAGGGAGGAATGGAATCCGTGCTCTTTGTGGTGGTGCTGGATGCTGAGCACGAATCTCCAGTGAAAGTTCCTCAAGCCGGCGCTCGATATCAGCCAGCTCCTGAGTTATCCGTCGTACTAAGTCAGAGGGAGACGGAACAAGCGCATCGATGACCACAGAAGAATCAGAAGAGCTAGACATTTTTTATAGCTGCATTCACAAAGCAGATAGAGATATAGAGATAGAGTAAGAAAACAAAGATCAAAGAATGAAGAAGCAGTCGGGTTGCCTCCCGATCAGCGCTAAGTTTTACGTCTTCAGCCAGACGGATAACTTCTCATTGCAATTGTAGTTCTTCAATGATGCCTATTTTATCCGAAGTGTGGTAAAGTTTAAGGCGTTGACCATTTACTTTGAATGGGGGCATCTTTCCATCAGAAATTTCGACAGCACCATGTGGATAAACAATTGTAACGGTGTAAGGACCTGACCACTTCGATTTGAGTTTTCCAGCCATGATTCGAAGTCGTGAGTTGAAGAGGGGAACTTTGTCGCCTGTTGAAAAATTTCTTTGTTGGATCCGTTTGTCATGCCAGGATTGAGTTTTCTCTTTGTAAATCAAAGCATTGTCATATGCTTCTCTCCTCATCTCATCCAGTTCATTCATTTGTAGAAAACGCTTCTCTTGGGCAGTTTTGAGATCAAAATTCAGTTTCTTCACAGCCCAATAAGCTTTATGTTCCAATTCTACAGGTAAGTGGCAAGTTTTCCCAAAGACCAACCTATATGGGGACATTCCAATGGGTGTCTTGTAGGAAGTTCTGTAGGCCCATAGTGCATCATCAAGTTTGGTGACCCAATCTTTCCTAGATGTACTTACAGTTTTCTCCAAAATACCCTTAATTTCTCAGTTTGAAACCTCAGCTTGGCCATTAGTCTATGGGTGGTATGGGGTGCTCATTTAGTGGTGACATCCATGGCGAGTCATTAGCTTCCGAAACAGCGTATTATTGAAGTGGGTACCACGGTCACTGATGATTAGCCTTGGAATTCTGAACCGGGTAAAAATGTGTTGCTTCAAAAATTTAATGACGACTCGAGCATTATTTTCCGAGAATGCCTCAGCTTCCACCCATTTTGACACATAGTCCACACAGACAAGGATATAGGATTTCCCAAAAGATTTAGGAAAAGGACCCATGAAGTCAATTCCCCATATGTCAAAAATTTCAATTCCCATGATTGAGTGTTGTGGCATTTCGCGCTTCCAGCTTATACCTCCGGTTCTTTGGCATTTGTCACAATTCATGACGAATTCACGAATATCACGATTCATGGTCGGCCAGTACAAACCACATTGTAACACCTTGCTGATTGTTCGATGAATCCCATGGTGTCCTCCAGCTTCTCCAGTATGGCATAAGTTCAAAACACTCTCCACTTCTTCTTCATGGATGCATCTTATTATCATTCCATCCGCACAGTCTTTGAAAAGTAAAGGATCATCCCAGTAGTAATGTCGTGATTCATTCAGAAATCTTTTCCTCTGTTCCTTTGATAAATCTGGATGTATCACACCTGAAGCTAAGTAGTTCACGAAATCAGCATACCAAGGTGTGATTGTCTCAATGGCATAGAGTTGTTCGTCAGGAAATGTTTCAGTGATTAGTTCGACATTGATTTCACTTGTGTCATGGTCGAGGCGTGATAAATGATCAGCAACGATGTTCTCTGTTCCCTTTTTGTCCTTGACTTCAATGTCAAATTCCTGAAGTAACAGTATCCATCGAATGAGTCTCGGTTTTGCATCTTTCTTGGCCATTAGATACAGAAGTGCAGCGTGATCCGTATAGACAGTGACTTTTGAGAACAACAGATGGGATCAAAATTTATCAAAGGCAAAAACAACTGCTAGCAGCTCTTTTTCAGTTGTTGTGTAGTTATGTTGGGCCTCATTCAATGTTCGGCTAGCATAGTAGATTGGCCTAAAGATCTTTTCTTTTCTTTGTCCCAAGGCAGCTCCAACTGCCCAGTCACTAGCGTCACACATTAACTCGAATGGTTGCTCCCAATCAGGTGAAATCATTATTGGGGCTTCAACCAAACGCTGCCTTAATAATTTAAATGCTTCCTGGCATTCAGGGCCGAAGTGTAACGTGACATCTTTTCCCAATAGATTCGTAAGGGGTCGGGCAATAACAGAGAAATCCTTGATGAAGCGTCTATAGAATCCAACGTGCCCAAGAAAACCTCGAATGGAACGAACTGAAGAAGGCATGGGTAACTCAGAGATTTTACTAATCTTTGCGGAGTCAACTTCAATTCCTTTCTTTGAAATTTGATGGCCTAAGACTATTCCACTTTGGAACATGAAGTGTGACTTTTCCCAATTAAGTACCAGATTCTTTTCTTCACATCTTGCCAAAACCTTATCCAAATGTTCTAGACAGTCATCAAAAGAATTTCCATACACTGAGAAGTCATCCATGAAAATTTCCAAGAACTCTTCAATCATGTCATGGAACATTTCCATCATGCATCGTTGAAATGTGGCTGGAGCATTACACATTCCAAAAGGAATTCGCCTATAAGAAAATGTACCATATGGACAAGTGAACGTGCTTTTTTCTTGATCCTATGGTGTCACTGCTATTTGATTATAGCCCGAGTATCCATCCAGAAAACAGTAGTAATCTCGTCGTGCCAATCGTTCAAGGATTTGATCAATAAAGGGTAATGGGAAGTGATCCTTTCTAGTGGCATCATTCAATTTCCGATAGTCGACGCACACTCTCCATCCACTCACTGTTCTTGTGGTTATCAATTCTCCTTTATCATTCTCAACCACTGTGGTTCCACCCTTTTTAGGTACCACTTGCAACGGGCTAACCCACTGACTATCGGAGATTGGAAAAATTAAACCGGCATCAAGAAGTTTAATGACTTCTTTCTTGACTACTTCTTTCATGGGAGGTGTCAAGCGTCATTGTGGTTGCCTGCAGGGTTTTGAATTATCTTCCATATGTATTCTATGAGTACAGATGGCAGGACTTATACCTTTTAGATCAGAAATCATCCAACCTATTGCTGGTTTCCTTTGTGACAGGACATTGAGCAATTTTCTCTCTTGTTCACTCGAAAGATTGGCATTTATGATGACTGGTAAGGTGTTTAAATCTCCCAAGTAGCTATATCTCAGGTTTGATGGAAGAGGTTTAAGCTCAAGTGTTGGAGGCTTTTCAAGTGATGGAGTAAGTGAAGTGAATTCATGTCTATCTAAAGGCTTGACTATATTCCTGATGAATTCCACTTCCTCGATTGATTCAGTGAACTCTTTATTTTCTTTGTGCAAATCTGCGAGGTCCAGCACATCGCTTGCAAACTCATCCCATTATTCAATCGTATCCAGGAAATGACAGTCTGCTACAGATGGTTTTTCCATGGCCTTTAGGACATCAAATGTTATGTTCTCATCCCCAATTCTAAAAATCAACTTTCCCTCTTGGACATCAACCAGTGCTCTGCATGTCGCCAAGAAGGGTCTCCCGAGAATGAGTGGGACGTCCTTATCTTCTTCCATATCGAGGACAATGAATTCAGCAGGGAAGTAATATTTATCAACCTTGATAAGAACGTCCTCTAGAATCCCTCGAGGATGCTTCACTGATCGGTCAGCCATTTGCAAGGCGACTCTCGTTGGATTTAATTCGGTGATGCCCAGTTCTTCAAGGATTCCAGACGGCATGAGATTGACACTAGCTCCGAGGTCGCACAAAGCTCTTCCGAATTGACATCCTCCAATATTGCAAGGAATAGTGAAACTCCCAGGGTCTCTTAGTTTTGGAGGTATGGATCTGGGTATGACCGCTGAACATTCCTCGTGCATTATGACTGTTCCCACATCATCTAATTTTCTTCTTTTTGACAGAAGTTCTTTGAGAAATTTGGCATAGTGGGGCATTTGTGTGATGGCTTCCGCAAAAGGAATATTTATTTGAAGCTTTTTGAACATCTCCATGAATTTTGAAAATTGAACATCCAACTTCCTTTGCCTCAGTCTTTGTGGAAATGGAGGAGGTGGTATGTGGGATTTCGCTCTTTCGTTGAGTGCCTCATTTTCCTTCTCCTTTATTTCCTTTTCATTCTTTGCAAGTTTGTTTTGATCTTCCTCCTCTTCGGGTTCAAGTTGGATTTCTTTGTTTGTTGAGTCGCCATTTTCAGTGGAAGGTATAGGCGTCTCATCTGTTGGTTGAACATCAGGCTTTTGGTGCTCTGGTAACTGTGTGCCACTTCGCAGTATGATGGCTTTTGCTTATTCTCTTGGGTTGACTCTTGTGTTGCTTGGTAGAGTTCCTTGCTGTCGGTTTTGCATTTGTGCGGCTAACTGACCGACTTGATTTTCAATGTTGCTCATGGAAGCCTGTAAGTTTTGGGTTTCCACCTCTTGTGATTCAAACCGTGATTGATTGGACATCATTAACTTTGCTATAGTTTCTACCCAATCTTTTTGACCTTGTGTTGCAGCAGGGGCGCAGTCTGTTGTTTGCTTTTTCTCCTTATACTGCTGTTGCTGATGGAACGGTGGTCGGTATTTCTGTTGAGACCCTTGATCTTTTGGTTTCATGGCGGGTATGAAGGTAGGTTGAGCAGTGAATCCAGGTGGACCCATGTTATGGTTCATCGGCTGAGTAGCCACTGGTTCCTTCCAACCTTGATTTTGGGTATTGCCTTGCCAGTTTGTGTTGTAATTGTTCCCATAATTTCCATGGTTGTAACTAACGAAGTTAGCTTCAGACATCTTGGTCTCTGTAGTGTTATATGGACACATGGAATAATCATGAGGACCACCACAGTGTGGACAGTGTTCAGCTTGAACAACATGGACTGGATTAGGCGGGTTTATTGACAAGTTGTCAATCCTCTTGTTGAGAGCTTCAAATTGTGCAGCCATGAATGTCTGAGTATCAACGTGATGCACTCCTGCCTTTCATCTTGAAAAATCTTCTGGCCACTGAAAACTGTGTTCGGCCATGTTTTCAATCAATATGTACAGGTCCTCAGGATCCATTTCCATGAACGCATTTCCAGTAGCTGTGTTGATGGCAGACTTACTCTCGGATTGAAGTCCATAGTAGAAAGCTTGCAGCTGGTTTGCCAACTTCATCCCATGATGGGGACAACGTCTTAACATGGACTTGAATCTTTCCCAAGCTTCTCCTAACGATTCGTATTCACTTTGACAAAAGGAGTCGAGGTCTCTCTTGTTTTTCAAAGATTGAGCTGTTGTGTAATATCGATCAAGGAATTTTCTTCTCAACACTTCCCATGTG
This sequence comes from Viscum album, assembly GCA_963277665.1. NCBI lineage: Eukaryota > Viridiplantae > Streptophyta > Magnoliopsida > Santalales > Viscaceae > Viscum > Viscum album. Next base: position 1,368,255,427 of record OY728143.1, read on the forward strand.
AAAACTGTTTCGGGGTCGAGACTCTCCAACCAGTCCTTTGCTTTCCCTTGCAACGAAAATGGAAACAGTCGTAGGATCGACGCATCATCCGTTACTCCGTTATATTTAAATGTGTCACAAGCTTCAAGAAATCTGTTCACATGCATATAAGGGTCTTCGCTGCTTAATCCATGAAACTGTGCATGTTGTTGGAGCAGGTTGATCGTGGACGGCTTCAATTCAAAGTGCGTTGCTTGAATTCTGGGTCGTGTTATACCTGAGCTTATTCCGACTGTGTTGGGTCGCAACTTCTGTCTCATAGTAGTCCGAGGTCGTTGATTATCGAGACGGTTTTGGAAAAGTGGATGGACTTGTCCACTAGGAAGTGTCGGAATATGAGTTTCAACGCTTTCCGCAGGTGGATGCATTGCGTTTGTAGCTGAGGTACCGACTTGTTCTTTTCCCTTTCTTTGATGTTCAAGTTGTGGATCAAGGGGTGTGTTGTTCTTTGACGGATCAGAAGTACGAGTGTTCACCATTTAGGCGAACAGTGCCTAAAGCAAGGTCTAATTGAAATTTTCTTAATGCTAGACGTGCGCGTGCTCCCCGGCAACGGCGCCAGAAATTTGGCACGCGCGTCGCAACGCGTCCAATTTGCGAATTTTTATAACCGACTGGCTACTGTAAAAGTGGCGAGCAGGGTCGAACCACAGAGAGCACGGAATCTAGTTCACTAAAAAATATTTCGTTAGACAATGTTTAGATGGACAAGGTTTGAGGGAATTCCTATTTTTGAGTTTTCTCTTTTTTTTTATTTAAACTAAAAGGTGAGAAGACAAAAGATAAAAAGAAAATTGCAAACGGAAATGATGATGGATTCTAAGTCAACAAAATGTGTCGGGGATGCTGGTGTCATAATTCAATTATCATGCAGACATGCAAAATATTCTTTATGTGATTAAATATTTATCCCGTTTAGTTATCGCCAGTTCCAAAAATATGTGCATTTTTTAGATGCTCAATTTTAATTTCCCAATTTTATTTAAAGTCCCGTTCTCTGGTGTCATAAATAAATTAGAAAACTCGTTCAAGTCCCAAACTACACGGCGAAATGACACAACCCGTTTCTCACAAAGTTGTGTCACTAATTTGCACCTACCATCAGTCAACGCGGTTTACCTTCTCGGACCGCCGCGTCGACTTATAATTAAAATGGCCAGTTTCAATTTCAGCAATTAATTCAGTGCAAAAAATAATTAAAACAGATAAATATTCAATTAAAATAAATTTATTTGACAATTAATCATCAAATAGTACGTTGCATGGCATGCGCAATAATTTAATCATTCAACCAACATCCCGACACTAAGAAAATCACCCTGACATCACAACTGAAAATGTAAACACGGCAATAAGATGACAATTCATGTAAAATAAGACCGTGTTACCAACAAATAATCGTGTCGGTCTTCACTCTCACTGCATGAAACTCGTTCTTCAATATCTGACTGCACCTCGGCACGTGATGACGTTGCGCGCCAGCTATGCTACCACCGGAACAGAGGATATGAGCGGTGAGCGGTGCGCGGCTGCTGGTCGACTCCTCGGAAGGCGGTGACCGGTGAACTGCAAAGAAAACAAGAGAGAGAGTGGGGCGCGGGAGGGTGGCGGCCGAGAGGAGGCGGCGAGGCTGGGTGGCGCGCGGTAAGGGGCGGTCCAGCTGGTTAGGAGGGGCAGTGGGGTGCGACGGGGGAAGCCCGACGGAGCTGGGGAGGCAAGGGAGAGGAGCAGCCGGCGGGGTGCGGGTTGGGAGTGCGGCTGGAGAGCGGGGTCGGCCCGGTGATGGAGAAGAAGGGGCGGCTGGGGGTGCGCACGGCCAGGAGATAGGGGCGGGGCCCGGGAGAGATGAGTAAGGGGAGGAGCTGGTCCGACCGAGAGAGGGAGAGGGAGGCGGAGTGGCGAGGGAGGCCGGCTGGCGCGCTGGTGGCGAGGGAGGCAGGCGGCGAGTGAGGGATGGGAGCCGGAGGGCGGCTGGGTTGATGAATGCAGGGGCGGCTGGGGGTTTCGCACGGCGTGGAGAAGGGAGGCGGGTCTACAGGGGAGAGTGCAGCGGAGGAGAGGCCGGGGCTGGGTGGGGGAGTGCGGCGAGAGAGGGAAGGCTGGGGCGGCTGACGGGATGATGAAGGGGAGGAGATGGGTACGGGTTGCTGCGGGTGAGAAAAAATAGGGGAGGCCAGGGGTGAAAACGACCGGGGTAGGTTGAGAAAAAATTGGGAGAATGGGTCAAGGGAGGTGGGGTAGTTAGGGAGAGAAAATAAAAACAAAAAAACAAAAAAATAAATAAATCAAAGTTAAAACTAAATTTAAAATTAAAATAAAAAAAACAATTATCTAAATATTTAATGTTAGATAATAATAATAATAATAATAATAATAATAATAATAATAATAATACTAAAATTAGAACTAAAAATTAAGGCACATGTAATTAGATATAATAATAAACTAATAAAAATATACTATGTTATTAATACTATAAAAATAATGAAATAAAATACAAATAGAGAATTAAAATATACTAATAAAATTAATAATATTAACTAAACTAAAATTAGTGAAACTAATAATAATAATAATAAAGTGTTAAATATAAAATTACTATACCTAATACTAAATTATTAATATAAGTATATAAATTAACTAAAAATTATCAAAAATATCTAAACTATTACAAAGCTACAAAAATAAACTAAAAATATAAAAATTGGTTAAACTAATTAATTAAAACTAAGTTAAAAAAATAAAAATACATGTAAAAATCCATGTACATCACAAGGTTTTCCTTCATGGGTGATAAAGAAACATAGTTAGAGAAGGATGATCTCATAAATAGGAGGATACAATAAATTTCTCACTAGTTGGCTAGTATAACCCTTAGAGTAGTAGATTCTATGAGCTGTCAGTTTCCTAAAGTAGTGGAAAATTATGATGATGTATTTCATGAGGATGCATCAGGCTTACCTCCCAACTGATAAATAGTCTTCTACATAGAATTTCACCAAGGTACTACCTCGATATATTCACCGTCATATCAGATGTCTCCAATAAAGATTCATGAGATAAATGGGGAGTTATATGATTTACATAAAATGGGTTTTGTTAGACCCAATGTGTCACCCTGGACAGCTCCATTTTTGTTCACTAAGAAGGTGGATAAGATTTTGAGGCTATGTTTGGATTATTGTCACATGAATTAGGTGATAATGAAGAATAAGTATCCTTTATCGAGAATTGATAACCTCTTTGATCAGCTAAAGGGGGAAAGATGGTTCTCGAATATTGAACTCAGATCTGGCTATCACCAACTCCTAGTTCGAGATGGGGATATATCAAAGATGAAATTATGATATCGTTATATTCATTAAAAGTACTTTGTTATTCCTCTCAATGCGATGAAATCCACTTTAGTGTTCACGGGATTCATGAATAATATTTTTAATCCCTTTTAAGATTGGTTCATGATAGCCTTCATTGATGACATCCTAATATAATCATCTTCAGATGAGTAGCACACAAAACACTTAAGGATGATCCTAAACATACTCTAAGAGCACCAAATTTATGGGAATATCTCTAAGTGTCAGTTCTAGATTCAATAGGTCCACTTTCTAGGACCTATCATCTCAAAAGAGGGAGTAGCAGTGGACCTGATGAAGTTTGTGGCAGTGATATCTTGGGAGCCACCCAATAGTGTGAATAAGATATGAAGATTCCTTGGGTAAGCTAGCTAATATCAAAGATTTATGCATGATTTATCTAGGATATTAGCACCCGTGAATTCTTTGACCTGGAAGGGGATTCCATTTATTTGAATAGAGAGGTTCCAACATGCCTTTTAGGATTTACGGTAGAGGTTGATGAGAATCCCCATATTTAGAATACTAGAAGAGGTTGTTGATTATGTGGTGTTATGTGATGATTTTGGTACCATAATTGGATGTTTTCTGATTTAGAGACAAGAAATGATTACTTATTGGTCCCAAAAGCTGAGACCTCTTGAGTAGAATTATACAACCCATGATCTAGAGATGGTATTAGTGGTATTTTCTTTAAATATGTGGTAGAAAAACCTTATAGGTGGGAAATTCATATTCTATTATGACCACAAGAGATGTGATGGCTATAGATTCTCCTGGATGAGGACTTTGAGATAGTTTATACTCTTTATAAGGGGAATATGGTGGCATATTCTTTCAATAGCGATCTTGTTAGCAGTTGGCGAGTGAGGTGTTAGACCAATTAGCCTTGTTTAAATTGTCCCTTGTGGATGAGCATAGTGAAACTTACCTCTAGTCAATAGTTGTTACCCCACCACTTATACAATGTGTTTCATAGGCCCATATTGGAGATATCAATTGTGAGACCATGTGTATTTAGATATCCACTGGATGTGAACCTAATGAATTTTCTAAATGTGGGGAGAAAATCATCATTTATAGAGGGTGGACGATGGTACCAATGTCATTGTGAGAGGAGTTTTTGAGGGAGTTTCATACACCCCCTTCGTGGTATATCGAAATGTGTTGAAGATGTACCAGAACTTATAGAATTAGTTTTGGTGTCTAGGGATGAAGAAGTGTGTAGTTTATTTTGTCACTCAATTCCTCACATTCCAGTAGGTGAAGACTGAGCACCAGGTTCTAGTGGGTTTGGATCAAACTCTTGAGGTTCCATAGTGGAAGTGGGATGGTTTATATATAGAATTAATTATGGGGATCCCATGATATTCTAGAGGAAATAATTCCATATAGGTGATTGTATAATGACTCACCAAGTCAGCCTAATTCCTAGCTATTCGAGAGCAAAGTTGAATGGAGATCTTGGGGCGCCTTTACATATAGAAGATAGTCTGGATTCATGGAGTTTCCTCGATGATCATTTTAGACCATGATTATCACTTCACAACATGATTATGGAGAGGATTGAAAGATTAATTTGGGAATATGTTTCATTTGATAATGTAATTTCACCCATAGATTAATAGACATATATAGAAGACTATTCATATTCTAGAGGATATTCTTTGATCTTTCATGTTATACTTTTTCCATATTTGGGAGGATGAATTAAACTTGGTGAAGTTTGTATACAATAATGGGACCCATTAAACCATAAATATGAAACCAATAGAGGCCTTATATGGTAGAACCTTCAATTCACCACTATACTATACTAATCTAGGGGAGTCAGCACTAATGGGATCATAGTTGGTGCGAGTGACAATAGAGATGGCGAAGATCACCCAAGAGAAGATGGAAAATACACAGAGCCATCATAAGTCTTACGAGGACCAATGATGAAGGCCTTTGGATTTAGATAAGGGAGACCATGTGTTTCTTAAGGTATCAAATTATCAAAGATTATGAAGATTTGGATAGGGTGGAAAGTTATCTTTGAAGTTCACCACCCCTTTCCTGATATTGTGCATGTCTGGCGAGGTGGAATACCATTTATCTCTACTGCTGTAGTTAGACTGAGTACATGATATCTTCAATGTGTCATATCTTAGAATGTATGTGCATAACTCATCACATGTTATTGAATGGGGGTGAGATGTACATCGAGGATGGATCTACCTTTGTAGAGTACCCAGTAAATATTGAACATCGATAAGAGAATATCCTTCATGGGTGATTGATTTCCTTGGTGCATGTCCAGTGGTAGTATACAAATCTTCAAGAGAACACCTAAGAGTGGGAGAACCATATGTGAGCCCAGTGTCCTCATATTTTTGAGTAGGATTTCTTATTTTTATGATGAAATACCTAAGGTGGGGAGATTTTAATGACTCTATTTTTTACTTATAAAACTTAAAAATATTTTTTAAGTCTGGAACTGATTCTCGCTCAAATTTACCCAAGAGATGAAGGTTGAACAGTCCTTGTAGTTTAGCTTGGGTTATCGAATCCTCAGAGACCTAAGAAGAAACCTATAGAAACGTACATTCTATGGACTGTTTTTGGATATTAAGTGGACAACTTGGGCTGATTTTATATGGTTTTAAAGTATAACTAACAGATTTAAGTGAATTCAATTTAAAAGAATGATTTGATCCTAGGCTATCGCTCGGGGTGGATTGGACGTATTTTCTTTTTAATGATTTCAATTTCTTAAATTTGAGATGGGTTCATTTAAGGAGATAAAACAACATCATCACTTACTGGTTTAATGCCTACACCCTTTAATACTAATCACCTATACACTTGAAGGATCAAAGTTTTGATCACTTCAAAGTAAAGGTTTGTATTAACACTTGAAGTGTGTGGCCTTAAATTCAACAAGGACGATGGAGTTTAAAAATCATCAAATAAAAATCTCAATTAAAGAAGTGATTATAAATTAATGAGGTGATAAATAAAATCCAATCCAGCCCCTTGATACTCCCTTGGATCAACCCATAAGTGGGTTATCCCTCCATTGATTCTAGGGTTTCAATGGAAGCGGAAAGTATACTCATGAGGGAGGAAATGGAGAAGTAAAAAAAATGCAATAAATTAAAAATCACTCCAATGTTGTGTGATAATATCACAAGGTTTGGTATGAACAAGTTCACACCTTGAACCAACGGTATAAAATTTATAAGGATAAGAACATAATAATAATATGAGAAGAACTTTTATTAAGAAACAAGGATGAATTAAAACAACTTACATGTGAAGGAAGAACATTACAAAGAGAAATTGGCAGCATAACATTAAGATGAAAACAATCTCAAAGATTATCAACTCCTCCACCACCACTGTCTTAAATAGGCATTTTGGAAGCCTTGGGTCGAGCCTCCAACAGTACAAAGCATACCACTTGATTATGGTAGGCCTAGGGTGGTGGAAAGCTTGTGGAACTTAGACTTTTCCACATTTGACCCGAGGTGGCAACCAGCTTTCCTCGACCGAATAGACGCACTTTGATGACCTTCTATATGGCCGAATAATAGTGTTCCATAGAATCATAAAATGGATCCCCAGATGTCTCCTAACTGCCTGTAAAATTTGGGCCCATTTGGAGTTGTATATTCGGAGATATAATCAGATTAGTGAGCTGTTTTTCTTGGCCGCAGAATCTGGCCCAGAATTGTATCTCTAACTTGGGCCACCTTAATGACCACCATAGAGGCCTAATTAGAATTATCTCCTGAAGCGTTATTTGTTTATAAACATTTCTTATATCATCTCACAAAATTTGGGATTCATTGGGCCTGTATGTTGGGCCCACAGTCTCATAAGTGGTCTGGTGTCCAATCTGCCTTCTCTAGAATTGCTTCCATTCATCTCCAAATATCTCCATCATCGTTTATGAATCATCCATTGATCCCTGAATGAAAAATGTTCAAATTTAAGTGTATATATAGTTACCAAAATATCAAATTAAAATATTGAAAATTACATTCCTTAGAATCATATGACTCATTGGGCCTAAATTGGTGTATATTAGGCATGAAGTTCACAAATGATGAGAATGGATGTTCATAATGAAAATGCACTAACTCAGGCCCATAAGATCAAAAATGAACATTTAATACCATTAAAATGTAATTAAAATACATGTTTTTATTGGATAATCACACCCCCCAACTTGAGATTTGCTAGTCCCGAGCAAATAATTCAATGATTTTATTTGAATTCCTTTCTTCAAACACATTATAACAAACATTGCTCACAATGTAAACTGCACACAAATATATTTTTATAACCTATCAAGATAATTTAAAACAAGATGAATTTAAAAGCAGATCCCAATCCCAAGCCCATTCCTTTGATCAAATCCATCACCATACTTCATCCAACTCAATTAGGTGTAATGATGTGTTGTGAATCACAATAGATATGGGGGTTCATTTTCATTCAAGAGGGAAATCATGGAAGCGCTAGGTGGAATCAAATTTAATCCTAATATGAGTATTCTTCATTCCTCTTTTTTTGGATTTTTTTTGCAATATTGCTATAGTAATTGAGATTGCAGTTAATCAAATTAACCCATGTAGCAAGACTTTGTCGATGACTCCCAGGCTCAAAGACCATAGGGAACCAAGTGAAACCCACATACTCGGGCATCATCTCGAGTTAACTTAATAAAAAACAAAGTCATATTACTATAAATAGAGATATATTGAAAAACTAAGGGCTAGAAAACTCTGGAGTCACGATCCCCAAGTGCTGAAAGCCTTGCATTTTATCAATCCATTGCTCTACATGCAATTTTTTTTTGAATACTCATATTATTCATAAAAATCAAACCAGCCTATACTATTTATTATGGGACCCCAAAAATTAAAATTAGTACCCCACAGTCTAGAGGACGTGCATTGTGGCATTTTGATTTAATGAATGAAAATAAAAATGATGAAAATTTTTATTGGACAACAAACTTCCAAAATCAATGCTTTTAAACTTAATCATGAATTAAATTAAGATTCAAGGAAATAAAAGTTATTTGCTATGTAGTTTTAATGTGAGAAAAGATGTTATTATATGAATGATAAAGGAATTTTACTTCTTTTTTTTCATTGTTGTTTTTTTTAAAAACAAACATTTTGTTTCCACACCCCCCAACTTAGAATGAAACTGTCCCTAGTTTCGTAAAAATAAAATTTAGAATGGGGTAGAGGAATAAAAGGGGAGTTCAATTAGGAAATTGAAATATGAGGATCATGGAATGAAGTCACCTGGTGGTTGAAGTTTGAAGTTCTTGTCGCTCTAATTTAGTCCTTTGATATCCATGTTTCTTGCAAAGTTCCCTAGTGTAAAAAGGAAAACAAAAAAAAAACGAAACAATATATATATATATATATAAGTAAAATATAAGTATATATATAAAAATTATAGAATAAGTAAGCACATTAAGCCGTAGGTCAGTGGTAAGCGCGCACCCCTGTCTCCCTTCGGTCCCGGGTTCGAGTCCCCGCGGCTTCACCGGTTGTGACGGGGTTTTCCCCACGGCCTATGGCGTGTCCCCTTTTTTAATTATTATATTATTTTCATTATTTTTATTATTTTTATCTTAACCTATAAAATAATAAAAATACAACAAAATAAACTGATGATACATTGTATTCTTTTTAAATTTCTGGGTAAGGTATTACTCAAGGATCACACCACGTGACACAGATGAATATGGTGCTCCCCTTTCGTACCCATCCATACTCATAATAGAAGAACAGGTCAAAAGTCTATTTTTTTATTTTTAAATATAAAAATGATTAATTAATATTATTTGAAAAATAAAGATGATTCAGAAAGATTAGAAACATAAAAACCACGGGTTGCCTCCCGTGCAGCACTTTGTTTAACGTTGTTAGCCCGACATAGATCCTAAATTTATCAATTTTTTCCTAGTTTATAGATTGGCTCAATTAACTCAAAATATATTTTCTATTTATTGAATGATTCAATGAATGTTTTTAAACTTTGACCATTGACCTTGAAAATGTGACCACTAGTGGGATCTTGAATCTCTACTGCCCCATGGGGGTATACATGATGCACTATGAAAGGACCTGACCATCTAGACCTTAACTTTCCCCGGTGTAAATGAAGTTTTGAACTATACAAGAGCACAAGTTTTCCCGGTTCAAAATGTTTGACCTTGATATTCCTAGATTGGTAGGCTTGAACTCTAGCTTTATTGATCCTTTAATTTTCATAAGCCTCCATCCTTAGTTCCTCCAGTTCATTGAGATCTAATTTCCTTTTTGTTCCGGCCAATGAGAGGTCATAATACATTTTCTTAATTTCCCAAAAGGCCTTATGTTCAATATCCACTAGAAAATGGAATTCTTTACCATAAACCAACCTATATGGGGACATTCCTAAAATGGTTTTATATGCAGTTCTATAGGCCCAAAGAGCATCTAAGAGTTTCTCAGACCAATCTTTCCTAGAGGGGTTGACAGTTTTTTCAAGAATTTGCTTAATCTCCCTATTCGCTAACTCATCTTGACCATTGGTTTGAGGATGGTATGCAGTGGACACTTTATGAGAAATACCATACTTAGATATGAGTGAAGAGAATGGGCAGTTGCAGAAATGGGTTCCTGGATCACTGATTATAGCCCTAGGAATTCCAAATCTTGAAAATATGTTCTCTTCCAGAAATTGAATCACAACTTTATGATCATTGGACTTAGTGGGAATGGCATAAACCCATTTTGAGACATAATAAACAGCTAAGAGTATGTAAGGGTATCCCCGAGAGTTTGGGAAGGGACCCATGAAGTCAATTTGCCAACAGTAAAATATTTCAACCACTAATATGGGAGTGAGTGGCATTTGATTCCTTTTTGTGATGGACCCTACTTGTTGACTCCTAGGACAGCTTTGAAAAAATGTGTAGGAGGCCCTTGAGAGGGTGGGCCAGAAAAGACCACATTGAATAATCTTAGAAGATGTTTTATTATAGGAAAAGTGACCTCCACATGCCTCACTATGACAGAATTTCAGGATGGATTCTTGTTCAGATTCTGGAACACACCTCCTAATGAATTGGTCAGGGCAGAACTTATAGAGGTATGGATCATCAAACACATAGTGTCTAACATCAGAAAGAAATTTCCTTCGAGCTTGAGTCCCTAAGAATTTTGGAATGGCTCCTATCACTAAGAAATTTGCTATTTCATCATACCAAGGGAAGTAACTCACAGAGTATAGGTGTTCATCAAGAAATGAATCAGACACAGAAAGGTGATTTGAGTTGTCTTTGAATTCCATCCTAAAGAGGCGATCAACTACAACATTTTCAACTCCCTTTTTATCCTTGATTGTGAGGTCAAATTCTTGTAATATAAGGACCCACCTAATCAGTCTAGCCTTAGCATCTTGTTTTTGGAAGAGGTATTTTAGTGCAGAATGGTCAATGAACACAGTGATGGGGGATCCTAAGAGGTAGGACCTAAACTTCTCCAAGGCAAACACAATAGCAAGTAACTCCTTTTCATTGGTCTTGTAGTTGATTTAGGCATCATTTAAGGATTTGCTTGCATAAGCAATGACATAAGGATTTTTATCACAACGTTGTCCTAACACAGCTCCTACAACAAAGTCGCTGGCATCACACATAAGTTCTAAAGGAAGGTTCCAATTTGGAGATTTCATAATGGGAGGAGAGGTGAGAGATGATTTGAGGGTTGAGAATGAACCCTCACAACTTTCTGTCCAAACAAATGGAGCATCCTTTACTAGGAGAGCACAAAGGGGATGGGATATTGAACTAAAGTCCTTGATGAATCTTCTATAGAAACCAGCATTTCCTAAGAAAGACCTCACTTCCTTGGAAGTTTTGGGTGATGGAAGGTGACGAATGATGTCAACCTTTGCTTTATCAAATTCAATCCCCCTACTCGAGACTAGATGGCCTAGAACAAGTCCCTCTTTAACCATGAAATGGCATTTTTCCCAGTTTAGGACCAGATTATTTTCTTCACATCTTGACAAGACTCTCTCCACATTCTTAAGACATCCCTCAAATTTATCCCCAAACACAGAAAAGTCATCCATGAATACCTCTAGAAAATCCCCTACCATGTCTGAGAAGATTCCCATCATACACCATTGGAAGGTTCCAGGGGCATTGCATAACCCGAATGGCATGCGTTTGAAAGCAAAGGTTCCAAATGGACATGTGAATGTAGTCTTCCCTTGATCCTCTAGGGAGACCTCAATTTGATTGTACCCCGAGTACCCATCTAAGAAAGAGTAGAAGGTATGACCTGCCACTCTCTCTAGGACTTGGTCAATGAATGGTAAGGGGAAATGTTCCTTCTTAGTGAATGAGTTTAGCTTCCTATAGTCAATGCAAACCCTCCATCCACTAATCACCCTTGTTGGAAGAATCTCTCCATCCTCATTGGTTATCACTGTGATTCCGGCCTTTTTTGGAACCACTTGGATTGGGCTCACCCACTCACTCTCAGCTATGGGATATATGTTACCAGCTTTTAACAATTTCAGAAGTTCTTTCCTTACTACCTCTATGAGATTAGGATTGAGTCACCGTTGAGGTTGACGACATGGCTTTGAATCAGATTCCAGAACAATCCTATGAGTCCCGATAAGTGGGCTAATCCCAGGAATATCAGAAAGGGTCCAACCAATGGATTTCTTATGCTTCCTGAGGACATCTAGAAGCATCCTCTCATGATTGGCTTCAAGAGAAGAATAAATGACTATAGGATGTGTTTGATTTTCCCCTAGGAAGGCATACTTTAGTGCAGCAGGAAGTTCCTTCAATTCAAGATGAGGTTAGTTCAGAATTTCAGTAGAATATTGGGACATTGGATCAAGATCAATTTCTTTTTTTAGAGTTTCAGATTGGATTGATTCCCCACATGTAGAATTTTCAGCTACTAGATTGGATTGATCAGATTTAGGGAAGGAAATTGGAGTGGTCTCCATGAAATTGGTTTCTTGAAAGGTTTTACTGATTGTTGGACCTAAGACTTCCTCATAAGAGAAATTTGAAAATGATTCAAGCCAAGGAGATAAACTTCCTTCATATGAACAAAGGAAATCAATCTCATCCTGACTTAAACATTCATCAAATATTCCTTGATGTTCCATGGATTCATTATCAATGCTTCCTATCATGTTTACTTCATGAATGTCCTCGTCATCCCCGATTTGTGAGCTTGCATTATAGATGTTCAAGTCTAGACTCATGTTCCCAAATGTGATGGTCATGTTCCCATTTCGGACTCGGATAACAGAGTTGATTTTTTCAAGGAAAGGACGAACAAGGATTATTGGGGTTTGTTCCTTATTTCCTAAGTTTGGATGGTTGTCAAGGAAAATGAAATCAGCAAGGTAGATGATGTTTTCAACCTTTACCAGAACATCCTTTAAAATCCCCTTTGGAACCCTAATTCTACGATCAGCAAGTTGAAGTGTGACAGATGTGGGTTGGAGTTCTTCTAGGCCTAACTGGCAGTACACAACATATGGGATGAGATTGACACTAGAACCTAGGTCACACAAGGCCTCGACAACTTTGCTCTCTCCTAGTTCAACATTGATGTAAGGGAAACCCAGGTCTTTGAACTTAGGAGGAATGGTCCCTTGAATGGTGGTACTCACATTAGCAGCCAAAAGGACTTGGTTTTTATGTGAAAATTTTCTTTTAAAAGTACAAAATTCCTTAAGGTACTTTGAGTAGGCAGGTATGTTTTGGATTGAATCGAGATGGGTTATGTTCAACTTGACTTGTGAAAATATTTCCATCAATGTTTCACTCAGTTCAGGCTTGGTTTTCCCCCTCATGCGTTGAGGAAATGGTGCAGGTTGTGGGGTTATTTGTTGAAGAGTTGTTTACTTGACAATGTTATCAGTTTCCTCAGTTTGATCTTGTGGTTCATTTGAATTTTCATCCAAGTTTTAATCTTCAGGTGGGTTCTGAATTAGTTGTGATGGTTTCTCAATTGATTTCCCACTTCTTAAAACAGTCACATCCTTTAGTTGTTCATTATTTGTTTGAGAACAACTTGACTGTCCCCTTGAAGTTGAGGATGGAACCACCTGAGTAGGCATGGGTGCATTTCCAATTTTGATGGTTTGAAGTTCTTGTTTTAGGGAAGATACCTCAGAGTTCATCCTATCCATTTGTTTGCACAGTTTTTCTAGTAGGCTTTGTGGAACAGTTTAAGGTGGGTGCTTGAGTAGGTTGATTTATCCCAGGGGGATATTTTGGAGGTGGGATGGTTTGTTGAAAATGGACCGGTGGCTATTGGTATTGGATAGGTTGGGTTTGGAACTGGTTATGGGTTTGGTAGTTCTGATGGGGGTAAGGATTTTGTCCCTGTGGTTGGATAGGTTGTTGGTTATCTTTCCAGCGGAAGCCTGAGTGGTCGTTATACCTTGGGTTGAAGGTGTTTTGGTATTGAGGATTTTGAAAGTTCAAAGCATTTACTTCCGCTGGGGGTACTCCTAAGAGAGCATCCTTGATGGATTGAATGGTTGGGCAGTTGTCTGTATTATGGTCATGTTTGTCACAAATTGTGCAAATAGGGTCAACAGTTTGGATTTCATGGACTTTCCTAAGGTCTATCTCTTCAACCTTCCTAGAGAGTGCTGCGAGTTTAGCCCTAAGGCTTTCCTCTTCTCTAAGTGTATGAATTCCAGTAGTTCTTTATGGCTTTTCAGAATAAGGTGAAGTTCCCCATGTTTGGTTTTGTTCAGAAAGGCTTTCTAGATACTCGTAAGCATCATTTGGGGCTTTGTTTTTAAAGGTTCCATTACACATCATGTCAATGAATTGTTTGTTCCCCGGACCCAACCCTTCATAGAAAATTATCACTTGTTCAGGAATAGAAAAACCATGGTGTGGAACCATGTTTAGAGTGTCTTTGAACCTCTCCCATGTTTCATAGAATGACTCTCCCTCTTTTTCAAAAAAGTTTTGGATACTCTTTGTAAGTACAATTGTTTTATGGCGGGGAAAACATTTTTTGTAGAATTCTCTTTGTAGTTGGTCCCAAGAGTTGATGGATGATGGTCTCAAATTGTTTAGCTAATTTTAATCTTGATCCTTTAAAGAAAAATAAAATAGCCTCCTCATAGATGATTCTAGTTGATGTGGGGGACACATGGTTTCTACAATGTCATTGAACTCCTTAATGTACAGGTATGACATCTCGGACTCTATTCCATGGAATGTGGGAAGGTGGTTTAGGACATGGGGTTTAAAGATGTAGTTGGAATCTCCTAGGGAATTGTGTCTAATGCATGAGGGGGAATTGGTCCAGGAAGGTGTGAGGTAGTCATTCATGGTTTGATCAATTGCATTCCCCAAGTTTGGGGCTGCCTCATTTGGGTTTCCATTTTGGTTCCCACCAGGGTTTATGAGTTGGTTTCTTTGAAGACCTTCCATTTAAATTGGACCAATTTTGGACTCTAGAGTATTAGGAAGATTATGATCTAATGGAATGAGTTCCCTTGGTGTACTTGACTCCCCAACCCCAGGACTATCCACCCTAACTAAACGGTTTGATTGATCGCGGGTGTAGGCGGACATGCGCCAAAAGGAAAAAAAAAACTAGAAAAGGACAAGATAAGATAATTTGGATGAGAAAAGAAGAAATGTGGGAGAATATAATGGGTGTTTATATGAATTACTTGGGTCCCTGGAAACGGTGCCAAAATTTGATTCTTTCTCAAATTTACCCAAGAGATGAAGGTAGAACGGTCCTTGTAGTTTAGCTTGGGTTATCGAATCCTCAGAGACCTAAGAAGAAACCTATAGAAACGTACATTCTATGGACTTTTTTTGGATATGAAGTGGCCAACTTGGGTTGATTTTATATGGTTTTAAAGTATAACTAACATATTTAAGTGAATTCAATTTAAAAGAATGAGTTGATCCTAGGTTACCGCTCGGGGTGGATTGGACGAATTTTCTTTTTAATGATTTCAATTTCTTAAATTTGAGATGGGTTCATTTAAGGAGATAAAACAACATAATCACTTACTGGTTTAATTCCTACACCCTTTAATACTAATCACCTATACACTTGAAAGATCAAAGTTTTGAGCACTTCAAGGTAAAGGTTCGTATTAGCACTCGAAGTGTGTGACCTTAAATTCAACAAGGACGATGGAGTTTAAAAATCATCAAATAAAAATATCAATTAAAGAAGTGATTATACATTAATGAGGTGATAAATAAAATCCAATCCATCCCCTTGATACTCCCTTGGATCAAACCATAAGTGGGTTATCCCTCCATTGATTCTATGGTTTAAATGGAAGCGGAAAGTAGACTCATGAGGGAGGAAATGGAGAAGTAAACAAACGCAATAAAATAACAATCACTCCACCGTTGTGTGATAATATCGCAAGGTTTGGTATGAAAAAGTTCACACCTTGAACCAAAAGTATCAAAGTGATAAGGATAAGAACAGAATAATAAGAGAAAAAGAACTTTTATTAAGAAACAAGGATGAATTAAAACAACGTACATGTGAAGGAAGAACATTACAAAGAGAAATTGGCAGCATAACATTAAGATGAAAAAAAGCTCAAATATTATCAACTACTACACAAACACTGCCTTAAATAGGCATTTTGGAATCCTTGGGTCGAGCCTACAACAATAAAAAGCATCCCACTTGATTATGGTAGGTCTAGGGTGGTGGAAAGCTTGTGGAACTTAGACTTTTCCCCATTTGACCCGAGGTGGCAGACATCTTTCCTCCATCGAACAAATGCGCTTTTATGACCTTTTATATGGCCAAATAAGTGTGGTCCATAGAAGAATAAAATGGATCCCCAGATGTATCATAACCTCCTGTAAAAGTTGGGCCCATTTGGAGTTGTATATTAGGAGATATGATCAGATTAGTGGGCTATTTTTCTGGGCTGCAGAATCTGGCCCATAATTGTATCTCTAAATTGGGCCGCATTAATGACCACCATAGAGGCCGAATTAGCATTATCTACTGAATAGTTATTTGTTAATCAATATTTATTATACCATCCCACAAAATTTGGGATTAATTGGGCCTGTAAGTTGGGACCCACAGTCTCATAAGTGGGATGGTGTCCAATCTGCCTTCTCTAGAATTGCTTCCATTCATCTCCAAATATCTCCATCATCATTTATGAATCATCCATTGATCCCTGAATGAAAAATGTTCACATTTAAGTTTTTATATAGTTCCAAAAATATAAAATTAAAATATTGAAAATTACATTCCTTATAATCATATGACTCATTGGGCCTAAATTGGTGTATATTAGGCATGAAGTGCACAAATGATGAGAATGAATGTTCATAATGAAAATGCACTAACTCAGGCCCATAAGATCAAAAATGAACATTTAGTACCATTAAAATGTAATTAAAATATATGTTTTTATTGGACAATTAGGAACTGAATTAGAATAGGATTACATGGCTGAGGGAGGCTTGGTATTAATATAAAAAATATTAAATATATTATATCACACATGGAATATTTTTCCGAAATAATATAATAACCCAAAAAAATATTAAATTAGAAATATGATATTTCCATTAAATATGGAACATGGGTTTTATCCTAGCCTTGACATAATCGTTTTTGGTGCTGGGTGGTTTGTTTAAGAGCATCTATGGAAAAAATAATAATTAAATAAATAGATTTATTTATTTATTTTTTATTAAATCCTAAACCTAAAACCCATTTATATAAACATGATTATTCCAAAACACCAGGGATAGTCTCATAACCCTAGGTATTTGAGAGATATATCCTAAAAGAAATACTTGGAAGATAATAACGAGATCAAGGATCAGAAATCGATTTTCCAATGATCTCCTACACTAAAAGAGTCCTTAGATCTCACCAATGACAATGTAAACCATTATTCATCATCGATCAATCCAAAATCGAGGTAGGAAATTTGTTTTTCATTAGTTTAATCCCCATTTGTTTATACCATGTTGAACATGAATCAATCCCACTAACATTTTGATTTTCAGGTTGATCCTATTTTGTGGGTGAAAATTTATCTTCATATGATTTGGGAGTTGATATTATTTGATAATTTGTATTCATTCATAATTCTAATGGAAATGGATTGAGTCTAACCTAAATAATGGATAAATTTTGTTCTTCTTATTGGGTGCATTTATTCCCCTATTTATCACATGCTCATCACCAATATTTTATTTGGATAGTGGTTTGACAAATACCCAGTAACAAATCATTACACAAACTTTATTTGGTGCAAAAAATTGGTACCATGAGTTTGGGTTTGAGATCGATGATATGATTGTGGTGCGTGATGATGAAAGATGTTTGGGATCATATTGGGAGATGCATGTCCATGGGTTTTGGTATTCTTGTGGGTCACCATAATGGAGAGTGATTCCAAAGTAGAGGATATAACTGTAATTCGGCGATCGATGAAGCTCAGAGTTCAGTCAAATCTGATTTGGATTCTACGATGTGTTTCATGGTGAATTCATCGATAACGGAGGCATGAGAATAAGACACAATAAGTTTATGTATTTCTTCAAAATACCACATTAGGGAGCATGTAGTCCAAAGAAAACATTCAACATGGACCTTGGATGTGGAATATAGGTTTTATGTGTGAAGAAAAATATCACACACCATATGGGACCCACCACATTCTGTGTAACCTGGTGTTGGCAGCTTGGACTGTACCCTAGGGGTACATGGGCATGGACATGACCAATCACACAGGCATAAAAATAGTAAACAAGAATGAATCGGTACTCAAACATGACCAGAGTACATAGACCCAGCTTGGGTACATGGGCATGGGCCAAAGTACATGGGATTAGGTCAGGGAACATGGGAAGACCTAAGGCATTCAAGACACACTGTATACTCACAGTACATGATATGTACTTTCTCTAGGGAATTTAGAGTCCCTCATTCTCTTTAGTATGGACCAGTATCTCTAGGGTGATTTCTTATGGTCCATCCTCATTAGGGTACAATGAGATATCACATACTGATCATTTTATGTGATTCTATCTATGGGATTAATCTCTGATAGAGTTCAAGAATCCCTCAGTTTGAACCAGTGTGTGATCCTCAGTAATTCCTTATTTTTCTTCCCTAGGTGGGATTTGATGAAATTTCATGACCAATATACTGTATGTATGATCCCCTACTTATTAGGTTATTTCAGGTAGGGTCTGATATACCCCACAAGTCCTGGGTTATATCCCTTATCTGTGCACCAATATCTTATTAGTTATAGTGAGTACTTCTTCATGGAAAGGTTTGAAAAGCATGAATTCTTGGATAAACACCATTAGTGTTATCATGCTTGTGGAGTGAGTTCTTCTAGATGAGTGTTGGCTTGAATCCTCAAGCATAATCCTATAGATGAAAATATAGTTGAGACCTCTTTGAGACTTGGTATCTATTTTGAGTATATCTGGGTTATTTTTATTCATTGTATTTTTATATCTCATATCCTAATTGATATATATCTATGATGATGAGATGAATAATCTCTTGATTCTTTATGTTTAGTGAAGTTGGGGGTTCCATAATGGGTATTGTTATACTCACCCTTGTATGGGATCTTCCTACACATGTATTATTTTATGAAGATGATAGTATTTTTAACAGAGTCCTTAGAGGAATAGGAGAAGGTCAGGCATAATGATCTAGATAGACCATGGTTTTTACTAGGTGTTTTATTTGATAGTAGTACCCTCATTTCTTAGCAGGTTGGAATCTTTTATAGTTTTTTGTGTGATTTTATTTGGCCCCTTTATGCTTTTTAGTACTTTTTTCATACTCTAATTATGGGATATAGATGTATTCATTCATTTGGGTATCATTTTTATTTTATCTTTGAGCATGGTGTTGGTGTATTGGAGATCTGTGCATGTGTATAGGTATCTTAGTATAAATCCTTCCATATGATTGATATGACCACTCAGTTATAATCTCCATACCATGGCCTATTAGAGGTGGTCTTAGGGTGTTACACTTGGATTACATTGGTCAGGAATCCCCCAGTAGGTTGGGTCATGAAAAATAACTTGAATGTTTTAAATAAACAACTTAATGTTATTTAATTTTTATTCAATTTATTTTAAAATTTTAATATTATTTAATTTATTATTTAACTTATTTTTATGATGTGAAGCCTTGTTTAGAGTATCTAAATTATGTTCACTATAAATTCAACCAGTAGAAGGTGGCTGGGTTTGGTGTATAGGAAACATGAGTTTGTCTCTTCATTGGCAGAAGGTTTCCTCCAAGGGTAGTAGGTCTATAAAAAGTTCACATCTACCAATGGTTCTATGGTGGAGTGGTGAGAGGTCCAAAAGTTCAGATAAGACGATGGATAATCACATTGATAACCTAGATCAACCAGTCATGTCTCTCGATCTTGGTTTTTTGGGGAGTAGGTTTAACATGTTTGACCGATTGTAATTATTATTTAAGTATGTGGGGCATTTAGTACAAAGTTTTGAAAAAGTGAAAGAAGATGTGGTTCAATCGAGCATTTATTAGATACCTAAGAAGTTGGTTAGTATTACTTCTATTTTTAATCTATTTCTCACCTATAATCTTCTAGTTATAATAATATTAAGCAACAATATGGTTTCCCACATGCATGTAGGACATAGTCTAAATCACATTAAACCTTGTATTATTTCTCTACTTTTATGTATTTCCATCGCATGTTCTACCATTTAATGTGTTTCCAATACTTTTTTTACTGATGTGTGTGTGTGAGGAATAATTTTTGTGGTGACTAGGATTAAATTACTAACTACTTTAAATTCACTTAGTTAAGGGAAGAAAAATTCCGTAGATTCAGTTTTCCACTACACTGCTACAACATATGAATTTTTGATGGATCTATCAATAATAATTATGGTGTTATATCAGTAGTATAGATAATTAGATTTTCAAGCTGCAGTTCATGGGATTCCATTCTCCAACAAGTGGTATTAAAGGGTCTAGTTTTGAGATCATGGGTTGCACACAGGTAGCAGTTCAAGAATATCATTAGATGAGGGAAATATCCGAATCGATAAATTTGATGGATCAAATTTTGGATTCTAATGAATGAAAATTCAATACTATCTGATTTAGAAATACTTAGAGTTTACCTTGTTAGGAGAGAAGCTAATGTTTATGGATAAAAATTAATGGTAAGGATTAGATAGGAAAGTGCTTGTGCTGGTAATAATGTCTCTTGAAAGTAATGTTGCATTCAACATCCATGATAAGAATACTAAAATGAATGTTATAAAAAAAATTTAGACATGTATGAAAAATTGGTGGCCCTTAATAAAGTCTTCATGTTGTGATGATTGTTTGGGTTAAGGTTTATGGAAGGAAAACTAGTGACATATCATGTGAATGACTTCAACAAGATTTGTGGAAAGCTTCAATCAGTAAATGTAACTTTTACTGATGATGTGTGGGAACTTCTAATATTATCTTCAATTATAAAGATCTGGGATGAAATGATTACTACTATTAATAAACCCATTATAAAATTTATTTGGTATTTTATTATATCACTAATCTGATACTCAATGAAGAAATTTAGATAATGAAAGTTCAAGAACCATATAGTAGTGTGCTTAATATCGATGGAAGGGTTAGGTCACCCCATTGGATGTAGGTTTATCAAAATAATTCATTAGTAGATAAATATAAATAATGTAAATGATATAAGATCCAAGGAAAATTATTTATTACTAGTCCAACCTTTTGAAAATTCAGGAAGAAAGGACACATCAAGGAGGATTAAAAAAATTCACAAGGAGAACATCAAAATTACATCAACCTATAAAATTTCATATTCTGTCATTGCAATATAAGTTCACAATTCCTATCTACTAAGTGTTAACACGTCAATAAAATCTTGGTTTTTTGACTTTAAAGCCTCTTTCCATTCATCCGATGATTAAAGATACATGTCAAACTATGTATCTAGACAGTTTGGGAAAGTCCATATGGTGGATGGTGAATCCCTATGAGTTATTAGAAAAAGAGATATAAACATAAAAATAAAGAATGTACGATTATTGAAATTATTTGAAATTCATGACATCTCTGGACTTAAGAGGAATCTTATTTTCATTAAGAAATTATACGATGATGTTTATGGAACTAGTTTTTAAAATTGAGTCCATAAAGTGACTTGGGGATCCATGGTGTTTTCAAAAGGAGTAAAGGATGAGCCCATTTACTTGACCAA
The DNA here is from genome assembly GCA_963277665.1 of Viscum album. Taxonomy (NCBI): domain Eukaryota; kingdom Viridiplantae; phylum Streptophyta; class Magnoliopsida; order Santalales; family Viscaceae; genus Viscum; species Viscum album. The sequence goes on from OY728143.1 coordinate 1,368,277,146, forward strand.
AAATATAGAAAAAATTACAATGGAATAAAGTTAAACTTCTAATGATCTCGATCTATGGAATTGTAGGTTTGATCACCAAAGTGAGAAGAATATAAAGGTTCTAATGGCTAAGGGTATATTGAATCTTGATCACATAGAAGTATTAAAGTGTGAAATTTTTGTGCTAGGAAAGAATAATTTAGTGTTTTTCAACTTAGATGGTCAGAAACCTAGGGATCATAAGTTATATCTTGTACACTCATATGTTTTGGGACCTACCCTTGTTCAATATTATGATGGTTTCCATTAAATTATTACTTTAATTGATAATTCTACATGTAAATTATATATTTACTACTTGAAGCATAAGTCTGTTGTATTTTAGGTGTTTGTTTAGTTAAAAGCATTGGTATAAAGGGAATGTAGTTGGAAGTTGAAGTGCATATGAATAGACAATAGTGGTGAGTAATCCAAACAAAAATTATTAATTTTTTTTCAAAAAGAAAAGGATAAGTCATGATAATATGTTTCCTAATACTCCAAAATAGAGTAGAGAAGTTGAGAGGATGAATCATACTTTGGCAAAGAAATCTAGAAGTATGTGGTTAAACTCAGGAATGAATAAGGAAAGTTGGGATAATGAACTCAATAAAATAACTTATCTCACTAATAGAAGTCCAATAATGGTAGTTGGTTAGGAGATTTTAGAGGAGCTATGGTTTGGAAAATGATCAGAAGTTTATCATTTTAGAGTCTTAGGTAGTTTAGTGTATGCACATGTAAATTATAAGCACCATGAAAAACTTGAATCTAAATACAAAATATGTATTTTACTTGGTTATGGAGATAAGTTTTTTGGATATCATTTTTGGGATGGTGAAACAAATAATTAGAATAAGGGATGTTTTATTTGATAAAAAGGTCCTGTGGAAGGACCAAAAATTTTTAGAGAAGAAAGTTAAAGGAGGATCAATTGTATAAATCTAGGTTGATAAGTGTACTAGTAGTTCAAAAAAATAAACATAAAAACTCATATGATGGTGTTGAAGGAATTAGAAGTATAAATATAAGACTATTAGAAATACTAAAAAGTTCAAGAGAAGCTGAATCTTGAGTGAAAATACTGAATTTACGTGTCCTGAAAGTATGAGTACTGGAAGTTCAGGTATCGGATAAAAGGGAGGAGCGTAGAAATTTAGAGTAGATGATTTAGTTTAAGTGGTCATCCAGAATTAGGAGACTAGTTCAATAGTAAGAGGTAGACATGAACTTTATACTCCTAATAGATGTAGGAGAACCCAGAAATATAGATGAGTCATCTTCTCTTAGTGAATCTAAGTAGTGGGAGTCAACCCTGATTGAGAAGATTAACTCATTTAAGTTCAAAAGAACATGGGACACGGATAAACTACTAGATTATAAAAAGGTACTTGAAAACAAGTGGGTTTAACAGATTAAGGAAGAGTCTGATGGAAAGAATAGATACAAATCATGACTAGTAGTGAAGGGGTTTCATGAAGTGCGTCCAATTGTCGCCTATCGACCATTCAAGGGTTCGATGCCCTGATAATGTGTATATAAGCACTCAGGTCGAATCCTCAGTGATGGTAATTTTTAATAGTCAATTGTTTTTGTTTTGATTATATTTTTAATGTGGAATTTGTTTTCAGATCTTAATTAAATTGATTAATGGATGATTTTTTATTTAACAAGTTGATAAATATTGGGGTGAGTTCATTATTGGGGATTTTAATCTTATGAAATCCTTTATATTTTCATTATATTGCATTAAATTAACACCCAATTCACAAGATGATTTTGATCGGAATTCCTATGTGTTGAGGCTTTAGTACAAGCCTTAACTTAACTTAGGGTTCTACTCTAAATCCGAACTTGTTTATGGTAGTGTATATATGGTTCCAATAATCCATGGAATCCACATGTTAAACAAAACATGTCATTAATCCATGAAATTTTAAATTTCAATATACACAATGTTAACCTAAAGAATACTCAACGAGCAAAAGACCTCAATCAATTAATATCCCAAAATCATGACTCACCCCAAAAGTAGATTTACTCATCCATTGATATGGTTATTAATATGGTTTAATATGTTTATGGTGATGAATTAAAATAAAATTAAAATAACGGGATAAGAAAAGAGTAGTGCACAAAACACACAAATGAATGGTGAAGTGAGTTAAAAATGGACTTTCAATTGAATGAGAAAGAAAAAAAAGTAGTGATTTCAAAATTTATATAAAAAAATTAAGAAAATTAAAATTAAAAAATAGAGGGTGGATGATAATAAGATATAATGAGAAATAAACAATCATTAAAACAAAATTACAAACACAAAAACTTACAAGATTACAAACATAGAAGAATGAAAAAGTAAATAAAAATAAGCATGGATAAATTTTATCTCAATTAGAAACTTGAGCATGTAAGATCCTCCCAAGAATTATTAATGTCCTTGGTCATTCCAAAATATCTTCATTTTCTCTGAAATTCCATCCCATTGTAGGGAGGGGAGGGGGATGTATTTATAGCCCAAGGCGGTGGACTATTTTCTTTCCAAATTTTTCCATCTACTTGGATCAACAATTTGATAATTCATAAATAAAAATATGGAGAAATATTATTCTTAAAATTTAGATATATGAATGTTAAAATTATACCTTCAAAATTTTGCGGCCATTGGACTTAAGAAGCCATAGTTATGATAGTTTTTATAAAAACATTTAATCTTTACATTTATATCCTAGCTATTTAGAAGGATGAAATGTGAATGGGTTTTTGGATAGAAATATTCCATCAAATCTGAACCATTTATTATAAAAATACTGAAAACCATGTCTTGGGTTTCACACTATAAAATATCAGCTCCATTTTATTTCTATATTAGGAGAAAAGTCAATAATTTTGTTCTGATTTTAATTCCTAGACAGAATGGTGGGATGGAAATCAAAGCATCATTGGGGCCCCTTTTTGGTGGAGTTGGGGATTTAAATTTTTATCCATGATTATTTAGTATATTAAAAATATATTTAGAAGTTTCATCAAATTTGATCTTATGAATTGAGTCGAGATATTGTATCTTCATGGATTTTCCATTTTCTTCACAGATTCTTTGGGCCTTTTTGTTTGGACCATATGACCCTTCAAATGGCCTAATTGGCCCAAACTAAAGTTTAATGATTTGTCGAAAATTTAATAGAAAACTCTAAAAAATAATAATCATTCAATTTAAAAAATTAGGGTGATATTTATAATTAAAATAGTAAATTGAATCGATTGGTTTAATTCAAATAATTCTCAAAAACTATATTTAGTATTAAAACATAGGTATTTCACACCAATTATGCACCTTTACATGAAAATTTTTAAAGAGAGTAGACAAATTTTTTTTGAATAAATTAATAACATCATTTAAACATAATGAAGGAGTTGATTTTTGATAAATCTTCTCACTAATAGTTAAACATTCTACCATCAGAAAAGTGCTAATCATGGTTGCATCATAAGATCTGTATCTATATTAAATGGATTTCAAGACAACTTTTCTTCATGGTGAGTTAGAGGAAGAGGTTTACATGTAAAAAACAATAGATTTACCAGAAGTTGTACATCATAATTTGGAATATAATTTGAAGAAAAGTGACTATGGGATGAAGTAATCCCCGTGATAGTGGAATCAAAAATTCAATTTGTTAATGTCAGAGGAAGGGTTCAATATATAAAATGAATATTATTACTATTATAGGATGTATTGTAAATATTATGCATTCATCATATTTCTTTTGTATGTGGATAACATACAGATTATTGGGACATATGTTCATGAAATCTAAAAGTTTAAGAGTGAGTTGTTTAGAATATTTGAGACGAAAGACCTTGGATAAGAAATGGATATTTTAGGGATGAAGATCAAGAGATATGGGAAATTGGTCATTTGTTTCTTTATTAGAAATATTATATTTTAAAGATCAGGGAAATGTTTGGGATGACCAGAAGTAATCCAGTATCAACCCCTCTTGTGGCTCACTTCAAGTTGTATAAGTCACATGTGTTGGTAATAGAAGTTGAGGTCAAGTGAATGGATAAAGTACCATATTAATCAGTGGTCAGATGCTTGATGTATGTAATTTTTTTTAGTCATAGAAAAATTACCCATGTAGTGGGAGTTGTGAGTTGGTACATGGATAATATGAGGACATTTCACTGGGAGGATGTGAAGTGGATCCTTTGACATTTGAAATGATTGTAAGATCAAACTTTTTTTTTACTTTGGGTAGGAAGATCCGTTATAAGGTTTTATGGACTTAGATTTTACTAGAGATTCAAATAATAAAAAAATTACAATAGGTTTCATGCTTACATGAAAATGAGTTATATTTATATGGATGTAATGAATTTATAAGATCACTACATTGAGTACATTTGAAGTAGAGTATATAGATGCGATGTAAATTGGGAAAGAAATTGTATGGTTGAAGAGATTAATATAGGATCTTAGAAGGATCAAGGAAGGGGAAATTTTTTACCATGATATCCAAAGATAAATCCACTTGGATATAAATTTGGTGTTCTATTCCAGGACAAATAACATTGACTTGAAGTATCATTTCATCAGGAACATTCTAGAGGAAAAAGTGTTGGAGCTGTAGAAGATAGTAGGAATCCAAAATTCAGTAGAAATTTTCACCAACGAGATAGTCCAAGAAATCTTGAGGTAGCATGGATACTTAGTGGTACTTGGGTAAATGAAGTAAGGAAAGAAAACAAGAATGTTTTTAAATGATAAGTGTTAGAGGTTTGTTGAGGTTTTACCTAGAACAAGTCATCAAGTGGGAGTTTTTTGGGATGTGAAGCCTTGTTGAGAGCATCATAATTACGTTCAACAAAATTTTGTTTAGCGATTGGTGAATGAGATCAATTTGATGGAAACATAGTTTATCTCCTCATTGGTAGTATTTTTCCTCTAATGGTATTATATTTATTGGAAGTTCACATCTACCTATGTTTCAATGGTGGAGCACCGAGAGTTCCAGAAGTTTATCTATGTTGATGGGTCACCAGGTTAGAAACCTAGCTCAGGTGGTCATGTCTCTTGATCCAAGATTTCATAGTAGTAGGTTTAACTTTTTTGGACTGTTGTTCTTAGTATTTAAGTACATGGGACCTTCAGTACAAATTGTGGAAAAAGTGTAAGAATCTATGGTTCAACTGAGCATTTATTGGAGAGTTGAGAAGTTGGTGAGGATTACTTGTCTTTGTAATCTATTTCTCAACTGTAATATTTTAGTTATAATAAAAGTAAGTGGTAGTATGTTTTCCCCCATGCATGTAAGGAATAGTCCAAATAACATTAAACATTGTGTTCTTTATTTGCTTTTTTGGATTTATGTTGCATGTTCTACCATTGAAAGTATCTCCATAACTTTGTTTGTACTGAGCCGTGTGTGCGAGGATGATTTTGGGTGGTTAGTAGGGTATAGTGACCACTTACTTCTAGTATAATTAGTTGTGGGGGAATTTAACTTTTAGAGATTTAATTTTCCATTATTCTAATACCACATATTAATTTTCAATGGATATATCGATCGTACTTCTAGTAGTCTATCAGTAGCATAAACAATCGGGTTTTTAGGCTACAGTTTGTGAGATTTAATTCCTCAACCTATATTTATTTTAAAATATTTATGTTATTTTAAAATATTTAGTTGTTTAGTTATTTTAAAATATTCAAATTATTCCATTTTCTTAAAATAAATAACTTGAATAAAATATTTAAAATACATTTTTTTTGATTCAATTTATTTATTTAAATGTTTTTAAAAAATTAATGTTATTTTTGAAAAAAATACATTTACTTTAAAATATTAAAAACATTCAAATTATTTTAAAATATTTAATTTTTTTATATAATTTTAAATATTTGAATAATTTAAAAATTAAAAAAAAAATAATTGAATAAAATATTCAAATAATTTTAATTTTTAATTCAAGTTATTTATTTTAAAAAAATTTAAAAATTTCACATGATTTTGTTTTTTCATTCATGTAATTTATTTTAAAAATAACTTGAATAAAAAATATAAAATAAATAATCCAATAAAAAAATTTAAATACCTTGAATATTTAAAATAAATAATTTGAGTAAAAAATTAAAATTTTAATGTATTTATGTTTTAAAAAAACATAAATTCCTTGAATATTTTAAATTAATGTTTTTTTATTTTAAAATAAATAAGTTTATTATTAAAAATTTAAGTAACTTATATATATATTTTTTAAAAATAAATTAATGTTGTTTTATTTTTAAAAAATAATATTTTTTCAAGCATGAATGAACATTCTAAGACTGCGCCTTCATGGTACTCCACCAACATTCAACCTTGTCTCCCTACAATATTATTATGATAAATATTATACAGAGGAAATTATTTTGGAAAAACTGATTTATTTTTTGCATTAATTTTAAAATACACTCTCACTAATAATGGAGTATAATGGTAATAAAATCATCGTAAAAGCTTTTTTAAATAAATATCAAAGTATCTGGTATAAAATTTTAGTTGACTAGCAACATTTACTTTAATTATACCATAATTTATTATTGTATATGAGTAAAAAAATACATGTATTTTGTTTTTAAAACCACATAATAACACCCATTACATCCAAAAAAAATTGAGTAAACCCCATCGAAGGAATTCAAGGCTAAACAAACATCATCTCATTTCATTTACCTTCTAAATTTTTGAGAGAAACCATGAACCAATGATCACCAGAATTTAAACAACCAGAACTTATAATGGCAGAAACAAAGATCAATAATCTTTCTTGATAAAAAGGACTCCTGATATCGATATACTAGATCTTAGAAAGTGGAACCACACCCTAAATCATTACATCGAGTCGAACTAGTCTTATACACACTCAAACAAAACACAGTTCACAAAACAAGATTTCAAGAAAAAATTAAAGAAATAAATGAACAACAAGGATTTACATGGTTCATAAATTAGTCTTACATCCATGATAAAATAGTAATACTTTCATTTACATTAAAATTTACAAGAACACAATCACTATTGAAAAATTAGACAAATATATCATTAATAAAATAATGATTTTGAACACATGTTCAAGTGGTTCACCCAACCTTATAGGGTGGCCTAGTCGATCAACCAGTTCCACTACCTTTCGACATTCATGGGGGGTTCATTATTTTATTTTTTCACCTCTAACGACCCGTAGGTGGCTCTGCATCAACCATCAACATCTGGTTCAGTGACAAATTTACTCTTACATTCCATTATTATATCCTCCATGAAATTCATTTGTTATAAAAATTTATAAGGGAATAACTTTATATATTAACATTAGAGACCTTTATATATCATAACTCCCACTCATCCAACTTATGTACATGACCACCTACATACCCTGGTTATAAGACATAACATCTGTATCATTGCCTCTACTGGGCTTCCACTACCACTAGTATGAACATCACACCAAAACTTTTCTTATGGGTTTTCTACATTTAGAAATGGATAATTAAAACTTGAAAATAATTTAAAATTCTTAATAATATACCACTTGAAGACCTCTTTAAAAAAACACAGCAACCAATAACACTTAGGTAAATATATAAACATGGTAACTTTTACACCAAAAATAGTGTATGCAACCACCTTCTGGTTACCATAGTACCAATGGTGCACAATGTTGCCTCAGTAATTACTAGAATAGAACATTGGTGAACATATCATCCAAAATTTGGATTTTTTTTACCTTCAACCTCTCCAGTAATTCATCCTATAGTATCTTATGAATGGATTAATATTTCAGGTTAATAAGTTATTTTCATGAGTAAAAAACTATATTCTTATCTAAATGAATTTCATTATGATTATCACAAAATAACAACCCACTTTTATGAATTCTTCTAAGCTCTTCCAATAAACAATTTAACCATATAAATTATTTCTCCAATTACAAGACAACCACATATTCAAATTTTATTGTGAATAGTGCTACCACCAACTATAACATTAATATCCAACTAATTGTCATTCCTCTAAGATTAAAAACATAGCCAGTGGAATTATTCTCTGTGACTATATATCCTTAAAAGATAACATCCATAAAACTCAATAATTGATAATACATTCTAAAAAACAAGTTTATATCTTTCAAACCTTTGAGATGCTAAAGAATCTACTTCACAGCTACCTGATGTTCCTTTTCTAGATTTACCATATACCGGATTAAAAATACCACTAAAAATGAAATGTTCATCCTTATACATTCCATTAAGTTCATCAAGCTACCTACCACTGATGAAAATGGAAATTTCTCTATATACTTAACCTGACTGAAAATTAAATTTTTATTATTCAAACACTTTTGAGGAAAAAGTGAGAAACCATACATGACTTCATGACTTAAAACAACTAAATCACCAAGGTATTAAAGTTTAAGTCCAAACAATATCAAACCAATACATATGATCCCTAACCAGCATAAAAAGCATAAAAATCATAAAACAATAATATAGACTTCCTTCTCTAACCTCGCACCGAAGGGGCCACAAGGAAACCCAATGCCCAGAAGACATTCCACCAAATCAATGCATTCAACCAACTGCACAAACCAGCTGCATCTCCTCCATCTATACTACAGAATATTGAAACATCGATCATGATCCACCATTGTCAAAATCAGAAAAACACAAAAGAAATCAAAAGCCTTCGCAAAAACCACTCTGCTGTCGCCGCAACACTAGAGCAGACAAAATGAAAAACATGAATCTAGATCCAAACTGCAAACCAACATCGCATCCAAAATGCACAACTAGGAACCAAAAACGTAGACCAGGGGGCGAAGAAAATTCCCCACAAACATGAACTGCAACCCGCCGCCGCCTTCAAATCCACACACGGTGCCCACATCCACCTGACACAACCAGACGTCATGGAATCGTGACAACATCAACACTGCAACAGCTGGAAACTCAAACCTTGGACCGCCGCACCGCCATGAGAGCCCTTTCCAACAAAGGGCATGAAGAAGGCATGTTGAAATCAACCTTTAACTCCTAAATATATTTAATGTATAGACCTTCCTAGATCATGTCATTTATATATATATGAGAAGGATGATAAAACTTGAATCCTTGAATTCCTTCAAACAGAAATAATGATTAACATTTCTTGAAACCTATATCATATATAAAGGTTTCAAACATCTAGTTCCACTATATTGGTTCTTTTTTGAATCCATAAAGACTCATTTTCATCTTATAGAACAAGTCCTTATTATATTTGTCAACAAAACCATCTAGTTACTTCATATAGTTTTCCTCTTCCAAATCTCCATGAAGGAATTATGTTTCCACATCCATCTATTCCATATGAAATATTTTAGAGGAAACTAGACTCAACACTTTCTATATGGTTTTATGTTTAAAAATCAATGAATTTTAGTAAAGTACGCTCCTTGATTTTACTGAAAATATTTCACAAAAAACCTAGCCTTATGTATCTTCATACTACCAGATTCTTCTTTAAAATGGTGAAACCATTTTTTATTTCACAATTTATTCTCATTTTATATTTTTTATATCTCCCATGTTTCATTTTCATACAATGAATCCAATTTATCTTTCATTGAAAACTCCCACATTCCAAAGTCTCTAAGACTATACTCTTATTCTAGGATTTCACACTTCTTCGTCCATTATAAAAAAGTAATATAAGTTAGTTATGAACCCATATACTAGTCATATGAATCTATATGATCTCTATAATTCTACTCATGACTCTCTTTTTTCCAGAACTAAAAATTCTAAAGCTTTACCTTTTGGAACTTTGACCCAAGATTCCATAATACTTGAAAATTCAAATTCATATTATGTTGGCCTTATTAAAACCTCCATAATTTCTGTTCTCCATTAAATTTCTATAAATTATGTCTTTTTAGAACTCTCAGTGATTCATGAAAATTTTGGAACTTTTTACCTTCTATAATTCTCATTCATATCAACTTATACATGGTTATTTGATGCTTTATCCTCAACTCCATCTGCCTCCAAGTTATAGTCTTTCCACAAGACCTTATTATTAAAGTGAATAATCTGGATTCTGATGACTTTATGGGTGTTATTATCTGAAATCCAGAAACCAATTTTTTCATCACTATCTCCCAGAAGAAAACATGTATAAGACTTAGTTTTGAGTTTTTCCTGATCCTGAGAATCAACATAGACATAGGATAAACTTTTGAAAACTTTGAGGTGGGTAAATTCTACTAGTTTTATGGAATAAAACTATTCTAGAATAACATACCCCATTGGTGCATAAGGATTCCTATTAATAAGTTACACCACACAATTGATTAGCTCCACTAAAATATCCTAAAAAATTCTATAATATAGTCTCATGATTTGAGCCTTGTTAGTTAACACCCGATTAATCTATTATGTTACACCATCATACTCTTGTGTTTTAGGAATAACTTTCTCAAACCTAATTCCTTTTCTCTAATAAAAATTATAGAATCACTTGATATTGTATTCACCACCATTATTAGAACTTAGGTATTTAATCATTATTTTATTATATTTTTCCACCATTTAACTCCATCAAACAAATAATCTGAATACCTTATATTTTTTCTTAAGTGAACCTATAATTTATTGAATCATTGATGAATTACACAAATTAAAATGATCCACCACGAGAACATAATGGTGTAGGCCACTAAATAGTCATGTAAACAAGATATAACTTTTGAGACTTGGTAATCCTTCCATTAAAGTTGAATGACACCTTACTATGCTTAAAAAATATACAAATATCAAAAATACTGAACTTTGTGTGATCAAGATTCAATATATCATTTTCCACTAGAACATGCATGCTCTTCTCACTAAGGTGTATGAGATGACAATGCCACAACTCAAAAAAATTTGAAGTTGTGATTCTAATAGTTTTTTCTCCATATAAACTTCTTATCAAATACAACGCCCCATATTTTACACCTCTATCCATGACCATGGAACCTAGAGTAATATTCTATAATACATTTATTAAGTTGGTTCTGAATATTTATTCATCTAACCACATAATGGAAATTATATTTTTCTATAAACCTAGTATGTATAAAACTTCATTCAACTCAATCTCACTTCCATTCCTCATCTGAAATTTAACATCTACCTTCCACATAACTTTAAGAGATTTATCATAAATGAAGTGAAAAATTTCAAATATTCTAGATATATAGTTTTCCATGTACCCTTTCTTGTCTTTAGAGTGAAACAAAATTCTATAATCAATGATAGAGGATTTCAATGGAATATTTACACTCAGTAATAAGATTTTATTCCTTTTATATATAGAATTCATGAAACCTGAAATTATATTTTCCCTTCAAGAATTTACCCTAAAATATCTGAAATATTTCTTGATATGACCTATATTCCTATAATTAAAACATATGGGTACGATCCTAGTTTATTTGCCTCTAATTATATCCCTTGATCTGTCATATGATTCATTATAAACTTTTAGTTGAGTATAAATTACTCTACCATAAACATTGAGTATATTTCTGGTAGGTTCATGGACTTTCTTCTTCCAAGACCTTCATTCAGAATGAGATATCTAAAATAATAAAACACTAGGTCAGATTTCCCATAATAGTTTCTTATGATATTTACCATCATGTCCCATGATTTTTGTAGTGTTGATAGTAGTAAAAAATCACATACCTATTCAATGAAATTTACATTAACTGATTTGAGTTGACTCTAAATCATATAAAGTAATTTATATGATCAACAACTGGTCTTCCTTTTGAAAATATCATGTCAAATAAACTCCCCATCATGAAATTTTTTTTAAAAGTTATTGGATTCCAATACATGTACACTAGAGAATTCATCATATCCACTATGGTCTTCACCTCCTAGATATTAAAGGATATATTCCATTCCAATAACATCTAAATCAATATAATTTCTTTTTTATCCAACCTTTCCCAATATTATTTTCCTATTTTATTTAGTTTTAATCCATTTAATGAAACTTAAAGGTCATTATAAATCATATAGTCTTCCATATGTATCCTCTATAATTTGAATTAATTCCCATTGAACTTTTCTATTTAGACCTTTCTATTTTTTTGACACTATACGTTTTGAGAAAATGAATTCTAGTGAATTAAAAAATATCAAGACAAGATTTTTACATGAATATCCTATTACCAAGTTTACTATTGAGTTTTTCTAAAACCAAAATATTTGATATAACTTTTTGGGATTCTAGACCACTTATCACCAAAAGTTAGAACACAAAAAATTATAAATGTGGAAAAAATATTCATATATTCCATAGACCAGATGAACCCCACACACTGATGTAATATAACTTCAGAAGATGAAAAAAACCCTAAATCACTACATTTAGTTGAAATAATCTCATAAAAACTCAAACAAAACACAACTCACGAAATAAAAATTAATTTGAAAATTAAAGAAAGAAAAAAAAACAATTAATTGCATGGTTTGGATGTTAGTCCCGTAGCCATGAAAGAACATTTATAATTTAATTTTTATCAAAAGTTGAAAGATTACAATCACTACTATAAAATCATCCAATTAAATCACTAATCAAAGTATATTTCATAAACCAATTGGAAGTGGTCCACCCCAACTTATATTGAGACCCATATAGTCAAAAAATCCCACCACCTTGTGATATTTTTAGGGGTCCACCATTTTCCTTTATCACTTTCTATATCCCATAGGTTCCTCTACCCCAAATGCCAACTTCCAATGAAATAAACACATTACTCATATGTTACACTATGAATTCGTTCATGCAATACCTTTTCAACAAAAAACTTCAAGTAAAGACCCTCATATATCAACATCAGAGACCTTTATGAATCCTAAATTTCACTTATCCAAATTCTAGACATGAATTCCTTGACACCCTAATTATGGAACATAACATCCAGACCATTGGACTTCCACTTCTGTTAGTCTACAAATAAATTTGAAACTTATCTTACAAATTTTCTTATTTAAAAAACTAAGAATAAGAACATGAAGGAGACTTCAAATTTCCTAAAAAAAATATATTCCACATTTTAGGTCTCAAAAACCACACTCAATATGAAATTTAGTTAAAATCATGAAAAAAAATTCACATAAGGAATCACAATAATCAACAATTTTTCCACAACAACACTAAAAACTTGATTCAAAATAAAGACAAGTTGAATAAAGGTAGTAATCCCACCATCTATTAACATGAATATAAAACAACCCTACCATTACATGAAGATGAATAAAACTTCACAAAAAAATCCCATTTGTTATAACACCCAAACTCCTTAAAATCCAAACACTAGAGTAGAACACCAAATAATCCAATGGATAACTTGAATAATCTACACCACTCTATAGACCGTTGAAGAATATGTTTGTAGGTGAACATAAAAAAAAATAAAACTCATGAATCAACTAACTCAAACAAGTATGGTGGTTTTATTTTAGTGAACTAATCCTTAAACACACTTTATTTCATAATTTCAACATTGATTTACAATAAATACAAACCGAGGATCTAGAGGTATAGTAACTTTATAAGATTAGATAAATAAATACATCATATTAAATGTAAAAAATATCTTTATTTAAATATCCCCATAGTTATCGTAACACCCATAGATCTTATAAAACTTCATAAGATACCCTAGGGAAAATACATAAGGAAAATGGTGAGCTAAAAAGCCTAATAAGGGAATAAGAAGAGAAATAAAGAATAACATGAGAATAAATATGCATAACATGATATGATAAAGAGATTGACCATAAGCATGGACACATTATATAAGTAAATGAAATCATGAGATTAGATAATCATGGAATGTATGGAAAAAAATAAGACATGACACTATAAACACAAGTCAAGGGTCACTCCCAAGACCATCATCATAAAGTGGATAAAGTCCCATGGTGGATTAGGTTCACTCTCCATTACCATAAACACAGTATAAAATGTTTCATAGTGGATTAGGTTCAATCTCTAATCCCTTATATAACATATCATTATATATAAATATTTACCTAATGCATTTTAAGTCTATATAATTTCAGGCCCACCCATCACATAACATAGTATTCTTAGGATAACTGGACATGCACCATACATGGTATCTCATAAGATGAAAAAATTACCCAATTATTTTGAGGGATATATAATTTTGGGCCCACCTATAACATAATAAAAATAATAAAGTTTTGTGCCACCCGAGGAAGATAAACCATATATAAAAAATAAATATGATCAAACCAATGAAAAGGATGTGAGTTTCATAATTCTGATTCAAGGCCCAACTAAAGGATAAATCATAAGGATTAAAAAAAGAAGAAGGAATTAATTATTTTTGGAAATTAAAAATTGATAAATATTTATAGGTCTTGAACATGGATTTCTATTGGTGAAAATTTATACGAAGGATCAAGAGAAGAAAGAATAAAAAGGAACTATTTGGGTGATGATTTATGAAGTAAGTGTAGGGTCCTGAAAACTTCACAAAGGGAAGAAAATACACCCACAATCACTTTTCATAAAGAATAAAGCATCCCAAAAAGTCTAGTAAAGTGAATAGACTCAAATTGAGTTGCGAACTTCAGAAGAAACATGAAGAAATGATTTCTTAAAGAGTTTTTAAGTGACCCGCAAACCATTACTGATAAGGGTTAGCAGAACAAATAAAACGTGAACCATCAATACTCAAAACGACATGTGAGGTGATGGATCGCGAAGTAATGGCCAGTGAACCCAGTCGACTGCGAACCGCATCGTTGATGGAATAATGCACGTGAAGGATATCCACTACAGTCTTGTAAACTCAGTAGTTCGTAGACAAAGAAAATTGGAAAGGTTTCATGAACCGTGACTCGCGAACCACAGCCTCCACATACCCCGGTTGACCAAGTCTTCCACAGGTCACGATATATCTTCATGAGCTTCAAAAAATAGTGCTGCATTCCTATAAATATGATCTTTCCAATGATCTATAAAATGAGAACATATGGAATTGAGAAAGGAGGGACAAATAAAGCACTAAGGGGACCCCAGAGGTTGGAAGAAAGAATTTAGAGAGGATTCCAGCTTCAATCTAGAATCATCAGCGAATCCCAAATTTCAAACCACATTTTTGTCAAGTACAAGCAGCTGCGAACCATAAAATGAAGGAACATAATAATAATAAGAGAACTGCAAACATGATTTGTGAAATCGGGGACTACATATTTACTGTGGATGAAATCCCTGTGAACGATAGTCCTCAGGACCCTCCTTTGTTATGGTTTCCCACATAGTGTATCGCTATGTATATTTAACCCGACGTCGTGTACTAAATTAGTACGCAGATGGAACCTGAAGAAGCATGACATACCACATTCAGGACTTTGTACCATTGTGGTGCATGGTGATCCATGCCCAAGCCCATGTATTGCTTCAGTACACGGATGACCCCTCTACCTACACACCACTATGGTATGCATAGCTCCCCATCCCACATAAGAAAACAATATGTGGAATGGGGAATCTTCAAGTATTATTTCCTCTGGCTCTAATCTTGCCCCTCCATTTCCATATGGTCCTCTATATCTCCTCTGCAAACCAGTCCCCTGACACCAGGCTAAAGCCTCCTCCAAAGCCACCAGATCCATATGATCAGATCAGCGAGAGCATCATTGTGCCCCTTTGAGTTTACATACCAATGGTAAATGGAGACATGAAGGATCTCCCCACAACAGTTTGGACTCTAGGGATGTCTGTAAGTCTACATTCCCATGGTAACCCGGATTCCAACCTTGGGATGCTAACATGGGATTCCCCATTCTAAGGATTAAGGGTGATCACTTTATTTTCCATTCAATGATAAATGGTGATCAATCGAAGGAGTTATGTTTGCTTATCCTTGTGATGAGTTCGACACTCCTCCCCCTTCCCATAATGTGTTCCGTGGTTCTCCCATTTAGGTAAGTCCCTAATATCCCAAGGGACAAGCTGTATTACCTCCAATGTCATCCCACATCGAAGGGTTAATTACTCTGCTCCCTCTTCCCCATTCACCTGGACCTCTTCTGCATTAATCCCTCCCTCTCCCATCAGTAGGAGAATAGGTGTGTGGTTGGTTGGATCTCTCACATCCTCTTGTTTCTCACACTGAGCATGTCTCACGTGGGCTTAGAGATTTGTGAAGATTAAAATATCCACACAATTATGAACTACAAGAACTATGATTACTGATCAAACTAGGATATGTAGGACACCTGCTTGAAGGCCCGAGATCAAAAGGGTTCCCTTCCAAAAGGGATCACCCAATCATGAACTCTCAAATGGGAAGCTTCCATGCGTAAGACCCAGCTATTATGAACTATGATAACTTTGGTTTCTGGTCAAACCTGGATACGTAGGACACCTGCGTGAAGGTTCGAGATCAAAAGGGTGACCTTCCAAAAGGGCCCACCCAATCAAATCCCCTCAAATGGGAAGCTTCATTGCGTATGACCCAGTTATTCTGAACTACATGGGTTCTGATTCATCTCCCGAGGATACGTAGGAAACCCATCTTATGGGTCTGATCCCAACATCAAGTTACCTTTCGTCCTCCCTAGATGAAGATAAAATCCAAAGTTCCTTATTGTATGGTTTAAGTTATCATTACCTCTGTAGCATCAAATCTGTGTATGCCTATAATGATCCTAAAAACCAAGGGTAGCCCATGGACACACTCTTCAGGAATAAACCAAGGATTCAAAAACATACGAACACTACTTAAATATATAAGAGAGTCCCGGAAGATGAAATACTACCCCCAAGGTTCGGTGAGTTTGACTTCCCATCCTCTTGATCAATAGAGTCCTTAAGTTTCATTGGACAAATAATCATCCAATGGGTGGTTGCCTTTGGAAAGAGGGTCCATGAATCATGGATACTAGGTCCATTGGGTGTTTTTGGCTCCATGAATAAACCCGTTGGAGACCATCTGAGGAAGGGGTATCTTGACAGGACCGATTTCACAGATACTTGACCCCATGCAATTGCCTACTGGGAACATTTGACTATGGAATATCCCTCGCAATATAGAAGGGATAAACTTCCCAGTTCCGATGGGGTTAATCCAATCCTTCTTTAAAGGATAATGATGCAAAACATGTCGAAAGAAAAAAATAGTGAACTTGATGTGAAACTGTCTCTACAATAAGAGATGTGTGGGGATTCTTATTAGACCATTTTTTCATCACCCTAAATGCTCACCTTGGGTTGAAACAAAAATGGTGAACCTGATGTGAATTCATAACCAAGTTGGAAGTCTTACCCCACTCAATCCCCTTCGCCTCACAACAAAAATGGAGGAGGAGGCCAAGGTGAATCATTAAATATGCATGTGTTCAATAGATTTCTACTTTGATAGGGTTTTGTGGTCTATATGTCATATATGTATATTGTAGGTTCCCTTAGAGAAACCTTTGATTCAAATTAAATCCTGAAAACTAATGAAAACACGCGCCTCAGTGATCTCGCAGACGGCCAAGGCCCCGATGAAGAGTAGGACCCCATCGCCTACCCAGCGTCTTCAATGATGGGTATCCAACATGATAATCAAAGAGTACCACTGAAATGGTACTCTCCCCATGGTGGTGGCCACGAGACAAGCCCTCTAGTCTGTGAAGGCTTTCTAGTCGCCTCCTCAGCCATGGACGGTACCCCAGCACAAGGCGACCCTAGTGGTCATCTCAAACCGTTTCGGGAGTCTGTCCCTAGATCGTGATAATGAGTACCTCCCTTATATTAGGGAGAAAAATGAATTAAATGCTTAAAACCTCATATCAACTTCATAGGGGTCCTACTCACATGCCCCTTCTAGAGAGCTTCGCCACCGACACCAGGAGACCGAGTCTCCTCATGCTGAAGAGAACCTTATGCAGAGGGAACCTGCTAAAGTCCTGAAGACCTGGGACCCTCGGGTTACCTGCCGAGGGATGAAAATATATAATCAGGAACAAGCTATCACCATGGTTCCTGAGGATCAGCTCCATCATACAAACGTGGTGGCATTCAACGGAAAGACATACAACTCTACCTCCTCCACTCTATCCCTCCATAGAAATAGGGTGGAACAATACGAGCACGTGCACATTCCTGCTAGTGATATCCGGTACCTCCATGCAGACAGATCGACAAACTACAGGCAGATTCTGATATCTTTCGATGCACAAGAAGCCTGTCATCCAAATTGGACGAAAAACAACTACATGCAGACATAAATACCTACTAATGCATATCAAGCCTATCATCCAAATAGCGTGATAACCAGCTACATGAATGTACAAATATCTTCTGATTCATATCAAGTCTATCATCCAAATTGGATGAAAACATGCTACACGCAGGCAAAAATAACTATTGATGTGTATCAAGCCCATCATCTAAAAAGTACGACTAGAAAATATGAGTAGAGTCAAATTCTTATGGATGCATAAAAATCCCGTGAGCAAAATACAGTGGTAAGTGAGTGGATGAAAATCCCCGCTCATGAATATGAATCCCACTAGTCAAATATGGTGGAAACTAGAGAAGAAAACCGGAAAAAAACTATATAGAGACCGAAGATTGACATACATGGACATTACATTACTTTTACAGAATACTTAATAAATAATAAAAACAGACACTCAAGGAATGTAATAGTTTAGTGTCTTTGGAAACTTGGAACAAAATATTCTAATCATGGTGAAAGATCTTCAAAATCTCCCATAAAGATCTTTCCCTTTTGTTTTCTTACCTAAAACATTTCTTTATATCCTGGGGAAAAGAAAACATAAAAAGGGTGATCTCAATTTCTCATTAAGGGTAAGCATGGATAAAATAAAACAAACCATATACATTTGAACTTAAAAACATGAACATAATGTTTAGACCTCAAAATTTTGAGTTGTGAAATAAATCTTGGCAGTACGTAAGGCATAGATCATAAAACACATTAATCATGATAAAATAGTAAGGGAATAAAACATGTAATTGTGGAAAACCATTATGCACATGTTATGATTTCCATAGTATCCAATGCATTTCTACCAACACCATCATAGTGGACAATGTCCATTACTGAACTGGGTTTACTTGCCGTTCCATCCCTGTATTACTGAACTGGATTCACTTGCCGTTCCAACCATGTCTATCTCATGAGATATAAATCTTTACCCAATTAATTGGAGGGATATATAGGTCCCACCCATCTCATAATGAAATCATTCTTACTTGTGCCACAATATAAACATAAATCATTCATCATAACCCAAAGAATAAAATGGGTTTCATAAACATCATCCCATCATAACGTAATCCATATAAAACAAATGGATATCATTTAATCATAAGAATAATAAAACCATGTAAATAATATATACATTATACTTGAAACATAATCATAGTAAATAATGTCATCTTAGATGGAAAATAGTTTTGACAAAATACTTGAAAGGAATTCTTGAGGAAAATATCCTTTCTTTTTCAAAATCATTTTCTTTTCACAAAATTCCATTAAATTTTAAAAGAAAAGGATTTTTTTGAAAATAATTATGAAATATTGTAGAGGAAGATTCATGAAAATCAGGATTTATGAAACTGTAAAAATCCGTTCATGCCATATAAGTTAAAAAAACATTCTCCTCGTACTTTTGCCGGAAAAGTCAAAAACGTTCCTCGTATGGTAAACAAAAGAAAGATTCCTTCCATAACAAAATGTAAAAGTAAAAGAGGGGTAAAAATGACTTTAAAAATACATGTAAAGATATTAAAAACTTTATTAAAAACATTTTTATGTACATGGATGAAAAATATAACTCCAGTAAATACTTACATATAAGTAATCTCAGATAAAAATGAGATTTTCATAATTATCCCTTACCTTATGTCCAATTTCATCCGTATGTTTCTAAGACTTCTGTACAGTGGGTTTAAACATATTATTAACTTGTAATAGAACCATAATAATATTTATGATATCATATATGATTCACTTACGACTTTATATTACCCGTGCATTTGATAATTCCATGTTAAAGCAGTGGTTTGGGTAAAAGTGTATCATTTATCGTATGTGTTTGGACTTGTTGTTATTGATTTTATTATTACTTATATCATGATATAATTACTTACAGAATGTAAAACATGATTTATATATCATATATATTCAGTATATATATGTATGTAATAGATAGATAAGTGAAATTAAATACACCGTTCATGGAGACGGTAGACCGTACGTATGCATGAACGCTATTTTCATTTCCTTATTGAATTGAATGGAAGTAAGTAGATGACACACACACACACACACACATATATATAAATAAATCCAGTAGCATTATTATGTCATAAATTTCATCATTATTTATTATATATATACTTTATAATCATTCTAGAATGGTTAACATGGAGAATGAATCTCATCGCGTCGTGGAGACGGTAATCCGTACGTACGCACGAGCGACGATATCGTTCCCATAAATATTTAATGGTATTGGAGTGGATGATATAATATCTCAGAATCAGTATGATGTTATAAAAACCATATATAGTTATTATTTACACCATTATACCCATCCAAGTAAGGTGGTGGTGGAAAAATAGATTACACCACGGCGTGGAGACGGTATTCCGTACGTACGCACGTGCGAGGATTTTGTTTTCCGTAGGATGGATAGAAGGTGAAATGGGGTTGTTTCATATTTATAATAAAATATAAGTATATTATTTATACTTATGTTATTACTTTATAATGAAACAACTAAACAATAAGAAGTAGAAGAGTAAAGAAACTTGAAAGAATCGGTAGAAGAGATTACCTCTTCTTCGACGCGCCTCTTCTAAACCTCCTTTTAGGGCACTAAAGTTGGTCTTTTGAGAATAACAGTACCTCTAGTACGTCTCTAGGGAAGTGGATAAGATAAATTGGTAGGGGTTGGCCAAGATTGAAGGCTAAAAGTGGTTTGAGGAGGAGAGGGAGGAGGTTCCCTATTATAAGAGAAGAGAGGGGCACTTTTGGAAACCTCTAAAATATTAATTTATAATAAACTCAAACCCCACTTAAAAACCTCCAAAAATGACTAAAATACAAATATTAGATGAGATAGGGTTTTAATAGAATCAAAAAATAAGATTTATACATGTTGGTAATTTATTTTAAACCTTATCAACTTGATTTATCCTTATTTAATCTATTTAATTTTATTTGTGGTAATAATATTCTAAATTCTAAATTGTTACAAATAATTACTTATGTGTTGTGAATTTTACATAATTGGATAATTTATGAAATTTTAGACCATATAAATTTCAATTTATAATTTTTAAATTTTTTTGTGATTTTTAAACAAGTTAATAATATGTTATTTTTATAAAATAACAATAGTGTTAATTTTGACACTATTCATTTATTTGAATTTAAATAAAATCCAAACAGATGATATATTCTAAAAAAAAGGTTTAATATATTCCTAACATGTCATATTAATTTAGAAAATTTGTGTAGAACATTAATTAGTTCATATAATATTTATTTTAATATTTATAAAACAATTTATTTGTTATTTCTCTTAATAAAACAATTACCACATCATTTTTGTATAATCATTTAATATACTTATTAGTTGCATAAAAATTAAAAATAAATTCTTATAATTAAGATAAATATAATAAATTTAATAATAATATTTTTACTCTAATTTATCATCTTAAAATCACAACATTTAAATTGTTATATTTATTAAGTTATGAAGGTGACATCGTTGACATCATTTAAAATAAAATAATATAAATGTCCTAATTTGTTCTATAAGGCTCCAAATGGTCCACATATCGACCCATGGATGCATATGGTATATATATACTCGACCAATAATGTTTGGTCAAGTTTTAGGTCATTTGGATAGGTATTATTATTTTAATAAAAACTATATTATTGATTTTTCACTAAATAAATAATTTCTACATCATTAATTTATAAGCTGTTAAGGTAATTAAATATTTATTAAAAATTAAAAATAAATTAGCATGATAAATAAAAAAAATTTATCTTTCAAATGAGTATTTATAATATAATTTATATTCTGTATAACCTTATATTAAAAATAATCTAATTATTTAAGTTTGAGTGAGACATATTTCACTTTCCTTTAAATAAAATAAATAAAAGGTCTTAATCAAATAAAAGTGGGTTCCATTAGATTCCATTTCGACCCAAGTATGATTTAGGACAAAATATAATCATCCAATTATATTAAGACAGGTGTTAGAGTAATTTTATAATATTATATTTACCCTTAATTACACGATTTACCTTCAACTATGGTAAATAAAATTTACCGTAGTTACTATTCATAATGCCTAAAAATAAAAAAGTAGATTATTAACATAATTTTTACATAATGGTTACAAATATGGAATCCATTTTTTCAAATTCAAAACATAGAAGTTGCAGAAATTAATTTAAAATTAATCTCGTTGTTAAGAAAACGAGTTTTAAAAGTTAAAATATTGCAAAAGATTGAAATGATTTATCTATGAATTCAATGTAAAATCAATGATAATGACATAAATTATATTAAATGGTAAAAATATATTATATTTATACTTTAAAACCATTAAATAATATAATTTAACCATTTAAATTATTACGATGAAAAAATTTGTTTTTAATTAAAATTTAGCGTATTTTACTATTCATCAAAATAAGAAACTTATCAGAAAAATATCAAAAATTTATCCAAAGTAAATTTTTATATCATGATTCAAAATAAGAATTTTATTTTGTCAAATTTAACTTATAAATATGTAAAAAACTATATTTAAAGTGGGTGCACCATCAAAAGGCGACAAAACTGCATTTTTTGAAAAATACTTATTTTACCCAATTTTTTTGTTCTCATACCATGTTCTATAAAATGTGTAAGATTAATTATAATGTCATAAAATTCAAAATGTAGTTACTAATATTCATAACATTTAGTTCATAATAATATTATAACAATATATCGTTGTTTAGTGAAACTCAGTATTGCGTACAACACATGCTATTGAGGAAGGTTGCTCTTGGGTGCAACACAAGCCAAGAATAGTGTTTTCATATAATACAAGCTAATACGGTGTTTCGTATAGCACAAGATAATTTTGGTGTGGCGTACAACACAATACATCAATGAAATTAAAATAATATTTTTCATAAAATCTCAGGGTGTTACATTCTACCCCCTTAAAATGAATTTCACCGTCAAAATTCGTTGGGGTTATAAATGGTTTACTACATGAAAGTTTCTTTCATATAAAACCACATCGTAAAAAGGAATAATAAAACTAATTTTTAAAACTAAATTATGAAATTTAATAGTTACCCAAATTAACTCATCACTAGATTCCACATAGGAGAACATAGGTGAAAAAATATGGATATGGAAGATAAATCTAACCATAAAGTTCTGATGGAGAGTGGTAGGGAACATGGCTATAAAAAATCCAACAATCACAAAGCCATAAATTTGTGATGATATAAGGTACCATATGATTCATCATATATGAGGGCAATAGGACAACATTTTTGGTTTTCAAGATCATTTCCCTAATGTTGAAGAATTTTTGAATTAAAAGAAATACTCACTTGATTTTGGTACAATCTCACTATTGTTCGTGCCTTGAACAATTTCCACTTCATCTCTTAAAGAAATGAAGTTGATTTTTTTTCCGTGAAGTGTTAGCGGATCATGCGATATAATTATAGGTCATTCCATCTGTCTCAAACAGAAGGTTAATAATAGTTATATACATAAGTCCATCTATGGTGAGATTAATCATATATGGTTCCAAAAATGGACTTATACTTCATCTATAATACCAGTTAATAAAATAAAACTAATTTCTACTAACCAGGGACTTCCTATAGGCCCGTGGTAGGTGATAAAGGCCTGTCGCACATTAGTTTTGGGTTCGATTGCCGCAACCTTGTCCGATGCGATGGGTTGTCACCCGTCCTACGGGTTGTATTTTTTTCTAAAACTATACTATTATAACATTCTAGAAATAATATCGAAAAAAATGTTTCAGCCTTAAACAATATTATCTTATGTCCAACTTAATCCATTCCAATCTTTAGGCTTATCCAAAATACTTCTGTCCAATCTCATATTATAATGAAAAATATTACTAGAGAGGTCATATAAGCATGTGAATACCATCATTTATCCCCCATATATCATAAGATATATCTTGTTGATCACATTCAAAACATGTGAATACCTTAATCATGTATTCTTGAAACATGAATTACCATATAACCTTAGTGAAAACATGAATACTGTCAAATGTTAACTCTTTCCACATACCAAAATCCCAAAATTTCTCTATGCTCAAACCATGATGTAAATTTTTCCTTATATCATTCATCAACTTGTTAATACTATCATTTTCTCTGTATCCCTTCATTATGCGCATATCATCTTCTTTCCAAAAATATCTGAATAACCTTTCATGGTTACCGGTACCATTCAACATATACTTTCAAATACTTTAGGAAAACAATAGTGTAACAATCCTTATATGTGTCTTTATTCCATAGTACCATTACCTATACAACATAACTCTTGATAAATATAAATCATTCCACTACCTTCTTAAACCATTTAATGAGCTTCAAAAATTCTTTCATCTCACATATCATTTGTAGTCTCTTCATTATCATCAACATAAATACAACCCATATGATCATGATGATTCTCTTCATGAGACTTTCCCTTAGGGAATTGGTTTGCATAATGCCCGTACATTCCACATTCAAAACATTTAACCATTGTTGATGTCTTAGCAAAAACATTATTCTTGTCCATGGTGTTAACTGAACCTTTTCCTTTGCAATTACTAACTTTGTGTCCTTATTTTCCACACCCAAAGCATTTTCTAGTTCCTTTCAAGAATTCTCCCAGATTCCTCTTCCCACAAGATTTACATGAGGGAAATTGAAATTTCTTTCCTCTATGAACATCATGAAACTCCATCTTTCTCTTATTAGCTGAGTCAGGAAACTTACCAAAGTTGAGATTATTGATCATATTATGAGATTTATGATTAGGAATAATAATGATGTTTAGACTTCAAAATCCCATTTAATTTGGTTGCTCATGAAGAATATCATTCCATTGTCCATCATATCCTTAATTATTGTGAATCTTCTTATTTCCAGCCATTTTCTAAAACCCAAAAATAATACTTTGAGATGAAAAAATCATACTAAGAAAATAACATAATAAATGGGGAGTACCTTAAATATCTAACATCTTAGGTTTAATCCTAAGATTGTTACCGTAATTCTAGGACTATAACCTATACTTATACTTAACCTTAGGGACATCCCTAGACATACCTTAGAAATATCTCTAGGGATCTCTTTTAAGTTTTTGCATCCTAGTTTCCAAATGTTAACTAAACCTTTCCTCTGATACCAACTGTAGAGACCCAAGATTGACGTATATGCAAATTACATTACTTTTCCAGAATACTTAATACATAATAAAAACAGACACCCAAGGATCGTAATAGTTTAGTGTCTTTGGAAACTTAGAACACAATCTTGTAATCATGGTGAAAGATCTTCAACATCTCCCCTAAAGATCTTTCCCTTCTGTTTTCTTACCTAAAACCTTTCTTTACATTCTGGGGAAAAGAAAACATAAAAAGGGTGAGATTAAATGCTCAGTAAGGGTAAACATGGAGAAAATAAAACAAACTATATACATTTGAACTTAAAAACATGAACATAATGTTTAGACCTCAAAATTTTGAGTTGCGAAATAAATATTTGAAGAACATAAGGCATAGATCATAAAACACATTAATCATGATAAAATAATAAGGGAATAAAACATGTAATTGTGGAAAACAATTAATCAAATGTTATGATTTATATAGTATCCAAGGCATTGCTTACAAGACCATCATAGTGGACAATGTCCATTACTGAACCGGGTTTACTTGCCGTTCCAGCCCTGTATTACTGAACTGAATTCACTTTCCATTCCATCCATGTCTATCTCATGAGATATAAATATTTAACGAAGGCATTGGATGGAGATATAGGTCTCACCCATCTCATAATGAAATCATTCTTACTTTTGCCACAAAATAAACATAAATCATTCATCATAACCCAAAGAATAAAATGGGTTTCATAAACATCATCCCATCATAACGTAATCCATATAAAACAAATGGATATCATTTCATCATAAGAAGAATAAAAACATGTAAATAATAGAGAAATTATACTTGAAACACAATCATACTAAATAATGTCATCTTAGATGGAAAATAGTTTTGATAAAACACTTGAAATGAATTCTTGAGGAAAATATCCTTTCTTTTTCAAAATCATTTTATTTTAACAAAATTCCATTAAATTTTAAAAGAAAAGGATTTTTTTGAAAATAATCATCCAATATTGTAGAGGAATATTCATGAAAATTAGGCGTTATGAAACCATAAAAATTCGTTCATGCCATATAAGTTAAAAAAAACATTCTCCTCGTACTTTTGCTGGAAAAGTCAAAAAAGTTCCTCGTATGTTAAACAAAAGGAATATTCCTTCCATAACACAATGTAAAAGTAAAATAGTGGTAAAAATGACTTTAAACATACATGGAATAATATTCAACACTTTATGAAAAACATTTTTATGTACATGGATGAAAAATATAACCCTAGTAAATACTTACATATAAGAAATCTCGGATAAATTATCCCTTACCTTATGTCCATTTATTTCCATATGTTTCCGAGACTCCTATATAGTGGGTTTAAACATATTATTAACTTGTAAAAGAACCATAATAATATTTATTATATCATATATGATTCACTTATGACTTTATATTACCCATGCGTTTGACAATTCCATGTTAAAGCAGTGGTTTGGGTAAAATCGTATCATTTATCGTATGTGTTTGGAATTGTTGTTATTGATTTTATTATTACTTATATCATGATATACTTACTTATAGAATGTAAAAAATTATTTATATATCATATATATTCAGTATATATATGTATATAATAGATATATAAATGAAATGAAATACACCGTTCATGGAGACGGTAGACTGTACGTACACATGAACGCTATTTTCATTTCCTTATTGAATTGAATGGAAGTAAGTAGATGACAAACACACACACACACACACATATATATAAATATATTAGAATTATTATGTCATAAATTTCATCATTATTTATTATATGTATACTTTATAATCATTCTGGAATGGTTAACATGGAGAATGAATCTCATTGCGTCATGGAGACGGTAATCCGTACGTACGCACGAGCGACAATATCGTTCCCATAACTGTTGAATGGTATTGGAGTGGATGATATAATATATCAGAATCAGTATGATGTTATAAAAACCATATATAGTTATTATTTACAACATTATACCCATACAAGTAAGGTGGTGGTGGAAAAACAGATTACAACACGGCGTGGACACGGTATTCCGTATGCACGCACGCATGATGATTTTGTTTTCCATACGATGGATAGAAGATGAAATGGGTTTTTTTAATAATTATAATAACATATAATTACATTAGTTATACTGATATTATTACTTTATAGTGAAACAACTAAATAATAGAAAGTAGAAGAATAAAGAAACTTGAAAGAATCGGTAGAAGAGATTACCTCTTCTTCAACGCGCCTCTTCTAAACCTTCTCTTAGGGCACTTAAGTTGGTCTTTTGAGAAGACCAGGACCTCTTGTATGTTTCTAGAGAAGTGGAAAATAGAAACTGTCCAGGTTTTTCTGATCTTTAAGGCTCAAATTGGTGTGAGGAGGATAGGGAGGAGGTGCCCTTTTATAAAAGAAGAGAGGGGCACTTTTGGAAACCTCTAAAATATTAATTTATAATAAACTCAAACCCCACTTAAAAACCTAAAAAAATGACTCAAATCCAAATATTATATGAAATAGGGTTGTAATACCATCAACAAATAAGATTTAGACATGTTGGAAATTTATTTTAAACCTTATCAACTTGATTTATCCTTATTTAATCTATTTAATTTTATTTGTGGTAATAATATTCCAAATTTAAAATTATTATAAATAATTACTTATGTGTTGTGAATTGTCCATAATTGTAACTTTATAAAATTTTAGACCATATAAATTTCAATTTATAATTTTTAAATATTTTTGTGATTTTTAAACAATTTAATAATATTTTATTTTTATAAAATAACAATAGTGTTAATTTTGACACTACTCATTTATTTGAATTTAAATAAAATATACATAGAGGATATTTTAAAAAAAAATTGTTTAATAGATTCTTAACATATCATATTCATCTATAAAATTTGTGGATAACATTAATTAGTTCATATACTATTTATTTTAATATTTATAAAACCATTTATTTGATATTTCTCTTAATAAAATAATTACTACATCATTTTTGTGTAATAATTTAATATACTTATTAGTTTCATAAAAATTAAAAATAAAATCCTATGATGAAGATAAATATAATAAATTTCATAATAATATTTTTACTCTAATTTATCATCTTAAAATCACAAAATTTAAATTTTTATATTTATTAAGTTATGAAGGTGACATCTTTGACATCGTTTAAAATAAAATAATATAAATGTCCTAATCTATTTTATAAGGCTCCAAATGGTCCATAAATCGGCCCTTGGATGATTAGGGTATAGATATAGTCGACCAATAAGGTTTAGTCAAGTTTATGGTCATTTGGATAGGTATTATTATTTTAATAAAAACTATATTATTGATTTTTCACTAAATAAATAATTTATACATCATTAATGTATAAGCTATTAAAATAATTAAATATTTCTTAAAAATTAGAAATAAATTACCATGATAAATAAAAACATTTTAGATTTAAAATAAGTATTTATAATTGAATTTATATTTTGTATAACCTTATATTAAAAATAATCTAATTATTAAAGTTTGAGTGAGACATATTTCACTTTCTTTTAAATAAAATAAATAAAAGGTATTAATCAAATACAAGTGGGTTCCATTAGATTACATTTTTACCCAAGTATGATTTAGGGAAAAATATAATCATCCAATTATATTAAGACAAGTTTTAGGGTAATTTTATAATATTATATTTACCCTTAATTACCCGATTTACCTTCAACTATGGTAAATAAAATTTACCGTAGTTACTATTCATAATGCCTAAAAATAAAAAAGTAGCTTATTAACTTAATTTGGACCTACTGATTCCAAATATGGAATCCATTTTTTCAAATTCAAAGCACAGAAGTTTCAGAAATTAATTTAAAATTAATCCCGTTGTTAAGAAAACGAGTTTTAAAAGTTAAAACATTGCAAAAGATTGAAATGATTTTACCTATGAATTCAATGTAAAATCAATGATAATGAAATAAATTATATTAAATGGTAAAAATATATTCTATTTATACTTTAAAACCATTCATTATTATAATTTAACCATATAAATTATTACGATGAAAAAAGTTGTTTTTAATTAAAATTTAGCGTATTTTTACTATTCATCAAAATAAGAAACTTATCAGAAAAATATCAAAAATTTATCCAAAGTAAATTTTTATATCCTGATTCAAAATAAGAATTTTATTTTTTCAAATTTAACTTATAAACATGTCAAAAACTAGATTTAAAGTGGGTGCGCCATCAAAAGGCGGCAAAACTGCATTTTTTGAAAAATACTTTTTTTACCTGAAAAATTTATTTTGTTCTGATACCATGTTCTATAAAATGTGTAAGATGAATTATAATGTCATAAAATTAAAAATGTAGTTACTACTATTCATAAAGGCTAGTTCATAATAATATTATAACAATATATCGCTGTTTAGTGAAATACAGTATTGCATACAACACACACTATTGAGGAAGATTGCTCTTGCATGCAACACAAGCCAAGAATAGTGTTTGCGTATAATACAAGCTAATACGGTGTTGCGTATAGCACAAGATAATTTTGGTGTGGCGTACAACACCATAAATCAATGAAATTAAAAGAATATTTTTCATAAATTCACGAGGTGTTACAAACTCGTTCCTCTGTTCCGGCACAGGAGAACTGCCAGTATCTATTGGCAACCCATGGGGGACCGAAGTAGGAACAAACTCCTTCTACGATATCAAAATGGGCCTTCATACCTGTTCCTACCAAATATGTATCTCATCACATCTAGGCAATGATGGAAGATCAGATGTCGATTTCAGACCATATCCTCCAAACATGCCAAGATATTATTTCATCGGCGACAAAGGCGAGAAACCTGGCCCACAACCCAGTTTCCTCAAACAGAATGACTTACTCACAAAATGGGTCAGTTTCTCCGGAGTAGTTATGCATCCTTACTCCAGTCCAAGAGGGTCGACGGAAATATCCCAAGATATACGGACAACCAGATCGGGAAAAAATACCCATTCTGACTGGGGGACACCGGTCAAATGTGGTGGCCACTCCAGGGCATGCATATACCCTGTAAAAACTCAAGATTCCTATAGGTGTATCATGGCGGCATCACAAGACCCAAAAATACAAGGACCTGTATATGAAGGCCGTTAGTAACAACAAACGACTATGGTTACCTGCAAGAGAGACCTAAAAATGAAATTCACCAAAGGTAACTGAAAAATGAAGATCACATATATGACCCTGCTCTACTGGAAGCTGATGTTATTGATGCCCTAAAACATATATCAATAAAGTATCAAGACCCTATTAGTCCATTTCCAAATTATGGAAGTGGCATTAGTAGTTGTGAAGGCCCTACCCACAATGTTTCTACCAGAAGCTCTGAAGGTCCTCCCCAGAGCACCTATGGGGGCTTACTCTATGGTCCGAGAATAATCAATCACGAGAGTATATATCTTGATGCGTGTCAGGGTAGCCCTCCCCTTGACCTGAAGATCAGACAGCAATAAGGTCCTCCCCTTTCTGTTGTCCGTCCTGATGATCCTCCCCAAGGTATATGTTGTAGATATGCTTCTCCCTGTAGTCATACATCAAGTCATGATAGTAGTCCTCACCATGATGAAAATCATTAAGAAGGTCCTCCCCTCAATGGTGGTTCCTGTGAAGGCCCTACCCATAGTAACATCAAGCAACAAGAATACCCTCCCCTCATTGCAGTACATTCTACAGTCCCTCCCTAGGATGTACACTGCAAAAATTCTCCCTGCATCCAGGTTTCAAGCTGTGATAGTAGTCTTATCCATCATAGCAGTCATATAGAAGGTCCTCCCCTCAATGACATCAAGAATCAAGAAGGTCCTCCCCTCACTATAGCCCACCCTGATGGTCCTCCCTAGGGTATACACCACAGAGACACTCCCCGTGTTTGGTCATTAAGTTGCAATGGTATCCCTCTTCATTGCAGCACCAATTGAAAAGGTCCTAACCAAAATAAAAATTCATACTGGAAAGAAGGCCATCCCCTTGCCAGAACAAATGTGAGAAATCTATCCTATGTTGAGGCACTTGGAAATATGGAGTCATACATATCAGGAACCCCGTCTATAATGAGTGATATTCTTTCTCAACCAAAGGATGGTCCGATGCCACACTCATCTTCTGAGCCACCCCCATGTTGTTCACATATCAATGAGGCTCCCACCATCTTGAATGATTAGAAAGGAATTATTAAGAAGATTTAAAGATGGTAATATCAAGTAGAGTATTACCTGGAAGAACAAAAACATGATATTTTTCTCATGAGAAGAAAATTAGCTGAGGATAATATAGCAGTGATGTATCTAACTACGACCAGTTCTCACTTCGACATACCATGGGAGTTTCCTAGGGGAATTTATGAATGAAATTCGACTCAATATATAGACGACACTCCTCCAGTTAAAAGAAAAGATCTTTCCCAATGAAGGGTATGTAGGTGATGTCAACATGTTAGGGGAGATTCCCCATCTAATTGACCTATAAGCCCTCCCATCCGCACGACAACCACGATCAGAAAGGAGAAAGAAAAACCTTTAATTTTCTTGCCTCCATGCACTACACAAGTTGTGTCACCTCATTGGAGATTCCCCGATCGGAGTTCATATTTGTGGATGGGAGAGAACATTGATATCTACACTTCACCCTATGTCCGATACAACAAACCTCATTGGAAATGACATCTTTCAAAGTCATTACCCAAAGGAAATAATCAAATGAAATCCATGATCAGGAAAGATGGGATACTCAAAAATCACTGACCCAAAGTAAGTCTCAAAAGTGTTAGGACTGAAGAGATAAAGCCATAAAAAATATTATGATCAAGGAAACTAAGAGAATTCATAGGTTTCCTGCCTAGAGGAAGTCAACCAGTAAGCACTTCTCATGTCCTCAAAATCCCATAAATCCTATATAGGTTCGATTACATACTTGGCTAACACCCACGTGGGAGTGCATGAAATCATAAAGGTGATAATAGCAGCAACTATTTCTGCAATGTGAGAAAAACCCAAGACTGTAGGCCTGGGGGAATTTTTAACTCACTATTCCCCGTAAGAGAAAAAAATCTAGGCCATAGTGCATCAGTTGAAGAACAAGAACAACCCCATCCCGCAAGGATGGGGGCATTTTTACCTCAAGTTCTTACACAATAGACGTCTATCTTCTCCTATCTGGGAAGAACGATGAGCATAAAAGTCACCCATTTCACCCCGTCTCATGATTTATACCCTTCGAGACGAAGGAGTATTATGAGGTCTGATCAGGGCTCCCTTCTGGTCAATCATCGCTAAGAAATACAAAGAATACCACATAATGAAAGGGGAAAGTACAACAAAGGATGAATAAATCCTTCCTACCATTTGGCACTAGGTACACCACTCCCAATGCAGCATGCCTTAGTGAACGTGGTAAACATCAAACCTAGGGATCTCATAGGAAATAGTACAAAGGGAGAGGATTCAGGGGAAGATGGCTCCCTCCAAGAGGCATCCCACACTGAGCCTAATGGTGTACATACCCAGAACCAGAGAGAGGTCCTAAATTCGTGTTCCCCCTCAATTAATCCATCATTACCTCCATCACGAAACCCAAATAAAGGGATGAATAAATCACTGGTCATCTATGAACCTCCACCTCTTCCCCCTAATAATGTATCCCTCAAACATGAGGAAATATTCTCTAAGGAGGAAGAAATGATAGAGCTCAGGAAAATTAATGCTGAGATGCGTTGAGGGAGTTATCATGTCGGATGTGTTCCCCCTACAAAACATCATCAGGTATTCCCAGAAGAGGTGACCTTTCCATAGGAACTCATCTCGTTGAATAAAGTCAAGCTCGGAGGCCCATCTAACCTAGAACTGGGACCATCAACCTACTTAAATCCGGCCATGGAAGGACGTCAAGACATCCCCTCACTAGGAAGGCATCCAGATTATATTTAGGTAAACCCACAAAGGATAACCCCAGATGGGTACCCATCCCGAATTACAGTAGCACCGGCACGTCCATCTTTGATCGCTGCTACACCAGCCCAAGCTCAATCATGGAAGGATATGCATCAAGGGATCTTGAATACCTTCAAGTAACTAAAAACTCGACTAAAATCCATGGAGGGGCAACACGCTCCGTTATAACTAGAGAACAAAACCTACCCTGATTGGGTGAGCAATGTTCCGCCACATCCAAACATCGAAAACCCCATATTATTAGTGTTCAATGGATTGGGAGACCCAAAACAACATCTAATGCAATATGCCTCTTACTATGACCCCATGATGGGCACTCTAGAGCAGAAAGAAGAAATAACACTTAGATGCTTTGTGAGAACCATACAGGGCTCGACCTTCATATGGTATACTAGCTTTCCAACTAACTCAATCACTGGCTGGGAGGACCTCCTATGATATTTTCTCTTCCAGTTTAGTTCAACATTGCCTAAGAAAATGGTTAGTCGTCTCATGAAATAATAGAAGTGAGAGAATGAAATATTTTTAGACTTTATTACCTGATGGAAAGGCCTAACTTATTCCCTAAACTGGCCGCTCTCCCAATATGAAATGCTCGCTATGTGCATCGATAATCTTCATGATGAATTACAAACACTTCTCATCCTAGTGAAATACACAAGTGGGTTTCAGGATTTCTCTTCCATTTTCCAAAGGATAGAAGACTCCTTGAAGAAGACCAATATCAAGTCCTGAGTGGCCCCATCAGCCATAGGAAAAAGAGTGGGGAAAGCTAAAGAAGCTTTTATCACACTTAAGCCACCCCAACACCAGCTCCAGTTGTAGGACCTCCACAAAATTGTGCAGGACCCCCTGGATGCCAATATCCACCCCACCTCTGTAATATGAGTGATGGGGTGCTAAAATTAATTATTTATAGGAGAAAAGAAATAAAAATTACTAGTTTCGAGATGACCAGATCCATGACTATTTTATAGCCACCATGAATTAAAACTTATTATGTCTACCAGAGCCAAAGAGAGGCAATAAAGTGGGTCTCTACAACCATCCAAATTATTGTCCCTATCACCAGATACTAGGACACACCATCTAGGAATTATTCACCTTCAAGGATCTCTTGAAAAAAATGGCGGATTCTGGGAAAGTCATGTTGGGTCCGCTGCCAGCACAGGTGGCGTATATTTCAACCTTAGACTCAAGAGAGTAAGAGGAATGGAAGATAATCACCAGTAAAAATGAAAAAATATTCGACAGTTGGATGACTCAAAAAATATTCAACTGAGTTCATGGTATCCTCTAGGCGCAGTTGAAACAACAAACCATGCCCCCAAAATTTCCCAATGCAACACAATCCTCATCCTTATCCCCACAATCCTTTAAGAACCATAAGGACAGAAAGAATGAGAAAGAATATGGAATGACACCAACGTCAAATCCAGTTCTGACACTTTCATACTTCATTCCATTAGACTAGGTACAATGGGAACCGCCCTGCAAAATGACACCATTAGAAGGATACAGTCAGATAGAAACATTATCGGATCAAGAATTGATCTTCAGCTCCATTAATGTCATTCACTTGATGGACCCCTTCTTTGATGAAGACTATGGACACGAAACCAAACTACCTGCTCCAAATTGGAGAGCTGGAGAAGGAATCTTCAGAGGCTGAGGATGTTCTGGAAGGAATAAGCGTGGCGAGATTCCAATTTCTGGCTACGCCTTAACTAAAATTGTTAAAATTGCAGAAACTCGTTGAAGAATACTCTGAAAGAAAGAATGAGATCCGAAATGTTCCTCCACCCCCATCTGAAGAAATTTGATCCAAGTTGTCTTAGAGTATCCGTTGGAGGAAGAACAAATATCAAATCACCCAGGGCATATGGGTAAACCAGTTCAGACAAACCTAGAAAGGACCGAAGCACCACCAACTCCTGTCACAGAGGCCATACCATCTATGTCCAAATATCAAGACCCTAAAGTGTCTATGAAAGAGAAACCACAATCCAGGAATCACTAACCTTTAGAATATAAATATTATATTCTAAAGCATCTAGATTCAGTACCGACAAAGATATCAATCCTGGATGCTTTGAGTCTATTCGCAGACCTCAGGGAGGTGCTCATAAAATCCTTACTAAGTCCTCAGGAATTTGAGGTTGAAGTAGCAGCAGCTGAAGTCTATCGGACAAAGACCAATCCCGAAGAATGTCACTCCATCATCTTCTTCACAGACAGGGATGAAGACGCTATCATGCAAGGGAAAATCAAACCCTTATATGTGTTTGATAAGATAAATGACATTGATGTCCGGGGAATTTTTGTCGACAAAGACTCTAGAGTCAACCTCCTCCTACTGTGAAAACTTCGTCAACTAGGTTATGATGAAGATAGTTTGACACCCTGAACCACAAATCTAATGGGATATTACAAAAGTGAGTATAAGACATTGGGATAAATCATGATTAAAACTTGTATTGGATACCTTATATCGTATTCTAAGTTCCTGGTAGTGTGGAAAAGTATGGCCTTAAATTCCTTGTTAGGGAGGCCTTAGCTACATCAGCATGCTGTAATTTCATTATCATACCATCACTACATCAAATATTATGCTAATGAAAAAAATGGGATATTTCACACCGATAAATCCCCATTTGAGTCTTGTGAGTCACATTACATTGACACAGGTTTCTATGAACTTGATGAGAAACAGTCTTTGGATGAAGACATTGATTAGATCACTGCTCTGAATGTTTTGGAAATGGCTCCCACTGACCCCCTCCAACAGCTTGGGGAAGAGTATGTATTACCCATAAACCAAGTGGAATGCATAAGTGCAAGCCCAGATACAAACTCCACTGTTTTCATGATCTCCATTACGGTTTCCAAGTCCAAAGACATGGAAGAACGAGATAACTCCTATGATGTCAGGAAAATCCCTAACAAAGATGCTCTTGACCCATCCTTGGGACCCCAAACTGTCCCTGCCTTACTCATTAAAGAAAAATATGATTTCTATCCCAACATTGGAGAGTTCGTCTCGAGAATACTCTATCAATAAAAAAGGAAGAATATGATTAAGAGGATGATAAATAAGAAGAATAAGAAGACCTCAAAGATTCCCCTCCCACATTCGAAGAAGGTGTCTCCACCACAATCGATGAACTTAGGGAGATAAACCTGGGCACCAAAGACGACACGTGACCCACTCTAATCAACGTAGCTATGCCTATTGATGAGCATGAGACATATAACTCCTTCCTAAATAAGAATCGATATGTGTTTTCCTATAACTAAACAGAAATTCTAGGCCTCAATCCTGAGGTCGCCACTCATCATCTGGGTTTACCAGAATATCACCCAGGCTGTAAGTAAGAAGCCATAAGGACCCAACCAACACATGCTGCCAAAATAGAGGATGAAGTTAACAGTCTAATAAAATACAAATTCATAAGAGAAGTCCAATATATGACCTAGTTGGAAAACATAGTCCCTGCCAAAAATAATAATGGACAGATAAGAATCTGCATCGACTTTAGGGACCTTAATCAGCATTTCTAGAAAGACGATTTCCCGATCCTGATCACAGAATTGTTTATCGATGAAACTGCTAGATATAAGGCCCTATCTTTCATGGAAATCTATTCTGGATACAACTAGATACGAATGGATCAAGGAGATGAATAATATACTACTTTTAGGGCCCCTTAGGGAGTGTTCAATTATAAGGTGATTCCCTTTGATTTAAAAAAATTCCGATGCTACATATCAGCGTGCCATGCATCATGTTTTCAAGCCCTTCTTGGGAAAATTCATCAAGTGCTATGTAGAAGATCTGATAGTTAAATCATGACAATTCTCAAACCTCCTAGCTGATATTGAAACTGTCTTCAACAAACTACGATAGTACAATTTAAAGATAAATTCTATAAAGTGTGCCTTCAACATTACCTCTGGGAAATTCCTTGGCTTCATCGTACACCATCGCAGTATTGAATTCGACCCTGAGAAGACAAAAGCCATCCTTGGTATCTCCCCACCTGACACGTTCCTATCGTGGGGTGTGACAAAAACAAATATTACCTAAGTTAAAATGTAGTAGAGTGGATTACCTAGGTTGTCTCCAGAGAGGAGTGCACAACAATTAAGCTGTCACCTTAAAATAGAAAGAAGTGAGGTTGTTTTTAGAAATTGTTTGATTTAGAAAATACAAGAAAGAAACTAAATAAAGTAAAGTAATTAAGTGAAAGTTTTGAAAAAAATTGACAAATGATGTGATCTAAATCAGTGATATGAAATGGTGATCAGGTTAGGGTCAGTTTTCTAATTGTAATTCTATCATTGTTCATTTTACCCAATTCTCCTCTGCTAAATCGTTAAGAGTGAGAATCCACAATCATTTCTTCTCACTACCTTGGTCAATTAAAAATGTGAGAATAAACCTTAATAAAATCTTAGGTTGGTCTACTCTCCTTCTAATGTGTAATAGAGTTGTAGAAAATACCCCCAATTATCTTAGACAATTCCCAATCGGGTCTTGTTTATCCCAAGTAATCAAGAACATTCACTACTCCTCACACACGTACCAGTGATCACCAAGTACTACACTACTAAATCTTGGTCTATTACATTGTGTGGAGGGATATATTTATCATTGACCAAATATAAATGAACAACAGAATCTAAAATCAGATACAATCGTACATGATAATAAAAACTGTTATAAGAAATTGAAATAGATTCGCAGAAGAGAAAAGAGGATTTTAAAACATTAATAGAAGGAACTCATGAAATACAATATAGAAAATATCTCTTTCCCCAATCACACAGAATTTTACCCCACCATGGTAAGGGTAATTGTGACTAAGTGGAAAGAATAATTCATTACAAAACTAAGAAGAACAAAAGAGAGAAAACAAAGAACAGAAAATTTGATGCTCCAGAATCTGTACTCTAGAAGTTTTCCTCTGTTATTCCCACCATCCGGCCGATACTCACTGAGGTCCCTTCTTATAGAATGTTTGAAATGCAGTTTTCTATCGACCCTCAAAATTTGAGAGTCATTGGACAGGGGTAAAGAAAGATATGGCCGAATCAATGACCATTACTTTTCTGGCTTCCAAACACTGTTTCACCTACTCCACTTGGACGCACCATAAGGATGCATGAATGAGCTCAATAATTTATGAAATTTAATTTGAGGCGTCCTTTTGAAGTCCTCTGTCGACACCAGATAGAATCACCTCATTCTAAGGTCGGATGAAGGAGATATTTCATATTTAATGAAGTGGGGTCCATTCTGCCTTCCAAACTGACTTCTCCAATTGATTGAATTTTCTGCACCATTGGGTTTCGAATTGGGTCTTGGTCCAGAAGGAACATTTTAAGACCACAAGTATAGGAATCCTAAAAAAAATATTCACTTCAATTGGACCCATATTATAAAAGTTATTCCCGAAAAACAGAAGCTATATAAAACCGACAATTTTACAGAATTACCCCATTTTCACATTTAAGCCCAAAATACACTAAAAACACATAAATGATGAAAATACACTCACATTGAATAATTGAGAGAAATTAAATCATTTAAAATCATATAAATAATAATTAAAATATTAACTCTATCAATTCCCCCACACTTATCACTTGGTCTTCTGGACAAGTCAAAATCAAAATAAATTCAAAGTAAATTCAAAACACATATCTATGAGATCCACTAATTTGAAAATAAGAAACAAAATATATCATGCCTCCTCAAACTCTATTATTTCATGTTATTAATTTAGGATCATTCAATAAATTTACTCTTAATTTCTCCTCCCATACACACAAAACACTTACCTAACTTTCATTATCTCTCATTACACAAATCTCAATTTTTTAGCAATGTCTTTCACATCCAAACTCATACAAGGGTCACCATAGGCTTGATAAATTCCTACATCTCCAACCGATGTGATTCAAAGATATATGTTTATCATGAGGACTTGTTAAGGTTTTTCTGTGGATTTCAGTTGGTAGGATTTATATGTGAAATATTCTGAGGCAGAATGAGAGGGCTTGGCTCTTTTTGAAGCAAAATTGCATTAATCTAAATTTCACAAAAGTATGGTCTCCTCTTCACTCCCCTTAGTAGAAAATAAGCTCCTTCTCCATAAAATATCAAGGAATGTTCACACATTTCATCATTTCAGCATCAAGCATTTCAATCTTCTCAAATATAATATTTCTTGAAAGCTCCATAAAAGGCACAACTTCCTTTTTACATTAGAAGCTCCAGAAAGGCACAACTTCTCTCATCATGAAAGCTCCAGAAAAGGCACAGCTTTCAGCAGAATGATTTTTTTTGCAGAAATAACATCTCTTCAACATTTTTTTTTCACCCAAAGTATCCCCAAATAAGGTAGTACAATACAAGACATCTTCCCCCCACACTTATGTTCAAATATATCATGCAATTTCACTTCAAGAGCAGGTTGGATAGGGAAAATTGGCTTGTAATGTGGCTAACCTAACAGGCTGTTCATGGCTTCTATGGGGTACAAGGATTAAATGTTCAAGGTAGGCCATTATAAAAGGGATTATCTTGAAAAGGGGGCTTTCAAACCAAAGAAATTCTTCAATCATTAAAAACACAAGTACCTCAAACCCTCAAGTTTTGATAGGAATAAATCAAATTCTGGTTCAATCAAGCATGATTTGGTTCTCTCAAGAAGTGAGGTGAATGTAAAGAATATGAAAATAATTGGTTTAGAAGCCTCACGGGAATGTGATTTCAAATATAAAGACAGTGATATGTGGCATGTGTTGACGCTCCTTTCGTCACAGAATCTAAAGATCGGAAAAGGGGAATATATGAGCTCAAAGTGATTCAAACTTTGAAGAAAACATAAAAAATTGACAAAGGGATGAACAAGGAATACATTGCCCATAGGTCGCGCAAGTTCCCTCATGGTCGCGCAAGTACACTTGCGCGCCGCCTAGTGGTCGTGCAAGTACTTGCGCGCTGCCTAGTGGTCGTGCAAGTCTACTTGCGCGACGCCTTATGGTCGTGCAAGTGACTTGCGCGACCTAAGTGGTAACCACCCGGTAACCGCTCTGGTTCTCCTTTTGCCTATAAATAGACCCTGTGGGCCCCCCATTCGAGGATCTTTTTCCAGAAACTCGGATTGAAGCTCCCGACGCCCAAGTCTCTTCTCAAAGCTTCCGGAACACTTCTAAGGTAATTTCTTACCTAGAACGGAATATCTAAAGAGAAGAAGGAAGGCCTAAGTGTTGAAACTTATCAAACACTTGCGCGCCAACTTATTTCCTTCAATATAACTTGCGCGTCCCGTTTCTGGAAGAACCTCAAGAAAATTATAAAGGGTTTAAAAAAGAGTCGCTCAAGTATTTCAATGCTGGTTGAAAATCGCGCAAGTACACTATGTGTCGCGCAGGTATACCTGCGCGACTATACTTGCGCGCCCACGGAAGACTTGCGCGCCTTGAAAGACTTGCGCGCCCCTATCTTTTTGGGTGCCCATCTTGCCCATTTTTACCCCTCTTAAGCCATTTCACCTTTCCTTTTCAAGATTCAGTCTTCAAGACACTCTTCAAAGCCATTTATGGCATGATTTCTTGATTTAACTTCCTTATCTGAAAGGAATTCTGTGGAATATCTCTCAAATTCTAGTGATTTAAATATCCTTATGTCACTAAATATGGAGAGTTCATTCATTCAACCTCATCCTTTAAGATGAGAGAATCCTAACCCGGGTCTCCTTTTCAGGAATAATCCCCAGTTATAAAAACCTTTAATCTGGGCATCTTCCTCAGGAGTAAGCCCCAAATTATTAAAGTTCCCAATCTTGGGCATCCTCCTCAGGAGTAAGCCCCAATCAAGTCCTCTAATCTTGGGCATCATCCTCAGGAGTAAGCCCCGAACTCAAATATGGGCATCCTCCTCAGGAGTAAGCCCCAAACCATAATTCCTTAAACTTGGGCATCCTCCTCAGGAGTAAGCCCCAATCAACCTCAAATATGGGCATCCTCCTCAGGAGTAAGCCCCAAACCTTAATCCCTAACCTGGGTCTCCTTTTCAGGAATAAGACTCAGTCATAATCTTGGGCTTCCTTTTCAGGAGTAAGCCCCAAGTCCCCTAACCTGGGTCTCCTTTTTAGGAATAAGACTCAGTCATAACCTGGGCCTCCTTTTCTAGGAATAAGTCCCAGTCATAATCTTGAGTTTCCTTTTTAGGAGTAAACCTCAAGCCCCCTTAAAATTATCTTAACCAGTCATAATTTACCTTTGATTTGGGTTTCCTTTTCAGGAGTAAAACCCAATCATAAGTCCCCTCCTAACTTGGGCATCCTCCTCAGGAGTAAGACCCAAGATTAGAGTATTCAAATCTCCATAAAGCACATATACCTTTATGGACCCTGTTCCTGGATTTTCTCCCTAAAAGTAAATCCTAAACCTTCATCTATTTTGGGCAGTCATACATACATAAGCCCCAAACAAATTCTTATGATTTCATCTTTCATGGCACAATTGTCTAAATTTTACCAATACCTCTTGTTTCTCACACCGAGCATGACTCACGTGAGCTTAGAGTGTAAAAGTAATTATGACATTCATCTTTGAGCCATCAATCATAAACATCATACTCCATTACTCGAACTACGTGGGCTCTGATTCCTTTTCCAAAACAAAGGATACGTAGGTAGCCCATTTATGGGTTCGATCCCAACTTTGAAATATCTCTGTCCTTCTGAATGACAATAAACTTCAAGTTCCCCACTGAGTGGCTTTAAAACCAGCCTGGTCATCATAAATTACCAAGAGACTTTTTATATAAATGTTTTGAAGGATACCATTGACCAAGAATCTCTAAACAGATATAGATGATTCTCTATTGATGAAGAACCTCGAATACATATAAAATATTCTCTAAATTTCTTGCATATTTAATCATTGATTGTTAAAACTAAAGGAAAGCTCATTTTATACTTGGTAATGTAATAAGGATTCACGAACATAACTTAAATCTATAAAGAGAGTCCCGGAGTAGACAATAATTCCCCTCAAAAAGGTGTGATGAGTCCGACCTCCCATCCTCTCGACCAATGCAAATTCCTAAGACTCATTAGTCCACAAGCTAATGAGCGCATGCCTTTGGAAAGTAGGTCCAAACGGATGTGGAATCATTGGATGTTTCCAGTTCTACGAACAAACCCGTTAGAAACCGATCGGAACGTTTGAATCTCCCGTCCAGGAGGTCATCCCTGGATTCCGTGCGAAACAAAAATGGTGAACCCGACGTGAATCCTTAACCAAGTTAAAGTGATATTATTCTTATTTGTTAGGCCCCTTGGTCCAACAAAGCAATCATTGACATGTGCTCATCCAAAAGATGCAGTGGCCGGATTCATCTTGATTATGTCTGTTATATGGAACATGCACTCTTTTCTCAAGATCTTCTGCAAAATGGCTTTCCTTAAATTCACCTCTGTGAATACTGCTGCTGTGAACACCTCTACTGTGAGGTCTGTTGCTGTGAAAACCAATGCTACTACTCCTGCTGGAACGTCGTCCGCTCTGAGGATGACATCACCAACTCAGAATCTTCAACGCTGGGTTTCTAATGCACTGGTTAAGGAGTACCGTCGCAACGGTACTATCCCAACTCTGGAGGCCGCTCGTCAAGACCTCCAAGTTAACAACTCTACCTGGTCGTCCGGACAACGGCGGCCAGCGATCAAGAAGCAGGCGGTGCTGACTACCATCTCCAACCGTTTCGGGTCGTTATCCCCGGAATGCAATTTCCATTCTCTCCCTTACTCTGAGGAAGTTAATGAGTATGTCCTGCAGGACCTTAATTCAGAAAGACAGGAGTCCTTCTCAAGGGCTCCCATCAACAATCGCCGCCAGACTCGTGCGGTAGTGCGCCCTCAACATGATGATGGTACCGACTCCAGGCATTCAGCTCAGGTTCCTTGAACCCGAGCAGGCAAGATGAACCGCCAGAGACGGAATCCGGTTAACAATAGGCAGGTTGTCATCCCTGCCATCTCCGGAGAAGTCCACCAACCTAACTTGGTGGCAAATAACGAGCAGGCACAATCACCTGCCCGTTTTAATTCCACTGTCCAGCAGACTCGTCTGGCAGCATCAAGCCGATCCCGCCAGGCAATTCCGGCGGAGTACCATAGGCAGGAACATACACCTGCTTATACATCACCAGTTAGTTAGCAGGCTCGTCTGACTACATATGATGGATCTCTTCAACCGCGTTTGGCGGAGTTTAATCAACATGCACATACACCTGCTAATACTAATCAAGCCTACCAACAGTCTCGCTTGGTAGCGCACGGAGAAGTCAGTCGGAAAGTCCCGACGACAAACAGGAGGCAGACTCAACTCTCTGCCTCCACACTTGAGTACTGTCATGATTCACTGACAGGAAAAGGAGGACAAGAGCAGGCACATACACCTACTCCAAGCCCGGAATGGACGTATATCCCCGTTCCGGCGGCTGAAGTCACCAAACATATTTTGTCAATGGTGAAAGAGCAGAAGCAAATCCCTGCTCATATTCTGGATGCTTGCCAGGATATCATAACAGCTTCAACATCATCACAGGGACAGACAAATAAATCTATCCCTAGCAATGGAGTGACACATCAACGATTCACTCCGGAACAGACACACACATCTGTTCCAGTCCAAGAGGGTTATAGGGCATACTCCCACATATCATACGGACAACCAAGTCAGGCACATACACCTGATTTGAGTGGAGATCGTCAGCCTAACCTGACCACCTTTCCTTATCAGGCACATACACCTGATCAGAGCAATCACTTTCGTCATCAAGTGGTTTCTAAAGCGAGTAAGAAGGAATCTAAGAAAAAGATCCGCCCAGCACAGTCAGGAGATCA
The DNA here is from genome assembly GCA_963277665.1 of Viscum album. Classification (NCBI taxonomy): domain Eukaryota; kingdom Viridiplantae; phylum Streptophyta; class Magnoliopsida; order Santalales; family Viscaceae; genus Viscum; species Viscum album. The sequence goes on from OY728143.1 coordinate 1,368,321,664, forward strand.
AAGGCCAATCTGCAACAAGGCCTTACTTGATGCTGGAGTTCTTGAAGCCCTCAGACATTTATCTGTCAGAATTCAAGATTCTACTCCCTCAGTTCCAAATAACAGGAACATTAATTCTGAAGGTCTTCAACAGACACTTCCTCATGAAGACTTGCTTCATGAAAATTCGGTCAATCTTGAAGTTTCTTCTTCAGATGAGAGCCACAGGAACCCTCTGTGTGGTCAGAAGACCAAGGAGCAAGAGATTTCATCTTTTGCTGTAACCCATCATGACGGTCCTCCTCATGGTGATGAACTTCGCTGAGAAAGTCCTCTCCACAATAGTGATTCACGCTATCTCAGAAATTCTTCAGAAGGCAATGTAGTGACGAGAAATCCCTCCTATCTCGAGGCACTTGCAAACGTAAAACTAGTCATGTATGATGCTTTACTATCGGCAGGTGAAACTCTTTCTCCATCAGAAGATAGCCTGGGGTTCAGGTTATTCTCCGAACCATCCCTGGGTCATTCATCTTCCAACATGAATAGTGATATCTCTACCAGTCTTGTTGAATCCGATGAAGCAACAAGGAAACACCAACTCTGGTCAAAACAGGTAGAAGAATCTTCATTTAATGATAAAGAGGAAATGCTGAACATGAGGAAAAAACTGGCAAAAGGTGAAGTACCAGTCATGTTTTGGCCTTTGGCTGACTCCCAGTACGACATTCCAAAGATGTTGACGGATGATGGAATCCATGATATTCGTCTCAACATATGGAAAACTCTTTGTCAATTAAAGAAGAAGGTATTATCTTATGATGAATATGAAAATCATCTTAAGATAATAGAAGGGATACAACGTCAGATTGATTTGGCATCTCTATCAGTCTCTCGGTATCCAAAGGCTGAAAAGCAACAGAGAACCCTTCAACGTTCATGCCTTGGCGCACTAAGAAAATTGCATCAGTTAATTGCCAATGCTCCATCTGATGTTCATATCATAGGATGGGGTGTTCACGGAGCACTACATTTCACAGTGCTTTCTGGTCAGCAAAGCCCGCCGAAAATGGTCTCATGCAATGTTATTGCCCATGGCCGGCCATAGTCAATGGGATTTGTTCATAATCAAAAGCTTGCTCAAGAACAGGCTTCAACTAGTTCCTCTCAAAATCAAGTATATAGAGAACAAGTTGTTGAATTTCTCCTACATCAAGAAGGAGAGAATATTGCACAAGCCTCTTGTCTGGAGCAAACACGTCATCAAATGACAGAAGTTTCGGAAATCATCCAACGGTCTGTTGAACCAGGTGATAAAAGTGGATACAGGTTAATGCATCCAACTAATTTCCGAACTAAGATTCGTAAGATCAAGAGATATTTTAAGAAGATCTCAAACATAGCATGTCAAGAGACACCCCAGCTTGCCAGACTGGGGACTTCTCTAACCCCACCCTCAGAGCCAACAAATGGGATTCGAGGAGTTGAGCAAAAGCAGCAGGAACATCCCCAGTCCACCGGACTGGGGACTTTTTCAAATCCTCAATCCCTCCCTCAGAGAAAGTCAGTATTCTCTCGATTAGGGAATAAACCTCAAGAGGAACAAAGAGCCAAGCTATCAGGAGATTCTCTCCAAGTGACGGTTCTCCAAGAAGTTACTGAGGGATCAAGTCAACGGAATGCCATGTCTCATCATGGACATAAAAGAAGACAATATCACAGAAATGTCGATAGAAAGGATTCCATGCAATATGCATCCATTAATGTCATCAATGCCGTTGCTGTTGATTCACCAGATGAGGCTCAATCAGAGGGATCAGACGAAGAGGTTCCTGCTCAAGAAGTTGCGCACACAGACCTAAATGAAGAAGGTGTGCGCACACGTAATCAAAGGCTTACCCAAAATCTGGGTATTCCTTCAAGTAACCCACTTCCCCCTCTCCGAAAAGGATCCAATAAGGGGAAAGGAAAGAATCAGGTTACTTCTCACCCTTCCTCTGAAGGAGGTCAATCGCTCTCATTAGAGAAAAGGTTTGCACAACAGGAGGAAGAAATGAAAGAATTAAGAAGGTTGAATGCAGAACTACTTCAGAGTAGTCTTCTTCTTAAGAATGCTGAAGTCCGAAAGCCGAAGGAATTTGTTGTAACTACTGAGATGGATCAAGAATATCCTCCTTTATCAGTACACCCACAGAGGTCTAATCCTACGGGTCAAACGCAACAACGGTTGGCAGCAATACCATCAGCTGCATCACCAACCACCACGTCTGTCCAAGCTCCATTTATTGCACCTACCCAAAACCAAGTTCAACCTGATGTTTCTCAAAAGTTAATAACTACTATTGAGTCATTAAAAGCTCGGTCAGAAACTATGGAAGGGAAACGGGCGCAGGTTCAACCTGAAAAGAAAGTTTACCCTGAATGGGTAGATTCAATTTCTCCTCCATCCAGTTTTGGAAACCCTGTTTTCCCTAATTTCAATGGATCAGGCGACCCCAAACAACATTTGACGCATTACGTGTCTTGTTGTGATCCTATGATGGGAACTCCAGAGCAGCAATAAGCAGTGAAACTCATATGCTTCGTGCGAACCTTGCAAGGACCAGCTTTTGTCTGGTATACAAGCTTGCAATCCCAGTCAGTCATCGGATGGGAGGATCTTCGTCAAAAATTCCTTCTTCAGTTTAGCTCAACTTTTCCAAAAATGACAGTTTTCGATCTTACAAACTGAAAGCAAAGGGAGAATGAAAGAGTCTCTGATTTCATTGCTCGTTGGAAGGGATTAACGTATTTCTTTAGTTTAGCACTCCCTCAGGAGGAATTGTTGCCAATCTGTGTGGAAAATTTGCGTGATGAATTACGCACGCCATTGATCCCTGTGAAATACACAGGAGGGTTTCGAGACCTTACTTCAATCGCTCAACAGATTGAAGATTCCCTTATACAGGCTAAGGTTAAATCTCGTATAATTCCATCATCTCCAGGAAGGAGAATGGGTAAAGCGGAAACTGCTACAGTTATGCTTAAACAAGCACCTGTACCTATTTCTAATTCAAAACCTTCATCTTCTCGAAGGGCTCCACCTCCTGAACGCCAAAAACAAAGGCTGTTTCGTCCAAATGATCAAAAAGATCAACGATGAAAACAATTTGAGGATATGAAGAGTAAAACATACTCTTTCCGAAGTGAGCAAGTTCCTGGTTACTTCATTTCAGCTCTGGAAAATAATTTGGTTCAATTACCAGTGCCCAAGAGGCCAAACAAGGAAGGAGATGAAGACCGTCCCAATTATTGTCCCTTTCATAAAATGTTGGGGCATCCCATCCAGGAGTGTTTTGTCTTTAAAGACCTCCTGCAAAAGATGGTCGACTTGGGACAAGTCAAATTGAAGGGTTCTTCAGCTCATGTAGCATGTATTACCGCTACAGATCCAGAGGAAGGAGGCGAGTGGCAGGAAGTCAAAAGCAAAACTGCGAAAAAATATGATGATTGGATGGTCAGAAAGACAATCAATCGGACCCATTCCATTTTGCGAACACAATTGAAGAAGCCAATTGTGTCTCCTACAAAAGTTGCAGTAAAGCCTCCATCAAAAGACAAATCCTCAAAAGGGCAACACAATTCAAAGAAGAAAGAGGAATCAGGAGAAGATGAGTATGTATCAAAGCCTAAATTGTCTTTGACTCTGGCAGATTTCATGCCATCTACTTCAGAGCAATGGGCACCGCCCCATCAAACGGCACAGCCTAAGCAGGCTAACCAGGCAGAGTCTTTATCAGACGAAGAGTTAATCTTTGGTTCTGTTAATATGATTCAATTAACAGATCCATATTCCAGTCTTGATGAGCCTGAATTCCCTGTATCAAATAAGGGAATCCGAGGAAGTTCTAGAGGTTCGGGATATAGGGGAAGATGTGGATCTTTCCGAAGCCACTACTCTAATTTTACCCCTGCTAGCACTGTATATGCAGCAGAAACTCGTGGTAGAGCCCTTCAACGAGCTCAAAAAGAACAAGCAAGTTCTTCTACCAATGGCCAACTCAGTTTTGGCACAGTTATTTTGGAAGACCGATTAAAGGTTCCATCTTCTTTATCTCAGCAAGTAAATGGATCTAATCAGTCTAATCTTCCAAAACCAAGGATGTTGCCAACTTCAATACAAGATGCATCAGCTTCCAAAGCATCTGCTTCCAAGGTACCTGCTAAACCGCATATTCCTATTGGGAAACGCAGACCTCTAGATCAAAAGTATGATATATTGAAACACTTGGCCCAAGTACCAGCCAAGTTATCAATTTTGGATGCTTTGAATCTGTCAAGAGATCTTCGGGAAGCACTCATTGAAGCTTTGTCAAGTCCTCAGGAGTTTGAAGCTGAAATTGCTGCAGCTGAAATCTATCACATAGAGAATAATCCTACAGAATGCCATGCAGTGATATCTTTTACTGATAAAGATGAAGATGATGTTGTGTATGGGCACATAAAACCTTTGTACTTATCTGGAAAAGTCAATGGTATAGATGTTCGAAGAGCTTTCATTGACAATGGTTCAGGAGTCAACCTCATGCCCATTCGTACACTTCATCGATTGGGCCTCACGGAATCTGATTTATCTCCTTCTACCATGATGTTGCAAGGATATGATAAAAATGAACAAGAACCACTGGGAGAAGTTACACTCAGAACTCAGTTTGGAGATCTTGTTTCCAATTCGGATTTCATGATTGTTGATCAAGACTCAGCTTTCAATATCTTGCTTGGAAGACCCTGGCTACATCGGCATGCAGCTATTCCGTCATCATACCATCAATGTCTCAAGTACTGTTTCGATGGTCAAGTTGGAACATTGTATGGTGATAAGGCCCCGTTCAAGACATGTGAGTCTCAATACATTGAGGCGGAATTTTATCACATGAAGGGTAGAGAAAAATCTATAATGAAGGAAATTACCAAAGTTAATGCTCCATATGGTTTGGAAAAAATTCCAATAAATCCATTTTCACATGTGAGTACAGATTATGTGTTACCTATCAGTCAAATTGAAAAAATAGGCCCAAATCAAAATACTCTTATGGAAAGATCCATAATGTCAATTACGACAATTGAGCCAGACAACATGGGAGAAATTGGTAACTTACCAAGCAGTGATGAAAGCATAAGTGGTGACGTTTTCATTTCGTCTGCTGAAATCCAACAAGTCTATACTTCGCTAATCAGGCCAGAAGAAGTTATAGCAACACCAGAGGTGAATAATGATGTCAATTCTCAATCCATCATCTCCTCTTTATTTCCCAAAGAAGACCCTTTATCATCAATAGGGTCGGAAATGGAAGCTTCTTCTTCAAAATGTGAAAATTTTGACATCTCTTATGATCATGAGAATTTCGTTTTTTCATCTACTTTGCAAGTAGAAACGGAAGAAATAACACATGATGAAGAGGAAGAGGAAGATCTTAGAGATGCTCCTCCAGCATTTGAAGAGGGTATCTCTACCACTGTGGATGAACTCAGAGAAGTAAATCTGGGTACTGAGAAAGATCCACGCCCCACTTTAATTAGTGCGGCCATGACCCTTGAAGAGCAAGAGATGTATATTTCTTTTCTAAAGAAAAATAAAGATATTTTTTCTTGGAATTATACAGAGATGCCTGGCCTTGATCCTGATGTTGCTACTCATCATTTGGGTTTACCAAAAGAACATCGAGGATTCAAGCAAGCCGCGAGAAGAACACACCCAACCTATGCTTCCAAAATTGAGGCTGAAGTGGATAAGCTTATCAAAGCTAACTTCGTCAGAGAAGTTCAATATCCCAAGTGGTTGGCTAATATTGTCCCTGTAAAGAAGAAGAACGGACAAATTAGGGTTTGCATCGATTTCAGAGATCTTAATCGGTATTGTCCTAAAGATGATTTCCCAGTTCCAATTATAGAACTCTTAATTGATGCGACGGCTGGCTATGAAGTACTTTCTTTCATGGATGGATATTCTGGATATAATCAGATCCGAATGGCCCCAGAAGATGAGGAATATACAGCCTTTAGAGCTCCTCAAGGTGTGTTTTGTTACCGGGTGATGCCCTTTGGTTTAAAGAATGCAGGTGCAACATATCAACGCACCATGCATCGTATCTTCAAACCTTTTTTAGGGAAGTTTGTTGAATGCTATGTAGATGATTTGGTGGTTAAATCCAAAAAACGTTCTAATCACTTGGCTGATTTGAAAGTCATATTCCACAAGCTTAGACAACATAATTTGAAGATGAACCCCTTAAAATGTGCTTTTGGGGTAACCTCAGGTAAATTCCTCGGCTTTGTTGTATGCCATCGTGGTATTGAAGTCGATCCTGAGAAGACCAAATCAATCCTTGGTATGTCACCTCCTCAGAATTTGAAAGAATTAAGAGGACTTCAAGGACACTTAGCCTATATTCGGCGTTTCATCGCCAATTTGGCAGGCAAAAGTTTACCCTTTACCAAATTATTTAAGAAAGGAGTCACTTACCAGTGGACTGAAGAATGTCAAGAAGCATTTTATGTTCTCAAGAAATACCTCTTGAGTCCACCAGTACTCATGCCACCTGTTGAGGGTAGACCGCTTATCCTCTATGTGACAGCTTTAGAGCGATCATTGGATGCCTTTCTCGCTCAAAAGAATGATGCTGGGAATGAAAATAGTCTCTACTATCTCAGTAGAACTATGCTTGAAGCAGAAACCCGATATTCAAGTATTGAAAAGTGGTGCCTAGCATTAATCTTTGCAGTTCAGAAACTGAGACACTACCTGCAACATCATGAGGTCCAATTGGTATCTCGTAATAATCCGCTAAAATTCATCCTTAGTCGTCCAATGCTTACAGGACGTCTGGCAAGGTGGGCGGTTATTCTACAGCAGTTCGACATTCAGTATGTGTCTCAAAAGGCAATTAAGGGCCAAGCTTTGGCTGATTTCCTGGCTGAACATCCTTCAGTAGAAGACACGTATTCAGATATCGAAATCCCTGATGAGGAAGTTTTCTCTATTCAAGAGAGTCCTCAAACATGGGAAATGTATTTTGATGGAGCTTCTAGAAGTCCAACAGGGAAGAAAATGGAAAATCCTAAATTCAACAAAGTTGGTTTAGGAATTGTGCTCATTTCTCCAGATAAGGCAGTGTTACCTTATTCCTTTTTGTTGTGGGAAGGTGGTACCAATAATGAAGCTGAATACCAAGCTCTCATTACAGGATTGGAGTTAGCGCTTCAAGAACAAGTGAATCACTTAAAGGTGAAAGGTGATTCAGACCTGGTAATCAAACAAGTCAATGGGGATTATGCCATCAGAAAAGAAGAATTAATCCCTTTGTATGATTACGTCAGAGAGTTAATGTCGGAATTCCCTTCAGAACCGACATTTTCTTATGTCCCAAGATCACAAAATGCTCAAGCTGATGCACTGGCTAATATAGCCACAACTTTAGCAGATCCAAATCGGGACGAGACAACCATCTGTATTGCTCACCGTCGTGCAATTTCACCTTATGTTCAAGTCAGAACAGAGGAAATTAATGAAATTAGTCCCATTCCTGAACCGTATGGTCATACTACAGGATGGATGTCACCTATCAGGGAATACCTTCAAAATGGAACACTTCCACCTGATAGAGCCGAGAAAGAACAAATTCGGCGACGTGTGGTCAATTTTACTCTTTATGATAGCCCAAACCACCTCGAGAAAATTCTCTACAAACGTGGTTTTGATGGAGTTCTCTTCAGATGTATTGATGGTGAAGAGACAATGACTGTCATAAAAGAAGTGCATGCAGGAGTCTGTGGTGCCCACCAGTCTAGACATAGACTGTCTGATCAAATTCGAAGGCTTGGATACTTTTGGCCTTCAATGATACAAGATTGTGTTAATTTCACAAAGAAGTGTCATTCATGCCAAGTATATGCCAACTTCATTCATCAACCTCCAGAGTTTCTTCATACAGCTAAATACTCATGGCCATTTTCCACATGGGGAATGGATGTGGTGGGACCTTACCCTTCAGCTACGACCAAGCAATTTAAGTACATTCTTACTGCTACTGATTTCTTTTCCAAATGGGCAGAGGCAGTACCTCTCAAAGAAGTCAGTTCTAAATGCATTGTTAGCTTCATCAAGTCTAACATCATTACTAGATTTGGTGTCCCTCATACCATATTGACAGACAACGACACCAACTTCTGTTCTTCTGAGGTAAAGAAATTGTATCAAGAATACAACATTAAGTCCAACCATTCATCTCGATATCATGCAGCGACTAATGGACAGATAGAGGCATTCAACAAGACTCTTTCAAATATACTTCAAAAGATGGTGGATAAAGATAAGAGGTCATGGCCTGATAAACTCTTTCATGCTTTATGGGATTATCGGACTACCACTCGCAATGCAACGCGGTAAACTCCATACTCATTGGTATATGGAACAGAAGCAGTCTTTCCAATTGAAGTTCAATTTCCCTCACTCCGAATAGCCATTTGTGATCAGTTATCAACAGATGAGCAATCCCAAAAGCGGTTGAATGAATTGGAACAGTTAGATGAGAAAAGATTGTGCACTTTGCACCACTTGGAAATCTATCAGAATCGAATAGCACGAGCTTTTAACAAAAAAGTTCGTCTTCGTTCATTCATTCAGGGAGAATTGGTATTGGTTCTCAGAGCACCAATGATACCAGGAAAGAAGCCTCCCAAGCTTGAACCAAAATGGGAAGGACCTTATTCAATACATAAGGTCTACTCCAATGGAGCATATTCTCTAATCTCAATGGATGGAGAACACATCACGACTCCAACTAATGCCATATTTCTGAAGAAGTATTTTGTATAAACACAAAATATTGTTCCCAGATCCAAAAACAATCACATTGGTTCATTATTTTGTCCTACATGACACTAAACTGTATTTTGTCCTACATGACATTAAACTGTTATTTTGTCCTACATGACACTAAACTGTATTTTGTCCTACATGACATTAAACTGTTATTTTGTCCTACATGACACTAAACTGTATTTTGTCCTACATGACACTAAACTGTATTATGTCCTACATGACACTAAACTGTATTTTGTCCTACATGACACTAAACTGTATTTTGTCCTACATGACACTAAACTGTATTTTGTCCTACATGACACTAAACTATATTATGTCCTACATGACACTAAACTGTATTTTGTCCTACATGACACTAAACTGTATTTTGTCATACATGACATTAAACTGTTATTTTGTCCTACATGACACTAAATTGTATTTTGTCCTACATGACACTAAACTGTATTATGTCCTACATGACAATAAACTGTATTATGTCCTACATGACAATAAACTGTATTTTGTCCTATCTACATGACATTAAACTGTACAGAAGTTCCTATATTTTGTCCGAGATGACATTAAACTATATTGTGTCCTAACAACATGACATTAAACTATGTGGCACTTCCAACGTCCAGCATGACGATAAACTGTAAAAAGTCCCCAGAACTGATATCCTCGTATTGGTTCACCTTATTCCTAGCTACATGAATTTAAACTGTACAACACCAGTTAGTCCTAGCTACATGACTTTAAACTATACAGCAATGGTCCAGTATGACTTTAAACTGCAACTTCGTCCCACACGACATTAAACTGTGAAAAAGTTCCCTAAACCGTCCAGCATTACCTTAAACTGCATCATCCCTGGTCCATGTATATGACCATAAACTATTTGAAAATCCCTTATGTCCAGCAAGACGTTAAACAATGACGTCCTAACTACATGACGCTAAACTGTATAAAAATCCCTCACGTCCTGAAAGACGTTAAACTATATAATCATCAAAGGTCCATCATGACATTAAACTGCACCATCCACGGTCCATTCATATGACCTTAAACTATCCCCCTTTCGTCCAATATGACGTTAAACTGTATTTTCCCCATCGTCCTAACTACATGATGCTAAACTGTACAGAAAGTCCTTGATATGTCCTACATGACATTAAACTGTTATTTTGTCCCTGCTACATGACACTAAACTGTGCAGCACCAATAGTCCTAACTGCAAGACTTTAAACTGCATAGTCCCTTTTTTATGTCCTACATGACATTAAACTGTGCATCGTTAAGGTTGTTATTACCTCTTGTTTCTCACACCGAGTATGACTCACGTGAGCTTAGAGCAAACCTCAACCATAACACTCTCTTTGGGCCCCTAACCATGTGTAAGTCCCAACAACATTTTAATTAGATCGTTGTCCCCAAGAACAACTTGATCATTAATTCATTCTTTAATTGAACTACACGGACTTTGATCCTTGCCCTCCAGGCTGGGTATGTAGGAAACCTCCCAGGGTTCAAGCCCAAAAAATAATCTCTTCACATCGGTTCACCACCATCTCATATGATGTTGATTCGTGAAACCGCCCCTAGAATCAATATTTTTTACATTGATTCACTTTCGTCCTTGTTATATGACGTTAAACTATGCAACACTTTTGTCCGGTATGACAATAAACTACAATATTCTTTGATTTCCTCATTTGAGAGAGAACTATTATTGACATTGATTTTTCAATCATGGTTTTCATTTTCAAAAGACTACATGCATACATGGTAATGCCTAAACTTTTTATCTTAGGTTAAACCATCATTGCACTAAAGTCCCCTTTCACCCTTCACATGTACGAACCAAATTTGTACAAAGGGTAATTCTAGAACTACGTGGACTTGATTCCCATCCTTATGGGATACGTAGGAACATTCGAGTATCCCTCGAATCCAGTCCCAAATATTTTTGGGCCTAACCCCAAATTTCACTTTCAGTCCCTTGGCTGAAAAGTCCTCATGAAAACACACACTGTGTATTCATTATTATGGTCCAAATTCTATGACCCTAAACTAAGATCACTCATACTTTCGTCCTGCACGACGTTAAACTGCATTTAAAGAACTACGTATGGCTTGATTCTCATTCTTATGAGATACGTAGTGAAATCCAAAATTTCAATTTAGGACCCAGCCACAACATGATTATGGTTATCATTGACCTATGTATCTCTATATACATTAGACAATACCCATCTTTATGTGTTATAATCCTAACCTTAAATATTTTTCAGATATTCATAACCCTTTTCATGACTTCTAATCACAAAAATGTCAAACTTCTGAGAATTATTTTGCCTGAATATGCAGTACGTGCCCATAGGTGGCCTTGCATAAAAAGTCCACATAACAGACTTGTCAGCCGAAAGATGCTATTTATTTGACCATGCAGCCAATGCCCTTAGGTGGCCCTGCATATTTCAACCCCCTAATGGGTTTTGTTAAATAATAGTAACTTCATTCTTGGGAAGAATGCCTCTTTTGTCCTTATTTGTCTTAAACGACAGTATGTAGGGATCCGCAAAAAATAGCCATCCTTAACATATTTGTCCCATATCCTTTTTCATGATCTGAAAGTATTCAAGTCTATGGTTTATTCTTCTTCCCTACGTTTGGGTCAGACCTTCGTAGGAGTGATATTCATCCAGTTCTTCGATATTCTTGTTCGGAAATATCTTCTCCATATTCAAGTACCTCTTTCCATACAACAAACTCTATACTTTAGAAAATTTGAATCTCCATAAACTTTCACTGGCTTTTAGCACTAGGAAAGTAAATTTCTGGGAGTTCTTTTGCCTGACTATGCAGCACGTGCCCATAGGTGGCCTTGCATAAACAGTCCACATAACAGACTTGTCAGCCAAAAGATGCTATTTATTTGACCATGCAGCCAATGCCCTTAGGTGGCCCTGCATATTTCAACCCCCTAACGGGTTTTGTTAAATAATAGTAACTTCATTCTTGGAGACTACTTCTTCTAATGCCTTTTAGCTCTTTTTCATATCATTCCTCAGATTCAAATATTCTTAAGCCATAGTTTACATTTTTTCTCTCATACTTGAGTATGGTAATATGTTTTCAGATAAATTGTCAAGGAATTGAATCCATTTTAATCCATTTTGGTCAAAGCTATTTCGACCTTAAACATTATCCCCTTTATGTCCGACATGCATGACTTTAAAGTGCCCACAAAAGACAAAGGAACTCTGAATAAAAGTCAAGTTCCAGCACACTTGCGCGCTGCCCTCTGTGCCCTGAAGACTTGCGCGTGCCCTTTTCCTTTGAATGTATTCAATTTCCTCAGAGTCAAATCCTCATTTCTTTCCGGATCCAACTCTGAGGGGGGACTTTTGTTGACGCTCCTTTCTTCACAGAATCTAAAGATCAGAAAAGGAGAATATATGAGCTCAAAGTGATTCAAACTTTGAAGAAAACATCAAAAATTGACAAAGGGATGAACAAGGAATACATTGCCCATAGGTCGCGCAAGTTCCCTCATGGTCGCGCAAGTACACTTGCGCGCCGCCTAGTGGTCGTGCAAGTACTTGCGCGCTACCTAGTGGTCGTGCAAGTCTACTTGCGCGACGCCTTATGGTCATGCAAGTGACTTGCGCGACCTAAGTGGTAACCGCCCGGTAACCGCTCTGGGTCTCCTTTTGCCTATAAATAGACCCTGTGGGCCCCCCATTCGAGGATCTTTTTCCAGAAACTCGGATTGAAGCTCCCGACGCCCAAGTCTCTTCTCAAAGCTTCTGGAACACTTCTAAGGTAATTTCTTACCTAGAACGGAAGATCTAAAGAGAAGAAGGAAGGCCTAAGTGTTGAAACTTATCAAACACTTGCGCGCCGACTTATTTCCTTCAATATAACTTGCGCGTCCCTTTTCTGGAAGAACCTCAAGAAAATTATAAAGGGTTTAAAAAAGAGTCGCTCAAGTATTTCAATGCTGGTTGAAAATCGCGCAAGTACACTATGTGTCGCGCAGGTATACCTGCACGACCATACTTGCGCGCCCACGGAAGACTTGCGCTCCTGGCAAGACTTGCGCGCCCCTATCTTTTTGGGTGCCCATATTGCCCATTTTTACCCCTCTCAAGCCATTTCACCTTTCCTTTTCAAGATTCAGTCTTCAAGACACTCTTCAAAGCCATTTATGGCATGATTTCTTGATTTGACTTCCTTATCTGAAAGGAATTCTGTGGAATATCTCTCAAAGTATAGTGATTTAAATATACTTATGTCACTAAATATGGAGAGTTCATTCATTCAACCTCATCCTTTAAGATCAGAGAATCCTAACCTGGGTCTCCTTTTCAGGAATAATCCCCAGTTATAAAAACCTTTAATCTGGGCATCTTCCTCAGGAGTAAGCCCCAAATTCTTAAAGTTCCCAATCTTGGGCATCCTCCTCAGGAGTAAGCCCCAATCAAGTCCTCTAATCTTGGGCATCCTCCTCAGGAGTAAGCCCCAACCTCAAATATGGGCATCCTCCTCAGGAGTAAGCCCCAAACCATAATTCCTTAAACTTGGGCATCCTCCTCAGGAGTAAGCCCCAATCAACCTCAAATATGGGCATCCTCCTTAGGAGTAAGCCCCAAACCTTAATCCCTAACCTGGGTCTCCTTTTTAGGAATAAGACTCAGTCATAATCTTGGGATTCCTTTTCAGGAGTAATCCCCAAGTCCCCTAACCTGGGTCTCCTTTTTAGGAATAAGACTCAGTCATAACCTGGGCCTCCTTTTCTAGGAATAAGTCCCAGTCATAATCTTGAGTTTCCTTTTTAGGAGTAAACCTCAAGCCCCCTTAAAATTCTCTTAACCAGTCATAATTTACCTTTGATTTGGGTTTCCTTTTCAGGAGTAAAACCCAATCATAAGTCCCCTCCTAACTTGGGCATCCTCCTCAGGAGTAAGCCCCAAGATTAGAGTATTCAAATCTCCATAAAGCACATATACCTTTATGGACCCTGTTCCTGGATTTTCTCCCTAAAAGTAAATCCTAAACCTTCATCTATTTTGGGCAGTCATACATACATAATCCCCAAACAAATTCTTATGATTGCATCTTTCATGGCACAATTGTCTAAATTTTACCAATACCTCTTGTTTCTCACACCGAGCATGACTCACGTGAGCTTAGAGTGTAAAAGTAATTATGACATTCATCTTTGAGCTATCAATCATAAACATCATACTCCATTACTCGAACTACGTGGGCTCTGATTCCTTTTCCAAAACAAAGGATACGTAGGTAGCCCATTTATGGGTTCGATCCCAACTTTGAAATATCTCTGTCCTTCTGAATGACAATAAACTTCAAGTGCCCCACTGAGTGGCTTTAAAACCAGCCTGGTCATCATAAATGACCAAGAGACTTTTTATATAAATGTTTTGAAGGATACCATTGACCAATAATCTCTAAACAGATATAGATGATTCTCTATTGATGAAGAACCTCGAATACATATAAAAGATTCTCTAAATTTCTTGCATATTTAATCATTGATTGTTAAAACTAAAGGAAAGATCATTTTATACTTGGTAATGTAATAAGGATTCACGAACATAACTTAAATCTATAAAGAGAGTCCCGGAGTAGACAATAATTCCCCTCAAAAAGGTGTGATGAGTCCGACCTCCCATCCTCTCGACCAATGCAAATTCCTAAGCCTCATTTGTCCACAAGCTAATGAGCGCCTGCCTTTGGAAAGTAGGTCCAAACGGATGTGGAATCATTGGATGTTTCCGGTTCTACGAACAAACCCATTAGAAACCGATCAGAACGTTTGAATCTCCCGTCCAGGAGGTCATCCCCGGATTTCGTGCGAAACAGCATGGGATTCAAAAAACAGAGTATTTTTCATGAAATTCCCAAATAATTGAACTTGAAACAATGTCATTTTCAGCATTCATTTAAGCTCAGTTTCAGGGAATAAATTATTTCACTCATGGAGATGGGTTTCAAAAATACCAATGATAATAATTTCAGCTCAAAAGTTTCAAAAAAACATAAAAATTTAAAAATAAGCACACAAAATTTTAAACACACACATGTTTTTTTAAAACAAATAGGAAAAAAACAACACATAAAAATCCTACACTACAAAGGTTCCCTCCCCCACACTTAAATGATGTAGTGTCCACAATGCATTCAAATGTATTTAACATGTAAGAATATTGGAAATTGAATCACAAAAATCATGAAAATATAAAGGAGAGGTACGACCTGATAAAGTTTATTGATAAACAGGTTGGAGGAGTGTGATATCCTCCATTGGCTCTGATGGCATGGTCCCAAGGAATTTCTTCAATCTGTTCCCATTAACAGTGAATGGATCCTTCACTCCATCCTTCACAATCTGCACAGCACCAAAAGGATATACATGAGTAACTATAAATGGAACTTCCCACCTGGAACGAAGTTTACCTGGCATCAGCTTGAGTCTTGAATTGAATAACAACACTTTGTCTCCTGGATGGAAGTCCTTTGGTTGGATCAGTTTGTCATGAGACACTCTTGTTCTCTCTTTGTAAATCCTGGAATTTTCAAATGCTTCCCTTTTAATTTCTTCCAGCTCTTGTAACTGCAATCTTCTCTCTTTCCCAGCACTTTCAAGATCCAAATTCATCTTCCTCACAGCCCAATATGCCTTGTGTTCCAATTCCACTGGTAGGTGACAACTTTTCCCATAAATCAGCCTATATGGACTCATTCCAATTGGGGTTTTGTAGGCTGTCCTATCAGCCCATAATGTGTCTTCTAACCTTTGGATCCAATCCTTCCTATTTGGATTAACAATCTTTTCCAAAATTCTTTTTATTTCCCTATTGGACACTTCATCTTGCCCATTAGTCTGTGGATGATAGGGAGTTGATGTTTTATGATGCACCCCATACCTTTTCAACAAATTCGCCATTCTCCAATTACAAAAGTGAGTCCCTTGATCAATAATGATGGCTCTAGGAACTCCAAACCTACAAAATATGTTAGCCCTGACAAAATCACAAACAACTTTAGCATCGTCAGTCCTGGTGGCTTTTGCTTCCACCCATTTGGAAACATAATCAACAGCAAGAAGAATATAAGAATTTCCAAATGACATTGGGAAAGGTCCCATAAAATCTATCCCCCAAACTTCAAATATTTCACAAAAATTAAGTGGCTTTGGGGGCATTTCTTGTCTCTTTGAAATATTTCCTGTAAACTGACATTTTTCACACCGTTTACAAAATTCATGAGAATCTTTGAAAAGTGTTGGCCAATAAAGTCCAGATTCTAAAACCTTTCTTGCAGTCCTTTGAGGTCCAAAGTGGCCTCCACAAGCTAATGTGTGACAAAACCTAAAGACTGATTCAATTTCATTTTTAGGAAAACATCTTCTGATCATTTGGTCATTGTAAATATTCCAAAGAAATGGATCATCCCAGATGTAATATTTAGATTCAGATTTCAATCTGTGAATTTGGTGAGAATTTAAATGAGATGGGACCTGAGATGTTACCAGATAATTGACCATGTCAGCATACCAAGGTACTTCTCCTTCAATCAAGTACAACTGCTCTCCTGGAAGGCGATCATTTAGTGGTTCAGTGTCTGGAATCTCAACTTCAGCGGTGTTGGGTAGTCTACTTAAGTGATCAGCCACTTGGTTCTCAGATCCCTTCTTATCTTTGATTTCTATGTTGAACTCCTGTAGTAGTAGTATCCATCTCACTAGCCTTGGTTTTGCTTCAGCCTTCTTCATCATGTACCTAAGAGCTACATGATCAGAAAACACAATGACTTTAGTTCCAAACAGATACGATCTAAATATTTCTAAAGCAAAAACAACTGCTAAAAACTCTTTTTCTGTTGTTGTGTAGTTGAATTGTGCTGCATCTAAGGTTTTCGAGGCATATGCAATGACTTGTGGCCTGCCCTCAATTCGCTGAGAAAGGACATCTCCAACTTCTTGGTTTGAAGCATCACAAAGTAGCTCAAATGGTTCTTCCCAATTTGGTGGCTGCATCACTGGTGGTGTAATAAATTTCTTCTTCAACTCATCAAATGATTCCCTACATGAACCGTTGAAATCAAAATCAGCATCTTTCAAAAGTAATCTAGATAGAGGGAGAGAAATCTTACTGAAATCTTTTATAAACCTCCTGTAGAATCCTGTGTGTCCTAAAAATGATCTAACATGTTTCACACAAGTTGGGTAAGGCAAAGAATTTATCACTTCAATTTTTGATTTATCAACCTCAATGACTTTCTGCGAAATGACATGCCCACAGACAATTCCTCTCTCAACCATAAAATGACACTTTTCGAAATTCAAAACATGGTTCTTTTCAATGCAAGTTTTCAAAACTTTTTCCAAATTTTTCAAACAATGGTCAAAGGAATTTCCAAAAACTGTGAAGTCATCCAAGAAAACCTCCAAGAAATCTTCAATGTGATCAGAAAATATACTTACCATACACCTCTAAAATGTACCTGGAGCATTAAACAATCCTAATGGCATTATTTTGTATGCAAAAGTACCTAAAGGACAAGTAAAGGTAGTCTTCTCTTGATCCTCGGGGGCAATGGGTACCTGAAAATAACCTGAAAATCCATCCAAAAAGCAATAATGAGTTCTCCCTGCCAATCTCTCTAACAAATGGTCAATGAACGGGATAAGGAAATGATCTTTTTGAGTGACCTGATTCAGCTTCCTAAAATCGATGCATACTCTCCAGCTATTCTGAATTCTCACAGGGACTAATTCATTCTTTTAATTCCTCACAATGGTTAGGCCAGTTTTCTTTGGGACTACATGGATGGGGCTAACCCATTGTGAAACTGATATGGGATAGATGATCCCGGCTTCTAATAACTTCTCAATCTCTTTTTTCACAACCTCCATCAGGGTAGGGTTCAGCCTCCTTTGGGGTTGTCTGACAGGTTTGGAATCTCCCTCAAGAAAAATTCTATGTGAGCAAATGTTTGGGTTTATTCCCGGGATATCACCTAAGATCCACCCTATTGCTTGGACATTCTCTCTCAAAAGATCAATCAATGATTTTCTTGAGTTTTAGATAGATTATTAGCAATTATTACTGGTAATTTCTCCCCCTCCATAAGGTAAACATATTTTAAATCAGTGGGGAGTGGTTTTAATTCTAGATCAGGAGGATGATCAAGAGATGAAACTAAATTGAGGTTCTCCACTTCCAATGGTTTGACATCCTGCACACAAGAAATCATATCATCTTCATCATCCTTTGACAAATTATCAAAGAAACCAGATTTTACCTCTTCTTCCAACAGGAAATCAGAACCTCCAAGAGTTTGGGAATCCATATGTTCAGTGATATCTTTAATGGAAAAATTCTCTCCTAATTATAAAAATTCATGAAACATACCTGATTCTTCAATTGGTTCTATGTCATCTTCATGGGAGAGTGCGAAGAGTGAATGATCATCTGATGGGTGCCTCATGGATTCAAAAATATTGAAGTGGATGGTGCTGTCTCCAAACTCCATGGTAAGTGTCCCTTCATGGACATTGATAATGGTTTTGGCTGTCTTCAAGAAAGGTCTCCCCAAAATGATGGGTGAGTGTGATGGGATCCTATCATCTTCCGTATTCAACACATAAAAGTCAGCAGGGAATAAAAGATCTTTGACTTTTACCAGGACATCCTCCAGAACTCCTGCTGGGAATACTGTGGATCTATTTGCAAGCTGGACCACCACTCTTGTGTGCTTCAAATCTCCCATCTGCAAAGAAGTATATACTGAGTGAGGAAATACATTAATTGATGCCCCTAAATCGCACAAAGCATTAGAGAAATTTAATGAACCAATGGTGCATGGAATAGAAAATGTCCTTGTATCTTGACATTTGGTTGGCAATTGTGGTGTGATAAGGGCTGAGACGCTTCTTACCAAATTGATCCTCTCATTCCCTTGAAGTCTCCATTTCTTGGTACAAATATCCTTCAAAAACTTAGCATACTTTGGAATTTGTTTGAGTGCTTCAAGCAGAGGTATGTTGATTTCCACTTTTTGAAAGGTGTCCAGAATTTCTTTTTGCAGTGCTTCTTCTTGTAACCTCTTTGATTCTATCATCCTTGATGGAAATGGTGGTGGTATATCTTTCTTCTACCTTTTTTGCCTTTGAAATGGTGTTTCTTGTTTCTTACTTCTTGTCCTATCATTATCATCCTCCTCTTTCTTATCTTCTTCCCGATGCATTTTCATAGAATTTTCATCATTTCTAACTTCATTCTCACACATATTAGTTTTTCTTGTTTTAGGTTCAATGGTGGATTGTGGTTGGAGTTCTTTTACACCTCTTGTAGTTATAATACTAACATTCTCTTTTGGGTTTGGGATTGTTTGGGAAGGTAGTTTACCTGGATTTTTGGTCAGAAAGTCCATGAGACTCTCAAACTTATTGGAAAAATCTTTAACAGTGTCTTTCAGTCCTTCAAACTCATATTTTTGTTGGTTTTGAATTGGAGGTTGGGCACTAGTGGATGGTTGCTCATAGGGTCTTTGGATATTGGTTTGTTTTTGGTATGAAGGCTGATTATAAGATGGTTTTTGTTGAAATGGTGGAGGGTTCTGGAATTGATTCTGGAATGGGGGTTGGTTTTGAAACTGATTTTGGTACGGGGGCCTAGCTTGATTCTGTTGATTTACAAATCCATATTGGACTTGGTTAGGCTCTCTCCATCCTTGATTTTGCTGGAACTGACTTGGCTGAAAGGCTACTACACATGTTTTCATTCCCTGTATTTCAGAACATTGGTCAGTAAAATGATCAGGTGATGAGCATAAACCACATACCTTAGCTGGCGCTTGTTGGTCACTAACTTGCTTCAAGGCCATCTGTCTCACCAAACTAGTAAGCTCTTAAATCTTAGTTTCTAATAAGAGTGATGGATGAGAAGTGCATACCTCATGAATACCTCTTGTTCCAATACCACTTGTTCCAAATTGCTGCGAGTTTTGGGAAATCTTCTCAATCAAGCCCTTGGCTTCTTCTGGCGACTTGTCAATCAGTGCACCTCCAGATGATGCATCAAGAAGGTTTCTATAATTTTCCAGTAGTCCTTGATAGAATAAGACAAGAAAGTGGTGTTCCTCAATGGCTTGATGTGGACAGCTGGCACATAGCTTCTTAAATCTCTCCCAGTACTCGTAAAGAGTTTCTCCAGGTGATTGTCGTATGGCGTAGATTTCCTTACGAATGGCTGTGCTTCTAGAGGTGGGGAAGAATCTTTGCATAAAACATCTTAATAGGTCATTCCAGTCATGTACATCTCCTGGTTGTAGGCCGTACAACCATTCTTTAGTAGCTCCATCCAATGAAAACAGAAATGCCTTCCACTTAACCTGATCCTCAGTAATTCCACGGGGTCTAAAAGTTGAGCACACATGTGTGAACTCTTTAATGTGTTTGTTTGGATCTTCACCTGCCAAACCATGAAACTTTGGAAGCAAAGGAATCATGTTAGGTTTCATTTCAAAATCATTTTGTAACACTGGCATGGCAAGTTGATTGTTTTGATTAAGGAATTGTGGTGCACAGAGGTCTCTAAGTGTTTGGTTTTGATTTTCAGCCATGATGACAGGCTCAGAGTGAACACTTGAAGTTTCACTTGATCCAGCAAGGGGAACATCCTAAAATTCAGATTCTAAATTAATGTTTCTAAGTCTATTCAACAAGGTTCTTTCAATTTCAGGATCTATGGGTAAAGGTTCAGTTTTTTAGGTTCTAGTCATGCAATTTTGAAGAGAAAAGATGAAAAGAGAGAAAAGAAAAGAAAAGAAATGTTTGCACTACCTCCCCGGCAATGACGCCAAGTTTTGACACGTTCCTATCGTGGGGTGTGACAAAAACAAATATTACCTAAGTTAAAATGCAGTAGAGTGGATTACCTAGGTTGTCTCCAGAGAGGAGTGCACAACAATTAAGCTGTCACCTTAAAATAGAAAGAAGTGAGGTTGTTTTTAGAAATTGTTTGATTTAGAAAATACAAGAAAGAAACTAAATAAAGTAAAGTAATTAAGTGAATGTTTTGAAACAAATTGACAAATGATGTGATCTAAATCAGTGATATGGAATGGTGATCAGGTTAGGGTCAGTTTTCCAATTGTAATTCTATCATTGTTCATTTTACCCAATTCTCCTATGCTAAATCGTTAAGAGTGAGAATCCACAATCGTTTATTCTCACTCCCTTGGTCAATTAAAAATGTGAGAATAAACCTTAATAAAATATTAGGTTGGTCTACTCTCCTTCCAATGTGTAATAGAGTTGTAGAAAATACCCCAAATTATCTTAGGCAATTCCCAATCGGGTCTTGTTTATCCCAAGTAATCAAGAACATTCACTACTCCTCACACACGTACCAGTGATCACCGAGTACTACACTACTAAATCCCGGTCTATTCCATTATTTATAAACCAGAACCTAGTGGAGGGAGATATTTATCATTGACCATATATAAATGAACAATAGAATCTAAAATCAGATACAATCGTACATGATAATAAAAGCTGTTATAAGAAATTGAAACAGATTCGCAGAAGAGAAAAGATGATTTTAAAACATTAATAGAAGGAACTCATGAAATACAATATAGAAAATCTCTCCTTCCCAATAACACAGAAGTTTACCCCACCATGGTAAGGGTAATTGTGACTAAGGGGAAATAAGAATTCATTACAAAACTAAGAAGAACAAAAAAGAGAAAACAAAGAACAGAAAATTTGATGCTCCAGAATCTGTACTCCAGAAGTTTTCCTCTGTTATGACCACCATCCGACCGAAACTCACTGAGGTCCATTATTATATAATGTTGTAAATGAAGTTTTATATCGACCCTCAGAATTTGAGAGTCATTGGACATGGGTAAAGAAAGATATGTCCGAATAAATGACCATTACTTTTCTGGCCGCCAAACACTGTTTCACCCACTCCACTTGGACGCGCCATAAGGATGCATGAATGAGCTAAATAATTAATGAAATTTAATTTGAGGCGTACCTTTGAAGTCCTCTGTCGACACCATCTGAAATAACCTCATTCAAAGGTCTTCGGAAGGAGATATTGCATATTTAATGAAGTAGGGTCCATTCTGCCTTCCAAAATGACTTCTCCACTTGATTGAATTTTCTGCACCATTGGGTTTCGAATTGGGTCTTGGTCCAGAAGGAACATTTTAATCCCACAAGTATAGGGATCCTACAAAAAAATATTCACTTCAATTGGACCCATATTATAAAAGTTATTCCCGAAAAACAGAAGCTATATAAAACTGACAATTTTACAGAATTTCCCCATTTTCACATTTAAGCCCAAAATACACTAAAAACACATAAATGATGCAAATATACTCACATTGAATAATTGGGAGGAATTAAATCATTGAAAATAATATAAATAATAATGAAAATATTAACTCTATCACCACCTTGCAACCTCACCGAGTTGAGAGGTCTTTGATTCACTCCTATCATAGGGTGTGGACAAAAACAATTATATTTTTCCTAGTGCAGTATAGTGGCTGACTAGGGTCATCTCTCTTGAGGATCCTTATCAATGTAGTTCACCTAATTCTTCTATATCACCTAGATTATATATTTTTGTGTTTTTTTATTATTTAAAACAATTAAATGTAAATAAATAATTCTAAATTTATAATAAGATGCAAGTTTAAACAGAATGAAGTTAGGAAGAAAGGACTTGGTTTTGGGGTTCAGTTTAGGGTTCAATCATTATTCTTTTTTGTATGTTTGATTCTATTTTGATAAGTCAAACATGAAATATCATATTTGAATCACTATTATTTTTTAGAATAGAAATATCTTGAGTTTGATATCATTGGAGACCATCACCCAATCAGGAAAAGTTTCCTCTCCCAATCATATTACTCAAGTCTATCACAAATTTAGAATAAATTTTAAGGTGAATTCAAGAAGACCTTGACATCCCCCTCGGGCCAAGTTTCGGGGTTAGCCTCTCATTTTCCAGAGTATGAGATCACAATGGTGGATATATGGGAGAGAGTGATAGAGAGAAACATAATTTATAATGAATGTGAGAATAATAATAATGATAATAATAATAATAATAATTATTATTTAAGAAAATAGTTTTTAAAATAGGAGAGAGAAAGAAAGTAAAATAATTTTAAATTAAGATTGAGATATTATAAATAATAATTATAATAATAATATTTTTCCATTATTATTATTATTATTATTATTATTATTATAATTATTGAATAAATTAAATAGTGTAAACCAAAATAAAAATGCATGGATTTATTTAAAATAAATTCAAATTACAATTTAAATTAAAACTAAAACAAAAATAAAATGAAAATAAAATAAAAATAATAAATGATGTGGGAAGAGAGTATAATTAGTTTCCCATTCCCCTAAGAGATTCCTCCTTGGCTGTGGGTGTCGAGATGATGATTTGGGAATGAGACGAGAGCCTCCTTTTATAGGTAGAATTCATCCTCAAGAAGTTGTCGCGTTGTTTACCCATTAATTGGCCTATTCAAGCATGGGCGCCTAAATAAAAGTTGTTCATAAATGTTTTTTACGTTCACCCTAAAAATTTAGGCTCATTTGGACACCATTTTTTAGTTATGAGTTTGTCATTGAATAAGACTTTATAGACGAAATTTCTAGGAAGCTTCCTTCAAATGTATAATGATCAATATCCACCTTAATGGATGAAAACCTCTGTGTAATTTAATGGGTGAACAAGCCTATGAGTCTTCTTCCATATACAGGTGGAATTATATTTTAAAATTAATGACAAAAATAACCTTGTGGTAAAAATCTATCAAAAATCCAGAATTAATCACTTTTCACAATTTTTCTCATTTTCATTCTATAATCCAAATTTTCTAATATTTTAATAAAACAATGAAATATAAGGGTTTTAAAATTTAAAAACATTAAAAGTCCTCATTATTTGATAAAAAAATATTCCCATAAATTTTCTATGTCAGATATCCCCACACTTAAACCATGCTTTTACTCAAGCATAAAATCTCAACATGGAAATTAGAGGACCCCAATGTTATCAATATTCAAATTTCAATGCAATATAATAAACAAATTTCAATTTCAAATAAAACATTCAAAAATAAACATAAAATATCAATTTGATTTCCCATTTTTCAAAGAAACAACCAAATCATGTATTTTACTTTTTCCCTTTGAAAAACGACGGAACTTCTCCCTTCATTCATTCAAGCTCATCAATTCATTATTATTAAAAATGAAAAGTCATTATTTACCTCAATTTTTATTATTTTCTCTTATAAATTCTGATATAATTCAAGTATATTTATGCTCATATCATGAGAACATGCTCCTTATCCATAGGCTTGTAAATGAACTAATTTCACCAATTTTAAAGACAAAAGACACATAAAATCACGAGGACTTGCAATAAACGTTCAGATGACTCTAAGGCTTAAGGTTGGTAGGATTTGATGCTTTAAAAATAAGTGCTCAAGTAGGAGGTTTATCTCTTAAGTATAGTTCATGATATCAAAAAGTGTAATGAAATTATCCCCTTCAAAGTAGCAACAACCACTTCCCCAAAACTCAAAGTATGGTCATGATCAAATTATGCATAATGAATGATTTGTGCACCCTCTTGAATTTTTTTTTTACTTTTTCACTTTTTTTGAAAGTTATGATTAGATCAAACCTCACATACATCACCTAACCACATACAATTAAAAGATCGCCAGTCTGGAAAATGGTGATTTTTGGTTCTCCCAAATCAAAACCTATCTTTATATTTTTTTGGTTCTTTTTGTAATTTTTTCATTTTTTTAACCCAATAGGGGAAAACAATATAGTATAATTAATGATTACACAACCTTTTACAATTCCCAAAATAGTACCCCCAGACTTCATCCTAAAAATTTATATCATCCCATCCACCATGATTCCCTTTCCCCTACACTTCAACTTTAAAATATCATGAAAATACTAAGAGGGCAATAATGAATAAAAATGGCTTGAAACATGGATCATCCCTAACAAGGCCATTCATGGTCTCTATGGGATAAAATAAGGATCGATGTAAATGTGGTATTTTAAGGATAAATGGATTTTAAAAGGATGTATTCATCATTTTAAATGTGTTTTTTCACAGTCATAGCTTTGAAAAGTTTCAATACAAGTTATGGTCAGTTACATGTCCCAAGATCACTCAAGAAATATTCTCAAGAATAAATAGGAAGTACTTGGTCTAGAAATCCTATCAGGAATGAGACATATGATTTGCGACAATCACTCAAGACATGAATAACAATAATAAATCAATTCACACGAATTTCAGAAATTCAAAGAATGAAAGATGGTTTGGGAATTTCATTTATATGAATCAATTAACTCCTTCAAATCATGGGTCATTATTTCAATATCTATGCTTCATATTTAAAAATTCAATTCTCTATTTCAATCATTTAATAATATCAACATTGAAATCCAAGACATGAAACCACTGGGTTCCTAAGAAACTCGTGTCTCATAGATTATTCAAGAAAATCATAATTCAACTGTGGGAATGTCATTTTATCTTTAAAGCTCAAAACATGTTGTGGAAGAAAATATAAAGAGTTTAAAAGATAAAAAACTGAAAGTGATCTCCCTTTTTCTAAGAAACTTAGTCCTCCCCCTTCACTGTCTGGGGATACCTTCTACCATTATGAACCTATAAAATAAAACAACTCAATTAAGCATAAGGATCATGGCATTTAAGCTAAAAAAGATAGAGGGAGTGGGATTCATGCGACACTACTTCTAAGAAAATAAATTTACATCTAAATTACTAAAGATAAAGTAAAGATAAATCTTGGTATGATCCCCCAAGTGGACGCTACATTTTCACTGCCTCTAGAGGGTAGTACCAGCTATTATCCAAAGTCTGATGGAGGATGAATCTTCTTTGATTTGAACCACCACATGTGGATTTTCCCAGCTTGTGGTTTATCCTTGTTCTTGAGGGATGATCCATGGATAGAGTACACCATATCCTCCCCCTTAACAATGAGGTATAGATTTCATGGTGGGGTAAGATGAAGTATGAATCATCCTCCTTCTTGGTTGTTACTTATGAAACCTTTTCTTATCTGTCCAGTGGTTCATAAAGGTATGCTGCATCAAAACAATAGTCAATGGGAAAGTTAGAGTGTAATTCTATTTGTATACAATTAAAACATGAAGTATCAAGATAAAATTCTTCCCCATCAAAGTAAGCATCTTTTGTCATGGTTTCCTTATGGAAATACACTATCATCTCTTCATAAACTTCATTAATCAAATATTCAATGTGTCCAGGGAGATCCATATGTTCCTCAACAGGTGCACATCTAGGTTATTCTTCATCCTCCTAGGAATAATTGATATTTTTTGATTTTATATAATCAAAAACACAAGGAGTGATTTAGAATTTAGATTCAATAAAATTAGAAGAGTTAGAGTCAAATAATGGTTTAAATCCCTGAGTCGGTTCACCTTTAATATCTTCCTCAGTGGTAAGTGCCTCTTGGAGTAGACTCTCTGAGGATGAAGGTAGGTAGTCAGAATCCTCTATCTTGACTTCAAATTCCACCACTTTAGAGGTTTCTTCTTTCAGTGGTTCTGGCTCTTCTTCTTTGTGTTTTATAGGGATATCAGAAAATTCCACACATTTAATTAAGAATTCATCCAATATTTGTTGATATACCACTTGTAGCTCAATAGGTAAGTCTTCCTCCCTTGCCTCCTCAGGTTCTTAAATTTCAAAGATAAGTGGTGAAATTTCTTCCACCACTTTCTTAGGTTCTTCCACTGGCTTAGGTTTGGATTTCTATATTAATTAATGAACATAATAAAATGATCTTTAGGATTTTCTTGTTATTTGTTCAATGTTTTCTCTAAGTTCTTGTACTTGAGATCTATTAAAATCTTATTCTTCTTGTTGTTGTTGCTGAACCTGTGAGTAATTTTTCTATGCATAATATTCTGAATTTGAATACATCATGAAAGTATTTTTTTTTGTTTTTTTAAAGAAATTAAATCTATATAAGATGTGAAAATAGAAAAGGTAAATGGACTATTGATTGGATCCCCGACAACGGTGCCAGTTTTGACGCATGCCTATCATGGGGCGTGAAAAAAAAATTATATTTTTCCTAGTGTAGTACAGTAGCTGACCATGGTCATCTCTCTTGAGGAGCCTTATCAATGTAGTTAACCTACTTCTTCTATATCACCTAGACTATCTATTTTTGTGTTTTTTGATTATTTAAAATAATGAAATGTAAAGAAATAATTCTAAATTTATAATAATATTCAAGTCTAAAAAGAATGAATTTAGGAAGAAAGGACCTGGTTTTGGGGTTTGGTATTGGGTTCAATCATTATTCTCCTTTATACATTTGATTCTAGTTTGATAACTCAAACATGAAATCTCATGTTTGAATCACTATTATTTTCCAGAATAGAAATAGCTTGAGTTGCATGTCATTGGGGACCGTCACCTAATTGGGGAAATTCACCTCGTCCATGCATACCACTCAAGTATATCACAAATTTAGAATAAATTTTAAGGGAAATTCAAGAAGACCTTGACATCCCCCTCAAGCCAAGTCTCAGGGTTAGCCTCTCATTTTCAAGAGTATGAGATCACAATGGTGGATGGATGGTAAGAGAGAGAGATAGAGAGGAGAGAGAGAGATAAATAATTTATAATGAATATGAGAATAATAATAATAATAATAATAATAATTATTATTATTATCAATTAAGAAAATAGTTTTTTGAAATAGGAGAGAGAAATAAAGTAAAATAATTTGAAATTAAGATTGATATATTATAAATAATAATAATAATAATAATAATAACAATAATAATAATAATAGTTTTTAATTATTATTATTATTATTATAATAATAATAATTATAGAAGAAATTAAATGGTGTAAACCAAAATAAAAATGCATGGATTTATTTAAAATAAATTCAAATTACAATTTAAATTAAAAATAAAACAAAAATAAAATTAAAATAAAATAAAGAAAATAAATGAGGGGGGAAGAGAAGAGAAAAAGTGACCCATTCCCTAGTGGGATCCCTCCTTTGCTGTGGGTGTCGAGATGACGATTTCGGAAAGAGGCGAGGACCTTCTTTTTTAAGTAGAATTCGTTCTCCAGAAGATGTTGCGTTTTTAACGCATTAATTGGACGATTAATTTATGGACCCCTTCATGAAAGTTGTTCAAAAATTTGTTTTCCGTTTACCCTCAATATTTCAGATCATTTTAAAAATGGCTGTATGAGTTATGATTTTTTCATTGAATAATAGTTTTTTCCAGATGAAATTTCCAGGAAGCTTCTTTCAAATGTATAACGACCAATAGCCACATTAATGGATTAAAAACTCTATGGAATTTAATGGATGAATTCTACTATGAGTCCTATTACATATAAATGTTGAATAATCTAAATTTGAGGTGAGGAGACCAATTTTTTCATCCGTTACGGTGGTAGGGTTCACGCTGTCCGCCCGGAAAAGTTTCCAACTTCAATGAATTTTTCAGGCTACTAGATGTTTGAACTAACTCTAGGTCCGAAGGAGAAATTTGAAGAAAATAAAATAATAATTCCAAAAAATAAGAATAACTCAATTTGGAATTATAGTTTAAAATTAATGACAAAATAACCTTGTGGTAAAAATATTTCAAAAATCCAGAATTAAGCACTTTTCACAATTTTCTCATTTTCATTATATAATTCAAATTGACCAATATTTTAATAAAAAAATTCATTATAAGGGTATTAAAATTTAAAAAAAATTAAAAAAACTCATTATTTTATCAAAAAACATGCACATAAATTTTCTCTATCAGTCTCCAAGGGAACTTGGCCTAAGTCCGGCGCTTCATAGCCAACCTGGTGGGTAGATGTTTACCCTTCACCAGGTTAATGAATAAAGGGGTTAAATATGAATGGGATAATGATTGTAAATAAGCATTCAACAATATCAAAAGATATATCCTGATCCCACCAGTTCTGAAGCCACTAGTTGAGGGGTGACCACTCATTTTGTACATAACCGACTTGGACCGGTCATTATGCACCTTCCTCACACATAAGAATGATTTTAGTAGTGAGAACAACCTATATTACCTTAGTAGAACAATGAATGATGCTAAAACTAAATATTCAGGGATAAAAAAGAACTGCCTAGCCCGGATCTTCATGATTCAAAAACTCAGGCACTATCTACAACACCATGAGGTCCACCTGGTCTCTCCCTGAAACCCACTCAAATATATCCTCAACAGTCCCATGCTATCTGGACACCTATCACAATGGGTAGTCATCCTAAAATAGTTTGACATATTATAAGTACCTCAGAAGGCCATCAAAGGATAGAAATTAGTAGACTTCCTGGAAGAGCACCCCTCATAAGAAACAACACCATTAGATGCCGAAATTTTGGCTGAAGAAGTGTTCTTTATACAGGAGGACCCCTAGACATGAGAAATATAATTTGATGGTACTTCCAGAAGCCCGATAGGGAAAATGATAGAGTTTCCCATGATAAAAAAAGTGGGGCTATAAGTTATACTTGTATCCCTAAAAAAGGCCATTTTGCCTTACTCCTTCCTTCTTTCGGAGGGATGTACAAATAATGAAGCAGAATAACAGGCCCTCTTTGCGGGCCTAGAGCTGGAACTTCATGCACGAGCCAAACACTTGAAGGTAAAAGGTGATTCAGAGTTAGTCTTCAAACAGGTCAATGATGACTTTATTGGCCCCCTTTATGAACCATGATTGAGAAATGATGGCAGAATTCTCATCAGAACCAACGTTGACCTATGTCCCCCAGTCACAAAATGATCAAGATGATGCTTTGGAAAATACATCCACAACCCCAGCTGATCTAGAGTGAGATGAAATGATTATTAGCATTTCCCACCATCAGATAATCTTTCCATTTATCCAGAACAATATGGAGGAGATTGATGAAATTATCCCCATTTATTAGCCTTATGGTCACACCAACGGCTGTATGACTCCCATTAAAAATTACCACCAGAGGGGGGGGGGGACTCCTATCAGATAGGGCTAGAAGGGAATAGATCCGAAGATGGGTAGTCAACTTTGTCTTGTACAATGGGGTAAACCAAGAAAAGTTTCTCTACAAATGAGGCCTTGACAGAGTCCTTCTCAGGTGCATTGATGGAGAAGAGACTACTGCCATCATGAAAGAAGTTCATGACGAAGATTGTGGAGTGAACCAATCATCAACTAGGATCTCTCATAAAATCTGAAGACTTGGATTTTACTGGCCCACTATGATACATGATTTTTCCATATTTTTCCAAGAAGTACCATTTCTACCAAGTTCATGCCAATTTTATTCATCGACCCCTGGAGTTAATTCTTACAAGTACTCTTGGCCATTTTACACCTTGGGGATAGATGTTGTGGGACTATATCCCCCCTGCTACATCTAGACAATTCAAGTTCATACCCACAACAACAAAATTCTTTTCCAAATGGGCTTAAGCCATACCCATTAAAGAATTCAGGGTGAAAATAATTGTTAGCTTTGTAAAGGCCAACATCATTACCAGATTTGTTGTCCCTCACAAAATACTGATAGACAATGACACCAACTTCTACTCTGATGAGTTTGAAAAATTACACCAATAGTATAAAATCAAAGCCAACCATTCATCATGCTACCATGTGGTGGCCAATGGGATGATATAGGCTTTCGATAAGACTTTATCCAACATAATCCAAAAGATGGTAGATAATAATAAGAAATTGTGTCCATACAAGCTTATTTATGCTTTATGGGCTTATTGGACCACGTCCTTCACTGCCACCTAGGAAACCCCATACTCACTAGTACACAGGGTAGAGGTGGTTTTGCCTATAGAAATTCAAGTTCTGTCACTTCGTGTGGCCATTTGAGATCAAATTTACATGGAAGATCAATCCCAGATACGATTTGATGAGTTGGAGCAGCTAGATGAGAAAAGGCTGCGCACTTTGCACCACTTGTAAGCCTACCAAAATCAGATCTCACGATCCTTCAACAAAATGGTTTGCCTTCAGTCTTTCCTCAAAGGAGATACAATTTTGGTCCTTAGAACCCCAATGATACTCAGTAAGAAGCCCCCAAAGCTTTAACCAAAGTTGGAGGGGCCATATATCATACATAGGGTCTATTCCAATAGATCATACTCTTTGATATCAATGGAAGGATAGCTCATCAATTTTCCCACAAATACAAGGTTTCTGAATAAGTACTTCGTGTAACATCAACGACCATTCACAGTCCAAACTCGATGACCCTAAACTATGAGTTATAGTATTATCCACATGAAATTAAACCGTATGAAACTCATCCATAAAAGATGACATTAAACTGTGATTCTAATGTCCTCACTGCATGACTCTAAACTACACAATATAGTTTCCAAACTGCAATAAGTTAAACTGCATATCATAAATCATCCTAATCGCATGAAGATAAATTGAACGATCCCTCCGATAACTATTTATGAATTTATTCCCATTCATTAGTGGGATATGTATAGATTCCTCGATCCTTGATCTGGGCTCAGCCCCACCCTATAAAAAAAATAAAAAAAATCCTCTATCAGATCCTCTATCTCCCTACATTTATGAGGGAACCCTTGTCACTCCTTGTTTCTCACGTAGAGTATAAATCATGTGACATTGGTATCAATATTAAGGATTAAAGGTTGTGGGCACAGTGGAAGCGTGTGGGTGGATGTGCCCACTTGGATTTTTGTCATTAACAATGATCAATTCGGGATCAATACGATGATAAATGCCAGTCTCCATGGATCGAATCACAGAAATAGACAACGAAAAGGAAAGTCCCAGAACCAAAATGTAGGATCATTACAGGTTTATTATAATTAATTTTACAATTGAAAAGAAATAACTTTTGGGTGTTCTTTCTTCGTTGATGTTCTTGATCACGTTCCAATGTGATTCATCGTTGCGTCGTAGAAGCCAAGTGTAGACTTCCTCTAGAGGTGATCCACACATGTACCTCGTATCTCAGGACGTCACCAAAGGAGTCTATGGGTGCTAGCGTGGAGAAAACTTTTCTTGTGTTGTCCGCCTTAGATTGTCTTGATCCGATGGAAGAGGATCTCTCTCGGTCTTGAGAGCATTCTTGGAGGAAGAGGTTCTTTTGGACTTGAAATAATTCTCCAGAATTGTTGTGTACAACGATTCACTTGTGTAAGGAAAAGAGTTGGGGTTGTGAGGATATTTATAATTGGGTTTGAGGTTGTAGAGTTATGAAAATAAATAAACACGTTATTAATTTTATTTATTTTATTAACTCCCTTTTAAAAACCCCATGTCGAGTCATTAATTCCTTGACATGTGCCCACACTGATTATAATAAATATCATTTAATAAAATGATATTTCCTCAAAATCCCGACTGAAAAAACTACACGACGTGTACTTGTTTTTCATTGAAAACTACACGGCGTGTACATTCAATGTACATGGCATGTATATCTTGTTTTCATTTATTCATTTCTATTCCAAAATAAAAACTACAAGGTGTGTACATTTAATAATACATTTCTTGTACTTGTTTTCAAAATAAAACTACACGGCGTGTAATCATTGATACACGACGTGTACTTTTTTTATTTTATTCTTCCTCCAACATTAAAAAAATTTAGGATTCCTTGAATAATTATTAAACCACGTACAGGAATAATCATTATTCTAATTGAGATACTTGAATACACTTAGGCCTCTTTCTCGTTGGCATTAGGAGGGATTTCCTAAAGTCCAAGATTACTGTCTAGCAACGGGTCAAGGCACCCAAGAGAAAGAAGTTGACGCCGCATTGACATATCACCTCATACGAATGCTTACTGTGTAATTTAATCCCTTTATCTCAATATCTCATCAAGCAGGTTTCATGGAAGTGTCATAAACCTATATGCTTGATCCGTCATTCTTTGACTACTTGAAATAAACTTTTCGTTTACACCATGGCCATGGAATTTAATGCGAAAGTTCTATTTCAATCAAAGGGCCGAGATATCAACTTCCATAAATGGAAGGTACAAATCCTTCCTCAACTTATCCATTAACAACATGTCACTCGTGACACACCCAACATACCCCACTTCCCGCCAACTGTCTTCATGACGATTTTGGTCAGTAAATCTAAGTGCACGAGTCATGACATGAGTTAATGATAATCTTACACTCTAAGGACCATTACACATGCTCGTAGATAGAAATGTCTGATGAAACCAAGACATGTAGAATTTATACTGGTGGGTATGTTCTCATAATCTCCCATCTTGGATATTTACAAGTGCGAAATCTATGAGAAAGAGTCTCGTCTTTTTACGAGTACTCGCACATGATGGTCTGTATACTATGTGTCGTATCATAGTATGTCATCCAACCATAGAACTTTATTTAAGAATATTGTTATATCATTTCATGGTTATCATCATAGAAAGGATCTGCCATGACCTTATCAATGCAAAAAATATTCCAGGACATTATTATATTATAGTCATGCATAAAAATGAACAATATATAATAAGTGAACATTCATGTAATCAAAGTACAAAATAGTTGGTTCTCAGAACACCAACACTTACAAACTCCCACTTGGACTAGAGCCAACTACCTACGACTTTTAGTCAGCTAGACCTTACATGATGATCATGTTTCTGCTGAGTCAAGGCTTTAGTCAAGGGGTCCGCCACATTGTCTTCTGTGTAAATACTGATCACTGAAACTTCACCTCTATGAGAAAAAACTCTCAAGAGATGATACTTCCAAAGTATGTGCTTTGTCCACTGATGTGACCTTGGCTCTTTTTCAAGTGCAACCACTGCAGTATTATCACAATAGAGTGTGATAGGATCTTTACTGCTTGGTACTACATCCAGCTCTTGGATGAATCTTCGCATCCATACTACTTCTTTAGCTGCCTCAGAAGCTGCGATATACTCGGACTCTACTGTTGAATCTGCCACCACACTTTTCTTTGAGTTTTTCTAGCTCACCGCACCTCCATTCAAACTGAAGATGTATCCAGTTTGTGACTTCATGTCATCTTGATCAGTCTAGAAACTAGCATCTACATGTCCTCTGATGACTAATTCCTCATCTCCTCCATAAACCAGGAACATATCCTTAGTACGCCTCAGATACTTAAGGATAGTCTTGACTGCCATCCAATGGCGGTCTCCTAGATCATATTGATATCTTCCTACTGTACTTAATGCGTAAACAACATCTATCCTCATACATAGCATATCATACATGGTTGACCCAATCGCGGATGTGTAAGGGATACTTTCCATTCTCTTTCTTTCCTCATGTGTCTGAGGACACATTTTATTGGAAATATGAATGCCATGTGACAGTGGAAAAAATCCCATCTTGGACTGTTCCATAATGAATCTCTTCAGTATCTTGTCAATGTATGTACTTTGAATTAGGCCCAGCATTCTCTTGGATCTATCACGATGGATCTTGATCCCAAGAATATATGCTGCCTCTC
Organism: Viscum album; assembly: GCA_963277665.1. Lineage (NCBI taxonomy): Eukaryota > Viridiplantae > Streptophyta > Magnoliopsida > Santalales > Viscaceae > Viscum > Viscum album. Next base: position 1,368,356,155 of record OY728143.1, read on the forward strand.
CCCAGTCTTTCATTGAGTAGAATTTATCTTAACATGCCTTAACTGACTGTAAGATAGGTACTTCTTTTCCAATTAGTAATATATCATCAACATATACAATTAGGAAACGACTGCACTTACACTAAAACTTTTGTAGAAACAAGGCTCACATTCATTCTTAACAAAGCCAAATTACATTACAGCTTCATCAAAACGAATGTTCCATGACCTTGATACTTTCTTAAATCCATAAATGGATTTTTACAACTTGGATACCTTGTTGGCATCCTTTGGAGTCACAAACCCTTCAGGTTGTGTCATGTAGACATCTTCCTGGAGGTTCCCATTAAGGAATGCTATTTTGACATCCATTTACCAAATTTCATAGTCATGGTAAGCGAAAATGGCCAATAGGATTTTGATGGATTTCAGCATCGCAACCAGTAAAAAGGTTTCATCATAGTCAATTCCTTGACGCTGTCTAAATTTTTTTACAACTATTCGTGCCTTATAGGTTCTGACTTGCCCCTCCATGTCCAGTTTCTTCTTGAATACCCATTTATTACCAATAGGCTTTACATCAAATAGAGAATCTACCAAAATACAGACTTGGTTTTGGTACATGGAATCCATTTCAGAATTCATGGCTTCTTGCCACTTGGAAACGTCTGTGCCTTAAACTTCTTCCTTGTAGGTAAGAGGATCATCATTATCAACCAATAATGAGTCACCATCCTCGGTGACAAGAAAACCATATCGTTCTGGTTCTCTCACCTCTCTCATTCCCCTACATAGTTCTCATGTCTCTGGAACAGATTGTTCTTCCACGACTGTTCTTGTACCAACTCTTGTGTATCTTGAGCCTCAACTTCATCGAAGTCTATCTCGCTCCCACAATCTATTTTGGAGATGTGCTCCCTCTCAAGGAATATGGCGTGTCTTTCCACTGTAACCTTTTTTTCTGAGGGGTTGTATAGGTAATATCCCCTTGTTTCTTTAGGATATCCTATAAAGATACACTTTGTTCCTCGGGGTGCAAGTTTGTTACCTGAAGAGGCCTTAAAAAATGCTTCTCTACTCTACACATGTAAATTCGATAACATGGCTTTGTTTCCACTCCATAACTCGTATAGAATACCATTTATCAATTTAGATGGTACTTGGTTTAGTATGTGTGCTGCTGTTTGTAATGCATATCCCCAAAAGGATAATTAAAGACTCACATTACTCATCATTGATCTCACCATGTCCAACAGGGTGTGGTTCCTCCTTTCACTTACACCATTCCATCGAGGTGTGTAAGGAGGAGTGAGTTGAGATAGAATCCCAAACTTTCGTAAGAAATCAATGAAGTCCTGATTAAGATATTATCCTCCTCTGTCTGAGTGGAGTTTCTTAATCTTCTTACCAAGCTGGTTCTCAACTTCATTCTTGTATTCTTTGAACCGATCAAAAGAATCTGACTTATACCGCATTATGTAAATATATCCATATATACTAAAATCATCAGTAAAAGTTATGAAGTATGAGAACCCACCCCTTGATTCAACTGGAAATGGTCCACACACATCTATGTGAACTAATTCTAGAAGCTCTTTAGCTCTTTTACCTTTCCTACTAAATGGGGATTTAGTCATTTTTCCTTGTAGACATGCATGACATACAACAAGTGGTTTTAGTTCAAAAGAATATAAATACCTATATTGATGTAATTTTGTCAAACATTTCTCATTGACATGACCTAGCTGGTGATGCAAAAGTTGGGTGTGGTATGAGTCATGTGAATTTACTTTTTCATCAATTTCCACTATTTGGTTTGTGTATTCTAACACATAAAGGCCATTATATAAATGTTCCCTACCTAAAAAATGTTATCTTTATAAAAGTAGCAACATCCACTTCCAAAATTGAAGATGAATCCATCAGTATCTAATCTGGATACTGAAATAATGTTTTTGGTTACAGAGGGTACATAATAACATCCTTTCAAAACCAAGACCATCCCAGTAGGCAATGTGAGATGGTAGTTGCCGACAGCTACAACAGTGAGTCTGGCTCCGTTGGCTGCTCATAGATCCACCTCACCTTGGTCAATCTTTCTGAATCTACTTGGTTTCTATATTTGGATACAAATGTGAGCACCACAAGCAGTATCTAATACCCAATTAGTATAAATAGATAGATTGCATTCGATAACAAACGCACCTGAAGATTCCCCTTGCTTCCTTGGCTAGGTGCAGTTTTTCTTCTAGTGTCCCTTCTTGACACATGCGAAACAAACAACATCTTGTTCCCTTGCCTCCCCTTTGATCTTCCTTTTCTTGGAAGGCCTTGAAGATGCTTTGGTCTTAAAGCTCTTCTCGTTCCATTTCCTTTTATTCACCATGAGGACAGAAGGATTTTCACGCTTCATGTCATTTTCCACTTGGCGAATGAGGATAAGAAGATCAGATAGAGACTTCTCAATGTTGTTCATGTTGAAGTTCACAAAAAAGTTAGAGAAGCTCTGGGGGAGTGTTGCAAGAATGAGATCGGTACCCAGTTCTTCGAGGAGTTTAAACCCTAGAACCTCCAAGCGATCAATTTATCCAATAAGCTTGACTACATGAGGCCCGGCTGGGGAACCCTCTCCAAGATTTCTCTGAAATAGATCCTTGGTGATCTCAAACCTTTCCTATCTTGCTCTCTCCTGGAATAGACCACAGAGGTTCTCGAGCATGATGTAGGCATCCATGTCTTCATGAGACTTTATGAGCTCACTAGGCATTGATGACAGCATCAAACATTGAACGTCGAGTGCATCACTCAAATGTTGATCATAGACCAGGAAATATTCATCACTCGCCCATTGGGCAGGCGGATCAGGAAGTGAGGACTCCAACACGTAAGACTTTCGTTCATGGCATAGGATAACCCGATTGTGCCTAAACCATTCCTGAAAGTTATTGCTGGTGAGGATATTGACTTTATACAGAATTTATTGCAGAGAAAATGTGGGTGATGAGTTTTTCATTTCGATTCTAAAAATTAAAAGAGCAGATTTATCAATACCTTTTGATTACATTTTATGAAAAATAATAAATGAATTTATTAATTCTCCCACTATTTTATCAAGTATCAATGGCCCTCACCGTTGAACTCAGAATATCCAGTTTCTTTGACATTCTAGTGGAAAGGATCCATATTCCCCTTCCCATAACCCCAACAAGGGTTGGTCAAGCTATTTGAAGGTATTTAGGTAGGCATATCTTTGCCAACCGTGAGCTTACAGTTCCTTGATCTATTGAGTGGACTCCCCAATATTGAAATCCAGACTTGGATTTTCTCAACTATTGCCTCTAATATTACATCAAGTCTAGCAAGGGATACTCCTCTTGATGTAATATGGTTAAGTCAACCCGAAACCTTTCATAAGGGATTCCTTTATAAAAGTAAGTGTCCCAACAAGGGTTGGTCAAACACATAGTTTTATTGAGTCTTTACCTTAATCAAGTAACAAAAGGCTTGGTCTGACTTAATATGGAATTTGAGGGATTTTATTCTTTATGCGTAGTTTTTCATTATCACATGCTTGTTAATATTAAGTGATGCTTGTTTAAGTGATTAACCATGTTCTGATAATGTTTACGCATAGTCTGGTTTTTATTTTATTCCATATTTGCATTCTTGTTTATTAATTATGTGATCGCGACAACACATAAATAATAAATAAACCATGTAATCAGACAGAATTAAAATAAGATGGAATGATCATGATATTCTATTGGTTAGCTTATCTAGCGGTTTTGATAAGCTAACCCTGACCTAGGGAAAACACCTTGAACCTGATGGTTCATGTTATGCAGCTCCCACCTGTCCACCGTTGTATCTTCTTAGGTTGGTTTCGCATCAGCTTCAGATTTCAAACCGTCTCCTTTGGCTTGGGAGATCCTCCATTACATGGGGTTTACATTAAAGAAACCATGGGAACGCATGCCCTACATTTTATTGGAAGAAGGCTCGCATGCCAACGAATTTAAATTAAACAAATTTAAATGAAACCATACACACACACAAGGGGTCTTTGGTCTAGCTCATGATCACCCATAGCATGCAATGACATTTACGCATATTTATAATTCATATTCTTTTAATCATTCTATTATTCAATATAAGTCGCGATTGAATTCAATTAATTATGATCTTATAATTAATCAATTATTTATTTTAAATTCCTTTCTGAATTTCCTTGAGATTCTTCTCATCCATATTACTTGTACGGTGTCTTTGTACATTTGGAGGAAACCTAGTGAAATTCCATTTCTGGAAAGTAAAAGGCGTGTAGTTTATATTTAAACGACGTGTATTTCTTTCAACTTTTATCCAAAGTACACGTCGGGGTATTTGGCATGTTTTCTGTACTTTGGAAATTTTGGAGTACACGATGTGTAGATAAATCATACACGACATGTACTTCCTTGTTATGTAGTAACTGGCTTGGAAATCCCGTGTACATGGTACACAGATTCTCTTTTGTACACGGTTTCACTTGGGCCGGATCGGACTACACGGCGTGTTGCTTCAACATACACACCGTGTATTCCGGTTCCCACACACTGTTTAATTCTGGTCAATACAGCGTAATAAATACTTAGGCATACTCAATTCACACGGTGTGGTTTTGCGGACGAGTGCCGGTTTGTTGAACCAAAGTACATGGCATGTAGTTTTTAATTACACGCCGTGTATTCCTATGTTGTACAGACAGAAAGAACGGCTCCTCCGGATGAGTTCCTAATTTTTATTTTAATCAAAAATTAAAATTAAAAGGTCGTTTCTGTGATATGAATCGAGAAATGAAGGAGGAAGAATAGATCTCATTTATTCATATTAGAGAATGATTTATCTTGAATTAAATCAAATATAAATGAGTAAATTATCAACGAAATTAAATAACTATAATAAACATTGTAACCTCCCTTTGATACCAATTGAAGGTTCTGGGCGCAGCAGAAGTGCGTGGGTGGATGTGCCCACTTGGATTTTTGTCATTAACAATGATCAATCCGGGATCAATACGATGATAAACACCAGTCTCCACAGATCGAATCACAGAAATAGACAAAGAAAAGGAAAGTTCCAGAACCACAAAGTAGGATCGTTACAGGTTGATTATAATTAATTTAATAAATTGAAAAGAAATACCTTTTGGGTGTTCTTTCTTCATTGATGTTCTTGATCACGTTCCGATGTGATTCGTCATTGCGTCGTAGAAGCCAAGTGTAGAATTCCTCTAGCGGTGATCCACACGTGTGCCTCGTATCTCGGGACATCGCCAAAGGAGTCTTTGGGTGCTAGTGTGGAGAAAACTTTGCTTGCGTTGTCCACCTTAGATCATCTTGATCCAATGGAAGAGGATCTCTCTCGGTCTTGAGAGCATTCTTAGAGGAAGAGGTTCTTTCATCCTTGAAAGAATTCTCTAGAATTGTTGTGTACAACGATTCTCTTGTGTAAGGAAAAGAGTTGGGGTTGTGAGGATATTTATAATCTGGTTTGAGGTTATAGAGTTATGACAATAAATAAACACGTTACACATTTTATTTATTTCATTAACTCCATTTTGAAAACCCCATGTCGAGTCATTAATTCCTTGACATGCACCCACACTGATTATAATAAATATCATTTAATAAAATGATATTTCCTCAAAATCCTGACTAGAAAAACTACACGGCGTGTATTAATATATACACGGCGTGTACTTTTTTTTCATTGAAAACTACACGACGTGTACATTCAATCTAAATAACGTGTATATCTTGTTTTCATTTATTCATTTCCTTTCCTAAATGAAAACTACATGGCGTGTACATTTAATAATACACAGGGTGTACTTGTTTTCAAAATAAAACTACACGATGTGTAATCATTGATACACGACGTGTACTTGTTTTATTTTATTCTTTCTCCAAAATTAAAAATATTTAGGCTTCCTTGAATAGTTATTAAACCATGTATTGGAATAATCATTATTCTACTTGAGATACTTGAATACACTTAGTGTGTGACCCTCTAGGCCTCTTTCTCGTTGGCATTAGGCGGGTTTGCCTAAAGTCCAAGAGTATTGTCTAGCAACGTGTCAAGGCACCCAAGAGAAAGAAGTTGATGATGCATTGACGTATCACCTCATACGAATGGTTACCATGTAATATAATCCCTTTGTCTCGATATCTCATCAAGTAGGTTTCATGGCAGTGTCATAAACCTATATGCTTGATCTATCATTCTTTTAATACCTAAAATAAACTCGTCGTTTACACCATGGCCATGGAATTTAATGTGATAGTTCTATTTAAATCAAAGGGCCAAGATATCAACTTCAATAAATGGAAGGGACAAATCCTTCCTCGACTTATCCATTAACAACATGTCACCCGTGATGCACCCAACATACGCTACTTCCCGCCAACTTTCTGAGCGATGGTTTTCGTCAGTAAATCTAAGTGTGTGAGTCATAACATGAGTTAATGATAATATTCCAGTCTAAGGACCGTTACACACGCTCGTAGATAACAATGTCCGATGACCCCAAGACATGCAGAATTGCTACTGGTGGGTCTGTTATCATAATCTCCCATCTTGGAGATTACCAAGTGTGAACTCCATGAGAGAGAGTCTCATCTTCTTACGAGTACTCGCACATGACGGTCTGTATACCATGTGTCCTATCATAGTATGTCATCCAACCGTAGAACTTTATTTAAGAATATTATTATAGAATTTCAAGGTTCTCATCATAGTAGGGATCTTCCATGACCTTATCAAGGAAAAAAATATTCCAGTACATTATTATATTATAGTCATGCAGAACAATAAACAATATATAATAAGTGAAAATTCATGTAATCAAAGTACAAAACAGTTGGTTCTCAGGACACCAACCCTTAAAAGGATTAACTTAAGTAAACAAACTATAGAGTAATATAGTAGACCCAACATTTGTAGTGGATGAACCAAATATTCCCCTACTTCTATTTCTGAGCTAGATCACTATAGGGAATATTCATAACTACGTATTTCTTGATTCATTCCCTTGAAGGATACATAGTGAAGCCCGGATTTGGCATCCTAGTCCAGCCACCAACAAAAAAATGCACTCGTATGTCCCTATGAATGGACCAAACCATTATAGGGAACATTTAGAACTACGCATGGCTTGATTCATTACCTTTAAAGATACATAGTGACACCCAGATCTGGCATCCCAACCCAAATTCCCCTTCCTCCATGCATAGGTTAGACTCATACGAGGAGTCCATGAAAGTTCCTAACCACATGATAGTAAACTGAAATATTCTTCAATAGTCACGTGCGACTTGATTCTCAATGTTACAAGATCCCGTGCATGCCTCCCACTCATAAGAAGTCAAAAGATCATGCTTCCCCCTATACATAGGAGTCAGATCTATGTGGAAGCTCCATTAGTTCATGAATAATCACAGTCTGTGTATTTCTTATGTTCCCAAACACATCTTTCCCATTTTTCAAACTCCATACTTTGGGAAAACTTGGATCCCCAAAAACATTCATTTCCATCTGAGATGGAAGGCTAGTGTCCTGCAGACACCTTTGTTTGGCGATGCACATCATGCCCTGATGGATCTTCATATTTCTCCTACAAAATGACCGTCAATCAAAGGAAAATTCATCCTCATTAGAGTCCTATCCTACCTCGGTATGCCCGATGGCTTCCAATCCCCATGTCATCCCTCTTGATCCAAGTTACCCCCTGGGAATACAGTTTACACCTTATATCATCACTCACATATAAGGAACACCAAAAAACCCCATCCATGATTAAATCAAAGATTTTAATGATATTTGTGACTACATAATTTCCTCCCTCCATGGCTCTAAATTGAATGCATAATTTCCTCACCTCACGACGTTAAACTACAGGACCATAATCATCCTTGTTTTATGATGTTAAACTGCGTATCATTGGTTTAATCTTAATGTGATCTATGCTGTTGATTTTTATATTCTTAAGTTGTGATACAAAATCCTTATAATCCCTTGTTTATCTCACCAAACATATCTCACGTGATCTTAGGGATCTTAGCAAGAGATCCACCATGACATTATGGAAAAACAGTCTAGGAATTTGGTCCTAGCAGCATGAATCTAAAAGGCATGTCACGGTTCCCTTCCTCATAAGGAACCCCAAGTCCTGGCTATACGACATTAAACTATAGGGTACCCCAAATATGGGATGAATGCCTCACCCTGTGTATGAGTCAGATTTACGAAAGGGATACCTGATTCCATGAGAAAATCACATCCCGAATGTCACTAATGTATCTAGATACACTCCTTAAATAACTCAAACTCCATGCTTTAATTAATCCTGAATCCCCATAATCCTCCTTTGCCATCGAAAATGGAAGGCCAGTGTCCCGTATACACCTTTTTTTGGATATGCACATCATACCCCGATGGATCTGCATATGTCACCTACAAAACAACATTTAATCAAATGAAATTTTGTCCTCAGTAGAGTCCTCTCCTATCTCAGTACACCCAATGGATTCCAAGCCTCATGACCTCCCTCCTAATTCTAAGTCCCTCAAAGTCATGGTTTACATTCTCTTTTCTACCCACATCTTGGATATATCAGAACATGCTGGCCCGATTCATCTTTGGTCTTTCATGAGGTTACTGTAAAATAAAGATACCCTGTCCATATGCATGAATTCGATCCTCATACAAGAGGGAAATATTCCCCCACTTATTTCTAAGTTTCCTAAAGAATTTTAGTTAAAATAAATGTCCCTTTTCATGTTCAGGAACACCCCTTGTTAAAGGTCATATGCCGTGTTCAGAAAGGTCCCAATATCCATACTCCTTTAGAGTCATTGGAGATGGAAGGCTAGTGTCTTGCAGACACCTTTGTATAAATATGCACATCATGCCCTAGAGGCTCTGCATATGTCACCTAAAAAACAACCATCAATCAAAGGAAAAATTGTCCTCAGGAGAGTCTTTTCCAGTTTCTTTACGCTCAGAGGAAATCCACGCCCCATATCACCCCATGGATTTGGAAAACCCCTCTAGATAACGGTTTAAATATCCTACCCTTTTATTGAATGCTCTGACATTAAAAATATTTCTAATTGAATTGACCATTAACAAACTCTCCCTTATGAAAGTAAGAATCATGTGGGAACAGTTGCCCACTCAAAGCCGATATGAATTTCCCTAATACTTTTAGACATCATCAATCAGATAGGCCACCCACTATGGATACCAACATCAAAATAAATTCAAAGTGTTGTAAATAATCCCAAGCCATCGAAAATGGAAGGCTAGTGTCCCACAAACACTCTTGTTTGACTATGTGCATCATGCCCTGGTGGCTCTGTATATGTCGCCTATAAAACAACCATCGATCAAGGGAAAATTCATCTGCAGGAGAGTCCTCTATTACGTCAGTATTCCTGAAATGGATCCCTAGCCTCATTCATGTCCAAAACTAACAAATTTAGGGTCAAGAAAAATCCCTCATTCATGTATGAAATTTATTAGGACATTACCAGCCGATGAATCCAGAATTGGGGCCCCTGCCCTGTCAAGTTTGGTCAAAGATGTTCAACAAAAAACATCAGTAATAAGTTTGATTGGCAGGACTGTGAACTGCCAGTGAAAAAGACTCCATACTCTACAGAGTGAAAATCTATAAAGGGAACCTCTATATAGAAGTCAAGTATCAGTTCGTTAAACCTTTACTATGTATGGTTAAAAAAATGATCTGAGCTATCAAAAGAGACGTAAATCTTGTTGGGTCAAAAAACCGTAAAGGGAGGCCTATGAAAAAGTCATGTTATACCCACTAAGCCTGTGTCAGGTAGGCTTAGAAAAAATTTAGGGTAACAATGAAAAAGGCACAAAAGTTTGTCAGGTTTTCCATAAAACCTCATCAATAGTATAACTACGCTCGGTAAGTCCCGTGGCTTAGGAAAAAAATTAGAGCCCGATTTGATTAATTCAATTTACTGTTTCAGATCATGGATTAAAATTAAAACCTGATCAAAATTATGTTTATATAATTAATTGTAATCAATTGACATGACAGAAAAAGATAAATAAAAATCATTTGAAGGCAAATTAGTTTCATCAAGTTAAACAAAAAATGGAGGAACATCTCCAGTTCGGAGTCTCTCTATAGTATCAAAAGGAAAATTAGTACACATAATGATTTGAGGAAATTCACAATAAGGCCCAGCTCGCCCTTTATAGAAAAATGGAAAGTGACTGTTGCAGGAGCTCAAGAGTTTGTTCTAAAGAATCCCTCTCATCTGCTGCATCCTTGACTGTTGGATGAACCCATTCCATAATGACTTTAAGATCCCACCCTTTCTTCTATATATCTTTTTAATTGGCACACGAAGAGGGAAGTTGAGCCCTCAACCTTGATGCGCAGGCCTCTCACTCCCACATATCTTCCTTTTGGATGATCACCAAATCACGAGCCTTCGCCTCTTTGTCCGTTCGATTATCGATTTCCTCCAAAAAATCTCATAAGGTCATCACTTGATGATGGGAAGAATTGAACTTGGAAAGATTATCCTCACAAGAAGATAGGTATTCCAGAGCTGTGAAGATTTGATAGATAAGGAGATGTAAGTTCCGATAATCAAAGACACCAGAACCCAACTTGGTGAATAACCGCTAGAAGTTTTCAGTCTTTTCAGTAAATCTAGCCATAGGTGTTTCCATGGAAAGGGCACATAACTAACGCCATACCTATTTTCGCACTGCTTAGTGCCTCCCCGCAACACCAATACCTTGATCCTACCCCGAAATAGGTCTATAGGTAGGAATTTTCATTATAGGAGTGGGAAGGTAGCTAATATAGGTTACACAATATGAGGGGCTCTCTTTACCCTTATATGGTTCAACCATTGGAGCCGGACGTGGAAGACTATCCGTGACTTCTTGGGTGTGCAGTGATACTCTGCTGGGGACAGCCTCATTAGGGTCATGGGAAATATCCATATGAGAGGATCAGTCTGAATCACTCCCCACTGAGATAGGACTCATTGATGAAGCCCCTTCCAGACGCTTCTGGCGGTGAATCAAGGTCTTCTTACCACAAGGGAAGGAATAAGTGGCATATCCATCATGACTGCTACAGGGACATGAATAGAAGACGCAACCGTCACACTCATCATAGAAGAAGGAATGTGTGGCATGGTCATCAGGGTCAGATCGAGTTAAATAATAGTTAAAGGATTCTGGACTTTCCGAACAAGTTTTCTCAGCACCCCGTAAGGGTTACAACACACCCATAATTAGGAATATTCCAGGAACAGAAAAGTGGATCCCATCGTATTGGGGATGATAACTTCCATAGCGGCACCTTCCCACATCATCATAATCCATAACTGGCGAATAATTATGGGATTAGATTCTCCCTTTAACCAAATAGTAGGAAGAAGCACCATTTTTTGAAGGCACCAAAATTTTCTGGAAAACCGGTAAGGGGGGTATGAATCACAAATGGACACTCTACCTATGTGAGCAGTTAGAATCCTATCTCGAAGCACAATAATGTATGAGTGTTCCTATGAAGAACCACCCCTGTTGCCTCTTAATGACCCATGAGGAGTAGGATGCGGTGAAAATGAGAAGTAAGAAGCATCGTTCAGTAGCCTGATTGCATCACTAATGCTTAAAGTCATGGTATGAACAACAAAAATGTTGAGAAGGGAAGGTTGAAAGACGGAACGAGGAACCATTGCAGTGTGTCGATATTCATAGAAAGGGAAGTGTTATGACATCCACCCATAAAGGAATTTAAACGGCTCTCTAAGATGATGTGGAGGCCTACCTTCTTGTATATGTCCCAATAGTTCATAAAATCAGGTGAGAGTAAGAGTGGCCATATTAATTGGTCGACCCTCTTCTAGCACAACTTCCATCATCAAAGTACAGGATCAGACCCTAGTATATACATCATAGGATGGGATGAGCCATCCACTCAAAAACATGGAAAAGAAACCTTCTAATCTAAGTGTAGTTGGAACATCAGGTTGAAGCGCATATCCCGGGTGGTATATCTTTCCGCTTTGAGGGTAGCACAATATGCCCCCAGAATCTGTCGAGACTCGTGAGATGGATGATTTCGACTACGGTGAGCTCTCATTTTAGGCCCATTAACCCAATGAAATGAACTTATCTACACCTATAATGGGATAATAGAGCAAGGATGAATGGGATGATCAATTAATCCCTCTGCCATAACCAGTCGGATCCTTGTCAATGGGGACACATGGTCAGTGTTATCCCAAGTGGTGGTTGTTGGAAGAAACTCGTCATACATCTCTCCAAGGATGGGGAGTCCTCCAAGCTGGTGGATGTCCCATAAGATGATTCCCACATCCCCATGCAACAAATGGAAGGTGTTGGTGCTTGAACACTAGTGGGTTAGCAGCTCATGAAGTATTTCACATGGGGAGAAGGATGAAAACTGAGAAATCCAGGATTCTTGATATAAGTTCACCGCCTTCAAATGGTCAGGGGAATCTAAACAGGTTTGATGTACCCAGAATTCCCATAAACATTCTTCATAGAATCATCCTTTGGATCACAGGTTCCACTTGGTGCTCCACCCACCATTAGGGTTTTCTCAGGAAATGTTGATAATAGACAGGTACTCTTGGGCGACTAGTCTTGAGGCTGTGTTGTGACACCTGTGATAACCATGGGTCCACACCAAGCCTTCTAAAATGAACAAATTTTCCTGAATCAGAGTAGATATGACTTTTATTGCTGGGGAAATATTGGCATGATCATTTCCTTACAGTTCTTATAAGAGAATGAAAGGGATATTGGGGTCAACCAACGACAAAGGAACGTCATCAGAAAGACCAAATCCATAAAGTGGTAACTGTACGGACAATGGGAAAGTTAGGAGCTCTGGTGTGAGGAGATATTTTAAGAAGAAATCACAAGTAACAATTTAGGATCAAAGATGGTCTTCACTTTCCCCCCACCATGGATGCTCTTGTATTCATCGATTTAATCAAAGCCTATAAAAGAGACATTGTAGCCTACATAGGAAAATTCAAAAGCCTTCAAAAAGTTAGTCCAATAAAAAATTGTTGGATAAAGGCCCCACAAAAATAGCTAAAGGACTTAAAAATATGTCTGCATAGGGATGCACATACTTTTCTCAGAAACTGTACGTGGTAGCCATTTCTTGCGTGGTGCATGATACGTGGAAGCAATCCTTACGTGCTACATGGTATGCAAAGATAATCCCCAAATACTGATACAATATGCAGAATCATTATATCACATACAACAATGGTATGAGAAACACCTGTGAGGCATTGGACCGCGGAGCACTGACTAGTGAATAGAAGGATTCAAAGAAAGCAGATATCATGAACCAAGGTAGAGAATCCCGCCTTTTTATCACATAAACTCTCATTACATTTTACAAAATCTAGGATCTTTAAGGTTTAGTGTCTTAGAAACCAGGAACTTAAAACATGAAAACATAAAACATTATTCTTAGACACTTGAAAGGATTCTCCTCATGTTCATCCTAGGTTCATTACTGTATATCATAACCTGGGGACATACATCAAAAGAAAGGGTGAGCAGAAGGCCTAGTAAGGGAAACAAGAGAAACATTTAACATGTGAACTTGAGATACATCAACTATGTCATGAAAAAGAACTTTAAGGCATGAGAGAGAAATCATGTGGCATATCATAATAAAAATAACATTTTTCATAACTTTAATATTTGGCTACATAATTTAACATAGACAATCATGAACATATCACCAAGGTCCATCCCCAAGTTGTCATTTGAAAATTACCAAGGTTATTCACCAAGATATCGTGAAAATTGTAATCTCTAATGGTTACATCATTACCCAATGCATTGGAGCGCTATCAGGGAGAACACTTAAATTTGCCTTTATTATCATGTGAGACACATATATCATCATCAAACATTTTATAAATAACCCATATATCATAAAATAAATGGGTTTCATTTCATAATCATAACGTTTTAAAAACTGCTTCAAAGACATGATCTTTACGTCACTTTAAACCCACGGAAGGGGGGAGTGGGTTTCATGTATGTAAATCCCAGAATTTAAAATAGATAATTTTGTTATATATGTGAATAACCCTGTATAAATAAGATCTTTGAGTATTCACTTTGTAACATAAAATAATTTTGAAAAAAGAGAGAGGCATTTTGAGATGAAAATTCTGCAGCATAACGACTATGTTTCGGGGTTTTAGAAAACATTGAAAAGAGAGGGGAAATGGGTCAAAAAATCATAAGTGACCCATAAAATAGTATAGGGACAGAATAATAAGGATATATGAACATGATAATGAAATTTCAAGGACATACCATTTGAAATGAAAAACATGGAAGGAAGACAAAAATTAGATTTCTCTTATGAAAATTCGGCAGCCTAACGACGTCACTTAAACTTCAACAAAAATGAATTGAAAAGATCAAATAGGGTCCCTCATAATATTAACATAAGATTACAGTATGATAGATATAGAGATAATACCCCAACATAATAAAAAGGAAATTGAAAGACTTGACATGAAAGTAGAACTTCAAAAAGAGAAGGGTGAAAGAACAACTTAAAAATTCGGCAGCCTAACGACGCCACTTAAAACTTCAAAATACTGAATTTAAGAGATCAAATGGGGTCTCTCATTATATGATCATAAAATATCAGTATGATAGATATAGATATCATACCCCAACATAATAAAAAGAAACATGAAATACTTGACAAGAAAATAGAATTTGAAAATGAGAAGGGTGAAAGAATCCGTTACAAAAATTTCGGCAGCCTAACGGCGCCACTTAAACTTTCATAAAATGAAATGATTAGAGTAAGAGGGGGTATTTCATCATATGAACATAAAAAGGACAGTATAATGAATATAAAAGAACATCCTCCAACATAGGAACATGGAGCATAAAATAAATGACTTAAAAGGGAGCATTTGAAAAGAAAGAGAGAGTTTGGATCCCTTACCTTAAAACGTAACTCTTAAAACTCAAAGGTTGGGACATTGAGGGCTTGGGGGCACCTTGGGAGGACTCCTTGGGAGGTAATGAGACCAAAACTTTGTTGGGGGAGAGTGGGGATTCGAAATGATGAGAGGATTGCTTGGTATTTATAGGGAAAGTGAGGGGACAAGGCATTAATGGCCAAGGGACACCTCAAAAGTGGTTTTCTCAAAACCATGTGATCTCCCATGGTATTTCCCATGGATTTAGGCCACATGGGGAACCCATACAATAATTCATCACCTTTGGTCGTCCAACCCATAAAATATCTCATGACATCATCATGACACAGTTTTGATGTCATTAAACATACCGAAACCCTAAAACTGTATTTTCACTATTCATTGAAAATTCAACTTTCTCAGAAAAATCCCAAAATTTCACCTTAACCAAATATCAATGCTCTGATTTGAAAAATGAACTCCATTTTATAAAAATAATTTTCTAAATATTTTTAATTTATTTTTTAAATAAATACACTATTCACCGAAAATTCATTTTTTTCAGAAAAATCCCCAAAAATTACCTTAACATAATATCGATGCTCTGAGTTCAAAAATGAAATCCATTTTATAAAAATAATTTTCTAAATATTTTTATTTTAATTTATAATTAAAAAAAACTATTCACCCAAAAAAACTAATACTTGAATAATAATTTATGAAACCATTATTTAACCATTTTATTGAATCACATTACTTAATCAAGGTGCATAGATTATATTAATACTTTCTTTAAGTGAAATTAATAATACATTTGGACACATTACTAATCCTAATCATAAAATCACTATTCATAATTTACTATTTATCAAAAATCAAGTTGATCTTATTAGACTCTAAATTTCGTACTGGACATAATTGTAGAAGACCATTTTTTGAATATAATTACACATTTTTTATTATTTAAGGTTTACATAAACATTTTTAAAATACCCTTTTTCTAAAATTCATCAAAAATATGCATACTATATTTATCCGGACATTTGAAAAGTTATAAACATCATCATAAGAAGAAATCCCAATTTTATTTAAAACAAAGGATTACACAAGGTAGTTATGGTCTCCTTACATATCCCCTTATCACACCAACATAGGACCTAAGTGTAAGGTGTGCTAAGGTGAGAGAGTCTGAGGGAGGCTCGACCAATATCGCACGAGTAGTAATTTCTATCAGTTTGAACTTCTCGCAAAGGTGATTATGTTCTAGCTTCACACGATGAATTTCGGCTTGGGTTTGGTCTATAGCAAAGCCTAGTGGTGCTACCTCCTTCCCAAGTTCTATTAGATGGGCTTCGATCGGTCCAAGACTACTGGGTGAGGCCATCGAATCTTCTTTCTATAATAATTAACCATGATTACTTGTATTTAGAGACAATAATCAAAACATTTAGTTTCCAGTGGTCATATTGGCCAACGGTCATATAACTGTCAAAACCCAATGGTCTCATTTTAATTATACTCATGTTATCAAATGAATCTATTTTGTTGAGTATAAAAATAAAATAACACAAAAAATTAGGAAACAAGATTAATTCAAAATTTTGGGTCGTTACAATCTTCCCCCCTTAAGAAATTGCATCCTCGCAATTTTTAAAATTGAGTTTTGAAATTTCATTGAAAGTCCCACATCAGAAAAGGAGTCAGTAAAACTATTACATTAAAATAAAGAAAGGGAAGTACAAAGGTCACCCGAGTTAACCCACACTAGGATTCCATGTAGGAAAACATGGACATGGAGGAGAAAACAAAGGGTCAAGTTCTGAGGGAGAGTGATAGAAAACATGATTAGGAGAATTTTAACCATAAGAAAATCCCAAACTTATGATGTGTGTAAGCGGTCTTTGATTACCTAGTAGGAAACGTAAACCAGCAATGTTTTTGTTTTACGTTCCTTTTCATAAATTTGAGGAATTCATTTACTACATAGAAAAAAAACATAAGAAAATATACCTACCTTCATGTATAGTTTCATCCTTTAATAAGTTTCTACCAAAAATAATCTTTTCTCCAAACTATGAGCATTCCAAACTACTTGGTTTCATTAAAACACAAGAATAATCTTCTAGAGAATCACATAATCTACAAAAGATTAACTATCTATTTCTTCTATCTTTAAACATTATCCCAATAACAGAAAGGGTAAGGTAAAAAAACTATTCAAAAAGAAAGAATCCCATAGGAATGGAAACTACTTTTAAATCCTCAAAGTTCCATGGTACTAACCAAAGTTCATCATAGACCATTCCATAAATAACAGTCCTTAAAATTCCTCAAAATAAACCAAACTAAGATTTAAACCCAAATACAAGAAGGATTTGATAACATAGTCTTCCAAAATAAACTTCATTGTTCATCTCCAAACAACATCAACCACTGCTAACAACTTATAACAAAAGTAACTAACCTAAACATATTTTACCCAAGATAGGTTAATCATCCCCATAAGTAACCTAAATTACTATAAGTCCACCTTAAATTCATCGATTCTTCAAAATATAAGTCAACCTTACTCCTCAATGAAAATACCATAGTAATCTATTTACCTCGATCATATAGGGTCCCCAAAATAGTGAACGTCTTCCAAAATAATAATCATCTTTTAATCCCCTAATCATATCTGTCATATTAATACGGCAATCATCGCATTTTCTATCACATTGGTTGTTGGGAAATGTTCTTCCATTTCCCACCATTAACTAAGAAGAGAAAGTATAATTAGGGGCTTAAATACTTAGCTAATAATCATGAAAAGGAACTTAAATCATATAAGGATAACTTGTAGAAGAAAAGTATACCCTAACTTGTGATCCCCTAGGTTCCCATATAGGTTATCCATGATCATATATTCTTATGTGAATCTTTATTTTATTTTTTCTTTGTTCCTTTAACAATGGTTCATACTAAGCTTATGAATTTACCAAAGAATATCCCCTGGGAGTGTCGTAACCACGAGTGCATCAAGGACCATTGTCGTGTACCAGTTCCCATTTGAGTCTAGATGAAAGCGGTGTTTTTGGGTTTTACCCCTATGTACCTATGTGCCAGAGCCACCTCTACCTGCTCGTATCCAGAGAGGGATGTATTTTCTTGGCAATCCATTACTCAATACTCACCAAAATACCAGGAAGATTTCCAATCTATAAACTTTTCTATAGGCTTCTTCATAATGTTTTCATATCCTAATTTCCACAAATAACTAAACCATACTTTGATACCAACTATAGCATCCCGAATTTTTATCACATAAACTGTCATTACATTTTACAAAACCGAGGATCTTTAAGGTTTAGTGTCTTGGAAACCAGGAACTTAAAACATGAAAACATAAAACAATATTCTTAAACACTTGAAAGGATTATCCTCATGTTAATCCTAGGTTCATTACTACATCTCATAACCTGGGGACATACATCAAAAGAAAGGGTGAGCAGAAGGCCCAGTAAGGGAAACAAGAGAAACATTTAACATGTGAACTTGAGATACATCAACTATGTCATGAAAAAGAACTTTAAGGCATGAGAGAGAAATCATGTGGCATATCATAATAAAAATAACATTTTTCATAACTTTAAGATGTTGCTAAATCATTTAACATAGACAATCATGAACATATCACCAAGGTCCATCCCCAAGGTGTCATTTGAAAATTACCAAGGTTATTCACCAAGATATCGTGAAAATTGTAATCTCTAGTGGTTACATCATTACCCAATGAATTGAAGCGCTATCAGGGCGCACCATTAAATTTTCATTTATTATCATGTGAAACACATATATCATCATCAAAAATTTCATAAATAACCCATATAGAATAAAATAAATGGGTTTCATTTCATAATCATAATGTTTTAAAAACTGCTTTAAAGACATGATCTTTACGTCACTTTAAACCCACAGAAGGGGAGAGTGGGTTTCATGTATGTAAATCCCAGAATTTAAAACAGATAATTTTGTTTTATATGTGAATAACCCTGTATAAATAAGAGCTTTGAGTATTCACTTTATAATATAAAATAATTTTGAGAAAAGAGAGGCATTTTGAGATGAAAATTCTACAGCATAACGACTATGTTTCGGGGTTTTAGAAAACATTGAAAAGAGAGGGGACATGGGTCAAAAAATCATAAGTGACCCATAAAACAGTAGAGGGATAGAATAAGAAGTATATATGAACATGGTAATGAAATTTCAATGACATACCATTTGAAATGAAAAACATGGAAGGAAGAAAAAAATTAGATTTCTCTTATGAAAATTCGGCAGCCAAACAGCATCACTTAAACTTCAACAAAAATGAATTGAAAATATCAAATAGGGTTCCTCATAATATGAACATAAGAGTTCAGTATGATAGATATAGAGATAATACCCCAACATAATAAAAAGGAACTTGAAAGACTTGACATGAAAGTAGAACTTCAAAATGAGAAGGGTGAAAGAACAACTTAAAAATTCGCCAGCCTAACGACGCCACTTAAAACTTCAAAATACTAAATTGAAGAGATAAAATGGGGTCTCTCATCATATTATCATAAAAGATCAGTATGATAGATATAGATATCATATCCCAAAATAATAAAAAGGAACATGAAAGACTTGACAAGAAAATAGAATTTGAAAATGAGAAGGGTGAAAGAATCCGTTACAAAAATTTCGGCAGCCTAACGGTGCCACTTAAACTTTCATAAAATGAAATGATGAGAGTAAGAGGGGGTCTTTCATCATATTAACATAAAAAGGACAGTATAATTAATATAAAAGAACATCCTCCAACATAGGAACATGGAGCATAAAAGAAATGACTTAAAAGGGAGCATTTGAAAAGAAAGAGAGAGTTTGGATCCCTTACCTTAAAACGTAACTCTTAAAACTCAAAGGTTGCGACCTTGAGGGCTTGGGGGAACCTTGGGGGGACTCCTTGGGAGGTAATGAGACCAGAACTTCGTTGGGGGAGAGTGGGGAGTCGAAATGATGAGAGGATTTCTTGGTATTTAAAGGGAAAGTGAGGGGACAAGGCATTAATGGCCAAGGGACACCTCAACAGTGGTTTTCTCAAAACCATGTGCTCTCCCATGGTATTTCCCATGGATTTAGGCCACATGGGGCCCCCATACAATAATTCATCACCTTTGGTCGGCCAAACCATAAAATATCTCATGACATCATCATGACACAGTTATGATGTCATTAAACATACCGAAACCCTAAAACTGTATTTTTACTATTCATTGAAAATTCAACTTTCTCAAAAAAATCCCAAAATTTCACCTTATCCAAATATCAATGCTCTGATTTGAAAAATGAAATCTATTTTATAAAAATAATTTTCTAAATATTTTTAATTTATTTTTTAAATAAATACACTATTCACCGAAAATTCATTTTTTTCAGAAAAATTCCCAAAAATTACCTTAACATAATATCGATTCTCTAAGTTCAAAAATGAAATCCATTTTATAAAAATAATTTTCTAAATATTTTTAATTTAATTTTTAATTAAAAAACACTATTCACCCAAAAAAACTAATACTTGAATAATAATTTATGAAACCATTATTTAACCATTTTATTGAATCACATTACTTAATCAAGGTGCCTAGATTATATTAATACTTTCTTTAAGTGAGATTACTAATACATTTGGACACATTACTAATCCTAATCATAAAATCACTATTCATAATTTACTATTCATCAAAAATCAAGTTGATCTTATTAGACTCTAAATTTCGTACTGGACATAATTGTAGAAGAACATTTTTTGAATATCATTACACATTTTTAATTATTTAAGGTTTACATAAACATTTTTAAAATATCCTTTTTCTAAAATTCATCAAAAATATGCATACTATATTTATCCGGACATTTGAAAAGTTATAAACATCATCATAAGAAGAAATCCCAATTTTATTTAAAACAAAGGATTACACAAGGCAGTTATGGTCTCCTAACATAGCCCCTTATCACACCAGCATAGGACCTAAGTGTAAGGTGTGCTAAGGTGAGAGAGTCTGAGGGAGGCTCGACCAACATCGCACGAGTAGTAATTTCTATCAGTTTGAACTTCTCGCAAAGGCAATTCCGTTCTAGCTTCACACGATGAAGTTCGGCTTGGGTTTGGTCCAGAGAAAAGCCCAGTGGTGCTACCTCCTTCCCAAGTTCTGTTAGATGGGCTTCGATCAGTCCAAGACTACTGGGTGAGGACATCGAATCTTATTTCTATAATAATTAACCAAGATTACTTGTATTTAGAGACAATAATCAAAACATTTAGTTTCCGGTGGTCATATTGACCAATGCTCATATAACAGTCAAAACCCAATGGTCTCATTTTAATTATACTCATGTTATCAAATGAATCTTTTTTGTTGAGTATAAAAATAAAATAACACACAAAATTAGGAAACAAGATTTATTCAAAATTTCGCGTCGTTACACAAGGCCTCACCAAGTTCACATTCAAATATGTTATTTAAAAGTTTAAGTTCAAATTATTAAGTCTTAAAGTTCAGTCAACCGGTTCAAGCTCAGTGTGCGGACACGCAAGCCACATAGTGTTCTCCTACTCAGAGTTCCATATTTTAGTTTTAAATTCCATAACGTCATTTAAAAAACCCAAAATTTGTTTTTTTGGGTAGAATAAATGGTGAAAAGTTCAGTTCACGACACATACAAAGTGGTTCGCGAGCACAGGTTTCTCCAAATAGATAGAATGCCAAGGCAGAGAAAGCTGAGGGAGAGTCGAGAGCACTTTTATCCAAGAGAAATGGTAAAAGAAAAATGAAATGGGACCCTATATATAGGTGTGGTCTCCTCCTACCGGGCCTATCTGTTCTACCGCGAACCATTTCAGTTCAATACCGCTTCAACATTGGAAAAGTCTCCTATTTGTTCTGAATAGATCCCATTCCAATGGGGGGAATTTGTAGGGTCCTGAAAAAATAAAAAGGGAATAAAATACTCTCTAAATCACTTTGTAGAAGGAAGAAAGAATTCCTATAAGTCTAGAAAAGTGAATAGACTCAAATTGAGTTGCAAACAATGAAAGAAACTTGAAGAAATTATTTCTCAAAGAGTTTTTAAGTGAACCACGTACCATCACTGGGAAGGGTTTGTGGACAGAATGAACTACGGACCATCAGTATGCGGAACGAACCGTGATGCGCTGGGCCACATTGCGATGGATAGCAAACCCAGTCAACTGCGAACCGCATCACTGATGGAATAATGCGTGCGAATGATATCCTCATACTATCTCGTGAACTCATCTGTTCGCAGGCAAAGCAAATTTGTAGGGTTCTGTGAACCATGAATCACGAACCACAACCTCCGCAAACCCTGATTGACCAAGTCTTCCACATGTCAAGATATCTCTTCATGGGTTTCCACAAATAGTGATGCATTCCCATAGATATAATTTCCCCAATGGTCTATAAAAGATAATAGAAGGAATTGAGAATGTACGGATGAAGAAAGCATGAAGAAGACCCGAGAGGTTGGAAGAAAGAATTCAAAGAGGATTCTGACTTCAGTCTCAAATCATCAATGAAGCCCAAATTGCAAACCATGTTTTCCATAGGTACAAACAACCACAAACCATAAAATGAAGTAACATAATAAAAATAATAGAACCGTGAACCTAATTGGTGAAATTTCAAACCACATATTTCTCACAGATGAACTCCCCACGAATGATAGCCCCTAGGACCATCCTTTGATATGGTGTCCCTCATAGTGTATCGCTATGTGGATTTAACTTGGCACCACACACTGCATCAGTACATGGATAGAACCTGAAGTGGCATGACAAACTGCATTCAGGACCATGTACCATTGTGGTGCGTGGTGGTCCATGCCCAATCCCACGTATCGCTTCAGTACGCGGACGACCCCTCTACCCGCATACCACTATGGTATGCAGATCTCCATCACCCTGAATAAGAAAACAGTAATTGGAATGGGGAATCTTTAGGTATTCTTTCTTCTAGCTCCAATCCTGCCCCTCCATTACCATCCGGTCCTCCATATCCCCTCAACGAACCAGTACCCCAGCATCAGACCAATCTCTCCTCCAAAGCCACCAGACCCGTATGATCAAATCATCGAGCATATCAGAGTTCCCCTTTGAGTCTATATACCCATGGTAAGAATATTCATGAAGGCTCTCCCCACAATAGTTTAGACTCTTGGGATTTCTGTAAGTCTATATTCCCATGGTAACCCAAATTCCAACCATGGGATGCTAACATGGAATTCCCTATTCTAGGGATTAAGGCTGATCACTTGCTTTTACATTTAATGAGTAATGGTGATCAATCTAAGGATTTATGTTCACTCCTCCTTGTGATGAGTTTGACACTCCTCCCCTTTCCCAGAATGCATTCTGGGGTTCTCCCACTGAGGTAATTCCCTAATATCCCGAGATCTGAGCCTCATGACCTCTAATTTCACCCCACATTAAAGGTTTCATTACTTCACATCCTCTTCTATGGTCACCTCATCCTCTTACGCCATACTCACACCCTCTCCCATCAGTAGGATATGAGGTGTGTGGTTGTTTAGATCTATCACATCCTCTTATTTCTCACATTGATCATGACTCACATTGGCTTAGATATTTGTGATGATTACAACATCCAAAAAATTATAAACTATGAGAACTCTGATTCCTGATCAAACTAGGATATGTAGGATGCCTTCTTGAAGTCCTAAGCTCAAAAGGGTTCCCTTCCAAAAGGGCCCACCCAATCATGACCTCTCAAATGGGCAGCTTCCATGCATAAGCCCCAACTATTCTGAACTATGAGAAGTCTAATTCCTAGTTAAACTAGGATATGTAGGACACCTACATGAAGTACCAAGCTCAAAATGGTTGCCTTCCAAAAAAGGGACCACCTAATAATATCCCCTAAAATAGGAAACTTCCATGCATAAGCCCCATTTATTCTGAACTACGTGGGTTCTGATTCCTCTCCAGATGATACGTAGGAAATCCATCATATGGGTTTGATCCCAACATCAAGTCACCTTCTATCCTCCCTAGATGATGATAAAATCTAGAGTGACTTATTGTATGGATTAAGTTATCATTACCTCTGTATCATCAAATCCGTGTATACCTATGACGATACTGCAAACCAAGGGTAGCCTGTAGAAACAATATTTGGGAATGAACCAAGGATTTGGGAACATATGAACACAACTTAAATCTACAAGAGAGTCCCAGAATAGGAAATAACCACCCCCCCTAAAAAAGGTGCGGTGAGCACGACTTCCCCTCCTCTCAACCAATGGAGTCCTTAAGTGTCATTGGCCAAATAATCATCTAACATGCGCCTAAATTTGGAAAGCAGGTCCATGAATTATGGATAATAAGATCATTGGGTGTTTCTGGATCCATGAATAAACTCGTTGGAGACCATCTAAGGAAGTGTTATCCTGAGGGGACCAATTTAATAAATACTTGACCCCATGCAATCGCCGACTGGGACTATTTGATTGTGGAATCTCCTTTGCAATACAGAAGGGATAAACTGCCTAGTCCCCATGGGGTTAATACAATCCTCCATTAAAGGATAATGATGCAGAATGGGACGAAAAAAATGGTGAACTTGATGTGAAACTATCTCAACAATAAGAGATGTGTGAGGATTCTCGTCAGACCATTTTTTCATCACCCTAAACGCTCACTTCGGGCCGAAACAGTAAGTAAAGGGTATTTTTAGAAGGAAATAGAATAATGTTTTGCATATTTTTTTGAACCAATAAGGTTATACATAAAATAATTAGGGTTTTTATAATCTATTAATGGTTTAAAAACATTTTATAAGGGTCATTCTTAACATGAGGTAAGAAACATGAGATTTATTTAAATCAGATTTACTTAAAAGTGGGAATTTTGAAGGGAACTAAAAAAATGTATAACCCCAAAAATGAAAAGTATATTCCTATAATTATATATTTAAGGTACATATATACAAAAATATAACAAGTTCCTATTAATTATATTTTTTAAAAGGGATAAAAAATAACATGTGTAACTCAAAAGTATTAAGGGTGGTGCGAAAGATCCCTTGCCTCGGGTCCAAATTCATTCTTCACTTGTGGTTAAATTTCTGAATAATTAAATTATATTCATTAAATATATATAAAATAACCTTATTCATCTATATTAAATTTTCTAAGGTCTATTTATTTTATTTTGTTATTTATTTTCAATACGGTTTTTTCTTATGCCGGTTACTCGGGGTTGTTCGATTAATTACTCTGTAACAATTTTGGTTTGTTGAACATGCTCTCAAAGGCGTTTTTAAATAAATAATGATATAAAACACTGTTTAGTAATATATAATTTATTATTTAATTATAAAAATATTTATACAATTTTAAATTTTATTCCAAAATAGACTAAAATTAAGAAGGTGTCTTGATAAGTCCATTTAAGGTGGTTAAAGTTACTATTCTCGTTTCTTATTAATTAAAAAAAATATA
Organism: Viscum album; assembly: GCA_963277665.1. Taxonomy (NCBI): domain Eukaryota; kingdom Viridiplantae; phylum Streptophyta; class Magnoliopsida; order Santalales; family Viscaceae; genus Viscum; species Viscum album. The sequence continues at coordinate 1,368,381,735 of OY728143.1, forward strand.
ATAGTAAATATTATTATTAAAAAAATATTAATGTTGTAATATATATAAATTTTTAAATGCTAAATATTTTTTTAATGTCATCCATGTTAGGTGGTCATGGAAAACATATAATTTCATTTTATAGAGGCGGTAGTCCGCATGTATACACATACGACACTTTTATTTTACATGGAATGAGAGGGGGTTGAAAATAAAATAATTATAATTTAAGAATTATAATAATTAGTTAATTAAATAAATATTTTGAACCTTTAATTTAAGTTAGTGATGAAAAATTGAGCACATCATTCATAAAGGTGGTAGTCTGCACACATGCATGATGACGTTTTCATTTTTCTTAATGATTTTAGAGGAAGGTATAAAATGAATATTATATTATTATACAAAAAATTTATCATAGTAACAATTATGGTGTTATCATACATTCATGTACAGAGGTAACTTTTTTGGTTTATAAGAATAAAAGATCTATAAAATTTGTGTTTAGAGTATTACCACTCCCTTGGAATTTCTCCCTTGCGTAACTCCTTAAGTCTTTTTTAGGTTGGTCTTTTGGTGAGACCAAGGATTAAAGGATGTAGGGATGGTGTTTAATAGATACTAGGGTAGAGATTTGGTTAAGACTAATCCTTTTAATGGGTGTATAAATGGGGATAAGGTGAGATCCTTTTATAAGTAAGAGAGAGGCATTTTTGTAAAATTGATTTACCTTTCAATAATTCCATTACATTTTTCAAGGAAAATGGCCAGAAAAATAGGAAATATTAGTGTGGGTAAAGGTATAAAGTAGATCCTCCCTCAAACATACAATATAATACATGTTTTTTTTACATTTTTAATCTTTTTTACCATGTTAAATAACTTTTACCATAATTTTCATGTACCGCAGTAACATCATTTTTATACTAGGTAACTAGTTTTAATTCCCAAAATCAAAATCAAAATTATTTAATAATTTAAAAATTATTATTTCAAATATGTAAATAATTTAATAAAATAAAATTTCTAAGACTTAGAGAAATTAATTTTAGTATTAGAGCACATAACTCATAAAAACTTTTTCTTAGAAAAAGTTCATTTTAAGCTTAAAATTTAAGCATGGGATAATATTATCAATGTTTTTGATTTTAAAGAAATAATTTGGTTTATTATAAAACAAATGAATTTTATATTTCTTTAAAATCAATAAAAAACCTAATTTTATCTAAATAATGTTTAATTAAATGAAAGGACCAAAAAATATTTTTTTATTAATTTAGTTTTATAAGGTTAAACATAGGTTTTATAAATTTTAGATTATATATTTAAATTAATTTTTTTCCTTAAATACTTATTTGATCAATTAAAATGTTTTATAAAATTATATCTCTCTCTTATATTCTTATAAAGTAATAAAATCAACTGTTTTAGAAAAAAACGTGTTTTCACCATTTATCTAAAAAACAATTATTTTAGAAAATAAAAAAAATTAATTTTCACATGATAAATAGAAAAGTTGAAATAATTTTATTATATTCAAATAATATAATATATAAAAATTATATTTATATATGAGTGCTTAAAATGTAATAAAAATGATATTTTTGAAAATGCCTTTTAATGCATGAAATCTAACTATAAACATATTATGTTATGAATTAATGATAAAGTGAAATTATTTATTATCACATATGTTACCATATATGAAAATTTATATATTAATAATAAAATTTAATATATATAATTTTAGGGTCATTACATTCTCCCCCTTAATAAATTTCACCCTCAAAATTTCATTCCACACACTAGGGTGAAAAAATAAAGATACTTCTGTTTTATTATGTCTTCGGGTTCTCACATCACCTATTCATACTTATGATTTTTCCGAAGTACCTTTACTAGGTAATTTTTCATTTAGTGTGGAAATTTGTCTCTATGGTCCAAGATCTTCAGTGAATGCTTCTCATAAGGTAGATCATCCTCCAACAATACCACATCTGGATTCACTACATGTGAGTGATCTGGTATGTACTTCCTAAATAAGGATACATAGAATACATAATGTAATATCCTGGACCTCTCCATTATATTCCTTTGATGAAATTTGGTGTTTGAGGTGTTCTAGGAGGTCAAGGTGACTTATTCCCAACACTTTTCCATATTTCCAGTTCTGTGAACAATGTTTCCAGGACGATAGCTCATCCAATAATGGAGGAAACTCATCCAATAGTGTCAGCAACTCATCCAATAGTGGGGGAGACTCGGCTAATGGTGGTGGTGACTTGTCCAACTGCGACAGAGACTAATTCAATGGTGGTGGATAATCATCCAACGGTGGTGGTAGCTCATCCAATGGTGGAAGTAACACGTCCAACGGTGGCAGCGACTCATCTAATGACGATGGTAGCTCATTCCAATATTGGCAGTGACTAATCCAACGACAACAGTAGCTTGTATCAACAATAATGGGGACTCGTCCAACAGTGAGGGTAGCTCGTTCCAACAGTGGCGGTGAATCGTGAACAGTGTTTCCAGATTCCTCCAATATTTCTCCTTTAATGTTTTCTTTGATGAAAAATTCATTCAAGGCCTTGTTTTAAGGGATTTAAGGCCAATTCAAATCTCATAACTCCTATCTAAATTTTCCTAGGGGTCCCAATGTCTTTACACTATCAAAACATGTGAGATTGACCAGATCCCCCTATAATTGAAAATCTAAACTGTATCTTAAACGACTGCTCCATTTAGATTTTATAAAGGCCAACCTTTGTTCTTAATTTTATGTATTCCCCTATTATGGGATGCCCAGAGTTCTTACTCCTATAAGGGAGGTGAATTTTTGTGGTAGAACTTAGATCGTGTTTCCCTTAGAGTTTTCTACTACATGCACACCCCTGTTTTAGTGTAAGTAGTAAGTGTCGATCCATCTTTGATAAGGTATGTTCTAACTCTATTATTATGGGTTCTTCAATATATTTCATTCTATTTCTCCTTGACATGCGATGAAATGTGATATCCATCTTTCTAATGGATCTTTCTTTGCTATTGGTTGATGTCAACATCCTCAGGTGGATGTAGTTACTATAGTAAAGGTGATCATGATACGTTTAGTTGACCTATTCTAGTTTAAAGAATGTCAAAAACCTTTTAAGGTAGGGGGTTCATGGATTCTCTATTTTTATTTGCTTAAATTATATAGTTAGCATGATTTATCCATTTTATCACAATGGAATTGAAATAATAAATATTTGAACCTGATTAAAGAATTGGTATCGATCGTATGTTGTTGCCTCTTGATTTTATAGATAGTGTGATATCTATGACTTTCTGTTTAGCATGTTATTCTTAATGGAAATTGGTAAATAATGTAAAACTGAGATTAATTGCAAATTAATTAGCTAGAGATAAAGAGGTATATTAATGAATCTAGTTGTTGTAAAGTGATATTAATCAAACTAATGTAGATGTGCATGTTTAATTGAATTGATTGATAATCCTGAACCATGTTGATGATTATTGATTAAATTCATGTCAATTAACTGTTTAATTAATTTTTGATAGCTATGATAGCTTACTGTTTAGGTTTCCCATAGTTAGAATCTATGAATAATGAATCGGTTAAATCAAGATGGATTAAAGAATCGGTTGTTTGATAAAAGATAATGCTTGGTAGGGTTCTAAGATACCCCATTTCTTTTAAATGACAAGAGCCTTATGCTTTGGAGATGTGAGTGCTCATTTTTTGTGAAGGTTGTATGCCTTACTTGGGGCCAAGAGCCCAGTTGCTTTATTATTTGTTTCATATTTCTAGTTTTGTGATGTGAGCTTGGGATGGCTGTTGCAGTATGTGGGGGCAGGGAGGTGTGATGGATTTGTCATTAGTTTATGCCTTGAGTGGCAAGATGCATCAGTTCGTGCATGTGGGTGTCGGGGAGGACAACCGAGAGGATGGAATGGGTTGAAGTTGAGCTTAACCATAGTTTTGAAAGTTGGTTACTAATGAATATGTTGTTTTTTACCTACTTTACCTTCCCCACTTCTTGAGGCAAATGGTATTTTTTACCCTCCTTCCAAAATAGCCAATGTCGCACGAGGTATTCCATGTACTTTCTGTGTTTAGGCTCTTGAGAAAAAATGGGTCTATGCTCCTAATATATTTGGCAAAGATTCAATGGGTAGTTCATCTACTCACCGTGTTGAGCCCCCTATGTTAGGTAGCTTAGAATTTTTTCCTAGAATACCTGTAATTATGGAAAAGTGATAATGCTGTTAATAAATGATTAAATAAATGATGTTAACCCATGGGGTTGGAGCTTTCTGGGATGCAATGTTGAGGTTACAATTTTAAAGTTACTGTGGACTTGGTTTGGTTTTTCCTAAAGGGAATGGAACTTTGTTGCGATGCTAATGAAATTTAATTTGGAAATAGTAATGGTTAATTAATGGTTAAATAATTAATTAACATAAAGTGAAACTGATAAAAAGGGATAAATTAATCTAATGGATTTTCCAAGCATGTGAGTAGAGGCTCATAAAATTTTCATACACCAACTCAAAATGATGGTGGTCTAGTCACTTTTAATGATAATGAAAAAGGAAATATAGTTGGTGTTGGAAATATTGGAGATAAAAAGACTGTATCAATCAAAAAGTACTGTATGCACAAGGATAAGTATTTATCAACATTTTGATGATGGTTTTTATGTTGATTTTTCAATCAATTCCTGCTATTTTTTCAAAGATAAAATACTTAAATTTAGAGCACCAAGAACTGATAATGTTTATAACTTGGATTTAAATTCAGTGTATAAATAAAAATTGTTGTTCAACTGATAAGAAAAATGAGTCATGGATCCAGAATAGGAGACTTGGCCATTTTAATATTTATGCTTTATATAAATTATCTAATAAGAAGCTAGTTTCTGATTTACCTTTTCTTAATATTGATAATGACAGATCCTATGATGCATGTAAAATTAGCAAACATCAAAAATATTATTTCAAATCTATTAAAAAAATTGCTACATAAAAAACATTATAACTTATCCATATAATTTTTTTTGGACCATATAGATTAGAATGTTTGGTCGGTAAATTATATGTCTATGTTTTATTGGATGATTATTCTCAGTTTACTTAAAACTCAAAAGTGAAGTATTCACTATTTTTGAATGTTTTTGTAAAATTGTACAAAATGAAAAAGGTTTTAAAATAATTTAATTAAGAAGTGGTCATGGTGGATAATTGGAAAATAAATAATTAAATTATTTTTTTCTCAAACTTCGGTGTAAAAAACCCTCTCTACACTAAAAACGCCTCAAAAAATGGATTTTTTAAAAGAAGAAATAGAACTATTCAAGAAATAGTAAGGACTATGCTGAATGAGTATAATATTTCTACTTATTTTTGGTCAGAATCTGTAAGCATAGACTTCTATATAGTGAATAGTGTTTTAATAAGGCCTATTTTCAAAAGGAAACCCTATGAACTTTAGAATAACATAAAACCTAAAGTAAAGTACTTTAAAGATTTTGGATGGAATGTTTATGTCTTGAATACTAAATAAAATATTGCCACATTTGATCCAAAAGTTGATAAAGGAATATTTTTAGGATATTAGGATTCCTCTAGATCCTATAAAGTGTTTAATAAAAGGTCAAGGTTTTTTGAATAATAAGTTCATGTGAGGTTTGATGAAATTGATCCTTCCATTAAAGAGAAAGATCAAATAGATGAAGTTACTGATTCATTTAACAAAATGAGACTTGAAAACCCTAAAATTGATTTTAAAATTAGTATTAATAAAATTTAGTCTAGTTCAAAATAATATGATACTGAAGAGCCTAAAAGTGTCCTGCCCAGATAATCTAGAACCCTAAAGAACCATATTCTAGAAACCATTATAGGATACCTAGATACAGTAATTAGAACTAAAATAAATGTAGGGAACCTAGATAAATTCTCTACCTTTCTATCTTAGTTAGAACCTAAATCTATAGAAGTAGACATACAAGATGAGAGTTTAGTGTTAGCAATGTAAAAAGAACTAAACCAATTCAGAAGGAATGAAGTTTGAGAATTAGTATAAAGACCATCCAATTATCTAGTAATAGGAACTAAGTGGGTCTTTTGAAATAAGTAGGATGATCAAGGGATCATAACTAGAAATAAATCTAAATCAGTAGCTAAAGGATATAATTTGGAATAAAGTATAGATTATGATGAGATCTTTCCACTATAGATTTATTATAATCCATTTGAATTATTTTAGCCTATAAATATCATATGAAATTTAAATTATATCAAATCGAAGTTAAATATTCCCTTTTAATGTATATTTAATAGAGAAAGATTATGTTGAATAAACTCCTAGTTTGTAAAATCCTCAAAAACCAAATTCTGTTTTAAGCTTAGTAAAGATCTCTATGGACTTAAACAAGAACCTAGAGCTTGGTATGAAAGGTTAAGTTCTTTTCTTTTGAAAAATGAATTTACTATTGGAAAATATTATGCCTGATTGGATTGGGATACAATAAAATACATGCCTATCCAAATGACTGTATGATATATAGGAAGGAATATGAATTTCTGTCAGAGTGTCCTAAATGTGGGACATCACAGTATAAGGTGAAAGAAAAATCACTGACTGATGTAGAGATTAAAAATATCCCTTCAAAGGTATTTTGGTATCTTCCTATAATTCATCGTTTCAAATGTTTATTTTCTAATTCACATGATGAAAAAAGGTTAAGATGGCATGATGATGAGCGGTTATGTGATGGAAAAATATGTCATCCAGCTGATTGTCCCCAATGGAAGAAAATTGATGAGTAGTATTCTATATTTGGAAATGAAATTAGAAATCTCATACTAGGGTTGTGCACAGATGGAATGAATCCATACCGAACCCTCAGTAGCACACATAGTTCATGGCTTGTTTTATTGGTAATTTACAACCTCTCTCCTGAAGTTTGTATGAAGCACAAATATGTCATGTTGAGTATAATGATCTCTAGTCCTAAGCAACCCAGTAATGATATTGATGTTTACTTGTCACCATTGATTGATGATTTCAAACTTTTGTGGGTGGATGGTATTAGGGTGTATGATTCTTATAAAATGGAATATTTTCAACTGTATGCAGTGCTTTTGTTCACTATAAATGACTTCACAACATATGGAAATTTGCCTGGATACAATGTTAAAGGGAATATATCATGTCCAATTTGCGAACAACAGACATCATATTGTCAATTGCATCATGGGAGGAAAACAGTGTACATGGGTCATTGAAAGTTTTTGCCCATGGATCACTCTTATAGAAGACTAAAAAAGGCATTCAATGGCTCACAAGAATTAGATATTTCTCCAAAACCTTTATCCCCTAATCTGTATTTTGAGAGGGTGAAAAACCTTGATGTGACATTGGGAAAGACACAGAAATCTGGTAATAATAGACATATTTGGAAGAAAAGGTCAATATTTTTTGATCTACCATATTGAAGATATCATGAAGTTAAATATAATATTGATGTCATGCACGTAGAGAAGAAAATATATGATTGTTTGATTGGAACATTGTTAGATATTAAAGGAAAGAAAAAATATGGGTTGAATGCAAGATTATACTTACTATCAATGGGAATACGTTTTGAGTTAGCTCCCACTCCTAATGGAAGACGAACATTTATTCCCTCGGCTTGTCATACATTATCGAAGAGGGAGAAAATTAGCTTTTGTCAGTGTCTTCATGATATCAAAGTGCCTAAAGTTTGTTATTCAAATGTAAAAAATTTTGTCTCATTGAAGGACTTGTAGTTGATAGGTATGAAATATCATGATTGTCATGTCATGATGCAACAACTTCTACCAGTTTCATTACGTGGAATATTTCCCATCTGTGTCAGAAAGACTATAATGAAGTTGTGTTATTTTTTCAATTCAATTTTTAATACGGAGATTAATGTGAATGATTTGAAAATTTTGGAAAAGGATTCAATTTTTATACTTTGTCAATTGGAAATGTATTTTCCTATAACTTTTTTTGATATAATGGTGCATTTAATGATTCACCTGGTTCGAGAAATAAAGATTTATGGACTTGTATATCTTCGTTGGATGTATCCTTTTTAATGGTATATGAAAATATTTTAGGGGTATGTTAAGAATCCATATCGACCTGAAGCCTCTATTATTGAAAAGTATATTTCTTAGGAGGTTGCAGAGTTTTGTACGAGCTACTTGGCTGCGGCGTAACACATAGATTTGCCTCCATCTCGCCATGAACAAGTTAATAATGAGGGAAAGGGGATTCGTGGCTTGAAAGTCAAATCGTTGTTAGCTAAAAAGATGAAGAATTTAGAATCATACATCTTGAATAAAAAATATGATGCTCAACCATATATCACATTGCATATTAATGATTTGAAACAATGTCATCCAAATAAGAAAGAAATGTGGATTTTGAATGAGCACAACAAAGCATTTTTGTCATGGTTTAAAAAGACCTTGCTTGGTAGATCAGATGTATCAGAGACATTAAAATGGATAGTGGGATGTCCATGTTTAAATGTGATAACATAGTCCGGTTATGACATTAATGGCTATACATTTCATATGAAAGATCAGGAAAATAGAAGTGCAGTTCAGAATAGTGGTGTATTGGTGTTTGCAGAAGCAATGAATTTTTTGAGTGCTAAGGACAGAAACCCAATTTCTGCATCAAGTGCATATTATGGATTGATTTAAGACATATGGGAGGTTTATTAATTTAAAATTAAAGTTCCTGTTTTTAACTGTAAATGGTTTATCAGTAACAACAGTGTCAGACACGATGAATCTGGAATGACACTTTTTAATCTAAATTGATTGGAAGACACAATTGATTCTTTTATAATGGAAACAAATGAAAAACAAATTTTCTATGTAGTAGATCAATCAAATATACAGTGGGATATTGTTTTACAATGGAAAAAACAATATGTTGGTGAGGTTGAACTTGATGAAGATGATGATTTATGTGAGATCCCTACTTCCATGGAAATATTAACAGAACATAATGATGAGCATGTTGAAGACATGGTTTGTGCCATAAAGAACGATCACGATAAAGGAATTTGAAAAAAAAATACATTTGTACATTCCAAAAATTATAGGTAACATTTTTTTATTTCTTGTTTACATTTATTTTTTTCATAAAATGTTAGATATTATAAGTTTTTTCTTTATCAAAACATGTATTAAAACAATATAAGTATAAGTTTTTGTTTGTTTTAAGTTTGTTTAGTTTACTTTATCATGTTTAACATTACATAAATTATATGTATATTATTTTTGTTCATTGAAAATTACTTTACCATGTTTACCAGGTTTACCATGTTTACCATCTTGACCATATTGACCATCTTTACCATTTTTTAACATGCTTACCGTATTAACCATGATTAATATTACGTAACTTTGTACAATTTTCTATTTTATGATTACAGTATTATTGAAATATTTGAATTTGTATATTTGTGAACTAATGTTTATTTTTTTTGATTTGAAGGATAATGACATATCAATCAGTTGATCAACCACATGATTCTAGAGATGAGCATATCGGTCATACCTCTGGGGAGGAACATTCAAATTCTCCTCTTGATGTTCCCCAATCTTCCTCATGTGCTCCTATTACGACAAAGAGTTCAAGAGTTGGTAAATGTGGGTGCACACGTTTACCAACATTATCACTTTCCCATACGTAGGATCATTGGATACTCATTGAGTTTGATGAGGATGATATTCCTAGAGGTCCAAATGAAAAAGATTTTAAGAGTTTTGTATCAACTCAGGGTAAGATCAAAGTAATCATTCTGTATGATGACTGGAGAAGTGTGGATAAAGCGATAATCTCTCAGTTGTGGGAGATGATTTTGGTAAGATATTTTTCTATTGTTTTCCTATTATTTAAATGTTTCTAGTATATATAATATGTTTAACCTCTTCTTTATCAGATGAAATTTGATATTCCTGTCACTGGAGGAGTCAGGAAGAAATGCTTATCGATGGCTGCCAGGATATGGAGGGATTTTAAATCAACCCTCTAATCTGATTTCATTTTTGGTCATAGGAGTCATGACAATCCATGTCATATATATCCTTTTATAGATGAAGACACATGGATACAGTTTGTTGAAAGTATAAGAAAAGAGTCATTTTTGGTAAGGGCAATGTAAAATTTTATAAGCTTTCTTATATAAATGATCGTATTAATGTTTTGTTAATGATTTATTATTATTAATTTACAGTAAACAAGGAAATCTCATTAGGAGATCCAATCTAAAAATGTATACTCTCATAGTTTATCTCAGAAAGGGTATGCATTTTTGGAAGAACAAATGATGGCAGAAAAATTACACAAACTAAGAGTTGAGTCTTCAAGCTCTGGAGAGGTGGCCCCTCCATCTCCTCCATCTAGACATGAAAAATGGAAGAGAGATCGAATGGTCAGAAAAGGGAAATATATTTTGGAATAATCAAGAATCATAGCTGAGAGTATTGTAAGATACCTATTTTATATATTTAAGTTAACTATTTTCTTCATATAATTTCAATCATTACAGAAATGTTAAATTAATTAATACAGGACTCTCTTGAAGAGAAGATCTCACAGGGGGTATTTACAGTTGCTGGGAGGCAAGATATTTTATATGCAACATTGGGAAAGTTCAAACATCCTAGTCGTGTACGAGGATATCCAGCAGGTGTATCGGTAAGAAAAGTGTTGCCACATTCTTCAACTTCTAACATTGAGGGTGTTTATAAAAAAATAGAATCCTTGGAGGTTTAAGTTCATAATATTAATGCGACGATGGAGGAAATGATTAGAGAGTCGGTACAATATATGCTTGTAGACATGGACAGACAATTTTAGACTGCAGCTCTCACTCCTCTACCTCCCCCTGCAGACCCCATTATTTATCCTCCACCTCCGCCAGTAGCTCCCACTCCCCCACCTTAGCCTACGGACCCCATTTTTTATCCCACTCATACGCCGCAACTTCCTACTTATTGCGAGTTTTATATTGATGATACTAAACATCATATAGTTGAATATGGGTTGGTATATTTTATAGGAGATACAGTTCATCATCAACAATTAGAGGTAGAGAATCCGAGGGTCACTCTACAGGATATTATAGATAGATCAGCTTGAGTACCATTACCTACAGATGAGGTGATGAAAATTGGATATAGTATCATCCATTTTTTAATTTGGCAATCCAAAATTCTTCGACTCATTACCATAGAGGTATGTATGTTATATATTCTATTTTTTTTATTAAAGTTGTTTTATCATTTGAAAACTAATATATTTTTCTATTTATTTTTACAGGAATACTTCAAAGGTAAAGAAATACTGTATAGACAACAACAAATACAAATAGCTATGACATTAGATACATATTCTAGTAGTCTTGATAGATTGTCAAGATATTCAAATTTGTTGGTGGATCATTATGTGTTTCTAATGGAAGTTCATGTTTGTGGACGTGCAATAACTGTGGGGATTGTGAAAACTGATATCATGGAGCTTGTTACTGGAGATAAGTTGGGAATAAAATTGGTGAAATTTTTTTTCCATGTAAGTCTTAACATCTTTTCCCTGCGTTATATTTATTGAAAATGTATACTTATGTCTGTTTTGTATTAGGTATCTTTATAACATTTGTGAGAAGAATAAGCGGACAAATGTATATGGATTCATGGACGCGCAATTGATTTCCCCTGAAGCATGTGCATTGGATGAGGAACAAAGAATTCTTTATATTGCTGAAAGACTTGAACATAATATAGTAACACAATGTTGGATGATGCATTTTTGTGAGAGGTATGAAACACATCTCTCTCAAAGAGTTCATTATCTTTTAACATAAAAAACCACTAACCTTAAATTTTATTTTATCAGTGATCATTGGATGTTAGGGGTTTTTTGCCCAAGGGAGAAAACACTTTATTGGATATGCTCTGTCCATGGTGATGTCCGGGAAAGTTTTTAAGAAAATGTTGGAAAAGTAAGTTTCAATTTCTCAATAGTTTTAAATATTATAATGAATTTTAAATTTACCCCATTCATATTATTTTCTAACAGGGGATGGGTCTACTTTCGAAAAAACACAAAGAAAAGGAGTGCGAAGATCAAATATGTAAATGTGAAGGTAAATATCCATTGATAATTTTGTAATTTTTGATTTATTATATAAAAACAATATATTGAATTTACACTCATTCAAACAGAATTGTCATGAACAACAAGGTGTCATCGAATGCGGATATTATATGTTAAGATTTATGTATGAAATAATAACAACTGGGAAAATTGTGAACTTTGACCTGGTAATATTTCCTTTTAAACTTTTCTATAATATTTCAATTTGATTTATTGATTATACATGTTAACTACTATCCTTTTAATTTTTATATATTTGATGACTCTCAACCCTATACTACTCAAGACATCAAACACTTACAAGTGGAATGGTAAAATTATTTTATAGGTTTGATTGACATTTAGTTGTTTGTAGTGTAAAATTTAATTTTGAATATTATCATTGTAATTGTGTATTTGGTAGTCATTTAGGTTGGATTTAGTTTTATTTGAAGTTGAAAGTGTATGTTTTGAATGTTATATATGTTAATGTTTAATTTTTCTATACTTCTTGATTTGGTCTACTTATGATGGTTTTTCTGGTATGGATTTTGGTCTAGGGGGGAGGGGTTCCAAGGGTGTGGGGGGTGTTTAGTGGGGTGGGGGGGGGGGTGTCCAGGGGTGTGGGAGGGCTGTCCGGTGGGGGGGGGGGGGTTGTGGGTGTCCATGAGAGTGGGGGGGGGGGGTAGTCCAGGGGGTGGGGGCATTTAAAGGAGGGTGGAAGGGTTTTCTAGGGGAGTGAGAGGCTATCCAGGGGGTGTCTAGGGGTGTGGGGGTGTCCTGTGGGGTGAGGGGGTTTCCAGGGGTGTGGGAAGGCTGTCCAATGGGGTGGGGGGCTGTCCAGGGGGTGGAAGAGGAGGCACTGCTATCCATTAGGGGGATGAATGCCATCAGAAGGTACTCATCACTCCCACATGTGAAACATTTTGAGAGCTCAAGCTTCGCATGTAGGAGTGATGAGTAACTTTCAGCGGCGTGCCCCCCGAGGGGGTTTCCAAGAGGGTGGGGGGTGTCCAGGAGGGTGGGGGGAAGTCCCAGGGGTGGGGGGAAGTCCAGGGGTGTGGGGGGGGGGTGTCCAGGAGGGTGGGGGGTTTTCCAGGGGTGTGTGGGGTTGCCAGGGGGTGGGGGCCGTCCAAGGATGTGGGGGGTGTCCAGGAGGGTGGGGGGTTGTCAAGGGGTGTGGGGGGCTGTCCAGGGGGTGGTGGGGAAGTATAGGGGTGGGGGAGGGGTTTTCAGGAGGGTGGGTGGGGGGGGGGGGTTGTCCAGGGGTGTTTTGGGCTGTCCAGTGGGTGGGGGGGATAGTCCAGGTGTGTGTGTGTGTGTGGGGGGGGGGGGGTGTCCAGGGGTGTGGTGGGGGCTGTCCAGTGGGGTGAGGGGGTTCTGGTCTGTTTTTGGTAACTTTCTGGTCTGTTTCAGGGGTGTGGGAGGGCTTTCCAGGGGTGTGGGAGTGCTGTCCAGGGGGTGGGGGGGTATACAGGAGGGTGGGGAAAGTCCAGGGGTGGTGGCGATGTCTAGGGGTGTGGGGGGGGGGGGGGGGGGGGGAGGTCCAGGGGTGTGGTGGGGGAAGTCCAATGGGGTGAGGGGGTTTTGGTCTGTTTTTGGTAGCTTTTTTGTCAGTTCATGGGTGTGGGAGGGTTGTCCAGGGGTGTGGGAGGGATTTACAGGGGTGTGGGAGTGATTTCTAGGGGGTGGGGGTATAAAAGTGGGTGGGGGTTGTCTAGGGGTGTGGTGGGATGTACAGGGGGTGGTGGGGATGTCCAGGGGTGTGGGGGGATGTCCAGGGGGTCGGGGGGAAGTCCAGGGGTGTGGGGGGGGGGGGTCTAGGGGTGTGGTGGGGGCTGTCCAGTGGGGTGAGGGGGGATGTCCAGGGGGTGGTGGGGTGCTGTACAGTGGGGTAAGTTTTAAATTGTATCAATGTAAATGCTTAATTTTTCTTTGGTTCTTGTTTTGGTCTACTTCTATTTTTCTGGTACGAATTCTTGGTTTGGTTTCTGGTTGTTTTTGGGGAGAGTAGAGGACTACTTTCTATTTAAAAAAAAAATTGGTTTTCCACATCGGTTATTTTATAACTGACGTGATAAAGGAATGGGGAAGGGTTTATCAGGTCGGTTATTTGAATAACCGACGTGACAAACACATGTGGAATGGTTTTTCACGTCGGTTATTTAATAACCGATGTGATAAACACCTGCCGAACTGGTTTATCACGTCGGTTATTTAATAACCGACGTGATAAACACCCCCCGCACTGGTTTATCACGTCAGTTATTAAATAACCGACATGATAAACCCTCCCCCCTGGTTTATCATGTCGGTTATTTAATAACTGATGTTATAAACACCCCCGCACTGGTTTATCACGTCGGTTATTAAATAACTGATGTGATAAACCCCCCCCCCCCCCTGGTTTTTCACGTCGATTATTTAATAACCGAAGTGATAAACACTCCACTACTAGTTTTTCACATCGGTTATTAAATAAAATACGTGATAAAAACCGCGATGTTATGTTTTTTACGCCGGTTTTTAAATAACCAACATAAAAAACAATATTTATAACGTCGTCCATATTAACTTCAGCTAAAAACCGACGTAAGAAATGGAAAATTACCGACTTAAAAAATGTTTTTTTTCACTTGTGTCTTCTCATTCACACTTGAAACCACTTTTAACCTAGCCTCCCCTCCACTATATAAATATGTATTTTTCTCATTTTTAAGGGCTAGGACGTGAATTAGGAAGTTGAGGGAAGAGTAGAATAGGTTCCACTCCCGTTCTCTAAGAAATTCAACAAGGGTAGCTCCTGAAGCAAGGATCCCTTCGTTGAAGTCCTCTTCTTCTTCCTCATGTTGTAATGTTTGTGTTTTCATAATAAACTTCTTTGTTCATCTTTTATTTCTTCTCTCTTATTATTATTTTTTCAATTATCTTCTTCTTTACTCATCCTATTTGGTTTGGAATCAATAGTGGAGATGAGATTGGGTTTTACCCTTTCAATCCTTTACTCATGCAAAACGTCTCCATGTTGACCACACCGCCCATGGAAGAGTAGTTCTCTTAGTGATCGATATATCTTCTACCCTCTTCATTTAATTATTTTTAATCCTTGAGATATTTTTATTCATTTAATAATATCCATGAATTTATTTTTTAAATTATAATAATCTAAGCAAGCAATTTAACAATTAACACAAAAACATGCGAGGTCGAGTATTGTGTAAATTGTGAGAGCGCAAACTTATTCGGTAAAACAATACCACGAGGGATAAATTTGTAGAGTAAAAATATAATACCTAAGATCAATTCATCCTCATTTTCCATAATGAACATTTTACTTAATTTACCAATGACCATAAGATAAATTTAGAACATTAATCAAAGCAGAGTGCCATGATTACATGTTTTTATTATATCCTAGGGTTTAATTCACTTCATCCTTGTGGTAAGGTTAATTCCCAAAGGGCTTGAGGGTTAACAAGTTAGGGGATCATAATTAAGTGCATATTAATTTAAATGATAATGATTAATAAGTAAATGAAGAGGTATAATTATATTGATTACACCTTTAAAAATATTTTCTAAAAAAAACATTTTTTGATGGGTCGAATTTCATTTGAAAATTAAAATAAAAAAATGAAATATTCTTCTAGAAATTTTTTTCTAGTTTTATAAATGATAATAAACCCCACATACTTTAAAGTAGTGTTTTTATTCTCTTTTATTTAATTTTATAATACCTTTAAGAGGTTGTTTTTAATTTGCTTCCTTCTTTGAGAGACGACCTTGGTCAGCCACTCTGTTGTACCTAAGTAACCCGAAACTGAACATCATTTGAAAGCACCCATGACAGTGCATTTCAAATTGGCACTGTTTCCAGGGAGGTAAGTAATTTATTATACTAATTAAAGGTATTTATTTTATTTTTCATTTAATTCTATTCTTCTCCTCTTTCTTTCTTCTTTCCCCTTTCTCAAGTTTTTTTCTCTCTTGTCTTACTCTCTTCTTTTATTTTTATCAGACCAACTCAAAATTTTTTTCTTTTTACTATGGTCCACTTTTCTTCATTTCTTTTTTTATCTTACAATTTTTTATGACATGAAATAATCTCGAAGATCTCTTAGATTTTTACCCTGATATTGAATGCAACCTTAGGGATCAAATCAGACATTCTCAATCTATGGGAAGTTTAAAAATTCAACCAGTTGGAGAATTCCTCCACTATCAGAACATTGAAATTGGAAGAAATTAAAATTCAACCATAAAATAAGAAACAATGGATGAAAATAATGTAAATTAAATTAATATAACTATTTGAGAGTTGGCTACACCAGAAATTAACTTTCAAACAAATTGTATTGCATACCCAAATCTCGAATCAGACTTTGAATTGGAATCTGGGTTAATTCAACTTCTTCAAAAGTTTCATGGATTATCTGGGAAGGACCCAAACAAACACCTTAAATAATTTAATGTGGTTTTCTCAACCCTGAAACCAAGAAATGTATCTGAAGATCAAATCAAACTAAGAGCATTCACATTCTCACTTGATAGAGCTGAGAAATATTGGATGTCTTATTTACAATGTGAAGATGTAACTTGTTGGAACGACTTGAAATGTCTTCTATTTCAGATATTTTTTCCAGAATCATGGACCACTTCCATTCGTAAGGAGATACAAGGGATCAAGAAATCACAATGGGAGTCAATGTATGAGAACTGGGAGTGATTCAAGAAGTTGTGTGCAAGATGCCCAAATCACCAAATCAGTGAGAAACTACTCATCAAATACTTCTACAAAGGAATCACACCTATGGAGAGAAGAATTTTGGATGCCGCAATTGGAGGGGAATTGGTAGACAAGATACCAGTATCTGAACGTGTGTTGATCGACAAGATGACACAAAAATCCCAACAATTTGGCGATTGAGGTACACTACATGTCAAGGGAGTACATGAGGTAAGTCCTTACTCTCTTGAAAATCATTTTATTGATACTAAGTTGGAAGAATTGACCAATACGGTGAGGAATATTGATTTGGAACAAAATACATCCCAACCCCCTCTTTCAAGGCCGTGTAGCATTTGGACCGAGACAAGCCACCCAACTGACTATTGCTCCCAACTACAAGAAACAGAAGATTGTACAACAATGTTTCCTGGGAGACCATATCAGCTGTAAAAACCAGAATATCCCCAAAATAATCTTGATTCCTTTTCCCCAACATAAAACCAAGGGTGGAAGGATCAATCAGACATGAGGTATGCATATGGACAACAACAAATTCCCCCCTTTCAAAAAAACATCTAGCTGACTCCACCTTACTAAAAGGGTTTCCAACAACCCCAAAGGAGATTTGAAGCCCAAGCATCAACAAGACAAAAATAAGGGAGTCCCACCTCCCAAGGTATATTCTAACACTGATGACCTTTTGAAGCAATTTTTTATTAACCAACAGAATGAGATGAAAAGTCAAGGATCAGAGTTGAGGGAGTTGAAGACACAAATGAGCCAGATTGCCACTGCCCTCCATGAATTGGTAAGTAAGAACTCTAGAAATATTCCTTCCCAACCTACTCCAAATCCCAAGGGGAATGTTATTACCATCACATTAAGAAGTGGGAAGAAAATTATAGATACATCTATACATACCATTCCACCGAGATTCACCTCAACTCCAGAAAATCCTCATTCCACACCAACTGTTGATCAACCCAAGAATAAAGATAAAGGTAAGAAAAATATTGATGATGTTCCTCTTAAAACCCTTCCCTTTTTAAATAGAGTTGTATAAACCAAGAATATGGCTGAGGAGGCGATGAAAAAAGAGGTTTTTGACACATTAAAGCATGTGGAGATCAACATCCCTTTACTTGAAGACATTAAACAAATACCAAGGTATACCAAATTCTTAAAAGAACTTTGTACCAATTGAAGAGGGCTCAAGGGAAATAAAAGGATAAATGTTGGAAGGAACGTGTCATCACTCATTACACCAACTCCAGCGATGCCGACATAGTGAAAGGATCCGGGGACATTCACTATCCCATGAACCATGGGGGAGTTTCACTTTTCTGATGCTCTTTTTGATTTTGGATATTCCATAAATTTGATGCCTCACTCTGTATTCTCTTCTTTACAGGTTGGTGAGTTGAAGCCGACAAGATTAGTGGTGCATTTGGCGAATAGATCTATGACATATATAGCGGGAGTCCTTGAGGATGTACTTGTTTTGGTAAGAGACATGATCATTCTAGCATATTTTTACGTGCCTAACATGGAGGATGATAAGGTAAGTTCTCATCCTCTCATTATATTAGGTAGGACCTTCCTCAAAACTGAAAATAAAATCATAAATGTCAATGAGGGTACACTTTCCATGGAATTTGGAGATGAAGTTGTGATATTTAATGTCATGGAATCCATGAAGTACCCCTTAGAAAACCATTCTGCTTTTGTTATCTCCCATTTTGAACCACCAAGTAAAACCCCATGGATTTTTATTGTTCTATTCTTCGGGAGGTTACGACCATTGGTTCTAGTTTGATGTCTAAGAGTACTTCCACACCTATTTATAATGCGCAATACTCTCTTAGATTTGATTTTGAAATGAAATCATATTCTGATTTTGATCATGTGAACTCTGATTATGACATGGCTGTTGAGTATGCAGATGGATTTGATGCTTTATTCTCTGATTTTGATGATGTATATTCTAATACTGATGTTCATTGTGCACATATTTCAGTTCCTTCAATTTCCCTATCCATACGCCACCCCTACACTATAACTCAATCCATTGCCACCGAATCTCAAATACTCATACTTGTTGAGTGGTGAGAAATTACATGTTATCATTGATAAAAATACCCCTTTTGAACATGAATAAAGACTTTTGAATCTTTTGAGGGAGAACATTAAGGTAATCAGATGGACCTTGGCTGACATATAAGGTATTATCCCATCCATTTTCATGTATAAGATTATTTTTGAGGATGGGGATAAACTAGTGAGGCAGCTGCAAAGGAGACTCAATCTAACACTTTTGGAGGTTGTTAAAAAAGAGGTTGAAAATTTTCTTGAGGAAGGTATAATCTATCCCATTTCAGATTCCAAGTGGGTGAGTCCTATTCAGGTTGTTCCTAAGAAAAGTGGTGTTATAGTTGTTAAAAATGAGAAAGATGAGTTAGTTCCAATGGGGGTACAAAACAGTTGGCGTGTGTGTATTGATTATAGGAAACTAAATCAGTCCACTCACAAGAACCATTTAATCCTCCCATTTATTGATTAGATTCTTGAGAGACTAGCTGGGAAGACACATTATTATTTCTTATTTTCTGGATATTTTCAGGTTCCTATAGCTCTGGAGGATCAGGATAAGACTATATTCACTTGTCCCTTTAACACATTTTCCTACCGGAGGATGCCATTTGGACTTTTCAATGCCCCAGGTACCTTATAGAGATTCATGGTGAATATTTTTTATGATTTTATTGAGATATGCATGGAGGTATTTAGGGATGATTTTACAGTGTATGGGTCTTCATTTGATGAATATCTAAGTATTTTGGGAAAGGTGTTGAATCATTGTATTGAAAAGAATCTGGTCTTGAACTTTGAAAAGTGTCATTTCATGGTAGAACATGGGATTACCTTAGAGAATGTAGTGTCAAAACATGATATAGAGGTTGATAGATATAAGTTAGATATCATTTCATCCTTAACTTATCCTTCATGTGTGCGTGATGTTAGATATTTCCTAGGTCATGCGAGATTTTATCGGTGCTTCATCAAATATTTTAGTAAGATTTCTCTTCATATGTCACTATTACTTTAAAAGGATTCTGATTTTGTGTTTGATGATTCTTGAAGGACTTCCTTTCATGAGATAAATAAGTTTCTAACCACTCCACCGATCATACAACCCCCCATGGAGGGAGCTTCCTTTTAAGATCATGCGTGACGACTCCAACTTTATAGTCAGAGCTGGCTTATCTCAAAGGGTGGAGGGAAGTTCACATGTGATTTCATATGAATCGAGGACACTAGATTCGGCCCAATCAAACTAAAAAACCAAATAAAAGGAGTTTATTTCCATCATATTTTCTTTAGATAAATTCTGTTCATATTTATTGGGCTATAAAGTAGTTGTTTTTTCTGACCATGTAGCTCTGAGGTACCTATTAAAGTAGCTGGATGCAAAGCCCAGGATAATCCTATAGATGATCCTTCTTTAAGAATTTTACATTGAGAAAAAGGAAAAGAAGGGTTCAGAAAAACTAGTGGTGGACCACATGAGTAGGCTTACTCACACACTAGAGGATGCCACCTTGGACCAGGTACCACTTATAGACACTTTCCCTGATGAGCATCTTTATTCCATATCCGATACACATCCTTGGTATGCTGATTTAGTTAAATAACTTATTTCATCTGAAATACCTATAAATTTAAAGAAACGTCAAGTCCAAAAGTTAAATAGTGAATCAATATTTTATGTTTGGGATAATCCATACCTATGGAGCATGTGTAGTGACCAAGTTATTAGGAGGTGTGTTCCTGATCATGAGTTGGAGTCTGTTTTACATTTTTGTCCGACACTTTCTTATGGTGGACAATTTGGACCCCAATGGAAAATGAGGAAAGTTTTGGACTCTATATTATATTTTACTAGATTATTCCATGATTCCCAGGTGTTTTCTAAGTCATGCTCTCATTTCTAACACACTGGGAACATTTATAGGATAAATTAGATGCCCTAACAACCCATACCATTCTGTGATATTTTTATGTATGGGGCATAGATTTTGTGGGTCCTTTTCCTAGTTCCTTTGTTTTTTTATATTTTGGTTTCCGTTTATTATATGAGTAAATGGGTGGAGTCTAAGGCCACCAGGACTGATGATTCTCATGTTGTAGTGTTATTTTGGCAAAACACAAATTTTTTGTTGGTTTGGAATACCAAAGTCCATCATCAGTGACCAAGGGACACACTTCTGCAATCAGAATTTGGATTCCCTCATTCAGAAGTTTGGGGCGACACACAAAATATAAACACCATACCACCCCCAAAAAAATGGCCATGATGATGTTTCAAATCGCGAGTTGAAATAAATTATGGAGAAAACCATGCATCCAAATAAGAAGGATTAGAGAAAGCGCTTGGATGATGAATTTTGGGCTTATAGGATAGCATACAAGATACCCATTGGTATGTCCCCATTTTCAGATTGTTTTTTGGAAAGTGTGTCATCTCCTTGTGGAAGTTGATCATTAGGCTTATTGGGATATAAATAAATGCAACATGGATTTGGCCCAAGCTAGAATCCAAAGGAAGATGCAAATTCAAGATCTTGAGGAGATTCTATTGTCTTCATATGAGAACTCAATGCTCTATAAAGAAAGATCAAAAGCAGATCACGAAAAAATGATCGAGAAAAAAGAATTTCATATTGGAGATAAAGTCCTTCTCTACAGTTCACAGCTGAAGCTTATGCCTGGTAAGTTGCATTCCAGATGGTTAGGTCCTTATGTTGTGACTAATGTTTTTCCTTATGGTGTCATGGAGATCACACAAGACGACATATGAAGAAGCTTTACAGTCAATGGGATATGTTTTAAGAGATACATTGATGGACTTCCTACTGGTGTAGTGGATTTCATCACACTGCATGACCCCATCATCACTTGAGCATATCAGGATATTCCTAACCCTTTCACTTTTTTATTCTTTTTACTATTTAAAATTATACATTTCTTGTGCATATATCATATCATGGGTTCACATTGAAGATAATGAAATATTTTAAGTGTGGGGGGAGGGAACCTTTTAGTTTATTAATTTCAATTATTTTCCTATTTTTCAATGATTAAAAAAAAGAATGTTTTTCTAATTTTGTGTGTTTATTTTTTAATTTTTGTGTGTTTTTGAATATTTTGAGCTAAAATGATTCTCATAATGATTTTAAAATCCATATCAATAAGTGAAAAAATTTATCCCATGAAACTGATCTTAAATGAATACTAAAAATAACTTAGTTTCAAGTTCAAATATTTAGTAATTTCATGAAAAGTACTCTGAATTTTGAATCCCATGCCACATCTCACTGTATTTATATTTTAAATCACTTTTATGTGTGGCTTCTAAACCATTATTTTCATATTATTTACATTTACCTCATTTCCTGAGAGAACCAAACCATTCTTAATTTAACTAGAATTTGATTTATACCTGTCAAAACATGAGGGTTTGAGGTACTTATGTTTTAAATTATTGAGGCATTTGTTTGGTATTAAATCCCTTATTTCGAAGAATCCTTTTGTATAATGGCCTAAATTAAAAATTTAATCCTTGTATACCTTAGAATCCATGAAAAACCTGTTAGGTTAGCCACATTAAAAGCTAATTTTTGATATCTAACCAACTCTTAAAGTGAATTTGCTTAATCTAGTTGAACTTAAGTGTGTGTGTGTGGGGGGGGGGGGAGTTGTCGTGGGTTTTTCTACCACATTCTGTGATACTTTTGGTGGAAAATTAAATTATGAAGAGATTTTTTTTCTGCTAAAAAAATCATTATGTTGGTAGTTGTTCATTTTCTAGAGCTTTCATGATAATTGAATTTGTTCCTTTCTAGAGCTTCTAATATAGGAAGAAAGTTATGCCTATCTGGAGGTTTCAAGAAAATCATGCTTAAGAAGATTGAAATGTTTACTATTGAAATATTGGATGGTGTGAACATTCATTTATTTTTCATGATTATTAACATGAATTTATGCTATGGGGATTGAGGAGGAGACTAAATTTAAGTGAAAATTAGATTAATGCAATTTTTCTTCAAAAAGAGTCAAGCCCCCCTCATTTAGCCTCATAATTTTTCACATCTAAATCCTACCAACTGAAAGCCATAAAACAACCCTAGAAAGTAATAATGATAAACATATGTCATTGAATCACATATGGTGGCTATGTAGGAATTTATTAAGCCTATAGTGACCCTTTTATGAGTTTGTATGAGAAATACATTGCTAAAAAATTGACATTTGTTTGATAAGAGAAAATTCAAGTGAGGTAAGTGTTTTGTGCATGGGAGGATAAATGAAGTGGAAATATATTGAATGATATAAATGGAGAGCTTGAAATAATGTTTTTTATGAGGCATGATATCTTTTGTTTCTTGTTGTGGAATTGTTGGATCTCAAGGATATGTGTTTTAAAATTTGTTTTGATTTGATATTGATGTTTACTTGATATGAGGTTTTGCCCAGGAGTGCAAAAGGGTAAGTGTGGGGGAGTTGATAAAACACTATTTTGTTGAATACTTTATTGATAATAAATGACATAATTTCCTCAAATTGTGCTAAATATATTCATTAGTGAAATATTAGGGATTAGATCATTCATTTGAAAATTTGATGAAAATTACAGTTTTACCCTTTTAAAATTCACTGTAGTATTTCGCACATAAATATTTTAATATGATTTATATGAACTTAATATTTTTTAACATTGTTCCTAACGTAATTTGGTTCAGATTTTATTCAGGACACTAGAGCTAAAGAGTTCATTTGGATGGATTAAATGGTCCATTAATTCAATGGTGGGCTGGACACGCGATATTGGACATCACTTTAGTGTTTGGGATATATCTTCTACATCCCGACATGGAGTGAGCCCAAATTTTGAGGTGGGATCTCAAAACTAATTTAGAACATATTATATTTTTGTAACAATAGCTAATTCACGAGTTTTGGTGGTCAAAAAGGTGGTGCAAGTGGGATTTGGAAGATTCTTCTCATTCACACTTGAAACCACTTTTAACCTATCCTCCCCTCCACTCTATAAATATGTATTTTTATCATTTTTAAGGGTTGGGATGTGAATAAGGAAGTTTAGTGTAGTGGATAAGTGGTTCCACTCCAATTAATAAGGGTATCTCTTGAAGCAAGGATCCCTTCGTCGAACCCATCTTCTTCTTCCTCACGTTGTAATTTTTGTGTTTTCATAATAAACTTTTTTTGTTCATTTTTTATTTATTATATTTTCTTCTGTTTTGTTCAATTATCTTCTTTTTAACTCATAATATTTGGGTTGGAATGAATAGTGGAGATGAGATTTGGTTCTACCCTTTCAATCCTTTGCTCATGAAAAATGTTTCCATAATGACTACACCGCCAATGGAAGAGTAGTTCTCTTAGTGATCGATCTATCTTCTACCCTATTCATTTAATTATTTTGAATCATTGAGATACTAAAATTAATTTAATATTATCCACGAATTTATTTTTTAAATTATAAGAAACTAATCAAGAAATTAAACAATTAACACAAAAACACGCGAGGTCAAGTATTGTGTAAATTGTGAGGGCACAAACTTATTCGGTAAAACAAGACCACGCGGGATAAATTTGTAGAGTTCAAATATAATCCATAATATCAATTCATCCTCATTTTCCAGAATGGAAATGTGTCTTAATTTACCACTGACCATAAGCTATATTTATAACATTAATCAAAGTAGGGTTCCACGATTACATGTTCCAAAGATAGCCTAGGGTTTAATTCACTTCGTCTTTGCGGCAAGGTTAATTCTCATAAGGTTTAGGGGTTAACAAGTTAGAAGATCATAATTAAGTGGATATTAATTTAAATTATAATGATTAATAAGTAAATTAAGAGGTAGGGTTAGATCAATTATGCCTTTGAAAATATTTTCTAAAGAAAATATCTTCTTGTTGCGTCGAATTTCATTTCAAAATTAAAAACAAAAAAAATGCAATCTTCTTCCTGAAAACTTCTTCTAGTTTCATAAATTACAAAAAAACCCCATCCATTAAAGTAGTGTTTTTATTCTCTTTTATTTTATTTTTATAATACCTTTAAGATTTTCTTTTCAATTTTCTTCCTCCTTTGAGAGATGACCTTGGTCAGCCAGTCTGTTGCACCTAAGTAACCCAAAACCAAACATCATTTGAAAGCGCCCACAACAGCGCCTTTCGGTGCACTCAATGATCTCCTTCTTCATATTTTCCCACTATAAGTGCTCTCAAAGATCATGATACATCTTAGTTCTTCTAGGATGGATAGATAAATATGGATGATGTGCATTATCCAATAGATATTTATGGATATTAGTTGATTAAGGCACACAATGTCTAGTTACAAATATAATGACACTATTTTAATTGACATGGAACTAATAAAGATTCCCTTTACTGATTGTTATTTATTTTGAATATCTAGATCATATATTTGTGTCTATTTGGTCTTATCTTAGATATATGGTTGGGAAATAATTTGGGAAAGATAGGATATATTCCCTACTATTATGATTTACAGATCTATCCTCTATATATCCCTGAAGATAGGTTCTTTCTCAATCTACATCATGGATAGAGTAACAAGTTATTTTATTCTAAGAGAATCAACTACCTTGTTATCTTTTCATGGATGGTAGTGAATAGGGTAATCATATTCCTTGATCAGTTCTAACTATCTTAATTGATTCATGTTGAGTTCCTTCTATGTGAAAATATATTTCAGACTCTTGTGATATGTATAAATTTCACACTTCTAACCATAGAGGTAGTGATGCCAAATATTTAGAGAAAAGATCACAACTATTAACTCCAAATCATGTTTCAGGTAGTTCTTCTCATGGATCTTCAACTATCATGAGGCATAATAATCAATTTATCATTCTGTATGAGTGAAAAACCCAATTCCTTATTTAAATCATCATTGTATGACACAAAACCTTCTCCACTTGATAGTAGTGTGAGTAAATACACAATTATTTTCCTCTTCTTTATCTCCTTAAATATTTCCTCACATTTTCCATCTAGATATAATTTACCCCTTTCTATGTTAAGTTAGTTATCGGGATATAAAATCATGAGAAATTTCTCACAAAACATCAATAATACCCTTTTAAGACAAGAAAAATCTAGATTTAAATGACACAAGTGGGTCTGGTTCATTCCTCAATTGTATTTGTCTTTGAAGGGTCTATAAAATTCCATCACTTGTGATCACATTCCTAAAGAAGGTGAATTTATGCATCCAAAATTCACAGTTGATAAACTTATCATAAATTTTCTCCTTTATTAATGTTTCTAGTATAATCCTTGGATTCTATTCTTATTCATCCTTTCTCTCAGAGTAAATTATAATATCATTGATAAAGACTACCAATACTTTTTTTAGGTAGTATATAAATAATATATGCATCAAATTAAAGAATATTACATGGTAATTAGTTAGTCCTAAGGGAATCAATATGAAGTTATAGTGTCCATACCTTGAAGAAAAGGATGTCTTATTAATATCTCCCTTATTTACCTTTAGCTAATGATATCCAGAATTAAGATCCACTATTGAGAAGTACTAATCTCCTTTTAGTTGATTGAAAAAGTCATAAATCCTTGGAATGTGATACTTGTTCTTTATGGTGGTTTTTTAATCTCCTAGTAATATATAAACAACCGCATTGATCCATATGTTTTTTATTTACAAAGAGAACTAGTGAACCCCACAGAAATGTACTAGGGTGTATAAACCTTTTGTCCAAATTATCTTTCAGCAAATTTAACTCCTACAATTTTATTGGGGCCATATTTTAGGGGAATTTTTAGATAAGATTGGATCTTGTTATAAGATTTATTGATAACTCAACCTCATGATATGGTTGAATTCTAGGAAACTCTTTGATAAATACATTATTTTTTCCCTAATAATGAACATTTACTCAGGGTTGATTCTTTCCTTTAACTAAACTATTTGGAGAAGGTATGAATCTTCACAAGGTATCATCATCCACACTATTGAGGGATTATCCAAAGGATATTCATTATCTTTATTACATTTTTACAAGAACATGGGATGGTTTGGAATATGAAAATATATTTCCTTTTCTTGACAGTTGATGTGATCACTATATAACAAGATCTAGTTCATGTCCAGTATAGAATCAAATTCCACCAAGGGAAGTATTACAAGGTTATCTGGAATAATCCTTCCTTATATGATAATAAAATATGATTTTAACACTTGATTTGTATTTGTCACACCATTATGTGTTTTATGGAGATCTCTACATCAAGGCATCATGGATTTGATTCACCAGTTCCCGAAAAATTATAAGATATAAAGAAATGCGTAGAACCAGAATCAAATACAACCTTTTCCATTATTGAGTTAATAGTAAGTGTACCTTGTACAACTTCATTTTCATGTTCCACCTCATGTGTTGTGATGGCATAATATTTCACTTGCTTCATTAACTTTGGAGGTTGTTGATATAGATTACCCTCAATGATATATGGTTTAGTGCACTATCTTACATAGTTCCCTTTTTCCTTATAGTTGAAGCATTGAACCATGCGTGGTGCCTTCCTTTACCCCATCAGATCAGTCATATTTTTTATGTCTCTTTGACATTCATGGGAGTGGGGTACTTCTCTCCCACACTTAAAGCGATTCCCTATCACTTTAAGGTAATTACCATGATGATTCTTCCCACATTTATGAAAAGTGGGTGGTTGGATATTCTTTCCACTTTTTTCATTTCATACTCTAATATGAAACTCTATATTTTATTTCTTATCTCCATAACAATTAGAACTTTCACAAAACTCCATCTCTACTTTGAGAGTGAATCAAACTACTTATTTATAACTCCCAAAGTATTGAATATCTAGATCCCTTTGGAGTTGTGGTTTTAAACCACTAATGAATTTATCTATTTTTATATCATTTTTGATAAAAAACCCTAGTCACATCTTGAAATACTTATGAATATTTCCTTATAATACATTTTTGATTCAACCACCTTTTTCTTAATATTCAATAATTATTTCATAATTTTTTTTGAAGAGTTCAAGGGAAATACTTGTTAAGAAATATTTTCTTAAATTCATCCCACTACATCTCTTCCATTTCATACTTTGGATTGATATTATTTATCAACTCCCACCATTTATCAACTTATCCATATAAACAATATACAAACATAATAAAATTATCCTTCTTAGAATAGTAGAGTATTGGAAACATCTTCTCAATTGAGTTAACCAACTATTTAGTGAAAAGTGGACTAGAAGACCCACTAAATGTCAGTAGTCATTACTATATAAAGCACTCAATATCTTATTTCTCCTTCTTGGGTAAAGGGATACATTCTATACGGTTTTGGTTTTTATTCAAATCCTATGAAAACTTGGTAATAATTTCTATAAATTTTTGAACTCACCTCCCATTACATTGATAATGTCATTCAAACAATCATTGAATTTTCCCTCTCATAGATTTTTTTGTAGTTTCTTCTGGTCTCCACCATTTTCTAAAATATAAAAGGTTTGAAAAAGGTAATTTAAAAAATCATAAATAAATAATTCACTATTGTACATAAATTAATTCAAATTTCATATTATATGGGATCCATATGTTTAGTATTATTCTCAAAAATGATTTTAGGATCATGTGCTTTAATGATTATCTACATTTAATAGTAATAATTAATTTAGTTATTTATTATTCATAATGGTTTGTATAAAGTTTGTGATTGAACAAAGTATATCCACTAGGAGTGTCAAACTAGGTATATAATAAGGCCTATTTTCATGCACCAGGTGATGATTGAGTCAAATCCCAATGCAACCTTTTCAAGTATATTACCCTTGGGAATAATTGTGCTAGGTATACAACCAATTTTATCACCTATATAGATATTTCATTACTCAGAAGCCACACACTCTCATACTATACCAAAAATTAGGACATTTCTCTTAAAACTCAGTCTTATACCTAGGGATTTCACTAATGTTTTCTAATCCTAATTACCAAATTAAGTAAACTGTGATATTATTTCAACTATAATGACCTAAAATTTTCTTACATTACTATTACATCATTTTTAATGTAACTAACATATTAGTGATAAAATTCAGCATCCAAAAGTTTAGTGTCTTGGGAAAATTAGGCTCATACATCAATTATACAAAATAAAACTTAAATATTATTTAAATTATTCTTATTTATCATTATAAAAATCTCATTATATCCTTAGTATATATATTATCTTGAGGATATAAATCAAATGAAGGGGTGAGTTAAAATCCTAGTAAGAGGTCTGAATAAGGGACATGAATCAATAGTACATGGGTGAGCATAATCAACATCAAATATCATAAGCATAGGATCATTATCATAGGTAAACATTTGATAATGTCATGGAATGTATAATAAGAATAATAATGAAATATTATAACATAATGGTCAAATATCACAAATAGTTGTGAACAAATCTAGTATCATGTTTATGAAGAACATATGCGCATAAATAATTACATAATAAATGTTAAAAAAATATAGAATCATGTTGAAACATAATACACATTATATAATGAGATATATCACATTAACAAATTAATTTTAGGGATATATAATTATTATCCCACCCATTACAACCTAAAATTATCATAATCATGCATGCCACATGGAACGTATAACAATCGTTGTAATGAAATAAACCCATGAAAAGGGATGGGTTTTATAAGAATTTCATAAATCATATTCTAATAAAAAACCTTTTGGGGTTCTCAAATGAATAAAATAAATCATATTTTTTAATAAACCATCTTAATTCTTGAGTGGAGAAGAAACAAATCAAGAGGAGTGAAAGGTACATTTGAGAAGTTAACACCTTTTCAAAAATGCTTCATAAATGGATTAGAATTTTTTTAAAGGGCAGGATCATGTATATCCCTAAAAATAAATGGAAATAATCTTGGAAGAACATTTTAAGGATTTTATAGGAATATACAACTTGAAAATAGTGTAAAATATAAGATAACCCAAAAGGGAGTTGGTTTAGAGAATTCCCCTTACCCTAAATCCTACTTTATTTCGTCGTATTTCTGCCTCCCAAATAATAAACATCAGTTTATTAAAAAAATAAACCATAAGTGTATTATGTTAATTTATGTAACTATTTATCAATTAAAATAATTATATTATACTTCTTAATCCCGATCATTAAGAAGAAACATTTTGATATTATATTTTCCTTAAGAATACCAGGTTTTGTTTTAATTTCACTATTTCTGTTCAAGGTCATTTATACATAAGAATAATTAATTATAAGAGATTAAAATAAATATATTTATATAGTTATATATCATGAATATTTTTTTATAACCATCCATAATATTTGTGATAAGGAAATAATTGGAAGTGTCCTCGTTGGTGGTTAACCGACTATTAGTGGGACATTGTTTGAAGAGGAGATGTGAGATGTATAATATTTACTTATATTAAAAATAATATTTTTATAGTATATTAAGAAAATTAAGATCATGTTAGAATACTTTATAATTGGTTTAATAGGGTTTTAATTATAAAAGAGAAGAAGGATATAAAATTATAAAAGGAAAAGGAAATAAAAGGGGGAAAGGGCATTACCTATTTCTTGAATTGGTTACTTTTTTTACCACCATTAATTTATTAAATGATTAGAGTTTTATTTGTAAAGAACATACATAAGGATTTTAAGGGGATTAATAGAGGGTATTTGGGATGATATTTGGATTTTTTATGTGAGGGTGGAGTGGTTTTCCAAGGGGAGGAAGATGGTTTATTTATACATAAGGAGAGGGGTGTTTTTAGAATAAAATTTTGAATAAAATACTATATCATAGGTAAAGATTTTAATAGTGAATTTTAACACTATAAATCATATATAAATAAAATAATTTTTTAGGACTTTAAACCCCTTTATTATTATAATTAAATAATTTA
This sequence comes from Viscum album, assembly GCA_963277665.1. Lineage (NCBI taxonomy): Eukaryota > Viridiplantae > Streptophyta > Magnoliopsida > Santalales > Viscaceae > Viscum > Viscum album. The sequence goes on from OY728143.1 coordinate 1,368,412,698, forward strand.
TAAAAAAGGAAAGTGAAAAAAAAGGAAAACTGTTATTTTAAGGGAACACTTTTGACTTTTGACTTTGGAAAATACTTTTTTAGGTCTTAAAATTAAGATTATTGCTTTTTAAATGACACATTTTTCTTATTAAACTTTTTACATATTAAATAAAAAATTTATTATTTATTAATTCAGTCTTTAATCATCATTTTTTCATAAAACATGTAGTATTTGGAAAACAATATTTTTACTATTCATGTAAAAATTGAGCTATTTCAAAAAATTACCAAAAAAACACCCTTGTAAAATTTTAAAATGATGATTTTAAAAATTAAATCTATTTTATCAAAATAATTTTCTAACAGAGTTAATTTTATTTTTTAAAATAAAAATTATGATTTGTGTGAAATACCTTAAAATTATATTTATTAAAAATGTGCTTATATTTTATTTGAATTTTTAATCATGATATTTATGTTATGTCATTATAATATTTATATTCACTTAAATTACTCATGATATATTGTTTATATTAAATTTTATTATTTTGAGGTTAAATTACTATTCCAATAGTCAAACTACTATTCTAAATTCTCAGGTTATTATTTCGAATGGTTGGATTACTATTACAATAGTCACATTACTATTCCTATGGTTACATTACCTCATATAAATACCACTTCATTACTTTATTTTTTATTCAACTAAATTACTCTCAAGGTTTTACATTTCCATTTTCTAGAATGTCAATTGGATTACTAATAATTTGTTTCTTTTCTATATTGTTGTTCATGGGGGTGATGATTCTATCAGATTATGGTGATCTGTAATTTCCCATTAGAGTTTTTATATTTTATATTTTTTTTCCTGTTATATATATTTTTTTGATTTTTCATCGTTTTAATTGTGGACTAATTTAATTATTTTTTTAATGAAATTATGTTTTTTTGATTTCAATATGTATTATATGTGTATAATACTATATAATATAATATAACACACATTTATTCAGGAACAAATATTTTTTATAAACACCAAGTTGTTATATTATAATTTAATGATACCATCCACCATATTTCTTTGGATGGATTATGATCAGTTTGACTGAGGAAAGTATTGATATTCCATATTCAAGTTCTTCCAATTTTGAAAATTATTGATTTTAAGGCATATTGATTAAGTCGTATTGTCTATTAATATGTTTAATGCATTGGAATCATTAAGTAAAGGATGGGGTACAAAATCACATAGCCCCTTTATCCACTGGTAGGTCTCATGATACAAACTAGATTGGGTATTTGGTGGAGGCCTTACCTATTTATGTAATATGCCTTGGAACAAGGCCTCAATGATAATTTTTAGATGTTTGAGATTATGAATTCCATCATTATGAAATCAGTTATTAATGTCTATGTGATTATATGATTAGTTATGACATCCATGGATAAGTTTTTAGCTTATGTGATTATTTATATAGAATTATTTGATCACCATTTACTCTTTCCATATTATTCATGCCTTATTAACTTCCGTTGTACACATACCCTTACTGAGAATTTTACCTCACCCCTTTCTTATGTTTTCTTTTCCCTAGAATGGTAGGAATTGTTATAGGATTGATATACATGGATATTCTAAATGAAATAATGGTATTATCAAAGAAAATACTATGTTTTATTGTTTTTTTCAAATGTAATGTGGGATTCTAGTATGTATTTATTTTTACATGACTACTAAACTATTTGGTCCTTTGGGATGTGATAGATTATATCTAGTTATAATTTAATAAACTAACCACAAAATTTGGGCTATTAGGGTTGGGGTATTTACATTACATACAAGGTAAACATTTTAATGGTAAATTTTTTGACATTATGAAATATATTTTAATAAAATAACATGATTTATGGACTTTGAATCTATAAGAAACTAAATTTTAAAATCATGTATATATATTTTTTATTTTTAGTTAAACCCTTATTGAGGATATTTTTTGATTAAATACAAAATCATGCCTTTAGGATGATTGGTTTGTCATTGTAAGGAATGTTTTTTGGGGGATGGAGCCTAGATGAGGGACAAGTACACAGAATGTATTTAAATACACGATGTTTATCAAATACATGATGTGTAATGGTCTGTCCATACACTTTTTATGATCTGTAATGTTTTTTTCTCTGAAGGAAAAACCCTCGAATTACACAACGTGTAAAGTTTACACACCGTGTAAATTTTTTGGGTAGTTTTTTTTAAAAAAAGGGGAAAGGCCTCTAATTTTTCTTAGAAAGAAGCTCACCCAATTTTTTCTATCTCTCACACAGGCACTCCATTAAAGGGGTTCCCTCTTTAGCCTATTCCAAGGCTTTTATCTCATTTCTCCATCTGAACTTGGAATAAAGATCTGTTTGTATCATTGGATCCCTCTCAACAAGTGCTTCACTCCTTAGACTCGTTTCATCATTTTTATTCCTATAAACGATGATATTTTGTTATGAGTTCATATGCCTTATTTTTAGGGTGTTCATCCATTCTTCCATTTTATTCTGAACCAGTCCAAACAAAGGGATAATAGAAGATGAAGAATCTACTATTGGAATAAGGTAGGTGGTCTATTAATTTTTCCTAAAAGTATTATCATTTATAAATTTCCATCATTGTGCGCACACCAGTTACATCAGGTTATTATTCTAAAATTTATCTACCTTAATTATAATTATTTATCATATATTATAAATCCTTAATTATGATTGTTCTTCATGACTTTGGAGGTTGAGACCTCAATTACATCCAACCAATTAGGTTCCACACCATGTTATATAACACCCCAAGGTTTAAAAAAAATAAAATGAATGAAACACTAAGATTATATGAAAGAAAACATTGTTTTATGAAGATAGTTATAAAATAGCTATTAAACATAATCTTGATGCTTCTATGATTTTAATTTTGAAAAACCAACATCTACAGTTGTGATCAGTATGTTTTGTAAAGTTTGATAGAACCAAGGTGAATAGTAACACACTCTTATGAATAGTAATATAAATAGTAATATGAATTTTATGAATAGTAAATAATATTATTATTTTATTTTATTAAGGGTATAATATAATTATATCTTGATGATTTTTTCAAGGTGATATAAAATAATTTATAGTTTTGAAATTGCAATTTTTTGAATAAAATATAATTTTATTTAAAAATTAAATTAATTATATTTAGAAAATTATTTTCCAAAAAAGGAGTCCATTTTCTAATTTTACACGTATAAAAATGTTTAGGGTGTTTTTGGGATTTTTCTGAGATAGTTTAATTTTTAGTGAATAGTAAAAAAATACAGTTTTAAGTTTTCAAGTGTTTAATGACAACATAATGATGTAATAATTCTGGTTTACTCTTGAGGATTAAAATATGATATGCGATGTCCCAAGTGGAAAATACCATGGAAAAAAAGCATGGTAAAGACCATGGTTATGAAAATACTACTAATGAGGTGCCCTTTTAAATTAATTAAAAACTCCACCACTTTCACTATAAATACCCCATAACCCCCTCTTCCTCTCACACCTCTAAATCATTGTGAATTGTCTAAGTTCTGACCAATAATCTTTCCAAGGCTCTCCCCCACATCCAATATCTTCTGGTATCACTAAAAGTTCAAAACCAAAGGTCTTAAGGAGGATCTCAATGAGAAGAGATCAAGAGGCAATAATCCTCTTTCACTTTCTTATGTTTTCTTTTTCAATTCCTTTTCTTTTCTTTTAATATCTTACCATACCATTATACAAGAAGCATTAAATCCTTATAATATTATATATTATGGATTTTATCATGTTTATAGAAAAAATTAATCATCATTATTCCCCTCATTTTCCTCTCATTCAAAAAAAAAACACCATATGTGATGTGTCGATTTTCCAAAATCATGGACGATGTGTTTCCAATTTCCTTTACTTCCATAAAATCTGGTTATAAAGAAATTTTAATGTCTGAAATAGATTTTAAAGTGTATGATATATCCAATTTTATATTTTGGAGTTAACACATATATATATATATATATATAATATTATGTTATATAATAAACTAGTTCGTGATTATCAAAGAACCGTGAAAATGATCTAAACAAATATCACTAAAGATTTATCTAATGATTAATACTCATTACATATAACAAAAATGATTTATGTAATAATTTAATATTATGGAAAAATATTAATACAATTTCATTACACTTTTGGAATTTCATTTCCATATGACACGAAAATCAAATACAAATTGGCCATGGAAATCATGTAATGAACGCACCCAAAACAATGGATGGAAAAAAATACTAATAATTAAAGGGTAAAATGATTCTTTGAAATGATTATATAAGGTGTTATAATAATGAATATGTTTCTATAAGATATTAATAATACTCTTTTAACCATTATATTATAGGTTTAAACATGTTTTAAGTAAGATGAACCAGAGGTAAGGGAATTCTTTACCTAATTTCCATTCCTTGGGTTAACCATCTACTTCATTATTTATGTGGTATTAAATTTTTTTGTGTGATTAATTTTGTTTATATTATGTTTAATTATGTTTATTTATAGTGTATATACATATTACATCCACTCTATTAAGTCTCTCTTCAATTATATGATATTTGTAATTGGATTTTCTTTTAAAATCCTATTTTAAAATTCTATTTTAGAAAATTCAAAAGAAATTTTTTATGAAATTATTCATGTATTATGATTATGTTATGGATATTAGGAATTGTTTATAATGAATTTTTGGACCTATATATCCCTCCAATTCATTGGTTATGTTTATGTTGGAGGTCGGCCCTATGGTTACTTCAAGTGTAACTGTGATGGTTACACAATAAGGTAGCTGTGAGGGTTACATTGTAGGGTAGCTGTGAGGGTTACAAATCATAAGGTAGCCGAGAGGGTTAAAATATTATGTAGGTAATTCCCCAAGATACCTTTATTGTTATATTTATGTTCTTTATGTTTTGTGGAAATCTCGTGGAAATCTCATGTTTCACAAAGTAAGTATATATGTGTGACAAGTATGTATTTTTAAAAATGATTTCATACATTTACAAGTATTCATTGACTAATTTTTTATTTAATTATTTTTCTATCCATTTCTGAGAGTTTTGTGCTCATCCAAAAATTTTAAATTATTTTCATAGGTTATAAGGATGTGTAAGACAAATATGGAATCCAATTTAACTTTTATGATTATTTGTCAAATAATTTTTTTTTTATTTTAAAAGTTTTATATTTTGGAATAAATGGATACTTTTTTTTATATCTGCTCTATATAAATGTGGAATGTTTTGTATATATTATATCCCAATTCTATAAAACTCTAAACTTTAAAAGATCCTCAATGTGAATGGAAGTGAGTTCTTGACTAAAATTCAAGATTATTAAATGCAATAAGGATAAGTCCTTAAATGTTATGCCTTTATGCCCATTTTTTGAAATTATTTGAGACACGGTTAGGGTGAGATTTAAATTTTCCTTGTTCAGGTAAGTGTTCCATCAAGATTAAATAAATCTTTAGCTGATTAAATGGAAACTATATTTATAAATATAACTTATAATAGTTAATTATAATTGAATTTATCTGATATTTCTTGCACATCCTAGACCCCTTGTCATGATCAATGAAAGTTATGGAATTAACAAATTAACTGTTTATAAATTAGAGTGATAAATGGTTGCATTTCCTTTACACACCTTATCACATTGATGAAATTTATTGGAATAAACCTATTGAATTAGTAAATGGAATGAGTATTACATGGACCTTGATTATATACGATATAAATGGAATGATTATAATGTTATTATTTCATAATGTCCTTTTCATATTTATAGGAATGGTTAGACTTGAGCTAGCCTTGGATTCCCATGGGAATTCCTTGAGTACACAAAAGACACCATTTTGATTCAAGGAGTTGGTTACCAAGGGAGATACCCAACTTGGAACATATTCCTTTCATACTAGAGGATTCACGACATGATGATATGGTATCCATTCACTACATCTTATAGATATTAGAATGACTTAGATATAATCCTTGGATTCAATTTGATGTCTTCAGACATGTGACACCATGGATTCACCCCATTGGCCCCAGTAATTTTTATCCCAAGATTACAATGGATGAGCTCCATGGATTCAATTAGTCTCTTTTACAATGGAATTCCTTGGGCGACCCCCTTGGATTACACTCAAATCCCTATTTCTAAACTGCATGAGTTACTACTATGATTTGGTTGACCCCTATGGTAAAGGATACCATGGTTTCACCCTAGATCCTATTTTATCATTATGTTGACCAATATAGATATTGTTTACACATTTACATTATCTATCTATATTAATTGAATCATAATTAATTAAATGGTTACATGTAAAGACACTAGATGAGGTTTAAGTTGGTGTGAGTTATTTATATGTAATATTTTGATTTATTATATACCTTCACAATATCAGTTTATATACAAAAACAGGAGTTGTATAGACTCTGTTTGTGGTGGCCTATTGAGATTTATTTCACACACTATCCGGGCTGCCATTGGTACCTGGGTAGATTATATGACCGCAGGTGTGGACAAGGAGAATCATCCTTCTTTGTAAACCTAACTTTATTTCATTAGAATGAGATCTTGGTAAAAGATGTCTCGGCCAGTTCTTAGGTTGTTTGCATAGTTTTTTGGTCTCTTTGATTATTTTGTATAGCATGTACTTTACAACTTTCCAACTCCCATGTATGTATACATTCCTTTTTGGAGAGACATGACATTACATCATCATCATTTTTTATATGATACTATTAATCTATTGATTTGATTATTATTGATGGATGATTATTCTTACTTTTACTGTAATATTTATTATACTGATACTACTGTTTATTCATCTATATTATCTCTATTTTTCTCCACTCTAACATGAGGGCATAGTCTATATGTGGAAGCACCCTAGACCCTCACTACTCATCGATAGCCTCTGGAATTTGGGGAGGTATGCTTGATAAAATAAGGACCACTAGGTCCAGGGAGCCTTTGAGTGGTACCTGGGTTGGGAAGACACAAAGTGGTATCAGTGGTTTTCTTTTATTTTGTCTTATTATTTGGGAAATTAATATAGGATATTAATAAAATATTGGAACTTGATTCTAAGCTATGCATGGGAGTAGCTAACCCACATTTAGGGTAAATACTAAGTTTTTCAAGAATGGGAAATCTATTTTTCACTCATTACAAGTGATATACTCTCACCGTTGGGTAATGAACATGAATTGTGGTATTTTATATGATTTTTGGATATTTTACCTTGGCCTAGTATGATAAGGGTTATTGTTACATGCATTATTGTAGGCACCTAAGACTCACATTCTATTCATATAAGATGCCATATCAGTCACTGGTGTAAATCCCACATATACCAATGCCTCTATCCCAACAGTTCAAAAAAAAAAAACCATTGGGATAAATAATTTATACCAATAATTCGTTGAAACAATTGGTATGGGCCAATATATGGTGGATTTTCAAAATGGTTTGAGAAAACCATTGGGAAAGGCTTGATCAACATATAGGTATCCCAATAGTTCTTACAAACCGTTGGGTTAAAAAATACCCAAAAAAAATCTAACCAACTTCCTCCATCCAGATTCAATTTTTTCTCTAAATGAGAGATCACCCTCCTGTAAACCCTACTTCTCAAGAACCAACCCTACTTATCAAGCACACTTCCTCCAGCTCTAACATTTTTCCATAAACAAGATCTCTCTTGGATGAAAACCCTACTTCCCAACCAGTGATCTATCTTTGATTCAAGTAATTTTTGTTGTTCAATTTCAAATCGGTATGTTGTAACTGAGTTATGTGTTCTACCTTTATTTATTTTATCTTTTTTCATTCAATTTCACTGAAATATTCTTTGTTTTACACACTATGTATTATGATCCCCTTACGAATAGAAGCCATATATCAGTTTAGGTTGTGGTTTAGTTGTGGTTTTGTTGATATTTATCTTTACAGAATAATTTTGATTGATATTGAAGACTTCAATATGATCATGAGTTATTTTATCCTTGGTTTATTTTAAATTTAATGTTTATTGACATGATTTCATTGGTTATACATAAATACAGCTATATAATTTTATATCCTAAGAGAAATGACAAGATACTAATGCATTATGAATATACCCTTAAATGTTGTCTTCGAAATATCACACTCTAACTTTAAGATGATGATAAACTCACTATAATTCATTCATAGAGAACCACTATGATCCTCACAATTGGTAAAACATGTCAGAAATCCCCAAAACTGGGTATAAATTCTTCATGGTCACATGGTTCAACATTATTTAGCATAAATACAACCACTAACTAATAGGGTGATGTGTGCAATTAAATAAATAAATCAACATCAATGCCCTTAAGAAGCAACCAGATTTACCTCAACTCAACTATTTCCAAATGATATGTTGAAATTGATATGGGTTACAATATAAGAATTAGTTTTATCTAAAATTCAATTTCTCTCAATGAAGGGAGTCTTGAAGAGTTTTCTGAAAATACATTATGATATTAGTAAACTATTTGGAGAAATAGAAGAGGATAATGACGGTTGTTCCACAAGATCCAAGACTTCCATAAGTGACATAATATCTTCAATCTATCTCAAATCTTGTTCTACTCTACACACACCAACCTCCCACTCACATGTCATCATAAAATTATATCGTTTACATGAAATGAATGATACTCTCATTCGATAAAAATAGACATCAATATGAATTATTTTCATCTATCCCACCATGATGATCACATCAAATCTATTCATCATTTGAAACATGACGCACCATGAATTTCCATAGCTGGAAGCTATAATAAGACAGTCAAGAAAACAATAAAGTTGGCATAAATAATTCTTAATGAGTGTATTGAGAGAAAGAAACTATAAACTAATTGGAATGATAAATTAATTATAAAAAATAGAATATATTTACAAATAATTTAAACCATTTTCAAAATAAGTAGTAGAAAGATTAGTTTTTCTCAAGAATATACCTCTAATGGATGATTTCCCTCTCCACAAAATATCAGAACCGGATTCACTACATACACTTGGCCCTCCTAATCTCCATGACCATTCCCCTTATATAAATAATTATCCTAAGTGATATTTTAATAATGGGTATGAACCTCAATCATGTAATCGTAATTTATTACAATATGAATCGGTATACTATTTTTTTAAAAAAATTAATTACTATAATTTTTTTTACAGAATTGTTAGAAGTTGGATGTATGAAACTGATTGGATGTCAAGAAAATTTCAACACAATTTTGAGAGCCTTTTAGATTTCACATTTGACAATGCTTCAGATAGAGGTCACATACAAATCCCATGTTATAACCATGTTGGAAGACATTGGTTGAGCTATAAAGAAGTTAGCTACCATATAACCAAATATGGATTTCATACAAACTACTATGTGTGATATCACAATGGGGAGAAAATGGAATCTCAAAATGCTGATGATCCAAATGAGAGGAATGGATTAAAGAATTTTACATATGATCAGTTTCTATTTATTATTCATCATGATAAGGAAAAGATGTCGACCCAAGATAACTTCAATATGGTCACAAATGATGCATCCAATGAAGAAGATGATGTTGACAGATTTAAAAAATTAAATAATGCTGCATTGACTCCATTATGTCAACAATGTGGTAAAAATAAAAAAGCTATAATTTTTGATCTGATCGTTTCATGGGAGAACCAGGTATGGGATTTCTAATACTTTCATCGATTACATTCTTACCTTCTTGAAATACTTACTTCCAAATGATGAAAATATTCCCTCAAACCACTAAATGACATTGAAGTTAGTTGAAGAACATGGATTTTCAAAAAACAAAATTCATGGTTGCCTGAAATATTACAACTTATTCTGGGAAGAAACTACTGAAAGAAATGATTGTGTAAAATGTGGAACATTCAAAAGAAATCTAAAGGACGATGGAACACCATCCTGTGTACCACAGAAAGTAATGTGACACTTTCCATTGATACCCAAACTCCATAATCTTTTCATGTATGATGAAATATCAATAAAAATGAAATGTATTAATACTGAGAAAAAGAAGAATAATAAAGAGTTGGTTCACCCTAGATATGAATTTTCATAGCAGATATTTGATGCTTGATATCCTGATTTTGTAGCTAACGTGCATAATGTGAGACTGAGTCTTTCATGTGACAATTTTAATCTATTTTTGAATATTCTTACTTTACACAACACATGGCCTATTTTAATACACATTTATAACCTTCCCCTATGGTTGTGTATGAAAAAACCTTTCAATTTCATTAGTATACTTTTATCTGTCCCTTCTAATCCTAGTAATGATATATATGTATACATGCAACCTTTAATAAAAGAGTTGAAACTTATTTGGGATGTGGGTGTGTGCACATACGATTCATGTTCGAAAGACATATTTCAGATGTATGTTTCACTTATGTGAATGATCAATGATTTTATACTTATGAAATGTTGTCTAGATGGATCATGAAGTAAAAACTATCATGTCCCATTTGTATAAAGAATACTCAATCCAGAAGACTGAAATATCTCCATAGTTTTAGTTTTATGGGACATTGATGATTCTTTCCAGTGGAACATCCATATATAAATAATCATCAAAGATTTGACAATACCATAGAGACCGACGATCCATCTCAATGTATTTATGGAACTAATGTGCTTAATGAATTGAAGTATTTCATCTTTTCATTAGGGAATGGTCAAATGAAATATAGAAAGAGGAAAAATGTTTCTAATGATACCTATTACAATTGAAAGAATAAGAGTATCTTCTTTGAGTTTCCTTATTGGTCAACCAATTTGTTATGTCATTTTGTAGACATAATGAACATTGAAAATAATATATATGAAATATTTCTTTCGATTCTTCTAAATGTAAAAGGAAAGACAACATATGATTTACAATCTCAGCATGACTTAGTGGATTGGGGGATCAAACTAAAATTGTATCTTTTGTGTATTAGTGAAAATAAATGGAAAGTTCCATGTTATTCTTATGTGATGACACCTACAGAAAAAATAAATATCTAGAAGTACTAGAGACTATTAAAGTTCCTAATGGATACTCAATCAATATATCAAAATGGGTCAACATAAGAGAGTTGAAGTTGAAATCTTTGAAGTCTCATTATTATCACATCCTTTTACATGAGTTGATTCTAATAGTAATATATTATCTTTTGTCTAATAATTTAAGGGTTTAAGTTATTCAGTTGTTCCATTTGTTTATATATCTTTGGGCTAATAATTTGTGAAATCATTTCTTGTAAAAAATGTTGGTGGATACACCATTAATTTTTTGTGAGTTATAGAAAATATTTCCTCTATCATTTTTCATATACATGCTGCATTTGACTATCCATATGCTAATAGAAATACTTCTCGGAGGACCCATAGTATTTTGTTGGATGTATCCAACTGAAATAAATATGTACAAATTTAAATATTATGTCCGAAATATGAATCATCCTAAAGGTTCTGTCATGAATGGTAACTTCTCTCAAGAATGTATGAATTTATGCTCAATGTATTTATCTGATCTAACTACAAGAGTTAAAAAACCAATGAGAAATAAAGAAGAACAATATCAGAAAATTGAACCCAGTTTTCCATTACTTACTCAAATATGAGGAATTCCCAGATCATATACATTGATGACAGTAAGACTTGAAGAGCGGGAGATGGAACATCGCACATTGTTTTTCAATTGTGATTTGTTCGATGACTACATCATGTAAGTAAACTAAACATGTATATCTTATCTCAAATCTTCTAAATGTACATATCTATTAAACTATTTCTATTTTTATCTATATGGAACATAAATAAATGATAAATATAAATCATCGTTATTTATCTTTGATAAGGAGAGAGAATTTGCGTAGAAAAGAGTTTTCTATTTGGTTGAAACTGAGGATATATATATTTATGTAATAAATAAATAAAATAAATATTTAATTAAGTTTAATATTAGTTTATATTTTCGGTATCGAGTTTTTCTGTTGACACTATCTCTGAGGAAATAAGAGATTTGGATTTTGGTCCTAATACCGTGGTTCGTGAATGTAAATCAATTGTGATCAATGGGTACAGATTTATTATCACTGAATGAGAAAAGAACATGAGAAGACAACATGATGGTGTTATGACAACTGACACAACAGACTGTTATTTTAGTGAATTAGATAATATACCTTGTTTTAAAAATGTATCTTATTATGGAGTCATTGAAAAAATAATATTATTGGATTATTACTCTCATGGTTGAGTCAATATGATGAAATGTCAGTGGTTTGATTCGATGAAGAGGAAGGACACCTTTATTGATGATTGTGGATTTCAATTTATTGGCATGAATCACACTCTTTCTACCAATGAACCATATGTATCGGCATCAATGGAGAAGCATTTTTTTATGTCAAAGATAATCTTTGACCTAAATTCAGTCTCATTATTGAAGTAATCCAAAGACATATTTTTGATGATGATGATGATGGAATTGATACCATCCCCGCACCCATTGTCCCTGATCCATTTATTACTTATAATGACTACAATACTTCAATTTTTAGAGTTTATTGATAACCTAAAGTTGTGGTGGAAAATATATAGAATCATTCATCCGTGTTCTCAGTTCTATTGGTTTAGCTCGACTTGAGTTGTTGAGGTTTGTACTATACAAATTGATTTTCTATTGATTATAAATATTTTATATCCAAATAGACCTTCATGTGAATTTTTAATATTTACTTGTAGTAGTTTTCTTTGAGTTTCATTTTATAATATTGAATTGAATCTTATTCAGACCTACCAAACCAAAAAAAATAAACAGTTAAATTTTAACAAAAAACTTGATGAATTGAATTGGACATATTAAAATAATTTATATGAAAATAAAAAACCATGAAAATAATAATCCGACAAAAAAATAGCTAAATTACCTAACTAAAAATATGAACCAAATGAACTATGACAGAGAATCCATGTCTCTATTTTATTGTTTTTTGGTTACAAAATAATTACCCTTTTCTAATTACTTTCATATTTATTTCCAAATGAAGGAAATGAAACCATATGAGGAGCATTGAAAAAAATATCACGGACAACAATCATCGAATGTATGATATGGGAATTCTTCCATTAGTGCATGTTGTGAGTGTTTTATTTCATATATATATATATATATGTATATATATATATATATATCAATAATATATAATGTCATGTGATTAATTTTGTATTAAACTTTTATACAGGATCCACCACTTAGGCACCGGTTATTTAATGAGCAGCCTAGTAGTGGTCCCAGTACTTAATCCAGTGGTACAAGGTGGGGTGGTGGTACAATATCTAGGAACTCTAGTCAACATACCCGTTTAGACCCTACCCCTCCCACTGACGTAGCATATTCCACACATTCTGATCCTGCTGTGTTGTTAGGGACACATAGGATATTTAGGCCTCCCATGTTTTCACCCCCCTACACATTAGATCCTCCTCACCCTCCTTTACCGTATCCTATGATGATTACCACTAATCATCCATATTATGCAGTTGGTTAGTCATCTATGCCATATTCTTTACCATATACTTCTTTTTCTCTGGGCTTCTACATTCCTTCTTTGACTCCTTCTCTGAGATAGTCTATGCCTATGAAGCATACACTAGGACCCACTTCACTGGTACATGGTGATTTTCCTTCAGTGGTAGTGGATTGAGAGGTGCCTATTAAGAAGACTACTGCAGGTATATTTTAGAATCCTAATTTTTTTACCATTTTTATTTTTATTATAACATGTATTAATATAATATTTGTTTTTCTATCATAACAGATACGTCTACTAGTAGGCGGAAGGGGTAGGGGTGTACACGCATGTTTTCAATGTGGAACTACCACACACATTTAATGGTGAACTACAACGAAGACAATGAAGTAATTTAAAAAACAGGGCAGTAATGTCAGAGTTTTTGGAGACACTTTCCAAATACTCTCAAATCATTCCCATAAGCCTGATATCATGGAGATAGTTTCAAAATGAAGTCAAGGATAATGCTTGGTCACTTATATGAGTAAAAAATTTGTTTCATTTAATATAATATTATTTTTGTATTTATATGAATTAATATTTTGGTGTCATATTCATTTTAATTTTCCTGATGGTGATGGTGCACGAACAACCTGTCTAAAGGAGTTAGGAGAGATTTAGAGATCCTATAAGCATGTGCTGTATATTGGATGGAATTATAGAGTTGGAATAGAGTTAAAGGCAATACCTATCACGGATGATTGTCCAATAGAATAGTGTCGAAAATTGATTACTCATTGGATGACTATCAAGTTTAAGGTAATAATCAGATTTGAGATATTTAAATGAAAATTTTCTTGTTTTTCATTAATACTATCTTTTTTATTATTGAATTTTATTTATGAATTACCTAGAAAAAATAACAAGAAACATTAATGCTAAAAAGATACCTCCACACATTGGGGCATACTACGATGTCATGAGAGGAAGAAAGTATGATAGTTGTTTATAATATTTCATTAGGACTTACCCTTTATATTATTTCCTCCATAATTTATTCAATTTATAAATATTTCATATAATTTAGTTAGGAAATTAATTATTGTTAACCTATTTTAAATTATGGTTTATTACATTAAATGTCATTCTATAGGAAGGTATTGAATATTTAATGATGTGTTCCTCGAGAAAATCCATTTTGCTCGACTAGAAGGAAAAATGATGGAAGTGTGGATAAAAAACCGACACAACAACAAATTTTAAGTTTTAATTTGTTGATTTAAAATTTTAATATATATTTTTAACTTAATAATCTATTTATATTTTTAATAGAATGCTTCAAAGGCCCTTGATGCCCAGGAACCTAACAATTTTGGGCCAAATGGTCACTTACATCAGGTGTTGGGAGATGAGAACCCTGGTAGAGTATGCTGCTGACCTGGGAATAGTATAGTCCCAACAAGGTATTGACCCTTTTCAGGTACTAGTTTTAGTGACACTGAGTTCAAACAGGTTAAAGAATGGGAAGAATAGGCTGAAAAAGTTCCACATAGGTGGAAGAATGGTCTTCTAGGTAAAACAATTAATTTATGAAACTGATGAATGTTTTATGTCAAAAAATTACACCAGAGGTCAACACAGCCTATGATGAATATATGTTGTCGATGCGTTCAATATATAGTTCATCGGGTGGTAGTTCTAGTGGTGGTCGAGATGATGTAATTCCTTGAGATGATGATGGTGAGGAAGAGGCCGAGGATGAGGATGATGTTGAGACTGAGGCTGAGGATGAGGCTGAGGCCAAGGATGAGGGAGAGGAAGAGGCTGAGGCGGAGGATGAGGGTGAGGATGAGGGTGAGGATGAGACGGAGGATGGGGAAAAGGATGAAGACATGGGTAGGGATGAGGACGAGGATAAAGCTGATGATGGCGTTGGTGATAGTGACGGTGATGATGATGAGGGACAAATTGATCCATTACATTGTTGAATGATATTACTAACATGTAATTTTTGTTGATTTTCTATGACTGATTATTTGTGTGATTAGAATGGTCACATTATGATTGCATCTTTATTGGTTTATCTATAATTGGATTCTATGAATTCTCTTTTTACATGGTATCAAGGTAATTTCACAACCCTACCCATACTTATCCAAGACACCATTCCCAACACACCACCATCCCTACCAAAACTATCCATGTCCATGGACCCTCCAAGTATCACCTTCCATGTTATCTACTTACCACCCTCTCATAGTGGCATGAAATCTTTTCAAAAACATGGTAGTGTGCAATATTCCATTACTCATGTACTTTCCTGTGGAAATGGCCATAATGTCATTTTGAATTATGTATTTTATATTGTATTGTTTTCAATTTAATTGCAATTTAAGGTCATTCTGTTTTCAATTGAAGGTCATTTTTTATATTTTATTTCTTCTACAATTCAATTTTATTGTATATTTTATTTTATATTTTATATTGTCTTATTGTCATTTTGAATTCTGCATTAATTCCATTTTTAATTTTTTATTGTCTACATTAGTGTATTTTTGTTTTCAATTGCAGGTAATTGGAGAGGGGAGGCAGCTGTGCACTACTATTGGAAATTGTAGAACACTATCCCAATGGTTTAGAAACTATTTGTATAGATCTAAAAACCATATATATACCAACAGTTTCATTAGAACCATTGGTAAAACTCTATACCAATGATTCTCAAAACATTAGTATAGAGTTAACAATCAATATATACCAACAGTATTAAACCATTGGTAAAGATCTATTCCATCGGTTTTCAGAAACCATTAGAATAAAGTAATAAACAATTCCATATACCAAAAGTTAGTAAATAACTATTGTTATAGATTTATCCCCTTGCCTTAATGGCCAACAGTTTGGAAAATCATTGGTATATATTATACTGATGGTTTTCCATATTTTCCCAATAGTTTAAAATCATTGGTATACCCTATGTTTCCAACAATGGTCGAATTTAGTTTCTTTAATTTCCTATGTTACCAATTATTGTTGAGTGTTCCATAGTTGTTATATATATAATCCTATGCTAATAATATATTATGAATGGAAAGGAAATCATTTGATTAAAAAGAAAACATAAATCTGAATAGTGTTTTACTATATAGATTGATGGTGGAATCTTAAATATCAATTTTCAAACCTTATAAGCGATGTACCCTTAGTTACATGATCTATAATTTCGTTGCAATTTCATGACTTCCAATTTCAATTTATAAGGTCTATTGGACCTTACAATTTGAAAGGGAAACTCATAAGAATAGACCCATTATATTTTAACTATTATATTCTGATATTGAATGTAGGGGGAGAAGATTAAAATAAATTTGGTGTTGATTTTTCTTATAATCTGTATACGCCTTTTTTAACTAGGAATGACTATCCATTTAATCAAACATTGTATTATGTATAAAATCAATTAAAAACTTAAAATGTAAACTCATACTAATAAATGAAACTATTTCCAGTAAATATAGAGGCAAAGTGTAATTGACCCTTTATCTACTGGAACCCATGTAAATATAATTTTAACACTTACTACTTTCTTACCTTCTAAGCGAGTAGTTGGGGTAGTATGTTGGGTAGTAAGCCCTTTTATATTGTGATATTCTTCCTCTAGTGTTTCTATATTCTTTAAAATCTTGGTCTAAGGTGAGTGCTTGACATTTATAGAGATATTCAACCATGAAATCATCAAGCCATTCTCTAGGAGGGTGGAAATGATGATGCTCTAGAGATGGTGGGCCCAAATCTTCCAGTTTTATCACTAGGAGTTCCACTTCAAGCACCCCATACTATACCTAAACTGGGCTCAACTTCGAGAGGGTATCCTAATTCTGATGTAGTCTTTGTAGGGTTCTCTATGACCTGTACTTAAAATGTCTAATCAGAATCACAAGTTCCAGTAGTGGCATCCTTCTATATTTTCTGGGGATGACTATCTGTAGGCTGATGAGTCTTAACTAGTGGTCATTCATTCAATCTTATAGCATCAGAAGACTCCTCTAGATGGGAGGGTCAATCTTTTCAACTACATGCTGTGTGATTATTTCAAGTGATGGTGGGATGTGATTACTTAGGATGGTTATCATTACGGCATGGTTTGAGAGGACTTCTAGACTACCTTCTTTGATTATTCTTTCCCTCAGACACTGAGAGATAACTAATCTAGAGAGTTCATAAACCTGGATCAGGGTACTATATCTATTATGGACTATTTAACATGTTTTACCGAGTTGAACACTTTTCACCACTTCTAGATGGTGATGATCTATCATGATAAAGACTCTTTAAGGATGGTATCAAGTATGCCATTCACTCAAAGGTGAATGTCTTTCACCTATATACATTTTCTGATATCATGAATCAAGATCTTATAACTGACCATAACCTGAGAAAATCCAATAGTAATGGGGAGACAGGTTCAATGATAAGGAAGGGTAGTAGTTCTTCTAGTAGCAGGAAGCCTAGTCTTGGGGTTTCTCATTAGATAAGTGGTGGGTAGAGTATCCGTACTGGTAGCTCTTTTATATGCAATCATTTTGGACGATGCGGGCATTTAAATCCTCAATGTGATAGAGACCCACTTGAGTGTCGTTCTTGTAAACATATGGTTTATCTTTAGAGATTATTTCAGAACTTTATTCCTACTTCCAAAGGAATAAGATACGCACTATCTCTACCTCCTGGAGTGAGATCAGTTACACCATGTTAGAAAGAAATCTAGAGTAGTACCGACTGAATTAGATAAGGAGGAGGTCATGAATGTGGTAACCAAACTTCTGATTATTAGAACCAGCAGAGAAGAAATGGTTAGGGTAGTCTAACTGTAGCTCAGGGTCATGCATCATGCCATTTACTTTCATTAAAACCGATACCTGAGGATCAGAGTGCATGTCCATCTACTGTATAAGGTACTATTCTGGTATATTCTACTATCGTATCTGCTTTATTGGACACAAGATCATATGATTCCTTTATCTCTTTATCGACCATAAAAATTCTTAGGCTATAAATTCAGTACTTTTTTTAGGTTTATGATCCTAGAAATACTGTTGGGCATGTATTCAAATGGTATCCTCTAATAAAAAGACTATCCCTTTGAGGTAGTTAGTTTTAGTTTCTCAGGGGACTGCTTTATCCTTGAGATTATGGGATTTGATGTCATTCTTGGGATGGACTGGTTGGTTACCTATCACACCTATGTGTACTTATATTACCACAATGTATCGTTTAAATCACCATATGGAAGAAGTTATATTCATACAGGTGAGTGGAATGTCTAGGCCTGTAGAGATGGACTAGAGCATTTTGGGCTGGGAGGTATGATAGCCTAGATTTCCATTCTTTTCTTAGATGACCAGAAAGTGTGTATAACAGGTTTTCCTCCCATTTTATATCATTTTAGAGATGTATTTTCCAATTATTTTTATGGATTACCTCAAGAGAGATAGGTAGAGTTTATGTTTGATCTTATTCCAGGAGTAACTCCACTATCTATTCCTCTATTCAGGATGAAACCTACTAAGCTCTAGAATCTCAAGAGACAATTGGAAAAATTAGAATCTAAGGGTTTTATCCAAACCATCACTTCATGTTGGGGTTAACCCAAGTTTTTTTACAATAATGTGTATGGGAACCTTATCCAAATTATGGATAAAAACCATTATCCATTACCTTGAATAATTGATCTCTTTGACCAGTTCTGAGGATCTATAGTGTTTTAAAAGGCCGACCTAAGATCAAGCTATCATCAGGTGTGATTCTGACCTTGAAATATACCATGTATGACATTCTAAAGTTGGTACAGTTTATATGAGTATCTATTTATGCCGTATGGTATTATGAATTCACCCACCATTTTCATAACCTTGATGAATATTATTTCCACCCCTATTTGGATTCATTTTTCATGGTTTTTGTGGAAAAAATCTTGGTGTATTCTCATACTCAAAGTGACCATTCTAAACATATTGAGATCATTTTCAATACATTGAGAGAGCATAATTTATATGCTAATATTTACAAGTACCACTTTTGGATTGACAAGGTTCACTTATTTGATTCTATTATATTAGAATCAGGAGTATCAGTTGACCCCAAGAAGGTGAGTTCTACTGTTTCATATGAAATATCATAATAACGTGTTTGATATATAAAGTTTCTTTAGGATGGATAAATATTATAGGTGTTTCATTCAGAAATTCATAAACTTTTCTTCACCTATTATCGGTCTTACTAGGATGTTTGTGAAGTTATTGTGGTTGAAAGCATGTGATAAATACTTCTATGAGATGAAATCAAGGATTACTTTGATACCGATTTTGATTCTTCCAAAGCCTGGTAGAGGCTATATCATGTTATGTGATGCATTAGGCCATATTCACTATCTAATATTCAAGTCACACTATGTAATGAAATTAATATATGGTATTTTATTAAATTCACCCCTATATTGGTTAGAGGTAGGAGATATAGTGATACTAGGTCCTTATCTCATGTAGGATACTTTGAAGTAAGTGAATTTTATCATAAAGTGCATGTATACTGGTCATTCTAGATAGAAAACACAAGCCTATCACCATCGATGACCTCTAGAGTTTGAGGTCGGGGATCGTGTTTTACTATGGGTATTAACCAAGATTGGGATTAAATGGATATAGAGGAAATGTAATCTATCAACTTATTTTTTCAGGATATTTTAGATCTTATACAGAGTCGGGCTGGCAGCCTATCAATTGTTATTACCTTGGAGGTACCATGCCATGCACAACATCTTCCATGTTTAATAGCTTCGTCGTTACCATGATGACCCATCCCATACTTTTTATCATGATGATGTTTAATTGGATTCCAATGATTATTTTGAGAAGCATCTCATACACATCATTGATCGGAGAAAGAAGGCTCTCTGAGGGAGGTCTATCCCTTTAGTATAGGTGCTATGGCATCACGACAGTGTACAAGATGAGAATCGAGAGAGGGATGATGATGTTCATGCTCAGTGTCCAATGTTATTCTATAAATAAGTTCTTCCACCCTTGGAAGGAAATTTCAAGGAAGATTTCCTTTAATAGAGGAATAATTTATGAACCCATTATTTAAAATTAGGTACATATATTTTTAATTTTTGGTTAAACCCTTGTTGAGGTTCTTTTTGGATTAAATTCGAAACCATACCTTTAGGCCGGTTAGTTTGTCTTTGGAAGGAAGTTTAAAGGGGTGATGGAACATAGATATAGGATAAGTTCATGGTTTGTATCAAATACATGACATGTATTGGTCTGGACATAACCTTTTCATAGCATGTAGTTTTTTTACTAGAAGGAAAAATCCAAACATTACACAGTGTATAAATTTTACACACTGTGTAAATTCCCTATGCATTTTTTTAAAAAGAGACAAGGCCGTTTATTTTTATTGGAAATAATATCACCCCATCTTTTTTTCTCTTGCATAGGAGATACAACAAAGAGGGTACCTCTTTAGTATAACCCTATACTTTTCTACTATTTTCCATTTGACCTCAAAATCAATATTTTTTTGTCTCATTGGGTCCCTATTGGTAATTGATTCAATTCTTAGGCCCATTTATTCATTTTTCTTCCTATAAATGATCCTATTTGGGTAAGATATCATATGACTTATTTTTAATGTGTTCATCCATTATTACATTTTCTTCTAATCCAATCCAAACTAAGGATTTTTACTAGAAGAGGCATCTACTATAGGAATAAGGTAAGTGATCTGTGACTTTTTCCTAAAAGTCTTGCCATTTATAAATTTCCATCATTATGAACATGCTAGTTTCCTCATGCGATGCTTCTAAAATTCATCTACCCTAATTATAGTTATTTAGATTGTATTATAAATCCTTAATTATACATGTTCTTCATGGTGTTAGAGGTTGAGACCTCAAAACCGTCCACCCAATTAGAGTGCATACCATGTTATACCTTTATGACCCTTTGTGGAAATTATCTAAGACACTGTTCGGGTGTGGTTTAACTTTTCCTTGTTAAGGTAATTGTTTCATCAGGATTAAATGGATCATTAACAAATTAAATGAAAGTTATATTTATAGATATCCCTTGGAATATTTAATTATAATTTAATTGATCTAATATTGGTTTCATATCCTAGACCCCTTTTCATTCTCAATTAATGGTACAAAATGAACCAATTAAATGTTTATAAATTAAAGTGATAAATGGTTGCATGTGCTTGATACACCTTGTAAAGTTAGTAAAAGGGAATGGAATGAACCTATTGAATTAATAAATGGAATGATTATTACATGTACCTTGATTATATATGATATAAATGGAATGAGTATATGCTGCATTTTACATATGGACCTTTTTCATCTTTGTAGGAATGGTTAGACTTGAGCCAACGTTTGATTCCCAAGGGAATTCCTTGAGAACTCATAGAATTCCATTATGATTCTAGGAGATAGTTTCTAAAGGAGATACCCACCTTGGAACATGGTACTTGTCTACTAGAAGATGCCCAAAATGATGCCATAGGATCCCTTCACTATCTCTTATGGATATTTGAATGACTTGGTTACACTCCTTGGATTCATCTTGATGTCTTCGAACACACTACACCATGGATTAACCTCATTGGTCCTAGTCATGATTAGCCCAATATTACTATAGATGAGCTCCGTGGACTCAGTTAGATTATTTTATAATAGAATACCTTGGGCATTCCCCTTGGATTACTCTTAGACCACTTATTTATAGACCGCATTAGTTACTATTATGAGTTGGCTGAACCCTGAGGTCAAGGATGCCTTGGTTTCATCTTGGATGCTCTTATATCATTATGTTTATCTATCTGGACACTATTGACACCTTTACATGATTTATTTATATAAACTAAATAATATTTAATTACATGGTCACATTTATAGACACCATTTGATGGTGAAGAAAGTACGAGTTGTTTATTTATATTGTTTTACTTTATTATATACCCACACACTATTAGTTTATATTCAGAAAATGGACTTGTATAGATGTCGTTGGCAGTGGACTAATGATATTTATCTCACAATCTATCCAAACCTCCATTGGTACCTGGGAAAATAATATGATCACAATTTTGGATAAGGAGAAGCATCCCGATTTGGACACCTAACATTCTTGAATTGGGATGAGATCTTGGTAGTAGATAACCAATCAAGTTTTGGGATGCTTGGGTAGTTTTTGGGTCTTTTTTATTCTTTTGTATAACATATACTATATTGACTTACTACTTCCATGAATGCCTTATTTAATTTTTATAGATACATTAAATTACATCCTCATCATTTTTTATATGATATTGTTCATCTCTTGAGTTGATTATTATTACTGTATGATTATTCTTACTTCAATTGACATATTTATTATATTGGTACTGCTATTTATTCATCGATATTATCTCCATTATGATTCACTCTGACATGAGGGAATAATATCCCCACAGAAACACCCTAGGAAATTTCTACTAGTATAAAACCTCTAGTGTACGAGGATGAATTATTCAACTCACATAAGTGATGAAATTGAGTTTAACGCTAATCCCGTATATGTGGTGAGAAAGCGGGTAAAAGGAACACTGAGAAGTTAAATAAGATTTTATATCTAACTTCACTATAAAAATGATTCCAATGACCTAATTATATATAAATATATATATATATTATTGATCTATTGTGACTTTAAAAATTAATTTAAAGTGTAATAATTATTAAATGAAAAGGCAGTTTTTATCTATAATGAAGTATTTTTCACTATTCATCAAAAAATGAAACTTCTCAAAAAAATACTAAAAATTCACACTAAGTGAAATTTGAAATTAAAAATTCAAAAATGATGTTTAATTTACCAAATTAAATATATAGTATTGTCTAAAATTAATTTTATTATTTTTCACAAAAGGACCTGAAAAGTAGTTCCTTTAAGAAAATAACATTTCTAAATATATAAAGATTTTACCAAAAATTATAAATTTTATAAATATGTTTTATTTATGTGAAAAATTATAAAAATCAGTTAATACTATTCATATTACTATGTTTAATGTCTAGTTTATAACTATCTCATTTAAATAATTATAATATTAAAGTGTTGTTTCATAGAAACTCAGTGTTACGTGTAACGTAATCCAAGTTGGTGTTGTGTGTAGTGAAAGATTGACTTGGTGTTGCATATTACGTAATCCAAACATTATAATTTTATATAATAATAAAAATCTATATTCAATGTTCAATTAAGTGAAAAATATCAAGAAGATTAAATTAATTTGAAAAAAATAACTCACAAAATCTGAGGGTGTTACATTTTAACCTTTTCACTATGTTAAATCACATTTTCCCTAATTTACCCTTTCTGTTAATTGTATTTTTACACTAAGTAAAAAAATTTAATGAAAAAAATTAAAATTGACATTATTTACTAATTTTAACATAATAATTTATAATATGGAAATCATTTTATAAAATAAACTTCTAATATTTAGAGAAATTAATTTTAGTATTAGCGCACATAACACATAAGAACCATTTATTAGAAAAATTTCCTTTTAAGCTTAAAATTTAAGTGTGGTATAATATTATAATATTTTTATTTAAATATATAAATTGGTTTATTAAAAAAAATTATCTGCCTTTCAAATTAATCAAAAACAGAATTTTACCAAAATAATGTTTAATTAAATAAAAATTTAAAAAGTAGGTTTTTGTTAAAAATAAAATAATAATTTTGTTTTATAAAGTTAAAATGAATAATATGAATACTTAAATATATATTTGATCAATTAAAAGGTTTTATAAAATTCTAAGTCTTTCTTATATATTTATAAATTAATTAAAGCTACCATTTTGGAAAAAACTATATTTTACACTATTCATCTAAATATCAATTATTTTTGAAAAATACAAAGAGACAATCACAAGATCATTGTAAAATTATTTATCTAAAAAAAGAAATAATTTTTTTTATATTCTTATTCTATAAGTGAAAAAATTAGTTTTAGATATAGGTGATTAAAACAAAATATATTTGTTTAAAATACAATTTAAATCATGAAATATATCTATAAAAATATTATGTTCTGAATTAATGATAAGGATACATTAGTTATTATAATATAAATTATTCATATGGGAGATTTATATATATAATTTATGGGTGGTAACATTCATAGCTTGCACACTCTTACACCACACCCCTCCACACTAAGGCATCAACATTATCAAAATGATCCCCTATTTTTAAGAGTCCATGGATTATGATGTTTTATTTGTTGTCAATATATTTAAAGAACCCAATATGTGTTTGAGAGTAATAACAAATGATTTTATTAATTATGGTTATATATCAACGAATATAAAACCTCATACATTTTATGATTCTAAGAGATTAAATAATCCATGTAATCAAGGGATCAAATGAATATATAATTATACATGGAGAAAAGCTCATTAAAAGATAACTCCTTGAGTTTAAGTTTGAGGTAATAAGAGAACATAGATTAATAAATCCTTAAATGATGTGAATATTTTAAAATACATGTGTTGAATAATTCTTAAGATTAAAATGGAAAACATTCATCTATTGCCACATAAAAGGCATGAGTACACTGTTTGAATTTGAAGAACCCATGATATAAAGTCCTCAAATGAGACATTGGGTTGTACATGGATATAATATCATGTGAATATGAGTCCTTGAGCTAGATTTTGATATAGAATAAGAAGATATATTTATGACTCCATGATAAGAAGAATATATTAGAAAATACATGCATTGAAAACACATAAGGCCATTATAAGCCTTCCAAAAAATAGTATTTATATGGATATATGAAATTTAGTATAGTGGGAAACCTAGGTTGTCTCATAAGGAGGTATACTAACACTAATTGATATTTTTTTCACTATTGTTTTATATTTTTTGTTTCATATTAAAATAATGTAAATGATAATTTTGGTTTGAAACAAATAGTAAAAAGACATAGAATGAAATATTAATGAGAAGTAGTGGTAAAACATGGGATATTTACCCAGATAAAATACTCTATATTTTACTCTAAAATTTATCCAATTTTATTCTCAGTCATTGGATAAAATCAATATCATAGATCTAGTATACTCTCACTACATCTACAATTAATGAATTAGAACACTATAATACTTGAGTATTTAGATCTTTGTATTTACTTTGTGAATTGGTAAAACCAATCAAAAATCACCGAGTGATTTAATTATACCATGGATCCTACATTATTGAGAAATAATTGATATAGTGAAGTATATAATAAGAAAATAGTTCTAATAATTCATTCTAGAACACATGAATGCAATGATGCATCAATTTTTCTTTGATGCATTCAAATCCATCATATGAAGAATGAATCAAAAAAGGGAATCTATTAAAGAAAATTCGATGGGAGAAGAAATATAGTAGTGTAATAAGAATGGAAGGGTTGAAATCACCAACTCCCCAATCAAAATCACACATTTTAATTCTTGTGATGAAAATAAAAAAAATATTTTGCAGTATTATAAATAGAAATTATGAATAGTAATTGGTTTGTCCCATTGAATCAAACCCAATGAGTTAGTTATGAATTACAAAAGTAAAATAAGAGTGAGGGATAATACATAGAAAAATGAAAATAAAATTTCCTCAAAGGACTAATCTATTTTTTTTATATTCTCCTTAGGACTGATATCTTCCTTTTTTTCAACATAATATAATGCTCAAAGCACTTTCTTTCTTTAATACCATTTAATGTGTATATAAAATCTTCTAATTCATCTACATAGTCTTGTAATTCTTCAATAAACTCATTTTCACCCCATATTACTTGATCTACCAATATATTTTAATCATCCCATGATCATAAAATCTTATCATTATTTATCATGGGGACATATATCCCATTCATTGAGTCATATCCATTCACAATTAGACATTATTTGTATATAAGATACTTTTTCATTTCTTGATATCCATGTGTATCATTATTAATCCTAGAAAAAATAATAACCAAGGAATGAGTCTTCTTTAATCTTGTGTAATACTAATGAATGGACATAGTGGAATGCAATATAATCTCTACATGTTTTCTTAAGACATGATGTAATCATTTTTATAAATCATTTTCGATTTTATGATACAATGAATCATAGTTGACGATATAACCCCCTTCAGTATGCAAACTCAATATCACTTATTGAAATATTCGTGATACAAATATTGAAATCCATATATCTATTATCATGGCTTGTGACATGACGATGTTGATGTCTATGATTTCATTACTGGTTCTGATATCTTACTATCATAACTAATAACATTCCCTTTTTTGTTTAAAATTTTCACACAAGACTTCCATGATATCTCGATTCATAATCATTGAATCTTTAATGAATGAGGACATTCCCCATCACCTTCACTAAAAATAATGAATCCAATGATTTTAATTATTTTACTCTATAAAAAACTGGCCCAGGTTAACCTACCACATCATATGGGTCTGTCTTCTATAAGACCTTAAACATATTCTCAATCACCATAGTCTAAAAAAACTTATAATGGTATCAAATACTATCCTTGGGAATTATTTCTCCATCAAAATTCCATAAACTATATAACAAATTTTATTCATAAATCTAGAATTGTGTATCCATATGTTGGAAAACTATGCACATCAATATATATTTTTAATAATAATAACCAAACAAAACTTAGAATACGGTAAATGAAAAGGACTAAACATCCAAAAATCACTTTTTACCCTAAAAGTAAAGTGATAACAAAATCCAAAATATAAATATAAAAGAATAAAAAAATAAGGTGAATTCCAAAGAGTTTGATACATGAACATCCCAAAAATAAACACAAGAGGATCACCACAATTTTCCACACGAGTCAACTCTTTATGACCCATGGTTACCATCGATCATAACACCGCCATTAACAAATAAGGCATTAAGAGGTTACACTAAAGGATGAGTCTCATTTAACTTTACATATATAAGACAATACCATGTATATATAAATATAGTGGATGTATATAAAATGGGATT
The DNA here is from genome assembly GCA_963277665.1 of Viscum album. Lineage (NCBI taxonomy): Eukaryota > Viridiplantae > Streptophyta > Magnoliopsida > Santalales > Viscaceae > Viscum > Viscum album. Next base: position 1,368,440,481 of record OY728143.1, read on the forward strand.
AATAATCCCAGTTGGATACCACCATGAGTTTACATAACACCTTTCATAAGGAAAGTCATTAATAATAGTTTGAAACTTCCATTTTTAGGGAAAACATTTTTTTATTTATCAAATAAGAATTTATAAATAAAATAATTTTCATTTATATTTATAAAGAAAACCCATAGTTTATAATTGAGTAATTTATAATAGTTGAAAAAATATTTAGAGAAATATAAAATAAACATCATTAAGTAACTAGGATAAATTCAATCTCATGAAACAAGAACAAGAAATGATAACATAAAATGTAAAAATTATTTAACACAAATAAACATGTGCTCTAAACTTGGGTCATGTGAATTGAAGGAAGTATAACCTAAGACCTTATATCATGGAACACTTTTCAGCCTATGGAGAACCTAATAAAAGTGAAACCCCATCTTACACTCTCAAATTCACTAGGTGAAATACCGTATCTAGTTTATAAACCTCACTAGGGGAACTAGCCAATGAAATAATATAAGATAATGTAACACTCATCCCAATTATAAAAGTATTTACCTAGGGATTACCATATTAAAATAATCCAATCCAACTCTCAAAATATAGAAAACATCATATGTGTAAATCTGAAGAAGGACATCAACTCAAAAGGAATGAGCTCAACTGAATATAAAACATCAACAATAGTTAACTTCAAAGACAAAAAATAATTTATATAAACTGAAGGATTAAAAATTATAAAAAATTAGTCATATAATAATTCCATTTAAAAACATCCTTTGAAAATAAATTTGAAATATAAATTCACGTTGAAACATTTTATCAAACACCATATAGGAATAAAATTAGTTTTAGAATAAACAATATGTGAAAACCATGGAAAACCCTCACTTTTTCCAATTACATGTTAAGAATAAAAAAATATAGGTATAAAAAAGTCTTTAATAATTTATTAAAACAATAATATAGTGATGAAATCTACTATAAAACTCAAGAACCAAAAGTATTCCAAGGAAAGTAACATTATATAGAGATACCTACCTCAAATTCATTAGAAACTTGTCTATTTATTCAAAAACTAAAATTTTAGATTTTAAGGGATCCCTACCAATTATAAGAAATAGGAGATTCAATTTTAAAACCAAACATAGTCAAAAAATTTTCTACCATGTAGAACTAGGGAAAGCATATAAGAAAAACCTAGAAGAATAAAGGAATAAAAGAGGAAAGGAGAAGGAAATGAAGAGAAATCAATAATTTATCTTGATATATTTTAAATGGAATCATGTAAGAGCACCAAAATAAATTTTAGGAGGTGATCATTGGTTTATTAGGGATTTTTTGTCACTCAAATTGGGAGGAGGAAGGATAATAGAGATAAAGTATAATAAGGGAATAATAATAATTTCATAATTTTTTAGATTTATTGGTAGGAATCATGGTTTTGTTTCTAGATTTGGGAATCCATGTGACAAATTTATGGTATCCATTATAAAGGTGTCCAATTTAAGTAGGATTAATATGAATGTTTAGGTGTAACCATACAACAACTGTACACTAACCATGAAAACTTAATCTATGTGGCATGGAACTCACCCTATATTAGAGAAACCCATATAGTTACTCTTAATCACACACTAACCATGAAATAATTGTGCCACCTCACTCTAAATAGCCTGAATAAAGGAAAAATTTCGGGAACTACGTGCTAACTATGGATACTATATTAGATAACTCCTCCATCCTATGCATGAAATGTGTAAAATTTTAACACCAACCATGAGATTCCAATGTGCTTAGTCCCACATCCCCATATTTCATATTTTTGAAACACCAACTCCTAAAACCTCCAAAAATAAAATAAGTAATAAAATTACCAAATTAAACATGAAACCATGACTCGAGGGGTATCCTAATTTTCCCCATCATTCTAATTTCATCCCCTATAAAGTACTCAATGATATTTATCAGATAATATGCAAGAAAACTACTCTATCTTCATAGACTCATGATCCCATTTGTTGTAGATATCTTTAATATGTTGTCATAATGTGTAGACTAATGGAATAAATTTACCTTGCAACACTTTATTTTAATGTTCCATAATATGGAGAATCTACTCAAACATGGTGGTTTCGAGTTATAAAACCAAATACTCTCATTCAACTATATGAGATAGGTTTGGATGGATCCGCTTCAGCTGGGATATGTGAAACACATCATGAATAAAAATTAATTGGGTCGGTAATTAAAACTAGTTTGAAACTTTCCCAATATGATCTCCTATCTCAAATTTCCTAACATACCTTGGTATCAACTGACATTGATTACCAAATAAATGATATCCCAATCAAAAAATTAATCATAAGAAACACATGATCACCAATAGATAATTCCAATAGACGATGATGTTGGTCAATATAATACTTATGGTGAATTTAAGCCATAATAAATTTGGTATGAATCAGGTGAACCTTACTAGATATCTATTGAATAATGTTTTAACCCAAAAATAAATTCTCACCCAATCCTATCCAAAAAAGGGGACTAACATGGTCTCCCATAAAATGATTAAAAGGGATCCATCTTTATGAGGGATTAATAAATAAGATTATAATAAAACTCATCCAATGTTCAATGTTTCTCCTATGATATACTAAAGGCGATTTTATAATCATGGATCTTATCCTCAAGATTATGAATTGTCCAATCGATCTAACCCTATATCTATGAGTGATAATCTATGATCAAACTCAACTAAGAACCCATTGCCTACTCAGTCTGAGTATCTATCTATGATTGATAAGATGTGGTCAATATTAATAGATAACCCATTACTTCTAGACTTATCCTACAAAATTGAGAATTAATGTATAGGTCTCAATCATAAATTATAGAAAATGGAACATCATAAAGATTCATGATCTCCTAAATATATAGATTTCCAAAATATTCTACTTAATCGACTCCTTTATAGGAAGAAAGTGAGATGAATTCTTCAATTGGTCAATAATAACCCAAATGGAATTCTTTCCACTAGGTGACTGGGGAAATAAAATAATAATAATATATATATATTTTATCCCACTTCTACACAATAATGGGAGGTGATTATAATGATCCCATAGGTTTCTCATGTTTAGATTTTATATTTTGATATGTAAGGCATCGAGAAAAAAATTCATCCATTGAATACTTCATCCTGGGATACCAATACTAACATTTAAGGTTATAAAACATATTGGTAGAACCTAGGTGCACTTAAAAACACTAATGGTTCCTATATATCATCATATTCTACCTCATGGTTAAAGGAATCACTAAAATATTTTTAAAAACTATAACCATCGGGAGACTGAGACCAATCCACTGAGGTCTTACCAATATTTATAATTCCTCTTATATTCTAAAAATCAAGATCTAATACTTTCTCTAGAAAAATATGGCTGTCCAAGGAGTGTGTGAAATTCATACTAACCAATAATTCCATATCATCTTTCTCTTCCACATACAGATTTATCTCAATAAAAAGGATCATCAAATGGAATTCATCCTCAGAGTCTTTAATCACCTGAGTTGGAAAATTCATACTCAAGGAAATAACTACCACATTTCCTTTTCTTGGAGTTTAAGATAAAAAAATTAAATGTTTAAAGATATTAGACCTAGTAACTATGTTAAATATTTAGGCCCTTCAAGGAGAAGATGTACTTAAGAATTTTATGATTAGTAAACACAACGAACTTATCCCATAACAGATAGTTATTCCATGTTTTTAATTCATGCATCATAACCACAAAATATAGGTCATGGGTGGGGTAGTTCGTATCATGAGAGAATAACTAGTGAGATCTATATAAAAAAATTGTAAAAATGACTCAAAACACACCCCAACCCCATACTCAAGGCATCATAATGCACTAAATATCATTTAACAGGATCATAAAGAATTATAATGGGATCCAAAGTCAAACTAACTTTTAATTCCAAACAAATTTCTCCATAATTTCTCATCCCATTAAAATCTCAATCCCTTTTGAGCTAAATCCATCAAGGGACATTCCATCTTGGATAATTTATGAAAAAACCACCTATAATATTCATCTAGGACCAAGAATATTTTTATATTGAATACATTATTGAGACTCTCTCAAGGAATCACTACTCGATATTCTCATGATTTATTAGAGTTATGTTCTTCAACACCAAATGACCCAAAAATTTCACTTCTTTAATCTAGAATTGGAACATAGACATCTTTATATACATGAATCACTCCATTAAAGTTCCAAAAAAATGTTCAGATGGTCTTTATGCCCTTATTTTATCTTGGGATAAACCATGATATCATCCATTAACACTAAAAAAAACATTAGTAAATACCAGTGGAAAATTAATTTCGTCAAAGACATGGAAATTATAATATAATTGTTATATCAAAATTTTATAATAATATATTCATAATTTCTATACTTTCTCCTAAAATAGGTCTTGGTAATTTCCACATCTTTCTCTCTCAATTGGCGGTATCTCAATCTAGAGTCAATATTTCAAAATCATCTAGCACTAATGAGTTTATTAAAGAGATAATAAATATGATATAGTAAGTTATTATTCTTGATTATCACCTATTTGAGTTTTCGATAATCAAATTAAAGTGAGAGACTTACATATAATTTATTTTCATATAGAACCAATGATACCCATAGTGACATGCTAGAAAAAGAAAACCCTTAATTCAAGATCTTTAAACTAAACCTTAAAATACTTTATCTCAAGTATTTTTATTTGATAAGATGATAAAAAATGGGGATCACACTAAAGAGTATGTTAATATAAAATTTCACTTATACTCAGATGGAAATTTCGATAAATAATTAGAAAAAACCTCAGAATACCTATCTACTGCTAAAGGAAGCTAACCATATAAAATCTCTTCAATAACATCTATGAGAAAAATAGATATCTGACAAGTTAATAATCCAATATTTGGAATGATAGGCCCTGTCCTATGTAATCTTAGATCCCAAAAACCTTCGAAGATGTGAGTGTTTCCATCAGGATAAATGAAAAAAACTTTTGATTATAGAAATCAATTAAAAATTTAGATCATATTAGCCATTCCATACCAAATATAAGATAAAAGACATCCAAATCAAGATCTTGAAAATATTATATGGTCTTAATATTTTAAATCATATAAGATAGATATAGAACTTGAAAAAATACCCCTCCTTTCCTAAAGAATTAGAAAGATCCATCACATATGAAATCAACTTTCATTATAACCCAAATGAATAAATAAATTTAGATTTGATAAAATAATGTGATGAACCCTTATTAAAGAAAGAAAATTCCATATAATAAGCAATAAACATCCCAACTATAATAGTAACCAACCAAGATTTAGAGTCTTCCTGTATATGAACTACTACATATAAGCACCCAGATTTGGGGCCACACTGATAATTCTTAGTAGGATAAAAATATTCATTCATTTAATTATATTCTTCCCATATATAAGGATGAGACCCTTCTCCCTTAGATTTATCTAATATTACTTAAGATTTTATGGTATATGAATACCCGACCTTACCACACTAAGGATATCACACGAAAAAGTGTTATAGATGACCTAATCACCCAAAAAATGGAAAATATGAGAATATTCATAAAAATATGATATTGAGTTACCAAACTTCACACATTATAATAACACTAATCAATTATTCCCCAAGTTAATCATGGGAATTGAATCATAAGGGAGTTTCACACTCCCAGTACTACCTTGTCTATATTCCTCACACTTCCTATTTTTACTAGATCAGAAACTCTAACTTCCTCATATACTAATAATGGAACCACTCAACTCTATCTATCCTACCATATTAATCTCAAACCCCACTTACTTTATAACCATATCAATATAGGTTGTTAAGTAGAAAAGAATAATTCTTATGGATTCAAGTATTTCTAAAATAATTGAGTATTAAGATAATAATTTACTAGGATCTCAGGGGAAAGTGTACCAACTTAGAAAAATGAGTGGAATAATTCATTACAAAATGATTCCTCTACTCTATAGTCACAAAATCCCTGGCCATCATAATTTTTGAATTGCATCATTGATTAATTTTTTTTAACATGTCTTCCAAATTTTCCCATGTGATATTTTCATAAAGATTGCATTTCATGATGGATTCCAACAATTTATGACTCATTCTCTCTAGTATATAAGTGGAATTACTAACTTTGTTAGTCTCAAAGATATGAATTAAAAACATTAATCAATTTTCTCCATCCATTCATCAAATTCCTGAAACCCTCATTCTCGAACAATTATGGGTGGGTTCTACTTTGTAAACTCTTGATCATGTTCCACCACTCAATCTTGATCTCACTCACATTCCCAACCCAATTATTGAATATTATGAATCACTGAATCAATGATAATGGGGTCCATAAGAGAGTTTTCCTATGAAAAATTATTCACAAATCCCTCTCTATGATTCAGTAGAGTATTTTGATGAGGAATCATTAGAATAAAAATCATGGTTTATTAGTTGTTTTAGAAACCATCACTAAAAAGTTTTGTAATATAAATCCACCGCTATTTAGTGCTGGTTTTAAATAAAACCATATCTAAATTTAAATTGGTTATTATTTAGTATATATTTTAATTAAAAACACCACTCTTTGGTTTTTTTAAAGGAAAACCTTGGATCCCTACTATCACGACCCCACCCCCCTCGATTCTCTTTAATATGCCCATTTAATCATGAGCCTCACCTTCTCAAAGCCTCATTGTTGTCAAGCCTCACTTCCATCAATCTCCACCACCACTGAGCCCTCATCTACCCCTTTCCCTCTACCCGACTCCTCAACCCATTTAATTACAGAATCCCTCAACCAGAGTCTTTCTGTTGCCAAGTACTACTGTCATCGAGTTCCCATTATACCCTTCTCCCTTGATCTAACTCCCCGAGCCCTTTAATATTTTACCCCCTCAAATAAAATGCACCCACCATTACCCTTTCCAATGATCTTTGAATCATCGAGCGACCATGACCCTACAGTCTTCATCTCTATCGACCTCTACATGTGATTTTTTTTCAACTTATTAATTATTATTGTGTCAAAGTGGTATCTTTATTAAATATCTTTACATATTAATGTTTCAATAGTAAATTGACTCTTGAATCAAGATAAATTTTTATAAATTGACTTTGGGGGATGTTTTCAATTTATTATAAACAATTGATATGATTTGTTACATGTTTTATCAATTTAGAAATCAATATGTTCTATGATCTAGAATTTAAATGTCAGGTATCCAAGAATTCAATGAAAAGTACCTCGACTAAGTCTGTTTTTTGGTAAAATGAATAATTTTTTTCTATTATGTTAAATTTAGAGGCATGGAAAAAAAATTTCATTTATGTTTTTTTATGTTTCATATCATTTCCTATGTTCTAAACCTAATGATATTTTGATTCTCCTTGTTTATTATTTATTTAAATAATTTTTTTATTTAGAATTTTGATTTATTATATAGTGGATACATATAATAATGGTTATTAATTTGTATTTCAAATTGAATTTATTTTTTTATTTTATATTTTTAGATAAAATTACCACCTTAACTTTTAATTTCAGTTTAAATTCAAATCTCAATTTCAATATCTAAAAATTTATATTTTAAAAATTTAGGATTGTCTTACTATTTTTTAAATAAAATATATTAATTAATTTCAATATATATTTTTAAAAATATTTTTTATTTGAAATTATTGTGAATCGATTACATATAGATAAGGTTTGGATTACATTACATTGTAACACATCATGGTATGTCGAGGTTTTAGATACTTTTTTTGGATTTCTCAATTGAAAATCAATACATTGATAAAGGAATAAAATGTCCATGCCATAAATATAAATTCAAAAAATTATTAAAGAGAGATAAAGTATTTGGAAACTTGATATTGAATTAATTTCCTCATCAATATGTGTGGTGCAATTAAGATAGAGAATTAAACATTATTTAAAGTTAGAGTACTTATTTGAAACATCACAATGGTCATGTTAATGTCTCAATAGTGGATAATGAAATTATAAACATGATAAATTATTCCCTAGGTATAGTAGGCGAAACCATTAAGAGAATAACACATCAGTTTATCCATATGTTGATGTTAAAAATATAAATAATTATTTCCAAACTATAGGTCAATCTAATTAATATTATAAAATATTATTGGATGATTATTTGGATACTAATAAAATGGAAAAATTAACTAAGAAAAAAAAATAAATTTAAAAATTATTCAATGATGGAAATAAATAATTATATGAAAGATGTTTTATGTATTAAAAATTTTATTTTCTACTAATGTTGTACCACATTAAGTGTCGATCTGAAATTAAAAATAAATAAAAGCATATGATATTAGAATTTTTGTATGATGTATTTTTTGAAGCTAAGATCCATATATAATTTTTTGAGTTGAAAAATATTATTAAAAATCTTATAATCATTTATATGAAGATACATTCATTTCTTAATTATTATATGATTAATTGGGGAGAATATTCAAATAGAGAAGATCTAAAGAGGTGTTTTACTTCAATATGGAACTTAAAAAATCTTGTTTCTAATCTTAATCTATATAATAACACAAATAAATAGAAAAATAAAACTATTTCAAGGGTTTTATATTACTTTATCTTAATACCATGAATGATAATAAAATTTATGTAACACCCCTAGTTTGAGGTATTTCACTAATTTTATGGATTATTTAAGGTGGGTAATTTTCAAGTTAGGTCATGGGAAGATTATGAATATCTTCAGTAGGTTTTGGATACCTTTTTCAAGGAACACATTTTGATAATGGTTAGTTGTAGCCATACAAAGTCTCTAAGAAACCATGAGTAGTTTAATGAAAGGTTACTAGGTAGGTACATAGATGTGTTGTGGTTTGTAAAAACTATTTTACTAACCATGTAACTTGTAATTTTTTGGATAGATCTGATCCACATGGGTAGTGAATTGTTAGTCAAACCGTATGGATTAACCATGAGACATGATTTTAATTATATTAGAATTCATTTTTTAACTCTAAATCACCCAAAAAGTCTTATTCTCACTCACTTGACCTAGGTCTTTATTTTTAGGGTTCTTTTAAGGCAATGTTTTGGGATCTTTGATATTGGAACTCCTATTCTAAATATTTTTTGAGAATTTGATCATAAAATCAAATGTTATAACATGGTTATTCCATACCATCTTGGATCTCCTTTAAAAAAAACCATAGATCAATGTTTTTATACCCAGATCTATGGGTTTAAATGGGGTTAGTTGATTTTCCTTGGGTTTTTATAGATTCATATAAGAATAAGGTTTGATCTACGAAATCTTTCAAGTTTCCTAGTGCCAATAAACTTGAGGTGGGTAGTTTTTACCTCTTTACACTTTTATTAGAATAAAATTTCTCTTAAATTTATTCAATAAATATCGTATACTTTCAAATGAATTTACCTTGTTGAAAATATAAAAGATTTCTCTTATACTAGTTGGATTTTGAAATGAGGCTATGGGTGTCACTCACAACATGTTTGATGAATTGATGAAAATGAATTTTCTTGAATGAAATATGTTTTTAACACATGTTATTGGAATAAATGAGTTTTGGGTTTTGAATCTAAAGGCACATGGATGGTGTGTTTTCATGATTTTTTTTGTATGAGGCCTCATTGAAATTTAATTGGTGTTTAATGTCGAATAGAAAGTAAAAAGGTGGAATTTACACCAAGTGGTATCCTGGTAAAGGATTTATCACTACAGGTGATCATATAGATTCCATTAACCATGCATGAGTGTGTGTGTGTGAAAAAATAGATGATTATACCAAATTATAAATTAATGATTTTTTAGTTTTGAAAGGAAAAATATTCTTTGGTTATGCTATTTTGGAAAGCCTATTCATCTTTTTTATTGATTATTGTGAAAACTATGGATTTTTTTGTTATTCCTCTTGTATATTTTATAAACATGTTATCTAACCTATTTTTGTCTTAGTGTAATGTGGGAAAAGTCTCTGGGAGTTACCAATTGGTCCTTTATACTCGCCCTTTCATATACACCTCAGTCCATATGTAGATTTTATTTTCCGTGATATAGGAAAAAAATAGGTTTTATACTTCTCTTGTGGGGATCGTTAATGTTGTAGTCATAGTAGGTGGAGATAGATTTTGGGAGTGTCCGAGTCTTGGTCTAGAGTGGTTCCACCTTGGTTCTAAATTCTTATAATGATTTTGAGTTTTGAGAATTCTTTTGTTACAATACTTCTATTACACTGGTATTGGTTTTTGATTCAATTATTATATTGGATTTTCTAGTATGCATAATTTATAAATATTTCTTTGGTTTATTTATTTATGTTTAACTTATGATAGAGTGTGTGTGTGTTAAATATGGTAAATAATCCCCCCATTTTTAGCTTTGTGTTTAAACCCATGAAATTTATTTCCATACTTTAGTGTCTAGTGAATTTCACCTAAGGTTAGTAGCACCTCCAACTGGTCCAAGCCAATGGGTTGGGTGGGGATGTTATAAATGGTATTAGTTTGGCCAATCATTCAAGTTGGGATGGTAGTAAGAATACAATATGTGTTTGGAGTTGAAATTTATAACATAAAAAATACATAGTTAACCTTTTTATCTTATACTTCATGTTACCAGGGTATTCTAAGTTTGAAAAAAGTGTCACTAAGTACTTCTAAGAGTGTCTACTACTCATCATCATGGATTTAGCCTATGCATTCTAGTGATCATGTAGTAGTAAAGAGACTTCCCACTAGGATTTCATTGTCACATGGTTACTAAATTTTTATATTATTTTATTGTGACTATATTTCTTATATATAAAATATATCAATGAAAATATGAATAGTAACATTTCAAAAATTTTGACCTATAAAATGGTTTGTCGAATGAAAATTACACCAATAAAGGGAACAAGAAACCATCAAGAGGGATAATCTAAGAACATGTTTTTACCCAAACCATAGATGAAGTAAGATTTGGTTTAAAGTATCATGCAATAATTTTAGGCTATTGATAAGGGACCTTGGAATAAGGAACCTAATCAGGTGAATCACTTAGAATAACTTCTAAAAAATAACCCACTGATATTTTATGGTGATTTTTTACTTGTGTATAGATACGTTTTATTAAGCAGGATGGTCAATTTTTTGATTTTTTGTGGACTCCAAATGAAATAAAGGTCAAGATGTAAACCTATATTCTTGAAGAATTGGTGCTAGCATGGTGGTATAGGTATGTTCATGCTATGTTATATCATGATATTAGTTATAAAGGTTTTTTGGAACTGTTAAATGATTTTTTCCTTGAAACCTTTCAAATAAAAAATACGGAATTATTCTTTGAACTTGAAAAATAAATCATGTCAGTTAATGAATATGTTGATAATTTCACTCACCTTGTTTTATTTTAAACCAAGGTATATTCTAGAGAGATATTAAAGTAAAAATATTTAGGGTGGGTCTTTAACCTAAGGTTAACTAAAAGGGGGTGACGTTTTGTATCTATATAGTAATTGTGAATAAATAACTTGTTGGGTAAATAGATATGAAAATAAATTTCAGTGGATGGAATAACTTTGTATATATGAGTGTTTCTAGGAATTTGTACTCATGGAAAAAATAAAAGGGTAGGGTTACTACCAGGTAGGATGGAAACAAAAAATCAACCCACTAAATTAGTCTCTTATCTATCCCACTATAATAACGAACTAGGCTATTTATAGTGTGGTGAACTCATTCACAAGAATAAGTAATTCACTACACCACAAAATAATAAAAACCATTGTTTAAAAAAAGTTCATATGAATATGTATTGTCATAAACTTATGAAATCAGTAGTTGGAACTAGCTTGAATCATCCTTAAGATTTATATGATAATAAAAAACAATCCCATCAAACAAGTTTTTTTCAAAAGAACTGGGTGAACCAGGATATCTCCTTGAAATATTTTGTTATTAATTAAGAATATAAATATTTAAACAAGATCTATCCTATTGCATATGATCAATAGTTATATGGAGTAGAGTAGGCTATCCAGATAGAGAAACCAGATCCCTCCACTTTGAGAGGTAACATTCTTTGAAACTCAACTATAATGCATGTCTTGTTTGATATTGGTGTATCAAATTGTTTTCTTTATTCTTTTTTGGATAAAAAATTGGAATTACACATGGAAATGATGCCTCACACAATGAGAATCAAGAAAACCCCCAGACAGTAGGATTGCATATGATTCAAGTTCCCAACATATTCCATTACCATTGACTCGGTACAATTTTGTTGGGAGTTTATATTCCTAGAGATGGATGTTTTTGATATAATATTTTGAATTGATTTGATATTGGAATTTAAATCCCTATACACTACTATACGTAGCAAGTTTCATTCACATCCATTGATGAAACTCTTCATGTATTCAAGGGGTATTGAGATATAAATTTTGATAGAGTGAGATCTTTAATCTCAATGGAGGGAACCATCTCTAGTTAGTTAGTAACAATGACCTTAGGTACTTTGGATAAAAATAGAAATAATATTATTCCTTCCATAGTGGATAAATATTCAAATGTTTATTTGAAAAATTTATATTGATTAATACATTAGAAGAAAATAGAATTTTATATCAATATACTCCTAGGAACAAGCCTTATTTCTCTTCCATATTACATAATGGAACTGATAGAGCTTTAGAAATTAAAGGTCCATATAGATGAGTTGGAGGGTAAAGGATTCATTAGATCTACTATATGGATTTAGGATATACCGATTTTATTTATAAATAGGGAAGAGAGTTCCCTCTGTTTATGTTTTTATTATCATAAATTGAATATGGTCACAATTAAAAATCAGAACCATCTTCCTCAAATCAATGTTCTATTTGTTCAATTAAAGGGATCCAAGTGGTTCCCTAGTCTTGAACTCTGATCATGATATCATTATTCTAGATTAAAAAATTGTATATTTCGAAGAAAACATTCCAGAGTTGTTATGACCCTTATGAATATGTCACCGTACGCTTTGGTATGATAAATACAACTATTATATTCATGGAAATGATGGATTTTATCTTTCACCGTAGCCTTTGGTATGATAAATACATCTAATTAGGGGATTAAGTCCCATATATGTTGGTCACACTGATACGTAAAACTCCGCCTAGAGTATACAATATGATAGAGGATACCACCCTGGGACTCATGGGGGATTCTAAAAAATTTATCCAAGACTAATCCTGTAGTGGGGATCACATCCTATGATCAGGACATGATGCCTCACCCTACCCTCATGGGAGATGAACAAAGGGAATTCAACCTAAGGAAAATGGTCTATATTGAAGAGAGAAGGGGACTAAATCCATGTTGGAGTAAGTAAATGGTGTGTATTGGTTGTAAATGGTTTGTTTTTCTTTCCTAGATTCTTTCCATGTGCTTTAACTATTTCCCATGTACTTCTGGACATGCCTGTGTACTTTGGATGTGCCCATATACTAGACCATGTTAGGGTAATTTTCCATGTCTGATTATCAGGACATGCTCATATACCTAGACATGTCCATGCCCATGTACCCTCATGGTACACACCAAGTCACTAGGTCATGCCACATAGTGTGTGACATGTGTCACATGATGTGTAGTATTTTATTTCATGTGTAAACATTAGTGCTGAAGAAGGGGGCTATATGGAGTGTGCTATTCTGGACTATATGCAATGTATTCGATAATTTTATATAACTTATAGGATTTTCATATGTATTCTGATCTTGATGATCTCACCTTTATTTCTTCCACCTAATTTTGTGATAACGACATAACCGAGGTCATCTGATCATTTCCATCATCAGTGGTTATATTATATCCTTTTATATTCTAAAAAACATCAACTATTGTATCGAGCCATCATCACACACCAAACTGAGAAATCAGAAACTATGATCTGATTCCAACCTATCAACATATCCATTGTACCACAATCACATCATCAATCTAAAATATGAACCCACATTATCAATCCATTACACCAAATATTGGTTGTGAAATAATTGGTTACCATGTATTTTTCGAAACATCAACTAAACTGAATATCAAAATTGATCGCATGAAGAGTGGGGAGATAAATTCTTAAAACAAAAACAAGAGGAAAAAAACTCAATCATTATTTGTGTTGGAATTAATTCATTATTATAGGAATGAATAAAAAAGATTATTAACAAGGAAAAAAATAAATTTTATCAATTCCTAATATTCTAGTAAGATAAATTATCAATGAAAATTTATCCGTCGACCCACAAATAAAACTGTTAGAATAATTGATTTGAGTTGTACATGGGATAATTGGAAATAGAATAAATTAAAAAAATTAACATCCCACCTTATTTTTGGATCAATCATTAGAGAATAAAGGTTATGTTCCATCATTATTTATGAGACCCACAACTCCACTACTTTTGGTGAATACAGTGCTTGGGAAATTGATCATGATCCCCGATGCTATTGTCATCCACAAAAATCTCCTTAAAACACTCCTATAAAACCCCATGGGTTATATGGTAAACCAATTTTTTTATTAAAGAGGTTAAAAGCGAGTATGATTTTGGTTTAGAATTAATTGACAATTAAATAAATGAATTTATTTATTTAATTATTATTCCATCAACTGTGGTGCTCAACCCAAGTGTATGACGTGATCCAAGGTTATGCTGTAGCTAGGGTAAAACCCACATTTTGAATTCAATATAGGTATTATATTTATAATATACGACTCCATTCAGTAGTTATTCCATTATTTTTGAAAAATTTCATGTTCATGATATAATATATTTAATATTTTTATTATATTAAAATTAAGGCTCATCGGGCCTCAGAATTACGCTCCATCTTAGTGCTTAAATTTGAAAATATTTCTTAATATATTATAAATTATTATAATAAAAAAGAGATGTTACAACTATATCTATATGTTTTTATGATGTTTCATTTATTTTTATTAGGTTTTGACAGAATAATGGAATGAAGAGGTATGATCTTCAGAATCATGCACGTTTTGTCATGCCAATGAACCTAAGGCAGGAAAGTTTTCCCTTGTTCCTATTTTAATGGAATGATAAGGTTATTAGATTTATTCAATAAATATATTTTTCTTTTGTATGAATTCATCTTGCTTAAAATCTATTAGATTTTTCTTATACTTGTGGGATTTTGAAATGGGGTTGTGGGTTTCACTGATAACATGTTTGATGCATTGATTAAAAATGGGTTTCTTAAATAAATGATGGGTTTAACATAAGTTATTGGAATAAATGAGCTATGGGTTGCAACTATAAATCAACATGGTTAGTTTTTGTTTATGTTTTTATTGTACGAGGCCTTTTTAAATAGACTTGGTGTTTGGCGTAAAATTGAAAGGCATAAGAAGGTATTTCCACGATGCGATGACTTGGTGAATGATATGTCATTTCTCACAAGAATAGGGATGTCATTTGGAATTCATGGGTGTGTGTTTGTAAGAACATATATGATCATTCCAAATTTTAAATTAATGTATTGATTATTTTATTGAATGGGAAACTCTTATTTGGTTATGTTATTTTGAAAAAAACTATTCATCTTATTTATTGATTATTTTGGAAAATTTTTATATATTTTTGTTAATCTTCTTGTATATTTTACATACTCGTGATATAAAACAATTATGTCATAATAGAATATTGAAAAACTCTCTAAGAGTTACCTATTAGGTTGTTATACCCACCCTTGTATATAAACCTCAATGCATATGTAGTTGTTTTTTATACGATACAAGGGACATGTTTCATACTTCTATAACAGGGATCCTTGATTTTGTAGTCATAGTTAGTGGAGATGAATCTTGGGAGTATTCAAGTATTGGTTTAGAGTGGTTCCATCTTGATGATAGACTCTTTTATTTCTTTAGAGTTATGAATATTATTTTTTTACTATTATTTTGTTTCTTTAGATTATTTATTTATTTTTATTTTGTGATAGTGTGTGTGTGTGTTAAATATGGTAAATCATCTCTTGTTGTATTTTTTTAACCCTTGGAATTTATTTGCAGCCTTTGGTGTCTGGGGATTGTCACCCAAGGTTAGTAACACCTACGACCCAATCCAAGACAATGGGTTGGGAAGGTATGTTACAGTTTAGGTCTTCCAAAACCATTGAACATATGAAGTGTAATGATTTTTATAATAAAAATAGTGAATTTATACAACACTTAAGAGATTAAAAATAATTTAATAACTTCAATTTATTACATTTACAATTCTCTTTTGATCCTAGAAATATGAAATTGGGAATGTAATTTTATGGATTCAACCTTTTTGGTATAAATAGAAATTAAAATATATGGTAGGTTGTTTTGATCACTTTTAATCTACCTTCATGGACGTGTATACTAAAAAATTTATTCATCATCTCAATGATTATTCCTAGAAAAAAAATTCCTAGAAAATAAATTTATGTATACCTTAAACCTCTTATTCTATAATCATGGGATTTATTGAATAATGGTGTAGAAATATGATGCATCTACTGCGAAAATGTTCAAAATACATGCTACCATAATATTGACCATTAGTGATTTTATATGATTATCCATTTTTCTATTTGGAACACACACATAGGTGTGAATTTTTTTAATGTAGTTTTTATTTTAATCATCAATGGACACCTTTATAATTAGTGTTTCATGTGTCATATTTGATTCAATGATACAAACCAAAGATTTTAGTTTAATAAGTAATATTTTAATGTAAAAAATATATTTGAGGCTTCCCCAAAAATTATTTTATGGATCATAGTTATTGATAAAATTATTTAATGTGTTTATATTGTTTGGAAAGGATTTCAACCATGGGAAAGGAGTTATAAGCACCATTATATACAACTTCATCACATTAATGGAAGAAAAAGTGCATGTTTTTCAAACATTAATATTGGGAATTTAATTTATTACCTCATAATATTAATGTTATGAACATTAAGAAGAATGTTCATGATAATTTTATTTTTGTACATTTCTTAATGAACACAAGATTTAAAATGATCTTTAAATTTCCTATATGTATTTAAAACCATTGATTAAAAAATGTGATTTGTAGGAAAATGATAATGGATTGTATTAAATAGTATTTTTTATGATGAAAATTCATCAAAATGATGCTTTCTTTAAGATATTAAAAAAATGTGAAAGTGTTTGAGGGATATTCAGGTAATATTTCAAGATATTTTGATTTAAATCCATGATTACCATTAGACCATGAAGACACACATGAGAGTGGGGATGAATTAGATATCGACCAATTTTATCGAATTACAATTCTTTTTTTTGCAAACCTTTCTGACTCTCTTTTGATTTTAACATCTAATGACAGTTAAGACAATTAGATATTGTGTTAATTAAACTATCATACACCTATATTCAATTCAAATGATAATTAAATAACAAAAGTGTTTCTACAATCTTCATCTACTCCCAAAAATCCCACTCCTTTCAATGATAACTCCCGTTGAGTCACAAATTATCTACTAAGATCAAAACACCTATTATAAGTGGAGTTGTCCATGTATCATTTTGAAACCATGTCACAATATATTACATAGTTGTGGTATCACTATATTACCCAATTGATCATTGTATCATACCATTAATCTTCTTTATAATGGTGTCCCTCCATCTCTCTTAATTCATTCCTTCTCCTATTGAAGTATATCGATGATACTTTATAAGGATTTCAATACAAATCTAAAAATTGGATTCACTTACTCAACTCAAAGACATCGATTTACTTTAGATCTTTGGGAACACTACTTATAAATCAATACTTGGTAATCTATTCATATCTAATAATTATTTATTGAATATTTTACTGAACACTCAATACTTATTCTCAAACTTAACACTATAAGCTTGAGAAAAAAAATCTAATTATATAGATTCATATAACCTTATATTCATGATCTGTCTTCTTATTTTTCTTCTTCACTATATTTTATAATAAATTATTTAGCTTTTACTTAGAGTGCTTTAGTTCTCTCAAATTCTCAAATCTCACTACCTCTTTTTAAACCACCATTAGTGGAGCCTTATTTATATTTATTTCATTTTTTGATATCCTCAATTTCTCACATTAATGATTGGATACATGTAAAGAACCCAAACCCAGAAGACCAGAGAAAGTGTCTTACTTTATTACAATGGTATAAAAAACAAGGATGTCATATCCCAAAGGAACAAATAGTTTAGTAGATTTGGAAAACCAGATAAAAACATAAGTTTTACATAAAAACTTGAAATTAAACACAATATAAAAAATTCACAAGAAACATCCATAAACTTCTAGATTATACCTAAAAGTCATTTATAATATATATATATATATATATTTTCATCCTAGGGAAAAATAAAACATAAGAAAGCAGTGATATCAGATGCTCAGTAAGGGTAAGAAATACAGTAAAAGCTATCATAAACATAAAAAATAAGGAAAGGTTAATTTTTAACAATGCATGTCATTAAAACATAAACTTTAACACAATATGTGAGGAATAAAATATGATCAAAATAATTCCATATAAATAATCACATGAGAATAAAACTTAACCATGAATATTCTACTAGTCAAATAATCACAGGGATTGTCAATTACTAATAACATAATGATGGAATTCATAATGATGGGCACCTAAAACATACTGTCGAGGACTCATCCAAGAAATCTAAGAATAAATGGTTAAGTCTTAGGACAAATCCATATATGAAAATAAATGGGAAAGGCCTTGACCAAGTCCATATCTATTTTTTCTCACGAGACATACTGATGCATTTAGAGGCTATAGAAAGCCCTTCCCATCACTTACTAAGTACAATTAACTACTCATATGAATGAGTTCTAACATAAACAACATATATATATGAAATGTAAATAAGTTTCCCTAAACAGTTAACATAATCACTAACCATTTTGAGTAATATGGTGAATGTTATCAGGATAGCACATTTATAGTCAAACTGATCATAAAAAATTTAATAAAATATGGTAGATGATATAATAAAAGATAAATTAAAATTAATTATAATATTTAACATAGGGTGTAGAAATAGATGAAAATACTATAATAAAATCTTATAGGAATTATTTAGAGAAATACCCTTTTTTATATTACAACGAAGATTTCTTTTGGAAAAATCATTTGTAATTGTCATAAAATCAGATTATAAATATGTATATTCCTGAAAATAAAAGGTAATAAAAAATAAATTATGTTTTAGGAACAAATTATGTCCAACTAAAGTGAAAACATATAAAAAGTGTTTTTAAGAAACTTTAGGAATGGGCCACTTTAGTGTAGTTTAAGAGAATTCTTTAAAGAGGGAAAATGATTAATTGTTTACATAAAACCATAAAAGAGATAAGATATTTTTTCATTTTTTTTAGAAAAGTGAGACATGGGAAGGTTTCCCAACCCATATCCCTGGAGAATTTATTCAAAAATTAAAGAGTTACAAAGAAGTATCAAGGTGTAATGAAGATACACCAGCAAGGAAAGAAACCAGATACATGAGGATAGGTAAAAAATTTAAACAGGTACCGATTCAAAAAAGAGGAACCGTAGATCTTCAATCTTGTTCACCATTCATCATTCACCATTCCACCTCCATAAAAGGAAGCAGAATCTAAAAATCTCAACCAAGAATCAGAGCCCAAGACAACATGGAGGGTACACCTACCTCGCAGCCTTAATCAGACAGAGCAGATGAGAGGACCGTCCAAAAAATAACAAAATACAGCATCTCAAATGCAGAACCAGCCCAGGTAAGCAGAAAAAGGAGGATCTGAAAAGAATAGGTACATAGCCAGGGTTGTAGCAACAACCAGGAGTGTGCACTACAACAGTTGAAAAAGTGAATTAGCAGTTTCACTTGAAAATAAAACAGCACATCAAAAGAACTGAAACCAAAAGGAGTAAAATCTTCCAAAAATTAGGATGGTTTGTAACTCATCTTCGTTTTTTCCTCGGCGATGGATCTTTTTATACTAAGGTATTCAGCAGCTGAAATATTCTTTTCTTGAAATTCTTGATGGGAAATTTCCTGTTACCTATCCATATACTGAGTCCACACTTGTATATCTTGTTCATCAAAATCTTGCGAAAAGTAATACAATAGAGTACTAGAGGCAGCAACCTGAGCATTTTCTTGAGTTTCCTCTGCAGGTTTAGGTTTGGAAGAATCAACAAGTGGTTTTTCTTGAGGGACTTCAATAGGTTCAGACTTGGAAGCATTCAATGATCTGGTCACAATTGTGCGTTCGGTGTTCGAGTAATCCTTGCGTCTTCTAGAATTTCTTGATTGTGGGGTGATGAACCCATCCTCATCAACCAGGGGTTTCTTACCTTTTTTTTCCATAGAATTTATAAATCTTTCTTCAATCTGTCCTGGTTTATCATTATAATTAGAGGGATCAAGATCTCCTTCATTTTTATTCTTTTATAGAGCTTGTGTGTCATCTTGATTTGAGATAATTCCTTCATTTTATAAAAATATTGGCGTCTTAAAACATATTATGGAGTTTATTTGAAAATTGGTAAGAAATTGCGAAGTACCATTTAACCGAGTTTGCTTATCTGGAGAATTGAATAGTAAACCTTATAAAACATGTAATTCCCCATAAAACAAAGATTAAATGATCTAGATACTTGAGTTGGAAACATATAAATAGAATATAGAATAATTATATAAAAATAAATAAGAATTACATTGGGATAAAGAGAGAGAAATCATAACCCGAATAAAAAATGGAGGTTCGGGAATAAACCCTTACCTTATGCTCAAAAGTGTTCTGTCACATACATGACTTATTTTAAAGTTAAATTCCATTTAATTTCCATTCATGCTTTGTTTTGAGGGTTTTCCAAGCATTTATGGAGGAATGGGTGAGTTTTTATGAATTCGGCCAAACCGTGAGCCTAATTCCAGATTTAAAAATAAATTTTGATTCCTTTATAACTTCTTCATTTTTCAACATTTTTCATCCATTAAATTCAAAATTTCCATCCCCTGACATATTGACACCACCATATTTATTTGGACCATTTATAAATCCATAATCATGGTGGATATGGGTTTTTATTTAAGGAATTGGGCCTGCCCAAAAGCCCATTTTCTGCATTAAAAATAAATTTTAATTATTTAATATCTCCTTCAATATTTGCGTTTTTTCGGTGATTCCAACTCTCAACCGAGCCCACGTACCTAAGGCGCGCCCCCATTCCCTCCTCCCACAATTTAGAGCTCGATAGAATCATGCAAATGGTATAATATTCTCTAAATTTCAGAAATCGTCCAGATTTGGAGAGGTAAATTGATCCTTTCATAACTCCTTCTATTCTTACTCTTTTCTCCCATTCCAATTCCTACATTACCTTATCATTCTTTTTAGAATATACATTAAATTTTTATCTGTTTTGAAATTCAGATTCTGGTCTATTTTGGGTCGTTTTCTTCAGGATTGTTTTGGGTAACTGATTCCTTCTTGGCTTCTTCCTTTTCCCTTAGGGTTTCCTCTCTCTTTCGTTATGTTCTAAAATTTACAGAAGTTAGAGTTTGATCCTAGGGTTTCATTTGGTGTATTTGTGGTAAAATATTGTGATCTAGGTCTGAATATATCTTCCTTGTGGTGCGGCAGTTGTGCGGTTGACGTTTCGAACCAAGTTTTGAGGGATTTGACACTTCCGGTAGGTGATTCCATGTATAACCATTTTATGATGAGTTAGCTTGCTCCATTTATTAATTTAACATGTTTCAGGTCTGTTTTGTGTGGTGCAAAAATTGTTTTTGTGATGGATTGAGTTAAGTGTTTAATTTTCTAGTTGCATTATTGCTTGGAATTGGGTGCTTTTCATGCGTGGCTCTTGGGGAAATATTTTGGTCTATTTTATAATATGTGAAATTGATTTATTAGTGTTAAAAGGGGATGAAAATTCTGTTTTGTTAATGACTTAATGTCATGTTAGCCTTTTAATGGGGTTTTTGAATGGTTTTAATGTGTGAAACCATGTTGTACTTCTTGAACATGATTTGTGAAAACATGTGTTTTTCATGTGCACCATTTGTGGTATTGTTTGAGGTATTTGTATAAAACTTGGGGTGGTTTAATAAATGTTTTTAGGGATGCCAATTCTGATTTAGATTGTTATTGGAATTGTTTTGGTTTTGAATTAGGTTTTTGAAATGGGTTTTGTATGCCAACCATGGTTTCACCTCTTGGGTTGGTTTTATGAAAATTATAAATGATTTAATGAGTTACAAAAAGTGTGAAATGGTTTCTTATGTACTGTTTTGGTGATATTATGTTCCTAAAATTAATTTTTGAAACATAATTTAGTCAGTTATGTTGTAAAACATTTTGGTAATGTTTCGTAATTTTTCGAGGTGATTTATGAAATTGGGATGTGGGTGCGAAATGTGTTTTCGGGCTGTTTTGCATGAGTGTGATGTAAAAAATGGACTTTGTTTATGAAAAGGGTATTATGTAACATGTGATTGAGCTGTTATGTGATGTTTAGAATCTTGGGATAGATTTTATAAAATTGTTAACGGATTTGTTGAATTGTGAAAGATGTGCAAAATGTGTTGTGGGCTACTTTTGGCGTGAGTATGATTTCAAAATTCATTTGAATGAAAAAGTGGATTTTTAGACTTGTGTGGAATACATGTTGGATGTTTAGTGAACTTGTAACATGAAAATGATATTTTCATGTGCAATGTATATTTATTGACTTGTTGAACTTGTCTGAGAACAAGAGGAAAACCCGAGTATCTAGGTGGGTGGACATGTACTAGTATGCTAGTGAATCCGTGGGGTTTGGCCTCAGTTTCACTTAGCAAGATTGACGCTTACAACTCTAACTAAACTATGATGATGATGATTGGGGACCACTAGGTTATGGTTATGTTCCCTACTAGTGTCTCGTGCACAAGAATATATATTGCGATGGTTACTCTCACCGAGATACGAGGTACCTGAGACCTAGAACGAGCTAGTGCCTAGGGGTTATTTCCTATTTCTTGTGCTCATTATTTACTTTGTACTTACCATCAGCATATGGTATAGTTGGCTGGAAAATTCAGTAGTGTTGAAATTATTTTTAAAAGTGTTGATTCTTAATGATAGCCCACTTGAAAACTGTTTTTATTCAAAGTTGCATCTTTTAGAAGTTGTAACTATCTTTTCATGTTTTTGAAAACTTGCATTCTTTTCGTATTTAAATGTTTATCACATGGAATCTCATAGTGGTGGTATCCTACTAGGAATTGGATCACACCCTAATTACACCCTTAGGTGTAAGTAGACTTGGTTATTTTTGTTGTCGCAGGTTGGGTACAGTTTTTTTGTTCCAGTGGTTCAGGTTTCTAGCAGTTCCATGGTGGTGAAGTCTTATGGAGATGGCTTGAGGGCGGTGCCCCTTGCCATGAGGGTTCTTGGGCTGTCCTTATTTGGTTTTGTACCTTTGGTATAGTCTTTTTGAGTTGTTTTAATCTATGTAATTCAGTTCTGAATTTATTTAAAAGATTTTTTGGTTTGAAAAATCCATATTTGTTTCATTGGATTCTTTTGTTGTTTTATGTTTATAAACTCGGGTAAATCATTCCCAAATTTCATTTTATGATACCCGGGCACTTGTGCCAGCCCGTGGGGATCAAGAACGCCCATCAGGCCTTGTCACGGGCTGGGTTTGGTGCCATTTTTGGTGGCAATCGATTCACTTCGTGACAAAATGGTATTAGAGGAGGTTCGCTCTCTTTGGGTCATGTTATTTGGGGAACAGTCAGGATAATCTAGAGTTAGGATTTTTGGGACTTGGAATTTTTGTTATGAGTAGTGTGGCTGATCACCACACCTCATGACAGGATTCAAGTCTCTAGGGGAAGTCAAGACCTTTCGGATTCCTTTGGTTTTCTTGGTTTGATGATGATTAGGGGAAATGAAAAGAGAGTTGGGTTAATGGTCTCAGTGAGCTCGCAGGGCCTGGCAAGCCATGTGAAGCTAGGGATATTCCCTAGAACAGTCTTTGTGATAGTGAAGTGATTGGAATATGGCCACAAACCATATTTCCAAGTCACCCACTGAAACTAGTTTCCTCTCGCATTGTTTTGTGCTTTAGTTTTTAAATCTTAGCACTTTGGTTTTAATGTGACTTGGTTTTAAGAAGCATAAAGTTTTTATGGAATGATTTTCAAATAAAGAGGGAATGGTTTGGTTTATGAAATGGCGGAACTGAATTTTCAGAATTGTTTTGAAATGTAAAATGGTGTGATTATACCTCTTTTAAATCAGGAACTATATTGAAGTTGGTTTTGAAAAGTGTTTCCAATAGAGTTTTCTAAACAATCAGAGTGTGTTTTAATGGGATGAGATGTTTTGAAATTGATGCGAATATCTTGAAAGTGAGTTATTTTCTATATGGTTGTGACTTTCTAAATTTTTTTGTAAGATGTGAGTTGGGATTTTGATCTCGTGGTTAGCGGTTATGAGAAAAAAGGATGTGTTGGTTGACCGTTTTGGTTTTGAAAAGGGGAAATAATTTTTGTTTTAACCTTTGGTATTTCCATTAGCGACCACATGCATGGGGTTATATGGGATGATGGATGGTTGATGGAACAACTAGATGAGTGCCGGGATAGATATGAGGAGGGTGTCTGGTGTGGCACAAAAACATGCATGTGTGAGGCCCATGGGGTACCATTGGTCGATACTCTTACCGCTGAACCGTTTGTTTTCAAATAAATGGTTTTAAAGAAAAACATGATGTCTTGATGAATAGTTTGGGATGGTTTGTATTACGAGTTTTTGAAAATGTTGTTTTTGTGGGATGTTTTTTTAGTCAAATAACCCCTCCTATTTGAACTATGTTTTGGGTTTATGTTTGGTCGGTAAGCTGGGTAGAAGGACAGGTTAGTAGTCTCCTCTGAGATATGTTTTGGGACAACTTTATGGTGGTTACGTTCATGTGTTTGGATCTGGTTTATGGTTTTTTTGACCAATGGACCATCTTGGTTGGGTCCTTGGGTTCTCCTGTTTAATAAGGTATGCCCCCATTTAGGGTTAGTGGACAACTGAAGTGAAACTCAGATTGTTTCGTTGTTGGAAAATCCCCCAGTTGATCAATATAAGGAATATTTTCTTGAGCTTTGTAGAATGATTCTACACCATTTACATCCTTGTTTTTTATTGGATCCTCTTGTTGTGGAAGAGTGCTTGTGGATGGTTAAAAGAGACCTTAGTTTCTTAAGCTACCTGATTCGTCAAAGGTGGAAGTTGTCTGGGGTTGTCAGTATGGATAGTGTCTAAGAGGGCCTCTGAGTCCTTCTTAGTCTCTTCGAAGAAAGAGTTCACAATAAACTACCAGTGTGGGAAATATAGTCACGAGAAGATATTGTGGCCACTTTATAGAATTAGGCGTTGTTTGGGAATGTTGTATAAGGTCCCTCTCCATGCATTGTTTATATCAGTCACAATGGTCATGTTTGGTGATGCC
This sequence comes from Viscum album, assembly GCA_963277665.1. NCBI lineage: Eukaryota > Viridiplantae > Streptophyta > Magnoliopsida > Santalales > Viscaceae > Viscum > Viscum album. The sequence continues at coordinate 1,368,466,131 of OY728143.1, forward strand.
TTATGATGTCATGTGCTCGATTGACCGTATAGGTGAAAGTAGTGAAATCCTCTGAGAGTCCCTGTTATGTTGGGAGAATGTCTCCCTTGTAAAAACTTAAAAATCGTGCATTTTAGAGGAATGTGATTGTAGGTGTTCTTTACTTCTATTGTTTCTCACCTGAAGAAACAAGGTGTGATGTGTGGGCATCTTCTTAGCCCTTGTTTTAGTGAAATATCGAGATATGGTAAAGTGAGTTTGGAATGTGTTATGTCTGGATAACGTATCTGGGATTGCGGTGTAGTTTTTGGTGGCACCGAAAGAAGAATTCTCATTCATTGGGATTCCAAAGACTAACTGTGAGGCCGAAGATGCTTCAATCATTTGATCTCCAACCATAGGTCTCGGAGAGAAGCTGGCTCGTAGTAAAGGGAAATCATAGGGTCATTTAAACCCTTGTACAAAGTAATATCCTAAATATGAAAGATATGAAGTCTTTAAACCTATGGTTTCATTATCTTTCTTCTGTTTTTCACGTTTGGTGGAAATAGGTGGAGGGCCTTATACCCATGACATCACCCAATGTCATTACCTCCCCCTTTGGTTTCCATCGAGTATTTGGAGAATGTTTGGAAATTTGGGTAGACAGGCTGAGCACATGGTTTGTGAACAATTAAGAGAGACTGAGTGCCTAGAAGCCATACAGGAATATTGATCAGCACAGTTAGTTCACGGTTTCAAAAACTGTGCGGACTAACCGTGTGACCTTCCCAAATCTTGAAATTTTTGGGTTTTTTTTGTGCCGACACATGCTAGTCGGTTAAGTTGGTTGGTTATTATGGTGGGGAGAACAACTATGGTTCTCATGTATGTTCCTTCTGAAAATTTGAATGGAATTCTACCCTATGTACCAGGGAGTCTGTTCAGGCCTCCCCCTATTTGTGTCCGGATTTTGTCTCAGAAAAAAATTATTGGTTGTCTCTTATGGTGGGGAGTGTATTTGTGTCCCCCCGTACCAGTATCTTACATTTATCCATGGTATTGCCTTGGTGCAGATAGTATTGTTCAGAGCTATCTAGCTACCAAAATCTTTATTGGGTAAACTTTGGGACTGGAGAGTGCCCAATGGATTAGTTAAAGTAAGGTAAGTGTATCCTTGTTCAATGTTATTGTTCGTTTGGGTGAATTACTTGAGTCTTATTCGGATAGTATTTGAGGTGTTTTATTTTGGGATAAAGTATGAATGTGATTGATCATTTCAAGAAATTGGTATGTGTTTTGGTTGTGAGAGTAATCCTTAATTGATCACTGGAGGTGTTTTGACCTTTGGGGGTGAAACCTGGCAAAGGAGTATCTCTTGGTTTCTTAGTTGGGTTTGGTCGTTGCTTTGTCCTTGATGTGACTTTCCGGGGTGGAAAGTTTTCATGGTGGGGAGAATTTTCACATACATGAATTATTTTAAATTTAAATTCCATTTAATTTCCATTCATGCTTTGTTTTGAGGGTTTCCCAAACATTTATGGAGGAATGGGTGAGTTTTTATGAATTGGGTCAAACCGTGAGCCCAATTCCAGATTTAAAAATAAATTTTGATTCCTTTATAACTTCTTCATTTTTCAACATTTTTCATCCATTAAAATTCCAAATTGTCATACCCTGACATATTAACACCAAAATATTTATTTGGACCATTTATAAATCCATAATCATGGTGGATATGGGTTTTTATTTAAGGAATTGGGCATGCCCGAAAGCCCATTTTCTGCATTAAAAATAAATTTTAATTCTTTAATATCTCCTTCACTATTTGCGTTTTTTCAGTAATTCCAACTCTCAACCAAGCCCACTTACCAAAGGAGCGCCCCCAGTCACTCCTCCCACAATTTGGAGCTCGATAGAATCGCGAAAATGGTCGAATATTCTCTAGATTTCAGAAATCTTCCAGATTTGGAGTGGTAAATTGATCCTTTCATAACTCCTTCTATTCTTACTATTTTTCCCCCATTACAATTCCAAAATTACCTTATAATTATTGTTCTAATATCCATTAAATTTTTATCTGTTTTAAAATTCAGATTCTGGCCGAGTTTGGGTCGTTTTCTTCAGGATTGTTTTGGGTAAGTGATTCCTTCTTGGTTTCTTCCTTTTCCCTTAGGGTTTCCTCTCTCTTTCGTTATGTTCTAAAATTTCCAGAAGTTAGGGTTTGATACTAGGGTTTAATTTGGTGTATTTGTAGTAAAATATTGTTATCTAGGTCTGAATTTATCTTCCTTGTGCTGCGGCGGTTGTGCGGTTGACATTTCGAACCAAGTTTTGAGGGATTTGACACTTCTGGTAGGTGATTCCATGTATAACCATTTTATGATGAGTTAGCTTGCTTGGTTTATTAATTTAGTATGTTTCAAATCTATTTTGTCTGGTGCAAAAATTGTTTTTGTGATGGATTGAGTTAAGTGTTTAATTTTGTAGTTGCATTATTGCTTGGAATTGGGTGCTTTTCATGCATGGCTCTTGGGGAAATATTTTGGTCTATTTTATAAGATGTGAAATTGATTTATTAGTGTTAAAAGGGGATGAAAATTATGTTTTGTTAATGCCTTAATGTCATGTTATCCTTGTAATGGGTTTTTGAATGGTTTTAATGTGTGAAACCATGTTGTACTTCTTGAACATGATTTGTGAAAACATGTGTTTTTCATGTGCACCATTTGTGGTATTGTTTGAGGTATTTGTATAAAACTTGGGGTGGTTTAATAAATGTTTTTAGGGCTTCCAATTCTGATTTAGCTTGTTATTGTAATTTTTTTGGTCTTGAATTAGGTTTTTGAAATGTATTTTGTATGCCAACCATGGTTGCACCTCTTGGGTTGGTTTTATGAAAATTATAAATGATTTAATGAGTTATAAAAAGTGTGAAATGGTTGCTTATGTACTATTTTGGTGATATTATGTTCCTAAAATAAATTTTTGAAACATAATGTTGTCAGTTATGGTGTAAAACATTTTGGTAATGCTTCGTAATTTTTCGAGGTGATTTATGAAATTTGGATGTGGGTGCGAAACGTGTTTTCGGGCTGTTTTGCGTGAGTGTGATGTGAAAAATGGACTTTGTTTGTGAAAAGAGTATTATATAACATGTGATTGGGATGTTATGTGATGTTTAGAATCTTGGGAAAGATTTTATAAAATTGTTAACGGATTTTTTGAATTGTGAAAGATGTTCAAAATGTGTTGTGGGCTATTTTTGGTGTGAGTATGATTTCAAAATTCATTTGAATGAAAAACTGGATTTTTAGACTTGTGTGGAATACATGTTGGATGTTTAGTGAACTTGTGATGTGAAAATGATATTTTCATGTGCAATGTATATTTATTGACTTTTTGAACTTGTCTGAGCACAAGGGGAAAACCCGGGTATCTAGGTGGGTGGACATGTACTAGTATGCTAGTGAATCCGTGGGGTTTGGCCTCAGTTTCACTTAGCAAGATTGACGCTTACAATTCTAACTAAACTATGATGATGATGATTAGGGACCACTAGGTTATGGGTATGTTTCCTTATAGTGGCTCGTGCACGAGAACGGATATTGTGATGGTTACTCTCACCGAGATATGAGGTACCTGGGACCCAGAACGAGCTAGTGCCTAGGGGTTATTTCCTATTTCTTGTGCTCATTATTTACATTGTACTTACCATCGGTGTACGGTATAGTTGGCTGGAAAATTCAGTAGTGTTGACATTATTTTTAAAAGTGTTGATTCTTAATGAAATCCCACTTGAAATCTCTTAGTCGTCTTTAAATGTTTATCACATGGAATCTCTTAGTGGTGGTATCCTACAGGGCATTGGCTCACACCCAACTTACACCCTTGGGTGTAAGTAGACTTGGTTATTTTTTTTGTCGCAGGTTGGGTATAGTTTTTTTGTTCTAGTGGTTTGGGTTTCTAGCAGTTCCTTGGTGGTGAAGTCTTGTGGAGGTGGCTTGAGGGAGGTGCCCCTTTCCATGAGGGTTCTTGGGATGTCCTTATTTGGTTTTTTACCTTTGGTATAGTCTTTTTGAGTTGTTTTAAGCTATTTAATTCAGTTGTGAATTTTTGTAAAAGATTTTTGGTTTGAAAAATCCAGATTTGTTTCATTGGATTCTTTTTTTGTTTTATGTTTATAAACTCGGGTAAATCATTCCCAATTTTCATTTTATGATACCAGGGCACTTGTGCCAGCCCGTGGGGATCGGGAACGCCCTTCGGGCCTTGTCACGGGCTGGGTTTAGTGCCATTTTTGGTGGCGATCGATTCGGTTCGTGACATGTTCTGCACTTTCACTTAATGTCATGGATAATGAAATTAGATTCATTAATAATTTAATTCTAAAAATATTCAAAATTTATTATATTTACTATAATTTTATTAATTTTATTTATGGTCTTTTTTATGAGTTATAAGATTCAATTTCATCATTCATAAGTGTTCATTTTCTTGGTTTTCATTATTGGTTCACTTGTATACATGTACGCAAGATCATGTGAAATTAGAATAGTAATCTTGAATTGAAATAATTTATTATTAATGTATCTATTGAATATTTAATGGTATTATATACCATTGTTTTTCAAAATATGAGGTTGATTTATTAGATAAATCATTAATGATAACCATTTAGATTATTTTGGTGTTTTTTTCGACCATCATAAACTAGTTTTATCTTATGTATTAATATTATGCATATATACTGGTTCCAGAAAATTAAATAAGTTATAATATATATATTATAGGCTGGTTTAACAATAATTTTTTTTTTTATGAACAGAATTTAAGGAGGAATTGATAAATGAAAACTTGTCATCCACGAGGGCGGTAAATCAACACCTCACAGAATATGTTTTTATTTTTTGAATAAAAAGGAGAAGAAAAGAGAATTTATGGTTGATATTCCATTTACATAATAAAATCATAGTATATAGGATACTATATTTATTATGAATGATTTTATATAGGAGGTAAGTAAAGGATAATAAAATAAAAGTAAATAAAATGAAAGAAAATGAAAAGAACAAAAGGGGATTTTACCTCTTGAATTATTATCCTTGAGAGCCTCCTTAAAGAAATTTGAAATGGTCTATTGGGTGAGAAAATAAATACTAGAATGTGGGGGGGGGGGGGGTGGGAGGTTTTGGAAACTAAATGGTAAAAATATAATCAAGATTCAAGGCTTTAGAGGTGTGAGGAGAAGGGGTGGTGAGGGGTAATATTTATAGTGGAGGAGAGAGGTGTTTTTTGAATATTTTATTCATTTGTTTATTATTTTGGATAAAGAATATGAAAATTTTGATAATTATCACTAAATATGTTAAAATAATTAAGGATAGTGTGATATTATGGGATTAAATCATCCATACATCATCTATGAATCAATAATTCATGTATTTGTTAAATATTGTAAATTACCGTATTTCACTATTCATAAAATTCAAATATTTGAGAAAAATCCCAAAAATTCATCCTAGCCATTTCTCAACATGTGGAATTAAAAAATGGAATCCATTTTATGAAAATAATTTCTAATTATGAGAAATTTAATTCTTAAATAAAACCATCATTTACTCGAAATATACCTATTTTAATATTATAACAGATTTTATGAACTTTGAAATATTAATTAAGGTCTCATAAAATTATATTATAATCATAATAAAAAAATATTAATTTTTGAATTTATTTCATGAAAATAAATTTTATTTGAAGCCATTATATTAATTATAAAATTTTATATAACCATTTATGTTTTACAAAAAATACCAATACTTAATTTAACATTTCAAAAATAATTCTTTACTATTCCATGATATAAATATATTATAGTTTCATTCACAAGATACCTAAATTTTATGTATACTTTTATAAGTATAGTTACTATTCTTTTGGTTATATAGTATTCTGAATGGTCACATTACTATTACAATAGTTATATATAATAGTATATTACAATTTTAAACATGGTCTTGCGTGAAGAATAAACCATCGAAGATATTCAATTTTAAAAGAGTTATACCACAAAATCTTGGGTTGTTACATTCTCTCCTACTTCAAAAAATTTCATCCTAGAAATTTCATGAATTTCAACTCATAAAAAGAGTTGGGTATCTTTTCATCCTAAATTCCTCTAGTTCCCACATTTCCTCTTCAATTTTACAATTTTTCTAAAGTAACTTTACCATCTGAGTCTTCTGTTTACTCAAAACCTATTCTCTAGTGTCCAGAATCTGAATATTCTCTTCACAATAAGAGAAATCAGGTTATAATAATATTTCTTTAGAATTGAGGACATGCGTTGGGTATGGAATGTACTTCCTTAACAAAGATAAGTGGAACACATTATGTACTTTAGAAAGGATACATGACATCCCCAAATGATAATCCACAACTCCATTTCTCTCCCTAATTTCAAAATTTCTATTATACCTAGGGCTCAATTTTCCTTTATTTCTAAATCTTATAACACCCTTACATGGGGATAATTTTATGAAAACATGATCTCCAACTTGAAATTCCAAATCCTTCCTTTAATTATCAGTATAGATATTTTTCCTACTTTGAGATGATTTGATATGGTTTTGAATAGTCTTTACCTTTACTATTGTTTCCCCCACAAGTTCAGGGCCAACAAGCTTCCTTTCACCAACCTCATCCCAACATGTTGGTGTACGACATATCTTTCCACACAATGCTTTATATGGTTCCATTTGAATACTTTAATATAAAATATTATTATAGGAAAACTATACCAAAGGTTAATACTAATCCCACATACCTTTATAGTCAAGTGAGGGTGATCTCAATATGTCTTCTAATGCTTTAATGATTTTTAGACTACTTGTCAGTTTGAGGGTGATATACAGTGCTCAAAAGAAGCTCAGTATCCAAATATTTCTAAAAATGATTCCCTAATTATGATGTATATCATGTATCATGATCATACACAATTGAAAGAGGTGCTCCATGATGTTTTATAACTTCATTAATATATATTTTTACAAGGCACTCCAGTGTAAAACCCTTTCTTTTAGCGAGGAAATGTGATGATTTGGTAAGTCAATAAAACATTTCCCATATTGCATCATTATTTCTTAGAGTTTTAGGTAATATAGTGAAAAAATCTATAGTGATGTAATCCCATTTCCTTGTAGGAATTGGAATAGGTTGCATGACTTCTCTAGGATGTTGTATTTCATCCTTCACATATTGATAGACTAAGCATATTGATCCATAATAATTTTTTTTTCATATTATCCCACCTAAAATATTCCTTTAAATTTCTATATGTCTTAGTGATACTAGGGTGTATTGATAAATTCGATCTATGAGCATCATCCAATAATTCTCTTTTTATCTTGGGTATGGAGGGAATACAAAGCCTCTTAACAAATTTTAGAAATCTATCCTCATAAAAAAATTGGTTCAATTTCCCATCATTCAAATATTTAATTTTCCTTTTAAGATTCTCATCATTATAATGGGAACATTTAATCCTTTCTAATAAATATGGTTTGGAAACCATTTGAAAAATTAGCGATGTTTTACCTTTCTTGAAAATTACCATATCCATCTTCACTAGATCCATGAACATAAGATACCTTTAAATCCTCATTTTTTATAGAACTCCTTGATTGTTCCTGACCAATGCCTCTACTACCTTATTTTCCTTCCCTAAGTTATAATTTATTGAACAATCATAATAATTTAGTAGCTTGATCCATTTCCTTTTCCTCATATTGAGTTCTTTCTATGAGAAGATATATTTAAAGCTCTTTTGATCTATATATATCTCAAATATTTTTCCATATATATAGTGTATCCATATATTTAGAGAAAACATTATAGTTACTAACTCAATATCATGAGTTTTATAGTTTTTTTTGTAAAAACCTGGGTTTTGAGCCTATAAGACTTTGGATTTTTTTTTCTTGATGTTATTCTAGATTAGGGAGTTCAGACGACGTGTGATTCCGAGCCCCAGTGTGGTCAGAATTAAATTTTATGTCTGTTCACACTAGACACGCCAAATAAACAGAATAACTCCTAAATGGTTTCTCGGATGGGAAAACTGAGGGAACCATTGAGTCCAGAGCATGCTGTTTACCCTAGGAGGGGTGTAACTTTCACGTACGCGACCCTTCTGTGGAAAATGACACCAGGGGAATTTTCGTAATTTAGCGGCCTCGGGTGTGAAATTTATAACTTCTGAACAGAGGCTCAGATTAAAATTCCAAGACCACCATTGCACTTAGAACGCGGATTTTACCCTATGAGTTACTTAACCTCGACCCTGTCGATAGTTCGGGTATGGTCATACTGGTGGGTGTTTAAAATTAATTAAATTTTGATTAAGTTTTCCCTACTTAAACACATCCACGCCCCTTTTTCCCCCTTAGAACCTCTCTGGTGGAAGATATCCTAACAAAGAACCTCCACCTTCTTCAAGCTCCTCTCCCCACCTCTCCAAGGTGGTTGCGGCTCTGGTGGATCATTTGTGAAGCGATGGGCTACGCCTTGTGAGGTAGGATCATTGCGTTTTCATTTTAAATTCCCAAATCTTATTTGAACTCAATTTATAACATCGAAATGGTGTTTAATTATCGAGATAAGGCCATATTTGAGTAGGGCATGATTTGAGCTTTCCAACGATTCTTTCGGATCAAAATTTCGAGCCCTGGGGTGTCCAGGGTGACCCTGAGAATTTTTCGGGCCAAAACCCCTATTTTCTGGTGGTTCTAGGGTGGTCCTGCAGCTCCGTGCGACGGTCCGGCGAGTCCTGGTGGCGGCTGCTCCTCCAGTGGTCCGGGACAACGGTGGCATGGCAGATCTTTAGGCGGTGGCACAACCGGTTGCAGGCGAGCGGTTGTGGGCGAGTGGCAATGGGAGGCGGCATCAGCGGTGCATGCGTTAGGCCGGGGGGGGGGGGTGTGATGGTCGGCTTCACCGGTCAGCGTGCAGTGTGAGAACGGGGTCGTCGCGACCCCAGGAATGGACCGAGACCCGAAAAATGGGGGTCTCGTGGGGGAAAAGCTGGACTAGATTGTGTCGGTCTGGGTGAAGCAGCGCGGCCTGCGCGGTGAATCGGGGGCCGCGGTGGACTGGGCGATCTGGGCATCCGAGCCGCGGACTGCTGGTCTAAAGGGGTAGACCGACCCAACCGGTCCGACCGAACCTGTCTCCATACGTTGGCGTTAAAACGCCTCCAAATGAAAAACAGAGTATCGAATTGGCATGCCGTCTATGGAAACACGATCCTCAGATCAATACGGAGGTTTTGAGATGGTCTTGAGGATTTTTAATTCCCAAGATGGGGGCTCAGTGGCACGACACACCTGTTAAGTGTTATTTAGCGCCTCGCCGAGATTCTTGTTTCAGATGGTGTAGGCATATACAGAGTCCGTTTTAGGCTCCTTAAGAGGCGTTTTGACCCTGGCATCGAGACGAAGTTGTCCGGGGTGGTTTCAGGCATTGAATCTAGAGTTGAGGCATGGGCCCATGGCCTGTCATTCAAGATGCGTGCATCGTTTTGTGACTTTTTCACCAGACGTCCGTTCGGGGCATATTAATAGTCAATTCGGTGTGTTTTTCCACATGGATTGCAACAGTGTAATCTGTTTGGGCATGCAGAGCCTCATTTGAGATTTTATTAAACGTGGAAACATAAAAGGGCGTTGGTAGGAGGTTCCTTTGATGCACTCTGAACCAACGCACAGTAGTGATGTTGGTGACACCCTGTGATGGCAGTTGCAGTGCAGATTTATCATACCAATTCTAGGTTTAGCCTCCAGTAGGGCTGGGCAGTGGGTCACCCGTTGATTTATTAGGGTTTACCCTCCAACGGGTCTGGGAATTGGGTCAACTATTGATTTATTGGGGTTTACCCTCAAGCGGGGCTGGGCAATGGGTCACCCGTTGACTTACTAGGGTTTACCCTCCAGCGGTACTGGGCAGTGGGTCACCCGTTGATTATTGGGGGTTACCCTTCAGCGAGGCTAGGCAGTGGGTCACCCGTTGACTTATTATGGTTTACCCTCCAGCAGGGCTGGGCAGTGGGTCACTCATTGGCTTCTCAGGCACAATTCCTTCTGCTAGGCTAGTCAGTGACTTTTCTCCGGGATTACTCGAGCGGGACCCTTGGTTGTACGGTTCAGCTATGAGACAACTTTGACATGTGGGACATTTGGGCATCAATGATGGATATCCTTAGAACTGTTGGTGAATTTTCTTATGCTGAGCTTGGATATAAAGATCCCCTTATACACTCGTTCAAGTTTCTTGTTGAGCATATATATATATATACACCCTACTTTTGTTCCTACTCCTTGGGTTTAGTTACTCCCCTTCTAGGAGGGGTGAAGTTTCATGGGGTATGCCATGTGATTTCCATGTCTATATCCTCCTGGTTGGATGAGTCTACTCTCCTGATATAGGTAGCGAAGACTTGATGAGAAGTTTTTCTTCTCACCACTTTTAGCTCCTTGTGTTTGGACGAGTCTACTTATTTTCTCTTGTTGGGTTGAGCTGCACTCTATTTATTGTACTCTTTCACTATTATTTGTTCTTTCTACTACTCACCTATTTAGTGCCTCCTTTGTTTCTCCCTCGAGCTTTCAGGGAATCCTACTAAGTATCCTTATACTCACCCCTGCTTGGGCTTTGCCCGCACTTGGTGTGCCCTTGAAGATGACAGATAGGTCGATCGAGACTATAGAGGAGCGTAGAGGACATAAGATCTTGGGCTTTGTTCATTGGTCACAGTAGGACTTTCAGGTGTGAGACTCACCAGCTATTTACTTTTGTTACTAGTTTCCAGTTTGTGGCACATTTCTTGTTGGGCATGTGTTTTTCCCTTTGCTGTTCAGTTTACTTGTCAGTGTACTTTTCAACAATTTACTTGTTCTGTTTTATAGTTTGATGCATGCTTTGGTTGGGATACTATAGTCCATACTTTGGTTTCATTTTCACTCTGCACTTCTGTATTGAGTGGGTTGTGTGTGTATAGGTATGTAGTCTAAGGACTCCCTGAGATTGTTACGCCTTCGGTGCTTGTTGCCAGCCCTTGGCCTATGGTGGCGGGCTTGGGTTAGTTGGGGCTAGAGACCGGTATGGTCTGGTTGTGACAATGTGGTATCATAGGATGGTTCATTCCTTGGGGCATTGTTCGGACGTCCCTAAAAAGTAATTAGTTGGGATTTAAAGCAATAGTGTCGACATGTCTTGAGAGTGTCTCTCAGGCCAGGGAGTCCAGTGATGGTACGAGCAGACAACGTATCCATTCACTAGGACCCTGACAACTCGCTTGTAGACTCGGCATGCTGAGACACTTGTTGCAGGGAACTTTGGAACATGCATCCATTAGGATTGAGTCTTTGACTGTACTTTTTGAGTCAGTTCTCCTTTGTTATTACTATTATATATATGTGATCTTCTGATCATGGTAATCCTTGATAATTTTCATGATGCCTCCCAGATAGTATCCATGCTAGTTACCCTCTCCAGTTCGTGATGATGACCTGGCGAGCGACGAGGAGTCAGTTCAGGGACCCTCACGTGATCCCCTTCCACCCAGGGGTTCAGCAGTAGCCCCTCCATTTGGAGAGTGACAATTAGTACCGGCAGGACAGGCCGGGGTTGAGCGTAGGCTGAGTGTGCTCTGAGACTTCTAGCATCTGCGGCCGTAGAAGTTCCACGGGGACCCAGATCCCCAGGCAGTGGAAGACTATCTAGAGTCTGTGGACCGACATTTCAGGTTGGTACAGACACCAGCGGACCAGATGGTAGCCCTAGCTTCCATCCTTTTCCTCGGGATGACTGGGCGTTGGTGTGGGTTGGTTACGTAGACCCACGATGAGTCGTCTCTCATGTGGGATAGCTTTTAGCAGCTCATTCGGGAGAAGTACTCCCCCTCTTGTTTATGCTCCACTTAGATTCAGGAGATTCTAGAGGTGAATCATGGGGGGGGGGGTGACCGTGGCGCAGTACTCATCCCGGTTTACCAATCTGACATGCTACACGTAGGATATGATCCGTGATAGTTACTTCCAGGCGTGAAAGTTTGAGCAGGGTCTTCACTGGTAGATCCATGCTAGTGTAGTACCCCTGTGAATTCATACTTATGACGGGGTGCTAGAGCGGGAGCTCTTGATAGAGAGATTCTTAAATGAGGGATGCCAACTGGTAGGGCCTAGCAGTGTCCGCTTTAGAGCAGAGTCTTCGGTAACAGGAAGGCGGCAGAGAGAAGCACCTCAATCGAGGAGACCCTTCCATGAGCAGACTTAGGGGAAGGGTAGTACACTGTAGTGGCACCGTAGATCACCGGGGAAATCATGAGAGAGCTGGTGATATTCTTGTGACAGATAGGGTCACCTAGCACTGGACAACTCGACCAGGCATACCAAGCAGCCGTGGCAGGTAGTGGGTGCACCACAGCGGCATAGGCACCGCCATGACCAGGGATCTCCTAGGTGAGGACATGGTGGTCCTTAGGGAGGTGGCGTAGGTAGAGCGGCAGGACCTGGAGGTGGGGGACGAAGTTTATAGGTCCTTCCACCACCACCACCGGGCGGCCCATGCCAGGCTTAGAGAGATGGCGGTAAAGGCCACAGGTAGCTTCAGGCTATGGGTGTTCGTGACCCCCATCACATGAAATGGTCTGAGGTACACTTTGTTTTTAATCTACACTTGCTTTAGTACTAGTAGACACAGGCACCAGCCACACTTTTATATCATTGATTTTGGTACGGGAGTTGGAGCTCCCAGTAGAGGCGCTGACACCTATGCTTAGCCTCAAGGTTCTTACGAGAAGTTCCTCGTTAGTGACCTTTGTCTGCAGATAGTGAAAACTGTTGTTTAGAGGAGAGAGTTTCACATGGGACATAATAGTCATCATGATGGAACCATACGATGTTGTCCTGGGCATGTATTGACTTTCTATGGTTCACACCCAGATCGACTGTCATTGCAGATGAGTCAAAGGCGTGCATTATGATGGGACGAGGTTCACCATCCTTGGTGAGCGAGACCTCGTGGTAGAGCAGACGAGTGCTCTGAGAAAGAGACCAAAACCTTTTTCTCATCATTTGGTGAGCATGGCTCTTGGAGTAGAAGACACTACAAGCACCTGGATCCCTAACATTGTAGAGGACTACATGGATGTCTTTCCCGAGGATGTCCTGTGACGACCTCCAAGGTGAGAGATGGAGTTCTGCATTGACTTGTAGCTGGGGACTACCCCGATATCATGTGAGGCTTATCAGATGGCACCCATAGAGCTTCGGGAGCTATGAATTTAGTTGGAAAACCTTCGTGAGAAGGGATTTATCAGGCCCAGTGTGTCCCCCCGGGAAGCTCCAGTTTTGTTTGTGAAGAAGGCAGATGGGAGCCTACAACTTTTTGAGGATTATCATCGCCTGAAGCAGGCCACGATAAAGAACAAGTACCCTTTTTCAAGGATTGATGACCTCTTAGACCAGTTGAGAGGTGAGAAGTGGTTCTCTAAGATTGATCTTCAATATTACTACCACCATTTGTGGCTTCATGAGGCTGATATCCCAAAGTTGGATTTCTGTTGTCATTATGGGAATTATGAGTTTTTGGTGATGCACTTTGGCGTGATGAATGCCCCTGTTGTCTTCATGGATTTGATGAACCATATTTTCCAACCGTACTTAGACTAGTTTGTGGTCGTATTTATTGAATACATACTCATCTACTCTGCGATAGAGGAGGATCACACGAAGCATTTTAGGATGGTCCTAGACTTACTTCAGGAGCACCATCTATATGGGAAGCTCTCGAAGTGTCAGTTCTGGATTTGTGAGGTTCACTTTCTAGGGCATGTCATTTCAGAATAGGGTTTAATCGTAGATCCCGCAAAGATAGAGGCGGTGCTTTCTTGGGATCCACCCAAGAATGCGTATGAGGTGTGGAGCTTCCTTGGTTTGGCAGGATACTACATGAGGTTCATGGAATACTTCTCCAAGATTGCTGCCCCTTTGATCACATTGATGCTGAAGGGACGACCGTTCACCTGTACTAACCAGTGCCAGAAGGCCTTTCAAGGATTTGAGGTAGAGGCTGACTAGTTCTCCAGTGTTGAGGCTTCTAGAGGAGGGAATTGAGTTCATGGTATACTGTGACACTTCAGGAACTGGGTTTGGGCGCATGATGATGCAGTAGTGGGAAATGATTGCATATGAGTTGAGGAAGTTGAGGCCCCATGAGAAGAATTATGCGACTCACGACATGGAGCTGGCAGTAGTAGTATTTTCTTTGAGGATATGGAGACACAACCTTCTAGGTGAGCATTTTGAGGTCTACTCAGACCACCAGAGCCTCAAGTATATCTTCACTCAAAGGGATATGAATTTAAGGCAGAGGCGCTGGCTGGAGTTTCTGCAGGACTATGATTTTGGGATATTCTACACTCTAGGGGAGGGAAACGTAGTAGTAGATTCCCTTAGCAAGAAGTCCCAAGCTCATCTAGTGCGGGAAACTTCAGAGCAGTTGGATTTTCTACAGCTGACCTTGGTGGAGTAGGAGGGTATTTCTTTTCTGTAGTCGATGATGTTGACTCCTTCACACCTTGAGCGTGTGAGAGAGTCGCAACTGGGGGATGTCGACAATGAGGTACTGCGTGATCAGATATCCACGAGAGATGCACCCGATGGGTATTCTGAAGGATGGAATCATGAGATCATGTTCCATGGGTGATCTATAGTACCAGTGGAGATGCGGGAGGAGGTGATGCAGGAATTCCACACTTCTCCCTTGGTTGTACATCCTGGTGTGGGGAAGATGTACAGAGACCTTCAGCGGCAGTTTTGGTGGTCTGGCATGAAGTGGAGCGTAGCAGAGTTCATTTCTCGGTGTCTTACCAGTTAGAAGGTGAAGGCATAACATCAAGTTTCGGTAGGGTTGTTGCAGCCCCTTGATATCCCGGAGTGGAAGTGGGATGGCATATTTATGGACTTCATCATAGGGCTTTCGCGTACAATGAAGGGACATGATTCCATTTGGGTGATAGTGGATTGACTCACGAAGTCGGCGCACTTCCTTTCCATCATGGAGTAGAGCTCGGTGGAGACTCTAGGGCAGCTGTATGTTCGGGAGATCATCTGCCTTCATGGAGTACCCTCGACGATCGTCTCCGACCGCAACACATGGTTTACATCGAGTTTGTGGAAAGGAATGAAGGAGGAATTTGGGACTCGGCTGTGGATGAGTACAACTTTTCACCCCTAGATTGGCGGGAAGACAGAGCACACTATCCAGGTGTTGAAGGATATGCTCAGGGCGTGCGTGTTAGACTTTGGACAAAGCTGGGAGGATCACTTGACCTTGGTGGAGTTCATGTATAACAACAGTTACCACTATACTATTGACATGGATCCTTTTGAGGCCCTCTATAGGATACCCTTAAGGTCACCGTTGTGCTGGATGGAGGTTGTGGAGACCTCCCTTGTGGGCCTAGAGTTGGTGCGGGTGACGACGGAGAAGGTGCAGGTCATTCATGAGCGGATGAGGACGGCTCAGAGCAGACATAAGTCCTATGTAGACCGTCGTCGTAGGCCTTTGGAGTTTGAGTAGGGGGACCATGTATTTTTGAGAGTCTCCCCGCGACGTGGAACATAGAGGTTTGGCCGGGAAGGAAAGCTATTCCCTAGGTTCATCGGGCCTTTTGAGACCACACGAAGGGTTGGCGAGGTTGCCTACCCTCTTGCTCTACCCACACAATTGGAGCGAGTGTATGATTTCTTCCACCTGTCGCAGCTAAGGAAATATGTGCATGACCCCACGCACATCATCGATCGGGGAGAGCTGGACATTAATTATGGAGCCACCTTTTCGGAGCACCCGGTGGAGTTCTCTTTGTGACCAGGTGGCTTCTATCTGCAAATGTTCCCAATGGATCTTAGGGTAGGGTGACGTCAACTTCTGGGAGTGCGACTGGGGCGGTGGGCCTCTTGGCTTCTCAGGATTCCCTATGCCGGATAATCTGTCAAGGAGGCCTCCTTTCATCCCTCTTTTCTTCAGGATTTTATTAACCCTTATCAAGAAAATTGGTTCTACGACATCTGCCTGGATATTTATATGGATAGGTGCATCTTTAGGAGCTCTTCTTTAGGTAGTTTCTTGGCAGATGAGTATAGGAAGGCAATTTTTGGGCACCTGGCTGGTGACCCTTGGGGCGGTGTACTGTGGTGAAAGTATATTCTAGAAAAATTCAACTTTCTTATTTGGAGAGCTTGCCACAATTCCATTCCAACGGAGGTGGCCATAAAAGAAAATGGGATCCCTTCGGCCTCGCGATGCAGGTGCTGCTCTGTCCCTCATGAGGAGACTTCGACCCATCTTTTTCTCTATAGTGACTGGGCTAGCCACATCTGGAGTGTGATTGGTGAGTTTATTGTCCCCCCAAGGGTTGATCATTATTTTGAGGATTTCTTTCACCAATGGTACTCTGGAACCCCCTACAAACATGATATTTCTGGTTGGTCGATTCTACTTTCCATGGGTTTTTGGTGCATTTGGCAGGAGCACAACCAAGCAAGAAGCCTTGGGTCTCGCCTCTCTCTCCGCAGGCTGGCCAGTAGGACTGGGATGCTTATCTCTGACCTAGCTCTCCTCCACAAGTTCCAAGAGGCGGCACCCTCCCTTATACGCTACATAGTTAGACTGTGCTCCGGGCCTGCCTCCTTAGCATCTCCCGGCTCTTGGGTTAGATGGTATCCTCCCCCTTACGGGCTCAAACTCAACACATATGGGGCTTGTGGCCAGGGATTTATGAGGGGAGGAAGGGCCGTGCAGGACAATTTGGTCTCAGTCATCCTTGCCTTTAATGCGTTCTTTGTGATGGGATATTCTTTGGTGGATGAGCCCAAGGCCATGCTTAGAGGTTTAGAGATCTACCTCTCTAGATCTATCTCACTTTTTATTGTGGAGATGGATTCAGAAGTCATACAGAGCTCCCTTAAGGGAAGCATTTCCCCACCTTGGAACATTATCTATATCATTCGCAAGTGAAAGAATCTCCTTTACCATGATACTGAGATCCTCCACACGCGTCGTGAGGGTAACCGACTGGTGGACTTTTTAGCATCCAGGGCTACCCACGACTTTACCTTCTTGATTTTCACTTCTCTTGGCTCCCTGCCTTCGGGCGGGGCGAGTGCTATTATTGGGGATGCTCTTGGCCTCCACTTTTTCAGACCTCCATGAACTTTACTTTTCTTGGAGTCTATGTGTGATGCTCAGTGGGGATGGATGTTGGGCACTTGGTCATGTTTTCTTATGATTTTGGTAATAAAATATCATATTTTGACCCTACTTAAACACATCCACCCCCCTTATTCCCTCTTAGAATCTCTCTGGCGAAGCTCTCCCAACAAAGAACATCCACCTTCTTCAAGCTCCTCTCCCCACCTCTGCAAGGTAGTTGAGGCTCCGGTGGATCATTTGTGAAGTGATGGGCTATGCCCTATGAGGTAGGATCATTGCATTTTTGTTTTAAATTCCTGCATCTTCTTTGAACTCAACTTATAGCGTCGAAATGCTGTTTAATTATCAAGCAAAGGCCATATTTGAGTATGTCTCGATCCGAGATTTGAAAAGATTCTTTTAGATAAAAATTTCAAGTCACGGGGTGTCCAGGGTGACCCCAGGAAGTTTTCCAGCCAAACCCCTATTTTTCAATTGTTCTAGGGAGGTCCGGCGGCTCCACGCAGCGGTCCAGCGAGTCCCGACGGTGTCAGCTCCTCAGGTGGTCCAGGACGGGGGCGGCGCGGCAGATCCTTAGGTGGTGGCACGGTCGGCTGCCGGAGAGCGGCAGCAGAAGGAGACATCGGCAATGCATGCGGGAGGCCGAGGTGGGTGGTGTGCTAGTCAGCTTCGACGATCGACGTGCAGTGTGAGACCGGGGTCGTCATGACCCTTGGATCGGACCGAGACCTGCGAAATGTGGGTCCCATGGTGGAAAATCCAGACCGGCTCATGCCAGTCCGGGTGAATCAGGGCAGCCCACGCAGTGAACCATGGGCTGTGATGGACCGGGCGGTCCAGGAGGCCGAGCCGCGGACTGCCGGTCTAAAGGGGTGGACCGGCCGAACCGGTCCGGCCCACCCCGTCACGTAGGTTGGCATTAAAATGCCTCTAACTCTCAAAAAAATTATCGGATTTTCATTCTATCAACGAAAACATGATCCTCGGATCGATACGAAGGTTTTGAGATGGTATCAGGGATTTTTAATTCCTGAGATGGGGGCTCGGTGGCATGACACGCTCGTTAAGTGTTATTTAGCACATCGCTGAGATTCTTGTTTCGGATGGCGCGAGCACATACAAATTCTGTTTTAGGCGTCGTTAGTGGCATTGTGACCCTGGTGTCAAGATGAAGTTGTCCAATTTGGTTTCAGAAATTGAAGAAAGAGTTGAGGTGTGGGACCACGGGCCGTCATTTAAGCTGAGTGCTGCGTTTTGCGACTTTTTCACCAGACGTTCGTTCGGGGCATATGAATAGTCGATTCAGCGTGTTTTTCTGCGAGGACTGCAACAATATAATCCCTATGGGTGTGCAGAACATAATTAAAGATATCATTAAATGTGGAAACATAAAAGGGCGTTGGTTGGAGGTTCCTTTGACGCACTCCGAACCAACATACGGTAGTGATGTTGGTGACACCTTGTGATGTCAGTTGCAGTGCAGAGTTATTGGACCAATTCCAGGTTTACCCTCTAGCAGGGCTAGTTAGTGGGTCACCCATTGATTTATTAGGGTTTACCCTTCAGCGGGGCTGGGTAGTGGGTCACCCGTTGATTTATTGGGGTTTACCCTCCAGCGGGGTTGGGCAGTGGGTCACCCGTTGACTTATTAGGGTTTACCCTCCAACGGGGCTAGGCAGTGGGTCACCCATTGATTTATTGGGGACTACCCTCTAGCAGGGCTAGAAAATGGGTCACCCATTGACTTATTAGGGTTTAACCTCTAGAAGGGCTAGGTAGTGGGTCGCCCATTGTCTTCTTAGAAACTGTTCCTTATGCTAGGCTAGTTAGTGAGTTTTCTCTGTGATTACCAGAGCGGGACCCTTGGTTGTATGGTTCAACGATGAGACAACTTTGGCATGTGTGACATTTGGGAATTAGTGATGGATATCCTTAGAACTGTTGGCAACTTTTCCTGGGCTGATATTGGAGATGGAGATACCCTTACACACTCATGCAGGTTTCTTATTGAGTATATATATATATACACCCTACTTTTTTTCCCACTCCTTGGGTTAAATTACTCTCTTTCTAGGAGGGGCGAAGATGTGTGGGCTAGGCCACATGATTTATGTGTCTATATCCTCTTGGTTGGACGAGTCTACTATCCAGCTATAGGTAGCGAAGACTCGATGAGAATTTCATCTTCTCATCATTTCTAGCTCCTTGCATTTGGACGATTCTACTTCCTTTCTCTTGTTGGGTTGAGTTTCACTCTATTTACTGTACTCTTTCACTATTCTTTGTTTTTTCTACTGCTCACCTCTTTAATGCCTCCTTTGTTGCTCCCTAGAGATTTCAGGGTATCCCAACGAGTATCTTTATACTCAACCTTGCTTGGGCTTTTCCCGCACTTGGTGTGGCCTTACAGATGATGAACAGGTCGATCGAGACTACAGAGGAGCATAGAGGACACAAGAGCTTGGGCTGTATTCAGTGGTCATAGTAGGACTTTCAGGTGTGAGACTCACCAACTATTTACTCTCATTACCTATTGCCGGGGTTGTGGCACCTTTCTAGTTGGGAATGTGTTTTTTCGTTTATTGTTTAGTTTACTTGTCAGTCTACTTTTCAGCACTTTACTTGTTCTGTTTTAGAGGTTGATGCATGCTTTGGTTGGGATACTGTATTCCATACTTTGTTTTCCTTTTCACTCTCCACTTCTGCATTGAGCGGGCTGTGTGTGTGTGTGCACAAGTACTTAGGGTAAGGCCTCCTCGAGATTGTTACACCTTCGGCACTTGTCGCTAGCCCCTGGCCTATAGAGGTAGGCTTGGGGTAGTTGCGGCTCAAGACCGGTAGGGTCGGGTCGTGACACTATTCACGAGTTTTTAACTTCCTTGATGCATAGGCAATAACTCTATCATTTTTCGTAAGGACACAACCAAGTCATTTTTTGATGTATCACTATAAATCAAAGATCCACCATTTACCAATGGTGTAGTTAATATTAAATCATTCACTAATATCCTCTTAAATTATTAAAAAAATTCTTCACATTCTTTTGTTCAAATGAACTTAACCCATTTATGAGTAATCTTGGTTAACTGGTTAGATAATCCGGAAAAATTCTGATCTAAATAGTGATAGTAACCTTCTAAACCAAAGAAACTATATACCTCAGTTACATTCATTGGTGAAGGCCATTCCTGAAATTCCATTGTATTCATAAGATCAATTGAGATTCCATCCTTAAAGATAATATGGAGAAGAAAAGAAAGTGTTTGAAGATAGAATTCACACTTTCTAATCTTACCATATAACACTTTTTTTCTAAGAGTATCCAAAACAATATGAATATTATTCTCATAGTCCACATAGTTTTTGAAATATATTAAGATATCATCAATAAATTCCATAAAAAAATCTACAATATATTCTTTGAACACTCTATTCTTTAGATATATAAAAAATAGGGTGAATTTGTCAGTATAAATAGAAGCATTGTAAACTCATAATTTCCATACCTGGTTCATAATGATGTCTTTGGAATATCTTCATTCTTCTCACATAATTAATGATACCCATATCAAAGATAAATCTTTGAAAAATATCCATCTTTGTGAAGTTTTTCAAATAAGTCATCAATGAAAGGTAGAGGATACTTGTTCTTTATTATAATAACATTATTTTTTCTATAAGTGATTCACAACCTCATGGATCCATATTTCTTCTTGATAAAGAGAATAAGGGCTCCCCATGAAGAAATACTAGGGTGAATAAATCCCTTATTAGTTAAATCCTCTATTTATTTCTTTATATCCACTAAATACTCAGTGACCATTTTATAAGGAGTCTTTGATATTGGCCTTACATCAGGGATTAAATCAATATAGAACTCAACTCCTCCTCTAGAGGAAGTTCTGGTAAATATTATTGAAATACATAAATGTATTCCTATAAAATTGGTAGGTCCTCAATTTGGATATTTATTTCCTTATCCATAGATGATGTTTTCTCTTTTCCACCAAGAATTTCATTTAGAAGAGCTATTGGAGGTGGATCCAGATATGAATCAGATGATGAAGTCCCCCCTTTAAAGATGAGAAATTACTTACCTTCATCATGAATCATAATTTAATTCTCTTTTAAATAATATTTTTCATTATATTTCAAAATATAGTCCATACCAAGGATTATATATTAGAGTAGGTTTATGTCTCATAATAGGAACCGATTGACACATCTTTGTTGCAATAAGGTTTCCAATAGGAGTCTTTATTGGAAACTCCTTTGTTAAGGTGAATTAAAAATATCTATTTTTTAAAGAAACATAGGAATATATATAGGAATGAGATGATTTAGAATCCAGTAAATCTTTAGCTAATTTTGGGGAGAATATTAAAGTATCCACCACCACATAATTAGGAACTTCAACCTTAGCTATTGTGATTGCATAGGATTTTCCTTGATCCCTTGTCATTTTCTAGGGAAAATTTCCCAAAACCTTCTAAAAATAATTTTCATAGTATCCCATATCCATAAAATTGTATCATTGAACATTGGTACCTTCTATCTTTCCCTTTCAATCATGGGATTGGTGGCATTTTTCTCCTCACTTTTAGTGAACTCCTTTTCCTTTTAAGAAGGATCTGGGAAGTTTCCTTATATAAGCATCACATGTTGGAAAATTACTTGTTTATTCTCTCCCTTATCCAAAAAAACTCTAATTTTTCCTTAAATTAATAAGACTTAGTGAATTATTTATCTGTTTTGATAGCACATGAGACTATATCTTTGTATGTTGAGAAAGTTTGTGAGACCAGTTCCCTTAGAGTAATTGTTTTAACTCATCAAATAATTGATCAATATTTTCACATTGTATTATATATGTAATCCATATAATTACTTGATAACCTTTTAAAGTTTTATTCATACTTGGAAACTTTCTCATCCTTTGTTTTCCTCATATTTAAGAATTATCTCTCTATATCCTCTTGTTGTTCTCAAGAAAAATATTTATCCAGGAAAATTTCTTTAAAATCCTTCCATTCCATATTTCAAATTTCTTACTCCTCCTTTATGTTTTGAATCATTGACCACCATTTATCATCATCTCTATAGAGATTATAAACTACCATGATAACCTTCTCCCTTTCATTATTTCCCAAAGCAAGAAATAAATTATCTTAAGAACTTATTGATTTCTCAACTAAAAATCAATTTGTAGTCCAATTGAATGATGGATGATATTGTTTCATAAATAAGTCTAACATTTTTCCTCCATGTTGTGGATTAGGATACTATATTAGGGTAAGGTTATTGTTCATAACCTGACTCAACTATCCTAGTATAGTTATAACTTTCTCAGCTCTAGTTGCAGCTCCTTCTCCAACATCATTATCTTGTATGGGAGGGAAATCCCTACATGGGATATGTGCATTGATACCATTTACATTTCATCCACTAGGAACCATTACTAAACAATTTAATATACTAATTATGGTTATAATTCATAATTTTGAACTATAAAAATACTTAACATTAATTGAAATTTTATGCCTAACAAACATCATAATCATAAACATGGTTTCTTTTGGGATATATTTACCCTTAAATCCTTAATAGTGGTTTGTAAAGAAAAGGTGAATTATCCTAAGAATATTCCATGGAAATGTCAAAACCTAGTGCATAGTAATGCGTATTGTTGTGTACCAAGTTATGATGAATTATGCCTCATATATATTGTTAGAGTTGTTACCCATAGGTATATCGATGCCAGAACCCCATCCACTTGTAGTATCCAGACTGAGATGTATTTATATGAAGAACCACATAATCTATACCTTACCAAAATTATAGGATATTATTCTATTATTACCCTCAAAGTCTATCTTAGGATTATGTCCTCTAATCTATGTTTTATAAATCTAATTTCTAAGTTTACTACAAAACTTTCTCTTATACCAACTGTAAAGACCCCGACACGAGAACCCTAGAGATGGTGCCTTAATTTAATAAATTGGTATAATAAACAATGAAGTCTCATACTAAAGGAACAAATAGTTTAGCATATTTGAAAAAAAATATACAAAAATAAGTTTTACATTACAACTTTAAATGAACTACAACATATAAATTCCATAGAAAACACCCATAAAATCATTACATAAGAATAAAAATTAACCATGGATATTATTATAGTCTAATAATCACATGGATTATAAATTAATAATAACATAATGATGTAATTCATAATATTGGACATCTAAAACACACCGTCGAGTCATTGAACATGGAATCTGAAAATAAATTGTTAATCCCTTGACCAAATCCATGTCTAAAAATAAATGTCCAAGAACTCGGCCAAGTCCATATCTATTTTGTCACATGAGACCTACCAATAAATCGAGGGGCTATAGGGTCCCCTCCTATAACATAATATATCCAATTAATTCCTCATATGAATGAGGTGAAATGTAAACAACATATAAATGAAAATTCTAAATAACTTTCCCCAAATAGTAATCATAATCACTAACCATTCTCAGTAATATGGTGAATGGTATCGATATAGAACTAAATTAGTAAAATAGATCATAAAAAATTTAATAAAATATGGTAGATGATATTTTAAAAGATAAATCCCAATTAAGCATAATATTTAATAGAGGGTTTTGAAGTAGGTGAAAATTCTCTAATAAAATATTTGAGGAATTCTTGATAGAAATAACCTTTTTACTTTTCAAAGAAGAGTTCTTTTGGAAAAATAATTTATAATTTTCATAAATTCAAATTGTACATATGGATATCCCAGAAAATAAAAGAGAGTTACAATGAAACTTTTTGAGGCAAAAATGATGTTCAACTAAAGTGAAAACATGCAAAAAGTGTTTTTAAGAAACTTTAAGAATGACCCACTTTAGTACAGTTTAAGAGAAAATATAGGAGTTTGTAAATTATACAAAGGTTCAGTTGTTTACATAAAACCAAAAAAGAGATAAGTTATAATTTCATGATAAAAATAGTTCTTTTGGAAAAATATTTATGTCTTAAAATAGACTGTGGAGTGTAAATGAAAACGGGTAAGAAATTGAGAAGTACCCTTTAACTATGCTTGCTTATTAGGAGGAATTGGAAAGAGAACCTTATAAAATATATTATTCCACAAAAAATAAAGATGAATTGATCTGGATACTTGATTTTGGAACATATAAATATAATTTCGAAGAATTATATAAAAATAAAGTAGAATTATATTTTTGTAAACTGAGAGAAAGAGAAACTCAAATGAAAAAAAGGATGTTCTAGAAGAAACTATTAACTTATTTCCGAAAGTGTTCTGCACCTGTACTTAATGTCATGGATAGTGAATTTAGATTCATTACTAATTTAATTAATAACCTATTAAACTTTTATTTTATTTAGTATAATTATATTAATTTCATTTATGGTCTTTTTGATGAGTTATAATATTCAATTTTTTCATTTGGAAGTGTTTGTTTCCTTGGTTTTTAGGATTGGTTTACTTGTATACATGTATGAAATATCATGTGAAATGGTAACTGTTATCCAGAATTGAAATTATTTATTATTACTCAATATAAATAATATTTAATGGTCTTATATATCATTTTGTTTCCATATATAAGGATTATTAGATAGATAAATCATTAATGATAACCATTTAGATTATTTTGTTATTTTTTTGATCATCACAAACTAATTTTATCTTATATATTAATATTATTTATATATACTAGTTCCAGAACATTAAATAAGTTTTAATATATATATTATAATATTTTTTTAACGATAAAAGGATTTTATGACCCGAATTTAAGGAGGAATTGAAAAATGAAATCTCATTGTCCATGAGAGAGGTAAATCAGCACATCATAGACAATATTTTCATTTTTAGAATAAAAAGTGGAGGAGAAGATAATTTAGGGTTGATATTCCATTAAAATAATAAAATTATACTATATATATGATACTATAGTTATAATTAATGTTTGTAAAAATGAGTTAAGTAAATAATAAGAAAATAAAATAAAATAAAGTGAAAGAAAATTAAAAGAATGAAATGGGATTTTACCTCTTGAATTCCTCTCATTGAGAACATCCTTAAGAAACTTTGAAATGGTATTTTGGGTGATACAAAAAGAAAATAAAGTGGGGGAGACATTTGGGAGATGAAATATGTATAATATAATCAAGCTTCATGTATTTGGAGGTGTGAGGAGAAGGGGTGGTGAGGAGTGACATTTATAGAGGAGGAGAGGGGTGTTTTTTGAATATTTATTTCATTTGTTTATTATTTTGACTAATGAATATGAATAGTTTGAGAATTATAACTAAATATATTGAAATAATTAATAATATTTTGTTATTATGGGCTTACATCATCTATACATCATCTATGATTCAATAATTCATGTATTTGTTAAATACCGTAGATTAACATATTTCACCATTCACAAAAATTCAACTATTTAAAAAAAACACAAAAAATTACCCTAATTTTTTTCAACATTTAGAATTAAAAAATGGAATGCATTTTATGAAAATAATTTTCTAAATATGAAAAATTTAATTTTTAAATAAAATCATCATTTACTCAAAATATACAGATTTTAATATTATAAAGGAATTTATGAAAATTTCAAAAATTAATTAAGGTCTCATAAAATGATCTTATAATAATAAGACAAAAAATATTAATTTATGAATATATTTAATGAAAATAAATTTTCCTTTAAATCATTATATTAATTATAAAATTGTAAATAAACATTTTTGTTTCACAAAAATACTAACACTTAATTTTTCATATTTAAAACATTTATTTACTTATTCCATGATATAAAAATATTATATTTTCATTCAAAATATACCTAAATTTTATGTATACATTCATAGGTGAAGTTAATATTCTATTTGTCATATAATATTCCTATTGGTCACATTACTATTCCAATGGTCATATTTAATAGTATATTACGGTTTTAAACTCAGTGTTGTATGAAGCATAAACTATCGATGATATTAAATTTTGAAAGAGGCATACCAAAACATATTAGGGTGTTAAAATTAATTTAATGTATAATTTCATTTTTAATTTCCATAAATGGAATACATTGATAATTTTTCAATTTCATTCGGAAAGCAGTATGATAAAACACCAACTTTCATACTAACGATATTTAATGCATTCCAAATTTTTAACTTAAATAACTTTCCCTAAATTCCCTAATTTAATGCACTAAACTTTAGATGCACATATAAAAATATTTTTACAAATATCTATATAAGTATTTTCATACACTCCTTTAATTCAAACTATTTCACTATTGAAATTCAAAGTTCAATATACACAGCTGTATAAAGAATATACAACATAGATATCTGCGGCATGGAACTCTCTCTTACAACGTGAGAGATTATCATGAAAACAATAAAAACATATTGATTGAGCCTATACAAGAAACATAAAATCAGTAAACATTCTCATATTTCTCAAACTTATTATTTTATAAATTATTGAAGGCACTAATGAACATGTAATAACCAATTGATCTTTTTTAATTTATAAAATCATGAAGACTTATCATTTTTTAGGCTTGGGAAAATTCATAGCCTTCCATATCAGTTCCATTGAAATATTTTATCGCGATTAAGAAGATCAGAAAACTCACTCAAATAGTTTATATTTTTTGATGTAGAATCTGATATATAGATCAAACTTTTATTGAATAATAATTTCATTATTCAATAAATCCTAATAACTTAATTTTTCATCATTAAGAATAATTATCCTCATCCACGTCTCATTTTTTCATACATAAAACAATATTACATCATAGATAATATTTGATTCATGATGTTTAAGACACTTAATAATAGATTCAGCATCATACAAATCAATTTTTTCCTCATCATATTTAAAACATGGAAACTTTATTTCTCATCCAGAAGAAACATTGAATTTTTTCTAAGTGTTGAAGCCTTACACTGGGAGTTTAAAGAAAGTATGTTCACAAATCCTTAGGATTAATCCTTATGTTCTTATTTGGGTACTTAATTTTCATATATTAGCTTTCGGAAAATTTCTCTAAGTGTTGAAGCTTTACACTCAACCAAATCTTTATACTGGGGTCTTCAAAGACTTACACACTTCAATTATTATCTTCAAATACTTACATTGAGGTTATACACTCAATATTCCAAAGACTGATGCTATTAAATTCTCACAATCCTGAATTATGATTAATATATTTATATGATGGTAGTAAAAGTCTTATTATCAATACCTGAAGTCTTACAATTGACATCAAAGACTTATGACCAGCAAGTACAACCTTATGTTTTAGACATAGTGATTTTTTCAGGAGCTCCAATATCTATATTTTAGCAGGTAGCTTCAATAACACTTTTTATTTCTCCATGTATTCTCCAAACACCTAAAATTATATTATAAATTCTTCAAATTATTATTTTAATTTTTATAATAATAACAAATAACTTTAAAAGAATTTTTGAGATGTTGCAGCATATAAAATACCCAATATTACAATATGATTAAAAAATCCTTTTCTATATTAGATGAAAATATTGTTCAATCAATATTAAGACATATCTAACCAAATAAAAATTTATCGCGGAGTTATAAAAACACTAGGATGGGTTCTCTATCTTCAGTTAGCTTCATTGCTAACTTGAAACCTATTATTCACTTGTTGAATTCAACTTCTTGAAGATTTACATTACAGGTTTAGTTGCCAGTTCTTTCTCAACTTCACCTTTTGTATCCAAAATCTTTAAGATAAAGATCATTATTATGTAATACTTTTCATAGAATTGAATACCATATCTTTTAATCAAATAAAATATTAAACACTACCTAGAAGAAATCCAACTAGATCTTCTTAGGAAATATCTATCTCTACATATTTTTGGATGTTTCCTTTATTCATCACCCAAGATATCAACTTTTCATTATCACAATAAAAAAATTAATTGAAAAAAATAAAATCAAATTCATCTTATTAATTAAGAATATTTTTAAAATACATGAATTAAAAACTCATGAATCACATATATTATTGGATTAGTTGCTTCCTTTGACAATGCCAAATTTTTTACCTGAAAGAATAACAACAGTTTTAATCAACCTTTTCACATTATTTTGAAAAATTTATGATAATTCATCAACCCTAATAAAATTGGATAAAATTTTGAATATAATTCTATGTACATTTTTTTCATTTAGAGATGAACTTTCCACCATCATTTTTTACAGAGATGATTCGTCTTAATGTGTATTTGGTCTGAAAAGATAATATTAGAGGGCCCACAGATTATTAGTGGACATTTCCCATATAGTGGTATTTTATTTTAATTTTATTCTCATTAATTAACAACAATTTTCTTATTCAATACTTATAAGATTTATTTATTAATTTATTACTTTTTTTCATTAGGTATCCAGAACATTTAAATCCTTATCTGAAAAATAAATCTTAACATGAAAGTTTGACTATGAAAGGTTACCTTATCAAAGAGTTCCTTCTTTTTGAGATATTTAGATTCAATATAGACAATATTGAATCAAGTGGGAAATTTTTTTGATAATACAAGTCATTATTAGGAAAATAGTGAACATTAATGTTTCCAAATTTAGGTCAATAAATTGGAAAAGTTTCTTCATTTTCAATGTGATATTTTTAGCTAATACTATAACATAGATATGTATTACTAAATAATTATATTTTTGATCTATATATTGAATAATTAATGGTATAAATGAAAATATTATATATAATTCAAAATCAAAATGATGAAAAGATAACTAAAGTGTTTAAAAAAGAAATTAATGATTGTTTTTCACACCGTGTAAGTTATGAATCTAATACATGGTTTGAATATATTGATAATTATCTAAATTAAGTAACGTTAATTTATATATACTTTTATAGGTAATGAATGGTTATAATAGAGCTAAAATGTCTATATATTTGAAATATTTAGTTTGAGGTCCTTTGAAGCATGCTAGGTGATTTAATGATTAAAATATATATGGATTCATGTTTTATATTATTGATCACAAAGAAGGTTTGAAAAAAAACAATGATATATTTACAATTTCAAATTAGGGTTGATATAAAAATTTGGATTATGTTATTAAGTTAAATTTTAATTGTAAATTTTCAATTGTGTTATTTAAATGAAAGTGGATTAATATTAACTGGGTTATAAGGAAATATTCATTAGAATTTACTTAGGACATCTTCTCTTGGTTGATAGATAATGGGGATCATGATGAAAATGATCCTTATATTTTATCTTCCTAAGAAAAAAATGCATCTTATATTGATGATATAATTAGTGAAGGGATAAGTGTCCACATGAAAATGAGATACATGTTTGATATGGGTGTTGAAGGTGAAGTAATTAATTAGCTTGAAACATATACAAAATAATATATAGAATAATTTTTATCTAATGATATTGGAAATGTTAGTATTTCTAGAGAGGGAGAAGAAACATGAGGAGGAGGAGAAAGAGAAGAATTAATTCTAACGATTTATTACGATAACAATATGACCAACTAAGAATATAATTTTTTAATGTTATTAAGTCTGAGGTATATTTTTTAATTACAATTTAATTTAATAAATATAAATGTAATGATTTTTAATTTAAATTTCGGATTAATTCGGTTAGTTATTTTTCGGAATTTTTTTGCATGTATATTTCACTAAAAAAGGTATATAGACATGTCACACTCTTCATCACATGATTCCTATCCTACCCCTACAACACTAGGTACACTTCCTTACATACTTTTAAAATTTATTTTGGAACACTTAATCAAATACATTAAACATAATAATTTTAATAGTTATTATATATTTAATCTAGTTAGTTATTTTTTGGATATTTTTTATAGGCATTCTATCCTTATAGGGGCTTATAGATATAACCCACTCTATATACCATGATTCTCATTCTAATCATATGACACCAAGTATATTTACATATCGTGTATAATTATTTTAGAAACATTTCATCTTATCCTATTATTCATTCATTCAAATGCATCACATTGGTAAATGATATTTATGAATTAGAAATTTCATATATGATTCATCCGTCTGGAAGTTATATTAGAACCCAATTACCTTTGTGTGATCATTAGTGTGCCTTAAAAATTGATATTTATTTTTAACTGATAACATTAATGTCTTAAATATTAATATTAAATTCACAACTTATATATATAAAAATAAAAATAATAATATAATGGACACAAACATGAATATTTAAGATTTTTTTAATTTGACCGACATAAAGGTATTTCTCCCTTTTGATGACTATTGGGTATAAATTGAGATATATTGAGAATTTATATGAATATACTCCCCCATTTATCTTATAAGGAAACATCCATACCCATTAATTATTCATATTAGAGGCACATTATATTATCTTGGGAGAATGAGTTATTTGATACTCCGATAATGGGACTATCTTAATTATGTATTCATATATGATTAAATTAAAAATTATTACAAAATTTGTTAACCATATAAGGTATTATATATATTTTATTTATATATATATATATATATATATATATATATTTTCATATTGATTTTCTTGATGCAATTTCATGTCTATATAAATTATAAAAAATAAGAAAAAAATATAATGATCTAAAGTGGAGATTGTGGCCTGGATTCAATGACATGTCTTTGTCAGTGTCATAAATACATGAGAAGGTTTATAAGGTTGTTCCCAGAGACTAGTGGAAGGAATTTCTTGACCAACATAATGTCTAAACACATTAGTTATTTTATTATATATCAATAGGTCAATATCAATATCTTAATAAAATTTAAAATTTAATGATATATAATCTCATTAGGTGTATTATTTTATAAATTATTATAGTTAAGAGAAGAAATTAATTCCCTACCCTTCTAGATAAATGAGTTTTACTATGAAATAAAGTATAAAGGTACCCTCTAATTAATTAAAATATATATCTATAACAGTTTAATTTATTTAGTTTTTTTAATTTTTAGTTATGACCTTTTTTGATACAGTCGATGGAGGCAGGTCTGTTTTTTGGATGGATGGAGTTATGGTTATATTTCCATGGAAAAAGGATGGAAGATATATAAATTAACCTACAAAAAAAGTAGGGTAATTTTTTATATATATCAGTTAGTGTTACTAGGTTAATATATGATCTAATGTTATTCAATTAGAGTGTAAAATCAAATAAGTGTGGGATTTCAACCCTTCCCTATTAGATTTATTATCCTTGAAAGATTTTATGAATAATTTTTTAGGAAATAAGTACTATGGTAATGTGAGGGAGATGATTTGTAGACCATCACCATCAGTGGTCATTGAAAGGTCACATAAATTTAATTCAATAATGTTATCTTGAGGTGGGTTTCTAAATTCCAGGGATTTTGAATCCCACAATGAATTTTATGCATTGAAAAAATATTATTAAAGATAAGGAAACACATATTAAAACATAAACTGATCAGTTCTTATATTTAGAGTGTGTATTTCCATTCATGTTTCAGAGGATGAACGATAGTATTCCTGAAGAAATAGGGTTACTAATATGATATTTAGTACTTTTTTATTTCATAAAACTTGTAATTATGTTTTGAAGTTTACATTTATAGTTATATGATTTTTTTACTCATGATAAATTAAATCCAAAATTAAAATTCTATAAATGATTTATTGGGTAAATTTATAGGTAATAAGGAATGGAAAATGAGGAAAAAAAATTTATATGTACTCTTATATTCCAAAATTTTACTCCTTATAACGGCTTATTAATGTTTTTAAATAATTTTAATATACCAAAATCATTTATATAATTCTAAATTATTGAATTAATGCTTATTGATTATGAAAACATGATTTTTATTGAAATTAGGTGTTTTTAAAAAATCATATGTGCTTAAATGAGAAATTAAATTTTGTTCAAGTAAATTGTTAACATTATAATTATGATATATATTGTGGAATATGATGAAATTTGGGAAATATATATAGAGGGTATGAATGGTTATGGATTGTTGATTTTGTAGTTGTGTTTAAAAAAACATTCTTTGGAAATGAAAATGATGAATTTATATTTGGTCTTTAGTGTTATTATAATTTTTGAGAATGATATTTTGAGTAAATAGAAAGTTAAAATGTTTTTTGTTTTAGTTTTCATAAATTATGAAAAT
This sequence comes from Viscum album, assembly GCA_963277665.1. Classification (NCBI taxonomy): domain Eukaryota; kingdom Viridiplantae; phylum Streptophyta; class Magnoliopsida; order Santalales; family Viscaceae; genus Viscum; species Viscum album. The sequence continues at coordinate 1,368,498,611 of OY728143.1, forward strand.
ATGTTGTGAACATAATATAAATTAAATTAATATGTTCAGTTAATTGTTTTAAAATTAATTGATTGTGTTTTTCAATTTATAAAAAATGATAATTCTATTTTTGAAAAGAATAAATATTTGTTTTTGATTATTGTAGTTTTTTTTTGGATTAGGGCCATTGGTTATGAATTTTATATGGTGAAATATTCTTTTTAAATATTCATGGGTATAGAAAATACATTATTAATAATTTAAGGGAATGTTTAGGCATGTCATTAAAGGTTTAAATGTAATTTATAATTATGATTTAAATGTTTTATTGACCTTAAGGGGTTATTTGGTTGGAAATTAAATGATTTTGGATTATAGTGTCATTGTGTTCCTTACATGAATATATATAGATGTGATTCATTATGAATAGATGATGGAAAATTGTTTATTTATAATGATTTATAGACTGTTTGGATGGTTCATAATGAGAACATTCTAATGAAATTTATTATAAAGTTTTATTTGTATTAATCTTTGATTTTAAACTGGTTTCTCACATGGATTGAAATTGTAACATACAATGTTTTTATGAATTATTTTTTTAAAAATAAATTAAATTTATTTGATGGATTGAAATACGTGAAATAAAAATTTAATCTTGTTTTATTCACAACACCATGTTAAGCTTTCACTACACACAACACCAGATGATATTTTGTTACACACAACATTGAGTTTTAACAAAACCATGATATATTCATAATTTAGTTATTTAAATGATAAAGTTATAACCTCACCATTAAACACAATGATATGAATATTAATAACCACTTTTTAATTATTAAGTATAATAGTTATATACAATTAAAACATATTAATAATGAAATATAGTAATGTCTTTTTATGTTTCAAAAATACTATTTTCTAAAAAAATGTTTTTATATCCTTTGGTGAAGAATAATAAAATTTATTTTTAAAAATTTTAGGAAATTAATTTAATAAAATAAACTCTATATTTGAATTCATAATTTAAAAATTATATTTGGGTAACTTTTTGGGATTTTTCTAAAAAAATTCATTTTTTGACGAATAGTGAAAAAATACTGTATTTTAATTGAAAAATTCCTTTTTTTAATTTTATTATAATGTTAAATTATATTTCAAATTTATTTTAAATTTTAATTAGTTAAATTATACAGCTATTAATCCAATTTTGGTCATTGGAATCAATTTCATATAACAATTGGATCTGAAAACTTTGTAAACATTTGATCATTTTCTCTTTAAAAACTGACTTCTTCATCATATCTCCAGGATTAATTTTAATTTAATTTTTACACTTATTTGAATTGAATTTGGAAGAAATTAATTATATATTTATAATCATAATAATTTATAATTTCTAATAAGGACAAATTAATTTTGGAACAACATAAATAGTGAATGTAGTAAAAAATAATTATTGTAGTTAGGGTAAAAAATGGATTTACCGGGGGGGGGGGGGGGTTAAATTTGAATGATAAGAGTGAAAATGACCTAAAATATTATAATAATTTTATTTAATGAATTTATTTTTATATCGGACATATGTTCTCTGAAATATAAAAATTTATTTCGACTTTAATTTGAATATGACCATTATAATAAGTTAAGTAAAGAAAAGGAAAAAAATAATTTTCTTAATTTTAATATCTATAAATCCTTAGGATAGGGAAAAAATATGTTCTATTATATATATAATTTATAAATAAAAATTATTTTTTTATCATGATAATTTTTTTGAGTCGAAATAATTACTTTAAATGTTTAAGAAACACTAAGAGAGTAATTATTTAGTTAATAATAAAATAAAATACATGATACCAAAAATATTAAAAGTGAAGTAAATTGAATGAATTATTATAATATATTATTTTTTATATTATTATATCATTTTAAAGATCTGTGATCATAATATATTCTAATTACATCATTGTCTTGAAATTTTTAAATTGAATTTAAATGAATAATGTCAAAATTGACATTAATGTTATTTTATGATAAATTATATTTTATTAAATGATTTAAAATTAAAAAAAATTCTATATTATTCCATGTGATTTTAAGGGATAATAAATATAAAATATGTTCCATTTTTGGACTGTTTTATTTTTTATAATGATTATATAGAACCTTAAAAAGTAGGAACTCTTTTAGCACAGTTATAATTAAGGTGGTGTTTTTAGACATTAAATGTGGCTGTGTTAAAATTAATTTAAAAAACACATAGGATTTTTATATGATAAATATTATTTAATATTTATAGTAATTTAGTCCAAATTATCTAATAATTATTAGTCTAACTTTTTTTAAAGGATAAATTACCAAGGTCAGAAAACTAGTTATCGCGGTGAGAAACCAAAATAGTAAAAATAGGGATACTTAGCAGTTAAGGAATTAATTGTTTAATGTATGTGTTTAAATGTGTTTTGGAAGTATTTATAAAGACTATAATCCATTAAACACAATAATTATCAAATGTTTATCCAATTTTGGTAAGATTGACCTCTCAATAGTGAATACTTTTGAGTATTTACAAGAATGCCACTCCTCAACTATAAAAGGGCACTCAATCTCCCCTCCTCTTACCACCTCTCACGTAGTTTTTATATGAAATTATATGCGAAAATAACTTAAAAAATTTCCTTCCATCATCCTATAATCCTTATATTTAATATTAATCTAACCAAGCAAGGATTTGGTGAAAACCTAAGGAGGATAACCGAAGAATAGGTAACGTTCATCAACGAGCATTTTTGTTTTATTTTTTATTCCACCCCATTAAATTCTAATTATTAAATGATTAAATAATTAAATAGTAATATTAAATATACTAAAAGTGTGTTATCTTAAGTGTATTACCTAAAACCTCACACACTTCCACCAAATGGGTTACAAAATCATTGTTTGTCTGTATGGTAGACTACCACCTCATGAACTAATGTCATTTTTTTACATTACCTCCTTTAATAGTTTAGAATAATGATGTATTTATTTTTATATATTATATATATGATATTTATGAATTCATTATGATTATTTAATTTTTATATCACACATAACTTCATGATTTTCATTTTGTGGGATTACGATAACGTCGCTCATGTGTACGGCAAACTACCGCCTTATGATGCGATGTGACTCATTCACACTTTACGTGGATTGTATTAAGGATGGGTTTAATAAACGTTTGTGATATATAATTAATAAAAATTATTATATAATTACAATATATATAATTTAATTTTATTTCTTTTAATCTAACATGATAATGAAAAATTGATTTCATGCGTACGTACGACCTACTGTCACCATGAATGATGTATTTAATTTCCTATCACTAAATTTTATTTATTACTATAAATAAATATATAATGAATATATATGATATTTAAATCATGTTTATAATTATGGATATGATATAACTATAATAAAAATAATAGGATAAATAATATAACTTATCAAAACTTATACAAAAAACAAAGTGGTTATTACCCGAAACATGACATTTACATGGAATTGTTAATAAATGAATAATAAGTGGTACTAAGAAAATAATAAATGTTATGATATATATAAATATGGTTTGTTAATATATTTATAATAAAATTATATTAATTATATAGTTTGTTTTAATGAGTATGATGGAAGTCAAGACTTAAGGTGAGGGATTTTCGTCTCACTTTTTTGATTTGTGAGACACATGCTATATTCACCACCTATTTCATATATGTGGTTTATATACTCCCCCTAATTGTATTTTATGATGATTATAATAAATTTATTTGTATTTACATATCCATTTTAGGATATATATTCCATGGGGTTTATGGTTTAAAAGTTACCAAATTAGTGAGGGATTTTTGTCTCAATTTTCCTTCTTTGAGATGTATGTTATGATACACACCTATATTATTTCACAAGGTGTATATACAACCCATTTTAAATTTAATATATAAAATTTATTTATTATCATTTTATTTTAAGTTCCATTTTTGTTATTACTTCATGTATATTATGATTTTTAGTTACCAAAGTGGTAATTACTTTATGTTTCAATCCCAATGTTTATTGGGATTGTTTAGGATTATGTTTTTGATGATTAAATATTATAATACACCTCTCAATAATTATCATAAATTTTATTATAATATGTTTATTCATGATATATTCAATTAATTTTTCTATTTTCCCACTCTTTGGTACTAAAAATAATTAAGAAAACATTCTTAAGAAAATGAAACTTTATTTTTATCTTCAGTCAGAAATATGTTTTCTTCCAAAACCATGCATTATAAAAATGTTTTAATTTTGTATGTAATATTTTAAAATAATTTTTGAAGAAAAATATTTCAAAAATGTTTTATGTTTAAAAAGTTTTTAAAATTATTTTTAAAGCTTCCTTTATAAGTTTTCAAGGTTGTTTTCAAAGAAAAAGGTTTTCAAAATGTTTTATGTTTTAAGAAGAATTTTTATTTTCCTCAAGAAATATTTTAAATGATTGATAGAAATAATTATCCATATAATACGAAACCCATTGATATTACCTATGACTTATTAGGGATATGATCCAGGGATAACATTTTTATTATTTATCTAGATGGTTTATGTTTATGTTGAAAAGTTGTTTATGAAACCCGTATCTCTTCCATGGGTTATACCATAATAGAATGATTATGAAAAAAACTTATTTTAAAAGGTTATACTATGATGAAATGATTATGAAACCTATATATTTTATACAAGTTATGATGTGATTAGATGTTTATGAATCTCATTTCATTTCATGAGTTATGATATGATGATTTTTTATGATTTTTTAGAACACATAAATTTGGGTTTTTTTATTATGATATGGGTGGAACCTCTATATAACTATAATTCATTGGGTAAAGATAAATTCTCTACAAGATTAGAGGGTACACAAGTGGTCATCCCAAGATAAAAAACTAGTGTACACAGGTGGTCATCCCAAGCACAAAAAGGAGGGTACATGAGTGGTGATCCCAAGCCCGAAGCAGGTACAAGGGTGGTTAGCCCAATCCTAACATGTTATGAATTTCTTGGTGGGTATAATTGACACAATATTTTTTATGATTATGTGTATTCTAAAAATCGTTTTTATTACAATTTCATGATATCATTGTATATGTTCTTTATTTCTTTATGATTCATGTCATCTAAACTGTGAGTTATTATTCCATGACTTAGAACTATGTTCTTTGATATGTAGGGTATGATTTTAAAATAATATTCCCATATCCCCATACCATTATGTTAATTTTATTATTATGTATATCCATTGTTTACCCTTACTGAGAATTTAATCTCACCATTTCTTATGTTTCTTTTCCCAAGGTTGTAATAAAATATTTTAAGTAGGGTATTTTTGTGAAGAGTACCAAAGGGGAAGATATTTAAGAAAGACATTGAAGATATTTCACTAAGTTAGAAGATTATGTATCCAAGTTTTAAAAGGAACTAAACTATTATGGTCCTCAGGAATGTTTTTGTATAGCGTAATGAATATTCATCTAAAAAGATATAATATCCATGTATGATAATGCTAGGTATCTATATTTGGTATTAAAGGAATGTTTTATTTAAACTTTTGAAAATAGGATGAGAAAACTTTAGTAAGATCCCAAGGGATAATTATACGGATATGTATAGGGATTTATCTAAGGATAATTCTAAGGATGATTTAAAGTATAGGATAATATCCTGGAATTTTGATAAAGGATATAGTGAGTGGTTTCTATGAAATTAAATCCTTTTTTGGATACTACAAGTGTATGTGGATCTGAAACTGATTTGCCTAGGGGTAATTACCATAAAGAAACCATATTGACCTAGACTCGACCAGAAACTTGTGTACAAAAAATGGACCTTACAGCACACCTGGTTTGACACTTCTAGGGGATATGATTTATAAATTCAAAAACTCTTTATGAACCATCATGAAGGATTTAAAAAGAAGATGACTATAAATGACCTAGGATAAACCAAAGGTGTCAGATAATCAAAAAACAATGTTAGTATTTTGACATCTATAAGTTATTTTATTCATGATTATGTGGGTTTTCACTATGATTATCATTTTTCACACTAGGATGTTTGGTTTTAGTTAATGGAGGGAACCAAAAGAAACTGTGTTAACATTGAATGTGATTTTTTTACTAATAATCATCCAAATGGGATGATGATTGGAGTAAAAGACATTATAATTATTCCTAATCCATTTTCATGGAACATGATTAACAATGTGTACCTTAACCAAATCTCAGATGCACCAAAGAATAGAAAGAAAGAGTTTTTTGAGAGTTCAGGTAGTAGAGATCATGGAGGAAAGAAGATTCATTTTTCTATGTGTCTAGAATGTGGGAAGAAACACCCAAGTGGATATTTTTGAGGAAGAGGATGATGTTTTGACTATGGAAAAGAGGGACACAAACAAGTAACTATAAAATAAAAATGAATATTTGGGGTAATGCAATGGACGCAAATATTGGTCTCCCTAGGTTATTATCAATGGATGAATGCTTTAGTTGTAGAAAGTATGAGCATTATGAAATTATATTTCCCAGGGGTAATTCTTGTGAATAGAATCATAAATGTGGTATAAGTAATGGTTATATTGCTGATGGTGAGGAGTCTACAAATGGCATATGAAAGAAAAAAATTATTAAGGAGTAAGACAATGAATCCTAGTTAAATGTTTGATAATGAAGTGGGATGATTGAAGTATTTATGTATTGGAATTCAAGGATTATGTTATGTGAATTATTAAATATATAAGGATTTTTCAATATATGTTTTGAGATAAGGATTTGAATTTTTTTTTAAATGGTATTGATGGACAAGAAAAGTAATTTAACGGAAAGTTGATCGAGGGAAGATGACACTTAATATGTTCCTAAGGTTGAGAAAATAGTGTTTAGTTTGGATAAAGGGATGTTGGATAAGAATAAAGTAAATTGAAAATTACTTATTACCTTATAAAATATTTATTATTTTTTGAAAAAGTAGTTTATGCTATCATGGATGGAGTTTACATCATTTTTAGATTTAATGAATATATCCAATAATATTTGTTCTATGTAAAGATTGAAGAAGCATGTATGTTTTCACTATGTTTTAATGTCAATTCAAGTTATTAACATGTTTCAAGAGAATACATGATCAGGGTATTCACATATTTGGTATGTGACTATCAAGATCGACTTTATGATATATGGGGGATCAATATTAAGTTTTTTTTAAGAAATTTCATGACCATATTTTTATTGTTTTAGATTTTCTTCTTTCAGAAGGTTTGAAAGTATAATCATTTATGGAAAAGTTAATATTGAACTTTTAGTGAGGATTTCTAGATTAATTTATTATTTCTCCATATGAATATTTATTTATATTAGATAACTTATGCTAAGCATTTTGTTTTAAGGATAATTAAATATATTTGAAAAAAATTATCATTATATCTATGGATCTTATTATTCATTAGTGCTCTAAGCACAACACATTAAACTTTATTTATTGGAGTAATATATTAAGTTTAAATTATTCAATTCACAACCATAGGGTGAGATTGTTATTATGAAATGGAATTAAATCAAGTATATATTATCTTGAAAATTTTTCAACTTTTTGAAATGGGTATTTAAATAAAATTTTGTCATTTTATCATCATTTTTATGATATTAATGAACTTTTTCAAGTATATTTGATTATTGATTTGTGATCCTTAAAATTCTCTCAAACATGTTCTATATTACTCTTTATCAGTATTTGGGTTTTAGTTTTCCCTTTAATGTCCATGTTTTCACTTTCCACTTTTGTTCTCCTCTTTGGAAACCTAGTATGTGTTATTCTAGATAACCTTCAAACATCCCCTTATCTTTTTCAATAAGAAGTTATATGATCCCTTTTTATGATGTGGGTTATGTGAATGAATTTTCAAAGGTTAAACCTTTTATGTCCGAGATGAATTTCAAGGGAGAAATTGATTTTAAGGGCAGTAGAATTAACACCCTGAGTTTTGATGAATTGTTATTTTTTTTTAAAAAAATTAAATTTATTTCATGTATTGAGTTACATGAAAACCCATTTTAATATTTAATTTTAATCCACACCATGTTAATATTTTACTACACACAATGCCATTAACCACAACAATGGCAGACTCCAGTCATTTGGCCTCATCATCAGGAGAATTCTCTCGCTCTGCCAATGCTTTTTTCATTATGCACCTTCTCCTTTACCAAAAGGGAAGGAAATAATGCAGCCCACCAGCTGGCGGCATCAGGCCCCTTCGATGCCAACCAACTCTGGATGGAAAATTTCCCTTCGTGACTTTTCATATGTACATTTGCTGATATTCTTCATTAATGATATCTGTCTTTTTTCAAAAAAAGCTTGTGTTATACACAAAATTGAGTTTTAACAAAACCATGACATATTATTACATAAGTTATTTAAACATGACTGTTAAAACATAACCATTAAACGTAGTGATATGAATAATATTAAATAATTTTTAAATATTATGTATAATATTTTTATATAATGAGTAAATATTAATAATAAAATACATAATTTTCAGTAAATTAATATATGTTTAAAAAATACCATTTTTTCAAAAAAAAAATTTATGTATTTGTGTGAAAAACAATAAAATTAAAATTTTAAACTATTAGAAAAATATATTTAATAAAATAAAATCCATATTTTAATTTATAATGTCAAAATTATTATAGGGTGAATTTTTAAGATTTTTCTGAAAAGTTGCATTTTTTGATGAATAGTAAAAAATAGTGTATTTTAATTAAAAAATTCATTTTAATTAAATTTATTTATAAAGTTAAATTAGGTTCTAAATTGGTTTTATAGTTTAACTAGTTGAATTATACATATATTAATCTAATTTATGTCATTTAAATCAATTTCATATTGAAATTGTATATAAAAAATCTGTAAAAATTTGATCATTTTCACTTTAAAAACCCACTTTCTCATCATGTCCGCAGGATTAATTTAAAATTAAAATTTTTACTTATATGAATTTAAATTGGAAAAAATAGATTAAATATTTATAATAATAATAATTTATAATTAAAAATAAGATCAATTGAACTTTGACTAATATTAATAGTGAAAATAATAAAAATTAATTACGGTGGTTAAGGTAAAAAAAAGATTTAATGGGTGTTAAACGAGAATGATAATAGTGAAAATGACATAAAATATTATCTTAATATTATTTAATGAATTTAATTACATCTTTGAAATAAATATATTTGAAATATGTCAATTTACTTCTACTTTTCTTTGAATATGACCCATATAATAAGTTCAGTATAGAAAAAGATAAAAAAAATTCTAAATTTTAATATATATAAAGAATTTGGATATGGAAAAAATCACATTTTTGGTTATATATATCCTTTTGAAATATAAATGAGTATTTTTTTTCATGATAATTTTTTTGAGATGAAATAATTAATATAAATATTTTTGAGACACCAACCAAATAATTATTTAGTTAACAATAAAATAAAAGAAACGATACTAAAAAATTCAAAGTGAAGTAAATTTAATGAATTATTGTTATAAATTATTTTTTTAAATTAATATATCAATTTAAATAGTTTTTAATATAATATATTATAATTACATCATTGTCTTGGTAATTTTAAATTCAATTGAAATGAATAATATCAAAATTGACATTAATGTTATTTTATGATAAATTATATTTTATTAAATGATTTAAAATTAATAAAAATACCATATTATACAAAGTTATTTTTAAAGTAAAATAAATATTAACTATCTTTAATTAATGGAAAGGTTTATTATTTATAATAAATATATGTACCCTTAAATAGTAAAAATTCTTTTAGCACGATTAAGGATAATGTGGCGTTTTTACACATTAAAAGCGCCTCTGTTAAAATTTACATTCAAAACACATATGATTTTAATTTTATAAATTTGATTTAAAATTTAGAAAAATTGGGTGTAATTTATTTAATAAGGGTTACTTAAATTTATTTATAAAGGATAAATTACCAAGATTAGAAAAGTAGTTTCTGTAGTGAAAAACCAAAATGGTAAAAATAAGGATCCTTAGAAGTTAAGGAATTAAATATTTAAAATATATGTTTCAATGTGTGTTGTATATATTGATAGACCATATAATCTATCCAACCTATTAATTATCAAATTTTTATCCACTTAAGGTAATATTGACCTCCCAATTGTTAATACTTTTGAGTATTTATAAGAATGCCACTCCTCCTCAACTATTAAATGGAACTCACTCTCCCCACTTCTTCATACATCTCAAGACTTTTTTTTATAAACCAATATATAAAAAAATATCTTCCCAAAATCCCTCCCCTCATCCCAGAATCCTTATTTTTGGCATAAATCCAACAAATCTAGGCTTTAGTGCAATCCTAAGTAGGATACTTGAAGAAGAGGTGACATTCAACAACGAGCATTTTTGTTTTATTTATTCTTTAAAACAATACAATTATTATTATAACATGATTATATAATAACCCTAGTATAAAAAATATACTTATATATTTTTATTTTAAGTTTATAACCTAAATTCTACACAATTCCATCAATTGGGTAATGAAATCATCGTTCATGTGTAAGGAGGACTACTGCCTCACAGAGTAATGTCAATAATTTTTCTATTACCAACTTTAAATGTTAGGAATAATGATGTATATATTGTTTATATATGATACATATGATATTTATTATTTTATTATGATCAATTAATTTTTATATCACACATACCTTCATGCTTTCCATTTTGTGGAAATACGATAACATCACCCTTGTGTACAACAAACTACCGCCTCGTGAAGCGATGTGATTCATTCATGATTTACATGGAATGTATTAAGAATGGGATTAATAAAAATGTGTATTATATATGTAATAAAAATTATTCTACAATAAAAATATATGTCATTTAATTTTATTTTTTCCAACCCAACCAGAAAAAGTAAACAACGTTCATACGTACGTATGACATACCATCTCCATGAAAGCTGTATTTCATTTCCTATCAATAAAATTATTGGATTACTATAAATATTTATATAATTAATATATATTATATCTAAATAATTTTTATCATTCTTGAGATGATGAAACCATTATCAATATAATAGTACCAAAAATATAACAAAAGAAAACTTATATGAAAAACAATACAGTTATTACCCAAAACATGGATTTAACATGGAATTATTAATAAATGGATAATAAAAGGTCATAATAAAATAATATATGGTATGATATATATTAATATTTTTTTAATATATTTATAAAAAAATTATATTTATTATAAAATAGGTTTTAATGAGTATGATGGAAGTGAATACTTAAAGTAAGGGATTTCTGTCAAACATTTTACTTTTGTGAGACACATAATATATTCAGTACCTATTTATTCTATATGTTGTATATACTACCCATGAATGCTTTTTATTTTTCTTATAATAAATTTTTTTGGTATTTACATATCCATTTTAGGAAATCTCTTTCATGGGGTTTAAAATTCAAAATTTACCTAATCGGTAAGGGATTTTTATCTCAATTTTTCATTTTAAAGACATATGTTATGATAGACAAATATATTCTATCATGAAGTGTATATATAGACCCTTTGAAATCCAATATAATTAATTTATTTATTATCATGATATTTTAAGTTCAATTTTATGTTATTCCTTCACGAGTATTATGATTCTTAGTTACCAAAGTGGTAATGACTTTATATTACAATCTCATAGTTTATTGGGATTGTTTATGAGTATGTTTTCCAAGATAAAATATTATTACCAATATATCAAGATTTATCATTAATTTTATTCTAATATGTTTATTCATTATATATTTAAGTAATATATCTATTTTCTCACTCTTTTTATTTAAAACAATTAAGAAAATATTTTTAAGAAAATATGATTTTTTATCTATTTGATTAGAAATATGTTTCCTTCTATAACCATTTTTTCTAAAAATGTTTCCAAAAATATTTTTCAATAAAATTTTAAGATCATTTTCAAGTAAAAGTATTTTGATTTTTTTAAAAAAATGTTTATGTATTATTTTCAAAGCTTCCTTTTTAAGTTTTCAAGGTTATTTTCAAATAGAGATGTTTTCAAAAATGTCTTATGTTTTAAAAATCATTTTTCAAAGTGTAAAGGATATTTTCCTCAAGAAATATTTTAAATGGTTGATCAAAATAATTCTCCATCTATGATGAAACCCACTGATGTTACCTATACCTTATTGGGGATATGATCTAAGGATACCATTCTTATTCTTTATTTGAATGGTTTTATGATTGTGATGACATGTTGTTTATGAAACTTGTATCTATTCCACGGGTTATACCATGATAAAATTATAATGAAACATGATTTTTAATGGCTTATTCTAGGATGAAATTATTCTTAAAACTTTCTCTTTCATTCATGGATAATGGTTGTGCGAGGCATTGGTAGAAAGTCTCGACGACTCTCGGTTGTGGGATTCATGGATGGTGAAATCTGGTTCTACACTTTGAAAGTGAGGTTATGGGAAGAATTTGGGTTAATAGGCCATCAACTAGGCCTTGGTCATGTGATGGGACTTTGGTTTTTGGTTCTACGGTCCAATAGGCTCCCATGCCACTGATTTTTAAGGCTATGTGCCTCTGGGACTTCAGGTTTGTAATGGGTTCTCCCTCTAACCCATTTCAAAAAATGGGTTTCTATTTTTATCTTTTTTAATAAATAAGATTTCCCTAAACTTTTTCATATTATCTTATGACTTTTTGGAAAACATAAATAAGGTTTTTTTTTCAATATGAGATGGGTGGGACCAATATCTTCTTCCAATTCATTGGGTAAAGAAAAGTGATATATGAGCTCAGTGTGTAAATGGATGGTTTTCCCATTCTAGAAAATGAGGGTATATGGGTGGTCAACCCAGGATTAAAAATTAGGGTACATGGGTGATTATCCAAAGACCAAAGTAGGTACATTTGTGGCAGGCCCAAGACTATAATGTTATGAATTTATTGGTGGGTAGCCTTGACACATGATTTTCAATTCTTATATGCACTCCAAAAATCTATGTTTTATGCCAGTGTGATACTCTCATGGATCATGTTCTTGAATTACTTATTATTAATGTCTTATGAACTACAAATCTTTATGCCATGACTCAGAATTATGTTTTTTGATATGAAATGTATGATTTTAAAATGTTATGTTAATGTCCTCATACCCTTATATTCATGTTATGCTTATGTATCTTCCTTGTTTACCCTTACTGATCATCGGAGCTCACCCTTTCTTATGTTTCTTTTACCCATGTTATAAATATATTTTTTAAGTAGGGTATTTTATTGGAGAGTACCAAAGGGGAATATTTTTAATGGATATGTTGAAGATCTCTCACCAAGTTATAAGATTATATATCCATGTTTAGAATAGAACTAAACTGTTATGGTCCTCAAGCATGTATTTTTTTTAATGTCATGAATATTCCTATTAAAATATGTAATATCCATGAATGACAGGACCGGGTAACTATATAAATAGTTTTTATGACTTAAATCCTTTTTTAGAGTGATATATTTTACTCTTATGCTAAAATATGTTTTTATCCGAAAGATATTAATATGGATTTGTGGTAACTATAAAATTGATTCAAATGATCAATTAATGTTAGATTTAATATTTAAATTTTTTGGATGGGTTAAAAGTGATTAAAAGTGTTGGTTTTCTTTTAAAAAGTGGTTGATTAGATTATGGTAAATAATAATAAGGGTAATATGACCATGTTTGGTGAGATAACCACGCGATTTATATTTTTTTATAATCGTTTGACCTTATTAGTTTTTGTTTGAATAAAAACCATTTAATATTTATTGAATATGTTTATTACTAATATGTGGTTAATTAATTTAAATACATGTTCCAAATGCAGGGATATATTAAGGAGGTGATGAATAATGAACTAGTGGATAGAAAAGGAAATTCATATTGAGTTAGAAGTGATGTGTCTATTAAAATTGTATGAGCATGTTTCTATTATTTAAAAACATAAAAGTGTATATATTATATATTATAATGTTATTTACATATTTTGTATAAAGTGGTATGTTATATCATAATTTATGATATCGTTTTTAGGTATGATTGAATGGATAATTTATATATATGTTTGTTTTATATTGGTTTTTATAGGATATAATTAAATATAATCTATTTAGTTTGGGTATAAGAAAGGTTAGTGGTAGTTTTAACTACTAATATATATAGAATTATGTGAAATAATTTAGTTGTTATTTTATAAAATGTTGTTTAAATAATTAGAAGTAGTAAAAATTCCCCACAAATTAAATAAAACCTTTACTAAATTAATAAAAAAATATACATTAGTATTTAGTTTTGAGATGATTTTGAATCACCATTATTTATTTGTGATATTTTATAAAATCACCATGAATAAAATTAAATTATGTGCAATAATTATTATTTAAATTTCAAAGAGAGTGTCACTAATAAAATTTACTACCACTAAATAAATAACAACACACCATTTTAATATTGTTTATTAAAAGTATCATGGAATGTTTTAGTGGTGGTTTTAACCACTTCTAAATCCAGAAAAAACCACCACCACTGCCATTTAATTTTTCCATAGTACATCGTCTACAAAATAAGAAACATAGAAATCAATAAATACATAACCAAACATAAAATAACATTGATAACACATAAATTTTAACTCAATTACTCATAAATAATTCACAAAAATAAGAATAAAAAGTTCTAATACAAAGGGGTTAAAACCTATATTTTTTCAATATTTTATCAACACACCTGATTCAGCCACACAGTTTGGAAGACCATGTGCCAACCTTTATTGTTAAAATGATAAGGTGTCTAGGATATGTAACACTGTTTACATATAGTTTTTTATACTATATGACTAAACCATAAAGCTCTAGGTTTCGTCTCTTTTCCACAAAAAAACTTGAAATTTTTATAAATTACTTATGATATTTCCCCAAAAATCACAATATAAGTAAATCACATCAAACCATACCAAAACAATTGAGAATAAACCTCAAATTAGAGTCATGATCCAAAATAACAATGGTAATTTTAAACTCAATATAAATAATAACTATTTGTATCCTTACCCACACTCACCTATCAAATTATGAAAATCTTTTCTCCACTCGTCCATTACTCCCCCAAATAAAAAGGGGTATTTGATTTTATTTTATAATGAACTAGCCCGGTTCAACCTGCACATCACCTGGGTTAGTCCAATACAAGGATAGAAGAATGTTCTCAAATACTAAGAGCTGGATAAAATCATCAAGGGTTTTAAATAAAATCCTTAGGAATAGTTTCTCCCTCAAAATTTTATAAAGCACACAATGGATCTAATTTTAAAATCTTATATAATGTTATTATTGGTTAGATATCCATGATAATAAATAAATAGTTTAAATAATAATAACCAAACCAAACAAGAAATAAGGTAAATAAAAATGTAAAAACATCCCAACATCACTTTATAAATCAAAAGTAACATGATATATAAAGAAAAATACATAATAGAATCCAAAAATAAGGTGAATTTTATATATTTAGATACATGAACATCTCCAAAATAACCACAAGAGGATCCATTAAATTCTCTACATGATACAGCTCCTCATGAACCATATTCACTATTTATCATCACATCACCATGAAAAAATAAGGTATCACAAATCACCACCAAAGGATGTATCTCATTTCCCTTAACTTGTATCAAATTTGACAAAGATTACATACATCTAATAGATGAATGTAGGGTATGAGGAAAAATCCCAGTAGGGTACAACCACAAATATATATAGTTCATTTTAAAATGAAATGAATTAGTAATAGTTTGAAAAAAAATATTTTTAGGTAAATTCATTCTGTCTTTATCATGCAAGAATTTGAAAATAAAATCATTTTTTTGAATTTACAAATAAAAATCACATTTTTGACGTGAGTAACTCATGTTTGATGAAAATATATTCAAGATAAAAATAAAATAAACATTATCAAGTAAACTAGATAAATAATAAATCAATAAATGTGAATAATAAGTGATAATTTTTTTTTAAACCTTCTTAAATACAATGAAAAATGGTTTTTTCCACTGGAAATTTAATTTAAAGGATGGTAAACCTAGGAACTCACAACATGAAAAAATGGTGGCCTATAATAAACCTAACAAAAACCCAGCCTAGGTTTACCCTCTTAGACTCCCTAGGTGTCTAATGAACTGAACTGGGTTACCCTCTAACAATGGTACTCAACTCTATCTTACCCATATCCAAAGGGAATTCTCGATCTCCATGGGACGATGACTAGCACCCGAGAATCAATCACAAGAAAGAGAGAAAGACTTCACCCAACTTAAAAATAGATACATGAAATAAATATATAGTGGAAATATACAATGGAATAAATATAAAAGAATATATGCCATAACCAAATAGATACAATGGTAGTGATACAATTCAAATGGATGACAAAACCTAAAGGCACAAGTCCAACGGAAAAAATAGACATCCAAAAAAAGAAACCACTACTCCATGTTATGTGTGGGAAATTCCCCACCATCTCTCTAACAGATACATATACCCAGCTAACATAAACCTCATCACTTCACTATAGTTCCTTACATTTTCTAGCATCAAAATAAAATTAAAGGCCTACACAATGATGAAGTGGTGTGTAGGGTGTGAGATAAAAATTATTAGAAGCATCCCACCCATGGGTTCAATATCTAGTCTCTGTAAAATAATATGAACATGCTCAAATTTAAAGAAAAAAATGAATGGTAATTATTTAAAATTGTTTTATATCAAAATCATGGTAAAAAATTTCCCCCTTTCGGAAGTTCTAAAAATATAGTTAAAGTAGTTTAAAATAATATCACATTTTTCAAAGTAGGTAATTAGAGAAATAATAGTACAAAAAAATCATAGGTAAATCATGCCAAGGATCACTACAGGACATTCTATCTAGAATACTCATAACCCAACATAGACAAGTTCACACATCAATTACATAGATATATGCATCGAATCCCGGGAGCATAGGAACACCCTAGAAAGTGAAACCCCCAAATTTTCTAACAATTCCCTAGGACACATGGCCTAGGGAGCTGAGGAACACCCCATGAGTGAACCCCATAATGATATCAAAAGAAAATTCATATTTCTACACCTTCCACCTAAATACCAAATCCTTCACATGTGCTAAGTTTCCCAAATAGTTTTATCAAAACAATGCTTTGAAAACCATTTCATAAAATCCATTTCAAAATTATTTGATAATATATTTTCTTTTAATAAAACAAGGGGAAACACATATTTTCTCAAAAACCCATTTACTCACACAAAATAATAAATCATGAAGATTAATTTATAAAATAATTGGTAAAACCGGAGCATTCAAGGTTCATCCAACTAGGCAAGATAAAAAACTACCTACCTCAAACTATGGTCTCACACAAAAATTAATGGGATCCAAAACCATAAAAACAATACATAATTATAAGCAGAGGACTTGAAAATGATTATCACACCTTATAATCATATTCCACAATATCAAGGGTTGGAAGATAGGTTAGGAAACACTTAGCTCGAGAACCATGAATTTCAAACCACAACCAACATAAGGGCCAGCCTATAGAAGAAAATGTCACAATGGATTTAAAAATATCAATCAAGAATCATCATATGATCAACCGATTCCATAAATGCAGTCCAATGCCAAACCTGTAATAAGAGAAATGAAGAAGAAGAAAGGTCACTTACCCAGAGGTATGAAATAAAACCATGTCAGATATCGAGTGATGAACGGATCGATCTAGAGGAGTATGATACACCAAAAATATCTGGGAAGATCATAGGGTTTGAGTTAAGGAATAACGAAACCAAATGATATGAGAGTCACATGAGTGGTAGATAAAACCTATTAGACCAGAAGAATTCACATTATAATTCCTAGATTTACAGTTTAAATCTCCCATAAACCATGTACACTGAAAAATAGGTCACCACATGATAATTTATCCTGAATGACATATTCTCAATTTTAGAAGTTGATTTAAATTTTAAAGGGATTTATGCTACAAATCGTTATCATGTGTTGTTCACAACAATAAATTTACATTGTAAATTACATATTTATGTAGTAAATATGATCTGTAGGATTCTGAAACTCCCAAAATGATCGATTATTCCCTATGAACCAAATAAATAAACTCTTAAACATAAAATCAAGTTTACATTTTATCTAGGATTTTACAATCTCCCGACCATAATACTTTCTATCCCTAGGAATTCATGAAGAAGAAGGGTTCTTCAGAAAGAGTTGAGGATACTACTCCCTCATTGATGATTCATTCCATCAATTCTCATGAGAATATGATATATTTCACTATAAAACTCTACCCAATATAATAGTATTTCCATGTAATAGTTTCACCTAAGAATTAATTTTCTCCATTGGTTGATCCACAATTAAAAAAACTAGATCTAACTCAATATTCTACCAAATCAAAACATGAGAGCGAACAAGATAATATTTCCTGAGCTAAGAAATGTAAAAATTATCAAGGACACAAATAAAATTATTAAGTAATTCCAACTAATATGAAAACTAAACAAGATTATCAATAACCTCAAATGTTTTAGCATATCTCAGAGCCATCTTTCCATGTTTCCCAAGCTTATAGTGACCCAAATGATGAGAAACATTAAATAAAACCTATTTGCCAATAGAAAAATCCAAAGGATGATATATATGATCTACATACAACTTTTTATGAATCTGAGTTGAAACCAAGTATCAATGTATAACCTAAATCTCCAATAATGTATCCTGAATGAGACTTGGTCCCAACAGAAATGTCTTTCCCACCTATTCCCAACAAAGAGGTGACATCTATGGGTGAAAATAAAAAGCCTCAAAGGGAAAAATTATGATCTATTACTGATAACTACTATTATAGGGAAACATGACCAGTCCAAAATAGATTTCCCATGATCCACCAAAATCCAATATATATGAATGGAGTATATCCTCTAGGATATGAACAATACGATCTGTCTAACCATCTATCTATGGATGAGAAGTAATAATAAACCAAAAATGAGTCCCCATTATCTATGGGGGCTCATCTAGAATATAGATGTGAACCTAGGAAACATGTATAAGACAATGTAAATGGTAACCACTTGTAACCTCATGATCTATTACACATATTACTTACCCATTCCTTTAACCTTGGAGATCTCCCTAATCGGAATGAAATGTGAACATTTCATCAACCAATCAACGACCACCCAGATAGGATTATTACCATAGGGGGTCAATTTTAATCCAACAAAAAAGTCCATAGATACCACATCCCATTTATATAATTTCACTATAAGTGGATAGAGTAAACCAAAAGGTTTCAGATGTTATACCTTTATCTTCTAGAAGGTATAATCGTGGGATAAAAAAACAAAAATGTCACGCTTCATACCTAACAACTAGAAAATATATCTCATTTAATAATACATATTCATTGTTCTAGGGTGAATGACCCACAAATAACTATGAAAATAATTAAGGAATTAATTAATCCTAGATTCTGAGATAAAAAATTAACCCTTGAAGTGGAGGATACAATCATAAGGGAGAGACCATCAGAAAATGTACCCAACCATATAAGGTTTCCACAATTCCCCTGAACTCCTCATTCCACTGGCGACCTTACATAATAGACTCTAAGAGAGATGATGATAACTGAAAACTGGTCAAAACTATATGTAAATCATCCTCCCATGAATCTAGATACAAATGATTGAAAATCGCATTCAGGTTTCACTCTTCCTTTGATTCCCAGACATACTATAGAATAAATTTCTGACTGAGCATGTCAGCAATGATAGTACCCTTTCTCAGCATGTAGGTAATATTCAATTCCAAATTCTAGAGGTATTCCAACCATCATCTCTAACCAAGATTTCAGTATTTATAAGAAAATATATAGCTCAAACTTTTATGATTATAAAATATTGTGAGCCTTTCCCAAAAAATATAGTTTCTCCAATATATAAGAACATGAATCATTTTAGAAATATTCAAATCATGAGTGGGATAATCATTCTCATGAGGCTGAAGCTGGAGAGAACCATATGCCACAACATGATCACCCTAAATATTACACAACCTAGAATAGAAACATAACCATAATAATACACCACACACCTCTTACCAAGATAACGTAAGATCGAAAAAGGATCTGATGATAGAATTCATTTCAACTCATCACAATAGGTCTAAAATGTTTCATCGCATGCGAAATTCACCCATTTCTTAGTAACAATGGTCAAGGGTGATGCCAAAATTTAGAAATACTTGATTAATCTATGATAATATCTAGTAAGACACAAGAAGCTTTGAATATTCCCATGACAAGTCATGCTTCACCATTTTAGGATCGATTGATATTCCATGATCAGAAATTACATTCCCCAATAAATTCACTTCTTAAATCCATAAATTACATTTCGAATGATTTCTGTAAATCTGACGGATTATCAAGATTACCAAAATGAGATTCATATGGTTTATGTGATCAAGTTTGATCTATAATAAAACAAGATATCATTGTAGAACACTATAAAGACGGTGTAGAGGTACTGTTGGAATATCTATATCAAAAAATCAATAAAAACTACAGTAGTGTTAGTATAATCGAAAGTAATCACACGATTTTAAAAATGGACATACTTACTCCTGAAAGTGTTATTTAGAATATCATACTCCTAAACCTGAAGTTGATGATAACTCAACTGAAGATCAGTCTTAGAAAACCACTTCACCCCATTTAACTAATCAAAAAAATCATCCACACATGGAAAATGATACTCATTATTAATATTTACCTAGTTAAACTAATGATAATCCATAAAAAAATGAATTGAACCATCATGATTATTTGAAATAATCACTAGGGATGTCCATCGTGAAACACTAGGAGGAATAAATCCCTCCTCAAGAAGATCATCCAAATGAAACTCGATCCCTTATAGATAATTAGGTTCCATACGATAATATGGAATCAAGAATGGTTGTATACCCAACACTAGATCAATCAGAAAATCTACCTCCCACTTTGTAGGAAGACATAAAATGTCATTTGGGAAGGCATTATAAAAGACCTGAAAAACCATGGTAAGATCTCAAAAAAAAAAGGAAACACCATTAAGCCCAACTAAAACTATAAACAAAAAACTCATAAGATCTGGGTGGGTAGGTCCTTTATAACCAAACCACTAATTCTAATCTCCCTACAACACTTGATATCTCTCATCGGTAGTATGGAATAAAACATGAACTATCAATAGAGAACAACATGGATATCTAAACCCATTCACTTTTCTCTTTCTGATAGGCATCCCCAAATCCATAAAAAGGAAATGAGATCTATTGGATGTTTAAGCACATCAAAAACTAATTGGATATAAACTAGTGGAATGGATTAGTATAAAATAAATAAGTCATTATATAAGATTCAACAAAAATAACACCTCTCACTATCATTAGGCCCATGTCAAATTACACCATAAACACATCTACATTGTGAAAGTGCTTCACTCCCGAGGCCTATGGATAGAGCCCTAGAGACTTTTCAACATCAAAGTATTCCAATGTAACATTTAGATCCAAAGATACCTAACTATAATGGGGTGTAGACATGGCCTATCATAACCTTTTTTATAGTCTTAGTGGAAAAAAGCATTTAAAAAATTCAAGGGCACATGAAAAGTATGTTGTTGTGCCCTAAATTTTCACACTAATAGTCAGCCAGGGGTAAACTACTAGCGACATATGATGATGTAGTGAGTGTCCTATATTGAGAAATTTCTCCACCACTCCTATGGTTATCATATCACTTTCTCTTCTTCCATGATGTGCCTCTAATACTAACACTGGTCAGAAGAGAAGGGGAAGTGTAACCAATATTGACCATCATATCCATCTTTTCCATCACATCCCTATCAATGGTTTCAAAATTGGTATAAAGATTAAAATTTTACCCCTGTGATAAGATATTTGATTCAAACCCTACAAATACTTTTTGTCTTTCAACTAATAATTCTTTATTACATTGGAAGAAAAAAGAACAATCTCTGCAAACTAATTGGTGTATTCTGACACCGAGTTATCTCTATACTAAAAAGAGAGAATCTATAGAGGCATCTCTATTATTGGAGACTCTATAAACAATTAATTAATGAATTAATAGGGTCTTAAAAACCTTCTAGTCTAATCCCATGTGTTGATCCACTTATACCATGGAATTCCACCACCACTTTCTAGGACCCTCGAGTCTGAACGCTGCAAAATTAACTGTTATTTCCTCAGGTTTCTTTAGGAATTCAAAGATCTAATCAATATTTTCCAGCCATTCCTCATCCTCTTGACGTTAATTTTTACCTTAAATGATAGGGGATTATCATGTAAGAACTATTGTGTTCAAATCTCTATATATTCCAACTGTTGACTATGCCTCAACAACTGTTTCCTAAAATCATGGTACATTCTATTCCATGACATCAACTACTTATATGATAGCCTCTATAATATTCTGATCAAGAGGAGGATTCCCTTAAAGATTATATCTTAATACACACTCATATGGAAACCATGAAAGACATATTTGAGGAAAAAACACAACATTATAGAAATAAATTAAAATGATCATACAAAACATCTTAAACTAGAAAACCCATAATAAAAAACTAATATTAATATCAAAACTCATCCTAAGAGACACACATCCAAACATCCCATTGTAACTTTAGGCTCATCATGGAAATATCTAGTTAGACACTAACCACAACCTACCTATCAAGTGTTTAAAATCCTATTTCCTATTTACTAGATGTCCAAAGATAAGGACTATTGAAGAAAACCCCCCATTGATACCAATTTATATTTAAATGTCCCAGTTTACCCTCTAATACTAGTACTTGAATCAATCCTCCATATAATCAAAGGGAATTCATGATCCCCAAGGGCTAGAGGCTAGTACAAGGGAATTAAACACAATCAATAGGGAATGATTTTTCCAAACCTAAAAACATATATATGGAACATATATATAGTGAAAAAAAGATGAATAAAACTAGAAGAATATATTTCATAACCAAATACAAACAATGGTAGAAATAGAACTCGAAATACTAATAAAATCCAATGGTACACATCCAATAGAAAAAAGGGACAAACAAAACAAGAAATAACTACTCCATGTGATGTGTGGGAAATGTCCCACCATGTCATCACTATCTACCCATACCCAATAGATATGAACCTCATCGCTTCACTATGGGTCCTTTATTTTCTTGCATCAAAATATAATACAAGATCTATACAACACTATAGAGGTGTTTAGGGTGTGATTTAAATAGGTTTAGTATGATCCAACTTAGGTGTCCCATATCCAATCTCTATAAAAAAATATAAAAATTTTCATCTTTAAAGAAAACAGGGGATAATAATTAATTAAACTATTTTTATATAAAATTAATGGTAAAATATTTCCACTTTTCCATAGTTCTATAAAATCATGGTAAAATAGTTTTAAATCATATCACAATTTTCAAAGTAGGTAATCAAATCCATAATAGTACAAATCTAAGCATAGGTAAATAATGCCAAGCATCACTATAACTTAGGATATCTAGAAAAATCATAACCCAACATAGTCAAGTGCCTACATCAAGTCACTAGAAATATACATTGAATCTTTGGAGAATAAGAACACCCCAGAAAGTGAGTCCCCTAATAGTGTATAACAATTCCCTATGACACATAACCTAAGGAGCAAAGAAACACCCCATGAGTGAACCCCCCGATGGTATCAACATAAGGCTCTTATTTCTACACCTTCCACCTAATTACCCATGGTTTCTCATGTGATATATTTATAAAATAATTTCATTAAAATTTTACTTTTAAAACCAATTCAAAAATATATTTCTCAATTCTTTGAAAATACCTTCTCCTTTACTAAAATTATGGGAAAATCACCTTTTCTCAAAAACCCATTTACAAACACAAATCAATAAATCGGGATAGTTAATTTATAAAAAGTTTTAATAAACCATATAATTCAAATTTCATCCAATATAGTCCTGATACGAAACTACCTACCAAAAAATTAGGTTTCACACCAAAAGAAGCAAGTTCCAAAAACACCATAAGGAACACAGAATGAAAAATAGAGGACTTATCAATGATTCTCACACCTTATAATTTTATTATGTAACAGAAAGGGTTGACATAGAGGTTTGGTCATACATACATCAAGAACTATGAATTTTGAACCACAACTAACACAAGGGTATACCTCCAAAAGAACATCACACAATGGATCTACAAAGATCAATCAAGAATCATCTTATGATTAATAAATTTTAGAAACACAACCCAATTCCACAACTAAAAAAAGATTAATGAAGAATTATAAAGGCCACTAACCTAGATAGGGTCAACATAACCAAGATGGATATTGATCACTGGATAGAGTGATATAGAATAGGCAGAGACACTCAAAATCACTTTGAAGACCCTAGGTTTTGATGTAATGAAGAAAAACCTGAATGAGTGGAGAGTCACATGAGTGGTAGATAAAACATACTGAGCTGGTAGGATTTATTTTGTAATTACTAGATTTATAGTGTACATATCCAATAATCCTTTTACGCTAAAGAAATTTCTTCTTCGGATAATTTATCCTAGGGGAAATATTTATAATGTAAAAAATTTGATTTACAGTGTAAAAGGATTTATGCCGCAAATAATTTTCAGGGCTTGTTAATATGAGAATATTTACACCATAAATGAAATATTTACACCATAAATGCTAATGGAGGCTTCTAAAAACTCTAAATAAGATTCCTAATTCTCTATAAACCTAAGAAACACACTCTTAAACATAAAAAAGAGTATACCTTTTAAGTAATATGTTATAAGGTGACATCCCCTTTCTAATGCATGGACTTTACTAGGGGTACTAGCTAGTGTAATAGTCTAAGATAATATATCATTCAAACAAATTACCTAATAAATTACCCACTTAATCCAAAATGAAATTCATCCAATAAAAGTCTCAAAACATGGATAACATAATATACATAAATCTCAAGGATCATATTAACTCACATGGAATTACCCCAAGATAATATATAACCTCAAAAATAGTTAACGTCATATTAAAATAATCTTTTATATAAATAAATGTTTTTAAAATCATAGAAACATAATTAATATAAAAATAACTTTTCATAACATATTTTAAAAATTCATTATAAATAAAAAGGCTATTTGAAACATTTCTTCAAACATCTTATAAGCATAAAATTAGTTTTAGATTGAATAACATATGGAAGTTGTGGAGAACCCTCACTTTGTCTAACACCATATTAGGAACCCCAGAGGAGAAGTATTAATCAGTCTCAAATAATTTATTCAAATAATAATATAGCGAGGAATACCATTGTAAAACTAAATCACTAATATGATTCCAAGGTAAAATCCATTATGTAGAGAAACCTTTATCAAATTCATTAAAAACATTTTACCTTATTTAAAACTAAAAGAATATAGAGTAAGGGATCCTTAAAAAAATTAATAACAAAGATATGCAATTTTTAAACTATCCGTATTCATAGGATGTGACACCATGGCCAACTAGGAAAAAATAATAAGAAAAACATGAAAGAAAAATGGAATAAAATATGAAATGTGATAGAAATAAAGGGAAATCAAGAGTTTAGCTTGATATATTTTCACTAGAATAAAGGTAAGAGAATGATGGTAACTTCGGGGAGGATATCCCATGATGAGTGATGATTCTAGGATATTTGAATGGGGAAGTGGAGGTAGAATAGAGTTAAAATTTGACAAGGTTATACGGGTAATTTCACAATTTTTTAGATTTATAGGTGGACTGCACAATTTGGATGCATGGTTTGGGTAACCACACACCAATCGTATAACAGGAACTAAGAAGGAAACCAACCTATATAGGATCAATACTAATCTCTAGAAGTAACCATTCAAAAATAATTCACTAACCATGCACCAACTAGGAACCAACCCTATTGTCTTACTCTACATGACATGGAAATCACCCTATGTAAGAGTAGCCCATATAGTAAATCCTAATCATGAACTAACCATGATATAACCATCTGTAATCTCCCTATGTATCATGTATAACCACATTATTTGGGAAAAATTATATAAACTATGAATATGACACTAGAAAACTCCTCTCTCCTACACATGGCATGGGTTAAAGGTTATCACAAACCATTCGCTAACCATGTGCCCAGACCTACTTCCCCATTTTTATGATTTTGAACCTCCAACTCTAAAAAATGTATTAAAATAAAATAAATAAGTGAAATAACTAAATTAAACACATACCAGGGACCTGCAGTGTTTCACTCACTCCAACTATAATGATCAAATTTCCATGTCATAAATAGAGACACGCTGCATGCACATTGTACACCTGAAAAAAATAAATGTAGTTGTTTTTCAATATTCTCATATCACAATTCACAATTACTTTATAACCTATGATAAAATATATCATCATTGGTGATATCTATATATCATTCACTATTAGTTTTTTATGCCTTACAATATTGTTATGTCATTTTTGACAATCTTATCGCAATAGGGACATCTCGTGTCGTAGTTTGCGATCTTCCAATTCATTATACATGATACTTGTCAGGAAAAAATATATCTATATTGATTCTTATTATAAATTATGTTTTGTCATGGAAAAAGTTTTTATGAAGTCACTATCCATGATATCTCAACTAAATATTGTTAGGAAAAAATCCATCAATGTAACATTGTAGTGTTTTTAGGTTGATTGTGTTTGTTGACAAAGAAGGTATCCACAGTCAGTTTCAGAGTTCCAGAGATATTTTTGACAAGGTATGTTGAAAATTTTCGAAGAAAAATTAATTGATGATTTAGTGGAGGTACATAAATATGAATTTACAAAGTAGTGTTGTTTCCCAGTGTTTGCCAGATTTTTGGGGTGCAAAATCTTGAGGATGAAAAAGATGTTTTTGGAAAAAGGAGGTATTTTTGAAAAAAAAAAGTAAAAAGATGAATGCAAGGGTAATTATGATCCTTAATTTTGTGCACAAGTCAAGATTCAGGATCAACACATCAAAACATGTCAAAGGAAAGAGTCATTCATAAGATATAAATTTACACAAAAGGTGGACTAATATGACATAGGTTGATTGGTGTGCACCCATGAAATAAAGATGAAGTGATTGGTGTGAAAGTGATTTACACACCAAATGAAATTTCAATTATGCTCTTTCACATGTGGATAAAATTTTATCACATATAGGAGGGAACATAAGGATTTTGCGAGTAGGGTAGGCTGAGTCTATAAATTTATGGCTACCCTGCTCATTTCAATAGGTTAACCCTTAAGAAAAATCAGGGCTTTTAATCTCATAAGAGTGGAATGAAATTCCATAATGTTGCGTTCAAGGATATTTTTAAGAAGAAAAAAAATAAAATATATTTTTTTATGTCAAAAAACAAACTGATGTCTACTTGACCAAGGGATTTGTGTGTAAAGTCTGAAAATTTCATGCTAGATTGAATTCCATGAACAAAGTTAAATGTTACACACAAGGTAATAATGTTGTGTACAAGAAATACACAGTTTGAGAAAAATACAAGGTGCGAACCATGATACACTAAATGAGGTTTAAAACACACTGATTCATGTAATCAAAGGAGGATATTCTAAAGAAGTAGTGACCACACCTCAGTTGAGAGATAAATGAGATTTCATATTATGACTGGTTGTAAACTAGGAGATACAGTGAGTCTGCTCTAAAAATTGTAATAGCATTGTGCATTAGTGGATTTGATACATAGTCACATTGCCTTTGTACGCTCCTTGGACATTTCCCAGTGTGGGTGAACCATGTAAAATTGTTGTGTCTCATTCATGATTTCATTTATTTTCATACATTGCTATAGGAAATTGGGAGAAGATAGTTTTTTTAAAATGAATCAAGATCTTAAGGAGTTGTTTTTTTAATCTATAATACCTTCAGTCACCCCCTATTAAGGTTTTTAACGTAGCTGGGTTAACAATTCTTCATGAAAATTTTTCACCAATGACTTCATATTTTTTATCATCATCTTATGTAATATTTTTTAAATAAATTCTATTAATTTCATTTGAATCATTTTTAATAATGTCAGTGTTATATATTTTCCAAATAATTTCCTTTATCCATTAAAATATAAAATGAATTTTCTACATATTACAATTAAATTCAAAAATTATAATTATTTCTATTTAATTCAAAAATTAAAGTATACATTGATTTTAATCTAAAATAAAAATAAATTCTTAAATTTTGATAAATTTCCAATATTTGTAAATTATAATAGAGTTTAATGAAATAATATATAATTATATATATATATATATATATATTCAACTATATCTTTCTCCCCAGAGATAATTCTTCACTCCTGAGAAAAATTCATCAATGAATTATAGAAAATTTATTCCCAAATAATCTTTTGTATCTTAATAAAAAGAAAAAAACTCTTCAATAATCTTAACCTATAGTTTATCATAATTATTATATTTTTCCAATTCAGTAATTTATTTTCTCTCTCATATAATTTTATATTAACTTTATATTTCTATCCATGCACTATTTATAACTTTCTTTCTTGGAGAATTGTACCATTTCACTCTTGAAAAAATATATATGAATGTTAATTTTTCATAAAATCATGCATTCTTAAAATATGTTTTTTTGGATTATATATCTCCACTAATAGAGATAAAATATTTTATAAATCATGAGATATTTGATAGGATAGGTTTGAGGGTAATGGTTGGTGGGTAGTTGTATAAAAATATGAAGGATCAGTGAGGAGGTTTGGATCTTTAAGTATAATTCATGATTAATAATTCAAAACTCAATGAAACATACCTCACTAATACCCCTCATAGTTATGTCACCCAACATAATATATAATTTTTTTTTATAAATTGTTTAAAATTCAAATTCGTCAAGAAAGTAATTAATTCATCCCATATTCTCTATGATTCTAATATTTTATTCATATATATATATATATATATTTAAATACACATGTTCTCTTATAGAATATTATGAATCATATGCCGACCGGGGTTGGCTTAGTGGTACCATATAAGGCGGACACTCCCTAGCAACAGAACTGGCGCAAGTTCGAGTCTCGCCACACTCAAATTTAGCTGGGGACGAGCGGCGTGCAGGTGGTGAATGGGACCCAGAATAAGCGTGGTGTGGAAATCACTAATACCTCATTACCCACAACTCGTTTTGAAAAAAATGGGAGCTCTCGCAGCATTCTCCAACAGGCGTCGGGAAAACCTAACCTTCCTTGATGATCCACGTTGAGATTTTCCGATGGCCGGCTTTGATCTGGCAAGGGAGCTTACTTCTTCTCCTGCTATTGCTTCTCCAGATCTTGGTTCTTCAAAAATTGAAGTGGGAAGCCTTAAAATACCTCTTCGCCCTTTACCAGTCTCCTTCCGTGATGCCTTGAAAGGATCAGATATTAGTAGCATGAAGGATTGCGAGAAACCACTCTATAAAAAGCTTGAAGATGGTGGCTATTTAGTTGAGGCAGATCTGGAAGCCCTGAAACAAAGGGAAGAGCTGTGCAAAGACTCGGTTCTTGGCTGAGTCTCATACATCACAGGTGACCGGCCCTGGCTTCTCTTCGTGCTTAAGAACCGGATTGCTCACTACTGGGGCTCATCACAATGGAAGATGGTTCCCATAGGTAAAGGCTACTATCACATACTCTTCAACACTCAAGGTGATCTTCCTCAGGTATGGAAACTTGGTAATTTATAGCTCAAACTGGGCTTTCAAAGAATGTCAGACTGGAATGCTTCTTTTAACCCATACACACACAAAAATTATATGACACATGTTTGGGTTAGAATACATGGACTCAATTAGTTTTACTGGCACCCGAAGATCCTGAATGACATTGCTTCCTACATAGGGTCCCCCATTAAGATTGATCATAGTAATTTGAATGGAGATCTTGGCCTCTATTCTAGAATAATGGTGGAAGTTAATTTGGCCAGTGAACTACCAACTGATATAGGCTTCAATGCTCTTGACAATAGAATTGAACTTAGCATTGAATATGAAAAAAAACCACCCTTTTGTGAAGTATGAAAATTTATTGGACACAACTTTTCTAATTGTATGGTGGTTCAGAAACAAATGGACCATCCAACTGTTAATGACTGGCAGGAAGTTAAACATGCTAAAAAGGGTAAGAAAATCACATACAAATCTGGGCTTCTTAAGAAAAAACAAGAAATTTGGGTTAAAAAATCCAATGTCCTCACAACCTTAGATGGTAAATCTTGGGGAGATTTGGTTGAGGAGGAAGAGGCCAGTCAAAAGGAAGATAACACTGCTATTGGATTACAAAAAATAGTGGCTAAAAGAGATGGAAATAACCCTAACATGAACAATCCCAACACTATTTCCAATTCAGCAAATATTACTTCTATTTTGGGTACATCTAATTCGAATGAGATTTCTTGTTGGGACTTGGAGACCTCAGTGCCTTCAGTGCTGAATGGTTCCTCTGATGTTTCTAATAAGAAACAAAGTGTCATGGAAAATGTTTCAGACCCAGGTATTTATGTTCTTCACACTTTTAATGTTAAATCCTGTCCTCCTGTTTCTGAAAATACTATAATAGGGACTTATGCTACTAATGTAGATACTGCTACTACTACTATTGCACACAACATCACACACACACCTGTTTCTGCCCTTATTCCTCATACTGAGTCTGTTTCTATTAGAAGAGGAGTGTCCAACCCTCCTGTTGACATACAGAACTCAGTTGTGTTACAACATCACAAATCTGCTGATATGACTACTGTTCCTACTTCTGTAACTGCTGTTCGTGCTGATACTACTAACTTTGTTAATACTTTTATGCCACACAGCATCTCACACACTCCTCCTGTTGTTTCTATTCTGCAACCTGAGTCTGCTCAAACTCCTACATCCTGTTTGGAGAACAGGCTGGTATCCATCCCCTCTGTTGACAAACAAAAATCTGAAATGACTCATCCTCACCATACTATTTATAATACCATTTCTGACCTCTTGAAACCTGAGGATACCACTGTCATTCTGAAAAAAATAATGTGAAATCCTTAGCTAATCCTGAACCTGTCCAGACAGTAGCTGGAAATTGTCACCCCTCTGCTCAAGTTGCTATTTTGGTACATAACTAGAGTAGTTATCCTAAATCTTCTCCTACTGCTATGTCTAATCCAGATCAGTGTTCACCAGATTCTAAACTTACTCTGGTTGGATTAGAGATAAATCCTCCAATCAAACAGAACACTGCTCATGGAGCGGTGAGTGATATCTCTATGGACTGTACTGTCAGTACTCTAACTCCTGATCATAATACAAATTCTGATTTGAAAACAGATGCTCCTAAAAGTTTTGAAACTTAGGAGAGCAAACAAAAACCTGCTTCCTCCCCTATGGTCACACGATATCAATTGAAGAAGGGTTCTGGAAAATAAAAAACTGTTGTAACCCAAAACCCAAATAGATATGAATCTTCTATATTGTAATTGTCAGGGTGTGGCTAACAATGATACCTCCACAAAACTTATGAGGTTTTTGAACACTCATAAGCCTCATATCTTTTCCATTTCAAAACCTAAAGTCAATTTTAAAACAAACTTTATGAGATTTGGCTCTCTTAATTAAAATTTTCTATGATCTTGTCAAAATAGTCCTCAGATTGATTCTATGTGGATATTTTTTCATAATTCCCTTCATAATATCAACATCTTTAGAATTTCTACACAACAAATCACTTGTGATTTATCGTGTAATTGAAGGCATACATTTTGCAATATGGTTTATGCTAGGAATATATATCAAGATAGAATATTTCTATGGTATGAACTTCTTGACTTAGCCAATGCTATTAAATAACCTTGGGTAGTTATGGGTGATTTTAATTACATTCTTATCTCTCTTGAAAAAATTGGCCCCTCGCATCTTTCTATATCCTCTAGGGAATTCAGGTCTACTATTGAAAAATGTATCCTATTTGAAATCCCCCTTGTTGGTGTTAAATATACTTGGTACAGAAAACACTACAACAAAAATGTTTCCAGTAAGCTTGACAGGGCTTTCATTAACATGAAGGCTCTTGATAACTGGGATAAAATATCCAGTGTAACTCTACCTAGACTCAACTCAGATCATCATCCCATCGTTGTTAGCTTCCTTATGAATGATCGAAAGCCTGTTCTTCCCTTAAAATTTATTAATGTTTGGTCCTCAAATCCTGATTGTGTCACTTTCATTTTTAACACTTGTAATTCTATGAATCATCATAATGATTCCTTTTCCTGTATGCACAAATTGAAAATTCTTAAACAGGCTCTTAAAGGTTGGTGTAAAACTATAAACTCGCAAATAGATCTTGATATCTACTATCTTGAAAATGAACTTAATAGGGTTCAAAATCAAAATACCAATTCAGATTTCAATATAGATCCTCAACTGGAAGAAAATATTTCCCTCAAACTTAACTCCTTGCTTACATTTAAGGATAATATTCGTAAGAAAATGTTTAGGACTAAATGTCTTACAAATGGCGATCGTAATACTAAATTTTACAATTGCCTTCAAAGAATCAGAAAGGTCAATCCTCCTCTTTCTAAGATTATTCATAATGATTCAATCATTGATTCAGAAGAGGCCATTACGGACCATGTTACCTCATACTTTTACCACATCTTTAATGGTCTATGAATTAATACTGAGCTTAAACATGATGTTATTCCATTAATGGTGGATGAAAGAGACAATGAGATGCTTTTAAGCATTCCACTAGATCATGAAATTAAAGACACGATATTTGAGATTAATCCAGACAGTGCACCTGGTCCAGATGGGTTCAATAATGGTTTCTTTCAAAAGCATTGGGATATTATCCACAATGAAGTTTGTAAACTTGTCAGGACCTTTTTTATTCATGGATCTTTACCTCATGGAATTAATGCTCAATTTTTAACCTTAATTCCGAAGGTTGAAAATGCCTCTGAGATCCATCAATTCAGACTGATTTCTTTGATTAACACTCTTTATAATATTATTACCAAAATTAGTGCGAATAGACTTGCTCCTATTTGCAATAAAATAGTTTCTTGGCATTAATTTGGCTTTATTAAAGGTAGTTCCATTCAAGACTGCATTTGTCTTCCCTCCGAATGTACCAACAGTTTAAATAAAAACACTAGAGGAGGATGTGTGGCCATAAAATTAGATATCAGAAAGTCTTTTGACACCATAGATTGGAATTTTATTTTCAAAGTTTAAAAAAACTTTGGGTTCAATGATACCTTTATTGGAAGAATTAAGACTTTATTTCATTCAGCTTTCATCTCTATTACGATTAACGGAACTCCTAGATGGATTTTTAAATGCTCTAAAGGTGTCAGACAGGGTGATCCCCTTTCTCCCATCCTTTTTGTTATTGCTGAGGATTACCTAAGTAGGATCCTCAGCAATCTGGTTGATCAAAGTAAGCATAAGACTATTCAAGTTGCCAGAAACTTAAATGACCCTACTCATCTTTTATATGCTGATGATATTCTTCTGTTTCTTAAAGGGTACCAAAAAAATAATCAAGTTTTCAAGTAAGCCATAACCCACTATGAGGAAGTTTCTGGTCAAGCTATCTCCTGGAATAAATCATATATTTTTTTGGTAAGAACTTTCCTGTTAGAAGAAAATCTACCATTACCACTTATCTTGGTATCAAAGAAGGTATCTTACCTTTCTATTATTTAGGTGTTCCTATATTTTAGGGTAGACCCAAAGCTAGACACTTTTCTAATATCATTGATCAAATTATTAACAAACTCTCTAATTATAAAGGGAAATCCCTATCCATGGCTGGGTGAATATGTTTGGTCAAATCCACCATTGTTTCTAAAATGGTCTATTCCCTTTTGATTTATAAATGGCCTATAGGAATCTTCAAAAAAATTAATACTTACATTAAAAACATCATTTGGACAAGAAGTATTTTCGAAAAGAAGATTGTCACTATTCCTTGGAATTCTTTTTGTAAAACCCTTGATAAAGGTGGCATTGGCATAAAAAATCTAAAGTTGTTCAATAGCGCTCTTCAGGCCTGTCTAACTTGGCGTATTATTAATTCCACTTCTAACGCTTATGAATTTTTGAACCATAGATTCCTTCATAAACTTTTAAATGGGAATTATAATTTCATCAACTCTTCAATCTATCCATCTATTAGAGACTCATACCATAGGATCATGGAAAATTCTATATGGATGGTCAGTGCTGATTCTTCCATTAATTTTTGGTGTGACATATGGCGTGGTAACCCCCTGATCTCACTGTTACCACCCAATGTTATTCCTGATGATACTAGTCAGTCAATAAAGGATGTATTACAATTACATAGACATAACCTCCCTGATTATATTGTGCAGATTATTGATAATAATTCCTTTTCTTCTGATGGGGACTTCCTTGTTTGGGAACCTGCTCGAAATGGAATTCTAGACTCTAAAATTTTTTTAAGCATAACTTTTCTGATGATGAATTTAATTATATTTGGGTGAGTCATTTCAATAAACCTTGGATTAAACCTTCCCGGAACACCCTTATTTGGTGAATCTCTCATAATATATTTCCTACTGAAATTACTCTGCAAAAATTCGGCATTCAACTTTGTTCTAAATGTCTCTTGTGTAATCAGCACAAGGAAGATGCTGATTATCCTTTTCTATCTTGTGCGGCGGCCTCTGCCTTATGGAATTATGTTTTTGAATTATTCAATTGCAGATGGATCTTAACTGAATCTATTTATTTGTTTTTTAAAAATTTTATTAGCCATGAAGCTTCTTTACAGGTTAAAAATATATTTCTTGCAGCAGTGGTGGAACTCCTGCATGAGATCTGGTACGTTAGAAATGATCTTATTCATTATAATCACTCATTTAGTCTCAATGCAAGAAAATCTAAGATTCTTATTACGATTAATGAAGACATCTCAATTCAAAAAGTCTGTTGCAACAACTCGGTTGGTGACTTTGAGATCTTTCGTTATCTCCGTGTTCCTGGAATCTACCCTACGCCCAAACGCTCCTTTGAAGTATTCTGGTAATCTCTGATGCCGGGATGGATCAAAGTGAACGTTGATGGTGCTTCTAAAGGAAATCCAGGCCCTTCTAGTTGTGGTTCTATCTTCAGAGACTCAGCTGGCCAATGTCAGGGTTGCTTCTATGTTGGATGTGGTCACTCTTCATCTCTGGAGGCGGAAATTCTTGGAGTCATTCACGTTGTTGATTTTGCGCTTCAAAAGGTTGGATAATGCTTTGGATTGAAAGCGATTCTACCACCATCATTAATGCCATCTGGAATGGAATCATTCATTTGGCCTGGCCTCTCACTACACGCTGGATGAATTGCTTGAAGACACTCCATGGGATTGATTACATTGCCACTCATGACTACAGTGAAGCGAATGCCATTGCTGATTCTCTTGATAACAAAGGAGTTCATCAGAGCATGACTTGGCTAGACACTCTGCCAGCTGATTTATCTTATATTTTCGATAGATATTGTAAAAAAATTCCATATTTTAGACTCTTGTAACCTTTTTAATTAATAAATTGTGCTTTGGTATTTGACCAAAGCTTTACCCTTAAAAAAATCATAGAAATAAAATGATAATTTAATTTTTGAAACTTTATATATGATACAAATTACAAAACCTCACACTCTACCCTTTCATGCATACAACCTACTAATAAATCCATGATAAAGACCCCCCACATTTAACTTGAAATGTAATCATGGAAAATAATTAAGACATGGATAGGTAAAGATGAATATAATTGTAATATATCTCACCTATCGAGTTTTCTATGTTTTCTAAGGCCTTAAAAAGAGGGTAAAAATTTTATAGTAGTCTCAATGAGTTTATAAAGGCTAAAATATTTATTATAAATTTAACATAATTCTTATACAATAAATTTATTGAAAAAAATTACATAAATTTTTATAATACAATAAATTTCTCAATACTCTCTCAAGAAAAATAGGGTATTTTAAGAATATGAAAAAAGGTTTAGAATACTTCATAGGAGGGTGAAATAAACACCAAGAATTCATTCATGGGAATATATTTCCATAACCTATAAAAATTCAAGTAATTGTTTGAAAATAAAAAAAATTATGAAAAAATATAATAAATCAATTAAACATTGTGTTTTTTATAATACAATTTTCCTAAAAACATTATGCTTAAAAATGGTGTTGGATATTAAATTAATCTCATTTTATTGAAAAAAAAACAAAATAAAGAAAATAAAATTGAAAAAAATAAATACAGCTAATAAATCTATACCATCCCCCACACTTAATTATTTAATTATTATCACTATAACCCAAACCTTATAAATGTATGTTTTATATAGATAAAAATAATACTATAAGGAAAATAGATATTAAGGAAAGTGAGCACTGAATTATTCATATTTTCGTGTACACTGGGGAATAGTTGAACTATTTTCTAATTGGACTTTAACTAAACTATAAGAAAAATAGAAATATTATTCATTCATTTTTTTAAATTAAAATATATAGAAGTAAATAAAAATATAAAAAATTAAATTTTGGGTTCCCTCCTAAAAAGAACTGTATTTTTTGTTTATAGTAAGAATTTCTTAAGAAACTATGAAAAATTTAATAGGGGACGTTGTTTCTTTAATTTGAAAAACTGTATCTAGACAGCTCCACTGTTTCTCTCTATGAAATTTTTATTTATTATCCTATAAAAAATGAAATATTTTCCACAAAATGATCAAGGATGAAATTATAGTCTATAAGAGTGGAAAATGATGTAGGGACACTTTTTTCTTCTTCCTCATAAGGTAATATAAATTCTATTCAGCTTTGACCATCTATTCCAATAAGTGGATATTATTTTAATTTAACTTAAGTGGACTACACTTTATATAATTCAAACTTTTTTTATCTTCCTCACATGAATTAGTTATAAATAAAATTGGTTACTCCATACTCTCTACTAAACAAACCACATCATGTGTGTAATCATTATCTTCCTGATTGAGAAACAATTGTATTGATTTTTCAATGTCCAAACATGGAAGTGTTTTTTTTTAATTTCAAATTGGGAAGTATCTTGACAGTATTCCTCCATACTATTTCTATATCCGACTAATTTCTCATTTATTAATTCATGTTTTCATTATGATAGGATTTTAGAAAAAAATTTCATCCAGGGAAGGCATTTGATGCATTTCTTCTACATTTTTTTATACTTCTAAAATTTCTTCATAAAAATTCATAAGGAAATATTCTCCTTTATAATTTAGTGGATATTTTAAATTCTATACCTTCCATATTATGAACTTATATATGAGTAAATTTTTTTATTATATTTTACTTTATATTTTCTATTCCATTCTTCACAATTCCATCTAACTATTCAATATAAATCTTCTTTAACAAATCATTAGTGTTTGTTTCTATTTATAATTTTCAGAATATAGGTGGTTAATATTATTATTGGATGAAATAATAAATTAAATATTAATTCTATCCCCATACAAAATTGTATATGATATGTTTTGGGTTTTATTCCTTGTGAGAAATTCTAATATAGATCTTTTATATATATGGATGGAAAATTTGTATTATATATTTATCCAATTCAATTTGTTTAGTAATAGTTTTGAGTTAATCAAAATGAATTTTTTATATTCGTTTAAATTAATATATAATGGGTTTATTTAATTATATAGTACATATCAAACAAAAAATTTAAAATAAAAAGAAACAAACATAATACAAAAGACTAGAAAACTTAATAAAACTAAGTAAAATCAATTTGTCCTCTTGATAATGGAACTAAATTTTTGATGCAAGATATGATGAGTCTAAAAAAAATATAATTTCTATGAATAAAATGAATACAATATAGTAAATATTATGGGTTGTATCAAGGATTTCTATTAACAATCAATGATCTTAGTTACAATATTTTTTATATTTTGTGTTTGAGATGAAAATTATAAAATAAATATTCTGGTTTGGAAAAAAAAAGATAAAAAGAGATAAATAATGATTTGTTAATGAGAATTAATAACCAATCCTTGGGTAATTTACCCAAATATATTCCTATATAATTTAATCTAAAATTGTTTTAATTTCATTTTGAATTAATAGGTAAACTCAATATTATGGATCTCGTCACCTCTCATTGTATCTCTAATTTAAGTATCATAATAATACAATCCATGAGTGAAATGATCCTTTTATTTCTTATACAGATTGGTATAACCACTAAATAACCACAGAGTAATTATGGGATACCTTAGATCCTAGATACTTAAAACAAAATCCACTCAAGTGAAGTATCTATCTGTAACCAAGTTGTAAGAATGAATACCAAAACACATGACTAAAACCAAAAATTAGTTATTCCTTGATCTATTTAAGTATATAATATTATGAATTAAATAAGAAAAGGTAATATATTATTGAAAATATAATAAAAGAATAAATATTTTAGTGTAATAATTATGAAATAGTTACAATTTTTATCTCCTCACTCAAAAACATACACTGTAATCTGAGATATAAAAAAATAATTGGAAATATTATAAAAATTTATTTGGATTAATCATTGGTTACTCCCCTTGAATTAACCACAATAGGTTAGTTCCTTATTATATAAATTACATAATCAAATTATAGAACATAGAAATAAAATATTATCTAATATCAAAGTTGTTTCTCTAGATTTTCTCCTTATGATCTCTTTATTCCTTTTAACTCATCACACTATTATTCCTAGAACACCTTCTTCCTTTGAGATCATTCTATATGAACACTACAACCTATGATTGATCCATGAATATTATGAATCTTACAAATCATTATTTACTAGTTAAGTTTCCTTACTTAACAAATATTTTAAAACCCTCATAAGATCACTAAAACTTATCTTTTTTAAGGGATATATTCACCATTTTTTGAGTTATTTAAATTTTCAATTTGACATTATTCATTCAAAATATTATTCTTTCCTTTCATGTCACCCATATGCATAATTATCTTTATTCACCACTAGAGATTAATTGAGGTTTTTGTCTTATTTTATTTTCTATAATGATCATGGTTGAACATGATGGAATGTATTGGAAGCTTCATATAATATCTTATAAAATTTTGTTCTCATTTTTTATATTGTTTCAAGATTTTATGATACAATGTGTCATAGTTTATTATGAATCTCCCTTAATTATAAAAAATTAGTATCACTTGTTCATATATTCATATTGTAAATGGAAATAACCATATCTCCATAGTTCATGTCACTATGTGTGATTGTATCGCTGGTTTTGATATCCTGATGTCAAAACCAATTACAGTTCATTTTCATTCACATTTAAAACACAAAACTTCCACAATATCGTATATAAAATCCCATTATTCTTTTATAAATGACAATACTCAAATGACTTTTAGTGACAGTGATGAATCCAATGATTTTAGTTCTCACACACCAATCACAACTATCAACTTCCCATGTTGTAAATGATTTCTTGATGCATGAGTATTGTATACCTAAAACAAAACATCTTGGTTGTTCTCTAATATTCCCATGTCATAATTGGATATTTATTTATAGCTTATGAAATCTATATATCCTCATTAATGATATATATAAATAGTTTATTATTAGTTTCTTATACCTTATGATATTTTTGTATTGTTTTTTTATCATGGGTGGAAGAATCCTTATGATGTACTATGTGATTGACATGACCCGACCTACCTGGGCCCTTCTTGAGAAAGTTGTAAGATGAACGTTCAACCCCATGATTTCCTATAATAGGCTTGTAACTATTGATAAGAACCAATAATGAATAATACACATATGGGATGCCTTAACCGCTAACTTAAAAACATCCAAAAAGCACTATGTCAAGATATGAAAGAATGAAAACCCATATATACATGTAGAACAACTGAATTTAATCATGAATTAAACTATAATAAAACCTCAATAATGTAATATAAACCAAATCCATAAACAAGGAAAAATATTAATCTAAATATCCCAATACAATGAAAACAATTATTATGTAAACATATGAAATCCATGTCATGTGAACACTAACATG
Source organism: Viscum album (assembly GCA_963277665.1). Classification (NCBI taxonomy): domain Eukaryota; kingdom Viridiplantae; phylum Streptophyta; class Magnoliopsida; order Santalales; family Viscaceae; genus Viscum; species Viscum album. The sequence goes on from OY728143.1 coordinate 1,368,539,105, forward strand.
AACACCACCAACAATGAACACCATAAATCCCTCATATGCACCAATGATATCAGCTCAACCATCCCACGTCCTAAAAACCTACCATTGATTTTCAAATCATATGTGGTTATAATTATCATTTAGGGGTGATTATAAAAATATGAAGTAGGATTCCCAAAAAATATATGAAATTATAATGGAAATTTAGCTAAACACAATGTCTCTAGACATGCATTTGAGATAATAAGGAAAACATTATTATTCATCACAGCTCAGCTCCACTAAAATTCTAGCATTATAGGGAACTTAAAATACCTAGAGAAATTCAAAAATGAAGACACCCAAAATATCTCACATATATTTCCTCCAAAATATCCCACAGTATCAATATTAAGGGGGAGATATTACCTATTATAAGACGTGTCAGTTGAGAGGGTAAGTGACCCATTTGGAAGAATCATAAAACATTGTCTATGTTATACATTATCTGAGAGAGTTACCAACTCAAAGTGTGGAGTACCCATACCTCATCCCCAAAATAAGGTTACCTACTATACTATATACATTGAAGAATCATACCCAGGAGTTAGATGTTCCCTAATAGGTTTACCTACCTTGTGGCCCCTCTAATCATTCACCCACACATGTCATCACCTCTATAAAGCTAAAATACCCCAACATACATGAAAATATACCTCATATGATAAATATATATAACCCATAACATTCTATATTGAAATTTACTTACAATAGAATACTCATATATTCAATTATGACACACATGTGAGAAGATATGAAAACTACTATTGACTTCCTGGTACTTGACATGTACTTCCTAGGTACATGACATATAGGCCTTAGGTGATAGTTGAGTGTGTACTTCCACCACCTAGCTTGTGTACATTCGAGCTACATTGTGTCTTCTAGTGGGATATAAGAGGTATGAGACCAATGTATTCATTGGGAATGTATCCTAGATACTTAGAGTCAAACCAGTTTGATAGACACAATGTGTTATTTAATGATACATGTTATGTGTAATGCTTTAGAGGTTCGTTGATATGTACTGTTGCATCAAATTCATAAAATTACTCTAAATTTTAATCAATACTAATTTATATATTAATAAAGAGTATCAAATGAAAATAATAATTACATAATAATAATATTATGCACTATATATCAAAAAGTAATATCATTTTATATTTTTAATAATAATGATATTCTTAATTATAAAAGTATTAATGTAATTATAGAACATTATTTTTAATAAAAAATGTATTACACCATTATAAATAATTTAACTTCACAAAATTGTGGAAGAAATAATTTTTTCACAGATTACTATGTCAGGAAGCAATTATTATTAAATTATGAATAATAATTTTTTTATTATCATCCATAATAAATAGAAAATATCATCACCGTAAAAGTTCAAAACACTCATTTTTTAATATTTGAAAAAATATTTTACCACACATGGTAATATTTGAATAATAATAATAATATTATTATTATAATGATATTTTACTTTTAATATTAATCGTAAAAACGTTTATAAATTAAACATTTTCCCATAAGAATTCATAAGTGAAATATTTCTTTTTTTATTTCATTTTATTTTAAAGGTTTATAATAGTAAAGATTTGTAAACATTAAATAAATTAATTTAAAAATTAAAATTTTAATTGTTTTTGAGAAAAATGTTTCTCCTCAGTTTTTTAAATTCTGTTTTCTTTTTCAAATTTTTTTTCTTTAAAACATTCTACCACCCCCTTATTTAAGACATTTTTTTGAAATGCATTTATTTTATATAAACATTCATAATTATTTTATTTCTAAAATTCTTCATTTTATATACCCTATAATTCATTCATTACTTTTATTTATTTGGGGGGTTCCCCCCATTCAAAACCATATAGGATTCCAAGACAACCTCAATTTAACATATATTATTATTTTTATAAATAATTAAAAATTTATTAAATGATTGATCGACCATGGAAAATAACTCAAATTAGTAGTAGGTCTCATTAGACCCAACCTATAATTTTCCATTCTACAATTAATCCAAAATATTAATTGGATAAACAATAATTTAACTCCAAAATATATGTTTTGTAATATTTAACTAGATTATAATAGAAGGAAAATATAAAAACCAAGGTTGACAGATGAAATATGTTAATCAATGAAAACAAAACCAATCCAATATGAATTTATATACCAAAACATTGGTGAACATAGGACATGGGGAGAATAATATAATTTTTTCAATTGAAGAGGAACCATTCATGAGAAAAATCAAGTAACTTTGAAGAAATAAACATCACTTGTAATAGACTGTTAAGATAAGACAATTATTCCCTTTTCTATTGAATAACATTCTCATAAATGATTCAATGTAAAGTATTAATTGAATAGAAATAATAAAATTCAATATGGAAGAAAAATTCTCAATTAAATATAATCAACCATCATATTTATTTTTCAAATATTCATTATACATTTGTATATTAACACCACAATGAATTAACATTTCTTTATTCAAGATTAAATCCGCCATGAATTTGTTTCCATGATACATCACATTTGATTCTAAATATTATAAAATATGGAATGGGAATTGAAAAACCTATGATACATGACTAAAAACAATAAAAAAAATTACTACCAAGTTGGTGATCTCCAGTACTATATGATCACATCATGATCTCTGGTTGTTATCTCTACCTCCACTACAAATAATACAAATTAAATGGAGGGTTTGTTATTAATTAAGTATGTATGAATAAAGTGTCGGGGGGGGGGGGGGAGGGGGTATTTTACTTCAATTCTTATATGGGGTAAAATTTGAGTGATATAGTGGATAATTTAAAGGGATAATTATTTTTTTTATAATTCTCATCAGAAAGCCTTAAATTTATTCCTATCATTGAACAAAGTCCCTATTAAATACTAAGATTTTAGATTTTATTAGTGGAAAATCATTCCAAAATTATGGAGTTCTATAAAATTTTGTTGCTACATCATCACTGCATGATTCTTTCTTTTCTATGTCATGTGACATGTGATCACTACCTCACCACACACAACATAAAATAATAATAATATTAGTTTATGTTTATTTTCATATTTCAATTTGAGAACCCAGGGTAAAAATAATTTCCATGAAGTTATGTTTGGTCCCAAAAAATGTGGTCGATGATCTGGGGGGAGGGTAAATTGAACCATTTTAAAAATTAAATAAATTTAAATCAGAGTAGACATGTAAATGCATGAGAAAATAAGTAGTGAAAATATAAATATTGAGATCATTATTTTTATTTTTAGTTCAGATCAAAGTGATCATGCATATACTATTTACACCCAAAACACATTGAGAGTAATGGTACACACTAATAAAATCAAAATTTTAAAGGGGATTCACAACCCTATTATAAGACAACTGTTTTAGAAAAGGAAAAACCACACAACAACTCTAACATTTAATGGGGAGTAAAAATCAGCTACAACATTGATTTTTTTATCCAAGAGTCACAACCAAAATTTATCTTTTAAATGGTAGTGTAACCTGAAATTAACTTTTTAACCTAGGATTTGTATCCCAAAAGAAAGAATTCTTTTGGAAGGTAAAATCGTAAACCGTAAACAGTTTGAACACAAGATAAATGATTCAAATAATTAAGAACATATAAATGAAACTAATATGTATAAGTTGATGTAGAATAGTTAATACACATAAATTAATTCCCAAGATATGGATTAATTTATATCTTTAATATAGTATAGATTTTTCAGTTTGTGTTTCTCCTTGAGAGTTATCTAGTTTTATGAAAAAATGTTTTCGAAGGATCAGAGAATTTACATCAGTATTTTTCATATTTGTATATTTGTATTTGAATATAATATTCTGTATTTTTCCTATAACGTCATCTTCAATTAAATAAAATATGAAATATTTGAACACTAATTCTATAAAATTTCTAATAATTTAAAATAATAATAATATTGATACCTAGAATTATCACCATAGTTACCATGACATCCCGAATTCACACTTCCTGATTCAGTTATAGAAACTTGTTTTATATTTTTTTAATAAAAAGTAACTGAATAATATAAAATCATTTACACAATCAAGGATCTTTTACAGTCTAGGTTTTGAAGGATTAGACACAACATTACAATATATCATAGTTTTCATAATTTATAAATTAAGCATCTATTTGACATTACTCATTATTTCTCCTTAAATGGTGACATACACATTTATAACTTCTAAATATCTTGTGTTTTTTTTCAAAAAAATAGGTTGAGAATAAAACTTCCTATTAATGGGTTTAGAAATGAGTGAAAATATTTTTCTTCAAAATACTATAAAATTCTTTTGAAGGTTTTCCCTTTATATATAATATAATACATTTGATAAATAAATTTTCAATATATGAATCTAGGGTTTTAAAAAATATCCATAATAAATAATTTTCAAAATATTGGAAAATAAATATAATTTTTAAAACTCATTTTATTTCAAAATAAGTAACATTTAAAATGAACATGGATTTATCCTTAAAAAAATATTTTTAAAATAATAATTTTTATGGATTGAGAAGATACATGGAAACCCTTAAGAAATCCTTGGCGACATCGGAAGTATCTCCTTTAGGACAACATCCCCTTGAGTTCATGGAATCACTACATCCCTCATCATCACATTCTACAATCAAGTGCCAAGTTTTCATTTAAGAAAACATTTTTTATGACTGAATTTATCATTTATAATTCATTAAAGATATTTCAAAACATACTTAAATTATTTTTCAAGGAATAAAATAAGTTTATATCCTATTAAACTTTAACAAATTTGGTTTTTTAGAAAAACTCATAAAGGTTAGGAGAAATCCATAATTTTAGAAAAAACCCATGGATTCAAGGTTTAATTAATAAACACTTTTGAAATTAAATTTAAAATAATTAGATCTATTATTATTCATGTAATTTCATTGAAATACATAGTGAATGGACATAATTATATACATGTGTAACACCCCTAAATTTTAAAATAAATTTTATGCAGAAAATGAAAACTTTAACATTTCAAAAATACCTTTAAATTTTTTGAATTATCTTTTAAAGGGACTATATAATAATAGAAAAAAACCTTTCACCCTTAAATTGGTGTTTTATAATTTATAAACTCCAAGATTAATAAAATAAATATGGCATAGAAATTTGAAAACATAGATTCCTTTTTCTAAATAGAAATTAACCTAAAAATTTAATTTATGAAAAAAGAGTTAATTACATTTAAAACAAAAAATATAAGTTTAAAATTATATATCCATAAAAATTATTAAAGGATTTTATAATAAAACATAAAATCATAAAAAAATTTTTTTTATTAAAAAATATTGAAAAAAGACAAGTTCTTGAAAATATAAATTTTAAAATAACCCCTTACCTGAAATCTAAACAAAAAAAGAATGAGAAAAGGTATTCTCCACTATCTTACTTGATGATGAAGGTATAGAATGAATATATACATATGAGAATAGAGGGTTTTGTTCTATAGGGTCCTATCCAAGGAGAATAAAGATGAAAACCTTTATATAGGTGATTTTTGAACTATATATATAATATTAAGGGGAGTTTTTAGTCACTTGGATTATTTTACATAAATGTGTTTATATATGTATAATATATCCTAATATTATAAAAGAATAAGCATGGTTTTACACATCCATTAAAATAAACAATCTGAATCAGGTCAAGATTTTAAAATTTTAATAATCCAAAAGAATCCAAATTTTAAAATTTGAGGTTCTTGAATTACATTCCAGCTTATAGAGCCAGATTCGACATGGGTTAATAATATATATATATATATATAGTTTATTTCATAGAAGCAGACCCAATGAACTGAGAAAACACAGTACAAATAGTAGGTGATATTGGGTTGTTAAATTATATGCTTACATTACATTATATATATATATATATTATTTAACATTTCTGATTTATTTTAATCAAGCTTCTTCATAAAGCTTCATTGAAATATGACAGAACCCTTCAATTTTTTTTACATTGTAATCATAATAACGATTTAGTTTTATATGGTGATGTTAAAAATATTAAAGTTATGTTTTATTCATTTTAATCGATAGAAAAGTGGTGAAAATGATATATTTTTAAGAGAAGGTTGAGATGAATTCTTATGCGAAGTGTTTCATAATATTAAAATTTGGTAATCTTGTATTTTTGGTCAAGATAATATAACAATGGAGGATACTATATTGATCTGGCCCACATTCTTTTCATCATGAAGGATGATCAATATCATTGGGAGTATTAAGGATGATATTGTGGCTTTTTCTAGGTAGAGATCAAAGAAAATGATAAACCACGGGAGATTGGATGGATCTGATTAAATCAATTGGACAACCATGTTTTAAAAAGATGATTTTTAAGTCGTATGAATAGTATCTAAGTCTCTTATCCCATATAAAACTTTAGTTTATTTGAGGTATTCTTAATAATTGATAGCATTCCATCATCATCTCAACCATTGAATTGGGGGTTTCATCTAGCCACACTCACACACACTTCCTCAAACAGTTATGTTGTCCAACATGGTTGTAGTGGCAACCCAGTGCACCCTATGCGCTCTGTATCTACTATTAGTGAGTTCTATGATCCCATTATCCTACCTATGGGTAGGAGATTAGTTAATCTGCTGTTTTGGTCTGGTGAAGGAAGACTAACTCCCAAACATGGTTGACCCCTAGGGTCCCACAAGTGTCTGGTTGAGGTGGTCCCATGATTGGATAAAGGATGGCCAATTTTTTAATATAAGGTATTTAAAAAAATAGTGAATATAATTATCATATATAAAATATTTATTTAATATATACACCCTTAATATTCTTGTCTAAAAAATTACTTTAAGTTCATTCTTCTACTAATTAAATACACTTACCATTTAAATAACTAATTTTCATTAATATGAGTTACATTACTATTTCTAAAGTAATATTTTACAAACTATATTATATTTTTATTTTTTAGAAAACCATAGTATACTAAAAAATAACAGTATTAAAATCATATTTTTGAAAATTATAATTTTTCACAAAAATAAAAGTGCTCTTAAATATTTAACTATCATTTAAAATACACATTTATTAATAAAATGAAACAGTTTAAAAAGGGATTGTAATTATTTTAAAATGAAAATTATACTTTCAAAAAACTATGAGTTTCCATATTTAAATTAAATTTTCTTTTAAATAATTAATAAACACATTAAATTTTTTATACAAAGTAGGTTTAAAAAATATATTAAGAACATATGATCATAAATTATTTCAAAATCATATTTCATTTAAAATAGAATTTATACTTTTAAATAATAATTTTGTTAAAACATAAAAATATTCTTTCACTAATAAAAGATTATAATTTTAAAAATAAGTAATTAATTTAAAAAATAAAAATGTGTATTTAGAAATATATATTTTTAAATATTAATATAAAACATAATCTAGATTATTTAACTCTAAAATTTTCTGAAAATTTCTTATATTTACATTTGATGAAATAAAATACTATTACATTCAAAGCCATTCTTCATGATTTGAATATCTTATAATAAGAACTTATTATTATTATAGAAACACATTTTATTCCATAAAATAGTATATAAAAACACATCTAAGTTTGTTTTATAATTTATAAATCAATATATTTATTAAATTTAATTAAAATAATACTATTTATAAATTCATGGATTGTTATAGTTATAATAGTTTTTAAATCAAAATGAATACCCATCCGATGCTATCCTAAATACCATCCTTAAGATAATAAACTACTAATAATTTTTTAATTATTTTAAATAGACTCTAAGAAATAATCATATTGGAATACTCATTAATTTTTTTTTAAAATTCCTTAAATATTAAGAAACAATTACCTTCTACCAAAATTTGAAATTTTAATAAATTTATAAAACCATTCAGATACAAATCTTTTAAACATGATTCTTTCAAAAATTTAATTCTATTTTAGAAAAATATAATCTATTTATCATAGTATATAAAAAATTAATAGGTAATTATAGAATAAATATTTGAATAAAAATAGGGAAAATAAATATAATGTGAATGAAAATACAAAAAATAGAACATAGGGTGAGTTTTTTATAGGGTAAAATATTTTTATAATGTTCAATGTTATATTAAGGTACACTGTTCTCATAGGGTCAAATTGACCATAAGTTATATTTTTTTTAAATAGTTCATTCTCAATAGGTTTCAATGTTCATGAGGTTTATTTTCATCTTGGGGTTGACAGTTCTTCATAGGGTTCAATATTTCTAAGGTTCATTTTCATTATAGGGTTCAAATTTATTTATATGGTTCAAATTTTTTAGGGTTCATTTATATTGTAGGGTTAAAATTTATTCCTATGGTTTAAATTTCTTCATATGGTATAATAGGTTTCAAAAAATAAGGTTTTTAAAGTATAAATACTAGAGATCATAGATAATGGGGCCAGAAACTTTCAAAAATAAAATATAGAAACAAATATATATTTAACAGAATAGAAAAATTATTAATAATAAATAAAAATAAATAAATAGGTAAATAACTCTATGATAAATTATAATTATGAATTTATAAAACTAATAATAAAATTCAGTTAAAACATCAGAATATGTTTTAAATCTTAGTTTTTAAGAAGGGTAAAATATTTTAAAAAAGTAAAATATTTAAAAAGGGTAAAAGTAGATAAAAAATAATAATAATATAAGTGTATTTTTATAAAAGTAAACACTTTCATAAACCTAAGTTATCTTACAACCAACTGATTGAACAATTCACCTTTTGTGATATCTTACTTAATTCTTCACTCAACTTCATTGTGAGAGGTGACATCTTTTTTTCAACATCTGGATATGAAATAAATTAATTCTTCCAATTTTATTTTCAAAATTTCTAACAATGTTAGTGGTATATATTTTACAAATAATCAATTGGATACATTAAAAATATATAACTAGGTTTTAAAACATAAAATCAAATTAAAAAAATACAATTATTTACATCGAATTATCAAATTAAACTGAATATTGAATTTAATCAACAATACATAAAAATTCTAAAAATTATGATAAATATATATATTTTTTAAATTAAGGAAGATTTTAATGTCATGAAATATAGTTTAAAATATTTTACAATATTTTTATGTCATATAAGATATTATATTTATTACTTTTTGATAAAAAACACATCCTTTGAAATGTTTTTATTGAAGCATTCTTGAGTTGAAGATGAAAATAGTTTATATATTCCTATATAAAGGTAATGTGTACACTACTAGAAATTTAATAATCATGAATATAACCTAGGATAATCATTTTTCTTGATAAAGAAACACATAATTAAAATCAATATTTTTCATTTTAGGTTAAAATAAGGGAATTCATTGCTTATTAGTCTATTAAATACCTCTTGCGTTTACACTTAGATTAATGAAATTATCATATAACATATGATAATATATTATATAATATTAATCAAAATGTTTAAAGATTAAATAGGATAGAATTACATTGAGGAAATCGACTAATATTTTGGAGTAAAAAATATTTTTCATATTTGAATATAAAAAGCATAGACAATTACATAATTAATTTAGATATAAAATTGGAAGAATAGTAATCCAAAACATCATTCAAGTGTATATTAATTTGTATTGAATAAATTTATGATGTTTGGATTTATTTTTATAATGTGAATGAGTTGTACAAGAAGTATGGAAGCATGAAAGTTGAAAAAATATGAAGCTTATAAAAATAGAAAAGCATTGGAAAAGTGTGAGGTATAAAATATCACATAAGAGTTGAATAAAATAGTTTGAATATTTAAAAATAGGGAAAATAAAATTTTTATTCCAATTTCACTATCAAAAATTCATAATTCTGTAATTTCTTATTAATGACTTATGAGTTTCTTATAAAGGCGAAATATTCCACTAATATTCTTTAAAAATGTTATTCAAAAATATCTAAAAACTCTCCAATGGTTCTATGTAGTTCATTTTTATTAAAAATTTGTAATAGGTAATTGAATTTATAGATTTTTTAATATCATAACACCAAAATAACTTAGTGACTAGCATAAAATAGAATCATTATCTCCAATATATATTCTTGAAATTACACCCATAAAAAATGGTTTCCTTTTAGAACATCAGTACGATTTATGTTTATAGATACTAAGACAATGATATTACATAATATATGACATTATAAACCAAATATATTAAATTAAAAAAATAAAATGAACCATAATAGAATGAAAATTATCTATCATCAAAAAAATTAAATATGTCTCTTAATCCAAACATAAAAATGCAGTAGTGAAAACAACAAATTTTAACTCTAATTTTATCAAGAGGCTTCTTATTATACTCTAGTAAACTAGAATCCAAGGAAAGTATTTATCTTTAATATGGATTCAAAACTATATATTGGCAATAAAACCATGATGTTAAAATAGACCACCATTAGAATAATTTGTTCAATATTTTCTATAAAACCATGGGAAACACACCATAAAGTTGCATCCATCATACCTTAACATTTTTCCTAAACACACACTATCAAACATACCACTATATGGATATATTTTTCTTCACTTTAAAATAGTATCTTTCATTTATTCTCATAATTTTAACCTTCACTCCATGTATTAATAAAAACCACAAACATGATCATAAATAGTTCTAATGAAATTAAATCACACAAAAACATGTATTACTTATTATATCTTAAAAAATCACACAATTCTTCCAATATATAAAAAGTAAATCAATCCCACATGTTTATCTTATAAAAAATTAGAAATATCAAATTTATAAATAAATCAATTTATTATTATATTAAAAATATAATAATACATATTAAAAGGGAAGATTAATTAATTAAGGAGATCCTAAGATATATTTTTACTTACTAAGATGGTGGAATAATTGAGTACCATTTCATTTAAAATTTTAATAATATTTATTTGAAAACATTCATTACTAATTAAGATTAATAATCCCTTTCTATTTCTGTGATATTTTTTTTTTCACGTAATTCAAATAAAAAACTATCAAATAGAAGATATTTTAAAAAAGTTTTTACATAGTTTGAGTGACTATATAATTGGTATGAATAGATCTATCCAATCCATAAAATATCACTATTATCATATCATTATTAGAAAAATATGAATAATTTTTTTAGAAATTGATTAGAACAACATGTCTCTAAACTGTAATATTTTTCTCCCAAGAATATAAAATATATTTAAGGTATTTTAAAAAATAAAATGCTAAATAATATCTATTTGAATAAAAAACAATAGACATATGTTTCTTTAAAAATAAATAATCTTTAATAACACTAAACGAGAAATATACTCTTCTCTAAAATATAATTAACCATATAATGACAATAAATTATTCAATTAAAAAATTTAAACTACCTCAATGAGATCAAAAAAACATATAATCTTATTATATAATTATTTTAAAATATAAAAATGTACTTTTATATGATAAAAAGTTTCATACACCATCAAGAAATAATTATTCAAATAAAATCATGTTTTCCAATTTTGAGAAATTGGATATAAAATAAAATCTTTAAAATTATTTTTTAGGTCACTAATAAAGTATTGATGAAATATATATATAATATAAGATATTTCAATATATATATATCAAAAAATTCATTTAGAGTCATATTAACTCTATCAAATAGTTACTACTATTTTTTTTAATTTTAATTTCTCTTAACTTCTTTGATAAATTTTTTCTTAAAATGAAATCTTAGTTATCCATCATAAAAAATATAACTTACTTAAATAATGAGTTCCTTTTTATTATTACATCAGACCATTAAAATTATATATGAATCGATCACATTAATAAAAAAATATTAAAAATAGGACATATTTTCATGTACTTTGCGTTAAAGATGTAGATAACCCACTAAAACCACACCAATTTAGAAGAAACTAAAAATATTTTTCCTCTTTAAATGATACCAGGTACCCAATGTTATATTATTAGATCATGGTGGGAATGAGGAGAAATATATATACCTATTTTTCATCTATATGATACTCGATATATGTCTACAAAGAACCCGGTACTCCGCTTCTCATCCACCTCTAAGTTCCTCTATGAATCTATATATGTACTCTAACTAACTTATAACCTTCACAAAGCCTCCTAATAGAGATTAATAATATATTATTAACCTATTTAAAATATTTCACCAATAATTGCAGTAAAATCCAATAATAGTGACCGTGATCACAAGTAATGTTCTTATTTGAGAAAAATTACTTCTTAGAAATTATTCAACAGAAAAATAAATCCATATTTGTTGTATTAACCATATTTTTAGTATTGTCTATTATATATAAATATCTAGAATATAAATATTCATATTTTTTTAAAAACCTCTTGAAAATCAATACATCATTAAAAATCAATATATTTTATTATTTAATATCTTTTATTCTCCATATTTGAATCTTTTCTTCATCACTTTACATGATATTCATGATAATATTTTTCAAATGTTGATAAAATAAATATACCCCCTAATATAGGGATAGAAATAAGTACTTGTTAACTGGGTACCCAATACTACTATACTCATTTAAATAGTTTTAGGATAATCATTAAATGGGTATTTATAGGGTTTGGGTATCAAATTGAAAATCAGACTAGTAGACATGTAGCGTTAGGGCAATAATCTTAGGGAACCATAATTCCCCCCCCTGATTAGGAAAATTATTATTAATTAATAAATAATAAATTTCTAAATTATGATACAATTTTAAAAAATATTTATTTATTTTGAGTTTGGTTCATATTATATTTAATATCAAATTTTAAATTTGAATCTGTTGATTACATTTTATTAAATAAACTATCAATACAAAATACATTTAATTAATTTTATGATATGTTTATTATAGGTTAATATATAAAATTTAAATATTTTAATTTCTAATTGGTTAATTAAAAGGTTTAGGGTAGTTAAATGTGTAGTTAAAAATATAATATGGTAGGTTTAGGGTAATGAATTTATAAAATAAATGGGTTATGGTAGAGTTAGAGTTTTATAAAAATGAATAAGTTGTGGTTTGGGTACCAAATATTTCATGGCTACTCAACCCATTTCCATCCCTACACTAAAGATGAATTTTTTATTCTTGTATAACACTTTTTTCATATATCATTATCCGTTTTCATCTTTGATTTTATAGTGAAACCCCCAATATCTAATGATAGTATATTTTTATTTATGATAATTATATCAATTTTTTAAAATAATAAGAATAACTATAGGGAAGGTAATTATTATAAAATCACCTAATACATGATATGAAAAGGAATGAATTTTTTTTCTCAACCTCAAATTCTAAAATATTTCTTCCAAAAGCTTTTTTTGATGAAAACATAATCCACTAAATCCCATATTGAAATAATCCTTTATAGAAATAAACACCATATTAAATTTTCATTGATAAAACTTCTTCTAGATAAAGTGATATTATATATCAATATATTTTAATGTAGTTTATTTAACTAAAATCTTTGATATGTTGATGAAACTTTGATTTTCACACCTAATAAGTAATAAAACCTTTACTTCACCTTTAAAATATTCCAAATGTGTATTTTTCTACCCCATTATAGTTATTGATTGAATTGATGAAACGTTTTAGACCTCATAAACACTCAAAGACACTAAATTATTATTTTTAAAGTGTCATATAACACATATATTCCCAAAAAATAAAACCCCATTTGACATTTACTTCAAATCATTAACATTTATTTCCCAATATGAATCTATAAAACTAAAAATATAAAGTCTTCATATTCTAACATATTCAATTACAGAATTTCATCCACTTCATTTTGATTTGTTAGAAACCAATGATTTAGTTCTACACTACCTTTTATATTTTTTATCAACCAACATACCGGGATAAGTTAGTTTTTTTAAATAATATTAATTAAGTGATTATGAGTGGTTATTTGGATAACCATAAATGGAGCACTAAATGTGAAAATTAATTTCTACCTTAAGTCACTATAGGATACTATTATAGTTTGTGTTCTCTAATAGAAGCATAAAACATCAGATAATGATGTGTAGGTATATTAAATGATGACATGGTCATGAAAAATAACACAGATAGAGTAATAGAAATATTTTTACCCATGGTTCAATATAAAACATGGATAAATATATATTAAAAATGATAATAGGACTATAATGTAATCTATGATTGTATTATAAATACTAATTATGTATGTTTTAAAACAAAAAATAGTGTTTTTAATAGTGTTAACCAATGATTATCCTTAATACACTATATGATTAGAGGAATCATATGGTAGACATAAATCAACTATGTTTGATTATGTTTCTAAATATTTTTTAATTAATTTCAATGGTAAAGACTAATGATGAATGTTTTTTTCATTTAGATAACATTGAAAATAGAACAATCCTACACATGCACTGATCATATGATTCTGTTAGATTTATTAAATCATGATCCTTTGATGGAGAGTTTTTAGAATGTGGTATATGTGTATAGGTTATTGTGAGGGTGATCCCAATTAATATATTGGGGGGGGGGGTTAGTTTTTTTATGGAAAAATAATAAATATGGTTATAGGTTAAAACTATTTTTAAATATAGGTAACAAAATCATTAAGTCCCCAAAATTATTTTTCTTCAACAAAATACATTTTAGGATTTATATAATTTGTAAAAACTTTTAACAGAAGGCGTTAAGGGCCTTAACTCCTTCTGTTCAAACTAAACAAAATATAATTACTATTTTTATTTTGTAAAGTATATGATTTTTTTTATTTTTTCCCTTTTGATAATATATATATATATATGCATATATAACATTTTCTTAATAGAATTGTACTTCTATTATATTCAACATTATTTATACTAATGTAATTTGAAAATATAACAAAAACTGCCACCTTGGGATCCCTTTATAAGGGAGGGTTCCCATGAAATCCTTATAGATTTTCGATGTGGGATTCAACTTCCCATTTTCTAGTACTGAATAAATAATATATTATTATCAATAACAAATTATTAATATTTGGTAATAATTAATAATCACTTAACAAATAATTAATAAACAATGAGTTAATATTAATTTTAATTGGTTTTTAATTAATAATACTTAGTTATCTATATAAAATACATATAACATAATTGAAAGATAAATATAATGTTAAAATAGTCCTTAATAACATAAATGGTGGTTATTAATTATTTAAATATGTGATAAATAATAGTTATTAAGGTCTATATAAAATTTAAATACAACATAAATTTAACATCATTAAAGTTATTATAACATACATGTAACTACAATATAACACCACTATAATATAAAAACAATGATATTAGGGTAAATATAATGTAAATAAAAGTTATTAATAGCAAAAATAATAGTAATTATCTTCCAAATAATGTAGGTTATCTATAAAATATTTTTTAACACCCCAATATTTTCTATGTGTTTCCTTTGAAATAAATTTGAAGTATTCAATAGCTTTTTTAACATGAAACATCGAGCTTTAAGTGTACTATGGTATACTATTAAAATATTTTTATTTAAATGTGACCATTATAACATACCTGTAAATTTGGTAGGTATGAATAATAATAACCAAATTATAAAAAATATGTATAAATTATTTATATAATGGATATTTATTGATGCATAAGTACTTAATTTTCAGTAGAGTTGTTTTATACTACAAAAGTATATTTTCTTCAAAAATGGTATAATTGTATTTTGTGTTCATACATTATAAATATTTAATACTATTTTTAGGAATTTAATTTGAAAAAAATGAACATAATTTTTTAAATAATTATGAAAAAATTATCAAAGGGTGAATTTTTTGGAATTTTCTGAAAAAGTTGATTTTTTGGATGAATAGTGAATATACCGATTTTTAAAGAAAAATATATTTTCTTTTATTGTATTTTCAAATCTAAATTTTCAGTTATATTTTTTTAAAATTTTAATTTATTTTTAGAAATAAGTTAATTCATATCTTTTGGATCAATATTATACTTGATCTTGGTATAAAAATACATTTAGACTTCAAAAAGAATTTTTCCGAAAACCATTTTCCTTGTGTTTTTTATTAAATTATTTTAAAGTATTTATAGATATTTAATATTAAAAAATTGATTCCATATTTGGAATAATTAGATTTTTATTTAGTAATTCTAAAAATTTCATTTTTATTTAATATGAATTGTAACAATGGTAAAAATATTACTACCTCTGTAAAAAGGGTAAAACATGTAAATTAAGGTTAAAATAAGTGACAAGGACACAATTTTTCTTCTTAGTTATTATTATATATTGTTATTATAACCCTTATCCCCTTAGTCTAATCATTTAATTTTCTCTGGTACACTTTTCCTTAAATATGACTTAATAATATTTTAATCCTCCAAAACATTCAAGGTGTATCCCTCCCCACACTTATGAAAGTACACCCATCCTTTATTTTCTTTACAACATCTTGAGACAACTATATCAACTATAACATTCCCAATTCTCTTATAAAATTACCTATAATTGAATTAGAGGTTTTGGAATTCTTAAAATACAACTTGAAGGGTCTCTAAATAAGAATCAAAAGGAAGTTTACTGAAGAATAGGTAATCATCTTACCTAAACTATTTCAATTTATTTCTTCCACTATCTCATTTAAATATGTTCTATTCTTCATAAGATTGTCACGAACTGCCTTCACCGAAAGGAGGGAAGGGACAATAGATTGCCAAGCCCTTCCTTCTTTAAGTTGAAGGAGAGATAATGACCCCTGAGTCCCGCCTCCAGTAGGCCCCGAAGTGGCGACTATAACCAAGGGTATAAAATTTTCACAATATGGGAGGCATTACCATTTTTAGTTAACCAAGATTGGGAGAAAGAATGAGTCAACACAAAACACTACCAAGTATATAAAGCTCAAGGTAAAAACCAGACTACATGCATGCTTTAATAATAAAACTGAACAAAGTACAAGGACTCCAAAGTACAATACCAAACGGGAAAGGAAAAAGGATAAGCAGAATCCAACAACGACCAACAACAACTCCAACGTCCAGACTAGTAAGGTCCCGCATGGCCTCCGAAGCCCTCCTAGAAACCTGAAAGTAAACGTAGGGTGAGCATACAAAGTATACTCAGTAGGAAAACCTAAAGCTCTCGTGCACAAGTGGGGAGACGTCCTAAAGTCCCGTGAGAAGCAGAAGAAACATCATCTATCAAGGAATATATCCATCCCACCTCACTGGCCACACTCACCAAATAACACAAGAAGTAATGTAATAGTAAGAACAAAATATTTGGGTACCCTGCAACACCATTTCCCCCACTAGCTATCTGCTCATCCCTAATGGCAAACGTCCTAATGCTACCACGCTCTTCCTGCTCGCACACACCTGGGCCTCACAACCATCCACATCCATTCTTGGACACACCTGGGCCTCACAACCATCCATCCCTACCCACACACACCTATGCCTCATCCAGAAGACACCTTGAAAAAAACCTTCCAAAAGAGTCCTGGGCTAACAACACAATGATCAAAACCTACCCGAATAATCTTGGGTGTAAGGTCACCTCCATCCATCACAACCGAGGGAAGAGGGAGCAGGAAGGAGAGTAACTAGGGGGAAACACCCTTCCCCATGAAATGGGGTGTCCGACACTAAGTTACCAATGTGGGTGGGGTACGACTAAATACAAAACATACAGTTATACATATATTCCAACACACAGCCCAACCTATGGCTCCCCAACCGATACCAGCAGGTGCCCAAGCACTGCTTCCTCAGAAAACAGGCACACAACAAATAGTTCCCGGTTTCCTTATTCAAGTTATCATTTCATAATAGTTCAGTATGAGTTAATCCCTTCACTAATGGGAAACTAACAAGCACATTCACAGATGAAACAACAATTAAAACAAGAAGGAAATATTTTGGGAAAAATTTAAGAATTCACACCCTGTTTTCTTGTAAAGTCACAACAACTAGCGATCAAGTGAGATCCCTCGAAGTACTGGAAACAAAACAAACCCATAGACACATACACATGTCCCCAAAATCTAGGAGCCAATGGTTTCTCAACAACAGAGGATTCCACCCAAATTCATGTCACAATAGAGCAACCAGACAACCTCAGATTCACAACCAGCGAAATTATAACAACATGGGATCCCATCACCACCCATATCACCCCAAAAATCTATGCCCTCATCCAAGAAAACCATAAAGTCACCCGAAAATGGCCCATGAAATAAAACAACCAAACCACTACCACCAACATAATGCAGTACCTTGTAGGTATTTTAAGATTTAAAAGATTTAACACACTCCATGGTTTCAATTCCACTGGGCTTTAACCAGATTTATCACAAAAAAGGTTTGATCCTGGTGCTTTCAATTTATTTAACCGAGTATAAACAATTAACCAATTCCATGTTACATTTATTTAAACATCCAAGAGCACTGAGGTTCATTAGTATACAGAGAAAGACTACAAACGACCATTATTTTCAGTGATCATAGGCCCATATAATTCACAACACATATCAACATAAAACAGTACAACAGAACATCTATCACACCCCCTTCCTTCTTTAAAGGTCCATTCATTATCTTCATTATGTTTGGTTTCATCAATTTTCACAGAGACAAAAGCATACCCACCCCGCATGATGCACAGAAAGGAGAGACGAAGGAGAAAATCCCTATCTGATTGATCAAGGATCGACGTTATGTCCTCATGTGGACACTGTAAATCAGCAGGAACACTAAGGAAGCCGATCAAGGAAAACTTCGCGGGGTACAACTCATCTAGATGAAGGGTATTCCAAGTGCAGGGTGATAGAGAAAAAGAATACAAGGGAGAATAGAAGCCTTTAGGTTATAAAGGTTGAGATATAGCATCCCCAGGACGATTAAGATATAGAGAAAAACTCGAAACCGCGAAAGAAGCGGGATCGTGGGTTGACCACGCGGCTGGGCCACCCCACACGTCTAACTTAAAAGGTCCCCACCCTTCGGGGCGGTTAAAACCAACAAACACCTCCTTAACCAAGGAAGGAATCCTCACATGATGAGGTAGAGGTTTTTTTGAAAATGCGATTAAAGGCATGACCAAAACACATAGTTTTCCATTTAAGGAGGGTACCTCACCAATCATTTAATTAAATACCATTAATGGGCTTTAAAATAGTATTAAAGGGGGTCAAAACATGGTTTACAAACCAATTCGCACAAAGGAGGTGCTACTAGAAAACCCGTGGAGAGGTAACTGGTAGGATAGGTCTACCGGTAGACCAAGCTAACTATAGGCTGAGGCCACCGGTAGGCCGAGGCCACCGGTAGGATGAGCTACCGATAGGAC
The DNA here is from genome assembly GCA_963277665.1 of Viscum album. NCBI lineage: Eukaryota > Viridiplantae > Streptophyta > Magnoliopsida > Santalales > Viscaceae > Viscum > Viscum album. The sequence goes on from OY728143.1 coordinate 1,368,558,646, forward strand.
GAGCTACCATTAGGCTGAGCTACTGGTAGGCTGAGCTACTGGTTGGCCAAGGCCACGGGTAGGCCGAGCTAATGGTAGGCCGAGCTACCGGTAGGCCGAGCTACTGGTAGGCTGAGTTACCGGTAGGCCGAGGCCACCGTTAGGAGTCTTAAGCTTCACCAAAAAGCTAGGATAGCCTTCCAGACCACTCAGAACACCCCAAACATCAGATTTTCACCAAGTAATGGACCCCAAAACCCCGGGCCATTACGCCAGATATTTCTCAAACTATTCTCATCCCCGAGAATATAAGAACAAACCAGAAAGGAGAAAAGTGGGGTCCAAACAACCACCCTCTAAAGATATTTCTCAAGGGAAAACCCCTGAGTTGTTCAAAAGATGGAACAAAACCCCCTACATCCAGGAATACTCCCCCAAGAGTTATCAACCACAAAAATTCACAACAAGAACAAGAATCACACTATCCAACACCTAAGTTAGGGAGTCCCTTCCTACATGTCAGTATATTATCCTCTTTGGGCGACACTGACTCGCCTGCATGGGTTTAATCGCATCCACATTAATGCATCCTAATTAGAAGTCAGATTTTCCCATCATCACTCATTCGGAAACATAGATAACTGGGAATAGATCATCTAATAGCTAAGCAAAAAAATCATTTCATATATTAAATCACAAGGTAAAACATCTCAACAAAACTCAGAACAACAACAACAACAAGGAAGTCAAAATAGCTCTGGGCACTGAACATGTAACTGGGCCTCATGCTCCCAAGTGCTCTCCTCAAGGCCACCATGCCTCCACAACACACGAACTAAGGGGATGGTTCATCCACAAAGCACTTTCTCTTTACGATCCTTGATCTTGATCAGTATCTCTATGAAGGTCACATCGTTTTCGACATATAACTCTCCCCAATCGATGACGTGGGATTCATCATGTAGATATCGACAAAGCTGGGAGACGTGAAAGACGTTGTGAACTTTCTCCAACTGAGGTGACAACGCCAACTGATATTCCACCTCACCAACTCATCCCAACACCTTGGAAGGTCCGATGAACCTAGAGGAGAGATTACTCCCCTTCCCCAACCTTTGCTGCCCACGTTGAAGGGAAACCTTCAAGAACACATGGTTTCCAAACTCAAACTCCAAGGGCCTCCTCCTACGATCGACATAAGAATTATGCCGGTCTTGGGCTGCCTTCATCCTCTCACGCAAGAGCTGAACCTTTTCAGTGGTACCCTACACCACTTATGGCCCAAGAACAACTGCTTCCCCAATCTTTTTCAAGCAAACGGGTGAATGACATGGCCTTCCATACAAGGACTTAAACAGTGTCATGCCAATAGTGAAGTGGAAGCTATTGTTATAAGAAAACTCTACCAGAGGAAAGTGTTGTACCCATGATCCCCTAAAATACAGAACACATGCCCGTAGCATGTCTTCCAACATCTGGATCGTTCGTTCTGTTTTCCCATTTGTCTGAGGGTGGAAAGCAGTGCTAAGGCGTAGCTGGGTGCCAAACTCATGCTGTAATCCCCTCCAGACTCATGAGGTAAACCATTTGTCTTGATCGAAGACAATATATCTCGGAATCACATGCAACCACACCACCTCATTGATGTACTTCTGGGAAAAGGTGCTCACCGGGCTCTCCTCCTTAATCTCCAAGAAGTGTGTTGATTTTGTCAAATGATCCACCACTACCCAGATGGCATCATAGCCTCCCTGAGAGCTGGCAAGACCTGTGACAAATTCCATCGATATGTCATCCCACTTACACTCGGGAACATCTAAAGACTGTAACAACCCTCCAAGAAAATGATGTTCAGCTTTCACTTGCTGACACACCAGGCACTTAGCCACACACTCTTCCACCACCCGCTTTACCCCGGGCTACCAAAACTATCCCCTCAGACCTTGGTACATCTTTGAGACCCTAGGATGTACCGCTAAAGCTGAGCCATAGAACTCACAGAGTACACCTTTACACATTATCTCTGGAACAAAAATCCTCCCACAGAAAAGCATCTGATGCTGACCATCCTCAAACCATCCCTCAGGAGCATTTCCCTGATAAACACGATCTTGCATCACTTACATCTTCGAGTACCCCCACTGAGACTCTTCCACCTTCACTACTAATGAAGAAGCTACAGTCATCTGAAATAGACAGCCTCTTCCACCTTCCACCCTTACAAATGCAAGGTCACTAACTCTTCCATCGCTCTCCAAGCATCTGCAGATTCCCAAACTACTTCCTTCTGCGATTTCCTGCTAAGGGAATTAGCCACAACATTACCCTTACCCTCAGTATAAGAGATCTCGAAGTCATAATATTGGAGGAACTCAACCCATCTCCACTACCGCATGTTCAGATCCTGCTGGGAAAAGACATAATGCAAGCTCTTGTGATCTGGGAAGAGCACAAAGCGCTCTCCGATGAGATAATGCCGCCACAACTTCAGTGCGAACACCATGGCTGAATGCTCCAGACCGTGGGTGGAATAGTTACATTCATGAGGACGTAACTACCTAGACCCATAAGAGATCACTCCTCGCTGCTGTATCAGCACACATCCCAACCCAAGGCCATAAGCATCACAGAACACTTCAACAACACCCCTTCCTATGGTAATTTGAGTACTGGAGCACTAACCAGCTTCTCCTTTAGGTATCCAAAAGCTGTCTGGCACTGGTCTCTCCACACAAAGGCATGTTCCTTCCTAGTCAAAGCTATCAACTAAGGCACAACTCGAGAGAAGACGGGCATTAAACTCCAGTAATATCCTGCAAACCCCAGGAAACTATGAACTTCCGCCACATTCTTGGGTGCTGCCCATGAAATGACTACCTAGACCTTCGACGGGTCTACTACTATTCCCTTTTGAGACATTACGTGTCCAAGGAAATGTACTTCTCATGTTAAGAACTTTCACTTAGTCAGTTTCCCATAAAGATGGTGGTGTCGAAGGACTCCCAAAACTACCCTAAGATGCCCAACATGCTCTTACTCTGATCTTGAGTAGATAAGGATGCCATCGATGAACACCACAAAGAACTGGTCCAGAAAATCTCGAAATACAGAGTTCATTAGGTTCATGAACATAGCTGGTGCGTTTGTAAATCCAAACGGCATGACCACGAACTCAAAGTGGCCATATCTGCATCTGAAAGCCGTCTTCGGGATATCACCTTCCTTCACTCTCAACTGATGGTATCCAAAACAAATATTGATCTTAGAGAACCAACCTGCTCCCCTCAGATGGTCGAAAAGATCGTCTATCCTTGGGATGGGGTAAAGATTCTTGACCATCACCTGATTCAACCTCCGGTAGTCTATAAACAGTCATAGACTACCATCTTCCTTCTTTACGAACAAAACTGGGGCACCCCACGGTGACACGCTGGGTCGAACAAAGCCCTTCTCCATCAGATCGTCAATTTTAATCCGCAAATCCGACAACTCAGAAGGTTCCATATAATAAGGATCCATCAAGATCGGGCAGGCACCGGGCTGTAAGTCAATCCCAAACTCAACGTCACGTTGAGGGGGTAGAGTCACAACCTCAACATACAAGACATCATGGAATTCTCTTACGACCTCTGGGACATCCAATATTCCTGCATCCACTGAATCCACTAACACCCCATCCAACATAGAAAAGAGTGGATCCAGGTGTCGAATCCCCACCTGATAACTCCGCTCCCCAACTAAATCCACACATTGTCCATCCTCGTTGGAGAATTCCCTCCCTCTCCGATAGTAGTCGATGATGGCATGCACGGAGAATAACCAGTCGATGACTAGAATGACATTGTATTACTGCATCTGTAGTGAAAGAAGGTCTCCATTAGATTGATGTGGTCCCAACCTCAGTCTACATCCCTGAAAAAAGTAAGATACACTGTTCTGTCCCCCAACTGGTGTTCTCAACACTAGGGGCACAAAAAGTCTCTCGGTATCCAGACCCAGAGCATGGGCTAATCCAGGTGTAACAAAGGAGTGTGAAGCTCCCGAATCAAACAAGGAAGAAACAAGAGTGCTGAATAAACTGATCATACCTCAAACGACCTCTAGTCCTGCCGGAGCTACTAACTCTACGGCGTGAAACTTTCCACGCCCAGCTCCTCTGCCTTGCTGCTGTCGACCACTTCCCCGACCACACCCTGGTCGAGGTCCCGGAGGAGCACCCTGGTATTGGTCTCCTCCCACAAGGTCATCCCTCGGAGGGCCAGCGGCCTGCTGCTACGGCTGGAAAGGCCTCGCCGGCAACAGATGCTGCTGAGGTGGGTGATGAAACTGCCCACCTACACCATGTGGAGATTGAGTTAGAAACCTTCTCTGGATGTGCCCGAAAACTCTGTAAGAGAAAAAATTTGGTCCTGGACCCATGGAAAAGGGGCGAGGGCCAGAATCTCGGGACTGGGACTGATGATGCCTAAACCCTGCTTGTCGAAACCTGGAAGGCCCTCTTTCTAGAGACCTGCTGCTGGCCGCCTTCCCCTTTGATGAACTCAGATGGTTCCCTTCTCGTGGTGTGACTCCCTTCGAGTGCATCCTCTCTACTATCTCGTCCTTCTTATGTATTTCTAGGTACGTCAAAAGAGTTAAGGTAGTGACAACATACTGAAGAGAAGGACAGATTTCCTCCCATAACCGTCTTTCCTGATACTCCTCAGTCGGAAAGAGATCTGGGGAAAATCATAAGAGATCTTTGAACTTGATCCCCAACTCCCTCACTTAAATGCTTTCCTTCTGAAGGGATAGAAACTCCTATCTCTTCTCAGCCTTAACCGTAGATTAGAGGAACTCCTCACGAAATTTCTTCTCTAAACTGGCCCAAGAAACCTCTGCCTCTGTCTTCTCTCCTAGGAATAGAATCCACCACTGACGCGCTGCTCCTCTGAGCTGGCTGATGGAAAAAGGAATCCAATACTCCCTCAGAGAATGGATCAAAGAGAAGGTGATGGATAACACCTCGATCCATCCCTCCATTACTGAGTCAAAAATGCTGCCCTCGTACTTCTCGAGGGTTTTTCGCTGGAATGAGCACAACGTCCTCTACCACAAGTCGTCCTCCTCATTTTGGTCCATCCTCTACTGGTAAACTGCCTCGATCCGCTGGGCCTCAACCGCCCGAGTCGCTCATGGATAACGTCTGGGTGCCATAGCTACAAGTCAAACAAAGAATTCCTAAGCCTGAGTAGTAAGGGAAATTATTATTATTATTATTAAATTTTTCTCCCCAAGGTTCCCCAAATCAAATAAAACACAATCAATATGATGTATGTACCTTCCCTAGGGTCTCTACCCTGCAAGAAATGTAGTATCACTTGGTCGTTTGATAGGCTCAGAGTCTTTGCATCAGATCACAGGGGGCCCTAAAATCCCATGTCCTAGCTGGTCCTCCCTGGTCTATTTCATGTACCAAGATTACCTAACATTTTTGCCCTACCATCCCATGCAATCATCACTGTGCCTAACACCAGAATCCATCCTATCCCTCAACCTTTCCTCTGATACCATTCTGTCACGACCCTCCTTCACCGAAAGGAGGGAAGGGACAACAGATTGCTAAGCCCTTCTTTCTTTATGTTGAAGGAGAGATAATGACCCCCAAGTCCCACCTCCAGTAGGCCCTGGAGTGGCGACTAGCACCAAGGGTATAACATTTTCACAATATGGGAGGATTTACCCTTGATTTTAGTTAACCAAGATAGGGACAAAGAATGAGTCAACACAAAACACCACCAAGTATAGAAATATAAAGGTAAAAACCAGACTGCATGCATGCTTTAATAATAAAACTGAACAAAGTACAAGGACTCCAAAGTACAATACCCAACGGGAAAGGAAACGGCTAAGTAGAATCCAATAGTGACCAACAGTAACTCTAACGTCCAGACTAGTAAGGCCATGCATGGCCTCCAAAGCCCTCCTGGAAACCTGAAAGTAAACGTAGGGTGAGCATACAAAGTATACTCAGTAGGAAAACCTAAAGCTCTCGTGCAAAAGTGGAGAGAGGTCCTAAAGTCCCGTGAGAAGTAGAAGAAAAATCATCTATCAAGGAATCTATCCATCCCACCTCACTAACTAGGCTCACAAAATAACAAAAGCGGTAAGGTAATAGTAAGAAAAAAACATTTGGGTACCCCACACCACCATTTCCCCCACTAGCTAGCTGCTCATCCCTAACGGAAAACGTCCTAACACTACCACGCTCTTCCTGCCCGCACACACATGGGCCTCACAACCATCCACATCCTTGCCCGTACACACCTGGGCCTCAAAACCACCAATCCCTGCCCGCACACACCTTGGCCTTATCCTGGAGACACCTGGGAAAACAAACCTTCCCGAAGAGTCCTGGTCTAAAAACACACCGATCGAAACCTACCCGAAGAATCTTGGGTGTAAGGTCGCCTCCAGCCATCACAGCCGAGGGAAGAGGGAGCAAGAAGGAGATTAACTAGGGGGAAACACCCTTCCCCACGAAATGGGGTGTCTGAAACTATGTTCCAACGTGGGTGGGGTGAGACTAAACACAAAACATACAGTTACACATATATTCCAACACACAACCCAACCTATGGATCCCCAACTAATACAAGAAGGTGCACAAGCACTGCTGCCTCAGAAAACATGCACACAACAAACAGTTCCCAGTTTCCCTATTCAAGTTATCATTTCATAATATTTCATTATGAGTTAATCCCTTCATTATTGGGTAACTAATAGGCACATTCACAGATAAAACAACAATTAAACCAAGAAGAAAAACTATCGGGAAAAATTTAAGCATTCACACCCGGTTATCTTGTAAAGTCACAACAACTAGGGATCAAGTGAGATCCCTAAAAGTACTGGGAAAAAAACCCTAAGACATAAAACCATTTCCCCAAAATCTAGGAGCCAATGGTTTCTCAACAACAGAGGATTCCACCTGAATTCGTGTCACAGCAGAGTAACCACACAACCTCAGATTCACAAACAGCGAAAGTATAACAACAGGGGATCCCATCCCCACCCATATCACCCCAGCAATCTAAGACCCCATCCAATAATACCATAATGTCACCAGAAAATGGCCCATGAAATAAAACAACCAAACCACTACCACAAACACAAGGCAGGCCCTTGCAGGTATTTTCAGATTTAAACGATTTAACAGGCTCCATGGTTTCAATTTCACTGGGCTTTAACCAGAGTTATCATATAAAAGGGTTGATCCTGGTGCTTTCAATTTATTTAACTGAGTATACGTAATTAACCAATTCCATGTAACATTTATTTAAACATCCAAGAGCACCGAGGTTCATTAGTGCACAGAGAAAGACAACCAACGGCCATGATTTTCAGTGAGCATAGGCTCGTATAATTCACAAAACATATCAACATAAAAGAGTACAACAGAACATAGATCACACCCCCTTCATTCTTTATAGGTCCGTTCATTATCTTCATTAAGTTTGGTTTCATCAATTTACATAGAGACAAAAGCATACCCACCCATCATGATGCACAGAAAGGAGAGATGAAGGAGAAAATCTGTACCTGATTGATCAAGGATCGACGTTAAGTCCTCGTGTGGAAACTGGAAATCCGTAGGAAATCCAGGGAAGCTGATCAAGGAAAAATTTTTGAGGGTACAACTCTTCCGGAGGAAGGGTATTCCGAGAACAGGGTGATAGAGAAAAAGAAACCTAGGGAGAAGGGAAGACTTTAGGTTATAAAGGCTAAGATACAACATCCACGGGATGGTTAAGATAAGGAGAAAAACTCGAAACCGCAGAAGAAGCGGTATCGTGGGTTGACCACGCTGCTGCGCCACCCCACACGTCCAACTTAAAAGGTCCCCACCCTTCGGGGTGGTTAAAACCGATGCACACCTCCTTAACCAAGGAAGGACTCCTCACAGGATGCGGTAGAGGCGTTTCTGAAAACACGGTTAAAGGCATGACCAAAATGCACGGTTTTCCATTTAAGGAGGATACCTCACCAATACTTTAATTAAATACCATTAATGGGCTTTAAAACAGGCTTAAAGGGGGTTAAAACATGGTTTACAAACTAATTCGTGCAAAGGAGGCACTACTGGAAAACCCGTGGAGGGGTCAACTGTAGGCTAGGCCAACTAGTAGACCAAGCTACTAGTAGGTTGAGGCCACCGGTAGGTCGAGCTACCGGTAGGCCGAGGCCACCGGCAGGCTGATCTACCGATAGGCCGAGTCCACCGGGAGGCCGACCTATGGGTAGGACGAGCTACCGGTAGGCCGATGCCACCGGTAGGCCGAGCTACCAGTAGGCCGAGCTACCGGTAGGCGGAGCGACCGGTAGGCCGAGGCTACCGTTAGGAGTCTTAAGCTTCACCAAGAAGCTGGGATGGCCTTCCAGACCACCCAGAACACCCCAAACATCATATTTTCACCAAGTAATAGACCCAAAAACCCCGGGCCATTACAAAGATAGTATATTTAGTATACTAAATATACTGAAATGTTATTATGATTATGAAACCACTATTATCCACCCTCATTTCCATAAAATAGAAAATGAAATTATAGCTCTTGTGTACGTATATACTACAACCTCCATATAGTAATGCAATTTATTTTCCATCACCATAATTCATGATTGGTTATTATGAAAAATTTAATGTTTACGTATTACATTCATGAAATAATTATACTCATGGAAATATAATATCTTATCAACCTTCTTACCTTTCCATACATTGAAAAAAATAACATTGCTCATGAGTACGTATGGACCACCACCACCACAAAGCGGTGTGATTTGTCTTTATTTTTTTACATACATGGTAAGTAATAAGGATAGATTTAGTAAATATAATATATATATATATAAGATATAATAATTCTTTTAAAGGTTAATTATTTTTTATCTTTCTTTCATTACATTGATTGAAAACTTGTAGCATCACTTGTGTGTACGAACAGATTAACGTCTCGATTGAGTGATATAATTTATTTTTCATCAACACTTTATATGAATCATTATTAAAGTTTATATAAAGATTAAATATGATAATCATTAAATTATTATAATTATGGATATGGTGGAACCATGATCAAAGTACAAAGACCAGAGCTTCTAATTGAAAACCAATGTGAAAAATGAAACAGTTATAACCTGAAATATTGATTTTAATAGAGACTTGTTAATAAAAGGGTGATAACATGTTATAAATAAATCATATTTTGTATGATATATATTAATATATATCTATAATAGATTTATAATAAATCAATATTTATTATATTAGATCCTTTAATTCATACGAAGGATGGCCAAAATTTAGGTAAGATATTTATGTTTCTGTCCCATTTTAATTGAGATTGTTTAAGATTAAATCTACAAAGATGAAATTATATTATCCTTATCTAATAAAATCCTTTATTTTTTTTATTATATAGTTTTTTGGGTTTTCTATTTATTAGTACCATTTATCTCTCTTTGGTAATTAAAATTATTGAGAAAATTATTTTAAGGAAAACATAACTTAATTTCCTCTTTGGTCAATGAACTTTTTCATCCATGTAAATTATTCTAAAAGTTTTTTAAAGATTTTTTTCCTATACTTTAAATTTTTTAAGAGGTAATTTTAATTACATTTTTACTTAATTTTTAAAGGTTTAAAATGAATATTTTAATGAAACATTTTTTGAACAATTTGTTATCAAATTTTTATAAAAGGGTGAAAAGAATGTTTTCTTTTAATGTATATAACAAGGAATAATATTTTTACCATCATGAAAATTATTTATAGAAATTAATACATTATAAGTCTCTATATATCATTAAATCAATTTTTCCTCTTAATATTTTTTAAATAATTGGATTTTAAATAATTGATTTCAAAATTTAAATAGAATTTTCTTCAAGAAACATTATTGTGAACTACTAAAGAATTTTTCATATTTCCTATCTATGATATCTAAATCCCTGATAAGGGGATGGGTGAATCAATGATATATTTTTCATTTAAGTTTACTTTATTTTGAAACAACCTTTGCCTCTAATTAATTATTTTTTACTTTTTTTGAAAATAAAACAATCACACATCTACATGATCAAAATTATTCAAAATTTTCACTTATCAATAAGAGTAGATATTCCCTTAGCGTGATTTGGAATCAGTTTTATACTAGATAATACACTAGAAAATAATCCAATTATATAGATACAACAAGTATTATATACCATTACAAATTTGTGGTACAATGATCAATACAATATTTCATGTGATTCATTTAGTACGTATGATGTAATACTAGTTTGTGTAACAAGTAATGAACACTAATTAGTTGGTACAAAACATGTTCTTGTGATTCCTTATAAACATTCACTTGAATAGATTCAAAAATAAATTCTTCACTTTGCTACCCATAAGCAGTTAATAATAATCTTTCTGGAATTTTTTATGAAAACATAGTTTGATAGATCAGTTGGATTTCATATTCTGAAAAATAGATAAGAAATAATACCTAGAAACAATTTTGAACCAATTCAATGTTCCTCAAAATTCTATGTTCGATGTCTTGGTCCAATCTGGTAACTCTATGCACTATTATTCTTTATTCTTATTATATCTGGAATCTTTCTCAGAAATATCTATATAGAAACTTTTTTCCACTTCAAAACATTCAACGCTTTCAATATCTCTATTCACATGTGAACAATACCAATGTCAAAAAGTACAATGTACTTAATTACTATTTATAGATGTTCATGGAGTGGAGTGGGAGGGAATATACTTTTATTTTCCCACTCAATTAAATTTCATTAATTTCAAATTTAATTTCCATTTTGACTTCATCTTTGACCTCTTCAGAGCTTCTCAAGTCCTCTCGATTATTTTAGAAAAATATCAAATATTCCCACATCATTTACTCACATTAAAATTTATAACCACTTTTTAGTATGATACCAATTATTTTTATGATTATTCATCATTACAATGAAAACATATTAAAGATACAATAAGAATTATTATTTTGTTTCATACCAACTTCTAAATATAAAATAGTGAAACCATTATTCAATAAACATTTTTTCAACTTCGTTAGGCTTATGATTCTTTTATTTTTCTATAAACATTATTGAAACTTCTAAATATATAATCACTTCTTGTAAGAAATTCAAAAATATATTTAAACCCATTTTTAAAAAACACTTCCACAAAAATATTTAGAAAATTACCCTTTTCTTCTTTTCCTTAGACTGATGATCTTGTGTTTGTTGAATTTATCAGTCTCGGACCACAACTGATGGATCAGTCTCTATCTCACTCTAATAGATCTGTATCAATTATAGTTCAATGAGTCTTGAACTAACTGAGAAAAAAATAAAACTTTTGTTATTTTGATCTTAAACCAATTGAAAAATAATTCAACCTAATGAAAATGGTTGACTACATTATTTATCATCACCTAGTTGATCAGTACCAATAAAAACTTCTTTTTTATCTACATCCAAAAAAATTCTTACCCCCTATTGATCAATGGAATACCAAATTAGAAGGAACAATGTTAGTAGTGAATAATTTCATCTAAAATTACCAAATGACGATTTATCCTTATGACTTGTTCATCCGGTGAGTTAAACAGTTTGATGGATCTGAAAATCTTATGGATCGGTCGATCAATGAGTTAGAAATTATTTTACATTATCAAGTTCAACATACCCTACTTTTCTTTCTTCACAATATTTTTATTGTGTCATAAATCTTTCATGACTTTTAGAATATTAGTATCAACATAACATGTCTAACATAAGATACCAAACATATCTTCTCCCCCTTTATTTCATAAGGCTTACATCACAAGTTTCTCAGAAAAATAATTATTTTTTATAACTATAAGATCAAAAAAGTATCAAAATAATTAGTATGAAGATATTTAGTCTTTCATAAAACTTATCATACATATCACAATTGTTTTTCTAGACCTAGTTTGATTCTGAAAAATAATTCACTGAAAAAAGTTATCCAGAATAGAAAACTAAAACAAAATAAACTTTTTTTTATCAAAAGTACATTTTATTTTATAATTACTTTGAAACATTTAATTATTTTAGTCTGATAATTAATCTTAGAAATTACGTTTTTTTCATTTTAATAACAAAACAATACAAAATAATCAGCACAAACTTTTTTCAGCTTCCAAAAATAAATTCCATACAACTTTTCCCAAAAAATATCCCCTTTTGAATTTTTTGTTAACTGAGGTTCATAAATACATGAACTTTATAACCTCAATCAATATATTACTTATCAATAATTCTAAGCCTATGTGAGATAACTTGTTGTAGGAAACAATACTCATTAACAACAAAACCTTACTGTCTATAAGTAGAAACTTACAAAACTCCTTAAACTTTCAAAACATATTTGACTTTCACCTACCAAAACATTATTCACATAACTATAAAAAGTTTCCTAAAACCAATTCAACAAACTGTTAGAATAGTTTTCATAATTACATGATGAGATCACAACATACCCCTTTTAACCCCCCTAAATACATGATTTACTTAAAAGGTTTATCACATACCAATAGATAGATTTATGAAACAATTACCCCCTTGAAAACACTATCCCAAGTCTTAAATGAGATATTCTACAAAAACAAATTCCTCAACATTAGATTGTAAGAGGTTAAAAACCCATGTTCAACCTTATCTTGAAAAATGATTCCTTTAGTAATGGTTTTGTGAATATGTCAGAAACTTGTTTCAATGTAGGGACATACTGCAGTTTCAATTAATTCTTCTCCACATGATCTTTGATGAAGTTATATTTGATATCAATATGTTTTGAATGAGAATGTTGTTTTGAGTTTCAAGTAAGTTTGACGGTAATATGATTATCATAACTAAATAGTAAGTGTTTCTTCACTTCAATGATTAAGTCTTCTAATTGAGTATTCATCCACAGAAGTTGTGTGGTAGCTTGAGTGGAATAACCATACTTAGCTTCATCCATGCAAAGAGTTACTTAATTTTGTTTCTTAGTATAAAAACTTACACTACTTTTCCTCAGAAAGAAAACTCCACCAGATGTGGATCTTCTATAATCAATAATTCTTACCCAATAAACCTCTGAATACACAAACAAGTAAATTCTTTCTGAGTTATCAAATATGATTCTGAAATATTTTGTTACTTTGATACATATAAGAATATTTTTCCTAGACAACATGTGTGATTCTCTCGGAGCACTTTTTAATCATGTAGATAATGTAACAAAATATATAATTTCTATTCTTGAGGTAGTCAAATATAAAAAACTTCAAATTATCTTTCAAAACTCTTTGAAGTAAACTTCTTTACCTTCTACATATATATTCAAATTGGTTCCCACTGAAATGTATGGGGAAATAAGTTCTGAATTTTACATTACAAACTTCTTAAGAATTTCCTTATCATACTTTTCTTAGAAATAAATATTTATTTCTTCTTTTGTGATATTTTTAACCCAAGAGAGTATTTCATTTCACCCAACATAAAAATCTAAAATAACTTTTTCATATCTTTTGTAAATTTTTCATAGGTTCTTTAATCATTATCATAAAATATAATGTCACCAACATAAATAATTACAATAAGGTAAAACTCATGAATCTATTTTATGTACAAATTTATATCAACCCTTACTTTATTAAAACTAATCTTTCTTAAGAAGGTATCCAATTTGGAATACCATTCCCTCTGAGACTGATTTTTCCTATACAATTATTCATTAAACTTACACACATAAATTTCATCCTTCCCAATAACAATGAAAGACATCTATTAAATATAAACATCCTGATCAGGTTCACAATTAAAAAATTCTTACTTCACATCCATATAATTTTTTTAAATTCATTTTATAGAAATAGAAAAAAGATTCTAGTTGTTTCAAACCTTTCTACTAGAGTAAATGTCTCATAAAAATCTATGCCTTTAATCTATGTGTAACCTTTGCACACTTACCTTGTTTCGTTTCTTATCACTTCCTCGTATTCATTCAACTTGTTCCAGAACACCCAATATGTACCAATAACATTTTTTATTTGTGTTGCGTATGAGTTACCAAGTATAATTCTTCTTTATTTGATCATACTCTTCATTCATATCTTCAACCCATTTAGGAATCTCAAAATCCTCATTCAAATCTTTCGACTTAACACTTGAATATAAATAATTATGTGTAATAACTCTTTATGTTTTTCTTATCTGAACCTTTTTATGAATATCACCAATTATGTTTTGATATTTCACTTGCTTCCCTATCCTAGGATGATATGTAATAAATTATTATTTATCACTGGAGATGGATGAGTCTAATTATTAATATTGTGTTGGATTACAATTATTTTCTTCTTAATTTGATATTTTAACAAAAATTCATTCATTCATTCCATATTCCTAATCTACATGTGTTTGTGACACATCTTCCTTAACATTTTCAATAACTTTCACTTCAATAGAGTAAACTAATATTCTAATTTATTTATTGAAACATCTATATCCTCTTCTATCCAAATAATTTCTAAGAAATATTTCATCATTACCTCTCTCATAAAACGTTCCAAGGTTTCCACATTTCTAATTTTTTGATATGGAACTCCCAAAAACTATTAAGTGTTTCAAACTTGGAGTTTTATTATAAAACATTTCATATGGAATCATATCATAACATGGCCTATAGAAAATTCAGTTTTGAATATAAATAGTTATGCTCATATCTTTCCTCCAATTGTAATAACAAATACCATTTCAAGTAACATAGTACACCCAATTTTAACTAAACTTCCATTATTCTTCTCAGAAACACAATTTTATTGAGGTATTTATGGTGTACTAAAGTCAGGAAAAATTTTATTTTTTAATGAAATTTTTTGAACTATTCATTCTTGTATTCACCATTATTATCGGTTCTTAACTTATTCATAGGACACCCACATTCCTTATTATCACTTCTCATAATGCTTTTAAACATCTTCAGAGAATCTGACTTATGTTTCAAATACATAACAAAAGTAATGAAAGTAAAATCATCAATAAAATTAATGAAGTACTTATCTATGAAAGTTGATTGTTTTCTCATTATCCCATAGATATCATAATGAATATGTTATACAGGTTGAGTTTAGTGAATATCAAATTTATTATACACAAAGTTGTTAATATTTCCTTTTTAAAAAACAATGCAACACCAATATCTTCTTCTTAACATATATGGAATACCACAGACACTATCTCACATTGATAAATTTCTCACATTTCTCTGATACATATTCCCCTTATATTTATTCCGCAACTTATTTTTTCCATCATGCATAAGTAACAAGAGTTATGAACTTCACCAACTTGTAACAAGTTTCAATTGGTGTGTTTTGGTCTCTGGTAAAAACTTCTACATCTTCTTATATTTTCAAAACAAAACCATATTTTCTAAAAAAAACTTTATTTCCTTAATAAAAAAGTTGTAAAACAATTAGAATGTTGTGTTTCATCCCATATTCGAACCAATATTTCTTAGACTTCAACTTTTCTTCCCCAATAATAGAAAATCCAATAACTTTAATTCTAAGAGACTCCTCATTGAAAAATGTCACTATTACTTCTTTAAAGACTTTCAAATTACTAAATAATTTTAAGTATCTAGTAATATGAGTGGAAAACCCGATATCTATGATCTGAGGTATTTCATCTTTTGTAACTTTGAGAGCGATTTCTATAATATATTCTTTTTTCTATCCCATTATATGTCTTCACCTCTGACTTATGAGAAATATTGTAATCCTTTTGTTACGCTGATCACAAAACAAAACAAAAATTTTGAAATATTTCCAAGTTTTCACATCTTTTACAAATATTTTCCAAAGTTTTGAATCTATTTTAAACATTGACACCAACCTTATTAGGTTTCTTCAAAATATCCTTCTTATATTTTTTCCTTTGATAGGATTGACTCCCCATAAAACTTTTCCTTATATAATTCGTGGAATAGTTTTAATGTTATTGATTAATCCAATAATTATTTTCTATATTCTTGAATCAACTATAATACTAGTAGTACCCATAAATAGACTATTTACCTCAGTAACTTCCATACTATCTAGAGTTATGAGCATGTTTCTCAACAACCTTATTTTCTTTATCATCAAAACTTTTTTGACCACCACCCTTTTTTTATCACCCATAATCTTCTTTTTCAACTTGGATTTAATTATATCATTATTGAAACTTGAAATAGTTAAATCTTTTCAGACTCAGAATTTTTAGAAACTTTAGACTTATCCACTTTGTTGGTTTTGGATGCATACTTAACTTTTCTATATTTCTTCTTCTTAGAGAAAATTTCAAATTTATTCTCAACCTTTGAAGGGAACTTTTTATCCTGATTAGGTTAAAAATTTTTAGAAACTTCATAAAATTTATATATAGAGTTCTTGAAACTTTTAACTCTCCACTCGTATTTAGAAAGTTTTTGTTAGAAATGTTCCATCTCTTATTCTTTTTCTTTAAACTAAACTTCAAGATGTTAATTTTGATTATTTTCTATCTTAAGAGACTTTTTCATACAATAAAATTCTTCAAGTAAATTAAATTTATCTTTAGGAGTACATTATAGAATTATTTTTTAGGAATTCCCTTCTTCAACCTGTTGATTTCTTTTTCAAGTATTACAGTCTTTCTAAGACATTATTTCAATTTTCTCTTCAGATTAAATTCAAGCTCAGTCACTTATTATTCCAAACTACTACTTTAAAATATTTCACAATTGGCTATTGTAATGTAATTACTTTCTCTAGACATCTCATTAAACTTTTGATATTAAACTTGATTATCTTCAACTTCATCATCTTTATATAAAAAGCCTCTCCTTTAGGATTTGGATAATTTTTTATCCTTACCCTTTGAAAAGGATTTAAACTTATCACCATGTTTCTTCTTATATATTCTTGGCCTTATTTCATCTTAATCACTATTTTTTTCATTATTTATTTGAGAATAATTAATAAAAATGTTACTAATGTCCCCACATTAAAAATATTTCAAGGGGATTTTCCCTTTATACTTACTTATACCTCTTTTCACATTATTTGAAAACAAGGATATAAAATCATCAATATTGTCAGATACCTAATTTTCAAGAATCTGAGTTGGTAAAATTTTCTTATTCAAGAACCTTCTTATACATTCATTGATTTTTATCCTTGAAGGTAATTTCTCAATCAAATTTTGTTTTTTTCACTTTAAAACATTCTCCCTTCTCATTTCATAAGTAATGAGAGTACTATAAAGATCATCCTGAGATATAGTTTTAGGACGCTTTAGAATAAAACTTATTGGGTATAATTCTTAAGATATTTTCAATAATTTTTGAGACTTAAAGATTTTCACTATGAAATATTATAGTGATAACAATACCATTCATCCATATAAATAATTCCCTAATAGATTCATACTCACCCATTTTCAGATCATCATACTTCAACCTCCAAATTTAAAACTTTTCCTTCTTCACTATTGTATTGGCATAATAAATGTTCGTAAATTTATCCTAGGTACCTTTAGTAGTAGTAACTCCTTGAACTCATAAAAAGTAACTTTCAATAAGATAGTAGAGTAAATAATTCTTATCTCTTCCATCTTTCTCAAGATTTTTAATATCCATGAATGTAAGAAAAAAATTTCATTAATTGTTGGAAATCAATCTATATCTGCTACAGAAAATCTTTCCCAGGAGACATGAGATAATGAAACATTATATCTTTCTTTATATGATAGTTATTTCCATCAAAGACCGAAATAATCTTATACTTCACACAATTCAAATTTCCCATAACAACTTCTCTTCAAAAACTTCAGCAATTAGTAAACAAATGGAACCTTCCCTTTGATATAACTTGATATTTCCCAGCTAGGATAAATGTATCACTAAGAAGGGGAGGGGGTGAATCAGTGATATATTTTTCAGTTAAGTTTCCTTTCTTTTCAAAAAAACCTTTTCCTCCTCTTAAATATTTTTCTCTTTTTTAAAAACAAAACAATCACACATCCAGAGGAATAGAAGTATTTACAAGGTTCACTACTCAAAAAGAGTAGATACATCCATGTAATGGTTTGGAATAAATCCAACACCACAAAATACACTAGAAAACAATCATTTTGTATAGATATGAAAAGTAGGATTGTTTCGCACGGAATTCGGGGATGACCTCCTGGATGGGAGATTCAAACGTTCCGATCGGTTTCTAGCGGGTTTGTTCGTAGAAATGGAAACATCCAATGATTCCACATCCATTTGGACCTACTTTCCAAAGGCAGGCGCTCATTAGCTTGTCGACTGATGAGGATTAGGAATTTTCATTGGTCGAGAGGATGGGAGGTCGGACTCATCAAACCTTTTTGAGGGGAATTATTGTCTACTCCGGGACTCTCTTTATAGATTTAAGTTATTTTTGTGAATCCTTATTACATTACCAAGTATAAAATGATCTTTCCTTTAGTTTTAACAATCAATGATTAAATATGTAAGAAATTTAGAGAATCTTTTATATGTATTCGAGGTTCTTCATCAATAGAGAATCATCTGTATCAATTTAGAGATTCTTGGTCAATGGTATCCTTCAAAACATTTATATAAAAGTCTCTTGGTCATTATGATGACTAGGCTGGTTTTAAAGCCACTCAGTGGGGAACTTGAAGTTTATCATCATTCAGAAGGACATTGATTATTTCAAAGTTGGGATTGAACCCATAAAAGGGCTACCTATGTATCCTTTGTTTTGGAAAAGGAATCAGAACCCACGTAGTTTGAGTAATAGAGTATGAAGTTTATGATTGATGGCTCAAAGAAGGATGTCATAATTACTTTTACACTCTAAGCTCACGTGAGTCATGCTTGGTGTGAGAAACAAGAGGTATTGGTAAAAATTAGACAATTGTGCCATGAAAGATGAAATCATAAGAAATGGTTTGGGGCTTATGTATATATGACTGCCCAGATAGATGAAGGTTTAGGATTTACTTTTAGGGAGAAAATCCAAGAACATGGTTCATAAAGGTATATGTTCTTTATGGAGATTTGAATACTATAACTTGGGACTTATTCCTGAAAAGGAAACCCAAATTAGGAGAGGATTGATAACTGGGTTTTACTCCCGAGAAGGAATCCCAGATCAAATGAAAATTAGGACTGGTTAAAGATAAATTAAGGTACTTGGGGCTTACTCCTGAAAAATATGCTCATAATTATGACTGGGACTTATTCCTGAAAAGGAGACCCAGGTTAGGGATTAAGGTTTGGGGCTTACTCCTGAGGAGGATGACCATATTTGCGATTGGGGCTTATTCCTAAGAAGGATGCCCAAATTAAGGGACTCGGAGCTTACTCCTAAGAAGGATGTCCATATTTGAGATTGGGGCTTACTCCTGAGAAGGATGCCCAAAATTAGAGGACTTGGGGCTTACTCCTGAGGAGTTTGAAGCTGAAATTGCTGCAGCTGAAGTCTATCACATAGAGAATAATCCTACAGAATGCCATGAAGTGATATCTTTTACTGATAAAGATGAAGATGATGTTGTGCATGGGCACATAAAACCTCTCTACTTATCTGGCAAATTCAATGGTGTAGATATCCGAAGAGCTTTCATTGACAATGGTTCAAGAGTCAACCTCATGCCCATTCGTACACTTCGTCAATTGGGCCTCACGGAATCTGATTTATCTCCTTCTACCATGATGTTACAAGGATATGATAAAAATGAACAAGAACCACTGGGCGATGTTACACTCAGAACTCAGTTTGGAGATCTTGTATCCAATTCGGATTTCATGATTGTTGATCAAGACTCAACTTTCAACATCTTGCTTGGAAGACCCTGACTACATCAGCATGCGGCTATCCCTTCATCATACCATCAATGTCTCAAATACTGTTTCAATGGTCAAGTTGGAACATTTTATGGTGATAAGGCCCCGTTCAAGACATGTGAGTCTCAATACATTGAGGCGGAATTTTATCACATGAAGGGAAGAGAAAAATCTACAATGAAGGAAATTACCAAAGTTAATGCTCCATATGGTTTGGAGAAGATTCCAATAAATCCATTTACACATGTGAGTACAGATTATGTGTTACCTATCAGTCAAATAGAAAAAATAGGCCCAAATAAAAATACTCTTATGGAAAGATCCATAATGTCAATTATGGCAATCGAGCCAGACAACATGGGAGAAATTGGTAACCTACCAAACAGTGATGAAAGCCTAAGTGGTGACGTTTTCATTTCATCTACTGAAATCCAACAGGTCTATACTTCGCCAGTTAGGCCAGAAGAAGTTATAGCAACATCGGAGGTGAATAATGATGTCAATTATCAATCCATCATCTCCTCTTTATTTCCCAAAGAAGGCCCTTTATCATCAATAGGGTCGGAAATGAAAGCTTCTTCTTCAAAATGTGAAAATTTTGACATCTCTTCTGATCATGAAAATTTCGTTTTGTCATCTACTATGCAAGTAGAAACGGAAGAAATAACACATGATGAAGAGGAAGGGGAAGATCTTAGAGATGCTCCTCCAGCATTTGAAGAGGGTATCTCTACCACTGTGGATGAACTCAGAGAAATAAATCTGGGTACAGAGAAAGATCCAAGCCCCACTTTAATTAGTGCGGCCATGACCCTTGAAGAGCAAGAGATGTATATTTCTTTTCTAAAGAAAAATAAAGAAATTTTCGCTTGGAACTATACAGAAATTCCTGGGCTTGATCCTGATATTGCTACTCATAATTTGGGTTTACCAAAAGAACATCGAGGATTTAAGCAAGCTGCGAGAAGAACACACCCAACCTATGCTTCCAAAATTGAAGCTGAAGTGGATAAGCTGATCAAAGCTAACTTCATCTGAGAAGTTAAGTATCCCAAGTGGTTGGCTAATATTGTCCCTGTAAAGAAGAAGAATGGACAAATTAGGGTTTGCATCTATTTCAGAGATCTTAATCGGTATTGTCCTAAAGATGATTTCCCAGTTCCGATTACAAAACTCTTAATTGATGCGACAGCTGGCTATGAAGTACTTTACTTCATGGATGGATATTACGGATATAATCAGATCCGAATGGCCCCAGAAGATGAGGAATCTACAGCCTTAAGAGCCCCTCAAGGTGTGTTTTGTTACCGGGTGATGCCCTTTGGTTTAAAGAATGCAGGTGCAACATATCAACGTGCCATGAATCATATCTTCAAACCTTTCTTAGGCAAGTTTGTTGAATGCTATGTAGACGATTTGGTGGTTAAATCCAAACAACGTTCTAATCACTTGGCTGATTTGGAAGTCATATTCCACAAGTTTCGACAACATAATTTGAAGATGAACCCCTTAAAATGTGCTTTTGGGGTAACCTCAGGAAAATTACTCAGCTTTTTTGTATGCCATCGTGGTATTGAAGTCGATCCTGAGAAGACCAAATCAATCCTTGGTATGTCACCTCCTCAGAATTTGAAATAATTAAGAGGACTTCAAGGACACTTAGCCTATATTCGGCGTTTCATCACCAATTTGGCAGGCAAAAGTTTAACCTTTACCAAATTATTGAAGAAAGGAGTCACTTACCAATGGACTGAAGAATGTCAAGAATCATTTGATGTTCTCAAGAAATACCTCTTGAGTCCACCAGTACTCATGCCACCTGTTGAAGTTAGACCACTTATCCTCTATGTGACAGCTCTAGAGCGATCATTGGGTGCCTTTCTCGCTCAAAAGAATGATGCTGGGAATGAAAATAGCCTCTACTATCTTAGTAGAAGTATGCTTGAAGCAGAAACCCGTTATTCAAGTATTGAGAAGTGCTGCCTGGCATTAATCTTTGCAGTTCAGAAACTGAGACACTACCTGCAACATCACGAGGTCCAATTGGTATTTCGCAAAAATCCGCTAAAATTCATCCTTAGTCTTCCAATGCTTACAAGACGTCTAGCAAGGTGGGCAGTTATTTTGCAGCAGTTCGACATTCAGTATGTATCTCAAAAGGCAATTAAGGGCCAAGCTCTGGCTGATTTCCTGGCTGAACATCCTTTAGTGGAAGACACGTCTTCAGATATTGAACTCCCTGATGAGGAAGTTTTCTCTATTCAAGAGAGTCCTCAAACATGGGAAATGTATTTTGATGGTGCTTCCAGAAGTCCAACAGGGAAGAAAATGGAAAATCCTAAATTCAACAAAGTTGGTTTAGGAATTGTACTCATTTCTCCAGATAAGGCATTGTTACCTTATTCCTTTTTATTGTGGGAAGGTGGTACCAATAATGAAGCCGAATACCAAGCTCTTATCACAGGCTTGGAGTTATCACTTCAAGCACAAGTGAATCACTTAAAGGTGAAAGGTGATTCAGGCTTGGTAATCAAACAAGTCAATGGGGATTATGCCATCAGAAAAGAAGAGTTAATCCCTTTGTACGATTACGTCAGAAAGCTAATGACAGAATTCCCTTCAGAACCGACATTTTCTTATGTCCCAAGATCACAAAATGCTCAAGCTGATGCACTGGATAATATAGCCACAGCTCTAGCAGATCCAAATCGGGACGAGAAAACCATCAATATTGCCCACCGTCGTGCAATTTCACCATATGTTCAAGCCAGAACAGAGGAAATTAATGAAATTAGTCCCATTCCAGAACCGTATGGTCATACTACAGGATGGATGTCACCTATCAGGGAATACCTTCAAAATGGAACACTTACACCTGATAGAGACGAGAAAGAACAAATCCGGCGACGTGTGGTCAATTTTACTCTTAATGATGGCCCAAACCACCTAGAGAAAATTCTCTACAAATGTGGTTTTGATGGAGTTCTCTTCAGATGCATTGATGGTGAAGAGACAATGGCTGTCATGAAAGAAGTGCATGCAGGAGTCTGTGGTGCCCACCAGTCTGGACATAGATTGTCTGATCAAATTCGAAGGCTTGGATACTTTTGGCCTTCAATGATAGAAGATTGTGTTGATTTCACAAAGAAGTGTTATTCATGTCAAGTACATGCCAACTTCATTCATCAACCTCTATAGTTGCTTCATATAGCTAAATACTCATGGCCATTTGCCACATGGGGAATGGATGTGGTGGGACCTTACCCTTCAGCTACGACCAAGCAGTTTAAGTACATTCTTACTACTACTGATTTCTTTTCCAAATGGGCAGAGGTAGTACCTCTCAAAGAAGTCAGTTCTAAATTCATTGTTAGCTTCATCAAGTCTAACATCATTACTAGATTTGGTGTCCCTCATACCATATTGACGGACAACGGCACCAACTTCTGTTCTTCTGAGGTGAAGAAATGGTATCGAGAATACAACATTAAATCCAACCATTCATCTCAGTATCATGCGGCAGCCAATGGCCAAATAGAAGCCTTTAACAAGACTCTTTCAAATATACTGAAAAAGATGGTGGATAAAGATAAGAGGTCATGGCCTGATAAACTTTTTCATGCTTTCTGGGCTTATCAGACTACCACCCGCAATGCAACATGGTCAACTCCATATTCGTTGGTATATAGCACAAAAGCAGTCTTGCCAATTGAAGTTCAATTTCCCTCACACAGAGTAGCCATTTGTGATCAGTTATCTACAGATGATAAATCCCAAAAGAGATTGAATGAATTGGAACGATTAGATGAGAAAAGATTGTGAACTTTGCACCACTTGGAAATCTATCAGAATCGAATAGCATGAGCTTTTAACAAAAAAGTTCGTCTTCGCTCATTCATTCAGGGAGAATTGGTATTAGTTCTCAGAACTCCAATGATACCAGGAAAGAAACCTCCCAAGCTTGAGCCAAAATGGGAGGGACCTTATTCAATACATAGGGTCTACTCCAATGGAGATTATCCATTAATCTCAATGGATGGAGAACTCATTACTACTCCAACTAATGCCAGATTTTTGAAGAAATATTTTGTATAAAATACAAAGTATTCACAGTATGTCCCCGCAACATGAAAATAAACTGTGCAGCACCAGTATGTCCCCGCAACATGACACTAAACTGTGCGGCACCAGTTCGTCCTTGTTATATGACATTAAACTATACAGCAACGGTCCAGTATGACCTTAAACTGCAACTTTTTACCACACGACGTTAAACTGTGAAAGAGTTCCCTAAACCGTCCAGCATGACCTTAAACTCCATCATCCCTGGTCCATGCATATGACCATAAACTATTTGCAAGTCCCTTACATCCAGCAAGACGTTAAACTGTGACGTCCTAACTACATGACGCTAAACTGTATAAAAGTCCCTTACGTCCGGAAAGATGTTAAACTACATAGTCATCAAAGGTCCTGTATGACCTTAAACTACACCACCGTCCAGCATGACATTAAACTGCACCATCCACGGTCCATGCATATGACCTTAAACTATTCGCTCTTTCGTCCAACATGATGTTAAACTGTGAAAAAAATCCCCAATGCATCCAACATGACATTAAAATGGTGCACTCTTTTGTCCTCACTGCATGACATTAAACTACACAGTTCCCCCCTTAGGTCCTACATGACATTAAACTATATTTTGTCCCTGCTACATGACACTAAACTGCGCAGCACCAAAAGTCCTAACTGCAAGACTTTAAACTGCATAGTCCCTTTATATGTCCTACATGACATTAAACTATGCATTGTTAAGGTTGTTGTTACCTCTTGTTTCTCACACCGAGTATGACTCATGTGAGCTTAGAGAAAACCTCAACCATAACACTCTCTTTGGGCCGCTAACCATGTATAAGTCCCAACAACATATTTTTATTAGATCATTGTCCCCAAGAACAACTTGATCATTAATTCATTCTTTAATTGAACTACACGGACTTTGATCCTTGCCCTCCAGGCCGGGTATGTAGGCAACCTCCCAGGGTTCAAGCCCAAAAACAATCTCTTCACATCGGTTCACCACCATCTCATATGATGTTGATTCGTGAAACCGCCCCTAGAATCAATATCTTTACATTGATTCACTTTCATCCTTGTTATATGACGTTAAACTATGAAACACTTTTGTCCGGTACGACAATAAACTACAATACTCTTTGATTTCCTCATTTGAGAGAGAACTATTATTGACATTGATTTTTCAATCATGGTTTTCATTTCAAAAGACTACGTGCATACATGGTAATGCCTAAACCTTTTGTCTCAGGTTAAACCATGATTGCACTAAAGTCCCCTTTCACCCTTCACATGTACGAACCAAATTTGTACAAAGGGTATTTCTAGAACTACATGGACTTGATTCCTATCCTTATGGGATACATAGGAAAATTCGAGTGTCCCTCGAATCCAGTCCCAAGTCTTTTGGGCCTAACCCCAAATTTCACTTTCAGTCCCTTGGCTGAAAAGTCCTCATGAAAACACACACTGTGTATTCATTATTATGGTCCGAATTATATGACCCTAAACCAAGATCTCTCATAATTTCGTCCCGCACGACGTTAAACTGCATTTCAAGAACTACGTATATCTTTATTCTCATTCTTATGAGATACGTAGTGAAGTCCAAAATTTCAATTTAGGACCCAGCCACAACATAATTATTGTTATCATTGACCTATGTATCTCTATATACATTGGACAATATCAATCTTTTTGTGTTATAATCCTAACCTTAAATATTTTCAGATCTTCATAAACCTTTTTTCATGACTTCTAGTCACAAAAATGTCAAACTTCTGAGAATTCTTTTGCCTGACTATGCAGCACGTGCCCATAGGTGTCCTCAAATAAACAGTCTACATAACAGACTTGTCAGTCGAAAGATGCTATTTATTTGACCATACAGCCAATGCCCTTAGGTGGCCCTACATAATTCAACCCCCTAACGGGTTTGTTGGATAATAGTAACTTCATTCTTGGGAAGAATGCCTCTTTTTTCCTTATTTGTCTTAAATGACGGTATGTAGGGATCTACAAAAAATAGCCATCCTTAACATATTTGTCCCATATCCTTTTTCATGATTTGAAAGTATTCAAGTCTATGGTTTATTTTTCTTCCATGCGTTTGGTTCAGACCTTCGTAGGAGTGATATTCATCCAGTTCTTCGATAATATTTTCTGGAAATATCTTCTCCATATTCAAGTACCTATTTCCATACAGAAAACTCTATACTTTAGAAAATTTGAATCTCCATAAACTTTCACTAGCTTCTAGCACTAGGAAAGTAAACTTCTGAGAATTCTTTTTCCTGACTATGCAGCACATGCCCATAGGTGGCCTTGCATAAACAGTCCACATAACAGACTTGTCAGCCGAAAGATGCTATTTATTTGACCATGCAGCCAATTCCCTTAGGTGGCCCTGTATATTTCAACCCCCTAACGGGTTTTTGTCAAATAATAGTAACTTCATTCTTGGAAACTAATTCTTCTAATGCCTTTAAGCTCTTTTTCATATCATTCCTCAGATTCAAAAAAATTCTTATGTCATAGCTTAAATATTTTCCCTCATACTTGAGTATGGTAATATGTTTTCAGATAAATTGTCAAGGAATTGAATCAATTTTAATCCATTTTGGTCAAAGCTATTTCAACCTTAAACATTAGCCCCTTTATGTCCAGAATTCATGACTTTAAACTGCCCACAAAAGACAAAGGAACTCTGAATAAAATTCAAGTTCCAGCTCACTAAACATACATTCTGTATGATTTAGGTAATATTGAGCAATTAAAAGATTCAAAGTTTGTAGGGTTATTTGTAATAATCCTAGTAAAAATCAAACTAGGCTTACTAAGCCCATTGGCTTAAGTAAATTTGAAGCAGGTAGTGAGAGAATGCTGGTAAAAATAAGGTAAAGTGAAAGTGTTTTTCATTGATGCACAAGAGTTAGAAGGACATCCACAGACTGGAGTCTCTTCTCTTTTTCAAGAATTACAAGAGGCTTTCAACATAACACTTCATTTGATTTACGGCATCCCGAGCTTCATCAGCAACCACTTGGAATTCATTCATTCAACTGGATACAATAAGAGATGTAGTGATACCAGCTCTTCTTGGAACAATTGTAAAAGGATGTTCTTGAGTGCGGTTTGAGAAAATTTTCTGCTGATCAAACAGTGACTCTGTTTCTTTCCAAGAGACTTGGAAGATGGATACATGGATTTGAGAATGGAGAATTGGAAGTAAAGAGCCATTTGGAGAGAGTACTCATTTCAGATATTGCTCTAATACCATGTTTGACTTCTCTCCACCAACCGGTAGTGGAAAAAATTTCAGCCCATGGGTTTGCCATTTTCATATCTACAAGGAAATGACATGGAGGAATAATTTGAAAGTTCACACCATTGTTGTTGTTCTTAATGCACAGCATAACCGAAATGAAGGAGTAGCAGCGCAGCTGCATTTCAAGTGTATAGTTCTTTGCATATGGAACATTGACTCCTTGCAGGTGACCATGACCATATAGAGGCAGGTAGATGCTCTATGGGAAATTAAGATGATATATCTTCAAGTACTTAGCCAAATCTGGGAGAGTGATGTCGCAGATATCATAGTAATCGTGGCCAATGATGTTCATCATGTCATCAATCCGCTTGCTAGCCAGTTCATCAGACGTTTTAATTCCCTTAGGAGCCATTGAATCTGCACAAAAGTTGAACACATTAAACTCTTAAATGGGTTTATTTTTCATAAAATTTGTGAAAGAATTCGGAAAAAACGGCTAAGGCATAAAGGCGCGCAAGTCTAAAAAATGGCACGCAAGTATTCGTGTGTCACGCTAGTTTTTGACGTGCAAGTATAAACCGCACGAGTACAAATGACATTACAGTAGCGCGACATCAAGGAAAACACTAGAAAATAGAGAAACCTGCACGACGAGAGCTCGAAGGTATGAAGTTCGGAAATCCGGATGCTTGTACGGAAGTGAGACCCTCTATTTATAGACACGGTCGGGACCCTGCGCGCCATACCCTGGGCGACCGAGCGCCATATCCCTGCGCGATGCGCACTTGCGCGCCGCCCTCTGTGCCCTGAAGACTTGCGCGCCCCCTTTTCCTTTGGATGGATTCGATTTCCTCAGAGTCAAATCCTCATTTCTCTCCGGATCCAACTCTGAGGGGGGACTTTTGTTGACGCTCCTTTCGTCACAGAATCTAAAAATCGGAAAAGGGGAATATCTGAGCTCAAAGTGATTCAACCTTTGAATAAAATATCAAAAATCGACAAAGGCATGAACAAAGGATCAAAAGCAACCTCACCGCGCAACTTATATCACTGTCGCGCAAGTCCACTTGCGTGACGCCCTTGGTCGCGCAAGTGACTTGCACGACCTAAGTGGTAACCGCCCGGTAACCGCCCTGGGTCTTCTCCTGCCTATAAATAGACCCTGTGGGCCCCCCATTCGAGAGGATCTTTTTCCAGAAACTCGGATTGAAGCTCCCGACGCCCAAGTCTCTTCTCAAAGCTTCCAGAACACTTCTAAGGTAATTTATTACCTAGAACAGAAGATCTAAAGAGAGGGAGGAAGGCCTAAGTGTTGAAACTCATCAACACTTGCGCGCCTGAGTGGCCAACCCTTAAGGGAAGTGACCACACTTGCGCACCCCCTCATTCATTCAATATAATTTGCATGTCCCTTTTCTGGAATAACCTCAAGAGGATTCTAAAGGGTTTAATAAAGAGCCACTCAAGTATTTTAATGCTGGTTGAAAATCGCGCAAGTACCTCACATGCTGCGCAGGTATACCTGCGCGACCAATACTTGCGCGCTGCCGCAATACCTGCGTGCCTTCCAAGACTTGCGCGCCCCTTCCTTTTTGGGTGCCTTTTCTGCCCATTTCACCTTTCCTATTCAAGATTCAGTCTTCAAGATACTCTTCAAATCCATTTATGGCATGATTTCTTGATTTGACTTCCTTATCTGAAAGGAATTCGGTGGAATATCTCTAAAAACCTAATGATTTACACATCTTTATGTCACCAAATATTGAGAGTTCATTCATTCAACCTCATCATTTAAGATGAGAGAATCCTTAACCTGGGTCTCCTTTTCAGGAATAATCCCCAGTTATAAGTCCTTTAATCTAGGCATCTTCCTCAGGAGTAAGTCCCAAATTCTTAAAGTTCCCAAATCTGGGAATCCTCCTCAGGAGTAATCCCCAAACCTTAATTCCTTAACTTGGGCATCCTCCTCAGGAGTAAGCCCCATGTCCTCTAATTTTGGGCATCCTTCTCAGGAGTAAGCCCCAATCTCAAATATGGGCATCCTTCTTAGGATTAAGCCCCGAGTCCCTTAATTTGGGCATCCTTCTTAGGAATAAGCCCCAATCTCAAATATGGGCATCCTCCTCAGAAGTAAGCCCCAAAACTTAATCCTTAACCGGGGTCTCCTTTTCAAGAATAAGTCCCAGTCATAATTATGAGCATCCTTTTCAGGAGTAAGCCCCAAGTCCCTTAATTTCTCTTTAACCAGTCCTAATTTTCATTTGATCTGGGATTCCTTCTCAGGAGTAAAACCCAGTTATCAATCCTCTCCTAATTTGGGTTTCCTTTTCAGGAATAAGTCCCAAGTTAGAGTATTCAAATCTCCATAAAGCACATATACCTTTATGGAACCTGTTCTTGGATTTTCTCCCTAAAAGTAAATCCTAAACCTTCATCTATCTGGGCAGTCATATATACATAAGCACCAAACCATTTCTTATGATTGCATATTTCATGGCACAATTGTCTAATTTTTAACAATACCTCTTGTTTCTCACACCGAGCATGACTCACGTGAGCTTAGAGTGTAAAAGTAATTATGACATCCTTCTTTGAGCCATCAATCATAAATGTCATACTCTATTACTCGAACTACGTGGGTTCTGATTCCTTTTCCAAAACAAAGGATACGTAGGTAGCCCATTTATGGGTTCGATCCCAACTTTGAAATAATCAATGTCCTTCTGAATGACGATAAAATTCAAGTGCCCCACTGAGTGGCTTTAAAACCAGCCTGGTCATCATAATGACCAAGAGACTTTTATATAAATGTTTTAAAGGATACCATTGACCAAGAATCTCTAAATAGATACAGATGATTCTCTATTAATGAAGAACCTCGAATACATATAAAAGATTCCCTAAATTTCTTACATATTTAATCATTGATTGTTAAAACTAAAGGAAAGATCATTTTATACTTGGTAATGTAATAAGGATTCATGAACATAACTTAAATCTATAAAGAGAGTCCTGGAGTAGACAATAATTCCCCTCAAAAAGGTGTGATGAGTCCGACCTACCATCCTCTCGACCAATGCAAATTACTAAGACTCATCAATCCACAATCTAATGAGCGCCTACCTTTGGATAGTAGGTCCAAATGGATGTGGAATCATTGGATGTTTCCGGTTCTACGAACAAACCCGCTAGAAACCGATCAGAACGTTTGAATCTCCCATCCAGGAGGTCATCCCCGAATTCCATGCGAAACAAGGATATACCCTTACACTTGTGTGGAAATATGATTCATACAAAAATTCTTGTGATTTATTTAGAACATTTAATGTAATATAATTTTATGCAATTATTAAATAAACCTTGACTAGTAGGTTCAAAAAAGTTACTATAATGACTTATAAACTTTAAATTGAATAGATTCAAGACATAATTCTTCACTTCCATGCAAATTTGTAGGTAGGAACAACCTTTCTATAATTTGTTTTGAAAAATTTGTCCAATGATTCAATCTAATTACCTAGTCCGATTTCTTAGTAGAAAAAATAGATAAGAAAAAATACCCTTGAAATAATTCTAAACCACTTCAACATTATATAAAATTCTACATCAGATTTCTCTGTCCGATTTGGTAACTTTATCCACTATTCTTCTTTCTTTTTTCTTCTGTCTAGAAACTTACTCAGGAGATATTTTTCAGGAAACTTATTCTAACTTAAAATATTATAGTGATTTATCTCTCTCTTCACATGTGAACAGTACCAGTGTCAGAAATTAATTAATTTTTTCATATTTATAGGTTTCCTAAAAGAGGAATGGGTGGGAACTTTATTTCATTTTCCCACTCAATGAAATTTACTTAACATAAAATTTCATTTTCCCACTCAATGAAATTTACTTAACATCAAATTTCATTTCTATTTCAACTTTATATTTTACTTTTTCAATGCTTACAAACTATTCTTGATTCTTCTCAAACCTTCTCAAATCTTCTCACGTCTACATCTGACTTCATTTTTTCTAAAAATTCTTTAGTACGATACAAATTATTTTTTTGATGTTTCTTTTTTTTACGATAAAAACATATGTAATATTTAATACTTCTCATTATGATGATCTATACCAACTTGTAAAAATTAAACATTGAAACCATTCTTCCATAAATAGTGTTTCAACTTTGTTAGACTTATTTTTATTTTATTTTTCCATAATAATATTTACAACTGCTAAGTATATCAACACTTCTTAGTAGAACTTCAAAAAAAGATTCAAAACCTTTTTTTCCAAAAAATTCCAAAAAAATATTCAAACAATTCTCATCTTCTTATTTTCCTCAGAATAATGATCCTATGTTTGATGAAGTTATTGGTTTTGTATCCTATCTGATGGATCAGTATCTGTCTCACTCTAATAGATCATTATCAATTCTAGTCTGATAATTATTGACCCTATTCATAAACAATAAACACCTTTTCCTTTTTCTCTTGACCTAATTGACATACAATTTAACCTGATAAAAATAGTTTAATACATTGTTGATCATCATTTGGTTGATTGATCCCAAAAAACTATGATTTATTATTTTTTTCAATAAAATTTACGGCTTACGATTAATTGGTGGCATACCACATCTGATAGTCTGGTTTCAGTAGTGACTACATTCTTCTATAATTACCAACTAATGATTGATCCTTATGACTTATTTATCCATTGAGAAAGATAGTCTGATGGATCATACAATCCGATGGATCAGTCAAGCAATTATTTAGAAAAACATTGAA
Source organism: Viscum album (assembly GCA_963277665.1). NCBI lineage: Eukaryota > Viridiplantae > Streptophyta > Magnoliopsida > Santalales > Viscaceae > Viscum > Viscum album. Next base: position 1,368,590,672 of record OY728143.1, read on the forward strand.
TTCAACAACTTCAAATTCCCTATATTTTTTTCATTCAAAAAAATCTTATTAAATTTTAATAATTTCATGAATTTTAAAACATTAGGATAGGCATAGAATCATATAACAGAAGGTACCAATCATATATTCTCCCCATTTATTTCGTAAGGATTTCATCATAAGTTTCTTAGATAACTTATGATTTATGGGAACTCTATGACCGAAAAAGTATCATCAGATTTAGTACAGACACATTCATACTCCAATAAAAATTCCCATAACTATAAAAAAATTCTTTCTGAACCCAGTGTGAGTCTGAAAAACTCCTCACTCAGAAAACATGTCCAAGAAAGAAAAATGAAATCCATGAAACATTCTTATCATAATTGTGTCTGGTTTTCTGATTAATTTTCAACATTTTATTATTTTAGTCTAATCATCAAACTTAAAAAGTAATGTGATTTCATTTTCTTTCCAATAAAATGAAAAATAATCCACACAAATTTATTTTAGCTTCAAAAAAAAAAAAATTCATCCAACTAGTTCATAGAAATTTTTTTATCTATAAATATATAATTTTAAATTAATTATTTTTTATGGGGAATTTGATCCAATGATACCCTCCTTATTCTTTCTCTGAGTGGTTTATGGTTATGATGATGAGATGTTAACAAAACCTATTTATTTTCTATGGGTTATTATGTGATGATACTATAATTTTTTTATGATCCTTTTGAATTCATATTATTAAAATATGATTATGCAATTATTGGGTTTGTTATATCCCTCAAATTCATTGGATAAAGATGTATAACTCATGAGATAATTATTTTATGTATGAAACTTATTTTATGTTCACAAAAACATGTGTGGACCTAGTATCATGTCCATAAGTTTATGTGTAGACATGTTTTTATGTCCATAAGTATATTCATTGACTTATTTTCATGTCCATATGTTTATACAAGGACTTAATTTAATGTCCTTAACATAATGAGTGAACCTATTTTTATTTATTAATATTTACAATGATATATGATTATGTTTTTTCAAATTATTATATTTATTTAATCCTCTCATAGAATATGATTTATTTTTAATTATTCCACTAATGCTATGATATTTTAAAATATCAATATGTTATATAGAATACAAGATACATAAAACCAAACTTAAACAAACCATAAAATATTATCATTATAACATAACCACTGAATTAGAGGGTATGAATAGAATTAAAAAAAATTAGGATATATATATATATATATATATATAAACTACCTACTCAATAAAAATTTATTGATTATTTTTTAGTAAACGATCATAATTTTTCTTTTAAAGTCTTTTTATGCTTATTAAATACGTTTTATTTTAAAAAAACTTATTACCTTTTGTGAGAAAATATTAAAATTAATTTTTGGAAGTTTTATAAATTTGATTTTATAAAAATCATTTAATTTTTTAATTCATCATATTAATATAAGCTCATGACGAATTTTTGATAATTTTCTGAACGGCTTGATTTTTCATTTAATAGTAAAAAATACTGGTTTTTATTACAAAATATATATTCTTTTTAAGTATTTAAAAAGGAAAATTATATTTGGATTTTTTATAAAAATTATAATTTTGATATAAAAAAATTAATTATTATATTTGGAATGAATTTTATAGTAAAAATTTCAATAAAATCATTTCTGTACTTAAAATTATTTTTTATGAAAATCTATTTTTTATTTCATTTTGTGCTTTTATGTTAAATTAATTTATAAAAATAATAATAATTTAATCTATAAAAAAGGATTATATATTAGGAATCATGAGGTATAAATTTTTAAGATATTTTACTTATACATTTGGTTATAATTATTAATAACCATAGTAAATTTTCATTATTAGGGTAAAGGTAAAATGGGTTAATTAGGGTTAAAAATAATATAATAAGGTCTCAATATAAAAAAAATCTATCCTTTATCATATTTTATGAGTATATTTATATTTATACCATCTAATTATCAAATATATATCATTTTGGTTCCATTTTACATTGATAATGGCACTTATAATATTTAAGTAAAAGATCAATTCAAAAAAGGCATTCTCATCCCTTTAATATATCTTAAATTATTGTATAAGGGTATAAAGAGTGTACGTTAAGTTATAGATTGGTATTTCAAAGATAAAATATTCATTTTTTCATTGTAATATTTTTATTTTTTAGAAATGAAATAATTATCTTAAATTGTTACACCACACTAATACAATATTTATTCAATTATCTGAAAAATAAAAAAAGTTATTTTAAAAACATAATCAGTAGTGTAATTTGTAAAAATTAGTGCATCCCATGTTTTTTTCAGAATATTATAACTTTTTTTTTCATGGTAATGTATTTCTTCTACCCTTTGTTTTTATTATCCCACTTTGTAGAATAAATTTATATTTTTGTATGATTATTTTATTATAAATCTAATTTTTTTTATGCTTCAAATTATTCTAAATATAAATATTTTTAATATTATTTTTCTTCAACCAAATTTTTTCAAATAAAAAATAGGTAGTGAAATGAAAAAGGAACACAATTAATGTTTCATAGAAACAAGTTTGTATATTTGTGCTAATTGTGATCATAATTTGGCTTGAAATCATATGAAAAAAGTGATAAGTATAAGAAGTAATTAAGTAATTAAAGAGTAAAGAATCATATAAATAATAAATAAAGAATAAAAATTTAGAAATAAATGAAAAAATATTGAAAATATATATGAATACATTTATGATAATTACTATAACAAGAAAAAATGATATAGATAAGAAAAATAAACATGCAAGAATAATAATGTTTTCTTAAAAACGCATTAAATTCTTTCTGAAACTCATCTAAATGTTTCAGATGTAATAAAACATAAATATTTTGAAAGGTTTTCAATCCTATGATGTGAAAAAACTTGTTGGGGGTTGATTTTTGAATGATAAATGTTGGCCAGTTGGTAGAGATTATAAAGGCATAGGAGCATCAGCCGTCTCTCTAACAACGTCTCCCAATGTATGCAAGGATGATCAAATACCTACTTGGTCACTTTTAGAGATCCATATAGATGTAGATTCAATATTAGGAACAACTTACTGATATACCACCATATAAAAATTCTTTGGAGGTACAAAGGATAGTTTAGAGGGTGGTTTAGATAAATGAAAAGAAACTTATTTTTCAAACTTGAGATTCTCCCTTAAATAAACATAAATCAGGTAAAAGATACCCATTATTCTATGAGAAGTATAAGAATGGTGAAAAATTATAGAAGGACCTGGAAGATGTCTCCATCACATTTAAAATAATTCATCATCAAAGTGTTAATTTTTTTAACAGGTCATTCTCGAAAAAATATAGGATGGTCATGAAACCATTATCAAACCGTTGAGAGAAATTTCATTTATTTTGTATATATCGCTTATTTGAAACAACAAAGACCAAAATAATTAATTATTTAAACTAATTATTTGACATGCTCACTAAAATATCAACAAAAACAATTTCTTTTCCTTTCACATTTGTCTGCGATTATTTTCACTCAACAAAGGAATATGTTTCTTATCCATATTCTTCTTTAGACAATTATTGATTTAAACTACTTACAACTATCTGATATAAGTATTAAATGTTTGTATCAAAAACATTAAAATTAGTTTCCAAATAACCAACCATTATTTTTAATCAAATTACCATAAAACTTACATCTTTTTTCACATTATAATAATCATTCTAAACTTACGTAACTTTTTTACTCAATATTGGGGATATCAATTTTATTTATTGATCAATTGATACAAGAGATTATTACGGAACAAATTGGACCCTTCTTACTTCATCAACTATATATTTTTGAAGATCCTGAATGGTTTTATTGGTGATTAGACCATATTGAATTAATTCAATTGAAATGTTTAATAAATCTATTTCATCTGACACACCTTATAACTTTGAAAGTACATCACCATCAAATGTGGTTTCCCCAAATGATTGAAACAAAAATTTCTCTAGAACTGATTGAATGAACAACTTGATTGCAATAACCACTTCCTTTAAAACTACATTATCACAGAGTCATAATTTCATTTTCAGATTCAACTAACAGATATTTCATGGATAGAAATTCCAATACCAATTTAGAGTATCTCTCTTGAGCCTTCTCAATAGCATCTCTACCAATGCCAGTAACTTCCTGATTTTTACACTCTTCACGGACATGAGTGTATCTATCCTATTCAACTTATGTTATTTCACCAAAAAATTATTGTATTTATTCAATATTGTGTGATTATTGATATTTGGATGTATTTTTTCTTTATGGAACTAATTTTTCCAATTATTCAGAATGAGAATCATTAGTAAGAGGTGAATTGCTTGGTCTTATTGAGATTGTACTTTCTTGATCAATATAAAGTAAATGAGTAAGGCTAACCTTTCTCTATCGATTACAAAATGAGTAGAAGTAGTTTGAATAAGAGTAGGAAGTGAACTATCATGAGGATTAGTTCATTATATAGTTCGAACAACAATTCTAACACTTTTTTCCCTTTATCAAGAGTCTCATTATCATGATCTTCTCTTAATTCAACACTTTAAGTTAGTTGGTCCATCAAAATAGGTTTTTCTTATATGATGAATGACTCCCCCTAAGTTAAAGTAGGATTAACTTTAACTTATTCATTAGATACTACATGTATCAAATTATTTAAAGATGGATTCTACAAATAAACACTTTTACTTAAGATATTTGAACTCAATATTTTCAGACCATGAAAATGAACTACAGTGATATCATCTAGAAAAACATCAACATTATGAAAAATGAGAGTTAATATCCTTTCAAATGTATAAAAAATTAGAGTCTTTTTTTGAACATGAAACATGTATCTATTAACCTAGCATTCCAGGTTAATAGGTTTTTCAATCATGAATCGATAAAGCAATGTAACATCTTGAAAGATATATTTTTCAATTCCACCATTACTTTGAGAAATTAGAGACTAAATGAAATTTATAAGAACTCTTCTCACTGGATCTAAGTCATTTACTTTTTTATTTTAAATATCCACTATTCTGAATATCGAATTCATCCTTTCCGGTGGATAAAAAATATATACAACAACTAAGGAAGTAATGAATCTTGAATAGCCTTTATGAGGGATATTTAATGATTCATATATCTCATAATAGGTTGTTTAATGATTTATCTGGTTCACTATTACAATGACCAAGTCGTCATTACCATTGAAGTGAAAAACTCCAAATTCTGAAAACTCACAAACATGTTTCGCAAACACAAAATCTATTTTTTTTCTCAAAGAAAATAAACCCTTTACTTGATTATTGATAACTTTATTGAGTAACATATCTATCTTATCTAGGAAGTTGTAATCTATTCCACATCCACTCAAAATTTTTATTGACTCCCTTCATCTTTTGATTATTCTTGTAGAGGCACCATAAAATATCTTAGTTTTTTTTCATTTTGTAAGAGGTATGGAATATTTAGAAGATTAGTAAAAGGAGGGTTAATATGGTAGATATAAGTGAGGATTTGATGGTTTGTTAGAGGTTTTATACATAGAATTGACACACTTTTTTTTGTTTCGTGGTAATCAAAGGGTCAAAAAGTGATGCAAAGAGGAATAATTATAAAACTTAGGTGAAAATTACTATTTGATATGAATAATATCTAAAATAAAGATACAAAATCCCATAGAGTAATGAAAAATATTTACTAGGTTATAAAATTAGAATTCTCTATAAGTAAAGTTAAAATTAATCAAAATTAATGAAATTTAATACAGATTTTATAAACTAAAACATGTTTGTAGGAATAGGATTAATTAAAATTTATAATAGTTTATTGTTTATGAAAATTAATTAAAAATATATGTCAATATTTTTTAATGATATCTTAAGAAATGATGTGTCAAGTCAATGTGCTTCATTAATGAATGGTTTATCAGATTCTTTGAAATGATGACAATACTTTTGTTGTCACATTTTATTCGAACAAACTAAAATTTAAATCCAAAATACATTAGAGTATGTTTCATCCACAATACTTGTGCACACCAACATCCTACAACAATATATTCACCTTCAATTGTTGATAATGATATAGAGTGTTGTATCTTACTTGACCAAGATAATAGAGATTAACAAGAAAATAAAAGGTTCATGATGTGATTTTTATTTATAATATACATCCGTAAAAATAAAATTCTTAATATGATGTTAAATTAACAAAAATAGTTTTTGGAAAAAGAAGATAAAGAGACACAGTTCCATTTAAATACAATAAAATTATTCTGGTATCATTTAAATGAGATTATTTGGGATTGGATTGAAATATTTCACAAAGATATACTAAAACAAAATTTCTTGTATACTTGTAGTAAGATATAATATTATTCCAATGATTTCTATATAAAACATGTTTCCAATTTTTTTTCTAGTTTCATCCATTTCATGTTTAATATTGGATCTCATAGGAGTTGAGTAAGTCTTACTATTTCTGAGTCCAAGTATTTATTTTCTCTCATTTAAAACTTTTCTAAAATTGTTTTTGATAAATTCTAAGTCCTAGAGAATAATTTAAATCAACCATTATTCTCATTTCAAATTATTTCTTCATAATATTTGAAAAATCATTGCAAATATTTTTATTTGTTGATCCAAAAATGGCATCATCAATTGATATTTATACTAATAGAATATCAAAGGATAAATTTTTCTTAGGAAGATTAGGTTTTCCCTTCCCTACTAAAAAACCATTCGATAAAAGAAATGAAAATAATATTCCATAACATTTTCTTTGTTTTTAAGTCCATATAGAAATTTGGTAAGTTTAAGAATATAATTTTGAAATTGAGGGTCTTCAAAAATAGTATGTCATTCTTAATTATCTTCCTCCATTAAAAATATATTTTAAAAATCATATTTAACATATTTATGATATAATTTAAAATTAATATATGATTCATATTATAGAGGTATTATAGTTGTTTTAGGTAAAGTTACAAGGAAAAACGTATCTTCATAGTTTATCCCTACTTATTTTTTGTAACCTTTTACAACTAATATAGATTTATTTCTAATAATTACACCATGATCTTCTTGTTTATTTCTAAATACCCATTTCATTCCAATTAAAAAAATAATTAGTGGTCTATCAACTAATTCCCATACTTTGTTCCTTTTAACAGATTTAACTCTTCTTTCATATCTAAGAAGTAACTTTCATTAGATAAACAGTCATCTATAGACATACATTCTAGATAGGACAGAAAGGAATATAATTATACTAGGTTTCCTATATTTCTTCTAGTTCTAACTCCTTTATCTAAGCTTCTTATAACTATTTCTAAAGGATGGTCTTTAGGATGTATATGTATTATTTATATAACACTTTTTGGATCACTAGTATCTACCCTTACTATATTTTTTTAAAAATAATAATGTTCCAAATTATCATCATTGTTGTTATGAAATAAAAATTTAGGTCTCATTTCTTTAATAGAATTACTTTTTTTTCATTAGTTCGAATCATTTTGTGTTCAAAAGGATCACTTTCATAAAACATCACATGAGTTGATTATTCTAAAATCCGTGATCCTTTTTTGAAAATTCTATAATATTTTGAAGTAGAAGAGTAACCTAGGAAGACACCTTCATCATCCTTTGGATCAAATTTACTATGATTATCCTTGGTGTTAATGATGTAAACCTTTCATCCAAATACTCTAAAGTATCATAACTTTGGTTTTACATTATTTCACAACTTATAGGGTGTTTTATTCAGGATTGGACTTATTAGAACTCTATTAATGGAATAAAGTGTTATATTAACAACATTATACAAAACATTTCTGATAAAGTTATAATCATATAACAAAGACCTAATAATTTCTTGCAAATTACTATTCCTCCTTTCAAAAACATCATTCTATTGATGTGACCTTTGGGTATAAAAAATGTGTTTAATACATTTTTTAAGGAGTATGAAATAAATTCATAATTCTCAAATTTTCCTCCATGATCACATATCAAAGATACATATTTTACATACTTTTTTATTTTTCAAAAGTTTAAAGAAATTAGTAAAAGCAAAAAAATCTTCACTCTTAATTCATAAAAATTAATCTTATGTAAATCTTGAAAAATCATCAAACAACACATAAAAAAATTATTTTCCCCTATTAATTTTAGTTATAGTAGGTATGAACATATCCATATGGTTGATCTCTAGAGTTCTAGATGTATCAAAGAGTTTGATTGGTTTAAATGATGACCTATGTTTCTTTCCCAATTGAAATGCATCACATAGTTTCATTTTGTCCAATTTAAGTATAGGAAAGTCAGAAATCTGATTTATTTTTGAAATATTTTTAGATAATGAACATTATAATTTCCGAGTCTTCTATTCTAAATTCAAGATTCGTTAATTTCATCATTCAAACAATTTACATTTTTTCTAAATGAGTAATTGAGATCTAATGTATAGACATTATATATTTTATGTTCTTTAAACTAAAGAGATTTATCTTTAAAAATTTAGCATGCATTGTGAGAATAATGAACAGAATAACCATCATAATTTTTTTTGAGATAATTATTTTATTGTTCCATATTCCTTCAACATAATTAAATTTATTAATGAGAACAGATTGTGGATTTCCAACTGATTCAATTCCTACTATTTTTCCTTTAGAATTTTCACTAAATGTGACATAGACTCCATAAATATTAGATAATTAATAAAAACTCAAGAAATATCCACTCATATGTCTTGAATAACCACATTACATAAATCATTTTTCATTTTTATTCACATGGCTAGTTACCTATAATTAAAAATAAAATAACAGATTTCTTTGGTAGCCAAATACTCTTGGGTATAGCAATGTTAACTATAAAATACTCAAGGATCCAAATATATTTGTGTTTTATATAGTAATTAGTGATTAATTTTGAAAAATATTTTTGTATAAAATCACTTTTAATTTCATAGAATTGAGGATTTTTTAGATTATAGATGATAGAATAATATCCTATTTCTATACAATAAAAATAGGTAACTTTAGAAAGTTTTTTTTTGAGAACTAGGAACAAAATAGTTTTTTTTAAAATTTTGGATTTTCACCCTAAATTACAATTCCAAAATTTCACTGTTTAAGTTGATTTTGAACAAGGATTGTGTTTAAATAATATTCTTATTTAGAAAAGATACTTGCAATATCTTTAAATTTTGAACCTCCTTCCGCAGGGTCACAATTTTGTTAGTATGTTTAATTGATGATATAGTAGACTTTTCCAATCGATTATTTAACTCTATAATTTGTTTATTTAGGCACTCCCCTTCATTAAAATTATTATTATAAAAATTTCTGATTCCATTATTCTTTTAAAGCTTTAATACTTAGTTTCCAATCTAGAAAAATATTAATTTAATTCCTAAAATGAGATATTTTCTTTTTCCAATTCATACTCATGTTCATAAGAATAATAATAATGTACCTCATCAGAATGATCATGAAACACATTTTGGAATTTTGATTGGGATCTTCAACTTCTTTTCTAGTAGATGTATATTCACTAGAGTCTTTAGAAGCATTGCATATAGACTTTATATATTTCTTTAACTTATTCTTATATATGGTATTCTTGAAGTATTTATTTTTTATCTTTGTTAACATCCTTAAGATATAGAAAATCATGTTTTATATTCCATAGATTTTAGTACTCATAATATTTTATTTTTTTAGAGTTTTCACCATGATTCCTATACTCGTTGAAAGGTATTATGAAAACTCTTCTATTATTATGTGATTTTTGAACTTTCAAGAAAACTATGAAAGATCATTATTTGATCCAGAATATCCTAAAGAGTCTTATTCTTTAGATGTTTCAAATATTTTCATGATGTTTTTCTTATATTCATCATTAGAAGTAGAAACATACAAGGAATAGTTTTTCCATTTCTGCTACATAAATCATAAGAGTTCCAATGAAATCTTTTATATTAATTTTATTGACCTATATATATTGTTTGTAGATGATATTACACTCCACATAGGTGGTAGAGCTCTGATAACATTCAATTATTTCTTAGGATCCATAATTAGAATTCTTAGAGAAACATCATTATTTATAATCTCAATGAATCTTCTATTATGTTGAGCAATACATTCCCCTTCATCCATTTTGAATGCATCGAACTTAATTTTTGTTGTATGATATGTAATATCCTTCAAATTTTAAGTACCTTCATATGAAATTGATATATTGTTCATCATTTCATGAGTTTTTTTTACACTTAGACACTCTGTTGAATTCATCTAGTCATAATCCATAGTTTAAATAATTCATAGCATTGGAATTCAGATCAAATTCTACTTCAGTTGTAGAATACCACATTTCTAGTTCTATATTTGGAATTTCATATCGATTTACTACTTTATGATATACATTTTAGACAATATTGTTCAAATAACTAGTTATATGAGCCTTCCAACAACCATAATTTTCACCATTAAAATAAGGACCACTGACTGTTGACATACCTTCCCTGTTGTGAGCCATAGAATCCTTTTGAAATAAGATATTAGGATTTCAACCTTTAAAAACAATGAAATCAAGACTCACAAGATCTGATACTAATTCTAGTACTAGAATATGGCTAGATAAAAACTCAGAAGGGGAGCAGTATTGAGTTCCTAAAAATTTCTTTGTAGTAAACCTCCCTATTCAAGGTATGAGATTTAAAATATTTTCATTAATAAATATATGAAGTAGAAATAAAAAATATTAATGGAAAGAGATTGAAAACCAAATATTTATAGTGGTTCAGGGAACATAAATCCCCTAGTTTATTCTACCAATACTCTACACCATGAGTTTGATGATTTTCACTATAACAACCCTTTTACCAGGGGATCCCAGCTAAGTACAAGATGATTTCACTTATTACAAAGGTACATGAGATTTAAAATTAGATCACCCTTTAAAATACCTATCCATATACTTAACACAAACAATTAAAATGAGTGTAATCAGAAATAAAGACGGTTGAATGTTTTAAGCAATTTTTCTGCATACAGTTGCAAGAAACAACTAACATTAGTTGAATATATGTCTAGAGAAGATAATAGTGTTCAAGGTATAACTCTTTACGACCTCGATTGTAACTGATTAATTTGAAAGCACATATCACAAATTTTTGTATGAATCATTTTCTATGTACACATGATCATTGTTATAACTATCATATTATTTTCAAGTGTGTGTGCATCACAATAGTTTTCTCTATTGTCTCTTTAATCCATAAATTGAATAACTATTATTTTTATATATTATCTTTTATCTTTAATCACATGATATAATTAAAATGGTTTAGTGATTAATCTATTTAGAATTTGATAAGACATGATATTAATGACATGTATCCATTCCTTGTAAATATAGAAATTACTTTTGCAATATAGATTTTAGAAATATTCTTGTTCATCAGATATTTCCATTCATAAAAAAAATGAGATACGGTAGAAATCAAAATTTCCTTAAATGGATAATTCATTCTATAGTATGTTTTAAAAGAAATAAATTACATATAAATATATTAAAAATTAATTTTGACATTATTCATAATAACTATTTCTTCATAAGATATTCAACTGATAATACTATTCACCATAAGTAAACATCCTAAGAGACTTCGTATGATAAAAGAGATATTTGAATTAAATGGTGTGTAAAATAAACTGAATTCAATATTACGAAGAGTAATTATTCAGGGTAAGACAAATATGTTACTTTGATGTGATACCTATCTTTAACAACTTCTTCCGAAACTCATAATATAGTATTTTATGAACATCCTTTTCATAAGTTAAAGACTTATCATATCTTCATTATTAGTAGTAAGATAAATGACATTAAAATATGACATATCTAGTACATTATTTTAGTATGATATTATATTATGTAGTAAGATAATATTTTATTGTATTGTTTTTTTATTCTAAAAAACTATAGATAATCTTTCAAAGATTTATGTCTAGTAATATAATACAATTTTTCTAAGATCGAACACTTTTCTTGATATAAGATAATTACTTGTAGACAATGTAGGATAACCTATGTATAAAAAATATTCTATCTAAAACACTAAATATAATTTTTTTAAAAATATGTATTTTTTGAATCATCAAAACAGATAAACACTGATATATATTGGAAAACCATAGGTTTTCCAACAATCATAGGTTTTAATTATCTAATCGATGACAAAAAGTATATATTACAGGCTTTGATAAGCTTAAGGATAATATCTCATACAATGATGTGGAGTTATAATAGGGGATGTCATTCTTCTAAACAATAACATAGATAGATTAATAGATATATTGTTACCCATGGAGTAATATAAAATATGGATAAAGATATAATACAAATGACAAAAAGACTATACTATAATATATTCTTATATTATAAATTATAATTAATTATATCTAAAAAAATTGTGTTTTTAATAGTTTTTAGTCCAGTATTATCATTACCAATCTCTATGATTGGAGGAGTCATTTGGTATACATAAATAAACCTCAGTTGATTATTTTTGCTTAATTTTTTTAAGTTTAATTTTAATGGTTAATATGAATTATGAATGCATTTGTCATTTTGATAAGGATGAGCATATAAAAATCCGACACATTCACTGATAATATGATTCAGTTGGATTTATTAAATCAGGATCCATTCTTGAGATATTTTGATAATGTGGTATATATGTAAGACATGCAAACAATATGTTATTGCTAGGGACACCCCTTCAAAGATATTGGTGGTTATTAATTTTTTTAAAGAAAAAATAATTGAAGTGGTTTTAGGTTAAAACTATTTTTAAATATATGTCTAAAAGGAGTTAAACCCTCAAAATAATTTTACTTCAACCAAATAAATTTCAGGCTTTAACGACTTTGTTAAAAAAATTAAACAGAAGGCATTAAGGGCCTTAACTCCTACTGTTCAAACTAGAAAATATAATTACTATTTTTAGTTATTAATATATTTGTTTTTAATTTTTTTTAGTTTTGTTTTATTTTATTAATATATATATATATAAAATTTTTTAATAGAACAAAAATTCTATTATATTCATCATTAATTCTACTAAGGTAATTTTAAAACATTACTAAAACTCCAACCCAGGGATTTCTTTTACAAGGATGGGATCCCTTAAAATCCTTATGGATTTAAGATATTGGATTCAGCCTCCCATTTTCTAGTGCTAGAAAAAAAATATATTATCATTAACAATATATTATTAATAATTTGTAATAATTAATATGAACTTAACAAATAACTAATTAATAATAATTTCATATTAATTTTAATTGGTTATTAATTAATAATACTTAGTAATCTATATAAAATATATATAACATAAGTGAATGATAAATATAATGTAAAAATAGTTTTTAACAATGTAAATAATGGTTATTAATTATTTAAACATGACATACATAATAGTTTTTATGGTCTAGATAAAATGTAAATATATCACAAATTTAACATTATTAATGTAATTATAACATATATTTAACTGGAATATAACATAAATATAATGTGAAAATATTTGTATTAAGGTAAATATAATGTAAAAAACAATTATTAATAATGTAAAAAATAGTAATTATTCACCACATAATGTAGGTTTTCCATAAAATAATTGTTAACACCCTAATATTTTATATGTATTTCCTTTGAAATAAATTTGAAATATTCAATAGATTATTTAACATGAAACATTGAAATTTAAGCGTACTATGATATACTATAAAAATATTTTTATTTAAATGTGATCATTATAACTTAGCTGTTAATTTTGAAGGTATGAATAGTAATAAATACATTATGAAAAATATGTATAAAGGATTTATATAATAAAAATTTATCGATGCACTAGTACTTAATTTTCAGTTGATTCATTTTATGCTTTAAAAGTATGTTTTATTAAAAAATGGTTTTATTGAATTCTGTGTGTAGAAATTATAATTAAATTATAATATTTTTATAAATTTAATTTAAAAAAATTTACTTTTTTTTAAATAATCATTTAAAAATAATCATTGATTAATGTTTTGTGAATTTTTTGAAAATTATGAGTTTCGAGTGAATAGTGAAAATATCGATTTTTAAAGAAAAATATATTTTATTTTCTTTTATTTTAAAAGATAAATTTTCTTGGAATGGTTTAAAATTTCATTAGTTTATATTTTTAAAAATAATTCAATTTATATCTTTTGGATTAACATTATATTATATATTGGTATAAAAAACTTTTGTCTTAAAAATGCATTTTTTAGAAAATATTTTTGATTGTGTTTTTTTATTAAATTAATTTCATCCATTTATAGAGATTGAATCTTGAATATTGGATTCCATATTTAAAATCATAAGGTTCAAATTTAGTAGTGATACTAAATTCTTTTTTGTTCCTTATGAATAGTAATAATGGTAAAAATATTATTACCTCAATAAAAGGGTAAAAAGGGTAAGTTAAGGTTAAACTAAGTGATAATGACAAACCTTTTCTTCTTAATTATTATCGGATGAAGTTATTTTGACCCTTTTCACCTTAATATCAAAATTTATTTGTTTATGGGACACTTTTCCATGAATATGTCTTGATAATAACTTAATCCTTCAAAACATTCAAGGTGTGTCCCTCACCCCACATATAAAAGAACTCCCATCCTCTCTTTTATTTACACTACTTTCAGCCACATAGATTGACCAAAACCTTCCCAATTATCTTATAAAATTCTTTATACATTAATTCTAGATTTTTTTATTTATAAAATAAAATTTTAAGTGTCCTTAAAAAGGGATCTAATGAATGTCTGTCAAATAAGGGGTAATCATATTACATGACCTCTTTCAATTTATTTCTTATTCTATCTCATTTAAATATTTGATATTCATAATAAAATAGAAAATTTATTATACTATATTTATTTACAATTTTTATGGTTATGTAACCCCAATTATCCACCCTCCTTTCCAAAAATGGGAAAAACATTTGTTTGTGTGTACATGTGGACTACCACCTTCATACAACGATATAATTCATTTTCCTTCACAATGACTCATGATTGATTTTTTATGATGGATTTAATGTTTATATATGATACTTATAAAATAATTATACTTCTGGATTATAATATTTTTTATACCTTATTTCCTTTCCATCCGTTAAAAAATTATAACATAGCTCATTAGTATGTGTGGACTACCACCACCCTAAACGATGTGATTCTTCTTTATTTTTTACACTACATGGTTAGTAATAAGGATATATTTAATGATTATATATTATATATACGTGATAAGTGTCATGAATCATCCTAGAGGGGTCCATGCCATGACTACCCCTAGTTCACCTCTGATAGGCCAGTATGTCATCATCGTGTCTCCTTTAGTAAGAGTCTCTAAGCACAAGTGTCGAGGAAAAGGTTCAACTGAAATCTTTGAGTCTCGAGTTAGATTCATCTAGAAAAAAAATTACTAGCACCATTTTCTATAAATACTACAACTAAGGTATAAAAAAACATATCATATATTATATCATCCCTGGATCCTTGGGGTCATAAGCCTCTATATCCTGTAGTTGGCCTCGTCCTTGTCCACATACTCCCTATGTCTAGCTTGGACCATCAAGTATTGGTGGTGGTAATAGGTCAAACCTTAGAATACCACATACTACCCTACCAACCCCTCTACCATGTATACCCCCCTAAGGACCACCCTACTACTATATATGTGTCTGTATAGTTGGTCCCTCAACCATATCCCAATCAATTGTAAGACGGGTAGGGAAATATCATGCCAGATGTCCCCAACCATATCAAGAGAAACACTCCTTTTCCTATTGATAATCAAACCTGAACTGGGAGTCCTACATTGATAGCCATGAGTCCTGGGATCAACTCCTAAAGCACCTGACCCACTTGGATCACTATGACTATCATTGGCTACCTACTTCCAAGGTCTCAGCTACCGGGTTCCCACTATTATCTCCCACTACTAGTGTTTGCTCTTCCAAAAAAATCTCCCATAACAGGGTACACTCACGTAGTTCTGCATAAGTAGAAATGATAACGGAGATCACTAATTTTATGATGTCCCGGTGTAAGCACTAATCAAAAGTAAAATCCCTAAAGAATTGTTCCCATACCATATCTAAAGAGTAGCGTAAAAGATCAGTAATCTTGGTGGAATACTCCACCGCGACCATACTTCCCAATTGCAGATGCAGAAGCTCTTATTTATCTATATAGTTTATGGTTATGATGATGTGATGTTAAATAAACCATTATTTTCCACAAGTTATTATATGATGATATGATGAATGTTTTATGATCTTATATAATTTATATGATTAGAGTTTCATTATGTGATAGTTGGGTCTATTATATTCCTCCAATGAATTTAGTAAAGATGGATAAATCATAAGATAATTATGTTATGTGTGAACCTGATTACATGTTCACAAAAATAAGTGTGGATCTACATATATGTCCATAGTTTTATTTTTGGGATGATTTTAATGTTTATAAGCTTATGCATGGATCTATTTTCATGTCCATAATTTTATGCGAGGACCTGATATCATATCCTTAACTTAATTAGTGAACCTATTTTTATTTATACATGCTCACAATGTTATAAGATTATGTTTTTTCCACATTAAAAATTTTAAGTTATTCTCACATAAAATTTAATTATTATTTATGATTCCTATAACACCTTGAGGTTTTAAAAGAACATAATGTTTGATAGCGTACAAGATACAAAACTTCAAGCTTAAAATAACCATGAAATATTCTCATTGTAATATAGCCATTTAATTGGAGGGTATGAATAAGATTAAAAAAATTATATATATATATATACATATATATATATAAAGGAACTACTCAATAAAAATTTATTTATTATTTCTTAGTAAATAAGCATTGAATTTTTATTAAAGTCATCTTATACTTCAAAAATATGTTTTATTAAAACAACAATTCATTAATTTTTGTGGGAAAATATTAAAATTTATTTCATGAAATTTTAGAAATTATATTTTATATAAATGATATATTTTTTTAATTCATCGTATTAAAAAAATCATAAGGAATTTTTGGGAATTTTTGTAAAGGTATTTTTTGATGAATAGTGAAATATATTTTTTTTATTGAAAATTATATTTTCATTTTATTTATTTAGAAAATATTATTATATTTGGAAAAAAATTAAAATATAATTAGTTCCTTTTTATTTTACAAAATATAATTATGGTCTTTGTACTAAATTTTTTACATGAATTTGATAATGAAACATTGTTATACTTAAAAGGAAATTTTTTTAAAATCTATTTTTAGCATGTTTTTCACTTTTAAGTTAAATTAATTTCTTAAAATTATAAGAATTGAATCAATAAAAATGGATTCCATTTTTGGAATCATGAGGTAAAATTTGGATAAATATTTCAAATTTAATTTTGGTTATAATGAATAGTAACCATAGTAAATTTTCATTATCACGGTAAAGGTAAAATGAGTCAATTAGGGTTAAAACATATATAATATGGTCTCAAAATCAACCAAAACTTTCCTTCGGCTTTTTTAAGAGTTTATATCAACTATGAACATTCAATTCTCAAATATATATCATTTTGGTTCCATTTTTCCTTGAAAATGACATTTATAATATTTAAGTAAAAGATAAAGTCTAAAATTTCATTCTCTAGACTTTAATATTTCATAAATAATTACGTAAGGTCAAATAGAGTATAATTTCCATTATAAATTAGAAATTTTAACAAAAAATTATTATTTTTCATGGATATTAATTTGTAATTTTTATAAATGAAATAATTATCTTAAATTCTTGCACAACGCTAATACAATATTTATTCAATTTATATAAAAATAAAATAAATGATTTTAAAAATATTAAAGGTAATGTAATTTGAAACAATTTGGGCATCACATGAATTTTTTAGATGATTATTACTTATTATTAGTGTGTAGAAGATTAATATTTTAATTTCATATTTTTCTTTATGTCATTAAAATTAAAATAAAATAAATAGTTTTAAAAAAGACATTAATTATATTTTTTAAAAATTAAAATTTATTAAATAATTTAAAAAATATAAAAATATTGAAATAGCAATATTAGGATAAGATATGGTTAAAAATAGAATCCTTTTTCAATTTATGAGTTAATAGTAAACTTATAGGTAAAATAACAACCCTTTTAAAGTGGAAAATTTATTATTGTGGGTATGGTTAAAATTGGTTAACTAATGGGTTAAACCAAAAGGTATCATTTAAGAAATAACTGAAACCTGTAAAAATAATATTTTTTGATGGGATTAAAAAACACTACTCTAATTAAAATATAATACCATTTTAAATAATTTTTCTAGAGAATTATTTTATTATAATTATATATTAGATGAAATTAAAAAAGTGCTCCTCAGCTCAATTATAAAAGGAAACCTCCTTCCCTCCCATATTCAAATATTTTGAGTCATATATCTCAGAAAAACATTTCAAATCCACCCCTACACACTTATAAACATTATATAGGTTCCGGTATTCCAAAAAAATCAACCCTAGGATCCTTAATAAGAGATCTAAATGAGTTCTTTCAAAAAAGAGGTAACCACCTTAACCAATCATTTTCTTCTTAAATTCTTTTTTACCTCCTCTATATATATGGAATTCATCATAAAATAATAAATTAATAAAACTAAATATAATTAAATATTAATGTTATTATGAAACCTTAATTATCCACTCTAGTTCCCATCAAATGGGATGTGAATGTATCATTGTTGCATACACAGAACTTACCATCTCCACGAAGTGATGCAATTATTTTTTATCACAATATTTTATGGATGGGTGTTAATATTTTTTAATGTTTATATATGATAATAATGAAATATTTATACTTGTGTAATTATAATATCATATATACCTTCTTAACTTCAAGTCTATTGTAAAATAATAACGTCCCTCGCGCATATGTGTGGACTACCTCCTCTACGAAGCGATATGATTTGTTTTTCATTTACATTTTACTTGGATTGTAATAATTATGGATTTATTTAATATATAATATATATGATATAATAATTATTCTTTAAAGGTGATTTATTATTTTTTTTGTTTCACCTATCAAAAAGTGAAAACAGTGTTCATGCGTAGATATGGCACAACATCTCCATTAACAATGCAATTCATTTTTTGTCTCTATATTTAATTGATGATTATAAATATGAATAAAATTTATATATATGATATTTATTTCATTATTAAAATTACTTAGATTATGGAACCATGATCAAATTACCAGGAATGAAAATATCAAATTAAAATTATATTGAAAAATGAAACAGTTAAGATACATAAATGATTATTTTAATAAGGTATTATTAATAAAAGGGATATGGAAATGTTATAAATTGATTATATATGACGTTATAAGTATGTAAATTACAATTTTATATAATTATAATGAATTTAAATTTATTATATATGAGGCTAGATCAATTTTGAATCATGTTAAACTTGAGGTAATGGTTTATATCTCAAATTATATTCTTCAAAAGATATATAGTGTTGTAAAATTATCTTATATTATGAGGTGTATATACTAAACTTTGACAATTTATATCATGGTTATATTTATGTTCATGATATTTTCATTTGAATTTATTCTTTTATGGGGCTTAGGATTCAAATTTTACTAAATCAGTAAGGTTTTTATGTTATAATATCATTTTTATCGGGATTATTATGATTATGTTTACGATGATGAAATATTATGATATAAATATCATGAAACTCATGAAATTTTCTTATCCTGTGTTTTTATAGAATACATGATTTAATTTCATTTTCTTCTCTCTATGTACTCAAGGGACTAAAATAATATTTTAAAGGAAAAACCTACTTTATTTCTCTCTTCAGTTGAAATTTTTTTTTCTTCCATATCAATATTTTATAAAAATATTATCTATAATTTTTTTAATATTATATTATGATTTTTTAAAATAATTATTTCCCTTTTTTAACTTTTAAAAAATGTTTTAATAGTAATATTCTTTTCATTTTTCAAATGAGGTACTTTATACTTTTTATTGAAAATGTGAAAGGAATATTTGTTTTAACATATTAAGCATTAACAGAATTTCCCACATGATGAACATCCAATTATTTGAATATTACTTTAAAAGTTTTCAACTATCTTTTCAAATAAATTGTTTTCCTTTATATATTGGAAATCATTATATTTTAAACAAACGATTTCAAAATGAAAATGGTATTTTCCCCCAAAAATATTCTAGGGAATGTTTTAAATGAATTTTCATATATCATAACATATTTTGATGTTAGTCATATTTTATTTAGAATATTATTCAAAGATACCATATTTATTTTTTCTTTGTGTGGTTTATGATTATGAGGACAATATTTTTAAGAAATCCATTTCTTTTCCATGGGTTATGCCATGATGAATTGATAAAATTTTTATGACACTTTTTAATTTTTGCATGATCTATTCTATAATGAAATGGTTATAAAAATCATTTCTTTTCATGGGTTATTATATGATAAATGTTTTATGATATTATAGAACACATATGTAAGATTTTAATTATGTGATTGTTGGTACTAAAATTATATATCCCACCAATTAATTAGGTAAGTATAGATATCTCATGAGATAAATAGGATTGGAATGTGGGGTAATCCGAGTTCAGTAAGGAGATTTACCCACTGTGATAGTCTTAGGAGTAATCATTGACTACTATGTTGGCTTGGGGAGTGAACCCAATCCATTGTGATAGTCTAGGAAGAAATCCTTGACTATTAAGGAAATGATTTTCTATGATTATTTGTATGAAAAAATCCTATGTATTATTAAAATGCAATTCCCTTATGCCTCATATTATTTGATTCTTTATGATTAATGTCTTATTGACTACAAATATTTAATTAATGACTCAATATTATGAACTATGATATAAAGGGTGTTATTTTCAAATGTTAGGATCATTTTATCATACCCTTATACACATGTTTTATTCAAGTGATAATTGATTACTCCCTTATTTACCATTAATGAGAATATAATATCACTCCAAAACACCCTATATTTTAAAAGAACATAATGTTTTATAGCTTACATTCCACATAATATCGAGCTTAAATGAACCCCAAAATATTAATTAAATATGACTGTTACAACCTATCAAATAAATTGAAGGGTATGAATAGTTTTAAATAAATTATGATATATATAAAGGACCTAATAAATACAAATACATTGATTAATTATTTTTAAATGTGTATTTAATTGTTAGTAAAGTTATTTTATGCTTCAAAAATATGTTTTCTTCTGTCTCGCGGCTCAAGATGAGATCATGGGGGAGAAATGTGTGCTACTCGACGGTTGATTAGGGAGGATTGGGTTATTCTTAATTACTCATATTGGGTGCATCGTTTTCTCCTCTAAACACCTAAAATTTCCATATCCAGCAATACGTGGACCTGCTTTCCAAAGGCAGGCATTCGCTGGGTGGTTTGACCAGCAATTATTAAGAACTCACTTTGGTCGATAGGATGGTAAGTCGGGCTCATATCACCCTTTTGGGGGGGAATTATTGCCTATTCTGGGACTCTATTATATATTTAAGATGTATTCATACGTTCACTAATCTTTGGTTTATACCCAAGCATAGTATCCACGGATTACTCCTGGTAGGCACTGGTCAGCTGAACGCAGGGGTTTGGAATCATTTATGCCTGAGGTTTACCATCCCTCGTTAAATTAACGACCTCAAGGAGTCTGGACTCATTGAGATGACACTGGTTTAAAGCTTCATAACTAGGCACTATAGATTTTATTAACATCTAGGGGGACAGATAACGACTTGAACATTTGGATCGAACCCGTGATACGGGCTTCCTACGTATCCTCATGAGAGGAATCCGAATCCACGTAGTTCAGTTTGGTATGGGCTTACACTCTAGTCTGCCCAGGGTTGGTGCGGTGAACTGACATGAAGATGATCAGAACAACCGGTTATTGGGATTGAACCTTGTGGAGGCTTCCTACGTACCCTACCTAGGAGATAGGGATAAAAGTCCACGTAGTTCGGGTGGGGGTGTCGGAGAACGGATATGAATGTGGACCCGGGGGGTCTGATGGTGATCGAGCTTGAACCTCTTGGAGGATTCCTACGTATCCCTATGGTGGGGAATCAAAGTCCACTTAGTTCTAGTTGGCATGGGGCTTACGCTCTGAGACAACCTAGGGTAATGGATTGGGGCTTACACTCTAAGGAGGCCCAGGGTAATCGATAGGGGATTACACTCTGAGGAGGCCCAGGGAAATGTATTGGGGCTTACACTCTGAGGAGGCCCAGGGTAATGGATTGCGGATTAAACTCTGAGGAGGCCCAGGGTAATGGATTGGGGCCTACACTTTGAGGAGGCCCAGGGTAATGGATTGGGGCTTACAATCTAAGGAGGCCCAGGAGAGGATGTCATGGTTGATGATTAATCTAATCCTACGTGAGTGATTCTTGGTGTGAGAAACAAGAGGCAGCAAGGACCATACGATCACGTCATGAAAGGTGCATCCGTGGGAAGCACGATGGGGCTTACATGTGGGGGCAGCCCAAAAAGTCGGGGGTTACTCCGAGATGGATGCCCAATGGAGACAAAGCACAATGGGAGAGGGACTTGGGTACCCCTATGTCCATTTCCCCTCTTGTTCCTTGGTACTGGTGAAGTACAGAGGTGCATGGGTGCCTCTTTCTAATGGGTAGTCCGCCACTCCCCGTTGAGGGGAGAGGTACCCCAGTCCTAACTAGTGGAGGGGATGAAAGGGGACTCCTGGGCTTGGAATCTGAATTTCCATGGGAATGTGAACCCCAGAATGCTTTGGAAATCCACTCAAGGGCCGGAGTAACCACTTTTACCTCACTTAATGTGGGTATGTGAACTCAAAATGGCACGCTAATGCGCCTGAAGGTTACATCACACGGGTCCGGTGGCTCTGGTGGAGGCCTCGACTTGGGGGGTGATGAATGGACCAATGAGGGGGTTGCGAAGGATCAGGCCAGATTGGAAGGATTTTATCTAGCTCGTAGAATGGTAACTTTAAAGGATTTGGTGGACCACACTGGTGTGTGAGGGGTGGCGCCCTTCGCGTAGGGAGGTGCTACGTGGCTGGAGAGGTCGTCTGCGAACCAGGATGGTCTGCGGACTGATGGGAATCCCGTGAACCATGGTGGTTTGCGGCCTCGAGTTTGGCCCACGTTCCAGGTTGGTATGCGGAGGGGTCCACGTGAACAGCGGCGACTGAGGGTGACACCGGTCGGAGGTTCATCGGTCGGGGCTTCACCCGCGTAGGAGGGTGCTACGTAGTGCGACGGATCGGAAAAGGGTCATAAACTCCCTGGTCCATGGGGAGTGCATCCGCGGAGGGGCCCTGGTTCACAGTCTTCTTTTCTTTGTTATTTGAAGTTCGTGGTTCACCAAGTTGTTATGCCTTTTTCTGTTCCTTATTAATTCATTTCTAGCTTCTTTCACGTTCTGGTTCGCGAACTGAAACTTCGCTATTTTCGAAATCCTATGATCCTTCCTTTGAAATACTTCCACCAGAATCTGATCAATCTCCTCTTTTCTCTTCCCCCCATATCCTTTTATTAAGTGGAGGAAGAGATGTATCTGTGGTCATGTGGTACCTTTTTCGGAGGCCCATGACTGGAAACCCTATTTACAGATGACTTGGTCAATCCGAAACTTACGTGGGGGGGGGGCATTGAATGCACATCCCCCGCGAACCAAACTAGCTCGGGAAGTGCTTCGCGGCCACTCAGGGTTCCACCTCCATTCCGCGAACGACAACGGATGCGGCCTGGGCTGGCTGACGTGGTTCGCAGATGGGGGCAGTTCATGATAGTGGACCGGGTTGGCACCCGTCCTGCTTCGCGCCCGTAGAGGATCCCCGCCTCCGTTCCGCGAACGAAAGCGGTCCAGGGAGGGGGCGCCTCGCGGAACTGGCCGTGTACCATTATAATTGGACCGGTCTGTGGACCGGTTCGTCTTGTTCCATCCTTTGAGTATTCTCCACACTTTCCCCCAATTCTTTGGGGGGAAATTGGGTAGAATCTCCCTTCTATTAAAGGGAATTTTCATTCTCCTTTGCGGATTTTTCAGGACCCTACAAATTCCCCCCATCGGAATGGGGTCTGATCAGAACGAAGAGGAGGCCATTCCGATGTAATGTGGTCCTGAAACTTGAATGGTTTGTGGTAGGGGAGTGGACCCGGTAGGGGACCATGCCTATAAATACGGGGGGCCTTCCTTTGTCTTTTACCGAATTCTTCGCGAAACCAGATCTCTCTTGCTTTTTGTTGTCACATGCTTGTTCCTTCAGGAAATGCCTCGTCCGCAAACCAGCTACCATTTCCATGAACCATTCCTCATTCTCGCCGTACTTCACCCATAGAACAATCTCCCAGCTGTGAACTAACACTCTTAATTAATTAAAAAGTATGCTACGATGGGCCTCATAGAAACTCGCTCCGTGGTTTTGATGGTCCGCGGACTGAAATCTTCCAGACTTTGAAAATTTCTGAAGTATTCCGAACCTAACTATTTAAATCCTGGATTAAGAATCCACGAACCAACCATGTTCGCGGTTTTCTGGCCAACGCTCTGCGAGCCAGAGTACTGCAGACCTCTTCCGCGTAGGGTTGGTTCACGGGATGCAGTCATCATGAACCACATTTTGAGTCCTGCTTGCGGACCTCGTCTTGAAGGCTTCTTTACTTATTTTCCATATACTTGGTATTTTTTTGTCCAGATTTTATTCTGGACTAACCGTCTTCATGGTTTTCATAATGCAGGGAGAAAATATGGTTCCCCCTCACCCTGCAACCAGGCCTGCTACCGAGCCTCTCTCAATTGGTTCAGGGAGACTTCTAGTGATTATTCATAGAGCGGAGAGCATCAAATAGGACCCTATCCAATCCATCATTCCCGATGATGGTGTCTTAAAGGACTTTCTCTCTCTTGAGCTCCTAGGTTATCCACTATCAAATCGACTTCATCTTTACAGCTTTGGTCTTCTAGACAATGTCCCTATCCCCCCTACTTTCTCAGGTCTTCCGTCTCCTTGCTTGGAAGAGTCACCAAAGTGCATTCAGGAGAACCTTGCCTCATTAGGGGAGATGATCTTTGATTCCGATCCGAAAGAAACTTTCATTTTGAGAGGCTCTGTTTGGACCCAAAGTGATCAGTGCACTAAAGACTTCTCTCAAGAAGCTGTCTTCAAGAGTTACCCATCTATTATCAACCTTCCTTGAGTGGATCCTGATGCGGGGTGGATTTCTAGGTGGGATCTTTGGTCTGGTGGGATTTTCTCAAATTACTGGGCCTGGGCCTTTGGGGCGTTTCATCATTGCTTGAAATCTCCCGAGTCACTGGAAGTAGTCAATTAGTACTCTACAGTGTAGGCCACCCAGTTTGCAGTTTACCCACCATCTTTGATCCTGCTTGACCTACTTAGTCACTGATGTTCAAGCACTAATACTTTCCACCTTGCCCATGGTGAAGTTGGCATTAGTTTATGGGAAATATACCAACTGGTTGGGATTCTGATCATCGGTGAGATGTATGACAAGTTTCTGCCGACTCCTGATGCATGGGATGACATCGAACAAGTGCCTTAGTTGGCAAGGTATCTGCTGGTTATGGCAGAGCAGTCACTAGGTCAGGCCTTGTGTTCCTGCTCTCTGATTCCCTATAGCTTTTAGATAGGGTTATTTCTGAACACCACTGGTCCTGTACCAAAGATCAAGCGCCCCAGGACTCATCCTTCTCAACAATCTCGAACCATCCAAGGTTCCTACTAGGCAGTTCTCGAGGTGGGCGACTACCTTTCATGGGGTTATGAGGTGTGCCCCGGTGTTCCACCTATGCTCAGGCTGGAAGATCTATTTGCTATGTTTTTGATCGGGTGGCTATTCCCTTCTCGAGATATCAACCCAGGCATCAGGGCTTGCACCTTGATGATGGCAGTTGAGTTGGCAGAGGGTCGCCTGGTGAATTTGGCATGCCCACTTTGGCTCGGATTTACGAACTACTGAGCCACATACAGAAGGGAAGGTCACCTTATCGTCTGAGAGGTCCATTTCAATTCTTATATGGCTGGGCAGCGAATCATTGTTGCTGTTATGAGTATCTCTATAACACGGTTATCCTGCTTCCTGTCGTTCGGGTTACCCTGCTCGATGTAGATGTAGTTCAATTGAAGTCCCAAAGCTCTGATGAAGTCGTCAAGCTTCTGAGTGACTTCTCCCAGTTCGCTTTCACTCCCTATCCCACCCCTTCCAGAATCATGGTTGACAACCTCATGGGGATCATAGAGGGGCATTCCTATAAGATTTCACTGTGGGACAGTTTTTTGTCTGCACAGATTCATGGGGTTTCTTTGTGCGAGTGGTATGCCACACATCATTTTTTTGCTAGTTTGGGTGTATGAAACTCGAAGTTTCCCTTCCCCCTCCTCAGGCTCGATGACTGCACCCGGCCACTCTCCATCAATGGTGGTTGATGCTGATGCAGGAGGGATATGATAAAATCCTTTTCTTTCCTGTCATAGGAGCGACTGCCAGCATATCCTTGGAGAACGCAAGAATGTGGGTAAAACATTATCCCGATGGGATCCTAGGGAAGGATATCCACCAGGTTCCCAAATCAGGAGTCATTGCGGCTTCTGTGCCTACCACACCTTCCTCATCAGCTCTGAGGGAGGACCGACTAATGGCTCATCGGTCAAAGCGACTCAGGGGATTTTTATCTCCTAGCCCCTCTACGACCGAAGTTTATATGGATCCATACTTCTTGGATGTGGATGAGGATTACCCTATGGCTTCGGGTCCCAAAAAGACAATTCTTAAAGTTTTTTCGGCCGATAAAGAACTTAGTAACTTGATTCCCAAGCCCAAACCAGAGTTAGAAGCTTCAGACCATCCAACTTCGGAACTATATTCTAGCGTGCACACGTCTGTGCTGATCACAATTCCAGACTTCATACACATACTATCTAGTGAGGATAACAAAGATCACCATGTCATGGTGGACCATAGAGCATTGAACATGTGGGAATGGCCCCGGATTTTCGAGATTGTTTCTGAAACCCCTCTGGCTGAGATGGAAATTAAAACTGAAGCTCTCCGACAACTCTTCCTGGGTTTGGGGTCAGGTGGATTTGACTATCGGCAATTTCATTTTCTCGCTTGACAGGTTGTCATGCCTTGTGAGGAATTTTCCACTAGGGAACACAAACTTTCTCACCTTTTTGTCTCTCACTGCGGGACCCGATCCTTGGAGGAAGCCATGATAAAGATCCATCAGCTGATAGCACGGGAGGAGAGCTCTCAAGATCAGGAGGCCGCCCTATCTACCGAGTTGCATAGATGTAAAGTATGGGAAGTGATGATGAGGGATCAGTTTTCAACGGTGACTGGTAACCTTGAATCCACTAGTAAAGCGATCAACAATCTCAAAACAAAAGTTGGGCGTAATCGTTCAGTGGCCGAGTTTGAGGTCAGGGAGAAGGTTGTGCTAGATCAGACTCGCAACGAACTCTACCGCACGGTTGTCAATCTGATAGATAGAGAAAGCCAAGCTCCTTTGTGACGGTCAGAGCCATTCCTACGCACTATGTTTTTCTTAACCCCCCTTTTTTCGTTGCTGTGAGGGAGAGGCCCCAGCTTTTGGAAGTCCTCACTTTTTTTCAAACGAAATACAATACAAGTTAATCTTTCCTTGCTCTAAAATTTGATTGTTACTGGAACAATTGTTGCGTGAATAACAACCTAATGAATTAGAATTGATCATAATTCAGGAAAATAAAATGATAAGAATAGAAACGAGCTCTAACTTCTTCCTAGATCATGGGATCTAGTGAGCATAGTTTGACTATTGCTAGGATTTTGTAGAAAACCCCCCACAAAATTTTTGTCTTTTCTGTTAATACCCTAATTTTTCCTGGGCCCATTTGGTGTGGACCTAGCGGGTTTGGCCCGACTTTTTCTTAGGTCGCTCTCTTTAAGTTTTCAGCCTAATAGGCTTTGTGCCTCTTTTTGTGTGTGGTTTAATGTCCAACCGACAAGACTATCATTACTGATGTTTTAGGTCGAACATATTTGACCAGACATGGTGGGGTGAGGGCCTCAATGAGGTTTAGTTGATTAAAAGATGTCTCGATACCCTTCAGACACACATGGGGGGAGAATTTTTAGATTTGAACGACATGCAGGGCATGTCTCAAGACATGGGATCCATACCGGCGTGCAGAGGTAGGAAGAGCATCGCCTAAGGAAATATTGCCTTTGGTAGACAGGCCAAGGGCGATCAATATTAAGAGCCGCTGAGGGCATGGTATGCATAGTCGTGAAAAGGTGTCCTTAAGTCAATGAATCTACTTTTCTGATGGCCTGAGGACTTCATGGAAGTCCGGATTATGGAAACCACCTAGGGTGGCTTGAATAATTATGAAAACCACTGGGGGTGTCTCGGAAAGGGTATGCGACATATGAAAGGGTTTGAGAACATCTGTATCGATCGGGAGTGTGGAAGCAAGGTCCTTGTCGTACGCATTTTTAAAGGATGGCTGGAGTTTGGCGTAGTTTAAAGTCATTCTGTTTGGACATTACCTAGAATGGAACGACTTCTCCTGGTCCACGGTAATCTCTTCAGAGACGTTCCACCATATTCAGGCACGGTCATGAAGGAGGATGGTAAACTATAGCTGAGAGGGTTTCCGAATCCCGGGATAGACATGGGGGCTCAGGGGCAAGAGGCGTATGGAGAGAAGCATTGCCGAAGGAAATCTTGACTTTGGTAGATGGGCCAGGGGCGATCAATATGCAGAGCCACTGAGGGAATGGTCTGCATATTCATGCAAAGGTGTCCTTAGGTAAATGATTTCATTCTCTCGATAGCCGAGAAACTTCAGGGATGTTGAGATTTGGGACCACCAGGGGTGGTTTACAAGGGTTAGGATTTTTCTGAGTACGGAGTATGGTTTATGAAGAGAGGGTGTCTGGATACGGGAGAAACATCTAGGATAAATTTCTTGAGAATGGGTGAAGTCATCCCTTCTCACGCTGGTGTGAGACAGTGAGTTGTGCAGGTCTGACCCGTGCACTGAGGGACAAAGAAAAGCCTCCGTTCCTTACTGAACCCATGATAGGTTTGACCATACAGTTTAACGTCATGCGGTAAGGATGACTTCTGTGCAGTTTAACATCACGTGGTAAAGACGAGGAGCATTATTAAAGGATGATTTGCAGTTTAACGTCATACAGCGAGGACATGGGGGAATTTTTACTGATGTTGTGCAGTTTTAACGTCGTGAAGTGAGGAAAGGGGAATTTTTAAACCAGTAAAAAGGATTGTATTTGGAGTCATTTACCTGGATGTTTAATGCTTGGTCTTTGCAGCTTTATGCCAAGAGACCAAGATGTTCCGTGTAGTTTAACGTCATGCGTTAAGGACGTAGTTGCAAAGGTTTCTCTCAATTAAAATGTAACTGGGCTTAAACATCCCAGCATGACCAAGATGTGGAGAGGGTTTGATTGGTTAAAATCGTGGTTCCGAGTCTTCTTGGATCATGATAAATGATATGGGGGCTCTGAGGATGGTAAGCGTACGGAGCTAGGAAGAGTAACGCCTGAGGAAATATTTCCTTTGGTAGACGGGCCAGGGGATATCAATATGAAGAGCCGCTGAGGGCATGGTATGCATAGTCATGCAAAGGTGTCCATGGGTCGATAAATTTCCACTTTCGATGGCCGTGAATGGTTATGAGGATCCGCGATTGTCTGGGCCACAAAATCTATCATTTGGTAAGAAAATATCTTGACATGTCGAGCATATTCGGCCCTAGTTGCAGTTAAAGATTAGAGATCTCCCTGTGCCGATTTATCTTGCACACGGGGGTGTACCTTCACTCCATGCAGTTTAACATAGTGTGGTAAGGAAGAAATACTCCTATTTTAGCAGTCATAGAGCTCGGACCATTGGGTGACTATTGCTGCAGTCACTCGAAGGATAACTGAGTTAACATGCTCTGATATACTCTGAACAGGGTGGGAGATGGAGGTTGTAAACTATAACTCTGAGGTTTTCTGGATTAGGAGATGTGGTGTGGGGGCTTTGAGGCCAGTAAGCATACCGAGCTAGGAATAGTATTGCCTGAGGAAATCTTGCCTTTGGTAGACGGGCCAGGGGATATCAATATGCAGATCCGCTGAGGGAATGGTATGTATAGTCATGAAAGGGTGTACACGGGTCGATAACTTTCCACTTCCGATGGCCGTGAATGATAATGAGGATCTGAGACTGCTCACAGTACAGAGTTCGGCATGCAGGGATAATGGTGTCCGAGCATACAAGAAACATCTTCACTCTAATTTTCTGTTGAGTCAAAGTATCCTAGCCTTGGATTGATGTTCGTAGATTCATGTATTTATGTGAAACACGGGCGGATACATAGGATAACTGGGTAGGGATACCCTGGAAACGTTTGGATGTGAAAAGGGGGAAAAATCTGTAAACCACTGCTCCATAAATTTCTGGATTGGGAGATATGATACGAGGGCTCTGAGGTCGGTAAGCGTACAAGGCTAGGAAGAGTATCTCCAGGGGAAATATTTCCTTTGTAGATAGGCCAGGGGATATCAATATATAGAGCTGTTGAGGGCATG
Source organism: Viscum album (assembly GCA_963277665.1). Lineage (NCBI taxonomy): Eukaryota > Viridiplantae > Streptophyta > Magnoliopsida > Santalales > Viscaceae > Viscum > Viscum album. The sequence goes on from OY728143.1 coordinate 1,368,621,550, forward strand.
GTATTCATAGTCATAAAAAGGTGTCCATGTTTTGATAACTTTCCACTTACGATGGCCATGAATGGTTATGAAGATCTACCATTATCTGGGTCATGGAGTCTGATGTATGGAGATGATGTATCCAAATGCGCAAGGAGTATTATCATCTCATTTCGCCATATATCTGGGCTGGGTCATGATGAAGTCCGTGCAATTTAACGTCATGCAGTGAGGACGAAGTTTGTTTAGTTTAACATCATGCGGTGAGGATGAGGGGTATATATGTATGTGTTTTATTTTCTCGGCGGCTGGGCTAGGGGATAAGATCCCAGTGTCGCTACGTATCCCGCGAGGGCAGGAATCAATCCAAATGTAATTTTTTTGGAGTACACCCCATGCAGGTCTAGTCCATACATGGGGGATGGGGGCATATTTCTTTTATCCTTATCCGTGTAGTTTAAAGTCGTGCAGAAAGGATGATGAACTCACCCCATGCAGGTCTTGTCCATACACAGGGGAAAGGGACATTTTTTAATCCTTCTTTTCCCTGCAGTTTAACGTCGTGCGGTAAGGACAAAGAATACACCCCATGCAGGGTCTGGTCCGTACACGGGGGGAGAGAGCATATTTTATTTTGGAATGGCTGGTCCAGGATGGGGAACCATGGCATCACTATGTATCTTGAGAGGACAGGAATCAAGTCTTACGTAGTTCTTTTAAGGAATACACCTCGTGCAGGTCTAGTCCGTATGGGGAAGAGGGTATTTTTGGATTAATTTGAGGTGGATGGGCTAGGTTGTGGAATTCTGGTGTCACTACGTATCCTGTGAGGGCAGGAATCAAGCCTCACATAGTTCTCTTAAAGACAATACACTCTATGTAGGTTTAGTTCATACACGGGGGAGAAGGGGCATTTTTTTCTTTTATCCTTATCCATGCAGTTTGAAGTCGTGCGGTAAGGATGAGGAATACACCCCGTGTAGGGCTGGTCTATACATGGGGGGAGAGGGAATTTTTAACTTTTATCCGGGGGTGTATGGGCCAGGATGGGGAACCCTGGCGTCGCTACGTATCCTGTGAAGGAAGGAATCAAGCCGTACATAGTTTTCTGAAAAAATTACACCCCGTGCAAGGCTGGTCCATACACGGGGAAAGGGGAAATTTTTTAATTTTATTCTATTTGGGAGTGGTTGGGCCAGGATAGGGGATCCCGACCTCGCTACGTATCCTGCGAGGGCAGGAATCAAGCCGTACGTAGTTCTCTGAAATATGTGCAGTTTAACGTCATGCAGTGAGGACAAAATAATCCTAGTTTAGGGTCATTGATTTTGGACCGTTGGGTGCTTTGAAGTTTAACGTCCTATAGCTCGGACAGTAACTGCTTTTAGTTACGCCGGTGAGGATGAAATACTCTTAGTTTAGGGTCATAGAGTTTGGACCGTTGGGTGCTTGGCAGTTTAACATCCTACAGCTCGGACAAAAACTGCATTTAGTTATGCCGTTGAGGATGAAATACTCTTAGTTTAGGGTCATAGAGTTTGGACCGCTGGGTGCTTGGTAGTTTAACGTCTTGAAGCTCAGATGATAACTGCTTTTAGTTATGCATGTGAGGATGAAATACTCTTAGTTTAGGGTCATAGAGTTTGGACCGTTTGTTGCTTGGCAGTTTAACTTCCTACCGCTCGGACGATAACTGCTTTTTGTTATGCTGGTGAGGATGAAATACTCTTAGTTTAGGGTCATAGAGTTTGGACCATTGGGTGTTGGGTAGTTTAACGTCCTACAGCTCGGATGAAAACTACTTTTAGTTATGCAGGTGAGGGAGAAATACTCTCAGTTTAGTGTCATAGAGTTTGGACCACTCGATGATTGGTAGTTTAACGTCCTGCATCTCGGACGATAACTACTTTTAGTTATGCTAGTGAGGATTAAATAATCTTAGTTTAGGGTCATAGAGTTTGGACCGTTGGGTGATTAACAGTTTAATGTCCTGCAGCTCAGACGGTAACTGCTTTTAGTTATGCCGGTGAGGATGAAATACTCTTAGTTTAGGGTCATAGAGTTTGGACAATTGGGTGCTTGGCAGTTTAATGTCCTACAGCTTAGACAATAATTGCTTTTGATTTCTATGAGAAATACTTCTTTAGGAATCTCACATTTGAAGGAGCGTTAGTGAACTACCCATCCATGGAGATTAAGGCATATCCTTCATTGGATTAGACCTTGTGTATAACATATGGTCCCTACCACTTGGGCTCCATCTTTGGAGGCTTCTTTATGGGTATCATTGGGGTCCGGAGGAACCAGAACAATTCTCCTTCAATGAAATACTGGAGACGAACCTTTTTATTGAAGGCTCATGCCATCCGGTTCTGATATACATCCAGATGGTGCAAAGTGTGCAACCGTTTCTTATCTAGATGTTCAAATTCACCTAGCCATTTTTCTGATTGTTCATCGTTGGATAAATGATTACAAATGGCAACACAGAGTGAGGGAAATTGGAGCTCAATGGGTATAACTGCTTATGTTCCGTATAATAATGAGTATGAAGTAGCCCGAGTAACGGTGTGGATTGTGGTTCAATAAGCCCACAATGCATGGAAGAGTTTATCCGACCACAATTTCTTGTCTTTGTCCACCATTTTCTTGAGAATGTTGGACATGGTCTTGTTGAAAGCCTTTATCTATCTGTTGGCTCATGCATGGTAGCGGGATGAGTGGTTATCCTTGATACCATATTCTTGGTATAGTTTCTCTAATTCAGCAGAGCAGAAGTTGGTGCCGTTATCCGTTAGTATGGTATGAGGGACACCAATTCTGATGATGATATTGGATTTCACAAAGATGACAATGTTTCTTGCCTCGACCTCCTTAAGGGGTACAACTTCTGCACATTTGGAAAATAATTTAGTTTCCATGAGGATATACTTCAGTTGTTTGGCTGTGACGGGAGGATATGGTCCCACGAAGTCTATTACCCAGATGGAAAATAGCCAAGAGTACTTGGCCTGATGAAGTAACTCTGGGGTTTGGTGTATGAAGTTGGCATGAATTTGGCATGATTGGCATTTTGCGGTAAAGTGCTCGTAATCTCGTGCCACGGTTGGCCAATAGTACCCAAACCTTAGAACCTGATGGGAAAGCTTATACCCCAACTAATGTGCTCCACATATTTTGGCATGCACTTCAGTCATGACGGCAGCGGTTTCTTCTCCATCAATTCATCTGAGGAGGATTCTGTCGAGGCCTCATTTGTAGAGGACCTCTTACTAATCCGCGCCACCATATAGGACAAAGTTGATTGCCCTTCTCTATATTTTCTCTCATTCAGCCCTGTCTGATGAAAGTTCTCCCCGTTGAAGGTAGTTTGCAATGGGGGTCATCCAGCCAGTGCCAGGAGCCTATGGATCCGGGATATGACTGACTTTTTTGATTTCTTCCATCTTGTCCTAAACAAACGGCAGGACCATTCTACGAGGAGAAATACTGATAGTTGTTTTATCCCGCTCTAGGTCGGCTAGGGCTGTGGCACCATTATCTAATGCGTCGGCCTGGGCGTTTTAAGACCGGGGAATATAGGTCAATGTTGGTTATGTGGAGAATTCTACCATTAACCCTTGGACATGATCAAATAGGGGAATTAGATCATCCTTTTTAATAGCACAGTCACTATTAACTTGCTTGATGACCAGTTCCGAGTCACCTTTTACCTTAAGGTGTTGTTATTGTGCCTGGAGTGCGAGCTCCAGGCCCACAATGAGGGCTTGATACTCCACTTCATTGTTCATACATCCTTCTAATAGGAGGAAGGAATATGGAAAGTCTGCCTTTTCTGGGGACATGAGTATTATCCCCAAGCGCACCTTGTTAAATTTGTGATCCTCCATCCTTTTCCTTGTCGGGTTTCGGGATGCACCGTTGAAGTACATTTCCCATGCTGGGAACTCCTATTGAACTAATAATATGTCTTCATTAGGTAGCTCGATGTCTAGTGCGGTGGTCCCCATTTAAGTGCTGTATTGATTTGACCACCAAGTCATCCACATAGCATTTGACGAATCTCCCCAAGAATGGTTTAAATATACGATGCATGGCACATTGACATGTGGCACCAGCGTTCTTGAGACCAAAGGGAATGACCCTGTAATAGAATATTCCTTGAGGTGTTCTGAAGGTAGTGGCTTCTTCATCTTCTCAGGCCATCCGGATCTGATTATACCCAGAATAACCATCCATGAAGGATAGAGCCTCATACCCGGCCGTTGCATCGATTAATAACTCGGTGATCGGGACCGGGAAATCATCTTTCGGAAAATGCCGATTAAGATCTCTGAAATCAATGAAAATGCAGATTTGTCCGTTCTTTTTCTTGACAAGGATGATTTTAGACAACAAGATGGGGTACTGGCCCCCCCTGATGAATCATGTTTTAATAATATTATCGACTTCAGCCACTATTTTGGCAGCATGAGAGGGGTGCATTCTTCTGGTGGCTTGTTTACAGCCCCGGTGGTCTTTTGGCAGACCTAAGTGGTGGGTTGCCACTTCGAGATCGAGTCCCGAAATTTCTGTGTAATTCCAGAAAAAATCTAGATGTTGCCTTAAGAAAGCGGTATATACCTCGTGCTCCTTGGGGGACATGGCTGCACTAACCAGAGTGGGCCTCGGGTCTTCTTCGGTAACCAATTTTATTTCCCTGAGCTCATCCACATTGGTGGAGATACCTTCCTCAAATGTGAGAGGTGCATCCCTGCGATCTTCCTCCTCTTCTTCTCCCAAATCCTCATCTTATCGATCCAGTGAGGGGAGAGATCTTGACTTGGGCTCCTAGGAGTATGAAGTCGAGGCATTGTGGGAATCCTCTCTCAAGTATTCTCCCCTAATTTTAGGGTCAGCGGTCATTTCTGCACCGCCATGCTCAGGCATCATGGCTAAAGTCATGAGGACAATCGAGTGTGTGTCCAAGCTTGAATCCCTGCTCTCAACATGGTTGATGGGCAGTACGTAGTGTCTTCCAAGCTACCTAAGGGGGTCATCAGGAACCATTTACAGACCATTTGGATCGGGGGTCCAGTCAATACCATCGAGTAAATGCTTCTTTTTCTTTTGCTCATAAAACTCGGTGTCTATGTAGTGTGACTCAGAGAGCTCTAAAGGGGCCTTGTCAGCGTGAAATGTCGCACTTTGTCCATTGACGCAATATTTGATACAGTGGTGGTATGATGAAGGAACAGACATGTTCTTATGGAGCCACGACCATCCAAGCAGGGCATTGAATGCTGTGTTCTTTCGAACCACTAGGAATTCCGAGTAGGCCACAAGGTCGCCAAAATGGATTTTCTGCTTGATTTTTCCCATTGACTTCTGTTCACTCTTTTTATAACTCAACAAGGTTGTGGCTGATGGGATTAGGTCATCCTCATTGTATCCAAACTTGTCGAGTGTCGTAGGGGAAGGAGGTTAGCTCCAGAGTCGTTTTCAATAAAGACTTTGTGGATCCCAACATCATTTAGTGTGCCAGACACATATAGTGGTTCCATATGTCCCTGCATGATAGCATCTTCACCCTGATCGGTGAAGGAAATCACCGCATTACATTCAACCAGGCCAGTCTTCGTCCAGTAAATCTCAGCAGCAGTTACCTCAGCTTGGAACTCCTGGGGGCTGAGCAAGTCTTCAATAAGCACCTCCCTGATATATGCTGACAAACTTAGGGCATCCAGGATTGACATGTTGGCTGGTACTGATGCCAGCTACTTAAGGATATCGTATTTTTGCTCCAATGACTGGTGCTTTTCTATTGGTGGGAGAGTTTTAGCAGGCACTCTAGGATTTGGAGCACGCGACGAGGAAGGACCGGCCATGGGGTTGGAGATTGGCGGGGTTCCCACGTTCTAGGGACTCGGCATGACCGGTCTATTTGTGGGCACCAGGAATCTAGAAATCTATTCCTTCTCTGATGGGTACCATATAATGACAGGGCTAGAGTGTCCACTTGTATAGGTGGAGGTATATTCCTTCTCTTATTGAGTCCGTTGAAGGAATCTCCCACGGGTTTCTGTGATATTAACGGTTTGGGCCTGGGTAAAACCATAGGGTTGGTTTCGGCCGTGAGTGCGCCTTCCTCGGTATCCCCTGCCTCTGCGATGTCTCCTCTCGGACCCTTTCATCGGGAAATCAGGTTCATAACCATACCCTTTGTTGGGTAACGATTCCATTATATGGATGATGTTGATGGAACCAAGGATTAGTTCCTCATTCTGCGACAGGTCAACCTGGTCGGTTGTCCTTGATGGTGACATTTGGTGGGTCGGTGCCTGTGGTGACAAGTTTGAGGGCATAAAATCTGACAGTTTTAGGGATAACTTTGGCCTCGTTGCGGACTTATCCTCTTTCTCTTGTCTCCTCCCTTTTCGATTATGCCTGGATGACCAACTCGTGGAGGGTTGTGAGGCTGATATTTTCGGTTGTGCTGCATTAGGGGCTGTTAGCGGCAACAACAGGTGCTATAATTGAGCTCAGAGTATGCCCTGAGCTTGGTTGACAGTCTTCCGAGTCATCCAGCTATCAAATTTCGACCCCTTCTTGCTGGTGACTTCTTTCCACACCTCCCCTTTATCGGAGTCAGTGGTAGAAATATATGTCACATGTGCTGGGGGTGGTCCCAGTTCGACCTGCCTGGAGTCTACCATCCTTTGTAGGAGGTCTTTGAAGAAGAACCATTCCTGGATACTGTTCCCTAACATTCGATGGTAGGGACAGTAATCCGGCCTGTCATGGCTTCCGACTTCTTTGGGCTTCCTTGGATCCAGGAGGCAGAGCAAGTTACAATTCATGGAGGCGATGAAATATTCTCGGACGTGGTCCTCTTGGAATGAGTATACTTTTTGTCTTCATTCCTCGAACTGGTTCCACTTCGTTCCTCTCTGATCGTCCCACTTGGTCAGAGGTGGCCGCTAATATACAGGAGGCCCTTGACGATTTGGTGGTGGCCTAGGCAGTGGAGCATGCACAGGGGCTGGCTTGAGCATGACAAAGGACGCTTCAGCTCTAATTGATCTCTTTGTAAGAGCCTATGAGGATATTCGGGACTTCATATTGGTCCGCTGCGGGGAGTCTTCAATTCTATGGGTGATGGTCGAGAGATAGAGGAAGCCAGTGGTTCACTCCACTGGTATGAGTGATGTTCACAACTTTTATCAAAGGTTATCGATACATATGGACAATATCTCATCTTGGGGAATTGGCTTGTTCAGAGAGTAGGTCAGAACTTTCCATATAGGGATGAAATCTGAGACTCTCTCATTCTCCCAATGTTTGAAATTTATGAGGTTACTGACCGTTGTTTTGGGCAACGTCGAGCAGAAGTGGAACAAAAACTACTACCGAAGGTCTTCCCAGCTTTTTATTGATTGGGCTGGTAGAATCGTATACCAGACGAAGGAAAATCCTTGTAGGGTCTATACAAAGCACCTGAGTTTCACTGATTCTTGTTTTTCCGGAGTTCCCATCATAGGGTCACAATAATACGCATAGTGCATCAAGTGTTATTCCGGATCGCATGAACCATTGAAAATAGGGAATACAAGGCTCCCAAAATTGGGTGGAGGAGGCGTGTTTCTCACCCAATCTGGGTAGGTCTTCCGCTCTGGTTGTATTAGAGCGCGTCGACCTTCCATTGCTTCCAATCAAGCTGTCAATGCTTTGATGGTGTTGGGGAGTCCCTGGTTTACATCCTGTTGGGCCCGGTCTTGGGCGGGTGTAGCCCGAGGAATTGTCTGAGGATCCGGCTTGGCCGAAACTAAGGGTGCGTATTCCATTTGTGACACCTTCGAAGGTTTCATACGTACTCGATCAGGTTGCTTCCTAAGTGGAGGGAAGTATTGGTATTCATCCGGATCCAAATTTAGGTAGTTGGATGGGCTGGGCACCTCATTGGGTGGGAGCCCTGACCGTGCTACATTTACCAGGGCAAACCTTGGCCTTTGAGGTGCACTTGCTGGGAGTGCAAGGTGTGGCTCTTCTTGGGAAGCGCTTTAAATAAGACAGTTTCTCTGGAGTAGCTCTGCATTAAGTCACCTCAATTCTTTCATTTCCTCTTCCTATCGAGCGAATCTCTATTCGAGAGTAAGTGGCTTGTTTTTATCAAGAGAAGGAGGCTGGTTAAGGGTAACCGGTCCTTTGTTCTTACCCTTATTGGGAGCTCATAGGGTGAGCAGAGGAAGGTTAGCTGAAGGGGCGGCATATTTAGTGCGGCCCTCTGGTTCCGGTTGTGCAAACCCGGTGGTTCGTTGTGAGTCACAGCCAGACTGGAACCATCGTCTCCCAATCCATCTGGATTTGCATCATCTCTTGTGTAACCTGTGGGGTTATCCTCTATGGCGTTGATGGATGCATATCGCGGGGTGGAGGAGATGTCATCTTCCAAATAGAAATAGGATATCCCTCACCTTTTGCTGGACCTCCCCCTCCTGTCTCGGGATTGCTTTTGGAATCCTTGATGAAGGGTGACACAGAGAGTCCTTTGATGCATCCTTATGGTACGCCTCCTTCTTGAAGGGTATAGTGACTCAAAAGACGAGATATGGCAGGAACCTCCTCTTCTGACTGTCGTACCTAGACGAGAAAATACTGATCATTGTGGCGGAGGTTGTTGTTGAGGTGGTAAAAATGCCCCCAGTCCTGAGGGATGGTGCTGGCTCTATTCCATGGATGTTGAGAGTTTTCCCGTTTTTATTGGTCTTACGGGGGCATTTGTTGTTAAAAATGCCCCCAGCCCTGCAGTCTGGGGTTGGCCCTAGATTGCGGTAGTGGCTGCTGCTATCGCTACTTTCCTGATCTTGTGTGCCCCCATTTGGAGGTGAACTGGGTTTGGTGCCGAGTTCACTCACGACTCAATCCTCTCTGGGGAGGCTGACAATGACCGCTGATTGGCCTCTCTTAGGCGAGAGGCTTGTTGTATGCTCTCGGTGGCCTGATTCAAGATTTCATGGATTACTTTTTCCCGTTAGGCCTTATGCTTATGAGACTTACTCAAGGCATGTATTTGTTGGGTGTGTCGCCTTTCTTGAACATGGATACCACTCGATCACTACCTTGCCGTGATGGCATTGCAAGACACTACGCCAAACGGGTTCTTCTGGGCGGGGAGCGAAGTGAAATTTAGAGCTCCATGTTCTCCCCATCCTCTGATATAGACTCTTGTTGGAGCGTCACCGATGAGGCGGCGTAGCTGGTGCAGTGCACGGAGGCAGGATATCTCCATGTTTCCTTTACGCCTCTCGGGTCACTGTTGTCGCGCCGAAGTAAGAGCTTCGAAGTCTATGTGACGTAGGAGGTCTCATATAGTCTTGACATGGTCTACAAACCCATCGTAATGGATTGGGGATTACAATATGAGGAGGCCTAGGGTAATGGATTGGGGAATACACTCTGAGTAGGCCCAGGGTAATGGATTGGGGCTTCCACTCTGAGGAGGACCAGAGTAATGGATTGAAGCTTACACTCTGAGGAGGCCCAGGGTAATGGATTCGGGCTTACACTCTGAGGAGGCCCATGAGAGTATATCATGGTCGATGCATACCTTAAGCCCACATGAGTCATTCTCGTTGTGAGAAAACAAGAGGCAACAAGGACTAGAATATCATGTCGTGAAAGGTGCATCCGTGGGAAGCGCGATGGGGCTTACACGGGGGGTGGGGGGCAGCCCAAAAAGTCGGGGATTACTCTGAGATGGATTCCCAATGGTGATAAAGAATAGTGGGAGAGGAACTTGGGTACCCCTGTGTCCATTTCCCCTCTTGGTCCTTGGCACCGGGGGAGTACAGAGGTGCATGGGTGCCTCCTTCTGATGGGTAGTTCGCCACTCCCCGTGGAGGGGAAAGGTACCCCAGTCCTAACTAGTGGAGAGGCAGAAAGGGGACTCCCAGGATCAGAATCAGAATTACCGTGGGAATGTGAATCCATGAAAGCTTCGGGAATCCACTCAAAGGCTGGAGCAACCCCTTATACCTTGCTTACCGTGGGTATGTGTACTCAAAATGGTGCACTAATGCGCCTGAAGGTTACATCACACGGGTCTGATGGCTCTGGTGGAGGCCTCAACTCGGGGCCGATGAATGGGCCTATGAGGGGGTTGTGATAGACCAGGGCAGATTGGAAGGATTTTATCTGGCTCGGGGAATGGGAACACTGAAGGATTTGGTGGACCACATGGGTGTACGAGGGGTGGTGCCCTTCGCGTAGGGAGGTGCTACGCAGCTAGAGAGGCCGTCCGCGAACCAGGATGGTCCGCGAACTGATGGGCATCCCGCGAAACAGGGTGGTCCGTGACTTCGGGTTCGGCCCACGTACAAAGTTGGTAGGCGGAGGGGTCTATGCAAGCTACAGCGGCCGAGGGTGACGCCGGTCAGAGGTTCGTCGGTCGGGGCTTCGCTAGTGTAGATGGGTGCAACGATGTGCGACTGATCAGAAAAGGGGCATAAACTCCCTAGTCCACGAGGAGTGCATCCACGGAGGGGCCATGGTTCACGGTCTTATTTTCTTTGTTATTTTAATTTCTCAATTCACCAAGTTATTATGCCTTTTTCGGTTCCTTATTAATTCATTTCCATCTTCAAACCTATTTTGGTTCGTGAACTAGAACTGTGCTGTTTGCGAAATCCTAAGCTCCTTCCTTTGAAATCCTTCCACCCGAATTTGATCGATCTCCTCTTTTCTCTTCCCCCATCTCCTTTTATAGAGTGTGGAAGGAGAGGTATTTGTGGTCATGCAATGCCTTTTGTGGAGGCCTATGACTGGAAACCTGATTTACAGATGACTTGGTCAATCCACAACTCACAGGGGGCATTGAGCGCACCTCCCCCGCGAACCAAACTAGCTCAGGGAGTTCATTGCGGCCGCGCTGGGTTTCACCTCCATTCTGCGAACAACAGTGGATGCGGCCCAGGCCAGCTGATGTGGTTCACAGCTGGGGGTGGTTCATTATAGTGGACCGGGTTGTCTCTAATCCTGCTTCTCGCCTGCGGAGGATCCCCACCTCCATTCCACAAACAACATCGGTCAGCAGAGGGGGTGCCTCACGGAACCGGCCGCGTACCGTTATCATTGGACCGGTCTGCGTACCGGTTCATCTTGTACCATCCTTTGAGTATTCTCCACACTTTTCCCCAATTCTTTGGGGGTAATTGGGTAGAATCTCCCTTCGATTAAAGGAGATTCTCATTCTCCTTTGCGGATTTTTCAGGACCCTACATCTTCAAAAATGGATTTTCTTACATTTTATGAGTGAATATTATAATCCATTTTTATAAGATATATAAATTTAGTTTTCAAATAATATTATAATTTTTGAAATTATCATACCAACCTTATCTTATGGTGAAATATTTTTAGTTTTCTGAAAATATTGATTTTTTAGTGAATAGTGAAAAGTATTGAATTTTATTGATAACTATATTTTTGGTTAATCCATTTGTGAAGTTCCATTTTATTTTCAACCTGTTTCAAATAAAAAAAGGTTCTATTATATTATTAATAATTCAATCAGGTTTATTTTAATCAATTTTATAATTTATTTTAGAATTAAATATTTTTTATACATAAATAGGCATTTAAAAAAACATTAAAAAAAGCGATTTTCATCACTTTTTGCGCACTTATTTTAAAATTAATTCCTATAAAGTATTAGAATTTAATTTCATGAAATTCAATTTTTTTTGTATTCAAAAACCCAAATTTATTATAGGATGAGTTTTTTTACATTGTTTTGAAGAAATTAAATTTTTAGTGAATAGTAAATAACTACTACTTTTATGAAATACAATATCTATTATGTTAACACCAATACATATACGTAATATAAAATTTATGAAACTTATGTAATGACTCTATTATTATTAAATAATATAAATATCCTTCAAAAACAAATTGAAAACATAAATATTAGATTTTATTTTATAATAAATATAAAAATCATTTTTAGTGCTGATACAGAGCATACAGAACACAGGAAAAATAAAATTTTGTTTCATAAAAATAATAATAGAGATAATATAATTACTTACATGACTTGGATATTAAGTTTTTAGTATTATTTATAATTTTTTTATAAATTAATTTTAGAGTTATATAACAATTGGATTATCCAAATTCTCGTGCAATTCTTGTGTAAGGCGAGAAAAGTAAAAATAACACATTAAATGTGTTTTCATTTTTTTATAAATGTAATTTTTTTTAAAAGGTTGGGGCCGAAGCCTCAATTTATTATTTGAAAGTAAAGACCTCTTTAAACTGGGTAGAGGGAGACCCATTACATAGCCCGAAGGCCCAAGGCTAAGTGGCCTGAATACAACGCATGAAATCCCATTGTTTTTGGCCCAAAGGACCCCTCGGGGAACAGTATTGCTACAGTACCTGCGCTGCTACATTACCTGCTACAGTACCGCCACCGCTACAGTATCCGCTACAGTCCCTCCACCGCTACAGTGCTGCCGCTGCTACAGTACCGCCGCTGCAACAGTACCTGCTACAACACTTCTACAGTACCTGGGAAATTCTCCCCTGCCCGGATTCAATCCTGGGTCTTTTGGATGCCAAGCAGGAGCCTGTGCCACTAGGGTATAGGCTCGTTGGCAAACGTGTTGTATGAGTAACGAGGTATAGGGCTGGCCTGCCCACATGCGCGCCGCACGCACCCAGCTAGGCCCAAGGTGGCCAACCCTTGGGCTTGGGCCAGTTCCCATGGAGTCGAGGGGACAAGAGGTTCGCTGACAAATGGTGTGCGTTGCCTTTGTGAGGACTCAAACCCAGAACCTCAACGACGGGTCGCCACCACCTTGAACCAACTCACCCAGCCCCCACTGGTACATTAAATGTGTTTTCATGATATAGATGCGAGTTAAAATAAATATTTAATTAATATAATTAAATATTTTGATCATCATAGATATATTTTAATGGTGTAAGTTTATTTATACTTTTTAGAAATTATATAATTACCTTATATGATTGTGAAACGCCGATACACTATTAATTTAATTAACAAATAAATCAAATAAATGATATAAAAATTGACATAATTTGATATATTTATGGTAATAAAAAAATATATAAAAAACCATGAAGATTTTAGAATATAATAAAATATTTTAATGAGAATTTACTTATTTTTTTGATGTTTTTAAAGTCAAAGTAATGAATAGTATCATAATTGAAAAAAATGATATTTTATGGGATTGATGTTTTATAAAATTATATAAAATCATTAAAAAAATAAAAAGAGAAATTTAGGTTATTATATGGTCTAAACTGTCATACCATATTCATTTATAATCCATTTGAAATCATTTGGCTCTATAGTATTCTTATTTAATTTTAATCTTTTGAGAAATTCTAAAAGTGCCCCTCACCTCAATTATAAAGGAGAACCCCCTACTTAACTTATTAAAACCAACTTGAGCCATATATATCAACCATTTCCTGACCATTAATATTTTAAACATCCTTATCTAAGTTATAGAAATTCAAATCTTTCAAAAATGCCAAACCTAGATCCCTTGATAATAGATATAAAGGAAGTCCACCAAAGAAGAGGTGATCATCTTTACTAACTCTTTCAAGTGTATTTTTATTATAATTCATATTAATGTGTTCTTCCCAAAATAAATTAATAAATATAGTATAATTAATATTATTAGATATTATTATGATCATGTTATAACTAAATTCCATCTCGTTTATTTCATAAAAAAATAAAAAACATCGCTTGTGCTTATGAACAACTTACCCTATCCACATAGTAGTGTAATTCTTTTTTCATCACCACAATACATAGATGGTTATATATTTTTAAATAATTAATATATATTATATATATTAAATAATAATTATTCTTTAATGTTTAGTTATTATTTAAAAATCTTTAATTCGATCCATTATAGAAATGAAAACAACGTTCATCCGTATGTATGACTTACCATCTCAAAAAATGGTGTAATTAATTTTTGTATCTATATCATTATGGATTAATATAGATATATATATATATATGTTTAATATATATGATGATTAAACTATAAATAATATTCTTGAGATGATGAAACTATATCCTATTCATAAGAATGATAACTTACACGAGAAAATATGCATGGTAAAATGATGTTGTTAACACCCAAAACAAGGGTAATAAGAAAATATTATTATCAAACGGGTGTTAAGATGATATTAGAGGATCATATATGATATTATAAATATTTATATTCTTATTTTATAAATCAATAATCTATTTAAAACCATTATACAATATATTAAATCACATTTAATTAAAGGGAGAAGCATGAGGTAAGGGATTTTCGTCTCACTTTTACTTCTATAGGGAATATGTATTATATACCAGTTTCTTATTTTGTGTGGTTTATATATGAATATTGAGTGTATATTATTATTATTGTTATAAATTTTTTTGGATATAAATATCTATATAGGTTTCTCTATTTCATGAGGCTAATCATTAAAATGATAACAAGGCGGTAATGGTTTATTTCACAATCTCATCATTATTTTGGATTATTTTTATTTATGTCTCTACAGTGGAATATTTATATTAAATTTCCATGTTTTATAAAAATTATTTCAAAAAGTTTTTTAAATATTATCCTACAAAATTTTAAATCATTTTTACCCAAGTTTTAATTTTTACAGAGGAATATTTTAATTATTTTTCCAATAATGTAATTTCTATCCTTTTCGACAAAAATATTAAAGGAATGGTTTTTTAACTTATACGACATAAGAGTATTTTCCCAACACCATGAAGCCTATATTATTTTAGTATCATTTTACAGGTTTACAAGTTAATTTTAAAATAAATATTTTTATTTATATTTTCTCAACATTTTAAAAAAGGGTAGTTATTTTAAAATTGAATAGTTATTTACCTCAAGAATTATTCCAAGTAATCTTTAAAAATAATTTTCCACAAAATATGACATGATTTTATGTTACCTTAATATTTAATAGGAATATTATCAAAGGATATCATACTTAATCATTCTATGAGAGGTTTACGTTTTGGTTGAGATTATGTTTATGAAACATATTACTTTTCCATGTGTTATACTTCTATGAAATTCATTTCTTTTCATGAGTTATGATATAATAAATGATTTATGATCCCAAGGAATACATATGTATGGTTTTCATTTTATGATTTATGGGACATATATCTTTATCCAATGCACTGTGTAAAGAATGATATCTCATTAGATAAACACGGCTAGAATGTGTAGTGAACTCAGTTCAATTAGGGACCTTGTCCACCCTGATAGTATTGGGAGTGAACCTTTACTACTATGATGGATTGAGGAGTGAAACTGTTAAAATATGATAATATTGAGAGTAAACCATGACAATTATGATGGTTTGGGAAGTACATCCAGTCCAGTACGATAGTGTAGGAAAAAATCATTAACTACTAAGGAAATTATTTTCTATGATTATGTGTATGAAAAAATTCCACTTATTATTCCAATGTTATTCTATCATGGATCGTGTATATTTATGATTCATATCATATAAATTTTCAAAAAAAATTCCATGACTCAATATTTTTATTTTTGAGGTACAAGGTATAATTTTCAAAGGCATGTTCATGTTTTTATGCTCTTATTATAATTTTATAATTATGTAATCATTGATATTTCATTTTCTTTATATTAGTGAGAATCCAAGATCAAAATTTTCTTATATTTACTGTCCCTAGGATTTGGAGAAAGTATTTATGTATTGTATGGATAAAAAGCATTCTAGATGTGAAATATTTTAGGGGATGATATAGATTTTTATTAACTTTTTGTTTATTTATCCATGATATGTAAGAGTTTATACTAAATATATAGATCTATAAACCTAAAATATACTTTAGTATGAAATTTATCCATTATTTCATTTTATGTTTTAGGTTTTGGATGGTGGAAATTGGGTCATGTTTATTGGTATAAAATATATAAATGTAAATATTATTTTTTATCACTGAATTTGGGAGTACGAGTTTTGTGAGGTTGTAGTTGGTATCAAAGGTTGACTTATAAAACTTTAGAGATTATTATATTTTCATGAGAATTTATAATATGAGTTATGAATTCCATCATGGGTATATAAGTTTGAGTTTACTTATAATTTCAGATTCATAGACACCCCTTTTTAGGTTTTAGGTGATGGAATTTTATGGAGGCTAATGATATTTCAGGACATGTATATGTAACCCTTAGGTTTAACATGAAGTATTATTCAAAGAAGAATTACATTAATTTTAGTAGACATATGTTTTTAAGTATTGGTAGCCTCTAAGGATTATAAGATATCTTATTTTAAGGTAATTATGGGTTATTAATTTTTTTTATGATGTCCATCATATTTTGGGAATGCTATTGGAATTATGTTAATACAATTTTATTAAAAGGACAACCCGTAGGTCGGGTGACAACCTATCACATCTAACAAGGCCAAGAGGCTTGAACCTATAACCGAAGGTAGATAAGGGTGAATCACCTACCACTAGACTACATGATGTCCTGGTTAGTATGAAATTAATTTTCTTTATTTAAAATATATATCATGTAATAGTTAAGTTCATTTTAAGAACATATGTTTAATTATATAGATAACCATGGGATTGGAAATTGAATTGATGTTAAGTGATTAATGTTATTTCAAAATAAGTTCAATATTTTGGGTACCCTATATGATTAAGGTTAATAAAATATTTTGAAATTTTTTTGAGGAATACAAGTTGAATTTTCCCTTATAGAAATATATGATTTTATTGATTATTTATGGTGATTTAGGTTATTTATGGAAATGGTTAGCACATCTTGAGGATTATATGTTTAGAGAATATACATTTTGGATGATAAATACTAAATTTATTTTGGAATATGATTTGATCAAATACTTATTTTTGGGTTTCAAAATTAGTCTGAAATATTTGAATGAATTTTAATCATAGTTATTTATTGAAGAACCAAAGATGAACTTTGGGTGTTATTTTTGAATTTTAGATATTAAAATAGTTTTCATAAGACGATGGTTTATTCTTTTTGAAAATAATATTTTAATGTTTTAACCAATTTAGCTTTTTTTAATACCTAAATATTGGAGGAATATATTATTATTATTTTTTGGATCAGGAAATCCATTTGAATTTGATTTTAGTGCTTCATGAATGAAAAATTCATCTTAAATACTCATCATTTAGAGGAAAACACAAAAATTTGGTTGAAATTATTTAATGGATGAAACTATACATGTAAAATAAGAATAATTAATCATTGTCTTAGACTAGGCAGTAAAGTAATTCCTCAAATCTTGGAAAATGGATATTGAAATAAAAACTTTTTATGTTTATGTTTCTTACCAAGAAATCAATGTAATTTTTAACCCATCACAAAATTACGATTTTGTGATGGTTAAATTTCATATGATCATATTCCCTAACATTATATATCAGTACTTGGGAGTTATTTGTCTCTTACATATACCTGGTTTCACTTTCCAAAATGATTTACTACCTAGAAACATAATATTTTTTATTCCAAATTACCTTCATACTTCCATTTCTCTCTTTTCAAATGGAAGTTTTATTAACCCTTTTTAAGATGTGAGATTTCAACAAATGTGTTTTAAAAATATAAGCCATGGTTAAAATGACAAAGTTAAAATTATGAGGATGTAATTTATTAAATGGGGGATAATGTAAAACCCTTAGAGTTTAAAATAACAATATATTTTATAGCTTATTTTTCACACAACATAGAGCCTAAACGAACCTCAAAATATTATTTAAATATGACCATTTTAACATATCCATTAAATTTGAGGGTCTGAATAGTATTTTGAAAAATATGATATATATATATATATAAAGTAAATAATCAACAAAAATTAATTTATTAATTTTTATTAAATATGTAATCAAGTTTTAGTAAAGTTATTTTATGCTTGTGAAATACATTTTCTTTTAAAATAGGGTTTCTTGATGATTATGAGTGAATATTATAATAAATTTTAAGAACTTATATAAATTTTATTTCATAAAAATAATTTATTTTTTGAAATAATAATACCAAAATTATCTTAGGGTGACATATTCATATTTTTATGAAGATATTTTTTTAATAAATAGTGAAAAATAAAGACTTTTATTTAAAGTTGTTTTTTTTGTTTCAACCATTAAAGAAGTTCCATTTTATTTTAATATTATTTCAAATAAAGAAATAGTTTTGTTATATAACTAATAATTAAATTAGGTTTATTTGAATAAATTTATAGTTTTTTTGACAAAAATCAATTTATAGTTTAATTTGGTATAAAATCATTTTTATACAGAAATAGGAATTTTTAAGAAAAGATGTATATTTTTAAATGCGATTTTCATTGCGTTTTGTGTACTTAATTTAAAAATAATTTATATAAGTTATAGGAATTTAATTTCATTAAATGAAATTTATTTTTTATTTATAATACAAAATTTATCCTAGGATAAGTTTTTTACATTTTTCTAAATAAATTAAATTTGTATTTAATAGTAAAAAATATTGTTTTTATGAAACACAATATCTTTTATGAAAATGAAAGGACATAGACCTAATATAAAATTTATGAAACTTAAGTATCAAAAAAAGTATGATAAAAGTATAAAAATATCATTCATAAATAATTTTAAAAATAAATATTATAATTTATCTCATAATAAATATGAAAATCATTTTCAGTGCTGATGCTGAGCCTATGCAACACTGGAAAATTAAAATTTTGAATCTTAAAAATAATCATATGGATGAGAGAAATAATTGACATACTTTAATATTAAATTTTAAGTATTATTGGAGATTTTAATGGTTAGAAATTAATTTTATACTTATATAACAAGTGGATTATCCAAATGCTTTTGTAATGCCTCCACAAGGCCAGAAAAGTAAAAATTACATAATTAATGTGTTTTCATGATATATATGTGTGTTAAAATAAATATTTAATGAATATAAATGGATATTTTAATCATAATAATATTATTTTAATGATCTAAATTTATTTATAATTTTTATAAATTATATAATTACCTTATATACTTGTGTAACATGAATAAAATAATAATTTAATTAACAGAAAATTTAAATTACTAATATAAAAATATTAAAATAATATAATTTGAGATATTTAAGGAGATAAACGGATTTTATAAATTAAAATTAAATTTTTATGATATAATAAAATAATTGGTTCAAATTTTAAGTATTTTCTTAATGTTTTTAAAGACAGTGTAATGAATAATATCAAAATTGACAATAATAATATTTTATGGTATTGATATTTTATTAAATTAATTAAAAATATTAATAATATTTAAAAAGATAAATAGAATAACATATTTTCTGAAATTTCATCCCATGTCCATTTATATTCAATTTGGAATCATTGGGATCTATAATAATCTTATTATATTTTAATCTTTTGAGAAATTCTAAAAGTGCCACTCACCTCAATTATAAAAGGGAACCTCCTCCCATATTCACACAAATTTGAACATTATATCCCAATAATTTCCTATCCATTACTCTTTTCAACATCATTATCCATGTAATAGTTGTTTTTTTCCTTCCAAAAGATCAACCCTATATCCATTAATAAGAAATCTAAAGGAAGTTTACTAAAGAAGAGGTAATCATATTTACCAACTCTTTCAAGTTTATTTCTTCCTCTAATTCCTTTTCATGTATTTTTTTCATATGAATTAATATATACAGTATAATAAATATACATATATGTTATTATGATTATGGTATAACTATATTCCATCTTGTTTTCATCTAATGAAAAGAAAAAATATCGCTTGTGCGTATGTACAACTTACTATCCCCGTATAATGGTGTAAATTGTTTTCATCACCACTTTACATTGATGGTTATAAATATGGAAATAATTAATATATATTATATATATGATGTAATAATTATTCTTTAAATTTTAATTATTTTTTCACCATTCTTTCATCCCATCCATTGAAAACATAAAAACAACATTCATGTGTATATACGACCTACCATCTCCATGAACGGTGTAATTAATTTTTCTATATCTATGTTTAAGTATGGATATTAATATATATATATATATATATATTATTTACACAATAAATAATATTCTTTTGATAATGGAACTATATCCTATGCACAAGAACTGGAACCAAAATAACACAATATACATGAAAAAATGAAGTAGTTAACACCCAAAACATGGATAATAAGGAAATATTATTAACAAACATGTGATAAGATGATATAATAGGATCATATATGATATTATGAATTTGAATATTTATAAATAAATAATATGTTAAAAACCATTATATAGTGGGTTAAAGTATGTTCAACTAAAGGGAATCATGGGGTAAGGGATTTTCATCTCACTTTTACTTCTGTGGGATATATGTCTTATATACCACTTATGTATTTTGTTTTGGTTATATAATTACCATGAATTTATTTTATGATTATTATTAGGAAAATTATGGGACTTAAATATCCATATAGTTTTATTTCTTTCCTTGTGATTATGATTTAAATGATACTAAATCAGTAAGGGTTTATTTCACAATCTCATCATTATTTGGGATTGTTTATGTTTAAGTATACATTAGGGAATATTCCTTTTACTTATCCTATATCATAAAAATTTAATCAAAAAGTCTTTTTTCATATTCTACTTTAAATTTTGAAGTAATTTTTACCCTTTTTATTTTTTAAAAAATGTTTTGAAATGAATCATTTTATCATTTTTCATTGAAGGTACATTGTGAGTTTTCTGAAAAAATACATCAAGAATGTTTTTAACTTATACGGAATGAGTTTATTTTATCATGATCTTAAATAATCAATGATTTCAATATCCCTTTAAATGTTTATTTTTAAATAAAATTTTTTCAATTATAAGTGCACAACTTTTTAATAAAGAGAACTGATTTTAAATTAGAAAAGTTTTTTACCAAAAGAATTCTTACAAATGATATTTAAAAATAATTTTCTATCTAATCTCACATGCTTTGATATTATTTATATTTGATGGGTATATTATCCTATGATACCATACTTATTCATTCTATGGGTGGTTTATGTTTATAATGACATGATGTTTATGAAACCTATTACCTTTCCACGGGTTAGACTTTATTGAAATTCATTTCTTTTCATGAGTTATGTTACAATAAATTATTTATGATCCCATGGAAAACATATGTACATTTTTCATTATATGATAGGTGGGATATATATCTCTATCCAATTCATTTAGTAATGAATGATATATCATGAGATAATAAAAATGGAATGGGAAGTGAACCCAGTTCAGTAATTGACCATGATTGTATTGGGATTGAAACTTGACTACTATTATGGTTTGGGGAGTGAACCAATTCCACTATAGTATTCTTGAGAGTTATCCTTGAATACTAAAATGGTTTGGGTAGTGAAAACATCCAACTATGATAGCCTTGAAAAAAAATTGACTACTAAGTAAATCATTTTCTATGCTTATGTGTATGCCACAATTCCATGTCTTATGACAATTATATTCACTCATGGTACATGTTCCTTAAAGATTCATATCTTTTAAAATGCCAAGATTTATTCCTTGAATAAAGATTATGTTTAATGATATACATGGTCTAATTTTAAAATTCCAATTTCATGTTCTTGTGACCTTATGTTTATGGTATACTTATATAATCATTGATATCTTTTTGTTTAACCTTAATGAGAATCTAATCACACACTTTTCTTATGTTTACTTTACACAAGTTATGAAGAAAGGTTTTAATTAGGGTATGTCTAAGAAGGGTTATCTACATGAAGAAATTTGGGGGATGATATACATTTTTATGAACTAGTTTTTTATTTAACCAATATATGTATGAGTTTTTCCTAAATATCTAAGAGTCTAAACCTAAGTGATCCTTCATTATGAAAGTGATACAATATTTCCTTTTATTTTTTAATTTTTGGATGGCTGAAATTGGGTCACTTTTATTTGTACCAATGATATAAATGAAAATAATATGTTTTATGATTTTAATCTAAGAGGATGGGTTTTAGGCTGTTACACAACCTTTCTTATGTTTTCTTTCCACTGGTTATTAATAAATGAATTAAGTATAATATTTAGAATAAGGGTGTTAGTTATGAATAACTTAGTGTGAGATGATGTAGTTCATTTATGAACAAGTTTCTTATCATCCAATTTTCCAAATATACTAGAACAATAAGATTATGGCATGGATTATTATGTTATGTAATGAATATTAATCTAATAGGATGTAATAATAATATATGAAAAGTATGGTTTTATATATTTGTTATCCGATATAGGTATAGTAACCATGGAAACTAGGATAAAGAAACATTAGTTAGTACCACATGGATAATTTTATGTATAGGATAACATCGTAATTTTTTAGCAATGATAATGGATGGCCTAGGATAAATATAAGGCTTCCTATATTGGATAGGGGTGTCCTGATTTAAAAACCCTATAAATTATTTTTCATGATTCCTAAAAATGATTTTGTTTCTCAAACTATACTTTTTTCGTTTTAGTTAATTGATGGAACTAGGAGGATTCATGTTAACATTGATGGAAAATGGAATTATTTTCCTAATGATCAATGAAAGGAGATAGGAGATATATAATGAAACCTTATGATTATTCCTAATTAGTTATCTCATTATATTATTAAAAACCTATAATTAAGTGAGCTTCTTAACACACATAATAATATAAATATGGAGTTTTATAAAAATCATAAAGGAAAAAATATTCAACATCCTACATGTTGAGAATATGGGAAGAATAACTAAAGTTAATGTATCAAAAGAATAAAAGGATTTATTCTGTGTGAAAATGAAGGGTATAGAAAAAGTAATTATTGAGTAAAAATGAAGTGTTCGATGGAAGAAAATGAAGACCATCCTAACGTACCATTTATAGTTCAGTGTTTTATATGTGAGGAATATGGGAATTATCCAATCTTATTCCCTAATCTATGGGTCAACTACCATATAATTGAAGAAACTTTGATATTAAAATCATTTTTGGTAATGGAGTGATGTTTTTAAGTATTGGGATTAAAGAATTATATCAATGATATTTTGGATATAATAATCATGAAACATAAAATAATAATTCCACAATATCTTTCTTTAAGGATTTGAAAACTAATGTTGAATGGTTCTGATAACCATGAAAAGTGATTTAGTGGTTAGGCGATAATTTTTAGTTGAGATAAATAGATGATTGAAATTAATTATATATTATTGGTGGCTTGGAAATTGGGTAATTATTTGATGAAAAAATTATTTAGTTCCTCATTGAATAAGTTTATTTCAGTTTTGGACTTATGGAATATATTCTATATTCTATGATGTTATTTTAGGAATAAGGTTTTTTTCAATTTTGGAATCAATTTTTTTTCATGTGAGATTAAATTTAAAGTTATGGATATCATAATGGGTTTATAAGTTTATAGTTTAACATAACTTCAAAGGAATCAACACCCCTTTTTAATGTTTTAAGTCATGGGATTTTGAAGTGATTTGATACTTTTACTAGTGTTTAGGAAGAATGCTCTATTGAGGTTTAAATAACCCTTTGGATTAATTTTATTTTAAGATAATTATATTATATTGGATAGTGGTATATAGATAATATTGATGATTGAAAAGTAATTAATTAACAAGGAGAGATTTTGAATATATTTATAGCCAAGATAATGAGTATCTTTCAGGTTAGTATTTAAACTTTATTCACGATATTTTGGGGATGTTCACAAATTTATAAGACTATGTCATTATTATCATGGTGATTAATGATATTTTTGTAAATTTTTAATTATGTTCAGTTATATGTTACCCTTAGGTTTAACATGAAATAATATTTTGGATGAATGAAATTAAATTCTTGAAGATGTATGCTGAAGGGTATAAAATAAACTTCAAGGTTAAAACTTTAATAAATGTTAAAGTCGTTTTTGAGGATATTAACCATATTTTTGGGAACACTATACGAATTATATTAATATTTTTTTTATAATGAGGACAACTCATAGGCCCGGAAAAAACATTTCATATATTATAGGACCATGGGTCGTGAACCCACAACTGAAAAGAGATATGAGTACAGTGCCTACCATTAGCCTTCTTGATGTCTTGGTTAGTATGAATTATACTTTATTTAGAGGATAAATATTAAGTAGATTTTAGTAACATATTATGACTATTTTAAATGAAAATACATTTGGTATGATGGGTTTTACCTTAGGGGTAAAGGTTGAATTATCTTTTGGAATCATATATGATTTTAATGTGTCTTTATGATGATTATGGTTACTTATGGAAATAATTATCAACTTTAAGAGATTATATGATTATGAAATATACATTTTTGGGTACAGTTCAGAGAAACATGTTACATTGATCTTGTAAGAATATGTGAATCTAGTCCCTTTTATTTTTGGGTATTGAACTTATAGTATCTTGTAAAGTTATTTATGGAATAATATAAATTAAACTTTGGGTGTTATTGTTAAGGATTTTGATATTAATTTTGTATTTATTAATTTTGGGAAAGACCTTTTATTAATGTTTAAATACATGAGGAATATCTTGAAATAATTTTCCGATCCATTAGAAGTTTAATTTAGAGCCTGAGGAATAAAAAATTTATCTCAAATACTCATTGTTTGGATCAACATATTAGATTATGGTATAAATAAATTAAAGGATAAAATTTTAATTTCTAAGTGGGTATATTTCCTTATGTTCTTAGTATAGATTGTAAATGAATTTCCTAAATCTAGGAAAAGAATTTTCAAACAAAAATAATGAGTTATTACCTTCAATTATAATGAATTGATAGTCTTTTAAAACCTCACTGATTTACAGTTTTTTGGTCATTAACATTCTCATAATTATTCACTTTCTTATAATTAATGTTATCTGTCACTATCCATTATTATATGAACATTAAATTTCTATTGTGTGTCTATATTTTAACTTTCCACTAATTCCTACCTATCTAGAAACCTAGATATGTGTTATTCCAGATAACCTTGATATTTCTCTTTCCACCTTTCCAAGAGGGTGTTTTATTAACTCTTTTCTATTATATGGTTTTCAAAAAAAGTATTTTAAAATATCAAATACTTAATTACAAAACACATGTAAAAAATTTTGAGGATTCAATTTATTAGGGGGGATAATGTAATATTTCTAGATTTTGAAAGATCACTACGTTTGATAGCATACAAGATACTCTACATCTATCTTAAACAAAACATGAAATATTATAATTATAACCTTGATGTTGAATTGGAAGGGATGAATAAGATTAAACAAATAATGATATATATATATAGTACATACTAAATAAAAATTTATTGAATAATTCTTAGTAAATAAACACTAAATTTTTTGTAAAGTCATTCTATGCTTCAAAAATACATTTTCTTTGAAAATAATTTTATTTATTTTTTGTGAGAAAATATTAGAATTAATTTCTAGAACATTTGTAAATTTTATTTTATGAAAATAATATTATATTTAAATTCATCATATTAAATAAATCTTATTATGAATTTTTGAGAATTTTCTTAAAGGTTTGATTTTTCAATGAATAGTGAAGAATTTTATTTTTCATTGGAAACTCTATTTTATTTTTAAGTATTTAAAAAGTAAAATTATATTTTATAATAACTTTTAATAATAATTATTTTCTTTTTATTAAATAAATATAATTATGGTATTAGTAATTAATTTTATTCTTGAATTTTATATAAAGATAATTTTTCCCGGAAAAGATAATTTTTTAAAAAAACAATTTCATTAAATATTTCATTTTTATGTTAAATTAATTTATTCCAAATTTAGGAACTGAATCTTGAAAAATGGATTCAGAATTTTGAATAAGTAGTTTAAAATTTGTTAAAAAATTCACTTTTATGTTTGTTCATAATGAATAGCAACCATATTAGATTTTTATTATCATAGTAAAGGTAAAATGGGTTAATTAGGGTTAAAACTAATATAATAAGGTCTAAAAATGAGAAAAATTATTTTATTTTCCTATTAAATGAGATTATTTATCCCAATATCATCTAATTCTATAATATATGTCATTTTTGTCCCATTTTACTCTGATAATCACAATTATAATATTTATGTAAAATATAAAGTCAAAAATGTCATTCTCTTGTCATTAAAATCTCTTAAATTATTACATGGGGGGGGGAAAGAGTATAATTTTAGTTATAATTAAATATTTTAAATTTAAATGATTTTTTATCATGGTAAGTTATTCCTATTTTTTAGGAATGAAATAATTACCTAAAATTCTTACGCAACACTAGTAAATTATTTGTTGAGTTAACAGAAAAATAAAATAAATGATTTTAAAAATTAGTGTATCACATTATTTTTTGATACTTATTACCTATTATTAATGTGTTAAATATTTATAATTTAATTTTATATTTATCTTGATTTCATTAAAATTCAAATTAAATGAATTGTGTCAAAAATGACATTAATGGTATTTTATAAAAATAATATTTTATTAAATTATTTAAAAATAATTAAAATAATTAAATAGGGAAATTAGGATATGATATGGTTTGAAAAGTTTTTATTTATTCATTTATGAGTCAATATTTACCTTTGTTTCACACGGAATCCGGGGATGACCTCCTGGATGGGAGATTCAAACGTTCCGATCGGTTTCTAATGGGTTTGTTCGTAGAACCGGAAACATCCAATGATTCCACATCCGTTTGGACCTACTTTCCAAAGGCAGGTGCTCATTAGCTTGTGGACTAATGAGGCTTAGGAATTTGCATTGGTCGAGAGGATGGGAGGTCAGACTCATCACACCTTTTTGAGGGGAATTATTGTCTACTCCAGGACTCTCTTTATAGATTAAAGTTATGTTCGTGAATCCTTATTACATTACCAAGTATAAAATGTGCTTTCCTTTAGTTTTAACAATCAATGATTAAATATGCAAGAAATTTAGAGAATCTTTTATATGTATTCGAGGTTCTTCATCAATAGAGAATCATCTATATCTGTTTAGAGATTCTTGGTCAATGGTATCCTTCAAAACATTTATATAAAAGTCTCTTGGTCATTATGATGACCAGGATGGTTCTAAAGCCACTCAGTGGGGCACTTGAAGTTTATTTTCATTCAGAAGGACATAGATTATTTCAAAGTTGGGATCGAACCCATGAATGAGATACCTACGTATCCTTTGTTTTGGAAAAGGAATCAGAACCCACATAGTTCGAGAAATGGAGTATGATGTTTATGATTGATGGCTCAAAGATGAATGTCATAATTACTTTTACACTCTAAGCTCACGTGAGTCATGCTCTGTGTGAGAAACAAGAGGTATTGGTAAAATTTAGACAATTGTGCCATGAAAGATGCAATCATAAGAATTTGTTTGGGGCTTATGTATGGATGACTGCCCAGATAGATGAAGGTTTAGGATATACTTTTAGGGAGAAAAATCCATGAACAGGGTCCATAAAGTTATATGTGCTTCATGGAGATTTGAATACTCTAATATTGGGGCTTACTCCTAAGGAGGATGCCCAAGTTAGGAGGGGACTTATGATGGGGTTTTACTCCTAAAAAGGAAACCCAAATCAAAGGTAAATTATGACTGGTTAAGAGAAATTTAAGGGAACTTGGGGCTTATTCCTGAAAAGGAGACCCAAGGTTATGACTGAGTCTTATTCCTGAAAAAGGAGACTCAGGTTAGGAGACTTGGGGCTTATTCTTTAAAAGGAATCCCAAGGTTATAACTGAGTCTTATTCCTGAAAAAGGAGACCCAGGTTAGGGATTAAGGTTTGGGGCTTATTCCTGAGGAGGATTCCCATATTTGTGGTTGGGGCTTACTCCTAAGAAGGATGCCCAAGTTAAAGAATTATGATTGGGGCTTACTCGTGAGGAGGATGCCCAAGTTTGGGAACTTTTAAGAATTTGGGGCTTACTCCTGAGGAAGATGCCCAGATTAAAAGTTTTATCACTGGGGATTATTCCTAAAAAGGAGACCCAGGTTAGGGATTAAGGTTTGGGGCTTATTCCTGAGGAGGATGCCCATATTTGAGGTTGGGGCTTACTCCTAAGAAGGATACCCAAGATTAAAGGACTTGATTGGGGCTTACTCCTGAGGAGGATGCCCAAGATTGGGAACTTTAAGAATTTGGGGCTTACTCCTGAGGAAGATGCCCAAAGATGAATGTTTTATCACTGGGGATTATTCCTGAAAAGGAGACCCAGGTTAAGGGACTTGGGGCTTACTCCTGAAAGGGAAGCCCAAGGTTATGACTGAGTCTTATTCCTGAAAAGGAGACCCAGGTTAGGGATTCTCTCATCTTAAAGGATGAGGTTGAATGAATTAACTCTTCATATTTAGTGACATAAGGATATTTAAATCACTAGACTTTGAGAGATATTCCACAAAATTCCTTTCAGATAAGGAAGTCAAATCAAGATATCATGCAATAAATGGCTTTGAAGAGTGTCTTGAAGACTGAATCTTGAAAAGGAGAGGTGTGATGGCTTAAGAGGGGTAAAAATGGGCATGATGGGCACCCAAAAAGATAGGGGCGCGCAAGTCTTGCAAGGCGCGCAAGTCTGCTGTGGGCGCGCAAGTATTGGTCGCGCAGGTATACCTGCGCCACACATAGTGTACTTGCGCGATTTTCAACCAGCATTGAAATACTTGAGCAACTCTTTTCTAAACCCTTTAGAATGTTCTTGAGGTTCTTCCAGAAAGGGGACGCGCAAGTTATATTGAAGGAAATAAGTCGGCGCGCAAGTGTTTGATAAGTTTCAACACTTAGGCCTTCCTTCTTCTCTTTAGATCTTCCGTTCTAGGTAAGAAATTACCTTAGAAGTGTTCCGGAAGCTTTGAGAAGAGACTTGGGCGTCGGGAGCTTCAATTCGAGTTTCTGGAAAAAGATCCTCCCAAATGGGGGGCCCACAGGGTCTATTTATAGGCAAAAGAAGACCCTGGGCAGTTACCGGGCGGTTACCAATTAGGTCGCGCAAGTCACCTGCGCGACCAAGGTAGCTGCGCAAGTACACTTGCGTGCCAGTTAGATAACATGCGCGGTGAGGTTGCTGTTGATCCTTTCTTCCTTCCTTTGTTGATTTTTGATGTTTTCTTCAAAGGCTGAATCACTTTGAGCTCAGATATTCCCTTTTCCGATCTTTAGATTCTGTGACGAAAGGAGCGTCAACAAAAGTCCCCCCTCAGAGTTGGATCCGGAGAGAAATGAGGATTTGACTCTGAGGAAATCGAATCCCTCCAAAGGAAAAAGGGAGGAGCGCAAGTCTGCAGTGCACAGAGGGCGGCGCGCCAGTTTGCATCGCGCAGGCCTTAAGCGCTCTGGTACGACGCACAGGTAGGCCTCCTGGCCTATAAATACACGGCCTCACCTCCGTACAAGTATCCGGATTTCCGGACTTCATCCCTTCTCGAGCTCTCGCCGCGCAGGTCACCTAAGCCGCGCAAGTCACTTTTCCACTGTTCCCTCACTGTCGCGCTCCTGTAAAGGTATTCGTACTCGTGCGGTTTATACTTGCGCGTCAAGAACTAGTGCGGTGCATGAAATACTTGCGCGTCCTTGTTTAGACTTGCGCGACTTAATGCCTTGGCCATTTTTTCCGAATTCTTTCACAAATTTTAAAAAATAAACCCATTTAAGAGTTAAATTTGTTCAACTTTTGGGCAGATTCAATGGCTCCTAAGGGAATTGGAACGGCTGATGAACTGGCTAGCAAGCGGATTGATGACATGATGAACATTATTGGCCATGATTACTATGATATCTACGACAGCACTCCCCCAGATTTGGATAAGTACTTGAAGAAATATCATCTTAATTTCCCACAGACCATCTACCTGTCTCTGTGTGTTCATGGTCATCTGCAAGGAGTCAATGTTCCAAATACATACAATTATACACCTGAGATGCAGCTGCACTGCTACTTCTCTATTTCGGTTATGCTGTGCATTAAGAGTAACAACAATGGTGTGAACTTTCAAATTCTTCCTCCATGTCATTTCCTTGCAGATATGAAAATGGAAAACCCATGGGCTGAAATGTTTTCCACTAATGGTTGGTGGAGTGAAGACAAACATGGTATTAGAGCAATATCTGAAAAGAGTACTCTCTCCAAATGGCTCTTTACTTCCAATGCTCCATTCTCAAATCCATGTATCCATCTTCCAAGTCTCTTGGACAGAAACAGAGTCACTGTTTGATCAGCAGAAAATTTTCTCAAACCGCACTCAAGAACATCCTTTTACAATTGTTCCAAGAAGAGCTGGTATCACTGCATCTCTTATTGTATCCAGTTGAATGAATGAATTCCAGGTGGTTGCTAATGAAGCTCAGGATGCCGTAAATCAAATGAAGTGTTATGTTGAAAGCCTCTTGTAATTTTCGAAAAAGAGAAGAGACTTCAGTCTTTGGATGTCCTTCTAACTCTTGTGCATCAATGAAAAACACTTTTGTCTTCAATCATTCGTACCTGCATTCTTCCATTACCTGCTTCAAATTTACTTAAGCCAATGGGATTAGTAATCATAGTTTGATTTTTACTAGGATTATTACAAATAACCCTACAAACTTTGAATCTTTTAACTGCTCAATATTACCTAAATTATACAAAAAAATGTATATTTAGTGAGCTGGAACTTGACTTTTATTCAGAGTTCCTTTGTCTTTTGTGTGGGCAGTTTAAAGTCATGCACGCCGGACATAAAGGGGCTAATGTTTAAGGTCGAAATAGCTTTGACCGAAAATGGATTTAAAATGGATTCAATTCCTTGATAATTTATCTGAAAACATATTACCATACTCAAGTATGAAGGAAAAAATGTAAACTATGTCTTAAGAATATTTGAATCTGAGGAATGATATGAAAAAAAGATAAAAGGCATTAGAAGAAGTAGTTTCCAAGAATGAAGTTACTATTATTTAACAAAACCCATTAGGGGGTTGAAATATGCAGGGCCACCTATGGGCATTGGCTGCATGGTCAAATAAATAGCATCTTTTGGCTGACAAGTCTGTTATGTGGACTGTTTATGCAAGGCCACCTATGGGCACGTGCTGCATAGTCAGGCAAAAGAACTCCCAGAAATTTACTTTCCTAGTGCTAAAAGCCAGTGAAAGTTTATGGAGATTCAAATTTTCTAAAGTATAGAGTTTGTTGTATGGAAAGAGGTACTTGAATATGGAGAAGATATTTCCGAACAAGAACATCGAAGAACTGGATGAACATCACTCCTACGAAGGTCTGACCCAGACGTAGGGAAGAAGAATAAACCATAGACTTGAATACTTTCAGATCATGAAAAAGGATATGGGGCAAATATGTTAAGGATGGCTATTTTTGCGGATCCCTACATACTGTCATTTTAATACAAATAAGGACAAAAGAGGCATTCTTCCGAAGAATGAAGTTACCATTATTTAACAAACCCGTTAGGGGGTTGAAACATGCAGGGCCACCTATGGGCATTGGATGCATGGTCAAATAAATAACATCTTTTGGCTGACAAGTCTGTTATGTGGACTGTTTATGCAAGGCCACCTATGGGCACGTGCTGCATAGTCAGGCAAAAGAATTCTCAGAAGTTTGACATTTTTGTGACTAGAAGTCATGAAAAGGGTTATGAATATCTGAAAATATTTAAGGTTAGAATTATAATACATAAATATGGGTATTTTCTAATGTATATAGAGATACATGGGTCAATGAAAACCATAATCATGTTGTGGCTGGGTCCTGAATTGAAACTTGGACTTTACTACGTATCTCATAAGAATGAGAATCAAGCCATACGTAGTTCTTGAAATGCAGTTTAACATCGTGCAGGACGAAAGTATGAGTGATCTTAGTTTAGGGTCATAGAATTCGGACCATAATAATGAATACACAGTGTGTGTTTTCATGAGGACTTTTCAGCCAAGGGACTGAAAGTGAAATTTGGGGTTAGGCCCAAAAGACTTGGGACTGGATTCGAGGGATACTCGAATGTTCCTACGTATCCCATAAGGATGGGAATCAAGTCCACGTAGTTCTAGAATTACCCTTTGTACAAATTTGGTTCGTACATGTGAAGGGTGAAAGGGGACTTTAGTGCAATGATGTTTTAACCTAAGATAAAAAGTTCAGGCATTACCATGTATGCACGTAGTCTTTTGAAAATGAAAACCATGATTGAAAAAATCAATGTCAATAATGGTTCCTTCTCAAATGAGGAAATCAAAGAATATTTGTAGTTTATTGTCGTACCGGAAAAAAGTGTTGTATAGTTTAACGTCATATAACAAGGACAAAAGTGAATCAATGTAAAGATATTGATTCCAGGGGCGGTTTCACAAATCAACATCATATGAGGTTGTGGTGAACCGATGTGAAGAGATTGTTTTTGGGCTTGAACCCTGGGAGATTGCCTACATACCCAGCCTGGAAGGCAAGGATCAAAGTCCGTGTAGTTCAATTAAAGAATGAATCAATGATCAAGTTGTTCTTGTGGACAATGATCTAATAAAAAATATTGTTGGGACTAACACATGGTCAGTGGCCCAAAGGGAGTGTTATGGTTGATGTTCACTCTAAGCTCACATGAGTCATACTCGGTGTGAGAAACAAGAGGTAATAACAACCTTAACGATGTATAGTTTAATGTCATGTAGCAGGGAAAAAATACAGTTTAATGTCATGTAGGACCTATCAAGGATTTTCTGCACAGTTTAGAGTCATGTAGTTAGGACGATGGGGATAAAATAGTTTAACGTCATATTGGACGAAAGGGGGACTGTGCTGTTTAATGTCATGCCGTAAGGACAAAATAACACACCATTTACGTCATATTGGACGAAAGTGTGAATATTTTAAGGTCATATGCATGGACCGTGGATGGTGCAGTTTAATGTCATGCTGGACCTTTGATGATTATATAATTTAACGTCTTTTCGGACGTGAGGGACTTTTATACAGTTTAGCATCATGTAGTTTAGGATGTCACAATTTAACGTCTTGCTGGACATAAGGGATTTGCAAATAATTTATGGTCATATACATGGACCAGGGATGATGCAGTTTAAGGTCATGCTGGACGGTTTAGGGAACTTTTTCACAGTTTAATGTCATGTGGGACGAAGTTGCAGTTTAAAGTCATAATTGACCATTGCTGTATAGTTTTACGTCATATAGCAAGGACGAACTGGTGCTGTACAGTTTAAAGTCATGTAGCTAGGACTAAGGTGAACCAATATGAGGATATCAGATCTGAGGACTTTTTACAGTTTAACGTCATGCTGGACGTTGGAAGTGCCACACAGTTTAATGTCATGTTGCTAGGACACAATATAGTTTAATGTCATCTCGGACAAAATATAGGATCTTCTGTACAGTTTAATGTCATGTAGATAGGACATAATAACAGTTTAATGTCATGTAGGACGTATAACAGGGACTATGCAGTTTAAAGTCTTGCAGTTAGGACTATTGGTGCTGCACAGTTTAATGTCATGTTGCAGGAACATAATAACAGTTTAATGTCATGTAGGACATTTCAAGGGCTTTCTGTACAGTTTAGCATCATGTAGTTAGGACGATGGGAACAGTATTTTGTGTTTATACAAAATACTTCTTCAGAAATCTGGCATTAGTTGGAGTCGTGATGTGTTCTCCATCCATTGAGATTAGAGAATATGCTCCATTGGAGTAGACCTTATGTATTGAATAAGGTCCTTCCCATTTTGGTTCAAGCTTGGGAGGCTTCTTTCCTGGTATCATTGGTGCTCTGAGAACCAATACCAATTCTCCCTGAATGAATGAACGAAGACGAACTTTTTTGTTAAAAGCTCGTGCTATCCGATTCTGATAGATTTCCAAGTGGTGCAAAGTGCACAATATTTTCTGATCAAACTGTTCCAATTCATTCAACCGCTTTTGGGATTGCTCATCCGTTGATAACTGATCACAAATGGATATTCTGAGTGAGGGCAATTGAACTTCAATTGGCAAGACTGCTTCTGTTCCATATACCAATGAATATGGAGTAGACCGCGTTGCATTGCGAGTGGTAGTCCGATAAGCCCATAAAGCACGAAAGAGTTTATCAGGCCATGACCTCGTATCTTTATCCACCATCTTCTGCAGTATATTTGAAAGAGTCTTGTTGAAGGCCTCTATCTGGCCATTAGCCACTACATGATATCGAGATGAATGGTTGGACTTAATGTTGTATTCTTGATACAATTTCTTTACCTCAGAAGAACAGAAGTTGGTGCCGTTGTCCGTCAATATGGTATGAGGGACACCAAATCTAGTAATGATGTTAGACTTGATGAAGCTAACAATTCATTTAGAACTGACTTCTTTGAGAGTTACTGCCTCTGCCCATTTGGAAAAGAAATCAGTAGCAGTAAGAATGTACTTAAACTGCTTGGTCGTAGCTGAAGGGTAAGGTCCTACCACATCCATTCCCCATGTGGAAAATGGCCATGAGTATTTAGCTGTATGAAGCAACTCTGGAGGTTGATGAATGAAGTTGGCATATACTTGGCATGAATGACACTTCTTTGTGAAATTAACACAATCTTGTATCATTGAAGGCCAAAAGTATCCAAGCCTTTGAATTTGATCAGACAATCTATGTCCAGACTGGTGGGCACCACAGACTCCTGCATGCACTTCTTTTATGAAAGCCATTGTCTCTTCACCATCAATACATCTGAAGAGAACTCCATCAAAACCACGTTTGTAGAGAATTTTCTTGAGGTGGTTTGGACCATCATAAAGAGTAAAATTGACCACACGTCGCCGAATTTGTTCTTTCTCGGCTCTATCAGGTGGAAATGTTCCATTTTTAAGGTATTCCCTGATAGGTGACATCCATCCTGTAGTATGACCATACGGTTCAGGAATGGGACTAATTTCATTAATTTCCTCTGTTCTGACTTGAACATAAGGTGAAATTGCACGACGATGGGCAATACAGATAGTTGTTTCATCCCGATTTGGATCTGCTAAAGCTGTGGCTATATTAGCCAGTGTATCAGCTTGAGCATTTTGTGATCTTGGGACATAAGAAAATGTCGGTTCTGAAGGGAATTCCAACATTAACACTCTGACGTAATCATACAAAGGGATTAATTCTTCTTTTCTGATTGCATAATCCCCATTGACTTGTTTGATTACCAGGTCTGAATCACCTTTCACCTTTAAGTGATTCACTTGTGCTTGAATTGCTAACTCCAAGCCTGTAATGAGAGCTTGGTATTTAGCTTCATTATTGGTAACACCTTCCCACAAAAAAAAAGGAATAAGGTAACACTGCCTTATCTGGAGAAATGAGCACAATTCCTAAACCAACTTTGTTGAATTTAGGATTTTCCATTTTCTTCCCTGTTGGACTTCTAGAAGCACCATCAAAATACATTTCCCATGTTTGAGGACTCTCTTGAATAGAGAAAACTTCCTCATCAGGGAGTTCGATATCTGAATACGTGTCTTCCACTGAAGGATGTTCAGCCAGGAAATCAGCCAGCGCTTGGCCCTTAATTGCCTTTTGAGACACATACTGGATGTCGAACTGCTGTAGAATAACCACCCATCTTGCCAGACGTCCTGTAAGCATTGGAAGGCTAAGGATGAATTTGAGTGGATTATTACGAGATACCAATTGGACCTCATGATGTTGCAGGTAGTGTCTCAGTTTCTGAACTGCAAAGATTAATGCTAGGCAGCAGTTTTCAATACTTGAATACCGGGTTTCTGCTTCAAGCATAGTTCTACTGAGATAGTAGAGACTATTTTCATTCCCAGTATCATTCTTTTGAGCGAGAAAGGCACCCAATGATCGCTCTAAAGCTGTCACGTAGAGGATAAGAGGCCTACCCTCAACAGGTGGCATGAGTACTGGTGGACCCAAGAGGTATTTCTTGAGAACATCAAATGCTTCTTGACATTCTTCAGTCCACTGGTAAGTGACTCCTTTCTTCAATAATTTGGTAAAGGGTAAACTTTTTCCTGCCAAATTGGCGATGAAACACCGAATATAGGCTAAGTGTCCTTGAAGTCCTCTTAATTCTTTCAAATTCTGAGGAGGTGACATACCAAGGATTGATTTGGTCTTCTCAGGATCGACTTCAATACCATGATGGCATACAATAAAGCCGAGGAATTTTCCTGAGGTTACCCCAAAAGCACATTTTAAGGGGTTCATCTTCAAATTATGTTGTCGAAGCTTGTGGAATATGACTTCCAAATCAGCCAAGTGATCAAAACGTTGTTTGGATTTAACCACCAAATCATCTACATAGCATTCAACAAACTTCCCTAGAAAAGGTTTGAAGATACGATGCATGGCGCGTTGATATGTTGCACCTGCATTCTTTAAACCAAATGGCATCACCCGGTAACAAAACACACCTTGAGGAGCTCTGAAGGCTGTATATTCCTCATCTTCTGGGGCCATTCGGATCTGATTATATCCAGAATATCCATCCATGAAAGAAAGTACTTCATAGCCAGCCGTCGCATCAATTAAGAGTTCTGTAATCGAAACTGGGAAATCATCTTTAGGACAATACCGATTAAGATCTCTGAAATCGATGCAAACCCTAATTTGTCCGTTCTTCTTCTTTACAGGGACAATATTAGCCAACCATTTGGGATATTGAACTTCTCTGACAAATTTAGCTTTGATAAGCTTATCCAATTCAGCCTCGATTTTGGAAGCATAGGTTGGGTGTGTTCTTCTCGCGGCTTGCTTGAATCCTCGATGTTCTTTTGGCAAACCCAAATGATGGGTGGCAACATCAGGATCAAGGCCAGGAATCTCTGTATAATTCCAAGAAAAAATATCTTTATTTTGCTTTAGAAAAGAAATATACATCACTTTCTCTTCACGGGTCATGTCCGCACTAATTAAAGTGGGGCGTGGATCTTTCTCTGTACCCAGATTTACTTCTCTGAGTTCATCCACAGTGGTAGAGATACCCTCTTCAAATGCTGGAGGAGCATCTCTAAGATCTTCCTCTTCCTCTTCATCATGTGTTATTTCTTCCGTTTCTACTTGCAAA
The DNA here is from genome assembly GCA_963277665.1 of Viscum album. Classification (NCBI taxonomy): domain Eukaryota; kingdom Viridiplantae; phylum Streptophyta; class Magnoliopsida; order Santalales; family Viscaceae; genus Viscum; species Viscum album. The sequence continues at coordinate 1,368,658,758 of OY728143.1, forward strand.
GTAGATGAAAAAACGAAATTCTCATGATCATAAGAGATGTCAAAATTTTCACATTTTGAAGAAGAAGCTTCCATTTCCGACCCTATTGATGATAATGGGTCTTCTTTGGGGAATAAAGAGGAGATGATGGATTGAGAATCGACATCAATATTCACCTCTGGTGTTGATATAACTTCTTCTGGCCTGATTAGCGAAGTATAGACTTGTTGGATTTCAGCAGACGAAATGAAAACGTCACCACTTATGCTTTCATCACTGCTTGGTAAGTTACCAATTTCTCCCATGTTGTCTGGATCGATTGTCGTAATTGAAATTATGGATCTTTCCATAAGAGTATTTTTATTTGGGCCTATTTTTTCAATTTGACTGATAGGTAACACATAATCTGTACTCACATGTGAAAATGGATTTATTGGAATTTTTTCCAAACCATATGGAGCATTAACTTTGGTAATTTCCTTCATTGTAGATTTTTCTCTTCCCTTCATGTGATAAAATTCCGCCTCAATGTATTGAGACTCACATGTCTTGAACGGGGCCTTATCACCATACAATGTTCCTACTTGACCATCGAAACAGTATTTGAGACATTGATGGTATGATGACGAAATAGCTGCATGCTGATGTAGCCATGGTCTTCCAAGCAAGATATTGAAAGCTGAGTCTTGATCAACAATCATGAAATCCGAATTGGAAACAAGATCTCCATACTGAGTTCTGAGCGTAACTCCTCCCAGTGGTTCTTGTTCATTTTTATCATAACCTTGCAACATCATGGTAAAAGGAGATAAATCAGATTCCGTGAGGCCCAATCGACGAAGTGTGCGAATGGGCATGAGGTTGACTCCTGAACCATTGTCAATGAAAGCTCTTCGAACATCTATACCATTGACTTTGCCAGATAAGTACAAAGGTTTTATGTGCCCATGCACAACATCATCTTCATCTTTATCAGTAAAAGATATCACTGCATGGCATTCCGCAGGATTATTCTCTATGTGATAGATTTCAGCTGCAGCAATTTCAGCTTCAAACTCTTGAGGACTTGACAAAGCTTCGATGAGTGCTTCCCGAAGATCTCTTGACAGATTCTAAGCATCCAAAATTGATAACATGGATGGTACTTGGGCCAAGTGTTTCAATATATCATACTTTTGATCTAAAGGTCTGCGTTTCCTAATAGGAATATGTGGTTTAGCAGGTACCTTGGAAGCAGATGCTTTGGAAGCTGATGCATCTTGTATTGAAGTTGGCAACAACCTTGGTTTTGGAAAATTAGACTGATTAGATCCATTTACTTGATGAGATAAATAAAATGGAACTTTTAATCGGTCTTCCAAAATAACTATGCCGAAACTGAGTTGGCCATTAGCAGAAGAACTTGCTTGTTCTTTTTGAGCTCGCTGAAGGGCTCTACCACGAGTTTCTGCTGCATATACAGTGCTAGCAGGGGTAGAATTAGAGTAGTGGCTTCGGAAAGATCCACGTCTTCCCCTATATCCTGAACCTCTAGAACTTCCTCGGGTTCCCTTATTTGATACAGGGAATTCAGGCTCATCAAGACTGGAATATGAATCTGTTAATTGAATCATATTAACAGAACCAAAGATTAACTCTTCGTCTAATAAAGACTCTGCCTGGTTAGCCTGTTTAGGCTGTGTTGTTTGGTGGGACGGTGCCCGTGGCTTCGAAGTAGATGGAATGAAATCTGCCAGAGTCAAAGACAATTTAGGCTTTGCTACATACTCATCTTCTCCTGATTCCTCTTTCTTCTTTGAATTGCGCTGCCCTTTTGAGGATTTGTCTTTTGATGGAGGCTTTACTGCAGCTTTTGTAGGAGACACAATTGGATTCTTCAATTGTGTTCGCAAAATGGAATGGGTCTGATTGATTGTCTTTCTGACCATCCAATCATCTTATTTTTTCGCAGTTTTTCTTTTGACTTCCTGCCACTCGCCTCCTTCCTCTGGATCTGTAGTGGTAATACACGCTACATGAGCTGAAGAACCCTTCAATTTGACTTGTCCCAAGTCGACCATATTTTGCAGGAGGTCTTTAAAGACAAAACACTCCTGGATGGGATGCCCCAACATTTGATGAAAGGGACAATAATTGGGACGGTCTTCATCTCCTTCCTTGTTTGGCCTCTTCGGCACTGGTAATTGAACCAAATTATTTTCCAGAGCTGAAATGAAGTAACCAGGAACTTTCTCACTTCAGAAAGAGTATGTTTTACTCTTCATATCCTCAAATTGTTTTCGTCGTTGATCTTTTTGATCATTTGGAGGAAACAGCCTTTGTTGTTGGCGTTCAGGAGGTGGAGCCCTTCGAGAAGATGAAGGTTTTGAAGTAGAAATAGGTACAGGTGCCCGTTTAAGCATAACTATAGCAGTTTCTGCTTTACCCATTCTTCTTCTTGGAACTGATGGAATTACACGGGATTTAACCTTAGCCTGTATAAGGGAATCTTCAATCTGTTGAGCGATTGAAGTAAGGTCTTGAAACCCTCCTGTGTATTTCACAGGGATCAATGGCGTGCGTAATTCGTCACGCAAATTTGCCACACAGATTGGCAACAATTCCTCCTGAGGGAGTGCTAAACTCAAGGAATACGTTAATCCCTTCCAACGAGCAATGAAATCAAAGACTCTTTCATTATCCCTTTGCTTGCAGTTTGTAAGATTGAAAACTGTCGTTTTTGGCAATGTTGAGCTAAACTGAAGAAGGAATTTTTGATGAAGATCCTCCCATCCGATGACTGACCGGGATTGCAAGCTTGTATACCAGACAAAAGCTGGTCCTTGCAAGGTTCGCACGAAGAATCTGAGTTTCACTGCTTCTTGCTGCTCTGGAGTTCCCATCATAGGATCACAACAAGGCACGTAATGCGTCAAATGTTGTTCAGGGTCGCCTGATCCATTGAAAGTAGGGAAAATAGGGTTTCCAAAACTGGATGGAGGAGAAATTGAATCTACCCATTCAGGGTAAACTTTCTTTTCATGTTGAACTTGTGCCTGTTTCCCTTCCATAGTTTCTAACTGAGCTGTTAATGACTCAATAGTAGTTATTAACTTTTGAGAAACGTTGGGTTGAACTTGGTTTTGGGTAGGTGCAATGAATGGAGCTTGGACAGACGTGGTGGTTGGTGCTACAACTGATGGTAGTGCTGCCAACCATTGTTGCGTTTGACCCATAAGATTAGACCTCTATGGGTGTACTGATAAAGGAGGATATTCTTGATCCATCTCAGTAGTTACAACAAATTCCTTCGGCTGTCGGACTTCAGAATTCTAAAGAAGAAGACTACTCTGAAGTAGTTCTGCATTCAACCTTCTTAATTCTTTCATTTCTTCCTCCTATTGTGCAAACCTTTGCTCTAATGAGAGCGATTGACCTCCTTCAGAGGAAGGGTGAGAAGTAACCTGATTCTTTCCTTTCCCCTTATTGGATCCTTTTCGGAGAGGGGGAAGTGGGTTACTTGAAGGAATACCCAGATTTTGGGTAAGCCTTTGATTACGTGTGCGCACACCTTCTTCATTTAGGTCTGTGTGCGCGACTTCTTGAGCAGGAACCTCTTCGTATGATCCCTCTGATTGAGCCTCATCTGGTGAATCAGCAACAACAACATTGATGACATTAATGGATGCATATTGCATGGAATCCTTTCTATCAGCATTTCTGTGATATTGTCTCCTTCTATGTCCATGATGAGACATGGCATTCCGTTGACTTGATCCCTCAGGAATTTCTTGGAGAACCGTCACTTGGAGAGAATATCCTGACATCTTGGCTCTTCGTTCCTCTTGAGGCTTATTCCCTAATCGAGAGAATACTGACTTTCTCTGAGGGAGGGATTGAGGATTTGAAAAAGTCCCCAGTCCGGTGGACTGGGGATGTTCCTGCTGCTTCCGCTCAACTCCTCGAATCCCATTTGTTGACTCTAAGGGTTGGGTTAGAGAAGTCCCCAGTCTGGCAAGCTGGGGTGTCTCTTGACATGCTATGTCTGAGATCTTCTTAAAATCCCTCTTGATCTTGCGAATTTTAGTTCGAAAATTAGCTGGATGCATTAAAATGTATCCACTTTTGTCACCTGGTTCAACAAATCGTTGGATGATTTCCGAAACTTCTGTCATTTGATGACGTGTTTGCTCCAGACGAGAGGCTTGTGCAATATTCTCGCCTACTTGATGTAGGAGCAATTCAACAACTTGTTCTCTATATACTTGATTTTGAGAGAAACTAGTTGAATCTTTTTCTTGAGTAAGCTTTTGATTATTAACAAAGCCCATTGACTGTGGCCGGCCATGGGCAATAACATTTCATGAGACCATTTTCGGCGGGCTTTGCTGACCGGAAAGCACTGTGAAATGTAGTTCTCCGTGAACACCCCATCCTCTGATATGAACATCAGATGGAGCATTGGAAATTAACTGACGCAATCTTCTTAGTGCGCCAAGGCATGAACGTTGAAGGGTTCTCTATTTATTTTCAGCCTTTGGATACCGAGAGACTGATAGAGATGCCAAATCAATCTGGCGTTGTAACCCTTCTATTATCTTAAGATGATTTTCATATTCATCGTAAGATAATACCTTCTTCTTTAATTGACAAAGAGTTTTCCATATGTTGAGACGAATATCATGGATTCAATCATCCGTCAACATCTTTGGAATGTCGTACTGGGAGTCAGCCAAAGGCCAAAACATGACAGGTACCTCACCTTTTGCCAGTTTTTTCCTCATGTTCAGCATTTCCTCTTTATCATTAAATGAAGATTCTTCTACCTGTTTGGACCAGAGTTGGTGTTTCCTTGTTGCTTCATCGGATTCAACAAGATTGGTAGAGAAATCACTATTCATGCTGGAAGATGAATGACCCAGGGATGGTTCGGAGAATAACCTGAACCCCAGGCTATCTTCTGATGGAGAAAGAGTTTCACCTGCCGATAGTAAAGCATCAGACATGACTGGTTTTATGTTTGCAAGTGCCTCAAGATAGGAGGGATTTCTCGTCACTACATTACCTTATGAAGAATTTTCGAGACAACGTGAATCACTACTGCGGAGAGGAATTTCGCAGCGAAGTTCATCACTATGAGGAGGACCGTCATGATAGGTTACAACAAAAGATGAAATCTCTTGCTCCTTGGTCATCTAACCACACAGAGGGTTCCTGTGGCTCTCATCCGAAGAAGAAACTTCAAGATTGACCGAATTTTCATGAAGCAAGTCTTCATGAGGAAGTGTCTGTTGAAGACCTTCAGAATTAATGTTCCCGTTATTGGGAACTGAGGGAGTAGAATCTTGAATTCCGACAGATAAATGTCTGAGGGCTTCATGAACTCCAGCATCGAGCAAGGCCTTGTTGCAGATTGGCCTTTGATCTCATGACTGTGCTGGGCGTATCTTTTTCTTAGATGCCTTCTTACTCGCTTTAGAAACCACTTGATGATGAAAGTGATTGCTCTGAGCAGGTGTATGTGCCTGATCAGGAAAGATGGTCAGGTTAGGCTGACGATCTCCACTCAAATCAGGTGTATGTTCCTGACTTGGTTGTCCGTATGATATGGGGGAGTATGCCCCATAACCCTATTGGACTGGAACAGATGTGTGTGTCTGTTCCGGAGTGAACCGTTGATGTGTCACTCCACTGCTAGGGATAGATTTATGTGTCTGTCCCTGAGATGATGCTGAAGCTGTTATAATATCCTGGCAAGCATCCAGAATATGAGCAGGAATTTGCTTCTTCTCTTTCACCATTGATAAAATATGTTTGGTGACTTCAGCCACCGGAACGGGGATATACCTCCATTCTGAGCATGGAGTAGGTGTATGTGCCTGCTCTTGTCCTCCTTTTCCTGTCAGTGAATCCTGACAGTACTCAATTGTGGAAGCAGAGAGTTGAGTCTGCCCCCTGTTTGTCGTCGGGACTTTCCGACTGACTTCTCCGTGCGCTACCAAGCGAGACTGTTGGTAGGCTTGATTAGTATTAGCAGGTGTATGTGCCTGCTGATTACACTTCGCCAAACGCGGTTGACGAGATCCATCATATGTAGTCAGACGAGCCTGCTGACTAACTGGTGATGTATAAGTAGGTGTATGTTCCTGCCTATGGTACTCCACCGGAATTGCCTGGCGGGGTAGGCTTGATGCTGCCAGACGAGTCTGCTGGACAACGGAATTAAAACGAACAGGTGTGTATGCCTGCTCGTTGTTTTCCACCAAGTTAGGTTGGTGGACTTCTCCAGAGATGGCAGGGATGACAACCTGCCTATTGTTAACCGGATTCCGTCTCTGGCGGTTCATCTTGCCTGCTCGGGTTCGAGGAACCTGAGTTGAATGCCTGGAGTCGGTACCCTCATCATGTTGAGGGCGCACTACCTCACGAGTCTGGCGGCGATTGTTGATGGGAGCCCTTGAGAAGGACTCCTGTCTTTTTGAATTAAGGTCCTGCGGGACCTACTCATTCACTTCCTCAGAATAAGGGAGTGAATGGAAATTGCGTTCCGGGGATAACGACCCGAAACGGTTGGAGACGGTAGTCAGCACCGCCTGCTTCTTGATTGCTGGCCGCCATTGTCCGGACGACCAGGTAGAGTTGTTAACTTGGAGGGCTTGACGAGCGGCCTCCAGAGTTGGGATAGTACCGTTGCGACAGTACTCCTTAACTAGTGCATTAGAAACCCAGCGTTGAAGACGCTGAGTTGGTGATGTCATCCTCAGAGCATATGACGTTCCAGCAGGAGTAGCAGCATTGGTTTTCACAGCAGCAGACCTCCCAGTAGAGGTGTTCACAGCAGGAGTATTCACAGGGGTGAATTTAAGGAAATCCATTTTGCAGAAGATCTTGAGAAAAGAGTGCCTGTTCCATGTAACATGCATAATCAAGATGAATCCGGCCACTGCATCTTTTGGATGAGCACATGTCAATGATTGCTTTGTTGGCCCAAGGGGCCTAACAAATAAGAAGAACATCACTTTAACTTGGTTAAGGATTCACGTCGGGTTCACCATTTTTTGTTTCGCACGGAATCCGGGGATGACCTCCTGGACGGGAGATTCAAACGTTCCGATCAGTTTCTAACGGGTTTGTTCGTAGAACCGGAAACATCCAATGATTCCACATCCGTTTGGACCTACTTTCCAAAGGCAGGCGCTCATTAGCTTGTGGACTAATGAGGCTTAGGAATTTGCATTGGTCGAGAGGATGGGAGGTCGGACTCATCACACCTTTTTGAGGGGAATTATTGTCTACTCCGGGACTCTCTTTATAGATTTAAGTTATGTTCGTGAATCCTTATTACATTACCAAGTATAAAATGTGCTTTCCTTTAGTTTTAACAATCAATGATTAAATATGCAAGAAATTTAGAGAATCTTTTATATGTATTCGAGGTTCTTCATCAATAGAGAATCATCTATATCTGTTTAGTGATTCTTGGTCAATGGTATCCTTCAAAAAATTTATATAAAAGTCACTTGGTCATTATGATGACCAGGCTGGTTTTAAATCCACTCAGTGGGGTACTTGAAGTTTATCGTCATTCATAAGGACAAAGATTATTTCAAAGTTGGGATCGAACCCATGAATGGGCTACCTACGTATCCTTTGTTTTGGAAAAGGAATCAGAACCCACGTAGTTCGAGAAATGGAGTATGATGTTTATGATTGATGGCTCAAAGATGAATGTCATAATTACTTTTACACTCTAAGCTCACGTGAGTCATGCTCAGTGTGAGAAACAAGAGGTATTGGTAAAATTTAGACAATTGTTCCAAGAAAGATGCAATCATAAGAATTTGTTTGGGGATTATGTATGGATGACTGCCCAGATAGATGAAGGTTTAGGATTTACTTTTAGGGAGAAAAATCCATGAATAGGGTCCATAAAGTTATATGTGCTTCATGGAGATTTGAATACTCTAATCTTGGGGCTTACTCCTAAGGAGGATGCCCAAGTTAGGAGGGGACTTATGATGGGGTTTTACTCCTAAAAAGGAAACCCAAATCAAAGGTAAATTATGACTGGTTAAGATAAATTTAAGGGAACTTGGGGCTTATTCCTGAAAATGAGACCCAAGGTTATGACTGAGTCTTATTCCTGAAAAAGGAGACTCAGGTTAGGAGACTTGGGGCTTATTCTTTAAAAGGAAGCCCAAGGTTATGACTGAGTCTTATTCCTGAAAAAGGAGACCCAGGTTAGGGATTAAGGTTTGGGGCTTATTCTTGAGGAGGATGCCCATATTTGAGGTTGGGGCTTACTCCTAAGAAGGATGCCCAAGTTAAAGAATTATGATTGGGGCTTACTCCTGAGGAGGATGCCCATGTTTGGGAACTTTTAAGAATTTGGGGCTTACTCCTGAGGAAGATGCCCAGATTAAAAGTTTTATCACTGGGGATTATTCCTAAAAAGGAGACCCAGGTTAGGGATTAAGGTTTGGGGATTATTCCTGAGGAGGATGCCCATATTTGAGGTTGGGGCTTACTCCTAAGAAGGATGCCCAAGATTAAAGGACTTGATTGGGGCTTACTCCTGAGGAGGATGCCCAAGATTGGGAACTTTAAGAATTTGGGGCTTACTCCTGAGGAAGATTCCCAAAGATGAATGTTTTATCACTGGGGATTATTCCTGAAAAGGAGACCCAGGTTAAGGGACTTGGGGCTTACTCCTGAAAAGGAAGCCCAAGGTTATGACTGAGTCTTATTCCTGAAAAGGAGACCCAGGTTAGGGATTCTCTCATCTTAAAGGATGAGGTTGAATGAATGAACTCTCCATATTTAGTGACATAAAGATATTTAAATCACTAGACTTTGAGAGATATTCCACAAAATTCCTTTCAGATAAGGAAGTAAAATCAAGATATCATGCCATAAATGGATTTGAAGAGTGTCTTGAAGACTGAATCTTGAAAAGGAGAGGTGTGATGGCTTAAGAGGGGTAAAAATGGGCAAGATGGGCACCCAAAAAGATAGGGGCTCACAAGTCTTGCAAGGCGCGCAAGTCTTCCGTGGGCGCGCAAGTATTGGTCGCGCAGGTATACCTGCGCGACACATAGTGTACTTGTGCGATTTTCAACCAGCATTGCAATACCCGAGAGACTCTTTTTTAAACCCTTTAGAATGTTCTTGAGGTTCTTCCAGAAAAGGGACGCGCAAGTTATATTGAAGGAAATAAGTTGGCGCGCAAGTGTTTGATAAGTTTCAACACTTAGGCCTTCCTTCTTCTCTTTAGATCTTCCGTTCTAGATAAGAAATTACCTTAGAAGTGTTCCGGAAGCTTTGAGAAGAGACTTGGGCGTCGGGAGCTTCAATCCGAGTTTCTGGAAAAAGATCCTCCCGAATGGGGGGCCCACAGGGTCTATTTATAGGCAAAAGAAGACCCCGGGCAGTTACCGGGCGGTTACCAATTAGGTCGCGCAAGTCACCTGCGCGACCAAGGTAGCCGCGCAAGTACACTTGCGCGCCAGTTAGATAACTTGCGCGGTGAGGTTGCTGTTGATCCTTTCTTCCTTCCTTTGTTGATTTTTGATGTTTTCTTCAAGGGCTGAATCACTTTGAGCTCAGATATTCCCTTTTCCGATCTTTAGATTCTGTGACGAAAGGAGCGTCAACAACCTTATAAGTAAAATCATAACCCATTAAGATTGAAATGGTTGTTACCATGGTTAAGGTTAAAATGGGTTATCTATATGGTTAAGCCAAAAGATAAGGTTTAAAACACTACTTAAAAATGTAAAAAATCTATTGTTTCAAGGTATTATAACCACATAATGCCTTATATTCAAATATAATTCCGTTTATTGTTATTTTTCTAGATAAGGAATTTATTATAATTTAATATTTTATGAAATTCCCAAAGTGCCCCTCACATTAATTATAAAAGGGCACCTACTCCTTCACTTATTCACATATTCTGAGCCATATAGCACAAAAAAACCATGAAAATATTCCTACCCAAAATCCTTATCAACATTCTATATGTACTGGTATTCCCAAAATACAAACCATAAGATCCATAAGAGGATATCTAAAGGAGTTCTCCCAAAGAAGAGGCAATCTATTTAGTCGATCACTTTATTCTTTAAATCTTGTTTAACATAAAAATATATATGGTATTTATCATAAAGTAACAACTTCAGAATAATAAAAATAAGTAAATTTTATTATTACTATGAAATCATCATTATCAATCTTCTTTCGCATCAAACGGGACGTGAATGTATCAATCATGCGTTCGTATGGCTTACCATCTCCACATAGTGATAAAATTAATTTTCCATAACCTCAGTTTATGTATGAGTATTATTATGGGCTTAATGTTTATATATTATAATTATTACATGATTATAATTTTGGAATTATAATATCACATCTTCCTTCTTACATTATAATCCGTTGGAAAACAGTAACGTCGCTCATGTATATGTGTGGACTTCCACCTCCACAAAGTGATGTGATTTGTTTTTCATTTTAATTTTACATGGATGGTAATATGTATGTATTTAATAAATATATATTATATATTAATTAGTGTCAAAAGTTAATTTATTATTTATATTTTTTTATTCCACCTATGAAAAGGTGAAAACAATGTCCAAGCATACGTACGAGCTACCATATCCATAAACAGTCTAATTCATTTTTATATATCTATATTTTATTATTGATTCTAAATATGTATATAATTGATATATATATATATATAATATTTGTATAATTATTAAACTTTCAGAGATAAAGTAACCATGATAAATTTAAAAGGTTCAGAAATACCATACAAAAATTTGCATGAAAAATGAAACAGTAAACACCTAGATATGATGATTTTTATAAAGGATTATTAATAAAAGGTTTGTTAAAATGTTACAGGGGATAATATATTATTTTATAAGTATGTAAATAACTATTTTATATAATTATTAAAAATTTACTTTATTATATAGGATACTAGAGTGCATTTATGTAATTCAAACTTGAGTTAAGGGTGTATTGTCTCAAATTATCTTTTTTGGGTCATATGTTTCATTTTTCACCTATATTATTTTATGATATGTATAAAATTATATTTGACATGTTATATAATTATTATCCTTATGTTCCTCATATTTAAAGTTTCATTTGAAGTTATTCTTTAATGGGGCTTACAATTCAAATTTTAATAATGTGGTAAGGGTTTTATGTTACAATTTTATTATTTATCAGAATTATTATGATTTAGTTTTCGATGATTAAGTATTATGATATATCTCTCAAGAAACTCAATAAATTTTCTTATCCTCGATTTATTTCTTGAGAATAAATGTTTTCATTTCATTATCCTCTCATTAGGCACTCAAGAGACTGAAAAAAATTAATGAAAAACTAACTTAATTTGTCAATTGGGTTGAAACGTCTTTTTCTTACATGTCCACATTAAAAAAACAATATTTTTTTAAATTGATTTTCTTATTGTTTTCTGAATGAGGTAGTATTGAATTTTTACTAAATATGTTAAAGGAATATTTGTTTTAATGTATTATACAAAAACAAAATCCCCTGCTGTCATGACCACTAAATTCATTGAATATTATTTTAAACATTTTCAAGGTTCTTTTGAATTAATTTTTTTATTAATATTTTGTTCATTTTTAGATTTTAAATAGATTATTTCTAAGTGAAAAGTGTGTTTTCCTCAGGAAATATTACACTAAATCGGTAACACCTTATGATTTTAAAAAGAGGAACATCATATTTGATAACATATATAACACGAAACATTAATATTATAATATAATATAACATCACAAGAATTTATGATATATTTATTTTAAAATAAATTATATATCTTCAATAGTTTTAAATTCCTGAAACACTAGGTTTGAATGAACCACAATACCCTATTTAAATATTATTATTAAAACATTAGCACTATAACCTAGCCGTTAAATTTGAGGGTATGAATAGTGATAACTAAATTATGAAAAATATATGGTTTAAACATGTATAAAATAAATAAAATGGATATATATTAATTAGAGAAAAAATTATTACCATTGTAAAGAAAAATAATTTTTTTTTTCTGAGAAACATTATTTTTTTAAAATGCAGTTTAGTCGTACTTTGAAAACATAATTTATAATTTTTTTCCTTTTTTATAAAATTTATTTGAAAAAATAACAATAATTTTTTAAATAAAAATTTCTAAATAATCTTAGGGATACTTTTTGTGATTTTTATTAAATGTTTATTTTTTTGATGAATAGAAAAAAATTACTAAATTTTAATTGAAAACATTATTTTTAATTAAAATGTTTTTAGATTTAAATTATATTTCAAATAGTTATCTATGTAAAATTAGTTAAATTATATATATATATATATATATATATATATCCAATTTAGGTCATTATAATCATTTTCATATAGAATTTTGTTATAAACACTTTGTAAACTTTTGAATATTTTCTCTTTAAAAACCCACTTTTTCTTCGCCTATGTGGGATTAATTTAAAATTATATATTTCCACTTATATTAATGGAATTTTGAAGAATGGATGTTATATTTGGAATCAGAATAATTTATATTATCTAATAAGGTAAAATTAGTTTTTTATCATAATGAATAGTAATAACAGAAAAAATAATTTTCCATGAGTAGTGTAAAAATGGGTTTATTAAGGGTTAAACCAAAAAGATAATGGTTAAAATGACCTAAAAACTTGTATAAAATATATTTTATGAACATATATAGACCCTATCATTTATAATTCTTAATAATACCTTATTTTCTGGATCCATATTTCACTCAATAACTCCTCGAGCCCGATTGGCCACATGTCCTCAAACACATCATCCATAATGTTAATGGCTGCCAACTATTATTGAGAGCCTATGGTATGTATACATAGAGAATATTCCCTCAATACTAGAGAAAAAACATCAAAATATCAATGAAATTCAATATAAAATGTAAATATAAAAATTAGACAACAAATAATAAGCAATTCATAAGTATATGAACATTGAAAAAAAGAATATCATATAAAAATGATGATGATCCTTGTCATGTCTCTACAATGCATCCAAATAAGGTATACAATATTCAGTACAATATATTTTTCAAAATACCAAAAATACCAAAAATTGATATCTTCAAATAGTATTATGAGCCTCGGTTGGGTCCCTTGCTCCCTTTCTCATAAGCATGGAATAAATTTAAGTAACGAACTGTGGGTACTGGCCCTAGTCCCTACATGCATTTAGATAGTCCATCTGGGTACCCAAAGATGGCCAAAATAGGGTGTGCGATACAATCCCAGTAGGATACCACCCGAAGGTCTAAAAAATCATGTATTCACAATATAATGGTCTAAATAAGAGTGAAATATATATATATATATATATCATAGGTAAAAATAAATAAAAGAAAAGTTCCCATATTATGTATACTAGTAAACATGTAACACTATATAGCCCAAAAATTATCCCTACAAAACATCGGTCAAGATTCTATAACAAGGAAAATATAAGGTAAAACATAAATAATTACCACAACCTTTCCATACATCCAAGCATAACATACCAACCATGACTACATCCAAAAGACTATGTATCAAACAATCATGACCTTATCATATAACCAAAAGTGTAATATCAACCAAGACCGTGTTGTACAACCATTTATATCACATTTTCCATGGTCGTTACATATAATCAGATGTGTCATAAAACGAAGGGACAAATGTAAGGTATAGAATACCAAGTCATCCTCATAGAGATCTATGATAATATCAATGAAAAGTCAGATAGAATTAGAATGGAGTCCTATGATCATATTAACCAAACATTTCTTAAATGATTCCATGAAAACTAGATCCAAGGTGTATCAATGACCAAGGCATATCACATAATCAATACCCAAGGAGAAATCTCATCCAAGGTGTCCACTACCGTGTTTATGACCCATGGGAGAAACATCCATGGAATCTAATGGAATCACGATCCAAGGTATACCAACCAAATAATCCACTACCACTTTAGTTCACCCTTTCATACCATGAGTTTACCCACTCACTTAAAAATTCACAATCATTTACGTTTCATGAGTTTCCCCACTTTTTTCCATTATTTATAAATAATCCATTCAAGAAATTCAATCAGTAAAACATCATGTTAACCCATGGTATAAGATAAAAACAATCTTCTAGTATCTCATTTCATTTAAAATCATTTCTTAATAGGATACCTCAAACTTTTCGTGAACTAACGCACCCTATGAATAGATTAACAAAGGTAATCTCAAAGGAACACCCAATGTGTGACCTTGGTTTGGGAAAACACACTAACTAAACTCAAAGTAACTAAATGGAATACCTAACATGTTACATTTCATTTAATTCAACTATTAAATTTAGTTTTGGGGCCACAATGAATGATGTTGAGGGACGCACAATGAAAACTAGCTCTATAAATAACCAAACTATTCAGTAAAATAATTTACCACCTACTGTAGTTCTTCGGTAGAGTTATAGTCTAGTATTAGCTCCTAATTTGACTCATATATTAAGAAAAAATGTCAAAAAGATAAAAAAAAGCCATTATAATAGAGAATACTATATTTCACCTAAATAAATTCATCAATCCTAATTTAAAGAAAGAATGAAACAAAAGGAATTTATTACTCACTGCTGAGAATCTAACAAGTCAATCAAAGCTTGAATTCGAGTTTGGAAGGAATAATGGGAGAAAACACAAAGGATTGGCTTCAAAGGAGCTCCAATGACTAACAACTCTCCAACATAGGAGAAATGTGAAATAAATTAGGATAAATTTATTTTTTAATGGAAAAATATTAATTTAACAAATAATTTCTGGGTCACTTAGTTTGGCCAAACTATACCCCAACTGCTATGCTAAGGGGTCCCCTCACACGGTTTTCATGCACAATTTACCTAACCATGCAAAAACTATGTCTCATACAACTCTTAGAAACTAAAAAGGATATCAAATAAAAATGAACCTCCATCTATATGATTTGAAAAATTGTACAGACTCCTCATTCAAGATGTCTAGGCCTCATATGATTAGTCAAACCATGTGTCATGTCCCATATGGTTTATACTAACTATGAAACCTACTCGATTTCTCTAAACAATTGTGTTACAAGATTAGAACAAGACCCAAACACCCCTGATACCCCCCATGACCCCAAGGGTATTCACATTAGGTTTTAAAAACTCATTTAAGGTAAAAAAAATATTTTTACCGTATACAGAAACACAGGATCTTATAATCTTTCCCCTTAAGGTAACTTGTCCCTGAAATTTCCTTCTTAAGGGTGGTCAAGAATTGTCTGAAAATAACTTCAGCCACTAAGAACATACAGATACCTCCCGCTCCTAAGTCCCATCCTATAAAACAAAATGCTATCATAGTACTCGTACTAGAGGAACTGACTAGAATCAGAGAACCTTCATGCTCCTATCAGTGATACAAATTAGATGTTCCTCAAAGGATGCATCCCCTATAACTCAACATCCTTAGGTTGGAAATAATGATATGGGTCTAAATGATAATGGTGCATCTGAGATACATGGAAGATGTCATGCATGGATAATGTACCTCTAAGGTAACATCAACTGATATGCTACCAGCCTGACTCTCTCCAGAATCTAAAATGACCTTACATATTATGGTGAATGGTTACCCTGTCTCTAGACCTGTCTATGTCCTAGAATCAATCAAACATGTAAAAAAATTCATCCCTAACCAGAAACTCTATATTTAATCTATGGTTATATGCATATGATTGTAGTCGATATTGTGTAGTAACCATACACTTGTGGATCAACTGAACCTTCTCATAAGGATTATTTAAGAGAGATGGTTCTAGTAAAGCTACCTCATCTACCTCTAACTAACACAAGGTTATTAGAATGACCTACCCTACAAATCCTCATAAGGTTCCATCTGCACAGTTTTTTGATATCTTTTATTGTATATGTACTCAACTAGGGGTATATTCCTCTCCCAATATCCACCAAAATCCTAGAAACATTCTCACAACATGTCCTCATGACCATGTATCATACGATCTGACTCGCCATTTTTAATAGGGTTATATGCCATGATTAGAAGCACCTAGGTTCCTAATGGACTCTACAAACTCTTCCAGAAATGAGATGAAAATCAGGAGTCCCTATCTGAAATGATAGAATGAGGGACCTAGTGAATTCATACTATCCCACAAATATACAGCCTCCCATGCTCATTAACAATGAAGGAATCCCTTATTAGAATGAAATTAGATACCTTCTTGATCTTGTAAGCAACAACCCAAAAAAATACGTTGCTCAAGGTCACCTTGAAAATTCAATCATTAAATCCATCACAACATCATGAAATTTACACTCTGAAAAAGGTAACTGCTGTAAAATTCTGGCTAGTCACTGATCTTCCACCTTTACCTAACAATTGGTGGAGGACCTTGTGAAAATCCCAGCAACCCCATGTTTAATACCCGCCACCAGTAATGATATTGAAAGTCATAGTACATCTTGGTGGAATCAAGAAGCACTACCCAAAATGAGGCATGAAAGCACATGAGCCTTAGCCCAGTTGGTGAGGACTCCTTAAGTGCATCCAAGAGACCCAGGATCAAATCCAGGTGGGGGATAATTTCTGGGGTACTGTAGAAGTACTGTAGCAGGTACTGTAGTAGGTACTATAGAGGGAATTGTAGCAGGCACTGGTTGGTACTGTAGCAGCTGGGAATATGCCCCCATTTGGGCCTTCAAGCCACTGATTCATTCCTCGAGTCCTTTAAGGCCTTCGGGCCACCCAGGCCTTCAGGTCAGTAAGGCCTTCGGGCCACCTCAAGGCCTTCGGGCCACCTTAAAGTGTAGATGAAAACCAGGAAACATACAAGGAACAAGCTTCAGAAGGAGAAGGAGCAAGGAGATTTCCCCATAGCAGAAGCTAAATGGATTGCAAGAATGAGAGGGTATGGATCCTGCCATCGGGACAAGCCTGTGCATGCATGGGAAAGCCTAGCTGAACAGCCATGCGAAGGTGGAGAGCTGATTTCACAATGAAGATTCTAGGGATGAGCAGTTCCAAGTAGTTAGTATGCATTTTATGTAATGTTTGAAGCCTAAGAGAAATGAATTCCTCTAAGGCCTATGGGCCATGTAATGCTTACACCTACGGGACTTGTAAGGGTTCCACCTCACCCCTTGAAAGGTGGATTATCAAAAATTAATAAAAAATGAAGGCTTTCGAGCCATTGGAGGAGGTATGAAACTCCCGCATCAGCTTCTCCCATATTCTAACTAAAACCCAAACATAACCATGGATACGTAGGATATCATCCTTTTCTACAATAGAAATAGGAGGTGGTTCCTCACCTGACACACTCTCATATAGGACTAGGCCCTCAGAATCTGATAGATATCTCATCCTCTCTTCTTCCATAAGTTTAGAGGTAACATCAAAGGATAAATGATACGTCTTCCCCTAACCCTCCAATACCTCCAAGCACATCTCAGAGAATAAAGTCACATTCTTCCACTCACTACTCACCTCCAAAACTTCCTATATCTTAGTCCTCCATCTTAGTGAATCAACCATAGTATTACCTTTTCCTATAATACATGCAGGATCAAAATTGAAATACTACAGGTACCCAACCCACCTTCAATACCTCATATTTAGATCACACTGAGCAAACATGTACCTAGGTATTTTTTTGGTCTATGTATACCATAAAACACTCTTCAAATAAGTAATATCCCCAACAACATAAATCATGAAAAAAATAACTAACTCAATATCATGTGTTGGTTAGTTCTTCAAATGTGACATCAACTGCCGAGTCCCATATGCCACAAATCTAACCCCTTTCATCAACACTACTCCAATACCGATACCTAATGAATCAAAATACAGAGCGTCGTTTCATCGTGACTCTGGAAGAATTAGGATTGGCAGTGGATTCATTCTCCCTTTCAACTCTTGAATATCTATCTAATTGATATCTAACCACGAAAACTTCATACCCTTCTTAGTCAAGCTTGTAAACAATAATACTAAGTGTGAAAAGTTTTTTATAAAACACATAAAATATCTAGATATCATTAAGAAAATGCACGTGTAAAATATGTTCTTGGGATTCTCTTAGGACACTATGGCTCTCACTTTCTCTAGGTCAACTCATACTCCTTTCTCTGAGATAATATGACCCCGAAAGTGAATCGTATCCATCCAAAATTAAAACTTTATGAGATTACCATATAAATAATGGTCTCTTAGTAAATTAAAAATGATCTCAAGGTGTTTGGAATGGTTGTGTAGATTTTGATAATATACCAAGATATAATACATGAAAACCACCACAAACAATCTAGATAAGGATGGAAAACACAATTCATCAGCACCATGAAAAATGCTGAAACATTTGAAAGACTGAATGGGATAACCAGGTACTCATATAAACCATACCTACTATAAAAAGATGTATGAGATATGTATACCTATTGGAAATGGACCCGAAAACATTCATATCTCAAATCAATCTTCAAGAACACCCAAGATTCCCAATTCTAATATAAAAATACTGGTTCATAACCATCAACTGGTTCAATTTTTGATAATTCACACATATATTAAGGGTATTATCCACTGTTTTTATTAAAATGACTAGTGAAACCAATAGATAAGTATTGGGTTGTATAAACCCATGCGTATCCAAATCCTCTAACTTCCACTTGAGATTCTACAACTCTATTATATCCCTCTTGTATGGATAAATGGGTACCAATGGAGATTCTGACACTAGATTCACAGAGAACACAACTCTCTCTCTCAAAATCTAAACAAGGAAATTCATTTAGGAAAACATAACTAAAATGATGTGAAAGTCACCCTATGATGATATAAATCAACATAGGATCGATAATATACTAGCAAGTTCATCCCAAGTATGACATCAAACTTGGTAATCTCAAGTATACAAATATTCCATATGAAGTGACACCCACCGAACTTAAGGGGGAAATCCCTTCAATAATTTACATTCTCCCTTCTAATCCCCAATGAAGTATCAAGCATCATAATACTCTCAGAAAATTGTATAACAAGACCAAGGATTTCCTAAATAGATACATATATGAAACTAAGTGATGCACCTATTTTAAAAAGAGAAGATACAAGAGTTGAGTATACTAAGATCGTACATCTCACCATAGATGGTGAAAACCCCTTCTCCTTAGGTGTAGGCTATACAAAATATATCTTTCCTAAACCATGAACCTGTGACACAAACTCACTATATGGTGTAGGAACACTCTACTATCTCATTGATACCTGTGTCTGGGAACCTCGACCACAACCCCCACCTTGACTCGATCGACTAACACTACTCTAAATCCCATCCTGACGTAGAGCTATGGAACCTACTCCTGAACCTGGTGTAGGAGATGAACCCTACCACACGCTGATGGAGGGAGGGTCTTGCAAAAATGTTGTATTTATCCCTTCCTCTTACAATCTCAAAACTCAAATCGGTCTCAGTCGCTCTGATTCCTCATTTGGCCCCATTTTCCACACCGATGATAGGAAACCACACCACCGCCACTAGCATCCTAGATGGTAATCATCTAACGAGAATCCTAAAGAAATTCCTTCCTACTAGAAGATTCCAAACCACTGGGTCAAGATACTCTACTAATCTACTCTATTCCCCCATCTTACCGCATGTCCCACTCTATAGTTAGTACTTGATTTACCATCACAGTAATTATCGTCTACCTGAACATGTTGAATTGACATCCAATATCATTTCATATACCTTTCTCTAAGTGTTTCTCTCTCGATAACTCATATGTAAGGTATATAGATGCAAAATGACACAGTTATGTAAAGTGTGTCCAATACTAAATCACTTCCATGGTGACATGATCTAGATGTATGCAATCCCGAGTCCTCTCTTATCTCAATGTATTGGGGAAACTGTATTCAGAAACGTGGTTTGGAAATCATACCAAACCATATCTTATAGCCTGCCAGCATGGATCAAAACATCCCACTAGTGTTTTTATAATCCATGTAGTATATATGTTGTGAGCTTTAGTATCCTCTCATGAGGTGTCTCCAGATGCTCAAATATCGATAGGGTAGTAGTAATCCACAACTTAACAGCTTGTCTACTACTATCCCTTGAAAACATGGTGGGATGATCCAACTGAAACACACATATCAGTTCATCCATACATACGGCAGGCTGCGGTGCTCCATAAAAATTATTCATGGAGCTGAAAAACCCTTTGTATAACTGTTCCTTAGCACCTGTGTCTGATAAATCTGCTAGTGTCGTAGCAGGAAATAAAGGAGGATCCACTAGTAAACCATGGCACACCTCCATCAAATCATGATCTCCACCACCCTCCCAATGTATTACTAGAGGTATTCTTGGTGGAATGTGTCTAAAATGATAAACAGACACCTCTAAAAATAATTATATAAAATATTGCATCTCAAAAGATAATAATAGGTTAAAACCTTCATATAAATAGGCCATACCACATAACCTACCCCTAAATCCATGACGGGTAAAAAGGAATAGTCACAACGTCACTAAAGACACTACCTAAAGCCCACTCAAAATCTAGGTCAAGGTAAAGTTATCTCTACAAAAGTTTCAATTTACATTTCATTTTCATATTCATTTCATATTTTATCACAATTCACTTTATAAATATATGATTAAAATGTTCAACCATTCCCAATTTATAATGGTCTATACTCCTTATGGACCTAAATATGGAATCCACATAATCCACAAAATAACATGTTCCAATTTATGTGACTCATGGCCTATGACTCAACATGCAACAATTGAAAATTTAAGGTTTCTCCTAAAGCCTAATTAGGAAAAAATGTTTAGGTTACCACATTAACACTAAGTACAAACCATATTTCTCAATTCCCTACATAGAAAAGCTATCACAATAGAAGGTATATATATATCACAACACCTATCACAACATGATGAAAACAAGAGATAAATCCTATATTTCATGGTATAATGCATGTAATTAAAATTGTAGCATGTGCCTAATATGATACATGAGATGGAATACCATAATATCATTAGGTTTCAACACAATATAACCCACAATCATATTAATGATAACACCAAAATTCAAGTGCATCCCCTAACAGTGGAATCAAATCAAATCCAATAGGAAAAATCCAGAAAATAGTAATTTTATTTGAGGCAATTTGTATTTTTTGTATACGTGGGTTAGGTAATCCTAGTCACAACTCATTACTAAATTCCAATAATTCCCTATCCCTACCTTTTATTTAAAAATAATTAACTAGAAAAAAACCCACCTCTGATACCACTTTGTAACATCCATGACATGGACGCCACAAAATAGTGCGCTGATCCAAGTTGACCACATGACCTCAAGCACATATCCCATAATTCTAGAGGTTGTCAACTAGAAGAGAGGGACTAGGGTGTGTCTGTGGAAAGACTATGCCCTCATTACCAGAGTGAACACAAAAGAATATAAATAACTGTCAATAGATGAAGAATATATAATAATCATACAATATATAATAACTAAGACACAAATATATAAACTCTGCCAAAAGGAATCTGATATAAAAATGATGATGATACATTTCATGTCTCTACATATCATCCAAAATAGGTATATAATAGTTAGTACAATACATGTATCAAAATACCAAAATGACCAAACATTTCTATCTCTAGATAGAATCATGATCTTGATCTCGACCCCATGCTCCTATGCTCTTAAGCATGGAATAATGTCAAGAATCGAACTATAGGTTCTTACCCTGAACTATACCTGAATCTAGAAAGTTTTTCTGGGTACCCAACGGTGGCCTGAATAGATTGTGAGATACTATCCAAGTGGGTTACCAACAAAAGGTCTATAAAAAATAATGTATCTTCAATATAACAAGCTAAAGAAGTGTTTAAAATATATATCATATGTAAGGAGTAAGAAAAGGAAATAACCCAAGGCATGTATACTACAAAACATGTAATACTATATAGCCCAACAAGGCTCCCTACAAAACATGGATCAAGATCGTATAATAAAAAAGTTGTAAGGTAAAATAGAAGTAACTACCATGACCTTTCTGTACATCCAAGAATAACAAACCAACCAAGACCATGCTTTAAAACATATTTATCAAACAATCATGATATTTTTGTATAACTATAATTTTCATATCAACCACGGCTGATCCGTACAACCAAGAATATCACATTTTCCACAGATGTGCTATATAATAAAAATTGTTAGACCATTAAGGGTCGAATCCGAGGTATAAAAGACCAAGGCATCCTTGTTGAGTCTAAGGATCATCTCGATGGAAACTTGGTTAAAAGAATAATGGATTATTAGGATCATGTCCATTGAACATGTCATATGCAAGTCCTAGAAATCCTAATTCAAGGGTTATAAATGACCAAGGCATCCCATAGAATCAAAACCCAAGGATAAATCTCATAAAAGGAGTCCACTACCACATTCAAGACCCATGGTAGAAGCTTCCAGGATGATTAATGTAATAAATAACCAAGGTATACTAATGAAGGGATACACTACCATTTCTATTCACCCTTTCATACCAAGAGTTTACTCACTCATATAAAATTTCATAATCATTCACATTTCATGAGTTTACCCACTCATTTACACAATTTATAAATAACCCATTCAATAAATTCAATCAAATGAACATTATTTTAAGATATGTAAGTGGATAAAAACCATCTCCTAATATCTTATTTCAGTTCAAATCATGTATTAAGAGGCTTCTTCTAACTAGGAAATCACTAAAACACACCATGGGTGGTTTAATAATGTCAATCTCAATGGTACACCCAATGCGTGACCTTGGTTGGGAAAATAAAAAACAACTAAATTTAATGGAACTAAATAAAATCCCTAAAATATTTAATTTTATTTAATTAAACTATTAAATTCTCTTTTGGGGCCGCACCAGATGGTCCAGTGGGCGACCCAATAGAATCGAGATCTATGAAGAAAAAAACCATTTGGGAAAAGTATAGAACACCTAACGTAGGTCTGTAGTAGAGTGATCGTCCATTATTATCTATTTATTTGACTCAAATAAGAATAATAATTAATAATAGATTAATATGATGGAAATATGACCTATTATCTTTCTCATAAATAACTTCATTGATCCAAAGTTAAACAAATAATGATACAAAAGGAATTGAGTACTCTCTAGTGTGAATACAATGATACCATCGATGCTCAAGTCTGAGTTTAGAATGAAGAATGATATAAAAGCCTAAGGATTGAATTTAAAGGAGCTATCATGCATCCCTGTTTTCCAACAGAATAGAAATGAGAAATCAATTAGGTTAAATATATTTTTAAGGGAAAATAGTAATTTCATAAAGAACTCATAGACGACATGATTTTTCCACATGGTTATCCAAACCTTACCCCAACTGTGAACCCACTACTATTATAAGAGGGAATATCACATGCTTTTCACACATTATTTACCTAACCATGGACAAATCATGTCTCATCACATTTTCATAACTTGTAGAGGCTGTCATATTGGAGTGTGCCTCTATTCTCATGGTTTGAAAAAACATATAGGATTATCTTTAACTTTTTATAAGCCTTAAATGGTTAGTCAGACCATGTGGCCTATCTCACATTGTTTCACTTAATCTTGCAACCTACTTAATTTCTCCAAAGTGTCGGGCACCAGGCTCCAAACAAGCCCCATACACCCCTGATACCCCCATTAACTCAAAGGGTATTCACATTAGTCTGTAAAAAAAACTTTAAGATGAAAAAAACAAGATCTATACTTTGAATGAAAACCTGGGATCTTACATATTTCATGTGAGAAATATGAGTACACCGTTTTCTTTTAAGAATTGTAAGTGTTCCACTCACCTCACTTATAAAAGGCCACCCCTGTCCAATAATATTCAAAACTTCAAACCCTGTTGGTTTAGCTAAGAAATATCCAAATCACTTACCAAATTAAATAACCTAACCCTAGAAGATTTTTTTGTTCATACATTAATTCTCTGAATACTTTAGGTGTAATCTTAAAGATGTGGTCTGAGAAGAGGTAATATTCCCAACTATGCATTTTTGTTTTATTTCATCATCCACCTACATTAATTTATATTAAACCATGATGAGATAATAAACTTATTGTCTTCTATATAATGGGTTTTTTATGTTATGGGAATAAATAAAACCATTCCCACTTCTATGAAATTGGTTATGAAATATTCATTCGTGTGTACGGTGGACTACAACCTTGCGAACCGATGTCATTCATTTTTTCCATTACCTCCTCTCACATTTGTGTATAATGATGGATATAAACTATATATATATATATGATATTTATAACATAATTATACCTCTTTATTTAATATAATATATATATATATATATATTTTACTTTCCATTGTGTAGGGGATACAATAACATCGCTCTTCTGTACGGTGGACTACAACCTCACAAACTGATGTGATTTGTTCTTCAATCAAACTTTACCTGGAAGGTAATAAGGTTAGTTTCAATGAAGATATGTGATATAAATGACATTATTATTATATTAATGACATATTTATCATTCTGAAAAAATAATATATCATTTTATTTATTATACTAAAAAATGATATTATTGTTTGTGTATGCGTGGACTACCGCCTTCATGTAACGATGTGAATATATTTTCTTCACCACAACACAAGTATAATATATATAAGTATATTTAAATAAATAATATGGTGTATATTATATTATTATAATTATGGAAGGATAAAATATTCCTTAACTTCTCTCCATAATGATCACTAAAAAATTTAATTGTAACTCATGCATATGTAAGGCCTACTATTTCCATGATTGTAACATAGTTATTTTTCATAGCCATATTTAATGATTGGGTTTAAAAGTATAATTTATATATAAATATGATAATTATTTCCTTATTATTATTTTGGATATGTTTAAATAATGACCTCTTTGACCATTATCAACTTACGAAAGATATTTTTGACACATAAGATAAATATCATCAAAACATTCGAGGTAAGATTAATTGATTAAGTAATCACATATAACATGGTAATAAGTGAAATTAAAGGAATAATAAACATGAAAAAGAATCATACTCAAGTAAATAATTAAAATAAGTTTTTTATTTAGAAATATGAATAATGTATGTGATGATTTGGACTCAAGGTATGGGTTTCTCATTTCACTTTTACTTTTTGATACATATGCCATATTCACCACTCATTTCTTTTTTGTTCTGTATATACTAACATTTTTAATGTTATATCTTGAATTAATTTATACTCATGGTATCTAAACATTCAGTTTATGTTATTTATTTCATGGGGATTATGACACAAAATTTACCAAAGTGGTAAGGGTTTATTTCACAATCTCATCATTATTTAGGATTATTTTTGTTTAAGTCTACCTTGGGGGAATTATTTGATATTTCTATCTTAAAATAAATATATTTTCTTATCCTTTTGTTATTAATGAACTCTATAAAGTGATAATACCATTTATTGTTTTTTGGCACTCAAAATTATTATGAGAATGCTTTTATGAATATCTAACTATATTTCTTTCTCGAGTAAAAAATTATTTTTCTTCCAAAATAATGTTATCTAGAAATGTTTAGAAAAATGTTCTGACATTATCCAAATGATTTCTTAATTTTTTTAACCATTTATGGATTAATTTTTTTTAAATGAATCTTATTGTCATTTTCTGAACTAGTCAATTTTCTAACCTTTTTACTGTGAAAAATGAATTCTCTCTTTACCTTATACAACATGTATGGAATTATCCGAAATTATGACCATCATTTAATTAAAGATTGATTTGAATGGTTATAAAGATATTTTTAATGAAAATATGTTTCCTAATATTATTGAAATTCTTATTTTCAGAAGTAAATTTCCAAGAAAATGATTTTGAAAATATTTTATAATGTTTTAGTTTAAAACTAAAAAGGTTGATTTTCAAAGAGAGGTTATTTTCCTCAAGTAATGTTCCAAGTGATATTTTAAAATAATGTTTCATCTACTAAGACATTATTTTATGTTTATTATGATTTAATAGGGGATATTATCCAATTATACCGTCATTATTATTTCTATGGATAGTTTATGACCAGTTGGACTAGGAATGTACTTTGTTGATACCATTCCTTTTACTCAGTGTAATTCGTGATTATGTTTATTTATTGGGGTAATTGTTAAAAGTTTATATTATAGTTTTTCAATATGAATGTTTATATTGATTATGTTTCACCCCTTTCATATGAGGGATGCATTGGACTTAGTAAGTGATGGGTGGGGCCTAATATATCACCTGGATACATCAGTAGGTCTCATGAGAGAAACTAGATAGGGTTTTGGATGATGCTATACCCATTTAAATAGATATATTGGCACAAGGCCTCAAAAAAATTATATGTCTTGGAAAAAGTTCTTTATGATATGTTTTAGATGTCCAACACTATGAATTCCATCATTATGAATTCATTTATTGATATTGCACATGATTATTTGATTAGTTAGAATATACATGGTTAAGTTTTCAAGATCATGTGATTATTTATATTGAATTATTTTATCATCATTTATTATTTCCATATTATGCTCATGTTATTGATTAAATGACACATGTTTTTTTTAACTTTCTATATTGATCATGCCTTATTTATTTATAACATCCACTATACGCTTACCATTACCAATTATTTGAGCTCACAGTTTTATTATGTTTTATTTTCACTAGGATGCAAGGAAGTGACTTGTGATTCATACGTAGGGATATAATAAAGGGAATAATTGAATTATCAAATAAAATTATCTATGTATTTTATGTTTTAAAATGTAATGTGAATTTTAATTATGTATCAGCCGTACCAATAATAAAAAATTATTTTTTCATTCAGGATGTAATTCCTTGTATCTTATGTTGATGTAAGAATGTAGACACCGACTCTAGGTTTCTAGGGTTGGGGTCACTACATAATATTTTAAATGAGTTTTAATTTATGATTACATCCTTTGATGTTAATTATGTAATATTGGGGGATGTTACCCAATGATACCATTATTTTCTTTCTCTGGATGGTTTATGTTTATAATGAAAATATGTTTATGAAACCATTTTATTTTCCATGGGTTATGTTATGATGAAATTATGAAATATTTATGAAACCAATTCCTTTTCCATGTTTTATTATATGATTTAATGTTTATGAAACTTATTTCTTTTCATTGGTTTTGATATGATGAATGTTTTATGATATTATGTCACACATGTGTATGATTTTAAATATGTGAAGTATGAGAATATAATTATATGTCCCTATAATGTATTGGGTAAATATTAATATCTCATGAGATAAATAAGACTGAAATGGGCGAGTGAACCCAATTCAGTAAGGGTATCTATTCACTATGATAATATTGGGAGTGAACCTTAATTACTATGATGATTTGCAGAGTTTACCCAATACACTATTATCATCTTGGTAGTGATCCTTGAATACTATGGAAATGATTTTTTATGATTACATGTATTCCAAAATTCCATGTATTATTCCAATGTTATGTTTTAATAGCTCACATTCTTTGATTATTTTATGATTCATGTCTTTTAAAATACCAACAATTAATCCATAAATCAATATTATTCTAATATATGTAGGGCTTGGATTTAAAATTTTATTCTCATGTTATCGTACACTTATGTTCATGTTATATTTATGTGATCATTTATATCTCCCATATATACCATTTCTGATCATATGATCTCAACCTTTATTTTGTTTCATTTACCAAGGTTATTAAGAAATTTATTAAGTATTATATGTCTAAGAAGGCTGGTAGTTATGAAGAACATAGTGGGAGATTATGTAGTTCATTTATAATTTTTTTATTTATCCAGGTTTCCGCATATAGTAGATGTATATGATTTTGTCATGGATCGTTTTTTATCAAATGAGTATTAATCTAAAAAGATTTAATAATTATGTATGAAAAGTATGGGTCGATATAATTCCAAAAATCTTATAAATATTGTCTTTTGTTGAGAAAATTATTTAGGCTATGAATCAATAAAAAATGAATTAAATTTATTAGGCACGACTTCATTATGTTATGACTATATTCTCAAACACTTATAATGATTTATAATCATTGATTGATATCTCATATGTTTACCCTTACTGAGCATCCAATAACCCCCTTTCTTATGTTTTCATTCCCTATGTTTTGATGGAATGTTTTATATATGATATGTCAGGAAGGGTATTAATATAAAAAAATCATAGAATATATTTTAGAGCTGTTACAGAATAATATTTTTATGTATCTAGTCTCCAAATACACTAAAAAAATACAGGTTTGGGGTGTGTATATTTTTTTTATTTTTTATTTTGGTCAAAAATAATGAATTATTTATGTATGTTATGATCGGGTAACCCCATATTTGGTAACTCAGAAACCCATAAACTCTTTTTTTATGTTCTATGAATCTCATAACCATTATTTACAATTCGTTGAAAAGTAATGCAAGGATAAAATCCGATAAGTTTAAACGAAAATGATAGAGGAATAAAAATACTAGAGGTCATCCCTGCATCCACCCATATAAAGATGAAACAAATGGAAAAGTAGATGAAATTTAATATTGATATAATAAATAAATTAGGTGGGGTAATGTATTAACAAAAAAGTGAATGTGATATATGTTGACACCCTTGAGTTCAAACCCTTTGGAGGAGAGGCACCGATATGGGAAATTGATGTGTGTGTGATTGAAAAATAAGGGAGAGGACATTCAAATAGATTCTTTAGAAAAACTACAATAATAAATCCACTTTTTTAGTGGAAAATATTACAGAGCTAATAATATTGGTATTATTTCAACCATATAACTCTTTATAGGCTTTTGAAGCTCAATATAATATCTTCTTTTAAAGAAAACAGATGTATTAGGAATCATACCATAAATATCATACTTCCATTCTATTACAACATTTTAAATTATATATATCCCATCACAAATAATACCACTTAAAAATATCACTTTATTATTAAATTTAAGCCCATTTATTTCATTTATCTTTCTTGTTTCAGCATATCTAGTTCTCTAAAAAAGTTTTCTTGATTCCTTTTATTACAATACCTTTAATATTCACCTTTTCTATATCATAATGGATATACATGGATAATTAGGTGAACACATGGAGTTTTAAATATATATTTTAATATAGACATGTTATTATTCTTCTATGTGGCATATGTCATTCTTTGGTAGAGGATGATCTATCAATGGTGTTTGGGTATAATCCATGTTTTTCTATTTTTTTCTAGATTGACTCTTCATGTGTACGTACAAGTGGAACACAGGTATGAAAATCATATTTATATTCTGATCTATATTAAACAAATTTATAACAATCGGTGGTGTAGGGTTGTATTCATCCATATATCCACCCACTTTAAGATGAAATCCTCAAGAAAGTAGATGAAATCAAATGATGATATAATAAAATCAATGGAGAAGGGGTAATTATAATGATCTGTATCACAAAAAAATCATAATTACATGATTTATAAAAAGGTTTGTGATTTACTAAATTCCCCTAATCATTTAGGATTATATTTTTAGATAATCTGGAAAAATATGACATAAAAAAGTGAAAACTTCCAAAACAAATACATTTTTACACAAAAATGGAAATATAAGTTTACAATACTATTTCATTAAAGTCACTTTTTATTATTTTAATATGAATCCAAAGTAAATTTTTTAACTTTATATAGTTATTACACATCCTTATATCATTTAAAAAACATTTGAAAACATTTTATGAAAAACAAATCTATTTAAGGAATAGACAATAAATTTAACCCATTAATATACTGAAAACATGAAAACTAATGAAAATGTTTCTATTTTTCATAGTGAAACATTGAAAACATAAATTCAACATATCCATATAAGAAAACAAAACATTGATTAAAAAATATATTTTAAATACATTATCATTTTAGAATAACACTTTTTAGAAATAACTCAGGACTAGTTAATTAAATATGAGCAACCTACTATGTTGTCTGCTTCATTTTTCTAATTTGAAAAATAATCATAACCTAATGAATTGGATTGATATATAAGGATAACCCATTATCATGATCTATTTCAAGATCGCATGTCATAATCTACAATGATTAGGAACTATATCATGAGAAACAAATTTGTAATCTCGAACTTTTTTATTATAAGACCCTTAAAAAACTCATTTGAACCCATATGAAAAAGAAAATTCCATTTTCATATAAAAATGAAAAGACAAATCAATTTATTTTGAAAACACTTTAATATATATATTTCCAGAGTAATAGAAATATTTTATCCATTGAAAAATCATGAAAAATTTTAGAGGAATATTTATAATAAATAATGGATGTTATGGTGGGAAAATGTGGTCAATTCATATATGTTAAAAAAATTCTTATATAATTTGGTAAAAAAGATATAATTCCCATATAGTAAATCTTAAAAATACTAATATTTAATTTTTTTTATAGAAATTAAAAATTATTTGAAATTGAACATTAAAAATTAATGATTCTTAAATGATAATTTTCTTAGAACATTTTGAACAACAATGATATGAAGGATACATATTTAGAATGAATACATTAATATAAGGTTTTAAAGAAAAAGAGCATATTTTTTTGAAAATTGTGAATAAAATTATATTGAAGACGTGAACCTGAAATTGATTTTTAAACAAATTTGATTTATTTCATTTTATTTATCTCTAGAAATTTACTTATTTTTTTTATTTTATTTATTTATAGGACTTACTTAGTTACTAAAATGGTTAATCTCACACTGGTCACTTTGGGTGCATTCAATTTATAACCTCAAAATAAAATAAGCGCATTTACTATTGTCAAAGGGTTAATTATTACATTGAATATATAATATTATTCATGAAACAATTATCATTTTTATAAATTTAATACAATTTTATAACCATACATGAAAGGTAGACATGAAAAAGGAATCGTTTCACTTTGTGGAGGTTGTAGTCCACATGTAGTCATGAATGTCATTATAATTTTATAATGGATGAAAGTGTTATAAGGAAATTGATAAACCATATTTAAAGAATCATATTTATTTCACAAATATAACATATATTCATTTTATTTATCATTTTAACCATCCATATGTTTCGTTTATGAAAAATGAAATACATCCCTTTATGGAGGTGGTAGTCCACACATAAACATGAGTGATTTTTCCATTTCCCATATGATGATAAATGAGATGAAAAATGGTTGTTCTATAAAAATAATAACATTTAAGTATATGGAATATATTGATGTTATTATATCATTATGTTTAAATAATATTTAAATGATTTATAAGGATAAATAAACATGAAAACACTCGTTGAAGAGTTATATCTCTTCTTTGAAAATCTATTTTGGATTACTCCTTCAGTCTTATAAGATTGGTCCTTTGGTGATACCAAAACCTCTAGTATGTTGGTATGTATTATTTTAATGTATTTAGTCTATTATTTTTTATCTAAACTGGTCAAATTATTTGAATAAGATAGGAGATGAGGTTCCCTTTTATAAGTGAGGGAAGTCACACTCTTCTAATTATTCAATGTTTCAACATAATATGAAGAATTATTCATGGGAAAGTAGCACTAAATTAATTAAATATTTAATGTAATGTTATAAAAGTATATATAATCTCATTAAATAATACTTAAGATGATATTTTGTGACCTTATCACTTAGTTTATCCTTAATTAACTTGATTTACCTTTTACAGTGTGAGCTAATTTTTACCAAGGTAACTATTCATTATGAAATAAATGAAATTAAAATCATTACTAAATTTCAACATGATCATTTAAAAATTGAAATCCATTTTTTTATTAAATTAACATATGTTTAATAAATTAATTTTAATATGAGTTTTCAAAATATAGTGAAAACCTGTTTTAAGAAAAAAGCATTTTTATGCATAAAAATGAACATATACCAAAATAAAATATAATGTTAATTCATAATAAATTAATTTGAAAATGTTTAATAAAATATACTTTAAGTTATTTTAAAACAAAATCTGAAATATAATGGTACTTTTATATTACTTTATAAAAAAATTACAGTTTAGAATAAATCCATATTTTTCACCATTCACTAAAAAATAGGTATTTTTAGAAAAAACCCAAAAATTAACCCTAAGATAAAATTAATAATTTAAATAAAAAATTAATTAAATTTTATAAAATTAATTACATAAAATTATGATATTATAGATTTAAATAAAACTGTATAAATCATGATAAATAATTTTGTTAGAAAAAAATTATTTCATTTTCAAATAATAAATTGATTAAAATAAATATAGTGAAAATTAATCCATGAAATATGATCATGAATATTATAAAGGAATGAAATTTATTTATTATTAACATTACCTTGTTTTTCAAATTCCTCCCCCATTTATTAAATCATGTCCTCATAATTTTGTCCATTACTTAAACATGTAATAGTATTTTTCCCTTATCGATTTTTTTGATTCACATGGTATTTCTTCAATTATTTGGTTATTATATAAAACTTTAAATAGAAAATTTTAATTCTTCAAAAAAAAAAACCTTCTATATATTATATATAATATGAACTAGACTTTCCTTTTAATAAGTATTTAATTCCAACTATACTACTTAGGGGATCAAGGTATGAGATTCACGTGGTGCATAATTCCGTAATAACAAAACATGAAATAAATAGTGTACCTGAGATAAATTCGGTGGTACGGACAATCAATATTAAAATAATTCTAAATTTACTATAATTTCTTATGGACTAATATATAGTGTTCTTAATTTTTCTTTATTGGGAAAATAGAGAATACTTTTCTAAAGAGGTAATTTATGAAAAATATGATCTCCTATATCAGACAATAGATATTTACTCTAGTTATCTATATAAATTTTATTCAAACTTTGATATAAAAACACATGTTAATGAGTTATATTTAAATTATCTACCACGCCTTCTTTTAATTCTAGTAAAAAATTATTCCTTTCACCGAATTCATCCCAATATACTAGAGTTCAAAACTTATTTCCATATAATGCCTCATATGGTTCCATCTGTATACTAGAATGAAAACTATTATTTTAAGAAAATTAAACTAATGAGATATATTGATTTAAACTTCCCTAAAAATTAAATGAGGATGCCAAAGAATATTTTCTGAAGTCTAATTTTTTCACTCTGACTATCCATCAGGTTTTGGACAAAAATATGTATTGAAATTTAATTCAGTAACTAATTATTTCTAAAGTCCTTTCAAAAAAATTGAGGTAAATTTGGTATGATGATTACATATAACCGAGAGATAGACTCCATGTAATCTGAATACCTCTTTAAGATAAATATTATAAAATTTAAACAATTACATAGTATCTCCAATGGGAAGAAAATGTATAAATTTATTCAAACAATCAAAAATTACAAAAATAACATTATTACCTTAAGATTTATTTGGTAATATCACAAAATATCCCTTTATCTATTATATCATTTCCATTTAGTCACTGGAAAATGATCAAGCATTCCCATTGATAGATTCTGCGTGGCTTTAACTCATTGACAATTCAACCACTTCATTATAAAATCAACAATATATTTCTTTGTTAAACTCAACCAATAATATTCCTAATGGTCT
Source organism: Viscum album (assembly GCA_963277665.1). Classification (NCBI taxonomy): domain Eukaryota; kingdom Viridiplantae; phylum Streptophyta; class Magnoliopsida; order Santalales; family Viscaceae; genus Viscum; species Viscum album. The sequence continues at coordinate 1,368,692,615 of OY728143.1, forward strand.
CTATACATTTTAGTACTTCCTAGATGAATAGAAAATATAGAGTTATGATCTTTACTTAGTAATTCTTCTTTCAACTTGGAATAATTAGGCACACTAAACCTCTTAAAAATCTAATTAAACCTTATTTATTAGTGTTAAATTAATGAAACTAACCCTTCTTGACCAATTCTACCATTTCCTAAAAATAATGATCTTCTCCATCGAGCATGATTAATTCTGTTTGACAAATATAAATACACTAACATCTAAACTAAAAGAGAGGAAATTCATACATATAAAACATCGAGGACAACATTAAAAAATCATTAACCAAAGGATCATGTTCCAGCAGTTTAATTGATAATTATACAATTTCATTTGAATTAATGCATAGAATAACTTGTTTTATTAAAATAGATGATATATAATTGTGCAATCATAATCAATTATCAGTTCCAACCATCTTCTATGCCTCATTTTAAACTCTTTTTATGTTAATATATATTTTAAACTTTAGAGTTAGTATATATTTCACATTTTACCCAATATAAAATATTCCTCCAAAATTTTAAAGAAAAAATCACCATATTAAGATAAATATTATGTGTAAGTTAATTCAACTCATGAGGTATCAATTAACATGAAGTATATTCAATTACCTTATCATCTTGTATCAATACACAACCAAGTCCCTTCAAGGAATAATCCATATGAATAATAAATTCACTAATTCATGTTGGAAACTTTAGCACCAAAGCATTAACCAATATTCTATTAAATTCATAAAAAAAATTAATCACATTATATTATTAAGTTGAATTAAATTCTCTTTCATGTTAACTTAGTTAGTGGGATAGATAACCAAGATATTTTTTCAAAAAACTATCAATATTAACACGCTAATCCAATAAAACATAAAATATTAGTGATGGTTTTGGGTATTTGAATCTCTTCCACCACATTAGTTTTAGTAGGATAAATAGTTATTCCCTCTTTAGAAACAATATATAAAATGAAATAAATTTTATATAACCATCATTCATGTTTTCTAAATTTTCCATAAAACTTAATTTCTTTTAATATCTGTATAAATATCCTTATATATTTCTCATATTAATCCGAAATATTATAATAAATTTGAATTCCATTAAGGAAAACCACCAAAAAGTTATCCAAATACTCATGGAAAACTCTATTTATAAGATCCATAAGCACAATGGGTGAATCTGTAAGCCCAAATTCTATAACCAAAAACTTATAACAAGAATACCTATTATACTGAACTATACTCATAATTTCTTCCACATTCACTTTTAATAGATAACACCTCGATTTGAGATGATTCATTGAAAAATAATGAGCACCCTATAGCTAATCAAACAGGTCATATGTGGCAACAAATAATTTTTATTAACAATGATGTTATTGAGTTTTATATAATAAATGAAAAGCCTCATGGAACTATCCTTATTTTTAACAAAAAAATAGTAACACCCTAATAGGATGTGTTGGGATAAATTGTATCCTTATTAAGAAACTCATGTAACTACTTTTTCAATTTTCAAATGTTCTATTGGAGCCATTCATTATGTTGGTTTAGTAATTGGATAAACTTATAGAACTAAGTCAACAATACATTAAACCTCACGATTTGGAATAAGACTAGGAAAATCATCAGTAAATACATCCATATATTAAATCACCACTGAATCATCAATAATTTGAATAGTTTCATTCCTTTCAAAAATATGTGTAAGATAAACTTCACTCACATCATTAAATAGTTTCTTATCTTATCAAAGTTATGAATTTATTCTTACATAAAAATTAAATTTGAATCATAAAATTGAATGCAATTTCATTAAAATTATAATCTATTATAGTATGATAAACTAAAATACAATCTATATCCAAAATAACATCAAACTCTATTAAAGGTATGATAATATTTTTTAGGAAACATAAGTGGACATATGATTATAGGAAGTTTCCTATAAATTCTTATTTCCTTAATAGTACCCTGGGAATTTTACCAAAATTTCCTACTTTATTTATTAAGATTGTATTTCCATTCTACATGAAAATTTCACATATATAAAAGAATGTGTAAATATTGAATCAAACAAGGTAGTTTCATATACAGAATAGACAAGTAATATACATTTAATATCATCAATTGAGGGACTTTCATCTTCTTTAGCAGTATAAAAATACTTTTACACACCTCTATTCTCTTAATATTTATTATCCACCCCTTGAGTAACTAAACTCAAATATGAATTAGAATAATGACCCAACTCATTATAGCTAAAAATTCTCACTACTAGATAACTATTTATTTACCCATTAATTTTCTAATTTAATATATTTTTTCATACAGTCATGAGCCATATATATGAGCTTACCACATTATTAACACCTTCCCAATCCTATAAATTATAATTTTAAATTAATTTAACACCATTAGAATGTCTGAGGCGGATTAAAATTTTATCTCTTGGTTGATTACTTCTCTATTTATTTCCACCTTGACAGTTTCTTACACTTGTTTTCATGAGGTCCATAAGTTATAGAAAACTCAATGTCTACATTAGAAGTATAAAAAACAACTTCCTCAAAAATTTTACATTCATGAAATTCCAACACTCTTCATAAACATGGTTTTATACATATATAGATTCTGACAATTTTACTCTCATATTCTATAACAAAATATAGTGCATACTAGGATAGTCTGATAAAATTTTCTTTATAGGGTTCCACTGAGTTTTCTTCTATTTTATTTATCTCAATAAATTTACTTACTATTCTATGTCAAATAAATTTAGGAAAATAATTTTCAATAAAATCATCTTTAAATACAATCTATTCCTTGGAATCAATATTATTTCTTCCTTATTATTATTTATCAGATACCACTATCAGTTTGCTTCACCTTCAAATGATAAATAGAAATAGTTACCTATTTATGTTCTATACATCCTAAGACTTAAAATATATTCTTCCATTTATTAATCCTTCCTCCATATTTCACCAAATACAAAGATACACCAACATATGTAGGGTGGTATTTCATGAAATTATCTACTATAAACATTCTCCTCTATGAATAATATAGCTTATCTTTTTAATATATTACACTATTATTGGACTAAATCAACTAAGTTAACATTGTAAAAAAATTATTTTCCCGAACCATTATAGGTTTCTGATTCAGAAGGTTATTATCCCCCCAAGGCCTTCCTACTTTAGTTTTATTATTTCTTATGTAGAAAACCATTATGAAAATAAAAGTATTAGACAAATAAAAATTGAAATATTAAAAATCTATGTCATTATAATATTTCCACAAATTATTATCTATTAAAAGTGTCTTCTAACATCACATTTACCTCTAAATTTATCCGAAACTTTACTCTGATACCAAATATAACAACCTATATCATAAAGAAACTTATAATTACATGATTTAAAAAAAGGGATAAATTTTTATTATATTCCCATGATAGTATAGTTTTATAGTTTTAGATAATTAGGAAAACAATTACATAAAAAGTGGAAACTCACACACAAAATACCCTTTTCTATAAAAATAAGGCCTTAAGTTTACACCCTTATTTAATTTAGGACATTTTTTATTATTTTAAGATGAGTCCAATGTATAAAGTTTGATGTTTTTATAGTTATTATATATACTTAGATCGTGAAAAAAACATTAAAAATTTTTAATGATTAAAAAAATCTCTTTAATGGATATAAAAATAAATGAAACCCATTTTTCCATTGAGAAACATGAAAACACATGAAAATTTTTACCATTTATCCAATGAAAAATTGAATCATAATTAAAACAAATCCACTTTAAAAAAGTCATTTCTCAAAGTAAACATTTGAAACACATTAGATTCATAGAAAATTATAAATGAAACATGAGGTATATGAGAACTCAAGAAAACATTCCTTGAAAACCAAACCATTTACCTTTATAAGTTTATAAACATTTCTTCCCTTTTGAAATCACAATATTTTCATAAAAAAACCTTATCAGGCATGAAAATAGTATCTTGAAGAATCATATTCATAACCAATGTCCACTCATAGTTAAACCATTTCATAAATGACTAAGTAATATTTAATTCCATAGGAGCAAACTACCATATTATCTCTCTCATTTTTACCTTTTAAGATTAATCATTACCCAATTCAATAGAGAGATATATCAGGATCACCCATCGTTGTGAGCTATATTGAGATCACCCATCCTGATATATAATTCTCATGCACTATACCATGACTAATAAATTAATAATATTTTACCTTTTTATTATAAAACCCTTTAAAATATTATTTTAAACCACAAGAAAAATCACTTTTCATTTCAACATAAAAATGACCAGAAAATTGATTTCTTTTGAAGAATCATTAAGTGAAATATTCCGAAAATAATTAGAATAGGATATTATTTTAAAAACCATTAAAAATTTCAGATTAAAACTTATAATTAATAATAGATATGATGGTAGGAGAATAAGGTGAAGCCTTATAAGTTAAAGAACATTCTAATTTAATTGGTAAAAAATTCAAAATGATATGTATAGTAAATGTTAAAAGATTCCTTTTTTAATTTTTTTAAATAATGTGAAAACTATTAGAAATTTAAATTTAAAATATTTTATGTAAAAATTATAACTTCCTTATAAAAATATGAAGAACATAGATATATAGGAGAAACATTTGAAAGGAATACTATAAAATAATGTGTTAAATAAAACAATGTTATGATTTTCAGGATTTTTGAAACAAAAGGATATTGAAGAATAAAACCCGAAACATATTTTTAAACCACTTTAATTTTATTAATTTAATGAAAAAATATAAAAAAATTAGTTACTAGAAAACAATAATGAAAATATGTTTTGAAAATGTATTGCATCTCAATGAATGAAAATTTAGATGAGGAATCTATTACCTTAAGTATTGTCTTATTTTATACATTATATAACTCCTGAATAATAAAAATATATTATTTTTATAATTTATATATATTTTTTTCATGTTAATTTAATTATTATTATTCCTTTTATTTCATTTATTATTATGAATTATTTACTTTCTAAAATGGTTAAGTTCACATTACCTGCTTTGGTGTTTTTTGTTTTATAGCCTCAAAATAACATTGGTGATTTGATAATTGTCAAGCGGGTAGTTTTTACATTATATTCATAATATAAATCATATGAGAGTCATTATTATTTTTATAAATAAATATAATTTTATAACCATACAATGAAGGAAGACATGAAAATGAATCACATCGCTTTGTGAATGTGGTTATCCACACATACGCCCAAACGATGTTATAATTTTACAAAGTATGGAAGAGTAAGAATGTATGTGATATATAATATTTTAAAAATAATAATTCTTTCATAAATATAATATATTTTCATTTTATATATAATTTTAACCATCTAGATTAGTTTTTTTATGAAAAATTAAACACATCACTTCGTGGAGGTGGTATTCCACACGTACACACAAGCGATGTTTCCATTTCTCATAACCTGAAAAAGGGTTTGAAAATGGGTTATTACATCAACATAAATAAATTACTATATAAAATGTACTTATTTTTTATATCTTTAATTATAAATAATATTTTAAGGAGGTATAAGAAGAAATAAACTTGAAAACACTTGATTAAGAGTTATACCTATTCTTTGAGAACCTCGTTTGTATTACACCTTAATACATTTATGTTTGGTAATTTGGTGATAAAAAGTCCTCTAGAATATTATAAGGTATGTTGGGATGGTGTTTGGTAATGTATTGGTTGATCTAAATGGTTCAATTTAACTGAATAATAGAGGATAAAAGGTTCCGTTTTATAAGTGAGGGGAATGACACTCTGGTAATTTTTCAATGTTTTAAAATAATATAAATATTATTCATGGGAAAGTGTCAATAAATAAATTTAATTTATAATATAAGGGAATAAAGTTCTAAATAATTTAATATAATATTATTTAAGATTATTTTTTAGGACCATATCACTTAGTTTTATCGTTAATTAACATAGTTTACACTTTTTGTGGTAATAAATTTGTACCAGAGAATATATTCATTATGAACAAAAATGAAATCAAAATATTTAGTAAATTAGAATCTATTGACTTGAAATATAAAATATATTTTCCAAGATTCAATTCCCCAAATTAACAAAATCTACTTTGAAAATAAGTTCACAAAACATAGCAAAAATCCATTTTATGAAAAAAATTTCTTTTAAACATAAAATTAAAATCATACCAAAATAACTTATAATACTAATTAATATAGAAATTATCAGATATTATTTAATCAAATATATATTATATTATTTAAAAAATAAATACAATGTATAATGACTCCTTTAATGTACTTGATTTAAAGTAATAAAATGATAGTTTTTGAAAAATATACATTTTTCATTTGTAACCAAAAAATAAACATTTTTATAAAAATCCAAAAAATTCACCATCAAATAAATTCGAAATAATTATATAAAAATTTAATTATTTTTTAAAAAAATTAATTACAAAAATTTTGAAATATTATTTTTAAATAAAAATATATTATTTTTGAAATAAAATTTGGTTAGTAAAAAATCTAGTTCTTTTTGACTATTTTTTTAAATTCATTTAGGGAAAATGACTACACAAAATATATTCATGAATATAACAAGAACCTAAAATTGATTTATTTTTAATAATACTTGGGTTTTCACAGTAATGGTTGAAGATGACAAAGAATTATTATTACTTTGGCACCCTCAGGTTTAGACCCTTTAGAGGATAAACATCAATAGTGGAAACTGATATGAAAGTGATGAAAAAGGAAAGTGGTATAATTTAAAATTGATTATCTAGGAATATAATATAAAAAACAAACATTTGAAATATGATTTATCACACTGTATATAGGAGTGGTGGTGGTCTTTTTCTTATAATTTTAAATTCATATATTATCTTTATAAAATATTGATATTTGATAGAAAAATGAAATAAATTACAGATAAACTTATAGATAAATTCAAATTTTAACATGACTATTTCATCGTAAGTTCAAATTTTCATGTGAATATATCATCATTTCAAAATTATTATTTATCCATAAATATAACATAATAATTTTTTAAAATATAATCCTTCAAGTTTTTTTACTTTCCCATTTATAATATTAACATTTTATTTCATCTAATTCCTCTACCTCTATCCCTAAACCAAAGTTTTTCCTAATTTTTGATGACTATGAAAGTAAGTATTATAGGTTTATTCAATTTATAGGTATTTACTTTGATGGCCTAGAGTTCTATTTGGACATTCAAAACATAGATAATTCATATTCCTTTAAAATCCTATCAGTGACTAAGTTGATGAAATTTAATGTTTATTGATGGGGTTTAACCGATTATTCATGGGTATCAATTTTCATTTCAAAAATTAAATATGAAAGCTTGTTCAACAAAAGTAACCAGGAAAAACTGATAAGGGAATAAAGAGAAGATGAAATGATAAAGATAGAGGAATAGATAGGATAATGAAAGTATGATATAAATTCTCTTTCTTATTATTTATTTATCATTTCACTTTACTTGATTTTATTAAAAATCTATCACATTCACTTATTTTCTCATTTTTTTGTATTTATCAATAAATAATTCTGATTTTTTAGTTCTTTTTTTTCAATAGTATCTTGAAAATTATCTTCACTAGTAATCTGATTCCCTTGAAATCATTTTATTTGAATTAAATTTCATATACATGAACAATTATTTAATATAGTAATTTCATTTACTAAAAATATGGTAATCGTGTATATATTTAATTTATATGAATAACATAGTATATAAGTTACATTTAAATTATATTTATATTATATAAAATTATATTTATGTCAGATATATGTTAATAATTATTATATTTACATTAACATTTATTGTTTATGTTATATATATTTCATTAATACAATGAAAATAAAATGTTATTAAGTTAACTAATTATGATCTATTTGTCGCTAGTTTTTATTTAATGTTTTTAACAAATATTTGATGGACTTGGTGTTCTAGAACCAACTGTTTGTAATTTAGATTACATGTATATTCAAATAATTGAATATTAATTAAACATATAATTATAAATTATTCATCGTTTTTTATGAATTTAATGTAATAATTTCTTAGAGTATTTTTAAAATTAAAAAAGATATACTAGCTCCCCAATATGATGAGAAACCTTAAATTACATGATGATATCTTTAAACCTAGTTTTTTAATTGGATAACATTCTATGATAGGGAATATATTATGTTTAATTTTTGGTGTGAGTACACGTTTGTGGATGAGACATTTTCTTTGGAGGTTCACACTTGGTAATCTCCAAGAGAGTAGATTATGATAATCGACCCTCTGGTAGTAATTTCACATGTTTATGTGTCATCATATATTCATGTATTTGAGTGTGTTTAGTAGACCTTAAATTTTAAGATTATTATTAATGCATTTCATTACTCACACACTTATATTTACTAACCGAAACTATAAATCTATATGTTATTGAGATGTATGGTATGTTAGGTGTGTCATGAATGAAATTTTATTAATAAATACGTTAATGAAGGATTCTCCCTTAAATATTTATGGAACTTGATATCTTGACCCTTTCATTGAAATATAATTACCACATTAATTTCCACAACCATTGTGTATCGATGAGTGTATTTCATATAGTCAAAGAAAAATGTATCAAGTATAGATCTTGATGACATGGTTGTGTAACCTTCTTGATGTGATATTTTCATAAATTGATTATATCACACAATAAGAACTCATATGTGGTTTTTGATATTGAGACATTAACTTATTCTTCTTATGTGACTTAACGAGTTGCTTGATAGTAAACTCAGAGTTTAGGAAACCTACTTAATCCCAATGAGAAATAAGCCTTGATGGTCATATAATAAGTGTTTCCATTTATGTCAATTTAATTATATTTTAATTTAATTTTTGGAATAAATATTATTCTCATGATGGAAGAATGTTATTATTAATAATTGATGACCACATAAGTTAAATAAATATTTATTCAAAAAGTAAATGTTAAATTATGAGAATATATAAAATTTATTTATTTGTTGAATATTTTATATATATTTATTCACTAGACATTGAATAAAATATTTATTTTATGGACTCGATGCCAGATCCCTTATTGCCCTAAGATCTAACCTAAGCTCAAATTTGATTCCCCTAGTGTTCTTCTTTGTCATGTTATTGTCTCCTACTTATCTCGGACTCATATGCACTCATCTCCCCCTTTCCTTCTCCCTTCCATCGCTATTTTTCGGCCTCGTGTGATTTAAAATATTTGACATGTTGAAAAATTATCATAGTAGTGGGCATTCTTACTTTTATTACATGGATCGTGTAAGATATGGGTTCACAAATAGGGTTTGATGATTTTGGAAGGTCTTTGTCTCTTCTAGAAGCCTTGCAGGCAGTGGGGGAAGAGTTTTGGAGACCATATAGTAGTCAGGTTGGGATTCCTCACCTTCAGATATGGCATCAAATATTAGAACCACTGGAATTGATCAATATTTTTTCTTGCAACAATAGTTCATTTTAATGAGGTGGACGGTTCATCGAGTGGTTTTTTGGACCCTCTTCCAATCAACAATGATATGTTTTTGAGAGGTATCTTAGATTCCTTCATGTCGTGGTGTCTAGAGGTCATGGAGTAGTGTGTGGTTTTGGAAGACTGTTCAGCATCGTGAAACACTATGTTCTCTAATTCATCTTCAGATACTTATGGTATGGGAAGCTGTGGCTGGTACGAATTTTTTAGTGGTGTCGTTGTTCCTAGCGGCCAATGTGGGTCTAGTTGATGGATGAAAGCATAGGTTGGGGATGATTTGGGTGGTTTTGGAATTGTTTGAGACTTTTTGTTAGTTTTTTAAGTGCATTGTATATTTAAGGCATGTTTATTATGGAATTAGTACTAATCTTGGGTATATTTGTGGTTTGGGTCGCTGAAATCATTGTAAAAAGTTATTCTCCTCTCTTTGAGTCTAGAAGGTTGTGCAGCTACAACTAGTGATGCTGGGTGGGAGACCTCAAAAGACTGTTATGTGTGTTGACACCCAACATCATCTATCTACCCTCTTCTTGATGGATGGATGGGTTCCTTAACTATGAATTATTTCATAGAGTTTTCAGTCTAGATTTTGGTTGCATCAGTTTGACATTACGTTTTGTTTTCCTCATTTTCAGGTGGGCAGATCGAAAGAGGGATAGGTGTGCTAGCACCTATCATCCGTCCCACCCCCAATTATTTGAGTGGGGTCAATGGTTTCCTTTATCATTGTGTTTCCCATCACGACACAACTTATGGGTAGGGGAATTACATTTTCTTAGACTAATTTGTTTGTTACATTATCTAGAGGGGGATGAATTGTTTAGATTCCTCTATTGATGTTTGCATCTCCTCATTCATGCGGGCCCATTTTAGAACTTTTTAGTCTTGTTCCTTTTTTCATTTTTACTTGGTCTTGTATGGGTTCCATATTCACCAATTTCTTAAAAGGGGATGTTACATTTTTTTTCAATAAAGGTGGATTGAAATTGAACCTTTTCAAAAAAAAATTTATTTTAAGAATTAATATTTCATCAAATATTCATTTGGGTGTTTGATAAATTCCAAAGAGGATGAGATGACCAATATTGTGTGTGTTTATAAATATTAATTTTAATGCTAGTAAGATAATATTTTTTGTTATTAAATTTAGCATACACCATAAAATAAAAAAACATTTGATTATTTTTAATATATAGAATGGGGTAAAATATGAGTTTAAGATTTTATCAAGAGAACTTGTGAAATTTATAAAATTAAGAACCCTAACCCTAGGTCTATAAACAGACTACTAATACATTCCAAGATAGGTTAACTAAGAATCATTTCAAAAACAATATTTCTCGATATAACCCCCCCCTTCTCACATACTTTTTGGAATTATTAGATTCAGATAATTTCTTCAAGATTTAGGAAAAATGAAGTGATCAAGATGAACAGTGAAAAAAAAACATGCTAGCTCATTTTTATTTATTTATTCCATTCATAAATCAAAGGATCATATGTGGATCAATGTCAGAATGATTTTATACTTGGATCCTATAAGTGCAATGATGGATTATCGAAAATGGGTTCAGGCAATTAATATATACTAAGAAGAAAGATCTTAAGAATGTGGTATAATTTCATCCAATCTATTTAAATTAATTACCAATTAAGAATGAGAATATATCCTCTTGGTTGAAAAATATTTCATTTTAAATATTCATCGAAAATTGTAATTTTACACCATGTTAATTTCTTGTATAATATGCTAATGATCCATTGAAATAGAAATTTTCTAAATTTTGATTAGCCTCAATAAGCTCTTTCTTTATGCCCAGAATGATTAAGTAGAATCAGAGTGGTCATGTTAAAAATTATAAATATTTATTTTATTTTTTATCATTACACATTTAAAAGTAAAAATTAATTTCATGTTTTAATTCATTCATGATATATCATAAAAGTATATTCATCAACATATTCGTATCGAATTCATATTATCAATATTTGGTAATATATAATGAAGATAAAATATGAAGATCCCATATATAGGTGGTGAAAATTTTGTCGTGATAATACAAGACTACACGTTGTTTACTACTTTGTTACTCAATTTTCATCCTTTTCCATTTCACAAAGATGCCTACTGGTTTCTGGGTTATATTGTAATTAGTATAATCAATGTGAAATAAATTCATTGTTTGTATACTAGAAAGGGTAGAGAACAAATTTTCCCAAGTATATGTTGTTTAGATTGGATATATGTAATATAGTCCATATGCTTTCATGGAGGATGACACAGGATAAAACCATATCATATAATTAATACACTATGTGTTTTTAATACATGAAATAAATAAATTGTCATCCATGTAACTTGAAGTACATTTTGTGTACTTCAAAAATGTCCACAAGAAGTACATAACGATCCCCATGGTGTGTATTGTGGATATCCAATGAAAAAAAGTACATGACATTTGGAAAGCTTAAAAACAATGTGAAGTTTACATTTTTAAATGAAAATATTAAATTAAATTTAAAACTCCATTAAAACACAGTAGCTAGAGTTCTATGGGCCATTAATTTTATAGTACACAATTGTTGTTAGGTTTTATATCAAATTAAATTCTTAATTAATTGTGTAATATTTGATACTATGAATCATGTATGGTTATTGTATATTAAATAATCAACACATCAAATTATTAAGAGTGCATAATTTTCATGTTTTGCATGAGGAATTAAATTTGAAGTACATTCCATGAAATTATGTCACATTCCATGTGCAAAATATGACATTTGAATGCATTTTTTATAATTAAAACCATACTGAATAGTTTAGAAAACTAATCATTTATTTTCTTCCAAGTACAAGGATGTGTACTATTTTATTGATTTTTAAATAAAATAAAATAATTTATTTTATTATAAATCACAAAAGATAGGAATTTTAAGACGATTGGATGAAATAAGTTGTGAATGGGGTATCCGATTTCCAAGTTTTTAAGGCTTCCCAAGAGTCACCTATCATTGAGTTTTGTAGTACTGGTTCCATCCCCCCAGGGGTATTGACATTGTTATTGGGGTTTCTCTTAGACTCCACTTATTTAGGCCCCCTGTGAACCACTTTGTTCATATTTATTTTATATTTTTAGTAAAATATTTTTGTTGTTGTTATGTCTGATCATGAGTTTGAATAGACCTATGTATATGTTGGTTTAATTTAAATAAATTATATTTCATGGTTTTCAAAATAATTATTTTTAAAATAAATATTATGGCCTATGAGTCATCCCTGCATGTTTTATTATGTATGCCATGACCCAAACCATTGGGGATATCCAGGATGAAGGAATTTTGTGTGTGACACCCCAAGCTTACCTCTAATTGGATAAGGGTTGGTGACAGGTTCTGAGAAGGTATGGACATAAATGGGAGGCCTTAACCTAATGTACTTTTATGCATGCACACAACCATAAGCCTCCAAAAGTTCAGAGGAATAATAAAAGACTGTAAAATCTAGAGTAGAACGATGCATGCAATAAACTCTAAATAATACAGAAAAGTATGAAAATATAAATCCAAATCATATATTAGAAAAATACACACCCAAATATAAATGAGCTCCCAACCTGACAAAAACCACTACTAAAAATATGTCTTTTAACAGTTCTAGTAAAATGGATTTATCATCAATTTGGATGCACTAATAATAAAATTTATGGTAAAGGGGTTTCTTTAATAATTCTTAGAAAAAAATTGTAAAAGTCCCCCTTTAACAATGATAAAATAAGAGCAGATAAGGGCCCCACTGGAAAAGGGGGATATTTTCTTTCAATCCTATTCCTGCCCCACATTTTATTAGCACTGCCCACCCCCTTTATCAGCTCTTCCCACCACCTTTATCAAAACATTTGATAAATCCACCCCCCTGTATGCACCCTACCTCTATCCAGTTTCAAACCTGAGACCTTAGGCTCACATCCCAACACCTTTTCTACTCCCCTATGTTGTTTTGTCTTCCATTTTATGATATATCTATATATTTATATATTTTTCATTAAATTTATTAATAAATATATTTATATATATGTTTATATGTATCTTTTTATATATATATATAATTTTAAATAGACATATAAACTATTTTTTTTGTGTGTGTGTATCTAAGAATACATAAACTATATGCATATATTCTTATATGTTTGATTATAAATAAAAATAAATTTTGAAAAATGATAAAAATTAAAAACCATAATTTCAATATGAATGTAATAACAAGAAATAAATTCAGTCCCCAATAAAAAAGTACAATGATACCTTCTTAATAGAGGTCAAAATTCTATTGAATGTTAAAATATTGGGGTACCCCAATCAATAATTCAATATTATAGGCCTTATGGGCCCTTTTGATCTTGAAATAATAGTGAACTGGGTCCCCAATTCAAAAATATGTATTTATCATCACAGGATTCGATTTAATATATTGTAGAGCCCAAACAGACACCAGAATAAAATGTTATGACCGTTTGAAGTTCAAGTTACGTTTTCTAACTCATTTCAGTTTTGTTATTAATTTTTTGATTTTTTTTATCTTCAAAATTGTTATAAAATGACTATTACATGATAATATTTAGATAATTATTAATTAAAAATGTTTTTTTTAATTATTTTATAAACCATTTTCACTAAATATCATATATATTAAGTGTAAATACCTATTTATCCTTATCTAAAACATATTAAAAAATATAATATAATATAATATATTTATATTAATATAAATAATTTATTTTAAATGTTTTTTTTGAAATATACCCTTTATCACTGCTAGTAAAAAAGCACTGATAAGGTGGGGGGGACATTATGAGCGCTTCTAAAAAAGCACTAACAAAGACCCCCCTTATCAAAAATTTTTTAAAAGTGTTGATAAAGGACCACCTTTATTGGTTATTTGTACCTAGTTCTGATAAAGTGAATCCTTTTATCTGTGCTTTTTTAATAGCACTAATAAAGGGGGTCCTTTATCAGAGCCTTTTTTACAAGGGCTTATAAAGAGACCCCTTTAACAATTCTTTTTTTAGAAATGAAAAAGGGGGTATTTAACAATGCTTTTAGCTAGAACTATTAAGTCAATAGCATTGGATAAACCATTTTTTGTAGTAGTGAACTTGAAGAGTGGAAAACCGAAGAGATCCCTGCTTCTAATCTCCAAGTCCGACCACCAAACGATGCCAATGCACCTGAGTATTGATATACTCCACTGAATTCACTAGCGATATACCTTTCATATGTATAATACATGACATGTGTGGTCAAATCCCATGTAGGGGTGAGTATATAAATACCTACTAGGATGCCTCAAAACCCACTAAGCAATCAATAGAAAGATCTTATAGTTATCTCAAACCATAAGAAAGAGGGAAATGAAAAATCCAATATCAATAATAATAAAGAAATCCAATTGAGAGAGAAGGGGGATCTCCAAATCCACATGCCAGCTAAGAATGACAAGTCATACTACAACTCCAAAGGTCCATATCCGATGACCAGTATGATGTAGAACCACACAAGAATCTGTTTGGAGAGCCCACAAATCACCACTGCGAACCAAATTCGCTGGGGGGGAAATCTCTGGTAGAAGAACCGATCCCTTTTGGTTCTCAAGGTTAGGGGGTTCCCTCCGTAGATAGAGGACTTGTTCCCTATATAGTAATGGGGTTTCCAGCCATATAATCTCTCTGATAAACCAACCTGATTTATAAGATCTTTCAAGAATCACTCGAAGAAGCATCATAATCCTAATACCTCATGTCAGAATATATAATTTGGAAATTAATGCCACTATTTCATTATATGTGAAAAATGATTAGGATAGGCTACTCATGGGACTAAATATGATCTCTGATGAAAGAGATACACAAGGTAGAAAATCCTAAAGGATGTTCATGAAATGTTACATTAATTACATGGTGTGTGACCTCATCTAGACACCATGATATTTATTTAATTTCAAATGTATTGGTTTTCCATGAAGGATTACATGATTTTTATTGGCTACCTAGGACCTACCCATCTATTTCTAACATGTTCCCATGTACACTATTCTTTTTAATATACACATTCTATGTCCGGGTAACCTTAATGTGTTAAATAACATGTCCATTCCCATTTACTCTGATCATTCTTGTGTGACTATCCATGTCTGTGAACATATACCGCTAGGGTACACAACGATATGCCGACACTAGGTCACATGAACTATATAGGCCATACATGGAGTGTGATACTAATCTTCCCCTAAAACCCTAGCCTCAAAAACTAGGGGACTAAATAGAATTTGTTTCTAGACTAAAATCCATGAAAGTATGAACTTTATAGAATATAAAGAAATATTCATGTGTCTTGACCCTGCCATTACTGCTTCTGTTTTTTCCTCGAATCATTTTGGGGGTGTGGATCTAGGAACGACTATGCCCAATCCATCGTCGATGGCTAGATTCTATCCACCGAAATCATGTATGGTTCATCCTTCCACACCACACCTATCTTATGGATGAAGTGAGAAGAACCAGCCTCCAATTGACGTCACTATTACCCATATCCTACATCAACCCATGATTCATATCCGAAACAATGATCCACACATTTTTCATGCATCATCCAGAAATCGGGGGGTTTGATTTCACTCGAATCCAACCCCAAAATGTTGAACCATGACCATATTGTCCAATAGATAATAACATGAAGAATGGGGGGGGGAATTCACATGAAAGAAGTGAATCCACTATTGGAAGATGTAGTCACCATAGAAAAAAATAAGGTACAAAACAACGGGTAGGATCAAGGAATAAAAAACATAAATTAGGTTCAAATCTTAATTCATATTCGAGAAAACTTTAAGGATATAAATCATAGAGATAAATAATATAGGTAAAAAAATCCTTGTTTACAAAATAAAATTGTGTATAAATGAATAAAAAACATTACCTAAATCATTATTGGTTTTATTGCTGGTGAATAATGAATCTGATAGTAATTGAGAAGGAGATTCATTATGTTTTTCGTTTGTCTCATGGTTCACCTTGATTTGTTCAACGTCATTCATCAGTATCAACCCGAAGATAAATAATGATTCCTCCTCCTCTAATCTCATAGTGTTAAGTGTTTAATCCTAGTTATTTTCTATAAATCAAATTTATTGTGGGGGGAGGGTCATAGGTTTTGTCATGAAATAATTAAATTAAATTAATTAATTAATTTACATAATGTTCCCTCCAATGATTATCTTCCATGGAATGCCTAACACTGAACATCTTTATGTCATTCCTAGGGTAAAACATGAATTATTCAATAAAATATGGTCTCCGATTTTACATATGAGATCCAGGAAATGAAAAAAATATTTTAACCAAAAATTTACATGCATGTGCATTAATATATATTAATATTTATAGTATATAACTTTTGGGGTCTTGTGAAACCCCAACATTATAACGAATATGAGGAAAAATATAGAGATATATATATAAATATTATAAGGAATAAATCATAAAAATTAGGGTCATTACATTATCCCATACTTCAAGGATTTCCCCCCAAAAATATTAAGCTACACAAAAAGGTGGGAGTACTGAGTCCACATCTGAATCTCATTCTCCCAGGTGATCAACTATAGGATCTTGTGTTTCCAATGCACCAAAACCAAATGGATGATTTATTCATGGTACCGTTTTGTAAGTTCTTGATAAAAAAAATGTAATCCATAAATATGGATCCATTCTATATGTATAGCTCACTCAGTCATTAATGCGCTTAGAGTCATGCATGTCTCTCCTCATTTGTGAAAAATGAAAGACATTACACATTCAGTTTAACTATGGGGGAAAGGGAAAGGGGCGATAAAACCTCACTAAACCTTTGTAGGATCTATAATAACAAAATGAACCTTGAGAATATCTTGTTTCCCCAGACAAACATCTTAAATAATCACAATGGTGAGACTCTCATGAAAACATTGTCTCCCTGTTCGAACTAAAAAGGCCTAGGATGATGATCTGTATAATATTTATGTTGGATCTAGGATTTTCTCATATTCTCATGGACCACCTGGACCTCTCCGGTAATTTCCAACACCATCATTAACTCATGAAGATATGTTTCACCCACATTACTCCAGCATAAGGGCGACTTGTAGTGTCTCCCATACAATTCCTTAAATTTTTACATGCCGATTGTAGAGTGATAACTATTATTATAATAAAAATCTACAAATGAAAATTTATCCACCCATATCTGCTAGAATTCCAACACATGGGATCTTATAATTTCCTCCAATATAGGGATAGTCTAATTTTTTTCATCCTTCTATAGGTGATACATTGTACTCATCTATAACTAGGTCCAAAAAACCTCATGAAAAACTCTAAAAAACCATGATGTGAGTTGACCATCATAGTCATAGGTGATCATCACGAGTATCCCATGAAGAAAAATGATATCACACATGTAAAACAACCCCAAAATCTAAACCAAACTATGCTCCTTGATGAAAATTAAGTTCTCTGGCCTGGTGATTCTGTCAACAATCGCCCAGATAACGTCACATCCTTTCACTATTCATAAAAGACCAATTAAAAAATATATAGTTATTCCATCCCACTTCCATTCTAGGATATCAATAGGTTGGTTAAAAACAACTAAACCTGATGTTTAGTGTTTACCTACTCACATGTGATACACCAAGTGAAAAACTCAACAATTCTTCGCCTGATGCCATCCCACCAAAATTTCCATTAACTGTCCTTATATGTATTCACCATACCCGGATTTAATGCCAATTGAGAAGTATAAAACCCCCTTAAAACCTCCTTACACAATTTGAATAGAACCATTTCCATCCCCAAAAAATGATGTCATGCTCCCTTCCTTCAGAAAATATATCTAAAAAAATACCCTCATGATATATGGTCTCATAGAACATCACTGTTGATGTCTCCCAACCAAGAATCTCTAAAATTTAGAAAAAGTATAAGATTCACCACCATCGAATAAAGAAAACTACATCCCACTCTTCCACCATGGACAACTATAATGAGGTGACCTTCTCAGACACCTCTTCCACCAAGCAAGAATGAGACTTTCTACTAAGGCAATCTCGCACCATGTTTCCCTTCCTAGAAGTATAGACTATCTCAATTTTATAGTCCTTCAGTAACTCTAACCAATTCATATATATTAGGTTAATATCTCTCTAAGTAAACGTATACCCAAGACTATGATGATCTGGGTAAACTACAAAATACTCAACCAAGAGATAGTACGTCCACATATGTAGATCAAATACTACCTATACCAACTCAAGGTCATGAGTCTCATAGTAATTTATGGGGTATCAAATACCATGACATAAATTTTATCAGTGCCTACCTCTTCATCAACACAAAACTGATACCATCTCTAGAGGCATCAAAAAACACCACATACTCAATGCATTCCATTACTAGTGTCAAAACAGGATCACTGATCAACCTCAACCTTAACTCCACAACGGATCTTTGAAACAACCCATTCTAGATAAATGGATTCACTCTCTATATCAAGATTGTAAAAGGTGATACTACCCTATAAACATCTAGTGTGAACCTTTTATAGTACCCTTTCAAACCAAGAAAACTACACAACTCTGTCATGCTCATTGTTGGATCCCAAGAAAGCATCGGAGCCATCTATTTTGAGCCCATAGATAAACCATTATTAGAGATGACATGCCCCAGAAAGTGAATCTCATGGTTACAAAACTAACAGTTAGAGATATTAACATAAATCTGTTGCTCTCAAAGTAAGTCTATAACTAACCTCAAATGATCTACATGCTCATCCACTATTATAGAGTAGAAGATAATGTAATAGATAATGGAAAATAAGAATTAGTCCAAGTATAGTTGGAAGACCCAGTTTATAAGATTTATGAACAAAGTGGGAAAATTATTCACACCAAAAGGAATCACTGGGAACACATAGTTTCTATAACAAAATCAGAATATCAACCTAATGAACCCTCAACTAGTGGTAGTCAAGCCTGATATAGATCTTTGAGAATTGAATCGCTACTATCAACTGTTTGA
The DNA here is from genome assembly GCA_963277665.1 of Viscum album. NCBI lineage: Eukaryota > Viridiplantae > Streptophyta > Magnoliopsida > Santalales > Viscaceae > Viscum > Viscum album. The sequence goes on from OY728143.1 coordinate 1,368,712,374, forward strand.
TGAGATCATTAATTCTAAAAGAGGGGTACTTTTTCTATTCCATTATATGTTTTATGAAATGATAATCAACAGAAATAACCAAGATATAATCCACCTTTTTCATGAAAAATTTGGATCCACCCATGAGGACACACTGGTTCTAAAAAAACCTTTATCTCAAAGGTCCTCCGATTCCACACTCATCCCCAAAATCTTTATAGGGTCCATCTAACATGGAACAAAAGATATCAGTTTTGTCATATGGAGAAAGTTGATTAATAATTCCTTATACTTACATAGTGGTATTCCTAGAAAATAATTATTTAATACATTCATATAGTCTTATAATACTAATGGAAGACATTTACCTAAAGAGAACACAAAACCAAGGGATAATAAATCCAATTGATGGTTGATGGGTTTTATTTTCTTACTTATATTCCCCACTATCTCATCCATGAGATATATCTCACTAAAAAAAGAATCTAATCCCATTTTTCTATAATTATCTAATTATCAAAATATGGAATTCTATCTAGGCATGCACCACAAAAAAAATTCCATACCTAAGATAATTTCGTAACATTTCATCATGATGACCTAGAGGTCCCATGATAAACTATCTCCATTGAATGATAACTCTCATTAATAGTAAATGGGAGATATAGAATAATCACTCCCAGTAGAAACCTATAGCCATATATTTTGGGAAAAGGTATTAATGGATAATTCTACCTCTCACACAATGGATATGGAGATGTAATAATGACTCTTGATTGTGTTTATAAGTACTATATCAAGAGTAGAAAATATAGAAATCATACCTCGAATCATCTTGTGAGCAGCCTGATCATATCCCCTTATAAAGTGAAGACATCCAAGGCCTCAACCACCAACTCTCTAATACTGTCATGGGACACCTGGTGGTGTAAGAGGAAGTATATCATAACATCTGTCTCTATTGAAAACTCCTCTCTCATAAGATTCACATGCTCTTCTAACAGTACAACCTCTTAGGGGATTACATAAAAACTTCTTGGAGATCCATAATCACGATACTTACTTTATTTTGGTGGTCCATTGGTTGAATATTTACAATATTTATCACAATAGGTTATAAAATAAGAATACATGTGGCCCCAACCATTATCAACATAACATGATCCCTCTTCTAGATGACTAGATCCACTCTAAAAACCCTATGATACAGATCCACGTGTCTGAGTCCAGCCCTGGGTACGTCTTCTACATAGAGACCCTATCAACTAATGCCTCCTAGATACTATAGATTACTCATACCCATGATGACCACTACTATATTTATCCATTTGACATCCCTTGGCTAGGAAGATCTCCATAACCAGATCCCACTCCAGTAGTCTAACATAAGTGGGAATGAATAAGGGAACCATGCTAGCACATATTTATTTTTGGAGGCTTGGTTCAAATTTTTACACTTGGAAAAAACCAACTTGCACCATATCAATAGAGAAATTCATGAGGTCATTAAACCTCATGTTCCACAATAAAATTTTCATATCAAATTATTATATCTCCAGATTTTTTTGAATCCACAACAAGTGAAATGACGAAGGGAAGTACTCTTTTAAAAATAGATAATTGAATTATGATCATGATAGAGTCACCTCACTATGTTTCTGGGTGATTAGACTCCACCAACTATATGTTTATCTACAAAAAGACTAGTTGTAAGAATAACCACATGATTGGTCTTGTTTTGAGAAATCCTAAAAACTCAGATCACCAAATCAATACAATATCATAGAACCTAGGGGTCTAGATCACCATGAAACCTCATCAGTATTTCTCATTGAATCCAAAATGGTGTGAAAATACTATGCACATTATCATCATGAAATGGTGAAAATATATACTACTTTAAGAGAGGTGGAATTTCTCTATGCCCACATAGATTAAACACCTCATGATAAGGTCCTTAAATTGAGGCATCATCACACAACTTATCATCATCATGATATGGTATCAACATCCTAGAAGGCTGTTTTCATGGAGGTGTCATGAAAGTTATCAAGATTTATGACATTGAGATAAGCATATATGGAGAGATAACTCATGGAGGATAGTAAAAAAGACTCAATCCCATATTATGCATGTACTATTGTTTCCCTGTAACCAATGTCTTGGTATGCTAAGTTGATAACCAGGTATTTAGAGTCATGGTGAATTGATAAATCAGCCGCTACAACAACACTGAGTTCCCTGGCCTGAAATCCACACTTGATACACTTTGATAATGTTTCCATAATTTCCCAACCAATCCTGACCATGGGTCCAAATATAACATCGACCCGAGGTTGAACCACCTTTGATACCACTATGTTACGACCCGATCCACAGAGGCCCACCTGGCCGTGACGAGATGAGTTTGACACCCCAAGATCATCTTAAAGAGGCCAGGTTCTAGTGACAAGTTTCATGAAAGAATAAAATAAAATGGGAGAATATACCCTAATGTACCAGTACACATGCACATAACCATATCCATGAAAAATTGTAGAGGAATAATAAAAGATTGCAACATCTAGAGTATGAACATGAATGAAATAACCATTGAAGAATGAATCAGAGTATAATAATATAAAAATAAATAATAAAGGTGAAAATACATGACCTAATAAAAATGAGGTCCTAACCTAACAACAATTAGAATAAGGGAAAAATAAAGAGTGCTTGACTTATGATCACTAAGTCTGACCACCGAATGCATTTAATGCATCCAAGTACAACTATAATCCACCAAATTCACCATAGATCTTCCTATCTTTTGAATAAGACATGAAATTTATGAGAAAATCCCATGAATATGCGAGTATATAAACACCAAACAATATTCCCTAAAAACTAATAAGGGAGAAATAGAAAGATATGATAGTCATTTCAACCCATAAACAAGAGGGAAACATAATACCCAACATATATTCTCTTAAAGAACCTAAGTGAGAGAGACATGGGGATATCCATATCTACAGCCCAAATAAGAATTAATAGTTAACTTGTAACTCCAATGATCCATCTATAATTCCTAGAACCACATGTAACTGAACAAGAATCTATATAAAGGGTGCATACCTCACCACTACGCTCCATAGTTGAAGGGGAAAATCTCTAATAGAGGATCTGCTCCTCTCTAGAGCTTTAAAATAGGGGTGTGTACCACTCCATAGATAGAGAAACCATAGGCTATATAATAAGGGGTGAAAAAACCTACCTTCCTAAAGGGTATAAGGGAATCACACCCAGGTGCGATAGGTGGTTTACAACACCAATATCCCTCCGATAAAATGGCCTAAATTGTACCATCAGCCAAGCATCACTAGAAGAATATTCATGATCATAAAAACATATTTAATATATATCATTAAAGAACTAAGGAATTTATTATGTTCTATGAATAAAATTACTCATGATAGGGTACTCGTGGGCCAAAATCTGAGCCCCAAAGATAAGGATACATTAGGTGTAAGATCTCGAAGGAGGTATATCATGTGTACCTAGGGTAAAAGAGAATGTGATCTCTATTGGAAACCTAGTTATGTCCCCATATACACAGATATATTTTCTTTCCAGGTGGGATGACATGGTATATACAAGTGGTCCACAATGTGTATCGGCTACCTGGGGCCTTCTGGTGTCCTTTTTTCCTGTGCACATATACACTAGTCATGCATGAGTACCCTGAACATATCCAAGTACATAGTAATGTCTATGTAATCTTAATGTTCTTATTTTCCTAGAATTTCCATGCCCATGTACCCCTAGGGTTTATACCAATCATCCAACACTGGATCAAACGGTATGTATGGTCCATAGAAGACGTATGCCAATTATATTTACTAGAAACCCTAGTCACCATAACTATATGACACTACCATATATAATCTATTTAATAGAATGAAAAAGGATATTAATATTACTAAAAAGTTCCTTTATATTTAGTGCTATTAATGGGGTGGTATCCCCTTTATCATCGCAAAAAAAAAGTGCTGATAAATGCCCAACCTACTACAGTTTGTTGTTTATATAATAGCACACCCAACACAAAACTATAACTTGTGCATGAAAACTATATCATTTAATTGAAATAAATTTTTCATCATGAATAAAAATAAATACACTAATATATAAATTAAAAAAAAATTACATAATTAAATTTATAATTATCCACAACCATTTATGAACATTAATATTTCATCTGTAGGTGCCCGTGATCCCCTCTCAAAAATGTCTTCCCATGGTATCCATTTCAAAAAAAATAATCTAAACCTGTGAAAAATAATCAACCTATATAAGAAAACAAATTTTATCTTAGTAATACTATAAAAAATAAATTTAACATTAATATTAAAGAATACATTAATAAAATTTCAATTTTTAATAAAAAATACATACTTGGAGTTATACTGGTCACACCATGCATCGTATTGGGGTGTGTTTGATTCCTACACATCAAAAATGAGTTATGGATCATTATCCTAAAGTATCAAAATAATCTGAATTATTTTTCTTGGTTTTGAGTTTGTTACTTGTTCTTTTTACTAAAATTAATGTTAATTTTATATAATGACACAAATGGAGTTATATCGACCACACCATGCATCAGATTTTGGTGTTGCTGATTTTAACTATCAAATATTACATATGGATCATTGTACTAATGTATCAAAACATTTCAAATAAGTTTCCTTAATTTTAAGTAATTTAGTTGTGTTTTATTTACTAAAATATCATTTAAACCTAAAAACATGCACTTTAAGTCATACTGGTTGCATTGTGCATCGGTTTGATATGAGATTGCTTTATACACGTCAAAAATTACTTATGAATCACATTCCTAAATTACAAAAAAATTGGAGTCTGTTATTTTTGTTTTCAATTATTGACACATTTTGAACTAAAATGTCAATTTTAAACTAATAACGAACACTTTGAGTCATACCGGTCACACCATCCATCAAATTGAGGTGAGATTGATTCCTATACATTAAAAATGACTCATGGATTATTTTTATAATGTATAAAAATAATAAAAATTCGTTTTATTGATTTTCAGTATATAACTTGTTCTTTTTAATAACATTTTTTTAAATTTTAATTAAAAATACACACTTGGAGTCATGCCAATCATACCATGCATCAGATTGAGGATTAGCTAACTATGAGACATAAAAAATGACTTATGGATGATTGTATTAAATTATCAAAATAATACAAACAAAGTCTCTTGGTTTTCAGTTTGTCACTTGTTCTTTTTATAAAAATTAATGTCAGTTTTAAATAAAAATAGACACTTTGAGTTATACCGGTCATTCCATTCATCATATTTAGGTGCAATTGATTCCTAAACATAAAAAATTACATATAGATAATTTTCTTAAAGTATTAAAATAATATGAATGTTTTTTCTTGGTTTTCAGTATGTTATTTGTTCTTTTTTACGAAAATTAAAGTTAATTTTAAATAAAAAGGCACACATAGAATTATATTGGTCACACTGTGTGTTGTGTTGAGGTGTTGTTTATTCCCACACATTATAAATGACTTATGAATCATTTTTCTAAATTATCAAAATAATTTGAATGTGTTTTCTTGGTTTTTAGTATGTCACTTATTCTTTTTAATATAATTATTGTCAATTTTGAATAAATAGACACACTTGGAATTATACTTGTCATACCGTGTGTCATATTGAGGTGGGACTAATTCAAACATGTCAAAAATGACAAATGGATAATTTTTCTAATGTATCAAAACAATATGAATGCATTTTCTAAATTTTCATTATATCACTTTTGTTTTCTATTAAAATGTCATTTGAAACTAGAAACACACACATTGAGTCGTATTGGTATCATATTGTATTAGTTTTATATGAGACTACTTCTTACACATCAAAAAATAAATTATTAGTTATTTTCCTAAATTATCAAGAAAATTAGAGTGATTTTTTTTAGTGAGTGACACTTTCTGAACTCAAATTTCAATTTTAAACTGATAAAGGAAACTTTGACTCATACCGAGAACATCCTGTATCAGAATGTGGTGAGACGAAGGAATACACATTACAAATTACTTATAGATCAATTTCCTAATGTATCAAAACAATTTTATTGTGTTTTCTTTTTTTTTTGAGTATTTATGTTGTCTTTTGATAAAATTAATGTCACTATAAATAAAAAGATTCACTTGGAGTCATATTAGTCACACCATGCATTAGAGTGAGGTTCATGTGATTCCTAAATATACCAAATGACTTATGAATCATTTTTGTAAAGTATAAAAAAAAATATGAATTTTTTTTCTTGTTTTTGAGTATGTCACTTTTCTTTTTTTACTAAAATGTCATTATAATATAAAAACATGCACTACGTGTCATATCAGTCACATCAAATGTATGTTTTATGTGAGACTAATTCCTACATGTCAAAAATGACATATGAATCTATTTCATAAATTAGAAAAACAATTCAAGTGCATTTTATTAGTTTTTATTAGTTTATACTTTTTGAACTAAAATGTCAATTTTAAACTGATTAATGGAACATTGATTCATACCAGTCACATCATTAATTGGATTTAGGTGAGGCAGATTCTTTCACATCATAAATGATTTATGGTTCATTTTAATAAAGTATCAAAATAATCTGAATGATTTTAATCAATTTTGAGTAGTTCAGTTTTCATTTTTACTAAAATTGATGTCAATTTTAAATAAAAAGACACACCTGGTGTCATACTGATCACACTGTGCATTTGATTGAGGTGATGATGATTCCTGGAAGTGAAAAATGACTTTTGGATCATTTTACTAATGTATAAAAACAATTTGAATGTATTCTATCTATTTTGAGTATGTAAGTTTTATAGTTTACTAAAATCTCATATTAAAATAGAAACACACACATTGACTTATATTTATCACTTCATGTATTTGTTTGATGTGAGACGAATTCACATATTTCACAAATGACTTATGAATAGTTTTCATAAATTATTATGTAAATATGAGTGGATTTTCTTATCTTTTACTATGCGACAGTGTTTAACTAAAATATCTATTTTAAATTGATAACAGAAACTTTTTGTCATATCGGAAAAATGATGTATTAGATTGAGGTTCATATGATTCCTACACATCAAAAATGAATTATGTACTATTTTCTTAAAGTATAAAAAAATTTAATAGGTTTGATTGGTTTTGATTATGTCAGTTTTCTTTTTTACTAAAATTTATGTGAATTTTAATTAGAAAGAAGAACTTTGAGTCATATTGTCCACACTGTGTGTCTTGTTGAGGTGCGGTAGATTACTAAACAATCCAAAGTCCCAAAAAATCCTAAATTCTAATAGTATCATGATTTGCATTTCCTTTCTTTGTCAAAATTCCAATACTATATATTGGAATGCCTTTCTTAGCTAAAACCCCTTCTCATTGTAATAATATTCGAGATTAGAGGAAGATCATGTGCCCATTATATCACAAGAAGTCACCATAATGAGCACATGAGCTTCTTATACTCTTTTGGATTTCAATTATAATGTTTTTTATCTAAGAAAATGGACTCAATATGTAGTGTTGTAAGATCTACAATGAAAAGAAATGGAAAGAGTAAAGGTATGTAAAAACAACTAAATAATTATTATATAAAAATTATATGTATATTAACTTACAAATAATAGGTAAAATGATGAAAAAATTAATTAAATAAGTAGAAGTAATTCAACTTTTCCTAAGGGTTTTATAAATTCTTAACCCATTTCCTTATTTTAATTACCTTAGTTATAGACTTCAAGTCCAATCTCTCATGATCATGCGGAGCTTCAAACAAACCACACAAACATGAATAAAATAATCCACCTATATAAGAAAATAATTATTATGTGAGTAATATGAAAAATAAAAAATAAAACATAAATAAGAAAATAATCCATTACTTATATAGAAGTAAAATATTCATCTTATTTGTGTACATTCTACCATCTGGTATGTTTCCCATTAGATTATAAACAAATCTATATCATCTTTTGAATACGAATTTTTATGTAGTCATAGTAGTACTAGAATATAATAAATACAAAAAGGATTAATAAATACTTTAAATGAAATTGTAATTATCATCGGAAACACCTCTTCCAAGAAGCTATTTTGTTGATGGAATACAATATTTATCTTAAATTTACTAACATAATAACCATATTATTTTCTATTCATTTTTTTGGAAACTATAGAAATACATATTTCTTGTGGTAGTCATACATTATAAATGCACTCTAGAAGGGATGATCAAGAGTAAGTTAATGTTTAATTTTTTTTTAATTTTTTTATTAAAATAAACAAATTATATTATAATGTTACCATAATCTCTCCCCGTATATTTGATTTCAGCATGGGTACAACAAGGTACCATGAATATTCAAAAATAAACATGAATTTCCTAATGATGAGTCCAATGTAACTTCTAAACATTTTCTTATTTCAGTTAACATGATTTCCTTGAACATTCCATCTGGACTCAAATTTGATATCTTTTATTTTCCCCTTAATGGTTTTTTCTAACATCGCTAAACTATGGTCTCATGTTTTTTCTCCATCATCACTCCTTCGCCATCTATTATTTCCTCAGATTCAATATCATCAACATATTGTTCCTCTAGACTGGTAGCAACGAAATACGAAGAAGTTCATCATACCTCTACACCAAGAGTAGTAAAAGGTTGAGAAACCAATTGTTCTGCATGATTGAGAGCACAAAAAAGTGAAAAAGGTCTTTTTTCTCTAAAATATGAGCATCAACAGGTTAAGATACCTATTGTTTATCAAGATTGGGAGGACCAACATGTGAAAAAGTCATTATCTGCAGAAGTGGTATAACATTTAATTTATATTCTGTAAATGAAATAGTGAATAAATAATAACATGAGGTAACACAATGTATATTACAAAAAAATTATAACATGATTGTTAAACTAACTTTTTTTAAATTATGAAGGGATTTAACTCCTCTATAGAGGATCCAAATATCTTTGTTGGGGTAACCTATGACATACAAAACCCCGTCTACATTAGGACCACTTCAAAATGATTATGACGTCCCAATGAAATTTTCATCCTCAATTTAATTTTCATCTGATCTTTCAGTGGTTTTTTTTGATAATATAGCAATGGACCACTTTCAGTTTGCGGGATATAAAATATAAATTACTTTTACTTCATATAATTCCATTATAAATGACTCTTTTTTGTACACTTTCTTAATGAAATTCACTTTCTTGAATCCCAATTCCACTATTTTAACATAACTCCTATTGTTAACTCAGTTGAATTGAAAAAATGATACTTGGAATGTTTTATAATCCAACTCCCATATTTATTTGATGATACCATAGTATGACATATTTTCATAAATATTATTTCTATCCTTAGTAGTAAAAACATGAATTTCTTCATCCACAAGGGTATCTTTAATATTTTTCACGGTACCATATTTACCATGTTCATTTTTATAGAACATAAAACCATTAATAAAATAAACTATGTAAGATAATATGTACACACTTTTTCCTCAAGATAGCCATCAAATTCATTCTTAAATTGAATATGGATTTTCATTTGACTCTTTAAAAATATAGTCTAGAAACCATCCTATAAACTATTGATTATGTGTATTTGATATCAATATTTCATCCCATGATAGATTCAAATTCCTAATAATTTATTTTTGGGTTTTATCATATAGGGAGACCTCCAAAATTTTATAAAAAATGAAAAAGTTCGGCCTGATCATGATTTGTAATATTGATTGTTGGAAAATCTCCTCCAAAAATTCCTTTACCCACAAGTCACCTAATGTGATAAGGTTTTAGTAGACCAAATTGTTTCACACTGGATAAGTATTCGGTACAATATTCAATAGATTCCTCAACAATATATCACTCCACAATACACCCTCTAGCCGAATTCTATTTTTAACATACCCTTTTAAAATATTCATATACCATTAAATGGGGTATATCCATCTATAGTGTATAGGACCACATAATTAAATATCTCTCACCAAGTGAACCATCAATTGAACCATAATATTCATGAATTCTGGCAAGAAAAAACATATCCAATTCTGATAACATGATGAAAATTTGCTTTTCTATATCTAGAAATTTCTCCAGGTCTATAAATTTTATACACATAGCTTTGAAAAAGAATCAGAGCTTGGTTAATGTATGGTAGAAAATCATAGGAAAAATGTAATGTAAAGCTATATGAATTAGATAATGAATCAAAACATGATAGTCATGTGATTTAAAAACCATTAAATTTAAATCTTTCATTGGAATGATATTCTTGTTATTAGATGAATATCCCTATAGCACCTTTTCGTCAATCAATAAGTTACAAATCTGATATCTCTCATTCCTATAAAGATTTTAAGAAGATGGATCAATAAATGTTCATTTCTCACCCTTCACTGGAGCCAAATCTTCCCATATTCCCATGTCAACCATGTCTATCCTAACCTTAATCCAATCCCTTGTTTTTTGGGAAAATTTAGTAATGTTCTAATTACACTATCATAGAAATTTTTTTCAACATATATATAATCATGAAAATGTTTGATGTAGAGAAAATTCTAGATTGGTAATTCAAAAAAAATATGATCTCTTTTTCCAACAATTTTTGTAAGGTTTTTTTAAAACAGTTTACCAAAATAAGCATCCACATATTTTAATTTATCAATTAAGTGATCCCTTGTTAATCGAGATGAGGTTTTACATTATTCTTAACTTCCATCAAATGATGTCGTCCAAGATTGGTACTTATGCTATCAGGGTAGAAATATGTGATGTCCTGGGAACAAGGTCTTCAATGAATGTTTCCACCTTATTGAATATGTACCTTTTTTTTCAAAAGCGGGACACCACACATGAGGATCAGTATAGTTGGTGAGGAATCCTTAAATTATTCCATGATTCCTAGGTTTGAAACCAGGTGGAGGCATAATTATGGATACTATAGCAGTACTGTAGCAGGAACTGCAATAGTTACTATAGCAGGCACTGCAATAGTTACTGTAGCAGGTACTTTTCGATACTGTAGTAGCCCGAACTATTCACCTTGGGCCACCGGTTTGGGCTTGACGTCCTTAAGGCCTTCGAGCCTCCCAGGCCTTCGGGTTGGTATGGCTTTTGGACCACCTTTATGGCATTTGGGCAAACTTAAGGCCTTCGGGCCACAAGATCATTGTAGTTTCCCCAAACAGACCCTACAAAAAAGGAGCATCCCTAGAGGAGTATTTAGAGAAAGTGAAATCACCCAAGAAGAACCAGATGGATTTGTAATAATGATAGTTTATTGATATTCCATCAGTACTAGCCTGTTCTAGAACTGAAATCCTAGCCAGACAACCATGTGAAGTTGGAGAGCTATCATCATGATGCAGATGCTGGGGAGGGGTAGTTCCTTGTAGTTATAGTATGGTTGAATTCACTAAGACCTTCGGGTCATGTAAAATCTTAAACCTATGGGCCATGTTATATCTACGCCTATGAGCCTTATAAGGGTTCCCCCTTATCCCTTGAAATAGGGGTTATCAAAAATCAATAAAAATGAAGGCCTTCGTGCCATTCAGGAAGGCACAAGTAGGACACCACTAAATTACTTCAATGATATATACTTTCGAATTTCCATACAAAGGAAAGTAATTTATTGGCCCATAGAACATGAATCTCAATGGGTAATCATCATTTATGTAAGAATCAAACAACATAAACTAGGAATCCAATAATAATTTGAAATCCTCAATCAATGGATCCAAATAAACATAAATATCATTAAATGGTTGTTTTGTTCCTCATATAAGTATAAGAAAACATGATGTATTTTCATTTCATGAATAACCATGGTGGAAAGTTATAATTTACCAACATAATCATCCATGTGCTGTGAGTGCTGCACTGAAAACCAAATGGATTCACTCCATATGTAGATTACCCAAGATGAAGATTTCTCATCTCATTTCCAAATTTAGGATACACATGATCAATTCTCTTCCCCTAAGGAGAGTCTTATCGGTGATGAAGTTTAACATATTTATTTCTTGTATACATGTTCCACATCAACTTCCTTGCAGTTTCCTCATTTCCATGTAGGTTCCTAAACCTTAGAATAATTATAATGTACCATTAAAATTTCATAGGACCTGATTAATCATTCATGTATCGATAAGTGCCACACTTTAGGAATTCATTAAGTGATTTTTGGTATTTCAAAAATAGTATACAGTCATTTGGGTAGGAATGTTTTCTTTTAAATATCATACCCATAAAAAACATTCATTTGGTATCGTATGTTTAGATAGGGAGATAATTATCTTATGAGAGAATAACCTTCAAGAGAGAAAGTAGTTCGCTAAATCTGTAATCACTCTTCCATTTCCTAATTTCAAATTATACTATTTTATTATGGCTGAAAATGTTGTCTATTTAGTGCAACCAGTATACAATGGCATCTTTTCATAACTCTTTAACATCTCAAATGATTTTGGGTAATCATGATGTTTATCTTCAAATTTCCTTATCATTTCCTCAAAATTATGTTCATCATCATTAAAACCTATATTCAAATCATTGATACAATATTATTTATTTTCCACACTTGTAATCATGTTAGATGATCCATAAAACCCTGTGTTATCCTAGTCACTAGATATATTCACTTTTTTCTTGTGTTTATTCCAAAATTTATAACTTTGATCAATTATTTGAAATATCAAGAGTTCTTATAACTCCTCTGAACTAATTAATATTAAATAACAATAGTGTAAACATGGAAACAGGATTTGAGAAGATTCATATTCATAATATTTGGAAAACATGATAAACTCTTTCACTCCATCTTCATAATGTTTTTTCATAGGATTGGAATCCATCCGTTATTTATTCAGATCCATCCTATCAGATTCAATAATATTAATATTTATCAAAATAAATACACAAAATATGTTCAATTGAATATGGATCTCATGAATTTCTTTAAATAAAGTGGAAATATTGAAAAATGGTTTATCATCACACACGGTCAAAAAAAACTTATTGAAGAAAAGTTATAAAAACAACTACTGATTATAATAATTGAAATATAATAAAAATTAAAGATATATTATTTGAAAACACTTTTCATAATAGACAATATAGATATTGAATATAATTATGGTTTCAAAAATAAAAAAATAAATTATTATATTTTTTAAAACAATAATTCCTACCTTTGACAAGATCGGGGTCGTTACATGAGACCCAAGAGATTTAATACAATTATGTGAGTAAAATTTTTTTAATAGGAAAAGTTACTAGATTTAAAATGTTTTTTGTAAAATATAACTTTAAATTCAAGAAGTAGTTTTGAAGCGGAATTTTAAATGAATATAAATAATTATCTAACTATATTAGAAAGTTAAATTTAAATTTGATGGTTTTGAATAAATCTAGGGAAATATTTCACATTTGAAATTTTGGGATAAAAAATGATATTTTTAAATGGGTGTACTTTATTACAAATCATAAGGAAGATAATTTTTATGAAAAACCTTAGGATACAAAGGTATTTTTCCAGAACCCCTTAGAACCTTCCCAGCTTAACACATAAATATTCATTTCAAGAGGTTGGACCATTCCCAACAAAAGTTCTGTTTCCATATGAAACTAGGGTTATCACCTTTATTACCCATTTTACCACATTTCGCATCTTAGTTTTTTTAGAAGGATGGAATCAACACCTATTTTATTAAATGAAAGAAAAATAAATAAATGTAAAATATTACAAGAAAAAAAGGAAAAAACCAATGTAGGAATCTAGCCTTCTATCTTAATCATCAATATTGTACTTAGATTTCTTTATTCTACTTAAATTTCATTGCATTCATCCATTCTGTGACCATGCCCCAACCTCTTAATATTCCTCTACTTGAAGGACGATATCAAAGCCCTTCAAGAAGTGTCTCTAAATCTGTGCTATTAGAATCAGATTTATCCTATTGATTCTCTTTTCCATTGACAAGAGAAGAATCTCTTATAACTGGAGTCCTCATCCTCTTGACCTCTATTACTACAGCCTGAGAAGGTATCTTATGAGTCTCATCCAGAGAGCCCGGAATTGTACCTTGCATCTTAGTGGCATCATCAATATGTTGATCAGAGGAAGGAGCAGTTTTAGTAGAAATAGGTTCCTTAATCACCAATGAAGGCACAACCAAAGGATTTTTCTTCTTTTAGAAAAAAATATGAAACCCCTTATTATCCACAATGGTTTTTGAAGAAGCATGAAATTTTTTAGAAATAACTAGAGACATAGATTCCAAAATTTTCTTACCCTTTTGGATACTTGAAGTAATCATCCTTTCATGTAAAAGATGATGATAAACTTTGTCATGAATGTACTCTACAATCACTTATTCATCACATAAGATGTCATCATGCCCTGGAATTTGAAGGGATGAATTTTTTTGAATTTTCTTCAAATCTACACACTTTACTTGGATATAAGTATTGACATTTTCGACATTCACCTATTTAAAAAATATGGCAGCCCAAAACTTTATCATATTCTCATAATTATAGGCATATACATTAGGTGAGTTAGTTGACTTAACAACCACAGGTTTGAATATATCCTTAGGAACAAGTCGCTACACTTATTTATTTCGTTTGGAATTATCAGCAGTAATGTAGAGTCCATCATCAACCTTGCAATGATCATTTCAATCCTCGGGCTAGTGTAATTGAATATCATCCTTCCGGGAAGGTGTTGTTTTGTTCATCTTAAGAAAATTTCTCATCTCATGTCCACACAAAGAACATAAGATAAGAACTATTTAACACCTATATATAGATGAATCGTGACCTATAATATTACAGTCTTTATAGAATTTTGTAATTTTTTCATAAATGATCTTCAAGTAAATAATGTCCTTGTCAGTTGCAAGAATAACCATATCAAGTAGGGTCAATCCTAGTTCAACATCAACTAATAACCAAGCGAAGTTACCAAACCTATCCGCTTTTATTTCCTTGTCAATTTTGATCAGTATGAAAATTGATAGTTCTATATCATAAAACAATTTTTGGTAGTAGAGTATCCAATTTAACTCCTAAACCCTTACCCAAATTTGGGTAGTGGTGTTACCAACCTTAAATGGATTGAATTTTTTATCCCATTCATGAAGTAAAAAATCATAGGTTTGAGAGTAATGGAACAAAATACTCAAGCCAAAACTTTCAGTTCGTCAATGGGGAATAGAATATGGATGTATCCCCATCCTAGAAAGACACATTTCCATGATGAAAATCCCAAAATTGACCAATTTAGCTCTTTTATTTCATCATTTTTTAGATTCTGAGATCTTTTAGGAAGAAATAATCGAGAAATGATAAAGAACTCACCCATTTATGCCGCTTTGAAATAGAATTCGGGTCCTCCTTGATGTGCACAATGTTCACTTTTCTTCGAATGAAAGAATAAGGAACACCTTTGAAACTAGAAAAGTGTTTATTTATAGAATTTACCTCATCAGGAACACCATGCCTCACTTGGGTTTGATTCTCCATCCCTATAGTGAAACCATGACCACCTTCCGTATTGCTCAACACCGCCAGCCTAGATGCATCTATTTCCTGAAGAGTATGATCTTTGTCATTAGATGCCTTCATGGTATGACTCAAAATAGCCTTCTTGACCACCACTGCATCAGATCAAGGAAAAATATTCATGTTTCTATTATACCCATGTGTCACAATTAATCCTTCCAGAACGAGACCTCTGCTCCAGCCAGAACATCTAAGACATCTGACAGACAAGCCATTTACGATGATGGGCGCAAAACCAGTTTGTGGCCAAAGAAATGAGGGATCATCCTTGATTGAAACCCTATGTCTTAGTGGAACCATCACTGGAACCCTCCCACACCCGTATCATTCTCCCATCATTCCCATATTTGGTATTATAATTGGACATTTATTTTTGGATTACATTGTAACGGTTACACTTATGTCACTATTCAATTTTACACTTATAATTACTCTCTCATTAGACCAAGGAATAACTTTATTTGTGTCCACATGAAACTTATGACAACCTTTGGGTTTCCTCCTATAATTACACTCTCATTAGTGTTTTATTCCCCAATTGTTTTTCCATCTTACGGTGATCGAGGACGTACTTCAAGCCTTGTGAGAAATCAACTCAGGTGACATGGAAAGTTTAACTTAGTTCATTCATCAAATTTATTTTGTTGTTGTTTTCAATAAAGTAATGAAATAAAAGAACATGTATTGTACAATTTCTATTATAATGAAATTTTTATTATAGTGAGATCTCTAGTCTTACACTATCAATGTGATTTTATTTTTATAAAAAACATGTAAAACATGAATTCCTTATAAGTATTTCAAATCAAACACATATTTCCCTAATAATTTGAAAAAGATCATCAAATCCTCCTTAAAATTTTATAATTTTACTTTTCATATTCATTTTAAATAGAGTTATATTTTTAAAAATTCAGATTATATTTTAATTTTAAATAAATTTATTTTTCCATATTTTAAGGAATGAAATTATTCACAAAAATAACACAATTAAAAAATAATTATAATTAAAAGAAGTAATAATGATGAAATTTTCCTAAAAATACATGATTTGGATATTCAATTGGATAAAATGAGTACCAATAAAGAAATAAACTATATAGTGAAATACATAGCCTGAGAAACCATGAATTTATTGAAATTCAACCATTGTGGGTTAATTACTTTAATTTGATTCTGAATATCTTTTATGACATTACTAATACCAAAAATTATCTAATTAAGTTGTGTTATAACCTTTGGGATAATATAAATTACACTATTATAACCATATTTTAAATACCTTGGTCCAAAGATGGGTACATGCCAAAAGTAACTAAGTACCCACCCAAATGAAAATGAGAGCATTTTCTGAAATCATAACTATCCTTCCATGTTATAAAATCTAGGAATTTTTTTAATTTTTTTATAATAAGGAATCTAAGGTGCCCTAACTCCCAATTCCCCCTACACTAACTAGGCCTTCAAAACCAATGACTAATGAAATTAAAAAAATCAATGACTTACTATAATAATCGATAATCCATTACCAAAACATCAAAATATAATCTATTTTTGGAACACTTCCCAACAAATTCCAACAAATTATCATCATCACTTATATCTCTTGATTGAACCCAAATACCAATATTACTATATTAACACACAAAATACTTCCTATAAAAACTTTGAAACTAAAATATCATAAATTATAACCAAAACATAAATTCCAAATTTTGTAAGATCACATTCATAAAAAGTAAATAAAACCTTTCCAAACCAAATTTCATATCACATAACTAGACCATAAAAATTTACTAAAATCATATTTAACTTCCAATAACCTAATAACATAACTACATACACATCAAATTTCAAAAGAATAACTTAAATGGGGTTCCACAAAAACTATTTTATGAGAATAATAAAAAAAATTAACGATGAATAGAATCAGTGGAGAAATAAAAATAAACAAGATTTTAAATGCATACCTATAGTTTTGAGGGTCTTAATTAATAAAAAATGTTTGGAAAAGTCACAACTGAGATACACTAGAAGTGGGGTTCGATGAGGTGACAATTCAGTTTAGTGAGGTAGTGGGGGAGTTGGTAGAGGGGTTCAGCAAGGTGGAAGTGGGGTTTGATGGGATAAATAATAGCGGGAATACTGTTCGACAAGAGTGTTCGCATGACAACACTAGTGTGGTTCAGTGAGAGTGGTGACATGGTGGTAGCAGGGTTCAGTGAGAGCTGTAGTGCAATAGTTGTCAGCTTCCATGAGAGCTTGACGGTGTGTAAGATATGACAACCAGTTAGGGTTTAAAAAAATGGATTAGGATTCTATCATTGTTTTAAAAAAATTCACAGATAAATATTAGTTTTATCAGTGCCAAAATTGAAAGCACTGATAAAACACCTCTTTATCAGCACTTAAAAAGCACTGATAAAATGTGTATTTATCAGCACTAAAATTATAGAAATGATAAAGGATATCTGTATGAGTGATAAAAAAGTACTAATAAAGATCTAATGTTAATAATTTATTTATATTATTATATATATTCATAAAATTATATATATATATAAAACATATATATATATATTTATATATAATTATAACTATAAATAAATATATATTTATCTATAGATATATATAATAAATATTTTTATATATTTATATATAACAGTATATATATATATAATTATGAAATAATAATCAATATAATTATTATAATTATAATTATAATTATAAATAAATATAGACATATTTAAATAATTAAAAAATTAAAATAAATATATTTTTTACAATTTTATATTTTTTACATAAATTTATATTGAATTATAATTATGATGGAGGAATGATAGAAGACCAGACTAGGACCTTGAGCACTCGTTCCTATAAAGAACATCCCAAAATTTTCATTATTGTTTCCTATGTTTCGAGTCATCGGATTCCAAATCAAAAATAAAAGTAATCAAAAGTGTTGTGAGGGGATGAATCACTTGGTCTTTAGTTGTTCTATGGATTTTCAGGTGGACCATTTTCCCTAATTAATGGCCAAGTTCCACAAAGGTTTATCATATTAGGCACACTCGCACACATCTCAGCTTCATCTGGAGTTATCTTAGAAAGGTTGTAACTCTATAGGGATTCCTTTATCATGCACATCTCATTTATAAAAAGTATGAAACCCTCAAAGGAAACTGATTTGATTTTAGAGATTTGGGGTTCTGATGATTTCAAAAGTGTATTGATCAATCGATGATTTTTTCAACATCTTTTCACTCTCTTGAACTAAGAGGAAAATCTTGGGTGTTTGGTTTGGTCAACCTTAAGACATGGATTTTGATGATTCATAATTGGTCTTAAAATTTTAATTTAAAATATTTTTAGTAAACTTGTGCTCAAGTTTTGTTCAAGATTCTTGGATTAATTTTGTCTTATGGAAGTCATAGAAATTGTATAATATCACCTCTACTATTGGAATCCTGGTTAGGATGGATACAACCATCGAAATGGTTTTTTATGTATATTTTTCTTGGGTTCTAGTAGAGATTGATCTAAGATCAATTTTAATAGAATAATTATTACTCTCCACTCCATAGGATGAAATATATTTTAATATTGAGTATGAAAGGATTATACCATTATGTGATGTTTGTGGCATAATTCCTCAAAAGAAATCATCTTCAAAAATAGAGGTATTATGCTCAAACGGTCACATGAGAGGGCATGAATATCTTAACTGTGATAAGGATAAAATGTTTGGTGTCGGTCATGATTAAAGCAAGGATGATGTTGACACTATTCCTCCCATAATGGAGGACCAACCTCATTAAGGGCCCCATTACTATAGAAGTCTTGTTTCCCAATTGATTCTTCTCATAGAAAGTTGGAGTGACCAGTGAATGATAACTCCAAAATTGTTCCCTACATATAGATTGGTTCCTATTTGATGGAATACTCTAAAACCAAAATGGTTTGGGATGATGTTATTGATGAGGATATAGTGCCTATTACAATGGTCTCTTTTATGGATGCGTTGTACAAGGGACCTATTAAGGGAAATGATAATGTTGGTTCTGTTAATATCCGCGATGATTCAGAAACTTCAATTCAAAATGACGTGGACTTCAATTTATTTCAAGAGGGGATGATTACCCACAGAAATAGAAAATTAAAGTCTAAAATTAAAGATACCACTTCAATAAAAGCAATGAAAAAATGATATCCTACTATACATATACCTGTTAAGCCCACTATTGACAATGGAAATCATTTGATATCAATTGATTTTTTGAGTCTCATGGAAAGGAGAAAACACACAACTCTCCAACATTTTATAGAGTACTTATTGATGAAAATATTAGTGGTAGGGATGGGAAAGTATCTGAAATCACAATTGGGGTTAATGCTATTGTGGAACCTAATCCACTTTCTATTCCCATGGAATATGGAATGAAGACTATAAGGATGTATGATGGATCAATTTAGAATGTGATTTACTAGAATAAATCTATTTAGCTAACTCCTGGAGTGACTCCAATGTATGGGAAGATACATAATGCAGTTGTGTCTACACATTCGTCTGGTGATATTACTACCCTTTTGGCTAATAACTCTTCTCTTTTACAACTTCTTCCCATTTTTATAGTGAAAATTATTTTCATTCAACTGGAAAAATGGTTGATGAACCATCCAAAGGTTTGAAGATTAAATTAGAAGATGACACAAAAACTCTAGTTTCATGGGTAAGAAAGACAAAAGACACGGGTAAATATGTTATCTCTTCTTATATCACCAATCCTCATGCGAAACAAAATCTCAAAATTTATTATAAAAATACTTTTGATCTGCTTTCCTATGGAAGTACTGAAGAGGAAAGAGTAAGAAATGATCATGGGCCAGTTGTTATTAAAAATATGGTGATCAATTATGATGAGCACTTAGATGATGGCGGTGGGCCATGGATGCCTGTAAAAACATAGAGAAGATGGAAACATCCTCGTGGTTGGGGCAGACGTGTTGCTCATCATATCATGAGTACTAGATATTGAGCCATTTGATTCCTACTTTCTTTTTATGACTTCTTTTGTCTATAGAACTACGATGTGTGTATGTCCCTCCTCCCTTTTCTCTTTTATTTAATAAAGAGGCCTTTGGAGCCTAAATCTTTAAATATATATATATATATATGTAAATAATTATAAGATTATAATAAATGTATTTATTATATTTATTATATTTATAATTTTATAATTTTATATAATAATTATATTAATTATATATATTTATAAAATTATAAATATAATAAATATAATAAATATTTTTATTATAATTTTATAATTATTTAAATAAATAAATATTTATATGTATTTATAACTATAAATAAATAAATACTTATTTATAATTATAAATTATAATAAATATATTTATTTTATTTATATTATTATAATTCTATATAAAAAAATATTTATCATAATTTTATAATTATTAAAATATATTTATATATAATTATAATTATAATTTTATTTGTATATTTATAAATATTTGTATATATTTATAAATATATTAATAAAATTATATTTATTAATATAATTATAAATAATATATATATATATTTATAATTATTTTATAATTATTTAAATATATATGTATTTTTTTATAATTATAATTATAAATAAATATTTTTATATATTTATAAATATTTTTATATCTATATGTTTATTAATATATAAATATATATATATTTATAAAATATAATAAATATATTTATTATAATTTTATAATTCCTTGAATATAAATATATATATATATAATTATAATTATAAATTAATATATTTTTAAATATTTGTATATAATTATAATTATATATATATTTATAAACTAATAAAAAATTTATTTATTTTAATTTTATAATTATTTAAATATATATATATAGTTATAATAATTATTATAAATAAATATATTTAAAAACTATTTATATATAATTAAAAATTAATAATTAAATATACCATAAATATATTTATTATTTAAATATATTTATTATAATTTTATAAGTATTTATGGTAACTTAATAAGTTAATGGGTATTGCATGGATGAATCATACATAATATTGAATAGATTATAAAAAATGACTCATCACATATATATGGAATGCATTATTAATAAGGGTGTCAATATGTAAATGAACATTCAAGAATCATAAATATATAACATCTGCAAATGTCATCATAATATTGGTAATCTTAAAATTTTGAACATATAGAGCCACAATCATGTCCAAAAATAAACTTATGAACATATAAGTTCAATTATACATACTCACACATTTATTTATGAACATAAATAATGCCCATAATGTCCATGAATATCATCATTAACCTTGATTTATATATATTTATTAACCAAATTCATTAGTGACATATATTTATTTATATAATTATAATTATTAATATATATATTTGAAAACTATTTACATAAAATTATAAATATATAATTATTAATATAATAAATATATTTATTATTTAAAAAATGTATTACAATTTTATAATAATTTAAATAAATAAATATTTATTTATAATCTTAGAAATTATTTTTTAAAACATTATATATATATATATATTTGAATTATTAAGAAATATATATTAATTATAAGGTTCCTTTTTAATTAATGTTTACAAATAAACATTATTTTTTAATATAAATATAATAATTTAATATATATACAAATATATTAATAATATTTTTTATTAAAAACTTTTATCAGTGTTAAGAATTGCTTTGATAAATATATTCTTTATCAGTAATTTTTGTAGCACTGATAAAATTTACCTTTATTAGTACTTTTAGCTAGCGCTGATAAAAGTGTGGATTTTATCAGCGCTATCTTCTTAGCACTGATAAAAGCCGATGTATCCCTTACTCAGGTATGTGGTAGTGAAAATACATGGCCTGTGTTCCTGGACAACAACCAAGTAGTTTGAGATTTTCCTGAAACTGAAGAAAACTTCATGTGTCTCGCCTGCCCTACCTCTTCCATTATTTCCACCTCAAATTGCACCAGGGTGTGTGAATCTATGGTAGACCATGCTTGATCCATCACTGGTGGCTGGATTCCGACCATCCAAACCCTATGTGGGACATCCCATCACACTACACCACTCATGTGGATGAAATATGAATAATCGGCCTCCAATCCATGTCACTATCACCTAAAACCCACATCACACCAAAATCATTCCTCATAACAACAATCTGCATGTATTGAACACGTCCTAAATGAATCTAGGGGTCTTCTCATGCGTTAATCCCACCCAAAAATTTCATACCATGACATTGTGGTCTAACAATGAAGAACACAAGGAATGGTGGGTAAAATGCATAAGATAAATGTGAATCCATCATTGGATGGTGTAATATTTTCCAATGATCATAAGGTGTAGAACCATGTGTGGGATCAAGTCATAGAAAATATAAATTGGGTTTAAAACTCAATTTATATTTGGGCTCATGTGAGTGATATAAATAATTGAGATTCATAAAGAAGATATAAAAATCCCTAACTATCAAATCAAATAGGGTGAAAATCCATAAAATAAAGTTAAATACATTGATATTGGATTGATCATTGGTGAAGAACATGTCTGCTAGAAATGGAGAAGAATATCTATGGGGTTTTCCATCCATCTCATAGTTCACCTCAATCTATTCATTATCGTTCTTCAATCTTGATCCACCAATGAATAATTCTTCCTCCTCTCTAATATCCTAGGATCATGTTAACCACCCTATATATTTTATTTTAAAACACATTTATATAGGGGGGTTAGTTTTAGTCCTAAAATAAATAAAAATAATAATTGATTTATTAATTTACTTAATATACCCACCAACGACCGTCTTCTATAGAACACACAACGCCAACTAACTTTATATCACGCTTTGGGTAAATCCCATGTTCTAGAATCAATTGTGCTCTCATATTTCCCATCTGAGGTTTCAAAAAATTAGAAATCCATTTGAACTAAAAATATAGTCATGTGTTGTTTAATATATATTAATATGTTTATATATAAATTCTAGGGTCTTATAACACCCAAACACCACACCAACTCTGAGGGAAAATCGAAAGATATATATATAAATATTTAATGGAATAAATCCTCAAAACTGGATTCATTATAGTATAGAACCCGTGTGTATAATTTTATTTTATATAATTTCACTTAAACAATACTTTTGTTCCACTCACCTATGTAATAGTTATAAAACACATGTTAAAAAATGTTTTTCCAAAGGCATATTGAGTTAGTTAAAGATGAAGCTAAGGTATAAGCTTTTCAAGATAAAACCCAGATGAAACCAACATATAAGATACATAGGTAGAAAATTGGGATTCCACAACTCATGCTAAGAATGGCATAATGTGTTTATCCCAAGTTTCTTAGGTTGATTTATTTTCTTCTCAATAAATCAACCATTAGATAAAGCTCATTATTCTATCATTTATTTATTTTATTTTATTTCTATCTTTTGCATTATTTATTTTATAGATGCAAGAAGGTGATCAAAAAAAATAAATGTACTAATATGAAAATATGGAATTAAAAGAAATAGTTTAAGAATAAACGTTTTATCATAATATGGTTAATACCTAAATTAAAATATACTATATATTAACAAGACATTTAAAATATAAAATAATAAAATTTACGCATAATAAAATATATCCCTTGTCTTAATATTATGTCATACTAAGCCTTTCATTACTTGATTAGGAATGAAAACTATATAAATAAGTTTTTGGAAAACCCATGTTGGGATAATTACTTTAACTTTTGAGTTATTATTAAAGTTTTAGGTTCACCTAACCAATTTATATCAAGGATTAGTAGATCATGATAGACTTGATTTAACTTAGAGGAAAGTGATGAGGAAATACAAGTAAGATATTCTGGATTAGGGGGTCCATTTAATGTATCAAGGAGCTACAAGAACATATTTAGACATACATTCCTACCTAAATTACTTAATGTAATTGACCAAGACCTTGATAAGGTTATAAGAAGGTGCATATGTATCCTTTCCACTAGAATGTTTGAGAAACTAGATATTTTGAGTTCAATGGTGAGGGTTGTTGGGACTTGTGATCAAGTGAAGTTCTCATAATACGTACTTTTAGTATTGCAGAATAATGAAAATATCATCCTCCTTATTATCCCTACGACCAATTTTGAAGAAATACCATATCATTACCAGAGGTAACATCTAGGAATGGTTTAGATGACTATATGTAGTGTTTCACCATGATTCAAAATATTTCATGCTTGAACCGTTAATTTCATATTCACCATCTAAGGAGGTGATTAATGATAAGTTCACTATCTATAATGAACATCTGAGCAATATCGCTAAATGTAAGTGTTTAATGCTTGTATACATGTCATAAAGACATATATTATTATAGAAAACTCCAGTATCTATGTGGTATTTAATAAGAGAGATCTAGATAAGAATAGTTTTACATATCCAAGACACTAATTTTGATTAAATTTGGATAAAATGTTTTAGTTGGGCCTCACATATTCAATCTCATTGGCAACAATGATTGCTTAGAGTATCTAGGATTTATGTTGCATGACAAATTGTGTACTGATCTAATTCTTCATCACTCCATTAGTGATTATCTATTTTTGTTGTCAATTTCAATATTAAATACATTGAGAAGTCCCTCCTATATTTTATCACATTACTTCTCTACGTTTGATAAGGATATAAAGTGTGAAAATCCTTCTATCCTTATAGTGAATAAAAGGGAAGGTCAGGGAAATAGCACTAAGTCCAAATATTCTTTACAATTACCTTACCAAAAGATAAATATCAAGGGTAATGAAATAGAATGGTATGTTATCTTTTTTACCATGTGTAAAAATGGCCACTGGAAGAAAAAATACACCATGGAAAAAATCAAGGGGAAGCTTCAAGTGCATTTGTTATCAAGGAAAATTTATCTATTTCTACAAATTAGGTATTATATATATATATATTATTTGGTTCTCACATATATAATAAAATATAGGAACCAATTAGATTATAGAATATATCTTGTGGTTAGGTATATTTATGCGTAGAAAATTGAGCCAGATTTGCAGTAATGGTTATCTGGGACTACCACCTCACTTTTCCAATAAGAATTATCTTGGAATTAATAGATTATTAGTATGTGCCTTCACTCACCAAAAACTCATATCTATATCCATACATGAGACAAATGGATTGATTTTCAAAATTGGTAATAAATTTTTCTTCATTTATAAATAAATCACATATTAAGGTAAGGATTATTTAAATGAAGGTATCTACATGTTGGATTACAAGAGCTAAGTAATGATTATTGATAACAAAACTAGTTCACATGACTCATAACACACCCAACTATGGAATCACCGAATAGATTATGTAAATGAAAATCATTTGACCGAATTAAACCAATATCGATATTTAGATTCATTTGAACTAAATACACTTGGTATATATCACACATGTTTACAAAGAAAAATGGCTAAATCCCCATTTATTTGAAAAGATTAAAAGGACAAAGAGCTTCTTGAATTAGTTTATAAATATTTTTGTGGACCATTTCTAGTTGAATCAAGGGGTGGGTAATCATATATCATAAATTTTATAGATGTATTTAGTATATATAGACATGTCTACTTGATAAGGTATAAGTTGGATTCCTTTAATAAATTCAAAGAATTCAAGAATGAAGTTGAGATCCATATTCATAATAATATTAATATACATAACTCAAATATTTGTGGATAATATATTAATCAAGGTTTGATCAATTATGAGTCATGAGATTCTTCCATTATCCTTATTGGGATACACATTGTATATAGTAGTATACATACAAAACCAAGTGTCATCTAAAGAGGAAAATGGTATTCCATACCAATTATAGAGTGGAAATAGACCCATAGTTCCACATATATATGTGTGAGGATGTGAAGCATTTGTTAAATCCTTTTCAAGAAACAAAATTCCACCAAAAGGCATAAATTTTACCTTTATAGGGAACCCTAAGAAAACAAGGGGATATTACCTATAAAACCATTAAAAAAATGTATTTATGGAATGAATCAAAATATTCCTTTAAATAGAGAACTTGTATAAAAAAGATATTGGGAAAAAGTTAGAATTTGAATAATTCAAAGATAAAGGTACACAAGAATTGGAATAGGAACAAATTATAAAAATCCCTATAGAAGAATAATTTTTGGAGAAACAGGTAATATGTAGGAATATAATAGAGGTTATAGAACCTGAAAGATATGGTTTTCTACTAAAATAATATGGTGACTCATTTTTAGTTGATAATAATGATCATGTAACCTACAAGGAAGAAGTAAGTAGCACATATGTTACAAAGTGGCAAGAAACATTGAATTTTAAAATGTATTCAATATATCAAAAACTTGTATTTATTTTGGTAGATCCTCCAGTGGATGTAAAGCCTATTGGAATTAAATGGGTATTAAATAAGAAGAAGGAAATTTATAGACACACCAGTACTTATGAGGAAATACCGGTTGCAAAAGGGATCAAACAGCATCAAGTCATAAACTATTATGAAACCATTTCACCAATTGAAATACAAAAGTCCTCAAGAATTATACTTTACATATTATCTTACAATGACTATAGTATTTGGAAAATAATTGTAAAAAATACATCCTTAATGTTAACCTTGATGAAGATATCTTTATGACACAACAGAAAGTATTTTTGACTCTAAAAGATTCCAAAAAGGTATAACAATTACAAATATACATTTATGGATTAAAAAAGAATCTACGTTATGGAACACTTTGTTTGTTTAAGACATAAAATAATTTAGTTTCAGAAATAATGATAATGATCCATGTATCTATATGACATTTTGTGGGAGTACATTCATTTTATTATTAGTTTATGTCAATGACATACAACTTATTAGAAATTAAATACTAGTATTACAAAATATTAATACTTAGTTAAATACATGATTCTCCATGAAGTACTTTGGTAAAGAAACATATATTCTTTGTATCAAGATCCAACATGATATATTCAATAGTATACATGGTCTAAGTCAGAGTAAATACATTGGTAAGATACTAAAGAGATTCATTATAAAAAAAAATCCAAGAAGGGATTGTTTCTAGTGTCAAATGGCATTTATATTTCCTAGAAAATTTGTCCAATAAAGATGAGTAAATATAATGGATGGAAATTATTCCATAATAATCTTTGATTGGGATAGTAATGTATGATATTATATGTAATAGGCCATAAATTCCCAACCTATTATGTTTGGTAGGATGATGCCTAGATGACCCAGGTGACCGCTATTGGTTAGAAATCAAAAATATTCTAAAATATATGAGATGAACTAATGATGTTTTCCTAGTTTATGGAGGATTTAAGGCACCAATCAGTATAGGATATGAAAATTCTAGTTTTCAAATAGATCATGGTGATCTGAAATCATAGTTTTGATACATCTTCACCCTCAATGGTTGTGTTTTGAGATAAATGAACTCCAATAAATCTATGGCTGTAGATTCTAAATTATATCCTAAGTACAGTAGGATTATGATGTTACTATAAAAGTAGTTTAGATATATAATTTCATTCTAGATAATAACATGATACCTAGAAATAAATTCTATATTATAATCTATTTTAATAATATTATAGTGGTGGCTCCTGAAAAATTGATTAGGTCGCATCAATGGATGAGGAACATACTTCAGAACTATCGTCACTTGCGGTATTCTTTTTATAGAGGTGAATTTTCAATGAGAAGGGTATACATGGGTTAAAATATGGAATATCACTTAACTAAAGGATTAAATCATAAAAAACATGATCTTTATGTGATGAATAGTATACTAAAAGTCATTGGTAGTTCGCTCTAGTCCTAGTGGGGGTCTGTTGGGTTTGGTATTCTAGAACCAAAAATTTGTACTTTATATTACATGTATATTCAATTAAGGGAATATTAATAAATATCTTATTATATACTATTAATTATTATGTATGTATTTAATATAATAATTCCCAAGAGAATCTATCAAATTAAATATATAACATAATTTTCCCATTGTGATGCAAACCTTGAAATTCAATGATGATGTCATTAAAACTAGTTCTATATTTTAATAAGATTCCATGATGGGGAATATATTATGTTTATTGCCAAGTGTGAGTTTTCATAAGCATATGAGACTTCATCTCATGAAGTTTTCACTTGGTAATCTCCATGATGAGATATTATGAGATCAAACTCAGTAGTAGGAGTTACACACGTTTATGTGTCATTAGATATTCCAAATATGTGAATGTTTTCAATGGTCCTTAGACTTTAAGATAATTATTAAAGCATGTCATGACTCAATAACTTATATTTACTGACTAAAACCTTAATGCCTTATGTTTATGGGATGTAAATTATATTGGGTTCATTACAAAGGACATGTATGAATAAGTCAAAGATGGATTTTACCTTTCTATATTTATGGAAGTGGAAATATCAAAGCTTTAATAGAAATAGAACATGTTCATTAAATTTCATAGCTATGGTGTAACGATGAGTTTATTTCACATAGTTAAAGAAAGGTTTATGAAGCATACAGGTTTATCAAACTGGTGTGAAATATTCTTGATGAGATACTATAATAAATTAATTATATTACATAATTAGTTCTTTCATGCGGTTATCGACGTCGAGATATTTATATCTTTCTCTTAGGTACCTTGAACCATTTCTTAACAGTTTTCTGGGACTTTAAGAATTCCCACATAATGACCACGATAAAAAAGGCCAAATGGTCACACACAAATTATTTCCATTGATCTCAGGTAACTTTTTTTTTATGAATTTAATTATTGGAATAAATATTTATCTCAATGCCGAGGAATAATTTTATTCATAATTAATGATCACATAAATTAAATAATTATTTATTCATAAGGTAAATGTAAAATTACATAGATATATGAAATTTATTTATTTATTTAATATTTAAAAAATATTTATTTTCTATAATGTGAAGATAATATTTATTTTATGATTATATATTTAATTAAATATTTATTCAGGTATTCAAGAAATTCCAAGGTGGATGAGAAAACAAAGATCATGTCTAACAATAAATATTAATTTTAAATCTGGTAAAATAATATTTATAATTTCACTAGCTATCACACACAACATAATAAAAATAATATATAATTATTTTTAATACAAGAAATGGGTCATACATGGGTTTTAAATTTTATTATGGGAACTTTATTAAATAACTAAATTATAAACCCTAAACCTATGCATATAATGTGTCCACAAATATATTCTAAGAGAGGTTAATCAAGAATCACTATGCACAAAAAATTTCTCTCTAGAATCAACCCCTTACTTATTACATTCTCTTATGAGTGAGAAGATCAAGATAATTTCTTCAATACTGATGATACATGAAGCAATAAATATTAAAAATTCAAGATGTTCAATAAATCATACTATCACCCAATGATTCATCAATGTTATTTGGAGATTATATGATCATGTGTGGTTCACCACTAGAAATATTCTACACATGGATTATTACACCCCCATTGTCACAATTTTTATCATCTCTTGTTAATTTTAGACATGAAGGCTTTAGTTAAATTTCCCTGTAGTTCCATCTAGGAACTTGAAAATTTTTGAGACTTTCCTTCTGTACATGGTGAAGTTTCACAATTAATGGGGAATTTCGTAGCCTACTTTCTTGGGGAGCCATTTTAGTTCATTGTATAATGTATTGGGTTTTTTATAACTAATTTTTCATTGTTAATTCGAAATGATGGGGCCCCTTGTTGAAACTGTGTGGGGTCCTTGGAGTGTCTGAGGTGTGGCGCATGACTTGTGAACAATGTGTTAAAGTATAAGGTAAGTGTGCATTTGGATCTGTAGTTCTTGTTAGAACTATTTTAAAGGATTTTAAACAATTTAAAAACCATACAGGTCACCCTTGGAGGATGTTAGAGTCTTGGGGTTGTTCTAGAGTGAGGAAAATGGTTTGGGAAACCATGATACCTCTCAAGAGTAATAATAAAGCTTAATGTTTTTTTGATCCAGTGGTTCTTACATGGTAGGCACATAGATTTCTTAATCATGCGACAAAACCATGTGTGTTTTCCACGTGTTTATAAAATTGGGTTTCGTCCATTTTACCCATCTCTTTTTTAAGGGTCTTCCACCCCTATTCTCCCACTCATGCATTGTCCGACCATCTTGGAATCAAGGAGTAGTTATAACCTTCACCACCTTGGATTTTTTTCTTTCGTTGGTGTTTTCCAAGTGGATTTGAGGTGATTTTATCATATCTTTTCCTCGTCATTTCTTCTTCCACTCTTTTCTATTGGTTTTTATCCCCCCCTGAACCTTAGTTATTATGTGTCTTGATTTTATGGTTCCTATTGGTTCTAATGATGGATATTTTGGGGTCTAGGGGATGTAGGTACTATTTTTAGTTTTTTAGGTATGTTCACCATTGAAGGAAACTTGTTTTAGGACGTTTCATATTTTATCACTTCATTGAGGTAGGTGTTACTATGAAATTATTTTGTTTGGGATTTTTTTGGAATGATTTCACTTTATAAATTCCATTTTTATGAAATTATAACTTTATATGATATTCTGGTGGTGTTTCAGAACCATCTATTTGTGTTTTTGAGATTGGAATAAATTATTGTTCATGAGAAACACATGTTTTCATGTTTTAAATGCATTGTTTCAATATGAAAAGATTTTGTTAAATACCCTTGTGGGTTTTTAAATGGTTTCTAAGATGGGTAGTTTTTTTTACCTGATTTTTGTATTCAATGAGTGAATACAAAGGTTTTAAAAAAGGGATTTGATTTTTAACTATGGTGTGGACCTCAAAATTATTTCTAAAATAGGTTTTTTATGTATTTTGAATTGTTTTATGGAAGGTTTTTTTCATTTATACCCATTTGAAATTCCATGGTGGCTTTTCTAAATGTTCAAATAGTAAGTGGTTGGAACTATGACCACATTTTGGTTTTCATAGAGAAAGACCATTGTCAACGGGTGAATTTGAAATGTTTTAAATGTTTTGGTGATTCAAAAATTGTGTTTAGAAAGTGTTTTTATGAAATTAAAAAGGTATTGTATGTATGATCCATGATTTGGTATTAAATTCCCATTTGTAACTTTGGTGTTAAATGGTGTGAAACCCTCATTATCCCCTTGTTATTCTTGTAATACTTTGATGACTTGTTGCACAGTGAGGATATTTTTATATTTTATTACATTGAATATGCATTTTATGTTTATTGTTGTGTATGGGGAAGATTTTTTGAGGGAATGAGGTGGTGCATGTGTTGTTTTATATTACCATTCTCTATCCTCAAGTAACAAAATATTTATTGTGAACAAATAATTTGACTTGTTATGTTACACCATAAGAAATGGGGTAGGTGGATGAGGTAGTTGAAGCCCCAACCTAGGTTAGTGATTAAGAGTGTTTCCCCTAGGATTTAGTGAGCTCATCGTGGGAACTTTCCCCTTTAACACCATGTGTTCTCATGGGTTGTTGGCGACCGAGAGTTCCACAGTGGGACCTTCAGTGTCTTAGGAGGACCATGTGACCCTCCACCTAGTTGTACTAACATTATGTGCTATATTTTATTCTAGGGTCATTTTGAGTCCCACTAATGGTCATTTAGATCCTATTGGATAGTACCATGACACTAGGATCCTTCAAATCATTTAATGGGATTTCCTTAGTTATTTGCTTATATCCTCTATGTCTTGGATTATTTCTTGGGGCCTTTTATGCTTGTGTTTCATTTTTTTATAGATTGTGGTAGATGTGGGGTGACTCATTGTGATGCTTGGACCATGTGAGTATTTAGTCCTCTCCATTGAGAAATGATTTTTTAAGTAAGTGTTGCAAAACCAATTTTGAAATTAAATTCTCATGTGTGTGAGTCATTTAATGTAGATTTCAAAACTGGGAATTGATCTAATGATGGATTTTAATGAAGAAATGTTTTAAGGTAACTTATTTCAAATAGAAAAAACACATGTTCCTTATTTTGAGAAATTTTAACAATGATTTTGGTTTTTAAATATATTGGGATGATAATTTTTTTCCAAAATGTGTGGGTTTTGTTTTGGGAAACAAAGGGGAGTTGTTTTGGAATTCATGTATGGAATTATTTTGATTTCCATTCATCACATATATATATATATATATATAACTTACTCTCTAAATTTATTTTCAAAACATATTCTGTGGATTTTCTTATGAGATTAATTTCATTGTTTTAGTGGGTTCTATTAACCTACTAGGATTTTTAGATCACACCTATATCATTTTAGGTTCTATGTTCTTGTTTGGATCCTTATAGTTTATTGTGGATGATGTGAGGTTAGTTGGGAGGTGGTGTGAAACTTGGGGTTGCTGGTGATGGTTTGTGATTTGATCACGTTGGTTAGTAGTTTTATTTTATCCAGTTATATTTTTATACCTTTTTCTCTATTTAGTTATATCACTTTGTTTATGGATTTTATTTAAGTATATGAAAATGGGTTAGATCATGGTAGTTTGTTGTGAACTTTTATTCCTGATATTTATTTATTTATTCAACTTTCATATCTTTGATTCAGAAAATAATATTTCCCAAAGGATTTCTTATAATACCTAGGCACTTGTTGCCAGCCCATGGAGATTGGGAATTCCTTTCAGTCCTTGTGGAGAATTAGGTCGAGTGTTGGGTAGGATGAAAACAAAGTCCAATTAAATAAAAAATGGTATCAAAGTATTTAGGTTTTCCTTGAGTAGGAACATATATTATTTTTGTAACCAATTTTATGTGGGGATGTTCTATAGAAGGGAGACTAAGTTTTTCAAAGCATAAGAGGTAAGGATGGTGGAGTCTGGATATCTCTTACCCATCACGAACCTTAAACTACTATGGGTTGTGGGGTTTCAAATTTTAAATTAGTTAATACTTTTTGGTGTTTTGGGTGATTTTTATTTGATTTATGTTTTGTGCCCCCATTGATAATGTTAATGATATTGGGGGTCTCTTGCTATTATATGGGTTTAAAGGATATAACTTGAGATTATTGGTTAGATTTCATTGCCTATAAAACCATGGTGTATCCATGTGGTTTTGTACACATCCATTATAATGTGTACTGAATGATTGGAACATGGTTACCTAGATGTGTGGCCAATTCATGAAAATCATTATATCTTCACCTAGATAGCATGTTTATACTCCACTTGAATTTATTATTTCTACAAGATTGGTTTTCACATTTCATAGGTAGAATGAGGATTTTTCCTTTTTGTTATGTGCTTTTGGTGATACTTTTTGGGTGCTTTTATACTGTTTTTGTGTGTTAATTTTTTTTCAAATCCTATTTTGGAAAATATAGTCAGTTTATGAAAACGTTTATTTTAAAATTTGTATTTTTTAATAATGGTAAGAGTTTATTCTAATGTTTTTATAAAATTTCATATTAAAATTCTTGAATCCATTGATGTGTTTGGAAAATTATTTGGTTTAAAAAAAATTCTGTTTTTGAAACATGTTTGGAAAGAGATTTGAAAAATATAGATAGTTTTGAAAAGAGATTTTAGATTCATTTTTTTAAAAGTGGATGTGATATTTTGAATAGAATTTTGTGGATTTCTTATTTAAAAAATGAATGTGTTAGATCGAGATAGTTTTGTTTTAAATCTTGTGTTAGCTTGGTTTTAGAATTCACACCTCAGTAGATGGTGGTTTTAAAATTTCTTGATGAAATAGTGTTTTTAAAAATACAAATTCATTTCGATGTGGTTCTTTAATTCCTCATTTGAGGGTTGGTGTCGTGGGTTTTATTCCTTATTTGTGAAGGACATTTTTGGTTTCTTATTTGGGACATGAATCAAGGTAGTTCATGTCTTTTGAATTTTTTTTCCCCAGAATGGTCAAAAAGGATTCTCAGTTTTGGTTCCTACCCAAACTTGAACTTGAGTGGTAGATTTAGAATTATATTTTAAGATCCATTATGAGGGTTATTTATAATTTTAACTGATTTTTGTGGGAATTGGTCATGTTTTTTAAGTAACCAAACTTTTTGTGGTTATAATATTGGCCTCATAGATTTAGCTTGTGTAGTTAGATTTTATGGGTGTTTTTCCCTTTTGTTGTGTTCCTTGTAGACAAATACCATTTGGTATGTTTTTATGGATGCCTATAATTTTTATTTAGTGGCATGTTCTATTATGTTGAGGAATATCCACCTCCTGCCATCTTTGGTATTTTGTGGATGGGATGTGAGTTTCCTATTGTTGAGCATCGTTTTTTGAGAAACACTTCTTGGTGATAGTAGGTTGAACCCATTATTTTTGTTAAACCTAGTGTTTATCATTATTTTTACTTGAGAGAGTTCCATAGGTGAACAATAGGGTTAGATGGGTGTTTTTTTAACCAGTTGAATGCAGTATACTAATTTCAGTCTGGTTATGGGCCTTTTGTGGGATGTACTATGTGAGGGTGATCCAATGATTTTAGCCTAGGTTATCTACATGTGTTTTTACCCATGGTAAGTCATATTGTTGTTATTCTAAGTATAATGTGTTTTTTATCCCTTACATTTGGTTGGTAAGTGTTTGTAGTTGATGGTGTATTCCTCTTGTGGTTGTCCACTATTTGAAGATGTGTTATTAGTAGTGATTTCTTCTGACACTATGTTAGATGAACTATAAATGGTGGGGAGACCATGCTAGGTCTCCTGTGTTTCATGGGGATTATTTTTATAGGTTTTTTTCTCTACATAGATATTTTTTGTTCTTTTATGGTTGATGAGTTTGATAATTTTTAGGATTTATATTATTGTCCTTGAGATCGGGCTGTGATGAGTGGTTCATTTGGTT
This sequence comes from Viscum album, assembly GCA_963277665.1. Lineage (NCBI taxonomy): Eukaryota > Viridiplantae > Streptophyta > Magnoliopsida > Santalales > Viscaceae > Viscum > Viscum album. The sequence goes on from OY728143.1 coordinate 1,368,748,002, forward strand.
AGATCATCTTGGGATCTTCTTCTATTTATTTTAATTTTATTTAGACCAAGAATGCAAGGGGGAAGAAATTGGCATTGTGGGGAGGTTTTTAAACCTATAATTTCAATTTATTTATCTTATATTTTTATTTTAAGAAGTGGAGGTCGTAGTTGAGTTTCCATGGAGTTATGTTTTAGAGCATGGAAATTTCTTGAGATTTTCCTTCTATACATGGTCAAGGTGCATGATTACAATGAAAAAATGCATCATCCCATCATAGGTATTTTTAGAATGGGCTATGTATGGTTATTTTCAAATTTTTAGCCCCTAGTATAAGCCATATGGGGCCCTTGGTGTGTATGATGTTTGGTGCATGACTTGTTCACATTTTAGTAAATTGTGTGTTAAGATTATAGTTGGTTGTATAGTTTTTAAAATAACTATTTTCACATATTTCACACAATTTGAAAAACCGTTCCAAGAACCCCCGGAGTATGTTTGATGATTGAAGTGGTTCTAGAGTGAGGTGCATGGATTGGGAAACTGTGAAACCACTCAAGAGTAACTGTCTGGATTATGGATTTTTGGATTCAGTAGCAGATGCCCTGATGGCACATGGTTTTACAAACCATGGACCCAAACCTTGGGAGTTGTCTAGTAGTTTAATAATTTTATTTTTTCCATTTTACCCATATTGATTTTATGGTATTTTCGCCCCACTTCCCTCCCTCATGTGTCAGATGATTCTCTTTGATCCAAGAAGGAGTTACAACCTCATCCAACTTGGATTATTGACTTTTTTGTGTTTTCTAAATAGATTTGAGGTTATTTTCTCCTCTATTTCCCTCATCCTCCCTCTATCGTATCATTTTTTCCTTCCCCATGAACCCTAATTATCATGTGGCTCTGTTTTAGGGTTCTGGGTGGTTCTAAGGATGGGGTTTTGGTGTCTAGGGGTTCTTAGATATTGTTCCTTATTTTGTGGGTGTAGTCACCATTGATGTTGAGATGTTTTGGGATGTTTCATCTTAGTTTATTGTTATTCTAGTTATGTGTTACTAGTAAATTGTTTCTTTTTTTAATTATAAGGTTTTTTTCACTTTTTAAATTCTCTTTTTACGAAATTATAACTATATGTGATAGTATTGTGGTGTTTTGGAACCATTTCCTTGTATATTAAGATTGATTTAACTTTTTTCATATAATTCCTATGTTTTCATTTTTGAAATGGAGTTTTTTAATATTCTAATCATTTATGAAAATCATGTGGGTATTTTTGAAATGGTTTTGAAGGTGTGTAGTGGGTTTCAACCTGATGTTTTTCAAAGATGGAAAAAAAAGGTTTTAAAAAGGGAATTTGGTTTTAAATTGATTTGTAGACTTGAAAATGATTTATAAATGGGGTTTTGATGTATTTAATTTTTTTTTTGAAAGTTATAGGTAGTTTACCCCTTTGTAAATTTCCATTGCAGCTTGTTTGAATGGTTTCATCATAAATGGTTGGACCTTTCGCGTTGATTGGGGTTTCATATAGAAAGAACCTTATCAAAGGGTGAATTTTAAATGTTTTAAATTTTTTGGGGATTTTAAAATGGTGCTTGAAAATTTTTTTTATGAAATATGAAAGGGATTGGAAGTCTAAGACACACTTTGGTGTTTAATTCCTATTTTTATCTTTGGTGGTAAATGGTATGAAACCCTATTGATCCCCTTGTGATTCTTGTATACCTGTAAGAACTTGTGACTCTAAAAGGGGATTTTTATCTTTGATTGTATTGTATATTATTTTATGTTTGTTTTTGAGTATGGGGATGATTTTTTGATGGTCATAGGTGGTATGTGCACTATTTTAGATGACCAGTCTCTCCCTATCAAAAAAGAATACTTTATTGGGGAAACCTCTATAGAATTTTCATGGTAGATGCTGGGAAATGATTTAAGTGGATGATATAGTGGAATCCCTATCATATGATACTGATTAAGAGTATTACCCCCAGGTATGAGATATATAATTTTGGGAATGTTCCCCCTTGAGACCGCATTTTCTCATGGGTGTTTGGGGATTGAGAGTTCCCAAGGGGGCCATGAGAGACCACGGAGGACCAGGTGAGATTCCAACTATTTGTAGTTACATTTAGTGATGTGGTTCAATTTAGGGTTGTTCTGAGTTATGATAGAACATATTTAGAGCCTTTTTGTTAGTTCCAAGACACTAAGATCCTTTGGATCATTATAGAGTATTTCTCGTGTGCATCAATTATATCCCACGTTTCGTTGATTATTTCCTAGAACCTTTGAATCTTGTGTTATATTTTATTGGGCCTAATAATATATGTTTGGTTCCTCTGTTTGATGTTTAAAACGAGTAGGTGTTTAGTTGTTTCCAATGAAAAATTGTTTTTTGATGAAGTGTTGGAAAATTAATTTTGAAATTAAATGCTCTTGTATTATCGTGATTTAAAATGGTTTTCAAAATGGGAATTTGATCTAACGGTGGCTCTGACCTATGAAACATTTTAAGGTAACTGCTTTTACATAGACAACACAAGTGTGAGTTATTTTGAGAAATATTAATGGTGTGTGTGGTTTTGAAATGGATTGTATCAATATATTTGTTTTCAAAACTCTTAGGTTAGGTTTTGGGAAAAAAGGGAAAATGTTTTGGAAATGGTTTAGAAATTATTCTAATTTTCATGCATCATATATATATATATAAATCCAAATTTCAAGTATTATTTTCAAACTAGCTTTTGTGAATTTTCTTTACGAGATGAATTTTCTTGTTTTTGGTGGGTTTTGGTGACCTACTCAGTTTTGTATTTCATTACTATATCATTTGAGGTCCCAAGTTCTCAGTTGGATATTTTTTGTTTTTTTATGGTTGAAGTGGCGTGAGTTGGGTGGTGGTGAGAAACTGGTGGTTTCTTGGTGATGGTTCGGGCTTGGATCAATTTTTTCAATAGTTTTATTTTATTTAGTTGGATTTATATCATTTTTTATCTTCTTGATTGTATATCTTTGTTTATGGATGTTGTTTACGTACATGAAAATGGGTTGGATCATGGTAGTTGGTTTTGACATGTTTTTCATGTTGTTTATTTATTTATTCATCTATCATATCTCTTTTTCGAAAAACATATTCCTAAAGTAGTTTATGTGATTCACAGGCACTTATCGCCAGCCTGTGGGGATCGGGAATACCCTTCTGGTTTTTTAGTGAATTGGGTTCGGTGTTGGGTAGGATGGATACCCAGTCTGGTTCATTACATGGATCCTACAAGAAAAATGAAGGATTAATTTAAAATTATTCAGATGATAAGAATCTACTATGAAGAATGATCTCAAGAACGAGGTAATATTTATTTTGATGAATTTTAATTAATTATAAAATTAGTGTGAAAATATCTCCTCTTGGTACCGTTGTATTTCATTTTCAATATTCTTTAGAAAAATTCCATTGGTCATGCCATTCATGTATTGTAAAATATGTGAATGGTCGATTGAATTCAATATTTTCTGAGTTGGGATCGACCCCGATAAGTGCTTCCATTGCACTCAAAACCATCAACCATTACTATAATTATTTATTAAAAATTATTGTAAATTATTACTAATTATTTTTTATTATAAAAAATTATTACTATATATTGAAATTTTAAAATTAATAATGTATTAATAACTATTAGTTACTTGTAAATTACTCTAATTTATTATTAAAAAAATTTATAATTTATTATTTTTATCTGTATAGAAAAACAAAAATAAAAATAAATTAAAAATTAAAAAAATAAATTAAAATATTTTTTATTTAATTTTAAAATCATGTGTTAGAGTCCCTCACACATTCTTTAGAAACTTTTAAAATAATACATAAAATACACTCACACATTTTTTTGAATTAACATATGGTTATGGATTTAACACCTTTCAAACCAATATTAAAAATAGTTTAAACCTAAACCCATTAAAATTAAAATTTTCAACAAAAATAATTAAAATAATCAAGATATTATGGGATAGATAAGTGAATATTTATTATCATTTTATAATTGAATATAGAAAATGGATCATGATTATTTTAATAGAGTGATCATGGAGATATCTTCTTTAATCAATGTTATTGTAGAGTTTGGAGAATTCTCAATGTAATGACCCAAGATTTTATCATTCAAAACTCCATTATTATAATTATTTTATATAGTATAAACCACATAAAATAACATTGAGAACACAATAAAAAATTTATAAATGAATAATTAATTAAATAAGAGGTTTTTATAAAAGTTAAGGAACTTATACCAATTAAATAGTAACATGAACTTAAGAATAGTAATGTGACCCTTATGAACAATAAACTAGCCAATTGAATAGTAACCTCACTAATAAAATTATAAATAAAATTTATCAATCTTATATGTGATAATATGATTTAATTATATCATAGTATAAGTAAATAAATATTCTAAAATTTATTAATTATGTGTTGCTATTTTTGTACGTCATAAATATTTAATTAAAATTTTATGAATAATTTAATAATTTAAAAGATAATTTATTTTAAAAAAATGTATTCATAAATTAATAATTTTGTCTCATTGTTATGATATAATATTATTCAACCTTAATTAATGTTTTAAAGTGTTATAAAATGAGTTATAATTTTAAAATCCGTATTTTTTGAGTAAATGATGATTTTAATTAAAAATTATATTTATATTATTTATAAAATTATTTTCAGAAAATGAAGTTAATACATGAGTTATACACCAATAAAAATGGTTAGGTTAATTTTTTTTGTATTTTTCTGAACTGATTGTTTTTGTGAATAATAAAATATGGTAATTTACGATAAATGTTATATACCTAAATTATGGTGTTATAGATGATGTATTGCTAATGTAAGCCCAAAATATCGAACTATCCATCATTATTTTAATAATTTTATTTATAATTCTCAAAATATTATTATTATTGATCCAAAATACAAAAATAACGAATTAAATAACAAGAAAACACCTCTCTCGTCCACTAAAAATACCACCCCTCACCACCTATTATCCTCACACATCTTCTCCTCGCAACTTAAAATATTTGAGACATCGAAGTTTTATTCCTTGTAAAAATTCTACCCAATAATCTTCCCAATCCCCTCCCCTACGTCTAGGAGCTCTTGGTCTCATTAAAAGACCAAAACCCTTTCTTTAAGGAGGTTTTCAAGGAAGAGAATTTTGAGAGGTAAATTCCTCTTTCCTTTTTTCATGTTCTTTTCTTATTATATCCTCAACACATCTCATAAAAATCATATTATAACTCTATTAACTCACATATAAAATAATATTATTATGATAATTTAATAATCCATCATTATATCCCTCTCCTTTCCCTTCTATTCTAAAAATGAAAATGTCATTCATGAGGTGTTAATTTATCGCCTTTAGGGATGGGAAATTTTGATTTTCCAGTAATGCCTACAATGCTGGTCATAAAACCATTTTTATGAATAAAGAAAATTATAATATATGTATAAATTCTTATTGAATGTTTTTTAATCATTATATACACATGATGTTAAATAATAAAAAAACAAGTTCGTTGTGAGTGAAAACTGCCCAAAATAATCCAAATAATTATCACTAACATCTTATCTAACAATTCATCCTCACACAAAATAACCAAAAGAATTATTTAATAATTTTACCTTCTAGATTTTTTTAAATAACTTATATCTTCATTTCTAGATTTTTATTTCCATTTTATAATAATTTCCATACTCTTATACAAGCAAACCTATCATGAAAACTACGAAAACAAGCACTCTCAAACGGTGAAATTGAACACTATAACTCATAAATAATCCCAAAATGAACTAAATAAAATAATAATAAATCAATTAACTACAAAAAAAGTTATATAATTATTAATTAATGGATTTAATTTTATTATTCAGTACACTAAAATGATGTGCATAACCGTTTCAGACATAAGGTAAGGGATTCTACCTAAACCTCCATATTTCCTTTGAGTTACTCTTTATCTCTCTTTACCCCAATGTAATAACTATTTATTTATAAATAATTATTCTAAATTTTTATTATATGTTCCAGATTCATGTATCTAGATCATATTATCTCTCTTTGATGGGGGAATACATGTTTTGGAAGGGATCCCTTTTCAATTATTCCCGATAAGCATTCCTAATTCAAGGGAACATCCCAATTTCGTACCCATTTCAATGTTTTCTCAATAATCTATTTGAAGCCACCATTATTTTTATAAAATACATAATTTCATAATTAAAAAATTTCTTGGTTAAATTTTTGTTTTATATAATATATTATTCCTTTTCTAATTTAAATTATCTTTAATATTTTCCTTAAAACACACAAAACTTTTTCATTTCTAAAGTTTCTTAAATACTCCTTTTACATGTTTCTACATCAATTTTAGATAAATTATCGTGATATATGCCTATTTCACCTTATAAATTTCCATGTAACTTTTGGATACATTGTTTCACAGACACATTTATGATATGCTCATTCATTAGGCCTTATTATATGATTATAATACCCATTTCTTTCTATGGGTAACCCTTATGTTTATTAGTCATGTGGCACAGATATTTATGATCATGTTAGGATATGTTCTCCCATATAGAACTCCAATGAACTGGGTAATTTTTAGTCTCATGAGATATATTTTTTGGATTGGGAGTGAACTTGATTACTTTATTGGATTTTTTCTACCATATGATATAGTTTTTATGGTCATACTTCAATTTTGTTTATGTCATGTTTTATATTGTTTCTACATTCCAATGATTTCATTATTATATGTTTTCTTGTTATAAATGTTATATTTCATTATGTTTATTAATTTTACATGCCTTTTATGCTATAATTTTTTTTCTTTCATAATGTTTAATTATGTACCTAATATTTCAGAGACACTAGACTTTAAAATCCATCGATTTTAATTATATGTTTAATTATGCTTAAAATCATGTAATAAAATGTTTAAAAGGATAGGGTTGCTATACTCAAGATGTTATATTTTTAAACTAATTTTAATATAATATATAATGATCTATTGACATTTTTAGATCATGAAAGGATCTCTAAGAAGTAATTTTATTGAAAATATGGATATATAATAAGAAAAATGAGTTTTTTGGATTTAATATATCTATATATATACTTAAATAGAGAAAAAAATAAGATAAAGGGGGACAATAGTGGAAACATATGTGATAAGAAATATTTTAAAATTTAAACATGAAAGAATATTTTATAGAAGAAATAAGTTATATACAATTCACATATGAATGTGATAAGGAATAAAGGTTGATTAAGACACAACGAAGGAGGATCATCCCATATATTTACAACATCAAAATCAATTGAACTAAAGATAAATAGTATCAATGGTAGAAAGAAGATAATTTGTAGAAATATGTCATGAAACCGTATATTTTATAGTGCAGTTTAGTTATGTTCTTTATGGTGTAATATTTTGATCCAATCTCTATATGAATAGTGAAATTGTTAATTTTCATTGGTAGTAACCCATAAAAAGGTAGTAATCATTGGATGGAGTTACCATACAAAACTTATGGTGGTTTAGTAGAATTACTGTATTTTTGGTGTGGAAGTAGGTGATATTCCAACACCCCTTGGATACTACAAACATTAGGTGAACCAAGTAAATAATTTGTGTTCTAATTCATAGTTTTTTATGTGGTTGTTTTGTGAATTCATAGAGATAGTGTGTGTACCTAACCAATGAATCGAGCATAAAAGTGACCCTTAACAATAGAAGGTTAAGATATAAATCTACTTTGAGTTAGGTTATTAATAATTGTGAAGATAAAAGTATTTTAATTATTCATACTTTAATTCACCCCCTATAAAGGTTTATCTCCTTATAGAGTAACCCTAATAATCTAATATGAAATTGATATACCCAAATATTCTATTCACTCTAATAAATTTTGATTCTTTAAAATCACTTTGAAATAATGTGAAAACCAAGATAATGAATAAAATGTTGAATATTTAAATTATTAAATATTTATAAATTCCAATTAACCTTTCATATATTTTTTTAGCATAAAACCTTCATTCATCATCCTTTGAGAGATTTATTCCAAAATCCATAGCATCAAAAACGTTATTTGAATTATCTCTTCTGAATCATTTCTATAACTCATGGGAATAATTTTTATTGAAATAGAAAAACAGAATAAATTAATTACACCACTTAATAATCCACAAAGAAAATATACCTTGATGTATTGTCATATCAAATTTATTCTTCATTTCATAGGTAAAATCCTTTAAAAGTTTATCTTCAGTAGCTTTAAAAATAATACCATTCATATAGATAATATGAATAAGTTAATTTATGTAAGTTTCCTTTTTTATGATTGTTTAAAACTCTCAATTTATTGAATATTAACTCATTTAAATAATTTTATAGCTTTTAATACCAAGATACAAGGTATTTATTTAATATATATAAATATATATTTCAATTATAAAATGATTTTTCCATTGCCATAAAGATTAATTATATAATATTTATCCATATACACAACTTATTCATTCTTACCATTTAGTAATGCTGGTTTCACATCATTTTATAATTTTTTAGTTACTTTTATCCATAAAATCAATAAATATTATAATAGTTTATAATACTTATTCAAGTAAAAATCAAAATCAATTCCTTACACTTGTGAGTTTCTTTGAACATTAATATTTATTTCTGTAAAACCTCACATTTTTCATTCAGCATTATGAAAATATTTATTTTTTACAAATTATTTCTTTATTATTTGTAATTAAATAGAATACCATGTATCATTCTTCTAATTTTTTTACAATCGTGATTTTATTAATTAAATCCAATAACTATGCTAAATAGAAAATTCTATATTTCTTGGTTTATTTTGGTAAATCAATGATGTATAACTTTATTTTCTTAAATATTTCTTGGTCTAAATCATTACTCCAAAATCACTATTGACTTTTTGAGCATCATAATGCTTGAAACAACTTAGGTATACAAAATTGGGTTCTTCTTTATCTTAATAATCACTATTAATCACTAGATAAACTTCTTATTTTTTGTTTTCAATAATGTTTTCATGAATTTAATAATATTGAATATATTTTATGAGTTTTTTAATTATTTTTTATTCATTTTTTTAATAAATTTTTGTCTTATGAATCAGTATTAATTACATTAAATAAATTCCACATTATATATACCCATAAAATAACTGATATCCATGTTTTTTAGTAATAACATATTATATTTTATAGATTTCCCAAAAATATCCCATCATAAATTAATATAGTACCTTTAATAAGGCTATGTACTTTTATCTTTTTTACATATGGATTTAAAAATACATAAAAGTACATAATATTTGTGTTTTTATTATACCAATTCTTATAGTCGGTCATAAAAAACATTTGGTTGGAGGATAAAATGATTTTAAATGTGAATTTTTATCACAAAAGTTTGGTCTTGAAAAATATCTCAGTGTTTTATATTTCATTAGCACCATCATTTATAATTATGTGACTCTTTGGTTTTTTCCATTCAAAATATCTATTATATTTTTGAGTAAAATGTGAAATATTTTCATCTATAATACCATATTTCCCATGATTTAGCTAAAATTTTCAACATGTTTATTCAAATTTATTATTCATTTTGATCTTCGAAATATTATAACCAAACTATTTTTTGACACATCCTATAAAACATTTGAAAATATTTTTAGAATAAAATTTATGATTCATATGCCTAATAAATGAAATTTGATTGATATCATAAAAAAATGGAACAAAATAAATTAATACATTACATAAAATTAAATTAATTTTTCCATGAATATCCAAATGAAAATGTTCTAAAGGAATCATGGATGAAATCTAAACCCACTTATTTGCATCATTTACTAATTATCCCTTTAAAAAACTTCTAAACCCATTTTATACATCTATATATTTCAATATTTGGTGAAACCCATAAGATATATTTATGAGTCAGATTATGTATTCTATTTATACAAATATTTCAAAGTCATAAATTCTATAATTAATTTTCTTTTTTTGTACTAATATAGTAGGAAATTTACTTATCTCCTACTAGAAAATGGTTTTCTTGTTGTTTGACATTTTTTAAAGATAAATCTATAATTTTAATTCTTAAAAATGAAACTATTATTTTAAAAAACACCTTTTTATAGTATCACATATTTTTAAACACTTAAACATTATGTTTCAACCCATCCACAAATATAAATTCATTATAATTAAATTTTTTATATGAATTTTTAGTTTTTTCAATTAATTTTATTTTAAGTGTTCTATCATTTCTATTGGTTATAAAAACATTATTTTATATATATATATATTTTCTACGTTTTGGATAAAAAATATGTTAAATGAGAAACATTTTTTAATATCCATATTATTCATGTTTGTGATGACATAAAAATAACTTCAATTCCCATTGTATATTCTTTTCCTTTTATTTAATTCTAAAATTTTTCTGAATAATTGAAATGATTAAACTCAACAAGAACATGTTTGTTATTTATTCTATATATTTCTACAAAATCATGAAATTTATTCTTTAACTCCAATTTGGGTTGAAATTATCCTAATCGAACATGATTTTATTGTAAGGGTATTATCTGCCTGATAATTTCATTTATAATATTTAAACATTGTAAATTATTCTTATATTTAACTAAAAAATAATTTCCATGTGTTTTTAGTCTCAATAATACCAATAATTCCAAGATCATTCCAAACAATTCATAGGAAAATGTTCTATTGTACTATTATAGCTGGATTCAATCTATAGTTTTGATAGCTATGTGGTACTTATCTTTTAAAATTATATTTTTTTTATAAAATTTCATGTATATTTTATATATTTTATATTTTTAATGAACATATAGACCTCTAATGTTTTTAAATTTATTTTCTAATGCAAAATAAAAATGTAAAATTTTTATTTTTTCGCTTTTTAAAAGCGTAAATTTACTGGATATATAATTTTATCAACATGACCGATAAATATATTTTAATTTTGGGGTTTTTTTATGAAATTTGACCATATTAATGAAAAATTAAAATTTTATTTCAACATTTTGTAGAAGTTCTGCCAACTAGATTCTTGGATTTTTCAAAAATCTAAAATTGAATTTCTATATACTATTATATTTATTTAAGAGATATATTTAGATATTTTAAACATCAATTTCCTTGAAATATAAAATTTCATCAATTTCATCCTTCACCCCACTCCCCTGAAAACCATAAAATTATAGTCTATAATTCTATTTCCTCATTTTCTTACAAAAAATTATCATTATATGAATGTTGGGGTAATTTCTTCTTTCCCAATGTTTCATTTTCCAAATTTAATATTTTATAAATAAATTCATTTATTTATCATTTCAATATAAATTCTACTTTAGTTTATTCTTCTTTATCACCACTCTACACCTCTTCGTTAGATGAAAAATATTATTTTTCATCCACTTTCACCATACACGTCATGTCATTTTTATCACTAGAGGACTCAAATTCACCCTAAATATATTGAAAGGAAAATTATTTATCTATTGATAAGAAATGTAATATTTTAATTTTAGAAAAAATAATATCCTTTTTACATATTTGATAATTTTTCTTGTCGAGTTCAATTAACTTACTTGATTTTTTAGCATATTATTCTTCTTTTCTATCATCCTATTTAAGATTTAAAAAATGCACTGAAAAAATTATACTAAAATTAAAAAAAAAATTAAAATAATTTTTAAGTTATATTTCCATTTAATAGTATAAAAATTTATTAAAACGAGATATCATAACTTCTCAGACATCATTTAAACATATACACCTTCCAAATTAGAACTTTAATATTTCCTATAGTAATAATAAATATTAAAAATATTTTTTTTAATTAAAATTAGTCTCCATATATCCTTTACTCTAGTTATTCAATTTTTATCCCTTTATTATATTATATTTAATAAGTACACTATGAAAATAATCAATTTTAGATTTATCTAAGTCTCTGTCTTTAATAGAATAGACATTTTTTATAAAAACTTACCAATAAATTCTTAAACTTTTCCTATAAAACGTGATGAATTAGTGTTTTTTCCATAAATTTTAACCATAATAAAAATTTTATAAACTCATATGAATAAATAATCTATAATTACTCCATCCATCTTGTGGAAATATTAAAATATTACTCTCCATATTTTACTTTTTTCTCTTTCACTTTGATGTCTCTTTCATAGATGTAAGGGACCAGATCCACCTGGATCAACCCTTTGCATGTTTCCAGAGACCAAGGTGCCTAGAGGAAGTTTGTAGGGACTTGGATGCTAAAATATAGAAGAAGAGGAGGATTTCACATCATTAAATGTTACATGATGTGAAATATGGTTTCACGATGTATAATATATCAGTGTTAAAAAAAATAAAGTTAAGAGGTGAAACATTTTTTAGAGAAAACCAAATTCAAAGGATTACACAACGTGAAAAGGGATAAAAAATCATGTAATTCCCCAATGTTATATGTTTTAAAACATTTCCACCCTCTTGGGGTGTCCAAAACTATGAATGAAGCAACTCTCTCTTGACTCCAGGTGACCCAATGAACCCTCTTTAGTTTTTTGGGGATTACTTACTAAAGGATCAATTCTTATCTTTTATCTTCGATCTGTGTTGACTCGGGTTGATCCAAGGTGTGTTTTTCCTTCATTTTCATGTGATTTCTTTCGGTTTGATTTATTTTTCTTCCTATTATTCTTGACATGTGATGGTGTATGATCTAAAATGTTTATAATGGTGTTTTTTCTTGTCCATTTGTTCATAATGTTGTGCCATGACGTCTTTTGGTGGATATAGATCTTGTAGGAGAGGTGATCAGGATCTAAACTATTAGTTCATTCTTATGTGAAGAGCTTTGAAATCCTTTTGAGGTAGGGTATTCATTGATTCTCTATTTAATTACATGAAATAATAGAGTTATCATGATTTAACCCCTTGGATTTCAATGTAATTAACCTAATAATTATTTGAACTGGATTAAATAATTACTATCAATAACATATCAATTTTGATGCTTTGAACCATGATAATGGTTTTCCTATTTTTTACTAGATCTAGTTATATGTATTCATTGATTGTATCATGTTTTTATTGATGGAAATTGTTAAAGAACATAAATCCATAATTAATTTTTAATTAATTGCATAATGGTTTAAAGAGGCATGGTTAATGAATCTAGTTATTGTTGTTTCTTGTAATTTGATGATAATCAAATTGATGTATGTATTCACTTTTAATTAAATTGGTTAATGAACCTGAAGCATGTTAATACTTCTTGATAAAATAATTAAAGGAATGTTAAATTAATTGTTTAATTAATTAGTGAGAGCTTGTGATAGCTTGCTGCTTAGGTTTCTTGTAGTTGGAACCTATGAATAATTAATCGACTAATTCAAGATAGAATAAGAACTGGTTTTGTGACAAAATATTATTCCTTTGTAGGGAATGCATTTCCCAAATTCTTTTAAAGTTTGAGTGCCTTGGATTCGTGATAGATCGTTGTGTGAGAAGGCTGAATTCCATATTTTGAGGGCCCAATTTCCCAATTTATAGCTTGTTTGTTTCCTACTACTTGTGATGTGAGCCTGGGATGGATAATCCTAGAGGGAAGTTTTTGTATGTAGGGAAGGGATGCCCAGATGTGATGTGATCCAAGTATGGATGATCCTGGAGGGTTGTTATCGCATGTGGGGTTGTTGGGCCTAGTTTTTATGGAAATAGTTGATGCTTAGAGTGGCAAGATACACTGTTATATGAATGTGGGTGTCGAGGAGGGAACTAGAGGTGACAAAAAGGTTTGAATCCAAGCTTAAACATTTTTATAAAAGACAGATGCCTTTTTAAATTAGTTATTTGGATGTTGACCATATTTTTTTTATCTTCTTTACTTTCCCCACTTCTTGAGGAATATGTGTTTGGTTACTCTCCTTTCAATATAGGTGAAGAAATGCAGCATATGCCATGTGATTTCTATGTCTAGCTTCTATTGGTTAGATGAGTCTATGCTCCTTCTATAGGTGGAGAAGAATCGATAGGTATTTAATATATTCAATGTGTTGATCCCCTTATGCTTTGTATCTTAGAATTTTTTCCTAGAATACCTGGTAATATGGAAAGTGATGATGTTAATAAATGAATAAATTTTTAGCTTAGGGGGTAAGAGCTTACTATGATACAATGATGAAGCTATAATTTGGAGAAGTCGTCGACTCAGTTTTCTTATACTTGGAGATCATGGAACTTTTTTGTAATGTAATGTGGAAAATTTTAATGGTTAACTAATGGTTAAGAATTAAATAACATAAATTATAACTAATGAAAAAAGAATTAAATAACCAAATGTATCTATTTTAATGGTTTTTTGCATATATGATATCTAGTCTTAGCAGGGGTAATGGGAGTTTGAGAGATGTTAGTGGAATTCAATTATGAGACTAGTTTATGTCTATAGTGTGGTTGTGAGCTATATTATATCATGTACTCTTTGTGTTTCTATATGATACTCTACCCTATCAGTTATGAAAACTAACACCCTAGGGATTCTGATCCCTGGGGGTGTCTTCCCCAACATTATGGTGGGAGGATGGATGGTTTGACTGCCCCCTCTGTCCCCCTCTCTTCTCTTGGTAGTTACTTGTGATGGTATGCATGATGATTTGTTTTCCTTATATATGTGTGTAGATTTATGTAAGGTATTGTGGTTATTTCACACACATGTATTCGGGATATGGTTTCTTAAGGACTACTCTAGGTATAATGTGTATAGGTTGTGATGGCTTGAGGTTACTTACTTAGTGTATGGGCTGTGATGGTCGGAGGAATAATACCTGATGTATGATACATGTTATTCAGGCTATAGTGGATCTTGAAAACTACTTGGTTACATTTGGATATGTTTATTTGGTGGTGTGTTTCATGAGTTTCATGTTTTTGTTCTTTGACCATGTGTCTATGAGCTAGCATTTTTAGAGGGAGATGCTCAGGATGTGCGACGTTGGGGTAGAGCAGCAAACCAGTGGGGAAGTAGTAATGGAGAACCCTTGATATTCTTTATTATATTATATACTCATTTATATAATACTTAGTGAGAGTATCCCTAGTGAGTATGGGAACTTAGTATACCTATTTTGGTGATGAGTTAGTTTCACTTATTGTTCACTATGATTTAGCATACTTTATTTACCTTTTTCATGAGAGGCATTGGGGAGGATATTACTATGTATACTGTTATACTCACCCTACATATATATAAACTGATTTTTTGGTTATTTGAAGCAGTTTGGAGATTATACTAGTTACTAATAGTGTGGGGTTTAATAGTAACTATTTTGGATTCTTGGTAGCTGTTGTATTTACTTTTCTTTCGGTACTTTCAATTTTCCTTTCATTTTTAGTAGTTGTTGCATGTCATTATAGATGTGTAATTGGGGTTTCTTTTATATTGGAGTCTGAGTAGAAGTTGGTTGGTGTCTATCTTATCTCTCTCTTTTTCATGTGTTCTCTTAGAGGGTAATTTAAAAACCTCTAATCTTACAGAAGGTACGAAATAAAGTGATACAGGTTTCAATATAGAGACCTAGGATGGATCATGCATCATTCTTTTTTCACTTATGTTTGATGGGTAGACTGTGATTGTTTAACCTAAAAAGAATAAAAGAAAACAAATGATTAATTTTTAGGTCTTCTATATTCTAGTTTTAGGAGCTCTAACTATTTTTTATTATGTTGGTATGGATGTTGGTCAACATATTCATCAAGTTCACATGAAATATGTTCAGTAGGATGCGCCAGCAGATTGCCGCATATCGAAGGTTGATGAATACCACACTTGGATGAGAACATTCCAAGAGTTTTTGTGCCAGATTTTGTATAAGTAGAAGGGCTCCATTTTAGATGCAGTAATAGAAGACTTGTTTGAGAAGGTTGAGATAAAAATCAGTTCGATCCATTCTCAGAAAGAGAAATAGGTATCATTGTCTTTGATGATGTTGCATGAGTTAGTAAGGAAGTGGTATATCTTGTTCCTAGGAGATCGTGAGGAGTCGACAGTCTCATGGGAGGAGTTCTGAGACAACATTAGAGTCAAGTTTCTTTCTTTGACCATGAAGGAGGCTAGTCTCTAAGATATTCTTATAATTTGGAAGGGGAGCACTATTTTGTTAGAGTTCAGGATCTATTTCAAGAACCTTCTGTGATATGCTTCAGACCTATTTCCAGACGAGGAAGCCAGAGCGATGTATTTCAAGGAGGATTTTAATCTATAGATCTAGTTCCAGGTCACCCTGTTTATAAATAAGAGTTGTATCAAGGTGCTAGAAAGATCAGAGGTCATCGAGAGTATGTTAGACATAACATAATCATCATGATATGGGACTCATCAGGATTTATCATGAAGTAGATTTGTGATCTAAGGTTCCTAGTTTTTGAGACAGAATTGATTCTGATCAGAAGGGGGTATATCTCATCCTTCAATGTGTAATTTCTCTTAGGGAAGAATCTCTCAGGCCTATGCCAAGGGATCATGCACATGTTTCTTTGTGGATTCCATGGTCCTTAGAAGTGAGAGTGACCAACCTTTATAAGTAGTCCACGTGCACTAGTTGTCTCGCTTCACGTTCCTCCACTAAGGTTGTTCCATCCATGACAGTAGCAACAGGATACTCTTATTTGGGATCAGTAGAGTGTATATGGGGAAGGAAGAGGATATCCCCAGGATGCTCTCCATCCATAGATATCTGAGTGCAACATTGGAGGTGGTCGTCATCATGGTCAGAGAGGTCATGGATAATGTCATGGTCAACTTCATTGTTTAGTTTTTCCAGCACCAGGTGATCCAAATGTCATTAGAGGTACCCTTTTCTTGTTTTCTACTTGGTTTCATGCCTTTTTTGATCCAGGTTTGACACACTCTTTCATATCCCCTTCCCTTTTCCATGATTTGGGACTTGATGTAGAGATATTTCCTGTGCCCTTGGCATTGACTATGTTTGTTGGAGTTCAATCTAACTTGTTTGAAGTATGTAGAGACATTGATATAGTGTTAAGGTAGAAAAACTCCTGAAGATATTTCATATATTTACCGATACAACCATATCACATCATCCTTGACATGGATTGGTTTAATTGGTGTAGGATATCATGGATTTCTTCAGTAGTATGTTTGTGTTATTTGATACTGATGTAGTTTTAATAGTGTTTATTGGAAATAAAGACCCTTAGAAGGGTCATAAGTGTCTTTCATTCTTATCATCCTTGATTAGTGAGCTGATGATGATTTTTTCAGAGGTTCAGTAGTCTGCATTTCCCAGGGTCATAGAAGTGAACCCTGGTGTCTTTCCACTGTAGGTTAGAGCATCGCCCCCTCGACAAGAGATCGAGTTTGGGATCAAACAATAGAAAGGAGTGTCTCCAATATCGATGTCTTAATATAGGATGACACCTTATGATTTTTAAGAGTTGTGTGTATATATCGAATGTAGATTGTAGTTTGTTTTTGTTTGAAAGAGTGTGTCATCATGGGGTGCACCATTTTGTTTGTAAATAAGGTTAAAAAAAGTTTACAGTTTCTTAACAATTATCATCACTTGCTCCAAGTGATACTAAATAAACTCTATCCTCTTCCCCAGATTGATTATTTATTCGATCAAATGATGGGTACAAGTTGGTTCTTGAGGATCAATTTAGGGTTTGGATATCACCATAAGTGTGTAAAGGACGAAGATATCCCAAAGACTACATTCCATTGTTTTCATGGGAATTATGAGTTTGTTGTGATCCCATTTGGTGTGATGAATTCTCTAGATGGGTTCATGGGGTTAATGAACACTATGTTCAATGAGTTACAAGATAAGTTTTTGGTGGTTTTCATCAATGAAATCCTTGTGTACTTCATGTCTGAGGAGTATCATGCAGAGAATCTGTGGGATATTTTTGGATTTCTTCGTCGTGAGAATTTTTTGGGATGTTTCTGAAGTGTTAGTTTTGGGCTTGATAAGTATTTTTCTTGGGGAATGTTGAATCCCAAAAAGGAGTATAAGTGGATCAATCAAATTCATAAGTAGTTTTGTGTTGGGAAGTCCCCAAGAGAGTGGTAGAGGTGTAAAGTTTCCTTGGTCTTCTAAACTATTATAAGAGGTTCATATCCAATTTTTATTGGGCTATGACTCCTCTGAAAAAATTAAAAAAATGATCATGAATTCCTGTGGACTGATAAGTTCCATACATATTTTTAGTATCTTAAGGATAAGTTAGTCAGTGCTCCAGTTCATTTTATACTTGCATATGGAGTTCATTTTGAATTTTTCTATGATGCTTCACATCTTGGATTGTGATATGCTCTAATGCACCAGAGTTCAGTCATTTCTTATGGGTCTCAGAAGTTATGTTCCCATGACTATAAAAATTCCACCCATGATCTCAAATTGGAGGAGATAGTGTTTTCCCTGAAGTTATGGAGACATTAAATCGTTGGTGAGAAATTTGTGGTTTTCACTAATCAAAATAGCCTGAGGTATGTTTTCTACTAGTTTGACATGAACATGCATCAGGATCAGTGGATAGAGTTCTTACAGGACTATGACTTCAAGATTTTTTACACACCAAGAAAGGGGAATGTTATATCCAATGCCCTGAGAAGGAAGTCAAGAAATGATTCAATTCATGATTCTATTTATTCCTGGAGAGAAATTGAAGAAATTTTAGCATTGCATATAGATATGGGAGAGGTTGGGGGAAGAGGTTGTCTTTTCTAGATGACAGTACACTCATCTCTAATTCAGTAGGTGGATGAATCCCAGTTGGGGGATCTTGAGGTGGAGGTATGTAGAGACCAAGTTGTTCTCAGTGAGGCCTAGGATGGTTGCTTTAAAGATGATCAACATTGGGTGTTGTTTTAGGGAATGATTTTGTTCCTTTGGTGATGTGTGAGATGGTTCTCAAGTATTTCCACAGTTTACCTCTAGTGGTACATCATAGAATGACAAAAATTTATTGAGATTTGAGTGTTCAGTTTTGGTGTCTTGGTTTAAAGCATGTAGTTATAGATTTTGTGTCTCGAGGTTTGGTCTACCATAAGGTTATGGCCCAACGCCATGTTCCTGTAGGTTTTCTCCAGCCAATAGTTTTTCTTCATTGGACGTGGGAGGACATATCGATGGAAATTATTACTAGTTTACCTCGAGATCAAGGAGGCTATAGTACTATATGGGTGGTAGTGGATCACTTTATGAAATCAGATAACTTTATAACCATCAAGGAGTTCAGATTAGTAGAGGTTTTTTGGGGAAATATCTGGAGGAGGTTGTGAGACTCCATAGGGTCCTGATGATGATCATTTATAATATATATCCTCTATTCAACTCTAGGGTGTAGATAGGTCTAAAACATGATTTTGGTTCACAAATATTCCTTTGCACTACTTTTTATCTCCAAAAGGATGGTCAGACAGAGTAGGACATCCAGGCCCTTAAAGACATGTTGTGCTCTTCTGTCCTGAATTTTAAATTTTCACGAATGAGGAACTTTTCCTTGGTAGAGTTTTCTTACAACAATAGTTTTCAATCCACCATCAGCATGGTGCAATTTTATGACCTATATGGATGACCTTACTATTCTCCATTGTGATGGGATAGGGTTAGAGAGTCATAAATTCTCAGGTCAGAACTGGTACAGAACACGATAGAGATGGTTCAAGTGATTCGCGAGAGGATGGAAGTAGTACAGGATCATCATAAATCCTATTAGGGTCATAGGAGGAGACCTATGATGTTAGATTTTTGGGATTATGTGTTCCTAAAGATGACTCCCCGTTATGGGAAGTAGATATTCGGTCATGGGAGAAATATTTATCCCCATTTTGTTTTTCCTTTCAAGGTATAGGATCATGTTGGAGTTGTGTCATATCAGATAGCGCTTCCCCCATTAATGACTTGGATACATGATGTTTTTAATGTGTCGCAGCTCCGTCATTATCTTCATGATGACTACCATTTAATGAATTGGGGAAATATCTATGTTGATGATGTTGTAACCTTAGAGGAGCGACCTGTAGAGATACAAGACCACTAAAAGAATATGTTTTTCAAGCTTTTATCCCCTTGGTTCATGTATTGGGGAAGTGTAGTGGTATAAAGGAGTGTACCTATGAATGTGAGTCATAGATGTGCACCTAGTACCCCAAGATATTTAATGTTTAGATATTCTCTTGTAACATTGTTCGTTTTTTGGATTTATACCTTATTCTAGTTTATGATATGGCTCTCTCTCTCTCTTATTACTTATTGTGTATTACTCTCTTTCCAAGGGAGGTAAAGACGTGTCGGGTATGCCACATGTTTTCCATGTTTAGATTCTTGAGGTTATATGGTTCTACTATCTCACTATAGGTGGTGAAGACTTGTAAAGTAGTTCATATACTCACTATGTTGAGCCCCTTATTCTTGGATGGGGATGGTTGAGCTCCTACGGTGGTGAGGGATTTCAAAGGTATCTCATTGGGTGGCTGTTTGGACGACCACTTTTCTATTTCCTCTCTAGGTTGGTTCTGGATTCTTGAGGTTCATAATGTTTTGAGTGGTATATGATATAAGGTCCCATATCCACATGGTTCGACCCTTTTTATGTTTTTGAAGTCTGAGGTCCTCAGAGGAGGCTTAGAGGAAGTCCATAGGGACTCAGTTGCTAAAATATGGAAGAAGGGGAGGATTTCATGTTGTGAAAAGTTACACTACGTGGAAGATGGTTTCATGATGTTTAATATATCAGGGTTAGAAAAACAAATAAAATGAAGAGCCGATACATTTTTTAGTGAAACCCGAATTGGGAGGATTACACTACATGAAATGGGATTACACATCGTGTAATTCCATGATGTTGTATGTTTTAAAAAATTTCAACTACTAAGGTTGTCAAACCTTATGGTTGCATCATATCTCTATCAAATCTAGCTAACTCAACAACCCCTCATTAAAGTTTTTGGGATTTCTTTATCATGGATTGATTCCTAGCATCCAACTTCAATCTGTGGTGACCTGTGGTGATCTAAGGCGTGTTTTTTCTTTTTTTCCAGAGGTTTCTTCCATTTTGATCTCTTTTTCCTTATGTTATTCTCTCCATGTGATGGATAATGATATCTCATGTTTCTAATTTTGTTTTTATTGGTTATTGGTTGTCAAAATTGTGCCACAACGTTCTTAGGTGGATTAAAGTCTTGCAGGATATGTGATCATGATTCGTAGTGTTGGACCATTCTTGTGCGAAGAATGTTGACCCCCTGTAGAAGTTAAGGATTCATTTCTTCTCTATTTAATTACATGAAATTGTAGAGTTATCATGATTTAGTCCCTTGTATTTTAATGTAATTTAACTAATAGTTATTTGAACTATATTAAATAATTTTTATCAATCATATAATTATGTTTCTTATTTATAACATGATAACGATTTGCCTCTTTTTTCTAAATAGTATGATATCTATGCCTATATTGGTTTAGCATGTTGTTCTAGAGGGAAATTTGTAAACAACATAAAGCCTAAATTAATTAATAATTAATTGGACAAAGGATTAAAGGGTAATGTTTAATTAATTTGGTTGTTTGTTTTTGTAATTTTTTGATAATCAAATTGATGAAAGTATTCATATTTAATTGAATTAGTTAATGACACTGAATTGTGCTCGTGCTTTCATCTTGTGGCTTGCAGCGATGACCTAAATCAGTGATGACCAAGGCTCTGGCCCCCTCCTCCCTGGCGGGGGGAGGGGAGACCCTTTCCTTGTCAGCTCATCCTTTCATCCCCTTTACCAACCCGGCCTACCTTCCACCCTTTCTATTGATTTCTCTTATCCCTAAGGTTCCTAATATCCATGAAGGTTCAAGTTAGCTTTTTCTCTCATTTAAAGAGATCAATGAAGCTATGGATCTCCACAGATCGACGCTGGTGGCTCGATTCAGTGTTCTTCATCCATCGCTCGATGCTTTTGATAGATTTGTCTTTGATTATTGGGGGCTTCAAAATCGAGCGGTGGTGGGTCTGCTCGACCGATGTCAATTGATGGTCCGCTTCACGTCGGAGGAGGATTTGGTCATCACCTAGTCTAGTGCTCCTTGGGTGTTTGATGGCTGCGGCTTCCTCCTCCTGCATTGGTCATTTGATTTCAACTTGAATCGCGATCCGCCTTCGGCCGTGGTATGGGTTAGCTATCAAGATTTACCTATACCTTTCCAGAACCCTTCTATCGTTTGTATGATTGGGAATTTAGTTGTTCGTTTTCTGTGCCTGATGATCGAACCACTATGGTTTTTCATCCTATCCTTCCTGGCGCATGTATTGCGGTTGATGTTTCAAAACCTCCAACTGAGTGGTTGTGGATTTCGGTTGGAGAAGAGATAAAGTGGAAGCAGCAAGTGGTGTTCGATTCATGGGCTGCGTTCTGTCCGGGATGCTACAGGCTTGGTCATGTGGCCTCTGGGTGTCATCGCGTGAACCAAGATAGGGCATCGATGGAGTGGGTGGTTCCAGTGGTGGAACAACAGTCACGTGGTGTTGAGGTTTTGGGGGAGCATGAGGGGGCTTGTGGGGAGGTTCCAGGGGAGATGTCTTTGGTCATACTCTAGAATTAGAATGCGATAGAGGCCAGTTCCTGGGAGGAGTAAAAGCAGTAGCCTCCCCTGATTTCTTTCAGGACTGTAAAGTCTAGAGAGCACAAGGAGGAAGACCCGAGGGTGGATAATATTTTTGGCCGGATGAAGCAAGATCTAGGTTCTTATGGTGCTGGCGTGAAGAGTACCTTAGCAGTGGCTACGATGAACCCTTCAGATTCATCTCTCTTGACTGAGGAAGGTGAGGGTAGATTGTTAGGGAGAGAGGTTCAAGGTCTTAGTGGATCCCAATGGAGAGGCTAGGTGGAAACTAATAAGAAAACGCAGTTCATGGGTCATGGATATGAGCAATCCACGGGATCAGTGTTGGTTCAGGGGAAATATTTAATGTTGGCTGCAACATCTTTCAGTGGACAAGAGGAGTTTGCTGAAGTGAATGTCTTTAAGTACATAGATCCAAACTCCCTTAGTGCTTCCCATCTGAAGGTTGGGTCTGGGGGGAAAGGAAAAGGCTTGGAGAAAAAGGCAGATAAGGAGCATATACTATGTAAGACGAGTCACTGCAATGAAGGCACACTGTTACAGCTGGGGAATCGTTTTGATGGCTTGGAAGTTCATGAGACTCTATTGTCTCAAGATGATGATTCTTCATGTGATAACGAATATAGTCTTTCTTAAGTGGGTAGTAAGGACCGGTGTAAAGGGAAAGTCCCTCATAGACCTCTATGGAAGAAAGGAAAAAAGGCATTAGAGATTCAGGAAAATGCATTGTGGTTCAGGGGAAGAAGTCTAAGGGGTGAAAGGATTATTCCCATCTGCTAAAACCAATGGAGACCAGGTCAGAAAATAAGGGAAGGAATAAATAAAGAACAACCATATAAGAAGGGGAAGTTGAATGTCCAAGTAGCCTTATGAGAGACAAAGAAGAGGAGGATGAGGAGTGTTTGAATCTTATCCATCACTCCAAGGAGGAAATGCCGGAGCAAGCTATACATCCCAATGTTTCAGAAGAGGAGTTCAACATAATTTATGAATGAAGGATGAAAGTTGATGCCACAGAGGATCAAGAAGTTTGGTTGGATAAAAAAGATATAATACTAGCCTGAGGATTCAATAAACATAGAATAAACTCAAGTGAATTTATTCAGACGATGGAAAGGATGATTACCCACCTTGAAGAGCTTATCAGAGAGGATCATGGCCTTCAGGTTGGTATGATGCACTAGGAACTTTACAGAGTAGTTGAGTCAAGTAATATTATCCTTGTGTTTAGCCATTTTGTAAGTTCTTTTAGCACGTAGTGGTGAACTGCTAGTGTACTCTGGTTTTTCCATTTTTTTAAAAATGGAATAATATTTTTTTTAATTTGGATGGATGTTAAGGAACTTGAATCATGTTAATTCTTGTTGATAAAACAATTAAAGACAAGTAAAATTAACAGTTTAATAAATTTTTGATAGGTTTTGATAGCTTTATTATTAAGTTGTCCATATATGGAACCTATAAACAATGAATTGACTAA
The DNA here is from genome assembly GCA_963277665.1 of Viscum album. Taxonomy (NCBI): domain Eukaryota; kingdom Viridiplantae; phylum Streptophyta; class Magnoliopsida; order Santalales; family Viscaceae; genus Viscum; species Viscum album. The sequence goes on from OY728143.1 coordinate 1,368,772,253, forward strand.
TTCAAGATGGAATAAGAACCAATTGTGTGGAATAAGATAATTACTTTTTTGGGACTGAGATTCCTTCTTTCTTGTAAAGGTTGAATGAATTCTGCATTGGATATGTGAGAACTTGTTGTGGGATAAGGATGAATTATTTGTTTGGAGGTACTAGTTTCCCAATTTATTTCTTGTTTTTTTTCTACTGGTTGTGATGTGAGCTTGGGATGGATGACCCTGGCGGGTTTTTGTTGAATGCGAGGAAAGGAAGTCCAGATGTTAATGAGAATAAGATGGATGATCATGGAGGGTTGTTGTGTTATGTGGGGAGGTACGTCTGGTTGTTGTGGTAGTATTTATTGTCTGGAGTGGAAATATGTATCTGTATATGTATGTGGGTGTTAGGGAGGAAATTGGAGATGACTGAATGAGTTGAAGTTGCGATTAACCATTATTAAGAAAGTTTGATTTTTGTTTGAATCAGTTTTTTTGGACAACAAACATGTCATTGTTTATCATATTTCCTTTCCTCACTGCTTGAGGACGATGGTTTTAGTTACTCTCCTTCGATGAGAAGAGAATACGCATAGGGTATGCAATGTGTTGTACATGTGTAGCTTCTCATTGTTGGATGATTATACATTCCTTCTATAGATAGTGAAGACTTGTTGGGTAATTTATCTACTCACTGTGTTGATCCACTTGTGTTTGGTTTCTTATAATTATTTCCTAGAATATCTGGTAATATGGAAAGCGATGATGTTAATAAATGAATAGATGTTTAACTTATGTGGTTTGAGCTTGATTTGATGCAATGTTGAGGTTATGATTATAAGAAGTTGTGGAATTAGTTTTCTTATGCCTGGATGGAATGGAAATTTCTTGATGTAATGTGAGAAATGTGAATGGTTAATTAATATTTAATAATTAATTATTGTAATGTGAAATTTATGAAAAAGGAATTAAATAATTTAATATATCAATTTAAATGGTTGTGTTCTTATAGGATATCTGGTCTTATCAGTGACAGTTGGGATTATGAGAGAGGTTAGAAACAGTTGAGTCTAGCACTAGCTTATTCCCATAGTATTGTTTTGAGCTATATTATATCATTTAATATTTGTGTTTTTATATGATAATTCACCCTATCAGTCAGGGTAAATGACACCCCAATGATTATGATCCCTAGGGATGTTTTCCTCAACATTCCTATAGGAGGATGGATGAATGACTACCCCTTTTCTCCCACTCTCTTCTCTTGGAAGTAAATTTTATTGTTATTCATGAAAGTTAGTTTTACTTATACATGTGTATATAGGGATGTAATTTATTTTTGTTATTTCACACACATGTATTCTAGATATAGTTTCATAAGGACTATTATAGCTATAACATGTATAGGTTGTGATGGCTAGAGGTTATTTACTTAGTGTATGGGATGTGATTGATTGAGGTATAATAAATAATGTATGATACATGTTATACAGGATGTGGTGGCCCCCCAAAAATACAAAGTTACTTTTGGTTATATTGATGTGGTGGTTTGTTGCACGAGGTGTGTATTGTGGTGCTTTTCCCATGTGTCTATGGCCTATCCTTTTTAGATAGAGTTAATTAGGACATGCGACATTGGAGAAAAGTGGAAAACTAGTGGGGAAGTAGTAGTGGGGTACCCTTGATATTATTTTTTATATTATATACTCTTCTATTTTATACTTGGTGAGAGTAGACTTTGTGAGGATAGGAACTTAGTATACATGTTTAGGTGATGAGATAGTTTAACTTTTTGTTTACTATACTTTAACATGATTTATTTACCTATTTCATGAGAGTCTTTGGGGAGGATCTTACTGAGTATACTATTAGAATCACCCTATATATATAAATTATTTTTTAGGTTAGTTGGAGAAGGTTGGAGATCATGCTGGTTACTACTAGCTTGAAGTTTATCATGAGATTTTTGGGATTCATTGTCATTGTCATCTTTACTTTTCTTTTAGTACTTTCATTTTTCATTTCAATTGTAGTTGTTATTTCATGTTATTACAAAAGTGTAATTGGGTTTTCTTTTATATTGGATCTTGAGAAGGATTTTTTTGGTGTCAGTCTTATCTCTTTATTTCACATGTGTTTCCAAGAGGGTAATGCCTCCCATCTATGTGTCTATTATACCATCTGTACTAGTCACCAACCCGGGGCCAACTAGAGGTGAGACTCAGGTGTCACTATCTCTCTTCTCCCATTGTCAGTCCAGTAGGGGTATACATTGTAGGGAGGGGGTTATGACAATAGATATTTTTTTAACTTTTACCGAATCTCTATATGAAACATTAAACCGGTAAAATTTGTTAATTAATATTACAAAATATAATCCATGATATCATTTATATCATTTTAGTTATTTTCAAATGTTATGGTGTACTATATTTTTCATTACATCATCTTCCACCAATGAAAAATAAATTAAGTTAAAATAACTAATACTTAAAAAATGTTTGGGAGGAGATATGAGTTATCTCAATTTGATCAAATGAAAAATGGTCTTTGTTTCCAACGTTATCCATAAGATTCATATCATTTTTATCTATAGAGGATCAATCTTCACCCACAATATCTTTGATAAAATATTCATTATTTCATGATAAGAAATTTATTATTTAAATTTTCAAAAAACTATTATCCTTTAATCTTGATGGAATATATTTTTCATGTTTAATTTTATAAACTTTATTCTTGAGAATATCTTGGAGTAATATTCTTCTTCACTATAATCCACCTTAATCTTTGAAAAATTCCCAAAAAAACGAGCAATTCCACTAAAAATTAAACATTATAAAATAATTTTTAAATTCTATATCATTTTACCTTTAAAAATATTTAATGTAATGAGTGATAATAAATTCAAATATATCATTTAAAAATTTTATCTTTTGAGTGGTAATTGTACTCTTTTTTATGTACTTTATTAATCTTGAAACACTTCAATTATTTAAAAAGAAATTTCTTTCTCTATTTTTATCATATTATTCAATGATTAATTTTTTTTTTATTTTATATTCAATAAATAAACTATATAAATCATCAAACGGTCATGATCTTCATAAAATAAGATTTTCACATCAGTCTTACTTGATAGAAGTATAAAATTCATATCAAAAGTTGCTGATTATTTAAGTTTTTATCTCTAAATTTTGATGAAAATTTTAATTTTATTTACTCTTTTTGATAAACCATAAAATATATAATCATCCGTCATGTGGAAATCCTAAAATTTTACTATAAAAATTTGATGTTTTGTTACTTTCACTTCTTATAACTTTTATAATTTTTTTATCTTTTACCAAATATACTTGGATAACTTTAAAGACCTACAATAAATAAATTAATTTTCTAAAATAGTATCCAATATATTATTTATATCATTCTCGTCAATTTAAAAAAAATATCTATATTTTTCATCCTTGAACCCTCTTGAAGTAGGAAGAAACCATTTTTGATAATATCAAATACATAAAAAATAACTAAGAGGCAAGTAATAACATGAAAAGCCATCTTACCTGCCCATATCATTCATAATGTATCTTGGACTTGATATTTAAGTGGTAATATTTTATTATCAAACCTACATGAATGATTTTAAATATCTTTTAAACCACTATAGAGTATTGAATATTTTCTCTAAAACTTTTCATCACATTAATACTTTTATTCACTCATGTAAATGGATCATAAACCATCACATCATCTATCTTGTAAACATATTCAAAATTTAATCACCATATTTGATGTTTTTTCCTTTCACTTTCTTATCACATTGATAACTATTTGTATCTTATTCCAAATCTCTTCATAAAATATTAAACCCATAAAATTGGTTAATTAATTTTCAAAAATAGAATCAAAGGTATTATTTCTTAATGATATGAATTTTGTCATTTTATTTCTATAAAATATATTATCCTTTCTTATAGATTATTTTATTTCATTTTTAATTAAATTAATGTTAATTATTTAAAATTTCCTGAGAGAATTTTATTATTCACCATTATCTACCTTAAAATTACAAAAATTCACTAAAAAGTGACCAATTCCACTAAGATTTATACATTATAAATAGAATTTAATCTTACATATCTTTTTACCTTTCTAAACATTTAATAAATTTAAATACAAGTACTTCTCATATATTATTTAATTTTTTTCAAATTTTTTGTTAGAATTGTGTTATTTCTTATGTTCTTCATGAATCTTCAATATCATCATTTATTTAAAGGAAATCTATTTATATCATTTTCTATTTTTAATCAATGTTGATTATTATTTTTTATTTTATATTCAATAACGAAAGTATATAAATGATCGATTAAAAATTTAATATTATCTTATTCTTTAAGAGGTTTGAATTTCAAAAAATATCTACCTGATAAAATTCAAAAAATCATTTTAACCACCATAGATTCTTTATGCTTTCTCAATAATTTCTTATCACATTCACAATTTTATCCACTCATACGAATAAATCATAAGCCATCTCATCACCCATCATGTGAATATATTCAAATTTTAATATCAATATTTTATGTTTTCCATCATTCACTTTCTTATAACATTCACAAATTTTTTAAATTATATCAAATATACTTGGGTAACATTAAATATATAAAATCTATTATTTAATTTTCCAAAAGGGAATCCATTGAATTATTTATAAAATTCACATCTTTTTGAAATTTTTCTATGACATTAATTTTTCATCTTAGTTCTATTTTCTAATGGCACAAAACCATTAGCGACAATATCCAATACTTTTAAAAATATCTTATCATAGAAATTAAAACATACATTCTTTCAAAAATAAGATATTTATTCACGTAAAACAATAGAATATATTTACTCTTTAATGAGTTTATATGCTATATAGAAAATGATAATTTTAATAAAAATTCAAGAACATAATATGATTTTCTCAATATCACTAACATTAACTTGAGATTTGGATTGGTGAAGGATAACAAAAAAAAATTTGATGAAAGTTATGAGGCCCTATGAACTATTTTTATACGCTAACGGTAGGGGTGTATTAAAGAATCTACTTTAATTTCACTGTTAAAAATTTATTTCAAAATATTCATTAACGTTTAAGATAAATGATCTGTTTTTTTAAAAAATACCTTTTATTGTAGTGACATGAACATTTATAATTGAAATTATCTTCAATGAATAAATGTTTTGTTAAGTAATGTAGTTATAGAAATTACATGTACTACATTGGACTGTTATAACCTTTTAGGTTTTAAAATACCATTAAAAATCATACCCATTGATAATATATCTATTGTACAGTGACTTTTATGGTACGTATATATTGAGGATTATGATAAATTATAATTCACACAGACAGAAGAAGCAATAACCTCAACCAGTAGGATTTTACCCCACGAAGCTCATTTATCAAAGCTTCTGAGGGAGATTAAGTCGTTGGTCTTTACCCTTGACCTATCCCAAGACAAGATTCAATAACTAAATAATGAATGAAAAAATTTCTGGTAGAATTTCAAGATCATTGTGATCATGTCCCAAACCATGTATATCGAACCACCTTAATAAAATATCACCATCCCACACCTTACCCTTAGTGTGTTCACTGGTGTAATAAAAGGGTATGTATATAGACTCTAATAGAATGAGTTTGAACATTTTCTTTTTATAAAAAAATTATTATATTTATCATGTTGTAATATTACTTTTTATGTTATTAATTAATGAGATTGATAAAAGTTTAGAATTAGATATGGCGGAACAAAAATTTTATTTTTGAGAGATATATAGTTTCAATCAAGACACTCCTTTAAAGAATTTATTAATTTTAGAATGAAATTAAATTTTAATAAAATATTATTATTAAATAATATTTATTTATTATAAATGATAATATATTGTTACAAAGTCAAATATAATTTTTATAAAGTCCATAAAATAGTTATTGTAAAAAACCCATTATTTTTCTTTAAAAGAGGATTTTTATTTAAGAGTAAAATCTCATATTTAGATAACTATTTTGATAAAAAAATATTATTTTTGAAATAAACACATTGAAATTATCCAATGGGTATTTTTCATAATTTTTTGAAGTAGTTAATTTTTAGTTAGAATTTAATTACAGTATAAATATACAACATGTATAATGGAATCAAAAAATCCCAAAAGTAATGTAATAAATAATATAAAGGGTATCCATGACAAAAGTTACGTTTTCCCTTTAAAATAAATTATTTTTTAGGTTAGTTGAGTTTTTTATAAATCTATAATGAATCCTCCAAAAACTATATTATATTTTAAGGTTTTAAAATTAATTCCTTATAAACATGAATCATAACAACATCAATAAGGGTTTTATTTTAATAAAATAAGCTCTTAAACCTTTAAAATAATTAAAAAACTCCACTTAGGTTGAAAACATGGGAAAAACCATCATATGGTTTTTGATTTGGATTACTTTATCATATAGAGTCCAAAACCTAAGTTGGGAAATTAATAAAGAACATTCCACTCTTTTTTTATACACACCCACCCAAACTCCAATTTCTCTTCAATAAAAACTCTAGTAGCATTAAATTACTCTACCCATCCCTCTATAGATCCCTCCCAAGGTTCCACCTAGATCTGAAGAAGCTCCTTCCATGATTTTAGAAGCACCCTCTCCAGGTAATGGATCCTCTCCTTATCCTCTTTATTTAAGCACATACTTTATGTTTTGCCTTTTTTTTCCATTTTTTAAGGTTTCGATATGTTTTCAGACACCCCTCTTACTGAACTTATGATTTAAAAGTGTTTAGATAACAATTTCACTCTCATTAATCCCTCCCATTAACCTTTATGTATCCTGGTTATAATCTCAGAATTATTATGTGATTTTTACATGCCAAATATTTTAGTTGTGAATACCTATCATTATTTGGACTCAAGAGTATTCAGTTATATTTACCTATATTTAATATATTGGGTAATTTTATGCACTATAAAAAACATGGTGTTTCCCATCAGTTTTTTGGAATTTAGTGGTGGTTTAAACCATCCCTAAATAAAGCATAACACTTTCTAAAAGTGCCATGTATTTTCATGTCGGGAATAATTTCATGACACTTTTTGAGTGGTGGTTTTTGATTTCACGGTGTTTCATTCAGTGGTAGTTTAAACCTACACTAAATATTAGCGATGGTTTTTTTTGTTTTGTTTTTTTTACATAATCAATTTATTTACTATTTTTTTTTATTTTTAATTACTTATTATTTATTTATTATTATTTCCTATTATTTTTCACATCATGCATGCATATTCGATGCATTCCATGCATGCCATGCCTAAATTTGGAAAATATATCCGTTGAGAGATATTTTAACCCCTTACCTCTTGGATATACTGCAAAGACTTTAACACTCCAATAAGCTCCTCATTTAGAGAGTAAAAAATATATAATATAATTATAGATATTAAAAATAAAAAATAATGACAATAAATAATAATAAATAACGAAAATATATAATGAGCATAAAATAAATAAGTAATATAAAATAATAAATTAGTAAATAATAAATAATAGATAAAAAAATAGATTACAAATAACTATTAAATATATAATAATAGGTAATAAATAAATAATAATTAAATATTAAATAAATAATATATAAATAATAATAATAGTAAATAATATTAAATAATAATAAAGGATAATAAATAATAAATGATAAATGATAACAAATAATATATAATAATATATAGTAATATATAATAAATAATAATAAATAATAATAAATAATAAATAAATAATAAATAAATAATAAATAAATAACAGATAAATAATAAATAAATTATAAATTATAAATAATTATTAAATAATTATTAAATAATAATAATAATAAATATGTAAAATATAAATAATATTTAAATATTTAATATATAATAAGTTAAATAATTATTAAATAATAAATAATAAATAACTAATAATTAACTAATAAATATATAATAAATAATACATAAATAATAAATAATAAATAATAAATAATAAATAAAATATATAAATAAATAATAAATAATAAATAATAAATAAATATGAACTAAATATTAAATAAATATGTAAATTTTCAATAATTAATAAAAATAAAAGATTTATAAAATGAATAATGAATAATAATGAATAATAATGAATAATAATGAATAATAATTAAATAAAAGATAAATAATAAATATATAAATATATAATTAATAATTAATAATAATTAAATAAATAAATAATAAATAAATAAATAAATAAATAAATAATAATAAATAAATAAATATTAAATAGTCATTCAATATTAAATTAATAATAAAAATATATCAATAAATCATAAATAAATATTCAATAAATATTTAAAAAATAAATAAAAAATAATAAAAAAATAAAAAAATAATTAAATAATAAATGGATATAATTATCTATAAATATATATACATATAAGAAAATTTACATAAATATATATAAACACACATTTATGTTTCATAAGTATATATAAACACACTAAGATATATAATTGTATATTAATATAATTATGTATATAAACACAAGTAAATATAAATATATCAATATATATCTACAGATATATGATATAAAAATATATAAACATTAATATATATAAATATTTACAAATATATATAAATATACACAAATACTTTCTAACATATGTATTTATTGACATATATTAAAATATACACATAAATATAGATTTCTTATGGACAAACATATGTTTTTATATAAACATTTATTATATTAGTATATATATACATAAAATTTTATTCATTTTCGTATGATATATAAAATCAATAATTATTTAATTTAAATGAAATGAATAAATAATATATATTCATTTGGTTTGTATGTTTAAAAAATACATTTCTATGTATCCATGTATTAATAAAAGTGATTTATTATAAGTAAATATAATAAAGAATGTATATATTTAATTATAAATAAAACTGAATTGTGAAAAAAAATCAAAACCATAATATCAATGTGAATGCAATCCCTAGGAATAAATTCAGACTCCACTAAAAAAGGTAATAAGATCCCCTTAAACGAGGCTTCAAATCCATCGAATGTTAATAAAATGGGGGTACCCTAACTAAAAATTCTATTTTTGAGCGCTTTAGTTCCTCTTTTAGCCTTGAAAATAATTTATTTAGGTCCCCCAGTCAATACAGCATAGCGATTATCACAGTCTTTAATTTGATATGTGGTAGAGCCCAAACGAACACCCAGATAAAAAGTTATGGTCGTTTGAAGTTCAAGTTTGATTTCATACTTTTCTTGATACTATAATAAATTTTATTATTTTAATTGTTACAAAATTTAAATATAATTCGTTTTTAGTTCATTGTATATGCTTCAAGTTGACTGGTTTTTGAGCTAAAATAGATTCACGGATCAAAAGTTCTGGACATTAATGTTGAAGTTTTATTTTCAGAATATTGAAAATTTATTCTAACTTTCAAATTATTATTAACTATAAATAATAAATATTTATGTATTAACCCGTTATAGTAAATTAAAATTATAAATAATAAACTATATATGATTGTAATTAATAATTAATATTTAATAAATCATAATTAAATATATATATTTTTTAATTTTTTCTATTTTATTTATTAGAGGTTTTTCAAATAGCTGTAATTTTCTGGTGGTTTGTTTGAAAATTTTTGTTGCAAAAAAATAAAAAAAATTGAAAAAAAACAAAAAAAATAACAAAAATCAAAAAAATATATTAAAAATTTATTTAGCAATAGTTTTAGAAACCACTGCAAAAAAATCACCTCTAATTTTTTTTCAGGAAAAACTTTAGTGGTGGTTTTCAAAACCACTACGACCCCCCCCCCCCTCGGACACTAAATGCCTTTTTTGGCATGGTGATGAATGTAACCTACACTCCTTAATCATGGGATTAAATGCGATGAAATATCTATTTTTGTTCAATGATCTATGTGGCACACATGAGAATGTACTTATTATAATGGGTGCACCTAGATAATTATCAAATTCATTGAGTATTGTTTTGGTCTCAAGATATGTAATGTATTGGATCAGGGAGTAAACCTAATCCATTATGGGACTTTTCCACTATGTTATGATATCTTGGTGGCTAGTCTTGACCTATGTTTATGATTTCATGTTTAATATTTTCGCCACATTCCTATGTTTACCTTATGCTATCATGTTATATCGTGATTCATTATTCAAGATTATGATTTTCACCCCTATTATGTTATCTTTATTTTCCTCTTGAATCACAAGTATTTATTTAACTTTTTCTATGATTTATTTACTCCCTTACAAGACTTTACATCTCACCCCTTCTTATGTACGACCACGGGTTATCTTCTGTAGTTTTATAAGATATTTGGAATATAAGTACATGTTGTGGACTTTTTCTCATAATTTTTTTATGTCCCATATTTAAGATGTTATTATATGTATATAATCACTGAAATACGCTAGTCTTCATGATAATTTGGGTTGTATTAAGTGTGATTTTATGTAATAAATCATGAATTAAGGTTTATTAAATACAAGGGTTGTCATATTTTGTATTGAATGGAAGTTTAGTTATTTTTGGGATTAGGATTATAAAACTCTAGGTGAAGCCTTAGGGATAAATCTAAATATAAGAAAACGTCCTTAAATTTTGTAAAATTATAGAGTATATGGTTTCCAATAAAATAAATCCTTATGTGGATACTAAAAGTGGGTGTGGCTCTATTATAGAGGTAACTAGTGGTAATAACCCCAAAAAGGTGCATTGAACTTGACTTGATCATCACCTTGTGCATAAAAATAAGCCTTATTGAACACCTAGTTTGAAACTGTCGAGGGATATGATTTGGTAACTTCACAATATTCTTATGAACCATTATTAAGGGAATAAAAATGTCCATCTGATATTTTGATAAAAAATAGATCATGAATGACTTAGATTAAAACCTCAAAATTCATAGGTTATAAAATACATTTCATTTATGAGTTTCCATTTAATGTTCTTGGTTTCTCATTTACGTGTCTAATGATTTTAAATTACTCTCCCTTAATTTTCCATTTATTCTTTCAAATGGTTTGAAATAGGAGAAAACAAACCAACAACCAATGTGAGGGACAATATAATGGCTCAAAATTATATTCCCAAACTTATGGGAGTAGGAATCAATAAATTTGTGATGATAAATTCTCAATGAAATCAAGTTTTAAATCAAAACATGAATCAAGAGGAATTACTGAATCCCCCTAAGTAAGATAAAGTTATAATTTATACAATTATTTGACAAAGGCCTTCGACTATCAATGGATCTTACAATACCCAAATCATGGAACAATATATAAACTCCATTGATAAGATATTATCAATACTTCAATTCTCTAAGGAAGATAAGCTCATGTCGGTTGTTCATATGACATAAATAATATGACTCTAACATTATCATTACCCATTAAAGTAATGTTGATCCATTATTTAGTGGGATGAAGCTATGTGTATAAAAATACTTGTAAATTCAAGACTTTGAAAGATTTAAGGAAATTGTCTGATGTGACCTCAATATCAAAATTGGGGTAAATTAATCTCATGTTTATTATGGGGATAAGAATTGGAAAATGTAGTTTAATTCTGGCAGTATGATGGAGAAATCTAATGGCTGAAAAAAAACCCAAAATCCCACTTGTAAAAAATGTGGGAAGAATCATCCTGGAAATTTTTTAAAGGGGAGGAAGAAATTATTTACGTGTGGTATGGAAGGGAATCTTTCTAGTGATTGCAGATGGGAGAAACCCACCATTGGGATTCATGAAATAATGGAATACTATGGTCAACCCTCATCCTAATGTACTTTGTTTCAACTTCATGGAATAAGGAAACTATGTGAATCTATTCCCTAAGATAAGGGTTATCGATGATAACCAATAACCAAAACCTCAAATTCCAAGATAGTATGAGAGAGATTATGCCATCGTAAATGCTAAGGTGGATCCCAAAAATGAAGTAGTGATAGGTACCCTATATATTCATACAAGGATAGTGAATGTACATTTTTATTATACCTCTACAAATTATTTCATACCATGATAGTTTTGTAGAATTATCTAAACAAAACTGCAATGCATGGAAGTAAAGCTATCAAAAAAGATGGAAAATGGGGATATTTTTTCACTCTAAGTAAATAAATAACCCATGTAAGAAAATTTGGGTTAATCTTCCCATTGAAACTTGGGAAACTCATTTTAGTTTAATTCATTTCTATTCGGGATATATATTGGAATTCTTTATATAAATCCAACAAAAATTACTGAGATAATGAAATCACCCTTTATATCATGATTCATCCTCCAATTCTATAGAAGTACAATGAGAATGATGAATCTTATTTTGTATCATTATCTCAATCATGGATATTATTTCCCTATAAGAAATAATATCCTGCTCAAATGATTGACACTAAAGAAAATATCATCCTTGATGACATGCCTATTGTTATGGAATTCATTGATCTGTTTCCCGATGAATTTCCTAGTCTTCCTCTAGGCCGTGAGGTTGAGTTATTAATTGATATTATACTTGAATATTTCGATATATCTAATACCCCATATTGAATCGCTGTTATTAATAATGAGGAGATAAAGATTCAACTATAGTAGAATATTGATAAAAGGATTATACACCCAAGTGCATCACTTTGAGGTACACCAGGCATCTTCTTTAAGAAGAAGGATGGGTCAATGCACCCATTCATTGATTATGTTGAGCTCAAAAATATCATGATAAATAAAAATTACAATCTTCCATGGATTTATGACTTGTTATATTAGCTACGTTGAAATAATTATTTATCTAAGGGGGATATTCAATGGGGATACTATTAAGTAAAGGTGGATAAAGAGGATATCCCCAAGACTTCTTTTCATACAAGGTAATATCACTACTAGTCCATAGTGATTCTATTTAAAGTCACTAATTCTGTAGAAATATTCATGTATTTAATTATTACAATCTTTAGGGATTATCGTTTTTTTGTATTAGTAGATAATATTCTTATATATTCCAAGAGCAAGGAGGAACATGAAAAACTTTTAAATATTGTACTCAAGACATTATAGAGGGAAAACATGTATAAAAATTATAGTAAATGTGAGTTATTTTTGGAAATACTTTAATTACAAGGGAATATTATCACCAACAAAGGGATAATGTAGACCCTTCAATAATAGAGGAAATCAAAGGATAACACATAAGAATATTTGTGATGAATGTTTGTAGTTTTCATGGATTTGCTCGACACTATCATCGATTTGTGAGAATATTATCATGATTATCAACCCCACTAACCGAGATTACTCAAAAGTGAGTAATGTTTATCTAGCCTAATGAATGAAAAGATATATTTTAGGAGATAAATAAGTGGATAATCACTACACATGTTCTCATATTACCTATCAATAGTGAATTATTTTTTATCTATAATGATGCATCCCAAATGTTCTTTGGTTTTGTACTCATACAAGATGAAAAAGTGTTAGACTATGCCTCCAACCAATTAACTATGCATGATAAAAACTACCCAACCCATGATATTTAATTTTTTATAGTAATAATTACATTAAATATTTATAGGAATTATATCTACATGAAAAAGTTTTAAATATATACAGATCACTAAATCCTCAAGTATATATTAAAAAAATGGAGATTAATATGTTCCAACGAATCTGGTTAGAGCGAATCAATGATTCTATTTTTTCAATTCACTACCATACTAAGAAGGTAAAATTAGTGTAAAATTATATGAGTAGAAATAATCCTTCATCCCTATACATGATGATTATTTAAAGTGATCTAATAATATTAGACATGAAAAGGATTAACATGGAATTAATAAAATTGTCATAATCTAACATTTCTCAAATAACTGCTCAAGAATGAATTATTTAAAGAATAAAGGAATCTTAAAATGATGATGAGGTGCTAATTAAGAAAGAAAGTAGAAAATATTACAGAGTTCATAATTTCTGAAGATGGAGTTATAAGGTTTGGAACATAGATATGTGTCCTATAAAAACCATAATTAAAGAGGGAACTTCTTTATGATATGCATGGATCATCATTCTTTATTAATCCATAAATAAAAAAGATGTATAGTGATTTAAAGCAAAAAATTATGGTGGTATATCATTAAGAGGGATATTACAGATTTTGCAACTCGATTCTTGGAATGAAAAAAAAGTTGAGGAAGACTGAAAAAAGTATAAGGATATGATAAAACCATTTTCCATACCAGTATGGAAATGTGAAAAAATAACCATGGATTTCATCATAATACTATTGAGGACACCTAAAAGCAATAATCCCATCTAGGTGGTAGTAGATCACCTAAAAAAGTCAGAAAATTTCATTGTAATTAATGAATATTTCTCTCTCAAATAACTCAATATGATATACATAAGGGAAGTGGTAAGACAACATGGAGTTCCAATATCTATTGTATCTGATTGAGATATGAGGTTGACCTCATGGTTCTAGATAATACTTCAACATGTATTGAATAAAGAGATGAGTTTCTGTACTACTTGTCACCCTTAGACAGATGAATGGTCTGAAAGGAACATTAAAACTCTATAGGATATGATAAGATCATGATCATTGGATTTCCAAGAATGTTGAGATCAAGAACTTCCCCTAGTGAAGTTATAGTATATCAATATGTTCCATTATATAATTCAAAGGGATCATTATGAGGATCTTTGTGGTAAAAGGTTTCAAACTCTGGCATGTTGGGATTAAGTTGGAGAGTGGAAGTGTTTGGGACCTGATCTAGTCCAATAGATGATAAATAAGGTTCAAATCATTCAACATCATATATAATTTATAAAAAGTAATAAGAAAAGCTATGAATACAATCATTAATGTGATTTATAGCATGATTTTAAAGACAAATTGTTCCTTCTTATATCACCATGGATGAAATTCATGAGGGTTGGGAAGAAGTTAAATCATATTCTAAGATGGATCGACCCCTTTGAGACATTAGATCGCATCAGAGATGAGGAATATATACTATAACTCCCACATAACCTATCTCAAGTACATAATATTTCCATGTATCCCTCTTGAGAAAGTACGTACCATAAACCTCACTTGTACTGAATCTAAAGGTCATACCTTTTGAGATGATATTTCATATGAGGGTCAGCCGTGAAAATCATAGATCTTAGAGAAAACTTTATATGAAACAAGACAACTTACCTAATCAAAGTGAAGTGGTGGATGAAAAAGATTGAGGGGGTGACATGGTAACCAAAAGAGGAGATCAAACAGATTTACCCTCATATATTATATTTTATGAAATGAAAAATTTTAGGGTAAAATTTCTAAAGGGTGGTAGATAATTAAAGGACTTAAACTATTATAAATCAAATTACCTTCTTTGAATAAATTTCTTATTAATTAATGTAGTCATATGAAACACATGACCTATATTAGACTGTTAAAACCTACCAAGTTTTAAAAGGCCATTACGAATCATATCGATTGATAAAATAGACATTGTAAAATGATATTTAAGGTGATTATATATTGAGGATTATTATAAGGTCTAATTGACACAAACAAAAGAAGTGATGGCCTTGACCAGTACGATTATATACTATGACTCTTTTATCAGAGATTTTGAGGGAGATAGAATCAGTAGGATTTTCCCTTAACCAATACCAAGCTAATATTCAACAAATAAATAATGACTAAAATCATTCATGGGATAATTTAATGTCCATCAAGATCATGAATCAAACCATGTAAGATGAACCACCTGAAGAAAATATCACTATCACATACCTTACCCTAATGTTGTTAACTCGTGTAATAAAGGGTTATGTATATAGACCCTAATAGTAATATTTTTTATTTTTTATAAATCAATTATTATATATATATATATATTAATACTACTTTCAAATGATTAATTAACGAGTTGATAAATTTTTTGATTTTGATAAGATGAAAATAAAAAATGTATTTTTGAGAGATAAATAGTTTATATCAAGACAATATTTTTATTAATTTAATAATTTCTTAATTAAATTATATTTTAATAAAATATTTTTATCAAATATTATTTATTAAAAATAAATTATTATATAACTTTATGATGTCAAATATACTTTTTATAAGGTTCAAAAAATTGTTTTTTCCAAAAAAAAAACCCAATATTTTTTTATTAAAAGAAGAGTTTCTTATCTAAAAGTATAAAATCATATATTTAGAAAATTATTTTCTAAAAAAATATTTTTTTTAATCAGCATGTTGAAATTTTCCAACAGTTACTTTTTAAAAAGTTTCTAATACAATCGAATGTTTTAGTAAAAATTAAAAATGTATAAATATATGGTATGTATTATGATATAATAAAAGAAAAAAAGTGATGAAATAAATATTATAAAGGGTATACATGACTATAATTATGTTTCCACTTTTAAATAATGTGTTTTTTATGTAATTTGATTAATTTTATAAATCCATAATGAATCCTCCAAAATCAATATTATATTTTTAGGTTTTAAAATAATTTTTTTATAAAAATGAATCACTTCCACATCACAAAGGGTATTATTTTAAATATATAAGTTCATAAAGATGTAAAATAATTAAAACCACTCCACTTTTACAGAAACAATGGAAAAACACAGGATAGTTTTTTATTTTGATTAAATTATCATGTAGAGTCGAAAACCTATGTTTGGAAATTAATAAATAAATCTCATCTCTTTTGATATATAAATCCAAGAAACCTCACATTTATCTTAACTAAAAACACCTGGATTATAAAATTACTCTTTCCATTCCTCCTTATATCCCACCCAAGGTTCCGCATTCTCTTAATAACCTCCTTATAATATTTTATAAGCACCTGCTCACGTAAGGGACACTCTCTTACTCACCTTTATTGAAGCACCTCCTTTATGTTATGCCTTTTTTATATTATTTTTTATATTATTATATGTTATGAAATATCCCTTTTGATTACAAGTTATTAGAGACCCCACTAACACTCATCTATCCCTATCATGAACCATTACATACCCCCATTATGCTGCTAGAATTATCCTGTGATTTTCAATGCAAAATATTATTATTGTGAATACCCATTTTTATTTACAATTAATTGTAATAACATAGATATAAAAATATTTAATTTATTAGGTAATTTTATTTATGTGACCCACCCTCTATAATCATGGATTAAATGTGATGAAATATGTCTAGAGGTTGAATAATCTATGTGGAACACATGGGCACGTTCATATAATGATGGGTGTGCCAAAATAGTGCTTCAATGCATTGGGTGGTGTGTTAGACTTAGGATATATCATATATAGGATTAGGGGTAAAAATAATCCATTATAGGACTTTTTACACTATGTTATGATGTCATAGATGTTATCATAGACCTATATTGTTGATTTATTATTTCATTTTGTCTCTATATTCAATTTTTTCATTATGATATCTTGTTATATCATGATTACTTATCCAAGATTTTGATTATAACCCATATTATGTTACCTTGATATACATCTGGGATCATATGTACCAATTTACATTATTCTATGATTTTTACTCCCTTATTAGTATATATATCTATACCTTTCTAATGTACATCCCCATGTTATCCCATACTATTTTAGTAGATCCACAGAATATAAGTTCATGTTGGGGAATTTTCATTAAAATGTTTTACATCCCATATTCAAGTTGTTATTCTATATACCTATTTACCCAAAGAAAAATGGATTCATGTCTTTTTGGGTTATATTAAGTGTTGTTCATGTAATAAATCAATAATTAATGTTTATTTATGATAAGGGTTTTCATATTTATTTTGTTATGATAGAGGTATTATAAAACCAAAATCAAAAAAATATATATTTTATAAATCTTTCCCTTAATGTGGGTGAATATATCCATAGTATACCCAAGACTCTAATTTTAATATTATATCACCATTATTATCAAATTATTAAAAAAATAGACATATATTATCCATGGAACTGAATTATAATAATAAATATCGTAATTTTAATTCTATTAACCACAAAAAAATTTAGAGATTAATA
Organism: Viscum album; assembly: GCA_963277665.1. Lineage (NCBI taxonomy): Eukaryota > Viridiplantae > Streptophyta > Magnoliopsida > Santalales > Viscaceae > Viscum > Viscum album. Next base: position 1,368,790,416 of record OY728143.1, read on the forward strand.
GAGAAATAATATACTCAATAAGATTTTATTTAATATAAATAAAAAATATATATTCTAATAGTAATGATTCATTTTCAAAAACTCCCATAATCTAATATCCCCTTCTATGAAATAGAATTCATCTGAAAAATTCCACAAATTTTATAATTTATAAATTTAACTAAAATCAAAGAGATTGAAGTGAATATTGAGTGATTGTATTTAAATAAGGTTTTTGTACTTGGTTGTGATAAGATTTTAAAATGTGTTTAGGTAAGTGATAATTCTTGTAGGATTGTTATGAGTCCATCCTCTACTTAACTATGATGATTATTTCACTTTTCATAATTTTTAGAACATGTATCATTGGTACTTTGAATTGAAACACTGTTTAAAAAATATGAAGAATGTGAAGAAGGGAGAATATTATGGGAAAAAAATTCATGAGAAAGGATGTTTGATATTTTTTGTTGAGTATTTTAGCTTGATGCTCATCAGATTTTTGGTAACACTTTTTATAGTATTTTACTAAAAATATTCGACCACAGATCCAATAAAAGGGACCCAATATTTCCACTACTTAGGTAGGAAACATAGTCAACCAATATATCCAAATATTAAATTTTTAATAGTGATATAAAAAAGTATAACTAGAGTAATGGTGGGTGCATATTACCTATAAAAATGTGCATAACTACGTATGCATGGAGGTGGTCCTGTGCAGAGAGGCGTAGACCGTGAGTCCTACAACATGAATATGTATCCAAGTGTCGACCCCAGTGTCATATTGATCTATAAAAAATGATATTTATTACAAATTGATTCCATATAGAATATATAACTAATGTGGTATTTTTCAAATGTCTCAAATTGTTCTTTAATTTAATAATATATGGATAGAAGTTGGGATGTTAGATCAAAATTTTCACATCTATGATTTAATGTTTTATGTGATTTTTTGTTTAATTTTGGTAATTTTTTTATCTATAGGTTTTCTTAGGAGTCTTTAGTAAAACAATTGAGTTTTTGGACCCAAAAATAGGTGTTACACAGTTGGGGAACAATTTGGGGAAACTGTGCACCAGCCCAGAAGCAACCATGTACCCTAGACAATAACACTATCCTGGCTGCATGGTTTCCCACAGGGGCATGCGGCCTCCCTAGGAAAATATTATATCTAGGTTCCTCTTGGAACAAGCATACCGCACGATTATCTAATGGTTTGGAAAACAGTGCGGGGTAACCATGCAGCCTATCCAAGTTATTAATAATGTTGATTTTACCATTTCCCTCTTCAAATATAACTCCAAATACACACTTTCTCAACCCATTAGAGATATTTATCCATATGAACCTCCACCTATCACTCTTGGATCTCTGGTACCTATTTCTTTTGGTGAATTTGGTGTGGGATCTTCAATGAATCGTCAAGTAAGCCTTTTTTCTCTTGGTTTCTTTCTTATTCTAGGGTTCGTATTCCTCCCTATTTGAGTTATTCTACTCCACTAGATTTATTGACCAAATAAGGGTTCAATATTGAGTTTTTGGATAAAATATTTATGTTTTGGGTTTGATATTTCCATTATAGGGTTCCTTTGTGGTGTTGTTGTGGTTTTTCATCAGATTTCGGAAGTTTCCAATCTTGAGGTAGGTGATTCCATGTATTAGAATTATTAGATGATTGTGATATGTTTTATTTGATTATTAAATGTGTTCTATGGATTAATTTTGTTGTGAAAATGTTTTTTCAATAGGTTTTAAGTTGATTACGAGTTGAAATATGGTTTTTCAAATAGAAATGGTAGTGTCAATGTTTGGTACCTTTTTGTGATTCTTAAATGCATTCTATAAACTTTTTATGTGGTGTGAAGTGTGTTTACAAATGGATTTGGTGTGCATATGGATTCAAAAGAGTTATTTACTATGAAAAGTGGTGGTTTTTCATGTGTACTTGTGTTTCTTGATGTGTTCATGTGAAAGTGGTGATCTATGTGACATTTGAACTGAAATTGAGAACAAAGTAAATACTAAGTATCTAGGATGGAGGGATAGGACTAGTATGCTAGTTGGATCGATAAGGTCGAAGCATGATTTCTTATGGAAGGATTTGTTCTAAAACACTAACTAAACTATCATGATGTTGGATACCACTATAAATATAGATAGATTCATCTCTAGTGGACCGTGCATGAGGATGTTGTGGTTTATGTTTGCTATACCATTTTTTACTGAGATATGAGGTACATAGGGTCCCACTAGAGATAGATCTTTAGGTATTACCAGTGGTTCTATTTTTTAATTTGGTTCTTACCATCATCATTCCGTGTACATTTCATTCATTCCAATTTTAAAAGAATGCTTATTTGATTTTTTTTACTTAAATTGTTTTATTTAAAAATGTTTTCAATTACATTATTAAAAATATAATGGTGATTTGTATTATAATATTATGGAAAAGAATAACTTTTGGGTGGAATCCTAGAAGGCTTTGGCTCATACCCTACACACGCCCTTAAGTGTATGCAGACTTTGTTATGAATGGAATAGGTAAATGAAAGATGTTTTGGGGTGGTGTTGTTGGATCATGTTTCTAGAGATCCTATATTGAAGGTGTTGGTGGAGGTGGCTTAAGGGTGATGACCCTCTTATTTTATGAAGGTTTTGAGTTATGGTCTAGTTGTTTCTCCTCCTATTTTGATATTTTTTGGTTTTGGTTAAAGTTGAAAAACATTTAATTTCAATTTTTGTATATATTTTGGTAATGGATATTGATCTTGGGTTGATGTTTCATTATTAATATTTTTCATGGTTTTTTATCTTTGGGGAAATCATTCCCAAAAGTTAATTGTCGGTACCCAAGCACTAGTCTCCACCCTGTGCGGATCGGGAATGCTCTTCAAGCCATGCCACTGGATGGGTCGTGTGTTTATTTGGATGGAACCTCAGATGTGTTCATGAAAAAATGGTATCAAGGAATTTTTTTACATTTCTTTGTGTTATGATATTTGTGAAGATTATAGGTTGACTAGATCTAAGATTATTGGGTCATGAGGTTCTGTTTGCAAGTGGGGTGTCTAGAAAACACATTCCCTGACAGACCTCAGGTCACCATGGGATGTCGAGAATTGGGTTGGATTCTCCTCTATGGTAGACATGTAGGTCTAAGACTCTGTAAGGACACTGGGTGGTGGTTATGTGGTTTAGTTTGTTATTGTGATGGATATGGTTTTATTTTTACTTTTTTAAGTATTTGAGGTATGTTTTGATGTTATAAATATTTCAGAATAGTGTATTAGTGGGTTTTACTTATCATTGTTTTTTGATGTAATAAGATTCATCCTCGTAGATATCCTATAAAACCATTGGAAGAGGATAGAGAGAGTAACCCCTCACCAATTAATCAAAGAATAGTGGAAGTAGTGGTTTAGGATTTTCATGATTTGGGCTTGGGAGTGGGATCCAGAACTTCTCAGGTTAGGGAATCTGAACCAGGTACGATAAAGTAAAAAGAATCAGAGTTTTTCAAGAAAAATCCTCCTATATTCCAGGGTATCATAGATCCCCATGAGGTAGAGGAGTGGATTGATAAAATTTAGAGGAGGTTTGGGTTCCTTGACACTCATGAGGAGATCAAGGTGAAATGTACATCATTCATGTTGGATGGTCCGAGTCTTAGGTGGTGGGAACCGATGGTTCTGGTTAGGAAGAATGAGAAGAAGGATTGGAAGTATCTTTAGTCTGTCTTTAATGAAAAACATTTTCCAAAGACCTTTGATTTTACTAAAACATGATATTTTCTAGATCTCCACCAATGGTATCACACCATTATGGATTATTTCAACCTTTTTGTAGAGTTATTTTGGTTTACACGAAAGGTATTTTCCCATGACTAGCTAAAGGATCAACTGTTCAAAATGGGGTTGTGGAATGATATTTGATCCAAGGTCTTCATATTCATGTTTAGGACTAATGATTAGGTGGTTGATCATGCTTTTATGGAGGAGATTGATCATAGTGGGAACTATGGTTTTTCTGGAGTAGTGTCGAAAATGGGATATGGAAATGGCAGTTCATCTGAGAAGAAGAGGAGGCTAGATGACCAGGAGAAAAAGAGAGGTGGTAACTCTAGACATCCTCCTTGAATATCTTTTTCAATTGCTTCAGAAACTAGATCAATCCTATTCCATTAGTGTGGGAAGGAATAACATGTACAGTCTTCATGTTCTTCTCCACCCTCACCTTGTCATCAACATGGAAATATATGGAACTTTTAGTTGTTGTAGATACACATGTCTATTATATATTTCTGAAGCTTCAGCATCCTTAAGAGAAATGTCAACCCAGTTTGAGCCAACCAAGATGACAGTTTATCAGTTTTGTGGTCATGAAGGTAGAGATGGATCTTCTTTCTGTCAGACATAGCTCAAGTAAGAACTTCTCGCCAGTGGTCATTCTAATGATTAGGCTAAGATGAGGCGTTTTCATGCTCTGTATTAGGTACCAGTGGAATTGGATGTAGGACCTAAAATAGACCGAGGTACCATTCTTATTACATCATCTATAGTTTTTTCTCAGTTTGATATTGGTGCCTATATTTCTTTCATTTGTACCTAACTTGTGAATTTGTTGAATTCTCTAAGTGATCATATGTTGTATGTGATAGATTTGGTGACACCACTTGGTAAAAAGAAATAACGGGGTTTCAAGTGTCTGTATTTTTCACTCAACGTGTCATGGGTCGATCTAGAATGGGATTTTTTTGGTTTTTGAGATGGACCTATTTGACACAATCCTCATTATTGATTAGATGGTGCATTTTTGGGATCACATTGATTTTTATCGATAGTGAGTGAGTTTTGTGGAACCTGATGGTAGATTTGATTTTTTTTCAAGGTGAGTGGGATCATAAGTTAAGATGTGATGGACCTACACTTACTGAATTAGGAAATATAATTTTTCAGATCTCATCGCACACATTAGAGGATGATGATGATGTTCATGAGGTTTGATTACAACCTATGGTGGATGAGTTACCAGATTTATTTCTGGATGACTTATGGGTTTACCTTTAGATAGATATGTGGAGTTTTCAATTGAATTGGAATCAAGAATACAAATGATATCTCTTCCCCTATACTGTACGCCCCCCATTGAGTTTAGGGAATTAAAGATTCAGCCTAACAATTTGGAACCCAAATGATTCATTCACCCAAGCATCTCACCTTGGTCCACCCTAGTCTTGTTTTCAAATAAGAACGATGGATACAAATGGTTGTGAATCGATTATCTGAAGCTGAATAAGGTAATAATTAATAATAAATACCATTTTCCCCATATTTATGAACTTTTTGATCAACTTGAGGGGGCAAGGTGGTTCTTTAAGATCAATTTTTATTCTAGATATCACCAAGTCATAGTTAGAATGTATGATGTTCTTGAGAAAACATTATAATGTAGGTATGACCATTTAGAGTATTTGGTCATGCCTTTTGGATTGACGAATACTCCAGTGGTTTTCATGGTGCTCATGAACCAGGAGTTCCACCAATATCTTGACTCTTTTTTGTGGTATCTTTTTATGACATCCTGGTCTACTCAAGGACCAAAGGGGATCATTAGATACATTTTAGGATCATTTTGGGAGCTCTTCTATACCATAAACTCTATGATATGATTTTCAAGTTCACCATATAGAATATGGAGGTGATATTTATGGGTTATATGATCTTGGAGAGTTGGATTTTAGTGGACCCTGAGAGAATTAGTGTAGTGATGTCATGGGAGAATCCAAAGAATTATTTTGAGATCAGATGCCTTTTAGTAATTTAAGGGTATTATAGGCATTTTTTTGAGATTTATCTCATCTTTATTCAGCCATTATAGAGCTTCCCAGATTGGGGTAAAGTTAAAATGGAGTTTACAGTGACAAGATTATTTGGAGAATCTTATGTGGTGGTTGAAAACAAAACTTGTTTTGATTTTTCACAAATATATAAAGGGAGATGTGGTCCACTATGATTCATCAGGTATGAATCTTGGGTGTTTGGTAATGCAGGATGATCATGTGGTGGAAAAAGGTTCTCACCAACTTTAACCACATGAAAATAATTACCCAACTCATGACCCAGAGATAGTGGCGGCGATTCATACCTTGAAGATGTGGTATCATTATATTTTTGGAGAGAAGTTTATGGTGTATTCTGATCATAAGAGCTTGTAATACATATTCATACAAATTGATATGAATTTAAAGAAGTTTCATTGGGTTGAGTACCTTACGGGGTTCGATTTTGATATTTTTTATACCCCCGAAAAATATAAGCTGGTTGTATCTTCCTTGAGTAAGAAATTTCCAAAGAAAGCTTTTAAGGTGTCCATTGATGGGTGGACTTTGATGGGTCTTTTTTAAAAGATTCATCATGAAGATAAGGTTCATAGTAGAGGTGTGTTTCTATCCAGTGTTTAGTTGACACCTTCCCTTATGAATTTGATTCAGAAAGAGCAGTTGAGACATGAGTTGTTCCAAAATTATATGTAGTTATAAAAGGGTAAGTAGGTTTTGTGTGAATGGCCATTGTCTCATGAGGGAGTTCTATGCTTTCCGGGATGCTTTTTGGTGCCATTTTCATTGAGAAAGGTGGTGATGTAGATAGACACCTGTCTCAGCGGTCCACTCATCCCGAGACCATGGAGATGTTTTATGATGTGCGTCATTAGTTATGGTGGCTAGGTATGAGATGGGACATATCTAACTTCTTATATAGGCGTTATACATGTTAGTAGGTTAAAGAAGAGTACTAGAGACCCTCCAATTTTCTTCATCCCATACACATTACTACGTAGAAGTGGGACAAGGTCACCATGGACTTCATTATTGCCTTACCTCTTACACCTTGGAGAAGGATTCTTATTTGGGTAGTGATTAACCCTCTTACCAAATCTAGATATTTCATTCTGATCAAGGATTTAGCCAAAGAGGGTGAGTTTGGTCAGTTTTTTGGTCAAGAAATAGAAAGGCTTCATGGTGTGATATTGGATGTCATTTCAGACCGGGGCCCCCAAATTACTTCATGTTTTGTGGAAGGCCTTCAGAAAGTGATGGGGTCGTATATCAAGATGAGTACACCATACCATCCTCAAACGGATGGTCAGGATGGGCGGGTGAATTAGATCTTGGAAGACATGGTTCGGGCATGTGTGTTGGATTTTAGAGCCATGTGGGATAATTTTTTGTGGTTTTTGATTTTGAATATAATAATAGTTACCAATCCTTGATAAAAATGGAACCCTTTGAGACACTTTATGGTTGGCCATTCCATTTGCCCTTGTGTTGGGAAGAGGTGGGTGAGACCTCATTATTGGGGAAGTGTCTGAGGCAGGAGATGTCTAACAAAGTCAATTTTACTAGGATGATTTTTTATAGTTAAGAGTTTCCATAATTCTTATTTCGATCAGAGGCACCAATACTTGGAATTCACATTTGGTGACGAAGTGTTTCTGAAAGTGGCACGTTGTTTGTGTCATTATCGTCTTGGTAAGAAAGGGAAGCTAATGCTGAGGCATGTTAGGTCTTTTTAGATTATAGAGAATATTGAAAATGTGTAATACTATTTATCATTTACATCTCAGTTTACACCAATTCATGACGCGTTCCATGTTTTAAAACTAAAAAAGTATAATCCAGACCTGTCTCATGTATAGAGTTGGGAAGAGTTAGAGGTGAAACCTAACTTGACTATGTTTGAGTGGAAAGTACAGATTTTGGATTCCCATAAAGGAGTGATCCAGGGGATGTATATACCATTGCTCTGAGTTATTTGAAATAATTTCAATTATGAGCATGATACATGAGGGTGAAAGACTTGGGTTGAGGAGCAATGTCCATTTTTGTTCTCCGGTCAAACTCTGGGATGAATTTCTAAGGGTGAAATGTTTTCATGGTGGGTAGAATTGTCACATATGTGATTTTATTTTGAGGTATTTTTTTGGTCTTATATTTATCCCTATGTTTTCTTGAGATTTTTTAGTGAAAAATGGATAATTTGGACCCGATATAAAGTGGTGAACGGTTGGTTCACAGTTAGGGGAAACCATGCACAAACCCAGAAGTGATCGTGCACCCTGGAAAATGACACTTTTACGGCCACACAAACTTCCATACGGTCATGAAACCTCCCCAGGAAAACTGTTTTTCTAGTTTCCTATTGGATATTGGAGACCTCATGGTTATCACATGGTTTGGAAAACCATGCGGGCTAATTGTACGGCCTATCCAGGTCATTAAAAATGGGAATTTTAACCTTTTACCTCTATGAATTTAACACCAAATCCACCCTTTCTCACCCCATTTAAACTTTACATCATTATGTGCCTCCCCTCTGTATATTATCTCCCTTGTACCTTCTTACTTTTTTTTATTTTGTGTGGTATATTCAAATAATCATCAAGTAGAATTTATTCAATTGGTTTCTTCCTTATTCTAGGGTTCTTCTTCTTCCCTCTTTGATTTATTCACCTCCAATAGATTTTTTGAACTAATAAGGGTTAAATATTGAGTTTTTGGGTAAAATATTGATATTTTTGGATTGATCATTTTTTTATAGGGTTCCATTGTTGTGCGATTGTGGTTTTCCACTAGATTCTAGAAGTGTCTAAGATGAGGTAGGAGATTCCATGTTTTTTCATTTTTAGATGATTTTATTATGATTACATTTCGTATTAAAGGTGTTATATGGATTATGTGTGTGCTACGAAATGTGTTTTTAAATGGTTTTAAGGTGATTATGTGTTAAAAGACGGTTTTTCAAATGGAAATTGTAGTGTTCATTTGTTCTTCCTTATTGTGATTCTTAAAAGTGTTCTATAAATTGTGTAAGTGGTGCGAAGTATGTTTCCAAATTGATTTGGTGTGTGTATAGATTTGGAAGAGGTTTTTTCTATGAAAAATGGTGGGTTTTCATGTGTACTAATATTTCTTTGTGTGAGTATGTGAATGTGGTTGTATATGTGACATGTGAAATTAAATTGAGCAAAAAGGGAATCCTAGGTATCTAGGTTGGCATACTAGGACTAGTACTCTAGTTGGATCAACATGGTGGAGGCTCAGATTCTTTTAGCTGGAATAAACATACAGCACTTACTAAAGTATGATGATTCTGGAGACCACTATAACTTTGGAAAGATTCATTTCTACTTCCTCATGCATGAAGATGTTGTGGATTATGGTTTATATACCATGTTTTTCAGAGATAAGAGGTTCATAGGGTCCCACTAGTGATAGAGCCTTTAGCTATTACCTATGGTGCTCTTTGATGATGTGGTGCTTACTGTTGACATACAATGGAACTAGGATTCATTCTAATTTTCAAAAACTGCTTCTCTGAAAAAAATTCCTTAAAAATTATTCATTAAAAATGTTTTCAATTTCATTCTTAAATCTATCATGGTGAATTTTATTCTAATTTTATGGAATGGAAGCTCTTTTGGGTGGTATCCTACTAGGATTTGGATCACACCCTACATACACCCTTGGGTGTATGTAGAATCTGTTATTTATGAACTAGGTAAAAGAATGTTGTTTAGTGGGGGTGATGGTTGAATGACTCGAACTATTATAAGAAAAATTAATCTTTTTATTTAATTAAATGTACTGTTTTTTAAAATGGATATAGAAAACACATGCACTCCATTTGTTTTGTTATATCTAATTGGATTTAAATGACCGTTAAGTATCATTTTCATTGATAATATATCTGTTGAACATTGATCACATGACTAGTATAAATTATATTCTTATAAAAATACTTTCAACATAGAAAAAGGAGGTGATGACCTCAACCAGTAGGATTTTTCCCTATAAATAAAATTTATCGGAGCTTCTGAGGGATATAACATTTCGGGTATTTTCCCTAGACCAATCCTAGCTGATATCCAACAACTTAAGAATGAGAAAAACGTTTTGCAGGAGAAATTCAAGATCATCGATATCACGACCCAAACCATGTTCACAGAATCACCCCGCAAACACCCCACCATAGAACACCTTACTATTATGGATTATTCTAGTTTGATAAATGGATATTATCAATACCCTATCAATATGATTATGTACATTTTTCTATAGAATAATGAATATACTTTCATTTTATAATTGTTTTTAATGCACAAATAGTATTTTTTGGTTAATATTAGAATTTAATTAAAAATATATTTTAATGAATTAATAAATAATATTTTAGTAAATTATTAATATAAAAATAATTTTATTAAATATAAATGATCATATAATTTTTATGAGGCCAAATGTAATTTTTATTAAGGTTTAAAAACTGTTTTTGTCAAAACCCATAAAATTTCAATAAATATTTTTTTTATTTTTAAACTTAAAATTGAAATATTTAGAAAATTATTTTTATAGAATTATTATTATTTTTAGAATTAGGATTAAAAAATTATAAAATAGTGAATTATTCATAATTTTCTATGATAGTCAAATTTTTGGGTAAAAATTAAATACCATATAAATATATAGTGTGTTTTATGACATCATAATGGACCAATAACGATTTAATAAATAATATAAAATGGATATTATAAAAAACATAAGTTTTAACATTAAAATACTGTAATTTAAGATGTTTCTTACTAATTTTATAACTCTTTAGTGAATCCTCTAAAATGTATAATATATTTTATGATTTTAAGTTAATTTTTTTAATAATGTGACTCACCTCCACATAAGAAAGGATGATATTATAATATATTTGGTCTATGGACTTATAAAATAATTTTTTACAATTATTTTTGGCAAAAACAATTGTCAAAAAACATGTGAAGTTTTGTGGTTTTGAATATTTATTTATATATATTCCAAAACCTAAGTTTGTAAAATATTAAAGAATTCCACTCTCATTTCTTATATAGTCCCACTGAATATCCCACTTATCTTCACTAAAAAATAATTGCAACACATACTTACTCTTTTATACCATCTCTATAATCCTCCCAAGTTACCCCAATCTCTCAATAATCCAATCTTCATGATTTTGAAGTCACACACTCAAGTAAGGGTTCTCTCTATTCTCATTTCCATCCAAGTTTCATTATATTGTTACACCATTTTATTTTCATTTATGAATGATGGGGTATATTTTATAACCTTCCCCATACTTCCCTTATTATGTTTTAAAGACAATAGAACCATTTTTATATCATTTATTCCTCCCATGTACACCTGTTACCATGCCAAAAATTCGTAATAGTTATTCCATTTCTCATATTTCTTCAAGTTTATTTATTATATTACGCCTTCTATTTATAAATTACTTATGTTGTAACATGAATTATAATTACCCTATTACATTCCATTTCATTTATAAATTATTAAAGACCCTTTCCACTCTCATCAACCCTTTTTCTGATTTTTTTCCACGCCGTTATGCTGTAGAAATTGCATCATGATTTTACATTCCAAAATCATGAAGTAGTGAATATCATACCTATTCCTCTATAAATGATGCTAAATTTCATAATCATATACCTTTTTATTGATTAATTAAATTTATATATTCCACACCCCTTGATATTGGAATAAATTTTAATGATGAATGAATCCATTCTTTATGATCTCTGTGGAACACTTTAGCATAAGAATGAAATAAAAGTGATGGGTCCACCCAGAATTATATAGAACTACAATGCATTGGGAAATGTTTAGTATCATGATACTTCATGTTGGGATAGGGGTTTACCTAATTATTTAATGCACCTTTTTCCACAATGATTTCTTGGAAGTTCATCTTTGACCTATGATGCAATGTTTTAATTTGATGCCACATTTCCATGTTATGATTATCAGGCTCTATAATTCCATTATGTTCATGTTTATTTTATGTTCCACTGATATTACATTACTAACATGTATTATTATCTTCCTATTATTACATATTTACTCCCTTAATAGTCTTTATAGCTCCCCCCCATTCTTATTTACATCCTCAGGTTATCCCATGCAATGTTATGTACGAAGGAATGTTGTGGTTATGTAAAGGAATATTTCAATAAAGATGTTGTATTACATGTTTCATGTTGACATTTAATGTGAAAATTTACAAAATGAACTATAATTATCGATATTTAGGTTTTTATTAAGTGTAATTTTATGTAATTAAATCTTGTATGAATGTATTAAAAATAATAGGGTTGTTATAGTTGGTATCAGAGGAATGTTCAGGTATTTTTGGAATTAGGATTATAAAATTCTATTGAAAACCTTTGGGATAAGAATAAGTATAAAAAAATATCCCTAAATCATGGTGAGTATAGAGTAAGTGGTTTAACAAAAAAATATCCCTATTTTAATACAAAAAAGTGGATGTGGCTCTAGCACGATGTATCTGGGGGTAAAACCCAAAAACACCACTTTGAACTAGACTCAAATGAGAACGGGAGCACAATAATGGGCCTTTCATCACTCCTAGTTTGACACTCCTAGGTAAAATTCTTTGATAAATTCATAATATTAGTACATACCATTATTACTTGAACAAAAAAATCCCATAAAAATATATGTTAGGAAATAAATCATGGATAACTTAGATTGAAACCTAGAAATTCATAAGTTAAGGAAATAAATGTAATTTATTTGTTACCCCTTTAATGCCATCTGATTCCCCTTTATGTGTTTAATTGTTTAAAATACTTACCCACAATTTTCCTTTTATTCTAGATAGTGGTCAAAAATAGGAGGAATCAGGATAACAACTTCTGCAAAGATCAATGTATTGACTACCCTAATGAGACACCAAATCCAATGGGAGTGGGAATAATAAACTTTATCACGATACCCTCTCATTTAAATAAATTTTTAAAGATAAACATGGATCAAGAGGAATGTCCACCCCCCCCCCCCCAATGAAGAACATGTCGCAATTGAGATATTCATGAGACAAATGCATCCTAATTTTAAATGGATCATTCGATCCGTCAGTCATCGAAAAATGGATCAAATCAATTGAGAATATCTTCTCCATCATTCAATTCCCCATAAAATATAAGGTTCTTATAGATTCTTATCATATAGAGGGTGAATCTTATCAATGGTGGACATTGATAAAAAAATATGAATCCTAAGGAAGAAATCGAGGTTATGGGATGGAAGGATTTACTAAAAATGTTTTTTGATAAATATTTTCCTCATACCCTCTGACTTACGAAGGAAAGGGACTTCCTTGACCTCAAGAAAAAAGATGCAGAATCCATTGGAGCGTACGAGGAAAACATCAAAAGGATTTCATGATATGCCTCTGTATTTTTCATTTCCCCAAAATGCAATGTTGACCGATTCTTTATTTGGATAAAACAAATACTATGAAAAGACCTGGTGATCCATGACTTTAATAACTTTGAGGAAATTGTCTGATGATCTCTCAAAGTTTAAACGGAGATCAGTGAATCTCATGGGTATCATGGGGATAATAAGCGGAAGGTTGATTCAAATTCTGGCAGTCCGATAGAGATATCTAATAGTGCCAAGATATTTCAATATCCCACTTTCCAAATATGTGGAAAGAATCACTCTAGAAACTTCCTAAAGGGGACATGGAAATACTTTAGGTGCGGGAAGGAAGTGCACCAAGCCAGTGATTTCCAGCAACAAAAACCTGCTACTCCGATGTGAGGAATGAAATTCTCTGGTAAACACTCAGTGCATTGTTCATTTCTAAAATTGAAATTAATTAGGGAATTTCTCAAACCAATTCACTAAAACAATGGGTTTTAGAGGATACCAATAACCTCCATGGTAAAAATGGAGTGATTTCATTATCATAACTACCGATGTGAATCCCAATAGTGAAGTGCTGATAGGTATGCTAGTTATTCATTCAAGAATATAGAATGTAATTTAGGATTCTAGTTCTATGCATTATTCTATATCCAGAAAGTTTATTAGAAAAATCCATACACAACGACAAAACATGGAAGTAGAGATGTTGGTGAAAATAAAAATGGGGAAATTATAGAATCCCAGGTATATAACTCCTCCCCTATCACAATTTTTGGATTTAACTTCCTGGAAAACCTTTTCATACTTCCCTTAGAGGAATTTTATGCAATTGTTGGCATGGATTTTCTTTCTCTATATAGATCCTACATAAATTTTTGTGAGAGGAAAATCACTCTCCATATGAAAAATCAACCCCCGATTATATAGAAGTGCAAGGATGAGGATTAATATTCTTTATCACCATCATACCATGCATAGATATTACTATTATATGAAGATGTTTATCTTTATCAGATGATTGATTCTTAGAAAGGAACCATCCTTAAAGACATACCTATTGTGAGGGAATTCAGTAATGTGTTTCCCAATGAATTTGGTGGTCTTTCTCCTAGAATAAATGTTTAATTCTCAATTGATATTATACCTAGGACATTTCCAATATTCAAGACTCCATCTATAATGGTTGTTGTAGAACTTGAGGATCCAAAAAAACTACAGGATAATATGGAAAGAGGGTTTATATGACAAAGTGCTTCACCATGGGGTGCACTAGTCCTCTTCGTCAAAAAAAGGGATGGGTCAATGAGGCATTTCAGAGATTATCACGAGCTCAACAAAAGAAAGATAAACAACAAGTATCATTTTTCATGAATTTATGACTTGTTTGACCAGCTAGGTGTATTAAAATACTTCTCCATGGTTGACCTGTAACACCCCAAGCTTCCACGTTACGTTTCCCTTCGAATAATGCAATAGCGTGTGTTGTACGCAACCTCGGGCTCTAACACACACCACAACTAATTAAACTAGCCGTTGTGAATAGTAATACCTAATTTTTGAAATTTTATAAATTTTATTTATCAAAATAGACTTCATCTTCGGATTCGGAATATCGAAATTAGCCTATGTTGAATTTTTGGTATTTTTCTGAGAACTTCCAATTTTTTATGAATAGTGAAAAATACTTAAAAACAACTTTTTTAATCAAAATAATTTATAGTAATAAATTATACTATTTAGTGGTTTTAAAGTATAATTAGAATATATTTTTACCATTTTATCCAATGGTGGTCATTAGAATTAATTTAACATTGAAATCGGACATAAACAAATGCCAATCTTTTGATATAAATTGTTTCTTAGAAACACGCCATTTTTTGTAACAGCGGGAATTAATTATAAAATTAATTAATGAAACTTATATGTTTGGAATTTTTTAAAATAGACATCATTTTTGAATTCAGAATATCAATTATAGCTTAGGGTGAAATTTTGGCTTTGTTCTGAAAAACTTTAATTTTTGATGAATAGTGAAACCACTAAGTGGTAGTTAAATAACTGATTTTTCATTTAAATGAAATATTACCACTTCTGTGATTTTATTTTCAAAAATCATACATACATGGTTGTCATTAAGAAGTAAAATGTGGTTCAATGAGATTAAAATAAATTTTTGGTGAATAGTAACTTTTAAGTTCTTAATCGCGATTAGAGGTAATTAGTGTAGTTTAAGGTACAAATAATGTTTTAATAATATGAGATGAGCATGACACTTGTCCTACTCCTATTGGATGAGTCATGGCCGACCAAGACAACCCATGGGTCAACTTGGGGACCCCATGGAGCAACTTTATTTGGAAAATGACATTAATATATATTTATTTAATGTTAAAAGTAAATTGACACAAACATGAGTTGTCTTACTAAAACAGTTTTTACTAGGGTTACACAAGTCCAAATTTTGATTATAAATATTCATTAGAAAGATAAAAAGATTTCCTACATCATAGTATTTTTTTATAATTTTTAGATATTAAATAAATTAAATTATTTATGACATCATTATGATACGGCGATGACCTCATTATTTAACGATTTAAATAAAATGAAAAGATAATGCAAATTCCAAGGCTTACACTTGTCCAAAGCCTATTGGATGAAGAGATTTCGAACCCTTATCCCCTTATCCACGAATTATATAAGTGTGGGACCTTTGGAATCCGAAAATCATGGTATAATAATGTAACATTTTAATCTTTCCAAAAGAGCCCCTCCTCTTCTCTTATAAAAGGCCCCCACCTCTATCACCTTATTCACACTTTCAAGCCTTTTGGTTCGGCCAACCTCTGCCCAAATACTCTCCCAACATTTCTCCCTTCACCCTAGAAGCTTTACTTTAGTCAGAAATCCATCCTAAGGAGTCCTTTTGATCAAATCAAAAGGAAGAACCCGAAGAAGAGGTAACATTTTCATCACTCTCTTTCATGTTTCTTTCTTCTTCCACTCCCTCTTTGTCTTTTATTTCAATTATAAAATTATAACTCCAGTATCTTCTATATACTGTGATGTTATTATAAATATGGAACAACCATATTCAGTATTCTACCCATCATCTGAATGACATGTCACCATACGTGCGTACGTACGGCTTACCGTCTCCACGTCGTGGTGTAATTGTTATTCAATATATTATTATTTAGATGGGTATAATAATGATATGTAATTCATGTAAATAATAAATATAACATGATAATTATTCTGTATATATGATATACTATCCAATTATATATTATTTTAATATCAAAATAATGATATTGTCGCTCGTGCGTACGTACGGACTACCGTCTCCACGAACGCGATGAGATTCATTCTCCGTCGTATCCATTCAAGTATAATTATCATTTGATATTTTAAAAATAATGTTTAAGGACATGATATCATTCTGGATATGAATAATATACAACCTATCCATGAAAAACATGACTTACGTAACAAAACATATAAGAAAACGAGTAAGTTAACACCCGAAACAACGACAAATCTAAGATATTGTTAACAAAGCAATGTTAAAAGATCATATATGATATCATATGAATGTATATGATTCTCGTATAATTTAATAACAATTATTTCACCATTATACAGGAGGTTAACCTACCCCAACCAAGGAAAAGTACAAGGTAAGGGTTTACTTCACAACCTCTTCATTATCCAAGGTTGTTTATACATAATTATCTACTGGGACCTCGTTATCATCCACATCCATGTTTCTTCAAAATGTATTTCAAAACATATTTATTATTGATAAGAATATGGGTTAAAGTCATTTATACCCTTTTTTTACTTTTTACAAGAGGAATCTTCCCGTCGTTTTCAAAACAAGGTCCTTTTTAACCTTTTCGACAAAATTGAGGTAAGAATGTCTTTTTAAACTTATACGGCGGGTGCGGTTATTTTCCGCCGTTATAAAATCTTCAAAGCTTTGCTTACAATCTTATAAGAATATTTTCAAGAAAATGTTTCGTTTTATATGGCTCTTAAATGATTTCAAAAATTGAAAGAGATATTTCTCTAAAAAGTGTTTTGATTTCATCTATGTCAACATCCTTTGATGGATTTTACGCTTATTTGAAGTTGATTTATTATAATACAAAACTTCTATATTGTATTGAAGGTTTTGTGATATTTTTGACTGTGGATGTGCTATTTTATACCATTCATAGTTTATGGTGAAATTATTGACATTTCGTAGGCTTGTTTTAATACGAATGTTTATGTTATGTTTAAACCTTTTCATATGGGAATGCATTGGACTTAATATGTGGCGGGTGGAGCCCGCTATAGCTCCTCGATGCATCGGTAGGTCTCATGAGACAAACTAGTGTCTTGGCACAAGGCCTTGACAAAATCTTATTTGTAGTCTTGGCACGAGGCCTTGGCTATGTGGTTATGATAGTCTGGCATTATGCATTCCAACATTATGAAAGTGGTTATTGATATTTCATGTGATTATTCGTCTAGTAGAATATCCATGTGAGTAAGTAATGGAATTATTTTATTTTAATTTTGCCATATTATGCTGAAGTTCATGTTCAATAAGGCTTTTGTTTAGTTATACATTGCCTTAAATGCTTATGTTTTCTTATAAAAGCTTCCGCAATATTGTTATCCTTACTGAGCATCTGAGCTCACCCCTTTCAATGTTTAAATATTTTTCCAGGATGTGAAGAAGTGTATTATGACTGACTTGCGAGAATATTCAGTGAATATATGAGTGTGGACTATGAAGACCATGTTATTGTAGTTTGTTTACTTTTGATGTAATGAAAGACTTATGAATGTATCTAGTTTTTCCAAGGCTACTAAACTAATCGGTCTTTCGAGAATTGATCTTTTGTGATCATGCCAATGTTACGAAGTAATGCACCGACTCTAGGTAGCTGGGGTCGGGGCGTTACAGTTGGTATCAGAGGAAGTTTAGTACAAACCTTGGAAGCTAGATTTAGATAAACTCTGATTAGAGCACATAGACCTAAGATGAACTTTGAGGATTAGTATAGAAGAACTTCCTAGAATTTTGGTATTGTAGAGATGTTGTGAGTTTTCCAAGCAATACATCCCTGTCTGGATACGAGCAGGTAGAGGCGGCTCTGGCACAGATGTACCTAGGGGTAAAACCCGAAAACACTGCTTTGAGCTAGACTCGAACGGGAACTGGTGCACGACAATGGGCCTTGCTGCAGTCTTGGTTACGACACTCCCAGGGGATATTTTTTAGGATAACTCTCATTTTCTTTACAAATCATTATGAAGGGTTTATGAGTATATACTTCCTCAGAGAAAACATTTTTATGATTATGGATTATATCCATAAATAGTTCAATTTATGTTAAGTGTTTTATAAGTATGGGATTATGTATTTTGATTCATAAACTGATCTAGTTTATGCCATTGTTTAGAAATGGCGCCTAGTGGAAGAAATAGAAACCGTATCAATGCACGCACTCCATGTAGGGATTTCCCTCCTTCTCAAGATAATTATAGTGGGGCTGGTGATGAAACTGGTGCCGATCAGCTAATCACCATACTGGGACAACTTACTCAGGTTATGAATAATAACCTTACCCATATGGAGCAACCTGATCCACAGCATGGAGGATCAATGTTAGATCGATTCATGAGGCAACAACCACCAACGTTCAATGGGAGTACAAATCATTTAGTAGCTGATCAATGGATAAATTCCCTAGAGAAAATATTTCAGGCTTTGGGGAGAAGTGAAAGGGAAAAAGTTATCATGGCAGTTATCGCCTCACTGGAGATGCCGATCAATGGTGGTCACTAATTAAAAACACAAAGGAAGATGATGAATTAACAAACATGGAATGGAAGGAGTTCAAAGAGTTGTTCTTAGAAAAATACTTTCCTCGAGACCATCGAGCAGATATGGAAAGGCAATTTCTGAGTCTGAGGCAGAAGGAGGATGAGAATGTCGCAAAGTATGAGGCTAACTTTACAAGGTTAGCAAGGTATGCTGCAGATTACATACGTAACCCAAGAAGTAAGACTGATCGTTTCTTTGATGGGTTGAAACCATTTCTCCGTCGATCTTTAGTATCACAAACCTTCTCTTCATACGAAGGTATTGTCTTGTGCGCTATCAAGACGGAAAAGGAATTCTCTATGTCTTATGACTTTAAAGCAAAGCAAGAGAAGAAGAGACCTGCTGATCAATCTGGGAATGGAAATAAAGGGAAGAAGGGAAAGGTTGAATATCCATCTTGTGGTAAATGCGGGAAGAAACATCCTGGTACTTGCTTGAAGGGAATGGGAGTCTGTTACAAGTGTGGTGAAAAAGGCCACCAAGCTCATGATTGCAAGGGGAAGAAGGAAGCTACCAATGTTCGGTGCTACAATTGTAGGGAGATGGGGAATTATGAAAATGAATTTCCTATGCGTCAGGAGAACTTACCTCAGAAAAGGCCAAGGGATCAAGGCCAGGCTTATGGTATCACTACTGCTGAGGTAGAAGCTTCGAAAGACGTGGTGGTAGGTAATTTAATGGTTTCCTCAAGTTTAGAAAATGCATTATTTGATTCTGGATCATCGCATTGTTTCATATCCTCCTAGTTTGCTAAGGAAATTAGATATTTCCAATTTGATTTAACAAGGGAGTTGTCGGTCAAAACCCCTAAGGGAAGTATTGTTGCAACAAAGTTTTGTCGATTAGTTCCCATTAGAGCACCTAAATGTTCTTTACCTGCTGATCTCATCGTCATACCCATGATTGAATTTGATATAATCCTCGGTATGGATTGGATTTCGGACCATGATGCAAAAAATTTATTGTAAGAGGAAAGAGGTTACAATTCTTGATGATGATGATAAGGAACACCTTATCTTTAGAGCCGAATCGTCGCCACATAATTCTTATCTAGATCCACCCCCAGTAGCTCAACTAAATTCAATTATTGGGGAGGAAGAGAAGGAAATTACCGAGGGTGAGGAAAGGAAGATTCAAATAGAGGATGTACCTATTGTGAGAGAATATGTTGATGTGTTTCCGGAAGATTTACCTGGACATCCTCCATAACGAGAAGTTGAGTTTTCCATTGATTTAATTCCTGGATCAAGGCCCATATCGAAGACCCCTTATAGAATGGCCACTGTGGAATTAGTTGAACTAAAGAAACAACTAGAGGAATTGAGTAATAAGGGATTTATTCGCCCTAGTGTTTCTCCTTGGGGAGCCCCTGTTCTTTTTGTTAAGAAGAAAGATGGATCTATGAGGTTGTGCATTGACTATATGGAGATCAATGCTATAACAATAAAGAACAAGTATCCCCTACCTCGCATTGATGATTTGTTTGACCAACTGCATGGAGCTCAATACTTTTCAAAGATTGACCTTCGGTCTGGATACCATCAGTTGTGTGTGAAGAAGGAAGACGTTCCAAAGACAGCATTTCGAACAAGGTACGGGCATTACGAGTTTACAGTAATGCCTTTTGGATTGACTAATGCACCCTCTGTTTTCATGGATCTGATGAATAGAGTTTTCAAGGAATATCTTGATGACTTTGTAGTGGTATTTATTGATGATATCTTGGTATACTCCAAAAGCCACGAAGATCATGAAAATCACTTACGCATTATCCTGAAGACTCTTAGAAGACATGAATTATATGGGAAATTTAGCAAGTGTGAATTCTGGCTTCATGAGATTTCTTTTCTTGGCCATATTGTCTCTAAGGATGGAATTTCCGTTGATCCTTCTAAAACCAAGGCAATCCAAGAATGGCCAGCACCGACAAGTATAACTGCGGTACGCAGTTTTATTGGTTTAGCAGGTTATTATCGACGTTTCGTCCAAAATTTTGCCAGATTGGCTAACCCATTGACAAAGCTCACACGTAAAGGGATTAAATTTGTCTGGACAAAAGAGTGTGAAGAATGTTTTGAAGAACTAAAGAGAATATTAGTCAATGCCCCTGTATTGACTCTACCATCAGGGAATGATGGGTTTGTTATTTATAGTGATGCATCGAAGAAAGGACTTGGTTGTGTCCTTATGCAGAATGATAAGGTCATTGCCTATGCATCACGACAGCTAAAAATTCATGAGCAAAAATATCCTACTCATGATCTTGAGTTAGCAGCTGTGATCTTTGCTTTAAAGATAGGGAGACATTACCTCTATGGTGAAAAATATGAGATTTATACTGATCACAAGAGTTTGAAGTATATTTTCACACAAAAAGAACTCAACATGAGGCAAAGGTGATGGCTTGAACTACTCAAGGATTATGATTGCACGATACATTACCACCCGGGGAAGGCAAACAAGGTGGCAGATGCTTTGAGTAGAAAAGACCATGGATTTTTGAATGTGATGAGAATTGAAAGGGATCCAATTTTCTTGGATCTAGTGAAGATGGACATGGGAATGACTAGGGAAGGTGAAACATCAATGCTTTTTCAAATGGTTGCCAAACCATCATTACTAGAAAGGATTAAGAGTTCTCAGACCAATGATGAAGAATTTCAGAAGAAGATTAAAGATGTGAATGATGGAAGATTGAGGGACTTTGTGTATAAGGATGGAATTTTGAAATTCAGGAAGAGACTTTGTGTTCCCGATATAACTGATCTAAAAAGGGAATTGCTGGATGATGCTCATAGTTCCAATTTCTCTATACACCCTGGGAGCACCAAAATGTATAGAGATTTGAAGGAACATTTATGGTGGGACAATATGAAGAGGGAGATTGCTGATTTTGTGTCGAGGTGTATGGTTTGTCAACAAGTGAAAGCTGGAAGGCAACATCCTGGTGGAGTATTGCAACCTCTTCCCATACCTGAGTGGAAATGGGATAATATTACGATGGACTTTGTCATGGGACTACCAAAGACTCCTAGAAGGAATGATGCAATATGGGTCATTGTTGATCGTCTTACTAAGTCAGCACATTTTCTGGCTATACGGGAGGATATACCACTTGAACGTCTAGCAAGATTATATATTAATGAAGTTGTAAGACTTCATGGAGTACCCCTATCGATTGTTTCTGATCGTGATCCTCGTTTTACTTCAAGATTCTGGAAAAGTCTTCAAAAGGCCTTGGATACTGAACTTTGTTTGAGCACTGCCTATCACCCTCAAACATATGGACAATCAGAACGGACTATTCAAACCTTAGAAGACATGTTGAGATCATGCTCTCTTGACTTTCAGGGTATGTGGGATCAATACTTACCACTAGTAGAATTTTCTTATAACAATAGATTCCATTCAAGCATTCAGATGGCACCTTATGAAGTGTTATATGGAAAGAGATGTCGTACACCATCCTGTTGGGATGACGTTGGTGAAAGAAAACTTGTGGGACCAGAACTTGTGGAAGAAACAATGGAAAAGGTGAAGGTAATCCAAAACCACATCAAATCAGCTCAAAGTAGGCAGAAGATCTATGCCGATAACAGAAGAAAGGTTTTGGAATTTCAGGTGGGAGATCATGTTTTCCTAAAGGTATCTCCATGGAAGGGAGTTATACGTTTTGGTAAGAAGGGTAAGTTGAGTCCCAGGTACATCAGACCTTTCGAAATTCTAGATCGTATTGGGGCTGTAGCTTATCGTTTGGCGATGCCGCCAAATCTCTCCAAAGATCACGATGTTTTCCACGTATCTCTGTTGAGGAAACACATGCATGACCTAGCGCATGTACTCACCTATGAGGAATTAGAACTGGAACCCGATCTTTCCTATTGTGAGGAGCCCGTCAAGATTCTTGTTGTGAGGGAGCAGGTGCTGAGAAACCGGACGACTCGTCTGGTAAAGGTTTTGTGGAGAAATCATAAAATGGAAGGGGCAACGTGGGAACCTGAGGAACTTATGATGAAGAACCACCCGAGTCTTTTTATACCCTAGAAATTTCAAGGACACAATTATTTGAAGGAGGGTAGAATGTAACACCCCAAGCTTCCACGGTACGTTTCCCTTCGAATAATGCAATAGTGTGTGTTGTACGCAACCTCGGGCTCTAACACACACCACAACTAATTAAAATAGCCGTTGTGAATAGTAATACCAACTTTTTGAAATTTTATAAATTTTATTTATCAAAATAGAATTCATCGTTGGATTCAGAATATCGAAATTAGCCTATGTTGAATTTTTGGTATTTTTCTGAGAACTTCCAATTTTTTATGAATAGTGAAAAATACTTAAAAACAACTTTTTTAATCAAAAAAATTTATAGTAATAAATTATACTATTTAGTGGTTTTAAAGTATAATTAGAATATATTTTTACCATTTTATCCAATGGTGGTCATTAGAATTAATTTAACATTGAAATCGGACATAAACAAATGCCAATCTTTTTATATAAATTGTTTCTTAGAAACACGCCATTTTTTGTAACAGTGGGAATTAATTATAAAATTAATTAATGCAACTTATATGTTTGTAATTTTTTAAAATAGACATCATTTTTGAATTCATAATATCAATTATAGCTTAGGGTGAAATTTTGGCTTTGTTCTGAAAAACTTCAATTTTTGATGAATAGTGAAACCACTAAGTGGTAGTTAAATAACTGATTTTTCATTTAAATGAAATATTACCACTTCTGTGATTTGATTTTCAAAAATCCGACATACATGGTTGTCATTAAGAAGTAAAATGTGGTTCAATGAGATTAAAATAAATTTTTGGTGAATAGTAACTTTTAAGTTCTTAATCGCGATTAGAGGTAATTTGTGTAGTTTAAGGTACAAATAATGTTTTAATAATATGAGATGAGCATGACACTTGTCCTACTCCTATTGGATGAGTCATGGCCGACCAAGACAACCCATGGGTCAACTTGGGGACCCCATGGATCCACTTTAGTTGGAAAATGACATTAATATATATTTATTTAATGTTAAAAGTAAATTGACACAAACATGAGTTGTCTTACTAAAACAGTTTTTTACTAGGGTTACACAAGTCCAAATTTTGATTATAAATATTCATTAGAAATCTAAAATGATTTCCTACATCATAGTATTTTTTTTATAATTTTTAGACATTAAATAAATTAAATTATTTATGACATCATTATGATACGGCGATGACCTCATTATTTAACGATTTAAATAAAATGAGAAGATAATGCAAAATCCAAGGATTACACTTGTCCAAAGCCTATTGGATGAAGATATTTCGAACCCTTATCACCTTATCCACGAATTATATAAGTGTGGGACCTTTGGAATCCGAAAAGAATGGTATAATAATGTAACATTTTAATCTTTCCAAAAGAGCCCCTCCTCTCCTCTTATAAAAGGCCCCCACCTCTATCACCTTATTCACACTTTCAAGCCTTTTGGTTCGGCCAAACTCTGCCCAAATACTCTACCAACATTTCTCCCTTAACCCTAGAAGCTTTACTTTAGTCAGAAATCCATCCTAAGGAGTCCTTTTGATCAAATCAAAAGGAAGAACCCGAAGAAGAGGTAACATTTTCATCACCCTCTTTCATGTTTCTTTCTTCTTCCACTCCCTCTTTGTCTATTATTTCAATTCTAAAATTATAACTCCAGTATCTTCTATATACTGTGATGTTATTATAAATATGGAACAACCATATTCAGTATTCTACCCATCATTTGAATTACATGTCACCATACGTGCGTACGTACGGCTTACCGTCTCCACGTCGTGGTGTAATTGTTATTCAATATATTATTATTTAGATGGGTATAATAATGATATGTTATTCATGTAAATAATAAATATAACATGATAATTATTCTGTATATATGATATACTATCCAATTATATATTATTTTAATATCAAAATAATGACATTGTCGCTCGTGTGTACGTACGGACTACCGTCTCCACGAATGCGATGAGATTCATTCTCCGTCGTATCCATTCAAGTATAATCATCATTTGATAATTTAAAAATAATGTTTAAGGACATGATATCATTATGGATATGAATAAGATACAACCTATCCATGAAAAACATGACTTACGTAACAAAACATATAAGAAAACGAGTAAGTTAACACCCGAAACAACGATAAATCTAAGATATTGTTAACAAAGCAATGTTAAAAGATCATATATGATATCATATGAATGTATATGATTCTCGTATAATTTAATAACAATTATTTCACCATTATACAGGAGGTTAACCTACCCCAACCAAGGAAAAGTACAAGGTAAGGGTTTACTTCACAACCTCTTCATTATCCAAGGTTGTTTATACATAATTATCTACTGGGACCTCGTTATCATCCACATCCATGTTTCTTCAAAATGTATTTCAAAACATATTTATTATTGATAAGAATATGGGTTAAAGTCATT
Source organism: Viscum album (assembly GCA_963277665.1). NCBI lineage: Eukaryota > Viridiplantae > Streptophyta > Magnoliopsida > Santalales > Viscaceae > Viscum > Viscum album. The sequence continues at coordinate 1,368,816,049 of OY728143.1, forward strand.
TATACCCTTTTTTTGACTTTTTATAAGAGGAATCTTCTCGTCGTTTTCAAAACAAGGTCCTTTTTAACCTTTTCGACAAAATTGAGGTAAGAATGTCTTTTTAAACTTATACAGCGGGTGCGGTTATTTTCCGCCGTTATAAAATCTTCAAAGCTTTGCTTACAAGCTTATAAAAATATTTTGAAGAAAATGTTTCGTTTTATATGGCTCTTAAATGATTTCAAAAATTGAAAGAGATATTTCTCTAAAAAGTGTTTTGATTTCATCTATGTCAACATCCTTTGATGGATTTTACGCTTATTTGAAGTTGATTTATTATAATACAAAACTTCTATATTGTATTGAAGGTTTTGTGATATTTTTGACTGTGGATGTGCTATTTTATACCATTCATAGTTTATGGTGAAATTATTGACATTTCGTATGCTATTTTTAATACGAATGTTTATGTTATGTTTAATCCTTTTCATATGGGAATGCATTGGACTTAATATGTGACGGGTGGAGCCCGCTATAGCTCCTCGATGCATCGGTATGTCTCATGAGACAAACTAGTGTCTTGGCACAAGGCCTTGACAAAATCTTATTTGTAGTCTTGGGACGAGGCCTTGGCTATGTGGTTATGATATTCTGGCATTATGCATTCCAACATTATGAAAGTGGTTATTGATATTTCATGTGATTATTCGTCTAGTAGAATATCCATGTGAGTAAGTAATGGCATTATTTTATTTTACTTTTGCCATATTATGCTGAAGTTCAAGTTCAATAAGGCTTTTGTTTTAGTTATACATTGCCTTAAATGCTTATGTTTTCTTATAAAAGCTTCCGCAATATTGTTATCCTTACTGAGCATCTGAGCTCACCCCTTTCAATGTTTAAATATTTTTCCAGGATGTGAAGAAGTGTATTATGACTGACTTGCGAGAATAGTCAGTGAAGATATGAGTGTGGACTATGAAGACCATGTTATTGTAGTTTGTTTACTTTTGATGTAATGAAAGACTTATGAATGTATCTAGTGTTTCCAAGCATACTAAACTAATCGGTCTTTCGAGACTTGATATTCTGTGATCATGCCAATGTTAAGAAGTAATGCACCGACTCTAGGTAGCTGGGGTCGGGGCGTTACATGACCTGTGGTCAGGATATTAAAAAGTAAGTGTGAATAAAGAGAATATCCACAAGATATCTTTTCGTACAAGGTATTACCATTATGAGTTCATAGTGATTCCATTTAGACTCACTAATTCTCCACCAATCTTTATGGACTTGATAAATAGAGTCTTTAGATATTACCACAATTAATTTATTGTAGTCTTTATTAATTATTTTTCTAATATACTAAAAGGTAAGGGGGTCATGAGGAGAATTTAAGTACTTTGATAAAGACTTTGTGAAAGGAAAAGCTTTATGCAAATTACAAAAAAATGTAAATTCTGGTTGAAGGAAGTCTATTTCTTAGGGAATATCATCACAAGCAATGGGATATCTATAGATCCTTCAAATATTGAGGCAATTGAAGTATGGATAAGGCCAATATATGTGACAAATATCCACAATTTATTTGGATTAGAAGGGTATTATCATCGATTTTTGAGAAATTTATCACAATTTTACAACACTCTAACCAAGATAACTTAGAAGGGATTCAAGATTTCTTGGAATGATGAATATGAAGAGAGATTAAAGGATTTGAAAAGGGGGATTATCATTGTGCATGTAATCACACCACCCACAAGTGGAGAGATTTTCATGGTATTAAATAATGATTTGAAGAAGGGTCTGGGATATGTGTTGATGAAAAATGAAAGGGTCATTGTATGTGCTTTAAGGCAGCTGAAAGTTCACGAGAATAACTATCCAACACATGATCTGAAGTTTCCTGCAGTGATATTTTCAACAAAATTTAGGAAAAAGTTCCTCTTTGGGGAGAAGTGTTAAATATATATGCATCAAAAAATCCTCAAGTGTATATTCACATAGAAATAGTTGAATGTGAGGCAATTAATATAGTTGGAGATATTTAAACACTATGACTACTCAATTTATTACCATATAAGGAAATAAAATAAAGTAGAAGATCCTCAAGGTTGGAAGGATCTATAAACTCTATCATTGATGAGAATCAAGAAGGATCTGATCTTCTTAGACTTAAAGAGGATGTACAAGGGAATCATAATGGAAGGAATATCATCAATACTTTCACAAATGATTACTTGACCATCTCTTCTAGGGAGGTTAAAGGATTATCAAAGAGATGATGTGGGAATTCATAAGAAAGTGGAAACTATTTAAAAAAGGGAAATCATCGATGTTTAAAATTAATGAATAAGGTGTTGTAATATTTGGGTCAATACTATGTGTACCATCAAATTTTGAGTTAAATAATGAGTTATTGGTTGATACACATAGCTCAACCTTCTCTATCAACCCTAGAAGCACAAATATGTATCGAGATCTCTAAGATCACTATTGGTAGGAAAATATGAAGAAGAATATCTTAGAATATACATCAAGATGTCTAGTATGTTAGTAAGTGAAGTCATAAAGGAAAAAATATAAGGGGATGATGCATCCATTACCCATACATACATGGAAACAGGAAAACATTACCATGTACTTTTTCACTGGGCTTCCTAAGACATATAGAGAAAAGAATTCTATCTGGGTTGGGGTGGATCATCTTATAAAGACTGCATAGTTCATTATAATTTGAGAGGATTTTTTATTGGATCAAATTGCATGGATATACATCTGAGAAGTGGTGAGGCTACATGGTGTACCACTATTTATTATATCTGATTGAGATCCAATATTTACCACTATGTTTTGGAAGAGTCTCCAACATGATTTGAATACTCAGTTAAATTTTAGTATGACCTATCACCCTTAAACTAATGGCCAATCTGAGTAGACTATCTAGACACTTGAGGACATATTGAGATCATGCTCAAGGTAATTCAAAGGTATATGGGATCAACATATTCATATGCTTGAGTTTTCTTAGAACAACAGTTTCCACTCAATCATTTAAATTCATCCTTATCAAGCCCTTTATGGGAAACATTATAGAACAACTTCATGCTATAATGAAGTTGGGGATTGAAAACTTCTTGATCCTGAAATGGTTGAGGAAATGGTGGAGAAGGTTAAGACCATTCAACATCACATCAAGTCTGATCTTGATCAATATAAAATCTATGATGTCAATCATTGACAAGACCCAGAGTTTGATGTTCGAGACACAATATTCCTTCACATATCTCCATGGAAGACAGTGATGAGATTTGGAAATAAGGGAAAGATTAGTCCAATGTACATATTCCCCTTTGAGATCGTTGATCACATTAGAGTGGTGGCCTTCCAACTAGCACTCCCACCTAACCTATCTCAAGTACATGTTTTATTCCATGTATCCCTATTGGGAAAGTACATGCCATACCCCTCTCATGTACTCAATATAGATTTGGTACCATTATAGAATGACCTATCTTATGAGAAGAAGCCAGTAAAGATCTTAGATCATAGAGACAAAGTTCTACAGAATAAGACAATGCACCTGGTCAAAGTGTTGTGGAGAAACCAAAAGTTTGGAGAAGCAACATGGGAACTAGTGGAGGTGATGAAACAAAGTTACCCTCATTTATTTTAATGTGGGAAATGAGAATTTTGCGGCTGAAATTTCCTAACGGTGGAACATTGTAACGACTCTAACTATTATAAGTAAAATTTCCTTTTGATTTAATTAAATGTATTATTTTGTAAAATGGATATAGAAAACACATACACTCAATTTTTTTCATATACAATTAGATTTAAATGACCATTAAATATTATTACCATTGATAATATAGCTATTGAACATTGATCACATGACTAGTATAAATATAGGGTTTTAATAAATCCCTTCTACAAAGCCAAAGGAGGTTATGTCATTAACAAGTAGGATCATTCCATATAAAGACCATATATTGGAGATTTTGATGGATATATCATTTTTGGGATTTTCCCAAAAACATACCCAAGTCAAGATCCAACAACTTAAGTATGAATGAAACTGTTTGCGGGAGAAGTTCAAGCTCATTTAGATCACGACCCAAACCATGTTCACAAAACTAACCCATGAAATCTGCACCATTGCACACCTTACTCTTAGGGAATATGATTCTATAATAATAGGATATGTATCAAAACCCTATCCTTATTATTATGTACATTATTATTGTATAGAATATTGAATATACTTTCACTTTATTATTATTTTAAAAGAATAAATAGTATTTTTTGTTAATACTCAAATTGAATTTAGAAATATATTTTTGATGGATTAAAAAATAATATTTTAATAAAATATTATTATAAATTTATTTTTATTAAATATGAATGATCATATAATTTTTATACGACCAAATGAAATTTTCATTAATGTTTAAAATATATATTTTCAAAACCCCTCAATTTTAAATAAATGTTAGTTTTTATTTTAAAAGTTAAAATTGACATATTTAGAAAATTATTTAAATAAAATGAATATTATTTTTGGAATCATGATGTCAACATTATCCAATGGTTAATTTTTCATAATTTTCTGAAATAGTCGAATTTGTGGGTAAAAATTAAATACCATATAAATATAGTGTGTTTTTGGAAATAATAATGGACCAATAGTGATTTAATAAACACTATAAAAAGGATATTTGAAAAAATATAAGTTTTAAATTTAAAATAATGTTTTTTTATATATTTTTTATTTAATTTATAAAGCCTTATTGAATCCTCCAAAATGTATGATATATTTTATAATTGTAAGTTCATTTATTTAATAATGTGACTCACCTCCATATAAGAAAGGCTATTATTTTAATATATTTGGACCATATCCTTATAAATTAATTTTTTCCACTCTTATTTGGAAAAACTCATGGGGAAAACCCATGGTAAGTTTTGTGGTTTTTAATATTTAATTATATAGATTCCAAAACCTGAGTTTGTGAAATATTAAAGAATTCCCCTCTCATTTCTTATATAAAACCACCCAATATCCCACTTCTCTTCACTAAAAATACATTTATAATGTCTTTAATCTTTCCTACCCTATCTATAATCCTCCCAATTTTCCATAATATATCTATAATCCCCTCTACAAGCTTTTTAAATCACACACTCAAGTAAGGGTTCCCTCTATTTTAATTTTTATCCAAGTTTACTTATATCGTTTCACCCTTTTATTTTCATTTAAAAATGATTGGGAATGTTTTCAAACCTCCTATATAATTCCCTTAATATTTTTTTAATGATTATATACCCATTTGTATCTCATTAACCACCCCCATGTACACCTGCTACCATGCCAAAACCTCGTAAGATTTATTCCATTTCTCCTATTTTTTCAAGTTTATTTATTATGTTATAACTTCTATTTCAAAATTCCTTATACTGGTAAATGTATTTATATGACCCTATTACTTTCCATTTCATTTATATATGATTATAGACCCCTTCCTCTCTCATCAACCCTTTTTATAAATTTTTATGCCACACCGTTATGCTATCAAAATTGCACTGTGATTTTCCGTGCCAAAATCATTGTGTAGTGAATACCATACCCATTACTCTATAATGGATGTTAACTTTTATACACATAGACCATTTTATTGGGTGCATACATGTATTTATTCTACAACCATTTATTGTGAAATAAATTACTATGAAGAATGAATCCATGCTTTATGATCTTTGTGGTACACTTAAGAATGAGAATGAAAAAAAAGTGATGAGTGTGATATAGCACTCTAATTAAATGGGTAATGCTTATTATCATGATACGTCATGTTGTGATATGGATTTATCTAGTTTATTTATGTTACTTTGTCCACTATAATGTCTTGGCAGTTTATCCTTGACCTATGATGCAATAGTTTAAGTTGATTCCACATTTCCATGTTATGATTATCATGTTATACCATGCCTTTATGTTCATGTTTCTTTTGTGATCCATTTATATTCCTTGAATAACATGTATTATTATATTCATGTTATTCCATTTTTACTCCCTTATTGGGCTTTATAGCTCACATATTTCTTATGTACATCCTTAGGTTATCTCATACAATGTTAAGTACGAAAGAATGTTGTGGACATGTAAAGGAAGCTTTCCATAAAGATGTTTTATTTCATGTCTCAAGTTAAGTGTAATCTACAAAATTCCAAAATAAAATATAATTATCGATCATTCGACTTTTATATAGTGTAATTTTATGTTATTAAATCTTTTATGAATGTAATAAAAATAACAGGGTGGTTATAACATTAGATATAGTTCCTAGAGATCTTCTCTTGTTGGTTTTAGTATAGGTGCCTTGAGGGTGATGGACCTATTTTTTCATAGAGGTTTTGAGATATGGTCCAGTTTTTTTCCCTCCCATTTTAGTATTTTTTCTATTTGGATAATGTTGTAAAATGATTAACTTGAATTGTTGTATATATTTTGGTTATGTATATTTATCTTGTGTTGATGTTTCATTTTTAGTATTGTTCTTGGTTTTTTTTCATGGGAGAAATCATTCCCAAAAGTGAAATTCCAGTACACAAGCCCTAGTTTCATGCCAGCGAGGATCAGTAACACCCTTTGGGCCATTCCATGGGCTGGGTTGTGGGTCAGTTTGGATAGTACCCCAGATAGGTTCATGAGAAAATGGTATCATAGAAAGTTTTGTCTTTTAATTGGGCCATGTTACTTGGGAAGAGTCTAGATAGACTAGAGCTAGGATTATTGGGGTTTGAGGTTCTAATTGAGAGTGGGGTGTTTGTCCATCACACCTCATGAAACTCCTTGGATCTTCATTGGATGTTTGGAATCAGGTTGGATTCTCCTCTGGGTGAGACATACATGTTGTAGACTGTTCATGGATACGAGGTGGGGTGAAGTGGGTTTTTATTTTATTGTGATGGATGTGGTTTTGTTTTTATTTTTGGAAGTGTTTGATGAATGTTTTTATTGCTGTAAAGTTTTCAAAATGGTGTATTTATGGGGTTTCCTTGTGGATGTTGGTTGATGTGGAAATATTCTTCCATAGAGACTTCATATGAAACAACGGGAAGAGGTCGAAGAGAGCTCCCCCTCACCAATTGATCAGATAGTAGTGGAAGTTGTGGTTAGAGATAAACAAGATTTAGTTTTGAGAGCAGGATATGGACTTTAATAGGTTATAGAAGTCGAACCAGGTCTGTTAAAGGAAAAATATCAAGAGTTCTTGATTAAGAAGACTCATTCCTTATAGGGTCTCAAGGATCCCAAGGGGGAAAAATAGTGGATTGAAAAAATTGAGAGGATGTTTGAGTTTTTTATGCTTCAAAGGCGATCATGGTGAAATGTGATTCATTCTTGTTAAAAGGTCCCAATAAAAGGTGGTAGGACACATTGGATTATGTCTTGAAATATGAACATATGGGTTGGAAATATATTCAAAGTCATCATTAATGGGAAGCATTTCCCTGAGACCTTGGATTTCACGAAAACTAGAGATTTTTTGGATTTCCATTAGGGAAATCAGACCGTTATAGAGTATTATAATCATTTTACTGAATTATATTGGATTACAGTAGAGGTAATTTTCAATGAGAAGCTTAATTATAAGTGCTTCGATATGGGGTTGTGGCTGGATATTTGATTCCATGTCTTCTTGTCCAAGTTAAGGACTTACGCAGAGGTGGTTGATCGTTCTTTGACGATGCAGATCAATCATAGTGGGAAGTCCAGTTTTATCAGAGTAGTGTTAGTAGTTTTCTAGGGTAGTTTTAGTTAATATGACAAGAATATGAAGAGGGAAAATAAGGATAATAAAGGAGGTGGTAGCTCAGGCCATCTTCCACGACTATATTTATATGTGGCTTCAAACGCCAGATCAGTCCTATGCCACTACTATAGGAAGGTGAAAATTGTGAGGTATGGATTTTATTATCCACCTAGTCCATTCCATATTCATGGATATATGGGTCACTAGTAGTGGTTTTGTAAAGCCACACTTCCATACTTGGGTGATGCATCTTCCACATCCTTCAGGGTAATGTCATTTTAGTCAAAGCTAACTAGAATAATGAGTTATCTGTTTCATGGTTAGGGAGGAAAGACTGGATCTTATTTTGGTCATTGTTAGATCAAGTAAGAAACACATTCCAAGAGTAATTCTAAAGACCAAGATGAGATGTGTATTCTTCATGCTCTAGATCAGGAACCGGCGGAATCGGATGTAGGATCTACGATAGCCTTAGGTATCATTCTTATTGTATCATCTAAAGTTTTTTCTCTATTTGATATTGGTGCCTATTTTACTTTAAATTTGTCCTATATTATATATTTTTTTAATTTTCCAACCGATATTATAATCTATGTGATATTGGGGCCTATTTTAATTTAATTTTGGTCTATATTATGTTATTTGTTTTGTGCATTCACTATAAGAACCCAGTTATTATTTGAGGTATGAATCCTTTATTTTATGCCAATTCCTAGTTTAAATGTTTAAATATGGAGTAATGTGAATTTCCTTTGAGGTAATAGAGGATTTCATGGGTTTCTGAGGATGGTTCAGATCTATGAGCCCAAGATTTGGGGTGAAAATGGTCTGGTGCATGGTTATTTTAAACTGTGTATGGAAGACCACATGGTTTAACAAATCGTGCGAGGCATGGGAAGAGAGAAAGGATATGATTCATAGTTTTAGACAAACTATGAAATTTGTGTTTCACATCTGTGCGGCCAGATCTGAAATATTGATACTTGTTTTTTGGATGGTTTTCACACGGTTAGCCTAACCATGTGGGTAAAACGTGCAAGTAAATCATGTGAGATCCCCTTGCCTAAAGGTACCCATTCATTGTTGGTGCCTGTTTTGATAAACCATGAGCCTAAACAGTATGAACCCTTAAATTTGGGAAACTTAATAAGTTTTAATTAAGTTAAAAATATTTTATAAACCTATTTGATGTTACATATTCTCCCCACACAACAAATGGAATCCTTGGAAATCTCTCCTCTTTTGATAAAATGGGATTCTAGATAACTTCTCTATCAAATCACCAAATTTATGGTCATTCAACTCATTGGTTCCATAATTGTATAAAATCAATTCCTTTTTATCCATTCCCCATTATTTTTTATTAATATATTTAGGTCCAAGATGATTTTCCCAATTATTATGGTCTTTATCTATTCTTTTATTATCTACCGATCAGAGCTGAATTAGGATCTCATACTGGAGAGGTTATGAACCAAAAACATAAGGCAGATGGTCTCGTGGCTTTGGTTTAAAGTCGATACATTTATATATTCCATCTTGTTGCGTGCAAAATTTTCAGGCATCGCGTTAAATTAATTTGAACCCTTGAACTATTGGGTATGACCTATGTGATCAAATAAGATTGTTTATTTATGTCTATGGGTTAAAAACCATGAATTAAATGGAACCACCCCTTTAGGTTCTTTGGTTCTATTTATAGACCACCATGGGTGGATTTGACTTGGATACCTTAGGGTTTTCCTTCCTTCCCTTGGTCATGGGATGTTGTAATTGAATTGATAATGGTAATTTAATTTTCAATTCATGAAATGCTATGTTTTAATTGAATGGTGATATCAATTTAAAATGAAATGGTTTAAAGGGAAGGGTTTAATTGACCACGACCCTTCCACTTTCCATGTAATGTCCTTTTATAAATATTTTCCCATGTGAGTTAATTGATGATAATGCTATGTAATAGATTTTTTATGAATGTGATGCTTGTTATACTAAAAATTCCAATGTGATTTAAATAAAGTCAATTCCTTATAACATATGTTAAAAATGTAGTGATTGTGATAATATGTATTTCCCATGTGATTTAAATAGAATATATAACACGTAATGGTTGACTTTGCTTGAATTTATCTTAACATTTTCCCCATGTGAGTGGAATGATGACTAATCCATGTAGTAGTTTATTTAATTCTAGGAATATTATTATCAAGTTCTTCCCATGTGAGTACTTTAAAGGAAATACTTTTTAATATTGGCTAATATATTGGAACACACTTTTTGTGAGATTTGTAATGATACGTTCTTGGTGATGACCACGAAATAATTAATTGATATGGATAAAATGAAATTTAATTGGTTAAATGATTCTTAACAATGGGTGACATATGGATTTATATTAGAATTGTATATATGGAATCATTTGGATATTGACCTTTATGACTTGAGGGATACATAGATTGATATTAAAATTCCATAGATGGACTCAATTGGATTGAACCTTCATTACACAAGACTGATGCATAGAATCCCTTAAGGACTGCTAAGGACGAACTCTGAGGCTTGACTTAAATTCCGAGTGATACATGGATTCATATAAAAAATAAATGGACGGACTCAAAATGCATTTTATATTTTATTCCATGGGTGATACTTGGGACCCCTTAGTGGATCAAGGAGGATAGACTCGATTGTAAGAGACATTATAACACACCTAGAGTGATACCAGGGTTCCCAAGAGGTTCTCCTTCGACAATCTTGTAAGGCATTGGTTGATATTACACCTTTAATGAAACTTGAATTCCAACTTAGGGATGTCAAGTATGAACTCAGGTTCTATTTGATTTAAGAATGAAATGAATTGTATGGAATGAATTCCATGACAAATAACATTCTTGGATTTGGTATTTAATTATAGCTTTTAGATTGCCTTCTTAGGAAGATATTGTTCTATTGACTATATGGGGGATTCTAGGATTTCTGGAAGATCTCAGGAATTATAAATTAAATGAGTTTATACTATTAAATGAGCATGATATAAATGAAATAGGACAAAATGTTAAATTAGATACATAATCAATTAAATGAAATTGATTAAATGGATTGGATATAAAATGAGAACCTCAACTTATATGATATTTACTTTTGAGTACTTCCTTATTTGTTATATATCTTCCTACACACTATAGTTATATATAATCACTGACTGATTGGCACTGACCTTGGGTATTTTCCTACAAGTATTTAGTCTCAGAACCAATTTGGGCCACCTTTGGGTACCCAAATACACTATATGATTATAGGTGTTGATAAGGGAAAGTGACCTGCTATAGGTTCTTGATCTTCTGTTTAAGAGAAATAGAGCATGGGACCAAGCTGAGGCCTTCAATGCAACTGGGATACTTTTGTATTTTTTTTAATTTCATTACATGTATTGTATATGAATGTAGTGTACCTATTTTTTATTCTTTATTAGAAACATATAAAATGTATCATCATTTTGTATATGATATTACTTCTATCCTTGTTTATATTATCAATTTCCATCTATATACTTCTATCTTCTATATGATTTACTACTTCCTCTACGCGTGTCATATTTTTATCCATTGTGAAGCACTCTTATAATGAAGGAATAGTCTCCTTAAGAATACACATAGTCACTCACTGCTAGTAGAAAGCATCTAGAGTTTGGGAAGACATTCTTGAGACCATGTGACCCACTAGGATAAGGGTAATGTTGAGTGGAATCTAGGATCGGGTCCTTACAAAGAGTTATCAAAGGGGTTATTTTCTTCTTTGATCTTTTATTTGGAGACGATATAAAGGGGAAATAAGGAAATAAGATTTGGTAATCAGTTGTTTCTGACTGTAGCTAACCCACATACAACTGACTGCAAATCTTTTTTTTTCAAAAGCCGGTTTATGGGATTCTGGTGCCCAAACATACAATCAAAAACTCAAACAAGAGAAAAACAAATTCAGATAACTCAACCAACACCGAATTACACATCATAAAACCCATACTAATCTACACATCTAATGTAGGATTCATATTCTCTGGTAGCCGTAGTCGATTCCCATTTTGGTGGCCTCTAGTAGCTTTCACTTTGAACTTGAATCCTAAGCTGATCAAATACTAGTTGTTGTAACACCCCAGGATTTCATAGTGTGTTATTTCTTAAAAATAATTCAATAACTTGCACTACACGCAACACCGAGTTCAATCACACCATGACGTACAAAAAAAAAGCCATTAAAAGAGGTCATGAATAGTATTAACAACATTTTGAACTTTATATAATCCTTATAATTTTAGAATCCCTATTATGAGTTTCTTAGTCATAATGCAAGAACAGATTCATTTTCAGTATTGCACTTTTATCAACATTAATAGTGAAACCTTTTTAAATAAAATATTTTAAACTATCTGAATAAATTGGGACATCAAAAAAAAATTTAAATGAAACATCCCAAGCTTCCACGGTACGCTTTCCTTTGAATAAAATAGTAGCGTGTGTTGTACGCAACCTTGAGTTTTAACACACGCCACAACCAATCAAACTAGTCGTTATGAATAGTAATACCTAAATTTTGAAATTATATATATTTTATATTTTAAAATGGACTTCATTTTTGGATTCGGAATATCGAATTTAGCCTAAGGTGAAATTTTGGTACTTTTCGGATAACTTTCATATTTGGATGAATAGTGAAAATTACTAAATTTTAATTAAAAACAACTTTTTTAATCAAAATAATTAATAGTGATAAATTATGAATTTTAGTAGTTTTAAAGTATATTTAGAATATATTTTTACCATTTAATATAATGTTGGTCATTGGACATAATTTTACAATTAAACCGAACATAAACAAGTGTCAATCTTTTGATAGTTATTATCTCTTAAAAACACGCTTTTTGTTTTGACAGCGGGAATTAATTTTAAATTAATTTCTGCCACTTCTGTGTTTTGAATTTAGAAAAATGGATTCCATATTTGGAATCAGGATTTCCAAATTGTGTAAATAGGTAACTTTTATTTTTAGACATTTTGAATAATTACTGTGGTAAATATTTTATTTACCATGGTTAAGGGTAAATCCGGTAAATAAGGGTTAAAAAATAATATTATAATAATACAAAATTACCCTAAAACGTGTCTTAACCTTATTGGTGGACACATACCCGACCAGGAGCATCCTTGGGTCAATTTGGGGACCCCTTGGAGCCACTTGTATGTGGTAGGTACACTTTATATTATAAAAGTTAAAATAAAAATAAAAATGGCATAAGCTTACATCTTTTAGAAGAACAATTTTTACATAGGGTTATACATGTTGGATTTTCGATTATAAATATTCATTAGAAAGCTAAAACGATTTCCTACATAATGATATTTTATTTATAATTTTTAGACATCAAATAAGTTAAATTATTAATGACACAATAGTGATGCAATGTTTACCTCATTAATAAATCATTTAAATAAATAAGATTATAATGATTAAAATATTATCTAAAACCTGTCCAATTCTTATTGGTTGATGTTATTTAGAATATGAGTCATCTTATCTTCGACCTCAATGATTTTTGGACCATTATAAACCGAATATAATTATATTATAAAGTAATACTTTCACTCTTTCCTAAAGAGCCCCTCTTCTCCCTTATAAAAGGAGACCACTTCTACTCATTCCTCACACCTCTCAAGCCACTTGGCTCATCCAAACTCTGCCCAAATAAGCTCCCCACATCCCTCTCCTCCTCCTTGAAGCTTCCCCTTAGGCAGAAAGCATTTCAAGAAGTCCTTTGGTTCCAACCAAAGTGAGTTACCTAAATTAAAGGAGGTTAACCTACCCCAACCAAGGAAAAGTACAAGGTAAGGGATTTTCTTATCTCACATTCAATTCCGTGAGATTTCCATTATTCGACACTAAATTATTGAAAGTGGTGTATTGTGTACTGGAATTTGATATATATTATCATATTCATGTTATTCTGTAAATAATTTGGTGGTTATTAACTTTTGGCCATACGACTCAGTTGATTAACGTGGTAAGGGGTTTTCATCTCACTCCTTATTCTCATGAGATTCATGCCATATTGCCACCATTACCTTTTGTGTGGTGTATGTACTGCCCATAATTATATTCATTATGTAATACACTCTAATTTATGTGTACTTACATATTCATTGTATGATACCTCTTTCATGGGTTGTATGTTTCATAAGTTACCAAACTGGTAAGGGTTATTTCACAGTCTCTTCATTATCCGAGGTTGTTTATACGTAATAATCTACTGGGATCTCGTTATCATCCACATCCATGTTTCTTCAAAATGTATTTCAAAACATTTTTAATATTTAAAATAATATGGGTTAAAGTCATTTATACCCTTGTTTGACTTTTTATAAGAGGTTTATAAGGGAATCTTTCCGTCGTTTTCCAAACATGGTGCTTTTTAACCTTTTCGATAGAATTAAGATAAGAATGTTTTTTTTAACTTATACGGTGGGTGCGGTTATTTTCCACCGTTATAAAATCGTCAAAGCTTCCCTTAAAAGCTTATAAGATTATTTTCAAAGAAAATGTTTGATTTTATATGGATCTTAAATGATTTCAAAATAAAAGGAGATATTTCTTTAAAAAGAATTTTGATTTCATCTATGTCAACATCCTTTGATGGGTTTTAAGATTATTTGAAGTTGATTTATTATGATACAAAACTTCTATATTGTTTTGAAGGTTTTGTGATATGTTTGAATGTGGATGTGCTATTTTTATACCATTCATAGTTTATGGTGAAAGTATTGACATTTCGTATGCTAGTTCCAATAAGAATGTTTATGTTATATTTCAATCTTTACTTCATATGAATGTGCTGGACAAGTATGTTCCAGGTTGGGGACTGGTTAAAGTAAGCCCTCCAGGTTGGGGACTGGTAAAAGTAAGCCCTCCAGGTTGGGGACTGGTAAAAGTAAGCCCTCCAGGTTAGGGACTGGTAAAAGTAAGCCCTCCGGGTTGGTGTCCGGTTATTAGAGGCACTCCGGGTTGGTGTCCGGTTATTAGAGGCACTCCGGGTTGGTGTCCGGTTATTAGAGGCACTCCAGGTTGGGTTCCGGTTACAGTTAGCCCCAAGGTCTTGGGACGAGGCCTTGTAAAGTTATTAAAGTCTAGCATTATGCATTCCAACATTATGAAAGTGGTTATTGATTTAGCATGTGATTATTCGATTAGTAGAATATCCATTTGAACAAGTAAATGGCATTATTTCATTTTACTTTTGCCATACTATGTTGAAGTTCAAGTTTAAAAGGCTTTTGTTTTAGTAATTCATTGCCTTAAATGTTTATGCTTATTTTTGAATGTTCCGCTATATTGTTATCCTTACTGGGCATTTGAGCTCACCCCTTTTCTATGTTTTATTTTTCCCAGGATGTGAAGATGTAAGTTATGAATGACCTGCAGGGATATTATGAGGGGATTATAGTGTGGACTGTGGAAACATTATGTTGTTGTAGTAGTTTTTCATTTTATGATATAATGTAAAACTTATGAATATATCTAGTGTTTCCAAGGCTACTAAACCAATCGGTCTTTCGAGATTTGATCTTTCTTGTGATCATGCCAATGTTATGTAATAATGCACCGACTCTGGGTAACTGGGGTCGGGGCGTTACAGTTGGTATCAGAGGAAGTTTAGTACAAAACTTGGAAACTAGATTTAGATAATCTCTGATTAGAGCACGTAGACCTAAGATGAACTTTCAGGATTAGTATAGAAGAACTTCCTAGAATTTTGGTATCGTAGAGATTTTGTGAGTTTTCCGAGCAATACATCCCTGTCTGGATACGAGCAGGTAGAGGCGGCTCTGGCACAGATGTACCTAGGGGTAAAACCCGAAAACACCGCTTTGAGCTAGACTCGAACGGGAACTGGTGCACGACAACGGGCCTTGCTGCACTCTTGGTTACGACACTCCCGGGGGATATGCTTAGGATAACTCTCATTTTCTTACAAATCATTATGAAGGGTTTATGAGTATATACTTCCTCAAAGAAAACATTTTTATGATTATGGATTATATCCATAAATAGTTCAATTTATGTTAAGTGTTTTATAAGTATGGGATTATGTATTTTGATTCATAAACTGATCTAGTTTATGCCATTGTTTAGAAATGGCGCCCAGTAGAAGGAATGAGAACTCCAGAAATGCACATGATCCAAAGAGAAGGAAGGATCATATCTTTCATGGTCTTAAGCTAGAATTTATAAGAGAAATAGTCTCCCATGTATTATCATCATATGAAGAAATAATATCATGTATTGATAAGATAAGTAAAGAGTTTACTGAGTCCTATGGCTTTGAAGGGAAGCAAGAGAAGAAAAGGATGGAAGAGAGAAATATGGATAAAGGGAAGAGGGAAAAGAAGAATTTTCCCATATGTGGTAACTGTGGAAAGAAACACCCTGGAACTTGCCTGAAAGGAATGAGAGTTTGTTATAAGTGTGGAGGAAAAGGGCACAAAGTACGTGACTGCAAGGGTAAGAAAATGGTTTCAAATGTACAATGCTTCATTTGCAAGGAGTTTGGACACTACGCGAACCTATGTCCCAGTCATCAGTCTATGATGCAAATGATGCTATTGGATAATAATCAAGTTATGATACTACCACAGATGAAGAGGAATGATTAGAGTTCTTATGTTGATTATGTCAATTGAGTGTTGTATCAACAATGTACTTGTTATAATAATTATGGAGTATATAAGGATTGTACTGCAGTACTATTTCATTAAGGACTTGAGATTGTGTGGAACAAAGAAAAGTGACTCAATAACAGGATAAATTTTTGGAAAATATATGGTTGAGAGAATGATAAATCATAATATAGTTCTGATACTGAGGTAGTGATTTTGGAATAATATGTGATTGTTTTGGATAAATTATATTGGATATTCTTGACTACCTTGGAACTGATTAATGATTTGTATATTCCATCATTTTTTTGGGGTTTAAAACATTTTTGGATTGATGAAGTATATCCAGCATTCTATATGGAATAGGGGAGCATGAATGTAATCAATAAGGAATATGGTAATTCAAGATGTTTCAGTTTATTAAAAGAATACAAGATGAAGGTATTCATATGCTATTACGGGGTAAAAAGGATCTATATTATGTTTACCTTCCTTATAAATGTTGGACTGTGAGTTTGGACAGAAGTATTTTGGATAGTTCTAGTTTGGATTATTTTGGATTACCATAAAAGGACAACCCAGAGGTCGGGCGGCAACCCGTCGCGTCCGGCAAGGCTGCAAGACTTGAACCCGCAACCGAAGGGAGACAAGGGTGTATCACCTACCACTGGCCCACGAGATGTCCTGGATTAAATAATGTTGTTTTTTTTAAAGATCGGGTAGATGAATTATAAATTCATTTATTTTGGAACCCTGTACGAATAGTATAAATAAAAAAATTACATTCTATTATCTTTTAGAGTGAAAGATGAGTTTGTGGTAGAAATTTATTAATGGATAAAACTCTAATTATAAAGTAAGTATATCTCCTTATGATCTTAGACAATCTCATAAATAAATTCCTCAACATTAATAATAGAAACATAGAACAGAAATGTTGTCCTAGATGGTACCTTAAATCATCACAAATTTATGGCTTTGGGATTGTTGGCCTTTTCATAGCCATGTTCTCTACCACTCTCCATCAGATAATTGATGGTTAGATTTCTCTTCCATATCCATATTTTCCTACATGGAACCCTAGTATGTGTTATTTTCGGTAATCTTCATACTTTCCACTCTTTATTTTAAGTAGAGGCCTCATTAATTCATTTTTCGATGTGGGATTTCAACTAAGATATTTTGAAATGTCAAAAATGTGTTGTCCCAATACCCTATATTTTGTTGAACCGATGGTACTTCAAATCATCATAGATTGATGAGTTTAAGGACCTCAATTTTATATTTGTTTGTGATTGATGACCTTAATCACTACCTATAAATATTTACGTTTTCCTCCAATTATATGTCTCTAATTGCCACCAATGTTCTCCTAATCGAGATCATAATTTGGTGGTGACCCTTTCATTTATCTTTTCCTCATATTAAGACTAAATTTTAGTAACCCAATTTCCGATGTGGGTTTTCCCACAAATATATTTTCTACTTTCAACCTTTTATTTTCGAAGAACAATTTCAAATTGCGAGGACGCAATTTATTGAAGGAGGGGAGAATGTAACACCCCAGGATTTCATAGTGTGTTATTTCTTAAAAATAATTCAATAACTTGCACTACACGCAACACCGAGTTCAATCACACCATGACGTACAAAAAAAAAGCCATTAAAAGAGGTCATGAATAGTATTAACAACATTTTGAACTTTATATAATCCTTATAATTTTAGAATCCCTATTATGAGTTTCTTAGTCATAATGCAAGAACAGATTCATTTTTAGTATTGCACTTTTATCAACATTAATAGTGAAACCTTTTTAAATAAAATATTTTAAACTATCTGAATAAATTGGGACATCAAAAAAAATTTTAAATGAAACATCCCAATCTTTCACGGTACGCTTTCCTTTGAATAAAATAGTAGCATGTGTTGTACGCAACCTTGAGTTTTAACACACGCCACAACCAATCAAACTAGTCGTTATGAATAGTAATACCTAAATTTTGAAATTATATATATTTTATATTTTAAAATGGACTTCATTTTTGGATTCGGAATATCGAATTTAGCCTAAGGTGAAATTTTGGTACTTTTCGGATAACTTTCATATTTGGATGAATAGTGAAAATTACTAAATTTTAATTAAAAACAACTTTTTTAATCAAAATAATTAATAGTGATAAATTATGAATTTTAGTAGTTTTAAAGTATATTTAGAATATATTTTTACCATTTAATATAATGTTGGTCATTGGACATAATTTTACAATTAAACCGAACATAAACAAGTGTCAATCTTTTGATAGTTATTATCTCTTAAAAACACGCTTTTTGTTTTGACAGCGGGAATTAATTTTAAATTAATTTCTGCCACTTCTGTGTTTTGAATTTAGAAAAATGGATTCCATATTTGGAATCAGGATGTCCAAATTGTGTAAATAGGTAACTTTTATTTTTAGACATTTTGAATAATTACTGTGGTAAATATTTTATTTACCATGGTTAAGGGTAAATCCGGTAAATAAGGGTTAAAAAATAATATTATAATAATACAAAATTACCCTAAAACGTGTCCTAACCTTATTGGTGGACACATACCCGACCATGACCATCCTTGGGTCAATTTGGGGACCCCTTGGAGCCACTTGTATGTGGTAGGGACACTTTATATTATAAAAGTTAAAATAAAAATAAAAATGGCATAAGCTTACATCTTTTAGAAGAACAATTTGTACATAGGGTTATACATGTTGGATTTTCGATTATAAATATTCATTAGAAAGATAAAAGGATTTCCTACATAATGATATTTTATTTATAATTTTTAGACATCAAATAAGTTAAATTATTAAGGACACAATAGTGATGCAATGTTTACCTCATTAATAAATCATTTAAATAAATAAGATTATAATGATTAAAATATTATCTAAAACCTGTCCAATTCTTATTGGTTGATGTTATTTAGAATATGAGTCATCTTATCTTCGACCTCAATGATTTTTGGACCAATATAAACCGAATATAATTATATTATAAAGTAATACTTTCACTCTTTCCTAAAGAGCCCCTCTTCTCCCTTATAAAAGGAGACCACTTCTACTCATTCCTCACACCTCTCAAGCCACTTGGCTCGTCCAAACTCTGCCCAACTAAGCTCCCCACATCCCTCTCCTCCTCCTTGAAGCTTCCCCTTAGGCAGAAAGTATTTCAAGAAGTCCTTTGGTTCCAACCAAAGTGAGTTACCTAAATTAAAGGAGGTTAACCTACCCTAACCAAGGAAAAGTACAAGGTACGGGATTTTCTTATCTCACATTCAATTCCGTGAGATTTCCATTATTCGCCACTAAATTATTGAAAGTGGTGTATTGTGTACTGGAATTTGATATATATTATCATATTCATGTTATTCTGTAAATAATTTGGTGGTTATTAACTTTTGGCCATACGACTCAGTTGATTAACGTGGTAAGGGGTTTTCATCTCACTCCTTATTCTCATGAGATTCATGCCATATTGCCACCATTACCTTTTGTGTGGTGTATGTACTGCCCATAATTATATTCATTGTGTAATACACTCTAATTTATGTGTACTTACATATTCATTGTATGATACCTCTTTCATGGGTTGTATGTTTCATAAGTTACCAAACTGGTAAGGGTTATTTCACAATCTCTTCATTATCCGAGGTTGTTTATACGTAATAATCTACTGGGATCTCGTTATCATCCACATCCGTGTTTCTTCAAAATGTATTTCAAAACATTTTTAATATTTAAAATAATATGGGTTAAAGTCATTTATACCCTTGTTTGACTTTTTATAAGAGGTTTATAAGGGAATCTTTCCGTCGTTTTCCAAACAAGGTGCTTTTTAACCTTTTCGATAGAATTAAGATAAGAATGTTTTTTTTAACTTATACGGTGGGTGCGGTTATTTTCCACCGTTATAAAATCGTCAAAGCTTCCCTTAAAAGCTTATAAGATTATTTTCAAAGAAAATGTTTGATTTTATATGGATCTCAAATGATTTCAAAATAAAAGGAGATATTTCTTTAAAAAGAATTTTGATTTCATCTATGTCAACATCCTTTGATGGGTTTTAAGATTATTTGAAGTTGATTTATTATGATACAAAACTTCTATATTGTTTTGAAGGTTTTGTGATATGTTTGAATGTGGATGTGATATTTTTAAACCATTCATAGTTTATGGTGAAAGTATTGACATTTCGTATGCTAGTTCCAATAAGAATGTTTATGTTATATTTCAATCTTTACTTCATATGAATGTGTTGGACAAGTATGTTCCAGGTTGGGGACTGGTTAAAGTAAGCCCTCCAGGTTGGGGACTGGTAAAATTAAGCCCTCCAGGTTGGGGACTGGTAAAAGTAAGCCCTCCAGGTTAGGGACTGGTAAAAGTAAGACCTCCGGGTTGGTGTCCGGTTATTAGAGGCACTCCGGGTTGGTGTCCGGTTATTAGAGGCACTCCGGGTTGGTGTCCGGTTATTAGAGGTACTCCGGGTTGGGTTCCGGTTACAGTTAGCCCCAAGGTCTTGGGACGAGGCCTTGTAAAGTTATTAAAGTCTAGCATTATGCATTCCAACATTATGAAAGTGGTTATTGATTTAGCATGTGATTATTCGATTAGTAGAATATCCATGTGAACAAGTAAATGGCATTATTTCATTTTACTTTTGCCATACTATGTTGAAGTTCAAGTTTAAAAGGCTTTTGTTTTAGTAATTCATTGCCTTAAATGTTTATGCTTATTTTTGAATGTTCCGCTATATTGTTATCCTTACTGGGCATTTGAGCTCACCCCTTTTCTATGTTTTATTTTTCCCAGGATGTGAAGATGTAAGTTATGAATGACCTGCAGGGATATTATGAGGGGATTATAGTGTGGACTGTGGAAACATTATGTTGTTGTAGTAGTTTTTCATTTTATGATATAATGTAAAACTTATGAATATATCTAGTGTTTCCAAGGCTACTAAACCAATCGGTCTTTCGAGATTTGATCTTTCTTATGATCATGCCAATGTTATGTAATAATGCACCGACTCTGGGTAACTGGGGTCGGGGCGTTACAGTTGTTCTGGTGATGTCCTCTTGACCACGCTACCCTTATAAATAGCCATGATCACCTCACTATTATTCTTAGAGGCAGATCTAGTCCGCATCATTCGAGGAAGGCATGAGTAATCTCTCCTTGGTCGTCTTCTTGGTGTAGCAGAAAAAGGCCCTTCAACAGTAGCCAGTTTCTGATTCCCACTTTGGAAAACATCGATAAATGAATGACTGACTGGGACACTCAAATTTTCTTTCCCTCCCCTAGTAATCTCCCTTCCTTTACTAGCTTTCTCCCCCAAACCTGAACTAGGACTCCCTGCATTGTTCCCCCTCTATTGATCTGGAGTGTTTTTATCCATCAAAGTCAGATGCTCACCCTCAGTTGAAAAGTTTTCCCTAGCCATGGCATGTGCCTCCTTATCACAACCACCAGCTTAAATAACCTCCAGCCTCTTATCCGTGTTTCCCACTAAAGTGGAGCCCCTAACCACATTGTGGTTGTCTTCCACAGGAAAGGAAATGGGTTCCTACCCCATGTCAACAACCTGTTGAACCTCAAAAGCTTCCTCTCTGACCATATCTGGTTCATTCACCAAGCCTTAAACCCTCTATCTCTCAAGATCCTCCTTACCATCACCCCCTCTTTCTGACCTGCATACAAGAAAAATAAAAATTGACTCGAATGAAATTTTGGATTTATGTATTTTGACTATTACGGTTTATTTGATTCCACCTTTGGGTGATTCACTCATATTGTGCTATTATTGTTGAAATGATTTTGGGTTCTATTATATTACAACCCAATGAGATGAGGGCATACTATATCATGCATCATATTGGAACTTTTTAGAATCACATTCCATGATATGTGCCATTATATTGATAATGCATTACTTGTTTCATGTTGTTGTTGTTGGGTCCAAAAGGGGACTAGATACCCTGAGAGGGAGGGGATAAATTAGGTTATGGATATTCTTTCTAAAATTATTCCTACCCTAATGGATCTTGACAACTTTATTATAAGGGTCTCTTTGTTTTCACTTATGTATTAATTATGATCTTATTATTTCCTTATTTATCTGATGATGATGATTTGAATGTAATGTAGGAAAGAAAATAGATTGAAACGCATATTTTTTACATGGTTCCCCCTCATTGGGCTACATACAAAATGAATATATTGATAATGTTCTGATGTACCAAATCCACTAAGAATCACTGCCAAAATTTTGTTCAGGCTAGATCAATTCTATAAACAGGTTGACTACCTTAAGAAGGTTTTGGGCCAGTTCAGTACTTTCACAAGGGTCACTCCCTATGTCTATTTCACAAGATCATTTCTAGTGTAATGGATCACCTTCTTCCTATTTATTTTCTCACTGCTCTTGGATGTAATTCATCTATAGTTTATGGACATGAAGGTCTATTCGTTATCAATAATGAAAACATCCCCATTTATAAATGGATTCCCTATTGAAGTCTTAATTTCATACAATTGATGAATCTCACTTTACCATAGTTCACTAGTTAATTGATTTTTAAATACTTTTAAGCTATTTACTTCATTCTTGAAGCTCAAATATTTCATCAAGTTTACATAGTCTTCACGAAGAACATTAAATTCGTGATCCTCACTACCTTCGTGAAGCGCACAACTATTGTAAAGCTTAATAAGACTTCGTGAGGTTCACCTATTTTGGTTGTATTTTTATATCCTTCAAGGACATGCGTAACATTTTTGATGCTCAAAACATTCGATTGGATGGCATAACCTTCACGAACATTTTGACAAAAAATACCTTCATGAATCTAGAGCCTGAAGATTTTGAATTAAGTATCACTAATTTTATAAAGGGGGTAAGGGAATATTTAAAGGCGTTTCCACTCATTCCAGAAGTTCCATCGATTTCATCACCATTTTAGGATACTCCCCCATTTCCATTGTGAGTCTCCCTATCTTGTAATTCTTTGGGAAAATTGACAGTTCACGAAGCTCATCATAATCAAAGAGATCACTTTTATTTAATTATTACCTTAAAAAATCAATCTTCACAAATCTCATTATTCTCAAAACTCATTCCTTATCCATAATATCATATGTACTTCATGGAAATCTATTTTTTGCGATGCTATCCATCCTCCAAATTTTGGAAACCAAAAATATGGAAAACCTTAGGAAATAGTATCACTTTGTTTATTAAATTTTATATATTGATTATAGGGAATCCATTCAATTTCCATGGATATTTTTAAACACAATTTATCAAAAATATCTCTTCAAATTCTTAACTAGTCATAGAAACCATCCCTGTCAATTAACACAATCAACCCAAAAATAGTGCAATGTTACCTGGTGGGATTTTTTCCAACAGTTGTGATAGGTGATGTGATATATATACCTACTATTTTGTTATTTATTTTGGTATGTGTTATGTTTTTAATCTGATGGAATCCATATTTTGGTCCCTGAGGATTATGGGACCGCTTGGATGATATTTTTGTGGACCATTACTTAAACCTTTAAATTTAAATGTAATATAAATGTCAATTGATTATAAACTCAAATGAAAATGAATATGTGAATTCAAATGAAATTGTTATGGAAACATGAGTTACTTAAGGTAGATTAATTGACCACACTTGAACTTTATAGTGGGTTTTTAGTAGTGTCTCTCACATATACCCGGTCATCAAAATGCCCAGAACTATCTCATGAAGTAGGGAGAGGGGTGTTTTATCATATAGGAAGGATTGTACCTATCCTATTTCTACACATCTCTTTTGAGTTTTGAATCTTATTAAATATCTTGATCTGAGGCACGTGTTCATAATTATAGAGGCATGCTGCCACAACATCCTACAGTAGTATGCACAAAGGGCGGCTACAAACATACTCTGGAGGTGGTGGGAAATGGGCTACCAGTGGATCCTCCAATAGTGACAGTTGAGGCACCAATTTTTATACCAGACATATGTGATGAGGCATAGTTCCATGAAAAAATTATATGCTTCATGTAGAAATTTCAGGGGGCATCAAAACCATCCACATCGATGGCTGAGCTAACACGTGTGTTCCAGAAGTAACATCCACCCATGTTTTCGAGGTATGGAAAACCATAGGATACAGAGTCATGGATAGAGGCCATGATATAAGTATTTGAACACCTAGATATGCCTCTTAAGAAGAGGGTAAATCTCTTTATGTGTATGTTGTTTGATTCCCCCAAGAGATGGTGTGATGTAATTACTCAGATGTAACATCATCGGGAGATGTCTTGGAGGGATTTTCACATAGCCTTCAAAGACTATTTATATCCTGAGACGTTGAGGGCCAATAAATACCATAATTTCTTGCATCTGTAGTAGGTTTCACTATTTGTTATAGATTACTTAGATAATTTTACTAATATCAGGTTCTTGGAACCTATTCTAATGGGTGATTATCTGTCGAAATATAGGGGATTTGAGGACAGTATTAGGTAAGACATCTGATTGTATGTGATTTTTTTCAGCTAACTACCTGTTATGGGATATATATTTAGGAACTTATCACAGAGTGTAACTTGAGAAGGGATAGAGGTGCTAGCTAGGGTACCTCAGCATCTAAATCAAGTAATGTATCAACCGGTAATAGGACTCATTGTATGGAGCTTCAACACAGTGTTATTATCAGTCATAGCACATCTTCAGGTATCTAGGTGATGTGCTTCTAGTGTGGTAGTATGGGACATATGAGGACACATTGTATGAGGGACCCCATTAAGTTCCTATCTTATGGAATGATGAGTCGTCTACAATGCTTATGTAGAACATTTTCACCAACAACTAGTGAGAGAGGGTTTTCACTGACTCCACATTCATGGGAAGCGTTAGTAACTTCTCATCAAGAAATGAGATGATGTACAACTAGTCGATCTAGCTGAGTTAGTGATCATATCCATGGTAGTTATACCCAAGATTCACAGAGATAATAGGGTGGATATACTCAGGGTAGCTAAGTAGTATCATAGGGTATCATATCAGGCCATGTATACATAGTGAAATAGACACATCGAGAGAAGGATCCCTGACCTTATACTATCAGATGTTCTATTATTGTATCCTCTACATGAACTTATGAAATTTTTGATACATGGGATTCTCATAACATTATATCTAGTCCCATTTTGGAGAGTCTTGGTCTTAGTTTTCATACCTCTGATGGTATTTGGATGATGGACACTCCATTGAGAATTAAAATAGAGGGTATATGTTAGTGTAGGGAGTTCCCCATTGAGGTTGGTTGGGGTCAGTTAATATGGTACCTCTATTTCCTCAAGATGGATGGTTTTGACATCATTATAGGGATTTACCAGTTGGTTTCCATTCATGATTTCATTGATTTATGTCCTCGAAAGGTGGCTTTTACATCACCATAGGGTGGAGAGTTCATCCACAAGGGTGAATGGGATGTCAAGGCAATTTGAGTTGGAACCAAGCATCGTGAGATGGGTGGGAAGATATCCGAGATTGTGATTTTGTATATCTATGATCAGTGAACACATTAGGTTGTTTTCCATTTAGTGGTTTTTTATTTTAGGGATGTTTTACTAAACCAATTTTCCAGATTACCTCTAGAGAGGTAGGTAGTGTTCTTTATTGAGCTAGTGTCAGGAGCTACACCTATATACATTTATCATTGTAGGATGGCTACAGTGGGGTTTTAGAATCTAAATAGGCGGTTAGAGGATTTAAAAGAAAAGGGGTTCAACCGGTATAATACTTCTCTATGGGGTTCGTTAGTCCTTTTTGCAGAAAATGTGGATGGAATACTCATTCTATGTGGGTATTATTGAAAATTAAACAAGTTGATGGTTAAAAACTGATATCCTCGACCTCAAATAGATGATATCTTCAACCATCTCCAAGTATCACCAGTCTTCTCAAATATTGATTTGAGGTCCAATTATCATTAGCTTTATGTTAGACCATCAGAAATACCTCATACATATTTTCATAAAAGTAATGGTCTATACATATATTTGGTTATGTCATTTGGTCTCGTGGACATTTAACAGTCTCCATGGTACTGATGAACTGAGTGTTCTAACCTTATCTTGATTTTTTGGTTTTGGTTTTCATGGATGATATCTTAGTGTATTCTCACAATCTAAATTACCATGTCAAACATCTTGAGATCGTATTGAATACACTAAGAGGGAATCTATTATATGTTATGTTCACAAAGATGAACTTCTGGATAGATAAGATTCAATTCATGGGTCACATAATCTCATATATAATAGTATCAATAGAAATATGGAAGGTGAGAGCTATAGCTTCATGGGAGTATCCCAAGAACATATTTGAGGTACGATGTTTATTAGGGTCGGTTAGTTACTAAAGGTGTTTCATACAAGAATTATCATGCTTAGCTGCGCCACTAATAGGATTGATTAAGAAAGGTTTGAAGTTTTTATGGTTAGATCCCTATGAAATGACCTTTCATGAGATAAAAGGAAGATTGATTCAGTGCTGATATAGATTTTTCCAGAAATAGAAAGGATATAAACTACAAACTATGATGCATTAGGTATCAGGTTAGGATTAGTTCTTATGTAGGGAGAAAGATTCAGGGCCTACATGTCTTAGTAGCTAAGTCCACATGAGCATAATTACCCAACACACAATCATTAGTTAGATTTGGTTTTTCACGCATTGTTCTTATTGTGGAATTACTTACCAGGAGATCATTTTATGGTACCCACATACCACAAAATCGTTATGTAAAAGTTTACATAGCATGACCTGAATCTGAGGTAGAGAAGGTGGGTAAATTTCTTTCAATACATCAACGTCATGCTAAATTATATGACTGATAAATGAAATTCAGTTCATAATGAACTAAGGAGGACTCATATACAAGTAGTGGAGTAGGATAGTAATGTGTGTAATCTCATGGATTTATTCTCTAAGATGCACTGGAGGTTCACGACTGTCGGAGATAAAAAAAATTTATAATCATTAGTTGTGACCTATACCCTTCTAGATAGAGTTAGGATGAGTCATCTATCAGACTCTAAGGGCCTACTAATATGGGAGAGTGTCCAAGGCAAGGACCCTCCTCCTAGTTCTAATTTAAGTGATGATTAAATTCCGTGAGTTCATGGACGCATATTGCTGCCCCCAAAAAAGTTTGATGAAATGATGTGGGAGTTTCATGCTTTATATGGGTAATCACACCCTAGGTTCACCAAGATGTATCAGTATTTACATCGCTAGTACAGATGGTTATGTATGAAAATATATATAGTTGGATTTTTCATGAGATGTTCCACCTATTAGAAGTTGTATGCAGAACACCAGTGACTGGGCAAACTTCAACAACATCACCCAAAATCAAATGGAAGTGGAATGACGTTGCGATGGATTTCATGACAGGTTTACTGAGGTCACCTCAATGTAATGATGTTTTATAGGTTTCTTTTACAGGAACATGATGGATACCTATTTCTTTATGATCATGGAAACCTTCAACATCGATGAGATTGAGAGGTTGTATATTCTAGAGATAGTATGAATTCAGGGGGTCCCGAATACTATTGTTTTAGATAAGTAATATCAAATTACGACACATTTCTAGAAATTTCTATAGAGGGTGTTGGGTAAGTAGGTTATTCTGAGCGTTACATACAACTCTCAGATAGACATTTAGTTAGTGCACACAATTTAGGTGCTTGAGAACATGCTGCGAGCATGCATATGTGATTTCTGGGGCTCTTGGGAGAGGAATGTACCCCTGTTTGAATTCACCTTCAATAATAGATATCAAGATACTATTTAGATGGACCCATATGATGATTTTTACTGTATTCCATGTTGATCACCCATGTGTTGGTTAGAGTCAGTAGAGTTAGCTTTGATGGGACCTTATCTTGTTTAAGAGACCACAGAGTATGTGAAATTGATTCAAAAGTAGATAGATATGGCACAGTCTCATCAAATATCACACACTAATCACCATATATGAACTCAAGAGTTTAAGGTCAATGATTGGGTTCTCCTACATGTTCCACTAAGATTGGGATATAAGGTGATCAAGAGAGTTGGTAAGCTTTCACTGTGGTATGTCAGGCCATTTGAGATTTTGCAGAGAGTCAGGTTGGTAACCTATTGGTTATAGTTACCTTAGAGGTACCAGTCCATGCATGACGCCTTCCATGTTTATTAGATTTGATGTTATTATTCAGACCCATATCATGCCTTTCATCCTAAGGAGGTTTAGTTGCAGTTAGATTCATCCTTTAAAGAGAATCCTATACGTATTGTGGATCATAGCATGAAGGTTCTTTGAGGCTGGTCTATTCATTTAGTATAGTAGCTATGGAGGCATAACTGGGTACATAATAAGACCAGGGAGTGGGAGTCCAACGTAATATTGATGTGTACAAAGTTATTTTCAAACACCCTTGATGACCCTTAAGATGAAAATTCAAGGATGAATTTTATTAATGGGGGAAGTTTGTAAGAACCCATTTCATTTTTTGAGGTGATAATACTTTATTTTCCACCAATTATAATTTTTAAGGATTAAATATGGCATAATGTGAATGTATTTTGAGTTCCTGGATGTTTTAGGGGTGTTCAAGGATACTTCATAGCCCGAAACCCAGTATTTGGGGTGAGAATGGCATGGTGCATGATTAGTTTAAATCATGCGGGGAAGGATGCATAGTTTAAAAAACCCTGCGACACATGGGCAGAGAGTAGGGATAGTCCACAGGATTTCATAAAAACTTTTCACTTCAGTCTGCATGGTCATGTGGCCAGCTATTCAATATTTATAGTCTTTTTTCTTAATTTTCACATGGTTAGTCTAACTATGAGGGTAAATTGTGTGGGCATCCCTTGCCTATAGATACTTATGGAAGGTTGGCGAACGGTTTGGAAAACCGTGCACCTAAATCATGTGACACCATAAATTTATGAAATTTAATAATTTTTAATTACGTTATAAGAATATTAATAAACCTAATTTAGGATTCTTATTCTCTTGAACAACAAAAGGGGACCTTTGAAAGCTCCCCCCTTTGGCTAAACTTGATGTTGACCTCACCTGTTTTTATAATCTCAATTATGTTTCAATATTCTTTGATAATCCCAAATAATGTTTATCCTTATATTAATTATTATTTAAATCTATAATCATCATATTATTAAGTTGATAAATATATCAAAATGATCATTGGAATTTTCTAAATCAAGGTTTATCTATGTTTATACTTATTTATAAATGTTACTGAATCAATCTGGATATGATTTGCATAGAACAGATAAGTATTAAGTGTTGAGTCACTCATATAGACCATCCGATATGTAGTCTACCAATAATAAAGGTCATTGATAGACCAAGCTTCCTGTGACACAAGGTCACTGGTATAAAGTTACTGATACAAGCTACCAATACAAACAGACAGACAGCTACCGATATGAATTCCACCGATACAACTATACAGCCATCGATACAGACAGACAAAGTCCACCAATACAGACAGACAGCTACTGATAAGAAGAGCCACTGATACAGTCAGCTACCGATATAGGCGAGTTATCGATAGAAAAGAGCCACCGGTACAAGTCTACTGATACAGATAGACAGTTACCGCTATGAAGTCTACTGATACAAGAATGTAACTAGTAAAAAATATCTACCGATAAAAGGAGCAACTGATGGAACGAGCTACCAATACATAGAGATACCATTATAAAGAGTAACAGCTACCAATACAGACCTAATGACTCAAATCCAACGTTACAAGCTCACTGATACTAAGAGCTACCAATGGAAACTAGTCACTATATCTCTAAACTCTATTACTATTGATTTATTTATAAACGGTCATATTTGTTGTTTTTAATGCTTCTTCCATTAATTAATGATTGTTTTTGGAATTTCAGGAAATTGTACCTCGTACCTTCAGAAGTAATCATACTTTTTGTAGGACCACATGAGCTATAAAAGGGAACCTCAAACTACTAAAGAAAAAAAGATTCGATCAGTTTTTTCCATGCACATACGAGACAATATTTTGGAGATAATCAAGGACTTACATGGATAGAAGAATAAGGAATAATACATACTAAATCTATATATCTTGAACATTCAAGGTGTAAAGAGCTTCAATTATTTCAACTGCACTCAATCTGATCAGACTGATCAGGCTGGACCTAGAATTCAAATTCAAAAACTATACTCTATTTTTCTTGACTAAAACCAGATAGGGACTCAATGATTCATATACATTCAATCCAAGGAGTCTAGAGCTTCACTCACAACACATAGAGAATTCTAAACTCATCTCTATTTTTTTAGATCTATTGTGTTTTATTTGTTTACATTTTGAGAAGTGTGTGTGCTCTGTATTTTTAGGCACACACTATCTCATGTGTTGAACTGGAGGATTTATAAATCCTCACTCAATATATCCCTTACTCTCTTGTATCCCATTGTGGATAGTGGTAGAGTTCAAGTGTGACCTGGATAGCCTATGTGATATTGATTTTGTTTTCCCACATAGAACTCTGGTAGAGGTCTTAGTACATGGACAGTCTTTGTACTATTGTTAACCCTGATCGAGGGTGTGGATCAAAGTTTATATAAACTGCTTGAGAGGACTAAGTATTGGCTTGAGACTGAACCTCTTGGTTATATCTGTTGTGCATCTTATTTTTAGTTTAAGTTATTTTCTATTCCGCTAATAAGTACTTTAAATATAAATCTGTTTTAAAGTAACTCTAATAGTTAAACTAACAAGTGTTTATAACTTTTGTTAGCCAGTAAGTTAGTTTCAAATGTTAATTAATCCTCAGATTGAGTTAACTGAGAAATAATCAATCTCTTGAGAGAAAAATTGAAAACTTAAAATCTTTATAAATTCACTATAGTTTAATTTTTATTTAATTTTAGATATTTTAATCATAATGTTTTTAATAGAAATTTTAATTGGAACTCAATTCACCCCCCCTCTTGAGTGTCCTCTCTGACCAACATTTGGTATCAAAGGGAGGTTATTAATAATGGATTTAAAAATACTCTGTTTTTCAGCTTTGATTTTAGTTGTATCTTAAAATCGTAAATTTATGAGTTCTAAATTTTATCTCTTTAAATATATTTGCTAAAATATAATTATGGATAATAGACTATAAGGTGTTACTACCAACATGACACATTTCTTTAATGGTGTTAATTATGCCCAATGGAAACTGAAAATGAAAATTCATTTAGAAAGTATGGGATTTGATATCTGGACTGCTATAGAGATTCAGTACAATATTCCAAAAATTGAAAAAACTACTTGGGATGAACCTACGAAAACTTCTTACAATAATAATTGTAAAACAATGAATGCTTTTTACTGTGCTTTAGAAGATTAATAATTTAATCGAATATCTTCTTGTAAGAATGCTTATGAAATTTGGGATCCATTTGCTATTTTCCATGAGGGAAAAACCAATGTTAAGGAAATGAGATTGAATACCTACACTATTAAGTATGATAATTTTAAAATGAAGCCTGATGAACCTATTTTTGACATGTATCTCAGGTTCAACGAAATTGTAAATACAATGAGCTCACTTGGAAAAGTTGTTCCTACAAAAGATAAAATCATGAATATACTAAGATGTCTGCCAAAAAGATGGAGAGGCACATTAGTCTCAATAAGAGAATCACGTGAAGGATTTAATTGGTAAGTATATGATGTATTAATTATAGATAAATGTAAACAAAGAGGAAGATGATGAACCAAAGAGGAAGTCAATGGAATTTAACTCAACTGCCTCAAAGAGAAAGGACAAGGAGAAAGTTCACATACCTACTGAAAGCTCTACAAGTGGAGGTTCATATTTTGATATTGATGAAGAGATGGCTCAAATATCCAGGAGATTCAAGAAATTCTATAGGAAGAAGAAATTTATCAGAAAACCAAATTATAAAGGTAAGTATGACCAATGAGTTGATTGGAAGAAAGTTTGGAAGAAAGCAGATAATGATGATGAGATAGTGTGATATGAATGCAAAGGGAAAGGGCACATTAAGGTTGAATATCCAAAATTTAAGTTCAAGAAGAAATATGATTATAAGGAAAAAAATATAAGAAAGTTATGAAGGCAACATGGAGTGATTTAGAAGACTGCACAAGTGAGTCTGAGGTTTCTAATTCTGGAAAGAATCATACCAACATGTGTTTCATGACTAATACTTCTGAGGTACCTGTTTCCCCTATGATGAATGATTATTATTATGGGAATGAAAGTGATTCAAATAGTTATTATAATATGTCTAAAGATTAATTATTTTAATACTGTAATATGTTAGAAGATACTTTCAATGAGTTGAAGGATAAGTACAAATCATTAAAGAAACAGTATGCCTTGTCTAGTACAGTTAAATTAGATCTTAGTATAGAAAAGGAAAAGAATACTCAAATTTTAAAAGAGAATACTCAACTTAAATTTTCCAATGAGAAACGTAGAATATACTTAGAGAAGTTCACTAATGGAAAGAACACTCTTACACAAATTCTAGGAAAACAGGTAGCACCAAAATATATTACTGGTTTAGGCTATCAGCCTGGACAGAGATAGATTACAAAGAATAGATTTATTCCTAAATCTAGACAGTATGCTGCAAGTTATTGATTTGGAAACTCTTATGCCTCAACCAGTTATTCACATATTTATAGATCAAAAAAATTATATCCTTAAAAATCATTTGAATTTATTGATTATATGAAACCCATTAGACAAATATGGGTACCAAAAGTTTTTCTTGCTAACCTGTCTGGACCCAAGAAAATCTGGGTACCAAAATCATTTTCTGTTTAAACCTATTTTGTAGGAGACTTTCTTGAAGAGTTCTTGTAGGAAGACATGGTACTTGTATAGTTGATGTTCAAGACACATGACAAGATATTTTTCATGCTTCAAGAGCTTAATCAAGGTTGATGGAGGGCATATCACCTTCGGTGATAATTCAAAAGGAAAAATCATCAACATAGGCCAGATTTGTAACACTGATTCAATTTTAATTTCTAAAGTATTATTTGTTAATGGATTAAAATACAATTTTTTAAGAATTTATCAGTTTTGTGATGATGGTTTCAATGTTAAATTTGAAAATGATGCTTGCAATGTATTTGATTCTAAAAATGTTTTGGTATTTACTACCCTGAGAAATGAAAATATATATACTATAGATTTAAATTCTTTAGAAAAAAAGGTTACTTGTTTAAATTATTTTCATAAAGAGTATTTTCTATGGCACACAAGATTAGGACACTTAAATGTTCATTCACTTAAGAAACTTACTAAGAAAAATTTTGTTAGAGACCTACCTCAACTAAAATTCCCATCAGACAAATTTTGAACTCCCTTTCAAAAGGAAAAGAAGCATATTGTTTCATTCAAATTAAAGAAAGAAGTTTTAAATTCTCAACCTCTCGAGTTGGTTCACGTGGACTTGTTTAGACCTTCTTAGAGTTTCTAGTTTTAATGGGAATCACTATGTTTATGTTCTAGTAGGTGACTTTTCTAGATATACTTGGGTATACTTTCTTGCTCACAAAAGTGAAGCTTGCTCTTATTTTATGAAATATTCCAAGTCTGTAGAGAACCTTAGTGGACTTAATATTAAGACCCTGAGATGTGATCATGGTCGTGAGTTTGAAAATCATGATTTTGAAACCTATTGATCACATGATGGCTACAATCATAATTTCTCTGCCCCTAGGACACCTCAACAAAATGGTGTAGTAGAAAGAAGGAATAGAACCCTTCAAGAAATTGCAAGAATTATGCTTAATGAGTATGAACAAACTGTTTACTTCTGGGAAGAAGCTGTAAATACAGCTTGTTATATTATAAATAGAGTCTTGATTCGACATATTCTCAAAAATACCCCTTACTAACTGTGGAATAATAGGAAACATAAAGTGAGTTACTTCAGAATTTTTGGTTGCAAAGTATTTATTCTTAATACTAAGGATAATATTGAAAACTTTTCTTCTAAAAGTGATTAGGAAATATTTATAGGTTACTATATAACCATTAAATCTTATAGAGTCTTTAATAAAAGAACCAAATGTGTGGAAGAATCAGTATATATCAAATTTGAGGAAACTGATCCGCATGAACCTAAGTCTTCTCTTGAAAATCTTGAAGAATATCTATCTATTCTAGACCTTAATGATAAAGTCAGTGAACCTGTTGTAAAGACAACTAGTTCTGGAAATATTCCAGATTCTTCTTCTGGTGAACCTGAGCATAGAGAAGAACCTGAAATTTCTAGTCCTACCATTACTAGATCAACTAGGATTCTGAAGAATCATCCTTTAGATGTTCTTATAGGTAATCTTGATAGAGGGACACAGATAAGAGATTCTCTATGAAACCAGGTTGAACATCAAGCCTTTATTTCATAGTTAGAACCTATAAATATCAATAATGTTATAAATGATAAATTTTGGGTAATGTCTATGTAAAAAGAATTAAATCAATTTGAAAGAAACAAACTCTGGGAATTAGTTGACATACCTAAGGACACTTTGACCATAGGCACTAAATGGATTTTTAGAAACAAAGTTGATGAATCAGGAAATGTAATTAGAAACAAAGCAAGGCTAGTTGCACAAGGGTATAGTCAAGAGGAAGGACTAAACTGTGAGGAAAACTTTGCACCTGTGGATAGATTAGAAGTTATTAGGATTCTACTTGCCTATGCTGCTCATCTGAATTTCAAGTTATATCGAATGGATGTTAAAAATTATTTTCTAAATGTTTTTATAGTTGAAGATGTTTTTGTTGATCAACCACGTGGATTTACTAATCCTCATTTTCCAAATCGAGTTTTTATGCTCTCTAAATCTTTTTATGGTTTAAAACAAGCTCCACGAGCTTGGTATGATAGACTTAAAAATTTTCTTATTTCAAAAGGTTGTTCTAAAGGGATTGCTGATCCAACAATCTTTATTAAAAGAATTTATAAAGAAGTTTTGATAGTTAAAATCTATGTTGATGATATTATTTTGGGATCTTCTAAAAATACTTTGTGTATTGTTTTTTCAAAGAGTATGAAAAATGAATTTGAATTGAGTTTAATGGGATAACATAAATATTTTCTTGGATTTCAACTTTTTAAAAATAAAAATGGTATTATCTTAAATCAAAGTAAATATAGAAAGTATTTTTAAAACATTTTGGTTTGGATATTATTAAGGAAATTGATACACCTATGAGTACTATTTGTAAATTGGATGCTGATGAAACTAGAAAACCAGTGGATCAAACCAACTACAGAGGTATGATTGGGAGCCTAATCTACCTTACTTCTAGTTGACCTGATATTATGTTTAGTGTGTGTATGTGTGCAAGATTTCAATCTAATCCAAAAGATTCACACTTTCTTGTTGTTAAAATAATTTTCAAATATCATAAACATACTACTAACAAAGGATTATTTTATCCAAAAGGAACATCATTCGATTTAATAAGTTATTCAGATGATGACTTTGCTTGTTGCAATTTAGATAGAAAGAGTACGTCTAGGACATGTCATATTCTAGGTAAGTCCTTAGTATCATGGTGTAGTAAAAATCAGAACTCTATTGCATTGTCTAATACTAAAGGAGAATACATTGTTGCTGGTAGTTTCTATGAACAAATTCTGTGGATAGAACATACATTATTGGACTACGGATATCAGTTCAGACATGTATATATAATCATTGATAATACTAGTGTGAGTAATGTCTCAATGAACCCTGTATCTCACTCTAAGACCAAACACATTGATGTAAGGCACCACTTTTTGAGAGATCATTACCAAAAAGGTGATATTACTCTTGAATTTAGAGTTACTGAACATCAATTGGATGACATATTCACCAAGCCTTTAAGTTCATATAGGTTAAGTTACATTAGACATGAGTTAGGAATGATAGACTTTGTAGAGACAAATCCTCACTGTTAGCCAAATCCTCACTGTTATCCAAATCCTCACTGTTAACCAAATCCTCACCATTAGCCAAATCCTCACCATTAGCCAAATCCTCACCATTAGCCAAATCCTCACTGTTAGACAAATCCTCACCATTAGCCAAAACCTCACTTTTAGCCAGAACCTCACTGTTATACCTCACTGGTATGAACCTCACTGTTATACCTCACTGGTATGAACCTCACTGTTATACCTCACCGATAAAAATACCTCACTGTTAGAAATCCTCACCGGTATGTATTACCATTAGGATGCGCTATTTCTAAATTTTTTTATCTTTAGCCGCCATAATCTGTATCATCTGTACAATACTTATTATTAACTATTTATTTATTTTGTGATTCCTAAATGATAAAACATAATTCTTGAACTCATCTCAATCCACCTCAAACCATTTACCTTCAAGCCTTATCTCCAAAACCTTCGAACCCTAAGCCTCGTGATTCCCAGAATGACAAGAGTGAAGAGACCATCAGTCAGCGAAAAAGATGATGATTCGAATGCCAAGAGACTCAAAGGAGAGCCTAGTAGTGGCAGTGAAGTGAAGAAACCTACATATCCGCATCTCATTCAAAGGGAAATAGTAGTTGAGAAAGAACTTTGCGCGGAATGGTTTATAACCAGTAAGTCTTTAGTTCTAGAAGTGTTGGAAGACCAAAAATGGGTAGAGGGATTCTCTAATAACAATGGTCCTCATTATCTGAATCTGGTAAAAGAATTCTATGAGATTCTTCACTTTGAGAAATCTGATGTTGAGAATAGAATGATATAAGTAGTGAATGGCAGGACAATATCCTTTTCTTATATTGAGTGGGATGAGTGCCTAAGAGTTCTACATGAAGGAGAGTTTCGGTATTTCTCGAAATCAGTACCTCCTACTAGTAACATCTTTGAATATGAAGCTTCCTTGGAAGAATTAACAGGAGATGGCACACCAAGAAAAGTAGTTTCTACAGAAATGGATGGAGAGAACCGGTTACATTTCATGTTTATCCAATATGTGCTAAGTCCAAGAAGAGGGGAATTTGAAAATTTGAAGTACCAAGATATTTATTTTTTGAATTTACTGAGACATGGTGTCAAGGTAAATTTGGGTAGGCTTCTGATGATTCAAATTAAAGATATGATCAGTCCATAGTCAAAAACTAATGCTCTATTATTTGAAAAGTTGATTTCTTTGATGATTAAGGTAAGCGGTGTGGCTAAGTCTCAGGATGAGACTGTGGTTATGAAAGACAACTTTTGTATTACCAAAACTGTTTATAAATACATGAAGATCAATTGGAATCCATGGAAAAGAGAATGGGTCAGTGATGAAGGGAAGTTGTATGATAAGTTTAATCATGTGGATCATCCTTCTAGGATTAAGGATGTGAGGGATCCAGGTCTAGGACCTGAGAAATAGGAACCTCAGTATAGTGATGATACTGATGAGGAGGATACCACTATAGCTGATGGAAGGGATCCGGACTTGCCTCGAAGTCCTGTTGCTAAAGTTTTATCATCTCGAAAGGAAACAGTGTTGGAGAGTAAGTAATAAAGAAGCCCCTATTGATAAGGAAGACCAATCTTCTCCAAAGAATGAGGAATAAGATGAATCTAAAAATGAAAAATATATTTCTGCCTGCTTGAGTCTCAGTCCACTGATTGGGCACTCCTCAATGCCTAGTGAGGAAATTGATGAAGTAGATAGACCTACACCTATTCCTAAGGAGCCTCCTATTGGAGAAATGGAAATGGTTGTGGAAAATTCTTCTAATGAAGACCGATCTGCTGAGGGTGTTATTACTATATAAGAGAATGCACAGCTTGAGGGGGATCATCCTACCAGACATGGTACTGCTTTGGTTGCTCATGAGATTGAAGACTGGGATGAAGACCCAGGTTTTGTAGTGTTTGGGTTAGACTATCCTGATTTTGAAGATGAGACACCCATCAATAGACCTCATGTCTCTTATAATATCCTTCTTGAAACTTTACCTGAGGACATAGTAAGAAAAACTGATTTAAACTAGTTGAAGTCTGATCTCTAGGCCAGTTTTGTTGATGAAATGAAAAGAATGGAAACCTATTTAATATATTCTATTCAGTCTGTGATGACTGAATCTATATCTAGTGTTTTCGATGAAGTCAAGACCTACCAGAATCAAATTTCAAACTTGGATGTGGATGTTGAATATCTAAAGAAATCAATTGTATCTATGGAGTCTTATATGAGCTCTAAATATCAAGAAGACAAAGACTTGGATTTTTTGAAGAGTGTAGTTAGCCAGATGGTATCAGTTTTTGAGGAATTTAAGACTTCCATGGAACAGCATCTCAGCACCCAGGACTCTCTTGTTAAAAATCTCATATGTGGGCTGACTAAATCCTTTAAGGAAATAGTTTCCTTTACTATTGTACCCTTAAGTACTACCAGGACTTCTTTGGATATTTATCAGATTCGATCTGTGATGAGAGAAAAGATTGGAAAGTCTTCTACCAGTGGCTCTATAGACTATTCTGCTTTGACCCAAGTGTTGACTACCACTAGGGATATAGGGAAAATTGTTCAGAATTCTATGAGAGAGGCCACTGCTTCTCAAAAAGAGTTCAAAGACAAAGTGGATTTCTATTTCAAAAGGATCTACACTAAGCATTGGTTGAACAATCATTTCAATCTACTATTAGAAAACTAGAAACTACCTCCAGTCAATCAGGCTTTTATAGAACAAGTAAGAAATCTGAGGGATTTGACTCATAATCTAGATAAATTTATAGAGAACAAGGATGACTTAATTTCTGATATAGAAAGAGGAGGAGGGATCATTATGGACTTTAGTAATCTATTGCTTCCATTTTTTCATGTGGACAGTACATGTATCATTGTACCTCTAGCTCTTCCTACCTCTGCTCAGTCTGCCTCCATTCCTCAGATGACACCAGCTCAAGCAATCAGCTGTCTCACTCCTATGATCACCTAGAGAGCTACACAATATAGGTCAGGCACTGTATTAGTAGCTCAACCTCCATTGATTATCTATGGTGTTCCAAAGCCTCCACCTTCTTCTACCCAGCCTGAATCTAGTTCTTATCCCAATGTAAAATCACATGCTAAGGGGGTGGATTGATTAGTGGCTAGGAAATTTGATAGGAATCAAATTTATTCTTTTTTCTTCAATTCTGTATTTCTCTGTATTTTTTCCTCAAGTGATATATACATGCTTTTATTCTCTCTTACTTTCTGTTACTTTTCTCATCTCTCTTTCCTTCTTTTTACTAATCACAAAGGGGGAGAAATGATATGGAGAAATATGGTTAAAGGACAAAGGGGGATAACTATGATATGAAGACCCATTATATTTTACCTCTGATACGTTTTTCTTATACTTATAGTACATTTTTTTACCTCTGATATAATTGAATTTAATACTATATCCTCTAATACATTTAAAATCTCACATTTGAAAATGTCATTACTCACACTGAGGAATAAGAACCATTGTATTTTATATTGATACAATACTGTTTATTTTGGAATTATAATATCATAATTTGTGATTATCAAAAAGGGGGAGTTTGTTGACCTCACCTGTTTCGATAATCTCAATTATGTTTCAATATACTTTGATAATCCCAAATAATGTTTATCCTTATATTAATTATTATTTCAATCTATAATTGTCATATTATTAAGTTGATAAAATATCAAAATGATCATTTGAATTTGGTAATCAATGTTTATATATGTTTATACATGTTTAGAAATGTTACTGACTCGGTATGGATATGATTTTCATAGAATAGACAAGTATTAAGTGTTGAGTCATTGATACAAACCTACTGGTACATAGTCTACCGATAAGTAAAGGTCACTGATAGACCAAGATTCTTGTGACACAAGGCCAGTGTTAAAAAGTTATTGATACAAGCTACCGATACAAATAGACAGACAGACATCTACTGATATGAAGTCCACCGATACAACTACACAGCCACCGATACAGACAGACAAATTCCACCGATACAGACAAATAGCTACCGATAAGAAGATCCGCCAATACAGGAAGCTACCGATATAGGCGAGTTACCAATAGAAAAGAGCCACTAGTATAAGTTTGCTGATACAGACAGATGGCTACCGCTACAAAGTCTACTGATACAAGAATACCACCAGTACAAAATAGCAACCGATAAAAGGAGGTACTGATAGAAATAGCTACTGATACATAGAGATACCATTATAAATAGTAACAGCTTCTGATACAGACTTACTGACTCAAGTCCACCGTTACAAGCAAACTGATACTAAGAGCTACCAATGGAAACCAGTCACTATATCTCTAAACTCTATTACTATTGTTTTATTTAGCAAAGGTCATATTTGTTGTTTTTATTGCTTCTGCTATTAATTAATGATAGTTTTTGGAATGTTAGGAAACCATACCTCGTACCAGCATAAGTAATCATACTTTTTGTTGGACCACATGAGCTATAAAAGGGAACCTTGAACTACTAAAGAAAAAAAATATTCGATCGGTTTTTTCCATGCACATACGAGGCAATATTTTAGAGATACTCAAGGAATTACATGCATATAAGAAGAAGGAAGAATACATACTGAATATATATATATTGAACATTAAAGGTGTAGGGAGCTTCAAAGATTTCAAATTTACTCAAGCTGATCAGACTAATCTACCTGGACCTGGAAGTCAAATTCAGAAACAACACTCTATTTTTCTTGACTAAAACCAGAGAGGGACTCAAAGCTTCATCTGCATTCAATCCAAGGAGTCCAGAGCTTCACTCACAACACATAGATCATTCTAAACTCATCTTTATTTGTTTATCTCTATTGTGTTTCATTTATTTACATTTTGAGCAGTGTGTGTGATCTGTATTTTTAGGCACACACTGACTCCTGTGCTGAAATAGAGGATTTATAAATCCTCACTCAA
Organism: Viscum album; assembly: GCA_963277665.1. Taxonomy (NCBI): domain Eukaryota; kingdom Viridiplantae; phylum Streptophyta; class Magnoliopsida; order Santalales; family Viscaceae; genus Viscum; species Viscum album. The sequence continues at coordinate 1,368,857,602 of OY728143.1, forward strand.
TTTGTCCCTTACTCTCTTGTATCCCACTGTAGATAGTGGTAGAGGTCAAGTGTGACCTGGATAGCCTATGTTATATTGTTTTTGTTTTCCCACGTAGAACTGTGGTATAGGTATTAGTACCTGGATAGTCTTTGTACTGTTGTTAACCTCGATCCAAGGTGTGGATCAAAGTTTATATAAACTGTTTGAGAGGACTAAGTCTCGACTTGAGACTGAACCTCTTGGTTATATCTGTTGTGCATCTTATTTTTAGTTTAAGTTATTTTCTATTTCTCTGTAAAGTACTTTAAATATAAATCTATTTTAATGTAACTCTGATAGTTAAACTAGTAAGTTTTTATAACTTCTGTTAGCCAGCAAGTTAGTTTCAAAAGTTAATTAATCCTCAGATTGAGTTAACTGAGAAATAATCAATCTCTTGAGAGACTAATTGAAAAACTACAATCTTTATAAATTCACTATAGTTTAATTTTTATTTGATTTGGGGGATTTTAATCATAAAATTTTTAACATAAATTTTAATTGGAACTCAATTCACCACCCTCTTGAGTGTCCACTCCGAACAACACATGCATTCAAGATAAATTCTCTGTCTGATCTCTAAATCGAAGGCTATTTATCTTGTTAGATTTGAAATGGTATGAGATTGATTAATTTTTATCCATTACCAATTCTTATGGATATTATATTAACTATTTGCGTGAAAGATTATTTTCCCTATTTTTAGGTTCTTCTTTCGTTGTTCAATTTTCTCTTGATCAGATCTGAATCAAGAGCTAATATTGGACAATAAATCAACCAAATACCTAAGGTAGGTGGTCTCAAGCCTTTATCTTACAGTATAGTTGTTTATATATGCCACTATTTCACACTCCCAATTTTCAAGTGTCTCCATAAATGAAATTGAACCCTTGAACTGTCAGGTATGGACTATATGATTAAAGATCATTTTTTATGTTTTTATATGGGTTAACAACCTAAAATTAAATGAAACCACCCCTTTGGGTGTGTTGGTTATATTGATAGGCCACCATGGGTGGATTTTACTTGGATACTTTAGGGTGTTACCACTTTTCCTTGGTCATGGGATGTCGTGATTGAATTGATAATGGTAATTTAATTTTCAATTCATCAAATGGTATGTTTTAATTTAATGTTGATTTCAATTTAAATGTAATAGTTTAAAGGTAAGGGATGAATAGACCATGAACCTCTCCATTTCCTTGTAATGTATTGTTATAAGGATTTTCCCATGTTAGTTAAATAGTGATAATGCTATGTAATATCTTGTTCTTTATATAATGATTATTAAATTACCATGTCAGTTAAATCAATCCAATTCCCCATAATATATGTTAATCATGTAGTGCTTGTTATAATGGTTCTTTCATATGTGAGTTAAATAGAGTCTATTCCATGTAATGGTTGACATTTTTTTAATTGATCTTAATTTTTTTCTGATGTGAGTTGAATGATAACTAATCCATGTAATAGTTTGTTTAATATTGAGAATATTTTTATCATGTTTTACCCTCATGAGTATTTTGAAGGAAATCATTTTTAAGCTAGTCCAATGGCTTGGAACACCCTTGGTGTGAGATGTGAAATGATATGTTCTTGGTGTTGACCTTAACATAGTTAGCTGATATTGATAAAATGAAATTTAATTGGTTAAATGCTTTTATAAATTGGTATAAAATGGATCAATATTAGAATTCCATGGATGGGATCATTTAGTGATTTACCTTTTATTCCTTGGGTGATATGTGGATTCATATTAGAATTCCATGGAAGGACTCAATTGGCTTGAACTTTGATTACGATTGAGTGATACTTGGACTCCCTTAAGTAATTCCAAGGATGGACTATGAGGCTTGAATTATATCCCAAGTGAAGCATGGATTCATATGATAATTCCAATGATAGGATAAAAAGGAATTATATCTTTTATTCCATGGGTGGAACTCTCCCTTAGTGGGACACTAAAAAAATAATCAATATGAGGATATGTTATACCACATCTAGAGGGATACCTAGGTTCCTAAGAGGTTCCCCTTGGATGGGATTGTAAGGTGTTGGTTGATATTACACATAGAGTTATACTTGATTTCTAACTTAGGAATTTCATGGATGGAATCAGATTATAATTGAATTAAAAATAAAATGACTTGTATGATGGGTTTTTAAGCTAAAACACAAGCATGGATTTAGTATTTACTTAAACCTTTTAGATGGTCTGATTAGGAATATTTTGTGTTGTTGACTATATGGTGGATTTCAAGATTGCACCATATCTCAAGACTTATAATTTTAATGAGTTTGAATTTTTAAATTTGTTTGATATAAATGAAGAAGTACTGATTTTTAAATCCTAGACTTACCCATTTAAATGAAATTGATTAAACTAATTGGATATTAAATGAGAACCTAGACATATAGGATGTTTAATTTGGAGTACTTACTTATTTTTTATATAACTTCATGTACACTGTTGTTATATATATATATATATATTCATTTTTTGATTGTAATAGACCTTGGGTGGTTGCGTACTAGGATTTAATCACACAACCTGTTTGGACCACATTTGGGTACCCAAACACACTATATAATTCATGGTGTAGGGAAAGATCATTGTAATAGGTTCTTAATCTTCTGGTTAGGAGCATGATAGAATGGGACCAAGATGAGGCATGTGATTCTACTAGGATAGTTTTATCCTTTTTTACATTTATTACATGTATTTTATATGACTTTATTGTACCTTTTTTGAATGATTTATTAGAAACATATGACATGTATCATCATTTTTTATATGATATGACTTCTGGATTTCTTTATATTATCAGTCTTACACTGTTTAATTCAGTCATCTGTATGATTTTCTACCTCCACTACTCATATCTTAGTGTTATCTACTATGCTACACTCTGGTAATGAGGGAATAATATCTCCATGGACACACCTAGGCCCTTGATGCTATTTGGTAGGCTCTTGTGTTTGGGGAGATGCACTTGAGGCCATGTGACCCACCAGGATTAGGGCACTGTTGAGTGCCATCTAGGACTGGGACGTTACACTCACAATTGCAAGGGTCGAGATGGAATGGGATTTCCTAGTTTTGGATATAGACCTCTTCAAAATGTTCCTTGGTATGAATTGGATTGTTCATTTTTAGGTTCATGTAGATTTCTTTCTACGGTGAATGATTTTTATGGTATTTTATGGGAGCTGTCAATTTTTTCAAGATGTGATGCATCCTCAGTCTTGTCGTGTTAGACGTCCACTTATGGAATTTGGAAATATCATTTTTTTAGTTCTCGTTTCTCAGGTTGGAGGATGATGACGGTGTTCCTGAGGGCGGATTTCCTCCAATGGTGGATGAGTACCCAAATATACTTCTAGATGAATTTTTGGGTTTTCCTTATAACTTCCTGAACTCGGATGCCATTCAACAGTGCCCCATGCCTGGTTGGACTCATGGGATCAATATCGTCTCCCCAAAGACCATAGGCTAATAACTAGTAGTGAGGGCCTAGTTGTGTCCATTTGGAGACTATTCCCTCATCACCATAGTGGAACACAATAGAATATTAATAGCAGCCAATAGTAGAAATGATATAACAATCAGGAAAATATTACCATATGAATAGATAAAAATAATTCTATAAGTTTCTCATATACAATGATGATGATAGATGTCTCTAAAAAGCATCCAAAATAGGTACACAATAGTAAAATACAATTAAATTTCCAAAATACCAAAAATAAAAAAGTACTATCTCTTGACAGAATCACTTTCCTCAGCTCGGTCTCGTGATACCTTCCTCCTAAGCATGGAAAAAATCATGTATCTAACTGTGAGTGATTTCACCCTTCCCTACCTGCATCCACGATGATTGTTTGGGTGCCCAACGGTGACCTGAATAGGGTGTGAGATATAATCCTAGTAGGTAACCACCGAAATATCTATACAATTCTAAGTTGTGAAATATAATATGTTAAACAATGTGAAAGTATAGTAGTCAATTAAGATAAAAAGGAAAGTGTCCACTGCACATCTATAATAAGAAAGTGATACCGTAAAACCATACATGGATCCCTATAAAAATAGCATCATCTCCTATTACAAGGCATCTATAATGAACAAAAAATAACCAACACAACCTCGCCGTACACCCATACATATCATGTCAACCACAACCTTTCAGTATAACCATAAGACTTAGAAAATCAATGAACAAGACATTTAATCAATCATATATCACAATTTACCAGGTTTCTGTCATGTAATCAATGTGTTAGATCACGAAGGGATGAATCCAATGTGTAGAAGACCATGGAATCCTTATCAAGTCCTAGGATCATCTCGATGGAAACTTGGTTAGTCTTGGATTGGGGTCTAAGGAGCATGTAACTAGATGATGTCCACTATGATCCCAAACAAATTGGATCCAAGGGGTATCAAGGCCCAAGGAATCCCATAGAATCAATACTAAAAAATAAATCTCAATCCATGGAATCCACTACCACATTATGATCCAAGGAGTAACATCCAATGCATATAAATGGAATCAAGACCTTTTGTATACTGACTGAGTAATCCATTATTATTTAAAATTCATCTCATTTTTTTATTCAATCAATTCCATTACTAGTTCAGACATTGAGTATACCCACTCATTATCCAAAATTATCATTCAAGAAAATAAATGAGTATACTCAATCTTTCAATCAATTCTATTTCTATCATTTACTCAATTCAAGAATAGAATATCATGATAACATAAGGCATAGAGGCAGTACATCTACCAGTCAAGAAATTTAATTCCATTTAATTAAATATGGTGTTTCTCTAACCAAGAAAGATCAAACCACACCCTTAGGTGGTTAAATAAATAATTAAAGGAAAAGGGAACACCCCAAGGGTGTCCTTGGTTGGGAAAAAACTTCCCACTCATCTCAAGGGTACCTAAGTGCTTCTCTAACAGGGCCAAATTCATTAAATTCAATTTTTTAATCTGTGATGGAAAGTCTAGCAGATTGAATAGTGACATCTTTCCTAATAAAGCACCAAAACTAATAGAAAAAGTATAACACACCTATTTAATCTTTGTAGTATATTTATCATCTAGTATCAACTCTTGATTCAACTCATATTTGGATAAAAATGAAGAATGGATGAAGGACCTAAAATTAGGTCATATTTTCTTGATCCTAAATAGTGCAACCGATACAAAGAAGAGCGAATTATAGCTGAAAAGGAATTGGAAACTCACCTATATGGATCTAACAAGACTGAGATTTCTTGAATTAGAGATCAGATGGGGAAATGAGATGAAATCCTATTTTATATTTTGAAGGGAGCTCTCTAAATATGAGATTACTATCCATAGGAATAAAGTGAGAACAAGTTTAGGAATAAAAATTTAGTAAGGTAAATTTGGTAATTTCACCATAAATCCATAGGTAGCACCGTTGGAAAAACCGCATGCCAACTAAGGATTTTTATCCATAGGCAGGGGTAACCCACACAGTTTGTTCACATTGTATGACTAACCATTCCCAAACCATGTAAAAAACCTTTTCCAAAATTATAGACATGGACACACAACCATGTTCCCCAAATTTTATGGTTTTCTCTAACCGTGTGAGTTCCTCATACTCTCTTCCTAGGTCTCTCAAGGTTATTTAGACCATATGGCATACCATGCACGGTTTATTTTAACCATGTGATAATCCATTTTCAACCTAAAATTTGGGTTTTGGGCTTCGAAAAATCACCAGACACCCCCAAAACCCCCATGATAGAATTTGGTGCTCACATAATGCCATAAATAAACATTTAAACGCAAAGAAAAAGGTTTCATAACTTGTATGAAACCCCAATTTATTAAAATATTCCTCTTTAAAGTAATCCATCGCTAATTTTCCTTCTCAAGTTTGGTCAAGGTTCTTCTGAGAAAAACTCCTACCACTGAACACATACATCAGTCTCCCACTCCCAAGTATCATCTTGTAAATATCCATGATTCCATAACACCTGTACTCGAGGAATCGACTGGCCTCAGAGAACCTTCCTGCTCTAATCAATGATTTGAATTAGATGTTCCTCAAAGGATGCATCAACCTATAAATAAATCCCCATGGGATGAAAACCCATAGAAATATCTTAGTGATAGTGGCACAACTGAGATATGTGAAAGAAATCATTCATGGATCAGTTCATATGAGGTAACTTCAAATGATAGGCTATCAGCCCGACTCTACCAAGAATATCGAATGTCCCGATATATATAGGTGAAATATTACCCAGTATTCTAAATCATCTATGTCCCAGCCTCGGTAAAACATGAAAAGAGACCGGATCCCCGACCTCAAACTATAGAGGTCATCTTTGGTGATTGGCATAAGATATCAGTCAATACTATTAAATAGCCATCAATTTTTGAATCCAATGAATCTCCTCTGAAGTATCATGTATGAGACATGGTCCCAAACAAATCAAACTCACCTGTCTCTAATCAGAAAAGGGTCATTCAATATGGGATACTATAGAGAACCTCATAAGGTTCCAATAGTATAACCACCTGATAGCTATTGTTTTAAGAGAACTCAACCAAGAGTATATTCCTCTCCCAAGAGCCCCCGAAATTTCGAAAACATGCTCGCAACATTTCCTCAAGAACCTGTATCGTATGATCTGACTAGACATCATTTTTAGGGTGGTATACCATAATCAGAATCATTTTTGTACCCATCGACCTCTTTAAACTCTTCCAAAAAATGAGACATAAACCGTGTGCCCCTATTTGAAAGGATAGTGCATGGGACCTTGTGAAGTCATATTATCTCATGGATATACAACCATCCAGTATCATATACATTGAATCTATCCTTGATTGGTAGAAAATAAGAAACCTTCATGATCCTATCAACAATTTCCCACATAAATTTAATACCATGAGGTGACCTCAACAAACTTATCACAAAATATATCACAACAACATTACATTTCCACTTGGGAATAGGTAACTATTGTAAAAGTTAGGTTGGTTGTTGATGTTCCTCCTTCACCTAATGGCAAGTGAAACAAATTTTAATGAAACTACCTACCCCTCTCTTCCCATACACTAGTATTAATGAATAATTTCATGGTACATCTTGGTAACACTAGGGCGAACTGTCCAAGATGATGTAGGAAACTCCCACAACAGATTCTCATGTATGTGTACTAAAACCCCAAAAAGACCATTGATACAAAGAATTTCATACTCACCCATGGTCCAACCAGGAGGTGGTTCGCCACCTACCATACTATCTTATAGGAAAAGGACCTCTGAATCTGATTTATTCATTATCCTCACTCTATCTAGTAGGGTAGAGGTCACATATGAAGATGAAAGATAATTCAGCCCCTGACTATCCTACACCTCCAAGTGCATATCAAAGAACAAAGACATGAGTTTCCACTCGCTAATGGAATAATAAACTGCCTGTATCTAAGTCCCCCTACTTAGTACATCAGCCACTACATTTCCTTTACAATGTTTTAGGAAATATGAAATTCAAAATACTATATGTATTCAACCCACCTTTCCTATCTCTAATTCCTAACAAACTATGTAAATTTGTACTTGAGGCTTTTTTAGTCAATATACACAACCAAATTATCTCCTACTAAGTAATTTCTCCAAAAGGGAAAAGAATGAGCAACTAAAACTAACTCTATATCTTGCGTTGGGTAGTTCCAATCATGTGTTCTTAACTGTTGTGATCCATACACCATGACTCTTTCCCCCTGAATCAGCACTACTCTAAGCCCGATACCTAATGAATCGTAGTACATAGTGTAACTCCTGCCCTTCCCTAGATTTATCATGATCGGTGCTGAATTCCAAATCCCTTTCCGCTTCTAGAAGGTAGAATTACATGAATTTGACCACACAAAATTCCCACCCCTATTAGGAAAGACCGTCAATAGCACTGTTAAGATTGATAATTCTTGTATGAAATTCTTATAATAACAATCCAACCCTATGAATATGTGCATTTCAAATATATTCCTGGAATTCTCCCAGGAAACGTCTGCTATAACCTTCTCTCAGTCTACTGATACTCCCCTCTCAGAGATAAAGTGATAGTGGAAGTGAATTTGATACATCTAGAATTGAAATTTATTGAGCCTAATGTCACAACCCGTCCTCGGGGCCCGTGCCGTGACTACCCCAATCCCGCCTTCCATAGGCCAGGGGCTGGCGACTAGCACCAAGGCGTAAATCCCAGTAAAAAGGGAAGGCATTGCCTTTGTAAAGTAAACAAACACCACAGAGTAAACAAGAAGTAGAAGTAAACACTAAGTAAAAGATGGTACAAGAGTAAGTGCAGAAAAGTAAGTGGGCCAGTATACAAACCCAAATTGAAAGTAAAGTACAACTCGAAAGGGAAAACAGAAACTGTAAAGTAAAGCTGCAATGACGAGCTATCCACTGGGAATCCCACTTGAAGGGTGGGTACAGAAAGCCTCCACTGCTCCTCAGGTCCAGCCTACCGCTCCGAGTACGTCCCGCCCAGTGGTCCACCTCCAGGTATCGTCCTGCTCCGCAAGCCTCCACCACGATCAGCGTTGTCCGTCGTCTGTAACCAACACAACGTAGAGCGGGCATAGCCCGTGCAGGGGTGAGTAAAAGCTACTCAGTAGGGACACCAAGACCCCCGAAGGTCTCCCCAAAATCCACAAAGGATAAACCACAAAGTAAAGATACAATCACGAAGTAACAACTGACACTACTTAGGTATATGCCCATACATATACCTAAGCCATCAATTCTCGTTCGGCTCCAACATCTGAGCCCAAGTACAACCCAATCCACACAGGAAAGCAATACGTAAATCCACACAGGATAGCACAACACAATCCACATAGGAAAGAAAAACAGGATTCAGCTCACAGAGGAATACTTATTTGTATGACGATCGAGATGATCAGATATTGCCACTGATTCATCTAAGCCGTCGGACCCACAAATGATCAAAAGGTACTAACCCCCGCAATGACCCACACAGGATCGGACCCACACAGGATCTGTAGGAGCTGGCTCACACAGAACCGCTGAGCGCTGACCCACACATGATCGGACCCACACAGGATCGATAGCACCGATCCACACAGGATCGCTGAGTGCTGTAGTCGTCGTTGTCGAATCCACTGAGGATCTCTGCACAGTCGTCGTCGCAGTCACAGTAGCAGTCGCAGCCAGTTCTAGGGTTCCCGAACACAGCAAGCTCGTTCGGAAGGGTCCGCTCCATGAGCCGAGAGGTTGACAAATCAACTAACACATAGTCCAGAGTTGATGTATCCAAAAGTTCTGTATCATCAACAGGAACTCAACGTCACAGACGGCGCGTAAATCGGACGCCCGGTCTGAGATTTATTGGCTTTTTCGTTCCAGGGCCCCGATTGGTTTTTAAGGAAAAACCAACCCTACTTTACTCCACCTATGTCCAAACCTCGGGCGGAGTAAGCCAAAAGTTCCGTCTCACTAAGAGGAATCCAACAAAGATGACGGAACGTCAATCGGACGTCTGAAGCTCAAGATATGAGCGTTTCCGCTCCGAGGCCCCAGTTGGTTTCGTGTACGAACCAACCCGGACGAACTCAAAGTAATCTGAAACTTTGAGTGAAATATACAGAAACGACCGTCTCAATTCAAGGATTGAATTTCAACTGACGGTGCATCGATTGGAGGTCCGTAGCCCATGTTATGGGCAAAAGACCGAAGACGGTCCGAAAACGGGGGTTTTGGGCCCGGACCGACCCGGCCCGAGACCCCCCGGTCGGCCTGAACCGGGTCGACCCACCCCGGGTCTGGGTCGGCCCGGCCCGGCACGGCCCGGCCCGGCCTGGGCACAGCGCGCCCAACGCGCTGGCCAGTTCGGCCAACAGCCGAGCCGTTTGGCAGGGGGGGCGCCTGCCCCCCTGGTGTAACCGCGACCCCCCAATTAAGGGGGTCATTTTGTGCTGGACGGCAGGGGGAATTAATTACCCCGGCTTCCCTTTGTCCGGCCAACCCACACCGGTCGGCTGGTTCTGCCAACAAGGACCAGCGACGGCCGGTCCTACTTCCTTCGCCGACACCGGCGGCCCGGAACCGGCCGCTGGTCACCCTGCTCTGCCGCGGCCCGGAACCGGCCGTGGCTTAGTTCGTCCAGCGCGGTGCAACGGCACCACACCATTCCGTCGTGGCCCTGCTCCGGCCGTGGTGTCTTCAGTTATCTTTGATGCGGCACGACGGCGTCATGTCCTTGTTCAACTTCACGGTGCGGCGCGACGGCGCTGCGCATTACTTGTCGTACGATCCCGCGTGGTGCGACGGCACCACGCCATTCCGTCCCAACCACAAAGAATCAAACAAGGATAATGGAGGAGGGTCGGCCGTGTTTGTGTGGTCTGGACCCCTCTCGTTAATCGATATCATTTGGTCGTATTTTCACAAAGAATGACAAGGTGGTAAACACGAACAAATTAAATAAACAACCCCTACCTTGATAAAAGAGATGACGATCGTCGGCGTCGCGAAGCGAGGATTCGAAGAAGTTGACGGAGATTTCGCCGCAGAAAACCGTCGCGAAAGAGATGTCACGGAAGAAAAACATCGTGGAAGAAGACATCGCATCGCGGGTCGGTGTCGTGGAAGATGGTCTCCAAGGGCTCAGCGCTCTACGTCGGAGATCGTTCGTTCTTCGCGTTCTTCGTCAAAGAGAATAAAGAACTCAAGACTTCCTTAGATTTTTCTCCAAAGGCTCTCAAACAACTAAACACCAACCCAATAAAATAAGTTCTTAACTTATTTTATTAACACATCAAGGATTTTGAAATTCAAGAGTTTGAATTTCAAAAACTCACATTTAACTCACTACATTAATGTCAAAAGTTAATAAACTTAAGTGAACAAAATTAATGGTGAGTTGAGGGGGTTAGAGGATATGAAGGGGTGGGGTTCGTGTGGGCCCACCACCCTCATAACCTCCCAAGGGAGGTTGGGTAGTTACCCAACTTCCATTCCAAGGATTATACACTTAGAGTAAAAATAAAAATTGTTGTTAAATTTTTATTTTTAACTTCCACAATTTTTAACAACTTTTCTCGTGTAAACGAAACTCTGGATTAAGCGTTCCTAAGAAAATATCGGCGCTTTGGTTCCATTGGTTCCCTCAGAAGTTGATTTCGAGAACCGGTTCAAAAGATAGGAAATCCCGCTCGTTCGTTCACTAAATGTACCCGAGCAAAACTTCGGATAGAAATTCCAAGAACACCGGGCCTCGGAATCAAGTTCCGTCTGAAACTGCGTTCTTGTAAAATCCCAAAGAAAATTAAGAAAAAAGTTCCCTTGAATTTTACGGGTCTTTACATTACTCCCACCTCAGGGATTTATGTCCCTGTAAAGATACATCATAATCTAGGGAAACAAAAGTGGGTACTGAGCATGCATATGAGCCTCCCACTCCCAAGGGCTCTCCTGGAGGTTCCCGTGCTGCCATCTAATTCACACTAGAGGAATCGACCATCCACGTAGGACCCACTCCTGTAGATCCTCGATCTCCACTGGGACCTCCAAAAAAGTCTCCCCATCATCAACGTCGAGCTCCCCATGGTCAATGATATGTGTCGGGTCATGCACGTATCTCCTCAGCTGAGATACGTGGAAGACATCGTGCACCCGGTGCAACTGAGGTGGTAGAGCCAGGCGATAAGCCACCTCGCCAATCCTGCTGAGGACCTGGAATGGTCTGATGAAGGGTGGAGACAACTTGCCGCCTCGGCCAAATCTCCGTAATCCACGTCGAGGTGAGACACGCAAGAAGGCGTGGTCGACATCCTCGAACTCTAGTGGCCTCCGCCTCCTGTCAGCATATGAATTCTGCCGGCTCTGAGCTATCCTCATTCACTCCTGGATGACCTGGCCCTTCTCTGTCGTGGCCCGAACCATCTCCGGTCCCACAAGTACTGATTTCCCAAGGTCTGTCCAGCACAAAGGATATCTACAAGGTCGGCCGTACAACGCCTCGTATGGTGCCATCCCGATGATGGAGTGGTAGCTGTTGTTGTACGTGAACTCCACCAAGGGTAGGTGGTCCTCCAAGCTGCGACCAAAGTCGAGGACACATGCGCGGAGCATGTCCTCGAGAGTCTGAATGGTCCTCTCCGTCTGACCATCTGTCTGAGGGTGAAAGGCTGTGCTCAGACGTAGCTGCGTCCCGAATGCCTCCTGCAACCCCTTCCAAAGCTGGGAAGTAAAGCGAGCATCTCGATCGGAGATGATAGATGATGGCACACCGTCAAGCCATACAATCTCCTGAACGTAAAGTCCTCCCAAGATCTCTACTGAGCCCTTCTCTCTCATGGGTAAGAAGTGTGCCGACTTGGTGAGTCGGTCGACAATCACCCAAATAGAGTCATGAACTCTGGAAGTGCGTGGAAGTCCAGTCACGAAGTCCATAGATATCCCGTCCCACTTCCACTCAGGGACCTCCAAGGGCTGTACTAAGTCTTCTGGTACTTGGTGCTCTGCCTTCACCTGCTGGAAGGTGAGGCATCGATAAACGAACTCTGCCACAACCTTCTTCATGCCCGGCCACCAGTGCTATCGTCTGAGGTCCTGGTATATCTTCGCCACTCCATGATGTACTGCCAAAGGAGAAGTGTGAAACTCTCTCAGCACCTCCTCTCGTAAAGCGACTGGTACCAAGGTACGTCATCTGAAAAGGATGTCGTGCTCCTCCAAAGGAGAAACCATCAGGTGGCTGTCCTGAGGATATATGTGCACGCCGCGTTTCACAGTCAGCATCCCCACGCTGTGCCTCTCTGACCCGCTGCAGTAGTGGATGAGTGACTGTGAGAGACTGAATGAAGGCTGCTCCATATCTATCCACTAAGGATATCTGCAAAGCGGCTAGCTGCTCTGTCGCCTCCTCAAGTAGTTGAATGCACATCCTCCTGCTGAGAGCATCGGCTACTACGTTTCCCTTCCCAGGAGTATAAACTATCCCAAAGTCATAGTCCTGGAGCAAATCAATCCATCTCCGTTGTCTCAGATTCAGGTCCTTCTGAGAGAAGATGTATCTGATACTCTGATGGTCAGAAAAGACTGTAAAGCGCTCTCCCATCAGGTAGTGTCGCCATGTCTTCAGAGCGAAGACCACTGCTGCTAACTCCAGGTCATGGGTAGCGTAATTCTGCTCATGCGGCCTCAACTGAAGTGATCCATAGGCGATCAATGCCCGCTCCTACATTAGGACACATCCGAGTCCGGTCCCTAATGCATCGCTGTAGACTACGTACCCTACTCCCTCCTCAGGAAACCTCAAGATAGGTGCACTGGTCAATCTCTGTCTCAGCTCCTGGAAGCTCTGCTGACATCTATCTGACCACATGAAGGGTTTCCCATTCTTCGTCAATGCTGAGAGTGGTGCCGCAACTATGGAGAAGTCGGGCATGAATCTCTGGTAGTATCCAGCTAGTCCCAAGAAACTCCACACCTCTATCACGGTCTTGGGTGGCTCCCAAGCTAGCACTGCATCGATCTTCGCAGGATCCACTGCAACTCCCGTCTCAGAGATGATGTGCCCCAAGAAGTGGACCTCACATATACAGAACTGACACTTCGAGAGCTTTCCATAAATCTGGTGCTCTCGGAGTGTGTCTAGTACAACCCGTAAGTGGTAGGCGTGCTCCTCCTTAGTCGTCGAGTAAATAAAAATGTCGTCGATGAAGACCACGACAAATCGATCGAGGTATGGCTGAAATATCCTATTCATGAGGGCCATGAACAATGATGGAGCATTGGTTACGCCGAAAGGCATAACCAAGAACTCATAGTGGCCATACCGACATCTGAAGGCCATCTTCTGCACGTCCTCGTCTCGAAATCTGAGCTGATGATAGCCTAACCTGAGGTCTATCTTTGAGAACCACCGAGCTCCCTTGAGCTGATCAAAGAGGTCATCAATCCTCGGTTGCGGATACTTGTTCCTCACTGTCACCTGGTTCAGGCAATGATAGTCGACACAAAGTCGTAAGCACCCGTCCTCCTTCTTGGCGAACAAAATCGGGGAAGCCCAGGGTGAAACATTGGGTCGGATGAATCCCTTTCCCTGCAAGTCCTCCAACTGTACCTATAGCTCTCGAAGCTCGGTGGGGGCCATCTGATATGCTGGAGTAAATATTGGGGTTGTCCCGGGGTATAGGTCAACATAAAAGTCTACCTCTCTGCGAGGAGGTAGTCCTGGAATGTTGTCGGGAAAGACGTCCGCGTACTGATCCACCACTGCAGGGAAACTAGGACTCCGCACATCAACTGCTCCTAGGATGAGGCTAGCCAACTGATGAGTGATGGGTTGTCCTCTCCTCTGTGGAATTCCATCCTGTGCTGCGAAGGCTCCCTTCTCACCGGTGAAGGTGAACCTGCTCCCGTCGGTGCGTACGCATCTCACCTTGCACCAAATACAGTCAATCTGTGCATGGAATGTTGACAACCAATCCATGCCCAAGATGACGTCGTAAGGCCTCGACGCCGCTACAAGAAGATCCCAGCCGAAGCTCTCGCCTCCTAGAGTAATATCACACTGCCGGCACCAGTGAGTAATCGTCGATTCTACTCCCGTAAGAGTCTCTAGCCGTAAGGATTGAGCCAACGGCTCTGTCGGAATCTCCGAGCTCTGAACAAGGGCAGCGGCTATGAAAGAGTGACTCGCTCCTGTGTCTATAAGAACTGCAGAAAGGGTGGAATAGACACAGATAGTACCTCAAATCATCTCGGGTGCGCCGTGGTCGTTGGCCTCTGCTGCCTGGAGTTGTGCCTGTCTCTGTCCGCCAACTCCCTGTGGTTGGGGTGGACCTCCTGGTGGTGGTGGTGGTAAAGCCTCAAAGCGTCGCCCACCACCTGCTGCTCGGGCAGCTCCCCTGCCTTGTCCGCCTACTCCCTGCGGACCGCCACGGTCGACCCTCTGCCTCTGCCTCGGTGGTCCCTCAACTGTCTGCTGCTCCTCGGCATGGAGGGTCGGGAAATCACGAACCATGTGGCCCTACCCGCCGCATGAGTAGCACTGCCTGCCTATCGAAAGACTGGCTCTGCGCTGTGTGCCCCACACTACTAAGCCAGTGTCCTAAGGTCATCTGCCTAAGGGTCTGGTCTGCCTGAACCCATGAGTCATCTGTCGACTGCCTAATGCATAAGACTCTGCTACGTGCTACCCTGCGGTGGGTCTCGGCGCTGGTGTAGACTCAGCAAGAAAGCTCTCGATCAAAAGGGCTCGCTCCAGTACTTCTTTCTGAGTCGGAATGCTGAGGGAGATCAGCGATGCCCTGATCTCGTGTCTCAATCCCTGCTCAAAGGTACGGGCCTGGAAGAATGGGTCCCATACCATATATATCGAGTAGCACGAGAGATCGATAAATCTCGCCGAGTACTGGGCGACCGTCATGCTGCCCTGCCGCAGCTGAAGAAGCTCTTAAATGCGCACCGCACAGAGGGTGGCTGGGACGAACTCTGAGCGGAAGAGGCTCTCAAAATCCGTCCAGAGAAGAGATGCCTCATTGTGCACCTAGAGCATCAAGCTCTACCATCTGCCTGCTGCTGCGTGCAGTAGGATCGCTACGAGGATCACCATGAGGTCTTCTAGTGTCCTCACTAACCTGAAAACTCTCACCACTGCCTCCAGCCAGTACTCAGCTGCCTGGGGGTCCGTCTCCCCGCGGAACCTGGACGGTTGCTAGCGCTGGAACTCATGCAGTGCACTAAGGTGACGTGCATCATCAGCGGCTAGTGTTGGAAGCATTGGTGGCTCGGAGGGTAGAGCTACCGTCAGTGCCACTGCTGACAAAGGGCCCTGCACCGAGGCCTCGTCGCTCGGTGGGCTGTCTTCACGCTCAACTCTCGGAACCCTAGATGGCTGCCGTCGTGGGGCCATCCTGAAAAGGAAACAGGTGCGCCACGGTCAGAACAGTATACCTGGTGAGATAATACAAGTAATCACAAAGAAAACTTGAAACACACATGCAATCAATGTTTTCGTGCATTAAGTTGGAAATCAGAAGTCAGGGTCCTGGTGTACGGATACGTCGGCCGCCGCACCAACACTGGACTCCCTGGACTGATAACCACACCAAATACGCTAAACACTATTGCCTCACATAGAAAATATCAGAGTCCGTGGTAGAACCGAACTCCTCTGATACCAATTTGTCATGATCCGTCCTCGGGGCCCGTGCCATGACTACCCCAAGCCCGCCTTCCATAGGCCAGGGGGTGGCGACTAGCACCAAGGCATAAATCCCAGTAAAAAAGGAAGGCATTTCTTTTGTAAAGTAAACAAACACCACAGAGTAATCAAGCAGTAGAATTAAACACTAATTAAAAGCTAGTACAAGAGTAAGTGCGGAAAAGTAAGTGGGCCAGTATAAAAACCCAAACTGAAAGTAAAGTACAACTCGAAAGGGAAAACAACAACTGTAAATTAAAGTCGCAATGATGAGTTGTCCACTGGGAATCCCACCTGAAGGGTGGGTACAGAAAGTCTCCACTGCTCCTCGGGTCCAGCCTACCGCTCCGAGTATGTCCCGCCCAGTGGTCCACCTCCAGGTACCGTCCTGCCCCGTAAGCCTCCACCATGATCAGCACTGTCCGTCATCTACAACCAACACAACGTAGTGCGGGCATAGCCCGTGCAGGGGTGAGGAAAAGCTACTCAGTAGGGACCCCGAGACCCCCGAAGGTCTCCCCAAAATCTACAAAGGATAAACCACAAAGGAAAGATACAATCACGAAGTAACAACCGACACTGCTTAGGTATATGCCCATACATATACCTAAGTCATCAATTCTCATTCGGCTCCAACATCTGAGCCCATGTACAACCCAATACACACAGGAAAGCAATACGTAAATCCACACAGGATAGCACAACACAATCCACATAGGAAAGAAAAATAGGATTCATCTCACTCAGGAATACTTCTTTGTATGACGATAGAGATGATCAAATATTGCCACTGATTCATCTAAGTCATCGGACCCGCAAAGGATCGAAAGGTACTAACCCCCGCAATGACCCACACAGGATTAGACCCACACAGGATCTGTAGGCGCTGGCTCACACAGAACCGCTGAGCGCTGACCCACACAGGATCGGACCCACACAGGATCGGTAGCACTGATCCACACAGGATCGCTGAGTGCTGTAGTCGTCGTCGTCGAATCCACTGAGGATCTCTGCACAGTCGTCGTCGCAGTCACAGTAGCAGTCGTAGCCAGTTCTAGGGTTCCCGCAAACAGCAAGCTCGTTCAGAAGGGTCCACTCCACGAGCCGAGAGGCGGATACATCAACTGACACATATTCCAGAGTTGATGTATCCAAAAGTTTCGTATCTTCAATAGGAACTCAACATCACAGACGGCGCGTAAATCGGACGCCCGGTCTGAGAGTTATTGGCTTTTTCGTTCCAGGGGCCCGGTTGGTTTTTAAGGCAAAACCAACCCAACCGTTCTCCACCTACAACCAAACCTCGAGCGGAGTAAGCCAAAAGTTCCGTCTCACTAATAGGAATCCAAAAAAGCCGACGGTACGTCAATCGGACGTCCGAAGCTCAAGATATGAGTGTTTCCGCTCCGAGGGCCCGGTTGGTTTCGTGTACGAACCAACCCGGCCGAACTCAAAGTAATCCAAAACATTGAGTGCGATATACTGAAACGACCATCTCGATTCAAGGATCGAATTTCAACTGACGGTGTGCCGATCGGAGGTTCGTAGCCCATGTTATGGGCAAAAGACCGAAGACGGTCTGAAAACGGGGGTTTCGGGCCCGGACCGACCCGGCCCGAGACCCCCCGGTCGGCCCGAACCGGGTCGACCCGCCCCAAGTCCGGGTCGGCCCGGATCGGCGCGGCCCGGCCTATCCACAGCGCGCCCAGCGCGCTAGCCAGCTCTGCCAACGGCCGAGCCGTTTTGCAGGGGGGGCGCCTGCCCCCTGGTTAACCGCGGCCCCCCAATTAAGGGGGTCGTTTTGTGCTGGCCGGCAGGGGGAATTAATTCCCTCGGCTTCCCTTTGTCTGGCCGGCCCACACCGGCCGGCCGGTTCTGCCAACAAGGACCGGCGACGGTCGGTCCTTCTTCCTTCGCCGACACCGGCGGCCCGGAACCGGCCGCCGGTCACCCTGCTCCGCCGCGGCCCGGAACTAGCCGCGACTTGGTTCGTCCGGCACGGTGCGACGGCACTGCACCCTTCCGTCGCGGCGCTGCTCCGGCCGTAGTGTCTTTGGTTTTCTTCGACGTGTAGCAACGACGTCGTATCCTTGTTCAACTTCACAGCGCATCACGACGGCGCCATGCATTACTTGCCATATGATCCCGCGTGGTGCGACGACACCACGCCATTCCGTCCCAACCACAAAGAATCAAACAAGGATAAAGGAGGAGGGTAGGCCGTGTTTGTGCGGTCCCACCCCCTCTCGTTAATCGATATCATTTGGTCGTATTTTCACGAAGAATGACAAGGTGGTAAACACGAACAAATTAAATAAACAACCCCTACCTTGATAAAAGAGATGACAATCATCGGCATCGCGAAGCAAGGATTCGAAGACATTGATGGAGATTTCGTCGCGGAAAACCGTCGTGGAAGAGACGTCACAGAAGAAAAACTTCATGGAAGAAGATGTCGCGTCGCGGGTCGGTGTCGCAGAAGATAGTCTCTGAGGGCTCGACGCTCCACAATAAAGATCATTCGTTCTTCGCGTTCTTCGTCAAAGGGAATGAAGAACTCAAGACTTCCTTAGCTTTTTCTCCAAAGGCTCTCAAACAACTAAACACCAACCCAATAAAATAAGTTCTTAACTTATTTTATTAACACATCATGGCTTTTGAAATTCAAGAGTTTGAATTTCAAAAACTCACATTTAACTCACAACATTAATGTCATATGTTAATAAACTTAAGTGAACAAAATTAATGGTGAGTTGAGGGTGTTAGAGGATATGAAGGGGTGGGGTTCGTGTGGGCCCCACCACCCTCATAACCTCCCAAGGGAGGTTGGGTAGTTACCCAACTTCCATTCCAAGGATTATACACTTAGACTAAAAATAAAAATTGTTGTTAAATTTTTATTTTTAACTTCCACAATTTTTAACAACTTCTCTCATGTAAAAGAAACTCCGGATTAAGTGTTATTAAGAAAATACCGGCATTGCGGTTCCATCAGTGCCCTCAGAATTCGATTCCGAGCACCGGTTCAAAATATAGGAAATCCCGCTCATTCGTTCACTGAATGTACCCGAGCTAAACTTTGGATAGAAATTCCGGGCACACCGGGCCTCGGAATCAAGTGCTGTCTGAAACTGCGTTCTTGTAAAATCCCAAAGAAAATTAAGAAAAACTTTCCCTTGAATTTTACGGGTCTTTACACCTAACATATACCCGATACTCCCTCAGTGAATACAAATTGATCTCAATATTTTTTTCATGGCCATTTTGATTATGATAATACATCATTATATCATCAATAAAAACCACCACAAATGAATCCAGATAAGGATGAAATATTTGATTCTTAGTTCCATGAAAACTACTAGCATGTTAATGAGACTGAATGACATAACCAAATAATCATATAGAACATACCTTCTACAAAAATATGTGTGAGTTATGTCTATAGGTTGATAATGTATATGGTGATATATTGACTTCAAATCAATTTTAAATAACACATGATTTACATGAAGTTGATCAAAAACATCATCTATCCATGGTAAGGGATATCAGTTCTTAACTGTCAGCTAGTTCAATTTCCGATAATCCACACACAGCCTAAGAGTACTATACCATTTTTTCAAAAAAATGACTGGTGAACCCCACAAAGAAGTACTGGTTCAAATAAACCCATTTTCCTCCAAATCAATTAACTTCTTATTCATCTCCTTAAACTCCATTGTATCCATCCTATAAGGAGTAATGGACACTGGTGAAGCTCTTAGTACTAGTTTGATGGAGAAATATACCTCTTTATTAGGAGGTAAACAAGAAAATTCATATGGGAAAACATCCCTAAGATGATAAAACACTAGAGGGATGTCCTAAAACGATCCATGATCATCTAGATACAAACTAAAGATCTGTAAATTTATCCTACCCAACCCATGATGTTGTGGTCCATATTGAATCTCCTGGAAATACCATTCCCCCTTGTGAGCATAAACTACACTCTATGGTGATGTGAAGTTCACCCTTCAGTAATAACAGTAAACATATGCTCGTTAGAATACTAGCTATTCCATTCCAAGTATGACATAAAACCTGACCATCCCGATGTCAAAAAAAATCATAGGAAGTGACACCCACCAACCTCAAGGTAGAACTCCTTTCACTGTCATACATCCTCCGTTCTGATTCCCAATGGAGTGTCTGAAATCAAAATTCTCTCATAAGACACTATAATGATCCCATGTATTTTCACCGTAGTTGTAGATATGAAACTATTAGATTCACCTATATCAAAAAGAGAAGATAAAATATTAGAGGCTACTAAGATTGTAATCTCACCATAGACAGTCTATCACCCTTCTCTTTAGGAGTAGGCTATACAGAGAAGATCTGGTCTAAACCACGACCCTGTGAAAAAACCTCATTTCCCAAAGTAGGCCCAATCTGATATCTCAGTGTAACTAGTTACTGTTTACATTTTCAACGACCACCACTACCTCATCCTTATTGACCAGCACTACTATAGCTTATTGCTTGATGTAGAGATGATAATCCCACTTCGGAACCTAGTGTCAGAGCTGAACCCTATAACACACTACGTGAGGGAAGGTTCTATAAAATGCTACAAGTGGCCCATCCTTCAACAAGCTCAACACTCGAATAGGTAAAGATATCACTGATTCTTCATGTGGCCTCATCTTCCCCAATGATGACAGAAAACCAAGATACTAGTAATTATAGGCTGACTAGTTCTCATCTCTCAGGAAGACTCAAAATGTCACTTCCTACCATTGTAAATCAATATTATGGGTCAAAATACTACACTTCTCTAATATGCACCCCTATATTTTCTTAGGTTTTGATATGTAATTAGTAGATGATTCAGAATTTCATTAATAGAGGTCAATATAAACAAATTGAATAGAGATAAAATGGCATGTTAGAGACCTTCATCGATGTATCTCACCCTCGATAACTCATTAAAAAATTATTTCAGCGCAAATATTTCTTCTTTGTAAATCATGCTCACAACTCTATAATTGGAATCACATCCAGCTTAAGAAAAATTAACATAGTATCCCAATCTACTCATAGAGTCTCAGGGTAAATGTAATCATAGAATGTAGTTTTGAAATAAACACAAACCATATCTCACAGCTTGTTATCCTGGTGTAGAATATCCCAACAGTTCTTTACTGCCCATAAAGAATATATGTTTCAAGCTCCACTATATTATCGGGAGGTATCTTCATATTCTCAAAGATCACAACCATAGAATCAATCCACATCTTTATAGCTTGGGCACCTCTATCCTCTAAAAATGCGGGAGGATTCTACTAGTGGAACACATGTGTTAGCTCATCCATAGATATGATGGTTGTGTTTCTCCATAAAAAGTTTTCATAGAGTGATAAAACCCCCCACAAAACTATTCCCCATCACCTATGTCCTGAACAATAGCAGGTGCCACAGTAGGGATTAAAGGTGGACCCCATGTCCGACCACCTCCTGAGTGTGGTCATCCCCTCCCTCTGGGAATATGGCTTGAGGATTTTATGGTGGAATTCCTATATAATTCTAAACACATGCCTCGAAAAATAATGATATCAAAGCTTGTAGCTCAAAAGTGTAGGGAAGGTCAAAACCATCATTAAACATGCAATACCATAAAACCTTCTCCTAAATCAAGGAATGTAAAATCAGAAGTCATAATAACCACTAGATACAAAACCTTTTTCCCACTCAAAATTCGCATCTAGTCCGAGTTCTCTATTAATTATTTCAATTTTCTGTTTTATTTCCATATTAATTTAACATTTCATTTTAAAAGGTTGAATAAAAAGTTATGTCAATTTTTCATACATAAGGGAACATACACCTTATGAACTAAAATATTTCATCACTTTCTCAATACACTTACACAATAGTCTACAAAAACATTATAGCTATTATAACACATCACAACATCATGGAAACAAGATATGTATCCTATTTGGAATGGAATAATGCATGGAATGTGATTTCAATCAAGTTCCTAAAATGATGCTTGATATGTCACACCGTAGTATCATCAAGGTGAAAGAAAATATAGCTCATAATCATATCAATAATAACATCACAATTCATGTGCATCACCCAACAATGGAATTAAATCAACTGTAATAGCCAAAATCTAGAAATTAGTAATTTCCATTTGAGGAAATTTGAATTTTTCTTGTATTTGGGGAAGATACTAATGGAAACAACTCATTCCCAAACTCATATTTCTTTCAACACCTTTATATTATCTCTAAATAGTAAAGAAAACTAGAAAAGAACCTTTCTAATACCACTTTGTAATGTCCCAGACTCGGATGCCACTCAACAGTGCCCCAAGCCTAGTTGGCCACATGGCCTTAAGAACATCTCCCTAAATTCCATAGGTTTATGACTAGAATAAAGGGACAAAGTGTGTCATTGGTATGTCTATTACCTCATCACTAGAGTGTTACATAGAATAATATCAATAATAATCAATATTTTAGTTGGTATAACCCTCAAATAATAGATAATAGTAGGAATAGCTAACAATAATGCTAAAATGTTCTCATATACAATGATGGTGATACATGTCTCCACAAAGTATACAAAATAGGTACACAATATTAAAATAGAATACAATTCCCAAAATACCAAAAAGACCAAAAATGATATCTCTTAATAGCATCACAAGCTTCCACAAAGTCTCTTGATCCCATTCTTCTAAGAAAGGGAAAAAATCTAACATTGAATTGTGGATGTTTTCCTCGGTCCCTACCTGTGTCCATTAGGTCTGTTCGAGTACCCATTGATGGCCCGAAAAGAGTGTGAGATAAAATCCAATAAGGTAACCACCCAAATATCTATACAAATCTAGGATATGCAATATAATAATCTAAACAGTGTTCAAGTATATCGGGTATGTAATATAAAAAAGAAAGTGCCCACAACACATCTATAACAAGAAATTGATATCGTAAATCCATACACGACTCCTTGCATAACAAGTGTCAGCTCTTATAACAAGGAAGCTATAACAAACAAAAATATCCAACAAGGAATCATCATACACCCATACATATCATGTCAACCACGACCTTTCCATATAACCAAAAGAGTGAGAACATCCATGAACAAGCCGTACAATCAATCATATATCACAATTTACCATGTATGTTCCATATATACAACGTGACAGACTATGAAGGGTTGGATCCAAGGTTTATAAGACCATGGAATCCTCATCATGTTCCAAGATAATCTCAATAGAAACTTAGTTATCCTTGGATTTGTGTCCAAGGAGCATGTCCCTAGATGATTTCCACTATGATCCCAAACAAACCAGATCCAAGGGATAGAAGGCCCAAGGAATCCCATGAAATCAAGACTCAAGGAGAAATCTTTATTCAAGGCATCCACTACTGATTCACAATCCAAGGATTAACATCCAAGGAATCTAATTACAATTAATACCCTAGGTATAACAACCCATGTGTACACTTCTATTTTAAATACATCTTATTCCATTATTCAATAAATTCCATTACCATTTCACACCATGAGTATACCCACTCATTATCCACAATTCACCTTCAAGAAACCAATGAGTAGACCCACTCATTCAACCAATTATATTTAATTTATTTAATCCATTCAATCATGGCATATCATGATAATATGAGGCAAGGATTTAGCACATCTCCTATCCAAGAAATTTTATTCCATTTAATTAATTATGTGATTTATATAACGAGAAAAGCTAAAATAACACCCCTCTAGTGGTATGAGAAATAATTAAGGTAAATGGAACACCCCAAGGGTATAATTTCTTTTTCCAAAACCACCAACACATCTCAAGGGTACCGAATGGATTCCCTAAATGGTCCAAATTCATTTAATTCAATTTTCGGGCTTCAACGGAATGTTTGGCGGGGTTCACAATGATGGCTAGCCTAATTAGTCACCAAAACCATTCAGAAAAGTATATACCATCTACCATAGCTCGGTAGTAGAGTGCTCATCCTGTATAAACTCTTTACTTGACTTTGATTGGGAGAAAAATGAAGAAATAATGAAGAAACTGAAATTAGGACATATTATCTTGCACCTAAATAGTGTAAACGATACTAATAAGAACAATGAACAACTAAAAAGGAATAATAAACTAATCGATGAAGATCCAACGTGACCGAAAATCTTGAAATCATAGATCAGAGAGGGAAATGAGATCAAATCCTATTTTATAGCTTAAAGGGATCTCTCTAAAAGTGATCTAGTTTTCCATAGGAATAAAGTGAAAAAGCTGTTTAGGTTTAAACATTTAGTATGTGAAATTCACTCATTGTTCCAAAAATCCATAGGTTTCACGGTTTGGAAACATGATTGGCTAAACCATGCACCAACCCTACATGCTTAAATGTAGGGAGGGGCACCCCACATGTCTTTTTCACACTCTTTGACTAATCATACACAAACCATGGAAAAATAATCTTTCAAAATTTTAGAAATGATCGCATGGCCATGTTCCCCCAAATCCTTTAGTTTTATCTAATAGTGAGAGATCCACCTACACTATGCCTATGTCTCACATGGTTAGTCAGACAGTGTAGGTTTCCCTATACGGTTTATTCTAACTGCATTCCAGGACATTTTCAACCCAATATCTTGGTTCTGGGCTCTGAACGAGCCCCAAACACCCTCTAAATACCTGTGATCAAATTGGGTACTCACATTATGTTTTAATTAATCATTTAAACCAATATAAAAAGGACTCATACCTCATAAAAAACCTAGATTATTACATGCCTCTGGAGTGAGATGTAGAGTTTTCCATTGACGTGGCATAGGGATCACATCCAATATATCTTCCCTCATATCATATGGCCCTCTCCCTGTTGAGGTTATTAATTATTCAAATAGATGATTTTGAATCCAAAGGATTCATTCTCCATATTATCTCATATTTGGATTCCATAGAATTTTTTTCTAAGTATAATAGATCACTTCGGTTGTGCATCGATTACTAGAAGCTTAATTAGATAAAAATTAAGAAAAAATACCCTTTCCCCATGTTAATGAGATTTTTGATCAAATTAAGGGGGAGATGTGGTTCTCTAGGTTTGATTTGTGTTTTGTTTATCACCAAGTTGGAGTTAGAGAGGTGAATGTTCCAAAGACAGACTTCAGATATAGGTAAAACCATTTCAAGTATTTGGTCACTTATTTTAGGTTGATTGTTTATTTAGCAGTTTTTATGGCTCTCAAGAACCAGTGGTTCCACTGGTATCTTCACACCTTTGTCGTTGTATTTTTACATGACAGATTGGTCTACACAGGGACCAAATAAAAGAATGAGAGGAATTTGAGGATCATTTTTGGAACTCTTAAAGATCATCACCTATATATGAAATTTTCCAAGTGAACCTTATGAATATAGGGAGGTGATGTTTTTGGGTCAAGTGACATAAGAGCATGGGATTTCAATGGACCCCAATAAGATTAGGGTAATGGTGTTGTGGGAGCAGCCAAAGAATTTTTTTGAGATCAAAATCTTTTTGGGATAGGCAAGTAATTATAGGCATTTTTTTGGGATTTCTCTCAGTTTTCTTCACCCATGATGATTCTTACCTAGAAAGGGGTAAAGTTATAATAAATTTTAGAGTGACAACCTTATTTTGAGGACCTCAAGTGGTGGTTAACCACAATCCCGTTTTTTTATTTTTCCCAAATATGGAAAGGGATATGTGGTCTACTATGATGGTTCGAGTATTAGTCTTGGGTGTTCTGATACAGGACGAGCATGTGGTGGCACACGGTTCACACCAAATTTATCACATAAAAATAATTACCTAACACATTACCTTGAGTAATTGGTAGTGATTCATATCTTGAAGACATGGAATAATTATATTTTCGGGGAGAATTGTTTGGCCTATTCTGATCATAAGTGTGTGTCCTACATATTTTCCCCAAAGTATTGGAATCTATTTAAGTTTAATTAGGTTGAGTTCTATTATGGGTTTGATTTTGATATCATTTATACCCCTAAAAAAGGTAATGTGTTTAAATATTCCTTGAGGAGTGAAGTTCTAGTGAATAATTTGAAGGAGTCCAATAATGAGTGGACATTAATGGGTCGTCTTTACCAAATGCATATAGAATCTAAGTAGAATAGTATAAGTGTGTTCCTATCTAGTTTTCAGTTGAAACATTCCCTTATGTTGTTGATTAAGGAATAGAAGCTGAGTTATTATTTGTGATAATGTTCTATATAGTTCATAAATGTTGGTGAGGTATTTTTTGAATTGTCGTTGTCTCCTGAGAGGGTTCTTCTCTTTTAGGGTTGATTTATGGTGCCATTATCATTGCAAAGGGTGGTGATGCAAGATATCCACCAATATCAATGATTCATTAATCCCTAGACCACCTAGATGTTTTATAATGTGCATAGTCAGATCTAGTGTCCAGGTATGAGATGGTACATACCTAACTTCATATCCAGGTTCTATACATGTCATCATGATAAAAAAGATCACAAGAGACCCTACGATATTCTTCATACCTCACCCATTTATACCAGGAGGTGGGATAATATTTCCATGGAATTCATTATTGGATAACCTTATTCACCCCGAGGAAGGATTTATATTTGGGTAGTGATTGACCATTTAACCAGAACTGAAGATTACATTATGATTAGGGATTCATCCAAGGTGGATGAGTTGGGTCAGTTGTATGTTCAAAAAAATAATGAGGCTTCCTGGTGTTCTGTCGACAATCATTTTAGATAGGGACCTTCATTTTACATTGTAGTTTTGGGAAGGAATTTAGAAGGTGATTGGGTAATAGATTAAGTTGAGTATGGAATACCATCCTCAAATGGATGCACTAGTGCAGAAAAAGTTATTTACGTCGGTTATTTTTCATTTTTTACGTCAGGTTTTTGCCGACGTTAATATGGACGACGTTATAAATAAAGTTTTTTACGTCGGTTATTTAAAAACCGACGTAACAAACATAACATCATGGTGTTTATCATGTCGGTTAATTAATAACCGACGTGAAAAAACTCGGGGCGCAGGGTTTATAACGTCGGTTATTATATAACTGCCGTGATAAACCGGGGGGATTTATCACGTCGGTTATACAATAACTGACGTCATAAACACGTGAAGGGGAGTTTATCACGTCAGTTATTTAATAACCGACTTGCTACACACGTCGGTTAATCAATAACCGACATGATAAAAGGCCTGGGAAATTATTTATCACGTTGGTTATTAAATAACCGACGTGATAAACCATTTCCCAGGCCGTTTATCAGGTCCGTTATTGATTAACCGACGTGATAAAGCATTTCCCAGGTCCTTTATCACATCGGTTATTACATAACCTACGTGATAAACCATGCCACAGGTTTTTATCACGTCGGTTATGAAAAAAACCAACATGATAAACGCTTATCGATATCTTTATCACGTCGGTTATAAAATAACGGACGTGAAAGACAAATTTTTTTTAAAAAATATCCATTGCAGTCCTCTGCTCTCCCCCAAAATCAACCAGAAACCAAATCAATAATTCATACCACAAAAACAGAAGGAGATCAAAACATGAACTAAAGAAAATTTAAGCATTTACATTGATAACAGATAAAACTTACCCCACTTGATAGCCACCACCCTCAAGTATACCCCCTGTACAGCCCTCCCCCACCCCATTGGAGCTCCCACCACACCCCTAGAATTCCCCCTGACCCCCTGGACAGCCCCAAACACCCCTCCACTACCCCCACCCTCCTGAACACCACCCCCTCACACCCTCACCCCACTTGACAGCCCTCACCACACCCCTGGACTGCCCCCCGACCCCCTGGACTGCCTTAAACACCCCTCGACAACCCCCCCACCCTCCTGAACAGCACCCCCTCACCCCCTCACCCCACTTGACAGCCCCCACCACACCCCTGGACTTCCCCCCGACCCCCTGGCCACCTCCAAACACCCTGAGACAACCCCCCCCACCCCCACCCTCATGTATACCCCATATACTCTAGACATCCCTCCCCCACCCCATTGGATCCCGCCACCAGACCCTTGGACTGCCCCCCCACCCCACCCTCCTGAACATCACCCCCTCACCCCACTTGATAGCCCCCACCCCATTGGAGCCCCCACCCCACCCCTGGACTGCCCCCGACCCCCTGGACAGCCCCAAACACCCCTCTATAACCCCCCCTCCTGAACAGCACGCCCTCACCCCACTTGACAGCCCCCACCACACCCCTGGACTGCCCCCCGACCCCCTGGACAACTCCAAACACCCTAGGACAACCCCCCCACCCTCATGTATACCCCCCCACACCCTAGACAGCCCTCCCCCACCCCATTAGAGCCCCCACCACACCCCTGGACTGCCCCCAACCCCATGGACAACCCCAAACACCCCTCGACAACCCCCACCCTCATGTATACCCCCCACCCCACTGGACAGCCCTCCCAGACCCCTGGACACCCCCAACCCCACTGAACACCCCCCCACACCCTTGAAACCCCTCCGCCCCAGACCAGAATCCATACCAGAAAAACCATCATAAGTAGACCAAAACAATATGTAGATAAAAATTAAACATTCACATATATACCATTCAAAACTTACACTGTCAACTTCAAAAAAATCTAAATCCAACCTAAACTACTACTAAATACACAATTACAATGACAATATTCAAAATTACATTTTACATTACAAACAACTAAAATTTAATCAAACCTGTAAAATAATTTGACCACTCCACTTATAAGTGTTTGATGTCTTCAACATTATAGAGTTGTGGGTCATCAAAAAGCTAGAAATGAAAAGGATAGTAGTTAACGTGTATAATGAGTAAAACAAATTGAAATATTATGGAAAAGTTTAAGAGGAAATATTACCAGGTCAAAATTCGCAATTGTACCAGTTGTTATTATTTCATACATAAATCATAACATATAATATCCACATTCGATGATGCCTTATTATTCATGACAATTCTGTTTGAATGAGTATAAATTCAATATATTATTTTATTGTAATAAATCAAAAAGTACAAATTATAAATGGATATTTACCTTCACATTTACATATTTGACCTTGCATTCCTTTTCTTTGTGTTTTTTCGAAAGTAGGCCCATGCCCTGTTAGAAAATAATACTAATGGGGTAAATTTGAAATTCATTATAATATATAAAACTATTGAGAAATTTAATCTTACTTTTCCAATATATTCTTAAAACTTTCCCGCACATCATCATGGACAGAGCATATCCAATAAAGTGCTTTCTCCCTTGGGAAAAAAACCCCTAACATCCAATGATCACTGATAAAAGGAAATTTAACGTTAGAGGTTTTTTATGTTAAAAGATAATTAACTCTTTGAGAGAGATGTGTTTCGTACCTCTCACAAAAAATGCATCATCCAACATTGTGTGACTATATTCTTTTCAAGTATTTCAGCAATATAAATCATTCTTTGTTCCTCATCCAATGCACATGCTTCAGGGGAAATCAATTGCGGGTCCATGAATCCATATACATCTTTCACCTCATTCATCTCAAAAATTTTATAAAGATACCTAATACAAAATAGACATAAGTATACATTTTTAATAAATATAACGTGGGGAAAAGGTGTTAAGACTTACATGGAAAAAATTTTCACCATGTTGATACCCAACTTATCTCTAGTAACAAGCTCCATGATATCAGTTTTCATAATCCCCACATTTATTTCATGTCCAAAAACATGAGCTTCCATTGGAAACTCATAATGACCCACCAACAAATTTGAATATCTTGACAATCTGTCAAGACTACTAGAATCTGTATCTGATGTCATGGCTATTTGTCTTTGTTATTGTCTATACAGTATTTCTTTACCTTTGAAGTATTCCTGTAAAAATAAATTGAAAAATATATTAGTTTTCAAATGATAAAACAACTTTAATAAAAAAAATAAAAAAATGTATAACATTCATACATCTATGGTAATGAGTCGAAGAAGTCTGGATGGCCAAATTAAAAAATGGCTGATACTATGTCCAACTGTCGCCACCTAATCTATAGGTAATGGAACCCGAGCTAATCTATCTATAATATCCTGTACAGTGACCCTATTATTCTCTAACTCTAATTGTTGATGATGAAATGTATCTCCTATACAATATACCAACCCATATCCTACTATATGCTGTTGAGAATCATCAACATACAACTCACAATAAGTAGGAAGCTGCGGTGGAGGAGTAGGATAAACAATGGGGTCAGCAGGCTGAGGTGGGGGAGTGGGAGCTACTGGCGGAGGTGGAGGATAAATAATGGGGTCTGCAGGGGGAGGTGGAGGAGTGGGAGCTGCAGTTTGAAATTGTCTTTGCATGTCTGCAAACATAGACTGCACCAACGCTCTAATCTTGTCCTCCATCGTCGCATTAATATTATGAACTTAATCCTCCAAGGATTCAATTTTTTTTTCTATAAACCCCCTAAACATTTGAAGTTGAAGAACGTGGAAACACTTTTCATACCGATACACCTTCCGGATATCCTCTTACACGACCAGGATGTTCGGGCCTTACCAATGCTATAGATAAAATATCTTCCCTCCCAATAGTTGTAAATGTCCCCTATGAACTCTGCTCCTCAAGAGAGTCCTGTATTAATTAATTGAACATTTCTGTAATGATTTAAATTATATGAAGAAAATGGTTAACTTAAATAAATAAAATATATATCTTACAATCCTCTCAGCTACGATTCTCGATTCATCCAAAAGATATTGTCCTTTTTTGACCTTCCGAGCTCTCTTCCATTTTTTATGTCTAGATGGAGGGGATGGAGGGGACACCTCTCTAGAGCTTGAAGACTCAGCTCTTAGTTGTTGAAATTTTTCCGCCATCATTTGTTCTTCCAATAATACATACCCTCCCTGAGATAAACTATGAGGGTATACATTTTGATATTGGATCTCCTGATGAGCTTACCTTGTTTGTTGTAAATTAAGAATAATAAATCATTAACAAAACATTAATAAGATCATTTATATAAGAAATCTTACAAAATTTTACACTGCCCTTACCAAAAATGACTCTTTTCTTCTACTTTCAAAAAACGGTCTCCATGTGTCTTCATCTATAAAAGGATATATACGACATGGATTTTCATGACTCCTGTGACCATAAATGAAATCAGATGAGAGGGTTGATTTGAAATCCCTCCATCTCTTGGAAGCCAACGATAAGCATTTCTTCCTGACTCCTCTAGTGTCAGGAATATCAAATGTCATCTGATAAAGAAGAGGTTAAACATATTATATATACTAGAAACATTTAAAGAATATTCAAACAATATCAAAAGATCTTACCAAAATCATCTCCCATAACTAAGATATTATCGCTTTATCCACAGTTCTCCAGTCATCATACATAATTCTTACTTTACTCTTAGCCTGAGTTACTACAAAACACTTAAAATATTTTTCATTTGGATCTCTTGGAATATCATCATCATCAAACTCAATGACTATCCTCTGATCCTGCGTATGTGCAACTGATAATTTTGGTAAATGTGTGCACCCACGTTTACCAACCTTTGAACTCTTTGTTGTAATAGGAGCATGTGAATGTTCCTCCCAAGAGGTATGACCAATATGCTCATCTCCAGAATCATGTGGTTGATCAACTGAATGATCTGTCATTATCCTTCAAATCAAAAAAACAAACATTAGTTCAAAAATATACAAATTCAAATTTTTTAATACTACTGTAATCAGAAAGTAGAAAAGTGTACTAAGTTACGTAATAGTAAACATTGGTAATATGGTAAGCATGTTAAACAATGGTAAATATGGAAAAGATGGTAAAGATGGTCAAGATAGTAAAGATGGTAAACATGGTAAACCTGGTAAACATGGTAATGTAATTGTCACTGAACAAAAATAATAGATATATAATTCATGTAATGGTAAACATGATAAAGTAAACTAAAAAAACTAAAAACAAACAAAAAACTTATAATTATTTTGTTTTAAAACGTGTTTTAATAAATAAAAAACATACAACATCTAAAATATATGAAAAAAATAAATGTAAACAAGAAATAAACATATGTTACCTATAATTTTAGGAATGTACAAATGGATTGTTTTCCCAAATTCCTTCGTCATGATCGTTCCTTATGGCACAAACCATGTCTTCAACATGATCATCATTATGTTCTGTTAATCTTTCCATGGAAGTAGGTATCTCACATAAATCAGCATCTTCATCAACTTCATCCTCACCAACATATTGTTTTTTCCCTTTTAAAACAACAGCCCACTACATATCTAATTGATCTAATACATAGAAAATTTGTTTTTCCTGTGTTTCCATTATAAAAGAATTAGTTGTGTCTTCCAATCTATTCAGATTAAAAAGTGTCATTCCAAATTCATCATGTCTAACACTGTTGTTACTTATAAACCATTTACAGTTAAAAATAGAAACTTTAATTTTAAAGTAATCAACCTCCCATATGTCTTCAATCACTCCATAATATGCACTTGATGCAGAAATTGGGTTTTTTTCCTTAGCACTAGAAAAATGCATTGCTTCTGCAAACACCAATACACCACTATTCTGAACTGCACTTCTATTGTCCTGAGCTTTCATATGAAATGTATAGCCATTAATGTCATAACCGGACCATGTTATCACATTTAAACATTGACCACCCACTATCCATTTTAATGTTTCTGATACATCTGATCTACCAAGCAAAGTCTTTTTAATCCATGACAAAAAAGTTTTGTTGTGCTCATTCAAAATCCACATTTCTTTCTTCTTTGGATGACATTGTTTCAACTCATTAATATGCAATGTGATATACGGTTGAGCATCATCTATATTATTCAAGATATATGATTCTAACTTCTTCATCTGTTCAGCTGACAATGATTTTACTTTCAATCCACGAATCCCATTTCACTCATTATTAACTCATTCATGGAGAGATGGAGGCAAACCTATGTGTTGCACTGCAGCCAAGTAGCTCGTACAAAACTCTGCTACCTCCTCAGAAATATACTTTTCAATAATGGAGGCTTCAGGTCGATATTGATTTTTAACATACCCATTTAATATTTTCATATACCTTTTAAAAGGATACATCAAATGAAGATATACAGGTCCATAAAGCTTTATTTCTCGAACTAGATGAATCATTAAATGAACCATTATATCAACAAAAGTTGGAGGAAAATACATTTCCAATTGACAAAGTATAAAAATTTCATCCTTTTCCAAAATGTTCAAAGCATTCAAATCAATCTCCTTGTTACAAATTGAATTGAAAAATTAACACAACTTCATCATAGTCTTTCTGACACAAATGGGAAATATTCCACGCAATGCAACTGGTAGAATTTGTTGCATCATGATGTGACAATCATGTGATTTCATACCTATCAACTTCAAGTCCTTCAATGAGACAAAACTTTTACATTTTAAGAATAACCTTGAGGCACTTTGATATCATGAAGACACAGAAAAAAGCTAATTTTCTCCCTCTTCGATAATGTATGACAATCCGGGGGAAGAAATGTTCATATTCCTTTAGGAGTTGGAGCTAACTCCAAACGTATTCCCATTGATAGTAAGTCTAATCTTGCATTCAACCCATCTTTAGTCTTTCCTTTAATATCTAACAATGTTCCAATAAAACAATCACATATATTCTTCTCCACGTGCAAGAAATCAAGATTATTTTTAACTTCATGATACCCCCAATATGGTAGCTCAAAAAATATTGACCTTTTCTTCCAAATATGTCTATCATTACCAGATTTCTGTGTCTTTCCCAATGTAACTTCAAGGTTTTTCACCCACTCAAAATACAGATCCGGGGATAAAGGTTTTGGAGCAGTATCAAATTCTTGTGAGCCATTGAATGCCTTTTTTAGTCTTCTATAAGGGTGATCCATAGGAAAAAACTTTCGATGACCCATGTACATTGTTTTCCCCCCATGATACAATTGAAAATATGACGTCTATTGTTCGCAAATTGGAAATGCTTTATTCCCTTTAACATTGTATCCAGAAAAATTTCCATATGCTGGGAAGTCATTTATAGTGAACAAAAGCACTGCATGCAGTTGAAAATATTCCATTTTATAAGAATCATACACCCTAATACCATCATCCCATAATAGTTTCAAATCATCAATCAACAGTGACAAGTAAACATCAATATCATTGTCGGGTTGCTTTGGACCAGAGATCATTATACTCAACATGAAATATTTGCACTTCATACAAACTTCAAGAGAGAGGTTGTAAATTACCAATAAAATAGGCCATGAACTATGTGTGCTACTGATGGTTCGGTATGGATTCATTCCATTTGTGCACAACCCTAATCTGATATTTCTTATTTCATTTCCAAATGTAGAATACTACGCATCAATTTTCTTCCATTGTGGAAAATAAGCCGGATGATGTATTTTTTCATCACATACCCACTCATCAGCATGCCATCTTAACCATTTTGCATCATGTGAATTAGCAAATAAACGTTTGAAACGGTGAATTATAGGAAGATACCAAAATACCTTTGAAGGGAGCTTTGTAATCTCTACATCAGCATGTGATTTCTCTTTCACCTTATACCGTGATGTCCCACATTTAGGAAAATATGACAAAAATTCATATTCCTTCCTATATATAATGCAGTCATTCAGACAGGCATGTATTTTCTTGTATCTCAATCCCATCGGGCATAATATTTTCTTGGCCTTGTAATGTGAATCTGGAAGATTGTTATCTTTTGGAAGAATGTCTTTCATCAATTGTAGCAGCTCTATAAAACTTATGTCACTCCATCCATGTTTCTCTTTCAGGTTAATCAATCTTAACACCGCTGACAAAACCGTAAAATCTGTACAACCATGATATAATGGGTTTTCAGCATCACCATATAGACGCGCAACTATCGGTTCTATCTCAATTTGTTCTACTACAATATCGTGAATCATTTCTTCAATTCCATAGGAGTTACCATCTTGTGAATCATCATCATCAGTGACATTTCGTCCAGTTTCACCATGCCAAATCCAAGGGCTGTAACTCGGAATAAAACCATGACATATCAGATGATCTTTCATCTCTATACTTTTCAACTTCTTCAAATTCAAACATTTCAAGCATGGACAGAAAAAAAATGTCACTACTTGGAACATTTCGTTTAGCAAATTCTAAAAAGTCATCAACACCTTCCTCATATTCATTTCTCATTCGATGTGCCATAATCCAACTTCGACTCATTATTACCTATAAAAAATATCTAAAATATATTTTTTTTAAGATAAGACAAATATAAGTTTATATGAAAAAAAAATCATAATTTGAATGTAAAACAATTTTGAAATATAAAACAAATCTATGCGTATTTAAAAAAACATGCTTGAATATTATTATTAAAATAAAATATAGTTAGATATAACAGTTTTAAATTCCATTGAATAAAAGAAAACCATGGCGCCTACATGGTTGATAGAAAATTGGAGTGAATGGAGTAAACCTGAGAATCAAATCATATTTAAAATAAAAATTTAGATGGAGAAAATCACCCCTCCTGGACACCACCCCCACCCCCTTGGACACCCCCCTGAACACCCCCAACCCTCTGGACAGCCCCCACCCCACGGACAACCCCCAAAACCTTCTAGACAGGCCCCCACTCCCTTGGACAGCGCCCCCCCCACACACACACACCCACCCCCTTGGACACCCCCCTGGACACCCCCAACCCTCTGGACAGCCCCCCACCCCCCGACCAACCCCCAAAACCCTCTGGACAGCCCCCTACCCCCACCCCTCTAGACAGCCCCCACCCTCGGAAAACCCCCAAAACCTTCTGGACAAGCCCCCACCCCCTTGGACAACGCCACCCCCACACACCCACCCCCTTGGACACCCCCTGGACACCCCCAACCCTCTGGATAGCCCCCACCCCCGGCCAACCCCCAAAACCCTCTGGACAGTCCCCCACCCCCTTGGACAGCCCCCACACCCACCCACCCCCTTGGACACCCCCTGGACACCCCCTGGACACCCCCCAACCCTCTGGATAGCCCCCCAACCCCCTGGACAGCCCCCCACACCTCTAAACAACACCCCCACCCCTCCTGGACACCACCTCCACCCCTACCCCCTTGGACACCCCGCTGGACACCCCCCAACCCTTTGGAGAGCCCCCCCACCCCCTGGATAGCACCCCACCCCTCAATACAGCACCCCCCACCCCTCCTGGACACCATCGCCACCCCCGACCCCCTTAGACACCCCCTGGACACCCCCAACCTCTGGAAAACCCCCCACCCCCCGGACAACCCCCAAAACCCTCTGGACAGGCCTCCACCCCCATGGACAGCCCCCCACACCCACCCACCCCCTTGGACACCCCCCAACCCTCTAGACAGCCCCCCACCCCCCGGAGAACCCCCAAAAACAATGGTTTACATATAAAAACTAGGCATGGTGAACAACTAAAAACACATGAATTTAATATATACTTCATCATGAAATACATGGAATTAAATATTATTAAATATGGCTACTTAAATGATCGTATGATAATTAAAAATAAACATTGATATTCAACTAGTCAAATGATCACAAGTTTTCTCGATAACTAATATCATAATGAGGTAATGGATAATTCTAGAAATCTTAAACATATTGTCGAGGCCTTGGCCAAGGACTCAAAAAATACTAGGGTAAGCCCTCAGCAGAACCCATTTTTATTTGGAATCATTAGACATAGCGATGCATCGAAGGGCCATAGAGGTCAACAGCCATTACATTATATGTCTAATATATTCTCATATAAAACGGGATAAACATAAGCAGAAAAAACACATGAAATATCAATTCTGAATTCGTACATTTAATCAATAACCATTCTATGCAGTAATATAGGTGAATGAGATCATTAGTAGTCAATGAAAACAAAAATTACCATCAATGTCGGGCATTCGTGAAACACAAACAAACTAAATAAAAGTAGTTGAGGCTTACATGAATATTGTGAGTCGATCTAATAGATATAGGAATGATAAATAAGATGATGATGGAAAAAAGAGGTATGAGGGTTCGAAATCGAAGAATCTTACCTAGTTTAAACACAAAAATCACAAAACATAAATATAGACTATCCGGGAAAAAAATGAATGAAATAAATTCGTGGAAGTATTACTTGAGTGATGCGAGTTGAGATGATAGATCTGAGGAGAGTAAATATGATAAACAGTGAATGAAAAATGAGTTTAACACAGCGAGATCGACGAGTTGATTAGGGTTTACCGTGCAAGAGAGATGAGCCGCTGGACTGTCGATCGAAAAAACGTAAATTAAAATCCACGGGGCTTGTTAATTTTTTAAAAGGTTTATAACGTCGGTTATTTAATAACCGATGTTATAAACTATTTTTTTAAATTTATAACGTCGTTTATTATAATAACCGACATTATAAATGCTTTAGATACAGCTGTTTTTACGTCGGTTATTTTATAACCGACGTAAAAAAATCCGCGTATTGGTTTTTTTACATCGGTTATTCTATAACCGAAGTAAAAACGACATCAAAAATCATTGTTTTTTATGTCGGGTATTGTATAACTGACATAAAAAACGTTCTGTGGGTTGTTTTGTTACGTTGGTTATAAAATAACCGCTGTCAAAAAGGCCTCAAAAGCCGCATTTTTTACATCAGTTATTTTATAGCCGACGTAAAAAACTCAAAGATCACTCATTTTTTACATCGGTTATTTTATAACCGATGTAACCCCCCCACTCTTTGGTTCTTTACGTCGGTTATCAAATAACTGACGTAAAAAACCCCCGTACTTTTGTTTTTTACGTCGGTTAATTTATAATCGACGTAAAAACCGAACACGCATGATTTGTAATGTCGGTTATTAAAATAATCGACGTTAAAAAGCTACTCACTGCATTTGTTACATCAGTTATAAAATAACCGACGTAAAAAAACACGTTTCACAGATTATCACATCGGTTATATATAATCGACGTAAAAAATGGTGACATAAATAATGTTTTCTGCACTAGTGATGGCCAGATAGAGCGAATGAATTAGATCTTGAAATAAATGATTTGGGCATGTGTGTTGGATTTTAGAGGTACAAGGGATATCTATTTTGGGTTGGTTGAGTTTTTGTATAATAATAGTTACCAATACTCAATAAAAATGGAACCGTTTGAGGTGATTTATGGTCATCCATGTCATTCTCCCTTATGTGGGGGTAGAGGTGGGAAAGACTTCGTTATTTGGGTTGAGTCTCATGCAAGTGACATCTGAAAATTCAAGTCGATCAGGCTGCATTTTTTTACTATGAAGAGTCCCCATAAGTATTTTTATAATTAGATAATCTGATTCTTGGAATTAATAGTTGTTGACTGGGTGAAGCTGTAAGTGTCACCCTATTTCTGTCACCATCGTCTTGGTAAGAAAGGGTAGATAACACTCAGGTATGTCAGAACATTTGGGATTACTAAAAGGATTGGTAAGGTGGAATACCAGTTAGCATTTATGTCTCATTTGATGTCAATTCATGATGAGTTTTATGTCTCTCAGTTGAAAAAGTGTAATTCAGATCCATTTCATGTATTGAATTTGGAAGATTTGGGTTTGGAACATGACTTGTCTGTGTTTTAGTAGCTAGTACAGATTGTGGAATCCCATGAGAGAGTGCTTTATGGGATGTTTATACCATTGGTCTATGTTCTTTGGAAGCATGGTAATGATGTGCATGATACACAAGAGATAATGTTTTGGGTTAAGGAGGAGTATCCTTTTTTTTCTATGATCAATCTCTGGGAAAACATTGTGAGGGAATAATGTATTCATGGTGGGAAGAATTTTCAAGTCCATGATTTTATTTTCATGTATTATTTTGTTTTTTTTGGTCTTGTATTTATCCCTTGGGTTTCTTGGGATTTTATAGTCAAAATAATTTTTTTTATACCCAGTAAAAGGTAGTGCATAGTTGGTTAATAGTTAGGGGAAACTATGCGCCACCCCATAAGAGACTTTACACCCTAGATAGTGGAACTGTCCAGGCCACACGGCCTACTTCATGGGCATGCTCCCTCCTCAGGAAAACTGTGCGTATGGTTTCCTCTTGTAAAAAGGATACCACACTATTAACAAAAAGTTTGGAAAAATATTTGGGCTAACCATGTGGCCTATCTAGGATATAAAAAATGTGGATTTTACCCTTTTCCTTCTTTAAATTTATCCCCAAATCCACCCTTTATCACCGCATTCAATCTTTTCAGACCTAGGTGCCTCCCCCTCCCCCTCTGGTATCCCTTGGACCTCATTCCTTTGGTTGATTTGTTGTGGTATATTCAAAGAATAATCAAGTAAGCCTTTATTTTCATGGTTTTTTTTCTTTCTTTTAGGTTTTTTCTTATTCCCTCACTGATTTATTCTCCTCCAATGGATTTATTGACCTAATAAGGGTTTAATATTGAGTTTTTTGGAAAACATATTGAGGTTTGTGGTGTGATAATTCCTTTATAGGGTTACTTTGTGCTATGATTATGGTTTCCACTATATTCCAAAATATTCCATGCTTGTGGTAGGGGATTCAATATTTTAGAAATATGATATGATTTTAGTATGCTTTCTTTGCTTATTAAAAATGTTCTATGGATTATGTGTGTGGTGCGAAATGTGTTTTCAAAAGGTTTCAAAGTGTGAAATGGTTAAAATATGTTTTTTCATATGTAAATGGTAGTGTTCATGTGTTCTTACATACTATGAGTATTAAATGTATTCTCTAAGTTGTGTAAGTGGTGCTAAGTGTGTTTTAAAATTGATTTGGTGTTCGTATGGATTTGAATGAGGGTTTTCATATGAAAAGTTATGGGATTTCATTTTTAATCATATTTCTTGATGTGTGTTTGTGAAAATGGTGATATATGTGACATGTGAAATTAAATTTAGCATAAATTGAATCATAGGTATCTAGTAGGGAAGACTAGGACTAGTAGGCTAGTCGAATTGGAGGGGCCGAGACCCATTTTCTTCTAACAAGATTGACACTACAATAATAAGTAATCTATGATGGTGTTAAAGACCACTGTATCTTTGGATAGATTCCTATATAGTGGAATTTTCATGAGGATTTTATAAGTTATTATAACACCCGAAGTTTTCACGGTATGCTTCTCTTTGAATAATACAATAGCGTGTGTTATACACAACTTTGAGTTCTAACACACCCAACCAATCATACTAGCCGTTAAGAATAGTAATACCCACTTTTTGAAATTTCATACATTTTATATTTCAAAATGAACTTAATTTTTGGATTCGGAATATCCAAATTAGCTTAGGGTGAAATTTTGGTACCTTTCGGATAACTTTCATATTTTGATGAATAGTGAAAATTACTAAATTTTAATTAAAAACAACTTTTTTAATCAAAATAATTAATAGTGATAAATTATTAATTTGAGTGGTTTTAAAGTATATTTAGAATATATTTTTACCATTTAACACAATTTTGGTCATTGGACATAATTTCACATTTAAACTGGACATAAGTAACTGTCAATCTTTTGATAGTTATTATTTCTTAAAAACACGCTATTTGTTTGGACAATGGAAATTAATTTAAATTAATTAATGAAACTTATATGTTTTTAATTTGGTAAAATAGACATCATTTTTGAATTCATAATATCAAATATATCTTTGGCCGAATTTTTGGTATTTTTCTTAGAAACATCAATTTTTGATGAATAGTGAAAAACACTGAGTTATTGGTTAAAACCAAATTTTTTTATTTAAATAACTATTTATTTTATTTGAATTAGTTTATGTCAAAATATATACATAATACTTATATAATATCATTGTAATTAATTGGAGTCAGTTTATAATAATTTTAGATATATAAAAATTTTACTGAACTTTTCACCGTCTTTTACCCACTTCCTAGGAGAATTTGAAAATTCTCATAAAACTTAATTTTACCACTTCTTTGAGTTGAATTTCAAAAATCCGAGAGACATGGTTAATATCAAGGAGTAAAATTTGGTTCAATGAGATGAAAATAATTTTTGGTGAATAGTAACTTTTTACTTTTATTTACCACGGTTAAAAGTAAATGGGGTAATTAAGGGTAAAAATGATATTAATATTACCCTCACACATGTCCTAATTCTATTAGACAGGTTTATATCGACCAAAAACAACCTTAGGAATAAAATATTATCATTTAGGTCCACCTGGATTAGATTAGGACATTTATTATTATTTAATTCAAAGAAGAGTTAAAAGAGTTAAAATCAAAGTTTAATAACTAAGACATTTTTAATATAGGGCTTTACATAAGATAAATTCTATTATAAATATTAATTAGAAATTTAAAAATATTTTCAACATCATGTTATTTTATTTATAATTTTTAGACATTATATAAATAAATTTATTTATGACAC
This sequence comes from Viscum album, assembly GCA_963277665.1. NCBI lineage: Eukaryota > Viridiplantae > Streptophyta > Magnoliopsida > Santalales > Viscaceae > Viscum > Viscum album. The sequence goes on from OY728143.1 coordinate 1,368,899,418, forward strand.
AATGATGATGCAGTAATTACCTTATTCATGAAAGAATAAAATAAATGGTATTAAAAATATTGAAATAAATATAATTTCAATGTTTTTATGGCATAAAATAATTTTATAGGTGAATAGGACATGTTAGGATAGATTCAATGTATTTTTTTTGAAGTAATCATGTTTTTATTATTTTATCAAAAAACAAATACCAAATAGTGCCCAAATTTACATAAAATAGTTTTTAAAACAAATAGTTAATTATTAATTGATAAAATGGTCCTAAAAATCTACAGTTTAGAAAAAAGACTTATATAATAATATATATGACATTAATGAACCAATTGGGTTTCTATTGGTAGTATATACTAAGTTTATTAACCATATAGTGTAATAATACAAGAAGACACGATAAAAGTTAAATTATTTAACTTAGAGTTAAATATAAATGATAATGTTAAAATGGTAACCTAAACTTGTCTAAAACCTATTGGTTGAGTTTTTTTCGACCTATCCTGGCCTTTTACTTTAAATAATAAACTTTTGAGCCATTATAAACCGAATATGAATTTATTATAAAATAATATTTTAAGTATTTTCAAAGGTGCCCCTCACCCCTCTTATAAAAGGGCACTCCCCCTTCTCTATAATTCACACCTTCTTAGCCATTTGGCTCGGCCAACCCCTACCCAAATACCCTCTCAACTATCCTCCCATAAACCTATAGGCCTTATTTTTATCATAAATCCAACCTAAGGATCCATTTTGATCAAATCAAAAGGAAGAACCCGAAGAAGAGGTAATGATTTCACCACCCTCTTTCAAGTTCCTTTCTTCTTCCACTTCCTTTTTCTTTGTTGTTTCCATTATAAAATAATAAATCCAGTACATTATATATACTTTGATGTTATTATAATTATTTTACAACCAAATTCATTATTCTATCCACCCTATTAATGACATGTCACCATATGTGCGTACATATGGCTTACCGTCTCCACGTCGTGGTGTAATTGTTATTCAATAAATTATTATTTGGATGGGTATAATAATGATGTTTATTTGATAAATATAACATGATAAGGATTCTGTATATATTATATACCATCCAATTATATATTATATTAATATAAAAATAATAATATTTTCGCTCGTGCGTACGTACGGATTACCGTCTCCACGACGCGATGAGATTCATTTCCAAGTTCACCATTCATCGATGATTATAAAAATATATATATTACTAATAAGTATGTAATATATGAAATAATAATGATACTGGAGATATATATATTTATATATGTAAGTATTTATTTACTTACATATATCTTATTCACTTACTTCCGTTCAATACAATATAAAAACAGAAACAACGTTTATGTGTACGTACAGACTACCGTCTCCATAATCTGTGTTTTTCATTTCATATATACGTCTATTATAAATTTTTATATTCTAAATATATATGATAAATAAATCATGTTTTATATTCTGGAAGTATTTAAATCATGATCTAAGTGATACAATCAAGAGTAACAAGTTAAAACACGTACGATAAAGAGAGCGATTATTACCCGAAATATTAATATAACATAGAAATTATTATTAAATGGTAGTATAAAGTCATAAATGAATAATGTATAATATCATAAATATTAATATGGTTCTGTTATAATTTAATAATATACTATAGTCTTCTTGTAAGAGGCTAAACGTACCATCGACTAAAGGAAAGTGCAAGGTAATGGGTTTTCATCTCACTCCTTATTCCCGTGAGATTCATGCCATATTGCCACTATTACCTGTTGTGTGGTGTATGTACTGCTCATAATTGTATTATTTATGTAATACACTTTAATTTATGTGTATTTACATATTCATTGTATGATACCTCTTTCATGGGGTGTATGTTCGTAAGTTACCAATTTGGTAAGGGTTAATTTCACAATCTCTCTATTATCTGGGGCTGTTTTTATATATGTATCTATTGGGAAATATTTATTATCCATGTCCATGTTTTATTAAATAGTATTCAAAGGTATTATTTTAATGGAATTTTTACTAAAACATCATTTCAAATGTTTTAAATATTTATTCTTCTAAATTTTCTCATTAATGTCCATGTCTTCAAAATGGTTTTTGGGGATTTATTTATATGGACATGAATGTTTTTAAAATGTTAATTGCATTCAAAAGTTTCAAAGTGGTATGGGACACTTTGATTCAAAAATTTCTTTAAATTACCTCTTTTCCAAATTGTGTAACTTTTAAATGTTTTCATGAAAAAGGGGTATTTCTCTCAAAGAGTTTTATCATGATACAAAATCTTCAATATTGTGTTGCAGGTTTTGTGATATGTTTGACTGTGGATGTGTTATTTTTATACCATTCATGGTTTATGGGTAAAGTATTGACATTTCATATGCTAGTTTTAATATGAATGTTTATGTTATGTTTAGACCTTTTCAAATGAGGAATGTATTGGACTTAGAAAGTGACAGGTGGAGCCCGCTATAGATCCTCGATGCATCAGTAGGTCTCATGAGACGAACTAGTATCTTGTCACAAGGCCTTGACAAAATATTATTTGTAGTCTTGGCACTAGGCCTTGGCTACGTGGTTATGATAGTCTGGCATTATGCATTCCATCGTTATGAAAGTGGTTATTGATATTGCATGTGATTATTCCACTAGTAGAATATCCATGTGAATAAGTAAATGGAATTATTTCATTTTATTTTATCTATATTATGTTGAAGTTAAGGTTTAAAAGGCTTTTGTTTTAGTTATACATTGCCTTAAATGTTTATGCTTATTTATGAATGTTTCTTCTATATTGTTATCCTTATTGAGCATCTAAGCTCACCCCTTTCTATGTTTTATTTTTCCCAGGATTCCAAGAAGTGTATTGTGATTGATATGCAGGGTTAATCCAAGGGAATAATGGCGTTCATAAAGGATTATTTATATTGTTTTGTTATAAAGAGTAATGTAACATTCATGTATGTAATCTATTTTCCAAGAATGCTAAACTGATCGGTCCTTCGGGACTTGATTCCTTGTAATCATTACAAATTATTAAAATAATGCACCAAATCTGGGTAACTGGGGTTGGGGTGTTACAGATGGTATTAGAGGAAGTTTAGAAATAACCTTGGAAATTAGATTTAGATAAACTCTGATTAGAGCACATAGCCCTAAGATAGACTTTGATGATTAGTATAGAATAATTTCCTATAATTTTTGGTATTGTAGAGATTTTGTGAGTTTTCCGAGCAATACATCCCTATTTGGATACGAGCAGGTAGAGGAGGCTCTGGCACAGATGTACCTAGGGGTAAAACCAGAAAACAACGCTTTGAGCTAGACTCGAATGGGAACTGGTGCACGATAATGGGCTTTGCTGCACTCTTGGTTACGACACTCCCGGGGGATATGTTTAGGATAATTCTCATTTTCTTTACAAACCATTATAAAGGGATTATAAGTATATACTTACTCAAAGAAAACATTTTTATGATTATGGATTATATTCATAAACTGTTCAATTTACGTTAGGTATTTTACAAGTTTGGAATTATTCATTTCAATTCATAAACTGACATAGTGTATGCCATTGTATAGAAATGGAACCCAGAAGAAGGAATGTGAACTCCAGCAATACATATGATCCAAAGAGTGAGAAGGATCATATCTTCCACGGTATTAAGCCAACATTTATAAGGTAAATAGTCTCTCATGTTTTCTCAACATATGAAGAAATAGTATCGTGTGTTAATAAGATAAGTAAATAATTCCATGAGTCATATGGCTTTGAAGGGAAGGAAAAGAAGAAAATGATGGAAGAGATAAAGATAGATAAAGGGAAAAGGGGAAAGAATAATTTTCCCATATGTGATAAATATGGGAAAAAACACCCTGGAACTTGACTGAAAGGAATGGGAGTTTGTTATAAGTGTGGAGAAAAAGGAAACCAAGTACGTGACTGAAAGGGTAAGAAAAAGGTTTCAAATGTACGATGATTCATATGTAAGAAGTTGGGACACTACGCAAACTAGTGTTCAAATCATTAGATTATTCCCCAAATAAAGCTATTAGATAATAATCAAGTTATGATACTACCACAGATGAAGAGGAATGACTAGTGTTCTTATGTTGTTATTTTGGAATTATTTCATTGAAGTGTTGTGTCAATGATGTACTGGAAATAAATAAGGATCGTACTATAGTACTATTTCATTGAGGATTTGAGATTTTATGGTACTAAGAAAATTGACTCTACAGCGATTTAAACTTTTTGGAAATTACATGGTTGAAGGAAAGACAAACCTTAATATGGTCCTAATATTGAGGTATTGATTTTGGAATAAGATATGGTTGATTTGGGTAAATTATATTGGCTATTCTTGACTTCCTTCAAACTGATTAAAGATTTGTATATTCCATCATTGTTGGAGTTTACAACATTTTTGGATGGATGAAGTATATCCAGTATTCTATAAGGAATAAGGGAGCATGAATGTAATAAATAAGGTTTTATGGTAATTCAAGATGTTTCAGTGTTTTAAAAGAATACATGATGAAGGTATTAACAAGCTATTACGAGGTAAAAAGGATCTACATTATGTTTACCTTTAATATAAATTTTGGACTGTGATTTTACAGAAGTATTTTGAATAAGTCTAAAGGTTGGAATGGATTAAGTTTGAAAGGTTATTTTTGGATTTTTACAAATGGACAACACACAGACTGTTTGACGACTCGTCGCGTCAGACAAAGCTACGGGAATCGAACCCACAACCATAGTGAAATTGGGATTTATCGCCTACCACTGGACTACGTGAAGTTCATGGATGGTATAATGTAGTTTATTTTTTTAAATGGTCTGATATGTGAATTATAAATTCATTATATTTGAAACCCTATACGATTAGGATAAATAGAGTATTTTTTAGTTGTATTATGTTTTGGGGTGAAATATGAGTTTGTGGTAGAAATTTATTAATGGATAAAACTCTAATTATAAAGTAAGTATATCTCCTTATGATCTTATACAATCTCATAAATAAATTCCCCAAGATTAAGAAAAGTAGCTTAGAACAAAAATGTTGTCCTAGATCGCACCTTAGATCATCACAAATTTATGGCTTTGGGATTGTTGGATTTTTCATAGCCATGTTCTCTACCACACTCCATCGGATATTTATGGTTAGATTTCTCTTCCATATCCATATTTTCCTATATGGATCCCTAGTGTGTGTTATTTTTGGTAACCTTCATACTTACCATTATTTATTTTAAATAGAGGCCTCATTAATCCATTTTTCGATGTGGGATTTCAACTATGATATTTTCAAATGTCAACCCCAAGTTTCCAATACCGAGCATAAATTGTGAGGAAAAAATTTATTGAAGGAGGGGATAATGTAAGACCTCAATATTTCACGGTACGCTTCTCTTTGAATAATACAATAGCGTGTGTTATACGCAACTTCGAGTTCTAACACACCACAACCAATCATACTAGCCGTTAAGAATAGTAATACCCACTTTTTAAAATTTTATACATTTTATCTTTCAAAATGAACTTCATTTTTGGATTAGGAATATCCAAATTATCTTAGGGTGAAATTTTGGTACTTTTCGGATTACTTTCATATTTTGATGAATAGTGAAAATTACTAAATTATAATTAAAACAACTTTTTTAATCAAAATAATTAATAGTGATAAGTTATGAATTTAAGTGGTTTTAAAGTATATTTAGAATATATTTTTACCATTTAACACAATTTTAGTCATTGGACATAATTTCACATTTAAACTGGACATAAATAAGTGTCAATCTTTTGATAGTTATTATTTCTTAAAAACACGCTATTTGTTTTGACAACGAGAATTAATTTAAATTAATTATTACAACTTATATGTTTTGAATTTGGTAAATTAGACATCATTTTTGAATTCATAATATCAAATATATCTTTGGCCGAATTTTTGGTATTTTTCTGAGAGACATCAATTTTTGAGGAATAGTGAAAAACACCGAGTTATTGGTTAAAACTGATTTTTTTATTTAAATTATTATTTATTTTATTTAAATTAATTTTTTTCAAAATAGATACATAATACTTATATAAGATCATTGTAATTCATTGGAGTCAGTTTATAATAATTTTAGATATATAAAAAGTTTATTGAACTTTTCACCGTCTTGTACCCACCTTCTTGGAGAATTTGAAAATTCTCATAAAACTTAATTTTACCACTTCTATGAGTTGAATTTAGAAAATCCGAGAGACATGGTTAATATAAAGGATTAAAATGTGGTTCAATGAGATGAAAATAATTTTTAGTGAATAGTAACGTTTTACTTTTATTTACCACGATTTAAAGTAAATAGGGTAATTAAGGGTAAAAATGATATTAATATTACCCTCACACATGTCCTAATTCTATTGGACAAGTTTATCTTGACCAAAAACAACCATATAATTAAAATATTATCATTTAGGTCCACTTGAATTAGATTAGGAAATTTATTATTATTTAATACAAAGAAGAGTTAAAAGAGTTAAAATCAATGTTTAATAACTAAAACATTTATTGTAATGAACCAAAATTTTGAATTAATATTGTTTCCTAATTTTGTGTGTTATTTTATTTTTTTATACTCAACAAAACTGTTTCATTGGATAATATGAGTATATAATTAAAATGGGACTGTTGGGTTTTGACTGTTATATGACCATTGGTCAATATGACCGCTGGAAACTAAACATTTCAACATTTGCCTCTAAATACAAGTGATCTTGGTTAATTAATATAGAAAGAAGATTTGATGGCCTCACCCAGTATTCTTGGACCGATCGAAGCCCGTCTAATAGAACATGGGAAGGAGGTAGAACCACTGGGCTTTTCTCTGGACCAAACTCAAGCCGAACTTCATCGTGTGAAGCGAGAATGGAATCGCCTTCACAAGAAGTTCAAACTGATAGAAATTACTACTCGTGCGATGTTGGCCGAGCCTCCCTCGGATTCTCTTACCTTAGAACACCTTACACTAAGGTCCTATGTTGGTGTGATAAGGGGCTATGTAAGGAGACCAGAACTGCCTTGTGTAATCCTTTGTTTTAAATAAAAATTTTGATTTCTTCTTATGATGATGTTTATGAATTTTCAAATGCCCAGATAAATATAGTATGCATATTTTTGGTGAATTTTAGAGAAAGGATATTTTAAAAAATGTTTATGTAAACTTTAAATAATTAGAAATGTGTAATAATTTTTAAAAAATGGTCTTCTACAATTATGTTCATTACGAAATTTAGAGTCTAATAAGATCAACTTAATTTTTGATGAATAGTAAATTATAAATAGTGATTTTATGCTTAGGATTAGTAATGTGACCAAATATATTAGTAATCTCACTTAAATAAAGCATTAATATAATCTAGGCACCTTGATTAAGTAATGTGATTCAATAAAATGGTTAAATAACGGTTTCATAAATTATTAGTCAAGTATTAGTTTTTTCAGGTGAATAGTGTCTTTTAATTAAAATTATAATTTAAAATATTTAGAAAATTATTTTTATAAAATGGATTTTATTTTTGAACTCAGAGCATCGATATTATGATAAGGTAATTTTTTGGGATTTTTCTGAAAAAATGAATTTTCGATGAATAGTGTATTTATTTAAAAATTAAATTAAAAATATTTAGAAAATTGTTTTTATAAAATGGAGTTTATTTTTGAAATCAGATCATTGATATTTGTTTAAGGTGAAATTTTGGGATTTTTCTGAGAAAGTTGAATTTTTGATGAATAGTGAAAATACAGTTTTTAAGTTACGTGTGTTTAATGACATCATTAAATGATATATTAAATATGTAATCAATATGGTCGACTTATTAATAGTAATATAAGTAATGAGGTGTCCCAAGGGGCCAATACCATGGGAAAATACCATGGGAAAGCCCAGGGTTTTGCCAAAACCACTAATGAGGTGTCCCTTGGCCATTAATGTCTTGTCCCCTCACATTCCCTATAAATACCAAGCCATCCTCTCATCCATTCGACTCCCAACTCTCCCCCAACGAAGCTCTGGTCTCATTACCTCCCAAGTAGTCCTTCCAAGGTTTCCCAAGCCCTCAAGGTCCCAACCTTTGAGTTTTAAGAGTTATGTTTTAAGGTAAGGGATCCTAACTCCCTCTTTCTTTTCAAGTAATCTCTTTTATGTCATTTCTTTTAAGCTCCATGCTCTTATGTTGGAGGATGTTATTTTATATTCATCCTAATGTCTTTTTCATGTTTATATGATGAGATACCCCCACTTTCTCTAATCATTTCATTTTAAGAATGTTAAAATGGAACCGTTAGGCTGCCGAATTTTTAAGGGATTCTTCCACCCTTCTCAAGCTCTATTTTCAGGTCAAGTATTTAAAATTTCTTTTTATTTTGTTGGGTTATGATCTCTAAATCTATCATACTGATATTTTCTGTTTATATGATGAGAGACCCTATTTTATCTCTTCAATTCAGTATTTTGATGTTTAGGTGACGTCGTTAGGCTGCCGAATTTTTAAGGGATTCATTCACCTTTCTCATTTTTCAAAGTTCTACTTTCATGTCAAGCCTTTCAAGTTCCTTTTTATTATGTTGGGTTATGATATCAATATCTATCATACTGATATTTTATGTTCATATTATTAGAGACCTTATTTGATCTCATCAATTCATTTTTGTTGAGGTTTAGGTGACGGCGTTAGGCTGCCAAATTTTTAAGGGATTCGTTCACCTTTCTCATTTTTCAAAGTTCTATTTTCATGTCAAGTATTTCAAGTTCCTTTTTATTTTTTTGGGGTATTATCTCTAAATATATCATACTTATCTTTTATGTTTATATGATGAGAGACCCTATTTTTTCTCTTCAATTCAGTATTTTGAAGTTTAGGTGACGCCGTTAGGCTGCCGAATTTTTAAGGGATTCATTCACCTTTCTCATTTTTCAAAGTTCTACTTTCATGTCAAGTCTTTAAAGTTCCTTTTTATTATGTTGGAGTATGATCTATATATCTATCATACTTATCTTTTATGTTCATATTATGAGAGACCATATTTGATCTCATCAATTCATTTTTGTTGAAGTTTAGGTGATGTCGTTAGGCTGCCGAATTTTTAAGGGATTCGTTCACCTTTCTCATTTTTCAAAGTTCTACTTTCATGTCAAGTCTTTCAAGTTCCTTTTTATTATATTGGGGTATGATATCTATATCTATCATACTGATCTTTTATTTTCATATGATTAGAGACCCTATTTTATCTCGTCAATTCATTTTTTTGATGTTTAAGTGACGCCGTTAGACTGCCGAATTTTCATAAGAGAAATCTTATTTTTGTCTTCCTTTCATGTTCTTCATTTCATACGGTATACCTTTAAAATTTCATTAACATGTTCTTAAATACTTTATATTCTGTCTCTTTAATATTTTATTGGTCATTTATGAATGTTTGACCCATGTCCCCTCTCTTTTCAATGTTTTCTAAAACCTCGAAACATAGTTGTTATACTGCAGAATTTCAGTCTCAAAATGTCTCTCTCTTTTTCTAAAGTTCTTTTATTTTATTAAGTGAATACTCAAATCTCTCTCTTCTAAATGGGTATTCACATATATACCAAAATTTCATATTTTAAATTCTGGGATTTACATACATGATACCCACCTTCCTTTTCTGTGGGTTTTAAAGTGACATAAAGATCATGTCTTAAAAGAAGATTTTAAAACGTTATGATTATGAAATGAAACCCATTCCTTTTATGCTATATGGGTTGTTTATGAAATGATTTATGATGATATATGTGGATCACATGATAATAAAGACATGTCAAGGGTGCGCCCTGATATCGCTCCAATGCATTGTGTAAAGACGTAATCTCTAGAGATTACTATTTTTAAGGACGCCTTGGTGAATAACCTTGGTAATGTTTAATGACACCTTGGGGACGGACCTTGGTGAAGCAGAAATGATTGTCAATATTAAATATTGTAGCAACATCTTCAAGTTATGAAAAACGTTATTTTTATTATGATATTCCTCATGATTTTTTTCTCATGCCTTAAAGTTATTTTTCATGACATCGTTGATGTATCTCAAGTTCGCATGTTAAATGTTTCCCCTTGTTTCCCTTACTGGGCCTTCTGCTCACCCTTTCTTTTGATGTATGTCCCCAGGTTATGAGATGCAGTAATTAACCTAGGATGAACATAAGGAGAATCCTTTCAAGTGTTAAAGAAGAATGTTTTATGTTTTCATGTTTTAAGTTTCTGGTTTCCAAGACAATAAACCTTAAAGATCCTCGGTTTTGTAAAATGTAATGAAATTTTATGTGATAAAAAGGCGGGATACTATAGTTGGTCTCAAAGGATGGTTTAGTTATTTGTGTAAATTAGGATATGAAAACTTTAAGAAGAACCCTATATAAAAGTTTAAATATAAGAAAACTTCCTGGTATTTTGGTGAGTATTGAGTAAGGGGTTGCCAAGCAAATACATCTTTGTCTAGATACAAGCAGGTAGAGGTTTCTCTGGCATAGATGTACATAGGGGTAAAACCCGAAAACACCGCTTTGAGCTAGACTTGAACGGGAACTGGTACACGACAACGAGCCTTGCTTCACTCTTGGTTATGACACTCCTGGGGGATATGATTTGGTAAATTCATAAGCTTAGTATGAACCATTATTAAAGGAACAAAGATAAAATAAAATAAAGATTCACATAATAATATATTATCATGGATAACCTAGATTGGGACCTAGGGGATCACAAGTTAGGGTATACTTTTCTTCTACAAGTTTATCCTTCTATGCTTTAAGTTTCCTTTTAATGATTATTGGCTAAGTATTTAAGCCCCTAATTGTACTTTCTTTCCTTAGTTAATGGCGGGAAATGGAAGAACATGTCCCAACAACCAATGTGATAGGAAATGTGACAATTTCCGTATTAATATGATAGAGATGATTAGGGGATTAAAAGATTATTATTATTTTGGAAGATATTCACTATTTTGCGAACCCTATTTGATCGAGATAAATAGATTACTACGGTATTTTCTTTGAGGAGTAAAGGTTGAATTATATTTTAAATAATCGATGAATTTAAGGTGAACTTATGGTATTATAGGCTACTTATGGAAATGATTGACCTATCTTGGGGAAAATATGTTTATGTTAGTTACTTTTGTTATAAGATGTTAGGAGTGGTTGATGTTTTTTGGATATGAACAATAAAGTTTATCTTGGAAGACTATGTTATCATGTCCTTCTTGTATTTGGGTTTCAATCTTAGTTTGGGTTATTTTGAGGAATTTTAAGGACAGTTATTTATGGAATGGTCTATGATGAACTCTGGGTAGTACTGTGGAACTTTGAAGATTTAAAAGTAGTTTCCCCTCCTATGGGATTCTTTCTTTTTGAAGAGTTGTTTTATCTTACACTTTCTGTTTTTAGGATAAATGTTTAAAGATGGATAGTTTTTCTTTTGTGGAATACGTGATTCTCTAAAATATTATTCTTGTTCTTTTGATGAGACAAAGTGTTTTTTAATGCTCATCGTTTGGAGAAAAGATTAGTTTTGGTAGAAACTTATTAAAGGATTAAACTCTAATTGAAGGTAGGTATATTTCCTTATGTTTTTATTCTATGTAGTAAATGAATTCCTCAAAACTATGAAAAGGAATATAAAACAAAAAACATTGTCTCTTAACGTTTCCTACTAGGAAATCAAATACCGTTTAACCCATCATAAGTTTGTGATTTTCTTGTTGTTAACTTTCTCCTAATCATGTTTTCTATCACTCTCCCTTAGAACGTGACCCTTTTTTCCTCCATATATATGTTTTCCTACATCGGATCCAAGTGTGGGTTAACTCAGGTGACCTTTTTACTTCCCTTTCTTTCTTTTAAAGTAATAGTTTTACTGACTCCTTTTCCGGTGTGGGACTTTCAATGAAATTTCAAAACCTAGTTTTAAAAATTGCGAGGACGAAATTTCTTAAGGGGGGAAGATTGTAACGACCCGAAATTTTGAATAAATCTTGTTTCCTAATTTTGTATGTTATTTTATTTTATTTTTATACGCAAAAAAACTGTTTCATTGGATAACATGAGTATAATTAAAATGAGACTGTTGGGATTTGACTGTTATATGACCATTGGTCAATATAACCTCTTGAAACTAAACATTTTGATATTTGTCTCTAAATACAAGTGATCTTGGTTAATTAATATAGAAAGAAGATTTGATGGCCTCACCCAGTAGTCTTGGACCGATCGAAGCTCATCTAACAGAACTTGGGAAGGAGGTAGCACCACTGGGCTTTGCTCTGGATCAAACCCAATCCGAACTTCATCGTGTGAATCTAGAATGGAATCGCCTTCGCGAGAAGTTCAAACTAATAGAAATTACTACTCATGCGATGTTGGCCGAGCCTCCCTTGGATTCTCTCACCATAGCACACCTTACACTTAGGTCCTATGCTAGTGAGATAAAGGTCTATGTAAGGAGACCGTAACTGCCTTGTGTAATACTTTGTTTTAAATTAAAATTTTGATTTCTTCTTATGATGAAGTTTATGAATTTTCAAATGTCTGGATAAATATAGTATGCATATTTTTGGTGAATTTTAGAGAAAGGCTATTTTAAAAAATGTTTATTTAAACCTTAAATAATTAAAAATGTGTAATGATTTTCAAAAAATGGTCTTGTACAATTATGTTCAGTACGAAATTTAGAGTCTAATAAGATCAACTTAATTTTTGATGAATAGTAAATTATGAATAGTGATTTTATTCTTAGGATTAGTAATGTGACCAAATGGATTAGTAATCTCCCTTAAATAAAGAATTAATATAATCTAGGCACCTTGATTAAGTAATGTGATTTAATAAAATGGTTAAATAACGGTTTCATAAATTCTTAGTCAAGTATTAGTTTTTTCAGGTGAATAGTGTTTTCAAATTAAAAATTTAATTAAAAATATTTAGAAAATTATTTTTATAAAATGGATTTCTTTTTTGAACTCAGAGCATTGATATTATGTTAAGGTGATTTTTGGGGATTTTTCGGACAAAAATGAATTTTCGCTGAATAGTGTATTTATTTAAAAATTAAATTAAAAATTTCTAGAAAATTATTTTTATAAAATGGAGTTCATTTTTGAAATCAGAGCATCGATATTTTGTTAAGGTGAAATTTTGGGATTTTTCTGAGAAAGTTGAATTTTCGATGAATAGTGAAAATACAGTTTTTAAGTTACGGGTGTTTAATGACATCATTAAATGATGTATTAAGTATGTAATCAATATGGTCGACATATGAATAGTATGATAAGGTATGAGGTGTCCGAATTGGCCAATACCATGGGAAAATACCATGGGAAAGCCCATGGTTTTTCCAAAACCACTAATGAGGTGTCCCTTGGCCATTAATGCATTGTCCCCTCACTTTCCCTATAAATACCAAGCCATCCTCTCGTCCATTCGACTCGAAACTCTCCCCCAACGAAGATCCGGTCCCATTACCTCCCAAGGAGTCCTTCCAAGGTTCCCCCAAGCCATAAAGGTCCCAACCTTTGAGTTTTAAGAGTTACCTTTTAAGGTAAGAGATCCTACCTCTCTCTTTCTTTTCAAGTAATCTCTTTTATGTCATTTCTTTTATGCACCATGCTCTTATGTTGGAGGGGGTTATTTTATATTCATACAACTGTATTTTTCATGTTCATATGATGATAGAACCCCTATTTCTCTCATCATTTCATTTTAATAATGTTAAAGTGGCACCGTTAGGCTGCCGAATTTTTAAGGGATTCTTTCACCCTTCTCAAGTTCTATTTTCATGTCAAGTATTTTAAGTTCCTTTTTATTTTGTTGGGGTATTATATCTAAATATATCATTCTGATCTTTTATTCTTATATGATGAGGGACCCTATTTTATCTCTTCAATTCAGTATTTTGATGTTTAGGTGACGCCGTTAGGATGCCGAATTTTTAAGGGATTCATTCACCTTTCTCATTTTTCAAAGTTCACTACAACAAATGCCGGTCCTAGCGGCGGTTTTTTTCTGGTTTAGCGGCGGTTTAAACCGCCACTATATCGTGTGGCGGTGGTTTAAAAAAACCGTTGCTAAGTTTGGCGTCGACAATCTATTAGTGGCGGTTTTTTCGATTCCGCGGCGGTTTTAGAAATGTGTCATAGGTCCGTCATTTAGCGGCGGTTTCTCTTCATTTAGCGGTGGTTATATGGGTATCTTATTCGCGGCGGTTTTAACCGCCGCTAAATTCAGGCGTTTGACGCGCCTATTCTGCAGCGGTGAATACCGCCGCTAAATATCAACATAATATATTTAGCGGCGGTTATAACCGCCGCTAAATGATTCCCGGTTATTTAGCGGCGGTTAAAACCGCCGCTAAATGCTCACAGGTATGGCATTAGCGGCGGTTAAAACCGCCGCTAAATGTTGAACTGGAAAAAAAAATATGTTGGATCTGCTCCACCACTGCACTAAATTTTCCAAAACCACAGCCACATCTCACCCATCAGCCCCACATAATATCACATCCACACATATTTGTAATGTACAACAGCTTACAACATTATTACATCATTACCATTTCATATTCCATCACTAAAAGAATACTACCACAAACCACTACACACAAAAACCAACATCCTCATAATAGTGACCATAACATCTCTTACCATAATAAAAACCAACATTAAAAACACCATCGCTCATAAACAAAACCACACCATAACAAGAAACATGTATCTCACTATGAGAACCAAATTCACCCATAACACGTCCACAATTAAAAACAAATTGTGAAACCAAACTTGTTGGTTCCATCATACTTCAAACCCCTTAAATCCCACACAAAAAAAGATTAACAACAGACAACCAAATGTACACAAGAATATATTTCAAGATATATGAAGACAATTTCACATTAATTCATCGTCTCATGTGGTTGTTTTTTCATAATTATCAAAATTTTCAATGTAATTGATTCTTATCAAAATATACCTATTATTCCTTTTTCGATGGATGAGTTAAAATAATCATCCAAAAGAAGATTTTATAAATAGACAAATAATACATTTAGGAATCACAAGGAAGAAGAGAATGATACTGTGGAATAATAATGAAACACCAAATATCTAGTAACCATATTTGAAATCACGGATCACGTAAAATCCATTTCAAAATAAATTAGTTATTGTTTCTTTGATTTATCTCAATTACCCACCCACATGGAGAAAACCACGATAATTTCATAAATGGTAAAATCAATAGAGATTAAGGACACCCTAATAGAATATACTATAATTATTTCTACACAAAAAATGGAAATGATAAGGAGATGTAATAGCCTATATATACCAAGGTAATGCTTTGATCAGTAACACAACCCATTTAGAGAATGGAGGAATAAGGGAGGGGGACTAAAAACAACATCAAACTTCACATCACGGTGCAATCAAATGAAGAATGGTAGTAAAGAACATACCTAGAATTGCATGTTTGGGGAGTCCATGTCCCATATAGTGGATCTAAAAAATTAAAACCATATCTAAGGATTGATGAAACAAGATAAAAACAAGTTAATACATAATATAGAAGGAGTCCCCTAATTTAAGATTCAAAATTTAATTTACCAAACGTTATTGGGTTGTTATGTTTGTCAAAATTCCATTCTTTTGTATCATCAAATTTGGTTTCATTTAAATGATGGGTAATTGACCATTTAAAACCATGAATCATGATTATTTCAGTAATGTTGGGATACATGGATGATATTGTGAATTATTTTTATCAGTGGTTAGAGCTCCAACTGATATAACACCTCACCAATGTTCACCAAAACCTAAAAAATCCAGAACAACCTAGGAGAATCCACACTCCCTCACACAAAATATGCCTACACCATCATGGAAACAACCTCAAGAACACATGATCTTTAAAATATAACTACATGGGTCTACATCTATATTATACAGTGGTATTGAAATGATCCTGATCTTCTTTTATATTTTCTATAACTATTAGGATATTTTAAGTCATACATTACACCACACTAGAAAAATATTTTTTTATTCCCTTACATAGACACATCACAATGTAAAAGTATACAACATCCAACACAACTCATAGAATATATACACAAAAACAGATGAATGATGTATATTTTTATCGGAAAACAAAAAAAAATTGGTGTTTTATTCACCCATAATGAAACTAGGTCAAAATTAATGTTCCCAAAAAATCCCACAACTTATTGAAATTCAATTCCAGATTTCCATCGATTAGGGGATTGAAAGTCATTTTAAAGAGAGTTTAGGTAATGGATGGATTCCATATTCCTCCCAATAATGATGATATGAAATAGGAATTACATTCTAAACAATTAATTATGGTATCATGGGGAGTCCTAAAACCTCATCCATGTACAATCATTCTTAATAATGTATTTAACTGGACTCCTTGATTTCTATATAATGTTATGAAATCATTATTCAATATATGATCACATATCCTCCCTAATATTGGGGATACATTGTGACCATCACAATATTTGACCCTCCACCAAAAGGATTTAATGATTGTATACATAAGGAAACATGATAAATCAAGAAAATGTTAGGACATGGAAATGTTTGGTGGAAACTATGTGTCATAAATGTTACATATACAAACCAATTGTTATCATACTTGTTCAACACATCAACAATACTACTACTCATCATCTGATACTGCATCGTCACCCTCTCCACCTTCATCTCCACCACCTGCTGCCACCTGTAAGAACATTATATTGAAAATTAAATATTGTTGCATAAAACCAATAAAAGTTTTCAAACTAAATGATTTTGATTTTTTTGTGATTTACCTGCTCACCACTACCCGATGCACTACCACCGGGGGCATATCTGCTCATATGCTGACGTATTTCAAGCAACTCTTTCTGCAAATCAGATATCTGATTCCCCTGCTGGTGAACTGTGTTTCGTAGAGCAGACATCTCCCTCTGAGCATCTTCAGGTATGAAATGACTATAACCAGGAGTAGATGAGGCCGAAATCCCTGATGGCATGCGAAATACCTCAGATGGTACGGGTCCCAAACCCATCCCGCACACTCTACCAGGATGCTCCTTCCCAAGGACTTTACCAACCGGGTCATCCTGGGAGACTGAGTAGTATTTCCCAGGATTGGCATCCCATATTTCTTTAATTTTTACCTATAAATCAAATATCAATATATATTAACACAGTAAAAACTGATATTAAGTTATTATAATAAATAATTGACCTCATACCCCAACTTCTCTGGAAGGTTCATTAACAAAACTTCCATCTGTTTTTTTATGAACATCCAGCCACAGTTCTGTTCGGGATGCTTCATGCCCTAAACTCTGTGACTGCATTAAACAAAGATAAATCATCAATCAAATATGTTAAATAGATAATATTATCTTATAAATATTTAAACTAATTAAAAGATTACCAATGACATTCGGCTTCTTGAAAAGCTTTTTGAACCCGCAGTGTGCGGGATTACCTGCTTCGCCCGATTTGAAGCATTCTTTCTTGAGAGATCCAGAAATAAATAAAATTCAATTTAACAGTATTGTATTCAATGTCTATCTCCTCTTCATGTACATGTATAAATGTAAAATGAGGATAATATAATAATATATATTTCAATACCATCCGCTTCTCATCACGATGTCTATCGACAAAAACCTTCCACTGTTCTTTCGGTACCCCACTGGGTATCTTCTCATACATCTGCTGCACGGTCAACGAAGAATCGTTGACATCACACCACAACCTCCATTTGAAATCTTTCCATTTTTTTCCAAGATTTTTCAATGTCCACTTCCGTGCTATCACATCAGCAACGGTAAAGTGGAAGAACATCTGTATACAGAAATTCATTTTGAATATATTAGTAAAATGACATTCAATTAAACCATAAAGTAATAAAATTACCTTTATCTGAGAATCATAAACTTAATTTTTCCAGTTTGGAGGCATATGCCTCCAATCATCATACGAAATAGGCAGGGAAACGGGCTCCGCTGCCAGCTGACCTATAATCTGACCAAGTAAACCTGCGGCGTCATCCGTCGGGACCCCATAAGAATCAAATGGCACCACTATCTTCTTGCCATGCATGTTCCAAACATCAGAACTTTTTATGTCTCTTTCCACGGTTTCATTGTCTTCATCTGCAATGAGCAAACAATTACTATAAACAAAATGCAATAAATTTATTTAATTAAAATTTCTACCTATGACTGCGACCCTCCAGAATGTCCGTGATGAACTGGAGGGGGCGTGTCGCTGCCCCGCAGCTGATGCTCCTATAGGGGGAGGCGATGACTCATCCTCTAATGAGGGATCCACTGATGGTGTCAAAGATGGTGCAGGGGGAGATGATGTCGTGGGGACAGACGGATCGTCATCTGTCGCAGAAGAAGAAGGAATAGTGTACCGCTTCTTCCTTGGCATTCCTGTCATTTAATCAAATAAAATTAAGTTCAGAATATATATTTCAAAAAATTTATGCAGAAAAAAAATTAAAAATGATAATAGATGCCCAGTATTAACAAACAAAATATATATAACAATGATAATGAATGACTACAGAAATGAAACAAGTAGTTGCTGAATGAATAAATAATTGTACATACAATCATTTTCCCCTTCAATCATGTCGGTTTCCTGCTCCATTTCTTCATCCACTTCATTCATCCCTGCTAGACCAATATTTTCAATATCATGATGGACAAATAATTCTGCTTCCTGTTGTTGATGAAATTCAGTTGCAGAGGTCAAATCTTCCACTTCATCACCCATATCATACAAATCTCTTTGTATTACGTGAGTAACTACACTCCACCCTTCATTGACAACATCATTCACATAATATACCATTTTTTCCTGTGATTCTAAGATATATGGATCATGCAGTTCACGATCACCAACATCCATCAAGCGAGAGAAGTTTACAGAAGTAAATTGCAAGGAATCTCTTTTAACACCTATGATAAAATCGACCCATTTTCATTTGAATAAAACAACAGAAAAATGCCCGTGGTAGTTTAATTCAATAATATCATGCAGCTTTCCATAGTATTCCACTTTAGAAAATGTAAAAATACCACTATTCTGTGTTTTCAAACCCACTTCTCGATCGACTGTACGAAATCTAAAACCATTCACATTGTAAGCGTTGAACTTTCTAACTTGTTTTATAGGACCTCTAGCAAGAAACTTCAAATCTTCTGAAAAGTCAGCTCGAGTATCAGTATTCATGATCTGAAAAAATATATATAATTTAATAGATTTGCAAATTGTATGTGTCAAAGTAATATTCGTATTTATTGCAATATTTATAAACTTACACGTCGTGCAAACTATTCTACCAGCTCTTTATTCACAGCATTCGTTATATCTTTTTCATTTCATATTCGGCTTCTCATTTGTCTCTTTGTTTGTATCCTCAACTCTTCAATAAATGGATCTGCAATTTCACTATTCAGAAGCACATATCTATGTGCCTGTAATAATTCCAATTCTGTTAGTGTCGCGTATGAGGTCCTCCCAACTGATCGGCCAATAGCCGGAAATATTTTTGATTTCTGATGCATTTGTGATTGAGTTGATGTATCGTCAACACGTCCAACTCGAGTAAATATTGTCTCAATATCATCCAAATATCTGGAACAAAAGGTGAGACACTCCTCGGCCAAATAGCCTTCAGCAATAAAGCCTTCTGGTTGAGCTTTATTTCTCACGTATGCTTTCAAATGCCCAAGATATATGTGAAAAATAATAATAATATTATGCATTTATTTAAATGCCAAATTTTTTTTACTTAACTGGAAACATATAAATAAAATACCTCTCAATTGGATACATCCATCGATAATGAACGGGGCCTCCTAATTTTGCTTCGTCAACCAAATGCACAGTTAAATGCATCATGACAGTAAAAAATGATGGAGGGAAGATCATCTCCATTGCACAAAGGGTCAATACAAACCTCTCCTGTAGGTTGTCAAGCTGAAATGGATGTAGAGCTTTCTCACATAACTGTCTGAAAAATGTGCAGAAATGGAGTACAACAGTAGTAACTTTTTCAGGTAATAATGTACGCAATGCCAATGGTAGTAAATGTTGTAACAAAACATGTGAATCGTGACTTTTCAATCCATATAACTTACGATTCTTCAAGTCAACACACCTCGAGATGTTACTCGAATACCCATCAGATACCTTCACATTCTTTAAAATTTGAAGGAACGTATCTTTATCCCTATTTTTCAATGAAAAAATGGCCGGAGCATACTTTTCATTCTCATCTGGCCAGAGATCACGTTTTATGTTCATTACTTGTAAGTCTTTGCGATCATTGAGATGATCCTTCGACTTTCCATGCTCATTAAGTAATGTGAAAATCAAATTATCACATACATTCTTCTCAATATGCATCACATCAAGATTGTGGCGCAAAGAATTAAATTCCCAATACGGAAGTTTGAAGAATATACTTTTTTTCTTCCATTGTTGCGTTCTGATTTCACTTGACGATGCACTTCACACTCGTTTTCTGCTATCATTCAAATGATGAACCTTCCCAAATTCTGTTTTAACATTTTCAAGCTGTGTCAATATTTCAGAACCGGTTAACAACTTTGGAGGTGGTCTACGATCAATGCAACCATTAAATTTTGATTTGTTCAGCCGAAATCTATGAGATGCATCAAGAAATCTTCGATGGCACAAGGAGCACCATTTTCTACTGTGAGGTAGCCGTTTGTGCTCGAAATCAAAGTTACAAACGGGACAAGCCAAACCCGTATACGTTTTCCAACCAGATAAATTCTCAAGCCCAGGAAAGTCACTAATGGTCCACATTAAAGCAGCATGCATTTTAAACATTTTTTTAGAAGAAACATCAAATGTCTCAACACCATTGCTCCATAACTCCTGCAATTCTTCAATCAAAGGCTGCAGGTATACATCAATATCATTTCCAGGCATTTGTTTTCCAGGAATAATCATCGAAATGATAAAAGATGTTTGTTGCATACACATCCACGGAGGCAGATTATAAGGGATCAAAACAACTGGCCAAATGCTATAACTCGTACTCAAAGTCCCAAATGGGTTGAATCCATCGGCAGCCAATCCCAATCGAACATTCCTAGGATCAGCTGAGAAATCTGGATGTAATGAATCAAATGTCTTCCATGATTGGGAATCTCGTGGATGTCTCATTAACCCATCATTGTTATTATCTACAGTATGCCACTTCATGTGTTCGGCGGTTTTTGATGACATGAATAATCTTTGCAATCGAGGCTTCAAAGGAAAGTAACCCAAAACTTTTGCAGGTGTGTTCCTTTTCTTCTTCTCCGTGAAATTATGTTCAGTCATACTTCCAACATCACCCTTTGACTGCCATCTAGAAGAAGAACATTTCTTACAATTCTGTCTACTTGAATCCTCTCCCCAGTAAAGCATACAATCATTGGGACACGCATGTATTTTTGTATAATTCAGACCAAGCTTGTTAACAACTTTTTTCATATCATAAAACCATTCTGGGATTTTTTCTTCAGGAAATGCATCACGAATCAATTCCAATAACATGGACATTGCCTTATTTGTAATTCCACATAGACATTTGATATGGTACAACTTCAGTAGAAATGAAAGCTTTGAATATTTCAAACACCCACTATACAACTCTTGATTTCCGTCGTCAACTAAATCATGAAATGCATTTTCCTCACTGAAGTTTTCCCTTAAATTTGGCTCCACAGAATCAAGAGGATCCAATGATATGTTACAATCTTGATCTTCTTGTGTTACAGTCTCAGAAACATCACTTGTCACGTTGCAATTTGTAGCACCCTCTTCTGGTTGTTCTGATATGTTTTGATGCTCATACTGGTGTCTTGCAGTGCCGAATGCATCATTTATGAGGTTTTTCATTTCATTTTCCATTGTCGAAGAACATGGGACCTCATTCTGTGGATTAACATCAGTCCTCAATCTTTCTGTATTGTTTGATTCTCCATGCCAAATCCAACACAAATATTGCTCAGGGAATTTCTTCAGTATTAAATGTTCATAAACTTCATCTCTCTTCAACCATGTTCTAAATTTACATTTAGGACATGGACATCTTATTCTCCCTTCAACGGATCGATTAGAAATTGCAAAATCTAAAAACCCATTCAAACCCTTAACATATTGAGGTGTGTTCCTCGGTAATGTGATCCATCTTTTATCCATGTATATCACAATGTGCCTACACAAAATATACGATAGTGTAAGATTACAGAAACATAATATAATAAAGATGAACCATTGACCATAAAGTATTCATAATATAATAAAGATGATTCATTGACCACATTTACCATTTCAGACCAACTCAACAAGTCTGGTCCATAGGAGACAGCGTCAACACCTCATTGAGGAGCAATAATAATATCGGGATACACACTTATCATAACACCATCGATCACACATTTATGTTGCCTCAAACAACACCCCATTGATGTGTGATCGAAACTGATCATAATGCATTTTAAATCAAGTTAACTACATTCACTGAAACCATTTTCACAATGGGTAATGTTTGTTTTATTGTTCTAGGGAAATCTAAATGGCCACATTTAAGTTTTGGGGTTCATCTTGTGATGGAAGCATGAGACATGGTGTTTGAATTTCTTGAATAAATTAGTGATAATGACCCTCCTAAGGTGGAGATAATTATGTTAGTCATGGAAATGTGGAGAAAACTGTAGAGTGGATGTGGAGGAATCCAAGTTCCAAATAGAAACCTATAAGAGACATGTTTGGGGGTTCTTAGGGAAGGCCAGGTGGAACTTGGATATGGTGTGTGAGATAAATTAAGTAGGCCACCACTAATGGTTTCTAATGAATAATCTAGTCCATGAATATAAAACAAACAATAGTTGTTGTACCCCTCTCTCTTGGATTTTAATGATCACAATCACTCTATTTGTGTTCTAACTTGTTTTCAAGTGTTTTTGATGTTAGGAAAAAGATTTCCTAGGAGCTCGCCCAAGAAAGCTGAAAATGGATTGACTGAGTCTACCGGCCAACCGGTGGATTTCCACCGGCCAGCCGGTGGTCTCTGGCAGAAGCATTGGCTTCTGTCCAGAGCCACCGGTCCGCCGGTGTGAGACCCCCGGCCAGCCGGTTCCTACCCATCGGCCAGCCGGAGGAGCCAGGCAGTAGGCTTTCCCACTGCCTGGTGTCACCGGCCAGCCGGTGGATGACCACCGGCCAGCTAGTGAGACACCACCGGCCAACCGGTGTGCCCAGTCAATCCTTCTGGTGCATCCTAAACTGCGGAAAGTACTAATTATGGGTGTCATTTTTCATTGCTACGATCATGTGCTTACCACTTTGGTCGGACGTAGCATCATGGATACTTTAGTTCTTCCTCAAGATAAAAAGCACTTTAGCTGTAATGGTAAAATCTATATTTTCTGCAAAGGATTACAGTGATCCTTTGGCACTTCATCTGATTTATGAGAGATGGAATGAAGCTGAAAAGAAAGGATCAGTGTATGAGTATTGCTGGGAAAAAGTTCATCATGTGGAAACTTTAAAGACAATTCATGCTATTCAAAAGTAATATTTTAGAAATGCTGGACTGTTGGATAGAAATGTGGGCTAGTCACATGATCTTCGATAAAGCCTGTATGGTTTTTTAAGTCATGCTATAACCATGAGGAATGGGTTATCCATTTCCACTTGATTTATTCTCCCCCATTCCTTATTTTTTCATTGAATTTACCCCACCTCTTGTAAATCATGTTTAGGGAACACAATAACTACTAACTGGGATCTGATCGTATTACTTGAGCTGGATAGGCACTTTTTCAACCTTTTGTGTCCTAAAAACCCTGGACACCCCAAAAACTGTTCATACATCCAGTAAACATTTTGATATCCCAAAATTATCTATTTAAAGTAAAATTGAAATGAGAAAGTACCTGAAAAAATCATAGAATATCATACCCTCCCTAACATGAAATGTCTTAGCTTTGAGCCACATTTCAAAGTATCACTAAGCTTTGTCAGAAAAGAGATTGAACCACTATGCCTACATATTCATCTCCCCTCCCATGTCTCTTCTTTAATGGTACTATATAGTAATAAAAGCTTTGTTAAAAAAGAGATTGGACCACTATGCCTACATATTCATCTCCCCTCCCATGTCTCTTCTTTAATGGTACTATGTAGTAATAAAACTAGAACAAAAGGTACAATACTACCTTGCAAAACCATCCCATTGTGATCCATAAAATGAACTAGATTCTCTTAATGGATGATTCGGCCTCCAACAAAAATTCATCCACATGGACTCTATAGAGAAGTCTAGGAAACATCACCTAAAATGAAACATAAAGAAATAATTCACATAAAGTCATACCATCATGGAATATCCAATATAGTCCCCATCGGCCCGATCCTCTTCACAACACATTACTCAAAACGCTTGACACCATATTACGATTTTTTCAAAACATTGTCTCTAAACAAAAAATCACACGATAGAAAACTCACTTTGAAATCATGCTTTACACATTAAAACACATTTTAAATGTTTAGGATAATTTCTATCAACCCCATTGGGAGATACATTCCGAGAAATAAAACCAATAATATATATAAAAATATATACAATATTCAATTGATAAAATAATGAATAATAGATTAAAAAACATCCATGCTATCATGGAATTCAAATAATGGTAACATGAATATGGAAACTACCTAAAACTCAAGCCATGCTAAAATAGATGATGGAATCTCAAATTTTAATATTTTCAAATGCACACATATTCACCTTAACTTATATGTAATGATACCTAGTCCATATATACATATTAACGTGTACAAATATGTATAAGGGATCTATACATATTTGACTATACTTTCATATACCCCTTTTCAATGATACACATATTCATTTTCATATACACATATAAGCACATATAGCCCCATGATATATATTAATACTTTCAAGGTTGAATATATATAAATGGAGAACTTATATATAGATTCTTAATTATGAATACACATGTAATCCTTTGATGATGACAACTCAAACCTGCCAAAATGAAGACCAAAACACACTACAACGATATTTGGAATATAAAAATCAAAATATCCCTAATTAAAATGTGGAAAAAATAAAAATTATATACAAATAAACCTGAAAATTATGGTGGGAGGACTGAAATTATGGTGCGGGGGTTTCCGGAGGGCGCGGGGGGTGTGGCGGTCGCCGGAGGGCGCGGGGGGCGCGAGGGGCGCGGGGGCGCGGGGGTCACCGGCGGTCGAGGGGGGGGGGTGCAGGGTTCGCCGGGGGGCTCGGCGGCCGCGGGGGTCGCCGGAGGGCACGGGTGTCACCGGAGGTAGCGGGAGGGGGATCAGGGGAAGAGGGGAGGGTTTGTGAGGGGGATTAGGGAAGAGGGGTACGCGATAGGGGAGGGGAAAGCATCGCAGATTATCAAAATAGATTGGGTTTTGCGGCGGTTTTTAACAAACCACCGCGAAATCTTTCACTGATAACGTTTCGCGGCGGTTTTGTGAACCGCCGCCACAAAACCGCCGCTAAACACTGTTTATGTTGTAGTGGTTCTACATTCATGTCAATTCTTTCAAGTTCCTTTTTATTATGTTGGGGTATGATCTCTATATCTATCATACTGATATTTTATGTTAATATGATGAGAGACCCTATTTTATCTCATCAATTCATTTTTGTTGAAGTTTAGGTGACACCGTTAGGCTGCCCAATTTTTAAGGGATTCGTTCACCTTTCTCATTTTTCAAAGTTCTATTTTCATGTCAAGTATTTCAAGTTCCTTTTTATTTTTTTGGGGTACGATCTATAAATCTATCATACTGATCTTTTATGTTCATATGATGAGATACCCTATTTTATCTCTTCAATTTAGTATTTTGAAGTTTAGGTGACGCCGTTAGGCTGCCGAATTTTTAAGGGATTCATTCACCTTTCTCATTTTTCAAAGTTCTACTTTCATGTAAAGTCTTTCAAGTTCCTTTATATTTTGTTGGGGTATGATCTATATATCTATCATACTGATCTTTTATGTTCATATGATGATAGAACCTATTTGATCTCGTCAATTCATTTTTGTTGAAGTTTAGGTGATGTCGTTAGGCTGCCGAATTTTTAAGGGATTCATTCACCTTTCTCATTTTTCAATGTTCTACTTTCATGAAAAGTCTTTCAAGTTACTTTTTATTATTTTGGGTTATTATATCTATATCTATCATACTGCTATTTTATGTTCATATGATGAGAGACCCTATTTTATCTTGTCAATTCATTTTTTTTAGTTTAAGTGACGTCGTTAGACTGCCGAATTTTCATAAGAGAAATCTTATTTTTTTCTTCCTTTCATGTTCTTCATTTCATATGTTATATCTTTCAAATTTCATTAACATATTCTTAAATCCTTTATATTCCGTCCCTCTACTGTTTTATGGGTCATTTATTAATGTTTGAATCATGTCCCCTCTCTTTTCAATGTTTTCTAAAACCTCGAAACATAGTTGTTATGCTGCAGAATTTCCGTCTCAAAATGTCTCTCTCTTTTTCTAAAGTTTTTTTATTTTATTAAGTGAATACTCAAATCTCTATCTTCTCTATGGGTATTCACATATATACCAAAATGTTCTATTTTAAATTCTGGGATACATGAGACCTACCTTTTTTTCTGTGGGTTTTAAAGTGACATAAAGATCATATCTTTAAAGAAGATTTTAAAACGTTATGATTATGAAATGAAACACATTCCTTTTATGATATATGGGTTGTTTATGAAATTATTTATGATGATATATGTGTCTCACATGATAATAAATACATTTCAAGGTTTCTCCCTGATATCACTCCAATGCATTGGGTAAAGATGTAATCTCTAGAGATGACTATTTTTAACGACACCTTGGTGAATAACCTTGGTAATGTTTAATGAAACCTTGGGGACGGACCTTGGTGAAGCAGAAATTATTGTCAATATTAAATGTTGTAGCAACATCTTCAAGTTATGAAAAACGTTATTTTTATTATGATATGCCTCATGATTTTTTTCTCATGCCTTAAAGTTCTTTTTCATGACATTGTTGATGTATCTCAAGTTCACATGTTAAATGTTTCCCCTTGTTTCCCTTACTGGGCCTTCTGCTCACCCTTTCTTTTTATGTATTCCCCCAAGTTATGAGATGCAGTAATGAACCTAGGATGAACATAAGGAGAATCCTTTCAAGTGTTTAAGAAGAATGTTTTATTTTTTCATGTTTTAAGTTTCTAGTTTCCAAGACAGTAAACCTTAAAGATCCTCGGTTTTGTAAAATGTAATGAAAGTTTATGTGATAAAAAGGCGGGATGCTATAGTTGGTATCAAAGGATGGTTTAGTTATTTGTGTAAATTATGATATGAAAACTTTAGGAAGAAACCTATATAAAAGTTTAACTATAGGAAAACTTCCTGGTATTTTGGTGTGTATTGAGTAAGGGGTTGCCAAGCAAATACATCCTTGTCTGGATACGAGAAGGTATAGGTGGCTCTGGCACAGATGTACATAGGGGTAAAACCCGAAAACACCGCTTTGAGCTAGACTCGAACGGGAACTAGTACACGACAACGGGCCTTGCTGCACTCTTGGTTACGACACTCCTGGGGGATATGATTTGGTAAATTCATAAACTTAGTATGAACCATTTTTAAAGGAACAAAGATAAAATAAAATAAAGATTCACATAAGAATATATTATCATGGATAACCTAGATTGGGACATAGGGGATCACAAGTTAGGGTATACTTTTCTTCTACAAGTTTATCCTTCTATGCTTTAAGTTTCCTTTTAATGGTTATTGGCTGAGTATTTAAGCCCCTAATTGTACTTTCTTTCCTTAGTTAATGGCAGGAAATGGAAGAACATGTCCCAACAACAAATGTGATAGGAAATGTGATGGTTTCCATATTAATATGATAGATATGATTAGGGCATTAAAAGATGGTTATTATTTTGGAAGACGTTCACTATTTTGGGAACCCTATTTGATCGAGGTAAATAGATTACTACGGTATTTTATTTTAGGAGTAAAGGTTGAATTATATTTTAAAGAATTGATGAATTTAAGGTGAACTTATGGTATTATAGGCTACTTATGGAAATGATTGACCTATCTTGGGGAAAATATGTTTAGGTTAGTTACTTTTTTTATAAGATGTTAGGAGTGGTTGATGTTGTTTGGATATGAACAATAAAGTTTATCTTGGAAGACTATGTTATCAAGTCCTTCTTGTATTTGGGTTTCAATCTTAGTTTGGGTTATTTTGAGTAATTTTAAGGACATTTATTTATGGAATGGTCTATGATGAACTCTGGGTAGTACTGTGGAACATTGAAGATTTAAAAGTAGTTTCCCTTCCTATGGGATTCTTTCTTTTTGAAGAGTTCTTTTCTCTTACCCTTTCTATTTTTGGGATAAAATTTTAAAGATAGATAGTTTGTCTTTTGTGGAATACGTGATTCTCTAGAAGATTATTCTTGTTCTTTTGATGAGACCAAGTGTTTTTTAATGCTCATCGTTTGGAGAAAAGATTAGTTTTGGTAGAAACTTATTAAAGGATTAAACTCTAATTGAAGGTAGTAATATTTCCTTATTTTTTTATTCTATGTAGTAAATGAATTCCTCAAAACTATGAAAAGGAACATAAAACAAAAAACATTGTCTCTTAACGTTTCCTACTAGGAAATAAAATACCATTTAACCCATCATAAGTTTGTGATTTTCTTATTGTTAACTTTCTCCTAATCATGTTTTCTATCACTCTCCCTTAGAACATGACCCTTTTTTCCTCCATGTCTATGTTTTCCTATACGGGATCCTAGTGTGGGTTTACTCAGGTGACCTTTTTACTTCCCTTTCTTTCTTTTAAAGTAATAGTTTTACTGACTCCTTTTCTGGTGTGGGACTTTCAATGAAATTTCAAAACCCAGTTTTAAAAATTGCGAGGACGAAATTTCTTAAGGGGGGAAGATTTTGACGACCCGAAATTTTGAATAAATCTTGTTTCCTAATTTTGTGTGTTATTTTATTTTATTTTTATACTCAACAAAACTGTTTCACTGGATAACATGAGTATAATTAAAATGAGATTGTTGGGTTTTGACTGTTATATGACCATTGGTCAATATAACCGCTGGAAACTAAACATTTCGATATTTGTCTCCAAATACAAGTGATCTTGGTTAATTAATATAGAAAGAAGATTTGATGGCCTCACCCAGTAGTCTTGGACCGATCGAAGCCCATCTAACAGAACTTGGGAAGGAGGTAGCACCACTGGGCTTTGCTCTGGACCAAACCCAATCTGAACTTCATCGTGTGAATCTAGAACGGAATCGCCTTCACGAGAAGTTCAAACTGATAGAAATTACTACTCATGCGATGTTGGTCGAGCCTCCCTCAGATTCTCTCACCTTAGCACACCTTAAACTTAGGTCCTATGTTGGTGTGATAAGGGGCTATGTAAGGAGACCGTAACTGCCTTGTGTAATCCTTTGTTTTAAATAAAAATTTTGATTTCTTCTTATGATGAAGTTTATGAATTTTCAAATGTTCGGATAAATATAGTATGCATATTTTTGGTGAATTTTAGAGAAAGGATATTTTAAAAAATGTTTATGTAAACCTTAAATAATTAAACATGTGTAATGATTTTCAAAAAATGGTTTTGTACAAAATTTAGAGTCTAATAAGATCAACTTAATTTTTGATGAATAGTAAATTATGAATAGTGATTTTATGCTTAGGATTAGTAATTTGACCAAATGGATTAGTAATCTCACTTAAATAAAGCGTTAATATAATCTTGGCACCTTGATTAAGTAATGTGATTCAATAAAATGGTTAAATAACGGTTTCATAAATTCTTAGTCAAGTATTAGTTTTTTCAGGTGAATAGTGTTTTTTAATTAAAAATATTTAGAAAATTATTTTTATAAAATGGATTTCATTTTTGAACTCAGAGCATCGATATTATGTTAAGGTAATTTTTGGGGATTTTTCTGACAAAAATGAATTTTTACTGAATAGTGTATTTATTTAAAAATTAAATTAAAAATATCTAGGAAATTATTTTTATAAAATTAAGTTCATTTTTGAAATCAGAGCATCGATATTTGGTTACGGTGAAATTTTGGGATTTTTCTGAGAAAGTTGAATTTTCGATGAATAGTGAAAATACAGTTTTTAAGTTACGGGTGTCTAATGACATCATTAAATGATGTATTAAGTATGTAATCAATATGGCCGACTTATGAATAGGAAGATAAGGTATGAGGTGTCCTAGGTGACCAATACCATGGGAAAATACCATGGGAAAGACCATGGTTTTTTCAAAACCACTAATGAGGTGTCCCTTGGCCATTAATGCATTGTCCCCTCACTTTCCCTATAAATACCAAGCCATCCTCTCGTCCATTCGACTCCCAACTCTCCCCCAACGAAGATCTGGTCCCATTACCTCCCAAGGAGTCCTTCCAAGGTGCCCCCAAGCCATCAAGGTCCCATCCTTTTAGTTTTAAGAGTTACGTTTTAAGGTAAGGGATCCTACCTCCCTCTTTCTTTTCAAGTAATCTCTTTTATGTCATTTCTTTTATGCACCATGCTCTTATGTTGGAGGGTGTTATTTTATATTCATACTACTGTGTTTTTCATGTTCATATTATGATAGACCCCCTCTTTCTCTCATCATTTCATTTTAAGAATGTTAAAGTGGCACCATTAGGCTCCCGAATTTTTAAGGGATTCTTTCACCCTTCTCAAGTTCTATTTTCACGACAAGTATTTAAAGTTCCTTTTTATTTTGTTGGGGTATGATATCTAAATATATCATTCGGATATTTTATGTTCATATGATGAGAGACCCTATTTTATCTCTTCAATTCAGTATTTTGATGTTTAGGTGACGCCGTTATGCTGTTGAATTTTTAAGGGATTCATTCACCTTTCTCACTTTTCAAAGTTCTACTTTCATGTCAAGTATTTCAAGTTCCTTTTTATTATGTTGGGGTATGATATCTATATCTATCATACTGATCTTTTATTTTAATATTATTAGAGACCCTATTTTATCTCGTCAATTCATTTTTGTTGAAGTTTAGGTGACGCCGTTAGGCTGCCGAATTTTTAAGGGATTCGTTCACCTTTCTCATTTTTCAAAGTTCTATTTTCATGTCACGTATTTCAATTTCCTTTTTATTTTTTTGGGGTATGATATATAAATATATCATACTGATCTTTTATGTTAATATGATTAGAGACCCTATTTTATCTCTTCAATTCAGTATTTTGAAGTTTAGGTGACGCCGTTAGGCTGCCAAATTTGTAAGGGATTCATTCACCTTTCTCATTTTTCAAATTTCTACTTTCATGTCAAGTCTTTAAAATTCCTTTTTATTATGTTGGGGTATGATCTCTATATCTATCATACTGATATTTTATGTTCAAATTATGATAGAAACTATTTGATCTCGTCAATTCATTTTTGTTGAAGTTTAGGTGATGTCGTTAGGCTGCCAAATTTTTAAGGGATTCGTTCACCTTTCTCATTTTTCAATGTTCTACTTTCATGACAAGTCTTTCAAGTTCCTTTTTATTATTTTGGGTTATTATATCTATATATATCATACTGATATTTTATTTTCATATGATGAGAGACCCTATTTTATCTTTTCAATTCATTTTTTAAGTTTAAGTGACGTCGTTAGACTGCCGAATTTTCATAAGAGAAATCTTATTTTTTTTCTTCCTTTCGTGTTCTTCATTTAATATGTTATATGTTTAAAATTTCATTACCATTTTCTTAAATCCTTTATATTTTTCCCCTATACTGTTTTATGGGTCATTTATTAATGTTTGACCCATGTCCCCTCTCTTTTCAATGTTTTCTAAAACCTCGAAACATAGTTGTTATGCTGCAGAATTTCCGTCTCAAAATGTCTCTCTCTTTTTCTAAAGTTATTTTATTTTATTAAGTGAATACTCAAAGATCTATATTATATATGGGTATTCACATATATACCAAAATTTTATATTTTAAATTCTGGGATTTACATACATGAGACCCACCTTCCTTTTTCTGTGGGTTTTAAAGTGAGACAAAGATCATGTCTTTAAAGCAGATTTTAAAACATTATGATTATGAAATGAAACCCATTCCTTTTATGCTATATGGGTTTTTTATGAAATTATTTTTGATGATATATGTGGATCACATGATAATAAATACATTTCAAGGGTGCTCCCTGATAGCGCTTCAATGCATTGGGTAAAGACTTAATCTCTAGAGATGATTGTTTTTAACGACATCGTGGTGAATAACCTTGGAAATTTTTAATGACACCTTGGGGATGGACCTTGGTGAAACAAAAATGATTTTCAATATTAAATGTTGTAGACACATCTTCAAGTTATGAAAAAAATTATTTTTATTATGATATGCCTCATGATTTCTTTGTCATTCCTTAATGTTCTTTTTCATGACATTGTTTATGTATCTCAAGTTCGCATGTTAAATGTTTCCCCTTTTTTCCCTTACTGGGCTTCTGCTCACCCTTTCTTTTGATTTATGTCCCCAGGTTATGAGATGCAGTAATGAACCTAGGATGAACATAAGCATAAGCCTTTCAAGTTTTTAAGAAGAATGTTTTATTTTTTCATGTTTTAAGTTCCTGGTTTCCAAGACGCTAAACCTTAAAGATCATCGGTTTTGTAAAATGTAATGAAAGTTTATGTGATAAAAATGCGGGATGCTATATTTATAATATAGGGTTTTACATAAGATAAATTAGATTATAAATATTAATTATAAAGATAATAATATTTCCTACATTATGGTATTTTATTTATAATTTTTAGACATTAAATAAATAATTTTATTTATGACACAATGATGATGCACTAATTAACTTATTCATGAAAGAATCAAATAAATGGTATTATAAATATTAAAATAAATATAATTTAAAAGTTTTTATGATATCCACGAATTTTCAAGGTGAATATGATATGTTAGGATAGATTAAATGTATTTTTTTATGTAATAATGTTGTTATTATTTTAACAAAAAACAAATACCAAATAGTTTCAAAATTGACATAAAATAGTTTTTAAAACAAATATTATATTATTAATTGATAAAATGGTCCTAAAAATATAATATTCTTCCAAAAGACTTATATAATAATATATATGACATTAATGAACCAATTGTGATTCTATTGGTATTATATAGTAAGTTTATTAACCATATAGTGTGAGAATACAAGAAGACGCGGTAAAAGTTAAATTATTTAACTTAGAGTTAAATCTAAATGATAAGGTTAAAATGGTAACCTAAACTTGTATAAAACCTATTTGTTGAGTTTTTTTCGACCTATACCCACCTTAGACTTTAAATAATCAACTTTGGAGCCATTAGAATCCGAATATGAATTTATTATAACATAATATTTTATGTTTTTCCTAAGGTTCCCCTCACCCCTCTTATAGAAGGGAACTCCCCCTTCTCACTAATTCACACCTTCTAAGCCATTTTGATCGGCCAAACCCTGATGAAATACCCTCTCAACTATCCTCCCTTAAACCTAGAGGTCTTACTTTGATCATAAATCCAACCTAAGGAGCCCTTTTGATCAAATCAAAGGGAAGAACTCGAAGAAGAGATAATGATTTCACCACCCTCTTTCAAGTTCCTTTCTTCTTCCACTTCCTTTTTCTTTGTTGTTTCCATTATAAAATAATTACTCTAGTATATTATATATACTGTGATGTTATTATAATTATGGTACAACCAAATTCATTATTCTATCCACCCTTTGAATGACTTGTCACCATACGTGCGTACGTACGGCTTACCGTCTCCACGTTGTGGTGTAATTGTTATTCAATACATTATTATTTGGATGGGTATAATAATGATGTGTATTTGATAAATATAACATGATAAGGATTATTTATATATTATATTAATATCAAAATAAGGATATTTTCGCTCGTGCGTACGTACGGATTACCGTCTCCACAACGACATGAGATTCATTTCCAAGTTCATCATTCATCGACGATTATAAAAATATATATTACTAATAATTATGTAATATATGAAATAATAATTCTACTGGAGATATATATATTTAAATATATAAGTATTTATGTACTTACATATATCTTATTCACTTACTTCCGTTCAATACTATATAAAAATGGAAACATCGTTTATACGTACGTACGGACTACCGTCTCCATAAATGGTGTTTTCCATTTCATATATATGTCTATTATAAATTTTTATATTCTAAATATATATGATAAATAAATAATTTTTTATATTATTGATGTATTTAAATCAATATCTAAGTGATACAATCAATAGTAACAAGTTAAAACACGTACGATAAAGAAAGCGATTATTACCCGAAATATTAATATAACATGGAAATTATTATTAAATGGGTAGTATAAAGTCATAAATGAATAATGTATGATATAATAAATATTAATATGGTTCTGGTATAATTTAATAACATACTATAGTCTTCATACAGGAGGCTAAACGTACCATCGACTAAGGGAAAGTGCAAGGTAAGGGGTTTTCATCTCACTCCTTATTCCCGTGAGATTCATGTCATATTACCACTATTACCTTTTGTGTGGTGTATGTATTTCCCATAATTGTATTTGTTATGTAATACACTTTAATTTATGTGTATTTAGATATTCATTTTATGATACCTCTTTCATGGGTTGTATGTTTCGTAAGTTACCAATTTGGTAAGGGTTAATTTCACAGTCTCTTTATTATCCGAGGTTGTTTTTACGTAAGTATCTAATGGGAAATATTTATTATCCATGTCCATGTTTTATGAAAGAGTTTTCAAAGGGATTATTTTAAGGTAAATTTTACTAAAACATCATTTCAAATGTTTTAAATATTTATTCTTCTAAATCTTTCTCATTAATGTCCATGTCTTCGAAATGGTTTTTAAGATTTTATTTATATAGAGATGAATGTTTTTAAAATGTTAATTCATTTCAAAAGTTTCAAAGTGGTATGGGACAATTTTATTCAAAAATTTATTTAAAGGACTTCTTTTCCAAATTGTGTGACTTTTAAATGTTTTAATGAAAAAGGGGTATTTCCCTCAAAGATTTTTACAAATCATTTTCATCAATCTCAAAATCCGTTAATCGATTTTAAACGTGTTTTAAAGTTTATTTATCATGATACAAATCTTCCATATTGTGTTGAAGGTTTTGTGATATGTTTGACTGTGGATGTGTTATTTTTATACCATTCATGGTTTATGTGTAAAGTATTGACATTTCTTATGCTAGTTTTAATACGAATTTTTATGTTATGTTTAGACCTTTTCATATGAGGAATGCATTGGACTTAGTAATTGATAGGTGGAGCCCGCTATAGCTCCTCGATGCATCGGTAGGTCTCATGAGACAAACTAGTTTCTTGGAATGAGGCCTTGACAAAATATTATTTGTAGTCTTGGCACGAGGCCTTGGCTACGTGGTTATGATAGTCTGGAATTATGCATTCCATTATTATGAAAGTGGTTATTGATATTGCATGTGATTATTCGACTTGTAGAATATCCATGTGAATAAGTAAATGGAGTTATTTAATTTTATTTTTTCCATATTATTCTGAAGTTCAAGTTTAAAAGGCTTTTGTTTTAGTTATAAATTTCCTTAAATGTTTATGCTTATTTATGAAAGTTTCTACTATATCGTTTTCCTTACTGAGCATCTGAGCTCACCCCTTTCTATGTTTTATTTTTCCCAGGATTCCAAGAAGTATATTGTGATTGATATGCAGGGTTAAGCCAAGGGAATAATGGCGTTCATAAAATATTATTTATATTGTTTGGTTATAAAGTGTAATGTAACATTCAGGTATGTAATCTATTTTCCAAGACTGCTAAACCGATCGGTCCTTCAGGACTTGATTCCCTGTAATCATTCCAATGTATTAAAATAATGCACCGAATCTGGGAAACTGGGGTTGGGGCGTTAAATTTATGGTAGCTATACCATGTTTCACTGAGATATGAGTTTCCTAGGGTCCCACTAGTGCTAGAACCTTTAAGGATTACCCATGGTTCCCTTTTGTGAAATGGTACTTACCATCGACATACAGTGGACCATGCCTTCACTCTAATTTTCAAATCATACTTCTTTTAAAAAAGTTTCATTATAAAAAATTTAAAAAAATGTTTTTAATTTATTTATTAAAACTATATTGGTGATTTTTATTCTAATATTATTGCATAGAATCCCTTTTGGGTGTAATTCTAATGGTATTTTCCACACACCCAACATACACAATGGAGTGTATGTAAAAAAAATTAGTATGACCTAGGTACAGGAATGATGTTATATGTTGGTGATGGTGGATCTAGTTTCCAGAGATCCTCTCTTGCAGGTGTTATTGGGTGTGGCTTGAGGGTGATGGGCCTCTTGTTTCATGGGGGTTTTGAGTTATGGTCTACTTGGTTCCCCAACCATTTTGGTATTTTTAGTTTTTGGTTAACGTTATGAATTTTTTAACCTGAACTGTTGTATCTCTTTTGGTTAGGGATACTCATCTTGGGTTGGGGTCTCATCTTGAGAATTATAATTTTTTATTTATCTTGGGTGAAATTATTCCAAAATGTTTGGTTTCAGTACCCAATAACTAGTTTCCCAACCGTGGGGTTGGTAATGCCCTTCAACCATGACACTCGTCTGGTTGGGTTTCACGCTTGATAGAACCCCAATTGGGTTCCTAAAAATAATGGATGTGAAATTTCTCAAGATTTTATGACTTTTTATTCTACCTTTGAATTATTTTGGGATTTAAAATGTTATGTTATTCATATTTTTGAAATATCATTAACATTTTATGATTCCATGGTCTTTCTGAGTTAGTTTTTAAGGCGATGATGAATATAATATATTCATTTATAAGGTATTTCATGTACATGAAAGCATAGAATCTAATAATTATCCAATATAGAGAGATTATAATGAAGAAAATGTATATTCAATCCCATGCAGGCTATAAGAAGCTATTTAATGAATCCAAGTGTCAAATTAGTTGAGACCGTGTGTTAAAAGATAGTATATGCTCGTGAATGTAATGTGAAGAAATGTTTTATTTTACGAATATGGTTATTTTTCAAAGTCCTTATCTTATATGTTGGTGTGTGATAGTAGAGTAGGATGATACATGTATTGATTTAAGAAATAGAGTAAGTCGGTTTGGATTCTCTATAAATACCATATAAGAGATCATTTTCAAGTATTGGCTAAATGAGAAATTTGAAAGAATCTTGAGATTAAGACAAAAAGACTTAAGAGTGATCTTATTTCATGAGATGGTTCCATGAATGTTTATATTGTGATTTCTTAATAAATCGTGACTAATTGATTCTTGGAATGACATAAAGTATTCTACTTATATGAAAAATATTCACTAGACATTATGAACTTATAATTAAATTCTTTCGTGAGATTTAAAGCATCGTGAAGTTGAGATCCCTCGTATACTATTTTGTAATGTATCATGATGTACTATGTAATATGTTATTCAAAGTATTTTGAGATACATTCTTGAGATAATACTCATGTTTAAAGAAATTTGAATGAATTAGTACCATGAGATTGAGGGCTTCATGAACAATTATTGAAATTTTCACAAAAAATAATTGAGAAATATGAAATACATGTGATATCATTTAAATGAGGGAGGTACAATGAATAAGAATAAGGTGTTTTAAAAGATTCATCGTGAGTAATTATAATGAATTACGTGAGGTTCATGAATGATTTTTAAAAAATTAATGATACAGCATGTACATGATGGATGTTCATTATTCACACATGAAGAAGATTGAATCACATGAAATATATTTTTCATGAATAATATGCAATGATTTTTGATACTGAAGATTGGATGTATTTATGAAGATATTCATCACTGAGTATTTAGTGTGCTGAGATAGGTCTATATAATTTATCGATTATTGGGTAGTGATAAAGATTAAGAACACATGATTATTTATTTATGAAGTTCTTGAAGATTGCACATGAATAGATTATGTGATCTAGTATGTTTGTGGAGGAAGATTTAATCCTGAGGTTATTTAGAATTAGTCAGAATCCAATAAAGAGCTTTCCCATAAATGGATAATACATGAATGGGATGTGGATGTCTCTACTGGAACTCTATAGTAGGACAAGGGTAGTGGGAAGCTATTAGCATTGTGGGATACAACATAAATATCCTCATATAGGACCCAAAAGCTATATCCCTTGTGTTAATGGGAAAATATATTATATTTTTGGACTCATGTGTGGGAACATTACGAGATTCAGTGTTGATGGGAATGGTTATATCCTTGGATATTCCAACCTACATATAGTGAAGAATCTACAACTGAGGGGAATAACAGTTGCAATAAGGAGTATGTATTTTGAATGAACATTATAAAATTATTGTGTGTCATGTTCTATTTATTATTTCTATATATAGGGTTAGGATAAGAAATAATGAAAAGGTATTGAGACTTTAATCATTAAAAATATTGAATTAAAAGAGAAAGAATTTATAAAAGCAACATACCACTGATTCGCCCCCCATTAGTGGTACCTAACCAATCATTGGAAAATTCAATTGGTATTAGAGAAAGGAACCCTTTAAATATATATTAACATTATAAGATATTAAGACTCTTAATTCAGTAAATAAAAAATTAATACCTAATTTTTATGGAAATAACAACCACAACTAGAGGAAAAATATACTACTTTACCTCCAATATCTTGGTCTTAAAGTGAGATATGTAGAAATAGTGAGCTTACCACTTATTACTGAGGAAGTTTATATGAATAAATATGATAAGATAAATTTTTTATTTTATGGAAATGATAAAAATTCATTCTTTATGTATTTATCATACAAGTTTTACACTAAATTGATGTGTCTATGAACTACCAAGGAGTTCTTGTATAAACTGAGAGACATTGATGAAGGAAATATTAAAGGTAAGGAAGCTAAGTTTCAAATTTGTAGAAATAATTTTGAGTATATTAAAATGTAATATGGTGAAAAAATTATGATTATTTCATTAAATTCAATGACATAGTAAGTAATATCCACGGATTTGGTAAAAATCTAGTGATTCAAAAACTATGAAGAAGACTATGAGAAATTTCCTTATTTTATATCATTCCAAGTTTTTATGCTTATAAGATAGAGAATATTTTTCTTTGTATGTGTTACACATAATAATAATATATTATGAAAGGATAATGGCCCTAACTTCAAAAAATATGGTAAAATTTGAGAAAACATTTAAGGATATATAAAAATTCACATTCAAAGAGGTGAAAGTTGATGTATCAAATGATTTTGATCCTGATGTTGATGATGACATTAGTGATTTAATTTCATTCGTTTCAATAGGGTTTAGAATAGAAAATGAGAAATAAATGTAAATAAACCACTGAATTTCTATAATTATGGGGGCATCAGGAACATTACCATAAATTTCTTAAATAAAATGGATAAATCAGAATTTGAGGATGAAAATTAAAGACGTAGAAAAAATTAAAAAAGGATATGAAGAAGAAGAAGTATTACCCCAATAGAAATATGAATTTGGTGAGAATGTATCTGCAAGAAAATTCCTTATCTAGAAGATATTTAGAAGGGGACCTTATTTTCTTTACTCATGTTGAGAAAGTATTACATTCTTTAGAATTGATAATTTTGGAGAATAATGGATCATGCGGGAATGAAATTTGAAAGGTGGGATGGAAGAAAGTATATAGGAGATAACAAATCTACAAAATTAAAGGAATACATTGATGAAATTTAAAATAAAACTTTTATAGATAAAGAATAACTAATTAAGGAGGAAGCATACATTTATGATATTGAGTATTACAAGCTTAGAGAAGCTGAAAAATAAAAACTTATTAGTGTTCTTAAGGAGGAGATGTATACAATGGAAGAAGACCTCTTTAAGAAAAATTAAATGTTTCTTATTTTTCAAAATGATATGAAAACAATCAAAGAATAATACAGTAAGTCCATTTAATTTAAATGATAATGTTACCATATCAGCGAGAAGAAGGGTTTGTATAGAAAATATAC
Organism: Viscum album; assembly: GCA_963277665.1. Classification (NCBI taxonomy): domain Eukaryota; kingdom Viridiplantae; phylum Streptophyta; class Magnoliopsida; order Santalales; family Viscaceae; genus Viscum; species Viscum album. Next base: position 1,368,939,788 of record OY728143.1, read on the forward strand.
ATCTATTTATATATAGTTTCAAAATTGATAAGATATCAGTAATAGTAAAGGTGAATTTGTGTAGACTAAGAATTCAAGATAAAGTCCTTATATAACATCATCTAATGAAATGATGAAGCTTAGAATACCAATTAACCCTAAGAAAAATAAATCATTATTTACAACAATATAAAGTCATTAATTTTCTGGCCATGTTTGTAAACAAAATATCAGATCATTGTTTAGAGAATTTTTTGAGTTATATAGAAAGTATGGGAGTAAATACAAACATTACAAATATAAAATGTCTTTTTTATGAAATAATAATAAAAAAGGGTGGATCCATGGATTACAGATAAGAATAGGTTATCAAAGAGATAAATTCGTAACCAAAAATCAATCCAAACTGAATAAAAAAAATAGGTATGGATACTTTGAAGAAGTGTATTAAATATGTGTATTATACGTCCATAAAGATGAGTTATGCTTGAAAAAATTACATAGATAGTTTCCCTATGATATTAAAGGGAATAAAAATAATAATAAAAAAGAGATAAATTAATTTACATCTAAAAATTAGTGCAAGACACCCAAAAGGATTAACATATAAAGAGGAAATGTTTTCTAGTTTTCCCAAATTACCAAAAATGACTACTCAAATAGATAAAACTCAAATATATGCTACAAATGAGGGTAAATAGGTTATTTTAGAATAGGATACATAAACTAATAAGAATTAGTCTATCGGTGATGATATAAAGAATCAAAATTGTTAATTTGAATATGTTGGATATTACATGAAATACTCTATGAAATTTTAAGAAAATAATGTTTCTTTACTGAAAAAGGCAGGTAAGACAACTCCACATGAAGTAACAATTCATGGGAATAATCTAATAATAAATCCTATGAAGAATATTAATGAAAAGGTTAACTCTTCCAAATATGAGATTAAAAGTAATAAGTACAAGGAATGGATTAGAGGGAACTCTCAGGATGAGTTCAATTTATAAGGAACAAAAGGTACCTTCTTATTCTATTATAAATATATATATATATATATATATATTATTTTTTACTATGATTAAGGGAATTAAATGTGATGGATATATCCCTTGAGGTGGAGGATAAATGATTGAAATATTTCAAATGTTAACCACTTTTAAATATGAAATACATAAACATAATTTTAAATGAATTATCAAATAAAAAATATTAATGTTTTTGATAAAGTTTAAACAAAAGAGATTTGATATTAAGATAAAAATGAGAAACTGTATGTTTTGGCACATGAATATTCTAATGTGTTTTTTTAAATACATGTATGATAAATAATTTTAATGATTTAATTGTTTGAGTAGATCCAATTTATGAATAAGAGTAATTAAATATTGGTATGGCATGAATGTTTTTTTAAAGGACATCAATTACCAATATGTTTACACAATATTGTTTTCTACAATATGTTTTCTCACATAGACTTAGAGTTTTTTAACTAAAAGATCATTGAAAAATAAAATACTTGGTATCATCTTAATGGGATATTAAATTTGATTATGATAATGAAATGAGAATAGATTTCCTTAATGAATTCATTATGTTTATTTATAATAATAGGGAGAAATAAAATTATACATATTGATATATAAATATTGAAAACAAATCCCGATGAGAAGATATAAGTTCACTTTTAGTGAATTTTATTTATTTTCAAAAATGTTAATTAACTTTTTTTATAGGATTTCAATGTGGGATGAGGTAAGTGATGATTCTTGGAGTATTATTGTGAGTACATCCTCAAATTAACTATGATGATTGTTTCACTATTATTCATGTACAAATCATGTGTCATTGGTTATTTGAAGTGAAAAATTGTTTTCAACAATGAAGAAGATGTAAATAATTAAGAAGGTTATTGGAATCATATTTTTCATGTGAAATTAGGTTTGATATTTGGTGTTGAGTATTTTGGATAGACACTTAGATAATATTTTTAAATCTTTGTTTAAGTTTTTACTAAAAAAATAAAAACCACCTAAATATCGAAATGCACTTTGTGCAATAACTAATTAGGTGTAAATTTGGGTCAAACAAGATAACCAAGGTGGTGGATGAGAATATTTATGGTAAATATTATGCATAGCCATGGTTCAAACATAATTCCCATAGTAATGTGAATGAGTGAGTGTGTATAGAGGTGGTATAGTGGACCCATGAAGGGAGGATCATTATATAAAGCCTAGTGTGTGATGGTAAATCTAAGTGTCAACTCTGATATTGAATAAAGTTATTATTGGAATTCTATATATTATTAAGTGGATACATATAGAATAGATAACTGATGTTTTAATCCCCAGACATGTCATACTACCCCTCTATTAAAAAATATGTAGAGATAATTAGGGTTATTAGATCATCACATATTATATTCTTCTTCAGCCTCCTCCTAGTCATCTTCTAACTTTAAATTATAAAGGGATTTCAAACACTATTTTCTTCATATCAAATTGATATCATTAAAATCTGATGATTCTATGACTATTATTATATAGAGTGAAGTTGTTTTTTTATGTTTTGAATTGAATATTCTTTTATGAGTTATTTCTTCTACCAAAAAACATAGATTGGAAGAATGAGATATTGTAGAGAGAGTACAATGAAGTGACTGCATATTCAAACACATTCATGTTGTAGGAAGATGTTTAATGAAACCAAGTTTAAAATGAATTGATAATATATATTAAAATGGAGTATATCTACATCCATTAAATGTTAAGAATGATTTTGTTTTTGGAAAATTGTGATTCTCTGATGTCTGTATGTTCTATGGTGGTGCATGTAAGAGGAGTATGTCAGTGAACATTTTTATTTAAGTGGTGGATTAAGTTAGTGGACATTATCTCTAAATAACCTACCTGAGATCATTTTTAAGTATGAAAAAATGATAATTTCATAGAATCTTGATAGTAAAAAATAGAGACTAAAGAGTTATATGATTTCTTGTGAGGGTTCTAGGTGAGTTTGTGTTGTGATTTCCAAATCCATTATGACCACATTTTGATTAGTATAATCTATGATATTATTATTATATGAAACATATTAACTAATATTTTTTATATTAAATTGAAATTTTAAGTGAAAAATTTGTGTGCAAGTTTTATTTTTTGTCAATTGATGTTATTGGTTGACAATGTTTTTTAATGAAATAGAAAGATTTCATTATTTCAATGTTGGATAATTTATAATGAAGAAGATGCTGGAATGTTTGGTTGAAAAATCCATGATTTGAAAAACAAATTATGTATCTTTGATGAATGTATAATGAATAATAGTAGTTATAATGCCTTTTTTCTTAAGAAACATATGCAAAGTGTTCTTTTCTTACTGAATATTGATAATTTTTCTTACATTAAAGGTGAATGTTATTTGAAGAATTTGAGTTTACTTATGAATATTGATGATATGTTCTTAATGTTTCAAAATTTTATTTATGTTTATATAAGCATGCTTTTTATCATCATTATGATGTTTCCTTAAGTATTTTGATAAGAAATTTTCTGATCCAAATAGATGGAGTTTCCACAGCAAAATGGATAGACTTTCCAAATCCTAACATATAGAGTTAGTGATGAAGATTGAATAGTGGAAAGTGTTCCAAGGTGATCAGATAGAGACAATCGAACCGAGGTGATTATAATAAGTATATCAAAATGATTTAATTTTAGAGGGTTTCCAAGTATTACTATTGTATTTAGGTTTTTGAACTGTTCCATTAGACAGAGTGCCCAATAGATAGAGTTTTATTAAGTTTTCATTGCATATTCCATCAGTCAGAGTAAGATAAAAATTACATTGATTATTGGAAAGATTTTTAGAGCACCAAAACAATTTTTACAATGAAATCATAATGAATTGAATTGAATAATTTTATCACAACACTCATGGAAAAAATGTTATAAAAATTATATTTATAGTTACACTGGATAGAAAATTATTAGAAAATCAATATCAAATGTAACTAAGTAATTTTTTCTCCATTGATCAAACTTAAAAATTCCTTGTGTTTATGATTCAAGGTGAAATTTAGAATAATTAAAAAGTCTCTAAAATTTGGTTCAACCATTAAACTTTCAAAATAGATTGAGGAGTGAATGTGAAATGTACAATTCATGAATTTATTAATGTTGTGGTAGAATTAAATGGAACTACGGTTCTTGAATATTTTGAATTTTTTATTGAGGTTAAATAAAGATATTTATGATATCCATAAGAAAAAAATATAATAATATCTAGATATTAAGTGATAATTTTCTATTAATGAATAAAATAAGTGTTAATGAGGTTGTATCAGAAAAAATGAAGTATAAAGGCTGTCGTATGAGCTTAGTGATTCATCATATAGACTCTACCAAGTAGAAGTTATTGGATGATAAATCATAGTTTTCCTAAAAAAGACAAAATTTTGAAGAAACATATGAATATAATAAAATAAATAAGTATCTATATTAAAGAATTATATAGAGGTTTTTGAGTTATGTTTATTAGAATAATGTTTCCTTGAAGATAATTGGACAAAAGTTGAAGAACCGTTTCATTAGACAAAAGTATATGAGAATTTTTATCTAAGAAAGTGTTAAAAAGATTGGGATGAATATTTAAAATTCATCAGAGAGGGTTTTAGAATGTCATAAGACAAAAGGAGAAAAGATAATATTCAAGGGTTCACTATATGGAGAAAAAAATCATATTAGAACCCATCTGATAGTGGAAGACCCATCTGATTTTTTTTTGGAAATACATTCAAGGGAATATCGAATAGAATCATCAAGAATAGAATCCATAATAAAAATACAAGTCTTGCGGAAGTATTCCATAAATTTCCTTCATACTTAAAAAAGAACACCAGATAAAGTTTTATTGGATGGAAAAAGTGTAAGAAATAATACCATATTGAATATTCAATGGTCATTAATTTTTTTTAAATATATTAATTTTGGTGATATTGAGATCGATGACCAATGATTTAATAATAAAGATATAATTAGCATGATCCTTTGAAAAAAATTATGAGGATAGTATAGTAATGATGACAACAAGATATAAGGAAGTTTCCTATAAATACTATTTGAATCATATATTTTATGAATCTTGAAGGTGGCCAAATACTAAAATATTTGATTGGGATTATCAAAGTTTAAGTTATAAGTTTGAATTTTAAGTACACACCACTCTCTAAAAATTCAGTGAACTGATACTTATATAAAGGGGTGTTGATGTATTGAGAGTGTGATGATATAGAAAGTTGTGTGGATGTGCATTATGTTGAAGAACTATTGTTCTTTAAGGATGTATTGACCATCAATATTGAGACCAACTCTAATTTGGGTTGACACATCAGATGATGATGTTCCAGTTGGATTATGGGGTATTATATGGAGCAGATGCACTTGATGGAGAAATAGTAAATTCGAAAAATAAGCGATCATATAGATACATTGAATAGTTTTCCAATTAATTAGGGATCTGAAAAATAAAAAGAAGAATAAGGAATCACATAAACGTTTTATGAAAAAAATCACATAGGATAGATAGTACCAGATGAAAAGGTTTCACAAGAAGAAATAGAAGAAAGATCGGTCAAGCTTTCACTAGATGAATCTACATCAGATGAAAAAGATTAGATGGATGATTACATGTATAGATTCATTATTAAGGTAGAATAATAGGTAATGTTACTCACCTACTACAGTGTAATTCATAAGTGGATAAATAAGAAGTGAAGAACACCACTACACTATGATATCCATCTGAAGTATCAATAGGTGGAATGATATATGGTGTTAAAAAGTAACATAATAAGTTAGAGGTTTACTATATAGGTAGTTTAAAAAAAATATTAAGAAAATTCTAATTTCTTGAGGTCATCAACGGTTTAGGGATTCCTGATTATTTCGATCCCCCTCCTAAAGTATAGAGAATCACACTTAGTATAAGGATTGTTTTTTAACTAAACAGTAACACAACGAGATTTTGAAAAAAAATTCAAAAAAATTTAATATTTTTTATATTTTTCCCATTATGCACAATACCAATTTCAGTTTTTTTACATGAAACACTAAGTTTAATTTACATTCCACACAACACAAAATTAAAACGAAACGTAACATACTATTAAAATATTACTATTTAATATGACAGTTATCAATTAGCCATTGGAATAGAGGATATGAATAGTATTAACTAAACTATAAAAATATATTTTCTACACATGTATATAAAATTAATTATTTTGTGTCCAGTTAATTATTAATGAAAATAATTACTATTTTAAAATAAACAAAATATTCTTTTGAAAAAACAATTTTTATGGACACAAACACATTTTACCATAATAAGTTAAAATAATAAAGTTTGGTGAATTATTTTAAATAAATTTATATGTTATATATTAAATAAAATGTTTAATATTTATGCTATGTTATTTCTATAGAAGACATGAGAATAAATCCAATTTTATGCTTAAAACTGAATATTTTTAAAAAGAAAGTTGTCAAATTTTGAGCACTAAAAATTAAATAAATTTTTGATGATTTCAAAAAATTAATTTTTTAAAATAAAATTCATTTAAAAAAAATATCAAAATTATCTTAATGTAATTTTTTTATAATTTACTGAAAATGTATGTTTAAAATGAATAGTGAAAAATGTTGAGTCAATAAGGTTTTCCCTATGACTTTTCCATTCCTTCTTGTTTTGAAAATCCCAAACACCTTATCTTTAAGAAAATTTCTTTTATAAGGAAAATCTCTTTTATAAGGAAAATTAATCTTATAAGGAAAATCGCTTTTATAAGGAAAATTTATTTTATAAAGAAAATTGATTTTATAATAAAAATTGCTTTTGTAAGAAAAATTATCCTTATCATATTTTCATCCATATATTTCTTAAGTATAAGATTAGGATTCATTTCTATATTCTCAGAATTGTTTGAAACTTTGATATGAAGCATTCTGTTTTAGGATCCAAATTCTGGATGAGAACTGTAATAAAGTTTCACTCCGAATTACAGATGAGAACTGTAATAAAGTTTCATTCCGAATTCCGGATACGAACTCTGTTTAAGTTCTATTCTGAATTCTGGATACGAATCCTTATGAAGTTTGACATCGAATTCTCATTATGAATTCTGATGACAAATTGTCATTACGAATTCTCATTACGAATTCTCATTCTGAATTCACCTATTAAATAGAATCTGATCATCATTGCTTTATTCACTCCGAATTTATTTAGCCTCTGGAAATTATTTTTGGTTAGACTCCGAACTTTAATTTTTCTTACGCTTTTATAATTTCTCTACTCTTTAATATTTTTCTTACACTCCGAACCTTCACTCCGAATCTTCACTCCAAATTTTTTAGTTAAGACTTAAAATGATGTCGTACATTCTGTTACACTTGTTTAGTAATAAAACGATGTTTTCTATTCTGTTATAAACTAACCATTGGTTAAGTTACACGTGTATAGGTCCCTCTGATTTTTAAGGAAAATATGACCATTGGAAAGGAGGCCGACCTTGCCTATAAATAGGAGCTCATTTGAAAGAGCTCAAGGATGACTGATGAATGAATTCTTCGACATTGTGCATACATGCTTTTGAATTGATTTCTAGAGAGAGAGGCTCTTATTAACTCTCAAAGCTTCATGCAACTCCGAATGTTGGTGATTACATTCGAGGACTTTCGGGGATAGGAAGACAGAGGTGCCGACTACCTTGAAGTTGAGGGCTTCCTTGCTGAGGAAGACAGAGGTTGCCAACTACCTTGAAGTTGAGGGCTTGCGGGGATAGCAAGATAGAGATTCTGATCTTCGTATCGAGGGCTAACCCTGGTGTGGGTAAGACAGACTTGCTTGAAAGTATAAATCAAGGGAACTTTATCCAAGGTTGTTGGATACCCTTCTCTTTGGGTTAAAAGACTTATATCTTGTTACTTGTAGTTTTACTACTTGTTTGTTTCCGCTGCATTTTGTATTATAAGGAAAGTATAACTTTCTTATACTTCCTTACTTATACTCTGTTTCATTTAGATTCTATACGCTTTAAGGTAGAATCTCATATTGTAATCTTTTGTTACGTTTCAATTTCCGGAACCATACTTCCGGAACCTACTTTCCGAATCTCTTTCCAAGTTTTCTTTTGGTGTTAGAGGTGTTGTGAATTTTCGTAGTTTAACTTTGTTAAACTTAGCCCTTTCCTTTGCTTAAGGAAAACATAGTTATTCATAACTAAATTTAAAGGTTCCAAAGGAATTTTTAAAGTGTACAATTCACCCCCTCTTGTATATTGAGCATCAACATCATTATTTCGATCCTACAATTGGTATCAGAGGAGGTCTCTGAAATACTTGTACTCGCGTATAAGTTTTTCTTTCTCACTTTCTCATTCCGAACTTTGTCATTCAGAACTTTCTCATTCCGAACTTTGTTATTACGATTTTTTTACTAACAAGTTTGTGTGCCGAAGGTTATTTTAAGTATGGAAGGAGTTAATGTTGGTTATATTGATAATCTAAATCCTACAAGACCACCAATATTTGATGGTAATGATTATGAGTACTGGAGATATCGAATGAAGACTTTTATTATCAATACTTGAGTAGACAAATTTGTTATGCTTACTGGAGATTATAAAATTCTTGATAAAGTAGTAAGAACTTTTACTAACCAGGAAAAGCAAATGTATCAACTCAATTATAAGGTACACAATACTTTACTTTGTTCAATGACTAGAAATATATATAGCCAAATTTCTTCTTGTGAAGCAGTTAATTGTATTTGGAAGAAGTTAGAAGTTACACACTTTGGAACTTCTAAATTGATTGAGACTAAGAGAGCTATGCTTAGAGCTAAATATCATGGCTTCAATTTTCCTTATAGTGAACCAATTTGTAAAGTTCAACAGAGGTTTATGAAAATCGTCAATAGCTTACAGTCTATGGGAGAAAAAGGGTTAGATGATGAAGAACTTGTGGATAAGATAATTGATATTATTCCCACTGAGTGGGAATCCAAAAGAACTGCTATAGATGAGAACAGGAAGGTCACTCAAATTTCTCTTGATGAGTTATTTGGAACTCTTCTCCAACATGAAACCAGAATGAAGAGAGATGCTGACAACATCAAAAAGAAAAATGGAAATGGTACTGTTTCTTTTATAACAACATCAAATCATATGAAAGCTAAGACTCCTGAGAGAGTAACCAGATCCAAGTCTAAGAAGATGGTTGTTCAATCAGATTATAGTGAAAGTGAAATCTCTGAAAATGAATTAGCAAATCTTGCTCGAAGGATGAACAAGATAGCTGGTCAGAGAAATTTCCAATCAAAGTATAATAAAAAGGAAAGGAAAGATAAGAAAGATGGAGAAGTTACTTGTTATGAATGCAAGAGAGCTGGACATATTAGACCAGATTTCCCTTTGCTCAAAAAGAAAGAAAGGAAAGAAAGACATTCAGACAGGAACATAAAGAAGTATTATAAAGCCAAACATAAGAAGGTTCTAAAAGCTAGTGACACCTGGAGTGCCAGTGGTGGTGACTCTTCAGATGAATATTCTGATTATGAATCTTCAGGACAGAATAATCTTGGTCTTTTAGCCAGATTACCTATTGATAATCATTGTTTTATGGCTAAGGTACGAAATGCTGAATCATTGACAAATGTTTCTTTAAATTCTAATAATAGTAAGTATTATAACTCTTTTGATGATGAATCCTATTCTGATGAAGAAAATACTTTACCTACATATGAAGAAGTCTCTAGGTTTGCTGAACTTTTTGAGATTGAGAACTCTAAACTCAATAAAAAACTTGATAAGGAAAACTCTAGGAATTCTATTCTTACAAAAGAGATATCAGATCTTTATATAGATATTGATAGGAAAAATGCTGATTTTGAAAGTATTTCAAAAAATCTTGAGGAAGTAAGTTCTGAGATGAACCAACTTTCTAAAGAGTTAGAAAAAGTAATTTCTAAGAAAAATGTTTTCGAGCCTAGCTCTAGTTCTAAAACTAATTATTTTGAGGATAAAAACTTGGTTATAAAAATCAACTCTGAAATTTTTTCCTTAAGGAAGTGTTTGTCAAAATTTACCCATGGTAAGGAAAATTTTGATAAAATGTATTCCCAAATACGACCTTTAAGAAATAAATCCGGATTTGGTTATACCCATGCAAAAACATTTTTTAGTAACAATTATTTTGTTCCTCAAAGTGCCCCATTTTGTACCAAGTGTCAATGTGGTGGTCACTGGGAAAATAATTGTTTCTTAAACAAAACCCAATCCTTAGGTTTTCACAAAGCTTACTTTTCTAAGAAGATGTGGGTTCCTAAAATTTTGTTATCTGGTAATCTCAGATCCAAATAAGTTTGGATACAGAAAGTCTAATTCTCTTCTTGATTTCAAGAAAATAAATAGAGTACCGGCAACAATATATGGTACATGGATAGTGGATGTTCCCGACACATGACTGGTAACAAAATCTATTTTGAAAATATTATCAAAACGAAAGGAGGAAAGGTAACTTTCGGAGACAATACTAAGGGAGAGATTGTTGGTATTGGTAATATTGTTCTTTTTGGAAAAACATTGATTTCAAATGTTCTTTTTGTTAAGGGTCTTAAGAACAACCTCATTAGCATAAGTCAGTTGTGTGATGAAGGTTACCTTGTGAATTTTACGAATGATAAGTGCCTAGTTCACAATTCCAAGGTAGAATTTATTCTCTCAGCCAATAGGAAAGAGATGTTTACACTTTGAACCTAGAAGACCTCAGGAGCCAAGATTTACTTTGCCTAAGTGCAATGGAAGATCATTCTTGGTTATGTCATAGAAGACTAGAACAGTGTAACTTTAGAAACCTATGTAAAATCTCTAAGAAGAAACTAGTTAAGGATCGACCAGAGCTTAGATTTGATTCTTCTAAAGTTTGTGATCCTTTTCAATATGGCAAGAAACATAAATCTAGTTTTAAATCAATCGGTGAAGTCTCAACAACTGATGCATTACAGTTAGTGCACATGGATCTTTTTGGTCCAACACAAACTGGAAGTATTGGAGGAAAATACTATGTGTTTGTTCTAGTTGACGATTACACTAGATTTACTTGGGTTTATTTTCTAGCAAGGAAGTCTGAAGCTTTTTCTTATTTCAAAAGTCTTAGAGCTCACGTTAAAAATGAGAAAAACCTTCCATTGAAAACTATTCATAGTGATCAAGGAGGAGAATTTCAAAATTCTTATTTTGAAACTTTTTTTAGTAGAAAAGGTATTACTCACAATTTTTCAGCACCTAGAACTCCTCAAGAAAATGGTGTAGTTGAGAGAAGAAATATAATTCTTCAAGAGATAACTAGAACCATGTTGAGTGAATATTCTATAGCTAGACATTTCTGGGCTGAAGCTGTAAGTACTGCTTGCTATACTATAAATCGAGTTTTGATTAGACCTTTTCTTAATAAAACCCCTTATGAGTAATGGAATGGTAGAAAACCAAGACTATCCTACTTCAAGGTTTTTGGTTGCAAAGTATTCATTTTTAATACTAAAGATAACCTACATAAATTTGCACCAAAATATGATGAAGGAATTTTCTTAGGTTATTCCACAACTTCTAAGGCTTAAAGAGTTTTTAATAGAAATACTTGTACTATTGAAGAAACAGTACATGTAAAATTTGATGAGTCTAATCCTTTTGTTTTTAAACCATCCCAGCCTACATCCTCGGATGTGTTTTCAAAAACTGATTGTCAACCTTCGATAGAAGAACCTTCTGATAAGGATAATATTCAAGAAGATAATTCTGAAACATTTACCCCAGAATACTTTCTACCCTATGTTGATGAACAGGCGTTTCAAAACCCAAATCAGGTGTTTCTTAAAAATCATCCCAGTGATAATATCATTGGTGATGTAAATAAACCTGTAAGGACTAGAAGCTCCTTAAGAAATGAAGTAGAACATCTAGCATTCCTTTACCAATTAGAACCCAAAAGCACTGATGAAGCTTTAGGTGATGATGATTGGATCAAATCCATGCAAGATGAACTAAATGAATTCAACAGGAATAAAGTCTGGACTTTGGTTGAAAGACCTAAGGAAACTTCTGTTATTGGACTAAAATGGGGTTTTAGAAATAAATGTGATGAAAATGGAGTCATAGTAAAAAATAAATCTAGACTTGTTGCTAAAGGCTATAATTAGAAAGAGGGAATAGACTATGAAGAAACCTATGCTCCAGTACCTAGACCTGAATCTATCCGTATTCTAATTGCCTCTACAACATTCTTTAATTTTAAACTTTTTCAAATGGATGTGAAATGTGCTTTTCTTAACGGTTATGTTCAAGAGGAATTTTTTGTTGAACAACCACCTGGATTTGAAGATATAAAACATCCTGATTATGTTTTTAGACTTACCAAAGCTCTGTATGGCCTTAAACAAGCCCCATGAGCATAGTATGATAGACTCACTGGATTTTTTCTTCAAAATAACTATGTTAAGGGAAATGCAGATCCAACTCTTTTTATAAAGAAATATAATAAAAATGTTTTGATTGTTCAAATTTATGTTGATGACATCATATTTGGTTCAACTCAGCAATCTTTAACAGACTCTTTTGCAAGTCTAATGAAATCTGAGTTTGAAATGAGTATGATGGGTGAGTTAACTTTTTTCCTTGGTTTTCAAATTTCTCAAAAACCAAAATGAGTCTATATATCTCAACATAAGTATATTAAATACCTTGTCAAAAGGTATGGTTATGACAACACTAAGAGTATAAGTACTCCCATTGGTACCTCAAACTCTTTAGATCTTGATGAAGCTGGGAAACCAGTAGATCAAACATCTTTTAGAGGTATGATATGAAGTTTACTTTACTTAACAGATAGTCGACCAGACTTAATGTTCTCAGTATGCTTATGTATAAGATATCAATCCAATCCTAAGGAATCTCACTTAAAGGCAGTAAAAATAATTATTCTCTACCTTAAAGGAACCATGGATCTAGGATTATTTTATCCATCTGGAAATGATTTTATACTAAAAAGCTTTTCTGATGCTGACTTTGGTGGATGTAGAATGGATAGAAAAATTACATCCGGAACTTGTCATTTCTTAGGAGATTCATTAGTTTCTTGTTCTTGCAGGAAGAAACATTATGTAGCACTCTCTACTGTTGAAGATGAATATGTAGTAGCTGGAAGTTGTTGTGCTCAAGTGTTATGGATGCAACACACACTCACAAACTATGGCTTGAGTTTTACTAAAAATAAAATTTTGTGTGATAACACAAGTTCCATTGCCCTTAGTACGAACCCTTCACATCACTCTCATGCAAAACACATAGATATTAGGCATCACTTTCTTAGGGATCACACACTAAAAGGAGATATCATTCTTCAGTTTATCGGAACGCAAGATCAAATTGCTGATATTTTTACAAAATCTTTGCCTTATGATAGATTTGAATACATTAAACAGAATTTATGAATGATAACCGTAAGGTAATCTTTCTTAATTAACTTTCTGTCAAAAAAAAATCTCTTTACAGTAAGAAACACCTTTTCATAGGGAGAGTACATTTTATTGTTAGAGTAACTAAGTTTTTCAAGATTTGTTTTCAATCTTTTTGGAACTAAAATTCTGAAATGGAAATATCTGGAACTAAAATTTTCAGAATGAATATTTTCGTATAGAAAAATTTTGGAATGGAAAATTTCATATTGAAAACTTCCGAAATGGAAAATTTTCATACTGGTATTTCCATAACGAGATTTTCATACCGAGGTTTTCATAATGAGCTCTTCGTTTTTCAATTTTTTTTGAAATTTTTGTTCTGAGTTTTCCGTACTGAATTTGTTTTTCGTCGTGAGTTTTGCGAACTATGTCTTTTCGTAATAAAGATTTTTCGTAGTCATTTTTTATGTTACACATTACAAATAATCCTCCTAAGCCAATCTGAAAGGTATGATTTCCTTACTCAAGTTTTCATAGTCATACTTTACTTGTTCGAATTTTCTTATATTTTGTTTTCGGATTATAATTTTCTTAAATCTTTGTTTTAATAAAAACCTCAAAAGATCAGATTCAAGTTTTCTTGAGAATTGGTTTTCAACCGTCAGATCTGATCTCAGCTTGTCACAACCGTTCGATCAACCATGAAAGTTGAATCGTCTTCTCATTACCTATATAAAGGGGACCCCAAATGGTTGTCCCACATCGGTTTCCAAGCTCCAGCGTCCCGAAGCTCTGCCTCTCTATTTTAAGACCGTTCCGAACTTCAGATTTATCCGTTCTGAACTTCTCAGAGGTCTTCAGATCCGAATGTCTGCGGAAGTAGCTTCTCAAGACATGTCTTCCTCTAAGCTGATTTCGAAGTGGTTGGTATATAGAGAAAGGTTAGTTTATCCTGATTTATTAAACAAGTATGATTCTCTTATATCCAAGAATATTAAGCTCAACGGATGGGAAGATATTGTTGTGTCCAAGCCAGGAAATCAAGATGAAGTTTATTCAGATTTGCTTGTAGAGATCTATGAGACAGTTTCCTTTCTTAAGGAAGATGGTAGGGAAAAGTTTTCATTTAAGTCTTATGGCAAGACTTATAAGCTTTATTATGCCAAGGCAGCCAGCTTGGTAGGGCTGAAAAATGGAGGAGATGCTGATTTTATTTCTCATGTTTTTCCGGATTCAAAGGGAATCTTTGACAAGGAAAAGGCTTTGGAAACTCTCGGACTATCAGATGATAAGGCTCGAAGATTGCTTTTCTATCTACAAATTTCTGGATTCTAGAGTTATGGGTACAAGGCCTTATCGTACTGAGAAAGGGTGACAAAGATAGTTTGAAGAAGAGTGAAATCTACATCCTAGATTTTCTGATAAATCTGAGGAAGTTTAATCTGATGAAACACATTCTTATTACCCTTTAGAATGTTAAGAAAGGGAATTTGAGATCTCAGATAATAATGTATTCAGAAATCCTCTATAAGTTGATAGTTCGGTGCCTTTAGTCTTTCAAGGAGGCTTTCAAGTCTAAGCCAAGAGTTTGCAAGATTATGTTCGTGAGTGATGGTACTCTCAAAAGGATGAATGTAGCCTTCGACAAGAATACTGGTCAGTTTATTGATTTACCTTCTCAAGAAGAAATGATTCCGAAAGTTTCTGAACCCGAATCATCTAAGCCAGTGAGGAAGAGAAAGTTGAAAGAAGTTTATGGTGAAGCAGAGAATCCCAAATCCAAGGAAGTTCATTCCACACCTCCTAAACCGAAGAAGAAGAAAGCTTACCCAGATGAAGTAGTTTCTAAATGGAGGGAAATCAAAGAGAAGTGAGTGCAAGGGGAGCCTCAGTTTGGCATGGATCCTGCGTAGGCTAAGGCCTTGAAGGAAACAACTGTGGATGAACTAGAAAAACAAGTGAAATAAAAGAAGCTTAAGAAGAAGATGTCTAAAGCTGAGTTAGATCAGGCTTTGTTGAAGTTTAATGAGATGGTTTCAGTGAACATTCCTGTTCCGAGATCTTTTTCTCTGGAATCTCTACCTGAGAACCTAGGAAGAAACTTTGTTGCTCCAGAAGAGGCAGTAGCTAAGCTTGTTGAGGAAATAGAGTGGATTGAGCAAGTGGAAGAAGAAGAAGTTGTTGCTGAAGGAAGTGGTGAAACCAGAGATGTTTTAAAGAAAGTAGATGATTATAAGGGGACTCCTTTGGAAAATTTTTCGCTCTGAACCTTAGAAGCTCAGTCTTCTAAGTTAGTCACTCCAGCGATGGATGAGGAGAAAGGAGAAGAAGAAGCAGCTTATCATGCAGAGGAAGAACAACTTCTACATGATATTTCTCAAATGGAGAATGTAGAGGTTGGTGCTCAGAAAGTTGCTGATGAGGAAGACAATATTGTTCAACTGTCAGACAGTGAAAATAGAACTCCGGAACAGGAATCCATTCCGAAAAAGGATAAGGGAAAACAACTTGTTATTGATACCCCGAGTTCAGTGGTAGTAAAGAGAAGGTAAGTTGGTGATTCTTCTAAGAATAAGGTTGAGCATGTTGAATAAGAAGATTCTACAAGAAAAGTTTCGGATTCAGAGTCATCTTTGTTGGGGCATGACTTTGTTGTTCAGTCGTTAAAGAAGTTGGTAGGTACTATTCCGACTTTCTCAAGTATTGATTCAAGATGCCAGATGCTCCAACATGCTTTGAATCAGAAAACAGACTCTGTATCCATGGTTATGGAAAAATGTGTTGAGATATAAGCTCAGTTCAAAACTTTCTTTTTCGACTATGAAGCCCATAAAATATCTTGCAATAGGATGACAAGTTGGTCAAGGAAGATTGTAGAAGATATGAGGATCTTTGATGAATTCCAAGACAATGTGAAGGATCCATTTGAGAGAGAAGACAGGAAGATAAATGAGATTACTTCATCCTTTGAAGAAAAGTTGACAGATGAAAAGAATTTCCAGATTCAAGAAGTCAGAGATCTGAATGGGAAGCTGAATTCTGTTTCTCAAAACTGGAATTATGAAAGGGATCATCGGATTGAGTTTGAAGAAAAATTGAAGGCTCCGGAAGAAAAGCTTAAAGCTCAGGAAGAAAAGATTAAAGCCCAGGAAGAAAAGATTGAAGCTCAAAGTGCAAGAATTATTGTGTTAGAGAAGCAAGATGATGAAGACCATACAGACTTGAAGAAGATAAATATTATTCTTGAGGGTCTCATAGCGAAGGAAAAAGATCCAAAAAAGACAGATCCGATCTTTTGTTGTATCTAATCTTCTTTGTTGTTGAGCTTTCAAACTTAATGAAAATTTGTGCTTGGTCATTTCTTTTGTTGTTGCTACTAATTTTTTCAGGTACCTTGTTATATTTTCCATTCCCTTGAATTCTTTTTGAAAATCACAAAGGGGGAGAAGGAAAAGTACCCTAATAAAGGGAAAAAGAATCTTAACAAAGGGTGAGAAAGAAAAAAAACTCTAATAGAGTTTATCTAAGGGGGAGTTTTTCATTAAAGAAGACTTTCTTATTCTTAATGAAATATCATTCCGGAAACCTAGAATACGATCCTTAGAGTTTCAAATCCTAAGGGGGAGTTATTCGTATTCATCAATATCTTTAAAGCAAAGGGAGATAAGCCTTAATGTTTTCTTTCTTCTTAGAATTTCTTTTTCGTAAGGATGTTTGTGCTTTTCCAAAAAGGGGGAGATTATTGAGTCAATAAGGTTTTCCCTATGACTTTTCCATTCCTTCTTGTTTTCAAAATCACAAACACCTTATCTTTAAAAAAATTTCTTTTATAAGGAAAATCGCTTTTATAAGGAAAATTGATTTTATAAGGAAAATCGCTTTTATAAGGAAAATTTCTTTTATAAGGAAAATTGATTTTACAAGAAAATCGCTTTTGTACGAAAAATTATCCTTATCATATTTTCATCCATATATTTCTTAAGTATAAGATTAGGATTCATTTCTATATTCTTGAATTTTTTTGAAACTTTGATACGAAGCATTCTGTTTTAGGATCTGAATTCTGGATGAGAACTGTAATAAAGTTTCACTCAGAATTACAGATGAGAACTGTAATAAAGTTTCATTCTGAATTCCAGATACAAACTCTGTTTAAGTTCTATTCCGAATTCTGGATACGAATCCTTATGAATTTCAACATCGAATTCTCATTACGAATTCTGATGATGAATTCTCATTACGAATTCTCATTCCGAATTCTCATTCCGAATTCATCTATTAAATAGAATCTGATCATCTTTACTTTATTCACTCCGAATTTATTTAGACTCCGAAAATTATTTTTGGTTAGACTCCGAACATTCATTTTTCTTACTCTTTTATAATTTGTCTAATCTTTAATATTTTTCTTACACTCTGAACCTTCACTCTGAATCTTCACTCCGAACTTTTTATTTAAGACTTAAAATGATGTCGTACATTCTGTTACACTTGTTTTTTTATAAAATTATGTCGTCTATTCTGTTATAAACTAACCGTTGGTTACGTTACACGTGTACAGGTCCCTCTGATATTTAAGGAAAATATGACCATTGGAAAGGAGGCCGACCTTGCCTAAAAATAGGAGCTCATTTGAAAGAGCTCGAGGATGACTGACGAATGAATTCTTCGACATTGTGCATACATGCCGTTGAAGTGATTTCTAGAGACAAAGTCTCTTATTAACTCTCAAAGATTTGTGCGACTCTGAATTTTGGTGATTACATTCGAGGACATTCAGGGATAGGAAGACAGAGGTGTCAACTACCTTGAATTTTAGGGCTTCTTTGCTGAGGAAGACATAGGTTGCCAACTACCTTGAAGTTGAGGGCTTGTGGGGATAGCAAGATAGAGATTTCGTTCTTCGTATCAAGGGCTTACCCTGGTGTGGGTAAGACAGACTTGATTGCAAGTATAAATCAAGGGACCTTTATCTAAGGTTGTTGGATACCCTTCTCTTTGGGTTAAAAGACTTATATCTTGTTACTTGTAGTTTACTACTTGTTTATTTCCGTTGCATTTTGTATTATAAGGAAATTATAACATTCTTATATTTCCTTACTTTTACTCTGTTTCATTTAGATTCTATACGCTTTAAGGTAGAATCTCATATTGTAATCTTTTGTTAAGTTTCAATTTCCCGAACCATACTTCCGGAACCTGCTTTTGGAATCTCTTTCCAAGTTTTCTTTTTGTGTTAGAGGTGTTGTGAATTTGCTTAGTTTAACTTTGTTAAACTTATCCCTTTCCTTTGCTTAAGTAAAACATAGTTATTCATAACTAACTTTAAAGCTTCCAAAGGAATTTTTAAAGTTTACAATTCACCCCCCTCTTGTATATTGAGCATCTACATCATTATTTTGATCCTACAAAAAATACTAGTTTTTATTAAGAATTGTCATTTCTTTAAAAGATTTTTAAAACGTCCAAATTGTTCTAATATTATTTTAAAATTAAAACTAGGTCAATTATATATCTATTAATACTATTAAGTTCATTTTCAAAAAATTCATATTGTATTTTGATATAATTTTTTTGACCATTTTCTCTTTCAAAAACCACTTTCTCGTTGCATATGTGGGATTAATTTTAAATTATAAATTTAAAATTATTTGAATTTAATTTTGAGAAATAGATTCCATAGTTGGAATCATAATAATTTATATTATATTATATATTAAAATTAATTTTTTACCATAATTAACAGTGAAAAAATAAAAAATAATTACCGTGGTTAAGGTAAAAATTGGTTTACCGGGGGTTTAAACTAAATATATAAGGACTAAAAATGAATAAATTTTTTTATGCCCATTTTATGGAAATATTTCAACCATATTTATTATAATATCTATAGTGTCCCATTTTGGAACATTTGTTATTGTGAACAATGTGGGAAGATCTTTTTCCTTTCAAAAATTTTCAAGTGTTTCACATACCTCACTTGTAAATGGCCATCACTTCTCCTCTCCACTTCAAACTTTATAAACCCTTTGGTTCATCCATGAAATGTCTATGTAAGTTAATTAATCCCCAAATCTCAGCATATAAGACTTATTTTTCAATTAAATTCATCCTGAAAATGCAGTTCGTGCAAACCTAAGGAGGTTATTCAGGGAAGAGGTAATGTTCTTCAACAATAATTTTCAATTTATTACATAATAAAACTACTTAAATTATTTTTAAACAAAAATGATAGTTTAAACTCATTATATTCAATATAATATGTATTATTTTTTAATTTAATTACTTAAAACCATCTCCACTTCCATCAATTGGGTTATGAAATTACCATTCATGTGTAGGGAGGACTATCGCCTCGCGAACCAATGCCATTAATTTTTCCATTACTTCCTTGAATGCATGGACATAATGACAGATTAAATATTTATATTGGATATTTAATATATTTCTATTATTATTTAATAATTTTATCACATGTTCCTTCTTACATTCAATTCTATGGGAATATGATGAAGACGTTCCTGTGTATGACATACTACCACCTCCATGAACAGTGTATTTCATTTTCCATATATAATATATATTGATCATCATAAATACATATATAACTATTATTTATTATATTTATTTAATTTTCAACATTATGGATATGATGGAACCATGTTCTAATTAGGAGTATAAAAATAACAAATCAAAACATACATGAAAAAGAATGCAGTTATTGCCCGAAACATGATCTTCACATAGAATTGTTAATAAATGGGTAATAAAAGGTCATAAGTAAATAATATATTGAATGATATAAATAATTATGGTTATATAATATATTTATAACAAACTTCTATTTATTATATAGTATTTTAAAATGTGTATAAAGAAAGTTTAGACTTATGGTAATGGATTTCTGTCTCACTTTTTTTATTTTGTGAGACACATTCCATATCCACCACCTATTTATTTAATGTTTTATATATACATAAGATGAATGTATTATATTATTATTCCCTTAAAAATTATTGGGATTTAAATATCAATTTTATTATCTTTATTTCATGGGGTTTATGGTTCAAAAGTTACTAAAGCGGCAAGGCATTTTTCTTTCAAATTACCTTCTTAGGGTATAAGTTATGTTATGCACCTATATTCTTCTATGAGGTGCATATATTTTCAAATTAAAAATTTATATCATGAATCTAATTGTATTCATGATATTAAAATATTCATTCTATTTTTTTCTTTAATAGGTAATATGATTCAAAATATATCATAGTGATAAAGTTTTGATGTTATAATCACATTAATTAATACGATTGTTTTTTATTATGATTTTAATGATGAAATATTATGATCCATACCACAATAAATATTTTAATTTTATTTTCTTATTTTTATGCATTGATAATACATGTATTCTCTTCATTTACCTCTCTTTATAGACTCAATCATTCAAAATAATGTTTTTAAGAAAAATAATTCTTATTTCTATCTTCGGTTGAAAACCCTTTTTTCTTCCAAAACCATATTTTCTAAAAATGTATTAAAAATGTTATAACATTATATAAAGGATTTATTAATTTTTTTTACCCAATTGTAAATTTTAAATTTTTTTTTGAAAGGAATCTTAATGTCATTTTCCAACAAGTCCCATTTTGGTTTTACCAAAAATGTGAAAAGAATCAATATTTTAATTGGTACAACATGAACATAATTTACCATTATTAGGTCCATTATTTTTTAGAACAGTAATTGATATTTTTTCAATGCTATTTAAAAAAATTATTTTGGAATTGTTTTACATTTTAAAAAGTTTTTTTCAAAGTGAAATGGTTATTTTATTTAAAAAATGAGTTAAATTATTATTAAATCATCATTTATATGTTTTCAAAGTTTATTTTAAATGAAAGTGATTTAAAATATATTTTATAATGTTCATTTTTAAAATTTTATTTTTAAATACAGGTTATTTTCTTCAAGAAACATTCCAATTGATTTTTCTTTCAAAAACATTCTCAATATAATATGACATCCATTGAGGTTACTTATGATTTACTAGGGATATTATAAAATAGTACCATTATTTTTATTTCTCTTAATGGTTTATTTAATAATACAATATTTTTATGAAACATGTTTTCCATCGAGGGATTATATCATGATAGAATTGTTATGAAACATACTTCTTTTTTCTATTGGTTATGCCACTATAGAATTATTATGAAATCCCTTTTTTTCATAGGTTCTTCTATGATATAATGATGAAATTATTTTAATCCTCTTTCTTTTAAATTTATTATGATATGATGAAATGTTTATGAAACACATTTATTTTCATTAGTTTTAGTATTATTATTGTTTTATGATATTTTGGTGCACATGTGTATGATTTTTATTTAGTGTTGGGTGGTCCTATATCTCCATCCAATGAATTGGGTAATGATTAATGTTATTTTAGATCAAAGGATAACTAAGAGGTTTTAACAATCCAGAAAATAGTTACATGAGAGGTTATCTTAAGCATAAATGAAGGTATATGGGAGGTTATCCCAAGCCTGAAAGAGGGTACATGGGATGTTATCCCAAGCGAAAAAGAGGTTAAATGAGAGGTTATTCCAAACCAATGTTGGTATACTTGCGGTTATCCCAAGACAAACAACTTTGGAATGTATTGGTGGGTAGCCTAGACATAATATTTTCTATGATTATATATATTCCACAAAAATATGTCTTATTCCAATGTTATGATCTCATGGATCATGTTATTTTATTCAATTATGATTCAAGTATTATCAATATCCATGATTTTTTACATGAATCATGTTTATGATATCTGATATATATAGGGTACTGTTTTCATATGTTATTATTTTGTTCTTACACCAATGTCCTCATGTTATATTGACATCTCCACTTTTTACCCTTACTAAGAAACTAAGATCATCCTTTCTTATGTTTCTTTTCCCAAGGATGTGAATAAAGGTATTATGTATGATATTAAAAAGAAGGGTGATATTTATGAAGAACATAGTGGGAGATTTCATAACTCACTTATGGACTTGTTGTTTTTGTGTCTATTTTTCTAAAGGAACTATAAATTAATGATACTCTCGCATGTGTTTGTGTAATGTAATGAATATCCATTAAAAAGATGAAATATCTATATATAATAATCCCAGGTCACTATAGATGGTATTAAAGGAAAGGTTCTTTTAACATTTGGAATATAGGATTTGAAAATTTTAGTGAAATCCCTGGGGATATTTCTAAGGATAAATCTAGGGATATCTATGAGGATAAGTCTAAGGAAGAGTCAATGTATAGGAAAATATCCTGTAATTTGGTAAATTATTGATAAAATGGTTTCCAATAAATTATATCCAAGTCTAGATACTACAAGTGGATATAGCTCTAGCACAGAGGTAGCTAGGGGTAATAACTCTGAAAACGGTGCATTGAGATGGACTTGATCATTACCTTGTGAATTATAACGGGCCTTGTTGTACACCTAGTTCAAAAAACCTAGGGGATATGATTTGGGAATTAAAAAACTCTTTATGAACCATCATGATGTATTTAAATAGATAATTACTATGAATAACCTATGATAAACCTAAGGTTTCATAGATTGGAAATAAGGTTTTATGGTTTAAACATCAAATAAGTGACTTTTCATTATTTTGTGGTTTCCCATAATGATTATTGTTTCTCACACTGTGATTTTTTGTTTTAGTCAATGGAGATAACCATAAGGAACTAGGTTAATTTTTAATTTGGTATAAAACATTTATGAGAAACCAAATGAGATTATGACTAGAGTGAATGATATTATGATTATGAATAATCAATGATCGTGATATATGATAAAAAACTTATACTTTAACCACCTCTAAAACTCACATAAAAAGATAAAGACAGAGTTCATTGAGAGTTTGGGTGGTGGAGACCATGGAGGAAATAAGATTCAGTTTCATATATGTCGAGAATGAGGAAAAACCTACCTAAATTAAAGTCTTAGTGGAATGGGAAAAATTTTCGAGTGTGTAAAAGAAAGACACAATTACATTAATTACTAATGAAAAATGAAAATTTTGTTTAGCACAATTTATGAGAATAATGGTTACCCTAAGGCATCATCAATGGTTGAATGTTATAAATGTGTAAATTATGGGAATTATATAAGTCAATGTCCTATGGAGAAATCTCGTGAAGAGAATCAGAAAAATGGTATGATTCATGGTTATTATACTGTTGATGAAGAGACCATGAATAAATTATAAAATATATGGGCTATTATAATAGTGTTTTTTTATTAAAACATGAGAAGAAAGATTAAATTGGGGTTGATTAATTTTAAGACATGATTAATATTTCATATTTTAAGAAAGATATATTAAGAAATAAGATGATGAATACTATTTAATGGTTTAAGAATAAAAGGGAATGATTGAATTACTTATATATTGAAATTAAATAATATGTTATATGAATCCTGAAATATATAATGGTTGTTCAGTATAAGTTTTACATTAAGTATTTTCAAGAATATGTTTAATAATAATCATAGCCTAGAAATTTGATTAAATGGAAAAGTAATATCTTATATAAAACATATGATTAAGGGAAGATAAAACTTAATATATTCCTGATGTTGAGAAAACAATCTTTAGTTCGGGATAAAGAGATGATTTGTATGTATAAAGTAAATTGGATAGTACTAATTAACTTGAATCTGATTAATGATTTGTTAAAAAAAAATTCTATGATATCATTAATGGATTTTACAACATCATTGGATTTATGGAATATATTCAATAATCTATGGTTTTATTCTGATAATGAAGATGTATGAATGTTTTCATTAAGGTTTTATGGTAATTATTGTTATTATCATATTTCAATAGAATACATGATGAACGTATCCATATGTTTTGTATTTCGAAATTAAGAGTTACTTAATATTGTATGTGTGATTAATGATAAGTTGATTTTTGGAATTTAGTAATGTTCTTTCTGTATTTTTTGATTTAAACTTTTGGAAGGGTTATAATGTTATCCATTTATGAAATGGTTTAAGTCAACTTTGGTAGATGTTTTAGATATTAATTTAGTACTTAACCATATGAAGATCAATACATATTGGATATCCATTTCTAACCATTTGGTTATAACTAGAGATAAAAGAAATGAATTTCCATTCTATTAGGGATCTTATGATTTGTTAGTGCTATAGGTATAAAAAACTCATTTTCATTTCTAGGATTAATAGATGAAGTGTAAATTGATCGAAGTATAACCAAAGGATGAAATTCATTTTATGACACAATGGGAAAGTAATCACTAGGAATATGAGTTCCTTTGAAATTCTTGATCATATTGGGATAGTAACCCATCGATTGGAGCTTCCACCAAATCTCTCTCAGGTTCACTATTTTTTCCATATATATATTTTGAGGAGGTACATACCTGATATACAACATGTACTTAACTCATAGGATATACAGTTGGATCATGCTATTGCTTATGAGGAACAATTGGTAAATATTATGGACCAAATAGAGAATATAATACCAAACAAGACTGCTAACCTGGTTAATGTTTTATCGAAAAACCACTATATTGAGAGAGATACTAGGAACCTGAGGACATAATGAGGTAGAATTATCCTTAGTTTTTATTACCAATGTCATGAATTTCAAGGGGGAAATTAATTTTAAGGGGGATAGAATGTGACACCCTGAGATTTTATAAAATATTTTTTAAAAAAATTAATCTTTTTGACATTTTTTCATTACAAAAAACACCAATATTAGATTTTGTTACACACAAAATTGAGTTTAACTTGTGTTACATGCAACACCGAGTTTAAATAAATCCTAACATACAATTAAAATATTATTATTTAATATGATAGTTATCACCTAGCCATTGGAATAATAGTTATGAATAGGATTAACTAAATTATGAAAATATATTATCTACATTTATATATAAAATTAATTGTTTGGTGACCAATTAATTACAATGAAAAACTATTTGAAAACAAAGGAAATATTCTTCTACAAAACTATTTTCAAGCACAAAAACACATTTTACGTCAATAAATTTAAAAAATAACTTTTGGTGAATGATTTTTTTTTAAATTTATATATTATATATTCAATAAAAATTTTAATATTAATATTATGTATTTTCAATAAAATATATAGAATAAATCCAATTTTACACTTTAAAACTATAACTCTCTTAAAAATATTTTTTTGGCATTTTGTGAACTTATTATAAAAATAATTTTTGAAACTTTTATAAAATTATTTTTATAATATAAAATTATTTTTTTAAATATAAATATTGATATTATTTTAGGGTGATGTCTTGATAGTTTTTTGAAAAGATAAATTTTTCGATGAATAGTGAAAAAATACTCATTTTTATTAAGAATTCTCATTTATTTTAAACATGTTAAAAACATAAAAATTGTTTTGAGTTAGTATTATAAGTAAAATTGGCTTAATTATATATACATAAATACAATTTATATTATAGGAATAAATTTCATATCAAATTTTGATATGAAAACATTTTAAACTTTTTAACATTTTCTCTTTGAAAACCCACTTTCTCATCGCTTCTGTGGGATTTATTTTAAATTAAATTTTTTAACTTATATGAATGGAATTTTAAAAAATGGATTTAATATTTGGAATCAAAATATTTTTTTTCTTATATGGTAAACATATATTTTCACCATAATTAGTAGTGAAAATAGTAAAAATTAATTACCACAGATAAGGTAAAAATGAGTTTACATGGGGTTAAACTGAAAAGATAAGGGTTAAAAATGACCAAAAAATTCCCAAAACTAATTGTATGTAATTATGTGGATATTATATCTTTTATTATCATGAATGGTTCATTTTTATCTATGTTTATTGTGAAAAACATGGGAACTCATTTTTTCTTTGAAAACATTACAAGTGTGTCACTCACCCCACTTATAAAAGGCCACACATTCTCCAATCCTCTTCACATTTTAAAAATAATTTTGTCGAGATAATATCCAAAAATACCACTTAATTAATTACATACTATCATCCTATAATCCTTTTTTCATAAATCAAAACTATTAATGCTTTTGGTGCAAACCATTGAGGTTACCTAGAGGCGAGGTAATGTTATTAAATGAGTGTTTTGATTTTATTTCTTCCTCCACCTTTCGATTATTATTAAAACACACTGATATAACAACTTAATTGTCTTATATATACTTATATTTTGTTATATTAATGTAATTACCTACAACCATCTCCACTTCCATCAAATGGTCTATAAATTCATCATTCTTGTGAATGATGAACTACCACCTTGCAAACCGATGTCAATAATTGTTTTCATTACCACCTATCATGTCTAGATTTAATGGTGGTTTAAATTCATATATATATATATAATTTATTACATTTTTATTCTTCCAGAATCATGATATCCCATGTTCCTTCTTACTTTTCATTCTGTGGGAATACGATAATGTCGTTCATGTGTACGACAGACTACTGTCTAACAAAGCGATGTGATTCATTAAACCCTTACATGGAAGTTAATAAGGATGGGTCTAAATAAAATATGTGATATTTATGAAATAAAAATTATTAGTTAATGGTAATATGTTATCTAACTTTCTTTCATTCAATATGTTTTATTCCATTTTATATCTCAAATATTATGGATCAATATAAATATATATATAATAAATATATATTATATTTATATAATTTTTAAAATTCTGAATATTATATAACCATTATCAATGTACGAGGACTAATAATAACAAATCAAAACTTACATGAAAAACAAATTAGTTATTACCCGAAACAGGACGTTGAACTGATTTTTTATTAATCATTAATAAATGGTAATAATTAAACAATATATGGTTTTATATATATTATTATGATTCATAAATATATTTATAATAAACATATATTGATTATACAAAAGTTTGAAATGTGTACGAAGTAATTTAAGGCTTATGGTATGAGATTTCTGTCTCACTTTATTCACCACCAATTTAAGTTATGTGGTATATATATTACCTATAAATGTATTTAATCATTTTTATAATAAAATTTCATGGGTTTTACATATTCATTTTAGGATCTATATTTCATGTGGTTTATGGTTCAAAAGATACCAAATTATTAAGGGGGTTTTGTTGCAAATTTTCTTCTTTAGGACATAAGTTATGTTATACATCTATCATCTTATATGTGGTGTTTACAGTTACCATTTTACATGTTATATCATGAATCTATATATTTTCATGATATTAAATATTTCTTTTAATTATTTTATTTAATTGGATTTATGATTCAAATGATTCCAAAGCGGTAAATTTTTTATGTTACAATTTCATTGTTTATCGGGATTATTTATAAATATTCTTTTGATGATGATATCTTATGATCCATATACCAATACACAATTAATTTTTATTTTCCTATGTTTATGTAATTATAATTAATTTTTCCCTTTACTTTTCTCTCTTTATGTACTCAATATTTGAAAATAATTTTTTTATGAAAAATCATCTTTATTTCCATCTTTGATCAAAAACAAATTTTCTTCCAGAACCATGTTTTCTAATTTTTTTTGAAAATATTTTAACATTCTAAAAAGTATTTATTAAAGAATTTTTTTACCTTGTTTTAATTTTATCAAAATGTTTTGAAATTAATCTTTAGTCTATTTTCCAAATAATACCCATTTTCATTTTAGAAGAAACGTGAAATAAATATTAGTTTTAATTAGTAAGAAATGAAAAGAATTTATTACCACCATAAGCATTATTTTATTTAAAGATAAATTTTTAAATTTTCAATGAAAATTATTTTGAAAATGTTTTATGTTTTTAAAAATTGTTTTTAAAATAAAAAACTATATTCTCGTCAAGAAATGTTTGAAATGATTTTTAATGATTCATTTATATGTTTAAAAAATATTTTCAATGAAAAGGATTTCTCAAATACTGTATAATGTTTAGTTTTAAGAAAATGATTTTCAAGGAAATGTTATTTTCCTCAAAAAATGTTCCAAGTGGTTTTTCTTTCAAAATCATTATCTATATAAGATGACATCCATTTAGGATACTTATTTTTTAGTGGCTATATGATCCAAGGATACCATTCTTATTATTTCTTTGAATGGTTTATGTTTATGATGACAAGATGTTTATGAAACCTTTTAACATCCATGGGTTATACCATGATAGAATTATTGAGGAAAAAACATATATTTCAATGATTTATAAAATGATATAATTCTTATAAAATCGGGTTCTTATTACCATGGGTTATTGTATGATGAAATGATGAAATGATTGTGAACTCATTTATTTTCCACAGGTTATTCTATGATAAAATTTTTATGAAGCCAATTTTTTTTCATGGGTTCTGATATGATGAATGTTTTATGATCCTCTAGAACACATGTGTATAATTATCATTATGTGATGGGTGGGAGATATATCTCCCTCGAATGCATTTGGTAATTATTAGTGTAAATTTAGATCAAAGGGTACATGAGAGGATATCCCAAGACTAATAGAGTGTACACATGAGGTTATCCTAATCCCATAAGAGGGTACATTAGATGTTATACCACGCCAAAAAGAGGTTACATTGGGGGTTATCTGAATCTTGATATAGTGTAAATCAGAGGTTATACCAAACCCAAAGTAGGTACACAGTGGTTATCCAGATCCTAACATGTTAGGAATTCCTTTGTGGGTATCCATGACATAATATTTTCATTTATTATGTATATTCCACAAATCTATGTTGATTCATGCTCAAATTTACCCAAGATAAGAAGGTATAATGGTCTTTGTAGTTTTGCTTGGGTTTTCGAATCCTTAGAGACCTAAGAAGTAACCTATGGACACGTACATTCTATGGACTATTTTTGGCTATTGAGTGGAAAACTTTGGGTTGATTTTAGATGGGTTTAATTGAACACTAAAAGTATTAAGTGAATTCAAATTATGAGAAGGGTTGATCCTAGGTTATTATAAGGGGTGTATTGGATGCATTCTTTTTCTGGTAAAAATATTTCAATTTCTTATATTTGAGATGGGTTCATTTAAGGAGATCAAACAAAATCATCACTTACTAGTTTGATGCCTACAAAACCTAATAATAATAACCTATACAATTGAAGGATCAATATTTTGATCACTCCAAGGTAAAGGTTCTTATTAGCACTTAAAATGTGTGACCTTAAAATCAATAAGGATGAAGAAGTTTTAAAGTCATCAAATAAAAATATCATTTAAAAGAAGTGATTATACATTAATGGGGTGATAAATAACATCCAATACATCCCCTTTATACTGCATTGGATCAACCCATAAGTGGTTTATCCTTCCATTGAGGCTATGATTTCAATGGAAGCAAGAAGTAGACTCATGAGGGAGGAATTGAAGAAGTAAAGAAAACAATAAAAAGAAAATGATCACTCCACCGTTGTGTGAATAATTTTACAATGTTTGCTGTGAATAAATTCACAACTTGAGGCAACGATATCAAATTGATATGGATAAGAACAAAATAATAGTATAAGAAGAACTTTTATTAAGAAACTAGGATGAATTAAAACAACTTACATGTGAAGGAAGAACGTTACAAAGAAAAATTGGTAGCATAACATTAAGATGAAAACAAAGCACAAATATCATCAACTCCTCCACCACCACTACCTTAAATAATAATTTTGGGAGCCTTGGGTCAAGAATCCAATAGTACAAAGTATCCCACTTGATTATGGTAGGCCAAGGGTGGTGTAAAACTTGTGGAACTTGGACTTTGCCACACTTGACCCTCGGTGGCATCCATCTTTCATACACCGAACAGACACGCTTGCAAGACCTTCTAGATGGCCGAATCACAGTGGAAAATAAAGGAAGAAAATGGATCCTCATATGTCTTCTAACCGGATGTAAAATTTGGTCCCATTTTTAGCTTTTTATTTGGATATATGATTAGATTAGTGGGATGTTTTTCTGGGCCACAGAATCTATCCCATAATGTAATCTCTAACTTGGGCCGCATAAATGGACACCATGGAAGCCGAATTAGCATTTGATCCTATAGAGTGATTTGTTACTAAACATGTATTATAGAAGCCCATGAAATATGGAATTTATTGGGCCTGTATGTTGGGCCCCACATTCTTATCAGTGAGATGGTGTCCAATCTGACTTCTCCTGAGTTGTTTCCTTTCATCACAAAATATCTCCACCTTTTTTCATAAATTATCCATTGATCCTTGAATCAAAAATATTCATATTAAAGTGTAGATAAATTTTCAAAAATATAAAATTAAAATATGGATAATTAGATTCCTTAAAATCAGATGAATCATTGGGTACATTATATGATGTTCAAAAATGTACCACATAATAGTGCATTTTAAGAAGGAATTACAATCATAATTTGAAATGATGTTCAAAGTGTAAAATGCACTAAAATTGTGTTTATGAATAATAAATCACATTAATATTATATATATTAACAATGAATAGTATCCTCATTTAGTGGATAATCACACCCCCCCCCAACTTGAGTTTTTCTAGTCCCGAGCAAAATGTATCTCAACAATATGAAATTAGAATTCCATTTTCCTAAAACATTTTAATACACAATGATCACCAAAAACCCTTATACCAAAAAATCATAAAACCCATAAAAATATTTTAATACATGATAGTTTCATAAGCATATCCCAATCCCAAGCCCATTCCTTTTTTCAAATTCATTTCCATATTTCATCCAATATCAATTAAGTATGAGGATGTGTTGTGTATCACAATAGACATGGGGGTTTATCTTTATTCAAGGGGGAAATGACGGAAGTGCTAGGTGGAATCACAATTTCAATATTAAGATGATTATTAAATTTTTTTTATTTTGTTTTTATTTTGTTTTTTATTGTTTTTTCCATGGTAATTGAAATTGCACTCAAAAGAGTCAACCCCTATAACGAGACTTTGCCGATGACTCCCAGGCTCAAAGTCCTTAGGGCACCAAGTGAATCCCACATACTCAGAAATCATCTCGAGTTAACTCAGTCAAAAACAAATTCAAATTACAAAAAATAGAGAAAAAATTACTAACTCTAGGCCATACAACTATGAAATCATGATCCCCAAGTGCCGAAAGCCACGCATTCGGTCATTTAATTTCTCTACGTGCAAATTTATTGTGTTTTTTTTAATTGTTTTTTTTAATACTCATATTAAAACTAAAATGATCACAAAACCTATGCTATTTATTTGGGTGACTTCATGAACTAAAACTAATACCCCATTATCCAAAGGGCGTGCATTGTGATTTTCTTTTATTTGGATGAAAATATAAACCATGAAATATCACATTAGACAGCCACACTTTCCAAAATCTATGCTCATGAAATTATACATGGATTAAAATCAAAATCAGGGCATGTTAAGTTATTTGATATTCAGTTTCAAAGTGTTCAATGTGTATTACCATGTTCAAAGTTAAAGGAATTTTTTCTTCCATTTACACACATGTTTTTTCAAATAATTCTTTTTTTTACACAAAATCATTTTTTTTATTTCATATCACCCCTAAAATTAAAAGAACATTGTCCCCAGTGTTTGAAGAAATGAAAACTTATAAGGAGTAGAGACAAATAAGGTAATTTCAAAAAAAATTGAAATATGAGGATCATGGAATGAAGTCACCTGGTGGTTGAATTTGAAATTATTACTGCTCCCTTTTAATCCCTTGATCTTGATGTCACTCTGAGAATTCCCTAGTGGAGAAAAAAAGAAAAAAAATCAAAAAACCTATATATATATATATAATAAATGAAGTGAAATATAAGTATATATATAAAAATTATAGAATAAGGAAGCACAAAAAGCCGTAGGTCAGTGGTAAGCGCGTGCCCCTATATCCCTTCGGTCCCGGGTTCGAATCCTCGCAGCTTCGCCGGTTGTGACGGGGTTTTCCCCACAACCTACAATGTGGCCTTTTTTATTATTATATTTTTTTTGTATTTTTATTATAACTTAAAAACACATAAAAGAAATGAACTTATGATACATTCTCTTCTTTTTAAATTTCTGGGTAAGGTATTACTCAAGGATCACACCACGTGACACAGATGAATATGGTGCTCCCCTTTCATACCCATCCATACTCATAATAGAAGAACCGGTCAACAGTCTATTTTTTTAATATCAAAATGATTAATTAATCCTATTTGAAAAATAAAGATGCAAAAAAAGATTAGAAACATGAAAACCACAGGTTTCCTCCCATGCAGCACTTTGTTTAACATTGTTAGCCCGACATGGACCCCTAATTGATTAATTATTTTCATCATATAAGGTAGGTTCACACAATTCTTCAGCAACTTCATGTTTTTGGAATGGTTCTATGAATGGTTTGACTCTATGACCATTAACGTTAAATGTTTAACCATTGGTGGGATATTGAATTTCAACAGCCCCATGGGGGTACAACTTATGCACTATGTATGGACCCGACCATCTAGACCTAAAATTTCCCAGGTGTAAATGAAGTTTAGAACTATACAAAAGAATAGGTTTACCCAGCTCAATGTGTTTGGTTTTAAGATTTAGAGATTGGTAGGCTTGTATTTTAGCTTTACCAATCCTTGAATTTTCGTAATCCTCCACCCTAAGTTCCTCAAGTTCATTGAGATCTAATTTAATTTTTGTTTTATCCAATGAGAGGTCATAATTCATTTTCTTAATTTCCCAAAAAGCCTTATGTTCAATCTCCACTAGTAAATGGAATGCTTTACCATAAACCAACCTATATGGGGACATTCCTAAAATGGTTTTATATGTGGTTCGATAGGCCCAAAGAGCATATAAGATTTTTCCTGACCAATATTTCTTATATGGTTTAACAGTTTTCTCAAGAATTTGTTTAATTTCTCAATTGGCTAACTCATCTTGACCATTGGTCTGTGGATGTTACGCAGTGGACACTTTGTGAGAAATGCCATACTTTTCCATGAGTGATGAGAATGGATGATTGCAAAAATGAGTTCCACGATCACTAATGATAGCCCTAGGAATTCCAAATCTAGAGAAGATGTTTTATTTTAAGAATCTAATCACAGTTTGATGATCATTGTATTTTTTTGGGAATGGCCTCAACCCATTTTGAGACATAATCAACAACTAATAGAATGTAAAGGTATCCTCTAGAGTTTGGGAAAGGACCCATGAAATCGATTCCCCAGCAGTCAAAGATTTAAATCACTAAGATGGGAGTGAGTGTCATTTTATTTCTTTTTGTGATAGACCCTACTTTTTGACACCTAGGACAGCTTTGACAAAATGTGTAGGAGTCCCTTGAGAGAGTGGGTCAGAAGAGACCACACTAAATAATCTTAGAAGATGTTTTCTTAGAGTAAAAGTGACCTCCACATGCCTCACTATGACAGAATTTAAGGATAGACTCTTGTTCAGATTCTAGGAAACACCTCCTAATGACTTGGTCAGGGAAGAAGTTATAGAGGTATGGATCATCAAACACATAGTGCCTAACATAAAAAAGAAATTTACTTTTATCTTGAGTCCCTAGGAATTTTGGGATGACTCCTATAACTAAGAAATTGGCTATGTCTACATACCAAGGGCAGTAACTCACAGAGTATAGGTGTTCATCAGGGAATGAATCAGACACAGAAAGGTGATTTGAGTTGTCTTTGAATTCCATCCTAGAGAGGTGATCAACTACAACATTTTCAACACCCTTTTTATCCTTAATTGTGAGGTCAAATTCTTGTAATAGAAGGATCCACCTAATCAGTCTAGCCTTAGAATCTTATTTTTTGAAGAGTTATTTTAGTGCAGAATGGCCAATGAACATAGTGATGGGGGATCCTAAGAGGTAGGACCTAAACTTCTCTAAGGCAAACTCAATAGCAAGTAACTCATTTTCAGTGGTGGTGTAGTTGATTTGGGCATCATATAAGGATTGTCTTGCATAAGAAATGACATAAAGAGTTTTATCACAACGTTGTCCTAACACGGCTCCAATAGTAACGTCACTGGAATCACACATAAGTTCGAAAGAAAGGTTCCAATTTGGAGATTTTATAATGGGAGGAGAGTTGAGAGAGGATTTGAGGGTTGAGAATGAACCCTCACAGCTTTCTATAGAAACAAATGGAGCATCCTTTACTATCATAGAACAAAGGGGATGGGAGATTGAACTAAATTCCTTGATGAATCTTCTATATAAACTATAATGTCCTAAGAAATACCTCACTTCCTTGACAGTTTTGGGTGATAGAAGGTGACTAATGACGTCAACCTTGGCTTTATCAACTTCAATCTCCCTACCTGAGACTAGATGGCCTAGAACTATTCCCTCTTTTACCATGAAATGGTATTTTTCCCAGTTTATGACTAGATTTTTTTCTTCACATCTTTAAAATACTCTCTCTACATTCCTCATACATCCCTCAAATGTATCCCCAAACATAGAGAAGTCATCCATGAAGACCTCTAGAAAATCCCCTACCATGTCTGAGAATATTCCCATTATGCAGCGCTGGAAGGTTCCAGGGGAATTGCATAACCTGAAGGGAATGCATTTGAATGAAAATGTGCCAAATGGACATGTGAATGTAATCTTCCCTTGATCCTCTAGGGATACCTCAATTTGATTATACCCCGAGTACCCATCTAAGAAATAGTAGAAGGCATGAACTTCCACTCTCTCAAGGAATTGGTCAATGAATGGTAAGGGTAAATGGTCCTTCTTGGTGAATGAGTTTAGCTTCCTATAGTCAATGCAGACCCATCATCCACTACTCACCCTAGTTGGAATAATCTCTCCATCCATATTGGTTATCACTGTGATTCCTACCTTCTTGGTCACCACTTGGATTAGGCTGACCCACTCACTCTCAGCTATGGGATATATGATACCAGCTTTTAAAAATTTCAGAAGTTCCTTCCTTACTACCTCCATGAGATTAGGATTGATTCATCATTGAGGTTGACGACATGGCTTTGAATCAGATTATAGAACAATCCTATGAGTCCCGATAAGTGGGATAATCCTAGGAATATCAGATAGGGTCCAACCAATGGCTTTCTTATGTTTCCTAAGGACATCTAGAAGCATCCTCTCATGATTGGATTCAAGAGAAGAAGAAATGAAAATAGGATGTGTTTGATTGTCCCCTAGGAAGGCATACTTGAGTGCAGTGGGAAGTTCCTCCAATTCAAGATCAAGTTGGTTCAGAATTACCGCAGAATATTGGGACATTGAATCAATATCAATTTTTTTTAGAGTTTTAGATAGGATTGATTCCCCACATATAGAAGTTTCAGCTACAAGATTGGATTGATCAGATTTAGGGAAGGAAGTTGGAGTGGTATCCATGAAATTGGTTTCCTGAAAGGTTTCACTGATTATTGGACCTAAGAAATCATAATAAGAGTAATTTGAAAATGATTCAATCCAAGGAGATAGACTTCCTTCATGTGAACAAAGGAAATCAATCTCATCCTGACGTAAACATCCATCAAATATTCCTTGATGTTCTATGGATTCATTATCAATGCTTCTTATCATGTTTACTTCATGAATGTCATCATCATCCCCTATTTGTGATCTTGAATTATAGATGTTCAAGTCTAGACTCATGTTCTCAAAGGTGATGGTCATGTTCCCATTTCAAACTCAGATAACAGAGTTGATTGTTGCAAGGAAGGGATAACCAAGGATAATTGGGGTTTGTTCCTTATTTCCTAAGTTTGGATGGTTTTCAAGGACAATGAAGTTAGTAGGGTAGATGAAGTTTTCAACCTTTACCAGAACGTCCTTTAAAATTCCCTTTTGAACCCTAATGCTATGATCATCAAGTTGAAGTGTGACATATGTGTGTTGGAGTTTTTCTAGGCCCAATTGGAAGTAAACAGCATAGGGGATGAGATTGACACTAGCACCTAGGTCACACAAGTATTTTACAACCATTCTCTCTCCTAGTTCAACATTTATGTAAGGGAAACTCGGGCCTTTCAACTTAGGAGGAATGGTCCCTTGAATGGTCGTACTCACATTAGCAGCCAAAAGGACTTGGTTTTTATGTGAATATTTTCTTTTAAAAGTTCACAAGTCCTTAAGTTACTTTTAGTAGGCAGGTATGGTTTTGATGGCATCGAGAAGGGGAATGTTCAACTTGACTTGTGAGAATATTTCCCTCAATGTTTCACTCAATTCAGGCTTGGTTTTCCCCCTCATGTGTTGAGGAAATGGTGCAGGTTGTGGGGTTTTTTAAAAGAGTTTTTTTTTTGAAAATGTTGTCATATTTTTCAGTTTGATCATTTGGTTCATTTGAATTTTCATGCAAGATTGAATCTTTAGGTGGGTTCTTAATTAGTTGTTCAGGTTTCTCAATTGACTTCCCACTTCTTAAAATAATCACATCCTTTAGTTGTTCATGAGTTGTTTGAGTGCAACTTGACACTCCCCTTGAAGTTTAGTATGGTACCGCCTGAGTAGGCATGGGTTCCTTTCAAGTGTTGATGGCTTGATGTTCTTATTTTAGGGAAGAGACTTCTGAGTTCATCATATCCATTTGTTTTCACAGTTGTTCTAGTAGGCTTTGTGGAATAGTTTTTGTTGGTGCTTGAGAATATTGGTTTATCCCAGGTGGATATTTTGGAGGT
Source organism: Viscum album (assembly GCA_963277665.1). NCBI lineage: Eukaryota > Viridiplantae > Streptophyta > Magnoliopsida > Santalales > Viscaceae > Viscum > Viscum album. Next base: position 1,368,977,028 of record OY728143.1, read on the forward strand.
GGGATGGTTTGTTGAAAATGGACCGGTGGCTGTTGGTATTGGATAGGTTGGGTTTGGAACTGTTTATGGGTTTGGTATTTCTATTGGGGGTAAGGATTTTATCCCTATGGTTGGCTAGGTTGCTGGTTATCTTTCCAACGGAAGCTTGGGTGGTCATTATACCTTGGGTTGAAGTTGGTTTGGTATTGAGGATTTTGAAAGTTCAAGGAATTTACTTCCGCTGGGGGTCCTCCTAAAATAACATCCTTGATGGATGGAATGGTTGGTCAGTTGTCTTTCTGATGGTCATGTTTGTCACAAATTGGGAAAACAGGGTCTACAGTTTGGATTTCATGGAATTTCTTAAGGTCTATCTCTTCAACCTTCCTAGAGAGTGATGCGAGTTTAGCCCTAAATATTTCCTCTTCTCTAAGTGTATGAATTACAGTAGTTCTTTGTGTCTTTTCAGAATAAGGTGAAGTTCCCCATGTTTGGTTTTGTTCAGAAAGGCTTTCTAGATACTCGTAAGCATCATTTGGGGCTTTGTTTTTAAAGTTTCCATTACACATCATGTCAATGAATTGTTTGTTCCCCGGACCCAACCCTTCATAGAAAATTCTCACTTGTTCTCGAATAGAAAAACCATGATGTGGAACCATGTTTAGAGTTTCCTTTAACCTCTCCCATGTTTCATAGAATTATTCTCCCTCTTTTTCAAAAAAGTTTTGGATGCTCTTTTTAAGTGCAATTGTTTTGTGATGGGGAAAGCATTTTTTGTAGGATTCTCTTTGTAGTTGGTCCCAAGAGTTGATGGATGATGGTCTCAAAATTTTTATCCAATTTTTAGCTCAATCTTTTAAAGAGAAGGGAAATAGCCTCATCTTAGCTGATTCTAGTTGATGAGGGGGACACATGGTTTCTACAATGTCATTGAACTCCTTAATGTGAAGGTAGGGCATCTTGGACTCCATTCCATGGAATGTGGGAAGGTGGTTTAGGAAATGGGGTTTAAAGATGTAGTTAGCATCTCCTAATGAAATTGTGTCTAATTCATGAGGGGGAATTTTTCCAGGAAGTTGTGAGGTATTCATCCATGGTTTTATCAATTTCATTCCCCAAGTTTGTGGCTACCTCATTTGGGTTTCCATTTTGGTTCCCACCCGGGTTTATGAGTTGGTTTCTTTGAGGACCTTCCATTGAAATAGGCTCAATTTTTGACTCTGGAGTATTAGGAATATTATGATCTAATGGAAAGAGTTCCCTTGGGGTACTTGACTCCCCAACCCCAGTACTATCCGCCCTAACTAGATGGTTTGATTGATCGCGGGTGTTGGTGGAAATGCGCCAAAAGAAAGAAAAAAAAGAGAAAGAGACAAGATAAGATAATTTGGATGAGAAAAGAAGAAATGTGGGAGAATATAATGGGTGTTTAGATCACTTACTTGGGTCCCCAGATATGGCACCAAAATTTTATTCATGCTCAAATTTACCCAATAGAATAAGGTAGAACGGTCTTTGTAGTTTAGCTTGGGTTGTCGAATCCTCATAGACCTAAGAAGTAACCTATGGATACATACATTCTATGGACTATTTTTAGCTATTGAGTGGACAAATTTTGTTTGATTTTAGATGGGTTTAATTTAACACTAAAATACTTAAGTGAATTCAAATTATGAGAAGGGTTGATCCTAGGTTATTACAAGGGTTGGATTGGATGCATTCTTTTTCTTGTAAAAACATTTCAATTTCTTGTATTTGAGATGGGTTCATTTAAAGAGATCAAACAAAATCATCACTTACTGGTTTGATTCCTAAACACACTAATTCTAATCAGCTATACACATGAAGGATCAAAGTTTTGATCACTCAAAGGTAAAGGTTCTTATTAGCACTTGAGATGTGTGACCTTAAATTCAATAAGGATGAAGAACTATTAAAGTCATCAAATAAAAATCTCATTTAAAAGAAGTAATTATATTTTAATGGGGTGATAAATAACATCTAATACAGCCCCTTTATACTCCCTTGGATCAACCCATAAATGGGTTATCCCTCCATTGATTCTATGGTTTCAATGGAAGCAGGAAGTAGACTTATGAGGGAGGAATTGATGAAGTAAAGAAAGCAATAAAAAGAAAATGATCACTCCACCGTTGTGTGTATAATTTCACAATGTTCAGTGTGAATAAATTCACACCTTGAGGAAAATAAATAAAATTTATATGGATAAGAACAAAATAATATAAGAATAATAATTTTTATTAATAAACTAAGATGAATTAAAACAACTTACATTTGAAGGAAGAACGTTACAAAGACAAATTGGCAGCATAACATTAAGATGAAAATAAAGAATGAAGATCATAATATCCTCCACCACCACTACCTTAAATAGGGATTTTGGGAGCCTTGGGTCAATCCTCTAGCACTACAAAGCATCCCACTTGATTATGGTAGGCCGAGCGTGGTTGAAAACTTATGGAACTTGGACTTTTCCGCACTTGACCCGAGGTGGCAGCTAGCTTTCATCCACTGAACAGACGCGCTTGGAAGACCTTCCAGATGGCCGAATCAGAGTGGGAAATAGGTGAATAAAATGGATCCTAGGATGTCTTCTAACCTCCTGTAAAATTTGGTCCCATTTTGAGTTGTGTATTCGGAGATATTATTAGATTAGTGGGATGTTTTTATGGTCCATAGTATCTGGCCCAGAATTTTATCTCTAACTTGGGCTGCTTAAATGGACACCATGGAGGAATAATTAGCATTGGATACTGAAGAGTTATTTGTTCCTATACATGTATTATATAATCCCACAAAATTTTGGATTTATTGGGCCTTTATTTTAGGCCCCACATTCTCATCAGTGGGCTGGTGTCCAATGTGACTTCTCCAGAATTGTTTCCTTTCATCACAAAATATACCCATCTTCTTCCATGAAATATCCATTGATCCCTGAATAAAACATGTTCATATTAAAGTGGATATTAATTTCCCAAAATATCAAATTAAAATATGGATAATTATATTCCTTAAAATAAGATGAATCATTGGGTACTTTATATGATGTTCAAAAATGTACCACATAATAGTGCATTTTAAGAAGGAATTACAATCATAATGTGAAATGATGTTCAAAGTGTAAAATGCACTAAAATGGTGTTTATGAATAATAAATCACATTAATATTATATATATTAACAATGATTATTATCCTCATTTAGTGGAAAATCATATTTCATAGTCCGATGTTATGATCTCATGGATCATGTTATTTTATACCATTATGATTCATTCCCTATGAACTACAAATATTTATTCCCCAAATCAATTTTATGATTTATAATATGTAGGGTATGGCTTTTATATGTTATTATCATATTCTCATACCCATATGCTCATGTAATATTGATATCTTCCTTTTTTATCCTTAATTAGAATATGAGTTCACCATTTCTTATGTTTCCTTTCCATAAGATACGAATAAATGTATTATGTATGATATGTATAAGAAGGGTGATAGTTATGAAGAACATAGTCGGAGACGACATAGCTCACTTATGGACCAATTGGTTTTGTGTTCAATATTATAAAGGAACTATACCTTTAATATCCTCATGCATTTTTATGTGCAATGTAATGAATATTATTAAAAAAAGATGAAATATTTATGTCTGAAAATCTTAGTTCAATACATAAACCAATTTAAATTGGTATCTAATTTTAATGAAGAATAAATGTACTAGTTTTTATCATAAGTGATAAGTTTTATTTACTCTTATTTAGTGGAAAAAATTTAAAAATATCATGTTCCATATTTTACTTGATTTCCAATATTTACATACTTTAAGGAAAATAGAATAGGATAATTGAGAACCTAACATGCCTTAGAGATAAAGGGATAAAAATTTATAATTGCATAATAATTTCCCAACACTGATTCACCCTCTCTCACTGTTGAACCTATACTAAAGTTGTCATATAAATTTTTTATCAATGGGTTGGTTCACCTCTATTGGATTCTCCATGTTGAAGTTATTCTATTTTGAAAAGTTGTGATTTTCTTTTCGGTACAAAAAATGATGTGCAGTTTTGGGGAAGATCTGGTTATCTCTAAGAAGAATTCTATTTATACCAAGACTATGGTGAAGAGAGAAATAAATATCAAAGAATATTTTAGAAGATATCCCTCTTAAAAATAATATGAACCATTATATTATACATGCATTTTTTAAAATATATATATATATATATATATTTGAAAGTATATAATAGGTGGTTTAACTTACCACCAAGGATAAAAATAATATTCCTACCTCAAGAGAATAAATAATGTTATGTGATCATGAGGAGTGTAAAAAATCTTATATAAATCTTCATTAAGAAGAGGAACCAAGAATGTTTTTTGGTGATGATCTATGTACAACTTCTCAAGATATATAATTTATCATATTAAAATATATTCTGTATTTAATTTCCAAATAAATAGTCTCTTATTTGTAGAATCTTTCAAAGTATATAGGTAGAGATCACGTAGCTAAAAGAAGAAGTATATATTATATTAGGTTCATGGGGATAAAATTATATTCGAACACACACACACACTTTACACATAAAGACCTGAAAGGTATGTCTTATCCTACAAGGGATAACCCACCCATCCAACCACTTTATTGCATTATTTTTTTTCCTTGAAGACCTAGAGAGCATGAATCCCATTACATGGCTTGTAGGCCTAGCATTAGAGGGATCGAAGGACATTTCTTGATCATTACTAAATATCCACCTATACATCATGCATGCATCACCACCCCATTAATGGCCCAAAGGCCCAGTGTCTTGAAATCCTATTCGAGATGAATAGTTCCATTGCTACAATACCCCACTATTGTACCCGCACTGCAATAGTGTTGCAATAATGCCTACTATAGTACTGTTATAATACATGAAAAAAATTATCCCCCACCTATATTTGAACCCGAGTCTGATGCTGGATTATGAAGAGACTTTACCACTCAGACAATCCCCCAACTAAAAGAAGTATATAATATGGATAAGGATTTATAAGAAAAAAATTTAGAATTTGTAAATCTCTACAAAGATGTTGGCGCCTTTGAAAAAAGAAAGGTTAATGTTGAAATAAGTTCGTCATTATTTTTAAAAAAAATTATAATATAGTTTCAATAGAGATATGGGTTCAAGAAGTGTCTATAATAAATGATCCATGAAATTGAATAAAATCATAAATATACAATTGAAATCATGTATTTGAAATTTAATAAAAAAATTCAAGAAGATCAAGGAACCTAAATCTTTGTTATAGAAAAAAGGTAGCCTATATAAAGAGAATGTTTCTACTAATACACAATTCTCATTAGGGGATTCTAAAGTTAAAATACCTACAACATACGATAAAAAGATCATGAATTAATTCCATAATCTATCTCATCTAGCTGTAATGAAAGATGTACCATTAAAAATATCTTATAATAATGTTTTTAAATCTATTTTCATGAATAGAGAAGGTTAGAATAAAAAATATATACATGTATGGATGAATAAAGGTTATAGTAAGACTACCACCATGACTAAGGTAGATAGAAAAAAGAGTGTGGAATATGGGTCCCCATGAAGATCCCAAAATGTTATATAGTAAATCTAAAAACATCATACAATTAATATGAAAATAAAAAAATCGATCAATTTTGGTGCTAAAATAGGTTCATAAATTTTGCATTATATTTTCAGTACATTCCTCTAAATGAAAAATCAAAAGGAATCCCATGTCAAGGGGGAGAAAGCCAGAGATGATGAAGAAACATTTGCAGAGTAAAAAAAAATTAAATACCAATGATGTTGTCAATTATGGTAGTTTGAATATTGTTATATGATTATCTCTATGTGTATATAAATATGTTAGGAAATTAATACCATATAAGTTGGTTAAGAATGTATAAAAATACATGGGAAGTAAGTAGAAAAATATTTCAAACAAAATAAATCCTAATAATATTTCAAGTATGACTAGTAAGAAGACCTTGGATTTCAAATCCAATAATTTGAAGAAAATTATAGAATTCAAAAGAACTAATAAGTAGGAAAAAACTAAAAATAATCCATGTGTAAGATCCAAACATACTTCCAAATGTTTAATGTTATGGTAGTTATATGTTCATAATATTTATTAAAAATGAGTAAAATAGAATAATCATAACAAAAGGGTAGTGAAAAATTAAATAAAATGATTCCACAAGAAGGTAAAAAAGTTATGTTTTTAAGGTGAAACATGGATGCTCACACTTCTAAAGATTGTTTTATAGTAAATCTAGTATAATAAGAGTTATTAAATAATATGATAGGTTCACCACATGATAAAAGTGTTTTAATGGTAACTGGGAATATAAATATTACACACAATGAAATTGTTGAAGTGATAAGATCCACATGCCCCAAATATAATTGAAGTTCAAATTTGAAACAATGAAGAGTGGAGGAATTGAATAAATTTGGTTGAGAAAATCATATGAACCTTTATATGTATATTTAAAATAATCAATCATCAACATTATTCCCTTATAATTTGGTTATTTTATTTATTCATTCAAAATATGGAATTAATGGTAGGGAATATAATTAGTAGTGAACCTAAGATGGAGGAATTAATACTAAATATGGATATTTTAAAAATTATGGACAACCATGTAAGAAATAAAAATTTTGGTTAATTATCAACAAAATGTTTCTAAAGAATATATATTGAAGAGATTCATCATTGTGAAGATATTAGGAAAATTCTCCTTGAGGGGGAAACAAATGGAGTGTGATAAAGTTTCTCCCAAAATCATTCTCTCAAGAAAAACTAATTTTTATGAAATTTTACTGAAGGAATTTAATTTTAGAAGATATGTTTTTCTTAAATATTTCATTCATGGTTAGTTAAAATAATAATATTAACACAAAGGGGGGTACATTTATATAATAAATTGTGTAATAAAATTGAAAGTATGACAGTGATACAAGGATGCTTATCTTTGTTGTTTCTCTTCCATGTTTTTAATCTGTTTGTTAAAGTGAGTATAGGAGTTTTAGGTTTATATTTCATTTAAGTTTTTTATATCTCAATTAATATCATCATCCAAGAATAATAGTAGACAGCCCATGAAACCAATTTTATGTGTTCTCATTAAATGAGGTATCAAGATCAATTAGTAAAGGACCATATTGATATCTAAATCAAATCATCTTCTTTTCTACCCCAAGCATGGATCATGTGGTCATAGAGTGAAATGATGGATAACACATTTCCTAGGAGAGAAAATATACCCTTTTTACATGAACATTGTATTTCTTATTAATAATATAGAGATATAGTGAAATTAAAAGAAGTTTTGAGAAGTTAAGGGGAGATAATGTTTAAGAATAAAGAGGGAGATATTTTCACATATTCACATATTTATTTGTAAAGTAGTTGGAAGTCATTTTAAAATAAAACAAATGTACAGATTGAACATACCTTTTTCATATGGGCTGAATTTTTTTCAATTGATGTTATTGGTTTTCAATGGTTTTCAATTAAATATAAATATTTAATTAATTTTAATATGTTAATGAAGTTATAAAAAAGAAGCAACTAGAAAGTTTAGTTGAATTATATAGGCTTGGTAACAATGTTTGTAAATCTTGGATGAATAGATAATGAAAAAATTAAGTGATCGAGTTATTTTATCTTAATAAACATATACATGGTATTATTTCATTATTGAATATCGATATTATTTCTTACTTTAAAGGTGAAAGATCTTTGAAGAATTTTAGTTTACTTATGATGATTTATGAGATATTCTTAATGTCTCAAACATTTGATTGAAGTTTGGAGAAGCATATTTGTAATCAATATTATGAAATATACATATGGGTTTTCTTAAATTTTTTTTGAAGATTATGAGATGGATTTTGCAAATCCGAACATATGGAGTTAGTGACATAGTTTCAATAGAGGCTAGCACACCAAGGTGATAAGATAAAGTTGATTGTACCTAAGTACTTGAATGAGGGTTTATAAGTAGTACCATCAACTAGTGATATCTAAATTTTTATATTGTATAGAATTTCCAATGGATAGACTTTTTTATAGTAATCATTACATATTCCATTAGTCAGAACAAGGTGAATAGTCTATCAGCCATAGGAAAGATTGGGAGATAATTGACAGAATGTTCACAGTTGTAACGTCCTGGATCTGGAAGCCACCTAGAGGCTCCCCATACTCAGTTGGTCACATGTCCTCAAGCGCATTTCCCTGAACACCAGAGGCTTCCTACTAGCAGCAAGGGCCATGGGTGTGATAGTGGAGAAACTATGCCCTCATTGGAAGAGTACATAGCGGAAGAAAACAAAAGCAATATGGCCATGGTAAACCTTAAGAACTACTTGGATAAATAGTCCACAACATCCCAAGAATATCAGAATTCAACACTCCATCCTAAAATCTCTAGGCATGGGATAACAGGAAAAATGACCAAAAAGTATAAACATGTCCAAACTGTCGTAAATAGAACAATGCATGGGCAACACATCCAAAGCATGGTAATTCACCTTATTCACCACAATTGACCTCTAATCAAGAATACAAGCAAGGCAGGAAAACAATACGGCTAAAATGGTAAATGTGAAATACCCCATTCAAGGGTATTGGAACAATTGAACATAATACTCAAAGACTTCAATGGAAATGCACAAACCACCTACCTTTAGGGTTTCAGTGAAAACGACCCACAATCCACCACACCCACAAATCCGGGAAACCGCTTCACGAAAGACCGCTCTAAATCTCTTTCTCTATCATCCACAAGACTTAAAATTAACACCCAAGGTAAACCCAACACTAGATCAACATGCAATAGATGTAGATTTAGAAAACCTAGAGAGAGGTAAGAGAAGATCTAGGGAAAACCAAGGATAAACCCAGAGGAGGGACTTACCCGGGAAGAACCGCCTTCGATACACCAAGAAACCCCTTAGATTTGCCTCCAAAATGAGTGGGGAGCACCTTCAACCTTTGAGAATGCAAAATAACAAGTCATGCTCGAGTGGGAGATACTTTGGAGAAGAAATGAGAAATCACGAGTGGCCTGGGACTTAAAAACCCTAACTTTAAGTGGTTATACAGTCACCCTGAATGATTTGGAAAACCGTATGGCAACCATGTGGTTGCCACTGTCTCACCCAAGGATATCACACAGATTGCCTGCACGGTTTGAAAAATCGTGTGCTGCCTGTGCGGAGCCCACTATTAAGGGTTGAATGGTTTCCTGGGTTGGATGCATGATTTTTTCAGATCGTGCGCCAACCGTGTGCCAACCGTGCGCCCCTTCACGACCTCCAGAATTTCCTCTTTTTCTCAGAAAGGACCCGAAAAGGAAAACATACCTAAAACCAAGGTACGGGTTCTTACAAACTTCCCCCCTTAAAGAAATACATCCCCGAATTTCCCTAGCAAGGTGGGGCAGAAGTAGAAACCCCAAACAATTCCAGACCCTGTGCTCGTATATCGGCCTCCCTCTCCCAAGCTCGTCTTGTACTCGCCCGTGCTGCCATAGCACTCATACCAAAGGAATAGAACGACTACGGAGAACCTTTGTACTATGATCAATAATCTAGATAGGATTCTCATCGAATGAGGCATCCACATCTAACTCAACCTCCTCAGGTTGCAAGATATGAGATGGGTCTGAAATGTTACATCGAAGTTGTGAAACGTGGAAGACATCATGCATAGCCTGGTACCTCTGAGGTAACTGCAACCCATAGGCAACTGTCCTAACTCTCTCCAACACCTCAAATGGACCGATGTACCTCGGCAAAAGCTTACCCTATATCCTGATCCTTCTGTGCCCCAACCTTAGTGCAACACGTAGAAAAACCTGAACTCTGACCTCGAACTCCAGAGGTTGTCTCCGCTGATCAGCATAAGACTTCTGACAAGACTACATAGTAGCCATCCTCTTCCGAATCAACTCTATATGTTTTCTGGTCTCTTGGACAAGATGAGGTCCCAACATAGATTCCTTTCCTACCTCCAGCCAACACAAGGGTGATCGGCATGGCCTACCATACAAATCCTCATAAGATTCCATCTGAATAGTTTCTTGAAAACTATTATTGTAGGAAAACTCCACTAGAGGTATATGTCTCTCCCAAGAACCTCCAAAATCCAGAATACATGCTTGAAGCATGTCCTCAAGCACCTGAATCGTATGCTCGGACTGGCCATCTCTATGGGTATGGTATGCTACACTCAAAAGTACCTGCGTACCCAACGCCTTCTGAATCCCCTGCCAGACCCCAGAAGTAAAACGAGCATCCCTGTCTGAAACAATGGAGTGTGGAACTCCATGTAGATGTAAAATCTCACGGATGTACAACTATCCCAGCTCATCAACATTGAAGGTCTCCTTGATCGGAAATAATTGACCAACCTTTGTGAGTCTGTCAATGAAAATCCATACTACATCACTCCCTCTAGGCGACCTCGGCAAACCGGTCATGAAATCCATCGCGAAATCATTCCATTTACACTCGAGAATGGGTAACTACAGTAAAAGCCCTACTGGTCGCTGATGCTCCGTCTTCACCTACTAGAAAGTGGAACACCTCATGACAAAACCAGACATGTCTCTCTTCATACCTGGCCACCAATACTAATGGTGTAGATCACGATACATCTTGGTGACACCAAGTTGAACTGCCTAAACTGAGGAATGAAAGTCCCGAATTAACTCCTCACGTATGTCTGCTGGCACCCATACGTGCCCCTAGAAATGAAAGATCTCATCCTCACCAATGGTCCATCTAGGAATAGGTTCCACTCCTGACACACTTTCCCGCAGGACTAGGCCTTTAGAATCTATTAACTACCTCATTTGAACTCGATCAAGAAGAGCAGAGGAAAAAGATACCGAAGATAAAAACATATTCCCTTGTTTGTCGTGCACCTCCGAATGCATCTTAGATAACAGAGCCATAAGTTTCCACTCACTACTGGACTCCTGAACGGCCTATATCTGAGTCCTTCTGCTTAGTGCATCAGCCACTTCATTGCATTTTCAAGGTGTATAAGTAAGCTCGAAGTCAAATGATTGTAGCTACTCAACCCACCTCTGTTGTCTAAAATTCAAATCATGCTAAGTGAAAATGTACTTTAGACTTTTTTGTTCGGTGAAAACCAAAAAATGCTCTACCTGAAGGTAATGTCTCCAACAACGTAAGGCATGAACAACAGCTACTAACTCCAGATCGTGTGTTGGGTACTTCCTATCATGTGGCCTCAACTACCGAGACCCATACACAATGACTCCATCTCCCTGCATGAGCATAGCTCCCAGACCGATACTTGAAGCATCGCAGTAAACAGTATAGCTCTTGAATGGCTTTGGAAATACTAGTCTCGGTGTTGAAGTCAACCTCCCTTTCAGCTCCTAAAAGGCAGATTCACATGAATCCGACCACAAGAACTTTGAAACCTGCTTAGTTAGGCCCGTCTGTGGTACTGCTAAGCATGGAATGTCTTGAATGAAGCGTCTGTAGTATCCAACCAGCCCTAGAAAACTCTGCACGTAAAATACATTCTTCAGATGCTCCCAGGAAACTACTACTCAAACTTTCTCCGGGTCTACTAATACTCTTGTCTCTGAGATAACATGAACCAAGAAGTGAATCTGATCCATCCAAAAGTGGAATTTTGAGAGCTTAGCATATAACTGATTCTATCTTAGTGTACTCAGAACGATCTCAAGATGTGTGGCATGGTAGTTTCTAGTGTGAGAGTACACCAAGATATCATCCAAAAAATAAACCAAAAAAGTGTCCAAATATGGATGGAATACTCGGTTCATCAGTGACATGAAAACTAAAGGCACATTCATGAGACCAAATGACATAACCATATACTCGTATAGACCATACCTACTCCGGAATGCTGTAAGAGGTATATCAGATGGTATAACGTGCAACTGATGATAATCAAACATCAAATCGATCTTCAAGAACACATAGGATCATTGAAGCTGATCAAAGAGGTCATCAATCCTTAGCAAGGGATATTGTTTCTTAACCGTCAACTGGTTCAAATTCCGATAATCCATGCACAGCCTAAGAGTACCATATTCTTTCTTCACAAAAAGGACAGGCGAACCCCAAGGACAAGTACTGGGTCTGATGAAACCCTTTTATTGAAACTCCTCCAACTTCTTCTTGAGTTCTTTCAACTCAAGTGTAGTCATCCAATAAAAAGGAATGGACACTGGCGCCGCTCCTAGAACAAGCTCAATCAAAAAGTCTACCTCTCACTCCAGAGGCAAACATAAAAATTCTTCTGGAAATACATCTATGAAACGATCCACTACAGGACAAAAGTATAATTGTGAAGTCCCCTGGTCATCAAGATATAGACTGAAAATATGGGTTGAAACTTTTCCTAACCAATGATTCTCTAGACCTGCTCTGCTCGCCCAGACATCCCATTCGCCCTTATGAAAAAAATATCCACCATCCGGTGATATGAAACTCACCCTAAGATGATAGAAATCAATAACTTCCTAGAAGGGAACCAACCAGTCCATTATGAAGATGAAATCATAGCATGTCATCTCTAGGACATAGAGGTCCCAAAGGAAGTGACACCCACAAACCTGTAGAGGGCACTCTCTACACTAACGCACACTATCCGTTCTAGTCCCCAACTGAGTGTCTAGCATCAAGATATTAGCATAAGAAAAGATGAATAACCCAAGTCTCTCCATGACAGAAATAGATATAAATCTATGGGAGGCCTCTGTTTCGAAAAGTGCAGGAGATAAAACTGAGGCTACTACGGTCGTACCTCAAACAGAAGAAGGCCAGGGACCATGCTCCTATGGGGTATTCTCCACCACAAAAGTTTGGCCTATACCATGGCCCTGTGACCCTACCTGACCACTCTGAGCTAATCCACCCTAATGTCACTGAAAACCGGGCGACTGGCTACCATGGCCACGACCTCTACCTCAGCCCGAATGGTCAGAAGAACTCCAGTTCCTAGACTGGTGAGAAACTGATGGCACTTCTCCTAAATTAGGAGTCATAGAAGAACCCCTATCACTAGCTTATGGTGAGAAGAACTGACAAAAGAGCTTAAGGTGGCCCATCTTTCCAAAAGATCGGCACTCCACTAGGTATCTAGGGAAACGTGGCCTCATATTCCCACTTCTTCCACAATGGTATCACACCAACTGGATCATGTTGTTAGTGACACAGCCTGACACACGGCTCATACTAGAGGGCATGTTCCGAATGGACATGGAGTGTTCATGAAGGGATAACACTAACCCGTGTTGTTTGTGACATGGCCGGGTACCTGGGTCAGACTACACGATGTGTTCAACTAGTATACGGCGTGTATATCTTAAGGTCTTATCTATCCATGTTGTTGGTTACATGGGCGGACACTTGGTCAACACTACACGGTGTGTTCAACTAGTACACGGTGTGTTCCCACCAGACATTCCCCATCCCGTGTCTCTACCCACACAGTCAGTGACACGGCGTGTAGTCTGGGTTTCTTCCAGATAGTAAGCCTCAGAAACTACTCCAGAACCCAGAAAACACTGAAAACGAACATTTAAGTGCAAAATTATGATCCGTGAGGGCCCATACTCCCCGTGAATCAAATCTTGGCATCTTTTACATGTTATAAAAAATTGAATAAGTCAATGATCCACCAAATTCCAGTCCATGAGGGCCCATAAAACCTCAAGAACCAATGTTTGGCATTCATTCAAACAAAACCTCACACAAACAATACCTTTTCAAACAACATGTATTTTTATCTAGGAATATATCACAATAACATGCATATTCTACACAACATCTATCACAACAACATGAAATTGCTAATTCACCCTAATTGGCATGGTAAGAATGCATGACATGTAATTTCTAGAAAGTGCCTATATGATTCATGAGATGGAATACCCTCATCTCATCGGGTTACAACATAAATAGAACCTCAATAAGATCAACAGTAATAACACAAGGCATGTGAATCACCCAACAGTGAAATCGAATCAACTGTAAAATTGAAAAACCAAAAAACTTTCAATAATCGAGGTAAATTATCTTTTCCATGTACATGGGTTAGCTACTCCCAGGAACAACTTATTACTAATTACCTATTCCAACCTATACCTTCCTATAGGATCCAAATAGTAAGTCAAGAGAAAAGAATCCTCTAATACCACTTTGTAATTTCCCGAATCTGGAAGCCACCCAGAGGTTCCCCGTACCTGGTTGGTCACATTGTCTCAAGAGCATTTCCCCTAACACTAGAGGCTACTGACTAGTAGATAGGGCCATGGGTGTGATAGTGGGGAAACTATGACCTCATTGGAAAATTACACATTGGAAAAAACAAAAGCAATATGGCCAAGGTAAACCTTAAGAACTACTTGGCTAAACAGTCCACAACATCCCAAGCATGTTAGAATTCAACACTCCATCCTACAATCTCTAGGTATGGGAAAATAGGCAAAATGGCCAAAAATGCTAAATAGGACCAAATGGTCATAAACAGAACAATGCATGGGCAACACATCCAAAGCATAGAAATTCACCCTATTCACAAAAATTGACCTCTACTCAAGCATACAAGAAATGCAGGAAAACAATAGTGCTAAAATAGTAAACGTGCAATTCCCCATTCAAGGGTATTGGCACAATTTCACATAATACTCAAAGCCTTTAATGGAAAGGCACAAACCACCTACCTTTAGGGTTCTGACGAAAACGATCCATAATCCACTGCACCCACAAATCTAGGAATCGTCTTTACGAAAGACCACTCTAAATCTCTTTCCCTATCATCCAAAAACCTTAAAATCAACACCCAAGGACAACCCAACACTAGATCTACATACAGCGGATGTAGATATACAAAACCTAGAGATAAGTAAGAGAAGATCTAGGGAAACCCCAGGAGAAACCAAGAGGAGGGACTTACCCAAGAAGAACCACCTTCGATCCACCAAGAAATCCATTCAATTTGCCTCCAAAACGAGTGGGGGAGAACTTTCAACCTTTGAGAACACAAAATCCTAAGTGAGGATCAAGTGGGGGAGATTTTGGAGAAGAAATGAGAAATCCTAAGTGTCCCGGGACTTAAAAACCCTAACTTTAAGTGGCCAGACGGTTACCCCGCACGGTTTGGAAAATCGTGCACCAACTGTGCGGTTGCCACTTTCTCACCCAGGGATTTCGAACTTCTTCCCACACAATTTGACAAACCATGTACTGCCTGTGCGGATCCAACTATCAAGGGTTTCACGGTTTCCTGGGCTGGCCGCATGGTTTGTTCAGACTGTGCGCCAACTGTGTGCCAACCATGCACCCCTGCACGACATCCAAAATTTCCTCTTTTTCTCAAAAACGACAAGAAAAGAAAAACATAGCTGAAAATAATTTCTGGGTTATTACAACTGTGACATAATAATTATGTAAACAGACAAATTCTATTCAAAGACTATTAGAAATAAAGTTTTGACCAGTTACATTAGGAAAATAATGGTCATAAAAAATAGAAAATTCTTCTAAGTGAAGTGTTCTTCATTGATAAAAAATCCCAATTTTTAATAGCCATGATTCAAGAAAAAGTTTAGAATAATAGAAATGTATCTAAAATATAGTTCAACCATCTTAAGTTAAAAGGCAATTGAGGAGAAGTGATGTAATTTTCTAGAAATAAATATACTAATGTTGTGGATGAAATAAGTGGAACTATGGTTCTCAAACATTTATATGTGACGATTAAATTTTAATGAATATATGTATGATTTCTATCAGATAGACTTGTAAAAACACTTAGATATGATGTTAAGATGTTTTAATGAGTGAAAAAAAGAACTATTGATGAGTTTGTAGCTAATAAAAGGAATCACAAAGTCTTTCATATAAGTTTGTAGAGTCATGAGATAGATTCTATTAGAAAAACATTCTCGAATGATCAATATGAATTTTGCAAAAAAATGCAATAGTTAGAGGAAACATATGAATATCATTAAATGAATAAGTCTCGATATGAAGTCATTTAATTTTTTCATTCACATTATTTCTTTTCATGGATTATTTTTTTATGGCATGATATTTATGAAACCCTTTTTTCATTCACGGGTTATATGTTTTTGAAACCCTGTTATTTTCATGGGTTATCTTTATGATGAAATAATTTTGAAACATGTATTTTTTCTATAGGTTAGGATATGATTACATATTTATAATACACACTTTATTTCATGGGTTATGATATGATTTTTTATGATTTTATATCACATGTATGTATGATTTCACCATGATATGGGTGAGACCTATATCTTACTTCAATGATTTGGGTATTCATTTATATCTCATGATATAGACATGGATGAAATGATAAATGAACTCGGTTTAGTATTACAGGACTGGAATGGGATATGAACTCTGTTTAGTATTATAGGGCTGGAATGGGTAGTGAACTCGGTTCAATAATATAGGGTAGGAATGGGGCGTAAACCTAGTTCAATAAAGGACTTGGTCCACTAATATTTTCATAGAATAAGTTCCTTGAATACAATATAAATAATTTTATATTATTATGTGTCTACCACAATTCCATGTTTTATTCGTATGTTATGCTTTCATGAATTATGTTCTTTATTTCCTTTTGATTCATTTCTTATAAACTTCTATTCTTTATTCCATCATTCATGTATATGATATTTCATAGGAAGGGTACTATCTTTTATTTTCATGATCATGTTCTTATACCCTTATCATCCTTATTATGATTACATATCTTTATTGTTTACCCTTACTGATAATTTTACCTTTCCCCTTATTATGTTTCCTTCCCCAGGTTACGAAGATATGTATTATGTTTTATGTTTCTAAAAAGGGTTTTAGTCAAGAAGAATCTAGTTGGAGATTATGTAGCTCATTTGTATACTAGTGTTTATGATTCCACGATTCCGAAAGCACTAGACTAAAATGATATTTTGGGGTATATTTTTGTAATGATTTATGTATTCCATAGAATTTATATAATGTTACTGTATAAAAAGAGAGGATATCTATAGTTGGTATCAAAGAAAATTTTTAGTTAACCTTTAGAATCTAGGATGATAAAAACTTAGTGAGAATCCTAAATACATGTCTAGGGATATGTCTAAGGATAAGAAAAAGTATAGAAAAATGTCCTCAGATATTGGTATATGATAGAGTGAATGGTTTCATATAAATACATCCATGTATGGATACTATAAGTTGATTTGGATATGGTATAGATGTACCTAGGGGTAAGAAATACAACATGATGTTCTGAGCCTGAATCAGGGTAATCTAGTACATGAAAATGGTCCTTGATACACACATAGTTTGACACTCCCAGGTGATATGATTTAGAAATTCAAAAACTCTTCACAAACCAACATAATAGATTTAAAAATAATTTTCTTATCAGTAACCTTGTATAAACCTATGATGTCATAGATTAAGGAATGTGTCATTATTTTGACATCCTATAAGTGAATTTTCAGGATTATGTGGTTCCTCATTTTGAAAACTATTTCTCACTCTATGGTTTTGGTTTTACTCAATGGATGAAACCTGAAGGAACTACATTAATGGTGATTGTGATGGACAATGTAGTAATTTTCCTCCTAAGAACCCGAATCTTATGGGAGTTGGAATAAAGAACCTTGTTGCTATACTCACACATCTTTCTCAAGAAATGAATCATGGTGGACTTCCTAATGAGAAAAAGGAGGGAACAAAATTTTGTTGATTATTTTATGAGGCATTGTCCAACTTTGATTAGTGGGTCTTGTAATACACTTGTTTCTGAAAAATGAATCAGTACTAATGAAAATATATTCTCCTTTATTCAGTGTTTAGAGTGTGTGAAAGTTATTCAAGTTATTTACTGTTTAGAAGGTGAAGTAGACCAGTGATAGAGTCTAATCAAGAATACGAGGCAACAATATGAAATTGAATCCATGGAATGAGATGAGTTCATGATCTTATTTTTTCAGTAAGTATATTCCTCAGATTCATACTACCAAGATAGAGAAATAGTTTCTTGACTTTAATATAAGGGATGAAGAATCTATTGATACCTATGAGGAAAAGTTCATGAGACTTTTGAGGCATGCTTTCGGAATTATCATCCATCTCAAAAGTAATGTCGATAGGTTTTTCAGTGGAATAAAGCCAAGTCTCAGAAGGGAATTGGACATAAGATAATTTAGTATCTATGAAGATATTGTGATTTGTTCAATCAAGTTTTAGATTGATATTGGAGTCATGTATCAAACTCATGGTGTTGACAAGAAAAGGAAGATGAAGGTCAAAGGAAACTCTAAAAACCATAGTGAAAAGAAGATTCATTTTCTTTTATTCTCTAATTGTGGGAAGAAAAATGTGGTAATTTTTCTTAAGGGGTAGAGTAAATGTTTTATGTTTGTAAGGAAATTTCATTAGGAATTTGATTACCAAAGTGATGGGAAGAATTTGGATAATTTTTTGAATGGAGAAAAAATACATAGAATGCACCTCGCATGATCCAGTGCTATAAGTGTAAAGAGAATGGGCATTATGCTAAGAACTACCCAATCCCATGGTCTAGTGATGATGATCAATGTCAACAACCTCTTAAGATAAGGTACACGGAGAAATATTATGTAGTCTCTATTTTTGATGTGGGGTGTAATAATGACGTGAGGAAAGGTACACATTTCATCAACTCTAGAACTACTAATGTCATATTTGACTCTATATCTAACCATTATTTCACATCTAAATACTTTTTAAGGGTTTTAGGTCTCCAAATAAATAATTATATGTGGAATTAGTAGTGTAAAACATCAATGGTATGATGATTTTATCTAAAGTATATGATTCCTATCTGGTAGACGTTTTTGGGAATGTGCTTCCTGAAAATATTTTCATTATTCTTTTGGTTGAATTTGATGTCACCTTAGGAATCGATGAAATTTCTCCGCATAAATCCCACAGAAATCGTCATGGTAGGGAAGTTACATTTTACATTTGAATCCCTCCTATGATCATCCATCCATGTGATGATAAGTATGAACTTATTGTGTATATTATATCAAGTGTATGGGTCTTAATTCCCACTCAAATGGGTTGTTTTTTACAAATGGTTGTGGAGAGAATCGACATTGATGATGTACCTATTCTTTGGGATTTTATGGATGTATTTCTGGAAGATCTTCCTAGTCTTCCACCAAAATGTGATGTTGAGTTCTCCGTAGAAGTTATACCTATTTCCACACCAATATCAAAGTATTTCTATAGAATGGAATTGATTGAGTTGCTAGAATTGACGAAGAAACTCCAAGAAAACCTTGATAAGGTATTCATCAACCAAGTGTGTCACCTTGTGTTACACTAAATATTTTTGTGAAAAATAAATAAGGATAAATGCGACTCTGTATCGATTATTAGGATTTTAACAAGATCACAACCAATAACAAGTATCCTCTACCCCATACTGATCAATTGTTTGATCAACTATGTAGAGATCAATACTTTTCCAAGATTGGACTTCATTATGGATATCATCAATTTAGGGTCATGAATGAATATTTACCCAATAAGGAATTCCATACAAGGTATGGTCACTATAAATATATAGTGACACCTTTAGGTCTTACTAATTCCCCAGCTATCATCTTGGATTTAATGAATAGAATCTTTAGAGATTACATTGATCAGTTTGTGGTAGTCTTTATAGATGATATTATTATCTATTAAAAGAGAAAGTAAGATTATGAAAATCAGATGATAATTTTACTAAAGAACCTAAAGAAAGAAAATATATATAAAAATTTTACAAAGTGTGAATTTTGGTTTCAAAAGTATTCATTTTTGGGTCACATAATATCAGGAGATGGTACAGTAGTAGATCCATCAAAGACTAAGGCTATTGAATGTTGTCCTAGACTAACCATTGTGACTGAGATCCATAGATTTGTTGTTTTATCTAGATATTATCAAAGATTTTTGAATAATTACTTAGGAATATGTAATAATCTGACCATGTTGACTCAGAAGAGTGTCAAGTTCCTTTGGAAAGATGAATGTGAGGAAAATTTCAAGGAACTAAATAGAAGATTAGTTAGTGAACTCATGATTACATTACCCTATAGTAAAGAAGGGTTTGTAATCGATATCAATTCATAAACTAAGGGATTATTATGTTTTCCTATGAAACATGACATGTTTATCACTTATTCCATTCATCAGTTGATGATTCATGAGAAAAATTACCCGACTCATGATTTAGAGTTAGCCGTGAATTTTTTTTCATTAAATATAAGGAGGCATTATATTTATGGAGAAAAGTGTGATATATATACTGATAATGAAATTATGAAATATATATTCACATATAAGGATTTGAAAATGCGCCTGAGAATATGGTTAGAGTTGATAAAGGTTTTTAAATACTCAATACATTACCACCTTGGGAAAATGAACAAGGTGGCTGATGCTTTGAGTCAAAAGGATCTTATTATCTTATCAATGATGAAGATAAAAAAGATCCAATATTTCTAGTTTTAAAATGGAT
Organism: Viscum album; assembly: GCA_963277665.1. Lineage (NCBI taxonomy): Eukaryota > Viridiplantae > Streptophyta > Magnoliopsida > Santalales > Viscaceae > Viscum > Viscum album. Next base: position 1,368,997,663 of record OY728143.1, read on the forward strand.
GGATCTATAAATCCTGAAAGAGGGGGGAAAATATTATCTTTCTCAAATAAGTGTTCAACCCTCTATCCATGTTATGACTAAGGAGGCACAAAAGGATGATGAAGAGATGTAGAAGAAAATCAGAAATGTTCCGGAGTTTAACCTTGATCTGGATGGAATTAAAAGGATAAGAATTCATGTATGTGTTCATTACATACAAGATTTGAATGATTTGTTAGAGGAATCTCATAGTTCTTTATTCTCTATTAATCATTGAAGTAAAAATTATTTATAGGGACTTGAAAGAATACTTTTGGTGGGTTGGTATGTAGAGAGAAATTGTAGAGTTTTTATCTAGGTGCTTGTTATGCCATGAAGTTAAGTGTGAAGGATAATAGTCAAAGGGTATATTACATCCATTACCCATTCCAAAATGAAAATGGTAAAACATCACCATGTATTTTTTCATTGGACTACCCACAACCTATAAAGGTTTTAATACAATATGGGTGGTAGTCGATCACCATACTAAGTTAGAAAACTCTATCACTATCAATGAAGACATATCTTAGGATCATATTTCTAGGATATACATTAAATAAGTGGTAAGTTTTTATAGAGTACTAAATCATTTTGTATCAATTTGGGATCTGAGGTTTACCACAATGTTTTGGTGAAGTCCATACTATGCACTAGATACAAAATTGAGTTTCGGTACGACATATCATCATAAAAAATATGGTCAATCTGAAATAAAAATTCTAACCCTGGAGGATAAATTGAGATCTTGTTCTCTAGACTTAAAAGTTGGTTTGGATCAAGAACTTCCTCTATTTGTGTGTTCATACAATAATATTTTTCACTAAAGAATTAATATGGAACCTTATGAATCCACTATGGGAAGAAATGTAGTGCTCTAACATGCTAGGATGAAGTTAGAGAATCAAATTTATTGGGACCTAAGATTGCTAAAGAAATGGTTAAGAAGTTTAGAACCATTCAACAGCATATCAAGGAAGCACAAAGTCAATAGAAAAGTTAAGATACTAACAGTCGGTGTGATCTAGAATTGTAAGTTGGTGAAAATGTGTTTTTAAAAAATCTCACACTAGAATAAGGTTATGATATATGGGAATAATGGGAGACTAATCCCTAGGTATATCAGTCCCTTTTATATTCATGATGGTATCAGGACATAAGCTTGTCACATGGAAATTCAACCAAATATCTCCAAAGTCCATGATATGTTCAATGTATCTATCTTGAGGAAGTACATACATGACCCTTCACTTGTACTTAACTTGGAAGTCTTACCACTGGATCATGATATTTTTTATGAGGATAAACCAATTGATATTCTGGACTGATCATAGAATGTCCTACAAAACAATACCACTCACCTAGTCAACGTTTTGCGGAGAAATCACCAGTTAAATAAAGATACATGAGAATAGGAGGATATGTTTAAGCATAATTAACCTAATTTTTTACACCAAGATGGATAATTTCAAGGATGAAATTCATTTTAAGGGGGGTATAATGTAACACCCCGAGTTTTAATTGACCTTTTTTTCGAATAAATCAAATTTACAATTATTCATTTCAATACACTAAGTAAAACATTCCTTTCACACGGAACATTAACTCTACATTCGTTACCTGAAACACCTACTTGGTGTATGTTACATGCAACGCTGATGTTTCTACGAAACATCATTTTAATGTTATAATTATTTAAATGAAATAATTATAATCTAGACATTAAAATGGTAATATTAATAGTAATAACTAATTTTAAAATATTTTTTATAATTTTTTATATAGATAAAAAAATATTTATAATGAACGATATGATTTTTTTAGTAAAGTCCATATATGTTTAAAAATATCATCTTCTCGAATGAACTTCTTTTAATGCCCTTATGTGAAATATAATAAAATTAATTTTAGAAAATTTTAAATTTTAATTTGATAAAATAAACTTAATTTTTTAATTTATAATATCTAAATTATCTTAGTCTTAATGTTTTTGATTTTAATGAGAAACTTCATTTTTGGATGAATTGTAAAAAATAAAAGATTTTAATTCAGAACTACTTTTCATATAATTTATTTATAAGGTTAAATTATATTTTAATTTGGTTTAAAAGTATAATTAGTTTATGTTTTTATTAATTAAAAAAATTGGTAATTTTAAGCAATTTCAATTTGAAATTGGATATAAAAAGTTAGCAAACTCTTGATTTTTTTTTCTTTTGAAACCATTATTGTCTAATCAAATGCACGATAAATATTAAATTAATTTATATGAATTATGTGATTATAATTTGTGAAAATTGATTTAATATTTACAATAATAATAATTTATAATGTTTAATATATTCAAATTAGTTTTTGATCAAATATATTAGTGAAAGTAATTAAAACTAATTGCATCGATTAAGGTAAAAGTAAGATAAAACAAGGACTAAACCTTAAATTTAAGACCTAGGAATACTTATAAAGATGAACAAAATCCTTGGATATACATATTTCGACCCTATAATACCTTTTATCATAATTTTATAATCAGTGGATCTACTTTCAACATTAAATACATGGGAGGAACTCTCACTTCAAATATTTACAAGAGTTCCACTCCTCCTTCCCTATAATAGGCAAAAACCTATCCCTCTTCTCAACACCTATAAAACTACATATTTTTAGGAATTTTCTTCCAAATAAACTTCCAAAAATTCATTCCTTCCACATTGAAGCTTCACCTTGCGAAGAAGTAAATCCAAGGAAGCCCTTTGGAACAAACCAAAAGGAGTTACCCGATTAAGAGGTAACGCCTTCTCTCAAGTCATTTCTTTTATTTTCCTTACCCCCCCTCCACTCCCTTTATTCCATTATGGTATAACTGAAATTTTATCCTAAATATACAGGTACGTTTTTATGATACGGTTTTAACCTACACTTACACACACATCAAGCTAATGGATAATGAAGAAACAGTTTATGTCTATGATATATTACCACATCACTAAATGTTGATTGATCAATTATCCATACCGCCTATCATGGTTGAAATTATGATGGAAAATATGTTTATATATGTTATATATTATATTTATTATTTTTTAAGATTATTTATTCCTTTTAAAATGCATATAGTTATACTTTCCATTTGATGTTAATAGGTTAATTTTGTTTAAAGAAGTGTGGACTACCACCCCCTCAAAGCGATATGATTTGTTTATACACTAAATGGAATGTATTAATCATGGGTTTAGTGAAATAATATTATATATATAACATTATAATTATAATTTAATGATATTATATACATATATATATATACATTTCATTTTCATTATTTCTTTCAATATGACAATATAAACGGAAACAACGTTCATGCGTACGTACAACATACTGTCTACAAGAACAGGGTATTCCATTTAATAATTTTATATCAAATAGATTATTATAAATATAATATAATGAATATTCATGTTATTTATATCATGTTTTATATTTTTTAATGATGGTATAATTATAAGGACCTACGATATAACAAATTAAGACACATGCGAAAAAAAAGTGTATCTTATCTGAAGTAAAACCTTAATACTAGATGGTTAAAAATTGGATAATATAATATTGTAATCAAAAAATATCTTGTATTATATTTAATTATATATTTCTCTGAAAATTTATCATAAAATTATATTTATTATACAAGTGGTTTTAATGATTACGACAAGAGTCAAGACACATGGTAAGGGTATTTCATCTCACTTTTTATTTCCATGATATAAATCCTATGTTCACCACACTTTATTCTCGTGTTGTACATGTAATTACTATGAATGTATTATATGTATCTTATAATTAAATTTATAGGTATTAACAAATCCATTTTATAATATTTCTTTTAGGGGGTTTATGTTTCAAAATTTACCAAATCAGTAGAATAGTTTTGTCTCAATTTGGATTCATTGAGACTCATGTTATTTATACACCTAAATTATCTTTCTAGGTCTATATAATTATATTTTACATGTTATATAATTAATTAAATTATTTTAATGATATTTAAACCTTAATTTAATTTAATTTTATTATATGAAGAGTATGATATCATGTTATCAAGTTATAAGAGTTTACTGAGATAGTATCACCACTTTTTGAGATTTTTTATGTTTCCTTTGATGAAATATTACAATATATATATCAAGAACATTCATGAGTTTTATTATTCTATATTTGTTTAGGATATAAACATGTATTAGTACCATTTTCCCACTCTTCATCACTTAAGATAATGTTTTCAAGTAAAATTTGACCCTCTCTCCCTCTTCAGTCGGAGATATGTTGTATTCAAAAACCATGTTTAAAAAAATGGGTTCAAAAATGTATTCAAAAATATATTTAAAGAATATTTTAAAATAAAAATGATTTTAAAAATGTTTTATTTTTTAAAAATAAATTTTCAAAAAAAATGTTTCTCAAAATGATTTATGTTTTATGAATAATTTCTCAAAGTAGAATGGATATTTTCCTCAAGTAATGTTTGGAATGATCTTTAAGAATAATTTCCCATATCAGATAACATCTACTGGTGTAACTCATGACTTTATAGGTAAATCATTCAATGATTCCATTCATATGATTTCTATAAATGGATTATGTTTTGATGGCATGATGTTTATGAAAAACATTTCTCTTTCACGGGTTATATGCTTTTAAACCCCGATTATTATCATGGGTTATGTTTATGATCAAATTATCATGAAACCCATATTTTTCCATATGTTATGATATGGTTACATGTTTATAATACCCACTTCATTTCATGGGTTTTGATATAATTGTTTATGATTTTGTGGAACATGTATGTATGCTTTCACTATGAGATGGGTGGGACACATATATCCCTCAAATGAATTTTGTAATGATTTATATCTCGTGATATAGAGATGACTAGAATGAGAAATGACCTAGGTTCAGTATTACAGGGCTAGAACGAGACAAGAACTGAGTTCAATATTACAGGGCTGGAATAGGTAGTGAACTTGTTTTAGTATTATGGGGCATGAACGGGGCGTATACCTGGTTCAGTAAAGTAATGTGTACACTAAGATGGCCTCAACATAAATTACATTACTACTATGGAAAAGATTATATATTCTTATGTGTATACAATACTTCCATGTTGTTTTCCTGTGTTATACTTTCATCACTTATGTTTTTTATTTTATTATTATTCATTTCAAATGAACATCCATGATTTATGCCATAATTCATGTATATAATCTTTAATAAGTAGGGTATGATCTTATATTTTCATGATCATGTTCTCATACACTTATTCTAATGATTATTATTACAAATCTCCCTGGTTTACCCATTCTGGGAATTTGAGCTCACCTATTTTTTTGTTTACTTCCCCAAGGTTATGAATATATCTATTTTTCTTGATGAGTCTAAGAAGTGTGATAGTCAAGAAGAACCTAGTGGGATATGATTTCACTCATTTATGTACTAATTTTTATGTTTCCATGTTTCCAAAGAAACTAGACAAATAAAGTCTCTGGGTGTCTATTTTTTTAATGTTTTAAATATTTCACAAAATTTATGTAATGTTAATGTATGAAAAATGAGGGTCTCTATACTGAAATATATGAATTTTTCAAAGGACATTCATATATGTCAGAAATAATTATCTCATGAGAAGTAATTTTATCTTTTATGACTGCTCGATGTTGAAGAATTATCTTATGAAACCATGATTCATTTTATGGGTCATCAATTTTCATATGAACTATCCAACATAGATGAATTATCTTATGAAATTTAAAATTTATCTTATACATATTAAAAAAATATATCATTGAATTTCTAGACTTTACAAAATTTCCTAATTTCAATATCCAAATAGATTTTCATAGAATTGATTGAATTTTTATAAAAATCATGGACTAATCAAATTAAGTCCACAAATACTAAGAACAACTAAAACTAAAATTATAAAACATTTTTTCAACATAGTTTAGAATTTACATGGTATCCATGAAATGTGTTAATTACACCGGTTCTAAATCCATATTTAGGGTAATTATTAATGAAATTTTGTTAAATTTTGGAAAATTTATCCTCTCATCATTATCATTCTCAAGAAATATAATAGTTTAGGAAAAAAATAATTTTTTCTCAATAGGACTATATAAATAATATTCATTGGTTCTTCGGGGTAATAAATAAATAAGAATCTATTATACTTACAGTATAGTTTATCATAATAAAAGTGTCATATGCAGGTTTCACGACCTCAAATATCCACAAAATAAAAACTAAGGTGTCTCAAATACCATATCTCATATGGTTTCTTTATGAATGAGTTAGATGTAATGTAGTGTATCATGTCCCCAAAATGATATAGGTAGGTCACACTAATTTTTAATTGATCTAACGATTTTTAATAGGGAATGATTTCTTATCTCAGACACACTATTACATTATGATGTTCTAGGAGGAGTTATTTGTTAAAAAATTCCATTATATCTCAGATGATCATTGATTCGTTGAAAAATTATTCACCAACCGGATCTGATTGGAGAATCTTAATACTTTTTCTGTGCTAAATTTTTACTTCATTCTAAAAAATTTGAACTTTTTAAATTTTTGAATTTTGTGTGTCATCAAAAACAGATAATCATACTTACTATAGTCATAAGGGTTATGAAGTACATTTAATCCACACTCACTGGTGTACTCATTTGTCCATATTCATCACTATGTATTAGTTATAACTTCCTAATAGACCTTCCACCTTTTCCACTAAAATATTATTTTTCCATTTTTCATAATAAAGAGAAATATTAATTATCAAATTATTCATAATTTAATTATTCCAAAAATTCATCTATATAGAGTCTTTGGATGATTTGTTCATTTATATGTCAATGGGTATAATGCCAAACATAAGTGGAAGTAGAGTATACCTTGAAATAATTTTCTAAATGTTATAGATAGGATTATCTATATTCAAATTTTATTAAACATTTACCATATTCCCAATTCCATAAAACATTTCATTCAAATATAAATGAAAACATTTGTTCTTAATAATGATTAAAAAACCATCTTGTCCATATCTATCACATCACATGAAAAATTTATTTTATTATAATTTATTCATTTATATTTTTATGCCACTAATGATATAGTTTTTTAATCCATATTCTATCCTAAAAATTAATTTTTTTTCAAACCTTGTTAATGTTTAACTTTTTACAAAACTCAAAATTTTTGTTACTATCCACAAAATTGAATCCAAACAGGTGTAAAAATATCCAAATGTATTCAATTAATATGGTAGATGAAGATATTATCATATAATTTTATATAACTATATAAAATTAACAATCCCCACATGAGTGATCATGGAGCCCCATATATCCACGATCTATTTTTCTAAAACCTGGCATAAACCTCGAGGATATTGGGAAGTCTAACCCAAAGTTACTCAACCCAAGGATACATTAATTGAGATATATTTTAATTCTATGTTAACTAAATTACCTAATATGTATAAAATTTATTAATCCTCAAAATTCAAACTAATAACTTGAAAACAAAACTATGATAATGTAAATGAAAACAAATTCTTACGTTTTTGCACCTAGATTGCAAAGCATGGCATCAAAATTTTTATATGATTTAATTTATCACATAAATTAAAGATTAAAAATTATTAAAATTTTATAAAAATATTATAAATATGAATATTAAATGGAATAAATTGGTAAATAATTATTTTGCTTATTTAATTAATATGAGATATTAATATGAATTTTTAATTTTTAATTTAGGCATGAAAATATTCCATTTTTAATGTGTCACAATTTTTTGATAAAAATTTTATAAACCCTAAATATTATTAATAAAATATTAAATTTCATTATTTAGGATTATATTTAATTTTAGAATTGATAAATAATTTATCAATCATAATCTAGGACACAATCCATGTTTACGATAAGTGGAATCATAGGCATGCCTATCTTAATCGGTGATACCTCACGTATTTTCATTAATGTTCGATGCTATTTTTTATGAAACACGAGATTCAGTCACAACCTATGATATCTTATATCATAGACTATGAAATAGATAAAATCATAGTATTTATATGTATCATACTCTATGATATAAACCATTCATACTTTACAACTAAGAAAAAAGAGGATCACACATTATGATATCCTATATCATAAATACAAGAAGAGAGAAACACTGACCAAAAAGTGTCCATGTAGTATTAAAAATTAGTATATGTCCATAATTATATTATTATATAAACATTATCCACAAAATTAATTGAAAAAATATATTTATTTTAGGATGAAGGTATCATTGATACCACTGATGGGTTTGATAGGATTATCTATTGATTAACATAATAAAAGAAACCTATTTGATAATCTTATCTATCTCGATAGAATCAACATTAATGAAGACCATGTAATATAAAAAGTAATTCCTCAATCATAATTTGATCTATATATACCAATCCTAATAGATTATTTTTATGTAGATTTGCAAACAATAACTGAGGGAATATTTCCTCCACATGGATGTACACCAACTACTAGAATCCTCTTATACTACGAGTGGTCCCTCATAATAAAAAGGTGATACATAACCTTAACATAAATAATAAATTCAAATCATGGATTAAGAGATATTTAAAAAGGATAGACCAAGTTTCAATGTCAAAATAAAATGATCCTCAGCCTTTATAAACAACAACTCCATTCAATGAGAAAGATCAAGAGTCGACTGCCAATATTTAGAAGTTGACATGCATTACCTATAACTCATCCATGTTGAGAATATATTCATTTAAACGTTTAAAATGATTATAATAATATTTTTATCAAAAAATAAATAATTTTAATGATTCAAAACTGAAGGAAACTATTCCCAAATGTGGTAATAACCATGATCTTGACAACGCGTACTATAAGATGAACATACACTGTTATAAAGGTATCTCATGAATTTAATGATATAAATATATATTTATCTATGATATATATTATATTAAAATCATATGGTATGACTTATGGTATATATTAGGATAAAAGATACATGTTTTAGTGTATATCCAATAGTTTTATACACCTTGAAGCAATAAAATTAAATTATGATATAGTTTACCTCCTCACATTGACAAGTGATAGTTGTTATATTCATCAGTATCTTCCCATAAACCGGATAAATACTATAAATCAAATCACAATAAATTTACCCATTTTCCTAAAAAATGACTTCAAACTATTATTATATTTATTATATACCTCATTTCATCCAAAAACGTTTACAAAAAAATTAAACCATGCCATATACTATAATTTTTCCCTTATATTTTCCATTTTTCATCCTCATAAAACAACCATTAAATCAGTAACCATGGGATTTTTAGTCTTGGTTGATATTAATATTGTCTAACACAACTCCAATTACCACCACTTTGAATCTATTAAAATTTTTAAACCATGGGGTAACATCCTAATGTAATAAACATCACCATGATTTGGTTTTTTTCACCTATCTACAATCCATCATAAAATAAATCCAAAAATCCCTAATAAAGTTTATCAATAATTATATTAAAAAATATTAGAAATTTATAGTATTTCTATCTAACTTTTTCCTAAAAAATCATAATAAATACTTTCTTTAGTTTTTTCCAAAAATATTCCCCATTATGTTTGTTCATAACTTACCTCGTCAAACAAAATCCTCTACCATAAAGAACATTTTTGGTATAAATATCTAATAAAATTAGAATATTATTCAATTTTTTCTCAATGATTCAAAAATAATTAATAGTATTCTCACAAGATTCTTACTTATTATGAGAAATACGTGTAAATTTTATAGTGCATTTCCTAAACCACTTCTCTAACATCACGTTCCTCTAAAATAACCCATATATTTAAATTTAAATGTTCTAATACTCATTATAAAAAAATTAATTTATCATTATTAAATAATTTTCCTTATAATAAAATAAATTATGCACTCTCCCCAAAACCATATCTGCCTTTAAAGGTCAAATAACCCTTTATGGGATACTACTTTAGTATATCTCCCACTAAACACAAGATTAACTTCACCTATTACAAAAAGTAATTTAGAATCTATAGTTCATTTTAGAATAATACAAGAGAACTTATTTGAGGTTATTTTAGGTAATTAATCACTCAAATTGAATCATTTGAGAGAAACATACGCTTTCACACACCAATTTTTGATTAGAATCACTAGATAAAGTTTTCAACAAGTAATACTTATTTATAAAAAAAATTGGAATCAAAAAATAATTAGTGGTGTAGGAGTAATTCCCCCAAAAAATTAGTTAAATAGATATGGTTGAACTTTGAGATATAATACATTCTTATTAAATCTCTCATTCAACAATACCTTTTTCATGATACCCATATCTTGATTTTTTTACTCGTACTCTAATTTGACCATCTATTATTTAACATTATCCTTGATTATGTAAAATATTTATTTTAATGTGCTTCATTATTGAATGATGCAATATATTTTTTATAAGATATATAGTACATAAATTACCTCATTTAATTAGATTAAGAGAATATACCTCAATAACAATGTCTTTATGTATTTGTATTAAACATAAGAGTTGTGTAAAATATTTTATAGTGGAAGTATACTCTACCTATTTAATTATCAATGATATAAAATATTATTTATTTCTCACCTAAGAAACATATAAATCACTAAGATATAATAAACTACCTAAATTATACTTTCTATCATTCACCGAACATTCCCAATCGATTTAAATGTATCCCTATAACATATAATTTATTCAATTATAAAACAATACAAAATTCACTATACCTTTGATGATAAGAACGTGAATATCAACTAAATGAATGTGGATTTATTTTTCATTACATTGATATTGTACTACTTAATATGTGGAAAACACAATATCGTGTCTTTTTATTATTTAGTTTAATTGGATCCAAATGTTTTGACTATACTCTATGATATTGAACATCATGCCATCGTCATCATTTTATTATTTCATCCATGTTGAAACTAGTTTTGTCACATATTTTCTCAATTCCATGAAATTTTTTTATATCTTCATTAAAATATTAATATTATTATGTAAAATTCTGATGCTTTACATATGTCACCAATAAACAAAGTAAAAAATATAAATTACATAATCATAAACATTTCTAACATGGTATTTTTGAATTATATTAATTCCTTATATTGAACTTATTTATCCTCCTAATATGATACCATTATTATATATGTTTTTGGGAAAATATTCCTCAAGGTATCATTGAAGCATTTTTTTAGGTGATGGTGTTTGTTGACAATGTGGACATCTATGTTGTGATTGTTGACAAAGTAAACCATGAAATATAAATTTGTTGACAAAGGGGAATTCATGGTGGCATGTCGAGTTTAAGAGCTGTGTTTAACGATCATTGTTTGATTCAAGAACATCGACAAAGGAGTGGATGATATGGAGGCCGTACAAAAAGAGTAGATACAAGGTGGTGCCGTTTTCCAGTGTTTTCCAAATTTTTGGGCATGAAAATAGACAAATGAAGAAAAGTGGATTTTGGTAAAGGGAATTTCATGTTGTTGACTTGAAGGAGAGGAAACTTGTGCGCCCTATGTTTTTCAAGATCAGAGCATCAAAATATGGCAAAGGGATAAGGGGCGCCCAAGTTCTACAGTTGGTCGCGCATGTGTTTTGGGTGGAAGAGACTTGCGCGCCGAGGGGAGACTTGTGTGTCATCGCGCAGGGTGTCCAAATGCTTATAAATACATTTCAACCCCTCTCCATTCGGTGTAGAGTTCAACACATAGAAAAATCAGAGCTCCCGTCGCGTAGGTGTGGTGGTCGTGCAAGTGGTGTGTGGTCATGCAAGTAGAGTTTGCGCGCCAGTTGATAGTTGCGTGTCCAAGGTGGTCTGGGAGAGGAAGGAAGAGAGTCACGCAGGTTCTGAGTTGAAGGAGGAAGTGTCACACAAGTGGTTTGGTGACACTTGCGCACCAAGTTTTGAAGAAGCATGAAAATTGTTAGTTGCGCGCCAAAATTGGATTAGGTGTAAAAGGTTGTGCGTCGTGCAAGTTTGGAGTAGCATAAGCTTGTGTCGCGCAAGTGGTTGAGGTGGAATTGTGCGCCAGGTTTGACTTGTGTTCTAAGACTTGCGTGCCGGCTTAGAGAAGGGCGCCAAGTAAAGTTGATTCCTGGAAATGATTAAGGGCTGCGTGGAAGCTGTAAGATTGCCCGATACCTTCGGTGCAAAGTGAAATTCATCTACGGGTGAAAGTTGGACTTCAACAGAGCATCCATATACAACAGAGGATGTATTCATTAGTGATAATGAAGAGACCTACAAGTCTATAAACTGTGAGTGGATCCTTTCCAGAGTAGTGCGCAAAGGAAGAGGAAGAAGGTGATCCTCTCCATCGGGAGTGAGCCAGAGAGAGAGAAACATGGAGTGACCCTTGGTAAAGTAGTGAGTGAACCCTAAAAATTCTAAATGTAGTGATCCTTTGAATAGAATTGGTCTATTACAAACCTTGTAAAAAGTAGTGTGATTTAGTGGATTTGGTACATCGGAAAATCGCATGTGTATGCTCCTTAGACGTAGCCCAGTGAGGGTGAACCAAGTAAAAATCTATGTGTATGCCTGCTTGCTTCCCTGTATTGCATTCAAAGAATAATCATCATATAAAGAAGAAAATAAGTGATCACAATAAACACACAAGTGCAAACAAAGTGACCCTTGTAATAAAGAGGTTAAGATCATGTGGGGCAGGAAGAATTTTGAAAAAGAATATCCATACCCTGATTCACCCCCCCCATCTCAGGGTATATAGGCCCCTATTGGTCCTAACATATGTGAACCATAAAAATTTTATCACACTCATTATATACATACTAAATATGATAAACTCTCCCATATTTTAATATATTATTTTTTTAATAAATTGATTTTTCCTAGAATATCACACTCCTGGTGCATGCTTCAACCTATAATGTGCCTTCCTTTACTGAAACTGCATTTTCTAATCTACATTAATGATAATTCCACAAGGATATTTGATTTTGACCTTTTATTCATGGGTTTCATTAAGAAAAGATGAACTTATGTTAAATTATAGTAATTTTAAATTCATTTGGACAATTATAGTTAAAAATAAACTAATCACTTTGAATATATAAATAGAGGAAAAAATTTCATATATGTTTTTTCCTTCAGTTAAGATATATCCCATTTAAAAAAAATTGAATCATTAATACTTATTGATTAAATTTGTCTCATAACACTTATTTTGTTACAATGAAATTCTTATATTTCAATCTCAAAACAATATCCCATGTCCTATTTCTCTCGATATGATCATTCTATGTATTTATGTCCATTATTCAATATTTATCTTAAGCATCCTCATGAGAAATTATTAAGCTCTTCCTTATATAATTGATTCTTTTATAGAGGATTCATTCTTCATGATTGTACTATATTTTTCCTATCACTAATAATTTTTTGTTCATCTGTTGTTTCTCTAATCATCGACCATCCTGTTGTGAATGAACATAATCCATCATCATCATTATTAGTGAATCTGTCAAAATCATTATCAATCTGATGTGATCCCCCTAAACAACTCAACAAAACACCTCTTTTCAAATAATTTATTCACAAATTTAATGAAAATTTTATTTATTTTCCCACATAAGTATGTAATAGTTCTAAAAAATTCTTTTAAGACTTTTATTTTTAAATTTATAGGTCTTTATATTTTAATATTAGAAACAAAAATCAATCATCCTCTAAAGATTCAATTTTTATTTATATTTTCAACACATTAATAATAAAACTTTTACATTAAAAATTATATAAATATATAATTTTATTATTCTCCTTATATATAATATACACGGTCTTCTTTTCACATAGATAATACATGGAATCATTCATTATGTATATTAATGTCAAGAATTATCCCGTAAAATACTTTTTGTAGGTCATTTTCAATGAACATCATACCATCTATGTTATTTATTATCTAACCTTTACTCTTAATACATCAATTTTTAGGAATTATAAACCCTAAAACATAGTGTCTTATCTTTGTTAAGCTAATAACTTACTTATATTATATGGAACTTCAAGAAAATTTCCGTAATTTTAAGATCTTATTCACAAGAATGTTTTCAACTAGCCTGTGAAAACATGTTGTGAAATTAATCACATCATATTTTTGAGTGATCATCATTATCCAAACTATCCTATTATATTAACTGATAAAGATTACATAATACATTATTCCATCAATTTATCTTAGTATGATCATCTCACAAACATCCATATGCACTAATTCTGATAAACATGAAAATTTCTTGTCCTTTTACTTGTATTAATTACAAAAAATATGACTTTTTTTTGTAATAATCACATGTATGAGTTTTATATATTGTAATATTAGGAGTATCCCATTACTAATCATTCTTTATCAATCCTTCCAATTTTTTTTGGATTAAGTGGATAATAATTTTATTATATAATTTTTTTTCTTCCTCCTTAGTTAGAATGTGAACATTTTATTCTCCATTAACAATGTGGGGATTTCCTTTAATCAAAATTCCACCATACTTCTCTTTGATAGTACAAATTTATTTATAAAATTTATAAATTTTCTTAGGTCACACAAGTAACACACACTTAAGATATTGAGTCTGAGAATATTAACAAAAATGAAATTTATATTAATCCTATACTTTCCTTCAATATTATATTTTTTGATTAAATATATCTTTTATAATTAATTATTTTCAAATCATATACCCTTTTGTTGATAATATATATTTTATAACATTTATATGACACTAATTTTGTGTTAATGGAATTATTTGAATATTTATTTCACTATATTGTTCAAACTACCTAGGATTCGATCCAAATCCTTCACTTTGATCATTATCTTAATAACATTCTCAAAATTTCATGAATTGTCAGATTTTAATTTTTTTATCCCATATTAAAACTAATATTTGTACAATAATTGATTATATATCTAGATATCCATGTTAAATACTAATAAATTGTCATTATTTATTTTTTATATACAAATATCTATCTCCTCAATTGAATCCTCTCAATCAACTTTTAGTCTAATAATGACCTCAAATTAATCTTATTTACCTTCACTATGTTCATCACTTTAGGGGTTTTCAATTATAGTTGCTATAGAATTTTTATTTAAGTCTTTATATTTTTTAATTTTATCCCCTTACAATCCATTATATCCATATATTTCTAGTGACAACAAGTTTTTATTTTTTTATTTTTATGCTTCTCTCAACATTCACATTCTTCAAGGATTTCATTAATATAATATCACCCCCTTTTTCATCTGAGAACTTTTTAGGAAACATAACATAAATTTTCTAAAAATTTACACATTTAAATAACATTATTAGATGATTTCCCATGAAATTTACCTTTCCCATTTTTATATTTTAGGAAAGCAATGACATCACCTTATCAACTTATTTCTCTTATGGGTCATCATAAATGATGAACTTTTTCACTACCTTGAATGCCATAATATGTGTACTATATTTCTCCACAAGTAAATCCTTATTCATTATCATATCATATGAAAAATAATATATTTATATTAATATAAGGACACTATTTTGAAATCATGTTTACCAATGAATGAAACATTTGGATTGAATTTTGGAAGCAACCCTTATATCATTTTCTTCAAAATTGTGACAATTGCAAGAGTCTCCCTATGAACATGAATCTCATAAACAAACAAGATTAAACAATTAAAGAATTCATCAACAATTTTAGTTGTTTATATCATTAAATCAATATATTTATTCCAATATACATATATTATGGCCTCTATAACAATTATATTAACATCATGTAGATGGTCATTAACTTCTCTCACATAGACATTAATAGATTACATTACATCACCTCTATATATATTATATTGGGTAAATCTCTCATAGAGTATTTTTTACTTTAGTGTCAACATATAATTCATTGTAAACTCTTTCTATCATCACTCCATTTTCCATATTTACAAAAAAATTCTGAATGATTAATTTATACACATATATTCTAAGTAATAAGAAGTAGTGTTACATCAGATTATTCCAATGTTGAATATTGTATACATCAAATATCAAAATCCCCTAATGATTAACAACTTATTTCAAATTTATTAATGATTCAAGATACTTTTTAAAAACATAATTTAACCTCAATGTCACTTCCAATCTCCATACTTTGCTTTGATGCCACATTTTAGTCCCACTTAGGCATGATACCTTAACACAATTATGTTTTGTGGTTAATAAAAACACATCCTTCTTTATCTATAAATATTAAAGAATTAAAATTACACACCACATATAATTTTACATGGTTAAATCATACTGGAGTACATCCAAGGAGTATATACCAACGATCTGTTGAAGTAATAAAACTAACTAATCACGCAACTTTCACATGGTTTAGTGTGACATCACCACCCCTACTGGTATAAATATACTCATGAATTATATGATTATCTCTCTCTTTCCCAATAATGAAACATTGTAAAAATATCTGAATATTTTGATCCCCATAAAACAAAATAAAAAAGGATTATAACTTTGTTAGCGTAGAAATAAGCTGTATATTTATCAAGTATATGATCTTCTACTCCACTACTTTGGGGAAATGTTTCAATTAGGGAAAATAATCCTATTTCTCTATAGAATATCACATTATAGTTTTCATCTCAAGTTATTAAATCTCTTACTTTAATATTAAATCTTGTTTCTATAATTAATGATACACTCCATAACCTTCCAAAAATTGAAATATCTATACATTAATTAGTGATGTTGAAAACCATTTATAAATAATTTAAAAGTATGAGTGAATATTTCTTAAAAATTACCTATACCATTTTATATTTTATTGGATCTTCAAATATGAAAAATTAATGTAAAAAACCATTCCACTATATAGACACTTAAACCACAACAAGGATTCATGGTAAATGATTTATCTCTAAAATACATGGTTTAGAAATCATCAAATCCATGAAAATATTTTCATTTACTTATTTTCAATTTTTCATCTTCAATACACCATAATGCATTTTATTTTATGTTATCATGTTGTTTTTTCTTCTAGAAGAAGAACCATATTTACACGAGAAACAACAATTTCGTCATAATTGTTTCATAAATAATGATAAATACTACAACATGGTTGTATACACCATAATTTAATATTTATTTATGATGTTGTTTACATAATCATGGTGTCTACTGGCCATAGTGGTCTTCAATAATATCATTGAATGATGATGATTATCTCTATGATTGTAACCATTGCTAATTTCTCAATTTTAATAAATAATTCCTTCAAACCTTACCCATATTTTATATATACCATATTTTATCTAGAAATTTCAGAAAACTAAAATTCATCTATGATATATATCATGGAAAGTTTCCTCGTCATTTCCCATTTTTCAACCACATTTAAGAACCATGGGATAAGACACCATATAATTTTGAGTCATAGTGGAAAAGAAGTTCATCATATAAATCTCTAGTAACCATAACATGAACGCCAACTTTAAAAAAATCATTATGAGAAAACACTCCAGAAATAAAAATCCCTATAGTGTAGGTTTTATTTCACTAAAAAATCTATAAAAATTCCTCCAAAAATTATAGTAATTTATATTAAATATTCAGATATAAAATATATACCATTTAAAGGATTTATATCAACTAAAGTTATCAAATAAAACCAAAAAAATACATTAATGTTTTTTCTATTAACAATATATTTAGGGACATTTCAAAATTCATATTAAAATATCTTATATATTTTCATGGAATAGATAATTTATAAAAATTTTAAAAACCTAGAATTACTGTTTATCATGAACACCATTGAATTCAAAATCATCAATGGATGTGACATGATAAAAGTTCAATAAAATTAATTTTTTATTATTATTTTAATAATCTTTTATAGGTGGAGAAGTGGTGGAGGGGAATGAAGTTGGTAAACTAATTGAAATATAAAATAAATTACTATTATTTAATCAACACTTCTAATGTTTAGAATATTTTGTTTCTTAAGGAAATAAAAATGGAGCAAGTAATTTACCATTTCACTGACTATAAAAAAATGAAATAAGTATTTTTATGAGAAATAAATCTAAAAAATAGTATTTAAACTGCTAGATTTTTTGGATTAGTATAGAAGTAAATGAATTATTTATAATAATCAGTTTTATATTAAGAAACTCTATAAAACTATGATTTTTCAAGTAGCATCTGATCAAGGATATTGATTTTATAGGGTGATCACTACATGCCACTATCTAGAATTTTTTAGCATAATTATGGAATTAAAATTTGAAAATCTCATGATATTATGAAAATAAACTCTAAAAAATTGATCAATTATATTTAGAATAATGTGGGAATTACATTTATAATTTAAGAAATAAATTTCATTGAGAAAACAAAATATGTTTTAAGGTTATAGTAATACACATATACATGTAACAAAATTAAATTATGGGATACTTAGTTAAATATGATTTTGATAATTACCTTAATGATGGTGTTATTTTCTACTAAAATTTCTTGATAAATGTGAAAGGTATTCTTAACAAATACTTTTTTAGACTTACGTATTTGATTTTTATAATCTTATTTTCCAATAATAATTCATTTAATTATCATAAGTTTTATTTTATTTAATAAAATTTTTAGTCAGTGTTTGCTATATTTTTAATTAAAACAAACCCTCGATTAAAAAAATAAATCCATTATATATCCAAAAATATATAACATATTGAGAAAATTTCAAATATATAATGCATTATTATAACAAATCGCATAATTAAAGGTCAATGGATCCTGAAAATTTTGAGGCTTTTGTTGGGTTTTTTAAAATTTGAGATTCAAATTGGATTCTTATGGCCTAGGATATCTATATAAGATATTTTTACAAATGTGTGTGGGCCTAGAGGAAAGGGGGGTTTCACGAATTCAACTATAGATTGTAATGGGTTGTAAACTAAATTTTTTTCTATAGTTACCACTAGATACCTTGTAGGGGATCCATAGGTACACAATGTTGTGGGAATAGGACAATGAGAATAAGGTGTCTGTTGGGTGTCTGGTTGACCCCCAACAGGAGTCTTATCGATTGAGGATTTTTTTTTGTAAAATATTTATGTAAATTAATTTTTTAAAACCATATATAAAATTATACCACTTTTTCCTTCACCCACATGACCCTATAAAACTCCCCCTCCCCCAATATTCTCATTCAATGGATCCTAGTGAACTATTTTTTTCCATGTTCACTAGAAATCTGTGATAGCGGGATCCTGAAAACAAGGCTAGGTTATTTCATCTATCTCTTCTCATTATTTATCTTATATAATTAGTGTTCAATAAAAAACCTATAAATAGGGCATGTTACCTACATTTTTGGTTTATGGATAATTGAGATGAATATGCTAATGATATTAGATAAGGTATCTTTGATAAGAATCAGGTAGGTGGTAACCTATATATTAATCCATAAAATATATGTTTCACATATTATGGAATTTAATTGAATTTTGGTTTTTATTATATATTCCAAAATTGTGAAAAATGGGGTTTTAATTAGTATTATAGATTTATAGGGTCTCATATGACCAGGACACACATTCCTATCTATTTTTATCATTTTTAGGATAACCTGATTACCATGTCTCTCTAGGAAATGAGAAAACATTATACACAATGGGTCATGAATGGGTTTTTATTCTTGTTTAAACCTTTAAATAACCAATTATTCACCCCCTTTAGATATAATGAGGCATATAATGGAATTAGAACATTTTCATGATCATTCCGGTCACAAGTTGTCTAGAGGGTTGTTAAGAATATTTTATTTAAGGGATAATCGGATCCTTTGGAATATAATTATATAGAAAAAGGTTTTGATTTTTGGTATATACCAATGTATATATTATTTTAATTCAGTTTATTGAATTAGTGATTTATGAATGTTTGAAATGGTGGATACCATTCAAGGGTGAGTGGAGGAATGTGTTTATTGATTAAAGAGTTATTTTCTGAGAGAAATGTTATAAGTATCATGTAATGGGTTTTTAGTTTAAGGATATACATATTTGAATAAATGGTTTACTATACCACCCAAGGGTAGGATTATGGGTTATCATATAAATGGGTTTTCTATAATTCTTAGGTGCACGGGGTAGATATGGAATTAACCAAGGTGATTAACCACTAGGGGTGGTAAGTTAAAATTATAATGGATGGTGTTAATTAAGTAGGCCTCATAAGACATGATTAGATATATATTATGGTCTTCATAATCACTATAAATATTATGGTTATGTTTGGGAATTAATATATAATATATTGGGATAATTTTTTAGGGAATAAGTTATATGGCTTCCCATGACAAAACTAGAAATATGATTATAAAATCATATTAGGGTGTACGATTTGGATTATGTTATATTGTAGGTATACTCTGTTTTATAATGATCCATGTTTGTGTCATGCATAATATGGGTGGTGTCATGGTATGACCAGATCCCAAATTATGACTCAGGATATGGTATTATCTGGATTTTAGAGACACTAGTGGAGTACTGGGGCCTAGGTTTCACATTTAATTTATTATTTTTTTATCCTGAATAAATTGATATAACATGGTGGTAGGGAAAAAAAACTCTAGAGATTGATACTTAGAGATTCAAGAGGTATCTAACTATTGCTACCCACCATACATATGCTCATTTATTCTTTGAGACTCAGAAATTTTAGGGTGTCGTTGTACTATGATCTACCACCCTGAAGATATTTTTTTCTATGAGACTCATGGATTCTACAGTTATCCATATTTTGTGATCTACTAAAAAAATTACATTTTATCATTAAGAATAGAAGATTATAGTGTATCATTACTTTGTGATGCATTACCTAGATGCTCATTTATTAGGTACTAACAATGTTATGCCTTTTTATTGAAGTGGGTCACTGTATTCATGGGATTAGTTGTGTTATAAATTTCTCAAATCATCGTTCCTATATGTGAGGATACCTCAGAAAAGTCCTATCCTCGTCTCTTATAAGGGTATGAATGACATGATTCACTAGTATTGGTTGAAGAAGTTCAGTTTGAGTGTTATGGTGGCCTATTTAACACATAATGACATGACATTATTTCATACATATTGTGGTTTATTTCTTATTTTATTCTACATTAACTAGTTATATTGTATAATATATTTGGGACCCTAGTGAATCCACCCTACATATATTTACATTAATTCAATTTGTGTACACCTTGGGGGAAATGCATTCCTTATGCATGACATGTATGATAGGGATATATTATATACAAGATAAATCTATATTAGTTTGACGGGGGGTAGAGGCATGACCATAGTTAGGGAACACAAGATTTTTGTTTTATATTTTTTTATATTTTTTTCTTTTTTTTATACTCTATATGTGATAAAACCCTATGGAAATACCTTTGTTGATTGTGATGTATGACTACCATGGGTTTAGTTTTTATAATATGTTATGTATGTTTATCCTATATTGATGGTTAGCTCATAGAAGTAAATCTTTATTTTTAATCAAATATTATATAATAGATTTTGTTTCTATTATTTTTTAATATAATATGTTATAATTCAAAGAGTTTAGTCATTATAATGTTATTCATTATTTATCATATCTATATGGAAGCCTCAAGTGTATGTGAAGGTATGCTAGATGTCTATTTTCATCACACGACTTATAACTATTTAGGCTAATTGAAATAAGGAAATATAAGTTCCTTTAGATAATTTATTATTTTATCTTATGATTTTAAGGAATGGACGATAGAGATAAGACATGTGGTAACCTTGAATGTATACTAGACTTTTGTTTCATGAACACCTATCCAGTTCTAGGTTTATGATATTTTGTTATAGTTATTGTTTTTACAATTGAGTTTTCATTAATGTATGATGTTATACTTATTAGTTTATTTTTTTACTCTTTGAACAAGGATACTAGAGGTGTGTGTACATGAATCATAATTGACATGTTGTATTATTTGATATATACATGACTACCTATATTTGGAAATTGTTTTTTAAATGAAAATGGTTTTGGATATTTTATTTAAAAAGATAATGTTTTAGGTATTAAAATTTAAAAATATTGGTTTCATTTAATTAATATGTTTTAAAAAAGTTATTTGGTGTTTTATTAAATAGCCAATAAGGGGGAGATTAATTAACAAAAATCAATTGTGAACATTTTTTCAGGTAAATGTTAAATATATCCCTTAATGTTTTCTGTCTTAATGAATGATTTAGGTATTTAATATGCAATTATATATATATACCAAATAAAGTTTTTATTTTTTGGTTTTTCATGTCATTGGTGATAATATAGAAATATCGTAGGCTCTACCTTTTCTATATTATAATTTTTTATTTTTTATTTTATGGAGATAATAACATCATATGACTAGAATGATAGTAGAATGTTAATGTTTATCATTCAAATTTTCCCTATATTATCATTTTAAATTGTTCATACTTATTTACTTTGAATTATTGAAATTTTAATTCCATGTTTAAGGATATTACTTAAACCATTTCAAAAGAAGCTTTGATAACTTATTTGACCAAGGATTAAATCATATGAAATGTTTGATATTCTGAATGTTTACATAATATATGAATAGTTTTTATATATTTTTTATATTTTTTATATAATATATTTAATATAAATAAAATATGAAGTAAAATATGAAGTATTTCATATAAGACATATTTATAAATTGTTATTTAATTTAATTATAGAATATCCATAATTCATGTCTAAATAAAAATTATTTATAATCTGTTTATTTATGAATTATTAATAAATTAATTTTATCATGGTTAGACATTTGAATTTCTTATTTAATTTGTAATTAAACAAATTTCTCATATATAAAAGTTACATCATAGTTTATGAATTTCCATTACATAACATAACAATTCACACTAGAATTATTTAGGTCAAGTTCCTTCGAAAATATAGACACATAAAAAATTGTTCCATAAGTGAGATATGTAATCTTCCACTGTGTTCATAATAATTATAACCCATGTTAGACATATCATACATAATAAAATTTATCATAACCAAGGTAAAGGAAACATAAAGAAATGGTGAGATTAGATTCTCAATAAGGGTAAACAAAGGAGATATAAATATATCATGAGCATAAGTGTATGGGAACATGAGAATAAAATTTTAAAACCATTCTATATATATCATAGATAATAAAATCATGTCATGGAATAAATCATGGTTATTAATAATATACAAATCAAAATGGCATCAAAGAACATGAACCATGAGAACATAACACTTTAATTAGGAAATTATTTTTGGAATACACATAGGAATAGAGTATCATTTCATTAATAGTCAAGGATCATTGGAAAAACTATAATATTGGAATATATTCACTTCCAAAACCATCATAGTAGTCAAGGTTCACTCCCAAGTCTATCATAGTAGAAAAATTCTCTTACTGAATTGGGTTAAATCTCCATTATAGTTCTATTTATATCATAAGATATTAATCATTAATAAATGAATTGGAGATATATATAGGTCCCACACATCTCATAATGAATTTCATACATACATGTACCATAAGATCATAAAAAATTAATCATATTAGAATTAATGGAATGAAATGGGTTTCATAGACATATCATCATAGCATAACCTATGAAAAATAAATAGGTTTCATAATAATTTCATCATTTCATTATATCATTCCCTATAGAAAAAATAGGGCTTTATAATAATTTTATCATGGAATAACCCATGGAAGAGAAATGGGGTTCATACACATATTTTCTTCATAAGAATAAAATATTTAGAGATTTAATATTAATGAAATACTTGGATCATATCCCCTATAAAGCATAAGTAACATCAAAGGTGTAATGAATAGAAATTTTATAAATTAAATTCCTAATATTTTAATTAATAAATGAACCATTAAGAAATGAATTTATAGAAAAAACATGCAATACTTTGGTTATTTTGGAATATTATATCATATTAGATGTAAAATAACATTACAAAACATTGATTTTGGTAATATAGTCATTGGATGGTGATTGTATTATTGGTATATATATAGGCTTATCATAAAGTCCATTTATACATATGCAAGAAGTGATGACCTTGACTAGTAAGATCAATTCCTTTGGTAATAATTTAGTCAAGCTCTAAAGGGAGATAGAATCTCTAGTATTTACCCTTGACCAATCCCAATAAGATATTAAATAACTAAATCATGATCAAAACCATTTTCTAAATAAGTTTAATGTCCCCAAGATCATGACCTAAACCTTTTTCACCAAATCACTCCTAGAAAATGTCACTATCGCACACTATACCCTATGGGTGTTTGTATGTGAAATAATGGGACATGTATATTGAACACATGAGAATGAATATGTATATATTATTTTTTATTATATTATGATTATTTTTATCCCTAATTGAATTTAATTTATAAATTATAAAATAATGAGTTTGATAAAAATGACATTTCAATACGAGAAAGAGCGAATAATATTTTTCTGTGAAAAAAATTCATTTAAGACACTCATTTTTAAGAAATCATGAATTTGAAAAATAAATGATATTTTAATAAATTATTATTATTAAAAAATATTTATTATTTATATTTGATAATATATATACGAGGTCTAAAATAATTTTTATATGGGTTAGAAAACTGATATTGAAAAAACCCAGTATTTTTAAATAATTGAGGATTTTGATTTAAAAATATAAATTATAATATATAGAGATTTATTTGAACAAAACAAATATTATTTTTCGATTAATTATTTTGATATTATCCAATGGTGAATTTTTTATAACCTTCTGAGACAGTTGAATTTTCCGATTAAAATTTAATACGTT
Source organism: Viscum album (assembly GCA_963277665.1). Classification (NCBI taxonomy): domain Eukaryota; kingdom Viridiplantae; phylum Streptophyta; class Magnoliopsida; order Santalales; family Viscaceae; genus Viscum; species Viscum album. The sequence goes on from OY728143.1 coordinate 1,369,022,792, forward strand.
ATAAGTATATGCTATTTAGTATGACATAATAATGACCCAAAATGATGTAATATATTTCATATAAGGTATCCATAACCAAATATATATTTAAACATAAAAATAATGTTTTTAGGTTATTTTAATAATTTTAAAAATCCTTTATGAATTATCCAAAATCAATACTATATATAAAGGTTTTAAGATCAATTCTTTATAAAAATGACTCACCTACACATCCCCACGGGTAATATTTTAATGATTTAGGTTTATGGACTTATAAAATAATTAATTCCAATCCTATTTCATATAAAACAAGGTAAAAACATTTTAAGGTTTGTGGTTTTGATTACTTTTTGTATAGAGTCAAAAACCTAAGTATAGGAAATAATAAAGAGCTCCCCTCTTAATTATTATCCAAACCCCACGCAAGAAAAAAATTCTATTCAGCAATAAATCTTGGAAAAGGTAATTAATTTTTCCATTCCACTCTAAATCATTCCCATGATTCACCCATTCTCTCCACAATATCCTCCCATGATTTTGGAAACACCATATCGAGGTAAGGGATCTTCCTCCCTTTATTTCCATTCAAGCACCTTATTTTTAATTATCCTTTTGAATCTAGATTGGTATTATTTTAATGATTTTATAAACATTCCTTTAATATAAAATTTTGGTTCTAATAATGATATATGAATTATACCCTCGCTTTTTGACCTATACCTGAGATGTTACCATGATTAAAGTATGGTATCCTCTCCTCCCCCTCTTTATTTAAGAGACTTATTTATTTTATGACTTTTGATTTTCAAATCATAATGTTGGGATATGTTTTTCTACATCAATAATATATTCCTTTTAATATAAATATGATGAGATACCCCCTCTCCTTCATTAAACCATTTATGGAATTTAAAGTACATTTTTTATGATTCTAAATTTTTATTTCTATTTTTCATTCCAAATTATTGTGAAGTGAATTTTCCTAACCATTTATACTCAATGTTATTCACATATATGTACCTATAATTAATTTATTATGGTGTTACAAATATATAACCCACATTCCTCAATCGAGATGTTAATAGATATGAAGTACATTCTTATGTTTCATGATCTCTGTGGAACACTTATGCATATATGTGATTTGATAATGATGGGTTCACCCAAATTGCTCTACAATGAATTTGGTAATGTTTTAATTTTATAAGATTCTCCAGATGGTTCATGATAGGTTATCCTAATAAAATTATGTCATAATTTATTAGTGTTTAACCATGACTTATTGTTATAATTCAATGTTTTAAGTTGTTTCCATATTCCCATGTTGCCTTTTTTTTCTAACACATTATATCATTCCTCATTGATCACAATAATGATTCCCACCTACTATGATACATTTTTATTCCTCTTGGATCACATGTATTTCTTTACCCTAATACATGTTTTGTTTTACATTACTAGGGTTTATATCTCACCTCTTTCTTATGGCTTCCCCTAGATTATCCCGTATTGTTTTAAAGGAGCAATGGAAATTTATGGAATGACAAGGAAGTTTTAAACAATGTGTTAATTCTTATATATCATTTTTTATCATATGTAACAAATATAAAAATACATTATACTTCATGAATTATTATTATTTTATCATCTGTACCATTATGTAAAAAATTATGAAATAATGTGTATTAATAATATGGGTTGTCATAGTTTGTATCCGATCAAAGTATAGTTCTTTTTGGGATTAGTATTTGAAATGTATATTATAAGTCTTAGGTATAATACTATACATAACAATACATCCCTAAATTTTGGTAAATTTTAGAGTAATTATTTTCCAATAAAATACATCCATGTTTGGATACAATAAGTGGATGTGGCATTGTAACAACTATACCTATGGGTGACAATCCTAAAAACACTATATTAATCTAGACATGATCGAGAACTATTTTACAACAAAAGGATTTAATGTCCACCTAGTTTAACACTCATAGGGGATGTTATATGGTAAATTAAAAATATCATTATAAACCATAATGAAGGGAACATAAAATAGACCTAATATTTTATCTTATAAAATAGATCTTGGATAACATCAATTGAATCCTAAAAATTCATATGTTAAGGAATGTATGTAATTTATGAGTTATCAATTTAATAATCATGTTTTAGCATTTATGTGTTTAAATGTTTTAAAATTATCATCCCTAAATCTATTCTTATATGATGCAAATGGTTAGAATAAGAATCAAAAAGTGAAAGGTAGGGTTATCTCCCATGGGTCTATAAATTATTTTATATCTCTAATATTTAGTAGAACTATTCAAACCATACTAAAAATAATAAAATTATAGTTTTCATTTAAAAATGGTAGAATTATTAAGTCCCAAGTATATAAATCCTCCCATATCCATATGTGTGGGATAAAATTCCCAAAAAACCTTGTCAAACTATCTTTAGTGAAATTCGATGTTATTATGAATATATATTGTGTTTGGAAAAAATTCCTAAAGGTTTAATCTTGGTTTTTAGGTGTAAATGTGTTGTTTGATAAATCTATATGACCGTCAGTGATTTTGGTTGATGTTATAAAGCCGTTTTTTAAGGTGGTGCATTTTGGGGCACAAAATCGATAGTTTGTTTTTTGAAAAGGGAGGATTTATGAAAAAGAGTGAACAATACATGGATTGGGAAGAATAGCTCATGGAACAAATATTAGGTACACAGAAAGATGATAAAATTTGAAAAATGGAATATTTCCAGATATTAGTGCTATGAAGACCCTGAAGAGTACTATGCATACCATGAATGAAAAATAGTTTGTAGATGACAAGTAGTTCATGGGTGGTTTTTTGTTCGCACAAAGGCTATCAATTAAGATTGAGATGTGGTGTTTCGTTCATGGGATAACCATTGTTTGAAGATGAGAGGAAAAAATTTGAACAACCGCAAATGGATTTTTTCTTGAAATAGATCGACCACCACAAAGGATCAAAGTTCCATGTGGACGGTATAGCATAGTCTGCGGTGAAGGCTATACCATAATGAAAATTTGTGTAAAATAAATTAGAATTTTTTTTTCGATTTATTCACCTATATAAATACAACAAATAACATAATTAATTAGAGATATTTTCAATAGAAAACATCATTTATCTAGGAATAATTTCTTGAAGTCTGGAAGAGTTTTTGAGGAGATATTTTGTAAAAGGGAGAGTTCATTGGGGAATAAATTTTGTGAAGTGTTCCCATAAAGGTTGTTCAAGAAATGTTTTTGGGGAAAATGTTTCCCAAAAAGGAAGAAGGGTCTAAGGAAAATAGGAGATCCATGGGGAATCATCTATCCATAGAGGAGATGTGTTCTATAGAATAAGAAATTAACAAAAATGTAGGGATAGTCTGCGGAAGGCTATGGTGATCCGCGAAACAATCATACCACATGGTGTGACATAGTTCATAGAAGGATTGATGATGTTTGTCAGGTACAAAAATAGTTTGCAAAAGTAATTTCCTCAAACCAACTATACGTGGAAAAGTAGATTTCATCTATGAGAGAAAATTGTGCTTCAATAGAGAATCCATATATAATTGAGTATATGTGCATTACTAGAAATGAAGTGACCTAAAAGTATATAAAGTATGAGTGGATCCCATACAAGAGTAGTGAGAAAAGGTAGAGGAAGATGGTGATCCTTTCCACCTATAGTGATCCAGGGAAGGAGGCATGTGGAGTGGCCCTTGGAAATGCAGTGAGTAGACCATAAATCTTTTAAAGGCAGTGAGCTTGGGCATAGAATTGATCTAGACACCTTAAGAGATTTGGTACATTGTCACGTTATAATTGTATGATCCTTAGAAGTATCCCGGTGAGGGTGAACCAAGTAAAAATCATTATGTCTCGTGAAATATTTCATTTCTATTCATATATTACTACAAGAAAAATATGGAATAGTTTTTGTTTTAATGATGAAAAAATATTTGAAGGGGTAGTTGTTTTAATCTATCATACCCTGATTCACTCCTCTCTTAAGGTATTTTACCTAAATGGGATAACAATTGGTATAACATGGAAATGTTAAAAGTCAATGATTCTATCTGAGTAGAAGTAATGGATATTTTAAATCACAAAGGGGTTGCGATCTTTGATGGAAAGTATTTTCAAATATGGAGGAATAAAATGTATCACTACTTCCAATCATTAGGAATAGATACATTTATAGTGTCTATGCATGAAATATCATCCAATATCAAAATTGAAGATTTATTAGAAGCAGATATAAGGGAATTGGATGCTGATGCTGAAGGGATTAATTCTTTAGTGGGATCCCCACCCAATAAAATATATATGAATGTGATGTCATATAAAAAACACATGATTTGTATGAAAATCTATTAAACAATTATGAGGGTGACTCAAAAGTTAGATAAGAAGAGGTGAAATTTATATGGGACAAATAGGAAGATCTCAAAATGAACCTTAATGAGTCTGTTGATACATTCTTTGATCAGGTGAATATTGTTGTGGAAACATGAATGGTCTTTGAGAATTTATTGATGATATAAATATTTTCAAACACATATTTAGAAAACATTCAGCTTAGTTTAATTTTAAGGATTCTATATTAGAAGATAATAATATGATAGAGATGAAATTGGATAACTTAAATAGCACTATTTTTGCATATGAAATGAGAAATGATGATAATAATGCTGAGGAAAAGGGGAAGTCCAAATAAGTGGAATTAAAGGCCATGAAGAAACTGTCTATTGGAGATAGTTAGGAGGAAGTCAATTTGGATGATTTCATTCCATTTATCTCTTCAAATCCTTAAATAGTAAGAGGAAAGTTGAAAGGTAAAATTCTTCTTGCATTCTTTTGATGCGGAAGTATTGGACATTTTCCAGAAAATTTTCCTATGAATTTTTAGGATGATGATGAAGAAAATGATGAAATTCCATAGAAGGATATTCTTACAATGGGAATGGTAGGATAAGTGCTAAGAGAAATTTATTCAAAAATAAGAATTTGATTTCAAAAGAAGATGAATGTTTAAAATAATTTGAGGTGGAAGAGTTGGAGGACTATACATATCATGGAGAATATGTTGTGTTGGTAGTTGTGGAAAATTTCCAAATAAAGGAATAAAGGGACAATGATGAAGGATAAGTTGAAGGAAGAGTGGAAATTCAGGTTGAAGTAGAAAATTCTATTGAAGAGATAGATTTTTTGAGAGACAAAAAATAGAAAGAAAAAAATCATGATGAAAAACTTGATACACAACAGCAGTATGAAGAGAACTTTGAAATGAATGATGAAATTGAAAAAACTAAGTCTTCAATTAAAGAAATATTAGAAAATTTGGTTTAGTAAAAACTCAAAATTGAATAATAGAAATGAGAAATTGATAGTTTAACTAATACTAGAAAATAACAAATCAAACATATCAAAGAAATTGAAGAAGATGTTTTTGAGTTTTCATTGAAAAGTGAAAGATCAGAAGAAACTCTTGATTCTAGCAAAGAATGACACAAAAGCAATAGAGAAACGAAAAGTAGAATTTGAGGATCTAGTGAAGCTAAAAATGAGTTTTAGGAAATGAAAATGATTGATCAGAATGATACAACTTGTATGGGGATTGATCGCAAAATGAAATACATAATTGTTGAAGTTTGACCATATGATCCCACTATGAGGTTGAAGATTGATTAGTGTATGAATACGAATTAGAAGACTCAAAGATTCCAAGGGAGAACTTGTAGTGTAGTATTACCATAGAGGAAAGAACCCTGCATTAGATGAATTTTTTTTGGTAATACGGGACAGTCACAAAACGTTTTTCCTTAGAAAAGAGGTATTAAAGGGAATAAGACCAAAAAAGGAAGTGATACAATGTTAAATATTCCAGGACATCATTTAATGTTCACTATTTCAGGTGTGGAGAATTAAATAACATTGAATTATATTGCTCATCGAAAATGTAGATAAATATTCCAAAACAAAACCAATATAGCCATAAGCAGCAGTTAAAGGGATAATTAAATGATCTGAAAATGAAAAATTCATTTGAAACTCTATAAGATAAAGATGATCCATAATACTTCAAGGAAGATCCAGATTATAAATTTTTACTAGCTATGAAGTCAAAAACATTGATGATAAAGAAAAATATAGTTGAACAAGAAGTGGTTGCAGATATTACCTCAATATCATCAGATCACACTAGAATATGGATTATTGAATATGGATTCACCACTCATATGACAAGTAATAAATATATTGTGATCAGAATCAGGTAATATAAGGAAGGTATCATAATATTTGGTTATGATGAAGGCCTAAATATTGTTGAATTGGTAAAGTCTATGTTTGAGGGGGAAAGACTTGAGACATACTAATGTATAAGTTATTGAAGGTATCAGTCATAACATGGTTACTATCAGTGAATGATGAATCAGGACCTTACATAATATTTTCATATAAATTAAGTGTGATCATGGAAAAATATAGTGAATTTTTTTTAGGGAAATGATACAAAAGGACACATATACTTGTGAGTGGAGAAGAATATATTTGTTTTCTATTCAAGGAATAAGAAAATATTTATGGAATTAATGTCTTTACCACTTGATCCAAACATCCTTGGAAGATATGGTGAAATATGATATTCCTCATGACCTTATGAAACAGTTTTCATAATTTAAGTTCATTTGAAAGACATAAAAATTAAAAAAGGTCATAAAGAGTGTTTGAGATAGTGCATATTGAGGTTTGTGGATCCATTTTACCAAGAGATATTAATAGGAGGAGATACTATGTTCTCTCTATTGATGATTTTACCAGAATGGTGTGGTTATCAATCATCACTAACAAGTTTGAGGTGTTCAGTTGGATTATTATACATCGCTGAAAAGATGAAAAGATGCTAGGTCATAAAATCAAGAATATGAAAACATATAATGGAACCGAGTTCCCAATTATCCAATTGGTGTATTATCTTGAGAAACATGGGATATGGAAACAAGTTTCAGTAGTAAGAATTCCACAGCATAATGGAGTAGTTAAGAGAAGAAATAGAATTATCAATAAAATGGATAGAATAGTTCTCATTGAGAAAGACCTTCTAGAGTTATTCTAGAATAAATTAGTGATTAAATAGTCTACACATCAAATAGAGTGTTGTTATGTCCAAATGAAGAGAATACTCCAAATGAGGTATGGAATTGAAATAATCCATCATTGAAGTATGTTGGAGTCTTCAGAAGTAACTGTTTCATTCTCAATAAGGAAAAACATAGGACTTTTGAATCCTATAAAGATAAATGGATATTTTATGGCTACTCAAATAAATAAAATCATATAAATTCTTCAATAAGTGGTTGGGAAAGGTTTTATAAATCCATGATGTAAGTATAGTGGAGAATGATAAAAATGTTCAAAAAATACATGACTAGTCTTGATAGGATAATGATTAAGGGATAAAAAGATCAGAGGATGTTTCAATTCCAGAGGTTAATTCATAAGAATATTTTGATAAGGAAAAGGATGAGCAGAATTTAGTATCTGCACAAAGATAGAAGATAAGAGCTGAAATTGATAGACATAACATAATTGGTGATCAGAAAGATCTAGTGTAGACAAGGAGGATGAGGGTTCTACAATAACCATAATACATATCATAGGTAGAGACTAAATGTTTTGATGAAGCAGCTAGAGATGAGAATTGGGTTCATGAAATTAACGAAGAGTTAGAGAAAATTGATAAGAATAAGACATGGGAGATTGTTTTGAGGCCAACAGATAAGAATATCATCAGGACAAGATGGGTATTTCATAATAATATGAATTAAGACAGTGCAATGATTTGTAAAAATGCATAAATAGTGTGAAAAGTTTACTCCTAGATAAATGGCATTGATGCTGATGAGAATTTTTCACATGTTTCCAGGATAAAGACAGTCAGATTATTATTGGACATAATAGTTCGAAAAAAGTTCAAAGTTTTTTAGATGGACATCAAGTCATCATTTTTGAATGGGGTTATGGAATAATAAATTTATATTGGGAATCCATATGGTTTTATAATTCATTATTATGATTATAGAGTGTGTCGCCTAAAGAATGAATTATATGGGTTGAAGAAAGCAACAAGAGTGTGGTATTTAAGGCTCGATCAGTATTTGAAGAATATTGGTTTTCAGCATGGTGGAGTTAATTAAAATATATATGTCTATAATTAAATTAATAAAAGGATGATTGTTTATATTATGTTTATTAAATAATATTTTGTGGGTTAGATGAATCATAGTGTAGACAGTTTTTTAAATTTATGAAAATTTACTTCAAATTGGAAATGATTGGTGAACTGAAAATTTTTCATGAATTACAAGTAACACAAGGAAGGGATGACACATTCATATCTAAATATAAATATGCCAAGGAGGTTTTTAGAAGATTTAGAATGGATAATTAAAAGTATATGATGACTTCAGTGGATACACGAATGAAACTTTCATGGGATGATGAAGTTAAAATAGTTAATGTCACCGAATATAGGCAGGTGATTGGAAGCCTATTGTACTTAATAGAGAAACGATGTGATATTGTTTTTGGAACATGTCAAGAATTGAAGTATCAAAGAAATCTCAATGAAATCATCTTTTTTAAATTGAAAAAAATACTCCATTATATCAAGGAAAATGTGTATTTTGGTTTTATTTACAATAAAAAATCTCTGAAAGTGTTATTGGGTTATAAAGATGCAGGTTGGTCCAGATCAATAGATGATAGGAAATCTACATTAGGTGGTGTGTTAAATCTTGGTATAGTTTTTATTTCTTGGAAAAGAAGGAAATAATATTTCATTATGTTAAACACCACAAAATATGAATATATTGAGGCTACTAAAACGTGCACACAATTATTGTGGATGTAACAGAAGCTTGATGACATTAGAGTTGAAGTGAAGTCCCCGATCAGAGTCCATTGTGATAATTCAAGTGCTATAAATAGTAGCAAAAATCCATTCCATCACTCATGGAAAATAACATTGAAATAAAATACCATTTTTCAAGGAGAAGGTAGGGAAAATTCTTGTGAAGTTGGAGAATGTGTTTATAAAACAAAAAGTTATATATATTCTAAAAAAATACTTACCCAATGAAGTGTTTGAACAGAATCGAATATATCTAGGAGCTCAGTTAACTCCCTATTCTTGAAAAAGTGTGGATGTAGGTCCCCCCTGAGGTATGGTATGTTTTTTCCTAATGTTCTAATATGTGTTATTTACCTCATGGAATACCATGATGAATTGACCTTTATGTTCACTAATCAAGGTGGAGAAATTATGGCTATAAAAGGGGATAAAATGTCATTAATCATGATAGGAGAGAAGATAATAGGGGTGAAGTGATATAGGGGAGTATTAAATCTGATGATGCTAGAAGTTATTGATCAAAGGATATATATCACAACCCATGGGGTTTTTTATGAAATTAGATGATTGGTTTTGGGATGGAATGAATTTATTCATTAAAGAAATTTGAATTAAAATATTTTGTATCACACTGAGCATGGATCTTAATGGATTAGAGTGTTTTTTGAGTAAATCCTTGATTGCTATTTGAATCACAAGAAACAAATGGTGGTATAATATAGAATAATCTTTTAATGAGGTATCAAAATATGAAGAGATGTAAACAAACCCAAAGAACGATATTGTTGGGAAAAAATCCATCAAGGTGTCCTCCCTGTGTTTTTTGGGTGTGACTATGTTTGTTAATAAAGACAAATGACTGCGAAAGAGTTTTTTTATGTTTCCAAAGCAAGTTTTTAAGGTGGTTCATTTTGGGCTACAAAATTGGAAGTTTATTTTTGGAAAATGAAGGATTTTTTAAAAGGAGTGAGCCATATGCAGATTGTGATGAATATTTTGTAGACCACATAAGAGGTACACATAATGGTGATAAAAATTTGAAAAGGGAAGCTTTCTGTATAGCAGTGCTATGTAGAACATGAAGGGATATACACAGAATGTGAATGAAAATTAGTATATAGATGAAAATTAGTTTGCGGTATTTTTTGTGTTCATGAAAAGGTCATAACTTGTGGTTGAGAGGAAGTGTTTTGTTCATGGGAAGACCATCATTTGCAGCTGGGAGGTGGAAATTTGAATATCCACAAATGGATTTGTTCACAGAAGTGATTGGTCACTGTAGAGGATCAAAGAGCTATACAGACTGCATAACACAGTCTGTGGGGAAGGTTATACCACATCGAAGATTTGAATAAAATGGAATAGAGGATTTTTCAAATCTATTTTCCTATATAATTACCACTAATACCATCATTGCATAGAGATATTTTAATTAGAAAACATCATTTCTCTGGTAAGAATTTGGTGAAGTTTGGAAGAATTCTCAAGGAGGGATTCCATGCAAGAGAGAGTTCACGGGGAAGAAATTATGTGAAGGGTGTCCACGAAGTAAGTTCATGAAAGGTTTTTTTTTGGAACTGTACACTACAACAGAATAATGGTCTATGGGGGAGAGTTTTTTCATGTAACATCAACATTCGTTGGAGGAGAGGAGGTCTAAAGAAGAAGAATTCGTCCATGAAGTAGGGATGGTCCATAGAATAAAAGTTTTTCCATGAAGCACTCGCGCCACGAGGTGGAGGGAAGTTCACGAAAGTCTTGAGGAAGTTCTCAAAGGGACTAAAACTGTTCATGAAAGTTATTTATAGAAAATAATATTATGCAGAGAAGTGGATTTCATCTATGGGTGAAAACTAGAATTCAATAAATCATCTGTCTACAATTGAGGATGAGTGCATTCATGAAAATAAAGGGACCTAAAAGTCCATAAACTGTGAGTTGATCCCTTCCAAGAGAAGTAAGAAAATCAAGAAGAATATGGTGACCCATTCCACTATTAATGATCTAGATAAATAGACATAGGGGGTAACCCTTGGGAATGTAGTGCATAAACCCTATATCATGCAATGACAGTGCGCCTGGGAAAAGAAGTGATCTTGCCTAAACCTTATAATTTGGAAGTGATCCTTAGTGGATTTGGTACATCAGCACATTGCCATTTTATGCTCCTTATATATAGATCGGTGAGAGTGAAACAAGTAAAAATCTTTGTGACATGTGTATGATTTCATTTCTATTTATATTTTTCTATGGGAAGAAGAGAGAAGATTGTTTTTTGTAACAAAGAAACAAGATCTTAAGGGACATTTGTTTTAATCTATCATACTCTGATTCACCCACTCTAATGGTATTTAACCTAATTAGGATAAAATATTGGATTTCCTTTTATAAATCCAACAAAAATTTGTAAGAGAAGTATATCACCCTTTGTATCATGAATCTCCTCCTGATTTTATATAATATTAATGAGGAGGATGAATCTTCTTTGTATCCATTATCACGAGAATAGATATTATTTCAATATAAGAAAGAGTGTCTTTCCCAAATTATTGAGGATAAATAAAGGATAATCATTGAATACATGCCTATTGTGAGTGAATACATTGATTTATTTTCCGATGAATTTAATGGTCTTCCTCTAAGAAGAGTGGTTAAATTTTCAATCGATCTTATAACTTGAACATTGAAAATACCCAAGACTCTATATAGAATGGTTATTTTTGAACATTAGAAACTAAAAAAACAACAACATGATTATCTGGATAAAGAGTTTATATGTCTGAGTACTTCACCATGGGGTGAACTATTCCTATTTTTCTAGAATATGTTTGGGTTACTGACACTCTACGTATATTATCATGATCTCAACGAGATCATGATAAAGAAAATGTATCCTGTAGAATGGATTTTTTTTGATTACCTACTTGGAACCTAGTATTTCTCTAAGATAAATCTTTGGTCGGGATATTATCAGGTAAAGGTTGATAAGGATGATATCCCCAAGACTGATTTTACATATAGTATATGGGAACTATGAGTTCATAGTAATTTCATTTAGACTCACGAATGATCTATCAAAATTCATGTTCTTGATGAATAAAGTCTCTAGATATTACCTAGACCAATTTTTGGTAGTCTTTATATAAAATATTTCTATCAACTCCAAAATCAAATAGTAACATGAAGAGAATTGTAATACTATACCGCAGAATGTGAAACAAGAAAATAGGTATGAAAATTATAGTAAATATGAGTTTGTTTTAGTAAGTATCTTTCCTAGGGAATGTTTTCACTATGAAATGGTTATCAATGGAACCTAAAAAACACAGATAATTCAAGGGTGATCCTGAAAAAAAGTGTTTATATATATGTGAATATCCATTGTATTGGATGGGTACTTATTAATGTTTTGAGAAAATTATCTTGATTTTCAATCCCCATAACAAAGATAAATCAGAATGGAATCACGTTTTTATAGAAGTATGAATGTGAGGAATTTTTTTTAAAGATCTTAAGAAGAGGATAATCACAACATCTATTCTCACATTACTCACTAGGGGAGAAAGATTTGTAATCTATAGTGATGAATCTAAAAAAGTCATGGGTTTTGTACTCAAGAAAAATGAAATATTGATAGTATATTCATCCTTCTAGCTAAATAACCATGACTGTAACTACCCATATAATGATATATAATTGGTTGTAGGGAATTTTTCATTAAAAAATTGGAAGCATTATATATATAGGGAGAAGTGCGGTGTATATATAGAAAATAAAATCATCAAAAATATATCCAAAAAAATAAGATTAATATGAATCAATATATGTGGTTAGAGGTGATCGAGGATTATAATTTTTTAAACCATTAATATCCTGGGAATGAAAACAAATTGGTAGATGTTTTGAGTAGAAAGGACCCAGAAACCCTATCTTTGATGAGGATTTCAAGGTATCCAATCATCATAGAGATGAAAAATAGGGATATGTGAATAATAAAATGATCTTCTTCCTACCATTTTCAATTAATTTCTAAACAATCCATTCTTAATAGGGTCACAAAGTCCCATAATGATGAAATAATTATAAATTAGAAGGTAGAAGATATTTTTTAGTTCAAATTTAATGAATATAGAGTTATAAGGTTTGGAAACCTGATTTGATTCTTATAAATTCCAGAATTGAAGAGGGAACTTCATAATGATGTTCAGAGATCAAACTACTCTATTAATCTTGGAAAAACTATTATGTAAATAGATTCAAAGAATTTTTTTTGTGGGTCAACATGAAGGGAGATATTGTGAGGTTTTTATAATTTATTCATTTCCCATACCCATATGAAAATGGGAGAACATAACCTTGGATTTCATTATAAGACTACCCATAAAACCTAAAGGTAATAAAACCATCTTGGTGGTATTTAATCACCATACAAAATTATCACATTTCATTACTATTGAAGACATTTTATCTCTCAATAAACTCACCAAGATATACATGAGATAAGTGGTAATACTACATGGAGAGATAATATCTATTATTTATAATTGAGGTTTGAGATTTAATTAGAGGTTTTGGATAAGCCTTCAATAATATTTTATTATTTATTTAAGCTTCAACACTGCTAATAACCCTCATATGGATGGTCATTTTGAATGTAACATTCATACTCTCGATGATATACTGAGATCATGTTCACTAGATTTCCAAGGATGTTAGGATCAACACCTTACCCTAGTAGAGTTCTCTTATAACAATAGGTTTCATTTGAGCCTTCAAATAGAACTTTATGAGGCTCAGTATAGGATGATGTCTGAGACTCTGACATTATGGGATGAATTTTTAGAATGGAAACTGATGTGACCAGATCATAACCAAGATATAACAGATAAAGTTTGAACTATTCAGTGTCATATGAAATCCATACGAATTTTAAAGAAAATATAGATAGATAATCACCAATGAGACCTGGAGAATGAGGTTGGGGATAAAGTACTATTTAATATTTCTACATGAAATAAATTCATGATGTTTTTGAAGAATGGAAATCTTTATCTAAGATACAATGTCCCATTGGATATCCTTGATCACATTAGAGTGGTGGCGTTTCGACTATCACTCCCACCTAACCTATCTCAAGTACAAGATGTGTCCCATGTATCCCTCATGAGAAAGTACATACCAGACCTCTCACATGTACTAAATCTAGATGTAGTACCATTGGATAATGATAATTTATATGAGGATTAGTTGGTAAATATATTTCATCATAGTGATAATGTTACATGAAATAAGAAAACTCTCCAAGTCATGGGTATTGTGGTAGGACCACAAGTTTGAGTAAGTAAAATGTGGACTAGAAGTGGTGATTAATTTGAAGTAACCACATTTTTATTAGTATACAAAATGAAAATTTAAATTGTGAAATTTATGAATATGGGAATACTGTAATTCTGCTAATCATTAAAATTGAAATTCTTTCTCTTTTAATGAATAAATGAATCATTAAGTAATGATGTTATAGAAAACACGTGAATGGGTTTGTTTATATTGGAATATTATATCCTATCATATTTAAAAGACTATAAATAAACATAAGCATTGATAATATATCCATTGGACTATGATCATATGATTAGTGTATATATTGGTTTACGAAAAAGTCAAATGATACATATGAAAGTAGCGTTGTCCTTGAAAAGTAGTATTATACTCTATGATTCTCATTTATCAGAGCTCTGGAGGGAGATAACATCTCTGGGATTTACCCATGACCAACCCCAAGATGAGATTCAAAATCTAAAGCATAAAAACCCATTTATCGTAGAAGTTAATGATCATAAAGATAAAGAAGAATACCATTTTCACTAACCCACCGAAATAAATTCTAACTGTTGTACACTATACCCTAAGAGAATTCACTAGTGTAATAGAGGGATATTTATCTCATACCTAATACCATGAATATTTATTTTTTATTTTTATGAAATAATTATTATATTTATCCCATATTGGTTTTAATTTATATATGATTGAATAATGAGTTGATAAAAATTATATTTCAATACATGAAAACTAGAATTTTATTTTTGGGTAATAATCAATTTTAATTAAGACATTACTTTAAAATAATTCTTTAATTTTCAAAATAAAATATATTTTAATAAAAATTTATTATTAAATAATATATAATTATTATAGTTGTTAATATAATTTTAGGAAGTCAATAATAATTTTTATTAGGGTCATAAAATAGTAATTTTATAAAAACCAATATTATCCAATAAATGAAGATTTTAATATAAAATTATAAATTATTAAATTTATAGATTTATTTGGATAAAATAAAAATTGTTTTTGGATTCATCACATCAAAATTATCTCATAGATAATTATTTATAATTTTTTTAGAGAGTAAAATTTTTAGGAAAAATTTAAATATTGTATTAATATATGGTATATTTTAGACATCATAATTACCCAAAAGTGATGTAATATATGTAATAAACGGTATAAAAGAGAAAATATATATTTACACTTTAAAATAATGTGTTTTTATATTTGATTAATTTTATAAAGCCTTTATGAATCCTCCAAAACCTATAATATATATTGTGGTTTTAAAATCAATTGTTTATGAACATGACTCACTTCCATATCGCCAAGGGTAACATTTTAATGATTTCGATTCCTGGACTTATCAAATAATTAAAAACACTACTTTATGGTAGAAACCATGGGAAAATACATGGGATGTTTTTTGGTTTTGATTACTTTGTTATGTAGAGTCTAAAACCTATATTTAATAAATAATGAAGAACTCCCCTCTATTTTTCATATATAAACCCACTCAAGACCCCTTTTCTCATCAATAAAAAATATTGTATCAGTAAGTTAATCTGAAAATTCCTCTATATATACCTCCCATGGTTCCACCAATATCTCAAGAAGATCCTCCAAAGCTTTTGAAAACACACTCTCAAGGTAAGAGATCTCCCTATATTATTTTCCATTCAAGAAGCTTCTTTGAAAGTAGACATTTGAATATCAATTGGTTATTTTTAAATTCCATTATGAAAATACCTTTACTATCAGTTTTTTTATAGGAATAATATATCATTTATCCCCTCTCTTTATGACCTATTCCTAATCCATTAACTCGCTAAAAGTAAGGGATCATCTCCTCCTCTTTATTCAAGCACTGTCTTTATTTTATGCCTTTTTATTTACAATTTATAATTATGGAATATGTTTTTACACATCCCTCATAATTTAATTTTCATTTATATAATATTACATACCCCTAATTATCTCAGTAAAAAATTTATGAATCTAAAATTACTTCTGTTATGTTACCGAAATTTCACTATGATTTTTCATGTAAAATAGTTATGAAGTGAATTCCCATACCCATTTCAACTCAAGGGTATTCACCTATATGTATGAATACATTTATTATTTTGGAATTCCATGTGTGTAACCAAAAATACTATGTTGTGGTGTTAATATATATGAAATAAATTTTTATTCTATAGGATCTTTTTCTAACATTTATGCATGTACAAGATATGACTATGATTGGAGAAAAAAAGTAACACTCCAATGAATTGGGTAATGTTTTAATCTCATCATATTTCATTAATTGTGCATGATATTTTATCATAAGTACACTATGTTATGAAATAAAGGTGGTTAACCTAGGCTTGTGCATATAAATCCATGTGTTATGTTGTTTCCACATTCCAATGTTTCCATTATTCTAACATGTTATATCAAGCCACATTTTTCATGATTATGATTCTCATATCTAATGGTACATTGTTATAAATCGTGTCTCACATGTATTAATTTACCCTATTAAATTATTTTTTCATTCCCTTACTAGGATTTAGATCTAAAACCTTTATTATTAATGTCCCCATGTTAACTCACACAGTTTTAAAAGAGTAATGGAAATTCAGGTCATGTCACATAAGTTTTCAATAATGTTGTTATATCCATGTATTAAGTTTTTATGCTATGTATGTAATTACAAAAGACACTAGAATTTAATTTTTTTTGTGTTTTATATTGTGTACCATTTTTTTAATAAATTATGAGATAATTTTTTTAAAAAATATAGGTTGTATAAAAGTAATTTATCTTAGATTTAAAATTATTTGGAAATAAAAATAACTTGGAATGTTTCTTGAGGAAAAAATACATTCTTAGAAAATTAAATTTTTTGACAATTAAAAAATCATTAAACATTTTCAAAATAGTTTTATTTGAAAATAACCTTGTAAATTTTTAAGTTACCTTAAAAGAAAATAATTTTCATGATGTTAAGAAATTTCTTTCTTTTTATACATGTTAAACAATATTTTCTTTCACACATTTGGAAAAATCCAAAGGGACCATTATAGGAAAAATACATGAAGATTACGTTACAAATAATTTTTAAAAATTCAAACGTGGGTAATAGTATTATCAATATATCATTTGGATAATTTTAAAAACATATGTGAAACTATTTTATTGGGAAAACATGGATTTTTAAGGAAAATTGTTTTTAACCGAAGAGAAAAATAAAGACGACTTTTTTTTGAAAAAATATTATTTTGAACTCTTGAGTATATAATGAGAGAAAAATGAAGGTAAAAATGTATTTTGATGAAATAAATACAGTATAAAAAAACAAATGAGTTTCTTTAGAGATATATCTTAATATTTTATCATCGAATGAATAATCATATTCAACCACTATAAATAATTTGATTATAACATAAAACTTTTACCACTTTTTTGCCTTTTGAATCGTAGGCCCCATTTAATAATAACATTAAATTAAAAATTAAATATAATTAAAATATTTATATTAATTATATAACATTTAAAGGATAATTATATAAACCTTATTAAATAATATTGGTGCATAACATACCTTATGTCCCAAAGAATGAAATTTGAGACAAAAATCCCTTACCGCTTTGGTAACTTTTGAACCATAAACCCCATAAAAGAGATATAATAAAATTTATATCTATATACCAATAATTTTTAGGTGAATAATAATAAAATATATTCATTTTAAGTTTATACACCACATAAGATAAGAATGTGGTCAATATAACATGTCTCTCACATAAAATGAAAGTGAGACAGAAATCCATCACCATAAGTCTCGACTTCCATCATAAAAATTTAAAAATTCTATATAATAAAAATATTTTTATTATAAATATACTATAGAACCATAATTATATGTATCCTACCATATATGATTTACTGATGAACTTTTATTACCATTTTGTTAATAATTCCATGGTAAAGTAATGTTTTGGGTAATAATTTCTTTGTTTTTCATGTATGTTTTGATTTGGAATTTTTGGTAATCATTATTTGGAAATGTCTCTTTAATCTAAATAATGTTAAACATGATATAAATATCATATATAGTTTGGGTAAATTTATTTATAGAAATCCATAAAATTTAGAGACAGAAAATGAAATACATTGTTAATGGAGATGATGGGGAGTACATACACAGAAACAGTGCTTCTGTTTTATCGAAGGATGAAATGAAATAAAGTAAAATAGTATATTTTCCTTAAATAATAATTTTTATGTCATTTATATCAAATATATTTGTTAAATTTAACCTTATTTCCATCCATTAATAATTTTAGTGAAAAAATCACATTTCTTTACAAGGTGGTTGTCCACCATACACATGAACAACATTATTGTATCTCCCATAGATTATAAAGTAAGAATGTATTCATGATATATTTATCCCATATTTATAATTATGTTACAAATATCATAAATTTTCATTTAATCTATCCTTATTTACATCTATGTCTAATGAAAATGGAAAAAACACATCCCGTCGGTTCGCGAGCGGGTTGTCAGCCGTACAGACGCATGACGTTATTGTTGTCCAACAGGTCGGTAGGTAAGAATTTATATGGGATATTATAATTAAATAGATATAATAATATAATAAGTATCATATATAAAAAAATAATTATATCTAACTGTGAGAGGTGGTGATGGAAAACGATTAACATTGGTTCACGAGGCGATAGTCTATCGTACACACAGATGATGAATTTGAATGCCATTTTATGGAATATGAGATGGATATTTTTTATTAAATTAATATAATAACATATAAGTATATGTGATATAATGGGGTTATTATATTATCATATTTTATAAATATTTTAAAGAGTTAGAAGAAGAGTTAAAACAAAAAATGAATAATTAAAAACATTACCTATTCTCTAAACAACTTCTTTAGGTTTAATCTGAATCCCACATAGATTAGATTTTTCATCTCACTGGGGACTATAATATGTTTTTAGGGATTTAAGGAAGACATTTTTTAGTTAAGTTCTTTAAAAATGGGTTTTCAACTATGAATCAGAGAGGAGAAAGGGTTTCCTTTTATTAGTGAGGTGAGTTGATCACATTTGATTTTTGAAATTAAAAAGGTGTACCCATCTTTTTGACTTTCCAAAAGGCTCAAAACCAAACCATTATCAAACTAAATAATTTATATTGTATATATATGGCAATATAATGTGTTTTTTTATAATTTTCTATGTTATTTTACCCCTTATATTTATAGATTAACCCCCAGTAAACCCATTTTCGCCATAACTGTGATAATTTATTTTTTATGTGTTTTCCATTAATAACGGTAAATATTTAAGGTAACTATATTAGATAATATAAATTATGATGATTAAAAATATTTAATAAAATTTTTTAAATTCCATTAACATAGTTTGAAAAATATAATTTAAAATTAATCCCGAAGACCGGATAAAAATGTGGTTTCCAAAGAGAAAAGTTTTAAAAGTTTTAAAATTATATACACAAAAATTAAATATAAAATTGATTAAAATGAACTAAACTAGATTAATAGATATATAATTCAACTAATATTTCATTAAAAACAATTTGAAAATAATTTCAATGTTTTTAAATTCTCTAAAAGAAATAAAACCTTTTAATAAAAACCCATATTTTTTACTATTCATGAAAAAAAATATCTTTTCAAAAAAGACTAAAAAATTATCACCAAGATTTTTTTTTAAAAATAAACTTCATAATTTTAAAAAAAAAATAATTTTAAAACAATTTCCCAAAATTCTAAAAAACTGTTTCTTTATAAAAAGTATTTTTAAGCATAAAATTGTATTTATTTTTATCTATTTTCTAGAAAATATAGATGATTAATTTTATTCATTTTATTCAATGTATAATATATATGGTTTAATAAAATTATTTATTAGATGTTATTTTTTTAATATATTTAGCTAAAACACGTTTCTGTATAGAAAGAATAGTTTTTCAGATATAAATTTTCTTTATTTTAAAATGGATCTTATTGTAAATTCTAATTAATCGGTCACCATAGACTTTATTTTATATACATGTGTAAACCATCTATTTCCATAAATTAGCTAATATTATTCCAAAAAACCATTCCAATTTATAGGTGATAACTAACTTTTTAGATAATAATATTATAATAACATGTCATAATTCATTTAAAATCAATGTCACATATAACCTAAGATAAACTCATTGTTGTTTGTAAAGTAAGCTATCGAAAAAATTATATTAATTTGTTTTTTTTTTCACAAAATATTAGGGTGTTAGATTCCACCCAATTAAATTAATTAAATACTCATAATTTGAACTTTTGTTCGGTAATCTAGGGTTTAACATTTGAAAATCCCATTAAGAGAAACCCAAATCATAAAAGGGTTAATAAAAATTCATCTTGAAAAGAGAGAAAGGGACGTGAAAAGGTTGTGAAAAATATCACATAACAAAGTTTATATATAGGAGAACATTAGTGGTAACAGAAAACATGGTTATAGAAGTGGAAAATAACACATAAATACTAATGGAGATTGATATAGAATATGTCCAGAAGAAGTATAACGACTAAGAATATATAAATAAATGATAGGTTAAATAAAAATTAATACATCAAAAATGAAGGTAAATGTTTAAAATTTAATTTCTAGATCATTTTATGAAAGTTAGGAAAATTTTATGAGAATATAAACTTACTTGATTTCATTTCATTTCATAAGAATAATCTCACCCTTTTGTTTTTCCTCGATCAATTTACACTTTATCCTTATACTATAAGAGATGAATTTTTTCGGACTAAAGAACTAATTGATAATAGAATCCATAAATTAATTACAATTCATTCTATCTATTTATATTTATAATCAACAAATAAAATGTTTACAATATAGTATGCATAAATATTATTATGGTAAAAGAATAAATTAATATTTAAAACCTCATCTGAATTTAAACGTAAAAAATTCCATAAATAGTTAACCTTTACGACCCTTCTAAAATTAAAAGTTTATAAACAAGTTCACTAAATTTCAAAAAATGAATATAACATTATTCCCCTAAATTTCATAAACTAGATCTAAATTGTTATATATAAAATATTTTAATAACTAAGTCATATATTTTCTTAAAATATGGTAATAACTAGAATTACCATAAAACCATAATAAAAACATACAAACTTCATTATTCCATTAATAAAACAACATATTATCAAATATATTCCATAAATAAAATAATGTGGTGAACCCCATCAATGATAACATAAACCAATTTGTCCAAAAATCATTTATCTATTCAAATGTCATCAATACTATATAATTTTCATTATTAATACCCAGAATCAATTTATAATTATATCAAAATCTAGAATATATTAAGTATCATCTTCCCTTAATCATGTGTTTTTTCATAAAATATGAGCATGCCATTAAATCAATTTTCTAGGTCATCAATACCATTCAAAACATTCCTACAAATCATTAATGAAAAACATATAATAAAAATTCCTAATATATTTTGTAATTATTTAATTCTAATACATTAACACATCAAACATTACACTTCATTATTTAAGCATTAATCCGGATTCATCATCTTAATACTTAATACACCCTTCCTTTCATATGTATTTTATAGTATCCTCATAATCATCAACAACAACCTCACTTTAAACACATTACTAATCATATTATTGATATTCCTCTATATGATATTGATTTGTATAATTCCCATAATTTCCACATTTATTGCCTTCAACCATTTATGATTCCTTTGTGAAACCATTATTTTCATCCATTTCTTTAACTGAACATTTAATTTTTCCTTTGAAATTTATTAATATATGTCATTTACATGTGAAACATCTTCTCATTCTGTTGATACATTCCACAGAGTGTTCTTTCCAAATTATTGACATATAGGGAACTTGATCTTTTCTATTCCATGTTCTCCATGACCCAAAATATATAAATACTATATCCTAATATTCTTTGGTGAGTTTGAGAGTTGGTTAATGTTCATGTTGTTAATAATATATCTTGATAACAGATTAGGAATGATCAAAATATCCTTCACTCCTATCATTATCCAATTTGGTTCCCCATCAACAAATTTTCAACCACATTCATCATTAATCAAGTTCCTTATAGATCACACCATTGACTAAAACCCATAAGAATAGTATAAGAAACAATAATCATATTTGGGAACCACATAATCATGTAAAATAAATTGTAGGATTTCCAAATCATGACACATTATTTTTAATCTATGAAATCATAGTCCTAACCTCATTCATTCATGGTCATTATTCAAATAATTCATA
Organism: Viscum album; assembly: GCA_963277665.1. Classification (NCBI taxonomy): domain Eukaryota; kingdom Viridiplantae; phylum Streptophyta; class Magnoliopsida; order Santalales; family Viscaceae; genus Viscum; species Viscum album. The sequence continues at coordinate 1,369,045,406 of OY728143.1, forward strand.
TTTGTTCTTAAATAGTTTGTTAATTTCGAAATCATATCCCCTGATATTGTCAAACTCAGTGTGAAGTAAGGATCGTTTTAATACACCAATTTATAATCAAACCTATCTCAATGCACCCTTTTTAGGGTTATTACACCTACGTACCTCTGTTCTAGATCCATATCCACTTGTAGTATCAAATATGAAAGAAATTTATTTGAAATGTCTCACTCTATCCTTTTCCAAAATTACAAAAATAATTCATACTTTTATTTATCCTTATACTTATCCAGAGACATATCCATATACATATACCAATAAATATCCATATGGATCTCACCAAATTTTTCCCACCCTAGTTTCTACGGGTTAATTGATACTTCACTCTAATATAAACTTTAATAATGAAATATCCTCATACATAAATATTTATTCTTAATAGAAAATTATCCATTACATTACATAATAATCCACACTAAAATTATTTTGGTTTAGTGCCTTTGGAAACCTGGACACATAAACAACTTGTAACACCCCAGGTAAATAAAGAATAGACATTTTCATATTTATCCATATTTTTGAATAAAATATTAATATGACTTTAAAGGGGATGCAATGCTCGATGGCGTACCCAACACGCAACAAAGAGTTTCTTGGGAATCTTATGTTGCACTCTAATAATAAAATAATATTATTTTAAATGGTAGTTAACATGTAGCTGTTGTATTGGCGGGAATGGATAGAAATAACTAAAATATGATTATATATTTTTTTTAATGTTTTTACATTTATCCAATAAAATCTAAAGGCTTAAAATACGGAAAGAAATCAATTCTAGGCTTTTATACCCTAATTTTCACTAAAGGTTCACTTATCACCTTTTGATGGCGAACTGTAATTAAATATAGTTTTGATCTCTCTTATACATTATTTTGGACCAAATAAAACTCTTCTTTAGAATTTGGACATCAAAATTTACTTTGTGTAAATTTTTGGTATCTTTCTGATAAAGTTCATTTTTTTAATGAATAGTGTAAAATGTTGTATTTTAATTCAAAACAACTTTTTAATCTAATTTATTTATATTATTAGATTATCTTTTGAATTGGTTTTAAAGTTAAATTAGAAAATATTTTTACCATTTAATCCAATGGTGGTCATTGGAATCAATTTCACTTTGAAATTAGACTTAAACTGGTGTCAATCTTTTGATACTTATTGTTTTATAAAAACACGCTCTTTGCTCTGACAGCGGGAATTAATTATTAAATTAATTAATGTGACTTATATGTTTTGAATTTTGTAAAATAGACTTCATTTTTGAATTCAGAATATCAAAAATAGCTTAGGGTGAATTTTTGGTAATTTTCTGAAAAACGTCAATTTTTGATGAATAGTGAAACCACTAAGTGGTACTTATAAAAGCTGATTTTTCGTTTAAATAAAATTTTACCACTTATGTGTTTTGAATTTCAAAAATCCGACATAAATGGTTGTCATTAAGAAGTAAAATGTGGTTCAATGGGATAAAAATAATTTTTTTGGTGAATAGTAACTTATTAAGTTTTTAATCGCGTTTAGTGGTAATTAGTGTAGTTTAAGGTAAAAATAATGCTTTAATAAAATGAAATGAACTTGACACATGTCCCAAACTCATTGGTTGTGTCATGGCCGACCATGACAATCCATGGGTCAACTTGGGGACCCCATGGATCCACTTTTGTTGGGAAATGACATAAATTACTTTTTATTTAATGTTAAAGTGAAAATGACACAAACATAATAAGTTTTACAAAAACAATTTTTAATTGGGGTTATACAAGTCCAAATTTTGATTATAAATACTAATTGGAAAGATAAAAAGATTTCCTATATCATAGTATTTTTTTTATAATTTTTAGACGTTAAAGAAATTAAATTATTTATGACATAATAATGATGCAGCGATGACATCATTATTTGACGATTTAATTAAAATGGAAAGATAATGAAACATCTACAACCTACACATGGCCAAAACCAATTGGATGAGTGGATTTCGATGCCTTATCACCTTAGCCACGAATTATATCAATTTGGGTCCTTTTGAAACCGAAGAACATTTTCAAATAAAGTAATATTGCTTACTTTCAAAAAGTGCCCCTCCTATCCTCTTATAAAAGGCCCCCACCTCTACCTATTTTCCCACACTCCTCAAGACTTTGGCTCGGCCAAACCCTGACCATTTACTCTCCCCACATCCCTCCCCTCATCCTAGAGTATTCCCGTTGGGCATAATCCTTTCAAAGGAAGCCTTTAGGCTCAAATCAAAAGGAGTTACACTTTTAAAGGTAATTCTTTCTCTCATGTTCATTTGTTTTATTTTGCTTCTACAACCCCCTAAACTCTTTTTATTTACTTCCCTTGTAACAAAAACAGTATCTTCAATATACTAGGATGTTGTTATAATATTTATTCATGCTACACTATCACACAACTACATCAAATGGTTAAAGAACATACGGTTTCCGTGGATGGTGAAATTCTGCCTCCCAAAACGATGATTGTTCAATACTCATTTAACACCTTCAAAGGTGGCCATTATGATGTCACTATTTTCATATATGATATATAATATGTTTATGTTTTACTTATTCTTCTGTATTTTTCATTTTTTCCTTACCTTTATGGCTTCCATTATGGGTATACGCGAAATCTTCATTTTAGGAAGTGCGGACTACCGCCCCCTCAAAGTGATGTGATTCGTTAATGCCATACGTGGGACGTATAAAGGATGGATTTAATGTTATTATATATGATGTTATAATGGAATTATTATATACCTCTATATCATTATTATTTCTTTCCATTAAAGTATGAGATAGAAATGAAAGTAGCGTTCATGCGTACGTACGGCTTACCGTCTCCACGAACGGTGCATTTCATTTCTTACCTCTAAATGATTATGTAATGTCATAAATGCATGAATTTACTGGATATATATGACATATATGATATCTACATCATGAATACAATTCTTGATATAATAAACATTTGTCCACACGAACAACATGTAATTGTAAGAAGTCCACTTTCGACTTAAGAACCAAATATCGACAAAACAAACATTATTAACTTAAATGATTAAATAATGTTTATAACATTGAAAAAAGTGATCTAAAAGGAATAATGAACTATAAAAATGGTTCTTAATAAAGTGTAAATTAACTCAAGTTTATTATTCAGGACGTTAAAGAACGATCGAGTCAAGTCGGACCCGAGGTAAGGGATCCTACTCCTCTCTTTCTTTTTAAGTACACACTTTTATGTCATTACTTTTAAAGCTCATCTTTCTTGTTATTTGGATGATATTTTATATTAAACTTAATTTAATTTTTATGTTCATGTGATGAGAGACCCTATTCTCTCTCATCAATCCATTTTGGAAGTTTTGAGTGGCGCCGTTAGGCTGCCGAATTTTCGTAAGGGATTTTTCATCTCACTTTTATTCTCGTGAGTTTTATGCTACATTTGCCACAAATTCCATTGAGTGGTGTATGCACTTCCCATTATTCTACTCTTTGTGTAATATACTTTCATTTATGAATATTTACATCAATGATCTATTGTCCTTCTTTCATGGGGTGTATGTTTTGAAAGATACCCAAGTCGGTAAGGGAACCTTTCACCCTCCTCTTTTTTTAAAAGACTTCTTTTTTTGGGTCTTTTAATTTACATATTGTTATGTTGGGATGTGTTCTCATATATCCTTATTGATGTAAATTTTATGTCCAAGTTATGAGATACACTCTTTATCTCTCATCAACTCATTTTTATGTGATGTCGTTCGGCTGCCAAGGGAACTTTTTAACCCAATTTCGATTTCTTTGGGTTCAACATGTGGTCATTGAATATGTCATCCATTGAATATGTGTGAATGACCTTTTATTGTTTTACACTTAATATACACTTATATTGGGTGTATTTATATTTGTCACACATATTTTTGAGATTGATTTTTCCTTAATTTAAGGATACCTTCTTTATAAGGGATTTCATCACATTTGACATTCCTATTGAGGGTTCATTGTTGTTATGCACCAATTCACTCTTATATGGTGTATATACTGTCATTTGGAGTATTATATCATGAATCCATTTATTCTCATGATATTATAAAGTTCTTTCTTAATGTTATTCCTCAATTATTGTATTCAAGTGTCTCTAATTTTGGTAAAACCCCTTTAACCAAAATATCGTTTTAAATTTTTTAATTATTTGTTCTTGTTAATATCCATGTTTTCAAAATGGTTTTAAGGATTTATTTATATGGATATTAATGGTTTAAAATTTTAAGCTTCAAGGTGGTATGGGACACTTTTATTCAAAAATCTCTTTATTAAATGTTTTAAATGGTTTTGAAAATGGTTTTTAATGGATTCATTATTTAAATATCCTAAAATGTTATATTGTGATTGAAATGTGGAAATGTTATGTTTCCTTTGTTCATGTTTTAAGTGATACATTTATGTTATGGTACTTGGGCATTATTATGAAGACGGGTGTTTCCGTGATAGACTAAGGGCGGGTGAGCCCGTTATAGCTCTCCAATGCATTGGGTAACACGAAGGAGTGAAACGTTAAGGTTTATCCGAAGAAATTTTAGGGAATATACTGTGATGGGTATTCCAAACGTAACCAAGAGGGTTACTCCCTACGTAAGAATGTTATAAATGCCTCAAGTTACCTTTATGTCTTATGATTTCTATGATTTATTCATGATTTGATGAGGTAGGTTAAAGTGCCTATGTTTTATGGGTAAATTATGATTTCATTCTTATGTATATATGAAATCATGTTTCTTTTCCATATTTTAATATCCCTTACTAAGCTTTTTATGCTCATCCCATGTTTTTTTGAAATGTTTTTCAGGTCAATGGAAAGGTACATGATAAGATGTTAGAGTCAAGGATGTGTTAAGAGAGAATCCATGTTTTATTTTCAATATGTCTCTGTTGCTGGGAATTATGATTATGGTCTTTTATGTAACCACTTTGTTTAAATGTGGAATGTAATGCAAGTTTAATGATCTAATTCTCTAAAACTCTAAACCTAAAAAGATCCTCAATGTGTAATCTTGTAATAACTCAAGATTAAGTAAGGTTTAAGGCTGGGGCCTTATAGTTGGTATCAGAGGTCGGTTTAGATAACTTTAGAGGTTAGGATATTCTTTAAGCATAAGTGACGTTACCATAATGGTTAGGATTTCAGAAAGAGTCCTAGTTTTAGAAAAAGTGAATGAGTAAGTGTATCTTAGTGTTTATCTTCCTCATTAGTACATGATGGTTTTGTTGATATACTCACACTGACCTTTTTGGTTTTAGTAAATGGCTGGATCTAGCAGGCACCAAAGTAACAGTGGATGTGAAGGAAACTGTGGCAGTTTTTTGAGCAAGCAACTGAATGATATGGGAGCTGCAATGATAACTCTTGTGATTATCCTCAACCAACTATCTGGAGTCATGATTTACCACCTAATCCTTGGATATTTCTCTAAGGCATCATATATGCAAGAAACAAATCCCTACAGAAGTACAAGTAATAATCATAATGGTATGTGTGTTCAAAAACCTATGTGTCAGAGATGTGGAAAGAAACACATAGGAAAATGTTTCAAAGGGACAGAAATATGCTATAGATGTGAAAATGAAGGTCATAAAGAAAGAACCTGCAATGGAAAAAGGAAGCATCCAGTTGACTCGAGGAAAGGGAAAGAAGTTATTTCTGAGGGATCAATTGAATGTTTTAAATGTGGTGTGCATGGTCATTATGCAAACACATGTTCTATGAAGAAGTTTCGTGAATGGGGTCACCAAGAGCGTACAAATGTTCGTTTACCAATACCTAATGACATTCCTATTGAGGATGAAGAAACTGACAATGACCAATCAAAGGTATGTACTATTTCATGACTATTGTTTTCCTATTTTGGAATCTTAGGATATGATTCATGATTTTGTTTGTAGGAAAGAGGTATTTCGGAATAGGTTGGAAAGGAATGGATAATGGATCATGAAGAATGTTTAATGAGTAAGATGTCAACATATAAGGGCTTCAAGAGTTATGGTGAAATTATAAAGAGTATTCGGTCTCTTTTGATGATGGGGTTACATTAGAAGACTTTTTATATTATGTGTAACCCTGATGTTTAATATAGGAAAATTTTATCCAAGGAATAGTTATCTTTTCTTTTGTGGACATAGTTATAAAGAACCATTTGGGTTTATATGATCCTTACTTTTGAGGTAATTATGGGTTACTAAATGTTATAATTGATGTGAAAGGCATGGGATAAAATTGAGGTTAAAATATGTTATGATTATTTTTGAAGATTTTATCTCTTTTTGGGGAATGATTTGAGAATTCTATACTTTCGGAAAAAGGACAACACGCAGACCGTGTGACAACCCATCGCATCGGACAAAGCTGCGGGAATCGAACCCACAACCATAGTGTGAATGGTATTTATCGCCTACCACTGGACTACGTGAAGTCCCTGGTTAGTTTGACTGATACTTTCTAGTTATATGATTTTATGAATTAAGAGTAAGTTGATTTTGGGTTATTTATGAAAATGATTATCCTATCATGGAGGATATGGGATTAGGTTAATTACTTTTCAATACGAGACTTTAGGAGCAACTGATGTTGTTTGGAGATAAATGTTACGATTTAACTTGGAAGACTATGTGACTAAATCCTTCAAATATTTGGGTTTCAATCTTATATTGGTTTACTTTGAAGAATTTTATGGACAAATTGTTTATCGGATGGTCCTTGTTGAACTTTGGGTTTTGTTGGACAAATTTTGGAGGTTAAGAATAGATTTTCTTTTAATGGGTTATCCTTTTCTGGATTATCTGACCTTGTACTAACCTTTTTGGTTTTGGTTCTGGTTAAATCCTAAAGACATAGGATGTACGTAGTTCTCTTTTGTGGATTAGGTTATTCTCTAGAAGTTTATTATAGTACTCTTAGTGCGAACAAGTCTCCCTAAATACTCGTCTTTTGGAAAAAAATATGAGTTTGATTAAGGAATCTAGTAAAAGTTGAAAGTCAACATGATAAGTGATTACGTTTCCTTATGAATAAATTCCTCAATAAAAAGTAACTTAAAACAAAAATGTTGTCTATTAACTTTTCCTACTGGGGAAACGAATACCGTTTAACCCATCACAAGTTTGTGATTTTCTCGTGGTTAACTTTCTCCTAAACGTATTTTCTATCACTCTCCATCAGAACATGACCCTTTGTTTTTCCTCCATGTCCATATTTTCATACATGGAATCCTAGTATGGGTTAACTCAGGTGACCTCTATGCTTATCTTTCTTTATTTTTAAAGTGGTTGTTTTACCGACTCTTCTTCCGATGCGGGACTTTCAAGGATGTTTCCAAGCGGAATTTTAAAATTGCGAGGACGCAATTCCCAAAAGGGGGGAAGTATGTAACACCCCAGGTAAATAAAGAATAGACATTTTCATATTTATCCATATTTGTGAATAAAATATTAATATGACTTTGAAGGGGATGCAATGCTCGATGGCGTACCCAACATGCAACAAAGAGTTTCTTGGGAATCTTACGTTGTACTCTAATAATAAAATAATATTATTTTAAATGGTAGTTAACATGTAGCTGTTGTATTGGCGGGAATGGATAGAAATAACTAAAATATGATTATATATGTTTTTTAATGTTTTTACATTTATCCAATAAAAGCTAAAGGCTTAAAATACGGAAAGAAATCAATTCTAGGCTTTTATACCCTAATTTTCACTAAAGGTTCACTTATCACCTTTTGATGGCGAACTGTAATTAAATATAGTTTTGATCACTCTTATACATTATTTTGGACCAAATAAAACTCTTCTTTAGAATTTGGACATCAAAATTTACTTTGTGTAAATTTTTGGTATCTTTCTGATAAAGTTCATTTTTTTAATGAATAGTGTAAAATGTTGTATTTTAATTCAAAACCTCTTTTTAATCTAATTTATTTATATGATTAGATTATATTTTGAATTGGTTTTAAAGTGAAATTAGAAAATATTTTTACCATTTAATCCAATGGTGGTCATTGGAATCAATTTCACTTTGAAATTAGACTTAAACTGGTGTCAATCTTTTGATACTTATTGTTTTATAAAAACACGCTCTTTTCTCTGACAGCGGGAATTAATTATTAAATTAATTAATGTGACTTATATGTTTTGAATTTTGTAAAATAGACTTCATTTTTGAATTCGGAATATCAAAAATAGCTTAGGGTTAATTTTTGGTAATTTTCTGAAAAACTTCAATTTTTGATGAATAGTGAAACCACTAGTGGTACTTATAAAAGCCGATTTTTCGTTTAAATGAAATTTTACCACTTATGCGTTTTGAATTTCAAAAATCCGACATACATGGTTGTCATTAAGAAGTAAAATGTGGTTCAATGGGATAAAAATAATTTTTTGGTGAATAGTAACTTATTAAGTTTTTAATCGCATTTAGTGGTAATTAGTGTAGTTTAAGGTAAAAATAATGCTTTAATAAAATGAAATGAACTTTACACATGTCCCAACCTCATTGGTTGTGTCATGGCCGACCATGACCAGCCATGGGTCAACTTGGGGACCCCATGGATCGACTTTTGTTGGGAAATGACATAAATTACTTTTTATTTAATGTTAAAGTGAAAATGACACAAACATAATATGTTTTACGAAAACAATTTTTAAGTGGGGTTATACAAGTCCAAATTTTGATTATAAATAGTCATTGGAAATATACAAAGATTTCCTATATCATAGTATTTGTTTTATAATTTTTAGACATTAAAGAAATTAAATTATTTATGACATAATAATGATGCCGCGATGACATCATTATTTGACGATTTAATTAAAATGGAAAGATAATGAAACATCTACAACCTACACATGGCCAAAACCGATTTGATGAGTGGATTTCGATGCCTTATCACCTTATACACGAATTACATCAATGTGGGACCTTTTGAAACCGAAAAACATTTTAAAATAAAGTAATATTTCTTACTTTCCAAAAGTGCCCCTCCTCTCCTCTTATAAAAGGCCCCCAACTCTACCTCTTTTCCCACACTCCTCAAGCCTTTGGCTCGGCCAAACCCTGCCCATTTACTCTCCCCACATCCCTCCCCTCATCCTAGAGGATTCCCTTTGGGCATAATCCTTTCAAAGTAAGCCTTTAGGCTCAAATCAAAAGGAGTTACACTTTTAAAGGTAATTCTTTCTCTCATGTTCATTTGTTTTATTTTGCTTCTACAACCCCCTAAACTCTTTTTATTTACTTCCCTTGTAACAACACCAGTATCTTAAATATAATAGGATGTTGTTATAAGATTTATTCATGCTAAACTATCACACAACTACATCAAATGGTTAAAGAACATACGGTTTCCGTGGATGGCGAAATTCTGACTCCCGAAACGATGATTGTTCAATACTCATTTAACACCTTCAAAGGTGGCCATTATGATGTCACTATTTTCATATATGATATATAATATGTTTATGTTTTACTTATTCTTCTGTATTTTTCATTTGTGCCTTACCTTTATGGCTTCCATTATGGGTATACGCGAAATCTTCATTTTAGGAAGTGCGGACTACCGCCCCCTCAAAGTGATGTGATTCGTTAATGCCATACGTGGGACGTATAAAGGATGGATTTAATGTTATTATATATGATGTTATACTGGAATTATTATATACCTCTATATCATTATTATTTCTTTCCATTAAAGTATGAGATAGAAATGAAAGTAGCGTTCATGCGTACGTACGGCTTACCGTCTCCATGAAGGGTGCATTTCATTTCTTACCTCTAAATGATTATGTAATGTTATAAATGCATTAATTTACTGGATATATATGACATATATGATATCTACATCATGAATACAATTCTTTATATAATAAACATTTGGCCAGACGAACAACATGTAATTGTAAGAAGTTCACTTTCGACTTAAGAACCAAATATCGACAAAACAAACATTATTAACTTAAATGATTAAATAATGTTTATAACATTGAAATAAGTGATATAAAAGGAATAATGAACTATAAAAAGGGTTCTTAATAAAGTGGAAATGAACTCAAGTTTATTATTCAGGACGTTAAAGAACGATCGAGTCAAGTCGGACCCGAGGTAAGGGATCCTACTCCTCTCTTTCTTTTTAAGTACACACTTTTATGTCATTACTTTTAAAGCTCATCTTTCTTGTTATTGGGATGATCTTTTATTTTACAATTACTGTAATTTTTATGTTCATGTGATGAGAGACCCTATTCTCTCTCATCAATCCATTTTGGAAGTTTTGAGTGGCGCCGTTAGGCTGCCGAATTTTCGTAAGGGATTTTTCATCTCACTTTCATTCTCCTGAGTTTTATGCTACATTTGCCACAAATTCCATTGAGTGGTGTATGTACTGCCCATTATTCTACTCTTTGTGTAATATACTTTCATTTATGAATATTTACATCAATAATCTATTGTCCTTCTTTCATGGGGTGTATGTTTTGAAAGATACCCAAGTCGGTAAGGGAACCTTTCACCCTCCTCTTTTTTTAAAAGACTTCTTTTTTTGGGTCTTTTAATTTACATATTGTTATGTTGGGATGTGTTCTCATATATCCTTATTGATGTAAATTTTATTTCCAAGTGATGAGATACACTGTTTATCTCTCATCAACTCATTTTGATGTGATGTCGTTCGGTTGTCAAGGGAACTTTTTAACCCAATTTCGATTTCTTTGGGTTCAACATGTGGTCATTGAATATGTCATCCATTGAATATGTGTGAATGACCTTTTATTGTTTTAAAATTAATATCCACTTATATTGGGTGTATTTATATTTGTCACACATATTTTTGAGATTGATTTGTCCTTAATTTAAGGATTCCTTCTTTATAAGGGATTTCATCACATTTGACATTCCTATTGAGGGTTCATTGTTGTTATGCACCAATTCACTCTTATATGGTGTATATACTGTCCTTTGGAGTATTATATCATGAATCCATTTATTCTCATGATATTATAAAGTTCTTGCTAAATGTTATTCCTCAATTATTGTATTTAAGTGTCTCTAATTTTGGTAAAACCCCTTTAACCAAAATATCGTTTTAAATATTTTAATTATTTGTTCTGGTTAATATCCATGTTTTCAAAATGGGTTTAAGGATTTATTTATATGGATATTAATGGTTTAAAATTTTAATCTTCAAGGTGGTATGGGACACTTTGATTCAAAAATCTCTTTATTAAATGTTTTAAATGGTTTTGAAAATGGTTTTTAATGGATTCATTATTTAAATATCCAAAAATGTTATATTTTGAATGAAATGTGGAAATGTTATGTTTCCTTTGTTCATGTTTTAAGTGATACGTTTATGTTATGGTACTTGGGAATTATTATGAAGACGGGTGGTTCCGTGATAGACTAAGGGCGGGTGAGCCCGCTATAGCTCTCCAATGCATTGGGTAACGCGAAGGAGTGAAACGTTAAGGTTTCTCCGAAGAGATTTTAGGGAATATACTGTGATGGGTATTCCAAACGTAACCAAGAGGGTTAATCCCTACGTAAGAATGTTATGAATTCCTCAAGTTACCTTTATGTCTTATGATTTCTATGATTTATTCATGATTTGATGAGGTAGGTTAAAGTGCCTATGTTTTATGGGTAAATTATGATTTCATTCTTATGTATATATGAACTCATGTTTCCTTCCCATATTTTAATATCCCTTACTGAGCTTTTTATGCTCATCCCAAGTTTTTTTGAAATGTTTTTCAGGTCAAGGGAAAGGTACATGATAAGATGTTAGAGTCAAGGATTGTTAAGAGAGAATCCATGTTTTATTTTCAATATGTCTCTGTTGCTGGGAATTATGATTATGGTCTTTTATGTAACCACTTTGTTTAAATGTGGAATGTAATGCAAGTTTCATGATCTAATTCTCTAAAACTCTAAACCTGAAATGATCCTCAATGTGTAATCTTGTAATATCTCAAGATTAGGTAAGGTTTAAGGCTGGGGCCTTATACAACTGGTCCATAAGTAAGATAGATCATATCCCTCGATATTCTTCATAACTATCATCCTTATCATATATATCATTCATAATAATTTTCATCATAACCTAGGGAAAGGAAACATAATAAATGGTGATCTCAGATTCTATTTAAGGGTTATCAGGGGAGATTTCAATATATCATGAGAATAAGGGTATGAGAACATGTGAATAATATTTTAAAACCATACCCTTTGTATTATATTCCACAAACATGATTCATGGAATAAATATTGGTAGTTCATAATACATGAATCATAATAGAATCATAGAACATAAAAATACCTTAATTTATATATTTGGGGCATACACATAAGAATATAAAATCATTTACTTAGTATTCAAGGATCATCTCCAAAAATATCATAGAGGTTTAGTTTCACAACCTAATCTATCTTAGTAGTCAAAGTTCACTCCTAAGACTTTCATAGTGGATAAATTACATTATTGAACTAGTTTCAATCCGTATTATAGTCATATTTTTATAATGATATATCACTCTTTAACCAATTCATTTTAGGTAGATATATGTCTCACTTATCACATAAATAAAATCATAAATACGTGTGCCATATGATCATAAAAAATCATTATATCGAAACCCATGAAAGGTAATGGGTTTGATAAACATTTCATCATAGCATAAGCTATAGAAAAAAAATTTATTCCATAATCATTTCATTATTTCATCATAGCATAACCCATGGAAAAATATGTGCAAATCTTAATAATGTTTTCACGGTATAACCTATAGAAGAGAAACAGGTTTCATAAACATTCTTTAATCATAAAAATAAACCATTAATATAATTAATATGAATGAAATATCTATATCATATCCCCAATAAAGTATAACTAACATTAAAGGATTTCATATTAGATGGAAAATGATTTTGAAATAAAAATTACTTGGAACATTTCCTGAGAAAAATGTCCTTTCTTGGAAAATCACTTTTCATTTTAAAACTAAAAAATAATACAAAAAACTTTTTTTTTGAAAATATCCATGAAAAAATATAAATTATTATTAAAATAAAATAATGTAAATTATGGTGGGAAATTTTATTCATTATGTACTCATTAAAACAAATATTTCTTTCACATTTTTATTAAAATCCAAACGGGCCTTATTTGGAAAAATAAATGAAGATTCATTTAAATTTTTCTATAATAATTCAAAAAGGAGTAAAAATTTAATTAAAAAATCATTGATAATTGTTATAAAAATTTAGAAAAATATTTTTTTAGAAATCATTATTTTTGAAGAATAAGTGTTTTCCAATGAAGAGAAAAACAAAGACTAATTTTTTCTTTCAAATATTATTTTGAAATATTTTGTACATTAAGAGTGGAAAATGAAGGGAACTAAATTTATTCTCAATAAATAACCATAGATTAACACATTTATTATGTTTCTTGAGGGATAGATCATAATATTTCATCATTGAAATTATAATCATAAAAACTCTTGACAAACAATTAGATTATAAAATAAAATATTTACCACCTTAGTATATTTTGAAAAATAGAAACCATTAAAGAATACTATCAAATGAAACTTTAAATATAATGAAAATAATTATATTCATGAGTGAACTTTAAAACTATCTTATATACACCTCATGGAAGAGGATAGGTGTATAATATATCTTATGTCCCATAAAAGGCAATTTGAGACAAAAAACCCCTTACTGCTTTGGTGACTTTTACACTATAATCCCCATAAAATATAGAAACTCAAATAGATATGAAAATATACATAATTATCAATATAAAAATAAAAAATACATTTATGTGAATTATATACACCATATAATGGAATCATGTGGTGAATATAGCATGTGTCTCACAGAAAACTAAAGTCATAAAGAATCCCCTTACCATAAGTCTCTACTTCCTTCATACACATTTGAACCTCCTGTATAGTAAATATTTGTTATTTATAATCCTATTAAATAATTTTAATTATATATATAATACCATATATAATTGACTTATGAGCTTTTATTACCCCTTTATTAACAATTCCATGTTAAAGTCGCATTTTAGGTAATAATTGTTTTGTTTGTCATGTATATTATAACTTGGTGTTTTCAGCCCTATTAATTTAAAAATGGTTCCATAATCTAACTATTTATAAACATGATATAAATACAATATATGTTCTCACTATATGTTATTATAGTAATACATAAAATTTAGAGATTGATAATGATATATAACATTCATGGAGACGTTAGGCCGTATGTACGCATGAACGTTGTTTCCATTTTCTTGACGGATGAAAGGAAGTAATGGTAAATAGTATATTAAAATTAAATAATATTTTATTATTTAATATATGTAACATATATTTATTAAATATACCCTTATTACCTTCGATGAAAAGTGTTTGTGTAAAATGAATTACATCGCTTCGTGAGGCGGTAGTCTTTCATTCAAATGAGCGACATTATCACATCCCCCATGGTATGACATATAAGAAGGTATTTGTGATATAATTATTATATATTTATATTAATTTATAAAAATATTATAAATATTTTTAATCTATTATGATTACTAGAAAAGTAAAATGAAAATGGAAGAACACATCACAACGGTTTGTGAGGCAGTAGTCTGTCGTACACACAAGAGACATTATTATTTTACAAATTGTCAGGAGGTAAGATGGTAGATGTTGAATTATAATTATATATGTATAATAATATCATAAATATAATATATCTATATTAAATATTTCATTTAATCCATTTTTTATATGTGGTTATTGAAAATGAATAACATAGGTTTGAGAGGTGGTAGTCTGCCAAAGAAAAGAATGATGATTTCATATATCATTTAATGGAAGAGGAGATTTATATAGGTTATTACATTAACATAATACCATATAATTATATGGTATATAATGTTTTTATTATATTAAAATATTTTATGAATCTTTTAATGAGTTTCAAGAAGATGTAAAACAAAAATGCATTGTTAAAAACTTTACCTCTTCATTAGACAACCTCTTTAGGTTTAAACTAAATCCTTCAATGATTAGATTTTTGATCTAAAATTTGAATTTATGATATGGGTAGGTATGTAAGGAATATATTTATGTAGTTATTATAAAATAAAAAAGGGATTTTGAAGTGTGAATATAATAGGAGAGGGGTGGATAGTTATAAGTAAGGTGTGTGGCACACTTGCAATTTTTGTAAATAAATTGTTGTACCCACATTTTAAAAATGACACAAGGCTCTAAAATGGTAAATTATCAATATTTATTTCTTATAAGGATTAAAAATTGTATAAAAGTTTGTATTGGATGATTATATATATCATTTTACCCCTTATCTTTTAGTTTAACCCATTACAAACACATTTTCACTTTAACAGTGTCAATTAATTTATACTTTTTATATTATTAATAATGGATAAAAATTAATTTGACCTCATTTTATAATATAAATATTTATAATTCCAAGTAAATCATCAATTTTTTCAAATTATATTCACAGAAGTGGTAAGTTTTAGTTTAAAATTAATCCATTAGATATGATGAAAAGGCTGTTTTACAAAGAGAAAACATTAAAAAATTTATAATATTTTTATTTCAAAATTCAATATAAAATTTATTCAATTGATATAAATTTTGTTAATATATATAATTAAACTAATTTTACTTTTATAAAAATACTAATTTAATTTTGATGTTTCTAAATTCTATAAAATAAATGAAAATTATTAATAAAAACTAGTATTATTCACGATTCATTAAAAAACTTATATTTTCATAGAATTACAAAAAATTAACTCCATTATGATTATTTATAATAATAAAATTTCTAAATGTGAAAAAAATAATTTTAAAATAAGTGAAAAATAGTGACAACATTTTTGTTTGTAAAAAAATGTTTTTATCCGTAGAGTTAGATTTATTCTTATAATTTGTCTAGAAAAAAAATGATGAATGTTAAAAATTTGATTTAATATAAAATATACATTTCAATAAAATCAAACAAAAAACATGATTTGTTTAATTTATTTTGTTAAAATAAATTTTGGTACTGAAAATTTGTTTTTCAGAAAAATAGTATCTTTATTTTCATTTCTAATTAGTTAGTCACCAAGAAATTCATTTTATATACGTCTTTAAACCATATATTTTAATAATTTAGATAATATTATGGATATATTTCATTAAAATGTCTATGGGATTACTATCATCATTAATAATAATATTTCAATAGTATTTGATGTTTGGTTTAAACTTGGCACTGCGTGTAATGAAAGCTAAAATCAGCATTTCATGTAAAAAAAGCTATCAAAAAAGAAAATTTAGTTTTTAAAAAAAAATTGGGTGTTACATTTTTAGTTTATTCCATATTATATTCATGAATATGTGTTTTATATTTTTATTAGATTTAGGTTTTAGTTTAAAATGTTAAACTGATTATACATGTTTTCATATATGCATCTTTTGAGTTACATGTTATGTATGAAAATTTATTAGTTTTCTTTTACCTTGACATTATCTTATAATTTTTTATGATATTTAATTAATAATTTAACTACAGTTTATACATTTTAGGTGTTATAAATATGATGGAATTTAGGTATTTGTTAAATAAATTAACCTTAGGTACAAGGACTTTGGTTCAGACTGGTCACAAACCTGGAGCCATGTGCCTTATCTACAAAAGATTGGGTTTTCTATCTATCACTCCATGAATAATATTTTAGGAGTTTTTTATTTCATATCATACTAATTGTAACACAACAAGCTTCCATGGTATGTTTCTCTTTGAATAATACAATAGCTTGCGTTGTACGTAACTTCGAGTTCTAGCACACCATGATCAATCAATCTAGCCGTTATGAATAGTAACACCCAATTTTTAAAATTTTTAAAATTTTATTTTTCAAAATTTACTTCATTTTTGGATTTGGAATATCAAAATTATCTTAGGATGAATTTTTTGTATTTTTTGAAAACTTTCACTTTTTGATGAATAGTGAAAAACACTGCGTTATTGTTTAAAACTGAATTTTTAATTAAATAATTAGTTATTTTATTTAAATTAATATTAGGTAAAAATATATACATAATACCTATATATGTTCAATATAATTCATTGGAGTCATTTTATAATAATATTAGATATATAAAATTTTATTGAACGTTTTACTGTCTTTTACCCACATTCGAGGAACATTTGAAAATTTGCATAAAATGTAATTTTACCACTTCTGTGAATTGAATTTCAAAAATAAAAGATACACGATTAACATCGGTAATTAAAATGTTGTTCAATCGGATGAAAATAATTTTTGGTGAATAGTAACTTCTGAATTTTATTTACCACGGTTATATGTAAATAGGGTTATTAAAGGTAAAAACGATATTATAATTACCCTAAAACATGTTCTAATTCTATTGGATAAGTTTATTTCAACCAAAATAAACCTTATTAATAAAATATGATCCTTTTTATCCACTTGGATTATATTAGGACATTTATTATTATTTTATTTAAAGAAGAGTTCAAACAGTTAAATTCAAAGTTTAATAACTAAGTCATTTTTAATATAGGGTTATACATAAAATAAATTCAACTATAAATAATAATTATAAATATAAAAATATTTCCTAAATAACGGTATTTTATTTATAATTTTTATACATTAAATCGTTAAATTTATTTATGACACAATGATGATGTAGTAATTACATTATTAATGAAATATTAAAATAATTGATATTATAAATATCCAAATAAATGTAAATTGAGACTTCTAATTAATTCCAATAATATTCTAGGTTAATATGACATGTTAGGGTTTATTAAATGATTTTTTTAAGTGATAAAGTTTTTTAGGACTTTCACAAAAACAAAATATCAAATAGTGTCAAAATTGACATAAATGAGTTTTTAAAATAAATACTATATTATTAATTGATCTAATATTCCTAAAAATATAAGGTTCATAAAAAGGACATATATGAGGTTATATGTATCAATAATGAACCACTTGGGGTTATTATGTATTTTTATAGTATGTTTATTAACCATTTATTATAATAATACAAGAATACATGGTGAAAGTTAAACTATTTAAATAAGAGTTAAAACTAAAAGATAAGGTTAATAAGGTGACCTAAACCTATATTAAACCTATCGGTTGAGAGTTTTGCGATCCATACACACATTATCCTTGAAATAAATCATTTTCTATCCATTATAAACTGAATATGATTGTATAATAAAATAATATTTCTGGATTTTCCTAAAGTGACCATCACCTCTCTTATAAAAGGATACTTCCCCTTATCTCAAAATCACACCTCCAAAGCCATTTTTATAGGCAAAAACCTGATAATATATCCACCCAACTACCCTCAATTTAACCTAGAGTCATTACTTTTATCATAAATCCAACCTAAGGAGCCCTTTTGATCAACTCAAAAGGAAAAACCCGAAGAAGTGGTAATAATTTCACCACCTCTTTCAAAGTTCATTTCTTCTTCCACTTCCTCTTTCTTTGTTGTTTCCATAAAAAAAATCAAGTATATTATACAGAATTTGATTTTATTATAAATATGGTACAACCATATTCACTATTCTATCCATCCTATGAATGGAAAGTCACCATACGTGCGTACGTACGGTTTACCATCTCTACGTCAAGGTGTAGTTTTTTATTCAAACACTTCATTATTTGTATGGGTATAATAATGATTATAAATGATGTAAATTATAATTATAACATGTTAATGATTATTTATATATTATATACCATCCAAGTACATACAATTTCACCATCAATAGAATGATATTGTCGCTCGTGCGTACGTACAGATTACCGTCTCCCCGAACGCGATGAAATTCATTCCCCATCATAACCATTCAAGAATAATTTTTATTTTATGATTAAAAATAATGTTTAAGAACTTAATATCATTTTTATATGAATAAAATACATCATATCCATAAAAAACATGTATTTCGTAACCAAGTATATAAAGTAAAATGAATCAGTTAACACCCGGAACAATGATACTACTGAAATATTATTAACAAATCAATATTAGAAGATCATATATGATATCATATTTATGTATTTGGTTATTTTATAATTGAATAAAAATGATTTAAATATTATACATGAGGTTAACATACCATCAATCAAGGAAAATTAAAAGGTAAGGGTTAATTCTACAATCTCTTCATTATCCGAGGTTGTTTATATGTGACTATCAATTGGGACCTCTTTATCATCCACATCCGTGTTTCTTAAAAATATTTTCAAAACATTTTTACTATTTTCTAGACTACGGTTTAAATTAATTTATATCTTTGTTTTAATTTTTATAAAATTTTTATAATGGAATCTTTCTGTCGTTTTCCAAACAAGGTCATTTATGACCTTTTCGAAAAAATTAAGGAAAGAATGTTTTTTTAACTTATACGGCAGGTGCTGCTATTTTCTACCATTATAAAACCTTCTAAGATTACCTTACAAGATTATAAGAATATTTTCAAAATAAGTGTTTTCTTTTATAATGAAATGAGTTTTAAATTATTTCAAAATATAAAGATATATTTCTCTCAAACAGTATTGATTTCATCTATGTCAACATCCTTGATGGATTTTACACTTGGTTGAAATTGATTTATTATTAATAAATCTTCCATATTGTATTAAAGGTTTTTTGATATGTTTTATTGTGGATGTGTTATTTTTATACCATTCATGTTTTATGGTTAAATTATTAATTTTTCATATTCTATTTTTAATACGAAAGTTTATGTTATGTTTTAACCTTTTCATATGAGGAATGCACTGGACTTAGTAAGTGACTGGTAGAGCCCGTTATAGCTCATCGATGAATCAGTAGGTCTCATGAGACAAAATAGTTTCATGGAACAAGGCCTTGAAAAAATATTATTTTTAGTCTTGTCATGAGGCTTTGACTATGTGGTTATGATGTCCGACATTATGCATTTCATCATTATGAAATTAGCTGTTTATATTACATGTGATTACTTGAATAGTAGAATATCCATGTGAATAAGTAAATGGAATTATTTGATTTATATTTGACATATTATGATGAATTTTATGTTTAAAATGCTTGTGTTTTATTCTTATACATTTCTTTAAATGTTTATGCTTATTTATGAAAGTTTCTACTATATTTTTATCCTTACTGAGCGCCTGAGCTCACACCTTTCTATGTTTTATTTTTTCAAGGATGTAAAGAAGTATATTTTGGCTTATCTGAAGGTATATTTTAATGGATATGAATGTGTTAAAAGGAGACACAATGTTTTTGTTTTTCATTCCATAATGTAATGTAAAAATTATGTTTGTATCTAGTACTTCCAAGGATACTAAACTGATCAGTATTTTGTGATTTGATCCCTTGTGATCATGCTAATGTTTTGTAATAATTCACTCACTCTAGGTAACTAGGGTTGGGGTGTTAGAGTTGGCATCAGATGAAGTTTAGTAAAACCCTTGGAAACTAGAATTAGAAAAACTCTAATTAGATAACATTACCTTAAGATAGAATTTGAGGATTATTATAGAAGAACATCCTAGAATTTTGTTAATGTAGTGATTATTGTGAATTTTACAAGAAATAAATCCCTATTTAGATACTGGAAGGTAGAGGCAGCTCTGGAACAGATGTACCTAGGTGTGAAAACTTTGACAAGGAGTTTCAGGCTTGACCTGGGTTATCCGTGTACACGACAACAATACTTGATGCACTCTTGGTTATGACACTCTAGGGGGATATTCTTAGTATAATTCACATTTTCTTTACAAAACATTATGAAGGATTTATGAGTATATACCTCCTTAGAGAAAACATTTTTATGCTTATGGATTATATCCATAAACTGTTCAATTTATGTTAAATGTTTTACAAGTTTGGAATTATGTATTTCGATTCATAAACTAATCTAGTGTATGCCATTATTTAGAAACAATGCCTAGTGAAAGGAATGGAAACCATATAAATAAACTTAATCCATGTAGAGATTGAAATCCTACTCATGATAATTATAGTGGAGCTGGTGATGTAACTAGTGCTGATCATCTTATCACCATACTGGTTTAACTCACTCAGGTTATGGGTAATAACCTTACCTGTATGGAGCAACCTGATCCACAATGCAGAGGATCAATGTTATACTACTTCAAGAGGAAACAACCTCCAAAATTCAATGGGACTACAAATCCATTTATAGTTGAGCAATGTATATGTTCCTTAGAGAAAATATTTCAGTATTTGGGGAGTAGTGAAAGGGAAAAAGTTGTCATGGCAGTTTATTGCCTCATGGGAGATTCATATCAAATGTGGTCATTAATTAAAAACACAAAGGAAGATAAATAATTATAAAATATGGAATAGAGGGATTTTAAAGATATTTTCATAGAAAAATACATTTCTTGTGACCGTTGAGTGGATATGGAACGACAATTTCCGAGTCTGAGGCAAAAGGAGGATGAGAATGTCGTAAAGTATGAGGCTAACTTTACAAGGTTAACAAGGAATCGAACATATTTTATATACAAACCAAGGAGTAAGATTAATCAATTATTTGAGGGGTTAAAACCATTTCTCTATCGATCATTAGTCTCACAATCCTTCTCATCATACAATGATATTTTATCATGTGCTATCAAGATAGAAAATCAATTCTCTATGTCTTATGACTTTAAACAAAAGAAAGAGAAGAAGATATCTGCTGAACACACTTGAAATAAAAAATAAGGGGAGAAGGGAAAAGTTGAATTTCCATCCTGTAGTAAATGTGGGAATAAACACCCCGGTACTTGCCTGAAGGTAATGAGATTATGTTACAAGTGTGGTGAAAAAGGCCACCAAGCTCATGATTTCAAGGGAAAGAAAGAGGCTGTCAATATTGAATGTTACAATTGTAGTTAAATGGGAAATTATGAATTTAAATGTCCTAATAACCAAGGAAACTTACATCATACAATTCCAAGGGATCAAGTACAAGTTTATGCGATCACTACTACTGAGGTTGAAGCTCCAAAGGATGTGGTGGTGGATAATTTAATGGTTTCCTCAAGTTTATCCAATTATTTATTTGATTTTGGATCATCGAATTGTTTTATATCTTCCTAGTTTGTTAAGAAAATTAGATATTTCCAATTTGATTTAACAAGGGAGTTATCAATAAAAACTCTTAAGGGAAGAATAATTCCTACAAAGTTTTGTGAATTAATTCACATTAGGGAATATAAATGTTCTTTATCTACTGACCTCATCATCATACCCATGATTGAATTTGATATAATCCTTGGTATGGATTGGCTTTCACACAATGATGCGAAAATTTATTGTAAGAAGAATGAGGTTACAATTTTTGACGATGATAAGGAATACATTATCTTTAGAGCAGAAATGTCACCATCTGATTCTTATCTAGATCCACCCCCAATAGCTCAAAAAAATTAAATTATTTTGGATAAAGAGAATGAAATAACTATGGGTGAGTAAAGGAATGTTCAAATAGAGGATGTACCTATTTTACAAGAATATGTTGATGTGTTTCCAAAGGATTTACCTAGACATCCTCAAGAATGAGAAATTGAGTTTTCTATAGATTTAATTGTTGGTTCAAGGCCCATATCAAAGACCCCTTATAGAATAGACACTGTGGAATTAGTGGAACTAAAGAAACAACTACAGGAATTGAGTAATAAATAATTTATTCTCCCAGTGTTTCTCCATGGGGAGCCCCTGTTCTTTTTGTTAATGAGAAACATCGATTTATGAGGTTGTGCATTGACTAAAGGAAGATCAACGATATAATAATAAAGAACAAGTATTCCCTACCCCGCATTGATGATTTATTCAATCAACGTCATGGAGCTCAATATTTTCCAAAGATTGACCTTCGATCTGGATATCATTAGTTGTGTGTGAAGAAGGAAGACATTCTTAAGACAACATTTCGTACTAGGTACGGGCATTATGAGTTTACAGTAATGCCTTTTGGATGGACTAATGAACCCTCTTTTTCATGGATCTAATCAATATAGTTTTTATGTAATATCTTGATGAATTTGTAGTGGTATTTATTGATGATATCTTGGTTTACTCCAAAAGCTATAAAGATCATGAAAATCACTTGCGCCTTATTCTGAAAACCCTTAGAATAAATAAATTATATGGAAATTTTAGCAAATGTTAATTCTGGCTTCAAGAAATTCCTTTTCTAGGACATATTATCTCTAAGGATGAAATCTATATTGATCCTTCTAAGAAAATAGAAACACAATAATGGCTAGAACCAACGAGTATAACTGAGGTACACAGTTTTATTAGTTTAGTAGACTATTATTGGTATTTCGTCCAGTATTTTTCCTGATTGGATAACCCATTAAACAAGTTCACACGTAAAGGGGTTAAATTCGTTTGGACAAAAGAGTGAGAAGAATGTTTTGAATAACTGAATAGAATATTAGTCAATGCTCCTATCTTTACTCTACCATTAGGGAATGATGGGTTTTTTATTTATAGTGATGCTTAAAAGAAATGATTTGGTTGCATCCTTATGAAAAATGATAGAGTTATATCCTATGCATCACAATATCTAAAAATTCAGGAATAAAACAATACTACTCATTATTTTGAGTTATCAACTACAATCTTTGCTTTGAAGAAATGGAGACACTATCTATATGGTAAAAAATGTGAGATATATTCTGATCACAAGAGTTTGAAGTATATCATCTCATAGAAATAATTCAATATGAGGCAAATACGATGGATTGAACTACTCAAAGATTGTGATTGCACTATACACTACCACCCAAAGATGTCAAATAAGGTGGAAGATGCTTTGAGCAGAAAAGATCATGGAGTTTTGAATAAGATGAGAGTTTAAAGGGATCCTATGTTCATAGATCTTGTAAATATGGATATGGGAATAATCATGGATGGTCAAACAATAATAATTTTTCAAATGGTTTCCAATCCAACTTTACTAGAAAGGATAAAAAGTTCTCAGACTAATGATGTGGTGATTCAAAAGAAAATTAAAGCTATGAGTGATGTGATATTGGTTTACTTCGTATATGAAGATGGAATTTTGAAATTTGGGAAGAGACTTTGTGTTCCTGATATACCTAATCTAAAAAGGGAATTGTTGGATGATGCTCATAGCTCCAATTTCTCTATACACCTTGGTATCACTAATATGTATAGAGATTTGAAGGAAAAATTTTGGTGGGACAACATGAAGTGGGATATTTCTAATTATGTTTCAATATTTATGGTTTGTCAATATGTTAAGGATGGAAGACAACATCCTAGAGGACTCATGCAACCTCTTCCCATACCTGGGTTGAAATGGGAAGATATTACGATGGAATTTGTCATGGGGATACCAAAGACTCCTAGAAAAAATGATGCAATATGGTTCATTTTTTATCGTCATACCAAGTTAGCACATTTTATTATTATAAGAGAATATTTAACACTTGAACATTTAGCAAGACTATATATTAATGAAGTTGTAAGACTTCATGGAGTACCATTATCAATTGTTTTTAATCATGATCCCTATTTCACATCAAGATTCTGGAAAAGTATTCAGAAGGCCTTGGATATTGAACTTTGTTTGAGCACTGCCTACCACCATCAAACTGATAAAAAATTGGAACAGACTATTCCAACCTTAGAAGAAATGTCTAGATCTTTCTCACATGACTTTCAGGGTATTTGGGATCAATATTTTCCTCTGGTAGAATTTTTACTATAACAATATCTTCCATTCAAGTATTCAGATGGCACCATATGAAGTGTTATATGTACATATATGTCACACACCAACTTTTCGGGATGATTTTGGTAAAAGAAAACTCGTAGGCCCAGAACTTTTTGAGGAAACAATGGAAAAGGTGAAGGTTATCCAAACCCACATCAAAGCAGCTCAAAGTAGGAAAAAGAGCTATGCTAATAATTGAAGGACAGATTTCAAATTTGATGTAGGAGATCATGTTTTCTTGAAGTTATCTCCATGAAAGTGTGTTATACGATTCAATAAGAAGGTAAAATTAAGTCCCAGGTACATAGGACCTTTGGAAATTCTAGAACGATTTTTATTTGTATATTATCATTTGGAAATGCCACCAAGTCTCTCCAACGTTCATGATGTGTTCCACGTATCACACTGTTGAGAAAATACATGCCTGACCCAATGCATGTACTCACATATGAAGAAATAGAACTGGAATCTGACCTGTATTATTGTGAAGAGCCTATCATAATTCTGGATACTAGAGAACAAGTGTTGAGAAACTGGATGAGTCATATAGTAAAAGTTCAATAGAAAAAATGTAAGATGGAAGAGGCAACGTGGGAACCTGAGAAACATATGATGAAGAACCACCCAAATCTTTTTATGTATCAATATTATAGAAATTTCGAGGACACAATTATTTGAAGGAGGGAAAATGTAACATCCAATTCTTCCACATCATGTTTCTCTTTGAATAATACAATAGCTTGCGTTGTACGTAACTTCGAGTTTTAGCACACCATGACCAATCAAACTAGTCGTTATGAATAGTAATAACCACTTTTTGAAATTTTATAAATTTTATTTTTCAAAATGGACTTCATTTTTGGATTCATAATATCAAAATTATCTTAGGGTGAATTTTTGGTATTTTTCTGAAAACTTTCACTTTTGATGAATAGTGAAAAACACTTCGTTATTTTTTAAAACCAACATTTTTTTTAAATATTTAGTTATTTTATTTAAATTTATATTAGTTAAAAATAGATACATAATACATATATATGTTAAATGTAATTCATTGGATTTATTTTATAATAATATTAGATATATGAAATTTTATTAAACTTTTTACCGTCTTTTACCCACCTTCTAGGCACATTTAAAAATTTTCATAAAACGTAATTTTACAGCTTCTATGGATTGAATTTCAAAAATAAAAGATACACGGTAGACATAATAATGTAAAATGTGGTATAATAGGATGAAAATAATTTTTGGTGAATATTAACTTTTGAATTTTATTTTCCACAGTTAAAAGTAAATAGGGTAATTAAAGGTAAAAATGATATTATAATTACCCTAACACATGTCTTAATTGTATTGGATAAGTGCATTCCGACCAAAATCAACCATAGGAATAAAATATTATTCTTTTGGTCCACTTGGATTAGATTAGGACATTTATTATTATTTTATTAAAAGAAGAGTTAAAAGATTTAAATTCAAAGTTTAATAACTAAATTTTTTTTAATATAGGGTTATTCATAAGATGAATTTGACTGTAAATATTCATTATAAATATAAAAAGATTTCCTAAATAATGGTATTTTATCTATAATTTTTAGACATTAAATAATTAAATTTATTTATGACACAATGATGATGCAGTAATTACCCTATTAATGAAGGATTAAAATAATTGATATTATAAATATTCAAATAAATGTTAATTGAGACTTCTGATGAATTCCACTAATTTTATACGTTAATATGATATGTTAGGGTTTATTAAATATTTTTTTAAGTGATAAAGTTTTTATGACTTTCACAAAAACAAAATACCAAATAGTATCAAAATTGAAATAAATGAGTTTTTTAAACAAATACTATATTATTAATTGATATAATATTCCTATAAACCTATGTTTCTATAAAAGGACTTATATAAGAATATATATAACAATAATTAACCACTTGGGGTTCTCTTGGATTTTTATTGTATGTTTATTAACCATTTATTATAATAATACAAGAATACGTGGTAAAAGTTAAACTATTTAACTAAGAGTTAAATCTAAAAGATATGTTTAATAACGTGACCTAAACCTATATAAACCCTATTAGTTGAGATATTTTTGGCCCATCCCCACCTTATTTTCGAAATAAATCATTTTGGATCCTTTATAAACTGAGTATTATTGTATAATAAAATAATATTTCTAGATTTTCCAAAAGTGACCCTCACCTCTCTTATAAAAATGTACTTCCCCTTATCTCAAAATCACACCTCCAAAGCCATTTGGCTTGGCCAAAACCTACTAAAATATCCTCCCAAATATCATCACATTGACCCAAAGTCCTTACTTGGATCATAAATAAAACTTAAGGAGCCCTTTTGATCGACTCAAAAGGAAACATACGAAGAAGAGGTAATAATTTCACCACCTCTTTCAAAGTTCATTTCTTCTTCCTCTTCCTCTTTCTTTGTTGTTTACATTCCAAAATAATAAATCCAATACCTTATACATATTTTGATTTTATTATAAATATGCTACAACAATATTCATTATTCTATCCATCCTATGAATGACAAGTCGCCATACGTGTGTACATAAGCCTTACTGTCTCCACATCGTGGTGTAGTTTGTTATTCAAACACTTCATTTTTTGGATGGGTATAATAATGATTATAAATGATGCAAATAATAATTATGACATGTTAATGATTATTTATATATGATATATCATCCAATTACATACGATCTCATCATCAATAGAATGATATTTTCGCTTGTGCGTATGTACGGATTACCGTCTCTATGAACGCGATGAAATTCATTCCCCGTCATAACCATTCAAGAATAATTTTCATTTTTTGATAAAAAATAATGTTTAAGAACTTAATATCATTCGGGATATTAATCAAATACATCCTATCCATAACAAATATGTCTTATGTAACCAATCATATAAATGAAAACGAATCAGTTAACACCCGAAACAATGATACTATTGAAATATTATTAACAAAGCAATATTAGACGATCATATATGATATCATATTTATGTATTTGGTTATTTTATAATTTAATAAAAATCATTTAACTATTATACAGGAGGTTTATATACCATCAATCAAGGAAAAGTATAAGGTAATGGTTAATTATACAATATTTTCATTATTCGAGGTTGTTTATACGTGAGTATCTACGGAGACCTCTTTATCGTCCTCATCTGTGTTTCTTAAAAATATAATTCATTTTTTTTACTATTTAATAGACTATGGTTTAAGGTAATTTATTGATTTTTGGATTTTTTATATAATTTATAGAGAGGAATATTTCTGTCATTTTCCAAACAAGGTCCTTTATAAGCTTTTCAACAAAAATAATGAATGAACATTTTTTGAACTTATACGGAGGGTGCGGCTATTTTCCACCATTATAACACCTTCTAAGATTCCATTAAAATATTATAATAATATTTTCAAAATAAATGTTCTCTTTTATAATTACATGACTTTTAAATGATTAAAAATAGAAAGAGATATTTCTATCAAATAGTTTTGACTTCATCTATGTAAACATCCTTGATGGATTTTACACTTGTTTGAAATTTATTTATTATGATACAATCTTCCATATTGTATTGAACTTTTTGTGATGTGTTTGATTGTGTGTGTGTTATTTTCATACGATTCATGGTTTATGGTGAAAATATTAACATTTTTTATGCTATTTTTAATACAAATGATTATGTTATGTTTCAACCTTTTCATATGAGGAATACATTGGACGTAGTAAGTGATGGGTGGAGCCTACTATTGATCCTCGATGCATCGGTAGGTCTCATGAGACAAGATAGTGTCTTGGAATATGGACTTGAAAAAATCTTATTTTTAGTCTTGGCACAATGCCTTGACTATGTGGTTATGATGTCGAACATTATGCATTCCATCATTATGAAATTGGCTATTGATATTACATGTGATTATTAGACTAGTAGAATATCCATGTGAATACGTAAATGGAATTATTTGATTTACCTTTTCCATATTTTTCTAAAGTTTAAGTATAAAAAACTTTTGTTTTATTCTTATACATTTTTTAAATGTTTATGATTATTTATGAAAGTTTACTCTATATTGTTATCCATATGAAGAACCTGAGCTCACCCCTATCTATGTTTTATTTTTCCCAGTATGAGAAGAAGTATATTATGACTGACCTGTAGGGATAGACTAAGGGAGATTAATGTGTTAAAAGGATACATAATGTTGTTGGTTTTCATTTCATAATGTAATGTAAAACTTATTTTTGTATCTAGTACTTCCAAGGCTACTGAACTGATCGTTATTTCAGTATTTGATCCCTTGTGATCATGGAAATGTTATGTAATAATGCACCGACTCTAGGTAACTAGGGTCGGGGTGTTACACAAATCCTTTTCATGAAACAGTTTCATATACTTTATGTATATATTTCGGTTTGATTTTTATAAATATAATTGGAATTTTATTTTATTTAGTAACACAAGTTATGAGTTGTGTAAATAGTTACACATCAATTTAGTTTGAAGAAAATTAATTTACAGAAGGAATATGATTCCAAACTTTAACACTTGAAGCATGGATTAATAAAGAAAATAACAAGAGTAAGGTTTTTTTATTAAATCCAATTTAAAATTACTACATGTCAGATTCCTTCCAAAGTGAACACCTGTCAAGATCAAGATCATTCAACTATATAGGTTTTACCAAATTAGGTTTCCTATGAATTATCTTCTATCAAAAAAGAAAATAATGGGGTGACTATAAGAGGTGGTGTAAAGACCCGACCCCAGTTTCAAAGAGTCAGTGCCTTATTAAATTATATTTTCACGATTACAAGAATTTAATATCCTGAACTAATGAATAGTTTAGTGGATTTGTAAATTCAGATACATACCTAATTTCAACAATACAACTTGAAATGGAAAATAAAAAGTAAGTTCCATTGGGAACATCCACCACTCTATGATTATCCCTGAAAGTCAATCGTAACGTACTTATTAATGTACTAGAAAAAATGAAACATAAGAAGGGATGAGCTCAGATTCTCATTAAGGGTAAACATTATTGTGGAAGATAACATAAACATTAGGCATGGTGAATAATTGAAAACACAAGCCTTTAAAAATAAACTTAAACAAAATATGGAAGGAATATGAGATGAGTAAATGTTTCCATAATGAAACATAATCATGGGTACTCTAATAGTATAATAACCTCATGAAATATGAATTTATAGCTTCATAATGAGGTAAATTCATATTCCCGACATTTTTAAATATACCATCAATGCCTCTTACAAGACATCTAAAAATGACTAAATCCTGAGCAAAAACCATATCTGAAACTGGGCAAGGCCTCGGCCAAGTCCATATCAATTTTTCTCATGAGACCTACTGATGAATCTAAATGCTATAATAGGACCCACCCATCACATAATAAGTCCAATTCATTCCTATTATTAATAGGGATAAACATAAACAACATATACATTCATATTGAAACTCACATATGAAATGTAAATAACTTTCCCTAAACATTAGGCATAAACACTGACCATTCAGAGTAAATTGGTGAATGATTTTAAGATAGAACATCCAAAGTAAAACTAATCCTAAACCATATTGTAGATGATATCATAAATATTAATAATAATAAAACATAATAATCAATATGATTATTGAAATAGATGAATATACTCTTATAAAATCATCAAGTAATTCTTGAGATAAATAGTCTTTTATTTTTAAAAGAAGAGTTCTTTTAGAAAATTCTGTACAAAACTAGAACTGAAGTAAGATAGTGTTTTCATAATAAAATGAGTGATTTTATAAATATAATAGTTGCTAAAAATATATTATATAGTTCCCCTGAAAATAGGTAAGAATTTGGGAAATACCCTTGAATCGGGCGTGCAATTTGGAAATAATTTTGAAAGTTCCTTTTAAAACGTGTAACTCCCTATAAAATAAGGAAGTATTCTAGTTTGTAAACCTATATAGAACACTCAAACAGAATTACTGAGGATCACATAATAATGCATAATAATTTATTTGAGGTAATTATACAATAAAAGTAACCCGAATAAAAATGTATATTCGAGTAGAAAACCATTACATTAAGTCTGAAGATGTTCCTCACTTGATATTAATGACCAGAATAATAAAATTTATAATAAAAAATTAATTATTAAATAACGTCCCCTAAATTTAATTTATTTATTTTAACCTTATTAGTTTCATTCATTTCCTTTTGAAGGGTGAATAGATTCAATTTCATTGTTTGGGAGCATTTTCTTCCTTGATTTTCATGACTGGTTTACTTATATTCAAGTAAGTATAAACATGTAGAATGAAAATGGTTGTACAAAATAGAATTTTTATGTTATTATTTAACAACTAGAGTATCACATGGTTATAAAATTTGTTTGGTTATTGTAAGTTAATATGAATCATTATATAAAACTTTAATTACAATTATTTGGGTTAATTGACAGTTTTTTATCATAATAAACTCATGTTGATTGATAAATATATATCATGTGTAAGAAATGAATACATAAAAATACATAAGTTATAATAAATATATTATTTTATGTTTCTACCATAATAATTATTTCTTGACCATAATTGAATACAATTATAGAAATTCAAAACCGGTCGTCCTAGAATGTGATAAATTAACACATCTCAGATGATGTTATCATATCTAATGTAAAATAAGGGTATAGGAGAGATGATGATAAAATATAAATTTATCATGAAAAATTCTAGTACATGTAGGGTACTAGATTCTTCACAAAATTTGGATGATAGTATGAAATAAAGAAAAATAAAATAAAGGAACTTGAAATAAAAGAAACGAAAATAGGAATTTACCACTCGAAGTAATCTACCATGAGAGCCTCTTTAGGGGAAAGATTTTAGACTTTTTATGAGACCAAGGGCTAATGGATTTGAGGGAGTAGATTTGGACAGTAGTTTAATAGAATTTAGATAAGGAACAAGGCTTTATAGGATTGGATAGAAGAGGGGGTTGGGGGGGTTATAGTGGAGGAGATGTGAGTTTT
The DNA here is from genome assembly GCA_963277665.1 of Viscum album. Lineage (NCBI taxonomy): Eukaryota > Viridiplantae > Streptophyta > Magnoliopsida > Santalales > Viscaceae > Viscum > Viscum album. The sequence continues at coordinate 1,369,077,425 of OY728143.1, forward strand.
CCCATTATTCTAATCATTATTTTATTATTTTTCCAATGAAAACCGATAGTATTGATTATTGTGAAGTATAATAGTAAAAGGTGCATGTGAGGTCAAACCTAGTGGGATTAAATCATCCTTACATCACTTATAACCCAATAAATGATGTATTTAGCATTTATTGTAAATTAAAATGTTTTACCATTCACTCAAAATTGAAGTATTTTAGAAAAATCCAAAAAATTCACCCCAACCATTTCTCGACATGTAGAATTTAAAAATTAAATCCATTTTTCAAAAATAATTTTCTATATATTTTTAGTATATTTTTTAAATAAAAATAATAATTTATTTGAAAAAAAGAACAATAAAAATATAACTCTTTTTATAACAACTTGAAAAATTAATCAAGGTCCTATAAAATTATCTTATTACCAGAATATAATGAAATAAAAAATTATTATTACTTTTTATAAAAATAAATTTCCGTTATAAATTAATAAATTAAACATAAATTGTATTTAAAATATTTATGACATACAGAAATACCAATACTTATACTCTGATCATTTTATCACTTATAAGATGTCTAAATTGTATTTATGCATTCATGTGTGAAGTTTATATTTTATTGGTCGATTCATTATTCATTACTATTCATAAGTGTATTGTTTCCAACACTTTCTTCGGGGCGTGCGCATCCATCACATAGAGGACGCGCTGTTGTTACCTCGCATTCCCACTTTCCAAAGGCAGGCAGCATCCGCTCCTTATTCAGGGACGTCTACTACTTGATAGAAATGGGACGATGGGATGTCGGTTCTTCCTTCTGTGGATTCCTCCTCAGAACTCATCACCTAGTCTGGGTCTCCCTCATAGATTTAAGACGTAGTTAGTGAAACTCTTCCCAACGCCATATCTTCATGGACACCAGTTAATTACATCTTTTCTGTTAGGACCTTCCAAGGAGTCTGGTCAGGGCAGCAACCTTAGATTAAGAGAGTAGTCATGTTGGGGAATCACTGGCATGTCTTGATGCTGGGGATTGGCATGTCTGTCTTTTGTCCCTTATTATAGGGCTTTTTGAGGGCACGGAAGCCCAAGGAATCCCACATCGAATGCGGGGAATTGTATTCCATTGGCATTAATCTGAGGTTTTCCTCAGGTTCCCATGTTTAACATAGGTTATGCCCCAAGTTTAACGTCCAGTGGAGATGGATTGGACTGATTAGAACACTAGCTAGATTGGATTAGATTAAAGAACAATCTGAAGGGAACACTGAAATTGGGGCCAGCACTTGGGTGGATTTCCGAATGATGTGGAGGGGAATGAGGAATAAAGTGGCATGATCCCACTGGGATGTGGCAGCCCAGGTAAGAATCAGGATGGACAATGGCTTTGGGATTGAGTCCCGAAGAGACTTCCTACGTATTCCCGTGCTGGGGAATCAAAGTCCGCGTAGTTCGGTGAGACGATGGGACACCTTAAGAGGTGACCTGTGAGAATGGACACATGGATGGGACCCAGAGGAAGTGGAACCTCTGGGTTAGGGCATGATCTTCCCGAATCACATGGGCTCAAGGGAGTGGTCAGGATGAGACATGGGTGTTGGGTTTGAACCTCGTGAAGGTTTCCTACGTATCCATGTGGCGTGGAATCAAAGACCACATAGTTCAGATGGAGAATACATTTTAACATCAAGCGGGATGGGTATGGGGCTTATACTCTGAGGCGGCCCATGGTGCTGGCAAACTGACGTAAATGGGGTCGGAATAACAGAGTGCTTGGCTTGAAACTTGTGGAGGCTTCTTACGTACCATTCCTTAGAACGGATGAAAGTCCCCATAGTTTGGGAGGATTGGGGATTACACTTTTAAGCGACCCAAGGTGGTGGGGCTTTAACCTCATGGAGGATTCCTACGTACCATGCCTTAGCACGGATCAAAGTCCCCGTAGTTCAGGTGGATTGGGGCTTACACTCTGAGGAGGTCCATGGTGGTGAGGCTTGAACCTCATAGAGGCTTCCTACATATCATGACTTAGCATAGATAAAATTCCATGTAGTTCAGGTGTATTGGGTCTTACACTCTGAGGTGGCCCAAGGTGGTGGGGCTTGAACCTCGTGGAGGCTTCCTACGTACCATGCCATAGCATGGATCAAAGTCCCCATAGTTTGGGTGGATTGGGGCTTACACTCTGATGCGGCCCAAGGTGGTGGGGATTGAACCTCTTGGAGGCTTCCTACGTACCATGCCTTTGCACGAATCAAAGTCCCCGTTGTTCGGGTGTACAGTTTAACGTCATGCGGGACGATGGTGCTTGGCAGTTTAACATCTTGCAGCTCAGACGAGGGAATTTGGGGCTTACGCTCTGAGGCAGACTAAGGTGTATCACAGTCGGTGCTCACTCTAAGCTCATGGGAGTCATGCTTAGTGTGAGAAACAAGAGGCAGCAGAGACCTGATGATCCCATCACGAAGGGTGCATCCGTGGGAAATGAAGAGGGGCTTACGCGCTGAGCAGCCTATGCTGCCGAGACTTACTCCAGGATAGAGGCCTGAGGGTGACAAAGCGCAGCAGGAGAGGGATTTGGGATGGAAGAAAGGAGGATCCCTGTTCCCTTTCATGCCCTCCGCTGGCCTTGGCACTGAGGAAGTGAGGAGGAGCAAGGATGCTACCTCCTGCAAGAAAAGATAGGGGCTTACAACAAGGTGGCTGCCCTTCCCCGAGGAAAACTCTGCCCCGACAAGGAGGATATCACCCCCTATGAGGTATGATCCCATACCCGTGGAGATGAGTGGTCATTGTAACACCCCAAGCTTCCACAGTACACTTCTCTTTGAATAATATAATAGTGTGTGTTGTACGCAACTTCGAGTTCTAACACACACCACAACCAATCAAACTAGCCGTTATGAATAGTAATACCCACTTTTTAAAATTTTATAAATTTTATCTTTCAAAATGGACTTCATTTTTGGATTCGGAATATTGAAATTATCTTAGGGTGATTTTTTGGTATTTTTCTGAAAACATTCAATTTTTGATGAATAGTGAAAATCACTGAGTTATAGTTTAAAACCGAACTTTTATTTAAATAATTATTTATTTTATTTAAATTTTATTAAGGTTAAAATAGATACATAATACCTATATAAGTTCAATGTAATTCATTGGAGTTATTTTAGAATAATTTTAGATATATAAAAATTTTATTGAACTTTTCACCGTCTTTTACCCACCTCCTAGAAGAATTTGGATATTCACAAAGAACTTAATTTAACCACTTCTGTGAGTGGAATTTCTAAAATCTGAGAGGCACGGTTAATATCAAAGAGTAAAATGTGGTTCAATAAGATAAAAATAATTTTTGGTGAATAGTAACTTTTTACTTTTTTTTACCGCGGTTAAAAGTAAATAGGGTAATTAAGGGTAAATATTATATTAATATTATACTAACACATGCCCTAATTCTATTATACAAGTGTAACTTGACCAAAAACAACCTTAGGAATAAAATATTATCATTTAGGTCCACTTGGATTAGATTAGGACATTTATTATTATTTAATTCAAAGAAGAGTTAAAAGAGTTAAAATAAAAGTTTAATGACTAAAACATTTTTAATATAAGGTTATACATAATATAAATTCGATTATAAATATTTATTAGAAATATAAAAATATTTCCTACATAATGGTATTTTGTTTATAATTTTTAGACATTAAATAATTTAATTTATTTATAACACAATGGTGTTGCAGTAAATACCTAATTAATGAAATATTAAAATAATTGATCAAAATTAATGTAATTTGAGACTTTTTATGAATTAAAATAATTTTATAGTTTAATATGACATATTAGGACTGGTTATATAAATGTTTTTTGAAGTAATAATGCTGTTATGAAATTATCAAAAATAAAATACCAAATAGAGTAAAAATTGACATAAAAGAGTTTTTAAAACCAATATTATATTATTAATTGATATTATATTTCTAAAAATATAAGGTTCGGAAAAAAGACTTATATAATGTTATATTTATCATTAATGGACCACTTGGGGTAACTTGGAGGTATATAGTAAGTTTATTAACTATATAATATAAAAAAACAAGGAGACATGGTAAATGTCAAAATATTTAACTAAGAGTTAAATATAAATGATAAGGTTAATATAGTGACAGAAACCTATCTAAAATATATTGGTTGAAATGATTTAGACTCATCCCCACCTTAAAATTTAAATAATCCACTTTGGAGTCATTAGAAACCAAATATGAATTTATTATAAAATAATATTTCTAGCTTTTCCAAAGGTGCCCCTCACCCCTTATATAAAAGGGCACCCCCACCTTCTCTCTAATTTTCACCTTCAAAGCCTTTTGGCTCGGCCAACCCCTGCCCAAATATTCTCTCAACATTCATCACTTAGACCTATAGGCCTTAGTTTGATCAGAAAGCCAACCTAAGGAGCCCTTTTTATCAAATCAAAAGGAAGAACCCAATTAAGAGGTAATGTTTTCACCACCCTCTTTCAAGTTCCTTTCTTCTTAAACTTCTTGTTTCTTTGTTATTTCCATTCTAAAATAATAAATCCAATATCTTATATATATTTTTGATGTTATTATAAATATGGTACAACCATATTCAGTATTCTATCCATCTTTTGAATGACATGTCACCATACATGCGTACGTACGACTTACCATCTCCACGTCGTAGTGTAATTGTTATTCAAAACATCATTATTTGGATGGGTATGATAATGATGTGTAACTCATGTAAATAATAAATATTACATGATAATGATTCTTTATATATGATATACCATCCAATTTTATATTATTTTAATATCAAAATAATGATATTGTCGCTCGTGCGTACGTACGGATTACCGTCTCCACGAACGCGATGAGATTCATTCCCCGTCGTATCCATTAACGACTAAATTTCATTTGATGATTAAAAATAAATTTTAGAGACATGATATCATTCTGGATATGAATAATATACATCCCATCCATAACAAATATGACTCACATAACAAGGAATATAATGTAAAACGAATCTGTTAACACCCGAAACGATGATAATACTATGATGTTATTAACAATCAATGTTTAAAGATAATATATGATATCATATTAATGTATATGATTCTTGTATAATTTAATAACAATTATTTTACCATTATACAGGATGTTGATCTACCATCAACCAAGAAAAGTACAAGGTAATGGTTTATTTCACAATCTCTTCATTATCTGAGGTTGTTTATACGTAATTATCTACTGGGACCTCTTTATCATCGACATACATGTTTCTTAAAAATGTATTTCAAAAAATTCTTACTATTTTATGGAATATGGGATAAAGTCATTTATAACCTTGTTTGAATTTTTATAATAAGTTTATAAAGGAATATTTCCGTCATTTTCCAAACAATGTCATTTTTAACCTTTTCGACAGAATTAAGAAAAGAATGTCTTTTTTAACTTATACAGAGGGTGCGGCTATTTTCCGCCATTATAAAATCTTTGAAGTTTCCCTTAAAAGCTTATAAGAATATTTTAAAATTAAATTTTTTCTTTTATAATTATTTGACTTTTAAATGATTTTAAAAAAAGGGATATTTCTCCCAAATTGTTTTGATCTCATCTATGTCAACATCCTTTGATAGATTTTAAGCTTATTTGAAGTTTATTTATTATGATACAAAACTTCCATATTGTATTGAAGGTTTTGTGATATGTTTGACTATGGATGTTTTATTTTTATACCATTCATAGTTTATGGAGAAATTATTGACATTTTGCATGCTATTTTTAATACGAATGTTTGTGTTATGTTTAAACCTGTTCATATGAGGAATGCATTGGACTTATTAAGTGACTAGTGGAGCCCACTATATCTCCTAGATGCATCGGTAGGTCTCATGAGACAAACTAGTTTCTTGGCACAAGGCCTTGACAAAATATTATTTGTAGTCTTGGCACAAGGCCTTGACTATGTGGTTATGATAGTCTGGCATTATGCATTACATCATTTTGAAAGTGGTTATTGATATTGCATGTGATTATTCGACTGGTAGAATATCCATGTGAATAAGTAAATGGAATTATTTTATTTTATTTCTTCCATATTATGCTGATTTTCGAGTTTAAAAGGCTTTTGTTTTAGTTATACATTGCCTTAAATTTTTATGCTTATTTATGAAATTTTTTGCTATATTGTTATCCTTACTGGGAATTTGAGCTCACCCCTTTCTATGTTTTATTTTTCCCAAGATGTGAAGAAGTATTTTATGAATGACATGCAAGGATAGTATAATGGGATATGAGTGTGGAGATAAGATGTCGTTGTAGTTTTTACTTTATGATGTAATTTAACTTTATGGATGTATCTAGTGTTTCCAAGGATACTAAACTAATCGGTCTTTCGAGATTTGATCTGTTTTGATCATGCCAATGTTATGTAATAATGCACCAACTCTGGGTAACTAGGATCGGGGCATTACAGGCGTGGAGAATGTCCGAGGTAGGGGGACCCTGCATGTGAGGCACAGGGCCAGGACACAGTTTAACATCAAGTGTTGAGGATGAGATGCTTGGCAGTTTAACGTCCTGCAGTTCGGACGAGGTGGGTTCTCTTCGCACCCCTAGGACTTGCATTACTGGTACCCTCTGCCCCTTGTTGGAGGAAAGGCAACGACATGGCCATGGTGAGGGGGTGTCGGGGAGCGAACCATCAAGGGGTCCACGTTAGCGTGGCTATGCGAAGAATCAATAGTCGTTAGCTTGCCTATGTGAAGATGCATGAGGCGAAGCAACGCAATGAGAATAATTTTCCAAGGGACTTTGAAGTTACTTCATACAAGCCTAGAAGTTCATACGGGAAAACCATGTACGATGTCGATTCACGGGGTGCACAAGACACCTGTGAATGGCACCCGGAAGAAGGGCATCGGGCGCTCATGAAAGGGGGCGCCCGGGGAGCACCAAGGTGAAGGGCCCCGGGGGATTGCGCGCAACCCTTGAGGTTTACGTGGAATAAAGGATCCCAGCGTGAAAATCCCCAAGGTGGCGCGAAATCGAGGGGCTGAGGTTTTGTGCGCGCCTTGGAGGATTTCACGCAAGGTGTATGAATTACGCGCAGGCGGCAAAGGCCGCACATAAGAATAGGGGGTGCGCGCAAAGGTTAGGGATTGTGCGCAACTGGCCGGGCTGCGCGCAATGGAAGTAATTGCGCGCAAGGGGCAGACCCCAAAGGGATTGGAATTCAGTCTAAGCCAAAGTGGATCTTGTGCGAAGGTAGACCCCTGGGTGACTAGGTGCGAAAATAACCGTACCTGAAAGCCATATTGTGCGTGCGTGGAATGCCGATTACATGCACGATAGCCGGTTCAGATTCTTATGCTTCGAAAAGAAAGGGGTTCTCCTTATATTTATAGGCATCTGGCGGTGTGGAATTCCGGGATGCATGAAAAAAATTGCACGACGGAAGTGGCGGCGTGAAATATCAACCGCGCAGGGTGCGGGTGCGAAATTATTTCCACCGACGCTAGGGAATCTTTGTGAATCCTGATACTTTTCGCGCGACATATATTTTTTCACACACTTCACCCTTTTTTTTGCGCATCACCTTTGGGCCCTCCGGACTGGGTCTTCGGGTCCGAATATGAATTCGCTTTGTCATTTTAAAACTTCCTTTAACACTTAAGCAGTTTTCAACATCTACAAATTCCCCCCCTCGGAATTGGATCAGCGAGGGGTCACAATGATCGGATTCTGAGGGAAACACGGAAGTGTTCGGCTTCATGGGGCCCCGACGTGCAAAAAATTAATGTGGCGTGCAAAACTCCACCAGGCGTGGAATCTGCTTTGTGCGGCCGTGGAACCTTGGCTTAGCCAATAAAGTAGCTGAGGGTCCCATGCTTCATACGACTTTTCTCACTCAATAAGCTCTAAGCTCTCGTGTGCAAAATTTCTTCTATGCCCGCGCGTAAAACTACCTCGGCAGCATGTAATTTCACCGAGTTTTGGCGGCATGTTACGTGAAAACCCGGGATTTTTCATGCCACGGCCTAAAATTTCCTACCAAGTGCTGATTTTACACGCCGAACTCTTAGATTCCTGCCAAACTTCCAAATTTCACACAACACTCCGAAAACACTTGGTCGGAAGAAGAAGGCTGCAAACAGGGTTGATGAGGGGGAAGTCGCTGCTCGAAGAGCTGAAATGGCTGTGAATCCAGAGGTTTATGGTGCTAAGAGGGTTGTATCCAATAACCACACCCTCTTCAATATGCTACCCCCCTCCCAAAAAGAGTATGCCATGTCTAACAATCTGCCGTTGTGGGACTTCAGCATTTTAGAGGAGGTTCCCCTGCTGGGTTTCGAGGTTGATACACTGCGGTCATGGGTGACCTGTGAAGACGACCTTCCTCAATACAACATCACCAACAATGGTCATCCTTCCAGAGAAACTGGAAATATGGAATTCTATGTCCTGAATCCCAGGACTAGGATCGTTTTTGGGGGTGACCATGTTGCGGAGAGGTCCCCATCACTCTATGCGAGCACGTTCTGTCAGAGCATCACTGACGAGTCCAAGGGTTGGATGCAGGACTGGGATCTGCGGTCTGGAGGCAACTTCACCAGTGAGTGGGCCTGGGTATACTGGGTTCGCCATACATGCGACTAACTTGTGGCTGATCTGCGGCACATTTGCCTATTTGAGGCTGTGTGGACATCGAAATTCCATTTCTACCGGTAGCCTGAGCTCGGGTTGGAGTTGTTCACCCGGTGGTCCCCGGATACCAACACATTCCATCTTCACCATGGGGAAGTCAGCATCAGTCTCTGGGACATCCACTGCATCGAGGGTATCCCTTTGGAGGGCCATCAATATGATGAGTTCCTCCTGCCGATGAATATCTAGGGTGACAGGTCTCAAACCCCCATATTGATGTGGCATCTGCTGGAGCTGGCCAAGGAAAAGATGGGATTCAAGGACTTCCTGAAGGACATCTCCTACAAGGATTGGTTCAGCCTATTCCTGGAGAAGGATCTGGAGGTCAAGATGCCAGGGCGGGGAAAATGGTGTCCAACTACAGTACAGAGGATAAAGAGAGGATCATATTGGAGGATCCTGGAGGTGGGGCAATACCAATCATGGGGCTACAGCATTAATGAGGCTTGGGACCCAAATTTTCAGTACGCCAGATTCCCCGCCACATTCCTGAGCGGGTGGCTTCTGCTGGTTCGGGACGCAAGTATGGGCGTCCGTCCAGCAACCCTAGTGATGGCGGGCATCATGGCTACCAACAAGAGGTTCAACCTGGGTATTCCTGTGCTGTCTTGGATGTATGCCATCTTGGGAAGCATATCGAGAGGGGGATCTCCTAAGAGAGTATGCGACCCCTTCCAAATCTTTCATGGCTGGGTTGTAGCTCACTGTGGTGGATACACTTTCCCAAATTCCATCCGTCCTCTGGGCAATGGCATGCGACCCTCTCTGCTGAATATTGTCGGGATCATGCTAATGACACTCAACAAGGAGGGGGTACAGATCAGGATTTTTAAACATGCCAAATTTTCCTTCATCCCATTCCCCACCTCAACTGGTCAGCTGATAGACGATGGGAAAGGCTCAATGGATCACAAGGAGTAATTCAAGAGCATCTGAGGTGGGGTTCTTGTGGCCTGGATTGACGAGAAGATTTTCCGCAAGCCTTATGTGTTGTCCAGGTTTTCCAGGCAGTTTGGATGCCTCCAAAGAATGTCGAAGAGAGTATACATAGAAGTTCAGGAAGAGAGGCATCCCTGCGTTCTTCGTCAGTTGTGGTTGATGTTCGCGATTTATGGCTCTAGCGACATCATCACTTTTCCTCCCACCGGAGTCAATGCTGGCCTCTCAACTGAGTACGCCAAACATTGGACCATAGCATACACTGAGGGGATTTTTCAAAAGCGAGTTCGGCAGCTCAAAGTCACCAGTGCATAACCTCGGTGGCGAGAGAGCAGGCACGGTGTCGCCAGAGGAGGAGGACCAAAAGCGCCTCAAGAAATGGGGCCTGCACAGGTCGAGACCTCAACAGCGGGGGCATCGCATGGCTTGGATGCGCCCTCGTTTCCTGGAGGAGGCAGGTCCCACAGAGTGTCTAGAGAACTTCCTAGGAAGAAAATAAGATACATGTTCCAACCTTCCCACGACGCGGTCTTCCCTACGCTATGGTCGGCTTGGATAACCCTGCGGTAGTCAGCGAGTACCGAAGCAATCTGGCAGAAGATAGTGCGTGATGGGATCCAGCTGCTAGAAGTCGGGCTTGTTCGGATTTCTATCAAAGTGAACTTCAACCAACGGCATGCATACTTAACAGCCATGGAAACGTATGCATGCCAACGGGGTCGGCGTGTGGAGACACCTCTCTTGTTGAAGGTGCTACTCGGCCATGATCATGATCCGGAAAGGATGTCGTCGGGGGATGATGACAACGATGAGTCGAAGGGTGAATAAATAGGAGAGGAGGTAGAACGAGAAGGGGAAGGTGAATGAGAAGGATAAGGGGATCCTGAAGGTGAAGGGTCCCAGGGGGCATCCCACCAAGGGAGTCTCTGGGAGAGCGGTGAGATCGTCGGCTCCGATATGAATATAACTGAGCTGCTTGAGGTATGATTCGACCCTTATCTTCTCCTGTATTCTCTTTCCTTTGTAATCCTTAACCCATCTTCCTTATCTTACTCAGGAGCACATCGACATTGATCAAGTGTGTCCAGCCGAAGGAGGGGAGGAAGCACCATGGGGTAAAGGCGTAGCACCGACACCCATTATCAAATTGATGAGTGTTGAGGGATCCCCCACCACGACAGCCCCTGTAGTGTCTAGATAACTAGAAGATAATGCCTTGGGTTCTTGTAAGTACCTTTCTCTGATGCCGATACTTATTGTCGTAGAACTCAACTAATCAGGGTTCTCCATGTCTGTACAGTGATCATGACATTGGAGGCTCGTTGGGCTGCTGAGCCCGGACCATCTGCGAGTGTGCCGATGGAAAACATATTTCCCCATCCAGAACATGCCTCCCAAACTGAGTTGGCTCTGGAAATTGGTGATCAGGGAGCGGCGGACACCAATGGTGCTGCTGTCAGGGCAGGTCCGGAAGTCGACAAGGGTGCCACCAGGATTGAGGGGAGAGAGGAAGGTCACCCAGATAGTGAGGAGCCTATTCCCCTGGGAGGAATCTCTAAGGAAGACCTTGCTGCTATCCTATTAGTTGTCATCCCTATCTATCGGCCCGCTGATCCAAAATAAATTGATGATTCATATTCGGAAGCTACCGAGGAGAGCCGGATGATGCGACGCAAGGTATAGAAATGCATTCGGAATTTTCTCAGGCAGCCTCAGGCGGAATGGTTGAAGAGGATGGGGTCACTCCAAACATGTCTGAGTTTCCTTTATGCTGGAGGGTCGGATGCTCAATGTATTCACTTGACGGTTCATGATTACATGGCTGAGAAGATGCATGAGAGCAACCGGCGTGCCAACGTCACCCAGTGTCGGGAGGAGTCGGAGAGCACCGGATAATTCTTGAGGGCGGAGCAGGAGGTCCAACACCATGAAGAATAGGTGAAAGAGCAGGAGATAATCATCGAAAACTTCTCTGAGCTCATGGAGCAGTTAAGGGCCTAGCTGGAAGATGCCCAAAAACAACTCATGGATGTGAGTCGCCAAATAACTGAGCTCTAGACTGAACAGGTGTGGGCACGGGCCAGGGTCAGGGAACTGCACTCCATGGCCACCGATAAATAAAGGGTCCTCGGGGGACGGGAGGTAGCCTTGGGGGCCACCAGCGTAAAGGTGGAGGCATTGGAGAGATCTATCTAAGAATCCGACCCTTAGGGGCCCTGTTTTTGCCAAACCCATAAACTCATCCTGCTTTTACTACTTCTTATTCTTTTTAACTGTATGTATGAGAAAATTTATTTACTTGCCCCTTTGCTTAACAAAATTTTCCTTTTGGCTTAACATTCTCAACCATAATCCCAAAATAAATAGCATTCCATCCCTAAGCTCACATGGGTTGTGAGAAGAAATGGAGGCTCGTACTATCACTTCACTTGATCGTGGGAGTGTCAACCAAGCTTCAGTTATTCAAAATTTGAACTAGGATTTCTGAGGAGAAGAGGGAGGCCCAATCAAAGGAAGAATACCTCAGACCAATTGATGTACCGTCTTCTCAATGTGCTCTAGCGCATGAGTAGGGCAATGCCAGGGGCATTGGAATTAGTCCAAACATAGGGAAATGAAAAATGTGAATCACGTTACCCAAATTCGGAACACTATATGAGGGGCGTGGAAATAAAGGAAGATTTTTGACCATGTTCAAAACACAGCATTCCTATTGCATTAGCCTAAAATGGGGACAATAAATGAGGGTCGACCACTGACCATGTTCGCAACATGGGACCTAACTCAAATATCGCTGATCATCCTTTTGGAACATTGGCCTAGGACAGCAGTAGGACCATAGGTTGAGCATCTGTACTGTTAGGGGGTCTCTTCAAATATGATCAGTTTTCCAGAACGTTGGCCCAGGATAGCAGGCAGACCATAGGTTGAGCATCCATACTGTTAGGGGGTCCCTTCAAACGTGAAATAGGATGAGGATCTGAATAGAGGGTCACGAAAAGCACGGAAAGTGAAATGGTGGTTTGTTCGAACAGAATCCAACACTCCCAAGATTACGCCACCGTGGTGGAAACACATTAGGAGGGCACATTAATCTGATCATGGATCGTCCCTAATTTTAAATAGGACCTCTCTGGCGAGGGAACTATTGCTTCCTAATGTCATTATGGGGCATCCTTAACTTGTTCATGGTAAGTGCAACAGTTGCACAACCCCCCAAGAAGTCAGGAAAAGGGGCCGACAGTGAGGTAAAAGGATGGGATTTTTGATTCCCGGGGCTGGACCTGAGATGAAATGTCTAGGCGTTCCTACCTATCTCATAAGGATGAGAATCAAGTCGCACGTAGTTATGGAAAGGGTCTTAGTTTAAGGTCTTAGAACTCGGACTAGGGAGAGCGATGGGAAATGTAGAATACACATGGTAAGTTGATTATAAAACCTGACGTGGATGAGGACATAAGTCCTACCTACCATGTGGTCCCTGGGTAAGTGTTCCGGTCAAGGGACCAAACCCAAAAGATAGGCTGGGCCCGTGGGGAAGTTTTCGGGTGCTCCTACGTATCTCATGAGGATGAGAATCAAGCCATACGTAGTTATTGGGAGAAAGAAAAGGGTGGAATGACACGGTAAGTTACCAGTGAAATGGATGAAAGGGGCGTGCGGGTCTAGCCCTCGCACCAAAAGAAGCGGTATTTGATGTATCTTGTTTGTCCTTTAAGGCGAATGGTTTTTCTTTTGTGGAGCGACCAACCCAAGGTAGAAACTCCTGGAATCACCATAATAATAAATATGTATACAGGAATTGACAAATGGTATGGTAAATGACCAATACCCAACGTGATGTCCTCTGTGATGAGGTTATCACAATGCAGTGTCATTTTTCATCGTACAACTGAGACGATATTATCATAGTTTAGGGTCATGTGATTGGAACCAACAGCATAGTTTAAATTCATATGGCTTGGACATAGAGGAATGCTCACGAAGTAATAAAACATACCCGACATGAATGTGGATGAGGTCCAAATCATCACTGCACTCACCTTTGGGAAAAGAGCCTCAGGCCAAGAGACTGGTGAGGGTCAGAGGATAAAGGGGCAGGAGAAACTAGCTCCCAACTGAGTTGGACCTCGAAGCATGATGCATGGGAGATCCCATGTATCCCATGGGGATGATAATCGAGCCACACATATACCTTAATGAAGATCTTAGTTTATGGTCTTAGAGCTCAAATCTTGGGGGCCTCGAAGGATGCCGTATTGCAGCTTTGTCCCCCTGGCGTGCGAAGGTGCACTGGGGGATAGTGCCAAGAGTGTCGAGACTCCACCTGGACATGATGGGGTGGAACATAATGTGAATCATGCAACCAACATTCAAGTCCTGAAGGGGCTGACATGACGATGGAGGATTACTATTGACTCTGTTCGCAACACAGCATCCTATTGTGTTAGCCTGAAATGGGGAAAAAATGAGCATCGACCACTGAACATGTTTGGAACGTGGGATTTGTATCAATTTGTTTTCCAAAACCCACGGGGGAATTTTCCTGTAATGGTAGGAGGACCCTTAGGCATGGTATACATGCCTTTTTTTGGGGTCCCTTCGATTGTGAAAGATAACGGGGGACCAAATGAAGGGGAACACGAAGCGTGAAAAGTGAGAGGAACTTGCCTAAGTTGAATCTAACACTCCTGGTCCTAGACCAGAGTACTCTGAACACGCTAGTGGACCACTTCAAGGGGTCGAGGGACTCAACTTGAGGGCGGTGGAGAGACCATTGATTTCCGAGAGAAGGGGTTATGGTGCCAAAAAAACCCAACGTGAAGGAGGGTATAACCCTGTACAACACCTATATATCCACCTCGTGGAGAGGGACAGGCCAAGGGGCCTAGGTGATCAGGAGATCGTGGGATCTCTAAGAGATGGGGCTAGACCTAAAACCTAAATTTCCAGGTGGTCCTACGTATCCCATAAGGATGGGAATCAAGCCACACGTAGTTCTTGAAGATACATTTTAATGTCTTGTGGGACGATATACAGTTTAACATCATTCAGGATGAGCAGTTTAAGGTCGTGTGGGACTAAATGCAGTTTACGGTCATGCGGTACCATATGCAGTTTACAGTCATGTGGGACCATATGCAATTTATGGTCATGCGGGACCATATACTCAGGAAAATTATTTCTTCATGAACTTGGCATTATTGGGAGGAGTTATACGCTCACCATCCATGGTCACCAGGGAGTATGCTCCATTAGGATAAACCTTATGAACAATGAAAGGTCCTTCCCACTTGGGCTCCAACTTGGGTGGTTTCCTGCCGGGGATCATTGGTGTCCTGAGGGATAATACCAAATTGCTTTGCAGGAAAGAGTGGAGGCGAACCTTTTTGTTGAAAGCTCAAGCCATCCCACTCTGATGCCTTTTTAGGTTGTGTAGGGCACAAAGCCTATTCTCATCCAGTGCTTCCAATTCAGCTAGAAGGATCTCATCAACTCTATCTGGCGGTTGCTTGTCATAGACTGTTGTGCACAATGAGGGAAACTGAATCTCGATGGGATGTACGGCCTCAGTTTCGTACACCAGGGAATATGGGGTCACCTGGGTGGAATTACAAGTCGTCGTCTGATAGGCACAGAGGGCATTGGGGAGCTTATCTGGCTAACTCTTCTTATTTTGACCAACTATTTTCTTCAGAATGTTAGAGAGGGTTTTATTGAATGCCTCAATCTTTCCATTTTCTTGTGTGTGATAGTGGGAGGTATGGTTGGAGCGAATATTGTACATGGCGTACAATTTCTTCAGCTCGGCTGATCGAAATTTGGTGTCGTTATCGGTGAGGATAGCGTGACGTACCCCAAATCGATGGATGATATTGGAACTCACGAGGTCCACGATAGTATGTTCCTTGACTTCCTTGAGCAGAATCACCTCTTCCCACCTATAAAAGAAATCTATAGCGGTCAGAATGAACTGGAATTGGCGATCCTTTGCTGGTGGGTATGGTCCCACGACGTCTAACCCTCAGACTACAAAGGGCCAAGATTACTTGGTGGTGTGGAGAAGATTTGGTGGCTGATGCAGGAATTTATCATGAAATTGGCAAGCATGGAACCTCTTGGTGAACTCGATGCAGTCGTGGATCATGGAGGGCCAAAAATACCCTAATCTCCAAATTTGGTGAGATAGTTTCGGCCCAGCCTGGTGGGAACCATAGGAACTGGAATGAACCTCTTGCATGACCTGTGGAATCTCGAATCCTTGAATGAAAAAGAGGAGAACACCATCGAAACTGTTCTTATAGAGGATCTTCTCAAGACTGGGACCACTTTGGAGGGTAAACCGCAGTGCAGGATGTCAGATTCGCTCGTGTTCGGCCCAATCAGTCGGGAGGCAACCATTTTGGAGATACTCGACAAAAGGGGCACTTCAGTTGGGAGTCGCTTCAATCACTGCATCTGAAGATCCTAGTGGTCCTAACATGGAGGATCCGGTGGTAAGATGGCTTACTCGCAGTTCGTCATCATCCTTTGGGGTGAAAGGAGCAACGACTCTCCGGTGCACCACATGGATAATTAGATCATCCTATTTGGGCTCTACAAGTGATGCGACCAGGCTGGGAAAAGCATCTGCTCGATCGTTCTGTGATTGAGGGACATGGATAACCTCTGGCTGAGAAGAGAACTGGTCCATCAGCTAGAGAGTGCATTCTTACAATGGTACAACCTCTAGCTTCCAGAAAACATAGTCACCATTAAACTGCTTAATAACTAGCTCTGAGTCCCCTTTCACATGCAAATGGGGCACGTCGATCTCAAGGGACAACTCAAGACTAGTAATAAGGGCCTGATACTCTGCCTCATTGTTAGTGCAACCTTCTGATAACAGGAATGAGTATGGAAGGATGGATTGTGCCGGGGTGATAAAGATGATACCCAGACCTACTCTGTTGATCCTAGGATCATTGAGCCTCCTACCGGTGGGGCTCCGGGAGGCACCATTGAAGTGAATTTTCCAACATGGGACGGCTTGATCAACTAAGAGGATTCTCTCATCAGGAAAATCCAATTCCAAGGATTGGTTCGCAAAAGTTGGATAGGCAGCTAGGAATTCTGCCAATGCTTGTACCTTGATATCCTTCTGGGGGATGAACCTGATGTCGAACTGCTGGAGGATTAAATCCCACCACGCTAGTCATCCAGTCAACATGGGAAAATTCAGAATATACTTTAGTGGGTCTACTCGAGACACTAGCTGTACCTCATGGTGCTGCAGGTAATGTCGCAACTTCTGCATAGAAAATACAAGCGCAAGGCAGCTCTTTTCTATGACAGAGTATCTATCTTCCATATCAAGGAGCATTTGGCTGAGGTAGTAGAGGTTTTTCTTTATCCCTTCATTGTTCTTATGGGAGATAAGGGTGATGAGAGACCATTCCAGGGTGGTGACACAGAGAATCATCGGCTTCTCGGAGATGGGTGGCATCAAGACCGGAGGCTGGAGAAAATATTGCTTGATTTCCTCAAAGATGGTCTGGAACTCCTCATCCCACTCATAAGTAGTTCCCTTATTCATGATCCGAGAAAAGGGATTACACTTTCCATCCAGATTTGAAATGAATCAGCGTATATAGGCTAAGTGTCCTTGGAGACCTTGAAGCTCCCGAATATTGCTCGGGGGAGGCATCTGGATGATGGACTTTATCTTCTACCGGTCAATATTTATGCCTCAGTACCAGACAAAAAAGCAAAGAAACTTCCTGGAAGTGACCCCGAAATCACACTTCAATGGTTTCATCTTCAGGTGGCTGGAATGGAGGAAACCGAACACTTTATAAAGGTCCTTGAGATGGTCCTGGTGATGGCGAGATTTAACCACTAGATCATCCACATAGCACTCCACCAGTGTTCCTAGGATTGGATTGAATATGTGATGCATGGCCCACTGATAGGTGGAACCGGCATTCTTCAGGATGAAGGTCAAAACCTGGTAACATAAAGTACCTTGGGGCACCCTAAAAGCAATGTACTCCTCATTATCGGGGGCCACCCAGATCTGATTATATCTAGAGTAACCATCCATGAAGGAGAGATCTTGGAACCCCATCGTAGCGTCAATCAAAAATTCTATCACTGGAAGGGGAAATCATCCTTTAGACAATGGCGGTTGAGATCTAGGAAGTCGATGCAGACTCTGATCTTCCCGTTCTTCTTCCGGACTGGTACGGTGTTGGCTAGCCACTTGGGGTATTGGATCTCCTTGATGAAGTTGGATATAATGAGTTTGTCAACTTCAGCCTCAACCATGGCACTGTGGGAAGGGTGTATTTTTCTGGGAGGCTTCTTGAACCTTCGATGATTCGCTGAAAAACCGAGGCGGTGGATAGCTACCTGAGGATCTAGTCCTGGAATCTCATCGTAACTCAAGGCAAATACATCACAATGATGCTTAAAGAATTCCATGTACCTCTGCTGCTCCTCGAGGGTCATAGCGGTATTGATCAATGTGGGTCTCAGATCGGTCTCTCTTTCGAGGTTCACCTATACCAACTCGTCGACCGTGGTTGAGACGCCTTCCTCAAAGGCAGGGAGAGCGTCCTCCATATCTTCTTCTCCACTTATGGAGGGATCCTCTATGGGGGAAGCTGCTTCTAAGCCACCAAACCCTGAGGGGAGGCTAGTACCAGCTTTTGCGGTAGTGGTTATTGCATCAGGAAACTCTGGAACTACCGAGACCATGGCTATGAAGGCTATCGACCTGATCCCTTCTGGTCTCCGGCCCAAGGGGCCACTCTTGATAATATTAAAGAAATAGTGGCACACCGTCTTGAGCCGGATTATTCCAGCTCGGTGAAACAGACAAGTGTGACGTACTGCTATTTCCATGAGCTGAACATCCCGATATCTGATAGGAGTGGGAGGCTCTAGGATCACTGAAGCCTAGTTCATATTAGAATACGAAGTGACCTTCCGATGCTTCCTGGATTTGGGAGCATGATTCCCCTCTGTCCTGGAAATGACAAAACATTGTCCCATATCGGGGGTCGTGGCCTACAACCGATGGATCGGGAAGACGTAGGCATCATTCAGGCCTGCCCAAGGGTCGGTCATAGTGGTGACAGGCTCAACTTCGCTTTCCTGGACATGTTTATCCTTACTTTTGTAATAATCAGCATCCAAGTAGTGGGCTTATCAAGAGGAGAAAGGAGATGCATCACCTTGGAGTACGCCTACTCGACCATTAACGGAGTACTTGAGGCATTGGTGATATGATGAGGGGACCACCACGTGTAGGTGGAGACATGGCCTTCCCATAAATTCATTATACGCGGTGTCCTAGGAGACGACCATGAACTTGGTGCTCACAATTAGGCCACTGAACTGGGTCATCAGACGGATCATGTCGACCAGTTTCTGCTCTGTCCTGTCATATCCTAGGATCCTTAAATCATATGGAGTCAGGTCATCCTTGGAGATCCCTAGCTTCCTCAGTGTCTGAGTCAAGATAAGGTTGATCCTGGAGCCAGTGTCAATGAGACAGCGGTGAACCTCCACGCCATTGAATTGGCCGGTGATATACAGCGAGCGGATGTGACTCTGCCTGAGAGAGCCTTCATCTTCTCCTGAGAATGAAATGATGGTCTGACATTCAACATCCTTAAATTTTTAAGCAAGGAAGGATTCTACAGCTGCAACCTCCGTCTCAAACTGGAGGGGGCTCCTTAAAGCCTCATCGAGTGCTTCACGCATATCTAGCGATAGGAGAAGGGCTTAAAGGATAGAATGCCTCACTGGGATGCTGGTGAGAAGATGGAGAACATAATACTTCCATACCAAGCATGAACTTCTGCTTACAGGAGGCCGCTCTGTGATTGGTGGCATGGCGGGTCCTGCCGGCCAGACTAGCGGCTGACTGGTACTGGGTATATCCTGATGCTCACTATTTGAAGCTTGGAGGGTAGCCGCTGGATGAGGTCTGGGCGACTGAGATCAGCCTGTAGTGGGGTGAAGCTGGTCGCGGTACGGCTTAAGTGGATCTTCTTAATCCAATAGCACAAAAGGTGTTGGAGGCAGAAGTGAGTCACCCATAGGGTCTGGCAGAAACATTCAAACTCCTCTGGGGTGAGCGATTCTAGTGTATCAAAATTCGACCCTACGACCGGCCAAAACTTCTCGAGTAAGTGTCTCATTGCAAAGATGTTCTAGAAGCTCCCCAGCTCAGATTCATGGTCTGGACCTTGATTGCCCCACTCGTCAACTAAGGATGGATGAGGAATAGGCAGCGTTGCCGAGGCAGGCCGCTGGGCTGGTGGGTTGGCTGGTGGAGAATACGGAGAGCGGGCTGATTGGCCGTTGAATCTTGGGTTGTCCTCTGAGGGTTGTAGCGACCTAGCCTCCATGTCACTATAGGATGAACCGGTGACCATGGATCCTGATGCAGCATCAGCGTCAGCCCAGGGTGTACTATGTCGCAGCTCTTCCACCATTGACCCCTAGAACATCTCTTCGCCGTCTCTAGATGAGGAAGAAGGCGCTTCCGGAGAGTCTGGTGGTGACTACAAGTTCAGTCCCTGGGGGTATGCCAAGTTCTCTTCCTCATGGATATACCTTCGGAAGGGGCATGGATCATATGGATCTTGCATTTGGGGAGTATGAGGCTGATGCGCCTCGTCCCTGCCCCAGCCCTTGACTCAGAGGACTGAGGTGAGGTTTCCAGTGCCGAGTCGTACTCTGCTTCAGAGCCTGAGAAGTGGACTAATCTGATTCTTTTCCGGACATTCCCAGAATTCCTCTTTCGGTGGCAGCGACCCGCCTTCCTACCCCTGGGTGGCTCCTCAGGACATGGCTGATTTCCGACATGGGGTCCTCTGGCTACACTAGTCTTGGAGTGAAGAGGGTTTCTACCCTAGAAATCCAGGGTGTGAGGAGCACCGGGACAGATGCCGAAAGGGACATGGGGAGGACCTCTGTGATGGATGTTGGTGAAGTGGGTTTGGCTTCCACCTCTTCGATTGCTCGGGTGAGGAGGACCTTCACTGACTGACACGGGGACATGGGGAGGACATCTATGTCGGCAAGTGACCGAACATGAAATGTCTCCATACACGTGGTCCACGGTGGGGGAAGTGACCTCGTACCTAGTGTGGTGAGCACAAGAGAGACCCCCACACGGAGTGTTTTCGTCACGGGGAAGCCCCTTACTTTGGATGAAGGTGGCACCAGGCATACCTTCAAGAAGAGGTTAGAAGTAGGGAGGGCCTGCACCTTCCATAATGGCGGCATAGAGTAGGCCTTCACACCAGATGGAACTGTTGTGGATTGGCCCGCAGCGGCCATTTCCTGTGCCGACGACTAGGAGAGTCGACCCAACCAACCGGTGGGGTGATTGGGTCCTCGATTCGGGTCGGGCATATAACTTCCCCTACTCAACGTGTGTGGGGAGTTGGGGATAGGAGTCAGCGGTGGCCCGGGCCACAGTGGTTGCTGATGTTGACGCCCTGAGGTGAGCGTCCTCTTCCGATATTTCCCGACGTTGGCATCGGGTTAGCTGGACTGGATCTGGTGGTGCAAGCGCGTGGATTACCTGCTCCATGGCTCGGGGAACCGGGTAGCAGTGATGACGTGGCCTGGTGGGGAGCCTCGCCGAGATCCCTTGAAGCGGGACTCCGATTGGTCCAATTCGGACATCCCCTACCTCGTCGGCGTAGGGAAGGGAGTTGTCAAGGCATTCTGGAGACAAGCTCCCAAAACGATTGAATGTTGGGGTGGGGAGAAGTGGCTCCCTGCGCGGCCCTCGGGGGCAGTGTCGACGATGAGTCGCAGCGGCCTCAAGATCCAAACGGGCCATATCTCTAGTGGAAATGACCCCCTATTCCTCATACCTTCATAAAAGGTCATTAATTACTCTTCACTGGATAATCTATGATTGGGAGAGGGGCATGGGCTCCCAGTAGTCGTGGAGATTGAATCCATCGTGGAAAAGGCAGAACCGCGCGAGGTAGCCACGTCGATATTTCCCCTACCCCTGCACCAGTGGGCAGGTGAACGAGCTATGGGTGCAACAACTTGATTCCTGAAAACAGGGAGATGAACTCATTAATACTACTAGGAAATGAAATTGACAACCAGTGCCCCAGCACCATTCCATCTTCTATGGTCAACAAGAGGGGTCCATGCTGACAACGTCGCATAACGGAATGCTCAACGTCCTGACTGTCCCAACTTCTAGCGAATTTCACGTCAGGCCTATTTGGTGAGACTTGATACTAGATGACGGGGTCAGATGACATGATTATCCACTGATTCCTCAAACGCTACTAGCCTCCATGCTTAGGAGAATCCATTCATGTTGGTTTCACCATTTTCTGTTTCCGATGCTTTCACCGAGGCGCGCACATCTTTCATGCAGAGAACGTGCTGTTATTAGCCCGCATTCCCGCTTTTCAAAGGCGGGCGACATCTGCTTCTTATTCAGGGGTGTCTGCTCCTTGATTGAAACGAGATGATGGGATGTCATTTCTTCCTTTCGTGGATTCCTCCTCAGAACTCATCACATAGTCCGGGTCTCCCTCATAGATTTAAGATGTAGTTCATGAAACTCTTCTCGACACCATATCTTCATGGACACCAGTTAATTACGCCGCTTCTGTGAGGACCTTCCAAGGATTCCGATCAGGGCAGTAACCTTTGGTTAGGATAGTAGTCACGTTGGGGCATCACTGGTGTGTCTTGATGCGGGGGATTGGCATGTCTGTCTTCTGTCCCTTATTATAGGGCTTCTCAAGGGCATAGAAGCCCGAGGCATCCCACATCGAACACAGGGAATTGTATGCCATTGGCATGTATCTGAGGTTTTCCTCAGCTTTCCATGTTTAACACAGGGTATTCCACAAGTTTAACGTCCAACGGAGACTGATCGGACTCATCAGAACACTAGCTAGAGTGGATCAGATTGAAGAACCCCATGAATGGAACACCGACGTTGGGGCCAACACGTGGGTGGCTTTCCGAATGTTGTGGAGGGTAATGAGGAATGAAGTGGCATGATCCCACCGGGATGTGGCGGCCCAGGAAAGAATCAGGATGGACGATGGCTCTGGGCTTGAGTATCGAAGGGAATTCCTACATATCCACGTGGTGGGGAATCAAAGGCCGCGTAGTTCGGTGAGACGATGAGACACCTTAAGAGGTGAATCGTGGGAATAGATGCATGGATGGGACCCAGAGGAAGTGGAACCTCCAGGTTAGGGTATGAGCTTCCCGAAACACATGGGCTCAAGGGAGAGGTTAGGATGAGACATGGGTGTTGGGCTTGAACCTCGTGAAGGTTTCCTACATATCCCCATGGTGGGGAATCAAAGACTACGTAGTTCAGATGAAGAATATAGTTTAACGTCTTGTAGGATGGGTATGGGGATTATACTCTGAGGTGGCCCATGGTGCTGGTGAACTGACCTGAATGGGGTTGGAATGAATGGGTGGTGGGCTTGAACCTTGTGAAGGCTTCCTACGTACCATGCCTTAGCACGGATCAATCCCCCGTAGTTCGGGAGGATTGGGTCTTACACTCGGAGGCGGCCCAAGGTGGTGGGGCTTGAACCTCGTGGAGTATTTCTACATACCATGCCTTCGCACGGATCACAAAGTATCTATATTTCGGGTGGATTGGGGCTTACACTCTAAGTCAGCCCAGAGTGGTGGGGATTGAACCTCGTTGAGGCTTCCTATGTAACATGCCTTAGCACGGATCAATGTCCCCGTAGTTCGGGGGGGATTGGGTCTTACACTCTGAGGCGGCCCTAGGTGGTGGGGATTGAACCTCGTGGAGGCTTCCTACGTACCATGCCTTAGGACGGATCAAAGTCCCTGTAGTTCGGGTGTATTGGGGATTACACTCTGAGGTGGCCCCAGGTGGTGGGGCTTGAACCTCGTGGGCTTCCTACGTACCATGCCTTAGGATAGATCAAATTCCCCGTAGTTCGGGTGTAAAGTTTAACTCCATGCATGACGATGGTGCTTGACAGTTTAACGTCCTACAGGTCGGACGAGGGAATTTGGGGCTTACGCTCTAAAGAATCTCAAGGTGTGTCACAGTCAGTTCTCACTCTAAGCTCACGAGAGTCATGCTTGGTGTGGGAAACAAGAGGCAGCAGAGACCTGACGATCACGTTGTGAAGGGTGCGTTCGTATGAAATGAAGAGGGGTTTACGCGTTGAGCATCCCATGGTGACAGGACTTACTCCAGGATGGAGTCCTGAGGGTGAAAAAGCACAGTGGAAGAGGGATTTTGGATGGAAGAAAGGAGGAGCCCCACTCCCTTTTGTTCCCTCCATTGGCCTTGGCACCGAGGAAGTGATGAGGAGCAAGGATGCTACCTCCTGCAAGAAAATATAGGGGCTTACACAAAGGTGGATGCCCTTCCCCGTGGACAAATTCCACCCCGACAAGGAGGATATCACCCCCTATAAGGGATGATCCCATTGCCGTGGAGACGAGTTGGCGTGGAGAATGTCTGATGCGGGGGGACCCTACGTTCGAGGCATGGGGTTAGGTCATAGTTTAACATCATGTGTTGGGGATGTGTTGCTGGGCAGTTTAACATCCTGTAGCTCAGATGAGGTGGGTTCGCTCCGCACCCCTAGGACTTACATAACCGGTACCCTTTGCCCCTTGTGGGTGGGAAGGCATCAGCAAGGCCATGGTGAGGGGGTGTCGCTGAGAAAACCATTGAGGGGTCCATGTTAGCATGGCTATGAGAAGAATCAATAGTCGTTAGCGTACCTATGCGAAGAAGCATGAGGAGAAGCAATGCAACAGGAAGAATTGTCCAAGAGACTTTGAAGTTACTTCGTACAGGCCTAGAAGGTTGTATGGGAAAACCATGTATGATGCGGATGCCCGGGCTGCACAAGACACCTTCGAATGGCACCTGGAAGAAGGGCATCGGGCGCTCGTGAAAGGGGGAGCCTGGGGAGCACCAAGGTGAAGGGCCACGGGGGATTACGTGCAACCCTTGAGGTTTGCGCGAAATAAAGGATCCCAGTGCGAAAAGCCTCTGGACGGTGCGAAATTGGGGGGTTGAGGTTTTTCACACATCTAGGAGGATTGCGCAACAGGTGTATGAATTACGCGTAGGCGGCAAAGGCCGCGTGTAAGGACATGGGTTGTGCGCAAAGGGCAGGGATTGTGCGCAATTGGTCGGGCTGCACGCAATGGAAGGAATTGCGTGCAAGGGGCAGACCCCGAAGGGATTGGAATTCAGTCTAAGCCAAAGGGGATATTGCACGAAGGCAAACCCCGGGGCGACTGGGCGCGAAAATAACCATACCTGAAGTACATATTGCATGCACACGGAATGCCGATTACGTGCACAAGAGCCGGTTCAGATTCTTCTACCCCGAAAAGGAAGGGGGTCTCCTTCTATTTATAGGCATCCGACAGCGCAGAATTCAGGGCTGCGTGAAAAAAAAATTGTGTGACGGATGTGGCGGCATGAAATATCAACTATGTGGGGCACGGGCGCAAAATTATTTCAAGGAAGCGTCGGGGACTCTTCATGAATCCCGGTACTTTCTGTTCAGCACATATTTTTTTGCGCACTTCACCCTTCTTTTCGCACATCACCTCCAGGCCCTCCAGGCTGGGTCTCCAGGTCCGTATATGACTTCGCTTTGTCATTTCGAAACTTCCTTCAACACTTAAGCACTTTTCGGCGTCTACAGGTATTTTACTATTCATAAGGGTATTCTACTATTCATATGAGTATGTTACTATACATAAATAACTAAGTTTATTATATCTGACTCTAAATATCTTACTAAATGCAACCATGTAAGTCAAATTTTCAAAATTTAAATCACATAGGTGGAAATATTATGTTTATCGGCTAGGTTATAACAATGTAGTGTTTTGTAGAGCCTAAATGTTTCATGGATTCAATATTAAATTTATTTTCAAAATATCTGGGTGTTACATTATCCCCTCCTTAAAAAACATTCGTCCTCGAAATTAGTAGAATGTTACCTCACAAAAAGATTTGGGTAGTTCTTCATCATAAGCTCCTTAGGCTCCCATGTTGGATCTTTGATTTTATGATTTTTCCAATGTATGTTTACCAGTCCAGACATCTGATTCCTCAAAACATGTTCTTTAGTGTCCAAAATCTGGATAGGCTCTTCACAATAAGATAGGTCAAGATCCAATACTATACCTTCAGAAGAGAGGACATGCATTGGGTCTAACATGTACTTTATCAGCAATGAGACATGGAACACATTGTGTACTATTAATAGGCTAGGTGGCATAACCAAATTATATGAAACTGCTCCAATTCACTTCAAAAGGGCCTATGAACCTAGGGATCAATTTCTATCTCCTCCCAAATTATATAACACCCTTCTAGTGAGATAATTTTAAGAATACATGATCTCCCACTTGAAACTCCCAATCCTTCATTCGATTTTCTGCATATCTTTTTTATCATCTTTGAGCTACTTTGATATGGACTTGAGTTAACTTTACCTTCATTGTGGTTTCCTCTACAAGATCTAGGACCATAAGCCTCCTTTCTCCAACTTCATCCCAACAAGTTTTTGTAATCTATTTCCGTAGAATTCTTCATATGGTTCCATTTGAATACTTCAGTGGAAACTATTATTGTAGGAAAATTACACTAAACTAGAATATTTCTCCCACATACCTTTAAAGTCGAGTGAACATGATCTCAACATGTCCTCTAAGGTTTTAATCATCCTTTCTGATTGCCTATCAGTTTGTGAGTGATAAGAAGTACTCAATTGAAGCTATGTATCCAAAGACTTCTGATGCATTTCCTAGAATTTTGATATAAATCATGGATAATGATCAGAAACAATTTAGGGAGGTGCTCCATGAAGTCTCACAACTTCTTCGATATAGAGTCGTGCTAGGTGCCTTAGTGGAAAATCCTCCCTTATAATGAGTAAGTGTTCATATTTTGTAAGTCAATCAACAACTACCCATATTGCATCATTATTCCTTAGAGTTTTGGGTAATTATATGACAAAATCCATGGTGACTTCATCCCATTTCCATGTAGGAACAGGTAGATGTTTTATGACTCCTCTAGGATGTTTTCATTCGGCCTTTACTTGTTGACAGAATAGACATCATGATATATAATCAACAATTTTCCGCTTCATGTTCTCTCACCAGAAATGTTCCTTCAAATCTATATACATTCTAGTGCTCCCATGATGTATTGAGAAATTCGAGAAATGAGAATCATCCAATAACTCCCCTTTCAGATCAGGTATAGAGGGAACACATATCCTCTTCCCAAATTTCAGAATTCCATCTTCACACACGAAGTCAATTGAATTCAGTCAACTTCCTATATTTCGTAGCATTAATTTTTCTTTGAAGATTCTCATCATCAGAGTGTGATGATTTAATTCATTCCTATAATTATGGTTGAGAAACCATTTTAGAATGTAGTGATGTTTCACCTTATTTGATAATTCCGAAATTCATCCTTACTAGATCCATGCACAAAGGATCCTTGTCAATCTTCATTTTGTTGAGAACTCCATGATCCTTCCTACTCAATGCATTATCTACCTTATTTTCCTTTCTTGGGTGGTAGTATATGAAACAATCATAGTCTTTGAGTAGTTAGATCCATTTCCTTTGCCCCATGTTGAGTAATTTCTATGAGAAGATAAAGATCCGACTTTTGTGATCTGTATATATCTCACATTTTTCACCATAGAGATAATGTATCCATATCTTTAGAGAAATTATTAAGGCTACGAACTCAAGGTCATGACTAGGATAGTATTGTTCATGGATTTTAACTTCCTTGATAAATAGACAATAAATCTATCATTATGCATAAGGACACAACCAAGTCCTTTCTTTGATGAATCCCTATAGATCAGAAACCCATAATTCTTTGATGGTAGAGTTAGGATTAGAGAATTCACTAATCTCCCCTCCAATTACTCAAAACATTCCTCACATTATTTTTTCCATATGAACTTAACACCTTTACATGTGAACTTGGTCATTGGGTTGGCTAAATGGGAGAAGTTATGAACGAAATGCCAATAATTACATGCTAAACCAATAAATCTACGTACCTCAATTATGTTTATTGGAGTAGGACATTCATGAAAAACCTTTTTCTTCACAAGATCAATAGATATTCCATCGTTAGATATGGTGTGTCCAATAAAGGAAACTGATTGAAGCTAAAATTCACTCTTGATAAACTTAACATATAATTCACATCTTCTAAGAGTCTTCCAAATAGTGCGCATGTAATTTAAAGGATCTTCATAGAATTTAGAGTAAACCAAGATATTCTAAATAAATACCACCACAAATTCATCAAGATATCCCTTGAAAATTATATTTATTAGAAACCAGAAGATAGAAGGTGCATTAGTCAGTCCAAAAGGAATTAATGTAAACTCATAATTCCCATACCTAGTTTGAAATGATGTCTTTGGAATATCTTGCTTACTCTCATGCAACTGATGATATCCAGATCAAAGATAAATCTTCAAAAAATATCGGGCTTCATGAAGTTGATCAAATAAATCATCAATGCGAGGTAGGGGATATTTTTTATTTATTATTATAGCATTGATCTCCCTATAGTCAATGCAGAACCTCATAGATCCATGTTTATTCTTAACAAAAAGAACAGGGGATCCCTAATGAGAAACACTAGGGAGAATAAATACTTTATCACTCAATTCCTATAGTTATTTCTTCAGTTCCACTATTTCCATAGTTCACATTCTATAAGGGGTCTTGTATATGGGCTTTTAATCAAGAATTAAGTCAATCAAAAACTCAATTTCCCACTCTGGAGGATATTTAGGTAAATCCTCAAGAAACACAGCAATGTATTCTTGAACAATAGGTAAGTCCACTATTTGAACATTCCTTTACTCACCCATAGTTATTAAACTCCCTTCCTCCCCAATAATTTAATCCAGTAGAGCTATTGGGGGTGGATCTAGATGAGAATTTGATGGTGATGTTTCTTCTCTAAAGATAAGAGATTTCACATCATCCTAAAAAATTGTAACCTCCTCCTTCTAGAAATAAATTTTTGCATCATGGTCTAAAATCCAATCCATAACGAGGATTATATCAATGCAAATCATGGGTATGATAATAAAATCAGTAGATAAATCACATTTATATTCCACAATGTGGACTGCCTGACACAACTTTTTTGCAATGATACTTCACATGGGAGTTTTTACTGAAAAATACCTTATTAAATCAAATTGTAAATATCTAATTTTCTTGGAAAAATGGGAAGATATAAAAGAGTGTGATAATATAGATTCTAATTAAGAATCGACTTACTTTGAGGAAACAATTAAAGTACCAACCACCACGTCATTAGGAACTTGAATATCATCAGTTGTGATCACATAAACTTGTCCCTGCTCCCTTGGCCTTTTTTGAGGTACATTTCCTTGAAAATTTATAAAACCATTATCATAGTGTCCCATATCATTACAATTATAGCATTGAATGTTAATAGATTCTTTATTACCCATACAAACACCATCATGATGGTCTTTCTCTATACACTTGTAGCACACCCCTTTTCCTTTTATGTATGCACCAGGGTGTTTCCTTCCACAACTATCACTGGGTATAAAGTCAAAACTTCCATTATTCCCTATTTTCTTATTTTCTTTTCAAGAGTTTTCAGCAACCCTCTTCTACTCTTGATTTCGTTTAAAATTCATAATACATAGAGAACTCCTTTTCCATCTTGATAGTTCATGAGACTATATCTTCGTATGATGAGAAATTTTTGCAGGCCAGCACCCACCAGAGGAATGGATTTAGGCCAGTAAAGAATCGATCAATATTTCTACTTGGATTAAATATATAGTCCACAACATTTCTTTCTAACCTTGTGAAGCTAGATTTATACTTTGCAATATTCTCATCATCATTTCGCCTCAAATTCAAAAACTACCTTTCCATATCTGCCCGTTGTTCATGAGGAAAGTATTTCTCTAACAAAACATATTTAAATTCACTAAATTCAATGTTTTCAATCTCTTCCTCATTCTTTGTGTTTTGAATTAGTGACCACCATTGATCAACATCCCCCGACAGATGATAAACTACCACATGAACCTTCTCCCTTTCGTTACTTCCCAAGGAGAGAAATATCTTCTCTATGGAACTTATCCACTGCTCCGCTACAAAATGGTTTTTTTGTCCCACTAAATGATGGATTCTATTGTCACATAAAAAGAACTAACATAGATCCCCCATGTTGTGGATCTGGATGCTCCATATGGGTAAGGTTATTTTTCATAACCTGAGTAAGTTATCCTAGTATAGTAATAAGTTTCTCCACACTAGTCGTAGCTCAAGATCCAAAATCATTATCTTTCACTGGAGGTAAATACCTAATTGGGATGCACACATTCTCATGGTTTCCATTCCTTAAACTAGGCCACATTTCTAAAAAAATTCATACACTAGATTAGGTTAGACTCATAATGTATAATTTTAACTTCGTAAAATATTTGGCATAAATTGAAATCCTATGCATGGCTAATCCCAAAATCATAAAAATGGTTTCTTTAAGGAAAAATTTACATTTAAATCCTTTATAGTGGGTTATAAAGAAAATTTGTATTATTATAAGCATTTATTCCATTAGTTTCAAACTAGGAGTGTAGTAAGGACCATTGTCCTATACCAGGATACCCTAGGTTAAGCCTGAAACTCTTTGTTATATTTTTCACTCCTAGGTACATTTGTGCCCGAACCACATCCACTTGTAGTATCTAGACATGGATTTATTCTCTAAAACGATCCACATAATATATTCCTTACCAAAATACTATGATTGTATTCAATTTTTATCCTCATAGACTATCTTAAGGATTTGTTCCCTAATCTTCATTTTCTAAATCTAGTTTTGAAGTTTTATACTAAACTTCCACTAATACCAACTGTAAAGACCTGACCCCAGTCACCCAGAGTTGGTGACTTATTACATTACATTGACATGATTTCAAGAAATTAATATCCCAAAGGAATAAATAGTTTAGTATATTTGGAAATCCAAATACATACCTAAGTTCAACATTATAACTTGAAATTAAAAACAGCAAATAAGTACCATTGGAAACACCCACCACTCAAAGTTTATCCCTGAAAGTCAATCATAATATACATGTTCATGTCTTGGGAAAATAAAACATAAGAAGGGGTGAGCTCAGATGCTCATTAATGGTAAACATTACAGTGGAAGATAACATAAACATTAGGCATAGTGAATAATTGAAAACACATGCCTTTAAAAATAAACATGATCATAATATGGTACGATTAACATCTGATTAAATATTTCAATAATAAAACATAATCATGGGTATTCTACTAGTTTAATAACTTCATGAACTATAAATTTATAGATTCATAATGATGGAAATTTATATGTCTGACTTTCTGGAACATACAATCAAGGCCTCGACCAAGACATCTAAAAATGGTTAAGGCCTCAGAAAAAACCATATCTAAAAATGGGCAACTCCTCAGCCAAGTCCATATCTATTTTTCTAATGAGACCTACCGATGCATCGAGGGGATATAGAAGGCCCCACATGTCACATAATAAGTCCAATGAATTCCTCATATTAGTTTTGATAAACATATACAACATATACATTCATGTTGAAACTAACATATGAAAAGTAAATAAGTTTCCCCGAACATTACGCATATACACTAACCATTCACAGTAAATTGGTGAATGGTTTTAAGATATAAAATCCATATTCAAACTAATCATAAACCATATGGTACATGATATCATAAATATTAATCCCAGAAATACATAATAATCAATAGGAGTGTTGAATCTGATGAAGATGCTCTTATAAAATCATCGAGTAATTATTGAGATAAATACTCTTTTATTTTGAAAAGAAGAGTTATTTTGGAAAAGTATTTGAATAAAACCAGGACTAAAATAAGATATTATTTAAATAATAAAATGATCGAATTTATAAAGATAACGGTTGCTAAAAATAGATTATAGAGTTCCCTTGAAAATAATCAAGAATTTGAGAAATACCCATGAATCGAGGTTGTATTTCAGAAATAATTTTAATAGATCCTTTTAAAATGTGTAACTTCTCATAAAATAATGAAGTATTTTGGTTGGTAAAAATATATAGAACACTCACACAAAATTTTTTAGGAGTACACAATAATACATAATAATTTCATTGAGGTAATTAGACAATAAAGGTAACCCGAATGAAAAATGGAGGTTTTGGTGGAAAAGCCTTACCTTAAGTCTGAAGGTGTTCCTCAATTGATATTAATGACCTGAATAATATAATTTAGGTTCATAAATTAATGAGTCCATAACCTCCTCTATATGTAACTTATTTATTATAACATTATTAGGTCCACTCATGGCCTTTTGATGGGTTAAGAGATTCAATTTCACTATTTGGGAGCATTTTCTTCCTTGGTTTTCAAGATCATTATAATTATATTAATGTACGGATAAACAATTAGAATGAGAATGGTTTTCCAGATTAGAAGATTTAAGTTATTATTGAACAAACAGAATATTTCATGGTTATAAAATTTGTTTTGGTTATTGGGAGTGAAGATGAATCATTATAAAAAACTTTAATGCCAATTGTTTGGGTTCATTGGCAGTTTTGGATTACAATAAACTCATTTTGATTTATAAATTTATATCATGTGTACAATGTTGAAGTAGAGGGTTCCCAAGACACAAATATTTAGTGATTTTGATTACCATATTGTGTATACAGTTAGCTATACATGATTTGATCTTACCATTAAAGTGTAGACTTTTCAGCAACCACTATTGAAATGTTAATGTCCAGAGATTAACTGTTGTATCAAAAGTTTATAGCAGCTCCCGAGATATAATGAGACCCTATAGATACTATGAAATTAATCTTAAATATATGTTCTATGGTCAAGATACATATTATTAATCAGACATAGTAGATGTTTTACTATTCGGTGCTGGGGGCTCATATGCATTGAGACTTCTTCTCATGAAGTTTTCACTTGGTGATCTTAAGTACTGAGATCCTGAGGAAAGAACTGTCAATAGGAACACCACATGTTGTGGGTGTCATTGCATTTTCATATCTATGATTATGTGTAATGTTCTCCTGACTTGAGATCATTGCCAGGGTATGTCATTTAATCATGTAATTTGAGGCAAGAGGAAAACCATGACGTTGAAATCGTGGTGAGGTAGTTTTTGTTGGGTGCGTCATTGATGTCATGACATCGGTTGAATGGTCATGAAATGATTTGTTTCTCACACGTTATGGAAGTAATATATCTCAGGCCATGTTGATAAAGATGAAAGTACCTTCATAAGACCATGTCCATGGAAGTTGGGGATAAATCCATTCTGTTGGATCAACAAACAATAAAACAAGCAAAGGATGATGAAACATGTGCGCGTCCCACTTTATGAGATATTATTGGTAAAGAGATTATATTACAATGTGTGTGTTCATAGGATGGATGTCGCTGTTGTGACATTTATTATCTCTTTAGTGTCCATGATGTGTTGCTAGATCTCACTTTTGGCATGTTAATACTATTCACTACTATCAAGATAAGGGTCTAGAGGGTTACACACAATAGAATATTTGATAATATTCCCAATTTAGTTGAATAGGAGTTTTGGACATGGTGGGACCCACCATTGGGGTTCTGGATTTGTCCAAGGAGATACGATAACCAAGGAATAAATAAATTCATATTATTCTAGTTAAGAATAATGGGCATTGAATTTATTTTTTAAACATATTTACCTGTTTTATGTAAATACATGAAAAATATTATTTGAAAGAATATTAAAATATTCAAGGTTCATTAATATTTGTGGGAGTAAGAGCAGAGTTAATGGATTAATTATTGTCAAATAATATATTTAATATATTACAGGAAGGTGATAATAATAATGAATAATATTTATGACTGAGTTTAGTAGTCAAAATATTTTTTAATAGCGTGTTATGTATTCGGGTGGCTGGGAAGAGATACTGTATATTTTCTTAACACTATAAATATAAGAGGAGAGGATTTTCCATTTACTATTCACTATATCTCTCTCTCTCCTTCTCTCCCCCCAATATCCTTGAGAGAAAGAGTATCTGGATCCAAGGAGCTTGGATGGAGCCATCTCTCAGGCATCGCAAGCAGAGCGATGTGGTGAACGTCGGAGTGTCGAAGGAGTCCTCGTAGTTCCATGATAGCCCCCAAATTATGACGATCGGTGATGTCGTGGATTCCTTGAAGTGTGTGTGGATGATCTAGAGGAATTCAACTTCGGATTCTTCGAGCATTGATCGCCAACAATGAACAAACATTATGCATGATTTCATATCTAAAGCAGGTATTTTACAGTTTTTATTTTGTGCTTAAAACTCTTTGCGCCTGATCCTCGTCATAGACCAGGCAGTTGTTCGCCGATATCGACGGGATTACGTCGATTGTCGGTGAAAAATTATAAAAACCCACATGTTTGGGGCTTCCGCTGTGTGTCCAGTTCCTGCAAGTTGTATCAGAGCGATGAATGTTTATTTTAAGCCAATGAAATAATTAAATTTGCATTAAAATAGAAAGAGGGGGTCAATATGGTTCCAACACCACAGACTGAATCAGATTCAGACATCGAATGACCAGTCTGCAGTCATCCGAAGTTTTGAATTCCGTTTCGCGACTGAATTCCGGTGATGTTTTGTATTTTGAAATTCCGTGGTCGAAATAATCAGTGCAAAAACATTATAGAATTGATACTATTTTCTTAAAAGTAATTATATTATTATTATAATAATAAAATTATTTGATTTTATAATAATAATAATATTAATTTTATTTTGATAATAATACTAATTATTTTATAATGATATTATTATTAATATATTATTATTATTTTTTATCCAATCCTAAAGTATAGGCTTTGTGAATTAAAAAAATTAAGAGGGGGAGACCTTCTTTGCATGTCTCTAACAACAAGGGGGGTGAAAAGTAGGTCTTGGAAGACCAAAAAGAAACGGAGGGGGTCTTGGTTAAAAAAGGATAAGGGCTTGGGGGTGCCGAGCGGCCCCCATGTTCACATGTGGCGGCCCTGCAGGGCCGCGTCCTCCCCGCCACGCTGCAGTGGAAGCGTGCCGCCGTCGACTAAACGGGTGCGCCTTGGCGCACCCCTGACTCCCGAAGCCACCTCCTATCAGGCCTGCTCCCCGCGGCCCAACATGCCTCCCTGCACAACCTCCCTCTGCCCGCAGCGGCACATCCCCCATCGCCCGCACCAGGTCGACGCACTGGCCAGCACCCATACTATTTCCCGGAACCTCATCTTGAGCATCTCCTTGTATGCGAATGGTTGGAGAATCTCTTAAGGCGCAGACCACCAAGGCTAAAATCAAAATCAATTTCCAAAAACCATCATTGTCTCCCTTCCATCCAAATCAGAGTCATGAGAAATCAAACATAGACCAAAAAAACACATGATGCCATCAAAAAATGACAAAATGCATAGATGGTGAGAAAAATTCAGGGAAAATTACTAGGCTCGCAAAAGCCGAAGAACCATAAAATCAACACCAAACCACAGATTTAGCAAACACTATCTCATGGACTGAACCAATACATCCAAAACCATAAATGACATCACAGCAAGAAGAACATACCCAAATAGCAACTAGAAGAATCACAACATAAAGAATATGTAACCAAATGAAAAATCAAAGATCCAAGAAACATCACCACAAAATTGGCCTCCCAAACGCCAACCACCGGAAGGAGGTTACGCCACAAATCAAACCAAGCCAACACTAGATCCTTTCGCCACAAAAAATACCACCGGAGAAGACCCCAACAAACCCTCAAAACACTCAATCCACTGAAGATCATGTCAATGACCCTCAAACGCCAAATAACTGACCATAGGATGACGTCACACCGAAAAAAAAAACAGATCGAACCCATGAATACTCTGATGGAGTGAGCCGACGAACAAAGTGTCCTTCATTGAAAACCATTCTTATGCTCGTGGATGATGAGCTGATAGCGCTGCAGAAGCCCATAGATCGAAATCAAAATTTCCACAGAAGGAGGATCATTCCATGAACTCTTCATAGAGAGTCAGAGAAGGATCTATAGAAAATCCACCACGTGGGATATGAGGCGATGATAAGGGAAAGCCTACCGTCGCAAGCCCCTTATGGGATCATCCAATCACCTAATAATGAGATTTTAATACTCAACAAATAGAAATTAATATATGTAGTCTAGAAGTGAAATAATCAAACACCCATCCTTCAATTATTTATAGGTTAAAACAAATAAATAATAATAACACGAAATAAGTATGAACTATTCTTGTTCTATAGAAAAAACATTTAGGATGAGAGTTTACTCCACCTTAGACTTATCTTTTCTTCCTAACTAATCATGGGAATAATTATTTAAACTTATCATCCAATTTTGAGCCTCAAATTTTTTCTTTTCTTATTTATTCCTTGTAAATTATTCTTTATAAGAATTTAATTTCTCTAACCAAGTTACCAATGTACCCCATCTACACTGTCTTACATCATCCTTTTTAATTGCTCTTCCTGGGCAGGCAGGATTTTCATTCAATCCTTGTCATACCAATCTACTCACATATTTCACATATGTTTGTATATGTTTTAATACACTATTATTAGATGACTCATTATCCTTCAATTTAAATCCTTTATCCTCATCACTCATTTTTTATTCCTCTACTTGTATTTCCATAGTAAATTTGTTTGGCTAAACAATCAAGAACTCTTCCACATCATTCTTCCATTTATTAGGATTATCGATTTCCTTATTGATCGACTTAGTAGTACATTAATTACCTTTATAATTATATGAAACATGTATAGTGAGTCAATTCATATACACCTAAACTTTATTATCATATTTTCCACACCTTCCAAACACCACTCCCTTGTTTTTAAATTAGTTCTGAGTGGATAGATTTTGTGTATTTACTATAATTTTTTTTATCCTTTTTGAATTAGATCTGATTTTTCTAAAAATAAATCCCTTAGTTCTTATCTCATACCTATTAATAAATTTTTTTAGAAAAACTAATAGGCTTTGTTTCAATACCTTCTATAATAATAACAATAGCAACATCCTTTTAGATTGGATCATCCATTTTGATAAGAAATCTTACCAGAATTATTGTATTATAATTTTAATGAAAGAAAACCATACCTTGCTTATAATAAAGGATAATTCATGTCATAAAATCTTTCTCTGATGGGTAATAGTATTTTTAATGACACTTATAAGTTGAAATAGGTTCTTCCTTGTCTTTTTCACCTTCAATGTTAGGGATAAAATAATTATAATGGGACAGTTTATGTGTAAATTTTTCTTTCCTATTGGTACTAATATTCTCACAGTATTATAAAGATTAGTATTTAATCTCATCAGACCTATTGAAGTATTCACCAAATTTGTTCATTTCCTTTTGAACAATAATTCCTTTGATTTTGTCTCTCCTGGTTCTTCTTCCCTTATAGCCAATTCTCCTCAAAGTCATTAATAATATATTTTTTATGTTATTTGAGATTATGATTCTTGATCTTATAAAAATATAATAATTTCTTCTTTATAACCCCATCACTTCCTCCATCCTTCTTGTTTTTCTCCTTCAATTAGTTCCATTTTTATTTCTTGATTTATATAATATGCTCAAGGAAAGATGTCACCATTCCTCTCATATTCAACTCAATCTTAGTGATTTCCTCCCCATAATCATCACTACATGATGAATCAAATCCATTATAAACATGAGAAAATAAAATTAATACAATACATGAGTTTTTTGATGAGTCATTTTTGTCTTTATTTATCATAAAATTTAATTTTTTATTGAAATTATTCACCTTATCCTTTTTCTATTTTTTTATCTTCTCATCTTCCTTATCTGATTTTGATTCTTCAACCATTTTATTTGGATAATATTTTGATATATGATTTATTTTAACACAATTAAATTATTTGATAGTTGAATATCTTTTCCATTCCATTTAACCAGATTTAATCAATTTTTTAGAAGATCAATAGTTTGGTTGATGTTTTCATCACCCCAGAATCTAAATCATCTGATTTAGTAACATATTCTACTCTAGAATTTCTTTTTCTCATGGTTTTGAAGGTCATCTCATTATTTAACTATTTTTTAATGGATGGTGATTTTCATATCTCATATTCTATGAGAATATTGTGATGTTAATGTTAGGGATTATTTTTTCATTCATCTAAATCAGATATCTTAAAATCAAATTTTCTTCAAGACATTTGTCATTATCTTTCTAAAAATGATATAATGACCCATATTTTCACCAAATCCCCCAATGTTGTAGAAAATTTCATTAAAAAAATGAAATATTTATCTATATTCTCATAAATATAAATTTTAATATACTCGTGTTTACACACACATACATGTAGCTCGATTTATGTCACCATGAAATTGCCTTCATATAAACTTCTTAGTTTATCTCATATCTCTATTGTTGTTTAAATACCCATTACCTCTATGTAGACCTCTTTTTAAAGGGATATCAAGTTCAAATTTTGGTCATTTCTATCTAAATAAGTATTTATGTTATTATCTTGAGTTATAAAAACACCTTTAATAGTGGGTGGAAAACCCACAACTACAACATCTCTAACTTCTAGAAATAGTGAAAGGAGGGGGGTGGCATCATATTATTATAACTATGGTAGTTTATTCCATTGAATATAGGAATTCATTAACTATTTATAGAATTTATATTCTCCATTTCTATCTAAATTCTTTTGAATATTTAGAGGGAACCTTTCTTTTATAAAGATTTTACGTTCAAGGTCCAATTAGTTTTCATTGAGGGGTGTGTGTGTGGGGGGGGGGGGGGTGAATCAGTGAGATTCTATTTTAATGAATTATCTTATTTATACCTCTTGAACATGTTAAGTTTCTTGATCCTATAAATGTTTTCTCATAGCCTACCTTTATGTGTAGTATTGATATGAATAAATAAAACACATAGTATTTACAACACAGTGTCCACTATACTATACAAGGATTCTATATTCCACTAGAAGATATAATAACACATTGAAAAAAGAACCAAGAACGAAATACCTATGAATATTGGTCTTATTTTTAACCTCTAGATGCTGGTCACCCTTTATGAGTAAATGGATCAGTATGTCTGTATGTGTATTCAATCATAAACTTTTGTAGTAGTGATGTATTTGAGACTCCATCTAGATCATGAGTGATCTGGATATTCCCTAGCTTCAATGAAGACTTGGGTGTACAATATATCTCATTATTATTCAATGGATCCAAAATATTACTCTCTCTACCCTCAATAAAATAGAGTACCAGGATCTTTGAAATTTCAAAAAGTTTATATGAGTTTTCAATAGAGTTCTCATAATTTATTCCTTTGCAACATATATAAATTTATAGTCCCATAGGTTAATACCACATAAATATTATTCCTAATATTTAAAACATATAAACTTTATGATATTTTTAATGTGTGATCTTACATTTTAAATTGGTCAACAGATTCCTGATTTATTCCTCATTTAAACTCATTTACCCTATTTCATGTTTCCTCATAATGACTCTGTCCATTTCATGGAGATATTTAAATTCTAGAAGACCTAGAATTTATGATTTCAATAATATCTAAATATTATCATACCAAAATCTAGAAAAATATCATAACATCAATATTTAATTTTTAATACATCACATTTATAGGAACATGTTACATGATGACAAAAATTCCCATAATATTCTCACCACATACTGGTGTTCAAATCTCTTCATAGAAACTAACATCTCGTTCTTTTCTATTTCCACGATAATAACATGCATTTAATATGAATAAATCTATGTATGTATACTTGAAATTTTGGATTCCTTCATTATTCAATAACCTTAAAGTATCATGATAAACATCATGATAATTATTATCATTTGAGAACATCATACATGTCATTATCTTAGTAACTTTAATTTGAATATATAACTTATAGGAATCTCATATTAACAATACAAAACTTTATGTATTAACCATATGCCTCTCATATCATAGAGAAACTGTATGTAAATGAACACATGAACAAGTCTTGGTCCATAATGATGTATCAAACTAATAATGTAATTTGGTTTCACTACACACTAGGATCGAGTGAAAGATCAAACTATTATAGTATTTGTATCAACTGTAAGATAATGTCAGACATACTTCTCATTGATTGTTAATGTGGAAGGTGGATCAAAAAAGAATTGATTTTCAATGTGGTTAATATATAGACTATACCTCCCCCCCTAGATCAACCGTATGAACAATTTCTAGATTGATCACATGCCTTACTACCATCACAAAAACTCATCATTTACCCTTATTTTGATAGTGAAAACTTTATATAAACATTATAAAATATGTCATTCACCTTTATGTTTCACATTGGTATCTTAATTTACCTTTACGTGACTTTGGACTAACCATATGTATGTTGAAAAATCATTTATAAACCTTTACAAAATAAGGGTTTCACCTTTTGTATGCTATTTTATCTCACACATTAACAATATGTAGCCAGGGTATTTTTAGGATAACATTTCCATAAAAATTTCACTACACTTAATACCTTTATACAATTTGTGGAATGTTTTCCTTACCTTTATTAAACCCATTAAATTCACATCATTCCTTTATGAGACTAATGAAATACATGGATTAACTTTACACAAGTAAAAGAAATCATCTCAAAATCCTCTTAGACCTTCTAAAATAACTCATTCTTTTGATAATCAATCATAAGGCCTTACAACATCCATCAAATGTATAAAAAACATTTTAACAAATATTACTTTATTTTATATTAAGAATCATCACATCAATCAAAATGATTTTCTTGGGGAATTAATCTATAAAAAACCTCCAATCAACATCACTTCCATCACAAAACATATATTTTTTATTGATATCCAGTGAAACTAAAAACTTCTAGGAACAAAAATATGGCCTACCAAAATTTCTATGTGGTGAAAAAAATTTAAATATAAATCATTTCATAGATAAATATGTATATTTTATGACTACTTGAATTGATTAAATTTAAAAGGATTCACCACTTAATGACATATCATTTAATAAAATTCCTTAATAAATGAATGTAAACCATGATACTCATCCAATAATAGATTCCAGTAAAACTTTTAGTATCACCATCATCATTAACATACTTGACTTTATGATCAAACATAGTAAGGTTGATCTTAATGTAAATAATTTGTTAGATCAAAAAAATTCATAAATATAAATATTTATACAAGAAGAAAAATTCTAGTTATTAGAGTAATATTATCATGAATAAAAAGCTATTGAAATTGTTAAAAATGTTAATCTATATTCTTATAATAAGAATAATATTATTTAGTTGAGGTTAAAAAGTTATTAGATGAAAAATGACCTATGTAACTTTAGTCTCTACTGATATACTCAATGTGATTGGGTATTTTAATGACCTAGAGAGACTGGAGGTTTTCTTTTAAGGGTTGTTCTGGATATAAATTAATTAGTAAAATGTTTACACTAGTTTTAAAAACTATTGTGGTTAGATTAACTGGGCATGTAGTGTCCAAGATCGAGTGTTTTATCGATAATACAAGTGGTTAAATGTTTAAACCAGAATAAGAAAATGTAATTGGACTGTCCCATAATGTTTCTTGATATATATAGTAAAGATTATTAAAACCTAAAGGTAAAATAAGGAAAGTATGACTACGTTGTCCTATGATCAAATTGTCTTGGATACTAGAAAGAGTTTGGAAAACACCGAGAAATATAAATGTCTTGTATCAATGTTATATAAAAAATTTCATCAATTTTGAATGTAATATGACACCAAAATTGTTTATATGTTTTTTAAATATATAGGAGTTTAAAATAAAGGAAATAATTCAAAGAGAAAGTAGTTTTCATTAAATTGAAAAAGGAAGGGGTTATAGAATCATGGAATAGTTGTAAAGGAATCTGTCGAGCTTAGTTGGATCTAAATATTGGATATGTATTTTCATATTGTATTCTCTTACATGAAATGGGAAATAATTTATTAAGAATGAATTGTTTTGAACATAGTGGGATGAAATTTCAGTACACATGGTTTATGATTCATTATATTCCATAACATGATTGAAATTAAAATAAGGTTAAGAGTAGTTTCCTCTAGGATAAACGTGTTTATCTAGATTTTTGTTTAAAAATGATGGATTTTATCTGACCACCATCAATGGTTTAATTTAAAGAATAATTTTTACTTTTTATAATTATTATTTAAACACATAGAGTACTATATAAAATATGGATTAAATAATTTATTTTTCAAACATTCTTATTAATATAAAATAATATTTATTTCATAAAATAAAATAATTTTCTATATCTTAACATTATATGTTGAATAGAATATAGATTCAAAGAGGATAGTAGGAGTATCTTACCAATTTGAGAAGTTTAAGGTCACTAAATAAATGATTATATCATTAGAAATATGTTAATACCAATTAATTTGTTAACTGTTTTGGGTATATTTATAAGAGATTAATTTAAAGAGTTACATTAGAAAATAAAAATTTTGAAGTAAAAATATTTTATCAAAACAGTTCCCTTTTATAATGATGATGAACCTAAAAAAAGTTAAATGAAAAAAATAGAAGTTATTAACATCATAACATTGAATGCTATAATGTAATGAATTTTGAATACAATATCCAATACAAATATTTTATTCCTGAAGAACTAAAATTAAATTTTAAAATATCACAAGATTCATAAAAGAGAAATAATCTACTCCTCCTATATTTATTAAAACCAATTTTTTTGAACAAGCTATGATAATACCAAAAATTAATATAAATATATTAATCTCTAATATTAAAGAATAAAACCAAAGTTTTAACATAGATCATTCTTTAAATAAGTAACCCTATATCTCAAATAACCCCAATAACTAGAATATGAAATATGGTTCTAATTGCAAAGCACATCTCATTACCTTTGAATTAAAACTCAAAAAACATAATACTATTATTAAAAAATAATCCTTTATTTTAAATATAATGGATATATATATAATAACCCAATAAAAAATTTCCAAATATAACATTAATCACCTGAAAACCCAAAAATGTCAAAAATATTTTGATCCAAAAATATGTTTTTGAAAATAAAAATAACATTTATCCATCAAATAGTTTATGTAAAGATAAATTCATAGTTACCATTACTTCATGTAGGTCATCAGTACGTGTTTTTCCCTTATCTCCCTCGAGTTATGGGTTTAAGCCTCATAGACTTAAAAGAAACGATGAGTTGTCACCCAACTTGTGTGTTATCCTTTTTCAAAAATTATTGAAAAAATTATGTGATAATCATATTAAAAATTATAAATGTTAATATAACATTATCAAGAATATTATAACAACTTCAAAAATACATTATTCATGAAATCAGTTTTTTAACCACTAATATTTTTTATATATCGCATTCACTTTCACAAAATTAACTAATTTCAATTGACTATAAATATATTAACATGAAGCACATCTCCAAGATTATATTTTGTAAAAATATTGTTTTTATATAGAGTTTAACATTACCATTAAATAATATTTATTATTCATTAGTACCATTCAAAATATTCTTGAGAATCTTATAGAAATACTATTGAATACTAATACTTAATATTTCATGATTATTGGAAGCATAATACCATTGATAAAAATACACCAACATGAATCTCAGGTCCCAAACCCTAAATACATAATTCATTACACTTCAATGATTTTCATAACATAATACCTTAGGAATTAATCTTAGGATTAAGGTAGTGAATCAGATAATTTCTGTGTTCTCCACATTTACGACATTGAATAGTTAATTGTTACTTACGTTGAAAATTATTTGCCGTTGTCTTGTTAACTGGACTATTTATTTTTATTTTGAAATTAGGAATTTTTTCCTTGTTTTCCACTCATAATGTATCTTCGAGTGCCATTAATTAATTTTATATAGTGTATCTTCCCACATTTTTAAATGTGGGAAATGAAATCTTCTTTACTTTTTCAGCTTTAGAACTTGAACGTACACATGAAAACATCTTTATCATCCATGTTGTATTTGGAAATTCAAATATGTTTTAGTTATTGACAGTATTTTGAGATATCTCATTTGGAATGATCAAAAGTTGTCTAACATCCATTCCCATTAGGTGAGGCATCTCATTTGGGATATCATTAAACTTTTCATCACATTGGTTATTGACATTATTTCTACCACTCTACCCCATTAACTAGAATAAAAACAAAATGAGAATAAATTTACTATAAAATAGACATGTGAGGAATAACTTATAAATTAAAAGTACATCCTAACTTATGAGTCTCTAGGTTTCAACCTAGGATAACCATAATAATTTCCCTATTAGTTTTTATAACCTAATATTTTTAAGGTCTACATTATGGTTTATAAAGAGTTTTTGAATTTCCAAAACATATCCCTTGGGATTACCAAACCAGGTGTACAGTAAGGCTTATTGTTAAGAACCAGGTGACGATTGAGTCTATATCAATGCACCATTTTTAGGGTAATTACACCTAGGTACCTCTATGATATATTCATATCCACTTATAGTATCCAGACATGGATATATTTTCTTTGAAACCACTCTTTGTATACTTCCCCAAAATTCCATGATATTTTTATATACCTAGTATTATTATTAGAATTATCTCTAATGTTTTCACTAAAGCTTTGTCATCCTAGTTACAAGAGTTTACTAAGTGTTTCCTATGATACGAGTAATGGTGACCCAAATATTTTACATATATTATTACATGATTCTTAAATATAAATATCCCTTAATACAACCAAAGGATCTTAATGGCCTAGTGTATTTATAAAACTAGGATCCTATTACATCAAAAGGAACCTAAAAAATGGAAATATTATTTTATTATCCATGATGATATCCTAAAACTTCTGGGGGTTACATGATGAATACCTAAAGAAAAGAGTAATCTAAAAATCTAAATAAGGAAAAAAACATGTTAAAGATACATAACATGAGAGTCAAAGGTATAACATTAT
This sequence comes from Viscum album, assembly GCA_963277665.1. Taxonomy (NCBI): domain Eukaryota; kingdom Viridiplantae; phylum Streptophyta; class Magnoliopsida; order Santalales; family Viscaceae; genus Viscum; species Viscum album. The sequence goes on from OY728143.1 coordinate 1,369,122,357, forward strand.
ATCATAAAAGAGAAGGATGATGAGTAACTTTATGGTAGAATATCATAAAGCAAATGGTATCCTAATATCATGGAATCATTGGAAATTTGGAAACAAAATATAACATGACATAAAAACGAGTCAAAGCTAGGTGCTTGAATAATATCACATGGTAGGAAAAGGTCCATAATGGATTAGGTTTACTTCTTTATACCATACATGGTGTCTCATGAGACAAGATCTTTATCTAGTTTATTGGATAGATATTGGGGTTCACCCATCATCACATGTTCTAGATCTATGTGTGTCATATAAATGATTAAATCATAAGGAAAAATTAATAATTCTCTAAGGAAAAAATGGGTTTCATAATATTTCTTCATATCATAAATAAAATAAAATTCATAATGGAGAAATTTGAGAATTGACCTTAAGGTATGTATTAACCCATAAAATAAAGGTAAATAAGATAAGTATATATCAGAGAGACATATATATATATTTTAGAATCATTTCATAACATTAAGTGAGAGATAAAGTGAGTTAGAGAGATAAAGTTCATAACCTGATGGAAAGGGTGGTTTAAACAGATCTGTTACAATGTGCCCAATTTGTCACTTATGTTATTTATCATATTAAATAAGAAAATTATACTAATTATTTAATATATTAAGAACCATTTTCATGTTTATCAATAATTTTATTTAAATTTTATTACATATCATATTTAATTACTTAAACAATCAATATCACTTCATATATTTTAACAATAAACGACTCATACATCAAAATCACATAGGTATGTTGAATAAGTTCAAATATATTATTAATTAATCATATAAATTATGGTAAAAATGAAATATTTATCATTTTTATTCATAAATTATACTTTTTAATCCTATAATTACATATGGTTATGAAAAATTAACTACATTACAATCATGTAGATGATAAGACATACATACACATAAACAACTTTACTATTTTTTGAAGATCATAATAAAAAAAAGGTAAGTGTTATTTTAACTTTATAGGAGGATAATTATATCATAATTATAATATTAATTCTTTAAATACCCTTACACATAACATACATGTGATGTAATAATAAAAATGAATCACATCACTTCGTAAGGGATTATGTCACTATAAACACAAACGACATTATCATTTATTTAATTTGATGATATCGTATGAAATTATGTGATATATAATTTTTTAAGAATTTTTAACATGTACTGAATATCATATATTAACATCAAATTATTTATTATTTAGCTCCATGTAAAGAATATTTGAAAAATTAATCACATCGCTTCATGAGGCAGTAGTCTATCATACACATGCGTGACATTGTCATATTCTATTTGGGATCAAATGTAAGAAGGTATATAAGATATTTTAATTTTAAAAGTATAATTATATAATAAATATCATATATAAACTTTATATTAATCATTATATCATATCATGATAAGCTATGATGAAAAACAAATTGTTGGTTTGGGATGCGGTAGTCCATCATACAAACGATCAACAGTTTCGTTTCCCACTTAAACAAGAAGGATATAATTGTAGATCATTCTGTTAACATAAAAAATATCAATATTATTAATATAATTATTTTTTATATAATAATTGTTGAATAAAATTGTAAGGACACAAAATAATAAATAAAATAAAACACTCGTTTAAAGATGTTAGCTTTTCTTTAGAAAACTTTTGTTGGTCTGTAAAAAAATCCTTCAAAGGATGTATTTATGAAAAAAATGGATTATATTATGAGAGGATGGAACTAAGGAGGTTATTTGGGATTTTTTTGGCTAAACCAAAGGGTTTAAGAGGTGTGAAAATGAGAGGATAGGGTGTGGCCTTTTATATATGTGGGAGATGGCATAATAAGAATTTTTGGAAAGAAGAAATTTCACCCATATATTGCCCATGAAAAATTGATCTAAAATGATCCATTTTTAGTCCCTAAAATTTATAATTAAAAAATATAACCATAAAATATGTATTGGAAATGTTTTCGGTCAATTTTTATCTTTATATTTTTAGTTTATCCCTTAGTAAAACCATCTTAACCATAACTATAGAAAACAACATTAACCATTTTCACTATTTATTATGTTAAAATATTAAGTTGATTTTGTATGATAATATAAATTATGGTTATACCAAATATGGAATAAAATTTTCCAAATTAAATTTATATAATTGTAAGAATTTAATTTAAAATAATACCTGAGACATGTCGAAAAAACTGTTTATCGGGAAATACAATTTTTAGGAAAAGATGATATAATATTAAATTTATATCAATTAATCATAATTAAATTAATTTAAATTATTAGTTATAGATATATTATATATGAATTTTATTGAAATCATTCATTAATATGGGTTATTTTAATTAATTTAAATGGATAAACATTATGCACTTTAATTTTTTTATAAAAAATTATTTTTAATCCTAATAATAAAATTATTTAAAAATACCTTAGAAATATTACTAAAATATAATTAATTATATTTAATATAACTAAATAATTAATTTTAAATCATATTAAAATAATTATGGGAATTAATTTATTAAAAGAATGACAATTTTATAAAAATCATAAGTTTTCAAAATTCATTAAAACATTAATATTCATTAAACAATTTGATAGTAATTTAATATTTATATTATGGTTTTAAGAATGATGTTAATTTATTAAAATAAATTCTAAAAATTGGTAAAATTTTATTATATATTATTCGAAAAAATCATGAATAAACCGCCTTTTAGAAAAATATAAATTTTCAGAAAACATTTATTTTTTATTTAAATTTGTTTTTTATTTTATTTTTGATCAGTAGATAAAAATTGAATTAATATTATACTTGTTTAAACCATATAAATTTCACAATTTAGTTAATCTTATTAATACCCTCCAATTTAATAGCTTGTTTATAATGTAATAATATATTATGGTTCATTTATATTTGGGGTTGTGTGTTTCAAAAGTTATCGAAGATATTGAAATTATTGAAAAATAAATATGTCGTAATGTCTTGGGGTGTTATTCTATACTTGGTGTTTCATGTTGTATAAGTGATCAAATATGATGTACCTAGTTTAAAATCTCAGTGTGTTATAGAAAATATTTATTCTCATAAAATAACTAGTAGATAATAAAATCGATGATATTTTTTGAGAGATATTCAGAGGATCTTACCATTGAAAGCATAAACATAAAAAATCTTAAAATTGATGAGATTGTATAATAAAAATATTTCAAACTTATTAACTTTTAATAATATGTTCCATGAAGGAATAAAATTCAATAAAACTTTAAATACCATGAAAATAATTAAATTCAGTATATTACATGTCATAGGTGCTGTATATACACCTCATAAAAGAAGATAGCTTCATAATGTAATGCATTTCCAAAGAAAAAAACATTATATAAAAATATCTTACCACTTTGGTAATCTTTTAAATCATAATACATAATAAATAATAACATAAAATGAAACATAAATATAATTTTAAAAAAATATTTATGATATAACATGTAAAATGGGAAGTATATACATCACACAAAAGAAATGAGTGGTGAATTTGGCATAAGTATCCCAGAAATAAATGTGAGACTTTAAATCCCTTACCTAAATTATGGAATTCCTTCATGAAAACATGGAACTACTATATAATAAATATAATTTTATTGAAAATATATTAAATAACCATAGTTATATATATATATATAATAAGATATGTGATTTAATAAAGACCTTTCACTACCTGTTTATTAACAATTCATTGTTAAATTAACGTTTTGGGTAATAAATGGTATTTTCATGTATATTTGGATTTTTTAGTTTTTGTCCTATAACATTGATTATGGTTCAATAATCTCCATAATTTAAACAATAATATAAATATAATATATATTTTTTATAAATGTTTTTATAGTAATCAATAAGGGTTAGAGATAAAAAATGGAATACACTATTCATGGAGATGGTGTGACATACGTACAAATCAAGACTATTTCAATTTTCTCAATGTATGAAATGAAATAAAGTTAAATAATATATTACCTTTCAAGAATAATTTTTAGGTTATATATATCACATATATTTTTAAATTTACCATAATTAACTTCCACAAAAATAATTAGTGAAAACAATCACATCGCTTTGTGAGGCAGTAGTCTACCATACACATGAAAGACATAATCGTATCCCCCACAGAAGGGAAATTAAGAAGGTATATGTGTTATAATAATTAAAAAAGTATAAATATGTTATTAATATATTATATATTCATTTAATTTATCCTTATTACCATCCAATTCAAATGGAAATGAAAAACATATCACATCGGTTCATGAGGTGGTAGTCCGCCAAACACATGAGCGGCATTATTTTTTTCCAATGGGTTGGGAGGTAAGAAGGTAGATTTGGTATTATAATTCCATAGGTATAATAATTTCATTAATATAACATATACATATTAAATCCATAATTATATCCATACTTGAGATGTGGTGATGGAAAATGAATAACAACGGTTCGTGAGACATTTGTCTGCCATACACACGACCGATAATTTAATTTCTTATTTGATTGATGAGGATATGGATATAAGTTGATAAATTTAAAAAATAAAATAAAAATATATGGGATATTTTTTTTATTATTTTGTAAAAAATTAATGAATATTTTGTGGAGATAGATGAAGAAGTATAAAAAACTTATAGTTTAAAACATTACCTCTTCTTCGAACAACCTCTTTATGTTTCACCTAAATCCTTATTAGACTAGATTTATGATCTCAAAATGTATTCTAGGAGGAGGGGGGATTTAAGATAGATATTTTGGAATTTATTAACTGAAACAAATGGTTTTTTATGTGTGAATAGGTGAGGAGATGGTTTGGTCTTTTATATGTAGGGGAGAGGACACACATGGATGTTTAGAACAAATTAAACTTTACCCATTATTTTTACATGCTAAAAAAGATCTAAAATGGGTCATTATTGAAAATTATAGGTGCTATGGTCCAAATATTTCCAATATATGGGTGTTTAAAAAGATAATAGTTTGTTTTACACCTTATCCATTTAGTCGAACCCCAGGTAAACCTGTTTTAACCTTAAACATGGGAAATAATTTTTACTATTTTCACAATTTTTTATGGTAAAAAAATTAATTTTATGTTATTAGATAAAATTAATTATTCTAATTTAAATTGTGGAATATATTTTTTGAAATGATATTCATAGAAGTTTAATAATATATTTTAAAATTATACCCGCACAAACAATGAGAAAGTGGTTTTCTGAAGTGGAAATTTTCAAAAAATTAGAAAGTTTTTACATCAAAATTAAAGATGAAATTGTTATTCATATAAGTTAAATAATTTATTTTAAAATTATACCCACCTAAAAAATGAGAAAGTGGTTTTCGAAAGAGAAAATTTTCAAAAGTTTAGAATGTTTTTGCATCCAAATTAAAGATGAAATTAATTAAAATAAAAAAATGGATTAATATATATATATATATATATATATATTTACGAATTACACATTTAAACACATATTACATTAAATTTTATCATTTAAATTCATTTAATGAAAATGATTTATTTTAAAATAAAAACCATTATTTTTCACTCTTCTCTAAAAAAATTGCCTTGTCAGAAAATTTTAAAAACTCCACTCCAATATAATTTTGATATGAGGATTTTAAAATTTCATTTAATTTTTTAAAATAAATTTTTTTCAAATTGGTGAAATTTAATTTTAAAATAAGTGTGGAAAATAGGACAGAATTACTTTTTAGAAAAAAAATACATTTTAAGAATAAAACTGAATTTATTATTTTCACATGCTTTGAAAACACATTAGATAAATTCTAAACAGTATAACAATTATATTACAAAAAAATCATTAAAATAATTTTCCAAAAGTTATTTTTTCAAATTATTGATTTAACATGCGTTTTTGTGCATAAAAAACGTTTTCTAGAAAATGATTTCCTTTATTAGATAATTGGTTTTACCTTCATTTATAATTAATTGTTCACCAAATAATTGTTTTATATATATATATAGGTAAAACATATATTTTTATAATTTAGTAAATCATATTCATACCCTCAATTACAAAGGCTAGGAGATAAATGTCATATTAAACAATAATATTCTAATATTATGTCATGTTTTGTTAAAACATGATGTTTCATGTAACAAAAGACATCAAATAAAAAAAATTATATTTATTTAAAAAAATATTTTCCTATGATCTCAGTATATTACACAAAAACTATTTCCTTGATATACTAGAGGTGCATGGTTCAAATATATATTCCCCATTGTAAATATACATATAATTAGAACCTTTATTATTAAATACCTTTCTCAGGCAGGCATTGAGTCTTAGATAATAGTGGTTGATTTGGTATTTTGTTAATTATTCTATTAGTTAGTGCATAACCATGATGGGATTTTTCCTCTCATATAACCAGTATGACATTTGGGCCCTTAATTGAGGTTTATTGATGAATTTTAATTAAATAGATCACATGTATCAATAATTTAAGTGTAACTATATTGGATTGAAACACTCTATGTCCCCCCATAACTCAATGTTTTAAATAAATAGATCACATGTTTTAGCCGGTGGATACATGTATAGGGATACATGTTTTTAATGGAAATCATGATTAATCCCTTTATAGATTGAGTAACACTGGTGATTCTATAAAATCCATTATTTTATTACATTTATGAATTTATGAATTCATATTTTTCTTCAATCTAAAATGTCTTGAGGGGTTTCAATTTTTTGTTCACTAAATGGTTATTGACTTATACCTAGAAATTTATTCTAAAAGTATTATAGAGTTTATAAAAATGGAGTTTTGGATGGATATTCACTGGTATTTAATATGTTGTAATACATGATGAATTTGTTAATAACATTCAAAAAGTTCGATGGAAGTATCCAAAAAGAGTTTTGGATATTATTATACAAGTTATTATATATAATAAAATATAATGTAAAATGAAAGTATTTTTTTGGGGATTTATTTAATGTGAGAGATTATTGAAGATACACCATAATGATCTATATCATAGTGTACTGTTTAGCTATGTCATATTCCATGAAATTTATAAAATAACTAAATTTTGTATGTTTTGGTATTGAAATTTCATTGGCTGTGACATAGTTATTTTTTACCCACTTCATGGTACATATCATAACGATGCATTTCATATTATATGAAGATAGTATCATCATATGATTGACATGGTAGAGGAACATTAAAGGATAATGTTCAAATGTTTCCTATGTTGTATATCATTATAAAGAATTCTATAAGATAAAACACATGGTAGAATGGATTAGATAATGTTTATAAAGGTCTTATAACAACATACATAACTCATTCATTTCATAACATATAAGTTAATACATGCTTACTCAAGAATTTCCTGAGGGATATATAAAGTCACAACTTCCATTATGTTGGGGTTTTTTGTGTGTTCTTATACTACTCTTTATTCTCCCATACTTAGATCTATCATTCTTCTTCATCATTATAAATTGATATAATATCATATTGTGGGAGAAAGAGGATCCTTCTCGAGCATCGAGTGATTCTGTGTAATTCGTAGATACACTATGGGGGGAATCTTTTTATTTCTCCTTAATTTTTTTTATCAACCAAAAATATTTAATAACACAAAGGAATTAAAATCTATATTATAATGTGTGAACGATGTTCATTATTTTGTTATACATGCTTTCATATTTTATAAAACAGTAAATAATAGTTCTACAGTTTTGAGTCAATTATTACATGTTCATTGTGAATTAATAAATACTCATAAATCCATAATTAAGAAATTTGAGGTTATTTCATTATAGTCTTTATGCCTGTGGTGTTATTACAACCATAGTGGGTAAATGTAAGCGCCCGATTTCGGTTAACACTGTGAAATGGCCTTTTGAGAAAATCAAAGGTATGTTTTGGATCATCGGACAATCTCGAGATTCCCAAGGGAGGTGTGAACAAGATTTGAGGTCAGCACGCAAGAATGAAATCCACACATAAGAAATTGTGTTCCCAATATGATTTCAAATGGATTATTCTCTATTTACCTTCCTAATAGTGGCAAATTAAAAAGCGCTAATGAAATTCAGATGGTGTGCAAGAAGGGGGACCATACACAATAGGTGCCCAATGCGATGTAAAACGCCCCCAACACACAAGCATCCTTGTGTGCCACTTCTGAAGTGTTTATCTATAAATATAAATGTACCCCCTCACTCCATGAGATCATTCTAGATGATGAACCATCACTCTCGTGCATAAAAGAAGACCACTTCTACGACCATGAGAAAGACATGGCCTCAAAGTACTAGATCATGCACGATAGGCCTCCCAGGGGTCCTCAATTGGGTGACCCAACTAGGGCTTGACCCTTTCCCATTTCCTTTTACTCCAAGTCAATTTCACGTAAAATATTCTTCCTGCATGCAAGTTTTCTCTTGTGTCATTCCAATCACGCACGCAAGGTTCCATCTTACGGGCATCCCCTCTTCTTGTACACAATCCTATAGTCTTGTGTATGTACCTCCTTATGTGTTCCATGTATCATCCTTATCCCAAAGCACCATGTCTATGACCCTATTACGTGAAACACCCCGTTCTTCCGCACACTTCTCCCATGTGGCACTCCAGGATTGTACAAAGTGATTTCAAAATTCCCTGAGGAGTGCTTCATGTGGCATTTCCCTTCCTTGTGCTTATTCATATGGGAACATTAATGTCTATTTATTATTTAAATATCCATTTTAATGTGGAAACTTCAATGGATCACTCCTCAAACCCGTTAATCTATAGCATTGATGGAGCCTTCTCTACCCCAATGGTTAGTGTTTTCCAGTTATGTATGTCATAATGGTGAGAAGAAAATCCTTATCATCCGAGCTACAAGATTTGAAACTGCCAAGCACATATGTTCTCAACACATGATGTTAAACTGTGATCACCTCATAAGTTACAATCCATGAGATGACTGTGAAGGGGTTGTGCACTAGCACCCTCTCAACCCCACCCCCTTTGCTCTTTGTCGTTAGGCATACCTCGGAAAGATTCCATGCATAATCCCCATCCACCATTAATTCTCCTTAGCCTCACCCAATCATCCTTCCTAGAGTAAGTCCCAATATTCACAACCTCTATAGGATGCACCTTTTGCGACATGATATTTAGGTCTACTACTACCTCTTGTTTCTCACATCGATCTTGAAACACATGGGCATAGAGTAAATATAAACCACGACATCTTCTCTGGGCCACTAACTATGTGTAAGACCCATCCCCCTCATTACTGAACTACATGGACGTTGATTATTTCCCTTTTCAATAAATTTATGTAGGAAGCCTCCCTATGGATTAATTCCATCACCCATCAGTCTAGACCACTTTATGTTGGTTTACCCTCTTCCAACATGACGGTATACTATATTCCCCTTTCATCTTGCATGATGTAAAATTGTATGATTTCAATCTACGTGGATTTTGATCTCTATATCCTAGAAAAGGTATGTCAGAAGCCTCCATGAGGTCCAACCCCAAACACTGGTAATCCTCGGTGTCCCCTTTGTTGGGACCCACATCCTTGGTCCACCCCTTTGTGGCATCATACTAGTTTCCAGACAGCTAACCATGTGTAAGAACCACACTCTATCCATTCTCCTCCAACCAAGAGTGTCCCTCTTACGATGGGATTCTAACCACGCGTAGTCCCCAGTATGTATATAAGTTTCTGTCCTTTTTGTACACCACAATTTTGTACCCCATCATAAACTAAATTTATTTTTATTCCCTACTATGGGGAAACATAGGAATCCTATCTGAGGTTCAAGCCCATCATTATTTTCCCACCCTGGTATCTCCTTCAAGACATTGGGTTTTGAGATGGACATTCACTATCATAGAGGTCATACTTTCTTCAAGTCCTCATACATGCATCCATTCTCATGGGCTCCCTCCTCTGGAGACTTATCTCTCATTCCAGAACTACTTGGAATTATATTCCATTCCATGGGGATAAATAGTAAATCTCCCTGAGGGTCAATCCCAATAACACTATGTCCACATCAGTTCCATCCCATTCAGTTCCTCTTTCGACAGTTCCACCATCATCCATCCAGATTCTTACCCTAGCCACCACATCTTAGTGAGGTAATGATACCCACCTCCTCACTGCTCCTAGAAGAACCTAGGTAGCTAACCATGCATATTACCCACACAATCCTTATTCTTCCATCCAATAGATCCCCTATTATGATGGTATACTAACCATGTTTAGTATCCATTCACCCCATTTCTCTTTTTAGCACCTGGGATGCTAACTATATGTAAGCCCCAACATAGGACATTGTCCTTTGTGTACACCCAAATTTCATGCCTCATACATTTGAACTACATGGATTTTGATCCTTGTCTTCCACAAATGGTATGTAGGAAGCCTATTAGAGGTCCAATCCTAGCCAAGCATAATCCTTGGTGTCCCCTTTGCATGGATCCACCCTACTATCTGATCCACCATCTATGGAATCCAAAAAATTATTTGCGATCTGATGCCTTCCCTTTTGTGGGACACAGTATTCGGGGTGCATCCTCATTTAGAGTTCTGACCCACCCATCCGGTTGACCTTCTATGTTCTCCCTCCTAGGGGTGTATATATCTGGTCCACTCTCATCAGTGTCCCGATCTGTCTGATCCTTCTTCGCTAGACGTTAAACTAGTAGCATACCTTGTGTTAAACATTGGAATCCAAGGAAAACCTCAGATACAAGTCTCCAGTATATAATTCCCTACATTCAACATGAGATGCCTCAGGATTCCTCACCCTCGTGAATCCCTAAGATAAGAGAAGATCTAGGGGTACTAATGTTTCAGAAACTAGACATGATAATGATGCTCAACGTGACTACTCCCTTGATCGAAGGTTGTTACTCTGACTTGAGTGTATGAACCCAAATTTTGGATATAAAGACTTTTGAATATTCTTGATATTATTCCAGAGTAGCGCCCTCAGACGATGTGCGATTCAGAGCCCCATAGTGGACGGAATTAAATTTTCAATGCGTTCACACTGGGAATTAAAAATAAATGGGATAACTCCTAAACAGTGATTCAGATCAGAGATCCGAGTGTACATATGGGTCCAGAATGGGGTTTTTACCCTAGGAACGACATAAAACTTGTCGGCGCAGGACGTTTGGACCCCTCGCCCGCTTTCGGAACGTTAAACGGATAATTAAATTAATTAGTTAATTCGTTTAATGGTGAAACACTAGTATCTCTTAAACGGTGGCTCTAATGGGAAAACTGAGGGTACCATTGAGTTTGGAGCGTGCCGTTTACCCTAGTAGGGGTGTACGTTTCACGGGCGCGACCCGTCTGTGAAAAATGGACCCAGGGGTGTTTTCGTAATTTGGCGGCTTTGGGCGTTCAGTTTTATAACTTTTGATCGGGGCCTCAGATTAAATTTACAAGACCACCGTTGCTCTCAGAGTGTGGTGTTTACCCTAGGGGATGTGTAACCCCGACCCCATCGAGAGTTTCAGACGTGGGTTAATTTGAGGGTCGAAATAATTAAAATTTTAATTATTTTGTTTTCTTTATTTAAACAAACCCTCCCCCTTCCCTTCTTCTTTGAATCCCCTGGCGGAAGAAGCATCTCAACCAAAGGATCTCTCCTACAAGCTCTCCTCCTCCATTCTCTCCTAGGTGTTGCGGGTGGCCGACGAATCGAAGACAAAACTTCGGGCTTAGTCCCACGAGGTAGGATCTTGTCCACTTTGTTTCAATTCCCGCACCCATTCATTTACATTTTATGGCATTGAAACCCTAAAAAAATCCCTTAAAAATTCCATATCTTCCTAGTTCGTATTTTTTTCTTCCCGTTGCAATTTTTGGATTCGAAATCCGAGTTCCGAGCGAACCGCGATCGATTTTCGAATATCGGGTGTTGAAGGGGGTTTCTGGCCGGTTTGAAGGGGCTCTGGCCGGTTCACGGTGGCAGAGCTGGGAGTCGGAGGCGGCTCGGAACGGTGGCTCGGCAGCGTGCGGAGTCAGCCGGTCGAAGGCGGCGGAGGCCGGGAGAGCTCGCGGCGAGCTGGGCGGCGGTCTTCAGCGGAGAAGGTGGCTCCGGCAGGCTGAGGCCGGGGGTGTCCAGTGGGCACCGACGAGGCGCGGCATGCGGGCGACGAGACGGCCAGCCCTCCTGGCCGGGTTGACGCGGCGACGACAGGGGGGTCCTTGTGACCCCGCGACAGGCAAAGACTCGCCCTCGGCGGGTCTTTTTGGAAAAAGGAAAGACAGACCAGCTTGCTTCCGGTCCGGGCGGGGAAGGCCGGCCCGCGACCGCAGGCCGGTTCAGGAGAGTGGGCCGGCCGAACCGGCCTAGCCCACTAAAGTTCGTTTTTTTTAATTTTTTTTAAACGGCTGTAAAAGTCAGTCCGGGTGTCGGATTCACGTGCCATCAGCATCGACACGTTCGTTGGGAGGAAGAGAATATTTTGAGATGGTTTCGGGGGTTTTTAACTTCCGAAATGGGGGCCTCGGAGGTGCGTCACGTGTGTTGAGCAGATTGACGTTTTTTTCCAGGGATCTTGTTTTGGACAGCGTGGACGCATCCGACGTCCGATTGGAGCGTCGTCAATGGCGTTGGGACCCTAGTACCGAGGTGGAGTTTTCCAGTGTTGTTTCGGGCGTCGAAACCGGAGTTGAGGTGTGGGCCCCACAGGCCGTCTTTCGAGCTGTACGTAGTGTTTTATAACATTTTCATCGGGCGTCCGTTCGGGGCGTGCGAGTAGTCGATTCTGGATGTTTTTCCGAGGGGATTGCAATGGTGCATTCCTCCTGCTCTAATTCGGCACAATGGTGCGGGCCCCACGAGGGTCGTTTGGGCGTTGACGGTGATTTTCCATCTCTATCACCGGGTGACCGTTTTGGATAAGTGAATAGTAAATTTCCTATACTTTCTCGAGAGGATCGCAATGGCATGATCCATTCGTTGTGTTTCGGGATTGGGATGCAGGTCCCACGAAGCGCCGCTCGTGTGCGGTGCGCCGGAATGCATCTTTTTCTCTGGATATCTGTTGCGCTCAAGTGAGCAGTCTTTTTGACGTGTTTTCCCGAGAAGATCACAATAGTGCGATGCACCCAACTATTTTTGTGGCTGAGGCTCAGGATCACGGGACGCCGTTCGGGCATGAGGCTGTGTTGGTGACTTTTTCGTCAGATATCCGTTTGAGGCGAGTAAGTAGTCTATCTCGGGTGTTTTTCCATGAGGATTACAACGGTTTAAACTATTCAGGCGAGCGGAGCCTCTTACATGATCTTATTAAATATGGAAGCATAGAAGGTGCTCTGGTGGTGGTTCATCCTACCATGTTTGTAGCGGACCCTTGGCGTGTGATCACACACTCTTGGGAGAGTGATGTAAATGATTCATAAGATGTGGTTGGCCGTGCCTGGGCCTTTGAGGCAGAGTTGTTATGTTCACGCCTTCGCGTTGACATTGGGTGCCGTGTGCACGATAGCCTTTGGGCTGGAACGTGGCATACTCTAGGAGTATACTGGAACACTAGGAGGTACATGTGGATGTTAGTCCCTGAGAATGTTTGTGCGCTTGGTTGGGATTGAGATTGGGCCACACGTCGTGTGGTCCCCACGTGCGTTTCGTGTTCTGCTTTTCATACTTTGACCTCTCAAGATGTAGAGGGTTCATCTGTTCTTGTATGTTGACCAGAAAGGTTGAGTTTCCCCTGGTCCCATTCTCGCTTGTTGACCAGCAGGGTTGAGTTTTCCCCCTGGTTCTGTTCTCGTTTAGCTGAAAGAGATGGTTTGGTTCCTCTATTTCTTTGGCTGTGAGGGGTTTCAGTACCGTTCCCTTTCATCGGACTGCGACACCGTTTGCGACTATGGGTGTTCATATAGTGTGGGTGTTTTCCCCACTTTCTGGGATGAGTTGTCTCAGTCCGCTTCGACAGTGACTCAGCAGATTAGAGAGTGTTTGCTTTGAGAGGCCCGATAAGTTTCTCCCACTGCTTTTTGTTCCCTGGTAGAGTTCTTGTGGATTCGGTGTGACCAAAAATTTATGCGGGCACCGATTCTCTACCCAAGAGGTTGTTTCCAGCAGGGCTGAGGTTGTTTCCAGCAGGGCTGAGGTTGTTTCCAGCAAGGCTGAGGTTGTTTCCAGCAGGGCTGAGGTTGTTTCTAGAAGGGCTGAGGTTGTTTCTAGCATGGCTGAGGTTGTTACCAGCAGGGCTGAGGTTGTTTCGAGCAGGGCTCTCCAGTTGCACCATCTAGCAGGGATGGTCAGTATAACGGTGTTCACCGAGCAGTACCATCCAGCAGGGATAGCCAGAGCAGTTCCAGGTTTACCTCCAGCGGGGCTGGGCAGTGGTCCCTGATGTCGGGCTTACCTTTAATTGGGATGGGCAGTGGTCCCCGATGTCGGGCTTACCTCAAGCTGGGCTGGGCAGTGGTCCCCAATACTGGGCTTACCTCTAGCTGGGCTGGGCAGTGGTCCCCAATGCCGGGTTACCTTCAGCTGGGTTGGGCAGTGGTCCCGTCGCCGACTTTAGCCGGGTCTCCCTCTAGTGGATTACCTTGTTATAGGACTGGGCAGTGTGGCACCCGTCGACTCTATCCGGGTCTCCCTATAGTGGGAACCCGTTGACTTCTAGGGACCCTCCAGCGGGGCTGGGCAGGGGGTCGTCTATTGACTTTTAGGAGACCTCTCGACTGCGGGGTAGTGACGAGGTGTGGTTTGATGTTCCCCTAGAACTCTCAAGTACGAGAGGCGCTTTCCCCACCGAGACGCGTCCTTGAGACGCGACCTAAAACCGTGCGGGTGAGTCAGTGCCGCCCAAAGCGGATAGTATCAAGGTGCAGTGATTTGAGCCCCTTGACTTGTAGTTTGGGGAAGACGTGTAGGATGCTGGGCATCGATGGTGTCTCTTCTGGGACTGTTGGCTACTCACTTTTCTTGGGCTGAGCTATGGGATGGAGATCCCCTTACGATCTTGTTCGGGCTTCTTGATTGATCATATGTATATGTATATACCTTGTTCTAGTACCCACTTCTTGGGTTTGGTTACTCTCCTTCCAGGAGAGGCGAAGACACACGGGGTATGCCACGTGATTTTTGTGTCTAGATTTTTGTGGTTGGATGAGTCTAACCTCTTGCTATAGATAGCGAAGACTAGACGGGAAGTTCATCTTCTTACCGTTTCCAGCTCCTTGTATCTGTATGAGTCTACCTTCTTTCCTCTTGTTGGGTTGAGCTGGACTCTTTACTATATTCTTTACTGCACTCTCGGTTCTACTATTTTACTTTCCCCTGTTTGATCTACTTCTCACCCTTCGGTACCTCCTTTGTTTCTCCCTCGAGCCTTCGGGGTATCCTATTGATTATTTTTATACTCACCCCTACTTGGGCTTTGCCCGCACTTGGTGTGCCCTTGCAGACGACGGACATGTCGGTCGTGACTTCAGTGGAGCTTAGGAGTTCAGGATCGTGGACCGCGTGCGGTGGTCGGACTCGGGTTCCAGGTGGGGGACCCTTCCAGCTATTTTCCTTTTTTTACCTATTGTCGGTTTGTGACACTTTTCTGATTGGGCGCGTGTTTTTCCCCTTTTCTTTTCAGTTTACTTCAGTACTTGCTTTGTACTTTTAGAAGTCGATGCAAGTTGTGGTTTATTTATAGCAGTTGGTACTTATCTTTTGTTCTTACTCTGCACTTTTTCATTGAGTGTGCTGCCTGTGTGTGTACAGGTACTTAGTCAAAGGCCTTCCCGAGTTGTTGTGCCTTCGGTGCTAGTCGCCAGCCCCTGGCCTATGGAGGCGGGCTTCGGATAGTTTCAGCTCGAGCCCGGGTAGGGTCGGGTCGTGACATTGATTATATGGAATGTCCTGACAAAATAAGTGTAATTAAACAACATCAACAAAGATATGGAAACTAAAAGAAATTCACGAGCAATGTATTAATATTTAATGGAGTCCCGAACTAAGCGACCAATTCCGAGGAGGAATCCACGAAAGGAGAGACCGACATCCCATCACCCATTTAGAGCAAGGAGAAAACTTCCCTCAAATAAGGTGACAAATTCCGGCTATAACACCCCAATCTTCCATGGTACATTTCCCTTTGAATAATACAATGGCTTGTGTTGTACACAACTTCGAGTCCAAACACACCACAACCAATCAAATTAGCCGTTATGAATAGTAATACCCACTTTTTGAAATTTTATAAATTTTATCTTTCAAAATGGACTTCATTTTTGTATTTGGAATATCAAAATTAGCTTAGGGTGAATTTTTCGTATTTTTCTGAAAACTTTCAATTTTTGATGAATAGTGGAAAACACTGAGTTATTGTTTAAAACTGTCTTTTTATTTAAATAATTATTTATTTTATTTAAATTTATTTTAGGTCAAAATTGATACATAATACCTATATAATTTCAATGTAATTAATTGGAGTGATTTTATAATAATTTTAGACATATAAAAATTTTATTGAACATTTTACTGTATTTTACCCACCTCCTAGGAGCATTTGCGAATTTACATAAAACTTAATTTTACCGCTTCTGTGAGTTTAATTTAAAAAATATGAGAGACAAAGTTAATCTTGGTAAGTAAAATGTGGTTTAATAAGACTAAAATAATTTTTTTGAATAGAAACTTTGGACTTTTATTTACCACGATTAAAAGTAAATAGGTTAATTAAAGGTAAAAATGATATTATTATTACCATAACACATGTCCTAATTATATTGGATAAGTGTAATTAGACCCAAAATAACCATAGGAATAAAATATGACCCTTTAGGTCCACTTGGATTATATTAGGACATTTATTATTATTTAATTCAAAGACTGGTTAAAAGTGTTAAATTCAATGTTTAATAACTAACCCATTTTTAATATAGGGTTACACATAAGAAAAATTAGACTATAAATATTATTTTTAAAGATAAATATATTTCCTAATTAATAGTATTTTATTTATAAATTTTAGACATTAAATAATTTAATTTATTTATGACACAATGATGTTGCAATAATTACCTTATTAATGAAATATTAAAATAATTGATAATATAAATGAACAAATAAATGTAATATGAGACTTTTTATGAATTAGAATAATTTTATAGATTAACATGACATGTTAGGGATGAGTAAATTATTTTATTTTGAAGTAATAATGCTGTTATGAGTTTAGAAAAAACAAAATACCAAATAGTTTCAAAATTGACATAAAAGTGTTTTTATTACAAATATTATATTATTAATTGATATAATATTCCTAAAAAAATAAGGTTCAGAAAAATGACTTAGATAAGGTTATATATATTAATAATTAACCACTTGGGTATCTCTTGGCTTATTATATTAAGTTTATTAAACATATAATATATAAATACAAAGAGACATGGTTAATGTCAAACTAATTAAATAAGAGTTAAATTTAAAAGATACGTTTAAAATATTGACCCAAACCTATCTAAAACCTATTTTTTGAGTTGTTTTCAAACCATCCCCACCTTATCCTCTAAATAAATAATTTTTGTGGCATTATAAACCGAAAATTATTTTATTATAAAATAATATTTAAATATTTTCCTAAGGTGCCCCTCACCCCTCTTATAAAAGGGAACTCCCCCTTCTCTCAAATTAACACCTTAAAATCCATTTGGATCAGACAAAACCTTCTCCAATATCTTTTAAAATGTCCTAACTTCATCCTAGAGGCCTTAATTTACTCATAAATTTAACCTAAGGAGACATTTTGATCAAATAAAAAGGAAGAACACGAGGAAGAGGTAAATATTTTATCACCTCTTTCAAGTTCTTTTCTTCTTCCACTTCCTCTTTTTTTATTGTTTCCATTAAAAAAATAACTCCAATATATTTTATATACTGTGATGTTATTATAAAAATGGTAAAACCATGTTCATTATTCTATCCATCCTATAAATGACCAAGTCACCATACTTGCGTACGTACGGATTACCATCACCACGTCGTGGTATAGTTTGTTATTCAAACACCTCATCATTTGGATGGGTATAATAATGAGTATAAAGGATGAAAATGAAAAATATAACATGATAATTATTCTTTATATATGATAATACATCTAATTATATATGATTTTAATATCAAAAGAATGATATTGTCGCTTGTGCGTACGTAAGGATTACCGTCTCCACGAACGCGATGAGATTCACTTCTCGTCGTATCCATTCAAGACTAATTTTAATTTGATGATTAAAAATAAAATTTAAAGACTTAATATCATTCTGAATATTAATAACATAAATCCTATCCATAACAAACATTACTAATGTAATAAGTCATATAAAGGAAAATGAATCAGTTAACACCCAAAACGATGATACTACTGAGATATCATTAACAAAGCAATATTAGAAAATCATACATGATATCATATTATTGTATATGGTTATTTTATAATTTAATAACAATTATTTCACCATTATACAAGAGGATAACCTACCCTCGACCAAGGAAAAGTACAAGGTAAGGGTTAATTTCACAATCTCTTCACTATCTGAGGTTGTTTGTATGTAATTATCTACTGGGACCTCTTTATCATCCACATCCATGATTCTTAAAAATGTATTTAAAAACATTTTTACTATTTACTAGAAAATGTGTTGAATTAATTTATACCCTTATTTGTCCTTATGTGTTTTTAAAATAATCTTTCCGTCATTTTCTAAACAAATTACTTTATGACCCTTTCGACAAAATTAAGGTAAGAATATTTTTTAACTTATACGGCGAGTGTGGATATTTTCTATCATTATAAAATCTTCGAAGCTTACCTTACAAGCTTTAAATAATATTTTCAAAAATAAATGTTTTCTTTTATAATTACTTGAATTTTAAATGATTTCAAAATATAAATGATATTTCTAAAAAAAAAGTTTTGATTTCGTCTAAGTAAACATCCTTTGATGGATTTTAAGCTTATTTGAAGTTGATTTATTATGATACAAATCCTCCATATTGTATTGAAGGTTTTGTGATATGTTTGACTGTGGATGTGTTATTTTATACCATTCATGTTTTATGGATAAATTATTGACATTTGTTATGATAGTTTTAGTAAGAATGTTTATGTTATGTTTAATCTTTTTCATATAAGGAATGCATTAGACTTAGTAAGTGACGAGTGGAGCCCGCTATAGCTCCTCGATGCATCGGTATGTCTCATGAGACAAAATAGTATCTTGACATAAGGACTTGACAATATCGTATTTGTATTATTGGCACGTGGCCTTAACTACGTGGTTATGAAGTATGGCATTATGCATTCCATCATTATGAAAGTGGCTATTGATATTGCATGTGATTATTCGACTATTATAACATCCATGTGAATATGTAAATGGAATTATTTGATTTTATATTTTCCATATTATTTTGAAGTTCAATTTTAAAAGGATTTTGTTTTTGTCTTATACATTTCCTTAAATGTTTATGATTATTTATGAAAGTTTCCGCTATATTGTTAACCTTACTAAGCATCCTACTTCACCCCTTTCTATGTTTTATTTTTCCCAGGATGTGAAAAATTATATTATGAATGACCTGCAGGGTTAGTCTATGGGATATGAATGAGGTTAATTAAGACAATGTTGTTGTTGTTTTTAATTTCATGATGTAATGTAAAATTGATGAATGTATCTAGTATTTCAAAGGCTACTAAACTAATCAGTCTTTCGAGACTTGATCTTTTGTGATCATGCCAATGTCATGTAATAATGCACTGACTCTGGGTAACTGGGGTCGGGGTGTTACAGTTGGTATTAATTTTATTACAAACCTTGGAATCTATATTTAGATGAACTCTGATTAGAGCACATTACCCTAAGATAGACATTGAGGATTAATATAAAATAACTTCCAAGAATTTTGGTACTATTGAGATTTTGTGAGTTTCCCCAGAAATACATCCCTGTCTGGATACGAGTAGGTAGAGGTGGCTCTAGCACAAATGTACCTAAGGGTAAAACCCAAAAAACACCACTTTTAGCTAGACTCGAATGGAAACAGGTGCCTGACAACGGGCCTTACTGCACTCTTTGTTACGACACTCCCGAGGGATATGATTAGGATAATTCTCATTTTAATTAAAGACCATTATGAAGGGTTTATAAGTATATACATCCTCAAAGAAAACATTTTTATGATTTTTGTATTATATCCACAAACTGTTTAGTTTATGTTAAGTGTTTTACAAGTTTGGAATTATGTATTTCGATTCATAAACTAATCTAGTTTATGCCATTGTTTAGAAATGGAACCTAGTAAAAGGAATGTAAATAGTATCAATGCACGTAATTCATGTAGGTATTTCCCTCATACTCAAGATAATTATAGTGGAGCTGGTGAAGCAACTAGTGTTGATTAGCTTATCACCATGCTGGGACAACTCACTGAGGTTATGAATAATAACCGTACTCATATGGAGCACCCTGATCTATAGTGTGGAGGATCATTGTTAGATCACTTCATGAGGCAAAAAACTCCAACATTCAATGAGACTACAAATCCATTTGTAGATAAGCAATGGATATGTTCCTTAGAGAAAATATATCATGCTTTGGGGAGTATCGAAAGGGAAAAAGTTATCATGGTAGTTTATCGCCTCACGAGAGATGCAGATCAATGGTGGTCATTGATTAAAACACAAAGGAAGATGAAGAATTTTCAAATATGGAATAGAGGGAGTTTAAGGATATTTTCTTAGAAAAATATTTTTCCTCATGTCCATCGAGTAGATATGGAAAGACAATTTCTGAGCCTGAGACAAAATGAGGATGAGAATGTCGTAAAGTATGAAGCTAACTTTCCAATGTTAGCGAGGCATGATTTATATTATATACGTAAACCAAGAAGTAAGATTGATCATTTCTTTGATGGGTTAAAACCATTTAACCATTTACAATTAGTCTCACAATCCTTATCATCGTACGAAGATATTGTCTCATGTGCTATCAAGACATAAAATGAATTTTCTAAGTCTAATGACTTTAAAGAAAATCATGAGAAGAAGAGATATGTTGAATAATCTGGAAAGGTAAATACGGGGATGAAGGAAAATGTTGAATATCCATCCTGTAGTAAATGTGGGAAAAACACCCCGATACTTTCTTGAAGTGAAATGGGAGTCTGTTACAAGTGTGGTGAAAAAGGCCACCAAGATCGTGATTGCAAGGGGAAGAAAGAGGCTGTCAATGTTAAATGCTACAATTGTAGAGAAAGGAGTCATTATGCAAATGAATGTCCTATGAGACAAGTAAAATTACCTCAGAAAAGGCCATGGGATCAAGTCCATGCTTATACTATCACTATTGCTGAGGTTGAAGCTCTGAAAGATGTGGTGGCAGGTAATTTAATGGTTCCTGAAGTTTAGAAAATTCTTTATTTGATTCTGGATCATCACATTGTTTCATCTCTTCCCAATTTTATAAGAACATTAGATATTTCAAATTTGATTTAACAAGGGAGTTTTCAGTAAAAAATCTTAAGGGAAGTATCATTGCAACAGTGTTTTATGAATCGGTCCTTATTATGGCATTAAAATGTTCTTTATCTGCCGATATCATCATCATACCCATGATTGAAGTTGATATAATCCCCGGTATGGATTGGCTATCGGACCATGATGCAAAAATTTATTGTAAGAAGAAAGAGGTTAGAATTCTTGATGATGATAAGGAGTACCTTATCTTTATAGCAGAAACGTCACCACCTGATTCTTATCTAGATCCACCTCTAGTAGCTCAACTAAATTCAATTATTGGGGAGGAAGAGAATGAATTAACTGTGGATGAGAAAAAGAATGTTCAAATAGAGGATGTACCTATTGTGCAAGAATATGTTGATGTGTTTCCAAAATATTTACCTTGACATCCTCCAAAATGAGGAATTGAGTTTTCCATTGATTTAATTCTTGGTTCAAGGCCCATATCAATGACCCCTTATAGAATGACCACTATGAAATTAGTGGAACTAAAGAAACAACTAGAGGAATTTAGTAAAAATGGATTTATTCGTCCTAGTGTTTCTCCATGGGGTGCCACTATCCTTTTTATTAATAAGAAAGATGGGTCTATAAGGTTGTGCATTCACTACAGGTAGATCAATGCTATAACAATAAAGAACAAGTATCCCCTACCTAGAATTGATGATTTCTTTGACCAAATTCATGGAGATCAATATTTTTCAAAGATTGAACTTCGATTTGGAAACCATCAATTTTGCGTGAAGAAGGAATACATTCCAAAGAATGCATTTCGAACCAGGTATGGGCATTACGAGTTTACAGTTATTCCTTTTGGATTGACTAATTCACCCTCTATCTTCATGGATCTAATTAATAGTGTTTTCAATGAATATGTTAATGACTTTTTAGTGGTATTTATTTATGATATCTTGGTATACTCCAAAAGATACAAAAATCATGAAAATCACTTTTGCATTATCCTAAAGACTCTTAGATGAAATGAATTATATGAGAAGTTTAGAAAGTTTGAATTATGGCTTTAAGAGATTTCTTTTCTTGGACATATTGTCTCTAAGGATGGAGTCTCTATTGATCCTTTAAAGACCAAGTCAATCCAAGAATGGCCAATACCAACGAGTATAACTGAGGTACACCATTTTATTTGTTTAACAGGTTATTATCGACGTTTCGTCCAAAATTTTTCCTGATTGGAAAACCCATTAACCAAGCTCACACATAAAGGGGTTAAACTTGTTTGGACAAAAGAGTGTGAATTTTTTTTGAAGAACTGAAGAGAAGATTAGTTAATGATCCTATATTGAATCTACCATAGAGGAATGATGGGTTTTTTATTTATAGTTATGCTTCAAAGAAAGGACATGGTTGTGTCCTTATGCAGAATGATAGAGTTATTTCTTATGCATCATGACAGCTAAAAATTAATGAGCAAAACTATCATACTTATGATCTTTAGTTAGCAACTGTAATCTTTGCATTGAATATATGGAGAAATTATCTCTATGGTGAAAAATGTGAGATATATACCGATCACAAGAGTTTAAAGTATATTTTCTCACAGAAAGAAATCAACATGAGGCAAAGGAGATTTCTTGAAATAATCAGGGATTATGATTTCACTATACACTACCACCCGGGGAAGGAAAATAAGGTGGAAGATTCTTTGAGCAGAAAGGATCATGGATTTTTGAACAATATTAGAGTTGAAAGGGATCCTATGTTCATGGATCTAGTGAAAATGGATATGGGAATAATCATGGAAGGTGAAACATCAATACTTTTTCAAGTGGTTGCCAAACCATATTTACTATAAAGGAAAAAGAGTTATTAGAATCATGATGAGGAGTTTCTAAAGAAGATTAAAGTTTTTAATGATGGGAGATTGAGTGACTTCATATATGAAGATGGAATTTTAAAATTTGGGAAGAGACTTTGTGTTACCGATATACCTGATCTAAAAAAAGAATTGTTGGATGATTCTCATAACTCCAATTTCTTTATACACCATGGGAGCACTAAGATGTATAGATATTTCAAGGAACATTTTTGGTGGTATAACAGGAAGAGGGAGATTGCTGATTTTGTGTCAAGATGTATGGTTTGTTAACAAGTGAAAGCTGGAAGACAACAATGTGGAGGAGTCATGAAAACTATTCCCATACCTTAGTGGAAATGGGATAATATTACGATGGAATTTATTATAGGACTACCAAAGACTCTTAGAAGGAATGATGCAATGTGGTTTAGTGTTGATCGTCTTACCAAGTTAGCACATTTTATTTCTATAAGAGAAGATTTAACACTTGAAAATTTAGAAATAATGTATATTAATGAAGTTTTAATACTTCATAGAGTACCCCTATCGATTGTTTCAGATTGTGATCCACATTTTAAATAAAGATTCTGGAAAATTCTTCAGAAGTCCCTGAATACTGAACTTTGTTTGAGCACTTCCTACCACCCTCAAACTGATAGACAATCAGAATAGACTATTAAAACCTTAAAAGAGATGTTGAGATTTTTATCACTTGACTTTCAAGGTATGTGGGATCAATATTTACCTTTGGTAGAATTTTCCTATAACAATAGCTTCCATTCAAGTATTCAGATGACACTATATGAAGCGTTATAGGGTAAGAGATGTTGCAAACCAACCTATTGGGATGATGTTGGTGAAATAAAACTCATAGGCCTAGAACTTGTTGAGGAAATGATGGAAAAGGTGAAGGTAATCCAAACCCACATTAATGCAGCTCAAAGTAGGCAGAAGAGCTATGCTGATAACTAAAAGAAGGACTAGGAATTTCAGGTAGGAGATTATGTTTTCATGAAGGTATCTCCATGGAATGAAGTTATACGATTTAGTAAGAAGGGTAAATTGACTCCTAGGTACATAGAACTTTTCAAAATTCTAGAACGAATTGGGGATGTAGCTTCCCATTTGGAAATGCCGCCAAGTCTCTCCAAAGTTCATGATGTGTTCCACATATCACTGTTGAGAAAATACATGTCTGACCCAATGCATGTACTCACCTATGAGGAATTATAACTAGAACATGATCTATCTTATTGCGAAGATACTGTCAAGATTCTTAATACAAGAGAACAAGTGTTGAGAAACCGGACGACTCGTCTGGTAAATGTTCTATGGAGAAACCATAAGATAGAAGAGGGAACATGGGAACCCGAGGAACTTATGATGAAGAACCACCCAAATCTTTTTATGTGGTAATATTCTAGAAATTTCGAGGATGAAATTATTTGAAAAAGGGGAGAATGTAACACCCCAATCTTTCATGGTACGTTTCGCTTTGAATAATACAATGGCTTGTTTTGTACACAACTTCAAGTTCAAACACACCAAAACTTATCAAACTAGCCGTTATAAATAGTAATACCCACTTTTTGAAATTTTATAAATTTTATCTTTCAAATTGGACTTCATTTTTGCATTTGGAATATCGAAATTATCTTAGGGAGATTTTTTGGTATTTTTCTAAATGCATTCAATTTTTTATGAATAGTAAAAAACACTGAGTTATTGTTTAAAACCAAATTTTTATTTAAATATATATATTTTTTATATTTATTGAACATCAAAATAGATACATAATACCTATATAAGTTCAATGTAATTCATTAGATTCATTTTATAATATGTTTAGATATATAAATTGTTTATTGAACTTCTTATCCACTTTTACCCACCTCCTAGGAGCATTTTCACATTTACATAAAAATTAATTTTACCACATCTGTGAGTTGAATTTAAAAATTTTGAGAGACACGATTAATATCCGGAAGTAAAATGTGGTTCAATAAGATGAAAATAATTTTGGGTGAATAGTAACTTTTGACTTTTATTTACCACTATTAAAAGTAAATAGGGTAATTAAAGGTAAAAATGATATTATTATTACCCTATCACATGTCCTAATTCTTTTTGATAAGTGTAATTCGACCTAAAACAAACTTAGGAATAAAATAAGATTTTTTAGGTCTAGTTGGATAAGATTATGACATTTATTATTATTTAATTCAAAGAAGGGCTAAAAGTCTTAAATTCAAAGTTTAATAACTAAACCATTTTTAATATAAGGTTACACAAGAGATAAATTCGACTATAATTATTCATTAGAAAGATAAAAATATTTCCAAAATAATGGTATTTTATTTATAAATTTTAGACATTAAATAAGTTAATTTATTTAGGACACAATGATGATGTAGTAATTACCTTATTAATGAAATATTAAAATAATTGATATTATAAATAACCAAATAATTGTAAGTAGAGACTTTTCATGAATTAAACTAATTTTATAGGTTAATATGACATATTTTTGATGATTAAATCAATTTTTTTGAAGTAATAACACTGTTATAAATTTAGCAAAAACAAAATACCAAATAGTGTCAAAATTGACATAAAAGAGTTTTAAAAAAAATATTATATTATTAATTGATATAATATTCCTAAAAATATAAGGTTCGACCAAATTACTTATATAAGGTTATATATATTAATAATGAACCACTTGGGGTTCTCTTTCCTTGTGATAGAATGTTTTTTAACCATATAATATAAAAATACAAAGAGACATGGTAAATGTCAATCTTATTAAATAGGAGTTAAATCTAAAAGATAAGGTTAATATAGTGACCCAAACCTGTCTAAAAACTTTTGGTTGAGTGGTTTTCAACCAATACCAACATTATCCTAGAAATAAATCATTTTTATCCATTATAAACCGAAAATTATTTATTATAAAATAATATTTCAATCTTTTCTTAAGGTACCCCTTACCCCTCTTATAAAAGGGAACTTCCCCTTCTCTCAAATTCACACCTTAAAAGCCATTTGGATCTGAAAAAATATGCCCAAATATACTCTAAAATGTCCTACCTTCATCTTAGATGACTTACTTTAGTCATAAATCTAACCTATGGAGCCCTTTTGATCAAATCAAAAGGAAGAACCCAAAGAAGAGGTAAATATTTCATCACCTCTTTCAAGTTCCTTTCTTATTCCACTTCCTATTTCTTTGTTGTTTCCATTCTAAAATAATAACTCCAGTATCTTCTATATACTATGATATTATTTTAAAAATGGTATAACCATAATCATTATTCTATCCATCCTATAAATGAAAAATTCTCCATACGTGCATACGTACGGATTACCGTCTCCACGTCATGGTGTAGTTTGTTATTCAAACACTTCATCATTTGGATGGGTATAATAATGAGTATAAATGATGAAAATAATAATTATAACATGATAATGATTCTGTATATATGATATTATATCCAATTATATTTGATTTTAATATAAAAAGAATGATATTGTCGCTCGTGTGTACGTACGGATTACCGTCTCCACGAATGCGATGATATTCATTACCCATCGTATCAATTCAAAAATAATTTTCATTTGATGATTAAAAATAATTTTTAAAGACTTAATATCATTATTAATATGAATAAGATAAATCCTATCCATAACAAACATTACTTACATATCAAAGAATACAAAGGAAAATTAATCAGTTAATACCTGAAATGATGATACTACTGAAATATCATTAACAAAGAAATATTAGAAGATCATATATGATATCATATTAATGTATATGGTTCTTTTATAATTTAATAAAAATTATTTCCCCATTATACAAGAGGTTAACCTACCCTCTACCAAGGAAAAGTACAAGGTAAGGGTTAATTTCACTATCTCTTCACTATCTGAGGTTGTTTATATGTAATTATCTACTGGGACCTCTTTATCATCCACATATATGATTATTAAAAATTTATTTAAAAACATTTTTACAATTTACTAGACAATGGATTGAATTCATTTATACCCTTATTTTTCCTTATATATTTTTAAAAGAATCTTTCCGTCATTTTCCAAACAAAGTACTTTATGACCTTTTCGAAAAAATTAAGGTAAGAATGTTTTTTTAACTTATATGGCGGGTGTGGCTATTTTCTACCATTATAACATCGTCGAAGCTTCCCTTACAAGATAATAATAATATTTTAAAAATAAATTCTTTCTTTTATAAATACTTGAATTTTAAATGATTTCAAAATATAAAGAGATATTTCTCAAAAAAAAAGTTTTGATTTTATCTAAGTCAACATCCTTTGATGGATTTTAAGCTTGTTTGAAGTTGATTTATTATGATACAAATATTCTATATTGTATTGAAGGTTTTATGATATGTTTGACTATGGATGTGTTATTTTATATCATTCATAGTTTATGGATAAATTATTGACATTTTGTATGCTATTTTTAATACGAATGTCTATGTTATGTTTAAACCTTTTCATATGGGGAATTCATTAGACTTAATAAGTGTCGGGTGGGGACCTCTATAGCTCATAAATGCATCAGCAGGTCATATGAGAAAAACTAGTGTCTTGGCACAAGGCCTTGACAAAATCTTATTTGTAGTCTTGGCACAAGGCCTTGACTATGTGGTTATGAAGTCTGGCATTATGCATTCCATCATTAGGACAATGGCTATTGATATTTCATATGATTATTTGACTAGTAGAATATCCATGTGAATAAGTAAATGGAATTATTTGATTTTATATTTTCCATATTATGCTAATATTCAAGTTTAAAAGGCTCTTTTTTAGTCTTATACATTTCCTTAAATGTTTATGCTTATTTATGAAGGTTTCCACTACATTGTTAACCTTACTGATCATCTGAGATCACCTCTTTGTATGTTTTATTTTTTCAAGGATGTGAAGAAGTATATTATTAATTACCTACTGGGATAGTTTGTGGTTAATGAAGACAATGTTGTTGTTGTTTTTCATTTTATGATGTAATGTAAAACTGATGAATGTATCTAGTATTTCAAAGTCTATTAAACAAATCGGTCTTTTGAGACTTGATATTTTATGATCATTCCAATGTTATGTAATATTGTACCGACTCTTGGTAGCTAGGGTCGGGGCGTTACACCGACCGCCTTTATAAAAAGATGGAATGCAGGGAAACAATTAGCGCACCACTACAGATTGTCCACACCCTACTGGAATGCTTCAGAAAAAGAAATGGTGAGCTTGAAGAGAAATTATTCTCCTCAATATGAGGATTAGTAGTGTTCGAGAAATCAGCAGAAAATCATGTTGCTGGATCGAGCTATCCAGTGCTAGGTCCTTCCAAGAAAATAGTGGGCCTGGTGTGAAACTCACTAGGATTTGGTGTAGTTAATCATCAGGCATCCTAGTCTGTGATGTTGTCAGCGTGGATATTTCTATCCATACCTGGAAGACTCAACGACACTAGAAAACTCGACATTGATTTCTTATTATCTGTATTGATGGTAGAATCATCCTACTTTGCAGGACCCAAGCTACAGCCGCAGAAAACCGATCACCTCCTGCCCACAGACATAGGGGCAGGAGAAATGCGAATGTGGAAATCCGACATAGATTCTCCTCTTCTGTGAAAACTCCCACGACTACATCTACTGGGTTCCCACACCCCATATCACCCTTTTCAAGTATTCAATGGAGGGTGATAGATATTCTTGTTCTAAGGTGTGAATAAGATGGGGCCATCCTGATGAGTCATATGGCCCATCAAGATTTGGAGGCTTCAATGCCCTACCATCGCCGCCTCCCCAAGGGCCACACAAGGAGCCAATACACCCCACTCTGATCTTCAATCATTTTAGCAGCCTCTCCCTAGAATTATCTTATGGATCAATCCCTTAATTCCAATTATGTCATGGATGTCAGATTCCTCCAAGCTGCGACTTTAGATAGGGAGCGTCCAAAGAGGGCTCCCACTAGGCCATGTCAGAACTGCCAACCTATCTCGCATACTGAGGAGCAGGTGGTCCATACCCCTACACAGTCGGCCCTAGATTGGCTGAACCAATGTCAACATCAGGGGAAATCTAGGGAGTCTATCCTATAGGGTAATCATATTACATGCCTTTAGTGGATTGGTCCACCACTGATGTGTGTTATCAGCTCCCTGTTACTACAGAGCTGGGCCACCACTACACCCGATTGGGATTGAGATCCTAGCCCCCCCTAGGAGGGATGGGTCAACTTTTCTGGTCACTAACATAATAAGTAGCCATCACAGGCCACCCATGGTGAGAAAATTCAGTACGGAGGGCCTCCCCATACCACTGACAACCATATAGGAGTTCCTCTCCACTCCCATGTTTTGTATAGATTTCCTCCCCATTCTACCATAATCTGTCTAAGAGGAGGTCCTACCCATATTGTTGAACCTTGAAAAGAAGTTCCTCCTCATTACCATGGTCTCATGTATGGATGTTATCCCCATATTTTAAGCTATCAATGTGAAGTTACTCCTCACATAGTCACCAACACAAGAGGATACCCTCCCCACTCCATCATTCCCAACAATAGAGGTACTCCCCGTGTTTCATTCGACATCGTCCTAGGTTCTCCTCACACCATGGCTCATCAAAGTGGAGGTCCTACCCATGTAAAAGATCTACCCTACATTGATGAACCATCCTGGGGTTGAAGGGTGGGTTGAAACCACCAGAGGAAGAACTTTGAGAAACCTAGGATCATAATCAAGACCGTCTGCTTTTCAGACTCTGAAGTGGAGTACAACTCAGTGATGAAACCCTCAACCCAATATTCTGTATCGAGGTTTGGGGAAGAAACTAGGCGTATCGGTTTTTTCCTCCCAGAAAGAGAGATGCACTAGATCCATGAATCCCTCTACAGATACATACAAGAGGAGGAACATTTGGCTTCTTTCTAGGGTCTTGATGTGAAATCTTCCATATCATCACCATGATCATTCTATACCTGGATAAGAGACCCTAGAGAATTGTTCTATGGACCATTCAATGACGATAAACAGCCTGATCAAATTCCAATGACCATCTCTCTTATGTAGGAAGTAGTGGTAGGCACCATGTCCTATAGGGATATTGTTATACAGCCAGTAAATTCTTTGGAAGACAACCCAAGATGCATGGGTTTTTCAGCTCATGCACCGTACTCTCCCCCGACAAGTTTACCGCTACAACTGTCATGACCCATCCTCGGGGCCCATACCGTGACTACCCCAAGCCCGCCTTCCATAGGCCAGGGGCTGGAGACTAGCACCAAAGGTGTAAATCATGATAAAAGGGAAGGTATTTCCTTTATAAAGTAAACAAACACAACAGAGTACACAATTGAAGTAAGAACTAAGTAAAACTGGGTACAAATTAAGTGCTGAAAAGTAAATGGGCCAGTATACAAACCCAACTGAAAGTAAAGTACAACTGAAAATAAAGAACAGTAGCATTAAAGTCAAATTGAAACACTGAGTCGTCCTTCGGAAATCCCACCTGAAGGGTGGGTATAGATAGTCTCCTCAGCTCCCCAGGTCCGGCCGTCCTCTCCGTGTACGTACCGCCAAATGGTCCACCTCTGGGTACTATCCAGCTCCACAAGTCTCCACCTCGATCAGTGCTATCCGTCGTCTTCATCCAACACCATGTAGTGCAGGCAAGCTTGTAAAAGGGTGAGTATATGATACACAGTAGGGACCCCGAGACCCCCGAAGGTCTCTCAGAATCCACGAAGGATAAACCAAAAAGGAAAGTACAATCACGAAGTATCAACTGACTCTACTTAGGTATATTCCCATTCATATACCTAAGTAATCAATTATAGTTCTACCCCCACTCTCGAGCCCAAACACAACCTAGTCCACACAGGAAACATAACTCAGTCCATACAAGAAAGCAAGTCAATCACATTGATGATAATGAATGAAAATGAAGAATCAGCTCACACAGGTATACATCATTCGTAAAGTGATAAATATGATCAGATGTAGCCACTGATTCATCTAAGCTATCAGACCCACGTAGGATACTAGTCTAGCTAAGCTGTCAGAACCACGTAGGATACTAGAACAGCTACTCTATAAGACTCACGTAGGATACTAGAATAGAATTCAAACTATCGGACCCACTTAGGATACAAGTACAATAATCATCACTATCGAACCCATGGAGGATCCCAGTACAGAAGTCATCACCGTCAAACCCATGAAGGATTCCAGTATGGTAGACATCTTCGTCGAACCCACAGAGGATTCCAGTATGATAGACATCATCGTCGAACCCACGGAGGATCCTAGTACAATAGTCACCTTCGTCGAACCCACAGAGGATCCTAGTACGGTAGACGTTTTCGTCGAAACCACAGAGGATCCTAGTATGCTAGTCATCATCGTCGAACCCACAGAGGATTCCAGTACAGTATTCAATGCAGTCCTAGCCAGCTCTAGGGTTCCCGCACATAGCACACTCAAATCTGAAAGGGTCCGCTCCTCAAGCAAGGGGGTTCGATACATCAACTGTCACGAAGTCCAAAGTTTATGTATCCCAAAGTTCTGTCTCATCAAAAGAAACCCAACGTGATAGACAGTGCGTCAATCGTCTAGGATGAGATTTATGAAGTATTTAAATAGATAATGAATAAATAGATCCCTAGGATGAGATTTATTTTCTTCAATTGTCCTCTTCATTTTTACTAAAAAATTCAATTATTTTTGACCTTTTTTCCCACACATTAATAATTTTCCTATTTATTTGAGGAACATTCCTATATTTATATTTCCATATTTCTCATATGATAGAAATCAATCATTATTTCATCCATGGTCTCAACCACTTGATATCTTAGAAAACTTCATTTCTATCTTCATTGGTGAGTCCTAGAGTTGGTTAAGGTACATATTATCAATAATATTTTTGGAAAAATGATTTGGAATAATAATGATATATTTCACTCCTATCACCCATTAAGTTTCACATAGTCACCACATTTACCTTCATTTTTAATGTTAAAATAATTCCTTCAGGTTCTAATAATGGACTAAAAACAAAAACTATAGTGTGAGATACAATAATAATAGTGAAAAACCCATATAATCATTTATAGGATGTTTAAATCACAAAAAAAAATTAATGTAAGAAACCATAGTCTTAACATATGTTATTCATTATAATTATCTATTTAAATACTTCATAGAGGTTTGTAATGAAAATGTGAATTATCCTAAACATATCACCTGGGAGTGTCAAATTAGGTGAATTGTAAGGTTCGTTTTCATGCACCAAGTTATAATTGTGTCAATAAAAATGTGTCCTTTTTGAATTTAGTACCCCTAGGTATAACTATTATAGAACCACATCCACTTTTAGTATCCATACAAGGATGTATTGCAAGGGAAAACCACATAATCTATTCCTTACCAAAACAGTTTTATGTTATTCTATACCTTTTATCAAATTCTATCATAGGATTATCATTACTAATCAATGTTTATAAAAATATGATTCAAAATATTTCTACTAAACTTGATCTGATACAAACTATAATGACCATGGCTTCATTAACAAAAAGCTGGTTCCTACATTATTATATTGGCCTAGATAAAAGGGGTCAAATCCCAAAGAATTGATAAGTTTAAAAGTATTAAAGAACAAAAATTCATAAATGATACACATTAACATTAGGAATATAAAATAAAACACAAAAAAATAAAAAACTAGGAGTCCTTGACACTCATTCAGAGGATTCAACATCATAACCTGAGGAAGGGAAAAAATGATGGTGAGCTGAAATTCTAAATAAGGGCTAAAAAAATAGAATTAATCATGAATTAATAAAAAATAATCAGTATGGAATGGTAAATAAAAACACATTTAATAAATAACATTAAAATGATAATTGGATATGTAATAATCAATGAGGAAAGGTATGTAACTGAAAACACATTCCATTTAACAAATAAAATGAGAATGAAATGAATCCAGAGAAAATGTAATAGAAAAAATACCATTCATAATAATAATAACTAAATTATAAATGATGAAAATGATTAATTATTTGAAATCATGATCTCAAGAATCATGATAACTATACTTTTATGTTCTTTCCCAAGATAGTTTAAAAATTATAGGTAAAAACCCATATGATTTGGCCAATTAATTTCTCTAATGAGACATACTAATGCATCGATGTGCTATCTATAACCAGTATTTACCAATATATTCAACTCCAAATAATTAATAATATATAAAAATAACATATTTAATTCATAAATAATATATACAATCCAAAAATAACAACATTGAGTAAATAACACAGATTTTTCAATATTTACCCTATTTATAAAATAACATTCAATGTAAACACTGTATATAATAATGGTATACAGTTTTGGTAATATTTATATCCATGATATAAATAATAGGTATAATTTTCGATTGAAACCTCATACCACATGAATAAATATGTATTAATGTTAAATACATCAAAGGGGAATTATATCTAACACGTAAAAGTGAATAGATGAAAATTAAAATAAATATCTCAATGAAATAGATATTGAGATGAAATCTATCATAGTGATCACAACATTCTAGTGAGAGTTAATCAATTAATATATTATTTTTATCAAATTTAAATCCCCATATAAAATTTGGGAATAAAACATATGAAAAAAATTCATTATATATAAAATTATGGAATATCAAATGAAAACAATAAAGTAATATAACCCAATGAATAAAAATTGAGTTATGAAATTATTTACCACTTGATAACAATCATGTCAAATACCATGGTATGAATTAACACAAATTGAAAAATAAAATAAAATGAATTATTATAGAATCATGATATTACATGTCAAAGAGGTATTATATACACCTTATAAAATAAATTAGGTGAAAAGCATTAAAATTTGGATCAATAAAGAGAAATTGAGACAAATCCCTTTACCGCATACTTTCCTGTAGTTGAAAATGATTTAATATATTTTATAATATTTTTAATAATGAAATTAATTTTTACCATAATTGTAATCATATTTATATTGTTATATATGATCTAATTATAACATTTTACATTATGTTTGAGAATAATATTTCACTATTGTTATTATTTCAGTTGTTAATTGCCTTGTTTTCTCATGAATGTTTTGTAATTAAAGTTATGGTTCTTGTATATGGGATATGTTTATAGAATTTTAATAATTATAATAATGTTATAAATATCAAATTTACTGATTATATACATTATTATAACCTTTATTTATATTTTGACATGGAAAATTAATCATGTTGCTTCGTGGAGATAGTAGGTCATACATATGCATGAGTGACAATATCATGCCATTAAAAAGTGAAAGGGTAAATAATTGAGTGATATATTAAATTTAAATAATATATATAATCTAATATATATCACATATATTAAATAATTTTATCATTATTACATTTCTTATTATGTGTAAGTGAAAAACAATTCGCATCGCCTTGCGAGGCGGTAGTCCACTATACATACAATTGACGTTTTCATATTTTAAATGACATGAAAAGTACGAAGTTATATGGGATTTTATAAATAAAGAAGAATATTTTTATCATAAATTATATATAAAAAATTTATTTCAAAAATTATACCCAACTATGAAAGGTGTTGATGGAAAATGAGTTACATTAGTTTGCGAGGTGATAATCCGTCGGGCACAAGATTGACGATTTCATTTCCCAATTTATGGATGTAAAGATGTATACATATTACGACATTAAAATAATTATATATTATTATAGTTTGGATTATTTTTATATTTTATACATTAAAACATAATTTATGGTGTGAAAGGAATAAGGAAAAATAGCCTTGTTAAGAAAATTACCTTTTTTAAGAGAAACCTCATTTGGATCTCCTCTTAAAGACTCTAGGGATGCTATTTTCAGAGGACAAAAACACCTATAATATGTCTATGGAATTTGGGTGTGGATTTTTTAGGGATTTTTTGATCCAACATTTCTTGGGAGGTGTGAAGAAGTGATGGGATGTAATTCCCTTTGATAAGTTGAGTAAGTCGACCTTCTTGGAAATTACTTGCAAATTTACCAAAATAATCATAAATGATAAAGTCATTCACATGAAAAAAGATTCCAAAAAACAATAGGTTCTATTTTTGGATAGGATAATGCAGAAATATAGACATAAATTAAGATTTTGACAAATTTTTAGCTTATTTTTTACTCTTATCTTCTTAGTTTAACACTCAAGTATACCCATTTTTACCTCAACCATGATAATTAATTTTTACTATTACCACTATTAATTTTTCTCAAAGATTAATTTGAACTAATTATATAAAATAAATTATTTTTATTAAAAATATTAAATCCATTTTCCAAAATTAAAATCACGAAAATTATAGAATCTAATTTAATATAATGCTTATAGACAAGACAAAAAAGGGTTTTCAAGAAGAAAATTTTCATAAGTATGGAAGATTTCAATATAAAGATTCAATATAAATTTATTACAATGATCTAAATTTTATTTATTATAATATAATTTTACAAAAATTACCATTAAAATAATTTAAAATTTAATTTTTCATTTTAAATAATTAATATTAAAAGGTAGTTTTTAAATAAAAATATGTATTGTTCACTATTCATCGAAAAAATAAAAAACATTTTAGAAAAATCCCAAAAATTAATCCTAATGTAATTTCTATATGATTATTTTAAAATTTTAATTAATTTAATAAAAAATTATATAAGTGGTAATAATTTATTTTAAATTATGTGTGCAATGCGTGACTAACCATTAATTTAGAAAAAAATACAGTTTTTAGAAAACATTTCTTTTTCTTTTAAATGATTATTATTTTATTTCTAATAAATAGATAAAAAATAAATTTTTTTACTTTTTTAAAACATATAAATTTCATAATATAGTTATTACTATTCATACTATCAAATTTAATGTCTATGTTATAATGATATACAACAATACAATTCATTTTTACACAGGTTTTCAAGTTCCATAAGCTATCAGAGAGATTAAAATAAAATGAATACATTTTGTGGGTTTTTTATATTACGAATTCATGTTACATGTGTTACCAAATAAATTTTTATTTTTTTATAATTTCCGACTGTTATAATGTTAGCACATGTTTACCAAAATTATCAGTTTCTCATGGTTAGGGATAGAGGTTATATGTTGAGTTTAATAATAAAGATAATCATAGGGTTGCAAATTCAAAATTATTTAATATTTAATTGAAGTGAAAGTTCAAGAAAAATTTTAAATTTTATTTGGGATTGGAAAGTGTTGAAAAATAAAAAAAACCAAAATAATGGGGGAATATTTTTGATATGTCCATTTTTTATTATTTTACTTATCATTATAGGTTTATACTAACATAGAGTTATCCCCTTCTTATTATACGACTTGTGATATACCTGACACTAGAGAAGTTATGAAGAAAAGTTTATCTTTATAAACTATGAGGTGAAGGTATTTAAATCATTCATAACACTATATTTAATTTTTGGTAAAATTAAAAAAAATCAATTTGAAATATATCAATTTATAGATAAATATATATGGAAGATTATAGTTGAATGTTGGAATCAATAATCATATTTGGAAAGTGAAATATTAGGTTTTAGAAGTTTTTATAATCATTAATGATAAAAATAATTATTATTTATCTTTAATTTAAAACAATAAAGGAGATCTCATCTCAAAGTACAATCCAAAAAAATAAAGTCCTCTACTTTATATCATGGTTGGTATACATTATTGGAAGAAAAATTATGGCTATTAAATTGAAAAAACTAAGAGTTGATACTTCAAGATCCACAGAGGTTCACCCCCTTCCCTAATCAATAAATAAAAAATGGAAGAGGGAAATAATGTGAAAAAATACAATATATATAAAAAAAAAGTATGGGTATGTAACTGAGATGATTTTAATGACTTAATTATGTTATTTAAGTTATTTTTTTCTCTTTATATATTATGACTTACTAATGAATTTTTGAAATCTTCTATATAAGAATCCCTTGAATAGGAGATAACATAGGGGTCCATCATAATTTGTGGTAAGAAGGATATTTTAGATATTGAATTGGGATATACTGAACACCTGTGTCATGTTTGACAGTATAGGGTAGGTGTATTGGCCAAAAAAATTGTTTGGTCATTCTGGAGCTTCTTCAAATGAGGATGTTTATAATGAAATATAAGTTTTAGAAGCTAAAGTTCAGGATATAGTTGAGATGATGGATGATAGGATTATTCAGTATAATTGATGTTTTCAAATAGGGGAAAATAGTTTTAGGCTATAAATCTCACTTCTCCATCATCATCTATATATCCCAATTCTGAACCTTCGCTTGCATATCCAACTCTTACCCCTCCTCCACCACAACTTTTCATATATTGTGTATTATATTTGGATGATCACTAATATAATATTAATACATATGGGTTTATATATTATATATAAGATACCATTCATCATTAATATATATATATGTATCATATTTGGTTCATATTGTAGGATATTATAGATATTTTAGTAAGAGTACCATTTCTTATGGATGAGGTCACTACAGTTGGATAAAT
The DNA here is from genome assembly GCA_963277665.1 of Viscum album. Classification (NCBI taxonomy): domain Eukaryota; kingdom Viridiplantae; phylum Streptophyta; class Magnoliopsida; order Santalales; family Viscaceae; genus Viscum; species Viscum album. Next base: position 1,369,160,484 of record OY728143.1, read on the forward strand.
TATCATGATTTTTTTAAAATCCTGATAATTATTGAAAATTACCATAGCGGTGTGGATATATTATATCATTTTTTTTATATTGGTATTCAACTAGTATTAATATTTTAAAATTTGTAAAATTATCTTTATTTTTTATAGGAATACATTAATGGTAAAATCATACTGCATAGACAACAATAAGTACTGGATGATATAAATTTATATACTACATCTTTTTGAATTGATATATTGTCAAAATATTCATCATTATTGTTGGAAATAAATGAGATTATAATTAATTATACCATTTGTGGGTGTGAAATTCCAATGATAATATAAAGTGATATATCATTGATCTTGTAACTAGATATTTGTGGGGTATCAATGTGATGTGTGTATTTCCCATATAATTCAATTATTATATATTTTTTAGTTATTTTACATTAATGAAACTTAATTTTTATTTTTTTGTATTATGTGTCATTATATACTTTATACTCAACCTGACACAACATCAATATATAAATTTTTTGACCCATAATTTATTTCAAAAATAATAATGATAATGAATGATATATGAAAAACAAAACATATTTTTGAATGATTTCAAAATAATGAAAATTAGTGTTGGGTTCTAATTCATATTGAATATTAAGGAATATATATTTCTTAAAGAGTTATATCTCAAAACTGAATAACCACTAACACTATATTTGTGTATATTAGTGACCATTGGATGTTGATTTTTTTCTTCAAAATAAAACATAACTTACCATTCATGCTCTATACATAGTGATGTGTGAGAAGATTTATACATAGTATTGGGCATGTTCGTTTGATAGTTTGAGTAATTATTTTATATAATGACTTTTAATTTTATTTCATACATAACATTTTAAAAAATGTAATGGAATTAATTTTGAGATAAATTATAAACGAGGACTGAATAAATCAAATATTTATACATAAAGGTGAAATTTTATTTATAATTACTATGTTTTAGCTATAATCACGTAACATTTTATTTTGAATTGAATAATTGTTTTTGAAATATAATTGGCATCTTCAAAAAGGATTTACATAATTTTGATATTATTTTCTAAGATTTATGTTCGAAATATCTTCATATGGTATAGTTATAAAATTCCATATTGTTGAATTTTATCACAACCTTTAGTTTAATTTATCTTTTAATTATATTAAGAATATATGTTAAATGATTTCCTTTTATATTTATTGATTTTTTATTACTCTTGAACCAATTATGAAAATGAGATAAATCACATACAAGGATCATTGGTGGATTATTTCATGGGTTTGATTTTGTTTTAGTTTATTCATAATATATATTTTAATGTTTAAGTTTCAAATTGAAATCTAGAAATGATATGATTTTTTTGTAATATTATGTATCTATTTGTGGTGTTGTTTTCTAGTTTTCATTGTGTTGTTTTACTATTAGGATCCTTTAATTGGTTTTATTTTTATTATAATAATATTTCATTTCATTTATTGTATAACTACAATGAATGTTTTAAATAAATATATATATTTCACATCAATTATACAATAACTGATGTGAAATATCCAACCCATTCTGAATATTTTCACTAATTTCTGTTAATGTTTTTCAAAAACCATTATGATATATAAATTTTTACATTGATTAATAACAACCGACCTGAAAAATATACTTTCAAATTTTATTAAAATAACATCTCTATGTAATCAATGAAAAAACAAAAAAAAAACAACATAGAAAACCCTATGTTCACTACTGTTGATGCTATGAGCATGAATGATCATGATAACTTATCTATGATGATGATTGAAAGAGACTCAAATTTTAATGATATGCACAATATAGATATGGAAATTATAAAGTAAGGGTTGGAATCATAACTTTCCCAAATGATTTATCAACCATCTATCCAAGTAATGACTAAGGAGGAACAAAAAGTCAACAAGGAGATACAAAAGAAGGTGGGAAATAATACATATTTTAGTCTTAAAAAATATGGATTTATATGATTTGGAACATGAATATGTATCTAATATATTATAGAGATGAAGAAAGATATTTTTAGTGATATATATCCTCTATCATTCTCTATTTATAGAGGAAGCACAAATATGTATAATGTCATTAAATAGTACTTTTGGTTGGAAATAATGAAGAGGGATATTGAAGAGTATACATCATGATGCTTAGTCTAAAAGTGATTGAAGATTACACATTTGATGCCATAGAGGATAATCCAACCATTATATATACATTTATGGAAATGGGAAAACATATCTATGGATTTCATCATAATTACTCTAAATACCTGTAAAGGAAAAAATGAAATTTGGGATGTTGTTGATCAATATAAAAATTCATGCAAATTTATTTACCTTAATGAAGATTCATCACTTGATTAACAAGAATATATATATATATAAAGGAAGGACTAATTCTAAATGGAACAACGATTTCAATTGTATCTCATCAAGATCTATTGTTCACATAAAATTTCATAGAAAAAATTCAATAAGAATTAGATACATAAAACAATTTAACATTATTTATCATACTCTAACTACTTTTCAATATTAAAATACCATTAACACATTTAAATATATTCTAAGATCTTACTTTATGGATTTAAAAAAATGATGTCATCAATACCATTCATTAACGGTGTTCTTATCAAATAATAGTATTCATTCAATAATTCAAATAGAACCATATGAGGATAATAATAATAATATTTGTATATATCCATCATTTTGGGATGAAGTTAGATAAGAAATCAATTTGGTGTTTTCTAACTCACGAAATGACAATGAAGGTATATGGTCCCAGCCACAAACATTACATAATCTTGATTTATGTCAAGAATTAATATTGATGATCTTTTTTGGTTTATATTTTTATATAATTAGTCTATGACTATTATATAAAATGTGGATAATAATAAAATATTATCTGTTTATTCCATAATATAAAACATTTAAAAGCAAGCATGTTTCCGTTTTCTTGATAATAATCTTATTGACTTCTTATTTTCTCTTACCCATCCTTATACACTATGAAAATATTTTAAAAAAATGGGATGAGCACAAAATGATAAGTAAGGGATAAAATAAATAAATAAAACATTATTCTATGAATATTTATAAATCCATGAAATAATTAGAATCCTAAAAAGTTTCATAGAGATCATAAATCAAAAAGGTAACTTGTGGCATCCATACCATACTTATATTTTAGCTTTCACAACTACATAAGTAGTAACATTCATGGTTACGTTTGCAAAACCCATCACAGTATTTTCCCTAAATATCTAAGGAAAAACACTATCATTTAACTTTGTCTCATTACCCAATGAATTTGAGTGATGTCATGGCTCACCCACCCTCAGTTTATCATGAAACCACCCATATACATAATCAATGCTCAAGAACTGTAACATAATAATAACACAAAAAACAAGAAAAAAAATGAAAAATAACATTTCCAAATTGCAATCAGAAGATATAATTTCAAGATATTGACAACATAAATAACATTGAAAAACCATTTTCAATACCAAAATACCTAAAATGGTAATGTGGTAGTAATTTTTATTTTAAAAACATTACGGTTTAGAGAGGAATATAAATATCAGATAATGGTCATGGCGGTGGAAATGTCGTTGTATATGCATACCTTAAAAACAAAAATTCTTTTTATCATTTAGTAAAACTGTTTAAAGAAAAATATTACATTTGAAAACCTTTGAATGAAATTAAAATTCAAAGGGGTTAAGTATACACCGTTAAAATAAGGTGGTTTATAATTTCAAAATATGCTTCACTGAAAGGAGATTGAGATGAAGTCCCTTACCTTGAGTTAGACTCATCACTTACAATTGTTATATTATAGAATAATAAACATAAGTTAATTTTTAATTACTTTAAAACCTTTTTCATGCATATTATTTCTTTTATATCACTTATTGTCATGTTATAAAAATTACATAATTATTTAACTTCATATCAAATATGTTGTCGATATTCGATACTTAAGTCAAAAATGAACATGGCTTTGATGTCACTAAAAAATGTGGTTAAAATTTCATCATCTCTAGAATAGTATTACTAATTTTTTTATACATTAATTATACTTTTTAAATCAATACATTGATTTATGGTATAAAAAATTAACAACGTTATAATCCTAGAGACAGTTGGTCGTACGTATGCATGTGTAACGTTTTACATTTCTCATTGATCATTATTAAAATATGGTAATTATTATTCTATATTTAAATAATTATCATAAAATTATTAACATCATAATAATCATTTAAATATACTTATATATATATATATATTATACAAGTGATGTGGTGAGTAAAAATTATTCACATCGCTTTGTGGTGGTGAAAGTTCACATGTATGCACGAACGACGTTATCATTTTTATATGCCTGGAAAGTAAGAAAATAACCAAAATATTATTCTTTTAAAAATATAAATATATCATTAATATCATATATAAACATTTATTCATTCATTATAATGAGTTTTTATAGACAGTAATGAAAAACAAATGATATAGGTTCGCAAGGTGGTAGTCTGACGTACACACTAACAAAATGTTCATTTACAATTTGATGAAATTGGAGATGAATTTAGGCGATGATATAAAAATAATAATATTTTAGTATATTTAGGATCATATAGATATTGGTTCATATTATAATAATAATATTTAGAGTATGAGGAAGAATAAATAAAACAGAAACACTTAAAAAATGATACCTCTTCTTCAGTTGATCACCTTTGATGAACGCCTTAACACCTCTAAGAAGGCTATTATGACTACAATAAGCCCTAAAGAATGTGTTTTGGGATTATAGGAAGAGTTTTGGGAATATATTCTCTAAAAATAAGTCTTTTTAGCTGTGATTATTATAGAAGAGTGGGTACATTTTTATAGGAGAGGGGCGGGGCACCCTTGGAAACTCTTAAAATATTAAATTAATATAAACTCAATTTCGTTTCCAAATGATCCCAAAATAATTTATTCAGAATATAATATTTCTTTTCATATAATACCTATCATATAATTAAAATTATAATAGTTTTAAATGTTTTTTTAGTCCTTATCATTTTTAACTCTTATTTTACCCTTTTTAATCTTACAAAGGAGATATGTTTTTTACACTTTTTGGGATAATGTAATTACTATAACATATCAAAATACCCAAAAATTGAAATTTAAGACATATATGGACTTATCCAAACCATTTTGAAGAATATTAGTTTTCCAGGAATTTAATATCATTTGATAAAATATTTTATATTTTAATATACCAATTGTGTCAATTTTAATGCTATTAATTACATGATTTTTAAATATATCATAACAAGAAGATAAGTTCCAAAAAACTCCTTTAAATCATCACCAAAATGTCAAATATATCCATAAAATTCGTCTATGAGATAAATTATGTCAATAAATAATTATTTTAACAATTATAAAATCATTTATTTGATTCTTTCATTGTTTATTAAATTACTACATCTTCTTTATGCAATAATTATATTTAACTATTTAACTTCTGAAAATTATAAATAAATTATCATGATGTAGGTAATATTTTTATATTTATAATGACTATTTATATTTGAAGATATCCTTGGTATAAATCCATATTAAAATACATTACTTCTTAAAAACAAAAGTGTAACAAAAACACATATTCATTAAATATAATATTATAAAAGCATGAAAGACATCAAAGTGGATTCAAGTGGTAATAAAATTGACCCAAGTATTCTAATGTTAGGGATACACTCATCCAATTAAATCAGGACAAGTTTTATGGTATATTTATATTATTATAATATTATTTTTACCTTTAATATACCTGATTTATCCTTAACTACGGTAATTAAAATAATTACTAATGTTACTATACATAATGTTGAAAAAAGTACCTATTTACATAATTTTGACCTTATAATTATAAATATTGAATCCATTTTTACAGAGTCAAAAGTGATAAGTTTGATTAATTAATTTATAATTAATCCCTGTTGTTAAAATGTGAAGACATGTTTTTTTAAAAATCAAAACCATCAAATGATTGTCATGCATTTATATCAAATTTCAATGTGAAATTAATTCCAATTAAAAAATTGGATTAAATTATAAAGAAATTATTTAATTATACTATAAAACTATTTAAAATAATAATCTAACTATATAATTAAATTATATGAAAAAGAATTTTGGAATTAAACTGTAGTATTTTTTCACTATTCATTGAAAAAATGAGTTTTATCAGAAAAATACAAAAAAACTCAACCAATGTGAATTATGATGTCCTTATTTTAAAGAAGAAGATTATGTTTTCAAATATAACATATAAAATTAACAAAAACTAGATTTAAGATGGGTTTTCCATCAAAAGGATGTAAACTACCTTTTAAAAATATTAAATTATTTTGTGCTTAAAATTGGATTTATTCTTATTTTAAGCCTCTAAAATTTATTTAAAAAAAACATTTAATAAACATGTGTCAATGTAATATAGTTACTAATATTAATTCTTGTAAATACAATGGCAAGGCGATAACCACCATTTGAAATAATAATATTAATAATGTATTATTTTTCAGTATATCAGAGTCTTTTGTGAAACATAAGATTTCAAAGAAACTCGTTGTTGTGTGTCAGCTACGCAATCACCCATAATGTATACTTTATACTAAATGTAATATCTAATTCATAACTATTAATAGATATTAAAAATTATTGTTTTATAATTACCTGGGATATTACATTCTCCCCCCCCCCATTTGGAAATTACGTCCTCAAAATTTTAATCCTGGGTCAGTAACTAAGGTATGAATGTTCAAAATTCCTTTATTGGAATACCAAATTGGAAAAATATTCAATAAAACTTCCACATTAAAATAAATAAAGGTATGTAAAAAGGTCACCTAAGATAACACATACCAGGATTCCATTTAGGACAACATGGTTATAGAATAAAAAATAACTATCATGTTCTAATAGAGAGTGATAGAAACAATTGTTCGGAAAATGTTAACAATCAAAAAAACCTAAATTCTTTGATTGGTTAAATGGTCTTTCACTTAATATTAGGAAATGTAAACAAAAAATGTTTTTATTTAAATTTATTTTTTATAATGTTGAAGAATTATTTTACTACATAAAATAAGAACATAAGGAAATATACTTACTTGAAAAGTAATATTTCGTCCATTAATGGAATTCCACTACAAACTCATCTTTTTCTCCAAATAATGAGTATTTAAGATGGATTTTTCAGGAATGATGTACTATTATCAGCTTCAAAAAACTCAGATTAACCACAAAATATTAACTATAAATTTATTCTATATTCTAACATTAACCAAAAACAGAATAATTAGAATAATATTGGATAATTCCAAGAAAAGAATAATCTTTTATAATGAGAAGGACTACTTTAATATCCAAATTTCAGCTGTATTAACAAATGTTTAACATAGAACATTCAACAAATAATTTTCCATAAAATTCCTCAAAATAATCCAAGCTATGAGTGAACCCCAAAAATCATAAGAATATGATCACATAATCCTCCATGAATAATTTTAACATTTATCTCCAAATAACATCAACCAATATTAATGTCTCATATGGAAAAGTAATTATCCTAATAACATATTCTCCATGATAGGTAAGTCATTTCAAAAAATAACATGAATCGCTATATCTCCATATTTAAAATCATATATTCTTCCAAAATATAATTAATCCATTACTCCTTAATTAATGTACCATAGTGTTCTATTTACCTTAATCATATAATGTTCCCAAAAATAATGAACGTCTTCCAAAATTAAAACTATCCCTCAATATCCAAATAATATTCCATTCCCATGGTTTTATAAAATATAATTTCTCCAAAATAAACTTATTCTTAACCCATATAATCATTTAACTAAAAATAATAAGTTATAATAACCAGTGACTTCAAGTAGACTAGTGGTAGGCAATAAATCCTTGTCACACTTTTGTTGTGGGTTCGATTCCTGCTACCTTGTCTAACACAACGAGTTGTCACAAGGTCAGAATTTCGTCCTTTTTTCAAAAACGGTATAATACATATGACATTCCCAAAATATTATAATGTTCTAAAAAATAACCATAACATGTTTTAACCTTAATGTTTTTCACATACCTTTCATTTTACATCCAAAAAGTAATAACCCATAATCACCTCCAAAATATATAAAACCTAAAGGTTATCCATAATTATTTCCTCAAAAGGATAGATAATTATTAATTTAACGAAATTTTCACATAAGAATATTCAGGGTTACACATACTAGAAAAAAGTCTTCCAACGTAATCCCATCATCAAAAGTTCATTAAAATTTTAATATATTTAATCATCTATATATATAATTACTCTTAAATTGCTAAAATGTAGACATATTAGTCATCCATAATTCTTCATGATTAATTAACAATTGTTTTTTTCCTTAATACTTCTTTCCTACAAACAAAAAAATGAACCATTTCCTAATATTCAATAATTTCAAAACATGAGACAAGAAATAATATAAAATTTATAGGTCATTTTTAGTTTCTTTATATTCTATTGGAGTGGAATTGGGTATTATTAAACTTATATTTTCATATTCCCCCTAACCCATTAACAAACCTTCTTTATAGAAAATTTATTTGCATATTTAACATACTCCCCACATTTAATAAATTCAACTAATAACTCATAAAGAACTTCTATAAATTTCCTAGAGTCAACTAAATGATTCATTTTTACATGGTAGGTAATTGCTTTAAGACCTTCATTGCCACATAAATAATATCTTCCATTCAATTTAAAATCTTTTACTAGTTATTTTTTCCACATCGTAGACATATATGTCATTGAATATAAATACATTTATGATTATTCCATGAACTTTCACATGGAGTTTTTTTCTCTCGTATATTATGCCTTAGAAAAATCACCAAGGATCAAGTGGTAAATAATGACTCCTGATAGTTGGTTTATAATAACCACAATATTTCTCATTGAATCTCCCATTTTATTTGGTTTCTTTTTCATAGAACCACCAAATTTTCCTTCACACCATTTGTTACTTTGTTTCCTGTTGGATCTATCCATTTACTAAAATTTTTTTGTGTGAGTATATTAATAAAATCATCACATAATATCTTATGAGGAAGATAAAAAACTATTATATATTTATTCACTTTATCTCAAACTCATTAATTTTATCTAAAATAACTATGTCTTCTTATAATATTATAACCATTGTGGTTAAATAAAACATGGAACTTATGATTAAATAACACCCTAACCTCCAATGTTATCTAAACCGACCTCTGATACCAACGATAAAGCCCCAAACTTAAACATTGAATAATCTTGATTTAAGTCATGAATTCACATTGAGGATATTTTCAGGTTTAGAGTCTTAGATAATTAGACCACAACTATTACATAGAAATTGGATACAACTAAAATAGTATCCATTTATTCTATAATATAAAACATTTTAAAAGTAATCATGATTTCTTTTTTTCTTGATAAAAAGCATCTCGACTTCTTCCTTTCTCTTACCATTCCTTATATCCTATGAAAAAATTGTAAAAATTTTAGATGAACACAAAAATATCAGTAAGGGATAAGATACGGAACGAAAACATTAGTCCATGAATATTTATAAACCCATGAAATCATATAAATCTTGAAAGCATAATAGAAATCATAAATCACAAATATAACTTGTGGAATCAATATCATACTTATATTGTAGCTTTCATAGATATAAAGGGAGTATCTCTCATGGTTAAGTTTTGAATACTCATAATAGTATATTCCCTAAATCTCTTAGGAGAATCCCTATAGTTTATCTCTGTCTCATTACTCAATGCATTGGAGATCTATCACAGGCTCACCCTCCCTCTGTTTATCATGGAGGCACCCATATATATTAGTCCGAATGGCCAAAAGGCCCTCATTTTTATTGATTTTTGATATCCCAACTTTCAAGGTATGAGGGGTAACCCTTACAAGGCCCGTAGTCTTAGATATTACATGTATTGTAGGCTTAAAAGATATTACATGACCCGAAGGTCTTAGGGAATTCAACCAAACTATAAATACAAGGAACTGCCACTCCCCAGCAACTGTATTATGATGGTAGCTCTCCAACATCACATGTCCATCTGGATATGCTTACCATTCAAGAAAAGGACGTTCTTGATGAATTTCCATACCTTCTCATTCTTCAAAATATGTTTGTTCTACTTTGGTGATTGCACCTTGCTCTGAATCCCCCTATGGGGCTTCTTCTTTATATAGAGTCTATTTGAGGAAACTGCATTGATCATATTTTATAAAGTCCTTGAGTTGGACTGAATGCCATAAAGGTGTCCCGAAAGCCTTACTGACCTAAAGCAATGGGTGGGATAAAGGCCTTGAGGTGGCCCAAAGGCCTCAATGAATGGTGATTGAGATGAAGTCCATTAAATTGAGTTTGAATCATAACGTAAAATTTTTACATTCCTGAATAAAAAACATACGATAATTTTTTATTTTTTGAGAAAATATTTCAAGTTTATTGTTCCTTTTATATCACTTATTACCATGTTATAAAAATTACATAATTTTTTTACTTTATATCAGACGTTTTGTCGATATTCGGTTCATGATCCGAAAATGAACATGGTTTTGATGTTAGTCGACCATGTGGTCATAAGTAAATCATCTCCAGAATATTAATCATGATATTTTTATATATCAATTATACCTATAAAATAAAATCATTCATTTGAAGTATGAAAAATGAACAACAATTTAATCATGGAGACTGTAGGCTATATGTACGCATAATTAATGTTTATGCTTTCTTATTGATAATTATTAAAATAAGGTAATTATTATTTTACATTTATATAATGATAATAACATTATTAAAATAATATATATATATATATATATTTATATCATACTAGTGATGTGGTTAATAAAAACGATCCACATCACTTCGTGGAGGTGATAGTTCACACATAAGCATGAACAATGTTATCATTTTTAGGTTGAAATAAAGTAATAAAATAACTGAAATATTATTATATTAAAATGATAAATATTTAATTAATATAATATATATTCATTTATTCCATCATTATAACAGGTATTGATAGACAGTAATGAAAAACCAACTATATCGGTTCGTGATGTGGTAGTCTGTCATACAGACAAACAAAATGTTCATTTCCCATTTGATGAAATTAGAGATGAATTTAGGTGATAAAGTAAACAAAATAAAATATTAGTATATTGAGGATAATAGAGTTGTTAGTTCATCTTATAATAATAATATTTAGATGTTGTGGAAGAAGAAATAAAATAGAAACACTTAAAAAAACAATACCTCTTATTTGGTTGATCCCCTTTGAATAACTCCTTAACACCTATAAGATGGGTGTTATATCTGAAATATGGAATCATTATTGTGGGGAGGGATTGTATTAAGAGGTTTTGGGGATTTGTAGGTGTGAGTATTAGAGAAGAGTGGGTACCTTTTTAGAGGCGAGGGGAGGGGAACCCTTGGAGACACTTAAAATCTTAAATTAATATAAATTCAATTTTAGTTCCAAATGGTCCCAAAATCATTTATTCCAAATATAATATGAGTTTGGGTTGAATAACTATCATCCATTTAAAAATATACACGTTTTAAATATTTTTTAAATCCCTATTTGTGTGGTTTAACTCTTATTTTACCCTTTTTTATTTTACTGTGATATTATGTTATTTAAACTTTGTGGGTTAATGTAATTACCATAACTTGTAAAAAAACCACAAAAGTTCCATTTATGACATATTTAGACTTATCCTAACCATTTGAAAAAATATTAAATTTTTAAAAATTTAATATCATTTAATAAAATATTTTATATTTTAAAATACCTATAATGTAAATTTTGGCCTTATTCATTAGTTTATTTAAAAAAATATTATAATAGGAAGATAAGCTCAAAAAACTATATTAAATCAACAAAAACATGTAAAAAATATTCATAAAATAAGTTTAAAACATAAATTATGTGAAATAATATTTATATTAATATTGATTTCATTATTTCATTATTTATAGAATTACTACATCATTATTATGTCATAATTAAATATAATTATTTAATTCTTAAAAATTATAAATAACTTATCATGATTTATGTAATAGTTTTAGATTTCTAATGACTATTTATAGTTGACGAGCTCCCCTATATAAATCCATATTAGCAGACATTATATTTTAAAAACAAATGTGTATAAAAAATGACTATTCATTGAATATAATATTATAAAAGCATTAAAGACACTGAAGTGGTCCTAAAATCGACCCAAGGATAATCATGGTCAGATACACTGATAAAATTTTATTAGGAAACGTTTTAGGGTAGTTTTATATTATTATAATATACTTTTAATATTTAATTACCCGATTTACCCTTAAGTGTGATAATTAAAATAACTACTAAAGTTACTATTCATATTGTCAAATAAATAAAAAAGATCTACTTACATAATTTGGATCTTCTTATTCAAAAATGGAATATATTATTCTAAATTTAAAATATATAATTTTTAGTAATTAATTTAAAATCAACACACATTCTCGAAATTATAAAACAATTTTTTAAAAATAAAACCATTAAAAGATTGACATGCATTTATATCTAATTTCAACCAAAATTACTTTTAATGACTAAAATTGGATTAAATGATAAAAAAATTATTTAATAATAGTTTAAAACCAATTAAAAGGATAATATAACTAAATAAAAATATTATAAGAAAAGATAGTTTTGAATTAAAATGCAGTATTGTTTCACTATTCATTAAAAATGAATTTTATCATAAAAATACCAAAAATTCATCCAACATGAATTTTGATGTCACACTTATAAAGAAGAATATTTTTCTCAAATATTACATGTAATGGTGAAAAACCATATTTAAAAAAGGTGTACCATCAAAAGGCGGTAAAATTCCTTTTAAAAATATTAGAATATTTTATGCTAAAAATTATATTTATTCTCATTTTAAGCCTCTAAAATTTATTATAAGAAAGTAAAACCATATAATAAACATGCCTAATCATAATATAGTTAGTTATGTTCATTATTTCCAATAAAATTACTAAGTGATAACTACCATTTAAAATAATAATATTAATAATGTATTATTTTTTGGTATGTCTCAATATTTTGTGCAATAAAAGATATCAGAGAAAACCATTGCTACATGTTGGGTATGCTATCACACAGAGTTTCCCCTTTAAACTAAAAGTAACATATAATTCATAAATATTAATTTATTTGAAAAAGTATTATTCTATAATTACTTAGGATGATGCAGAATGTTTAAACCAATCTGTTGTATACTTTAGAAGAATTTTTTATAGAGGATCTTTGCTAAAAACCATTGATGAGATCTATAGTTTAAAGTTGAAAAAAAATATTCCTTCAAATATCTCTATAGAATAGGGTTATGATATACTAGAATAAGGGAATGTCAAACCCTATATATAATTAACCAGCACATCCACTAAACCTCTCACAAGTACATGATGTGTTTCATGTAGTTTCCCCTACCCCAATAGCCCAGAGCTAGTGTCTACATTGTTATATTAGAATAATGTAAAAGGAATCACATCCCAAAGGACTGAATATTTTAATAGTCATGAAAAAAATAGATACATAATTGAAATTCACATTACATTTTAAAACATAAAATAGAAAAAGAATTTTATTTGGGAATTACATTATTCCCCTTAGTGTATCCCAATATATCAACAACAAATACTTCATAGTATACTGGGGAAAATAAATCATAAGAAATAGGTGGTATAAGAGGCTCAATATGGGTAAGAATACTATAGAACATATGAATAAGTAAAAAATAATCAATAGGGATATGTAAATAACTGAAATAATGTGACATTTAATCAACAATATGAGCATAATTTGAAAGGAATAAATAATTATCAAATAATTCATTATAAATAACCACATGATCTTGAAACATTAACATGTATATTATATCAAATCAAAAAATCCCATGGAACATCAATAACCAAATTCTCAATAATTGAATGATATATGAAGTATATTTAAAAAATACAATTAAGGGTTGTGCAAAGACATATAATAACGTCTTGGCTTGTTCTAGGACATCTAATACCATCGAATATTGTTCCAAGACATCTATATAAATGGGTTAGGACTTAGCCAAAACCATATATACTTTCTCTCATAAGACTTATCGATGCATTGTGGGGATATTGGAGGCCCCACCGGTCACGTGAAAAGTCTAATGCATTGCTCATATTAGAGGGTTGAAATAGAATAAACATAAATATTCATATTTAAAATATAAAATGAAATGTAAATACTTTATTTATCAATAAAAAAATCATATACCATGCAGATTAAAATTAATGGTATCAACATGTTAGATCCCCAGTAAAACATACCATAAACCAACATAAGAAAAAATATGGAAAATATCAATGGATTATATCCCTATTAAAAAATATATAACATCACATAATGTCTTATTATATGGAAAATGTGTTTGAAAAATCACTTTGACCCTTTATTTTATAAAATAACATTTATATCAAAATCACCCTGTTATTTTAAAACCAGAAATTTATAAGATATTGTCAAAATCATTTTCTTGGAAAATTACATTTGAAAATAATGAATTTAAAAATTTTAGAAAAACAAATTATTTAATTTTTTTTAAACATTCAATTAAAGTTTCAATGAAATTATGGTCATGACGGTAGGTAATTCTACACTTTATGTATAATTTAAATAGAACATTCCCTTTTCACTATATAAAGTTTAGAAAAGTGCCTCACTTAGAAAATGATGATAATAATTTTTTAAAATATGTTTAAATTCAAACTTGCGTAATTTTTTTTAATAAATAATTTGGATAATGTTAAAACATATTATATTTTTTAGAAAAAAATGTTTTCAATGAAAAATTATTTTCAATTGTAGGAGAAATAAAGATTGATTAACTTAAAAACAATTTTTAAAACATTTTAACTATAAAAGAGAGGAAAATGGTAGTATTACATGATAAATTTAATTAAAAAATATATGGGAGGAAATATATTTATTTTAATATAGAAATATCAATTAATTCTTGGAAGGGAGACTTAAACAAAAATAATCATGAATAATTATGTGATTGTGAAATAAACCTTTACCATTTTGGTAAATTTTGGATTATAATACTAACGATAGAAATAACATTAAATGAGAAAATAAATTCCATAAATATAAATTAATTCATTAAATAACATAAAGAAATGTAATTATATACAGAACAAAAATTAAATAAGTTGTGAATATTGCATATGTCTCACAGATATAAAATAGGGATGAGAAACCCCCAACTCACGCTTAATTTTGGTTAAATTTTCATTAAATTCATATATAATGGTATTAAATATTTTATTAACTTATTACAGAACCATATTAATATTTATAATATCATATATTATCCTTTTATAACATTTTATCAACCATTTGTTAATAACATTTCATTATTCTCATTGCATCAAGTGTTAATTTTCTAGTTTTCTCATGAAAGATCCAGTTCATTCACATATTATGTAGTTCCATGATTTACAATATAATAATAATGATATAATTAAAATATTTATACATAAATTATTATTATAATACTAATCATGCAATATGGTTATGAATAATGAACTACTTTATAACTGTGGAGATAGTGGGTTGTTTGTACGCATGAATAACATTTCCATTTTTCAACGATCATTATGGAAATAAGTTTATTACTATTTTGTTTTACCAAAATGATCATAATATCTTATATATAATATTATTTCTTTAAATATAAATATACATATCTTCCATGTGGTTTGGGAATAAAATAGAGTCGCATCATTTCGTGAAGGATGTAGTCCACACATACATGAACAGTGTTATCCTTCTCTAGTGTTAACAATAAATTGATATATTACCATTTAAAAATTATAAATATGTCATTAATAAAAATATTATGTAATTTATATCACATATATTCATTAAATTTATCCTTATTAACATCCATGTAAAGCGTCAGTGAAAACGAATCACATCGCTTTGCAAGGTGGTAGTCTTCCATACACAGAAGCGACATTATCTTATCTCCTACGAAATAGAAATTAGTATATATATATATATAAATATATAATATATAATGAAAAATAGGTATAATTATATTATAAATATAACACAAACACAAACACACACACACACATATATATACCTTATATCTGTAATCATACCCAACCGTGAGAGGTGGTAATAGAAAAAATTAATGAAATCAGTTCATGAGGCGATAGTACAATATACACACGAATGATGATTCTATAACCTATTTTTATGGAAGGGGGGATGTATGTAAGTAATTAATTTTTTTTGAATTATATCATTATATATAAAACAATAATATTATTATATAATCACATTTGAATAATAATTTACAGACATGTAAAAAGAAATAAAATAAAAAAGCTCATTGAAGAATGTTACCTCTTCCTTGGGTAAACTCCTTAGGTTTTCATTGAATATTGATGTAGTACCCCCAGTTTTTGGGTTTTTACATCCTTTTACCTTGATCAAGTATGTTTTACACGTTTCTTAAGTACGATTTGGATTATAAATCCATAAAAGATGTTTTCTAGGGTTTTCTATTGGTTTCAGGTCGTGAACCTAAAGTATATGTCGTTCACCTGATGTACACACCATGTACTTGGGGAAGATTTCATATTGTGAAGTGGGGGTCACTTTGTGAGCTGGTATATGTCGTTTACCTAAGGTAAACTCTGTTTAATATTTAAATTTTGTTATTTAACCAAAGGTGACATGTTTTTTCGGCGTACGTGTCCAACGTGGCCTTCACGTCGCGACCAGGGGTACTGGTCATGAGACATCCCACACCCATCTTAAAATCATGTGTGATTCTATTCAATCTAAATATTTTTAATGTATATTTGTGGATCTCATCCCTAGAAGTACCTTGGATACATTAAAAGGGGTTCCACCTTCTAGGTAAGGATGTTTTCTTCTGTTTCTTTGTTACGGTCCATCGTTCTTCTTCCATTATCTTAGATCTACTTAGATATACTTACCCTATCCTATTTGTTTTTAGGATCATTGAATTTTATGGGAAGATATAGATTTTTGTTTCTAATTATATTAATATTTATCTTTTTTATTTATAGGATAAGGGATCTTAGGATGTTTGTTTAAAGAATCAACTCAGTTTTTGGGAGCGTTCTTCATTCTTTGTTGGGGTTTAGTAAAAAACTTCGAGGTAAGAGGCTTTACTCTCAAATAATATTAGTGGAAATAATTTGAATTCTTTGAAATTTTATTTATTTTGATGAATTAACTGTGATTTTATTATTGAACGCTTCTTAGAATCCTTCTTCATTTATGGTTTGTAAAATTTGGAAAATTAGGGATTTTGAATGAGTGCTTTAGGTCTTCGTTTCAAATTATGGATTTTAGAAATGTGATTTCTCTGGATTTATAGAACATGAATTTTATTAGGTGTTTTTGATAAAAGGTAATGTTTTACTAAAATGAAATATTTCTTTGAAATTGGTTGCGCTTTGGATTTCAATAAAAGTTCAGTTTTATGGATGTGGTTTAATTTAGTAATGGAAATATTTGGCAGAAATGGTGTTGGTATGATTTCATGCATAAAGGTCCCTTAATAAGGGATGAATATATTTGGGATACAAGGTAAGTGACCCTAGATTGAGGGAGTGTTTCAATGTAACACAAGGTAATGGGACAAGAGACCTATAAAAAGTATGGAACTGTCAAATGAAGCATGCATGTGTGGGTGTGTTGTGAACCATGGAATGGGTATGTCAAAATAATAATCAAAATTTGTTCATAATCATTAATTAATTATTTTTTGGAAAATAAATTTCTGAAAATTGGTTACATTTAATATTTTTTCACTTGGTTGTAATTGGTTATCTAACGTGTTTATATTTGGTTATAAACTGTTTTGGTAAATTGATTTATATAAATAGTTTTATATAATTTTCTGACCATTATATCCTAGTGGCATGAGTAGGTAAGTCATTTCAGGAAAACATAATGAGTTTTAAACTAACCCCTACTTTATCACTATAGTTCTTTTGCAGATACTATCTTCTAGGACAGAGAAAAACTAACATATCCCACATTTTTAGCACTATCTTGTGATACATGGGTTGTTCAGTGATTTTGGTTCTTGGAGCTTGTGAAACATGGAATATTGTGGTATCTTGAGTGTCTTTAGTTTTTTATCAACTTTTTTACTTTTCTACATGTTTGGTC
Organism: Viscum album; assembly: GCA_963277665.1. NCBI lineage: Eukaryota > Viridiplantae > Streptophyta > Magnoliopsida > Santalales > Viscaceae > Viscum > Viscum album. The sequence continues at coordinate 1,369,178,928 of OY728143.1, forward strand.
CTATGTTTTTGCACACATTTATGTGGTTTTTGAGATACATGAAGTTGTTTAGTTTTCTTTCTTTTTCTCATGCTTCATTTAGTGAACAGTTGGGTGTTGGCTTATTATTTTACTTCTTAAAGGGAAAATCATACACCATGTGTATTTGAAACCCTTTGGAATTTATTTAAATCCTTTGAATCCTTGGGTACATCTCTTAAGGTCAATTAATTTCTCCTTGGACTCTCAATCCAATGATAATGAATGGGTCATTACAAATGGTATCTGTCTGGTCCTTTCTTGGTGGTACAAATGGTAGTCATCAATGTTCATTCTTTACCTAACAATTAGTCATCAATGTTCATGGTATTGGAGTTCAAATTATTTCCCATATATTCCTTGGGTTTGAATCTTAGATAGGATTAGGATTGTAGGAACTTGAAATCTATAGCCTAAAAATACATAGCTAACCCTTTTTTTCTGAACTAAAAGTTACCACGTAGTTGGGTAAATAAGTGTTTTAGAGACACTTCTAGAATTTTGGAAATATTATTGTCTTGGGTTTATCCAAAGAGACAAGAATAACATGTATTGCAGAGGAATGAATTACCACTAGGATTACATACATCATTTTGAGTAATGATTGATGTTTTGAAAAAGTGTTGACATTTGGAAATGTATGAAATTGTTTTTTCAAAGGAAAGATTTTCAAAGATTAAATGCTTATGGTATTTTGACAATAGTTTAAATATTAAAAAAAAGATGAATATTTTCAAAAATGGATGAACACAGAAAAAGGTTATTTTTGGGAAAAAATGTTTTGATAGTTTATGTGTTAGAATTTGAAATGATAATACATCAGTTGAAAACTTATGAGATTAATGAAGATTGATGTTGGTTTAGAAAATAGTACCCGATAGGTGTTGTCAAAACCAACCTGAATAAGCTTTGGAGAATGTGGTTGCACCAGAACCACTGGTGAGATGATAGCTGTTTTAAAGTATTTTCCATGCTTTTCAAGTTATGTATATGGGAACTGAGAGGAATTATTCAAGGAATGTGAATCATACCATCCGGTTCATGAAGTATAATTAACTAAACTACCGTGGTGATTCTGAACCATAGAAGGCATAGGTGTGGCTCCGTAGGATGAATTGTATCTTTGAGTTCATCAGCACATCAGTGGAGCTAAAGGAAAAGATGGTGACTTATATGCTTGAGGATCTTCCATGCTGGTTTTGGGATTTAGTAGCGCATGATAAATTTGATGAAGGACTTACATGGGAGGATTTTGAGGAATTGTTAAACAAACAATTATATCCTCACACATTCAAGATCTAGAAAATGAAGGACTTATTTATCCTAAAGAAATAGATTCTTTATACCATTATGTATAAATCTATGTTCATGAATTTAGTGTGTTTTGCAACAAAATTTGTGGCAACTACATCCTTGAAGGAACACATCTTCGAATTTGGGCAACGGTAGGAGATTCTATTGAAGATTGTGGTGCTCTATTTTGCAAATTATAAAGAGATAGTGAATAGAGTGACTGTTTCTAAACATGATATCTCGGGATCAATGGGAGGAGGTATGATGATACCTATGGGGAATGGTGGGAATCAACTAATGGGATCAAGTAGAAAAGAGACACATATTTCCAAGGTGGAAGTGAAAATCAAAATCATATTGTGGGATCAGTGAACCTTCCCGCATGACCCAAGATAAAACCAAGTTGTTTTCAATGTTTTTCATTTGACCACATAATGCAAGAGTGTATGACACAACCTCGATCATTCCATAACTACAAGAATATGGGGCATCTTCAGTGCTATTGTTGTAGTGCTCCAAGGTCAGGTGCTAGAGACACATTTCAAGATTAGAAAGCATCGTATGCTTCGATAGGACGAGGACAACATAATCAGTCTCGTCAGTAGAGGAATTATATCCATGGTGATTCTAGAAATACCATGACTCCTTAACCAAGGAAATTTCGACAAGGAAACAATAAGAATAGTACAGTGACAAAGTAATTGTATGAAGCTAAGAAGATGATTATCAATGATTAAGCTTGACCATCTATGATGAGAGGTATAATTATTGTAAATTCTACCCTTTTGCAAGTGCACTTAGATAATGGTTCACCACATTCTTTTATTTCTTATCATGTTGTTTATTTTCTATGTTTATAGTTGTAAATGATTCATACTATTATAAAACTGAAAACTCCTCTCAGTGAAAGAGAATGTCAAGCCTTTGTGTGTAGATCATGTGTTGTATCTGTTGATGGAGTTGAGATAAAATGGGATTTCTCGATGATGGACATAGATGTCTATGATTTAATCCTGGGTATGGATTGGTTGAAAATGTTTAGGGATCACATGGACTGCTATAGGAGAATAGTTATTTTCATGACTGGGGACGACATCAAACTTCTCTTTAGAGGAGAGAGAATGATAACTAAAGGTGAAAAGAGAATTTTGTCCCCAATGGTGCGAATGATATCTTATCATATGGTGGAATTGACCTTGTAATTAATGTAATATATCAAGGAAAATAGTTTTCTAGCAGTTATTGATTAATTATTATATGTACTTCCAAATAACTTCTCAGGATTACCACCTATATGGGAAGTGGATTTTATGATTGATATCCTTCCGAGGACTAGTCCTACTTCCATTCCATCTTATAGGATGGAAACAATAGAGTTATGGTGATGGCAAAGGTTTCATTCTACCAAGTACATCTCTAGGGGCAGTACTGGTCTTGTTCATGAAGAAAGTGGATGAAACTCTTCACCTGTGCATTGATTATCATTCTCTAAATTAAGTTATGATAAATAATAGATATCCAGTTCCACACATTGATGACTTGTTTGGTCAACTAAGGGGAGCTCAGTGGTTCTCCAAGATTGAATTGTGATTAGGATATCACTAATTTCATGTTCATAAGGAAGATATTCCAAAGATATATTTCAGAAGAAAATATGACCACTATTAATATGTAGTCAATCATTTTGGTCTAATGAATGAACCATCAATATTTATTTATTTGATGAATTAGACATTTCAGCGATATCTGGACTCTATTTTTGTGGTGTTTATGGATGAAATATTTGTGTATTCAAAGATAAGGTATGACCATGAGGAGAACCTAGGAATAGTGTTACAAATTTTGAGATATCACCATTTGTATTCCAAATTATCTAAGTGTGATTTTTGCACACAGGAAGTACGTTTTATTGGATATGTAAATTCTAAAAAAGGTGTTTCTGTTGGTCCTTAAAATATATAAGCAGTTATATCATGGAAACCACCAAAGAATGTCTTTGAGATACAAAGTTTTCTTGGTCTAGTTGGTTACTACCGATTATTTTTTTGCGATTTCTCATGATTAGATTCACCAATGATAACTTCACAAAGAAGAGCGATCCTTTCTAATGGACAGAGGAATTAAATACGTCCTTCTAGGAACTAAACTTTAATCTTACATCCACCCTTATCTTGATTTTTCCAGAATCGAGACATGGGTATATGCAGTACTATGATGCTTCAGTATCGGGGTTAGGCTGTGCTCTCATGCACGAAGACCATGTGGTTGCTTATAGCTCAAGGCAGTTGAGTTTCCATGAGAATAATTATGCAACACATGATTTGGAGTAAGCTGTAGTCATCCATGATTTCAAAAATGGAGACACTATCTCTTTGGTAAGAAATTCACTGTGTTTATGGATCATAAAAGAAGGAAACATATTTTCTCATAGTGATAATTGAATTTGAGGCAAAGGAGATGGATGGAGTATCTCTAGATGTTTGAATTTGACTTGATGTATACACTAGTAAAAGGGAATTCAGTGGGAAATGCATTCAATAGAAAGTCATATGCTCAGTTGGAGAAATAAGCTTCAGATGAATGGATGTTGATGTCAGTACTAGACAACATGCATGAGGAATGTCAAGACTGAGGTGTTGTTGCGGTTTTATTTTCAGATATTCTCGTTGATGATTTGTTAAATATTATCAAAGTAGCACAAAAATCTGATGCAAAATGGCTAGTTATGATTTCAAAAATCAATGGTGGGGAGATGATTGAGGGATGAAAACTTGATGGGAGTTCAGTTTTGTGTTTTAGGGATTGGATGGTTCTACCTATGGATTTTTAGGAATAACTCCTTAATTCTTACCACCATTTGATATGGGTTGTACATCTTGGTACACATAAGATGTATAAGGCTTTGAAGGAATAGTTTTGGTGGAGAGGCATTAAAAGGAAGGTGGCCGAGTTTGTCTCTAAGTGCTTAACTTTTCAACAAGTTAAAGAAGAGAATCAGAGACCAGTGGGTATGTTGCGATCTTTACCTATCCTAGTTTGGAAATGGGAAACATAACAATGTATTTTGTTATAGGTCTTCCATGAATGGTCCGTAAACATGATTTCATTTGGGTGAAAGTGGATCGACATGCCAAGTTGGCCCATTTCATTACAATTTGTGAAACTTATATAGTGGAAAATCTATCCAAAATCTATATCCAAGAAGTGGTAAAGAGACATGGAATACTAGTTTCAATTGTCTAAGATAGAGACCCAAGGCTCACATCTGGTTTCTAGAAATCCTTACAGCAAGCCATTGGGATCAGTTAACTATGAGCACATCATATCATCCTCAGACCGATGGGTAGTCTAAGCGGCCAATTAAAATGTTGGAAGACATGTTCCAGGCTTGTGTAATGGATTTTGGTGGCTCATGGGAGGTGCGTAAACTATTAGTGGTGTTCTTATACAATAACCTCTGTTTTTCCTCGATATATATGGCTCCATTTGAAGCACTATATGGGAGTCCTTGTAGTTCTCCACTTTTATAGGTTGAAATGGATGAGACTTCACTAGCTGGGCCGAGCCTTATCCAAGAAACAACAGAGAACATCCAGTTGAATAGAAAGGGGATAGAGATGGCTCAAATTTGTCAGAAATCATATGCAGATCACCATTGAAGACCATTGTCGTTTGCTATGGGTGATCATGTGTTCTTGAGGAGAACTCCAAAACATGGAAATCATCATTTTAGGAAGAAAATAATGTTATATCCTAGATATATTGTCCCTTTAGATATACTAGAATGATTTTTAGAAGTGACATATTGGTTGGAATTACCACCATAGTTCAGTTTAGTGTACAATGTGTTCTATGTATCCGAGTTGAAAAAGTAGCAGCATGATCCTGAACATGTGATCATATAGGATCGCATCGACCTAGAGACGAATGATTCATTGATACATATCCCGATGAATATTGTGGATAGGTAAGAGAAAGTCTTGCATGGAAAAAGTAATAGTCTAGTGTGGGTTTTATGGAATCATGGTCAGATTACAGAAGAGACTTGGGAACATGAAAAAGAAATGAAAGTGAAATGGCCGGAACTCTTTCAGGGTAGTGAGGGTTTTCTAATTTATGAGGATGGAAAGATAAATAGTAGGGATAATGTAGTACCCATGGTTTTTGAGTTGTGACGTCATGTTACCTTGATTAGGTATGTTTCCCAACTTTTCTAAGTACCATTTTTTTTAAGAATCCTCAAATGAAAATTTATGTGATTTTCTACAGGTTTCAGGTCATTTACTTAAAGTACACACCGAGTACGTGAAGTAAATGCAGTGTACTTGGGGGAAAATTTCTAGTCATGAAAAGGGGGTTGCACTGTGAGCTGGTACATGTCATGTTCCTGAGGTACACATTGTATAATGTTTAATTTTTTTAAACCTAAGGCGGTGGGTTTTTGGCATACTTTTTTCAAGATGTATTTACGTCCTGAACATGGGGTACACATCATGAGTCGGCCCATACATAGCTTAAAATAACACATTTATCTGTTCCATCTCATTCTTTTGGCCGATTCTTCATGGATCTAGACCCTAGATGGACCTAGAAAACTTTCAGAGGTTCTATACCTTCTTGGTAAGATTTTTTCTTCCATTTCTTCGTCGTTGTCCATCGTTCTTCTTCCATAATCTTAGATCTACGTAGATCTACATCCCCTCTCCTCTAGGTTTCTAAGATCTATGATCGTTATGGGTATATCTAGGTTATTTTTTCCAATTAAGTTGAGAGTTGGATTTTTTTTGTAGGAGGAGGGATCTAATATCGTTTCATTAATGAATCAACCTGGTTTTTGGGAGCGTTCTTCGTCCTTTTTTGGGTTTTTGTCAAAAACATTCAGGTAGGAGGCTTCACTCTTGAATCTTATTTATTTAACTGATTGGAATGAATAAAAATTTAATGTATTGTACTTATTTTTTTGTGATTTTTTTTGTTGAACACCTGTTGGAAAAATTCTTGAGTGACAATTTATGAAATTTGTAAAATTGGAGATTTTGAATGAGTGCTTTGGTTCTTGGTTTCAAAATATGGATTTTAAAAAGGGTATTTATCTATATTGTTGGAACATGAATTGGATTATATGTTTTTGATAAAATTGAATGTTTTATTGAAATTAAATGTTGTTTTAAAGTTGGTGGTGATTTGGTTTTCAATTGAAGTCATGTTTTATTGAAATGTTTTATTTTTTCAATAGAAATATTGAGAATAAATGGTGTTGGTGAGAGTTCATGCTTAACGAGATCATGGGCGTGTATTAGTGGGACATAAGGTAATGGGACAAGAGACTGCTCATGAGTATGGAACTTTCAAACGAAGCATGCATGTATGGGTGTGTTGTGAACTATGGAATGGGTATGATCCAATAATAATCAGAATTTTTTCATAATACATGATTAGTTATTTTCTAAAAAACAACTTTCTAAAAATTGGTTTCATTTACTTTTGGGTTCACTTGGTTATAATTAGTTTTCGAACTTGTTTATATTTGGTTATAAAATGTTTTGGTAAATTTTTTTATATAACCTATTTTATATAATGTGATAAAAATTATATCCCAGTGGAATGAGTAGGGAAGTAATTGGGGAAAACCTACCGAGATTTATACTCACCCTTGATTTGGAACTTTGGTGCTTTTGCAGATGCTATATGCTGGGACATGGGTAAAGGTAACGTTTCCCACATTTTTGGCACTACCTTGTGGTACTTGGGTTGTTTGGTGATTATGGAGCATGGATATTGTGGAGAATAGAGTATTTATGGTATCTTGAGAGTCTTTAGTTGTTTATGCATTGTCTACTTTGATAGTTTGTTGGTCTTCTGTTGTTGCACACTTTGATGTGGTTTTGAGATACATGAAGTTGTTTAGTTGTCTTTCTTTTGTTCATTCATCATTTACTGAATGGTTGGGTGTTGGTTTATTAATTTATTTCTTAAAGGGTAATTCTTACGCAACTTGTATTCGAAACCCTTCGACATTTATTTCCAACCTTTGATGCCTTGTGTATGTCTATTAAGGCCTAGTAATGAATCATTGTACACTCAAACCAATGAGAATGAGCGAGTCATTACACTAGAAGATGATGATTTATACTAAAAATAAGGATTCAAGGATGAGTAGAGGGATTCTATAAAGTTATATAGAATGGTATTGGCTGAAACAAAATGGGATGACTATGGTAATAAGAGTGGATAGAGGGTGACCTTTTATACATGAGGTGATCAGAAAACTTGTAATTATTGGAAATAAAAAAGGTGTACCCATGTTTTTACATGAAAAAATGATAAAAAATAGAGTATTATCTAAAATTATGAATTATTGGTTTTTTATATGCCTAAAAAAATATTTTTTATAAATTTAATTAAGTCAATTTGACCCTTACATGTTTAGTTTAACCGCTATTAAATCCCTTTTTACCTTATCTACGACAATTAATTTTTACTATTTTCAGTAATTATTTTGGTCGAAAAATAATCTAACCTTATTATATAATATAACTTTTTCCAATTAAAATTAAGGAATATATTTTTCAATATTATAGTCATGAAAGTGGAAAATTTAAATTTAAATTTCATCCCATAAATGTGATGAGAATGTGGGTTTTCAAGGAGAAAATGTTCAAAATTGTACATTGTTTTTATATAAAAACTCAATATGAAAGTTATTAAATTTAATTACATTATATTATTGGATTTATAATTTAAATATTTTTAATTTGAAACAAATTTTAAAATATAATTTAACTTTTCCATAAATTTTATGGAAAATTTAGTATTTTTCGCTATTCATCAAAAAAATGGAATATTTTAGAAAGATAAAAAAAATAACTCTAAGATAACTTTGATATTATGATTAAAAAAATTATTTTTATTTTTTAAAATAAATTTTATAAATTAGGTAATAAATAATTTTAAATTATGTCCAAAAAGAATGACTAGACCACCTTTAAAAAAATATATTTTTTTTACAAAGCATTTATTTTTTCTCTTAATATTGCTTATTTTATTTGTAATCATTATATAACCATAATTTTCATTAATTATTTAGTAGTATTCATACCCACCCATATAAAATCTGTGTAATTATTGTTCATTTCGAATCGGGGTGGCACATTCCACAAGTTATCAAAAAGATTAAATTTATTTAAATAGAAGTACTTCGTAATGTATTGAGTAATATATTTTCTTCTAGGATTTTTGTTTCATTTCATACGCACTATCAATTTTTTTTTTTTAAATTCTGAGGTGTTACATTATCCCCAACATAAATAAATTGTGACCACATAATTTAATCTTTATATCGATAATTATGGGTTTAACATTTGGAAATATAATTGTTTGAAAACCCATATTATAACACGGTTAATAAAATATCATCTTTATAAGAGAGAAAATTAATTTAGAAGGTCATGTAGAATAAAACATATATAGGTTTTAATGTATGAGAACATTTTTAGGAAATGAAAAAATGGACATTAATGAAAAATGTAAATAATTATAGAGATTGATAAAGGTAAATAATAAAAAAGTGAATGATCAATGGAATGTTAAGGGCCTCAAAACCATAAATCTATGATGATTTAAAAGACCATATATTTCATTAGATATAAAGGTAATAGGATAACAATTTTTTTCATGATATTTTTCTAAACGTAAAGGAATATTTTACTGTCTATGATTATAATAAAATATACTTACTTGTTATATTTATATTTCATAATCACATGTTCATCGTTTAGTTGTGCTTTGATAAATTTCCAATTCATAATTTACTCCAAGAAATGAATATACAAAAATGATTTTTTTATAACCAAAGTAATAAAATAAACTTTTAAGGGATCATGATCTCCATAATAGAATGATAAGTCATTCCTTAGATTTGTAGTTATTATAGAAAAATGGCGATCACAAGTTATCAATTATGAATGAATCTCAATAAATATATGTAATAAATTAATCATTAAATATTTCTCCAATGTTCAACTAAAACCATTAGATAAATGGTAAAGCAAATGAAACTTCTAAAATATCAACATTCCATAACTTTAGAATGATTTTCAGTGAATTTACATAATGAACTTATCATTGACAATTTATAAGGTATTTTGTAATATCCAATTTACATTATCCATATAAATAATATATTTATCCAAAAAAATTATCTAAACATTAGGAACATATTAAGAATTATCTTAACCAAAATCATGTCTTTCAAATTATTTTCAACTTACCACTAAATCATTTTTCTTAGTTATTGGAATTTTTCAACATAAAAGTTTAAATCATTAATGAAAAATTACTATAGTAAAATACTTATATGATTCGAAAATGTCATTAATAAAATAATTTTATAAAATATTTATTGTGTATAAATACACAAAACTAGTAATAATTTAACATCATATATAGTAATTTAAAAATGTTTACCATTACCACTTATCTCATTTTGAGTTATTTTCCTTTTACTCATGGGGAATTAATTTTCATAGTTTCAAATATCATTATAGTGTATGCCTTAGACATTGGCATTTTATTTCATTCCCTTAAAATAACAATCATGGTTTATAGTTTCTCCACATTTTTATGAAAATAATTTTTCTTTTAATAATGTAGAAAGGTGTTTCATTCTATAAGTAAGGCATGTTGAAAAATCATTCTTTCCCTTCTTACCATTATATAATTTTTTTCTCTACCATTATCTATTTCTCTTATATTCCTTTGAATTTATAAGACTCATAAAATATTTTACATGTATTTATAGCATATGATATTATATCATAATAAGAAGTGAATGTTTAAGAGACCTATTCTCTTCTAGGTATTGGATTAATACCATAAAATAAATGGTAAATCTTACTCCTCAGATTACATGAATAGTCTGCATAATGCCTTGGTAACCGTATAAAGGTATCTTCAGAAATGAAAACATTTTCCTTTTCTTCCTAACTTATAATCAAGAAATTTATTTCCATATCCTATAGTTTCTATCGATTAAAATAGATTTTCAATAAATATACCTTGAAAAATATAACACCCTGAGAATTTGTGATTTTTTTCAAAATTAATTTAATATTTTTGAAATTTTTCATTTCACACAAAACTTAATATAGATTTTGTTATATGAAAACACCATGTGTGGATTGCGTTAGACACAAAAAATAAAACAATTATATTTAACTACACCCAATATTTATATTATATTTTAGTATAATAAACATGTTTTTTGGATTTTTTACACACAATCCTGAGTTCCTTTGACATCTTGTGTTACACACAAGATTGAGTTCTACCGAACAAAAATATACTATTAATATTGTTTTCAAAATTATAATAGATTCCACCTAGAAAATGGAATGAATATTATGAATAATATTAACTAAATTTTGAAAAATATATTTACACATTTATATAAAATGAATTATTTGGTTATCAATTAGTATAAATGAATGTATTAATTATTTAAAAATAAATAAATTACATTTATAAGAAAACTAATTTTCTATGTACCAAAATAGTTTTATCTTAATAAATTAAAAAACCACCTTTGATGAATATTTTCAATAAAATTAATATATTATAAATATTCAATCAATAATTTTGATACTCATCCAATAGATCTTATTGGTATTATTTAGGAATAAATTCATTTTTATGAATAAGAAGATATATTTTTCTAAATAGAAATTTTACCACCTTTTAATAGAAACCTATTTAAAATCTAAATTTTGACACTATTATAATTTTTATATAAAAAATTTAACATAATTTTTTAATGAAGAATATCAAAAATGACATTGGGTGTGTTTTTCGTATTTTTATGAGATGTTTCATTTTTGATGAATACTGAAAAATACTAAATTTAAATCCAAAACTAGGTTTTTATCTAATTTATTTAAATAGTTAAATTTTATATAATTTTTTTATAAAGTATAAATAGATAAATTATACACCAATTAACCCAATTTAGGTTCTTGGATCAATTTTCACATTGAAATTGGATATGAAAACATTTCAAGAATTTAGACTTTTTCACCGTAAAAACCCGCTTTCACAACACATCTACGGGATTAAATTTATTTTAATTTCTACCAATTATGTGTTTATAATTTGTAAAAATTTATTCTATTTTTTTAAAAATCACAATTTATAATATCTATTAAGTTATAAATTGTTTTTTACCCAAAATATTTGTGAAAGTAATTAAAATTAATTACAATGATTAAGGTAAAAACAAGTTTACATAGTGGATACACTTTAACTTAAGGAGACAAATAAAATAGAAAAATGTACAAAAGCCATTTTATTTAAAAATTAAGACCATATACTCACTGGTATCTAAAATTGACAATTATTGGAGGCACATGATGTAAGAGAGACCACTCAATAGTGTTTGCCATTTTATATTTACTAGAACGAAACTCTTCCTCCACTAAAAAAGGGAACTCACCCACCCTCACTTCCTCACACCTATCAAGACAGATTAGATAATACCAAAACAACAAAAATAAGATCCCAAATTCTCTCCTCTTATCCTATAAATATAAAATTTCTCATAATTAAAACCAAGTTAGTCCTTTGGTACAAACCAAATAGAGTCTCCCAAAGAAGATATAACATTCTTCCACAACCTATTTTGTTTTCTTTTAATTATCTACACTATAAATTATTATTAATACATTATTATATAAAAAATTAGTATCAAAATTTTATTTATATTTTTTTATTCTATGTGTTCGACCTATACCTAAAAACATTTCCATCAAATGGTCAACGATCTTATTGTTCATGTGTATGGAGGACTACCGCCTTGCGAAATGAGGTCGTTCATTCTTCCTATATCACCTATCATGGTTTGTAATTAGGTTGTAAATAATGTTTTTATATTATAATTATGATATTTAAAATTTATTTATGATTTTGGAATTATTACATAAAATATACCTTCAGGATTTATTATGTAAATACGATAACTTCATTTGTGGACATCTGGACTACCACTTCTTCAAAGCGATGTGATTATTCAAACCTTTCATGGAATGTATTATGGATAAATTTAGTAAATATTTATGATATATATATAATAATAATTATACAATAATTAATATATATGCATACAAATATTTAATTTGCATTCTTTCAATACGACATGAAAATAGAAACCTCATTCACGTGTACATACGACCTACCGTCTCCATGAACGGTGTATTTAATGTCATATTTCTATATTTTATAGATTATTATAAATATTAAATAATGAATATATATTATATTTACATAATTTTTCAAATTATATAAATAATTATATCATTATCTAAGTAATTGGATCCTGAATAAAAAGATAAAGCATATACAAAAAACAAAGAGTTTATTACATGAAACATAACATTGACACAAAATTGTTAATAAATAGGTAATATAAAGTCATAATAGATTCACATATAGTATTATATATAATAATATGGTTATGTGGTATATGTATATTAAACTTATATTTATTATATATGATTTTTCAATGGTTATGAAGAAAGTTATGACTTAATGAAAGGGTCTTCTTATCTCACTTTTATTTCTGTAAGACTTATGCCTTATTCAACACTAATTTATTTTTTTGTGGTGTATATAATGACCATATATGTATTATATTATTAATATAATTAAATTTATTGGTATTTACATATCCATTTTTTGATCTTTCTTTCATGGCTTTTATTGATCAAAAGATACCAAATCAGAAATGTAATATTGTCTCAATTTTCCTTGTTCGAGACACATGACAAGTTATGCATCCATATTTTTATACGAGGTGTATATAATTCCCATTGAAATATTATGTCAGGAATATATATATTTTTATTACATTTTATACATCATATAATTTATTCCTCCATGAGGATTATGATTCAATGTTAGCATAGTTGTAACAGTTTATTAATACTATATTATCATTTATCGAGATTATTTATGATTATTCTTACATTGATGAAATATTATGATCCATATCTCAAAAAATATTTTTAATATTTATAATATTTTGGTTATCCGTTATATCAAAATTTATTGTTACCATTTTACACTCTTTGGTACTTAATATAGTTAGGAATGTTTTTTATGAAAATCCGACCCTATTCCTCTCTTCAGTTGTAATTTTTTTATTCAAAAAACCATCTTTTCTAAAAAGGTTAATTTATTTCCAATTATGTATAAAATTAAATTTTACTCATATTTTACCTTTTAAAAAATGTTTATAAAAGGAATATCCTTCTCATTATCCAATCAAAGAACTATTCTAAACTTTTTTTTGGTGAAAATGGAATTTCTGATTATATGTATTTAACCACCGTCACTTCCTTTTAGCTTACTTTGAAAATTTATAAAGTTATTTTTAAAATAAAAATATTTTTATAATATTTAATTAATTAATTATTATATTTTTATTTTCAAATAAAATCGGTTTCAAATGTTTATTATACATTAAAAACTTTTTAAAATGGTTTTCAAAGATTCCATTATATGTTTTCAGGGTTATTATCAAAGGAAAAAGTTTTCATAATTTTTATTTTTTAAAAGTGAGTTTCAAAGAGGAAAGAATATTTTACTCATGAAATATTTTAAATTATTTTTCTATATACCTATATTTTTCTAAAAAATTGGTTTCAAAGAAAATGGTTTTGATAATGTTATATGTTTTAAAAAGTTATTTTCAAATAAATGTTATGTTCCATGTGATCTTTCAAAATCCTTCCATAACTAAGATGACATAATTTGACATAATTTATTATTTATTAGGGATATTATCATAGGATATCTTCATTATTCTTTATTTTGATGTTTTATGTTAAGATGAAAATGTGTTTTTGAAACCCATTTCTCTTTAATGGGTTATACCATGATAAAATGATTATGAAACCCACTACCTTTCACAGGATTTTCTATGATGAAATGATTATTAAACCTATCAAATTTTCCACAAGTTAGGATATGATTATGTGTTTATAGTACCCATCTAATTTAATAGGTTATGATTTTATTTTTATAAAACCCACCTATTTTTATGGGTCATGACAAGATGAATATTTTGTTATCTTGTTGAATATGCATGTATGAATTAATTATGTGAGAGGTGCGGCCTATATTTTAATCCAATACATTGGGTAATGATAAATGTTTTATTATATAAATGGGTACGTTGAAGGGAATCCCAATTTTGAAAGAATAAGGTACACATGTGGGAATATGAAGCCCGAAAAAGAGGGTACATGTAAAGACCCAGATATTCCGTGTAATTTTTTTAAATGGAAATTTTATGATTCTGAAAAAAATAATGACACATGATTATGAGGCCCAGAGTACCCGAAATGAATTCTTGAACATTTGTTCGGGTACGTATAGTAAACATGCGAGCAGGTTTTTCTTACTTTTGAACAGTTTCTTAGAATTGAAATCTGAGAAACTGTTGAACTCGTTGCGCCGATATTCTCTTAAAGAGACCTTCACTTCAACGATAATTGGTTGAGGGTGGAAGTTAGTTTTTGGGTTTTTCATGTATGCGTAAAATAAAAATAAAATTTTGTAACAATTTATTTTTATTTGAAACCTCCATGTGGATGTTGGGAGGTAGGGACCACTAGAACTAAACCACTATTTGAATGTTAAGAGGTGGGGTCCACCGAAACTAAACCTCCCTTGTGAGGTTATGGTGGTGGGGACCACCCGAGCTCAAAACCTCCCAAATTTTAATTTTTAGAGGTGGGGACCACCCGAACCCTCTTAATGGGGAGTAACCTCCAAACTCCCTAATTTTCCACCGCACCGATTAAACCGAGGCATTTAATTGGGCCAATTAATTGAGCTAATTAATTATTCCAATGTGGTACATTAATTACACCAACATGGTTGTGCCAACATAATTAATCCTTTAAGTTAAATATATTGGAACCTCTTTCATTTTTGGTTGGGATTGTGAGAGGATAACCCTTGGAGGATTACACTTCTCCAACGAAGAATGCATTCCTCCAACGAAGATTGCTCTTCCAATGAAGAACACATTCCTCCAATGAAGAACGCTCCTCCAACGAAGAATGCCAACTTCGAATTCTATCTCAGGATACCCTCCATCAAGGAACGTCTTGGACTACGATGAACCGATGCATGAGCACGAGATTGGAGGTATGTGGAAGATGAGTTAAACGTCGACAACTCCAACCTCTTCCTCACAGCAACGTCAACAAACAATATGAGATAGGGGTTTAAATTGAGTATGATTATATTCCCATGTTTTTTCCTTCTAAAACAAAGAACGTATATCAACTCATTATCATGTTGATCTTCGGATGTTTTCTTTTGTGGGTTGGGAATAATTATTACAAGGGAATTATAGAATGGATGAATGAATTTCTATATTTTCCTTTCTTGACAATTTTTCATGAATCAAGGAAGAAATTATAGCCGCTTGCTACCGCCCTAACGCGGAGAGAGCGGGCCAAACAAACAAGGCCCTCCCTCTTTGCAAATCATGGTTTTTGGTGTGTTCTTCGCAATGGACAAAGGCGACGAAGGCAATAGCTCTGCCCTGCGGCCATCAACGCCCGCGACCCCCACCGCCCGCAGCCTCTGCGTCGTCCACGGAGGAATGTTCGCAG
This sequence comes from Viscum album, assembly GCA_963277665.1. NCBI lineage: Eukaryota > Viridiplantae > Streptophyta > Magnoliopsida > Santalales > Viscaceae > Viscum > Viscum album. The sequence continues at coordinate 1,369,194,917 of OY728143.1, forward strand.
CCTCACCGCGCAACCCTGAGGTGGCGACGGCCACTACCGTCGACGTCCGAGCCGCTGCCGCTATCTGGGAAAAGCCGTCGCCGCCACCGTCCGAGCTTCCACCTTTCGAGCCACCATCGCCGTCCGGGCCGAGCATCTGCTGCCACCGTATGAGCCACTGCTGCTGGGCCGAGCCACTGTCTGAGCCTCCGACGCTGTCCGGCTAGGCCACCGCCTGAGCCGCCGCCGCTCTTCCGGTCGAACCGCCTCAGCCGAGCTTCCCCATGGCCTCGCACCCTCATGGAAACCCCTGACCGAACCGCTCCATAGTCTCGTGCCCTTTTGGCCACCTGCGGCCCTTTACGGCCCCTCACGACCTACCGGGCCAGACCCAGTGGGTCCGTTTGAGTCGACTCGAACTGGACCGGGCCCACTATGACCGATTTACTTACTTTTGGCCATAACTTTTTCACCAAATATCAGTTTGAAGAACCGTCAATGGCGCTGTAAATATTGGAGAAATATGTTCCCTTTGGTATACCCACTAGAGATTTGGACAATGTTGGGAAAAGGTCGGGTTGGATCGAGCACGAATCCAACCAGACCCCTGGGACTAAAAGGATGATAACTGACAGACCAGGCGTCCCATAGATGTGTCATCTATTGCGTAGAGACCCCTATGACAGGTTAGTCATTTGGGATAATTCTTAATTGTAAATTTTAGAATTTGAATAATCGACTAGTGTCTTGGAAAGCAGACTCTCCCGGAGACGAGCAAGACGATTGCGGAAACCCAGTAGCTGGCTGTGACGAGAAGAATGCTCTTAGGGAACCTGTGCGGATCATCTCCTAGAAATCCTATACAGGTCTGCACCTAAAGGTTATATGTGGATCAGTTCCTTGTGATATTATGTGGGTCAGCTCCAGCGATCCTGTGTGGGTCAGCTCCTAGTGATCCTGTCTGGGTCAGCTCCTAGAGATCCTGTATGGGTCAGCTCCAGTGATCCTGTGTGGGTCAGATCCTAGTGATCCAATGTGGGTCAGCTCCTAGTGATCCTATGTGGGTTAGCTCCAAGGGATCCTGTGTGGGTCAGCTCCAACAATCCTGTGTGGGTCACATCCTAGCGATCCTGTTTGGGATAGCTCCTAGCGATTTTATGCAGGTCAGAAGCAGAGCCTCTTAACAAAGTGAGATGATTCAGTAATTATAACTAATCATCTCTACCACCGTACCTAAGTTATATACTTGGTGTGAGAAGATTCAGTACCTCTGAGTTTCCTCATGATTGATATGGATTAATTGATAACTTAGGTATATGTATGGGCATATACCTAAGTAGGTTTATCCGTTTATTTCTTACTTTGTAGTTTATACTTGGTGGATTTTGTAAGACCTTGAGGGTCTCAGGGTCTCTACTGAGTATCGTTATACTCACCCCTGCATGGGATATGCACGAACCTTGTTGTGTTGGATGCAGATGATGGACAATGTTGACTGAGGCTGAGTGTACCAGGACTAGATGGTACCCGGAGGTGGACCAGAAGGCATGTCAGTATGCAGAGGAGACAGGTGGATGCAAAGTACTGAGGAGGTGATATGTACCTATATTTCAGGTAGGAACCTTGGAGGACGACCCAGTAGCTTATTTTCTCTTTCTTCAGTTGTATTGTATTTCTGTTGTACTTGTATCTTTACAGTTGGTCTTGTATTTCAATCCCTTTTACTTTCAGCAGTCTTTTTGTTATACAGTTTACCAGTGTTCGTATCTTGCTGTGTGCTTGGTTGAATGTGTTTACAGGACATAAAGGCAATTCCTTCCCCAGTTTTAGGGATTACGCCTTTTGGGGCTAGTCGCTAGCCCCTGACCTATGGAAGGTGGGCTTGGGGTAGTCAAGGCACGTGCCCTGGGAGATGGTTCATGACAAATTGGTATTAGAGGAGTCATTTCTACTGCAGAACTTAAGACTCTGATAATTATTTTGAACAGAAATAGTGTTAAGTGTAGTGAGTGTGGTTATTAGTTTAGCGAATCTAGTGTTGGTGCATCGGCTGATATATCCATACACCAAGACCCTAACTTCCGATTTCTGAATTAGTTCCCGAAAACACTGATTGCGTGTGTGTTTTCAAGAGTTTTCTATGTGATCTATTGAGTCATCTCACCAGGTATAACTTATTGATCATGGAACACCTGTTTCATTTCAGGATGCCTCCATGAAGACAGCCAGCTAGGGTTTTAAGAGTTGTACGCACTAATATCCCATCGAGCGACAAGGCCTCAGTGTTGGGCCCTTGACCAATAGAGGCACCCGTGGAGGCACCAATGATACCATTACCCATTGGGCCACCGATGCCACCAGCACCAGAAGCAGATGATGCATGCCACTTGAGCGTGTTTCACGAGTTCCAGTGTAACGAACCAATCTTTTTGAGTAGTATATTAACATACTCTTAATGATTTAATAGAGATGTTAATGGTTAATGTAGAAAGAGGAGTCGATGGCTTCATCCAGTAGACTCGAACCTTATGAAGCCCACTTATCAGAACTTGAGAAGAAGGTGGCATCTTTGGGCTTCGCTTTGGACCAAGCCCAAGACGAACTCCAGCGTGTCAAGCTTGAACGGAAATGCCTATGGGAGAAGTTAAAGTTAGTAGAGATTACTACTAGGGAAATGTTATCTGAGCCTCCCTCAGATTCTCTCACCATAGCACACCTTACACTTAGGTCATATGCTGGTGTTATAAGGGGCTATGTGACGAGACCCTAGCTTCTTTGTGTAATCCTTTGGGTTGAATGAATTGAGATTTCTTCCTTTAGTGATGTTTGTGAAATTTCCAATGTCCGAATAATTTTAGGATGTATTTATTGATTAATTTTGAAAAAAAGGATATTTTAAAATATTTATGTAAACCTTAAATAATTAATGATGTGTAATGATTTTCAAAAAATGGTCTTTTACAAAAGTGTTCAGTTAGGAATTTGGAGTCTAATAAGATCAACTTAATTTTTGATGAACAGTAAATTATGAATAGTGATTTTACGCTTAGGATTAGTAATGTGACCAAATGGATTAGTAATTTCACTCAAAGAAAGTTTTAATATAATTTAGACACCTAGATTAAGTAATGTGATTCAATAAAATGGGTAAATAACGGTTTCATAAATTATTAGTCAAGTATTAGTTTTTTGGGGTGAATAGTGTTTTTTAATAAAAAATTAAATTAAAAATATTTAGAAAAATATTTTTATAAAATGGGCTTTATTTTTGAACTTAGAGCACAGATATTATGTTATGGTAATTTTTGGGGTTTTTTTCTAAAAAAATGAATTTTCGGTGAATAGTGTTTTTATTTAAAAATTTAATTAAAAATATGTAGAAAATTATTTTTATAAAATGGAGTTCATATTTGTAATCAGAGCGTTGATATTTTATTAAGGTGAAATTTTGTGTTTTTTCTGAGAAAGATGAATTTTCAGTGAATAGTAAAAAAAGCAATTTTAGGGTTTCGGTATGTTTAATGACATAATAGCTGTGTCATGGTGATGTCATGAGATATTTTAAGGGTTGGACGACCTAAGGTGATGAATTATTGTATTGGGGGCCCCATGTGGCCTAACGTCATGGGAAATATCATGGGAGAGCACATGGTTTTGAGAAAAGCATTTGTGTGGTGTCCCTTGGCCATTAATGCCTTGTCCCTTCACTTTCCCTATAAATACCAAGCATTTATCTCATCCTTTGGACTCCAAATTAATTATCAACGAAGTTATGGTCTCCTTACCTCCCAAGGAGTCCTCCCAAGGTGCACTCAAGCCTCTCAAGGTCCCAACCTTTGAGTTTTAAGAGTTACGTTTAAGGTAAGGGATTCGACCCCTCTCTTTCTTTTCAAGTAATCTCTTTTATGACATTTCTTTTATGCTCCATGTTATTATGTTGGAGGATGTTCTTCTATATTAATATTACTGCCCTTTTCATGTTCATATGATGAGAGACCCCCTCTTTCTCTCATCGATTCATTTTAAGAATGTTTAAGTGGTGCCGTTAGGCTGCCGAATTTTTAAGAGATTCTTTCACCATTCTCGTTTTCAAGTTCTATTTTCTTGTCAAGTCTTTCAAGTTACTTTTTATTATGTTGGGGTATGATCTCTATATCTATCATACTGATCTTTTATTATCATATGATGAGAGACCCCATTTTATCTCTTCAATTCAGTATTTTGAAGTTTTAAGTGACGCCGTTAGGCTGCCGAATATTTAAGGGGATTCTTTCACCGCTCTCATTCTTTTCAAAGTTCTACTTTCATGTCAAGTCTTTCAAGTTCCTTTTTAATTATGTTGGGGTATGATCTCTATATATATCATACTGAACTCTTATGTTCATATGATGAGGGACCCTATTTGATCTTTTCAATTCATTTTTGTTGAAGTTTAAGTGACGTCGTTAGGCTGCCGAATTTTCATAAGAGAAATCTAATTTTTGTCTTCCTTCCATGTTTTCCATTTAAAATGGTATGTCCTTGAAATTTCATTAACATGTTCATATATACTTCTTATTCTATCCCTATACTGTTTTATGGGTCATTTATGATTGTTTGACCCATGTCCCCTCTATTTTCAATGTTTTCTAAAACCCCGAAACATAGCCGTTATGCTGCAGAATTTTCATCTCAAAATTTCTCTCTCTTTTCTCAAAATTATTTTATGTTATAAAGTGAATACTCAAAGATCTTATTTCTACAGGGGTATTCACATATATACCAAAATATTCTATTTTAAATTCTGGGATTTACATACATGAAACCCGCTCTCCCCTTCCCTGGGTTTAAATTGACGTAAAGATCATGTCTTTAAAGCAGTTTTTAAAACGTTATGATTATGAAATGAAACCCATATCTTTTATGATATATGGGTTGTTTATGAAATGAATGATGATGATATATGTGGCTCACATGATAGTAATGAAATGTCAAGGGTGCGCCCAGATAGCGCTCCAATGCATTGGGTAAAGACTTGATCTCTAGAGATGACTTTTTAGACTGATACCTTGGTGAATAACCTTGGTAATTTTTAATGACACCTTGGAAATGAACCTTGGTGAAATGAAATGATTGTCAATATTAAATGTTGCAGCCACATCTTCAAGTTACGAAAAATTTTATTTTTATTATGATATATCTCATTATTTCTTTCTCATTTCTTAAAGTTCTTTTCATGACCTTATTGAAGTATCTGAAGTTCACATGTAAAATGTTTCTCTTATTTCCCTTACTGGGCCTTCTGCTCACCCTTTCTTTTGATGTATGTCCCCAGGTTATGAGATGCAGTAATGAAACTAGGATTAACATAAGGAGAAGCCTTTCAAGTGTTTAAGAAGAATGCTTTATGTTGTTTTCATGTATTATGTTCCTGGTTTCCAAGACACTAAACCTTAAAGATCCTCAGTTTTGTGTAATGTAATGAAAGTTTATGTTATAAAAAGACGGGATGCTATAGTTGGTATCAGAGGATGGTTTAGTTATTTGTGAAAATTAGGATATAAAAACTTTAGGAAGAACCCTATAGAAAAGTTTAAATATAGGAAAACTTCCTGGTATTTTGGTAAGTATTGAGTAAGTTTTTTATTAAAAAAATACATCCCTATCTGGATACGACCAGGTAGAGGCGGCTCTGACACAGATGTACTTAGGGGTAAAAACCGAAAACACTGCTTTGAGCTAGACTCGAATGGGAACTGGTTCACGATAATGGGCCTTGCTGCACTCTTGGTTGCGACACTCCCGGGGGATATGTTTGGTTAATCACAAGCTTTTTATGAATCATTATGAAGGAATTACAGAGAAATGTAATTGTCTAAGAATGAAGTCTTAGTTAAAAGATTCATAAATGAAATAAGTTTCTCACTAAAGTTTTATTCTTTTAGAAAATGGTGGGATATAGGAGAAACCATGCATATGGTGACCGTAATTCACCATGTGCTGATGGCCCTCCGATGGAAGCTGGAATGGAAACATTCATGCGAATGATGAACCAACTGACTCAAGTTATGAGTAATAACTTGAATCAAGTTGAGAAGCCGATCTCACCACGAAGGGAACAACATTCTGTTGAGTCCTTCATGCGTCAACGACAACCATCATTCAGTTGATCTACTGACCCTTTGGTTGTGGAAAAAAGGATAAGCTCCATTGAAAAGATCTTTTCTGTACTCCTTTGTTCGGAACAAGAAAAAGTCACCCTTGCTATTTATTGCCTAGAGGGAGAAGCTGATCAGTGGTGGTCACTAGTCAAAAACACGAAGCCTAGAGGAGAGATGGAAGATATGGAGTGGGAAGAGTTCCGGGGAATATTCTTTAATAAGTATTTCCCTCGTTCTATGAGAATGAGAATGGAGAAAGAGTTTCTCGAGCTGAAGCAGAAGGAGAACGAATTTGTTGGAATCTATGAGATGAACTTCACCCGACTTTCACGATATACCTCTAGCTTTGTCATGGATCCAAGTGGGAATGTGGATAGATTTTTTGGTGGACTGAGACCTCATCTGTGGAAGAATCTAGCCAACCAGGACTACGATAGATATGAGGAGATCGTGCGGAGTGCATTGAAAGTCGAGCTAGAGTTTGGTGAGACACAGTGGTCTCATAAATCAAATGAATAGAAGAGATCGTTGGAGCCCAGTTTAGGGAAGACTTTTGATCAGGGAAGAGGTGGAAAGAAAATGAAACTTACCACAGGCAATAAATGTGGGAAGAAGCATCTGGGGAACTGCTTGATCAGAAGTGGAAAGTGATACAAGTGTGGAAGAGGAGGCCATATTGCTCGGAATTTTCGTAGTGAGGTGAAGCCTCAACTCCACAACACTAACGACAGAGGGAAGATGGTTCTGGCCTTACCTAAAGTCCATTTCTTCAAGTGTGGACAACTTGGGCACTATGATAATCTCTGTCCAAATCCAAGGGCAGTGGAGGGGAATCACCATCAACCTCATCAAAGGCTAGGGGAGCAAGGTCGTGCTTTTTCTATCACAAAAACTGAAGTTGAAGCTCCGAATGACGTGGTAGTAGGTACTATTGTTGTCCTCTCAAAACTAGTAACTACTTTATTTGATTCTGGTTCTACGCATTCCTTTATTTCCTCCATGTATGGAAAGAATATAGAATCAATCCCTGAATTTCTTGAGGTAGAGTTGTCTGTCAAGACTCCAAGTGGGATTATCCATGCATCAACAGTGTTTAGAGACTCTAGTGTTTACTTTAGTGAGAACAGTCTTATCGCAAATCTAGTAGTCATTCCCATGTTGGAATTCGACGTTATACTAGGGATGGACTGGATCTCAAATTATAATTCTAAGATAAAATGCAGAAGTAAGGAAATATCAGTAGTCTTGAATAAACGACCTACAGTTATCTTCCAAGGAGATATATCTCGAATTGACCCCTATCTAGAAGAACCTCCTATAGCTTTCTTTATGGAGTTAATCGGTGATGATGAAGAAGGAAAATGGAGCATACAGATAGAAGATGTTCCAATTGTTCAGGAATACATGGATGTATTTCCTGAGGAGTTACCTGGACCTCCCCCAGAAAGAGAGGTAGAGTTCTCCATTGAACTCGTACATGGATCACAACCGATATCAAAGACCCCGTATAGAATGGAAAATGTGGAGATAGAAGAGTTAAAGAAACAATTCCAAGACTTGTTGGAGAAGGGTTTTATCCGACCGAGTGTGTCTCCTTGGGGGCACCAGTTCTCTTTGTGAAGAAGAAGGATGGATCAATGCGGCTATGTATTGATTATAGAGAACTGAACGGGATCACAGTTAAGAAAAAATACCCTCTTCCAAGAATTGATGATTTATTTTACCAACTTCGTGGGGCTCAATTCTTCTCTAAGATTGACCTTCGATCTGGTTATCATCAACTGAGGGTGAAGAAGGAAGATATTCCAAAGACTGCCTTCCGATCAAGATATGGGCATTATGAGTTTACTGTTATGCCCTTCATCTTGACTAATGCTCCTACTATTTTCATGGATTTGATAAATAGAGTCTTTAAAGACTACCATGATAACTTTTTGGTAGTTTTTATTGATGATATTTTGATATATTCAAAAAGTCGTGAGGAGCATGAAGATCATATGAGGGTTTTTTTGAAAACTCTGCGGAGGGAGAGGCTCTTTGGAAAGTTTAGCAAGTGTGAGTTTTGGTTACAACAAGTGGATTTCTTAGGGAACATCATAACCAATGAAGGAATCTCTGTTGACCTTGTAAAGACAATGGTTGTGGAGGAGTGGCCTCAACCCACAACAGTAACTAAAATTCTTAGTTTCCTTGGTTTAGCAGGATATTATAGGAGGTTTGTGAAAAAAATTTCATGGATTTCTAATCCACTAACCAAGTTGACTCGAAAAGGGGTTAAGTTCATCTGGAAAAAGGAATGCGAGGAAAGTTTCCAAGAGCTGAAGAAAAGATTGGTTACCACACCTGTGTTAACACTACCCTCTATTGGAGAATGATTCGTTATTTTTAGCGATGTATCTCTAAAAGGGCTTGGTGTGTCCTCATGAAAAATGACAAGGTAATTGCTTATGCATCTCGACAGTTGGAGATTCATGAGCAGAATTATCCTACGCATGATCTAGAGCTAGCGGCAGTTGTTTTCGCTCTAAAGATATGGAGGCACTATCTTTATGGGGAGAAATGTGATATATACACTGACCACCAAAGTCTAAATTATATTTTCACACAGAAAGAATTGAACATGAGACAAAGAAGATGGTTGGAGCTTATTAAAGACTATGATTGTTCAATTCATTATCACCCTGGAAGAGCAAACAAAGTCGCAGATGCGTTAAGGAGGAAAGAACCTATTGTTCTGGCAATAATGAGGATCCTAGGAGATCCCTTGATTAAAGATCTAGTAAAACTGAACATGGGAATTATAAGGAAAGGGACATCATCAAACCTATCCCAAATGATTTCTCAACCTTCATTACTAGAGAAGATCAAGAAGGCTCAAAAAGAAAATCCTTTGCAGCAGGAGAAGTTGGAGGCTGTAAAAGATGGGAAGTTCCCTGATTTCAATATTGACCAAGAAGGTGTATTGAAATTTCGTACAAGAATATGTGTTCCATCTATTCTAGAGATAAAGAAAGAACTGATGGATGAAGCTCATAGATCTACTTTCTCTATACATCCAAGAAGCACTAAAATGTATAGAGACCTTCGTGATCATTATTGGTGGGATAACATGAAGAGGGAGATTGCTGATTACACTACAAGGTGCCTGGTGTGTCAACAAGTAAAGTTAGAACGACAACTTCCTAAGGGGGTATTACAACCTCTACCCATACCAGTATGGAAGTGGGATAATATCAATATGGACTTTGTAACTGGTCTCCCAAAAACATCTAAAGGAAACAATGCGATATGGGTTATTGTGGACTGTCTCACCAAGACCGTCCATTTTATCACTATTCGGGAAGATTTCTCTCTGGATCAACTTGCCAAGATTTACATAAAGGAAGTGGCGAGGCTGCATGGGGTACCACTATCCATCGTGTCTGATCGTGATCCAAGATTCACATCAAAATTCTATAGAATTCTTCAACATGCTCGAATACTGAATTGAATTTTAGTACAGCCTGTCATCCTCAAACTGATGGCTAATCTGAAAGTACTATTCAGACACTCGAAGACATGTTGAGATTATGCTCAATGGAATTTGAAGGTGGATGGGATCAACACATCCCATTAGTTGAGTTCTCCTATAACAACAGCTTCCATTCGAGTATTCAGATGGCACCCTATGAAGCTCTGTATGGAAAGTGATGTAGAACTCCTACTTGTTGGGATAAAACTGGTGAGAGAAAGCTTCTTGGGCCTGATCTTGTGCAAGAGATGACATAACAGGTTCATGCCATCCAACAACACATAAAGGATGCTCAGAGTCGGCATAAGAGCTATGCTGACAATCATCGAAGGGACTTGGAGTTTGGTGTCAGTGACAAAGTCTTCCTTCGAATTTATCCATGGAAGAGAGTCATGCGGTTTGGGAAGAAAGGGAAGCTTAGCCCTAGGTACATTGTCCCCTATGAAATCCTTGATCTCATAGAAGCGGTGGCCTATCGTCTAGCACTTCCACCGAACCTAGATCAAGTTCACAATGTCTTCCATGTATCTCTCTTAAGGAAGTACATTCCCGACCCTTCCCATGTACTGAACCCAGAGGTGGTACAACTGGAACATGACCTCTCTTATGAGGAGCGGCCAGTGGAGATCTTAGACCGTAGAGACAAGGTTCTACAAAACAAGACTATCCACCTTGTGAAAGTGTTGTGGAGGAATCATAAATATTAAGACGCGACTTGGGAGCCTGAGGAAACGATGATGCAAAAGTACCCTCACCTTTTCAACTAGGCCTCAAGTATAAATTTTGGGGACGAAATTTCTTAAGGGGGGAAGAATGTAACGACCCAATATTTTTGAGTAGTATATTAACTTACTCTTAATGATTTAATAGCTATGTTAATGGTTAATATAGAAAGAGGAGTCGATGGCTTTATCCAGTAGACTCGAACCTTATGAAGCCCACTTGTCAGAACTTGGGAAGGAGGTGGCATATTTGGGCTTCACTTTGGACCAAGCCCAAGCCAAACTCCAGCGTGTCAAGCTTGAACGGAAATGCCTACGAGAGAAGTTCAAGTTAGTAGAGATTACTACTAGGGCAATGTTATCTGATCCACCCTCAGATTCTCTCACCATAGCACACCTTACACTTAGGTCATATGCCGGTGTTATAAGGGGATATGTGACGAGACCCTAGCTTCTTTGTGTAATCCTTTGGGATGAATGAATTGAGATTTCTTCCTTTAGTGATGTTTGTGAAATTTCCAATGTCCGAATAATTTTAGGATGTATTTATTGATGAATTAAAAAAAAGGATATTTTAAAATATTTATGTAAACCTTAAATAATTAATGATGTGTAATGATTTTCAAAAAATGGTCTTCTACAAAAGTGTTCAGTAAGGAATTTGGAGTCTAATAAGATCAACTTAATTTTTGATGAATAGTAAATTATGAATAGTGATTTTATGCTTAGGATTAGTAATGTGACCAAATGGATTAGTAATTTCACTCAAAGAATGTTTTAATATAATTTAGACACCTAGATTAAGTAATGTGATTCAATAAAATGGGTAAATAACGGGTTCATAAATTACTAGTAAAGTATTAGTTTTTTGGGGTGAATAGTGTTTTTTAATTAAAAATTAAATTAAAAATATTTAGACAATTATTTTTATAAAATGGACTTTATTTTTGAACTCAGAGCATTGATATTATGTTATGGTAATTTTTGGGGTTTTTTTCTAAAAAAATGAATTTTCAGTGAATAGTGTTTTTATTTAAAAATTAAATTAAAAATATTTAGAAAATTATTTTTAGAAAATGGAGTTCATATTTGTAGTCAAAGTGTTGATATTTTATTAAGGTGAAATTTTGGGTTTTTTCTCAAAAAGATGAATTTTCAGTGAATAGTAAAAAAAGCAGTTTTAGGGTTTCGATATGTTTAATGACATCATAGCTGTGTCATGGTGATTTCATGAGATATTTTAAGGGTTGGACAACCTAAGGTGATGAAGTATTGTATTTGGGGCCCAATGTGTCCTAACTTCATAGGAAATATCATGGGAGGGCACATGGTTTGGAGAAAAGCACTTGTGAGGTGTCCCTTGGCCATTAATGCCTTGTCCCCTCACTTTCCCTATAAATACCAAGATATTATCTCATCCTTTGGACTCCAAAATCATTCTCATAGAAGTTCTGGTCTCCTTACCTCCCAAAGAGTCCTCCCAAGGTTCCCTCAACCCTCTCAAGGTCCCAACCTTTGAGTTTTAAGAGTTACGTATAAGGTAAGGGATCCGACCCCTCTCTTTCTTTTCAAGTAATCTCTTTTATGTAATTTCATTTATGCTCCATGTTCTTATGTTGGAGGATGTTATTATATATTCATCTTACTGCCCTTTTCATGTTCATATGATGAGATACCCCCTCTTTCTCTCATCGATTCATTTTAAGAATGTTTACGTGGCGCCGTTAGGCTGCTGAATTTTTAAGAGATTCTTTCACCATTCTCGTTTTCAGGTTCTATTTTCTTGTCAAGTCTTTCAAGTTCCTTTTTATTATGTTGGGGTATGATCTCTATATCTATCATACTTATCTTTTATGATCATATGGTGAGAGACCCAATTTGATCTCTTCAATTCAGTATTTTGAAGTTTTAAGTGACGCTGTTAGGCTGCCGAATATTTAAGGGGATTCTTTCACCCCTCTCATTCTTTTAAAAGTTCTACTTTCATGTCAAGTCTTTCAAGTTACTTTTTAATTATTTTGGGGTATGATCACTATATCTATCATACTGAACTCTTATTTTCATATGATGAGGGACCCTATTTGATCTTTTCAATTCATTTTTGTTGAAGTTTAAGTGACGTCGTTAGGCTGTCGAATTTTTATAAGAGAAATCTAATTTTTGTCTTCCTTCCATGTTTTTCATTTCAAATGGTATGTCCTTGAAATTTCATTAACATGTTCATATATCCTTCTTATTCAGTCCCTCTACTGTTTTATGGGTCATTTATGATTATTTGACCCATGTCCCCTCTCTTTTCAATGTTTTCTAAAACCCCGAAACGTAGCCGTTATGCTGCAGAATTTTCATCTAAAAATGTCTCTCTCTTTTCTCAAAATTATTTTATGTTATAAAGTGAATACTCAAAGCTATTATTTATACAGGGGTATTCACATATATACCAAAATATTATATTTTAAATTCTGGTATTTACATAAATGAAACCCGCTCTCCCCTTCCGTGGGTTTAAAGTGACGTAAAGATCATGTCTTTAAAGCAGTTTTTAAAATGTTATGATTATGAAATGAAACCCATTTCTTTTATGCTATATGGGTTGTTTATGAAATGAATGATGATTATATATGTGGCTCACATGATAATAAATACATGTCAAGGGTGCTCCCAGATAGCGCTCCAATGCATTGGGTAAAGACTTAATCTCTAGAGATGACTTTTTAGACTGATACCTTGGAGAATAACCTTGGTAATTTATAATGACACCTTGGGGATGGACCTTGGTGAAACGAAATGATTGTCAATATTAAATTTTTCAGCCACATATTCAATTTACGAAAAATGTTATTTTTATTATGATATATCTCATGATTTCTTTCTCATTCCTTAAAGTTCTTTTCATGACCTTATTGAAGTATCTCAAGTTCACATGTAAAATGTTTCTCTTGTTTCCCTTACTGGGCCTTATGCTCACCCTTTCTATTGATGTATGTCCCCAGGTTATGAGATGTAGTAATGATCCTAGGATGAACTTAAGGAGAATCCTTTCAAGTGTTTAAGAAGAATGCTTTATGCTGTTTTCATGTATTATGTTCCTGGTTTCCAAGACACTAAACCTTAAAGATCCTCAGTTTTGTGTAATGTAATGAAAGTGTATGTTATTAAAAGAAGGGATGCTATATCCAGTTCCAAAGGCCACCCAGGTTCAGGGGAGAGACCGAACCACATGCGGTATAGGATTGGTTAGAGGCTGTGGTGAGAGTCTTCCGACTGGTAGGGACACCAGCTGATCTCATGGTGATCCTTGCCACCAGCCTTCTAGATGAAGTAGCAAGTAAATGGTGGAGCTTGATGCTCCAGGCTCACGACGAGGTGATGATTCTCTAGGTAGACTTTGAGAGCCTGTTTTGGGCAGAGTTTTTCCCAGTGACTCTTCGCACAATGCACATACAAAAGCATCTTCATCTATAGCAGGGAAACATAACTGTGGATCAGTAACCAGCGAGGTTCACTAACCTCTCATGCTACTCCACAAATATGGTGCGGGGCCAATTATTTAGGGACCAGAAATTCAAGCAGGGACTCATGTGTGAGATCAGGGCTTTGATGATTTCTCTTAGCATCACGACGCAGGAGGGGGTGTTAGAGAGATCCCTCTTTGTGAAGATTTTCCTTGCTGATCAGTCACCAGTAGTGAGACCCACCACAAGTTTTCAGGTGGAGGATTCTCCTGAAACTGGCATAAGACAAGTGTCGTAGAGGTCTAAGAGGACCAGACATATAGATGGATGATCGTATGACTCAGGGTTGGTTGTGTGGAGCACCCGAGGCAGATCTAGTCATTCCAAGGGAGGGCAGTGTTACGCATGCGGTGGGCAGGGTCACATGGCTCGTGACTGTCTGACCCGTCGTACGGATGATCCAAAGACGACCGAATTATCACCCAGGCAGAGACATAGATTCAACTGAGGAGGTCCATAGGGAGAAGGCAGACGTGGAAGAGGAGATGGTCATGCAACTGGATGTGGGTGACGATTCAAGATGTTACCGCTACCACCACCAGGAGGTCCACCCTGATCGCAGGGGCAGGAGGACAAGGGAGAGACCAGCTCCAGGCAGCTGAGGACTACAAAAATGGCTATCCAGAGATGATATGAGGTATGACCTATGTCTATTCCACCATAGCTGCAGTACTTATAGACACAGGTGCCTGTCATTATTTTATTTCCATTGCCCTCATTTGGGGCTTGAAGATTCGGACGGTGCCGTTGGCTCGATCCTTACGGGTAAAGACTCCTACAGGAGCAGATTTGATGATTACACACTGGTGCCAATAGTGTGATCTTACTTTAGGAGGTGAGAGATTCGGCTGGGATCTCCTAGTATCGGCGTCGAGGCTTTACAATTTCATCTTGGGTATAGACTAGTTATCTATAGTCTATGCTCAAATTGAATGTATTAGGCACAAAGTGCGGTGTGTCCACACGAAAGGGACCAGGTTTACCTTCTCCGGCGAGAAGCGAGCCTTTGCAGTGCAGGATGGACTTACCCGGAGGAGGGTGCAGCCGATTACACATCATTTTGATTTCCATACCCTCGTAGTAGTTGATGTAGAGAGTCTGATTTATCCTATAGTGATGGACTAGTTTGCAGATGTTTTTCTTGATGATATCCTAATTCTACCTCCTCGTAGAGAGGTGGACCTTTACATTGACTTGTACCTTGGGATGGGACATATATCTACACCAACGTATCGAATGGCACCCACAGAGCTTCATGAGCTGTGGGTACAGCTAGAGGTCATTCAGGGGAAGGGATTTATCCGGCCTAGTGTTTCTCCTTGGGAAGCCCGGATTTTGTTCACCAAGAAGGAGGATGGGAGCTTGAGGCTTTGTGTTGACTATCGGAACCTGAACTAGGTGACCGTGAAGAACAAGTACCCACTCCCGAGGATTGAAAAACTATTTGACCAGTTGAAGGGAGCACGATGGTTCTCGAAGATAGACCTTAGATCAGGTTATCACCAACTCAGAGTGTGAGACGAAGATGTGTAGAAGACAACTTTCAGATGTCAGTATAACCACTATGAGTTCTTGGTAATGCCATTCGGTGTGACCAATGCTCCATCAGTGTTCATGGGACTCATTAACAGGATATTTTAGCCATACCTTGATCTCTTTGTAGTAGTAATCATTAACGACATTCTGATCTACTCGACTACTGAGGAGGAGCATGCCTATCATTTTCGGGTAGTACTGGACACACTCTGAGAGCACCAGCTTTATGTTAAGCTCTCGAAGTTCCAGTTTTGGATCTAAGAGGTTTAAATTCTTGGAAATGTCATATTGGAGGCCGGAGTTGCAGTGGATCCAGTGAAGATTGAGGTGGTACTTTCTTGGGAGCCACCCAGGAGTGTGACAGAGGTACGAAGTTTCCTAGGTTTGGTTGGATACTACCGAAGATTTGTTCCATATTTCTCCAGAGTTGTAGCACCACTATCAGCATTGATGAAGAACGGGAAAACCTTTTTGTGTCCGGATAGATTTCAGCAAAGTTTTCAAGAGCTGAGGAAGAGGCTGACTAGTTCCCCCATCTTGAGGCTTCCAGAGGAGGGCATAGGGTACGTAGTCTACTACGACTCGTTAGGGACCAGACTCGGATGTTTCCTTATTCAGGAGTGACCAGTGATCACATATTGTTCTCGATAGTTGATACATCACAAGAACAACTATGGTACCCAAGACCTGGAGTTAGCAGTAGTGGTCTATACCTTGAAGATGTGGCGACATTAATTAATGGGCCAATGTTTTACAGTGTACTCTCATCACAAGAGTCTCAGATATATCTTCTCGGAGAATGACCTGAACCTGAGACAACGACGTTAACTTGAGTTCCTCCCGGACTATGACTTCAAGATAGTCTATACTCATAGGTAGAGAAACGTTGTCGAATATGCACTCAGTAGGCGATCTGGTATACAACTGCTATGTGAGGTGACAAATAAGCGGGCTACTTTGCAGATATCCTTTGTGGAATGGGATAGAGAAGATATTCTTCAGTCACTTACAATCACTCCCCCACTTATTTAGGGAGTCAGGGAGGCACAGTATGAGGATGTTGACTGCGAGACATGACATGCTCAGATATCCATTGGATAGGCACCTGATGGATATTCTGAAGGTGGGGAGCACATAATCCTCTTTAGAGGACGTAGCATGGTACCAGTGTCACTTCATGAGGAAGTGTTGAGGGAGTTCCACACATCCCCTCTAGCGGTACATCTAAGAGTGATGAAGATGTACCAGGACCTCTGACAACAACACTAGTGGTCTAGAATGAAGAAAGAAGTTGCAGAGTTTGTCTCTCGGTGCCTCTCTTGTCAGTAAGTGAAGGTGGAGCACCAGGTACCAAAAGGCTTGGTTCAACATTTAGAGGTCCCATATTGGAAGTGGGATGGGATATACATGGACTTCACGATAGGACTTTCATGTACATCCAAGATCCACGACCCGATTTGGGTGATCGTCGACTGACTACCCAAGTCAGCCCACTTCCTACTGATCAGAGAGCAGGGTTCAGTAGAGAGCTTGGGACGCCTCTATGTGTAGAATATTGTGCAGCTACATGGAGTACCCTTGACGATTGTCTCCGATTGTGATGCATGTTTTACTTCCTGGCTATGGAAGGGGTTGAAGGAGGCTTTCGGGATGCAGATTTATTTGAGCACTGCCTTCCATCCACAGATGGATGGCCAGACTGAGTGGACCATTCAGACCCTCATGGACATGCTACGTGCTTGCGTCCATGACTTCATTTGCAATTGGGAGGATGACTTTCCTTTGGTGAAGATTTCATACAACAACAACTATCACTCCACCATTGGGATGACACCTTTTGAGGTGTTGTATGAGTGACCTTGCAGATCACCTTTTTGCTGGACTAACCCAGGGGAGTTAGAAGTAGTGGGACAAGAGATGGTACGGGCTACCACATAGAAGGTGAAGATCACCCAAGAGTTGATGAAGAATGCATAGAGCAAGCATAATTCGTATGATGACTAGAGATGGAGACCTCTGAAGTTTGAGGATAACGACCACGTGTTTTATGGGTCTCACCTCAACGAGGTTTATAGAGATTTGGCTGAGGCAGCAATTTATCTCTGAGATTCATCGGATCTTTTCAGGTCCTCAACAGAGTTGGATAGGTGGAATACTGCTTAGATCTTCCACCTCATTTGCATTGAGTTCATGACATCTTCCACGTATCCCAGCTGAGGAGATACATGCATGGCCCTTCTCACATCATCGACCATGGCGAGATGGACATCGAAGATGGGGTGACATTTACAGATGTTCCAGTAGAGATTGAGGATTGATAGGAGTGGGTCCTTTGTGGATGGTCGATACCTCTGGTTCGCATTCAGTGGCATCATGAGAACCTCTAGGAGAGCACATGGGAGTGGGAGGCTCAGATTCGTGCTCAGTAGCCCCACTTGTTTTCCTAGTTTGAGTTGTGGATTACGGGGATGAAAATCCATGAGGGGTGGATAATGTAATGACCTGAAAATTCTATGTAACTTTTTTAATGAGAATTTTATGAGTCTGCAAAAAATTGACGGTGCATGATTCTGTAGCCCAGAGTGCCCAGAATGAATTTCTGAACTTTTGTTCAGGTATATTCAGTAAATGTGCGAGTGGGTTTTTCTAACTTTTGAACCGGTGCTCAGAATTAAAATCTGAGGACACCGTTGAACTCGCCACGCTGATATTATCTTAAAGAGACCTTTACTTTGACAATAGTTTTTCGAGGGTGGAAGTTTGTTTTTGGGTTTTTTTTGTGTAAGAATAAAATTAAAATAAATTTGTGTAACAATTTAATTTTATTTGAAACACCCATGTAGATGTTGGGAGGTAGGTACCACTAGAACTAAACCACCCTTTGAAAGTTAAGAGGTGGGGTCCACCGGAACTAAACCTCCATTATGAGGTTATGGTGGTGGGGACCACCTGAGCCCAAAACCTCCCAAATTTAAATTTTTAGATGCGGGGAACACCTGACCCCTCTTAATGGGGAGACACCTCCCAACTCCCCAATTTTCCACCCCAACCATTAAATCGATCCATTTAATTGGGCCAATTAATTAAGCTAATTAATTATGCCAATACGGTACATTAATTACACCAAATTGGTTGTTCCAACATAATTAATCCTTTAAGTTAATTATATTGGAACCTCTTTCATTTTTTGGTTGGATTGTGAGAGGATAACCCTTGAAGGATTGAACTTCTCCAATAAATAATGTGTTCCTCCAACGAAGAATGCTCCTCCAACGAAGAACACCGACTTCAACTTCTACATTGGGATTCCCTCCATTGAGGAACCTCTTCGACTAAGACGAACTGACACACGAGAATGAGATTGGATGTGTGTGGCAGATGAGACAAATGTCGACAACTCCAACCTCTTCATCGCACCAACGTCAACAAACAATCCGAGGTAGGGGTCTAAATTGAGTATGATTATATTCCCATGTTCTTCCCTTCTAAACAAAATAATGTGGATCAACTCATTATCAAGTTAATCTGCTGATGTTTTATTTTTTGTATTGGGAATAATTAATGCGGGGTAATTGTAGGTTGGATGATTGAATTTATCTCTTTTCCATTCTTGACAATTCTTCATGAATCAAGGAAGAAATTATAGCAACTTGCTACCACCCTCACGCGGAGAGTGAAAGACAAACAAACAAGGCCTATCCTCTCCGAAAATCGTGGGTTGTTGTGTGTTCTTCACAATGGACAAAGGAGACGAAGTTGGAGAAGGAAACAGTTCCACCCAGTGGCCACCGTTGCCCATGACCACCACCTCCCGACGCTCTGTTGTTCTACGACCTCCGCGCCCCGCAGCACCACTGCCTGCGGTCGAATGCCCGCGGTCTCGTCGTGGCGCCCCGTGGCCACCGCCACTGCTACCCGAGCCACCACCGTCCGAGCCACCCATGCCCTCTAAGACGAGCTGCCACCGCCACCGTCCGACACTCCAATGCCATCCGGGCCGAGCCCCCGCCGCCGTCCGGGATGAGTCGCCGCCGCCCCCGTCCGAGCCTCCGCTGTCGTCGAGGCTGAGTTGCCGCTGCCTCCGTCCGGGCCAATTTTCTACCACATCCATACGATCCTCCACCATCCGTGCTACCACCATCATCTAGGCTGATCCACTGTCACCGCCGTCCGAGCCGCAGCCGCCGGGCCGAGCCGCTGTCCGAGCCGCTGTCTGAGCCACCGCCGCCGTTCGGGCTGGGCCACCGCCCGAGCCGCCACCGCTCTTCTGGATGAACTTCCCTGGCTAATCCACCCTGTAGCCTTGCACCCTTACAGAAAACCCCAACCGAGCCGCTTCGTGATCTCGTGCCCTAGTGGCCACCCATGGCACTTCACGGCCCCTCACGGCCTGCCGGGCTGAACCCAGTGGGCCGTGCCGCCCAGCGGGCTGGCCCGGACACAGCGGGTCAGGCCAAGTCAACCTAAACTGGATTGGTCCAGGTCGTGTTGGGCCGGGTTGGTCCGACCTGGTCAGACCGAACCCATTCCCACTACGACCCATTTACTTTTTTTGGCTGTAATTTTGGCACCAAATGTCTATTTGACGAACTGTCAGTGGCACTGTAAATCTTTGAGAAAGACGGTCCCTTTTTTATAAACCACTGGTGATTTGAATAAAGTTGGAAAATAGTCGTGTTGGATCGAGCACGAATCCAACCAGGCCCCCAGAACTAAAAGGATGATAACTTAGAGATGGGGTGTCTGATTGAGGCATTGTATGTTGCGTAAAGACCCCTATGACATGGAAGTCCTTTGAGATACTTCTTCTTGGGAAATCATGGTAGTTAGAGAATCGACCAGTGTCTTGGGGAGTGGACTCTCCTGGAGACAAGGAAGCCTAGTGAGGAAACCCAGTAGCTGGCTGTGATGAGAAGATTTCTCTTAACGAACCTGTGTGGATCAACTCCTATCAATCCTATGTGGGTCCGCACCTAGTGATCCTATGTAGGTCAGCTCCTAGTGATCTTGTGTGGGTCCGCTCCAGCGATCCTGTGTGGGTCAGCTCCTAGCGATCATGTGTGGTTCAACTCCTAGCGATCCTGTGTGGGTCATCTCCAGAGATCCTGTGTGGGTCAGCTTCTAGCGATCCTGTGTGGGTCTTCTCCAGTGATCCTATGTGGGTCAGCTTCTAGCGATCCTGTGTGGGATAGCTCCTAGATATTCTGTTCAGGTCAGCAACAGAGACTCTTAATGAAGTGAGATGATTAAGTAGTTATAACTAATCATCTCTACCACCATAACTATATTATATAAATGGCGTGAGCTGAGTCAGTACCTCCGTGTTTCCTCATTATTGAGATAGATTACTTGATAACTTAGGTATATGTATGGGAATTTACCTAAGTAGGGTTATCTATTGGTTTATTACTTTGTGGTTTATCCTTGGTTGATTTTTTGAGATATTGAGGGTCTCGAGGTCCCTACTAAGTATCATTATACTCACCCCTACACAGGATATGCCCGCACCTTATTTTGTTGGATGCAGATGACAGACAACACTGACTGAGGTGGAGAGTACCAGGAGTGGATGGTACCCGGATGTGGACTATACGACGTGTCAGCACGCAGAGGAGACATGTGGATGTGGACTGCTGAGGAGGTTATCTGTACCTACCCTTTAGGTAGGAACCTCGGAGGGCGATCCAGTTGCTGCTTTTCTCTTTCTTCAACTGTATTTTATTTCAGTTGTACTTGTATCTTTATAGTTCAGATTGTATTCCAGTCCCTTTTACTTTCATCACTCCTTTTGTTATACAGTTTACTAGTTTTTGTATCTTTTTGATTGCCTGGTTTAATGTTTTTACAGGATATAAAGTCAATGCCTTCCACAATTTTAGGGATTATGCCTTTTGGGGATAGCCATCATCCCCTGGCCTATGGAAGGTGTGCTTGGGGTAGTCACGACATGTTCCCCTGGGGATGGGTCGTGACAGTACATAAGAGGGACTCCCAATCCCAAAGCAAGAGGGTATATGAGAGGGAATCCTAGGATTGAAATAAAAGGATAAACAAGAGGGTATCCCAATACTAAAATAAGAAGGTATATGGGATGGAATCCCAATATCAAAATAAGAGCATACATAAGAGGGAATCCCAAACCCAAAACAAGTGGGTACAAGGGAGGGAATCCCAAACCTGAAAAAAGGGGGCACTTGGGAGGGCATACTAAGCATAAAAAAAGAGGGTACACAGGAGGGAATACCAAGAACGAATCAAGTACATGGGTGGAAATATAAATCCTCACATGTTATGAAGGTATAGGTTAGTGTCTTTGACATATGATTTCTTATTCTTATGTGTCTTCCACAATTCCAGGTCTTATTACTCTTTTATCCTCTCATAGATTATTCTCTTGATTACTTTATGATTAATGTGATTGAACTACGAATATTTATTCCATGACTCTTGATTAAGATCATTAATATGCATAATATGATATTTTAATGTTATTAACATTTTACAATGCTATTATTATCATGTTATTCTAACAAATACCCCTTATTTACCTGCACTGAGCTTTTGAGATCACCAATTTCTTATGGTTCCTTCCCCTGGGTTATGAAGAAAGGTATTAAGTAGGAGTAATAAAAGAGGAAGATCTTTATTGGAGGTTTCAAATATCTTTCACCATGTTAGAGGATTATGTTTCTATTTTTATAAAGACACGAAACTATTATGCTCCTCGAGCATGTATTTTTGTAATGTGTTTCTTATTTATCTAAAATGATGTCATGTCCATGTATGTTAAGCTTGGGTCATAACAAAATACATCCACTCCATGGTTGTTATTTCCTAATCATAATTATTTGTTTTAATGAATTAATACTATTGATCTGCATATCTTGAGAGAAAATAAAATGCCATGAAAACATTCTCCCACTCACTACTTCTGAAAGAGAGAAATATCTTTTCTAAGGAACTTATCCATTACCCACCGAAAATGGATTTTAATCCCATTTAATGATAGAATTTTATATTGAATGAAGTGGTTTAACATTGTTACAACACATTGTGTGTCAATAGGATTCCCCATACGAGAAACTATATAACTCATAATTTGAGTTAGGTACTATAATATGGTTATAATTTGATTAGTTCTAGACACAACTCCATCTCCAACATTGTTATCTTTCCCAATAGTGAAATACCTAGATAGTGTATATGTATGTATGTGGTTCCCATTCCTTTTGTTATAAACTATTTCTATCAATTTCATACACTTAATTAGATGCTAAAATAATGAATCACAATTTATAATCCCAAAACTAGTGAAACTATTAACATATAAATTCTCATAATCACAAACATGGTTTCTTTGGTAATATCATTATTTTCAAATCCATAATAATTCTTTGTAAAGAAAATTTAATTTATCATAAAAATATCCCCCAAGAGTGTTAAAATAGGTGTACATTAAGGCCCTTTTTCTAGAACTATGTGATGATTGGGCCAAGCCCAATGCACCCTTTTCAAAGTTATTACCCATTGATACATCTTTTCCAGAACCAATACCACATGTAGTATATATGAATGGTTTTATTTTCATGTAAAACACACACAATCTCTTACATAAAAAAAATCAATTTATTATATACTAATCCTCAATTTATATTATTGGGTTATGTTCGCAATCTATGTTTTCTAAAATCTACTTCCCATGTTATTTACTAATATTACTATTCTACCAAATATAGAATCCATGACCCCAATAGCCTGTAGATAGTTTATAGCATGATAAATTGGAATAATAAACAAGGAATCACATCCCAAATGACCGAATAGTTTAGTAGTCTTGAAAAACTAGATTCATTTCTAAAACTCACAGTAAATTTTAAAACATAATACAAAAAATAATTTTATTTGTTAATTCCATTATTCACCTTATTGAATCCCTATATATTAATCACAAAATAAATACTTATATCTTGGGTAAAATAAAACATAATAAAGGGGTGAGATCAAATGATTAGTAAGGGTAATTGTATAGTGGTTTCTGTGAATAAATAAGGAGTTATCAATATGGAATGAAAAATAATTGAAACACATTAAATTTAATCAATAACTTGAGCTTAATATGGAAGGAATAACAGATGATCAAATAATTCCATATAAATAACTACATGATCTTGAAACTTGATGATAGATATTATAATTAATCTAATAATATCATGGAATATCAATAAATGAATTCATAATGATGTAATACAAATGTTAGACATCTAAAGCATACCTTACAGGTGTATGATAAGAAATATAATAATATCGATACTTATTAAAATAAATCAAATACTCTCAAGTCTTATCTCAAGAAATATATATAAATTGGAAAGCCTTGGAAAAAACCTTATCTATTTTGTCTCATGATACCAATCGATGGATCGATGGACTATAGCGGGCCATGACTATCCCTTAGAAAGTCAAATTCATTCCCCTAATGAAATGGGTTAAACATAATCCGCATAAATATTCATATTTAAAATATCATATGAAATGTAAATACTTTCCCCAATTAATAAACATAGTCATAATAAATCCAGAGTAAAATGAGTGGCATCAAGATTGTACATCCCTATTCTAATGTTTCATAATCCATTTGAAGAAATAACAAGGATGGTATCATTCTATTATATCCCCATTAAATAAAAACCAACAAAAATTAATGTATAATTAGATGGAAAATGGTTTTTAAAGATCAAATGAATCATTTCTTGAGGACAATAACCTTTCATTGAAATTAACCATTTTATTTTTAAAAAATAAAATTTAAAAAATATTGTTAAAATAATTTTCTTGAAAATAACATTTAAGAAAAAAATTAAAAAAATATTATGAAAACACAATATTTAAAAAAAACTTTAAAAATTTCAAATTAAGAGAAATGAAATGATGGTCTTGATGGTGGTTAATTATATACATTCTGTATAAGTTAAAAAAATAATCCTCTTTCACTATACTTTTTTTAGAAATATAAGTCATTCAAAAAATAATAATAAGATTCCTTTAAAACCATTTTTATGTAAAACATGTATAATAATTTATTTAATAAATAATTTTTAAAATGGTAAAACAATTTTGAAAACATTTTTAGAAATCATGGGTTTGGAAGAAAACTATTTTTGACCGAAAGGCGAAATAATGTCAGATTATCATTAAAAACAATTCGTAATCATTTAAAGTAAAAAAGAGAGGAAAAATGGTAGTATTACATGAAAACATACACGAATAACCAGAGGATAAAAAATATATTAATTAAATGTTATAAATATCAATTAATTACCCCAAGGGAGACTAATAATATCAAATAATGATTATATTATGAAATAAAAACTTTCCACTTTGGTAACATTTGAATAATAAGCCCCATGAATTAAAAAAAATTAAATTAAACATTAAATACATTTAATAAAAATTAATTCCTGAAACAAAATAAAAAAATGTAAAATATAGACCCCAAAAAAGATATAAGTGATGAAAATAGAGTAAGTATCATGGAAGTAAAAGTGAGACAAGAAACCATTTACTCAAACTTCCTTTTGGTTGAATGTAAATTAACCTCATTTATAGAGGATTTAAATATAGTTTTAAATTATTACATAAATTTATTAACATTATAATGTTATATATGATCAATTTGTAACATATTATCACCTATTTTTAATAATATTTCGTTATTCTCATTGATTCTAGTGTTATTTTTTCTATTTTCAAATCCATGTTTTGTCATGAAAGATCCTATTATTGCACATATTATATAGTTCCATGATCTAAAAGTAATAATAATGACATAATTATCACATTTATATATAAATTATAATTTTAAAATTGGTCACGAAATATATTTATGAAAAATGAACTATGTTATAATCATGGAGATAGTAGGTCATGCATAGACATGAATAACATTCCCTTTACTCAATGGTCATTATGGAAAGAAGTTAAGTAACATTTTATCTTTAAATAAATACAATTATATCATATATACCATATTATTTATTTATATATAATTATATATAACATCCATGTGTTTTGGTGATGAAATAGAGTTACATTATTTTGTGAAGGCGGTTGTCCACACGTACACGAATGATATTATTCATTATTAGTTAAAAATGATATATTATCATATAATAAATATAAAGTTTTCAGGAATATCATAAATATTTCATTTATATCCATATAACCATTAATAGTTTATTTATTACCTTACATGTAAAGTGTTAGTGAATAATGAATCACATCACTTCACAAGGTGGTAGTCCACCATACACACGACCGATGTTATTATATCCCATAGAGATTGGAAAGTAAAAAATGTATATAATATATAATTACTCAATAGGTATAATTATGACATATATATATATGTATATATACATTATATGAATTATCATACCCAACTGTGAGTGATGGTAATTGAAAAACGAATGACATTGGTTCATGAGATGATAGTTCACCGTACACATGAATGATGATTTCATAACCTATTTGACAAAAGTGGAGATGGTTTTAGGTAATGAACTTATTATAAAAAAATTATTATATGGAATATAATATGTAATTTTTTAACTTCATGGATTAATTATAATTTTCAGAGGTGGAGGAATAAATAATATAAAAATGCTTGTTAAAGGAATATTCATCTTCTTCAGGTAACCTCTTTAGGTATCCCCCCAAAGACATCCACAGTTTGATTTCTACCCAAAATAAGGCTTTTATGAAGAGAGCATGGGAGTTTTGATATCATTGAGACATTTATTTTCTATACTGAAATATAGTGAATGTGTGAAGAAGAGTAGAGAGGAGGTGGAGTTATATAACTGAGGGGAGTGACACACTTGTAATTTTTTGGAAATAAAAAGGTGTACAGACATTTTTCACATTCCAAAAGGGAAAATAATGGATTATTATAAGGAATTAAATGTTAAACGAAAGAAATTTTTCCATAAAATAGATATTATAAAATTTTATGTCTTATTTATCCCTTATATTTTTAGTTTAACCCTAGGTATATCTATTTTTACCTTAATTGAAGTAATTATTTTTTCTGATTTCACTATTCATTTTGGTAAAAAATTATAATGAAATAATTAAAAAATATAATTTTTATAATTCCAAATATGGAATCCATTTTTATAAATTTCATTCAAATAATTGGCATAATTTAATATAAAATTAATCTCGCAGGTGTGATGAGAAAGTAATTTTTAAAAGGGAAAGCTATGAAAAGTTTACAAAATTTGAAATCAAAATTGAATATGAAAATGATTAAAATGAACTAAATTGAATTATTTTATTCAAAATTTATCTATTATTTTCAAAGTAGTGTAAAATATAATTTAAATATATAAATAAATTAAACGAAAAGGAAATTTTCAATTAAAATACATCATTTTTCACTATTCATAAAAAAATTAATCATTTCAAATAGTCACAAAAATTCACCAAAAGATAAATTTAAAAATATGATTTAAAAATAAATTCAATTTTAATAATAAATTTATATAAATATTGTAAAAATTAGTTTTAAATTATGTGTGAAAAGCGTGACTTAATCGACTTCTAAATTAATTTCAAAAAACATTTCTCTTTTTAAATGTTTCTAATTTTATTTATAATCAATATATAACTCTAATTTTATTAATTATGGTTTTACTATTCATACCTACCAACATAAAAACAAGGTTATTATAGTTAATTTTTACTTGGGGTTTCATTTTCATCAAGATATCAAAGAGATTAACTTTATTGAAAATGTAATATTTCATAAAGTCTCGGGTGTTATATTTTCTTTTAGGATTTGTTTCACATGTCATGAAAGATATGAATTTTTAAAAAAAACTCTAGGTGTGTTACATTTTATTTATCAAATTTTAGGAAGCGCATTCTAGATCCATCACATTTAATGAACATAAAATCTATAAAATTGGAGCATGGTCTCTTTATTATGGAAAAGACAAGAGAGATATTGGACTATAAGGATTAATTTTTATCAAGAAAGGCCACTCACTTGGTCAATGATTTATGTGGAAATCACAATTTTGGTGGAGAAATGTGGGTATTTGAATCTGTAATGAGATAAATTTATCATAATATATTTTATTTCAAGAAAACAAATTCAATGGTGACGTTTTTAAGGTGTTATAATGCAACACATAATATTTTTAGTGTGAAATTCACTATAATAATTCCCATATATTTTATATACTATTTTACATGTAATAATAAAATAAAAAAAATTGTTCCTTATTAAATTAAGGTGAGATATGATAATATAAAATTAAATAGACAATAATAAATTAAAATAATCATAAATGAAATGTAATTAAAAAATTGCAATATGAATAAAATCACATGTAAATAAAAATACTAAAATATTAAATTATGAATACATGTTGTCTCTTTTGAATATATATCCATTAAGTATAAATATAGTAAGAATATAATAAATTTGAAATATGGTAGACATGTTGGGAAAGGAAATAAGACAAATGATTTTAGGGAGGTATATAATGTTATATATAATAATTAAAAAGGGTAATATGAATGTTATATGACCATTGGATGCATGGTTGCTGGATATATGGTCATTAGACATGTGATTCTTGGGTATACATGTATCCAATATGTACAATAAATTTTTTAAAATTTGAATGTATAAGTTTATAAATATTTTATTTAAAATCTAATTAATATATAAAAAATTATATTGAATAAAATAAAAATATACTAATTCATTTGTAAAAATATATTTTATTTAAATGATATTAATTTTATGTATTAATGTTTTTTAATAAATTAATTACTTTGAAATAATAATTTTAATGGACTGATAAAATTTTATGAATGACTAAAAATATATATTAATACCATCTAATAAAGAATTAATGGAATTTAAATAATAAAAATCTAATTAATCATTTCAAAGAATTATATTTTAGTTTAAAACATTAATTTTATTATATATTACATGTTTTTATTTAAAATTTAATTTTTTTTACATTTATAATATGAATTTTATTTAAATATATAGTGTCTATAAATAAATGAACAAATTAACCATCAAATAATAATTAATAATTTCTAATAAATAAGATCGATATCGTTTATGTGTAAAAGAAGATATTTTTCAAATTTTCTCAATGTGCTATATATATTATTTATAACATTTTGTTTTTAATTTTATGAATTTAATTTAATAAAATGGATATAAAATTGGATTCATCCTATTGAAATTATTTAATAATCATATTTTCATTTTTTGATAGAAAATAAGTTTCCATGGTAAAAAAGTGAGTTACGATGGTAAAGGGAAATATATGGTAAAATGATTGAACTAAGGTTGAAAGTGATAAAATTTATTTAAAAAATACCACTAAAATGCGTGGATGTGATAATTCATGACCAAAACTCACCTATTGTCTATTTTTAGACACATTCCATATAAAATTATTTTACTTATACATTAAGAATTGAAACTTTTCTAACTGTCCACTCAAACTCATTAATAAAATGAACGATAATATACCCTATTAAAACCATAAATTCCATTAAGTTTTATCTTAAATATCTACATAACTTCCCTTTCTAATAATATCCCCCACATTTGTAATCCCCTAGTCTTAATTGGGATCCGCAAATCCTTTAAAATCAAATAATGTTTTTAAAAAATGAGTAGTTTGTACAATGTAAGTAACAATGTCAGTTGTCTATTTTAATTTTATTTTTTCACCCTTAAACTTATCAAATATTATTTACCTTAATATTTAATACAAATAATATCATTATTATTCTATTATAATTTTTTTATAATGAAATAAGTTTTCCGTCATATATTAACATATAGTTTATTCCTGTTTGGGTAGGTTTAACCGCCTACATGATGGTTTATATAAAATTTTCATTATGGATGATTATGAAAACATAAATTCTAGGAAAACGTGGAACTAAATATTAATTTAATTGGCATTTAAAATTATTTACTTCCAATATATATTTATATATATTCATTAATAAAATAAATTCTTTTTATTGATTCAATAATTCTAACTGTTCTTTTTAAACCTTCACTATAACATCCATGAAATAATTAAGGGACTAAATAAGAATAATAAAAATAAATATATCATCTAAATGAACATTATATATGTGATTAAAATATTATTAATTAAATATTTTCTGAAAGAACCATACGATAATTCAAGTGTTGAATAAACATAAGAATTAATAGAATCCTATTGATATTAATAATGAATGATTAATATATGGGTGAAATAAAATTAAAGATGAATTATATTAATTAAAATAAATATATATAATATTTTCATATATATTAATAATAATTCTATATTGATTATATATTGAGTTAGAGTGTACTTGAACAAGAAATAATCAAAGGTAATGGATTTGTTGATTCAATCTATATTTAACGAGTCACCCTTTTTCTTATTTGGATTCGTTATTCTATGTTTAATATACTAAAACAAAAAAATTTCTTAATTTTTAATTAGATTATATTTTCCTTTCAAAATATTCATTTAAATTTATTTTTACTTAATAAATATATGTCATTGTAAAGAATAATTTCCACCCTTTATATTGGGAATTTCTATTCAATTTAAATATTGTTTATTACAAAAAATATTTCCTTTATTTTGAAAGTTACAAATTAATTATATAATTTCCTTTTATTATTTCTCTTTATAATTATTCAAAAATAAATTTCTTATATTTATTATCATTGTGTATTTTTTCAAAACTGGAAAAAAATGATTATAATGTAATTATTTAAACTTATATATAATTTTTTACTATTCCCTCCATTTTGTTCACATTAAAATTATTATTTTAAATGTACTATTATTGGGATGATTAATTTTTTTAAAAATAAAATTGTTTTTCCTCATTTTCAAAATGAATTTTAAAGTTACTCATGTAACACCCCAGGTAAATAAAGAATATGACATTTTTATATTTATCCATATTTCTGAATAAAATATTAATATTACTTTAAAGGGGATGCTATGCTCTATGGCGTACTCAATACGCAGCAACGAGTTTCTTGGGAATCTTACGTTGCACTCTAATAATAAAATAATATTATTTTAAATGGTAGTTAATGCCTAGCCATTGTAATGGCGGGAATGAACAGAACTATCTACAAAATGATTATATATGTTTGTCAAATATTTTTACTCTTTAAAATAAATGATAGAGGATTAAAAATGCGAATGAATCCAATTTTAAGCGTATACAGTCTAATATTCTTTAAAAGGTCGATTAACCGCCTTTTGATGGCGAACCTATTTTAAATACACTTTTGACAATTTTATGTCTTATATTTGAAAAAATAAAATTCTTTTTTATAATCGGGACATCAAAATTTACTTTGTGTAAATTTTTGGTATTTTTCCGAAAAAGTTCAATTTTTAAGGAATAGTGAAAAATGTTGTATTTTAATTCAAAACCTCGTTTTAATCTAATTTATTTATATGATTATATTACTTTTTTAATTGGTTTTAAAGTGTAAATAGAATATATTTTTACCATTTAATCCAATAGTGGTCATTGTAATTAATATCACTTTAATATTGGACATAAATGAGTGTCAATCTTTTGAAAGATATTGTTTCATAAAAACACGCTATTTGTTTTAAAAGCGGGATTTAATTATAAAATTAATTAATGAAACTTCTATGTTATGAATTTGGTAAAATAGACATAATTTTTGAATTCGGAATATCAAATATAGCTTAGGGTGAATTTTTGGTATTTTTCTGAAAAACATCAATTTTCGATGAATAGTGAAACCACAAAGTGGTGGTTACAAAATTTGATTTTTCGTTTAAATAGGACTTTACCACTTCTGTGATTTGAATTTCAAAAATCCAATTTAAATTATTTTAATTGTTAAGTAAAATTTGGTTCAATGGGATGAAAATAATTTTTGATGAAAAGTATCTTTTAAGTTTTATTAATCGCGATTAAAGGTAATTAGTGTGATTTAAGGTAAAAATGATATTATAATAAAATGAAAATATATTTACACTAGTCCTAAACCTATTTTATGAGTTATGTCCGACCAAGACAACCCATGGGTAGATTTTAGGTACCCCATGGAGCCACTTGGGTTTGATAATGACATTTATGCCTTTTATTTAAAGTTAAAATAAAAATGTCACAGACATGATCTGTATTACTAAAACAATTTTTACATGTGGTTATACAAGTCAGAATTTTGACTATAAATAGTCATTGGAAAGATAAAAAATATTTCCTACATAATAGTATTTTTTTATAATTTTTATACATTAAATAAATTAAATTCTTTATGACATCATGATGATGCAGCGATGACCTCATTATTTAACGATTTAAATAAAATGGAAAGATAATGAAAACTCTAGGACCTAAACATGTCAAAAACCTATTGGGTGGGTGGATTTTGAACCCTTATCACCTTATCCTCGAAACACATCAATGTGGGACCATTAAAATCCGAAAAACATTTGAAAATAAAGTAACATTTTATACTTTACCAAGAGTGCCCCTCCTCTCCTCTTATAAAAGGCCCCCACCTCTACCACCTTACCCACACCTCTCAAGCCATTGGTTCAGCCAAGCTCTGATCATTTTGTCTCTACACATACCTATCCTCATCCTAGAAGCCTTAACATAGACAGGAAGCTCTTCAAGAAACTCTTTTGGTTCAAACCAAAGGGAGTTAAACAATTTTAAGGTAACGTCTTCACTTGTGCTCTTTTGTTTTGTTTTTCTTCTCCAACCCCCTAAACTCTTTTTATTAATTTATTTTGTAACAACTCCAGTATCCCCAATATACTAGTATGTTTTTATAATACGTATTTTAGCTACACTTACACACACCTTCATCTAATGGTTAAAGAACATACTGTTTCTGTGGATGGAGAATTTCTGCCTCACTAAACGATGATTGTTGAACACTCATATAACACCTTCAAATGTGGCCATTAAGATGTCAATATATTTATATATGATATATAATATGTTTATGTTTTACTTAAACTTCTGTATTTCTTCTTTTTTGGCATACCTTTATGGTTTACATTGCGGGTAAACACGATAATTTCATTTTAGGAAGTGCGGACTACCGCCGCCTCAAAGTGATTTGATTTATTAATGCCATATGTGGGATGTATAAAGGATGGATTTAAAGTTATTATATATGATGTATGTTACATATAAATGATTAATATAATCCTGGAATTAAAATATACATACCTCTCATTTGGTTTTAATCCCATTAATACGACATAGAAATGAAAGTAGCGTTCATGCGTACGTACGGCTTACCGTCTCCATGAACGGTACATTTCATTTATTATCTCCAAATGTTATGTACTATTATAATGGATATATATTTAATATTTTACATATAAATGATGGGTATAATTCTGGAATTATAATATATATATCTCTCATTTTGTTTTAATTCCATTAATATGGCAAAAAAATGAAAGTAGCGTTCATGCGTACGCACGGCCTACCGTCTCCATGAACGGTGCTTTTAATTTTTTATCTCCAAATGCTATGGAATAGTATAAAACGAATATATACTGGATATATATGATATTTAAAACATAAATACTATTCTGGAGATGATGTACTTATAACTACATGGAAAATTCTTTTCCAACAAGTTCAATTTTTACTCATGTACTGAACATCGACAAAAACGTCTGATACAAAATCACTTTATTAACCAATTATTATAACATTATAATATGTGATATGAAATGAATAATAATATTTAAAGGAGGTCCTTAAGCAATTATAAATTGACCAAATTTTATTATTCAGGAGATTAAAGAACGATCGAGTCATGTCGGACACGAGGTAAGGGATCCTACTCCTCTCTTTCTTTTTAAGTACACTCTTTTATGTCATTACTTCTAAGCTCATCTTTCTTGTGATTGGGATGTTCTTTTACATTACTATTACTGTAATTTTTATGTTCATATGATGAGAGACCCTATTCTCTCTCATCAACCCATTTTGGAAGTTTTGAGTGGCGCCGTTAGGCTGCTGAATTTTCGTAAGAGATCTAACCTCTCTATTTCTTTTTAAGTACTCTCCTTTATGTCACTTCTTTTAAGCTCCTCTTTGTTATGTTGGGGGAGGTTCTTTTATATTCCTCTTTCTGTTAACTTTAAGTTAATATGGTGAGATACCCTATTTGATCTCATCAATCCATTTTTGTAAGTTTTATGTGGCGCCGTTAGGCTGCCGAGTTTTCATAAGGGATTTTTCATCTCACTTTTATTCCCGTGAGATTTATGCTACATTTGCCACAATTTCCTTTGAGTGGTGTATGTACTTCCCATTATTTTACTCATTGTGTAATATACTTTCATTTATGAGTATTTACATCAATGTTGTATTTTCCTTCTTTCACGGGGTGTATGTTTCGAAAGATACCAATGTCGTTAAGGAACCTTTCACCCTCCTTTTTTTAAAAGACTTATTTTTGTTATGTCTTTTAATTCACATACTGTTATGTTGGGATATGTTCTTCTATATCCTTTTTTATGTAAATTTTATTTCCATGTGATGATATCCCCTTTATCTATCTCATCAACCCTTTTTGTAAAATTTAATGTGACACCGTTAGGCTGTCGAATTTTACCAAGGGAACTTCTTAACCCAATTTCGATTTCTTTGGGTTCAACATGTAGTTATTGAATATGTCATCCTTTGAATATGTATGAATAACCTTTGATTTTTTTACACTTAATATCCACTTATATTGGGTTTATTTATATTTGTCACACATAATTATGAGATTGATTTATCCTTAATTTAAAGATACCTTTTTTATAATGGATTTCATCTCATTTTACATTTCTTTTGAGACTTCATTGTTGTTATGCACCAATTCACTCTTATATGGTGTGTATATTGTCCTTTGAAATATTATATCATGAATCCATTTATTCACATGATACTATAATGTTCATATTAAATGTTATTCCGCTATTATTTGTATTCAAGAGTCTCTCATTTTGTTAAAAACTATTAAACAAAAATATCATTTTAAATGTTTTAAAGATTAATTATTCTAAATCATTATCTTTAATGTCCATGTTTTAAAAATTGTTTTCAGTATCTATTTATATGGACCCTAATGTTTTAAAATTTTAATTCCATTAAAAGCTTCAAAGTGGTATGGGAAACTTTGATTCAAAAATCTCTTTTAAATGATTTTTGAAAATGGATTGATTAATTCAATAAATTTTAATTACTTATTGTGATTGAAAATCAAATGTTGTTATTGAAATGTTTATAGTTTCAATATTTTATGTGTAATGATGGTACTTGGACATTTTACGGGTGGTTACGTGATAAACAATATGACGGGTTGTGCCGTGAATACCAGGACGGGTGGTTACGTTATAACCTCCAATGCATTGGGTATGGAAGTCGTCCGTATGGCTATTCTATTAAGTATGTGTGGAAGTCGGCCATATGGCTATTCCATTAAGTATGTGTGGAAGTCGACCGTATGGTTATTCCACTTAAGTATGTTTATGTCCCAAGTTACCATTATATGTTATGTGATCTTTATATGGGTTTTATGGTAATCTTTTGGTTACAGAAGGGTAAGTAATGGACTTTTATTCAGTGAAGAGTTTTTACTACTTCAAAAACGTGAAAAGTATTACTTTGATAAAGTATACATGGTTTACTTGTTGTTTTTAAAAACTAACAGTTTTCATTCTTTGTGTATCCCTTACTGAGCTTTTTATGCTCATCCCAGGTTTTTGAAATGTTTTTCACAGGACTTAACAAGGAATATGGTCAAGGATGGGATCAAGGGAAAGTCATGCAACCTAAAACATGGAACTGGACATGTTTGTTTTTAAGAGTTTTTATTTTATGGAAACTTAGTAAAAGTTTCTACTTTGTAATCTTTAGAGATGTAATAGTTATGTCCTAATTCTCGAAAACTCTAAACCTGAAAAGATCCTCAATGTGAATTATTCATTTAATTCAATATTAAGTAAGGTTTAAGGCCGGGGCCTTATAGTTGGTATCAAAGGTCGGTTTAGGTAACTTTAGAGGTTAGGGTATTCTCTAAGCACAAGTGACATTACCATAATGGTTAGGATTTAAGAAAGAGTACTAGTTTTAGAAAAAGTTAATGAGTAAGTATATCTTAGTGTTTACCTTCCTCATTAGTACATGATGGTTTTATTGATATACTCACACTGACATTTCTATTTTTAGTGAATGGATGGATCTAGCAGGCACCAAAGAGACAACAGGTTTGATGGAAACTGTGGTGGTTCTCTGATTAAGATACTAGATAAAATGGGGAATTCAATGAGGAAACTCGTGGTTTTTCTAAACCAACTATCAAGGAGTCATGATCAACCACTTGAACCTTGGTATGTTCTGTAATGCATCATGTATGAGATGAACAATCGATGTGGAAGTTCAGGTAATAATTATAAAGGCAACCATTAGAGTTTATATGATCCTTACTTTTGAGGTAATTATGGGTTATTATATGTTATGATGGAAAATGAAAGGAATGAGATAAACTTGAGGTTAAAATATGTTATGATCATTTTTGAATATTTTATCTCATTTTGGGGAATGTTTTAAGAATTATATAGTTTTGGAAAAAGCACAACATGCAGACTGTGTGACAACCCGTCACGTCGGACAAAGCTGCGGGAATCAAACCCACAACCAATGTGCGACTGGTATTTATCGCCTACCACTGGACTACGTGAAGTCCCTGGTTAGTTTGACTGATTCTTTTTAGTTAGATGATTTTATGAATTAAGAGTAAGTTGATTTTGGGTTATCTATGGAAATTAATTAACCTATCATGGAGGATATGTGATAGGGTTAATTACTTTTCAATACGAGACTTTAAGAGTAATTGATGTTATTTGGACATAAGTGTTAATTTGTACCTTGGAAGACTATGAGACTAAATCCTTCCAATATTTGGGTTTCAATATTAGTTTGGTTTACTTTGAAGTATTTTATGGACAATTTGTTTTTTTGAATGGTCTTTGTTGAACTTTGGGTATTGTTTGATAAATTTTGGAGATTAAGAATACATTTGTTTTTTTAAAAAGGATTATCCTTTTTGGGTATTATCTGATATTGTACTAACCTTTTTGGCTTTGGTTTTGGTTAAGGTCTAAAGATATGGGAAGTATATAGTTCTCTTTTTTGGATTAGGCGATTCTTTGAAAGTTGATTATAGTACTCTTAATGTGAATATGTCTTCCTAAATACTCTTCTTTTGGGGAAAGTATGAGTTTGTATAAGAAATCTAGTAAAAGTTGAAAGTCAACATAACAAGTAAGTATGTTTCCTTATGTTTTAGTTAAGCTCAAAAATAAATTCCTCAATGAAAAGTAAATAAAAAAAATGTTTTCCATTAACTTTTCCTACTGGGGAATCCAATACCGTTTAACCCATCACAAGTTTGCAATTTTCTTATGCTTAACTTTCTCCTAGACATGTTTACTATCACTCTCCATCAGAACATGACCCATTGTTTTTTTTCCTCCATGTCCATATTTTCATACTTCTAATCCTAGTATGGGTTAACTCGGGTGACCTCTATACTTATCTTTATTTATTTTAAAGTGATTGTTTTACCAACTCTTGTTCCGATGTGTGACTTTCAAGGATATTTCCAAGACCAATTTTAAAATTGCGAGGATGCAATTCCCAAAAGGGGGAAGGATGTAACACCCCAGGTAAATAAAGAATATGAAATTTTTATATTTATCCATATTTGTGAATAAAATATTAATATTACTTTAAATGGGATTCTATGCTTGATGGCGTACCCAATACACAACAACGAGTTTCTTGGGAATCTTACGTTGCACTCTAATAATAAAATAATATTATTTTAAATGGTAGTTAATGCCTAGCCGTTGTAATGGCGGGAATGAACAGAACTAACTACAAAATGATTATATATGTTTGTAAAATATTTTTTCTCTTTAAAATAAATTATAGAGGATTAAAAATGCGAATGAATCCAATTTTAAGCGTAGGTAGTCTAATATTCTTTAAAAGGTCAATTAACCACCTTTTGATGGTGAACCTCTTTTAAATACACTTTTTGACAATTTTATGTGTTATATTTGACAAAATAAAATTCTTCTTTATAATCGGGACATCAAAAATTACTTTGTGTAAATTTTTGGTATTTTTCCGAAAAAGTTCAATTTTTAATGAATAGTGAAAATGTTGTATTTTAATTCAAAACCTCTTTTTAATATAATTTATTTATATGATTAGATTATCTTTTTAATTGGTTTTAAAGTGTAAATAGAATTTATTTTTACCATTTAATCCAATGGTGGTCATTGTAATTAATATCACTCTAAGATTGGACATAAACGAGTGTCAATCTTTTGAAAGATATTGTTTCATAAAAACACGCTTTTTGTTTTAACAGCGGGATTTAATTATAAAATTAATTAATGCAACATCTATGTTATGAATTTGGTAAAATAGACATCATTTTTGAATTCAGAATATCAAATATAGCTTATGGTGAATTTTTGGTATTTTTCTGAAAAACATCAATTTTTGATGAATAGTGAAACCACAAAGTGGTGGTTACAAAATTTGATTTTTCGTTTAAATGGGACTTTACCACTTCTGTGATTTGAATTTCAAAAATCCAATTTAAATTATTTTAATTGTTAAGTAAAATTTGGTTCAATGGGATGAAAATAATTTTTGATGAAAAGTAAATTTTAAGTTTTATTAATCGCGATTAAAGGTAATTAGTGTGATTTAAGGTAAAAATGATATTATAATAAAATGAAAATATATTGAAACTTGTCCTAACCCTATTGGATTAGTTATGGCCGACCAAGAAAACTCATGGGTCGATTTTTGGTACCCCATGGAGCCACATGGGTTTGATAATGACATTTATGCCTTTTATTTAAAGTTAAAATAAAAATATCACAAACCTGATTTGTTTTACTAAAACAATTTTTACATGTGGTTACACAAGTCATAATTTTGACTATAAATAGTAATTGGAAATATAAAAATATTTCATACATAATAGAATTTTTTTTATAATTTTTAGACATTAAATAAATTAAATTCTTTATGACATCATGATGATGCATCGATTACCTCATTATTTAACGATTTAAATAAAATGGAAAGATAATGAAAAATATAGGACCTACACATGTCAAAAACCTATTGGGTTGGTGTATTTAGAGCCATTATCTCCTTATCCTCGAAACACATCAATGTGGTACCATTAAAATCCGAAAACCATTTGAAAATATAGTAACATTTTATACATTACCAAAAGTGCCCCTCCTCTCCTCTTATAAAAGGCCCCCACCTCTACCACCTTACCCACACCTCTCAAGCCTTTGGTTCGGACAAGCTCTGATCATTTTGTCTATACACATCCCTATCCTCATCCTAGAATCATTAACTTAGGCAGGAATCTCTTCAACTCTTTTGGTTCAAACCAAAGGGAGTTACCCAATTTTAAGGTAACGTCTTCACTTGTGCTCTTTTGTTTTGTTTTTCTTTTCCAACCCCCTAAACTCTTTTTATTCATTTCTTTTGTAGCAACCCCAGTATCTTCAATATACTAGGATGTTGTTATAATAAGTATTAGAGCTACACTTATACACACATTCATCTAATGGTTAAAGAACATACTGTTTCTGTGGATGGCGAATTTCTGCCTCACGAAATGATGATTGTTCAACACTCATATAACACCTTCAAAGGTGGACATTAAGATGTCACTATATTTATATATGATATATAATATGTTTATGTTTTACTTATGATTCTGTATTTTTTATTTTTTGGCATACCTTTATGGTTTCCATTGTGAGTAAACACGATAATTTCATTTTAGGAAGTGCGGACTACCACCCCCTCAAAGTGATTTGATTCGTTAATGCCATATGTGGGATGTATAAAGGATGGATTTAAAGTTATTATATATGATTTATGTTACATATAAATTATTAATATAATCCTTGAATTAAAATATACATACCTCTCATTTGTTTTTAATCCCATTAATACGACATAGAAATGAAAGTAGCGTTCATGCGTACGTACGGCTTACCGTCTCCATGAACGGTACATTTCATTTCATATCTCCAAATGTTATGTACTATTATAATGGATATATATGTAATATATTACATCTAAATGATGGGTATAATTCTGGAATTATAATATATATATCTCTCATTTTGTTTTAATTCCATTAATATGGAAAAAAATGAAAGTAGCGTTCATGCGTACGTACGGCCTACCGTCTCCATGAACGGTGCTAATAATTTTTTTATCTAAAAATGCTATGGAATAGTATAAAACTAATATATACTGGATATATATGATATTTAAAACATAAATACTGTTCTGGAGATGATGTACCTATAACTAAATGGAAAATTCTTTTCCAACAAGTTCAATTTTTACTCATGTACTGAACATCGACAAAAACGTCTAATACGAAATCACTTTATTAACCAATTATTATAACATTATAATATGTGATATGAACTGAATAATAATATTTAAAGTAGGTCCTTAAGAATTTATAAATTGACCAAATTTTATTATTCAGGAGATTAAAGAACGATCGAGTCATGTCGGACACGAGGTAAGGGATCCTACTCCTCTCTTTCTTTTTAAGTACACTCTTTTATGTCATTCCTTCTAAGCTCATGTTTCTTGTGATTGGGATGTTATTTTATATTAATCTTACTGTAATTTTGATGTTCATATGATGAGAGACCCTATTATCTCTCATCAATCCATTTTGGAAGTTTTGATTGGCGCCGTTAGGCTGCCGAATTTTCATAAGAGATCTAACCTCTCTCTTTCATTTTAAGTACTCTCCTTTATGTCACTTCTTTTAATCTCCTCTTTGTTATGTTGGGGGATGTTCTTTTATATTCCTATTTATGTAAACTTTAAGTTAATATGACGATATAACCTATTTGATATCATCAATCAATTTTTGTAAGTTTTATGTGGCGCCGTTAGGCTGCCGAGTTTTCGTAAGGGATTTTTCATCTCACTTTTATTCCCGTGAGCTTTATGCTACATTTACCACAATTTCCTTTGAGTGGTGTATTTACTGCCCATTATTTTACTCATTGTGTAATATACTTTCATTTATGAGTATTTACATCAATTTTTTATTGTCCTTCTTTCACGGGGTGTATGTTTTGAAAGATACCCATGTCGTTAAGGAACCTTTCACCCTCCTTTCTTTTAAAAGACTTTTTTTGTTATGTCTTTTAATTCACATACTATTATGTTGGGATATGTTCTTATATATCCTTATTAATTTAAATTTTATTTCCAAGTGATGAGATCCCATTTATCTCTCTCATCAACCCTTTTTGTAAAATTTTATGTGACGCCGTTAGGCTGTCGAATTTTACCAAGGGAACTTCTTAACCAAATTTCGATTTCTTTGGGTTCAACATGTAGTTATTGAATATGTCATCATTTGAATATGTTTGAATAACCTTTGATTGTTTTACACTTAATATCCACTTATATTGGGTGTATTTATATTTGTCATACATAATTATGAGATTGATTTATCCTTAATTTAAGGATACCTTCTTTATAATGGATTTCACCTCATTTTACATTTCTTTTGAGACTTTATTGTTGTTATGCACCAATTCACTCTTATATGGTGTGTATACTGTCCTTTGACATATTATATCATGAATACCTTTATTCTCATGATATTATAATGTTCGGATTAAATGTTATTCCGCTATTATTTGTATTCAAGAGTCTCTCATTTTTTTAAAAACTATTTAACAAAAATATCATTTTAAATGTTTTAAAGATTCATTATTCAAAATCATTATCTTTAATGTCCATGTTTTCAAAATGGTTTTCAGTATCTATTTATATGGACATTGATGTTTTAAAATTTTAATTCCATTAAAATCTTCAAAGTGGTATGAGATGCTTTGATTCAAAAATATCTTTTAAATGATTTTTGAAAATGGATTGATTAATTAAATATCTTGGAATTACTTATTGTGATTGAAAATCAATTGTTGTTATTGAAATGTTTATATTTTCAATATTTTATGTGTAATGATGGTACTTGGACATTTTACGTGTGGTTACGTGATAAACCATATGGTGGGTGGTGCTGTGAATACCAGGACATGTGGTTACGTTATAACCTCCAATGCATTGGGTATGGAAGTCGGCCGTATGGCTATTCCATTATGTATGTGTGGAAGTCGGCCGTATGACTATTCCATTAAGTATGTGTGGAAGTCGACCGTATGGTTATTCCACTTAAGTATGTTTATGTCCCAAGTTACCTTTATATGTTATGTGATCTTTATATGGGGTTTATGGTAATCTTTTGGTTACAGAAGGGTAAGTAATGAACTTTTATTCAGTGAAGAGTTTTTACTACTTTGAAAACGTGAAAAGTATTACTTTGATAAAGTATACATGGTTTACTTATTGTTTTGAAAAACCTACAGTTTTCATTCTTTGTGTATCCCTTACTGAGCATTTTATGCTCATCCTAGTTTTCTGAAATTTTTTTCACAGGACTTAACGTGGAATAGGGTCAAGGATGAGATCAAGGGAAAGTCATGCAACCTAAAACATGGAACTGGACATGGTTCTTTTTAAGAGTTTTTATTTTATGGAAACTGAGTAAAAGTTTCTACTTTGTAATCTTTAGATATGTAATAGTTATGTCATAATTCTCTAAAACTCTACACCTGAAAAGATCCTCAATGTGAATTAGTAATTTAATTCAATATTAAGTAAGGTTTAAGGTCGGGGCCTTATAACTCATATCATGATGTTTATGAAAACTTTTTGAAAATGTTAATAAATTTATTTTCAATATTAATGTTATATTTCCCCTCATTTCTCAATATGATTCATCATATCTATCTTTTATGTTTCATATATAAATATCCATGTTATATTTTTTTTATGTTTCTTTGGGTGATTCTAATTTAAGTATTATATGACCTAGTCATTTATTACATGTCTTATGATACCCTATGATATATAACCGATTTTATTACGATGTGTTAGTCGAGATATGATGTATGATTAATATCATCTAGAACACATATATGTGGTTTATCATTATTTTATGTATGGTCACAAAATTATATAGCCCTAGAATTCATTGGTAAAGCATTATATATCATCATATTACTATGGAAAATGAGTTCTTTGCATAGTTTACTTTATTATTAGAAATCATAGGTTAAAAAGTCCATTATGCTTTGGGAAATAACTGATCAGCCTAGTCCACCATGATATGATCATCTTTATGATCAACCTTGATATGTGCTATTATTTTGTATTCATATATTTCTGCCACATTCATATGTTCTATTTCTATTGATCATGATCAATGTCTTACAATTTCACATTTGTATTCCTTGTAATATTTCATATTGATACTTTCAGATATCTACATTTTATGTTTTTATATATGACTATGTTATCATGCCTCATGATCACATTTTATGGTTATGTGATCTCATTACATTAATCATGGTATTTCATCCATGATGATGATCATATAATATTTTCATTCTAATAATATGTTCTCCTAGAATTTTTGGTACACTGTTTACCTCATTGAGCACTTGACATCACACTTTTTATATATTTACCTTTAAACTAGGCAATAAAGAAACACATTATATTTGATATATAAATATAGGAAATCAAGTATAATAATTGTTTTGGATAAATTTAAAATGTGTCATGAAATAATTTAGATAAATATCTAATATCTAATGAAGCTAAACCATTGGGTTATGGTAGTTTTCTTTATTAAAGAGTGGTAGTGTATAAACACGCTAAATGATGTAAAATAAATTTATGTTATGTTTTTTTCACATCATGGTATTCATCTTGATACATAATTATATAAATAATTCATTTGTATAAAAATGTAGAAATATGTTCATATTTTCAGTTGAATTTGAGATATTTAATAGGAATCATATTTTTTAGTTTTGATTTTTTGAATTTTTGTAAGATGAAAAATTGATTCATGGCTTATCTTTATATATTAAAATTAAAAAAAAAAACTAATGAATTAATCCTTGAATAATATTTAATATATACCCAAAATCCATAGGCTTATAACACTGTTGAAAAGGAAAAGATGAGTGTACCAAATTTGATGAAAACATTATTGGGATCCTAAGATAAAAGGTTGTTATTAAAATTTAAATAGAAAAAATGAATTAGGTGAAAAGTAGTTTGAATTCAAGTTTGGTTATGGAATTTTTTATTTACATTTATTTTTTCACCTTTATATAAATAAAAATTTCATAAAAATGGTTAGATTATAAGGGTAGTTAATCTTATTTCTTAGTATAATCCAAAGGGGATTTAGGATCACATAAGTAATGGTACATATACTTATTATCATTTTATAGTATATGGATATGAAAAAATTCATTCAGTAAATAAAATTGTGAAATTTGGTTAAATTATATGAAAAATTATTGTGGTTTTTTTACAAAATC
This sequence comes from Viscum album, assembly GCA_963277665.1. Lineage (NCBI taxonomy): Eukaryota > Viridiplantae > Streptophyta > Magnoliopsida > Santalales > Viscaceae > Viscum > Viscum album. Next base: position 1,369,238,951 of record OY728143.1, read on the forward strand.
CAAGAGATTATTTAAATTATTAATTGAATTCTTGAAATAATGAATGAAATGCTTTAAGTTTGTTATTCAGTTTATCTTTGATTGTATGTTTAAACTATAATTTTGGATTAATACTATATTGTTCCTTTAAAATTGATAATCATTTTATCCTTGATGTATTTTTTAGAGATTTATTTTATAATACGATTACTCATTTACATGTAATTTTTAGTAACCATGAACTATCATTTGTTATCTTTCATTATATGATTAATTGTTTTTTTGGAAAACTAATTCTTTTGGGTGGGTTAATTTTATGTTGATAAATTTTATATGCATTTCATATATATTTACCCATTTCCATTGAATTTATATTATTAAATTTGGATTTTATTAATTAAATTAATTCTATTATTTTAGTGGTAATAAATTAAGCAATCTTGGCATCTTACAGAGTGAATGTTTTTTAATATGACCTCTATAAATTTTTTGTTATCATTTGAAAATTTTAGTTTCCAACTAACATGAAATGTTACGTTTTCCTAAGTGTTATAAGGGTAAAAATAATAATAAATGTTTTTTCCTAGAAGTAAAATAAATATATTATGTGGTAAAATAAATAAATGTGTGGAGATGTAATATAAATGTTATGTGTTGGGTCTCTATCTTCAATGGCTTCAATTAATCTTGACCTTTATGTAATTTTATATTTTGGAACCATATTTTTGTTTTATCCATGGATCTATTTTTAAATACTATTTTTTAATTGATACATTTAAATTTAAATTATAACTATTTTTTATGTTTCAAAAAAACATTCTCAGAGATGGAATTGATTTTTTATCACTTTAATTTAATTTATGTTTAAGAGGAAAATTTTTTTGTTAACATGGAGGTACATTTTACCATTATATCTTATTCTAGATCTTATACAACCATTTAGTGAGGAAAAAATGGAATGTTCGATTGTTAACTTGTTTATATATGTTCATAAATTTTCTTCTATGCATGGAAAGAAATGTTATTCGACTAACATATTGAAAATTTTCTACCATATTTCATAGAAAGAAATGTTTTGTTATGAGAAAACCATATGATTGTAAATTTTTATCATCAAAATAAAATTAGTTTACAAAAAATAACCATATTACATCTAATTTTTTTATTAATGTGGGTTATCATATTAGTACTGGTGTGACATTTTTGTTTTACATATGTGATTTCATGTTTTTTTGTTATTCTTAGAAATTTTATCCACATTTTCTATAGAGGCAGATTTTTTTCTTTAACAGTGATATAGTAATATGTTTTTGATAAAATTAATATGATATATTCTATCCTATGATGTTTTCCTAGACTTTCTGTTAGATTTGGAATACAAATTGAAGTTCAAAGACTTTCATATCGGATAAATGGTTATGGAACACAATCTATAGACCAAAAAATCTAATTATATAGTGGTTATTTTGAATTAATTTCTACTACATGTTTATGAAGATTTTTTAAATTTACAATGTGGGGTAAATTTTGAGGGAGAGGTGAAAATATGGTTATGTATATGATAAGGGTAACCTTGTAAGTCAATATTGGTTTTTGGGTTGAGGTTCACGATCTAGATGAATGATTAGTACACTGTAAAATTGAATAATAAATGAGTTACAAATTTACATGATTACTCATTTAAATAACTTAAAACCTCTATTTATGTTTAATAACTTATTTTATATGGCTTGGACTAATTCTAGGGAGTTTTTTGGATGATTTAATTATATTTGTATCATATTCTAATATATTTCATTATGGATTGGGTGTATTGATCCTAAGGTCAATGGTAAATGAATATGAATATCCATGTCTTTTTTATGATATCTTATCCATATATATCTTTATATTGGGAATTCATTTTGAAAATTGATGAAAATAATGAATCATAAAAATTATTTGTTATAAATAACGATTTTTGATGATTAAACTAAAAGGTTTTTTGTCACTACCCCTCCCCACAAAGTGTACCCCTCCTAGGCTGGTAATGTGAAAAGGGAGATAATGACCACCGAGTCCCACCTCCAGTAGGCCCCGAGTTGGTGACTAGCACCGAGGGTATAATAAACACATAAATGGGAGGCATTACCCTCTAATAGAACACATGCGAAAGAGAGAGATAAGATCGACACCAACCAACTCCAACTCAGAAATGAAATATAAAAGAAACCCAAGTACATATATGAAATGCCATGTAAATGTACTAAAACTGAAAGGGAAAACAGCAAGTACCCAAAAGAAAGTAAAAACAACTGCAACCAAAAGCCCGAAAAGCTCCTGCAACCCCAAGCTAGTAGAAACCAGCTTGATCTCCAACCTCCTCCAAGTGACCTGAAAAATAGTTTATATATACATAGGGTGATTATAATAGTATACTCAGTAGGATCCTCCCTGAATCCTCTCGTACAAAGGTAAATAAAGCATGATAAAGCACAATGAACAACATGTGAAACTAACTCATCACCTAAACAGGTATACTAGGTTCCCAACCTCACCATGGCTACCCTTGCCAAGTAACGCATACAAGAATATATCATATAGTAAAGAATATCAAGGGTAACCCACTACTACTTCACCACTGGTTTTCCACTTTTCCCCAATGACATACGTCTTGTGTATCTCTCTCCAAAGGCTTTCCCGCAGACACCGGGGCTAATCTTCACAATCTGCACCACGTGCACCACAAAGGCTTTCCCGTAGAAACCTAGGTGAAGCACCACACAATCCTCACAGCAAAAAGTAACCAGGTAGTTTCTGGGAGCCACCAAAGCTTTCATAACGTGTATCATACGTCGGGTATTATACCTCAAGCCATTACAACCCATACAATGAGTAAGGATCCTCAAGCCATCACAACCTATACACGTTACACCTATAGTTGTCCTTAGGATACTATATCCAGAATATATGTGTGTGAATAACCACAATCCATTACAACCCTCTACATACATATATGGGAAAAACTAACCACTATGCCTAATGGCACTAGTATCTACCATGAAAAGAGAGTGGGGTCAAAGAGGGTAGTCAGCCATTCATCCTCCCACCGGAATGTTGGGGAAAACACCCCCCAGGGCTCAAAATCCACGGGGTGTCAGTTTCCCTTACTGACATGGTGAAGTAGTGTATAGAAACACAAAAAGTACAGAATATATTATAACTCACAACCACACTATGGGCATAACCTAGTCATATACATAACTGCAGCTAACGTCTCTCGGACTCCGGGCTGCCACTTCTAATACAAGGTATCATATAAGCACACAACTATATAAATGGATTTATTATATTACTTCCTTACCATTTTATCAATTCCACTGTACATTAATTAATTCTTTACACATTAATTAACCATGAACAAAACCACATTAAATTCATAAACATCACAGCCAAAATCCACTATCCCTTCAAAAGTTCCCATCCCTATCGTTATGTTTCGGCGAACACTAACCCCATGGGTTAACATCATTTATTCAAACATTCATTATAGAATTACTTTCCCATATTCCAGGCATTCTAGAAAAGTATCCTATGCTACTAAACACAAGGGGATCAACACGGTGAGTAGATGTACTACCTGTCGAGTCTGTGGCGCCTATAGTAAGAGCACATACCCATTCTCCCAAGAGAGGATAAACATAGAAATCATGTGGCATACCTCATGTGTCTTCACCACTTTTGGAAGAAGGGTAAGCAAGACCAGCTGCCTTCAGCAGTGGGGAAAAGCAAAGCAGATAAAAAACCAAAGAATCCACAAGGATCCAGCAACCACATCCATCCCATTCCATCATCCCTGGTGTCCTCCCCGACACCCACATGAATAAACCGATGCATCTCGCCACTCTAGGCATCATCTACTGCCACAACCACAAGGCCTCCATGCCCCCACATATCACAAAACCCCTCCAGGGTCACATTACGGAACATGCAGTAGGAAAAACAAACATCACATCAAATTGAGATCTTGGACCTTTTTACAAGGCATCCAGCCTTCAAACAACAAGTACCAACAGATTTCAGGTTTACCAACCAACTGAATTAAACACGTACATTGACATCAATTTGATTAACATCAAACAGGAAAAACAACCACAACAAAAAAATGGATTTTTTTACATGCCTCATTATCTTTATCCAATTAAATATAAATTAATTCTGGCTTTACGTTCTTTATCAATTTCATCAAGAACAACATGATAACAAGAAAGGCATAGATATCACACTATCTAGAAAATCAAGAGGCAAACCGTTAGCACGGTACAAATCAACAACATACGATCAAACCAATTCGTTTAATCCCATTCAAGTATTTAATTAGGTCAATTCCATTGTGATACAAAGGCCAAATCATGATAACTCTACGATTTCACATAAACAATTAAAGAAGCCACGAATCCCCTACCTCAACGGTTTTGACAGAAACCACAACAGTCGAAGAACTCCCAAGAAGACCGTGTCGATTCACCAAGGATCCTCCCTAGATCTCTTCTCCTAACACAACCAAGACAAAAGCTCATCATAATCGACATCCACACACTTAGATCTACCCACAACAGGCGTAGATCTAAGATCCCAAGAGAAGAGGATGAGTAGATCTAGGTAGATCTAAGAAACCAAACAAAAGGATCACACACCTCAAGAAACCGACTTCGATTCGCGAATGGAAGCCTCCGAATCGCCTCCAAAACGCTTGGGAGAGGTTCTTCTACCTCCGGAAGGGTAATCCCGAGTTATGGCCACTTAGGGGATTAAATGAACCATTTAGAGGTAAAAGAGTTCAGATCCACAATTTTAGGATCTAACTTCAAGTGCCCGCACGGTTAGTCCGCATGGTTTAACAAATCGTGCGCTAACCGTGCGCTATGTTCTGCCTCACCAAACACTCCTCACAAGGTTAGTCTGCACGGTTAGACAAACCGTACACTAACCACGCGTTAGCCACTACCTCCAAAACCAACCTTGCACGGTTTGGATGCACGGTTTAGGAAAACCGTGCACCAACCGTGCGAAGGCCATGACCCTTTAACTTTCCTTAAAAGTCCACCCAAACACACATCATACCACCTTAACCTTCCATAACACCTCTAACACCACATTTTCACAAAGGAATGGATTGGAGAGGTCCGATCCATTACATCATAGAACACTCAAAACATTCTTGTCCTTGAGAATCCAAAAACCACCTAAAGTGAAAACGAAACAGGGTCTGAACAACCACCCACCGAGATACCTCTCAAAAGAGAGAAAGCCACCAAAGCAACAAAGGGATCCATCTCATAAAAATGAAAGTTTCATAACCACATCAGCTACAACGATACATGGAAATATTTAAACATCAAACAACTCTGGGTACTGAGCACGTAATTGTGATTCACGTTCCCAAGTACTCTCCTCCATGACACCGTGTCCCCAGAAGACATGAACTAAGTGGATCGAATGCCCGTGCAACACCTTCTCCTTGAGATCTTGGATCTCCATAGGTTTCTCCTAAAAGGTGGCATCATCATCAACATCAATCTCTCCCCAATTGATGATATGGAAATCATCATGAAGATAACGATGTAGCTGTGATACAAGGAAAACATCATGTATCCGACTCATCTGAGGGGGAAGTGCTACTCGATACGCCACAACTCCAACACGAGCTAACACCTCAAAAGGCCCAACAATATGGTGAGAAAGCTTACTCCCATTACCAAACCTTCACTTCCCACAATGGAGAGTCACCTTCAAAAACACATGATCCCCAACATTAAACTCTAAGGGTCTCCTTCTTTGATCGACACAGGATTTATGATGATCTTGTGCTACCTTCATCCTCTCACTAATCACCTCAACCATCTCTGTTGTATTCTGCACTAGTTATGGTCCGAGAATTTCTGAATCTCCGAACCTAGTCCAGAACAATGAAGAACGACATTGCCGACCATACAAGGCTTCAAATGGCGCCATACCGATGGTGGAGTGGAAACTATTATTGTAGGAAAAATCCACCAAGGGTAAGTGCCTCATCCATGAACCTCCAAAATAAAGAACACAAGAGCGCAACATGTCTTCAAGAGTCTGGATGGTTTTCTCTGTAGGACCATCCGTTTGAGGATGAAAAGCAGTGCTAAGGCATAGCTGAGAACCGAAAGCATGTTGGAGACCTCTCCACACCCTGGAGGTAAAATGAGGATCTCGATCAGAAATGATCGTCCTAGGGACTACATTAAGTCTCACCACCTTTTCTAGATACTTCTTCGACAAAACTTCCACTAAACTTGACTCCTTGATTTCAATAGAGTGGACTGATTTTGTTAAACGATCCACTACCACCCAAATAGCATCATAACCTCCCGGAGCTCAAGTTAAACCAGTAACAAAGTCCATTGAGATGTCTTCCCACTTCCATTGAGGAATCTCTAACGGATGGAGAATACCATCAGGAACAAGGTGTTCGACCTTAACCTTCTGGAAGAATAAACATCGAGAAACAAACTCCACAACCGCATGTTTCAACCCATGCCACCAAAAATGACTCCTTAAGGATCGATACATCTTTTTCACTCCAGGATGTACCGCTAAAGGTGAACTATGGAACTCTCTGAGGACTGTCTCACGCATCGTCAAGGGAACAAAAATCCTTCCATGATACAACACTCTGTGTTGTTCATCCTCAGACCAACCATCAGGCGCCTCACCACAAACAACTCGATCTCTCTAGACCTCCACATCAAGATCCCCCAACTGGGACTCTTCCACCTTCTTCACCAGGGATGATTGCATCGTCATCTGAAAAAGACAGCCTCTACCCTCGACTTCTTCAATATCAAGATGTAAAGCTGAAAGTTCTTCCATTACTCTCTAGAAATCACCAGATTCACACACAACATTACTACATGACTTTTGTATCAACGAATCATCCACAACATTCCCTTTTCATGTGTATACGATATTTGAAGTCGTATTCCTGTAATAACTCCATCCATCGACGTTGTCGTAAGTTAAAGTCATGCTAGGAGAAAACATACCTCAAACTCTTATGATCAGTGAAAACCACAAAGCATTCACCAATGAGGTAATGTCTCCACAAATTTAGAGAAAACACCATGGCTGCCAACTCAAGATCATGGGTGGAATAGTTGCATTCATGGGAACACAACTACTGAGACTTGTAAGAAACGACTGACCTCTATTACATAAGAACACAACCTAACCCTAGATGTGAAGCATCACAGAAGACATCAAAATAAACTCCTTCAGCTGGAAGACAAAGGACTGAAGCACTTAATAAATTCTCTTTTAGATACTCGAAAGATGCCTGACACTGATCAGTCCATATGAATGTTTGATCTTTCCTAGTCAAAGTTGTCAGAGGAGTCGCAACCCATGATAAATTGTCTATGAACCTCCTATAGTAGCCTACGAGACCAAGGAAACTTCGCACCTCTGACATTGTCTTGGGAGTTTCCCAAGACACAACTACTTCAGTCTTTGATGGATTCATAGCTACTCCCTATTGGGACACAACATGCACCATGAAACGGACTTCTTGAGCCCAAAACTCACACTTCAACAACTTCCCAAATAGCTGATGTCGACGAAGAACTCCCAAAATGGCTCGTAGATGCTTTGTATGCTCCTCTTCAGATGTGGAGTACACAAGGATTTTTTGGATTAAAACAACCACGAACTTTTCCAGGAACTCACGTAACACAGAATTCATCAAACCCATGAACACAACTGGTGCATTAGTCACACTAAATGACATTACAACGAACTCATAATGCTCATGATGACAACAAAAAGCAGTCTTCGGGATATCCTCATCCTTCACACACATTTGATGATATCCTGACCACAAGTCGATCTTTGAGAACCAACTTGCACCCTTCAGTTGATCAAAAAAATCATCAATCCATGGAAGAGGATAGTGATTCTTTATTGTCACTTTGTTTAAGCGACGATAATCGACACATAACCGCAAACTACAATCGGCCTTCTTCACAAAAAAAAACTGGTGCACCCCATGGTGACACACTTGGCTGAACAAAACCGCACCGAAACAGACCATCAAGCTGTATACGCAGCTCTCAAAACTTAGAAGGGGCCATCATATAGAGATACATAGAGATAGGAGACACTCCTGGCTATAGCTCGATCCTGAATTAGATATCTCTTCGAGGGGGTAAGGCTACAAACACTTTTGGAAAGACATCAGGGTACTCCTTTATGACCCTAGGAAACTCCAACTGCTGAACCTCTGAAGAACTCAGCATAATCTCATCCGCCATGGACGATAAGGATGAAATGTGCCTATGACCCCTCCGAGGGCCTCGCTCACCAAAAAACACCACTTTCTCTCCATCCGCACCAAGGGAAACAATCTTCTTCCTGAAGAAATCCAGGATAGCCTACATAGAATACAACCAATCCATGCCAAGGATGACATCATATGGTTGTATTTGTAAACATAAGAAATCTCCCCAAGAGCGGTGTTTCCCAAACACTAGATCACAGTCTCTACATACTTCAAACAAGTCATCTCGACCTAAAACTGGCGTAGTCAATGCCAAGGGCACTGGAAGCCTCTCTACCTCAAGTCCCAAAGCATGAACAAGGGTAGGTGATATGAAGGTGTGTGTCTCTCCTGAATCAAACAAGGCATACACCAAGGTATAAAAAAAGAAAAGGGTACCTCAAATGACATCTGGCTCATCTGGGGATGGAAACGCTAGAGCATGAAGCTGACCACAACCTCATCCACGACCTCTCTGACCTTGATGACGACCACCACCATGGCCACACTCTTCTCTTTGAGGATGGGGAGCATCATGGGGTTGTCCTCTGCCTGCCCCATCTCCCCTCTAGTGATATAAAGATGGTGCAACTGGATGCTGCTGCCTCAGCTAGAACAGCCTGAACGGGGGAACCTGGAGCATAGTGCCTGGTGCACGATGACCACTCTGAAAGGTCGGGCACTCCCGCTGCTGATGGCCATGACCACCACAAGAAAAACAAGCACCTGAACCCTTGGAATAGGCCTGAGAGTTGCTGCCTCCGGAGAAACGAGATGTGAAGGGCTGTGACCTACCCTCAGCTGAACGGAAACTCTTCTGCCCTGAAAACCGGGAACCCCAGACCGCAACTCTGCTTCGTGAGGAATAATGCTGATTACCCTCTCGTGATGATCCGGTCCTGGCCAAAGTCCTCTCGACAACCTCTACCCTCTCCAGAACCTCGAGATATGTCTTCACGATAAATGGGGTGACCTGGCGCTGGATCTCTGGACACAGAGCCTCCTTGAAATTCCTTGCCCTGGCCTCCTCATCTGGTAACAAGTCTGAAGCATACCTTAAAAGGTTCCGAAAATGGATTATAAAACTATCGAACAGTGGAGATCCCCTGTCGAAGGGTAAGAAGCTCCTGGAGATTGGATGCCTTTGCAGTCGAGGAAAGGAACTCAACTCTGAACTTGTCTTGGAACTCCTCCCATGAGATCGTTGACTCCTCACGATCCACAAGGAACAAGAACCACCACTTCCTTGCTTCTCCACGTAGCATCATCATAGTTAAGGACACCCAATGCTCCTTCCGAACAAGGATCGAACTGAATCCTATCTCGACCTCCTCCAACTAGTCTTCTATGACTACATCTGAAACAGAGCCCTCGTACTTCTGCAGACTCTGGAAATGAAACTCTTAGAGTGTCTTTCTCCAAGTGTTGTCATCGACAACCTCTACCATGCAGCGACCTTATGGAACAGCCTTCTAGACATATTCTACGCAAACCTGACGAGGATGTCGACCTGGAGCCATACCTGCAAAATAAAGAACACACAGAGCTCCTAAGCTTGGAATATGGAAGACTCAACATTTATTAATTAATTATTTTATTTTTATTCATTTTAGGTTAACCTATCCCAAGGTATACCCATTCAAACACAGGCAAAAATAAGAATGATGCATGATCCTTTCCTATGTCTCTACCCTGAAACTAGTATCACATTGTTTTATAGCCATTGTAAACTAAAAGGTCCATGCATCAGATCATAGGGGCCCCTAAATGCCTATGTCTCAGCCGGGCTCCAGTGTTTACCTCACTTTCTAAACATGAATGACACCATTGCCCTACCAACCCATGAAACCTCACATGTTCCTAACTCCAAACTCCATCCTATCCCTCAACCAGAGCCTTTGATACCACTCTGTAATGACCCCCTCCCCACAAAGTGTACCCCTCTTGGGCCGGAAATGTGAAAAGGGAGATAATGACCCCCGAGTCCCACCTCCAGTAGGCCCTGGGTTGGTGACTAGCACCGGGGGTATAATAAACACACAAATCGGAGGCATTACCCTCTTAGAGAACACATATATAAGAGAGAGATAAGATAGACACCAAACAACTCCAACTTAGAACTGAAATATAAAAGAGACCCAAGTACATATATGAAATTCCATGAAAAAGCACTGCAACTGAAATAGAAAACTGCAAGTACCCAAAGGAAAGTAAAAATAGCTGCAACCACAAGCCCGAACATCTCCTGCAACCCCAAGCTAGTAGAAACCATCTTGATCTCCAACCTGCTCCAAGAGACCTGAAAAATAGTATATATATACGTAGGGTGAGTATAACAGTATACTCAGTAGGATCCTCCCCGAAGCCTCTCGTGCAAAGGTAAAGAAAGTATGCTAAAGCATAGTGAACAACAAGTGAAACTAACTCATCACATAAATAGGTATACTAGGTTCCCAGCCTCACCATGGATACCCTCTCCAAGTAACGCATACAAGAATATATCACATAGTAAAGAATATCAAGGTTACCCCGCTACTACTTCCCCACTGGTTTGCTGTAAGAACCCGGGTTTTCAGAACGGGTCAAAATCCTGACCCTGTTTAAATTTTTGACTTGTTTCCGAGGAAACTAGATTAAATGGGAAGTTTCTGGAAATTTCCAGACTACATGCCATGTACTTTAAGTACATTCCATGTATGTCTAGGCGAGTGGCCGGCTGTGTGCTCGCTGAGTACATGTCATGTGGTGACCGTGTCGTTGTTTCTTACGACACGGCATGTAGTTTTGAACACGCCATGTAGACCCCCGACCATGTGAATCCATACATGGCGTGTAGGCCATTGGCCGGGTAAGAACCAGGGACACACCGTATTCCCTTTGGACACGCCGTGTAGTTGGTCCGTGTATAAGGAATATACATGGAGTGTGGGCAAGTCGTCGAGGAAGGGAAGAGGAACCCAGTACACGACGTGTACCCAGAGGTACATGCCGTGTACTCATGTCGGAAGGTTCAGAAAGTAAGTCGGCGGAATATTTCCGTCTTATGAATAGTTAAATGAACCATACACGGCATGTAATCCCAAAGTACATGCCGTTTACTTTCTTTTTTTTTTTCTTAAAACGGGAAGTAGCCTTGTATTGAGGCAGAACCTCAATATTCTGGCTGGGTTTAGCGAACCAAGTTGGCCGGATCTTCATTTGCTTCCCTGTTCTTCGTCCGAACTCCGATCCGATCCTGATTGGATGCGTTGGAACCCCCTCGGTAAGGCCTCGATTCCTCTTTGGCCATTTTGTCTGATTTTCTTTCTAGAACGAGTTATAGCCCTTTGAGTGGTTTTGAATCTTTTGTAGATTTACTACGTTTTATACCGAATTGGCAGGTGTTACCAGAGGAGTAGCATCATGCGAGTCTCAGGTAGGTGGTGCATACCTCATTTTGTGTTTTCGTGGTTGTTTGGGTGACACGACTTCGGTACGTTTTTGGTTATTTTTGAGTGGGACCCGTTTTATCTGCCTTTTCATATTGTATTTTTTATGGGACCTCTGGGATGCCTTTGGGTATGCCCAGTTACCAGTTTGCGTGAGCGGGGCCGGGTGAGGGGCCGTGGATCATTGGGGCATTTTGGCCGGGGAACGCCAAAATGGTTTTAATTGCAATATTATTGTGTTAAACTGTTAGTTTAAATTATTTAAGCCTGTTATAATTATAGGAGGCATTTAAGACCTCATTGCTGGTATGGGACAACACCTGGTATAGTGCAATTCAACTATTTAGTTTGTTTTGCTGGTTTATGTTTTTCTGTTTAAAAATGTTATATATGCAATTGCTGAATTGCATCTGCTGGACCCTTTTTGGGTTGTGTTGGGCTTGGACCGGTTACGTTTGAGGGATGCTGATCACAGGTTGAGGCTTTTCTCGGGTTACTTTGGGTGGTTTTGACCACTAGATTGGGCATCATGGACGTCGGTTTGAGGCAGTATGACTGTCAGGTTGGGCATGGCCCGGGATACTGGGGTGGCGATGCCATCAGACTTGAGTGACATGGTCGCAGGGGCACGAGGTGTCAGATGTTTTGGTGGCTTAGGACTATTTGGTTGATTACCGCTCACTGGGACTTGAGTAGTGTGCACACAGAGATACTCCGTGATGAGGTGGTTTTGACCACTCGTGTTGGTAGAGTCCCCCGTAGATGTGGTTAGGTATTTTTGGTTGGGGGTTCTTGATATTGAAATCCACGTGGAAGGGGAGGAGCCTTCAAGAAATGGGCGTGCCTTCGCGAAGTTGGTACTTGAGACACGAGGTGTTAGGAGGCACATGGTGCCGGGTTACTATTTGGGGCGTGCCTTTGGGTCATCGGTACTTGAGACATGAGGTGTCAGGATGCACATGGTGCCAGCTTACTATTTGGGGTGTGCCTTCGGGATGTTGTTACTTGAGACACGAGGTGTCAGGAGGCACATGGTGTCGGGTTACTATTTGTGGGCGTGCCTTCGGGACGTCGGTACTTGAGACACGAGGTGTCGGGAGGCACTTGGTGCCGGGTTACTATTTGGGGTGTGCCTTCAGGACGTCGGTACTTGAGACACGAGGTGTTAGGTGGCACACAGTGCTGGGTTACACGACAGAGATTCTGATGTTGGCCAGAGCAGGTGACACTCCATGGTGGCTGTTGGGCACCAGTGGAGTTTGTATTTATTTTTCATTGTACAGATTACTGCTTTCTTGGTAAATGCATGACTGCTTAAACACATATATTTGGTACGCACCGTTGGGTGGTATCCTACTTAGATTTGTCTCACACCCTGCACGGGCCCTTCGGGATGCGTGCAGACTTCATGGATTTACATGTAGGAAAGGTGTCAGCTTCAGGAGCTGGGTTACGTTAGTTGTTTCATAGAAATGGTATAGACCTTGAGTTCATACCTAACTGGGGTTTACTTGTTGTGTTTACTTTTCTTTATCAGCATGCTTACTTGTTGTAGCTACTGTTGGTTAGACATTGGAGCCCTTTTGTATGTTGACCTGATTTGGATGCATGTTTTACTGTTCAGTAATAGTTACATGTTATCAGCATGCTGTTGTGTTTACTTTCCACTACTGTTGTTTTAATTATTTCTTCCACTGTTTGTTGATATTGGATATGCTTCCGCTCTGCGGGTCTAGTTCGAGTCTGTTGAGTCTTTCTTTCCGCTACATCTTTACTATTATACTTGGACCAGTACCCTTACTATGATCCTCCAAGAGGGTATAACCTCCCCACTATACCTATTTAGACTATTGCTGCTAGTCGACAACCTTTGGCGTTCAGGGGAGGTGCATCTAAGGTAGTGACACCCAACCCGCTCGACACTGTTTGGGTGGCTGGCCGGGTCTGGGACGTTACAAAGTTGTATCAGAGGAGTTCTTGACAGGGATTTAGTAGCAACGTTTTACTGGCTACTAATGATTTTGAGGATTCTCATTTCTTTTTGCTGGTTTTACTATTTGGGATATGGTAGACTGAAAATAGTTTGTTACTAGGAATGGGTTTTGTAGCTTGTTCTTGGGTGCATGCAACCCCAGGTACGAGGGATGGACCTAGTTTCCATGGGTGGGAATTTCTGTTTGCTTTTTCTCAGATTACGGTTTATACGATTTCCACCTTAGTGGATCACTTGGTGTGTGATGTTCTACATTTTGATATGTGACCCTTGACCCGATGTGGTAAGGGAGAATTGGACCTTGGCCCGGTATGGCAGGGCTTGTTGCTTGGATTTTGATTGGCACATTTTTAGGGTATTTCAATTTCATAATTGCACATATGCTTTGTGAAGTGATAGTACCATGTGAATAAAATAATTCAATTTCCATGCTTTATCAGCTTTGAAATGTAAAATGGTGAAATTCCTGATAGAATTTATTGTTGTTGCAATGTGTATGCCATGCTTTATTTTTTTGTAGAATTGCATGTGGCAGGGTTTTGGGTCTGAATCTTGTGAGAGTAGGCAAGTACTATGACTGAGGTAGTGTAATTGTCAGGATTGGGTGACTCGGTCGTTGGTTTGAGGTGACGTGAGTTGTCGGGATGTGCATGGCCCAAGGTACTATCGATACTTGGCTCTGTTGAGCGGGTAAGGAGGCCATGAGGCCGGGATGCCGTGGGGCATGGGTTGCGGTGAGGGGGAGTAAGGGTAGTTGTTATGCACTGCCTTTTACGGATTTTCTTATCTTCGTAGAATATATTGTTATATATATATATATGGGTTGTATGACAATTTATAGTATTCAGCAGGTTACTCCTTCACAACTCGATGGAACCTCAGGCAGGATATGGTACAGTGCCGCAGGATCAGGGTCAGAATTCGGTACAGGCAGAGCACGAGCCGCAGGTGCAGGCTCAGGGACAGGATCAGGCTCAGGATCCAGTGCAGAAAGGACAACAGCCGAGTTTATCATCGTTCGGGCCGTGTCTCGACGAGCAGATCCGGGTGATCTTGGTACGCATCTTGTAGGGGATGGACAGTGGCATTTAGGGTGCAGAGTCTTCTATGGTGTATCTGACGCGGGAGTTCCAGTCGCAGCACCCGCTGCTTTTTCAGGGAGAGGGTGGTCCGCAGGCGGCTGAGAACTGGATAGAGAGTATGCAGATGATATTCGAGCAGCTCGAGATGCCTCCAGGGAGGAGGGTAAAGCGGGCGACGTACATACTAAGAGGACTGGCAAAGAGTTGGTGGGACGTACAGGTTCAGGCTCGTAGACACTAGGGACTGGCATGGAAGGACTTTGAGGGAAGGTTCTTTGAGAACTTCTACCCGGAGACACTGAGGGAAGAGAGAGATCGAGAGTTCTTGAGTCTTCAATAGGGGGACATGTCTGTCATGGAATACACCACTACTTTCACAGAGTTGTCCCGTTTTGCACCTGGTATGGTGAGCGACGACGCAGCTAGGGTGAGGTGCTTAAAGGATGGCTTGGGACACGCCATTCGGGTCCAGGTGAACATTTTCAGGCTAGGTTCTTTCTCCGAGGCGGTGAATCAGGCGCTTATAGCTGAGGTCAATGAGAGGGAGAAATCTCGTTTGGGCAGGACGACAACTTCAACTGATGGTTCAGACAGCAGGAAGCGAGGACGAGATGAGTTCCAGCAGGGCAGTCAGGCCAGGGATTCAGCTAGACCACCTCGTGGGAGTTCTTCGGTGATTTTCTTCCAGTGTGGACAGCCGGGACATGTTCGGACATAGTGCGACAGGCCTCCGAAGGAGTGCCGAGCATGTGGACAGGACAGGCATCTGGAGAGGATTTGCAGGCATCCTTCTCAGATAGCCGACAGGAAGGGACCAGGATAGACTGCAGCATCAGGAGTTGGTTCAGGTTCGGCACCCGGAGAGGGTAGTCGAGGTTCAGCTGTGCGTGGAGGCCATGATAGAGACAGTGGGACCTAGCTCAGGGGTCAGTGGCCGGTGACTGGAGCAGCACCGTAGGGATTTCAGGCGTCAAGAAGTCGTGTTTCAGTCCAGGTGCATGCCGTGGAGCTTCCAGTGGCTGAGTAGGCTGGTGAGCCGATGACAGTTCGAGGTACACCGCGGTGTGACCGTGATCTCCATGTTTCCTTTTTGGCATGACCTTTAGAGGTATGTCTGTTTTGAGTGCACGAGGTGCACATTATCTTTATGGACTGACTAGATGCTAGTCAGTGGGTTGGCACCATCTCAGGTGTGTGATATATATATATATATATATATATATATGTATATATATATATATATATATATGTATGTATGAGGTTCCGTGGGAATCGGGGCATCGTGGATGCAGGTTACTTGAGGTGCTAGGCACCAGGACCTTATATAGGCGAACACCGATGCTGTGCGGGATACTTTGGGTGTCAGAAGTGACACATGAGCACGAATGAGGTGCAGGGGTAACGATGCATCTAGGTTATTAAACCCTGTTTGTTTTACGTTTTGTTGGGTTGAGACTGGGTAAGGCGATTTCTAAGGTGGGGAGCCCCCCTTGAGAAATTTCTCCGAAACCATTGACACTGGGGTAGTCCGGGTTGTTTAACTGGGGTGGGCATGTTCGGTGCCATCTCCTGGTTTCGTTTGGTAGCTCGGGGACGAGCGACGTTAAGGTGGGGAGTTTGTAAAAACCCGGGTTTTTAGAACGGGTCAAAATCCCGACCATGTTTAAATTTTTGACTTGTTTCTGAGGAAACTGGATTAAATGGGAAGTCTCTGAAAATTTCCAGACTACATGCCGTGTACTTTAAGTACACACCGTGGATGTCTAGGCGAGTGGCTGACCGTGTGCTCGCTGAGTACATTCCGTGTGGTGACCGTGTAGTAGTTTCTTACTACACAGCGTGTAGTTTTGAACACGCCTGTAGACCCCCAACTGTGTGAAGCCATACATGGCTTGTAGGCTGTTGGCCGAGTAAGAACCAGGGACACACCGTGTTCCCTTTGGACACGCCGTGTAGTCGGGACGTGTATGAGGAATATACATGGTGTGTGGGAAAGTCGGCGAGGAAGGGAAGAGGAACCCAATACACGCTGTGTACCTAAAGGTGCATGCCGTGTACTCATGTCGGTAGGTTCAGAAAGTATGTCGGCGGAATCTTTCCATCTTATGAACAGTTAAATGAACCATACACGACATGTAGTCCCAAAGTACAAGCCGTGTAATTTCTTTTTTTTTTTCTTAAAATGGGCAGTAGCCTCGTATTGAGGCAGAACCTCAATATTTTGGCCGGGTTTAGCGAACCAAGTCGGCCAGATCTTCATTTGCTTCCCGGTTCTTCATCCGAACTCCGATCCGATCCCGGTTGGATGCGTTGGAACCCCCTCGGTAAGGCCTAGATTCCTATTTGTCCGTTTTGTCTGATTTTCTTTCTAGAATTAGTTATAGCCCTTTGAGAGGTTTTGAATCTTTTGTAGATATACCGTGTTTTAGATCGAATTGGCGGGTGTTACCGGAGGAGTAGCATCATGCGAGTCTCAGGTAGGTGGTGCATACCTCATTTTGTGTTTTCGTGGTTGTTTGGGTGACGCGGCTTCAGCGCGTTTTCGGGTATTATTGAGCGGGACCCGTTTTATGAGCTTTTTCATATTATATTGTTTATGGGACCTCTGGGATGCCTTTAGGTATGCCCGGTTACCAGTTTTCATGAGCAGGGCCAGGTGAGGGGTCGTGGCTCATCAGGGCATTTTGGCCGGGGAATGCCAAAATGGTTTTAATTGCAATATTATTGTGTTAAACTGTTAGTTTAAATTATTTAAGCCTGTTATAATTATTGGAGGCATTTAAGACCTCAGTTCTAGTATGGGACAACACCTGGTATAGTTCAATTCAACTATTTAGTTTGTTTTGTTGGTTTATGTTTTTCTGTTTAAACATGTTATATATGCAATTGCTGAATTGCATCTGCTGGACCCTTTTTGGGTTGTGTTGGGCTTGGCCCGGTTACGTTTGAGTGATGCTGATCAGAGGTTGGGGCTTTTCCCGGGTTACTTTGGGTGGTTTTGACCATAGGATTGGGCGTCATGGATGTCGATTTGAGGCAGTACGACTGTCAGGTTGGGCATGGCCCGGGATACTAGGGTGCCGATGCCATCGGACTTGAGCGACATGGTCGCAGGGGCATGAGGTGTCAGATGTTTTGGTGGCTTAGGACTATTTGGGAGATTACCGCTCACCGAGACTTGAGTAGTGTGCACACAGAGATACTCCGTGATGAGGTGGTTTTGACCACTCGTGTGGGTAGAGGCCCCCATAATTGCGGTTAGGTATTTTTGGATGGGGGTGCTTTCCGTAGAAAGCCACGTGGGAGGTGAGAAGCCTTCAGGAAATGGGCGTGCCTTCTGGACGTCAGTACTTGAGACACGAGGTGTCAGGAGGCAATTGGTGCCGGGTTACTATTTGGGGTGTGCCTTCGGGACATCGGTACTTGAGACACGAGGTGTCCGGAGGCACATGGTGCCAGGTTACTATTTAGGGCATGCGTTTGGGACGTCGGTACTTGAGACACGAGGTGTCAGGAGGCACATGGTGCTGAGTTACTGTTTGTGGGTGTGCCTTTGGGACGTTGGTACTTGAGACACGAGGTGTCAGGAGGCACTTGGTGCTGGGTTACTATTTGGGGAGTGCCTTCGGAACGTCGGTACTTGAGACATGAGGTGTCAGGTGGAACACAGTGCTGGGTTACATGATAGAGATTCCGACGTTGGCCGAAGCAGGTGACACTCCATGGTGGCTGTTGAGAACCATTGGAGTTTGTATTTATTTTTCATTGTACTGATTACTACTTTCCTGGTAAATGCATGACTGCTTAAACCCATATATTTGGTACGCACCATTGGGTGGTATCCTACTGAGATTTGTCTCACACCCTGCACGGGCCCTTCAAGATGCGTGCAGACTTCATAGATTTACGTGAAGTAAAGGGGCCAGCTTCAGGAGCTGGGTTACGTTAGTTATTGCATGGAAATGGTACAGACCTTGAGGTCATACCTAACTGGGGTTTACTTGTTGTGTTTACTTTTTTGTATCAGCATGCTTACTTGTTGTAGCTACTGTTGGTTAGCCATTGGCGCCCTTTTGTATGTTGAACTGATTTGGATGCATGTTTTACTCTTCAGTAGTAGTTACATGTTATCATCACGCTATTGTGTTTACTTTCCGCTGCTGTTGTTATAATTATTGCTTCCGCTGTTTGTTGATATTGGATATGCTTTCGCTCTGCGGGTCTGGTTCGAGTCTGCTGAGTCTTTCTTTCCGCTACATCTTTACTATTATACTCAGTCCAGTACCCTTACTATGATCCTCTCGGAGGGTATAGCCTCCCCACTATACCTATTCAGACCCTCACTGCTAGTTGGCCGCCTTTGGAGTTCAGGGGAGGTGCGCCTAAGGTAGTGACACCCGACCCGCTCGGCACTGTTCGGGTGGTTGTCCGGGTCTTGGACATTACATTTTCTACTTTTCCCCAACGACATACATCCTGTGCATCTCTCTCCAAAGGCTTTCCCACAGACACCTGGGCTAAGCTCCACAATCTGGACCACGTGCACCACATAGTCTTGCCCGCAAACACCTCGGCGAAGCACCACACCATACTCACAACCAAAAGTAACCAGGTAGTTTCTGGGAGCCACCACAGCTCGCATAACATGTATCATACGTCGGGTATTATACCTCAAGCTATTACAGCCCATACACTGAGTAAGGATTCTCAAGCCATCACTGCTTATACATGTTACACCTGTAGTAGTGTTTAGGATACTATATCCAGAATATATGTGTGTGAATAACCACAAGCCATTAGATCCCTCTACACACATATATGGGGAAAACTAACCGATGTGACTAATGGAACTAGTATCTACCAAGAGAAGAGATCAGGGTCAAAGGGGGTAGTCATCCATTCATCCTCCCACCGGAATGTTGGGGAAAACACCCCTAGGGCTCAGAATCCCCAAGGTGTCAGTTGCCTTTACTGACAGGGTGGAGTAGCGTATAGAAACACAAAAAGTACATAATATATTATAACTCACAACCACACTATGGGCATAACCTAGTCTTAGACACAACTGGAGGTAATGTCTCTCAGACTCCGGGCTGCCACTTCTAAGACTAGGTATCCTATAAGCACACAACAATTTAAAGGGCTTTATTAGATTACTTCCTTCCCCTTTTATCAATTCCACTGTATGTTAATTAATTTTTTACACATTAATTAACCATGAACAAAACCACATTAAATTCATCAAAATCACATACAAAATCCACTGTCCCTTTAAAAGTTCCCAACCTTATTGTTATGTTTCAGCGAACACCATCCCTATGGGTTAACATAAACTATTCAAACATTCATTAAAGAATTACTTTCCCATATTCCCAGGAATTCTAGAAAATAATCGTCTGCTACTAAACACAAGGGGCTCAACACGGTGAATATATGTACTACCCGTAAAGTTTGTGCAGCCTATAGTAAGAGCGTAGACCCATTATCCCTAGAGTGGCTAAACACAGAAAGCACGTGGCATACCCTGCGTGTTTTCGCCCATTTCAAAAGAAGGGTAAGCAAGACCATCTGACTTGAGCAGTGGGGAAAAGAAAAGTAGATAAACAACCAAAGAATCCACAAGGATCCAACAACCACATCCATACCATTCCATCATCCCTGGTGTCCTCCCTGACATCCACATGCATAAACGGATTCATCTCTCCACTCCAGGCATCATCCGCTGCCACAACCACAAGGCCTCAATGCCCCCACATATCACAACACCCCTCTAGGGTCACATTACAGTACAAGCCATAGGAAAAACAAACATCAAATCAAATTGAGCTATTGTCCCTTTTTACAAGGCATCTAGCCTTCAAACAACAAGTACCAATAGATTTCAGGTTTACCAACCAACTGAATTAAACACGTACATCGACATCAATTTTATTAACATCAAATGGGAACAACAACCACAACAAAAACAACCATATTTTTTTACATGAATATTTCTCTTTAGCCAATTAATTATCAATTAATTCCAGATTTACATTATTTATCAATTTCATCAAGAACAACATTCTAACAAGCAAGGCATAAATATCACACTATCTATAAAATCAAGAGGCAAACCATTATCATAGTACAAATCAAAAACATGCGATCAAAACAATTCTTTTAATCCAGATCAAGTATTTAATTAGGTCAATTCCATTGTGATCCAAAGGCCAAACCATGATAACTCTATGATTGAACATAAACAATTAGAGAAACCATGAATCCCCTACCTCAACAGTTTTGACGGAAACTACAATGGTCGAAGAACGCCCAAGAAGACCGGGTCGATTCACCAAGGATCCTACCTAGATCTCTTATCCTTACACAACCAAGACCAAATCTCATCATAATAGACATCCACACACTTAGATCTACCCATAACAGGCGTATATCTAAGATCTCGAGAGAAGAGGAAGAGTAGATCTAGGTAGATCTAGGAAACCAAACAAAAAGATCACATACCTCGAGAAACCGGCTTCGATTCCTGAAGGTAAGCCTCTGGATCACCTCCAGAATTCTTGGGAGAGGTTCTTCTACCTCCAAGGAAGGTTAATCCCGAGTTATGTCCACCTAAGGGCTTAAACGAACCATTTAAATACAAAAGAATTCAGATCCACAATTTTAGGATATAACTTTAAGTGCCAGCATGGTTAGCCCGCACGGTTTAACAAAACATGCGCTAACCGTACATTAGCTTATTCCTCACCAAACACACCTCACATGGTTAGTCTACATGGTTCGACAAACCGTGCGCCAACCGTGCATTAGCCACTGCCTCCAACACCAACCTTGCACGGTTTGGCCACATGGTTTAGGCAAACCGTGCGCCAACCGTGTGAAGGCCATAACCCTTTAAATTTCCTTAAAAGTCCACCAAAACTCACACCAAGACACCTTAACCTTCCAGAACACCTCTAACACCACATTTTCACAAAGGAATGGACTAGAGAGGTTCGAGCCATTACATTTTTATAACTTATTTCATGAGTGATTTTAGATCTTGATGTGAGAGAATATTCTAAAATATATATTTTCATTCCATGTGAATTAATATAATTTTCTTAATATAGTGTTAATAAATTTTATAATCTAATATGATTAAAAATAATAAATATATGTGATGAGAAATATGTGTGAAAACATTGATATAATAGAAAAAATTATTTTTTTGAATAATTTTTTGTATTAATGAAGTTTTTAGGTACACTACCTATTGATATTAATGATCATTTAATAATTGTGGTTTTATGATAGTGTGAGAAATAAATTCTAAGATTTGAATGTATATAATTTTTATATACTTATGTTGAAAATTATTTGGCATTGAAAAATGGAAATTTTGTGATGTTTTGAAAATTCATTTTTTAGAATAAAATGATGTATTATTGTTTATCTATATTTATTATGATTTTATTTATGATGTATTTATATGTGAAATATAATTCTCTAATATTGTTATTGTGATGTCACAAGGTAGATAATTCTTGATTATTAATTTTATATTTTTTATAAAATAAATTGGTTAAGATTTATATGTTATCATAGGATGTTAAAGATTTATTTTTTTGGTTTATGAGTGGTGATGATGATATAAAACGTGTTAAGATGAGATGATTGATAATATTATTGAATAAATATTATTTTTTTATGATTTATTAATTTTTTTGTTATCATAGTATAATATTTAATGTTTCTATATGATTAATGAGTTATTGGATGTGGAACAGGGAGAGGAAATGTATAATTTTTTATGTTGTTGTTTTCATGCCATTATATAGTTATTTTTTTGTAGTTATTTCATTCACTTATACAGGTTTTGTGGTTATTATGACAATGATGGATTATTATTTTCATTTTATCCTCTCCATTAGAGGTAATTTGATGATGTGACCTGGTTGATGTGATATGGATGATGTTATATTTTTAGTTTGATATGGATGATGGGTTGTGACGATAAAAATGGATGGGGTTGGATGGTATGGATATTTAATGATATATTCAAGTTGTTTGAATTATTTTAGTTTTTTCTCTAGATTAGTTTTTTATAGAAAATATGGGTTATATATAATTTTTTTATAAAATCATTATTATGCTTGTTTAGTTAACATGTGAGAGGTTATAGTAGGAACCAAGTGAATATATTTTTATACTCAACATATTAATATTATTAATTAATTTCTAAATATATAAGATCATGTTAGTTAATGTTCATAGAATCCTTGTCTCATGCGTATAGTGATCTAGTTAGGGATGGATTGGCATAACATGTTCCTTTCAAGTCGGCTAGAGTTAAAAATTGGTTTTTATATATTATATTGAGTAACATTTATGAGATATTATATGTGAGAACGCATGAATGTATTTATTCATCTTATTGGATGTTTTTTAATAAAATAAAAATAATTTTATTGATATATATGGTTTTTTATTTTGGTGATAATTAATAAAATTGGTAATACTTATAATAATATTGGAATTCATACCTTTCATTTTAGTCACCACTATATGTTCTATTGTATGTGCTATTTGGGGGTCAAACTCGACTCCAATATCATCCCATAAAGGATTTTAGTATAGTTGGGTTAGGATAAAATGGTATAAGACCATGGTGCTGGTTGGAGTTTAATGTATACAATAATTTTTATTGTATTTGTGGTAAGGCTATAACATTACTTGAACAAATTTTATTGTATTGGCCAAGGAACATGGGAAATAACATAAAGGGCCCTTGTGATTATATGAAAAGAATATAATAGACTATATAATTAATTGTGAAATGGTACACTATATATAGGGTTGTTATATTAGTGTGGGTACATGTATCATATAACACATCTCATTACGAACAAGTGTTTCTTGTATTTAATTGATTATATATGACTAAGTTTAATATATTTCTAATAGAAAGCCCCAAATTACCCTTCGTCTAAAATATATTCATTACCATTAGTTATGTATAAATCCCCAATAGATATGTTTTAGAGGGTAGTCTTGGAGGTTACTTAAGTATATAGAGTTACCTTTAAGGAGTTAAAATACCATAACTTTACATTGTTTAATGTAAGTATTTATGAAAAGGAGACTATGTTATTATTCAAGGATGTGAAAATAACATTCTTTCTTAAATAATAAATTTAGTATCATTATATTCATTTAGTAGTGATTTATTATTTAGGAGAATCATGTCAATGTTATAAATTAGTCTTCGAAGATTGTGATGTTACCATAATTAGGTGGAGTGATCTTTAACAATTTTTTAGAGGGGTTATTATATGCCACTTTTTTGTTTTAGTATTGACATGATATGTTTTATATATAGTATAATAATTAAAAATAATTTTTTTATGAAATTGATTTTATGTATTTTTTCTATTATTCCATGGATATCTTATCTAAAAAGGAATAAAATTGTATTTATTTTCTATATAGACTATGACCATATATTAAAACATATATCACAATGGTGATAAAAAGTTTGAATTTATTAAGAAGGATTTATCAAGTAATTGTGTTATTTTATAATATGGATAACAAATCATAGTGTACTGTGGATATTAGAGAAGGTTCATTCATTTCTCAAGATACTTGATTTCTCAATATAAAGGACCACCATATTCATGATTCTAGTGATCTAATATTTCAAATTTATTAAGAAGGGGTAAGGATACAATATTTTATTTTTATATATAGAGTATACTATCTATTAACATACCCATATTATGAAGTTATTTAGTGTGAATAAGATCATTGTGCAATACTATATGAACTACCGTATTAACCATAATATCCACCAGAATCCTTATATCATAGTAAAATTAATGGTCTCATTGACCAACTAACTTGGTGGTTATAGTATAGTCCATTCCATGAATTTTATAGATCATTAGGGACTGTTGATTGATTAGAGGAAAGGTGTATTCATAAATACTAAAACATTGAGGGGTAGATGTTACTGAAAAACATCATGTAGTGGGAGTTTATGAGGTAAAAGGATTCAAGGTAGTATATTGTATGATACATATCTTTTCATCCCTTATATATATATATATATATTATTTGACATTGGTGATTCACATTAATTTATCACACACACCCTAGTTAAAGGGTTTGGGATTCTATACTATGTCTTCATAAACCTATTGAATTATTTACTCTTGTAGGTGGGGGTTGATTTATATTAGTAAAAGTTTTTCATGGATCATAGATTCTGATGGGTATAGATCAAATAAAAGGTGATATAATATTTTTTATTTTTAAAATCATAATATGTCATACATGAAATGAATTAGTTTTATTTTATAATATCATTTACCAAATGTTGTCATAGAAGGGTGTCCTTTTACAATCATAAAAGGGAATAATGTAGTCTTAATTAGATATATAAATTGATGGAATGGGGAATGAAATATTTAATCCCAAAATAAACACATATCGAATAGAATGTTTCAGGATTTTTGCACCTAATGATGAAGTAAAAGAGTTTCCCAGGGTATTACAGGGTTTCATTGATGTATTTGTTGATAAGATTCCCTATTTAACTATGAGGAGAGATATTTAGTTATTAGAGATATAAATCTATGAGTGTGTTCTATATAGATGTCCATTTATCAAATCTACATTTTATGAATCATGGTTTTACAATTTTAGACCAATGATGTTACAGAGGGAAGTTTTATTTTAATGGGCATATCATTATGGGATTTCTTGGTATTGTTCACTTAAAAAGGTAGTGGTGTTTTCAGTCTTTGTTTCTATCAACACTGGTTAAATAATGTTACAGTGAATAATCACAATCACCAATTGAGAATTGGTGATTCATTAAATGAATTTAATCAAGATATTTCGTTCTATGAGAAAAGCTTGTGATCAGGATATAGTTATTTTAGATTAAATATATTATATGAGATCTATTTCACCATTACTATGGCCAAAATGGGTGCCATATATCTCAATCAGGCCTCATCATAAACCATATGCTACTGACTAGTGGATAGGGTCTATGTATAGATTGGGGAGACCACACTCACTTTATTATATATAACTATAAATAAAAATATAAGTAATATGATAACTGAAATCAATAAATTAAACTAGATAAAATCAAAAATATATATAGTAAATAAATAAGTAAAAACTCATATTCTATAACAGAATGAGTAGTAGTAAATTCAAACAATTTCACATCATAAAGGGTGTTCCATCCATGAACATGCAACAAAGTTAAGCATTCTATATAAAAACTGGTTTAATAGTCTATTCCCTATCTTATTTATTTAGTCCATCTACACTCTAATTTCTCAAATACAAAAATTTGTTCATTAGACCTACCTATTCTGGTAAACAGGAAGTCTGATCGAGTACCATTGGTCCCGGTCAATGTGTGAGTAAGAATCAATAGTAAACCACTAATAGTTAAACTAATATATTCAGTATAATCATGTGTAAGTACAATGTGATATTATAATAAATAAAATTAAGCATACCTAGAAATAATTTTTGGTATGACACACCCCTGGGTGATCCTTTGTCACTTTTGTGGAAAATACCTACATTATAAAATTTTGGGGTGATTGTGAATGTATAAATAATAGATAAGTAGGAACCATGACCAAAGTCATCATCAATGGGAATAACATCTCTTTATCATATCATGAACAATTCATTTTAAATATATAACAAAAACCTAACTAGATAGTGGTCATAATGTACCTGAAATATCACAAGCATTATTACATGGGTAGTTTTTCCTTATAATAAATATAGAATGGTGTGAATGGTATCCCTATAAATCATATAAATGTCATAATCACATCTAAAATACATCATCTATAGAGGTATTAACATCCCTAGCCATATGAATAATCACAAGGGGGAATGCCTAGTCTTATTCCATATCATAAGACAAGGAATCATGTCCCACAATAGTTAATATCATACAAGCATCTCAAACCCGTTTGTAGAAGCATCAAATCATGTGTAGGAAGTATCACTACTAAGGTAAATGACAACTAAATAGTTATTTCATCCTATGAATCTTCTCCTCTTCCTTGGAATTATCAAATTATTTTTATTACATCCCAAATAATTATATAGGAAACATGTCCAATGACCTTGGAATCATCAGTTTAATTGGACATTCCATCCTATTAACATTATCATCATGGAAAATTGGTAATTACATTCCATGGGATTTTAGGCATCACAGCCTACTATAAAGGGTGTAATATCATAGATCATGAGATACCCAAATAATAGGAATATCATTCAAGGAAAAAAACAACTTGTATTTAGGAATTATATCCCATGTCCTAGGATATAGTATGAGTGGAAGGTTATCATGCATTATAAGAATCCACCTATATATGAATCACTTCTCTTTCCATAAGAGTATATAAAAGAGAGATTAATATCCCAATTTTATGGTAAAGGAAAAATATCTTTGGAAAACATCCCAACTTGAGTGTTATGAGGTGAATGGTAGTCTTTTCATGAACATGTTGAGCATCAATACTTTAGGATTTCATCCCCCACTATAGGCACCATCATTAGATGTTGGTATGTTTTACCATTCTATAAACATAATAGAGTAAATGGTAAGGTCCTAACATAGTCAAATAACATATAAAAAATGGACATATCTTCCACCACATATCAAAACAACACAACATAGTATAGTACCCTATATCATAATAAAAACATATAATTACTAGATAAATATATTAAGAAAATAAAAAGACCCAAGGAACAATTTTTTCATAATATAAAACATTTATTTCAATTCTAATATTGTTTAACCCTCACACACCTAGCCTATACCCATATCTAAAAGTGAGGTATAACCTAACCGATTACCAAAAATCACAAGGGGTTGAATGCTTATCCCGTATATTAATCATATAAATTAAAAAGGATAATAATATATCTATAAAGATACATTTGGTTCATGAACTAAAATGAAAATAATTAAATCACACTTCTCTTAATCAAAGGATGCTAACAAAAACCGTTTATAGTCTTATAAATCATGGTTTACCCATGAAACATCCTTCTTGGTCCCAAATGGCACAATTAATAATGATTTAATTTTTCATATATTACTATGAATGGTGATGAAATCACCCTATATCACATTGAAGGAAAAAAATTGTATATAAAATAAATACACTCTCTTAATTTGTAAAATAAAAAATCATAGTTAAAGGATCACACTAGCCTATTTTAATTATGCACCTATCCTAAATCTAGATAGGACATAAGGCACATAATAAAGGTTATATGTATCCAAAAATAACACCATGGAATCCCCATAAGTGGCCCCAAGTATGAGATTCAACACACTGAAAATTATGTCAATGACTATTGGTGGTTAATGCATCAAGGCATGGGTTTAAGAGGTTTTATCATGAGTTTATAAGTCATCACTTCTATCATATATAAAAATGAGAGAAAAATTTATTTAATTTAAGGTCATTTTACCATGGTTAAAATATTTTATATCAAATTACACATAAAATAATGCATAAGTATTGGGAATAGTAACCACGTAACTCAAAATGTATTTAAGCCTTTAAGAAAATCTCTCCAATCATCATAAAATCTCATCCAAGTATGATCAAGATCCCCCAACCATTATTAAAACACATGAGACATTACATATAAAAAAATAAATTTCACATAATTTTACTTTTTTATAATTAATTTAGTAAACTAATTAATTCAATAAAAATCAATTACTAACTTACTGAATGACATATTGATGTTAGAACCTTAATAAACGAGGTAAATATCAATCAAAGAACACCCTCAAAATCACCACTATCAAAATTATTAACAATTGGACATGATTTATTGATTAATTAAGTCCCAATTTGATGGAATACAAAAAAATTATGAGGGTAATAAATTCCAAATAATGTAATAGTGAGATAACTTGTTTAATCACCTTCATTGAGCCTCCTCTATCCAAAACAAAATAATAACCGTCATAACATCCTAATTTTACCATACTTTGGTGGGATTGGAACTGAAATCCCTAAACAAGGTATATATAATTGGGGGATAGGAAGGGAATAGGAGAGGATAGGTTAAGGGAGAGGAATCCTACAAACATAGGCACATCAAACTCCTATGGATCATCTTGGGTGAAGAAGGAAAAAGGATGAGGAAGAGAGAGAGGGGGATTCTCCATCTCCTCTATATTAAACTGCCCAAATTGAGGATCCCTAATCAGGATCCAAATTAAAAAGGGGATTTTTTTTTTAATTTTAACACTTTTGAAAAAACTACCCAGGTGTCCATTGAAATTTTTATTGAACCACTAGACTTTGGATGATACTTATTTGATCTTAGTGTCATACCATTGGGTTTTAGGGAAACAAATAAATGGTGTACCTCTACCTTTTAGTACAATGGAACTCTGATGAGCTTTCATTAGACATCTAATATAGGGCTGAGTTCCTCTGTCCCCCCACTAGATTTATGAGTGTGTGGAATGTGTCCATTGGACACTTTCTCCCAAGAACTCATCTCAAAATCATCCGTTTATTCATTTAAAACGTGTCCAAAAATGGAAACACCCAATTTAATTTAAAAAAAATTAAATAAATATTAATTCCACTTCACCAGATCCTTAATTCTCTTTTCCTTCCACAATAATAACAAATACAGGGCATTATAACCCCCCATAACACTTCTCATCCCCAATAATTCTTTATGTGCATATCTCATGAAATAAATCTATCCCCAACGCATGATAAAAATCTATGTATATATTTCTCATTGTCTATGATGATATTGGTACCAATCCCAAATGAGTAAAACTAAACTATACCCTATATGCCTCATGATATGGAATATAATAAAGTATTTTCATCCCTAGAATGAAATGTAAAAATACATATTAAATTCATATCTATATATCATGTATACAATCCACTCATTGGTACCACATACCCCTAACTTACTAAAAAATGAGATGGAATGAGTATTACAATTCCATCTAATTCTATAAACTCCACTATGATTTCCACTCCCAATAGTATTCATGTATTTCTAAATCCTTGATGTCATTAAACTATAGTTAACATCAGTAGTCTAAAATAGACCACTACCTACATGAAACTACACCAAATCTACAAAAAATCAATGAATATCTAACCCAAAATCTCAATCACATAAATTGAACAAAAATATACTATTTCCTATTATAGTTTATGTCATACTTTCATGTATTGATATCCCGAAACCTAAGACCCAAACCCGTTAAATTCCTGAATATCAATTTTTAAGTCACCAAATGAACTAACATGGTCAATAATAAAGATCTAGTACAGAATTTCAGCACTCTACCATCAAAAGGTATAGATATAAATATGGAGTTCTTGTATCAAAGAACCAACATATTAACCCTACTACTGTCATTTTAATTATATCATCTATAAAATAACTATCATTCACCACACACTACTCAAATACGAGTTAGAAAATAAACATTCTTAATGGTGGATCCCCTTCAAATAATGTTCACCTATTTAACTATATGAATCAATGTCCTTATATCATGTAATAAATAAAACACTAATATTCATCTGTCCCAGCTGATTACATACAGAATGACCCACCTAAGATCCTGTATCTTTGGAATATGATAACAACGAGATCCAAAAAACTACTATATATAATAATTCACAATCCTCTAGTATATATTTAGTCTCGATGAATAATTTAAAAACCATAGAACACTCTTCCTTCAATGTAGATTCCATTTTGTAACCTACCATAGACTCTATATGGCATTGTAAGAAGTCTCCGAATTACCACAGGTTCCAAAATTCTATAGATAATTTAAGAACCACCCATGGAATCACTAATCAATAAAATCCAATAAAATCTTTCACATATTTATAATTACATTGGTCAACACCATGGTTCCAACATCACACATTAGAATATACGTTTTTTCCCCTGTGTTCATCAATAACATGACAATGCTAGGGGTTAATAACCTTTTATAGAACAAGGTGTGTCACACCTTTCCTTCTTTATCTTATACCCAATCATATCCCAAGGGTGGTATTATATAAACCATCATCATTTCTCAACCTATATCCAAGTGTCCCAGATGGCTTGGGATTCCTAGACTAGAGTATAAAAACCAATTACATTGAAATCCATATCCCCCTCACAGGTATCATGGTCGTAAACATAAGTCCCTATCTTCCTAACCACATACCAGGGAGGTGATAAAAAAAGAAACACTAACCCATGAAAATTTCATCATGACATAAAAATATAATTTGGGAAACCTACACACATCCATACACTATCTCTCTCACTCTCTCATCTGAATAGTTTCTAAAATAAAACCATTGGAATATCCCACATTCCATAAACGAAAAATCATTCCTACACCAACAATATATTTTCCTATTAATTATTCATAGCAGGTTATCTCAGTTTAAGAAATGAATTTGAAAATCTCTTAAGAGTTTACACTATGATATATAAATTTTTCATGTAAAACATAATGGTTTTTTGGAAAATAACATATCTTAAAGGAAAAAAATATATGTATGATTAAGATTACACAAAAATGAGACTAATGAAATACATCACATGATAATTCATATATCCCAGCGCATACAAACCATATATCTTGAAGAGTATGTTAAAATGAGGAAAAGTAATGATCACATGTGATGTGTAAGATATTTTTGAGCATAAGGACTATATTTATAGAAAATGGAATATATTTTACTATGTGAGTACTGAAATGAAGTAAATGCTATGTCTTACACTAAAACATAAGATAAATCATTTTTATTAAAATTAACTTATTATATAGAAGAATTTTTTTCCATATGTAATATGTTTTATTGGTAATTAAGATATTTTATAAAGAATTATAGATAAATGAAAAAATTCACCATGATATGTAATATATATATATATATATATATTTTATTATGTGATATGTAATATATTTTGGAATATGTATGATTTTGGTGATAATGTGAAATATATTTTACTTTTCCGAATATTGAATATTATGATGTTAAAGCTATTACATCATTGAATAAACATCATAGTGGGAGATCATTATACATGAATCTAGAGGATAAGGATTACACCTTGATGATTATAATAATGCAGGAATTAATCACACCAATAGAAAAGAAGATGAGCCTTTCATTATGAATAATTTGATCATGTTTCAATGAGAGATGTTATTAGAGAATAAGTTTGAGGAACAATGGTTGAACATATTATATTATATGATTTCAAACTTTTATAACCTAGTTATATCGAAAATACAGATGAAGAATCAATATAAGTTGATGAGAAGTTAAAGAAAATTACTCGTCAAAATATAAAAACTGATATTCAAACTTTAATAGTTAATATTAATTTCATTAATTTAAGATAAAATTTAATAGGATCCTTTCAGGAACTATGGATAATAGAGAGAGGGAGTGGAAGAGGATATAGAGGAAGGATAATGTGAAGAGAGGTTTACATATATTGAAGAATAATAAGAGTAAAGATTATTTTTGTGTGATCATCACAAATGCGATGTGTGTTGAGGATGACAGATGTATACACCTATTTTATATTATGAATGAGTGTGTGAGAATTATACTTTTTTGTAGATAAATATTCATAGGATATGGATAATTATTATGTAATTATAAATCAAGACAATAATGTAACATTTTATGGATTTTTTTGGAGACATCATTATTGAAATTCTTGTATTATTAGTTCAAGGGTAAATCATTGTTATTATATATGAAATGCTGATTCTGGTGGATTGTATGATCTTGGGTACTACTATGTCAATATAAAGAGTATTAGAACATTTTCAGTAGTTAGCCTTGTAAATTGGGTATTCCTTTTTTGTTTTTTTTCTTCGATGCATGAGAGTTCGATAATGATATTTTTTAATTCAACAGGTTACATATGATTATTTAACAAGGAATCATAGAAGGGAAAAAAATATTGTTAATGATTTCACCCCTAATGAACTAACATGATGCCTAGGGATATGTAATAGGGGAAAAATTAATAATTTAACCCTTTAAAATTTTACCTGGAATCCACCAAATGTCAAGTACAACTAAAAAACCATTCATGAGACCATAAAGATCTTGGTGGCATATTAGTGAGTGTTTTTTAGGATTAAATTTTACTTATGCTTCCCATTGGGGTTCCACTAACCTCCACCAATCTTATATTGGGGTGTCCAATTTTCACTCTCTCATGAAGAAAAACCTACTAGAATATATTTGGGTTTTGGTGGAATGATATACTAACCATAAATCCTAGTTTACCCTAAAAAAACTAAAAAACCAATTTTAGGATTTTCTCTTTCTTGATAACCCATTAAAAAAATCATTCAAAAAAGTTATAATGTGTCTAAAAATTCTAGTTCACAATAGAATTCCCAAAAATTCATACAATACCTAATTACAATTTATCAGAACCTAACATTTCATTACATTCTCCAACATAAACATGTGTAGGTAATTACAATAAAATATCGGAATATTTAGAAGTCCCAATTCATTGTTTCCATAGTTATTTTGTGTTTTTAATTATATTCATTAATATAAAAAATGAATCAAATGCATTCTTATGATTTTTGAATAGGTTTTTTCAAACTACTATTGATTATTTTATAATAGTTTTAATTAATAACCTCCTAGTTTACTCTAGATCAAAAGAATATAATGTTGAAAATATAAGGATAGTTTTGGGAATTATTCACAAAAATTATCTAAAATTAATGATAAAGAAATATATTTTTTGCACATAAGAATGTAATTTATTTGGGAATATTATGATTCAGTGCATGGTAGGTATGAACCCTTCTATGATTGAAGCATTTATTTCCTAATAAATTCTAAATAATGTTCCAAAGGTATATCATTTTCCCTATTTATCAGGTTATTGTCATAGGATTATATCATAATTTTCTCAAATTTTTATTCTCCTATTAGCTTGGACCAAGAACAATTATTCTTCTATTTTGATCCCATAGTGTCAACCCTTTTAATGGTTAAGGTATAATTTAAATAATACTACCATTGTTCATTTATAGGAATACTGAAATATGTTTGGGTAATATTATGATTTTTGTATAAAAAACTAGGGTAAGTAATTATAAAGAAGTAATATTTCATATATTATGTGTCGAGACAGTTATAGGCCCATGACTGAAACTACATTACACATTATCTTGAAATTCTGGTAGTGGTGTTTTCTAAAACAAATATTGTATTGATTGAATCTGATCCATTGAATGAATTTGGGACAAATAATAGATAACTATATTGTACATCAGTCCAAAATCTCATGGATTGACCATCACATTTTGGTCAATTGAGTTTCTAAAGGGGACTGTATCAATATAGACCTTTCTGGTATAGTTCTTATGGAATAATAGACTACTATGTAGATTTAGATATTGTATCACCTTGATTTACCATTTCATAATAATACTTTATAAGATTATTTTTATCTAGGTTTTGAGACTCTATGTGTATTCTGTATAATTTTAATAAATAAAATAGTGACATAATTTTTTATCTACGTGGTGTAGGTATTCATCAAACACATTATAAATCTATGTATTGAGGTTTCTATTTTTCTTCTTCGTATTTATTTTTTTCTCTCATTTTCTATTATTTCTTAAATCATTTATTATTATTTATCATATATTTTTTTTGTAACAATTGATATAATTGATTTAGTTTGGAAGATCAAGGATTAATTTCTAAAATTGAATAATGACTATAGATGAAGACATGTTTAATATCTTTCACTTTAACAGATTTGATATTTTTTACCACATTATTAAGTTAAAGTGTTTTATTTATAAAAACGTTCCACTAGTTTCTTCTAGGTTTAAAACTAAAAAATATGCACAAAACATAGTATATCATACTTTATTGAAATATTTTGTGAAATTTTTATGTTATGTTGGAAATTAATACGATGTTCAACATCAAAGTAAATACTATACTGGTAGTGTTGATGAAATTTCTCAAACAATAGGTATGAGAATCCATAAAAATTGAAAAAAGTACACTCGATACAATCATTACTTAATATAAAGATGATTGAAGAGGAAAATGTTGACTAGTTTCATAAAAAAATTCAATATAATCACAAGTAAGTTGAAATAAGTGGGAATTACAAAAGATTATTATGTATGTGCACCAGGTTTTTTTTATCTTCATTAAATTATAGTTTTGAAGATAATATACTATTTATGAGAAATTATTTTTGGAATAAACAATTTGTGCCAAATGATGGGAACAATTTATTCCTTAATGAGAATATTTGATGAATAGAGTGGATCAAATTATTTGTTTCTTCTCTCCACATAGAAGGAAGAGGTAGATTTATATAGAAGAATAATCATATAGGAAGATATATATCAAGAAATTGGATTTGAGATAAGGAAAAATGGTTTGGTATTATAATATTGAGTAATGGGAATAATGGAAATGTAAATAAGGAGTTCTAGGATAAATGGAAATAACTTGAAAAAAAATCAACATACACAATAACTAAAGAAACTAATAATGATTTTGATTATGTATGGATATCCAAACTAAGTCTTGTATTCTAGATTTAGTAGAATCATTCTATTTTATATCATAAAGAATTTATTTAATAATTGTGTTTTTGAATATATTAAAAAGGTTTTAATTATTTAGTATAAAACCTTATAGAATATAGAAAAATTAAATGTAATGATTATATCCAATAGTGAATGTTTTATCAATTTGAAGAGTGTGACATATTCATAGGTTGATAATGAATATTATTTCAATCATGAAAAGTGATAATTTCGGATTTAGATTCATGTTCACTAGTGGTGCATGAAAAATTATTTAGGGATCTGTTTTCATAGCTGGTACAATGGATAATGTAACCCTATACAACATGATATAAAAATTCACAGATATGGTTGCAATAAAAAATTGTGTCTTGTATTAAAAATTATGTCATTTTATATTATACCAAATGAGTGAGAATGGGATGATGGTATTTCCAAAAAATGAATGTAATTAAATATTATGTTAGTGTATGTTTGTATCTATGAATATTTTATATTTAGAAAGAAGAATAAGGTTTATTTTATAAAAGGACATAGAATACCAAAGGGTACAAAGATACAAATGTTTCAAAATATTTTCTAGGGACCTAAACTAGTAGATTAACTCAAAGGGTAACTATATTATGTGAAATTTATTATAGAATAAATAATAAAGGAAAAATTTTATTCTTTAAAAATAATATTTGATTTATATACCGTGTTTCATAAGTTAAAGACTTTGGTTGAGAATGGGTCATGAAAAATTTTCAAGAACTTGATATCTAACAATGTAGGTGAGTATAATAATGCATAGTTTAATGAATTGTGTTCATATAATGGAATTTGGTGGTAGAAGAATATTCTAGGTACAATACAACTAAATGGTCTCGATGATAAGATTAATAAGACATTGGATGAACATGGAGGGAGTATGAGGTCTCACATAAGGTAACCTAATAGTTTTTAGGTGGAGAAAGTGTATATGTTAGCACATAATACCAATAGAATTCCATAACTTCTAATAAGAGAATAACATAATGTAGAGTTATGTTCAAGAAATGAGGTAAGACTCTCTGCCTTATAAGCCTTTGGTCATTTAACATATGTTTACATAGATTCATATGTATGGTAAAAATTTGATGCATAATAGAGGGAATCGTTCTTTATTGGATATAATGTAATAGATTTTGGATATCTATTCTAGTATGATAAGAACAAGAAAATAATTAAATGTAATAATATCATATTTAATGATGAAGTAATATAAAACGATTATCATGTAGTTGAAATTGAATATGGGAATGAAGAATCATGATGATGAGAGGAAGTTGAGATTCAAAGTTCATATGAACATGTGAATCTTGAAAAAGTGGAGCCTACTCCTCATATAGAGTCACAAAGATCAACTAGTGTGAGAAGACCTATATAGAGGTATTCATCATCCTTACACTAATTTTTATTGATTAGTGACATAGATCTAGAATCCTTTTAAGAGTTAATACAGCTGATGGAGTTGAATAATTGGGAGTTGTTTATAAATGAGGAGATTTATTTTTTAAATTATTATAATACT
The DNA here is from genome assembly GCA_963277665.1 of Viscum album. NCBI lineage: Eukaryota > Viridiplantae > Streptophyta > Magnoliopsida > Santalales > Viscaceae > Viscum > Viscum album. Next base: position 1,369,275,973 of record OY728143.1, read on the forward strand.
TGTTAGTTGGTTTCATTTCCTCAAGTAAATAAATAATTGTAGAAAAATTTATTATAATAGGAAAATTATGATCAAGATGACAAGAGGAGATTGAAGGAATTATTTTTGGTTAATAGATTTCTAATGTTTGAAGGTTTGTATTTCAGTAAATGTTTATCACCTATAGTAATGATTATCACCGTTCAAATAGTTTATAGTATTATTGAATCAATGGATTTTTATCTTGAGAATATTGATTTGATGATTAAATTACTTCATAAACAATTAGAAGAAGAAATTTAGATGGACAATCCAAAAGGATTTCTTATTTCCAAAAAGATTGACTTGGTGTGAAAACATTAAAACGTTTATAATGAATGAAACTATCACCCATGTAGTGAAATAATAAATTTAAGGAATTTAACAGTGAAAATGAATAAAAATAACGTTTTATGAAAAAATTTTCTATTTTATTTCCTTTGGTAGTGAATAAAATATGTTTCATATGTATACAAATGACATACTCATTTTTGGATCATGCTTAAAAATGATTGATGGTACAAAAATGATTCTTGATGAGATGTTTGAGATGAATGGTTTTATATAAGAAAGTATGATTCTAGAAATAAAGATCAAGATAAATTATATAGAAATAACATTGATTTTGTCATAGGATAACTACATCATAATTTTCATGATGATGTTTATGATTTTGGAACCAAAGAAAAATTCTTTTTTCATTAGAAATTGATTATAAGTTATCTAAAAATCTAGTATAAAAAATTATGAAGTGGGTGTGTACAAGGAGAAGGATCCAAAGGTGACCCAAATATTACATACATAAATTGTACATAATTTTAGATGAATATTAAATACATAAAAAAATTATAAAAACCCTACAATTGTAAAGGTTTAGTGTATTTATTGTGTAGAAACATAAACGGCTTATTTCCAGAAGGATTTTTAAGTTCATCTAGAAAGTTCTCATATAACACAATTTTTATAGCTAGGAAATTAAAATAATTCTTCACATAATGGGGAAAGTAAACATAATAAAGGGTGAGATCAGATACCCAATAAGGTTAAACATTGTATATATCAATCAATGATCATAAGCGAGCATACTCATAAGGATATAAGAACGTCATTATAATATTAAGAAGTCAGAAAAAATTATCCAAAGATCTCTAATCATGAATCATTAAATAATGTTTTATCAAAATAAATGTCAATATTAATAAGATTGTGGAGTCATCAATTATCAATCATCATATATGAGAATATATCATATGAATAAGATGTAAGTTCACTTTTTTTTAAATGTGATGACATGAATTAGTTTCCCAATTCATGCCCTCGAGGGAATTTATTAAAACAAAAAGAGTTGCGGTACAAACACGAGGTGTAAATGGTTTACACCAGAAGGAAACAATATGGGGTACATAATTTAAAAACTCAAACATACCAAAAGAAAACTTTGAGGCCAGCATACATGGGATCCTCTTGAAAGCAGGCTTCCTTCATTAGTCATCCAATGCAGGCTTACATCATTGTTATCCATTGCAAGGATTGTGGAGAATCTAAACAGTGAGGAGAGAGGTCTTGCCCTCCAATCCAGGTCATCAAGAACATCCAGGTTGATCAAGCTGAAAGAACTCTCAAGAGTAGATTCAGAATTATAACAAAAATAGGAAAATAAAAACAGGACAAGATACCCATGCCTGGTCCATACCAAAACATGTAACCATCCAGAGTCAAAGCCAGAAGAAGCTCCAAGAGAAGCTTCCAATACACCACTTCAATAGTTAAACTAGGATCAATATATTTAGTATAGAAAGGTTCCATGTTCCTCTCCAATCAAATAAATCATTCACATCCATAATTAATTAACCAGTGAAGGAGAAAGAAACAATTCTTCTTTCCAGTGAAAACATCATCATGGATAGGGACATCAGTTCCAGCCAACATTCCATCCATCTTTAGAAATCATTAGACTTCAAACAGAAATTCAGAATCATCATAAATCATTAAAACAGAACCATCAAACATGTGTTGATTGAGATCATCCAAAAAAGGGTGCCTCAAGGCCAAACTTCATGGAAAAACAACTCCCAGCCCAAGAGAAGCAGTGAAAGACACCAGTCTTAAGCATCAAAATAAGGAAATTAGAGGCATTTCATTACCATGGTATGTCCTTGAAAATAAAATCAGGATTTTGTTTAATGTTTTCCACCAACTTCATGAAAATTCTCTTTTTGATTTGAAGGTATGTATTCACAAAGATTTCTACATTCCTGTATCTTTAAAAAAATATTTCATATTGCTCCTCTATCCAAGATTCCAATTCATCACTGAGATCCTCAGTATAATGATAAGGATCCCTCTCTGTAGGGTCATCATCTTCAATGTTTTTAGAATCGTTTATGTTTCCTTCATCAGGGGGTGTTAGGTGTTCTTCTGCAACCACCGGCTGTGGTGGAAGCACTGTTTGTTCTTTCCGAGAGGCCTTAAGGGATCTAGTGAATCCTCTCAAGGTTAGAGTAATCCTTACGTCTCCGAGTCTTTTTGGCACTCGGTGTACTATAGCCATCCGCATCAATCATTGATTTTTTACCTTTCTTTGCTCTCGATTTTAAATAGGAATCCTCATTCATGTAAGCTTGATCATAATCATCATGTGTGGAAGTACAATAATCTGAGTGGGCATTCCTGTCCTCCTCATTCAAGGTTTGTGAAGCATCTATGACAACAAGTTTCTCAGGAATGCTGAGGGGCCTCTTATCCTCATCAAGAGGCTGAACGTTGTGGGGAGAAGCCACAACTCTAGAAGATTCATGAACAGGGGGCAGAGGGTCAACATCCTTATTACCAGAGTGATCAGCAGGAGAAATATCCCCTCTAACCCCTAAATTGGGGTCATAGGTGCTAGGTGAATCAGTGAAAACACCAGCTTGAGTCTTTTTAAAGTCCTCCTTTGGCATTGAAACTTTTTCCATCCAAAGCGATTTAACCCTAGGAGGAAGGGGAGCTGATTTTTTTTCACAATTGCAATTAGGATGACCAATTCTAGAACATATATTACAAAAATAAGGAATATTCTCAAAAACAACCTCCTGAATATACCCATTGTCACCATTTTAAATCCAAAAGCTAGATGGAAGCTTCTTTGACACATCTACTTCAGTACAAATTCGAGCAGTCGAAGGTTTTGACAAATGCATTGTTGCATAATCCATCCTAATAGGAGTTCCGAATAATCTAGCAATTGCAAATAAAGCATTTCTTTGGAAGATATGAATCAGTAAACCAGAGAATCTAAGCCAAATGGGATAAATTCAGGGTTCAAAGCCAGAGACATAATCTGGAGACCACTTAAACACTTTCATATAAGATCTCCCAAAGGTCCAGGAGCCGTGCATCCAAAATCTATAATAATCCTTATCCAAGGAGAATCAAAACAATACATTCCATGAATTTAGGAATCCAACCGTGAAATCGACATATCCAATTCGTTCTAGAGTTTTGCAAAGAAAAATAAGCAAGGGGCGTTCCTTGTAGAACTGCTCAACAAGGGAAAATTGAAGGTCTGATGTAAGAGAGTTTACCTCAATCTTCGTAAAAGAAATAGTATCGAGTCCCTGGTGTTTGAATGCTTTAAGAGAAAATGAACAATCCTTCATGAGCTCATTGCATGATTTATGACCTGATACCACATCTGCGAAGGACCTTTCATCCTGCTTCCCTTCCAATCTAGGGTTTCCCCCCAGATGACCCTCGAAGTTCGATGCCCCAGCTTTCTCCACCATCAATAATATGTAAGTTCACTTTATAAACATATACATAGAAAATCATTTCCGTAGTCAATTCTCACTACCAAGACTATCATAGTGTATTAGGCTTAATATTCATTCCATTATTTACATAGTCATGGTGCACTCAAAAGACTTCCATAGTGGCTATAGTCCATTACTAACCAGTTCACTCCCAATTCCATTCTTTTTTATCTCATAATATATATATCTTTATCCAATGTATTATAGGGATATACAATTATGGGACCACCCATCACATACTTAAAATCATATGTATTCATGTTCTAAATGATCATAAAACACTCATAATTTCATCATATCACAACTCATGGAAAGGTGTTAGATCCCTATATAAGATAAAACCTTAAGGGGTGGGGGTTAACCATGGTAGAGATGTTTTAAATATAATTATTTCATAATATTGGATATTTTTCTATCATCTTGAGGAACACTTAATTTTCTCTCTATCATTCCTCTCAGGAGAGATGAATGAAGTAAATTCTATGTAGAATTTTTACATAGTTCATCTACACTAGGCTAGTATAAGGGGAATTCATGTCAATGTTTATGGGAAAGAATTCAATTTCTCCCACTAAATTACAATTTGGAGAGATCTCTCTAAACATCCACGTTTACTATCATGGAAAACTGAATAACTCAATAATCTTCTTAAATAAGGAACTCACTCATCCATTTGTTGACTCCTTCCTTATTCAGATGAATATAATGAGAACATAAACCAATGGTAGTATTTTTTATTTATAAATTTTAATGTTTATTCACAATGATAATGATACACATGGATTGAATCCTTCGACAAACATTAACCTTATAGTTCAAATATAAAAAAAATCTTATGAAAATATGATCCTAGGGAAATTCATCTATTTTTATTTATTTCTTGTTCACATTTGAATTCTTAAAATTTTTATTGCAATAAAAATTTTAGTGTTATAAACCACAACAAAATCAGAATTAATCAGAATGATATTCAACTTATAAATCCCCCTCATTTATAATTGTTAGCATATTGAAAATGACTTGGTTATAGCATGGATATATATTCTATGAGATAGTAACAATCATTAAACATATACTAATGTGTGGGTATCATTTTTTAGAACAACCATATATTACTTTAAATCTACCATGGTGTTTTCATAAATTCTATGGTGTGGAGTTGTGCAGTTGAATTGATCCAGTTTTCCTGGAGTAACAACTCCCCATTAGCTCATTCACATGATTTACTTTTAATTTCATGTCACATGACATTGACTGTGGTGCAAAATTGATCAAATAATTAGAGATTATAATTCTATAGGAATGATAAAACAGAATTATTTACTTATTCAAATTAAATATCCTCCATTCCATAATTTAAATTTTTGGTTTGGATGCCTTCACATCGAAAGGGGTTGTGGTGTAGCAGTCTTTACTACGGTGTGGGTACCTAAAAATTAATAAAGGCACTAAAATCCCACATTTGTAACTCTATTTCATTTTCTCTCTAACTATGTTATAAAATCATTTTATACAATAAAATTAAAGGGTATTATTGGATATTATAGAGTGATCCAATGTGTAAAATTCCTCCACTATATGAACCATGGGTTGTGGTGTAGCCTCCAATTTTCTTACCTTCTATTGTTTTTCAAAAAACATAAATCATGTGAACTTCAATGTGATTGGGACCAATTATCACCCACTTTTTTTTTAAATTATTAAAACACACCATATAATTTAGAAAATTGTATCACAAATCAAATAATAATTAATTCTATGCCCATGTGAGAAATTATCAGTGTGAGAAATATTAATTTAATTAATAGTTTTTCATGAACACATTTGAACCATTTACACAACCAAATATATCCCCCTTATTTTTTGATTATATACTCACCTAATTTATTTTACTTCACCCCTATAAAACACAATTGGATGTTTCTACCCCTTTTTAAATGATCCCAAAGATATTATTTCTCTAAAACATTCTGAATATGGGATTATATATCTAGAAAATTAAGGCATGAAATCAAACCTTATGAAAGAAACTATGTGGAATAGGGGTCCATCCCAAAATGAATTAAGTGTATGGATATGGTTTGGTAGTAAGAGACAAATGAAGGTTCTCAAACACCACATTGGGTATTTCTTTTTTGAGATATTAATTAATTGATCATTACTTGGAAAATAATCCAAAATCAAGATTCCTTGTTCCATCTTCCCCTTAATGAAGTGATATTTGATCTAAATGCCTTTCGTACATGAATGTTTGATAATATTTTTGTTGATATTGACTACAATATAGTTTTCACACATAATAGGAATTTTAGAAATTGATTCAACACTAACATAATCATGTTTTTGTTTCATCCATATCAATTGGGTGCATTCTTTATGTAGAAGAAATGTATTCATCTTCTATGGTTCTCAATGATATTAAATAATTTTTTTTCTTTACCATGATATGCATGAAATACCAAGATAAAAAATCCTCCTAAAATTTATTTTAGGTCATATAATAACCATTCCAAATCTATATTAGTTAATACTACTAACTTCTACAATGCACCATTAAAATATAACAACCCACACCTCATCATATAATGAATATACAAAAAATTATTTTCAAAAATTTTATGTCTCTATCCTTAGGATAAATTTGAATATAATAATATTTACATGTATTAAATAATATGTTATTTCAGTTACTTTTCAAAAATATTAAACTATAGATAATTGTTTAATGTATGGCCTGATCAACCTTATTTCCAAAATCAACTTCTGATAATTTCAGTCTTGAATCTGCTGGAGTTTTTATGGGACTCAAGCCCTCTTTAAGGAATATTATTATAACCTCGTTGGAATATTTGGTTTCTTATATTAATATTCCATTAAATATTTGAGTGAACTAAAATTCAATTAAAAATTAAATATCACTAATTAGATACATATTTAATTTGAACCTCATGAATTATGAAAACTTCATGCTTTGTTGTCATCTAAGACTTTAAAAATTATGCCATCATCATAGATAAGAACAATCCAATGCTATTCATTATCCATCTCGATATACAGAATTTGATCAAATAATAATTTATAGAAATGATTAATTTATTGACATTAGGATAACTAAGAATACCATTATCTCGGTTCATGTTTAATCCCATACAAATCCTTATTTAGACAACACACCTTTCCACAATTTTTATCAATGAGAAACTAATTTAGTTTCTCAATATATACTTCCTCTTAAATGAAACCATTAAAAAAAGATAATTTAATTTCCATTTAAAATAATTTGAAACCATTTTCATTTTCCATGGATAAAAATAAATTCTGAATGGTTTCACGTCATGATATAGGTGAAAATATTTCATCAATGTAAATTCCGTAAAACTGGGATTTCCCCTTGCACACAAGACATTGTTTTTTATGAATCACTTTTCAATATTCATAAAATTATTTTAGAACAAAAAAATTTTTATAATGATATTATTGTCCCCTGGACATTGAAAAACTGGCGATGTATATTTTTTCTCTATTTTTTCTAGCTGTTTATTCACTACATGTACCCTACTTCATCACTTTCATATTCTATAAAATATTTCCGTTTCTCCAATGATAGAAAAGATACATTCTTTTGAACATTAATTGTTTTGGTTTTATCAAGGGAAGTCTAGTCCCCACTATTACATAATTAATTGATTTCATCCCTAATAATTTCAATCCATGACCTATTTGAATTTATTCACTTTTTCCAAAACCATATTCTTCATGATAATTTGCTTTATTCTGGTGTAACTCCCCATTAAAATTATATTTTTTTTATCAATTTAAGATACGGAAATTGGTAGGTTATTATGTGAAATATTCTCATGGGAACCCATTATTTTAACACTATCAACCACCACAACATCATTCCTCTTATTTATCATTTCAGGTCACTTTTTGTAACATTTGTAAGAATTACTCTTTGAATAGTATCCATGAAATTTTCCTTCATCACCTAAATATTAAATTTTTTTTATCTTTCCCTTGTTTATAATTAAACATTTCCTCTAAGATTATATAAATTACTTGATTATATGTTTCGTTCCATTCAAAATTTTATATAGATTTATCCCTTCATTTTCACATAGAAATTATTTATTGGAGATATACATGACTGAAAGAATGGATTATTTCTAGTATTTTCATAGAAGTTTCTTTTCAATAAATATTTTTTAGACCGTGTAGTTGATTAATAATTTATTCTTTACACTACCCCATTTAACTAGGGTGTTCAAACAGTGGAAATGCCATTTTTAATTCCATTATTTCTTATATTTTCTTTAACCATATGATTTTTAAATTTTATCCAATTTTCAGATTGAAATTTATAAATCTTTATGTTAAGAATATTTTAAGCTCTCTTATAATATAAGGTTAAATATCTTAACACCTTGGACTTCGGTTTGATAGGAATGATCAATTACATCTTGATGAAATCATAAACACACACAAATAATAAATATTTTCATCTATCACATTGGGTGATATATTCTCATAAACATCCCAATGAAATAGTTCAAGAATCTATAATGTCTTTATATTATTTATCTTGTATGAATTTATAATAATCCCCCCTTTCAAAATGATTTACGTGTATGAGTGTGTTGATATGGGACATGGGGAATATCACATGATCCATTTTTATTAACCAACCTCTCCAAATATTGGTAGTTCAAATGTCTAATCCACCTATTCAACATCCAGTCATCCTCCACTTTAGAAAATATGAAAAAGTTTCATCTTTAACAAGATATAAATTACTATTGTTTTTTATTCCCAATAGAATACGTGAATTATCGTTATATTTGATAGTGTATACATTGTTTTGAATTATATCAAATGTGAATAGTCACAAAATTGGAAAAAAATGAGAATATTCTATCATTTTTCATCAACCAAGAGAATTTTATTCCAAAAAACATCTCTTTTCCAAGTCCTATCCTTATTAGAACCAACACTCTTAAGACCCGCATAATCATAAAAATGAACGAAACATTATATGTTGTGCTTAAAATTCACAATAAGGTGTTTATTTTTATTCATATCTGATGTGAATCTGGGTCCAATATCTATGATATCATCATTTATATTTCCCTCAAGGTAAGTCAGCAAAATGATCATTCTCTAAATTCCACTTCATTATCCTTGTTGGTGATGATTGCTTATTCTCTACAGTTGGATCTATGGGGTTTTCTTATTCATTAAAAAATGAATACATTATTTTTCTTTCAAGGAATTGAGGAGAATATTATATTATTTTATTTCTTTAACATTGAGGAATTCATTTTGATATTTTTTTAATAATTAATGTGTAATTGATTTCCTTATTCCTAGTGCCTTCAAATAAATAACAATAACCATTAAATGTAAAATAATGAACACAAATTATTCATGCCTATATAGAGTGTTGTTTCTCCAAAAAGGACATCCTAGAAATGGAGAACATAATATATGTGTCTCCAATATCTCTACTATAATAAAATTTGGATCTTGAGACATTAGAATTTTTTATGGACATATGTTTAGTTTTATTTACAATGTTGTAAAGATATATATTATTTCAGGATCTTGGTGCTTGTGGTTTTGTTGAAAATACACATTTTAAATTATCTTTAATCCATTTATCTTGAGAAATATTGAAAAATTATTTCACAAAAATTATTTTATAGTAACATAATGAGGATGCATCTATTTTTTCTTTCATTATTTCGGCTGAAAACTGTTGCTCTTGATTATTACACTTCAGATGATTATTGAAAACTTCCACATCCTACTCATAAATTATCTTAATAATTTTTTGATAGTTTTATCATGATAATAAATTCTTTGGTTTTTTATTCAAATTTATGTCCTAGTTTACTTCTTTCCCAAATTTTCATGAATTTTTAGATCCATTTTTTTTAATTTTGGCCATCATCTATAACTTTTTGTCTTGTTATTTCTTATATTTATTGGAATCATAAACCCATACATTTTACTTATTATTATTTTCACACAACACATCACGTTATTCAATGGATTCTCATGTTATACATCTAAATCATCCATTAAAATTATTCCTTCATTTTAATCATCACTGTCAATAATTCTTGGATTATTTTCAATAGCCTTCAATAGACCTCCATCCTTAAAATTTTCAAATTCTTCAACAAAAATTTAGCTAGAAATTTCTTATTATATAAAAATAATTTTCTACCTTTTAATGGAATTTATTTAGAAAATATTTAATCCCTATTTTGAAATTTTATTAGGTTTTTTGTATTTATTATCTTAATCACAAAAGGATTATAAATTATGAAAGAGGGTGATTACCCTAAAATATTCATCTTTATCTTTTAAGATCAAAAGATAGAAATAAAATAACCACTTCAACTTCATGATGATCTATATTTTACTTGATTTAATGTTTCTTTTTGGAATTAAAAACCACTTCTTGAGTAATTTCATTCATTATTGACTCATTATATTCATTTTTTATATTATAAGAAACAAGAGTACAATAAAAATTATTGATATAAATGTATTTTGATTTTTTATCTTCATAAAACAACACTTTTAAATTTATATGAGGGTGGATTCTTCCCATGATCCACATTATTATATTCTCATCTTATTTATCTTCAACAAGTCGTAACATATAATACATAAGAATATTTTGATGATCAAAAAATGGAACTGACTGTATAATTTTAATTCATTGTAAGATATTCATATTTTTCCACATAACAACAATATTTTTTCTCCTTAACATTTGAATAATCTTTATATAAAATCAATGGAATTTCCCACATAGGATTAGAGGTTTTACTGGAAATTATATTTATGAAAATTTTATTGTAAAGGGAACTTACTAAATATTTTAGGGATTTGGACTGGGAATCCAATTATCTATGGTCTCTCTTCATTTATGATCTATATGCAATATTAGTAGTGATTCCTGAAAATGACACTATAAGTTTATTTTCCTAAGGATCCAAAAAAATGAATCATATTAATTTTACTCAATTGTAAATTACTTCCATTAAATATTAGAAAACCTTTATGATGGAAAACCTATTCAATGATACCAAATGAGAAAAATAATAAACCATTCACATTGATAACACTTAATAAGAACCCTATAAATGATAACAACCTCGGGGGGGGGGGGGGGTCAATCAAGGAACAATAGTTTTAAACTCAATTATTTCTTATGATTGGATATTTTTGTCCTTCCTTGATAAACATTTCAATTTTTATCTATCATTTCTCTCAAGAGAGATGAATGAACTAAATGACATGATAATTTTTTAATATATTCACTTGAACTAGGATAGTCCATAAGTAACACATTAAGAAGTTTATATTCATAAAATTAATAAATATAACTATTTTTAATTTGGAGTTTCCACACTGAACCTCTTGGTTCACTACTATGAATAATTAAAGAACTCCATATTCTTCTTCAAAAAGGAATTCACTCCTCCTTATGTTGACTCCATATTTATTCACAAGAATATAATGTGGACATAAATAAATTTTAGTATTTCTATTAATCAAATGAGAAGAATATTTCCATTTATAATGAGACTCGAATGAATTTTGCGATAACCTTTAACTTTATCAAACAGATCTAAACAAAGATACTAAATCATGGATCCTAGAGAAATCAATATATTTTTCTATATGTCTTGTGAACATTTGTATTATTACACATTTAATTTAAATATAGTGGTTAGGATTTATTCAATTATGTCCATGATTTTTTCATGCAACCCCTGAGTTTATTAGGGTCGTCATCGACCAGAAAATCCAATTTCCACTCTCTTCTTTTCACCCCATACCTCCCAATCATTTAAAATAATAAATAGACTAAAAATAGTCTAGATGTGGCATGAACATATGTTACATGGTGTATTATCCCTAATTTAACATATAAAATGACATTTAAATCATTTATATTCAAAAAAATATATCTCCATTGTATCTTCCTATAACATTTTCATTAGTAATACTGTGTGGATTCGTGAAATTCACAACATCCAATTTTACCTCCTTAGTAACTCATATTCATGAATTCCTTTCAAATTCTTATCACATGGTGTTTTATATAACTATAAAATGGATCAGATAATTATATTACAAACTTTTACATGAATCAAAAAAATATAATTTCTTCAATTATTCCAATTTTGGATCCTCTATGACATAATGTGTATCTACGATGTTGGTTCCTTCACACCCAAATGGGATATAGCATAGTTGGATTCGCTAGAATGTGGGTACCTCAAAACTTATATAGTTAATGAAATGATGATATATTTCCTCTATTATATGGTCAAATTTACATAAATATATCCTCTATACATAGAATTCATTTATAGCATAGTTATGGTGAATACAACATGATATTATATGATAAATACATCCACAATGTGAGGCATGGGATGTAGTGTGACATCCTTTATAAATACCATCTTCACCTTAAAAAAAACTAATTTACACTACAAATGGATATTTGGTAACAAAATTAAATGTGTTTCAAAAACATTTTTTCATTTCATCATACCATAAACTATGGAAAAGAAATGATTTTCATAAAGGTTTCATTATAACACAATTAAACTATGGGAAATAAACATGTTTCAAAGAATCATCTATAAATAATAATCATACTATGAAATATAGAAGAATAATGTGGATGGTATAATAATATCACATCCTAGTGAAGTATAAAATTCCTTAAAACATATTGTCATAATGAAAAATACCATTAAAATAACATTCCAAACATTCAATGAAAATATGAGAAAATATAAATTTATTTTGATAATGTTTAAAATAAATTATCTATAATATTGAAAAAAATATTGTTATTTTAGAATAAAAAAAGAATATTGTAAATTAATATTTAATTAAAATAATTTTCATGTCTAATGGAAAATATATTCATGCTTTATATGATGAATGAAAATATTCCTTTCCTAATTTAAAAAAATGTTAAAAATGACTTGTTCAGATTTTTTTTAGAAAGATTCCTTTTTTTTACCTATTTAAATTAAGACAATTTTAGTGTACATTATGTTTAAAAAAAATTAAATTATATGAAATGTTGTTTATAAATTTTTTAAAGATTATGGATATAGGAGAAAAATTTTGTTCACCAAAGAGGAAATATGGTAGGAATTTCATTAATTTTTTTCTCAATCCTTTTAGTACCATATCAATATATATATTAATAATACTATAATATTATTAAAATAAATAGATTATAAAAAATTATATGGGGTTTAAAGGTTAATATCCATAAATTTTCCGTAATTTAAATTTATCATATAAAATCCCAAAAAAAGAAATGAGATTGTAATATCAACCCTTACTACTTTTGTAATATTTGATTAAAAACCTCATGAAAGGTATAAATTTATATTTATTTCAAAATCTATATAAATTAAATTTAATGAATAATAAAATTCATTCATTGGTAATATATAATCAAGAAAAAAAATAAAAAAGTGGTGAATATATCATATACCTTATAGAAATAAAAGTCTTATGAGAAACCGCTACCTCAAGTATCATACTTGTTCATACACATTCAAACCTCTAGTACAATAAATATATATTTATTATAAATATATTATAAAACCATATTAATATATATTATATGATATATAATTTACTTGTAACATATTTTCACCCAATTACAAACAATTACTTCTTAAATTTTTTTCTGAGTGACACCTTCATCATTTTTTCATGTATATTTTCGTTCAGTAGTTCTGGTCCCTATACCTAGATCATGGTTCCAAAATATCCATAATGTTAATAATGAAATAAATATCATATTTAATCATTATCTTCAATTTTATAACCATGCATATAAAGTGTCGATGAAAAATGAGTTACATCACTTTTTGGAGACAATAGTTCATATGTATACGTGAGTGATGTGTCCACGTTTTGATATATAGAAGAGATGAAATTTAAATAATAATTCAACTTTTAAAAATAATTTTTATATCATAAATGTAATATGAAATATTTAAATAAATCCATATTACTATCCATTTAAATCAGAAATGAGGAACAAATCTCATCGCTTCATAGAGGTGGAAGTCCATGCATAACAAAACAAAAACATTATAAGTTTCCAATAGAAAGAAAGGTATGAAGGTAGTTAAGATTACAAGGAACTAAACTTAAACATTACATAAGATTGATTTGTAGTACAAAATTTACTCTGTTTTAGTTTAGTATCTTTTCCTGTTTGGAGTTTTATGGAATCATTTAACAACTATTACATAACAAAACCAAAGTATTATAAAGTGTCACTTCTGATTAGTATCAATGTTTCCCATAATATAAATACTTAAAAACAAACCCCAATATATTTTGATGAAAAATATTTATTAAATTCAACATGAATGCTTCCTTTCCCTGGCCAATTCTTAAAATAATTTGACAACATTTTAAAAACATGATATGATCAAGAAAATCTCAATATGGGACATAAATAGAAGTAAATAATTAGTCCCATGAAAAAAATGTAAATCTGATAGAATAAACTTTATTGAAAACATAAAATTGAATAAAAAAAGAGATATATAATTCCTTTAAATTATAATTTATTATACCATTTGAAAAATATTTCAATGAAAACTCATTATAAATCATAGAATATTCATGTAGGTACCTTGGAGAATATTTTAATAGAATCCTTACAGAACCCTTACAGAACCCTCAGAAATTGGAATAACCATATGGATAATTCCCAATATAATTACTCAGAGAACATAATCATTACCAAATTCATTTGACCATAATTGATGGGTGCCCAAATTTTATTCTATATTGGGCACACACAGTGATATCTAAGTGCACCCATCGTATATAATGTCCAGGAACTACAACATGAAAAAAACATTAAGTCATTTTAAAAAACTAATTTACACTCATGTGAAAATAACATTGAAATATAATAATAAAATTTTATTTTAGAAACCATTTTTAGTATGAAAATACTGAAAAAATTAAATAGGTTTTTTCATTTAAGAAAACATGAATTCATTTAAAGGAATATAGAAATGAAATAACTGTCACAGTAGAAGGAAAATCCATTTTTGTTGTTCTTTAATAAGAAGTAATAACATATTTTTTTGAAAAAAATTTAAATAAAACATATAAGATATTAAATAAAATTTATAAATCATTTATGTCATTATAAAAAATTTCATATATAGTTTTAAAACATGGATACAAAAGTTAAATAGTTTTTTAAGGAAAATAGTAAAATAAGATTTATTTAGAAGAAAAGTCCCTTATCACTTAGGAAAAATATAAATCTTCATCACCATGAAATAAAAACATTAAAAAACATTACAAATTGTGATATTAGTTAAATTCATGATATATCATGTCAATGGGTCTGTATATACACCTTATAAATAATAAAGGTCTATTAGATCAAGATATACATCAACAAATGTAAATTGAGATAAAGTCTCATACCTTGAGTCTGGTTTTCCACATGTGTATTTATATCCAATAATTATAAATTTTTTTTAATTATTTACTTTATTTATAAAAAATTTCATTTTAATTTTTCATATTATTTCACTTACGAACATGTTATATACTATTACCTGATCAATTATGTTTCAGTTGAATGTTTTGACAATATTCGACTTATGTGTCAATAATGGATTTTGTAGGTAGACTATAGTCAAAGATGATATTATTTAAACATATGAATAATAATAATGATATAATTATAATTTTTTTTTTCAAAATATTACTTTTAATACAAATCATGAAATATGTTTACAAATAATGAACTAAGTTAATATCATGGAGACGACAGTCTATATGTACACATGAGTGAGGTTTCTATTTTTCAATGATCATTATGGAAAGATCTTAAGTAAAATTTTATATTTAAGTAAGTATAATTATATCTTAAATAATATTTATTTTATTAATATGTAATTATATATATTATTATTGTGATTTGGTGGTGAAAAAAATAATCACATTGCTCAGAGGAGGCGGTAGTCCACACGTCTATGAATCACATTATCATTTTTTAGTGAGTGAAAAGGTAATAATAAAATGAAATATTATATTTAAAGAATTAATAATATATCATAATTATAATATATATTTCATTTATGTCACATATATTTATTATACTTACCGTTTTATCTTCTATGTAACCCATTAGTGAAACGAATGAAATCACTTCGCGAGGTGGTAGTTCACTATAGAAACAAATGACGTTATCATGTTCACTAAAGATTGAAATATATGAAGGTTATATAATATATAATGACATAATAGGTATATTATTCTTATATATATAATATATAAACTTTATATCTATCATTATACCAAACTGTGAGAGTTGGTAATAGAAAAACGAATAACGTCATTTTACAAGGCGGTAGACCACCGTACACACAAATGACGATTTTGTAACCCATTTGATTGAAGTGTATATAGTTTTAGGTCATACCATTAACATAATAACATCAATGTTTATGTAATATACTATGTTTATTATATCATAATGTTTTAATAATAATTGAAGGTTGTGTGGGATGTAATTAAATAAAAACTCTCATTGACGAGGGTTACCTTCTCTTCGGGTATATACTTTTGGTTTCCAAAAAAGGAATTATTTAGTTTGATTTATGAAAAAATAAAGGATTATAAGATTATAGGAGGTAATTGGATAAGTAATTTGTTCAGGTATTTTCTAAAACAACTAGTATTAAAGTTGTGAGGAGAGGGGGAGAGGTGTGGCCTTTTATAAGTGAGGTGAGAGGAAAACATGTAATTTTTTGAAATAAGAATGGTAAACCCAAGTTTTCACCTGAGAAAAGTATTAAATAATGAATAAAATATGATAATAGAAGGTATAAATTATAAATTTAACCATCCAATGGATTTTTTTGGATTAGGTTTATACCAAATATTATAGGTTTAAAAATAAAGTAAACTTGTTTGACCTTTAATCGCTGTAATTAATTTAAATTTTTTTCACTAATAAATTTGTTAAAAATGATGTTTAACATACTAGATAAAATAAATTATGTTAATTGAACATATGGAATCCATTTTTCCAAATTAATTTCACATAAGTGTAAAATTTTAATTAAATATTAATCCTATAGATACAGTGTCACAATGAGTTTTTAGGAAGAATATTTTTAGATAAAAATGATTCAATATTAACTATATGACTGATAAAAATTGTTTTATGAAACCAAATTATTATTGACTGATATTTAATATATAAGTTTCATTTAAAAAGTTCCCTATTAGGGATTATTTTAATTAATTTGAAAGGATAAACATTATTCCTTTTAAAATAGTTTTTTTAAAATCCCGTCATTAAACGCAAAAAATAAACATATATTAAAAACAAAAATAAAATTGTTTATAAATTAATTAAGTTGATTAAGTATAAATAAATAATACTTAGGTTAAATTATATAATATTAAAAACATATTGAGGCTTTTAAATTAATCAATATATTAAAAAGAACAGAATTGGTAGAAAAATCGGCATTTTTAACTATTCACAAAATAATCAACATTTTCCAAAAAATCAAAACAATTAACCCAAAGTAAATTATGATACACTTATTTATAAAATTATATTAATTTTGTGAAACTAAAATTCTAAAATTAAATATTATTCTTTTAAATCAAACCTTATAAGAGAAGTGTTTAATTAAAAATATTCCATTTTGATTAAAAATTAGTTGATATTTTTATAATTAATATCACTTTCTAATTCATATTAGAAAATATAAAAATAATTTGTTATATAATTAATGTTGTTGTTACATATTTCCCCATTTTGTAAATTGTTTCCTTGAAAATTTAGTCACTTATTAAACAAGTGGTGGTATCTGTCCCTCGTAGCATTTTTAGATTTCCATGCTACCTCCTCAGCCATATGGTTTTTCATAAAACAATAACCCCATGAATCACTTTATTCTGAAATAATTTCCCTATATTTTCATGAATATGAAATGTATGTTCAACATAAGAACTATTCTCTTAAAATAGATATACTTCAGGGATCAATACATGATATGGATCTGAAACATATTTCCTCAACATTGAAATACGAAATAAGTTGTGTGCCTGAGATAAACATAGAGGTAATCCCACTAGGTATAAAACTAATAAAAAATTATATAGGGTTTATATCATCCAATTACCTAGGAATAATCATTAAATTCTTACAAAAATGCACTACACTTTTCAATGGATAAAATTTTTTAGAGACAAGATCACCTACCTCGAAATAAATATCTTTCCTACGGTTATCCATATAAAATTTCTACCTACTCTAGGATGTACACATGTGTCACTAATTTATATGAACTTTATCTTCAATATAATCTACCAAAACTAGTACCATTAAATTATTTACTTCTACATCATCCCAAAATTTTGGATTCTATAACTTCTTTCCACTGAATGCCTCAAATTTATCCATCAACATACCATAATAAAAACTATTATTGGACGGAATATCAAGAAAATATATATTTTGATCCCAAATTTCCTGGTAATCCATTGAAAAATAATGGAGAATATATTTAATGGTATTAATTTTCCGATCATACTATTCATCGGACCATGGATGAAAATAAGTACTGAAATTAAATTTAACACCCAATGACTTCCGAAGTACATTCAAAAAATTAAATAAGAACCTATGATCACGGTCTGATAAAATGTAGAGATAAAATCTATGTATCCATACTATCTCTTTTAGATACATTCGATACAAATGAGCTAAATTCATTGTATCCAAAATGGGAAGGAAATATTCATATTTACTTAATTGATCTGAAATAACCAAGATAACATTATTAAATTGAGAATTCATTGTAAATATTACCAAAAAATCAATAAATATATTCTCTAATTTCCTCTATATAATTAGAAAAGGTTGGAGAATCCCTTTCATTAATACAGATTCTACTTTAACCTACTGAAATGTCAAACACTTCATAGTAATGTTAGAAATATCACTTTTCATTCCATCCCACCAGTTATAATCCTGATGGTCTCTATACTTCTTAGTATTTCCAGGTGAACACAAAACATTGAACTATGATGTTAAGTCTACAAGTATTTCATAAAATAAGAATCACAAGGTACACATAATCTTTTTCCAAAGAGTAAAACACATTCTTCAACAATATTAGTGTCATTATACTTACCCTTCTCAATGGATTCTTCATTTTTCTACAAAGATTGGTCCTCAATCTCATATCTCTTAATCCATTCTGACAATGTTGAATGTACTAAAACCAAAAAAAAAACAAGGGATATCCCTTTGTTGTTAAAATCTATGCCAAAATTCAAATAATCAATAACCAGAGGACCAAGTTCCAAATATAACACGGTTAATGTAGCATATATTTTTTCAAATCAAAACATCAAACATTTTTTTTCTTTTCTTGGATGGTAATAAATATTGTAATCAACATTATTGATAAGTTATTTCCATATTATATGTCTAATGGAAAATTCATTGTGAGTGAATATATAATTCGATCATTTGTGATGACATTATATTTCACACATTACCCTATATAAGTGATTCCTCCAAATCATTAATACAAAAACCACAATGTGAATTCTAAATTATGGGTATAATAATTTAACTCATAAGGTTTAAAATTATAGGAAACATAAAAAACTACCAGATCTTTCTTTATTATAATGTAACCATATCCTCTCAATGATGAATTAATTTAGATGAATAATTCTTTATTTCTATAAGGTAGGGAAAAAACTAGAGCAATCAGAAATTTTATTTTTAGTTTCTAAAAAAAATCATTACAGTAGTTTTCTGAGATGAACATAACTCATTTTTTAGTTAACTTACTAAGTTGTCCAGAAAACCAATAAATGTTTCCAAAAAACCCACGATAGTAAACTTATAATGAAAGAAAACTATGGATCTCTATAATATTTTTTGGATCTTGTACATTATTCAACAACTTTTTTAGCAGGGTAAATAATTATTCTATGTTTTAAAAAATATAAACAAGGAATGAAATTGCTTTCATCCAAAAACAACACTTACTAAATTACCCATATATTTTCATTTATTTAAAAGTTATAAAACAATCATTAGGTTTATTTCATGTTCCTCCTAAATTTTAGAATATCACATAATGTATTAAATAAATAAAACCATAAAAGTTTCTATGAAATCCTTTAAAATTATATGAATATGGTCTATAAATACAGAAGTCTCATTATATAACCCAAATTATATAACTACAAACTCATAGCAACCATATCTAGTCCAAAATATAGTATTTGGAATGTATCCTTCCTTCTCTTTAAACTGATTGTACCCCAACCTTATGTTAGCCTTAAAAAAATACTATTATCCCTAGAGAAGATCAAAATAATAATAGATATAATGAAAAGGATACCTATTCTTGAATGGGATGTTATTTAAGTCTCTATAATCAATGAAATGTGTCATTGAACTATATTTATTTTTAACAAAAAAGACAGGATCATCCCATGGTGAAGTGTTAGGTCTGATGAAACCTTGATCTAATAACTCCTGTAATTTATTTTTCAATTCTAAATATTCCACTTGATCCATTTTATAATAGAATTTATAAATATGATTAACATCAGGTACTAATTCCGTAGTAAAATAAATCTCCAGACAAAGAATATAAATTGAAAAACAATTAAGAAAATATCTATGCATTCATTTATTAGTAGAACATCACTAAATTGAATAGTTTATTTTATTTTCATCAATATGAGCTAGGTAAATTTCACTTACATTTCAAATAAATTTCTCAGGTTATTAGTATTTTATCAAAGGAATAAAATCATTGATCACAACTTTCTTAGCTTTGTAATTTACCTTATGATGATAAATTGAAATCCAATCCATACTAAGAATGATAGAAACCTCTCCTATGTCCAGTTCAATATGATTTGTAGGAAATTATATCCTACTAATAAAGATACGAATAATCCTATAAATTAAGTTTTTTAATAATTCTATAAGGATTTTTCACCGAAATTTATATCATAATCATATTAGCTGATGTTCCCAATTTACCTAAAAATTTATATGAAATGAATTAATGTGGATATCCATCATAGAATAGGGTATTATAATAATTTTAATGAACAGGTATCTAACTTGTAACCAATTTATTTGATGTCCCACTATCAACTATAGAAGTATAAAATAACATCACTACACCATTTTTCTTTGGATCAAAAAGATTTCCATCATGTGAAGCTATCTTCAGAAACATATTATAATAATGATATATATCCTTGAAAATAATAATAATACAATTTTATTGATATAAGTTTCATAAATATTATATTCTTCAATATTATTTTCATTCCACTCACATTCTGTGCGCCCAAGCATTAAACATTGGAAACACTTCCTTGACTTCATATGACATTATCAAGGGTTCTTTTTTTACCAAACATACCTCATGATGAGGATATCATTTTTTACCTCCATATCACTTGATGCATATTTTTCAATTTACCACCATCCTAACATCATCTTACAATCATCATCACGAGGCACATAAGAGTCAGAAAACTCCATATCAACCCTTTTAGAAAAACAAACATCTTTCTCGTAGATTTTAAATTCTATCACAACCAAATATTTTCATATTCTTGGTTTTAATCTTATTTAATATATATTAATTTTAAAATAAATGTCATGAATAAAATCCATCACATATAAGGGCAATCTATGTTGTTTTCTTCATATACAACTACAAAATATTAATTTTCCCCTCAATATCATATAATTTTATTCCTTATATAGTAGATGATACTTAGGGAAAATTTTCTCAAGAAAAATATCCTTAAATATTTTACATTCCATGTAATCATGATCATATTTCTTAGCGATATTATTAACTGAATAATACCATCAATCTAATTCACCTTAAAAATGATAAATGGAAAGTGTTACCTTATCATATTCTCAAAATTAAATGAAATAAAATATCATCTACAGAGTAATGATCAATATTTTAGAAACTATTGGGTTATAAGTTCAATTTAATGGTGGGGGATATTTTCTCATGAAATTATCTACCATATAAATGTTTCTTTATGGTAGATTAGGTTCATCTCTAGAATTGATACCACCACCATTTATAGTCAGTGTCAACAGAACCATCACTGAACCAAAATGTTATATTCTAATTCCATCCATCCTGGTATGCTTATTTGGAATGATATTTTCCTCTCAATTCCTTACCATTACAAAATATTATTTCCTCTATGGAAAATCATTTTTAAGAGACGTATTTTTATGAAGTAACAAGGTAATATTAAAATGTTATATCATTTTAAATTGATCATAGGGTAAAAATACTTAAACTACATGATATTTTCATTATACTAACCTACTAAGTTATCTAAAATTTTAATTTGATACTAATTATAGGAAACTGTCCATAAGCATTACATAATCTTAATTTTTAGTGAATAATTTACATTATTTAACTTTAAGTATATTTTCAGGTTTAGAGTGTTATATAAATAGGTAATATCTCATACTTAAAAAAAATATAAAATTATAAAGTAGACACATCTTATTTGTATCAATTTTATCCCTAATATAATTTTTTTAAAATAAGGTATATAATCATTTCATGAATATTTTTCACAACAATAAAAATGACCTCTTCTATTCCCTTACCTATCCTAAAAATCCTATGATTTTTTTAAAATCAGGGTATGAGAAAAAAAAACTCTCATTAAGGGACATAAAATAGAGAAATCTATTATTCTATTAAAAAATTTAAAACCCACCAAAAAAATATCATAAAAGACAACTTGTTACTGATAATTTAAAATATCATTCCTTCAAATGAGTATTTATTTTACCTTTAAAAAATCAATGATTTCTATAACAAAAATATTATTTATTACAAATTAATTATTGATTTATTATATAAAATTAAATATAATAAAACTTGGGAGATCTATAAGTATAGTTTCTCTAAAAATTAGGTATATAGAATAACATCTAGAACATGAGATACAACTATATTATTGAAACCATCCTTAGTATGGTCATAAGATTCCATTGATTTTAAAATAGCACATGATAACCTAAGAAAAACATAAGAATGGAGTGAACTATAAATAAAAGTAAAGGAATAAACATGGTAAAAGGAGATACATGTTATAAAATAGGAATATCAATGGGAAAAAAAGGAACATGAATAATATATCATTATATAGCATGATAATCACAAGATGGGAATTCAGAAACAACTTAAAACACCACATCCGAAACATAGGTCAATGATAAACCACCAATAAATCATGGAGGAAAATGTCCCATAAAGTAGTTAAGTTCACTCCTTGTCCTAAAATGGCATCTCATGAGACTAAACATTACAAAATTTATTTGAGTTCAATATAATTCAGGGTTCACCTGTCACTTCATTTCATTTTCATGCTAATGTTTGACACATTGATCATACAAAATGGATTAATTTATCAAAATAATTTCTTCCACGATAAAGGAGTGTAGAAGAAATAAATTTAATTTCTAATTCAGAGAATTACAGGGGTATTAAAGTGAACACCCTTGATATGAAATGGGTATGGTATTAACTACCCAATTATTTTGGCATGGAAAATAATAGTGAAATTTAAACAACATAACATCATGAAATAAAAATCCATACAAATGGGTTGATGAGAAAGAAAGTGGTCTCACATAATTTTGAAATAAAATAGGTAGTAAAAGGGAAATGAAAAGACATATCCCAACATAAGGCATTGGAAATAGAAGGCATAATATAATAAGGAAACTTTAATAAATAAGAGAAGGTGAGGATCCCTTACGTGATTGTGTGACTCAAAATACTTTGAAAGAGATTATTGAGATATTGGTGAACCTTTTGAGGAAACTAGATAGGGTAAATAAGAGTAAGGATGTGATCAACAGATATTTAGTGAAGATAAATTGGATAACATTTGGGCTTATATAGGAAAAGTGGGGGAATATCTTTATTATTTCTCAAACATAGTTTTTGGACTCTATATAACAAAATAACCAAAACCACAAACCATTACATGGTTTTAAAAATGGATTTTTTTTTAAATTGGGATTATTTTAATTAATTTTTATTTCCATGGAATGGTCATAAAAATATAATTCCCTTGATTATGTGGAGGTGAGTCATACTTTTAATGAAATTATTTTAATTTTAAAAAAATATATTAATGGTTTTGGAGGATTCATAATGGATTTAAAAATTTAAATTAATTAAACATAAAATTAAATTATTTTAGAGTTAAAACATAAATTGGGTCTTGGATACCTTTTATAGTATTTATTACATCACGTTTTGGTCATTATGAAGTCATAGTACACAAAGTATATTTATAGGGTATTTAAATTTTACCATTAAATTCAACTGTATCAGAAAATTATGAAACATTCACCATTGGATAATTTAGAAGATAAAATTAGAAAAATAATATTAATTTTATATAAATAATTTTATAAATATTTGAATTTTCAATTTTGAAATAAAATTTATATTTATCAAGAAATTTTTTGTCCTTTGACAATGACAGTTTTCGATCAATTATAAAAAAATTCATTTGACTTCATAAAAATAATATAATCATTTATGTTTAATAAAAATTATTTATTGACAATATTTCATTAAAATATTTCTTATTTCAAAATACATTAATTGTCCAAAATAAATTCTTTAGTTCAACTTGAATATTTCCTAAAAATAAAAATTGTGTTTAATTATTTTGAAATAAAAATAATTTATAAATTAAAAAAATAAGATAAAAATATATTAATCATTAAATAAATAATTTTTTACATACTCATATTTTTAGGGTCTTGATACATATCCCTTTAATACACTAGAAAGTTTTTTAAAGGGTATGGTGTGCGATGGTCAGAATTTCTTGGGGTGGATCAATGAACATAGTTTGGGATGTGATCTCGATGAGTATGAATATATCTAGTAAATAGTTTCAATAATGATTATTTTGTGGGATATAATCTTGGGATTGTTCAACAAAAAATATTATATATTCTATCTTCCTTGTATGCACTGATATGTGATCTTCATAGGGTTCAAATCTACTAGTTGAGGCCATCACTTATTTTTTTCTATGTCAATTGGATTTGTTAAAACCCTATATTTATACTAATCATGTGATCACTGTTAAATGAATATATTATCAATTTTAATGATAATTAATGGTCTTTTCAATCCAATTCGATATATTAAAATAAGTCTACATGTTTTATAAATCTATATTACATTTAATTAAATCCAAAGGGTAATTTTATTTGTAACAGTTAATGTCACTACTATATTTCTCCATTTTGAAATTTAACCCTAGATATTTTATTTTACCACACTAAAATATATGAGGGTATATTTTTTCATGACTTAATCTAGTTTCCATGTTTCTTAGTGAAACTTTTGGATATTCTACAACACATTTACCAAGTGAATTATCTTATTTTGTATAACTTTTTCTATATTATCTAAGATCTTCTCTGACTACTCCTCATATGAAAGGTCATTATAAAATGGTACCTCATATAGATTTAGTACATGTGAGGTTTATTCTATGTAATTTAACAAGAGGGATACATGTTACACATAATTTACTTGTGATAATTTCTATGGGAGTTCTACTCAATATGCCACTACTTTGATGTGATCAACGGTCTCAAAGCACATGATGTATCTTATAAAAAGAATTAACTTCTTCCAAAATTCCATAAATTTATTCCATGGAGGTATGGATAGTAATACAATGTCTCCATAATGAAACTATAAGCCTCATCAATTATTTTATTTCCTATATCTCTTTTCGACTATGAGAATCCTTAAAGTGCTGAAGAATGGTCTTACGCATTTCTACCATTTCCTCAACCATTTCCAGACCTAAAACTTTTCATTACCCAACAGCATCCTAGCAAGCATATGTTCTGCATCAGTTCTCATTATGGTCTTCATAGGGATCCAATTTGATGCTGAAGTGGAAGAATTTGTTATAAGATAACTCAGCCAGAGGAATATGTTGATCCAATCCTCCTTTGAAGTCTTTTATTTTATTTTATTATAGATAATCCCCCTTTTAAAGGTGGAAGGGGAACTCGTACATGACCCATAGTCCCAAGGCACAAGGCCCGACATGACCCAAAATACATGACCTGAAGGCCCAAAGGCATACCATGCCCATTACATGACCCGTAGGCCCATCCCACTAGAACTGCCCCTCCCTAGCGTCTTGCATCATTGATCACCTTAGATCTCCACTTTGCATTGCTGATCGGCTAGCATTGCCTCGTACAAAGCTGCACGGTGCCTGGTCTCGATGGCAGCTACCATACCCTCTCATTCTTCCTATCCGGTTATCTCTACATCTAGTGGCTGTTACTCATGTTGCTCTGATCCTCTTCTGGGGCCTGATCTGTGTGAATTGGGCTACTCCATGGTCTACGTGACCCGAAGGCCCTGTGGACCGAAGGCATTTGATGACCCGAAGGCCCTAGAGACCCGTAGGCCCAAACCGGTGGCCCTCATCCTTTGAAATCAATTGTGCATGATCTCAACATGTATGGAAGATTCTGGACATTTCACTTAGATTGGACATCAGTTTGAGGGTGATAATACATACTAATGTTCATCTCAATGTTTAGATCATGTTGGATACATTTCCAGAACATGGAGTTGAGTCTCAAATATCAATAGGATATAGCCAATATCGGTACTCCATGTAGCCTCATCATTTAGATGATATATATCCATGCAATTTGATCTAGTTATTAGTCCTATTGAATCACAAGGATGTGTTTATTCTTTGTAAGATGATCCACTATAAACCAAATAACATTATTTCATCTAGATATCTTCAGTGGTCTGGTGAAAAATTACATAAATATGTTTTCCCATTTCCATTTAGGTATGAGTAATGGTTGCATCATCCCCTTATATTTTTACATTTACACCATTACTTGATAACATACAAGACATCTGGATTTATTTTTTCAATATTCATCATCATATTGTCCCCCCATTGGTGTTCACAGATATCTAGAAAATATTTTTTCTTCTAGGAAAGACAGAGAAGGTTAAGTTATGTGGATCATTCAATAAATCCTTCTATAACTCAAGATTTGACAGTACACATATCCTTGACCCAAATCATACATCACATTTTTTTAACACCGATCTCTATGGGTTTTCCTTTTCCCATAGTTTATACTTACTTCTGAATTCCCACGTCATCTATTTGACTATCCTTTATCCTTTACAAATGATACAGTTGAGAAATCATTTGTGAAAGGATTTCAGATTTTTATTTCTTTAGGATTCCCATGTTCATCCTCTTAATGTATAAGAGAATAAGATCCCTCTCAATTCTCATAAATGATAGAATTGATGGATCCTTTCCACTTAAATAATATTCCACTTTATTTTCCTTACTATGATGTTAGTGAATTGAGCATTCATATTCTTAAATCAGCTCTAACCATCAATGTTGCCACATATATAGATGTTTATGTGTGAATATATACTTTAGGATTTTGGGATCCATATATATATTTTACACTTCTACCTAAAGAGATAATTAGTACATATTTTTAATGAAAATATCACGGCATATAACTCCAAACCATGTGTTTTATAGTTTTGTTCATGAATTTTATAATTCCTTGAAGCATATGCTATGAATATTTCATTCTACTTTAACATACAACCCAATAACTTTTTCAAATCATCACTGGATACTAAAAATGTTCTCCACTTGTTTGTAGTGTGAGAACATGGGTTGTGATAAGCCTCATTTTCTATTCCTTGAAGGTCTCTTTCAAATCATCATATTAAGAAAACTTGACTTCCTTCCAAGTTACTTTGTTTAGTGGTTTTCAAAATCGTAAGAAATTTATCACAAATCAACGATAATACCCATCTATTCCAAGGAAACTACTAATATAGGTCATAGATGACGGCCTCAACCATCCTTAAATTGCTTATGTATTTAAAGGATCCATTGAAATCCCAATTTATATGATGATATTTTCCAATAACTTGACTTCCTTCAACTAGAACTCAATTTTTTTGTACTTCGAAAAAATATTCTCCTTTTTCAATTCCTTCAAAATAGTTATCAGATTCTCTTTATTCTTATCATTGGGTTTTGAGTATAGTTTTATATAATCTATAAGTAAAAAAAATTCAAGTTAATCTCTAAAGAAATTATTCATCATGTCTATGAATACATCTTGAGAATTGGTGAGTCCTAAAGGCATCACTATGAACTCATAATGCCCGTAACTTTTATGAAAATTAGTCTTGAGTATATCCACTATCATCGCCCTAACAAAGAAAATATCTTGAATGAAGATCAATCATCATTATGTATTGGGAACCACATATCTGATCGAACAAGTCATAATTCCATATGAGTGTATACTTGTTCTTTATCATGATCTTTTTGAATTCATGATAATCAATGAAAATGAACATTTAGCCATCCTTTTTCTTCAATCAGAGGACTGGTGGTCCCCCTGGTGAAGAACTTGGGTGTATGGACCCTTTTTATCAGTTATCATGTAGTTGTTTCTTATGCTCTTCAAGTTCCAAAACAACTATTCTATATGGAGTCTTGGATAATGGCAATTCCATAGGTATAAGGTCAATTGAAAATTTAGTCTCTTAACTAATTGAAATACTAGGAAATTCCTCAAGAAACAAATCAACATATTCCATCACAATAGGAAATATTTCAAGGATGATTCTCTCCTTAGAATCAATCATTCGATCTAGAAACACTTTCTAATAAGCTAATAATATCCATGATTCTGTTTTTTATAGTTAATGGAGATTCATCCTCCTCTATTAACTTGTAAAAATTTGGGGTTCAATTCATAATACAGAGAGTGGTTTTATTATCATGGGAATTTATGTTGGTTCTATATAGGGGAATCTAGTCCTTACACAAAATTGCATCAAATTCTCCCAAATGATGTGTGAAATGGTTCCTGAAAAGTTCATCCCACAAATTTTGATAAGGGAGGAGTTATATACTTGGGATGTAATAATTTTACCAATTTTCCCTTTTCACTGAAAGCTCTAATTCCATGATTTAGGGTGGTGTATCAATATTTTTACTTAACTTCTAAGATATGAATGAATGCGTAGAACCAGAATAAAAAAGTATGTTCTCTATTATTTAATGAATAACTAGAATACTTTTCACCACTTTATTTTCCAGACCCACCATAGTATTTGTGATGGGAAAAGAATGACCTTACTACATTGGATGTTATTTGTTGTCCCTAGAATCCCTTAGTGTAGTGCATTGATTTTCAACGATCCATAGTTCTATGTAGTTGAAGTAGTGAACAATTTTTTGAGGATTCACTAGATCATTCCTTTAATCCATCACATTAGTGTGTTTCTCCTATCGCCAGTCTCTAGCTAGGTTCACTTCGTTTCCACACCTAATTTATTTCCTTTTACCCCTTAGTAAATTTCTTGGGTGCTTCTTTCTACACCTTTTAAAGATAGGATTCAAAAATTTCTTGGCATCATTAGATTTCTCCAATGAACCTCTACAATTAAACCCCAAATCACCCTTATTATCTCCATGATACCATTGATATTCTTCAATCTCTATTTCAAATTTGAGGATACATGAGACAATTTTCTCACATATATCAAAGTCACAGGTCGCTAGGACTTTTTGTAGACTGAGTTTCATCCCACCAAAAAAGCGTTCGACCTTTCATTCGAGTGTAATAACAAAGATGATCCATATCATGCATAAATTCTGAATTTTTCCTCCTAATCCCCAATTGAATCATCATCTTGTTTTTGAGGGAAGTGAAATCAATATCCATTTTACAATGAATATTGAGAGACAAATATTTATCAAAACACATTTTCTATAATTCCTTACAATCCATTACATAGATATCTTCCTCAAGATTTTTATTATTGATCAATTTCCACTACTTATTAGATTCTCCCTTCATATGATAAAAATCCAGTAGTAAGTTCTCTTTCTCATTACATTGAAAGACATATAATATCTTGTCAATGAATATTACCCGTTTTTACATTATTAAGGGATCAAATGATCTATTGAATGTATGTAGAATTTATATTATAAAGGTAACCCTCACATCTTATTCTCTATTTGAGGGGTTTGAATGATCCTCCTCATCAAGGTTTATAATTATAACCTAAGTCACCTTATATAGTATCATTATGAAGTTCACAATTCCTTCTCCTATTTGGTTGGGCATCTCCTTGGGGTAGTCATCACATTTCCCATCACATTGATTATTTAATTTATTCCTCTTATTTATAGAAAATAGATATAATAAAAGGAAAATTAGGGTTGATAATTTTTTAAATGTTAAAAAAATAATGGGGAATCCAATGACATTAATGGTATAACTTATAAATTTAATTTATTTGTTAGCTTAAGAATTTCTAGGATTAAATGTATCTTATCAATGATAAATTTCACAACAAAATATTTTTATGGAAATTTATTTATTATCATAATAATGGTTCATAATGGGATTATGAATTTACTAAAGAATATACCCTATAAGTGACAAACTAGGTGCCCATTAAAGACCATTTTCATGTACGAGGTTACACTAAGTATAGCCTAGAACACCATGCCAGATTTGTTACTATGAGGTATATCTTTTTCATAACCACATACACTTATAGTATATATATGGAGATGTATTTTATTGATAGAACCCATACTATATAAGTAGCAACACTTTGTTATGTTTTATTATACTTATCATTTTTTCTAATTCCTTTTATAGAGTTTTTTATTCCAAAAACCAACATAACAAAAATTTTCCTCCAATACAATCTATAACAACCCTATTCAATACTACACGTTAATTCATTATTTATTAAATAAAATAACATATAATAAAACTATAATAATCTATAATTCTAGTATATTTTTGAATTAGGTACATAGAATAACTTCTTGAACATGGAATACACCAACATTATTTAAAACATCTTTAACATGGTTCTAAAATTATGTGGCTTTTAAAACTACAAGAGATAACCTGAGGAAAAATTAATAAAGGGGTTATCTATAAATCCCAAAAAGGGAATAAACATAGAATAAGGTGATACATGTTATGAAAATATACATATCAATGTGGAATAACAGTAACATGAATAATAAGTCCTGACATAGGATGATAATCATAAAAAGAGAAATGTGACAACAGCTTAAAAAACTATATCATAAACATAGGTCAAGGATAAACCACCCTGACATCATAATGAAAAAGTCCCACAATAGAATCATGTTCACTCCCTGTCCCAACATGATGTATCATGAGAATAAACACTACCAAATTTATTGTAGTTCTATATATTTTATTGGCCACCGATCACATTCATTTCATTCTCATGCTTAAGTGTTCCACATAGATCAGAAAACATGGATTCATTTATACTCAAACTTTATTACACGAACAAGGAATATTGGACAAATAAATGTAAATATTAATTTAGACAAGTATAATTTTATTAATTTCAACACCATATATAGGAAATTGGAATGGTATTCACTAAATTTTTTGTCATGACAAATCATAGTGAAAATTCAGTAGCATAACAACGTTACATAAAAAATCATAAAAATGGGTTTTTGAAAGAGAAAAGGGTATATTATCATTTAGAAATATAATTTTTAGTGTTATTTAAGTGTAAGTAACATTTTTAAAATAATTATTTCAAAATATAATGCATAAGGTAATAAGAAAACTTGAATAAATAAAAGAAGGTGAGGATCAAATAATTAACTGTGTGGCTCAAAATATTTTGTAGGAGCTACATGAGAGTATGGTGGAACATTGGGAGGACTCTAGAGGGAAGAGTTCATAGTAATAACATGTACCAAGTATCCTTAGTGAAGGGAAATGGTTGTTTTGTGGGTTAATAAAGGAAAAGTGTGGGGATTTCTTTATTATTTCTAAAATATAAGTTTTGGAATCTATAATAAAATAAAAAAAACCAAAAAACATAAAATTATTTTTTGAAATGTTTTCTAAAAAATGGGAGTGGTTTTCATTATTTTATAATGATAATGGACTAAGATAATAAAATAATTACATTGATTATGTGGAGGGGAGTCATACTCTTATTGAATTGATTTTAAAATCATAAAATACATTAATGGTTTTGGAAGATTCATAATAGAATTATAAATTTTAAAAAATAAACATAAAAAAGATTATTTAAATTGAAAACATATATTTGGTTGTGGATACCTTTTATATTCTTTATTACCTCACTTTTGGATAATTACTATGTTATAATACACAATGTATATTTATACGATGTTTAATTTTTACCCAAATATTTGACTGTCTCGGAAAACTATGAAAAATACATGACTTTATAATTTCAATGTTCTGATTCCAAAAATAATATTCATTTTATCATTATAAAATTATAAATATTTTAAATTTAAATTTTATAATAAAATGAATATTTATTAAGAAATGTAGGATTTTTTATAGTAATAGTATTTGATCCCTTATTAATATTTTATTTGGAATCAAAAAAATCATATGATCATATATATTTAATAAAACTTATTTAATAATTATAACTTATTAAGGAAATATTTGTTTTAAAAATATAATAATTAATCAAAATAAATTCTTTAATCAAATTTTAATACTACCAAAAAATACAATTTGTGTTTTATTATTTAGAAATAAAAATTATTTATAATATAACTATAATAGGAAGAAAAAATACTAATAATTATATAAGAACTAATGTACATACTCCTATTTACAGAGTCTTGATACATATCTCTTTAATACATGAGAAAATTACATATGGGTAAGGTGCATGATAATGTGACATTCTTGGGTTGGTTCAGTGAACATGGTTTGCGTTGTGATCTCGATGAGATTGAACATTTCTGGTAAATGGTTTCTCTAATTCTTATGTTGTTAGATCACATCTTGGGATCATCAATAATAAATTCAAGATATCATATCACCCTCAAAATATATTATAAGTGGGATTCATAGGGTAAAATCTTACTTATTGAGGTTGTCACTTCCTTTCACTATGTCAATTGGATTTTTTAAAACCCTATATTTATACTAATCATGTGATCACTATTAATGAATATATTATTAACGATAATGATACTTAACACTCTTTTAAATCAAATTTGATATTATTAAATAAATTAATTTTTTAATACCATATTAAAATGAATAAAATAAAAACGGAAATCTTATTTATAATAGTTTACGTCTTTACAATTTTCAGGAAAACTCAATACCATATGTAGAAAATTCATATAGGTTCCTTTGGATATCATCTCATAGAACCCTTACAAAACCCTTATTAATAAAAATATATATATGGAAATTTTTTAATATAATTATCTATAGGATATAATAGATACCCAATGAATTGGGTAACTATCTGGGAAAAGCCATCGTTTAATCTATAATAGGCTCACTTAGAAAAATATGGGTGTACTGATCATAAATAACGTCTAAGAACCGAAACATGAAATAAACAAGTCATCATTTGAAAAAAAAATCAAACTCTTAAGAAAATCATATTCAGATATCAAAATAGAATTTTCTTTTAAAACCAATTTAAAAATATAAAAATACCTAAAAAAAGAAAGGGTGTTTTTTATTTAAGAAATGTTATAAGCTTTCAAATGTATCATGATATGAAATAATAGTCATGGTGATATGAAAAGTCATTGTCACCTTTCCATTTAAAACACGTAAAAATATTCTATTTAAAAAACATTGAAATAATGTAAAAGAGACATATAATGACCTTTATAAATATTTTTTTTTCAATTTAAAACATTTCAAAAATCATTTTAAAACACGTACATGGAAGAGAAATAGAGTCTGAATGAAAATATAAAAAGAGGTTTTATTTAAAAGAAAATCCTATTATCACTTTGTAGATATTTAAATCATAAGTCCCACGAAATAATAACATTATAAACCATGATAATAGACAAATTCATGGTATAACATGTCAAAGAAGATGTATATACACCTTATAAATAATAAAGGTTCATAACCTCAAGCTATTATTTAATGAAAGGAAATTAACATGAAGCCCCTTACATTGAGTCTAACTTGTCACGTCTTTCATTATATTCATGAATAATAAACATATTTTAATTATTTACTTTATTTAGAAACATTTTCATGTTTATTATTAATTTTAATTCACTTTTTAAAAATTTATATTAAATTACTTAATTAATTATGTTTATGTCGGATGTTTTCACCATATTTGTCTTATGTGTCAAAAATAGATTTTATAGGTCTACTATGGTCAAATTAGTCATAATTTAAAAATATAAAAAAATAAAATCATGAATTATTTTCATATTTTTAAATAACTTATACTTTTAAAACTAATCCTGAAATATGGGTATGAAATAAAACTAATGTCACGATCATTGAGAGGATAAGTCATACATATGCATGAGCAACACTTCCTATTTTAAATAATCATCATGAGATGATAGTAAGTAACATTTTATCATTAATTAATGATAATTATATCATAAATTAATTATAATTTAATCATATATACTTATATATATCAATTAGGTGATGTGGTGGTGAAAAACATAATGACATCACTTAAAGGAGGTGGTTTTCCACAAGTCCACGAATGATGTTATCATTTTTTTCTCCCAAATTAAATAGATAAAAATAAAACGATATATTATAATCATTGTATTATAAATATTTAATTATTATCATAAATATTTCATTTATATAACATATATTTATTATAATTACCCTTTTTTACCTTCCACATAATGTGTTAGTGAAAATAAATCACATCGCTTCATGCGGCAGTAGTGCATCATACACACAAATGACATTATCGTATCCCATACAGAATGGAATATGAGAAGGGGGTATATATGATATAATGACTCTAGAATTATAATTGGGTTATAAAATTCATATATAATCCTTTATCCACAATTATACCCAACCATTATATTTGGTAATAGAAAGCACAAATGATGTCGTTTCATGAGGTGGTTGTCCACCGTACACACGAATGATGGTTTCACACCCCATTTGATGGAAGTGTTCATTTTTTTAAGTCATAAAATTAACATTAAAAAATATTAGTATATGTAATATACCTAAAATATTATATCATCATGATATAATAGGAATTTAAGGTGGTGGAAGGAGAAATAAGAAAACAATGTGTGTTGATGAACGTCACCCCTTCTTCCGGTATGTATTTTTGTTTTACAAAAAATAATTCAATGGTTGGTTTTATTTACAATTAAATGTTTCTATGATGAGAGTATGTCTCTTGAGAATTTAATTTTTTTTATTTCACAATCCAATTGGTTCTGAAGGTGTGATGAGTGAGGGAGATGGGGTGACCTTTTATATGTGAGATGAGTTGAATACTTGTAATTTCTGAGAAAAAGTTATGTTATCCTACATGTGTACCAACCAAAAGGATTAAATAATAAAATAAACTAGATAATATAATTCATATGGTCTAAATATTTCCATAAAATTAGTTTTGGATAGGTATTGGGTCATTTTTACACCTTATATTCTATGTTTCACCATTAATTAATATTGTTTTTACCTTAATCACTATAATTAATTTTATTTTTTCGAATAATCCATTTAGTAAAAAATTAATTTCACAATATTAGAAATTATAAATTATTATTATTCTAAAAATGTAATCAAAATTTTAAAATTTAATTCATACAGGTGGGAATTTGTTTTAAAATTAATTTCGCAGACACGCTGAGACACTGTGTTTTTATGAAGTGTATTTTTTACAAAAAGATGATTATATATTAAATATATGACTAATAATAATAATTTAATGAAACTAAATTAATATTTAATTACATATAATCTATAAAATTAATTTAAAACACTTCTTATTATGGATTATTTTAATTAATTTTAAAGGAGAAACATTAAGCATTATAAAGCAGTTTTTAGAGAAACTCGTCTTTAAACCCAAAATAACATTATGTTAGACACCAACATAATGTTTATTAGAAACTAATTATATGGATTATATAAAAATATATAATTATGAGATTAATTTAATTCAAATTCAAAACATATTATGATTCTTAAATTACTTAATTTATTAGAAAGAAAATACATTTTATAACCAATCGGTATTTTTCACTATTAAGTGAAAAATAAATAATATCCAAAAAATCCCAAAATTACACACAAATAAAATGTTGATATTATGATTTCAAATATTATATAAATGTTATATTATTTAAATTATAAAAATCATAAATTTATCTTTTAAAATGAAACCTTATTATAAAAGTTTTTAATTAAAAGAAATTCACTTTTTAATAAAAATTACTTGATATTGTTATAACTAATATAACTATATAATTCATATTAATATATATATATATATATTATTTATTCTATAATTATATGAGTTATTAAATATATATTTTAATTCTTTAAGCACATTTTTTTCAAAAAAATGATATTTAAATTCTAAATCCATCATCATAACCAACCAATAAATATGGTGATGGAAAATGAATCATATAACATCATATATAAAGTAGTTCATATATACACACATGAAATACATTGATTTTCCTCTTCATAAAAAGTATATATATAATGGTTATAAAATTTATATATGAATATCCTAGTTTATGAGAGAAAATTAGGTAATTATAATGGAATAGTTAGAATATAAATGAATGTTATGTTTTAAACCCCTTCATCGAATAAAATTTTGACTGATTTATTGGGCATTTTAAATAGTATATTTTTTTAACCCTATATTTATCCTAGTTTAACAATAACCTTGGTGAAAAAAATATCAATAAAAATGGTACAAATTTACTTATATGGAAAAAACTTGTAGAAAAATGGTTAAAGGATTAAATTTGGACCACCTCTCACCCCTTTCCCTATTTCAATATGTTAATGTTTTATATATTTTTTTAATCATATATTATTTAACATAAAATACCATTAATGTCATTTTAGGAATTTTTCACTTATTTTGACACTAAATACATAAATAAAGGTATGTAATTATAATATATAATATTACACCAGAAATTATTCAGTATTATTAACTATAAATGTTTTTTATATTCTAATTCATCCAAAAATTTATGTTTTTGTTTTTAAAATCAATTTATTTTATTTTTCTACTAATTTTATAAGCACAATGTCAATATGGTGTATGAATATTATCTAAATTTAAAATAAATAAAAATTAAAAAAAAATAACCATAATCAAAATAAATAAATTATTTTAGAAATAAACTTTTATATTCAATCATAACATCTTCATATACCTATGTTAACATATAAGATAAATTAAAAGCAAGAGATTGATATTCTTTAATTTTCTTTTGTGTAAAATAATATACAGTTTTTAATCATAGATAGAAACTTCCAAATTTAAATATTATCAAATACATTAAGGGGTGGTTGAATTAAACTCATCCTATGAAATATAGGCAAGTGTATGGATGAATTTGAAGCCTTATTTAATAGTTTTAACATTTTTATCCCATTTTTCCGTTTACTATGGCGATTAATATTACTATGAATACTATTTATAAGACCTAAAAATATGTGGACCCCATTTAAAAAATAATAAAATTATGTTTCAAAATATGGAGAATATTTTTTAGGATTCAATTTATGGATGTGGTAGAAATCAATTTTAATAAAAATGTGTAAAATGTACCATAAACCAGTCATTAGAAAATTTCACATTTAAATATAATAATGAACTTATACAAAATTAAAATATTATATTAATCAATCTAAAATTATCTATATTATTATTAATAAAATGTATATTTTGTAAGTTTACTACTAAATTTAAAATATTATGCTACATTTAAACTGCTTGAATTAATTAAAAAATGCCAGTTAAAAAAACGGTAATTCACACTGTTCACTCAAAAATAAAAACTCTTAGAAAAAACTTAAAAAATCACTCTAAGATAATGTTGAATTTACAATTTAAAATATAATATTAAATTTTATAAATAAAAATTCTAAAAATGGTGCAAATTAATGTAATGTTTATTTCATAAAATAAAATAGCACCATAATGAAAGAAAACATATTTTTGAAGCATATGACGACTTTAATGAAAATTAAGTAAATATATATGCTGAATTAATCAATGAATTTTAATTATTTAAAACCATTATAAATAATTTTCATTAAGTGGACATTACAATTCATACCATCAATTTGATGTCTAGGTTAAAATACACATTAGTTAGTTTTAAGATCGATGTTTCCTCTCAACCAATATTTCGATCACTTGATATTCATTTAAAGAGAAATTTATTCTAAATTCAAGTGGTGTAACATTAAACCCCATTAAATAAATAAAACCTTATAAATTTTAATTATCAATTATAGAATTAGTATCTCATAAAATAGTAATAAATGTTTTTATACATTCTATCATGATAATTTATTTCTATTTCACTATAAAGAATCTTATTTCATAATATTTTTTTTGTAAGAATATGTGTGTATTATTATAAGACTCATGAGTAATGAAAACATACCTATATAGTTTATTGATATATCCCACATAACACTTGATAGATTTATCTTCTTCTTACTTTCGTTGAGGAAATTATTTACCATCATGGTAGAGAAAATGAGATTACAAACATACATGATTTCATTCCATACCATAAGTAGAATTTCATCCTATGACTTGTTTTTATGAATTTTTATATCATTGTTTTATCTCATATTACTTATGATAAATAAACATGGTGAAATTTTTTATGCTCAAAGTTGTAAAATTAATGATTTAATGGACAGAAGAGATGACAAAGAATGTGAATTCATTCCTACTGTCTATTGAAATTTAAAAAAATGGAATCATTGTCACAAATTATCTAATATAAATAAATCATCATACACCAATATCTAAAATCTATTTATTTTATGACCAATAGGGGACTATATACCCTGAGAGGGGGGGGTGATTTAGGGTATGGATATTCTTTTTCAAAATTCTTCATGCCCCACAAGATCTTGACCTCTTTATTACAGGGGTCACTTTGTTTGCACTTGTGTGTTTATTATGATCACTTATTTTATTATTTATCTGATTATGATGCTCTGAATGCAATACATGGAACCAACTAGGTAGACACAAATATTTTTACTTGGTTCACCCTCACAATGCTATGTCTAAGGATCATACAACGTCGATATGCCACTGTACCAAATTCCCTAAAAATCACTGCCAATAATGTTCGAGCTATATCAATTCTAATACCAGGATCACTTCCTTTACAATGTTTAGGGCCATCTCACTACTTTCCCAAGGGTCACACCCTATTTCTCTGTCTCTCTAGCTCACTATTTGTAGAAATAATAACCTTCTTCCTCTTCCTCTACTCACTACACTTGGAAGGGATCCACTAAAAGATTATAGACCAATAGGTATCTTTATTTTCATGAAAATATGCATCATCCACTTTATGTAGATGCTTTGTTAAGTACAACATTCACCCACTGATGAATTCCCCTTTTCCCCTGAACACTGAGCAACATCCTTTAGAAAGTACCTTCTCAAAGCACCCTACTACGCGAAGCTTCCAATTTTGCGAAGCTCAAACAAGCCTTTAGGAATATCCTACCTTTTAGAGAAGCTCACAATTTCGGAGAGCTCAAGCCATCACAGAGCTCAAGTCTTCACAGAGTGACTTCCTTCTTGAAGCTCACTGAGCCAACGCGGAGCACATAACTTTTGCATAGCAAGATTAGCTACCGCGAAGTTCCTTCCTTTGACGAAGTACACTGCCTTCACGAACTACCTTCTCAATCCGAGAGAAAATGATTTTATATGAAAAACTCTCTACTTATCTCATGTGGTCGAGGCCAATTTATAGGCGCTTCCACTGACCCTCCGTCCTTCAACGCAAAGTCAGTGCCACATCATCTCAAATCACGAAGCTCCGAAACTTCCGCCAAAACTCTCTCAATATCACGAAAAACCACAGAAATTTTCATATCGTAGAGCTCATCATAATCACGGAGCATTCCATCAATTACTTTGTGCCTCCTCCGCGAAGGTTCCTCACATTTACCTTCAAATATACCATTCACGAAGCTTGTCATAATCACAAAGAACACCGTTAACATTCTTCTTGTTTTCACGAAATATAATCCACTTTGTATCTGCTCTTTTTGTACCACCTCCAGATCATGCATTCATTTTTCATGGTTCTTGGTCAACATGTATTGTCAAAAAAATCTATGGAAATTTACAATTCACCATAGAAATTTGATTTTTCAACAAACACAATCAACCTAAAAATGCTGCAATGTTACCTTGAGGGATTTTTTCCCAACAATCTCTCCCTTTGGGTTTGTTGACAACTATTCTAAAAATGATTAACTTCACTTTAATACCTCACTGAGTCTCCTTCCATTATAAACCATCCTTCGCCTCATATGATTCAGATAGCGACCGTAGATTCACTCACCATATACTCTAAGCCCACACAAGCAATGCTCAGCGTGAGAAACATGAGTAGTATGAAAAGTTTATCAATGAATCACTTCATTTCAGAAATCAAATGTTGCTACCAAACAGATTCCAATTACTTAACTGATACCAATTATTGATCACTGGAAACCTTCAAACACCATTCAAACATCACTCTTCTACTTTTATCATGATCCTCAGATATCGTGATATCGACTCTTTGTTCGATCACTTCTATCATCATTATATTTAATACTCTCTCTTATATTATTGCTCCCCCTATCTCGCTACTCCACCAGCTTCTCCCCATGTCATTCATGATTTATCAAATAGCCACACTATCTCCCCCTTGAACAATCATTATTTTCTCCCTCTTTGTCAACGAACCCAAAGGGAACTCCTTTACAGTTTGTAACAGAGTAAAAACACATATTAGTGCATTAGAGAAAAACACATCATACCTCAGGGAGAGGGGGTGGTCCCACATCCACACTTTTTTAAGAGCGGGGAGTGGACTGCACTCCCAAAGCTAGTCTATGCCTCTCAAAAGCTTACTTAGGTAAGGCCTTTGTCTGATTGTCTGTAACCTATAGCTTTGTGGGAACATACTCCAACTTCACTAGCACTTTCTCCCCCTTCTCCTTGATAAAATGATACTTTATCTCAATGTTCTTGGTCCTTGAGTGATGGAATGGATTTTTGATAATATTTCTATCACTTGAGTTATCACACTGGATTTTGATTAGAGACTTCACTTCAACGCCTATGTCATCAAGCTACTACTTCATCCATAATAACTATGTTCAGGCTTGAGTGGCAATAATATACTCATATTCTATAGTGCTCAATGAAAAGGAATCTTGCTTCTTGATTAGCCAAGAAATAAAAAATCCACCAAGATAGAGAGCACATCCAGATGTTGATTTCATGTCATCTGCTAACCCGAACCAATCTGCATCAGTATATCCCAATAATTTTGACTAATATTTTTCACTATATATCATGCCAAAATCCACTATTCCCTTGATATACTAAAGTATTATTTTCACTGGAAGCATGTGGATTTCCTTGGTATTACTCTGATATCTCACTACATGGAACATGGAGAAAACAATATCAGGTATCTTCATTGTCAGGTACAGTAAACTCCAAATTATTTTCCTATATTATGTGATATTAAGTTGCTTGCCATTAAAATATTTTGATAATTTCACCCAGGTTACAACCGGTGTCTTCATATCCTCAGAATTTTCCATTCCAAATCTTTTCATAACCTCTTTGGAATATTTGGATTGAGAAATAAATTTTTCATTCCTTCCTTGTGTTACCTGTAAACCCAATAAAAAGTTTATCTCACCAATTATTAACATTTTGAACTCATGTTTCATGAATTAAAAAAATTGTCTGCATTGTGCTTCATCTGATCTTCCAAATATTATGTCATCGACATAAACCATCCCCATTATCTTTTGATTACTATTGTTGTTGAAATAGAGACTATAATCAACTCCACCATGCTAGAAACCAAGCTTATTAAAATACTGACCAATCCTTGAGTACCATGCTATCGGTGCTTGTTTCATCCCATATAATGACTTCATTAGCTGACATAACTTGTTCTCATACTCCTGAATGATAAAACCATCTAGTTGCTTGATATACACTTCTTCCTCCAGAACCCCATTCAAAAATGCAGATTTGACATCCATCTGTAAAACATTGAACTTTTGTTGTAATGCAATGGCTAGGAATAATCGGATTGTCTCCATCCTTGAAACTGGTGAAAATGTCTCATTGACATAAATTACCTCTATTTGGAAGTATCATTTTCATACTAGCCATGATTTTTTTCAAATCACTGTTCTATCTTCATTCAACTTGTTGCGAAAGAACCATTTAGCCTCGATGCCATTCTTATCAGCTCGCCTTGAAAAAATCTCCCATGCCTGATTATTTTTTGAATCATCATCACCCACTTCTTCTTCCCTTGTGTTTCCTTCCTACTCATCACTTTCATTAAAAAATTTATCACTATTTCAATATTAATAGGCATCATTTATTTCAACTACTTTTCTGATCTTATTATTGAAACATGGTTGCTATTCTGTCGCAACTTCTTGATTTCCTAAAAATAATCAGCTGATACCATGATGTTCGAACAAAATAGATGATTATGAAATACTTTAATGTTGTTGTTTTCCTGAAATATGTCTTTTGTCGATAGAAAACACCTGAGCTGGGTCATCTGATTATTTCTTTGATGGATCTTGCATCTGATTTGGTTATTGAATTCTCCCTCAATGTTATGAAACACTTCCTGTGATTAGGCCCATAAACAATCTTCTCTTCTTGTATAAGTTATTCTCCTCTAACACATGGTATTGAGCCATCAAAAAAATATCTAAGACTACTAAGTTGGAACTCGTTGTAGGAAACAAGGGATAAAGTTAATAACACAATCATTTTCTATTGTACTATGTTTCTACATTTCTTATTCAACTTTGGTACCTGATTTGAGTCAATTTAAACTCTAAAGCATACCACTTTTCCACATTTCATCTTGATATGGCACTTCCCCTTGGATCGTATCTCCCTAAAACTTGAAACATTTGAATAATTATTTAATATCATTTATATACACAGGGAGAGGGGGTTTTAGAATCGGGAAGATGAGGATTGTGGTTGATCTGGAGGGGTTAACCCTTTGATTCTTTATTTTAGAGAATCACACACCTTCCTTTCTTATTCTAGTTGCCTAGACGACTTCAAATACTATATCCATATGACGGAGCCTTCATTACCCACATGCTGAGTCTTTCTGTGATATGTAGATTCTGTAGTCCTAGAATTATTCACCATCTGGGGCTTAAACCCACTAGTACCCATTTCTTTTTTTTGATGTTACATCAAAATTTCATTTCCCTTGATTCCTTATTTGGGTATGAATCTCTCTACTTGTTATCTTTTTTTTTCTTTTTCCACCATTGTAGGGGTATTTCTCTTTCTTTCAATTCTCACTGCAGAACATGACATGTAAATTTTTCAATGAATTCTTTGTTCATATTTCCTTTATCAGATATCTGAGTCCCAACATTTTTTTGCACTATTATTGAGTCCTCCACTGAATGTGAATTCTTTTTACTAAAATATTTAGTTGACCTCCCCTTAATCTTCTAGGCTTCTTCACATTCTCTCTACAAGAGCTGTTCTGGGATTGACAGAGAAGGTGATTGATACACATTTCCATCAGCTCCATGTGATTCCCCTGAGGATCTAAGCATATTATTCAACTTACCACTTTTTATCCCAGTGTAGAATTTATCATTATGGATCACTGGAGTCGAGAATCTCTTTTTGAGTCCCTTTTCCTTTCCTTCTTCTTCTTACTACAATGTCTTTACAAATGCCCATAATCAAAATATATAAAAAAATTTCCATCAAAGGCATACCTCATTTCATCATTTCTTTGTTGAGATGTTGATGAAGCATGAGTTCTTCCTATGACATTGAGCTCTTGAGCTTCCTGACACATACTCATGGTGTGTCCCATTCTTCCATGGTAATAGCACATAATGAATGCTTTCCTCTGTGAGATTCTTCTTTCTGATTTCCCATGATACATCTTTTTATTCTTAGATTTAGTAGAGTTTATATTTTCACATCCTAAAATGTATTCTTGAGCCTATGAAAGATTCTTGATGTACGACCATGAATCCCACAAAAATAGAACGTGCTATAATTTATTCTTG
This sequence comes from Viscum album, assembly GCA_963277665.1. Classification (NCBI taxonomy): domain Eukaryota; kingdom Viridiplantae; phylum Streptophyta; class Magnoliopsida; order Santalales; family Viscaceae; genus Viscum; species Viscum album. The sequence goes on from OY728143.1 coordinate 1,369,320,223, forward strand.
TAAAATCCTTTTATATACATCTCCAGAACCAAGAATTTTTTTCTTATCTTTAGATATTTTAACTGTTATTTTCCTATCAAGAATAGGAGTGAGAACATCATATCCAAATCCAAATTTCCCAAAAAAAATATGGAATTTGGGATGATACAATTCTTTCATGATTTTCCTCTGAAGTAGAATATTTGGATTTCATTTCATCATCACCTTCTTTAGGATAATCAAATAGTAAGTGTAAGGCATCCTTCAACTTAGTCTTTCATTTGTCTTTTGATATCTCCATTTCTTTCTTGGATGATTCTATCTCTTTATAGAGACACAAATCTTGAAGTACATGGGAATTACATTAATTTTGCGGAAATACTTAAAATATAACAAAACCAGACACCCAAAGACCGTATTAGTTTAGTGTCTTTGGAAACTTAGAACATAATCTTCTAATCATGTTGAAAGATATTCAACATCTCCCATAACGATCTTCCCCTTTTGTTTTCCTACCTAAAACATTTCTTTAAATCCCGAGGAAAGAAAACATATAAATGGTGAGCTCATATGATCTGTAAGGGAAAACATAGAGAACATAAAACAACCCATAAACATTTTAACGTAAAACCATGAATATAAAACATCAAAATCATGAGTAATGGCATAAATATTGGCAGTACATAAGGCATATATCATAAAGGAACATGAATAATGATACAATAGCATGGGAATAAAACATGTAATTATAAAAAACCATGAAGAACATGATATGATTTCCATAGTAGCTAAGGCATTGCTTCCAAGACCATCATAGTGGACAAATTCCATTACTGAACTGAGTTTACATGCAGTTCCAGCCCTGTATTACTAAACTGGATTCACTTTACATTCCAGACATGTCTATCTCATAAGATATAAATCTTTTCCTAATTCATTGGAGAGAGATATAGGTCTCACCCATCTCATAATGAAATCATTCTTACTTGTGCCACAAAATAAACATAAATCATTCATCATAACCCAATGAATAAAATGGGTTTCATAAACATCATCCCATCATAACGTAATCCATATAAAAAAAAGATATCATTTCATCATAATAAGAATAAAACCATGTAAATTATAGATACATTATACTTGAAACATAATCATACTAAATAATGTCATCTTAGATGGAAAATAGTTTTGACAAAACACTTGAAATGAATTCTTGAGGAAAATATCCTTTCTTCTTCAAAATAATTTTCTTTATAAAAAATTCTATTCAATTTTAAAAGAAAAGAATTTTGTTGAAAATAATCATGAAATTTTGTAGAGGAAGCTTCATTTAAATAAGTCGTTAGGAAACCATAAAAAACTATTCACACCGTATAAGTTAAAAAAAACATTCTTCTCGTACTTTTGATGGAAAAGTTAAAACGTACCTTATATGGTATCCAAAGGAAAGATTTATTCCATACAATGTGGTAAAAAGTAAACAAAGGGAAAAATGACTTTAAAGATAAATGGAAGAATATTAAACATTTTATGAAAACATTTTTAGAAAACATGGACATGGATGATAAACATAACCCCAGTAAATACTTACGTATAAGCAATCTCAGATAAAAATGAGATTTGAAAAATTATCCCTTACCTTATGTCCAATGTATTATATATGTGTTAGAGAATCTTATATAGTGAGTTTAAACATATTATTAACTTGTAACATAACCATAACAATATTTATGATATCATACATGATTCACTTACAACTTTATATTACCCGTTCTTTTGTCAATTCCATGTTAAAGCACCGTTTTGGGTAAAATTGTTTCATTTATCATATATGTTTTGACATTTAATTATTAATATGATTACTTAGATAATTATTAAATATTTAAATAATGTAAAACATTATTTATATATAATATATATTCATAATATAATAGATTGATAAATGGAATGAAATACACCGTTCATAGATACAGTAGGCCGTACGTATGCATGAACGCTGTTTTCATTTCCTTATTAAATTGAATGGAAGTAATTAAATAACATATACATAGATACAGTATATTTAATATGTCATGTATTTCATTATTATTTAATATATTTACTTTATAATCATTCTTTAATGGTTAACTTGGATGATGAATCTCATCGCGTCGTCGAGACGGTAATCCGTACGTATGCACAAGCGATGATATCATTACCATAATTATTGAATGGAATTAGCATGGATGATACAATATCTCAAAATTAATATCATGTCATAATAACCATATATAGTTATTCGTTACACCATTATACCCATCCAAGTAAGGTTGTGGTGAAAAAACAGATTACACCACAGCGTGAAGACGATATTCCGTACATACGCACACGCGGTGATTTCGTTTTTCGTAGGATGGGTAGAAGGTGAAATATTGTTGTTTCATATTTATAATAACATATCAATATATTTTTTATAATGATGTTATTACTTTATAATGAAAAAACTAAGGAAGAGGAAGTAGAAGAATTAAGAAACTTTGAAAGAATCGGTAGAACAGATTACCTCTTCTTCGATGGGCCTCTTCTAAACCTCCTCTTAGGGCACTAAAGAAAGTCTTTGAAGAAAACCAGGACCTATAGTATGTTTCTAGTGAAGTGTATAAGATAAATTGGTAGGGGTTGTCCGAGATTTAAGGCTCAATGTGGTGTGAGGAGGAGTGGGAGGAAGTTCCCTTTTATAAGGGAGGAGAGGGGCACCTTTGGAAACATAAGAAATAATAATTTATAATAAATTAAAACCCCACTTAAAAACTTACAAAAATTACTAAAATCCTAATATTATATGATATAGGGTTGTAATATTATCAGCCAATAAAATTTATACATGTTGGGAAATTATTTTAAACCTTATCAACTTGATTTATCCTTATTTAATCTATTTAATTATATTTATGGTAATAATATTATAAATTATAAATTGTTATAAATAATTACTTATGTGTTTTGAATTTTCCATAATTGGATACTTTATGAAATTTTAGACAATATAAACTCCAATTTATAATTTTTAAATATTTTTCTGATTTTTAAACAATTTTATTGCATGTAATTTTTATAAAATAACAATTGTGTCAATTTTGACGTTTATTTGAATTTAAATAAAATCCACATAGAGGATATATTAAAAAAATATATTTAATAGAATTATAACATGTTATATTAATCTATAAATTTTTTTGAGAACATTAATTAGTTCATATAATATTTATTTTAATATTTTTAAAACTATTTGATTGATATTTCTCTTAATGAAATAATTATCAAAACATTTTTGTATAAATATTTAATATAATTATTTGTTGCATAAAAGTTAAAAATAAAATACTATAATGAATATAAATATAATATCTTTCATAATAATACTTTTACTCGATTTTATCACCTTAATATAACAACATATAAATTGTTATATTTATTAAATTATGAAGGTTACAACTTTGACATCATTTAAAATAAAATAATATAAATGTCCTAATATCTTTTATATGGCTCCAAATGGTCTCCAAGTTGACCCTTGGATTATAATGGTATATATATACTCTAAAAATAAGTTTTGGTCCAATTTTTGGGCCTTTTGATGGGTATTATTACTTTAATAAATACTATATTATTGATTTTTCACTAAGTAAATAATTTCAGCATCATTAATGTATAAGCTATTAAGGTAATTAAATATTTCTTAAAAATTAAAAATAAATTACAATAAAAAATAAAAAAAAATTAGATTTCAAATGAGTATTTATAATCGAATTTATATTCTGTATAACCTTATATTAAAAATACATTAATTATTAAAGTCTGAGTGAGACATATTTCACTTTCTTTAAAATAAAATAAATTAAAGGTCTTAATCACATCTAAGTGGGTTCCCATGGATTCCATTTTGACCCAGATATGCCTTAGGACTAAATATAATCATAAAATAATATTAAGACAAGTTTTAGGGTAATTTAATAATATTATATTTACCCTTAATTACCTGATTTACATTTAACTATGGTAAATAAAATTTACCGTAGTTACTATTCATAGTGCCCAAAAATTAAAAGTAGCCTATTAACATAATTTGGACCTATTTATTCCAAATATGGAATCCATTTCTCTAAATTCAAATTACAGAATTTTTAGAAATTAATTTAAAATTAATCTCATTGTTAAGAAAACGAGTTTTAAAAGTTAAAACATTGTAAAAGATTGAAATGATTTTACCTATGGATTCAATGTAAAATCAATTATAATGAAATAAATTATATTAAATGGTGAAAATATATTATATTTATATTTTAAAACCATTCCATATTATAATTTAACCATATAAATTATTACGATGGAAAAAGTTGTTTTTAATTAAAATTTATCGTGTTTTTACTATTCATTAAAATATTAAAGTTATCAGAATAATATGAAAACATTAACCAAAGTAATTTTTTATATCCTGATTCCAAAGAAGAATTTTATTTTGTCAAATTGAACTTATAAATATATCAAAAACTAGATTTAATGTGGGTGCTCCATCAAAAGGCGGAAAATCTGCATTTTTCGAAAAATACTTATTTTACCCGAAAAATTTATTTTGTTCTCATACCATGTTCTAGAAAATGTGTAATATGAATAATAATGGTATAAAATTAAAAATTTAGTTTATACTATTGATAGCGGCTAGTTCATAATAATATTATAACAATATATTGTTGTTTAGTGAAACCCGGTATTGCGTACTACACATGCTATCGAGGAAGGTTGCGATTGCATGTAATGAAAGCCAAGTCAGGGATGCGTGCAGTGGAAGCTCTCTTTGGTGATGCATATAACATAATCAAAAAATATTTCATTTATACGTTAAACACAATCTCTACTTAATTTTGCGTAGAATAATTTTTTCAAAACAAACTTGAAATTGTGTGTAACACGAGCCAAGAATAATGTTGTGTATACTGCAAGCTAATACGGTGTTGCGTATAGTAAAAGATAATATTGGTGTAGTGTACAATAAAATACATCAAAGAAATTACAAATAGCATATGTCATAAAATCTTGGGGTGTTACATTCTTCCTACAATTGTTGAATTTTATTATCTCTTGATTCATGTTGAGCATTGAGTTCTCTTATGAGATTCTTCCCACTACTCATTTCATCTTCTAGTTCTCATGTGAGATTTTCTACCATATCACATTTCTCCTTCAATTTAAATTTGTCTTCTGTAACAGAATCAAAACAACATGCATTATCTTGTTGTAGCCTTTGATTCTTCTGTACTAGTTCAGATAGCTGTGTAACAAGTTCATCATTTCTAGATTTGAAATTAATAATTTAATCTGTGTTCAGATTATTTCCCTTAACATCAAATTTGATCTTTAATCTTTTTATTAACTACTTTTGTAGTTCTTGGGCTTGAGAATCATTCTTCTCCCTAAGATCAGTGGCCACATAAATAAGCCTTTGATTTAATCCTCTTATCTTGTTAACCTGAATTTACATTTCTTGGCTTCAGATATATTTAGATTTAATATATTCATCCAACTTCTGATCCACTTCCTATGTTTTGTGGACAACTTCCACTTTTCACCTTCTAGGAGTTTCTTCATCATCAGTATTTTCAAAATCACTTGGAATATCAGGTTCTTCGCTTATTACTTCTACATCAATGAATGATTTTGTATTTTCAATGTATGATTCATCCAAACCACTATTATGGTCACTACATTATTCCTTTAACTAAATCACAATCTTTATGTTGACACTTCCACACTGGGGAATTTGACCAGAATTCTTCTTCTTCTTTGAAGTTTTCCCCTTTTCCAGGGCACACCGAGATAAGAGTAGGTAGATTTAACCACACTAATCGATTACACCAAGTTAGAAAAAATAAATCTTATAAAAGAAACCTTCCCTCTGATACCAATTATTATGACTAATCGGGGACTATATACCCTGAGGGGGGGGGGGGTGAATCAGGTCATGGATATTATTTCTCAATATTCTTCCCACCCCACTAGATCTTGACCTTTGTATTACAAGGGTCGCTTGGTTTGAAGTTGTGTGTTTATTATGATCACTTCTTTTCTTCTTTATCTGATGATGATGCTCTAAAAGCAATGAAGGGAAGAAACCAGGCAGACATAAAGATTTTTACTTGGTTCACACTCACTAGGATACATCCAAGGAGCATACAATGATGATATAGAGATGTACCAAATTCACTAAATAACACTCCCAATAATGTTTGGGCTACATCACTTCTAAGACCAGGCTCACTGCCTTTACAATTTTTCAAGTCAGCTCACTGCTTTCCTAAGGGTCACTCCCTATTTATCTATCTATCTAGCTCACTACCTGTAGAAGGAATAACCTTCTTATTCTTCCTCTTCTAATTTTACTTGTATGAGATCCACTCACAGTTTATAGACCTGTAAGTCTCTTCATTTTCATAAATACATGAATCCTCCACTATATGTTGATGCTCTGTTAAAGTCTAACTTTCATCAACTGATGAATTCCCATTTTCCCCTGAAAACTACGCAACAACCTTTGGAAAGTACCTTAAAAAATCACCCTACTTCGCGAAACTTCCAATTTCACAAAGCTCAAACAATCCTTCATGAATCCCCATCCTTTTGGTGAAGCTCAAAATTTCGTAGAGCCTATGCCATCGCGGAGCTCAAGTTTCCATAGAGCGACTTCCTTCGTGAAGATCACTGTGCCAACGTGGAGCACACAACTTTTGCGGAGCTATATTAGCCTCCATGAAGCACCTTCATTTCACAAAGTACACTGCCTTCGCGAGCCACCATCACGAGCCGAGTGAAATATTTTTTTTTTTGAAAAACTCTCTACTTATCTTGAATGGGTCGAGGCCTATTTATAGGAAATTCCACCGACCCTCAAACCTTCCATGTGAAGTCATCACCACGTCATCTCAAATCGAGAAGCTCTGAAATTTCTTCCAAAACCCTCTCAATACCATGAAGCACCATAGAAATTTTCATATCACGGAGCTCGTCGTAATAACAGAGTCTTCCATCAATTACTTCACACCGCCGCCGTGAAGCTCACTCGCATTTTCCTTCAAATATTCCATTTGAGAAGCTAGTTGTAATCATGAAGAACACCATCAACATTTTTCTTGTCTTTCAGAAATCCAATCCATGAAGCCTATCATCGCAAAACTCAAGAATTTGTCATATTTTGATGAGCTCTTCAAGGTGCCACCTTGTATCTACTCTTTTTATACTACCTACAGATCGCCCATTCCATTTTCATGGTTCTTTGTCAACATGTATTGTGAAAAACATATCTGGAACATGACAATTCACCATAGAAACCTTCTTTTTCAACAAACACAATCAACCCAAAAATGATGCAATGTTTCCTTGAGGGATTTTTTCCTAACACTTTAATAACCCCCCAATTTCAAATAACCTTAAAATACATCAAAATATTATAGAATAAAATTTATATGAAAATATTAGAATAAATTAACCTCATATTATTTCATCATTAACCTAATAATTAGCTCCAAATAATATCAATAACTCATGAGGTCATATATGAAAATTACATAGAACCAAATCATATAAAAATCCACAACATGTTTGTTTCTTCCATATCATTAATAACCATAAATACACAATAAAATCATATTTTCTTCCAAAAATTTCGTCTATAAAAACAACCTAATTTACTTTATCAGTATAAATTATCTCTTCATCCTAACTAAACATTATTATCTCAAAATAAAGAATATAGTAAGGGTTATCTAACCTAAAATAGAATGTTTTCCGAAAATATCATCCTACCACAAACCCATATTTCTATTTTTTCATTAGCAATCAACATACTTTTGAAAATCCCAAAAAAAATACTAATGAACGATCCTTAAATGTTTAATATTTTTTATAACCAAGATATCATTGATAATACAGTTATAGAACATAGTTCTTGAATCCAGAAACATAAACACATTAATTATTATAATTCCTTATTAAACTATTAATCATGCCATATCATCATATTATTTAATACTTTTCCCCTTTATTGTGTCATTTTTTGTCTCCTTATCATCAAAAATTAAATATTTACTTACACAACCATACTGATACTATATTTGAGATTCCACATAAGAAATTTATTTTAATTATTAGCAAAATTTCAGCATTTAAAACATTCAAACAAATATGATACCTTTTGGAAACCATTATTTCTAGCCTCTTACTTAACAAAAATTTTCATTTTTCTCTGCAATTTTCTATTTCATAACCATATTTCCCATTTTAAAAAAATTTCATGTTTCTTTGATACATTCTCTTGAGTGATGATTTCCACATTTTGGATAGAGATGAAATTGAATATTCATTAATATAAGTTATTTATTACATGAACTACAATAATTTCTTTTATTAGGAATATCAGGAAACACATGTAGGAGCATGTTTTAATTGTATACCAAGAAATATGGTCAGTCATATTAACAATCATTCTCATTACACATCCCATTTAATTTCTTTTCTCATGGGGAAAACCACTTCATCATTCATAACATTAAATATTAGCTTGATTCCACATGGTTCCAGCTATTGACTAAAATAAAAAATCATAGTGTGACCATTAAAAATCAAAATAAGAAATCTTGTTTTCCTTAAAATAATTCATAGTATGTATAAATCATGAAAAAATTATTTTCATCCTGTTAAACATTAGTTTTAACTCAGGCCATTTGTAACATCCCAAAATAAGATCCACTTACCTAGTTCCCTGATCTGGTGGGTTATAGAGCCTCAAGCACACCAACCCATACACCAAAGACTACCAACTACAAGTGATTGTGTAAAGGTGGTACAAAGGAGAGATTATAACCTCTTATCTGAATGGAATAATGGAAATAACCAATAATAATCAACAAAATAATCATATATAAACAAGATAGATAGAATCATTAACCATAGAAGAACCATTAAATAGATCAACTAATAAAATAATCAAAATAATCTAAGGCAGTTTCTTACACCTGGATACATGGAATTATGATTCAAAAAGGAAGAGGAAAATATAATCATGTTATACAATATTAGAAAAAGGGAAAAAAGATAAAAAAATATTCCATCATCCTAAGCTAAAACCAGGTCTTCATCTCCTAGATCCATCTAAATTGAAGAATATCAACTACCTGTAGAAGGGATATTTCCCTTACCCATACCTATAGAAAGATTGTCTTATTGTAAAGGCATCTAGTGTAGGTTGTGAGATAAAAATATTATTAGGACACCACCAACGTCATTATACAACACTGAGGATGGAGTGTGATCCACCGTGGAAACTCTATAGTCATGGAATGTTGCACCTCATCTCAATTATGATATAATTTCAGAACTATGAGAATCCATACACAACACCATACGTAAGGGATCATGACGCCACCACACTCAACAAGTCCCATTCCATTATACATAGCCTCTATAAAGGTATATTCAGTTATAGTATAATTCATGAGGAAAAACCATACATGAAACTTATTATTAATCTTATATATATATGTAAGAACCAAATATTCTCAATTAAAAAAATACATAAGGCATAACCTCTTATGAATTTCATATCCAAGTTCCATTATATAAAAATGAAATACAATTCAATGAATCTTTTATTATGACATAGAAAGAAAGAATAATAATTATCATAAATCACAACATGAGGCATTACCTCTCATGTGACAAGATATCCAAGGCCAATTGTTTTTTGAACATTACATCTCATATTATTAATTTTATTATTCATAACAAAGGGAATTTCCTTACCATACCTTGCATAAATTCAATTTAAAACCAACTGATTCATTATAATAAAGGAAACCTACAACGAATTTTCAACATCATTTAAATCATAAGAGAGAAAAAAACTAAGAGATTCTTTGGGTTCTATTTAACACTCAAGTTCGATGAGAAATTAAAATTAGAAAATAATCTAAAAGGAATAATGTAGTTCCACTCCTTTTGAACAGTTGACCAAAAGTGTCGAATTTCACTTGTCCCACCCATGGGGTGACCTTATAAGGCGCATAATAAGATGAAATGATAAATTAGGTCTCCACCTACCTTAATTATCATTAGGTTCATAACAATATGAAATGATCCATTTTATATGAAGAAATAAAATAAATGGATATGGTCAGCAAACTCTAGCATGCGAGACGTTGGTGTAATTACAAAACAATGAAAATCATATGGAAAACTATGAGACCACCAACCTCAAGGCTGTAGAAGACTACTCACCCAATATCTACCTCACATTAAAAGTAGGTTAGAAGATAGATGAGAAAAAAATGACCAAAAAATGTGAAATATGAACTAGAATATAAATAGAATAGTGGATGGGTGGATAAACTTAGATATGAGTTGAGATACTATGGGAGCATACTAATATAGATCCAATGATTTTGATTAATCAAATAATGGAAACTATATTGGTTCTATAAAAAACCCTAGCACGAGGTGTTTGGGATCTCAAAAATGAAGTAAATACAAATGTGTATTCTATAGGGGGAAGATGAAAATGGAAAATAGTTTATAACTTATGTGAGGGAAATTTTGGTAATTTCAATCCAAAATATAAAATTGCACGGTTTGGTTGCATGGGTTGGTGAAACCATGAAAAAATTGTGATTAGTTCACTAGTACCAAGGGAACACCACATGGTTAGGTACACTAATTGACTAACCATGCAAAGTCCAAATATAATGTATTTGACCCATGTCTGCAACATGACACATGGTCATGCACCCTAAGTGGAAAATTTGTATAAAAACCGTGCGGCCCAACCTATTTTTTCAACTTCAGAACTTAGGGCTCTGAAAGAGCCTCAGACAAACCCACAAACCACTATGACCCGATTAAAAATCTTTATTAGGGCCATTTAAGGTATTGAAATTTAAAAATAATGATCCATACTTTCAATGAAAACATTTCTCTTTACAAACTCCCCTACTTAAAGAAACTCACCCATGAGTTTCCCCTATGAGTGTAAAGAGGTATCTTCAGTATAATGTTATGGCCATTAAGATCTTATATCTGTTTTTTATTCCCAAGTCTCATCATTTACTTGGGCGTACATCCATAGAAACCATACTAGATCAATTGACATTCCTTAGAGTGTATTCACTCTCCAATCAAAAATACAAACTAGAAACACCTAGAAGGAAGTGTACATATCCAATTTTACCTCATCATACTGAAATACATGAGTTGGGTATAGATAGTATCAGAAAATATTTGATACATGCATGGTATCAATTCCTTGAGATTTAGGAACAATGACATCATCCATATCCAATTTATCCTCTTAGAAAGAATTTTATTTGAAAATAAATTGTTACGATTATAAATGAATCTTTAAATAATTAAGGCACAATGATAGTGGAAAATTATGTTCATCTCATATATGTTAAATAAGAAAAATATATTCATACGATTTTAGTATAGTCATAAAGTACATTGTTTGTAAAACTACAAAAAAATATTCATTTCTATCCATGTAGTTACAATAAAAATATCGTTATATATTTCATTAAACATACATAGGATAATATTAAAGAATTTATTTGAAACTATTTTTTGGAAAACATGGACATGGATGATAAATATTCCCCAACAGAGACTTAAAATGAAAAAACCCCAAAAATTTGAGGGTGTGAAATAATTACTTATCACTTAATATTAGTAAAATCATATTCCCTATAAAACAAAAAAAAATTATATGAATATTGAAATATAATAATAATTTGGACAAGACTAGTAAATTTAATTCATGGGCTACGTATACCCCACAAAAAAGAACAACTGGTGTATAAGACATGTGTGTCACAGAAATATAGCTGAGACATAAATCCCTTACCTTAGTGGTAGGTTTTATTGTACATGTATGAACCTCTTGTATAAGGTTTTAAATAGTTTTATTAACTTCATTGAGATTTATATTAATTTTTATGATATCATATGTGATAATATTATTACCTATTTTTAAATAACATTATTACTCTTATTTCAGGTGTTAACTACTTCACGTTCTTATGCATATTTCTTCATATATGGTTTTGTTTATGTGCATAAGATATAGTTATTTCATTTATATAATGATAATAAGGTAGTAAATATAATATTTATTTATTATATACATTGATATAATCATTATTGAATGGTGAATAAGGAAAATTAATCACATCACATTGTAGAGACGGTAGACCGTACGTACACACGAGCGAAGATATCATTTCATTTATAGAAAAAAAAATAATGAAGTGTGAGGTATATATGTTATTACATAAACATTATCATGTAAAAATCACTATATATGTATATTATTTCAATCATTATACCCATCCAATCAAAGTGATGAAGAAAAATAGATTACTCCACAATGTGGAGACAGTAAGTCGTACGTACACACGAATGGTGATTTCATTTTTCATAGGATGGGTAAAAGGTGAAATACGGTCATTCCATAATCATAATAATATCTAAGAATATAATAGATACTATATTTTTTACTTTATAATGGAAATAACTCATTATGTTTAAGTATAAGAAGATATAATATTAAAAGAATCGGTAGAGGAGACTACCTCTTCTTTGATGAGCTCCATCTAGATCCCATTTTAAAGGAATAAGAGTTAGTCATTTGAGAAGACCAGAACCTCTAAAATGTGACTATGGAAGCTTAAAAGGTATTTAGGAATGGGATATCTGATATTGAAGGCTCATTTTTTTGTGAAGCGGTGAGGGTGGATGTGGCCTTTTATAATTGAGGTGAGAGGAAATTTTGGAATCTCCAAAAATATTAATCTATAAAAAAAATAAAAAACAATCCAAAAACCTCCAAAATGTAATATTTTAAACTATTAGATGAGATAAATTTGTCATATAATCATATAATAAATTTTAGATATGTGTTTCTATCAATTGACATATTATTATTTTATTTAAACCTTAGCTATTCTATTTTAATTCTATCTAAGGCAACAAAATTTTCAATATTAAAATAGTGTAATTTTTATATATTTCTTGTAAATTTGATCATAAATGGATAATTTATAACATTTTAGACCATAAAATAATTATTTTATATTTTTAAAAAATGTATTATTATTTTTAATTAATTTAATAAATCATTATTTTGACATAATATCAGTAGTGGAAATTTTGATACTATTCATTTCTGGCATATCTAAAAATATGAAGATATGTTCTTATCCTAAAAAAAATATTTTATTATATCCATATGGTGTCAAGGTCATATATAAAATTAATTAGATATATTAAATACCCAAAATAATATTTATATTAATATTTTTAATAACATTTATTTGTCATCACTATTAAAAACAATTAGTACATTAGTTTTTTTGTTATTATTTAATATACATTATTTTTTAATATAAATTAAAAAATAAATATCATTAAGAATATAAATCATATATCTTTGATAAGAACACTTATAGTCTTGTATATCTACTAAAAAATCCGACACTAAAATGTTATATTTATGGAAACATGAATGTGAAAAGAGAGATCAAGGATCAAATGGCTCAATGAGGGGGATAAGAACACTTCTTACTTCCATGCATGTATCAAAGAGAATTGAAAAAATTTTAATTCAAATACCATTCTTGAGTATGTATCCTACTTGGAATAAAACGATGATGTTGGTGGAATGCCCCTATCTTTCTTTAAAGAACTTTTAACTGGACTGAATGTGAGGATGTTCAGTGGGTAACCCAATGGGAGTGCAGAGCTTTGGGAAGCAATCCCAACCTGTGTATCCTCAATGGAAAATGATATTTTGGAGGTGATATCTGAGGATGAGGATATTCATGAGGATATGATTAACTTAATGTGGAGAGCGCACCAGGTCTTGGTTGCTTCCCTGGTTCGTTCTATAGAGGCTCATGGGATACAGTTAAGGGTGACATTGTTTGAGCTATCCAGGACTTCTTCCATGGGGGTTACCTACCATGGGTTGTGAGTTCCATGACCCTCATTATCATTCTGAAGGTCCCTTATTATGCATCTCATTATAGACTCATTAGTATGTTCAATTTCCCCTATCAGATCCTTTAAATAACCATCAACTTAAGGCTGTCTATGCATCTGCCTCTGTGGATATCTATCGACCAACATGACTTTTTGATGGGGTCGTCTAACCACGAAGCTATTTAACTAGAATAAGAAATGATGGGAGATACAACTGTAAGACCCATGATACCAATATGGAAATGAAAATGATCATGAATAATACATATGATAGGATTGTGTGTGGGTTCATTAACATTGTCTTGACCAACATTGGCATATCATCTAAGGATTTGGATATTATATTCAAATGTTATAGATCTTCTTGGATGAATGCCACCTTCATGTGGAGAACACACAACTTCATCAAGGTGGTACGTGGTCTATGACAAGGATATCCTATTTCCCTGAGTATATTTATAATAATGCAAGATACGCTCAATCGCATAATTAACAAAGGGATATAAAGCGGGAGGATCATGCCCTACAGGAGGAAACAGAGCATCCCTTACATCACTCAATTGATGTTTTTATATGACACTAACATTTTCTCAAATGTTGGGAATAGATCTGTGTGTGGCAACAAGAGGATTCTTGAGGAGTACTACTTCTGGAGAATGCATCTTACCAACAACTCAAAGAGAAATATGTATATATCAAACAAGTGTGCTCAAAACCGGGACACCCACTTGTGCACCAGATTGGACATGCAATGTGGTAATTTTCCCTTAGAATACCTAAACACTCGCATATCTTCGGGTCACATGCACGTATGGGATTTAGACCATGTGGTGAGTAAGATCACATGGCATGTTATCAACTAAAAAAATCACCACTAATCTTTTGGGGGTCATATAGCTCTGGTGAACGGTGTACTGTCTTCAATTCCGGAGCACGCGCAGGCTATGACCGCAGTGCTAAAAGGGGTGATCATAGATATTGACAAGGTGTTGGATGGAAATATTTGGGTTGCACTATTTAGATGCAAGAATAATTGGGTATCATGGGAGAGTATGGCCCATCCCATTCCAGATGGTGGGATTAATGTGTGAAGCTTGGGGAGCATGATTACCTGAATGCAGACAAAACTAGTGTGGGAAATGTTTGAGAAATAAACTCTATTGGGGACGAATATAGACCCTAACTATGGAGGCAACATAGATGATTCTAGAATACAGGGTTCCCCCTATGCTCTAGGATTTTCCCCCTCATCCAAACTATTCAATATCATGATCGGTGGATTGTGGGAGAAAGTAACATTTTATTCTCGTTTCATAACTATGAAGAATATGTGGTCAATTATCCAGGGTGTCTATCCCCATAAATCTACATCAAGGAGGAAAGCATTCATCAATCCTTCATCAGTGAAGTGATGGAAAGGATCAAACAAGACATATTTGATGTGATCAATATTAATGCAGAGCTACATAGATGTGTTTCCTCCCCATCTAACTCTAAGAAATTTTCACTTAAGGAATTTTGTAGGATAACCTCATCTACAGATCCACATGAGGGATGGAATGTGATGGTATAGTGAAAAAGGATCCCATAAAAATTTAACTTCCTCGTATGGAGGGTTCAGAATAATGAATTACCAACTGATGAAAACATAAAAAGGTTGGTATTAGTCTTTTTTCTTGATTCCACTGCTGTAATTATAAGTGGGAAGAAAGCATCGATCACATCTTCATCGAAGAATAATGGGACCAAAATGTGTTGAGTTTCTTTGGTAATAGTACTGCTATCTTAGACTCTACCCTTCATGCTGCTCCATTCATAGATAAATGGTTTACAATGGTGATGGAATCAGGCCTAGAAAGATCAGAATGTTCTGTTATCCTTAGAACATGCCGATGGTGTTTATTGAAATTGAGAAACTAGTATAGGAATGAGGTGTCCCTCTCCATAGGTAGATCCATTATTATGAGAATGAAGAGCCTTCTGGTTGACATGGTTACTCTTATTTGGAACTAGTTGGAGGACCTTTATTTGAGTCCCCTTTATTCCAACTCACCCATGAACCTTCCTTATACTCCACAGAAGTAGGGACATTGGATTTGATGGATCCCCATGGAAATAACTTCAAGTTGAATACTTATGGATCCTATATTTTGGGTGATGTGTGTGGAGAAGTGGTGGTACTGGACTTTGGGGGAAGTATCCTCCTAGAATTCATAACACATTATGAAAATGGAACCTTGCTTCAGGCGGAGGTGAAAGTTCCTCTTACCAGCCTCAAACATTGCAGCTAGATGAACATGGTACTTACACAAGTGTAAATAGACTCTATTATTCTACATGAATCTTAGCATGGAAGAGGATCCATCTCATGGTTAGTTACTTATATCATTAGAAAATGTAAGGCCATCCTCAATAGAATCATCCTGGTCACTCACAAATGGAAGGAAGGAAACAAGGATGCAGACCACCTGGATTCACTGGAAGAGCATGGATCCAGTGTCACTTATCTCCCTTAGATTACATACCTTAAACTTGAAGGGGTCAATTTGATCTGAGGGGTTTCCCTCGGCCTTCACTAATTTCGGCCTCCCTAGAGTGGGGTGTGCCTTGTCCCTTTGTTTCCCTTTCTACCTTGTACTTGTACTTGAATAAAATTTAATGATGATGATGATGAATCTATCAACATTAAAATTAATTTAAACAAAATATTATAACTGTCATAATATTTTCCATATAGATCCAAATGGTCAAAAACTAGTCCCTTGGATGATTATGGTTGAGATATAATTGAATAATATGTTTTTTGAAAATGTTTCAGTCTTTTAATTATTATTATTAGGTTAATAAGAATTATATTATCATTTTTTCACCCATTAAATAATTTCATCATCATCAATGTATATTCATTTAAGGTAATTATTTATTAAAAATAAATTATGGTGATAAAGAAAAATAAATAGCTTTCAAATTAGTATTTATAGTGGAATATATCTTTAGTATAACCTTATATTAAAATTGATGTAGTTATTAAAATTGAAGTACTACATATTTAAATTTTTTTAAAATAAAATATTTTAAATGTCATATTCTGGGACAAGTTTCTTAAACAAGACAATAACTTCGGGCAAATGATGATTTTTGTTGAAAACCACTTATCCAATGAAATTAAGAAAATCCATATGATAATTTAATAATATTATAACACCATTATTACCTTTAATTACATGATTTATCCTTAACTATGGTAAATAAAAATGTACAACAGTCACTATTAATAATGGCAAAAAATAATTGAAATATATTTATATAATTTGGACCCATTGATTTCAAATATAGAATAAATTTTTCAAAATTGAAAACTCATAAGTTGAAGTAATTAATTAAAAATTATTCCCATTATTGGAATGACAAAAACGTATTACAAGTTAAAACATGCAAATGTTGGAAATGTTTTTATATATAAATTCAATATAAAGTTAATTCAATTGAACTAAATTATATAGAGAGATAAAAATATAATATATTTATAGTTTAAAACAATCAAATATATAATTTAACACTATAAGTAAATTTTATGAAAAAGTAGTTTTCAATTAGAAATAATTACTTTTTAACTATTCATAAAAAATGAATCTTATCAGAAAAATATCTAAAATTCATCCAAATTGAATTTTTATACTCTTATTTCAATAAATATGTTTATTTTTTAGAATATAATTTTAAAATGTATCAAAAACTATATTTACAATTGTTGCACCATCAAAAGGTGGTGAAAATAGATTTTTTGGAAAATACTTCATTAATCTGAAAAAATGAATATTTTCTTTTATCATGTATAGAAAACATATTAAATAAATTTCAAAATTCATATTGAATATATTACATATATATTTCACCAATAAAATACATTAAGAGTGATTCTATTATTTTATAAACTCAATTATTTTCATTTAAATAGTTATCTAGAAAAATATTTTCTTTTATATAAAAGATGTTTTATTTTCATTTATAAATAATTGATCACCAAATAATTAATTTTATATACATTTGTAAATAATATTTTCATAATTCAGTTAATACTATTCATACTCTCAATTATAATGGCTAGGTTATAAGGTAACATAATAATATTTTGTTATTCACTTAAACTCATGCTTTCGTGAAATGAAATCAATCAAAAAAACACAAAATTTTGTACAACACAAGACATAAATATTGTTGTGTATACCGTAAGCTATATTAGTGTTATATATAGAAAAAAATTATATTGGTGGAGCTTACAACAAAAAACATAAAAAACATAAATCTATATCATAAAAATCTATCGGTGTTACATTCTACCCCCATTAAAATGAAGTTCTTCCTCTAATTTCTTTTGTGTTATAAAATGATTAATAAATGAAATTTTCATTTATATAAATTCACTTCGTAAAAATGAAGACTGAAACTTCATTTTAAAATGTAAATTTAGAAACATATCAGTTATGAAAATTAACTCATCATTGGGTTTCCACACAAGAGAAAATAAGTAGAAATTGAAAACATGAATATGTAAGGAAAATATAGCTATCATGTTCTGATGAGGAGTAATAGAGAACAAGGATAGGAGAATGTTAACAGTAAATAATCCATAAATCTACCATTATTTATGGGTCCAATGGATTCATCAGAAATGATGGTACTTGGACAAAATTTTTTGTTTCAAGATCCTTTCCCTAATGTTAAAGAATGAGAATAAATACTACTTGATTATGTATAATCTCATCCTATCCTTGCTCCTTGAAAAATTTACAAATCATCTATTACTCTATGAAATAAAGGTGAATTTTTATTTCTTGAAGTGTTTGTAGATCATGCTATCCATAAATATGATTATAAGATATTTCATCGATATTTATCAAAATAAAAAGTTTATAATATGTTATAAAATATGCATAATTCCACCTATGGTAAGAAAATAATTTATTAAAAAAAACATATGTTGGCGCAAAAATGTGGGAAGAAGGAAAAAGAAACGGAAGGCCTCCAAATGCGGCCTCGCGAAGACCATTTACAAAGCCCCGATAGCCCCGTACCCACCGCGAAGCAAGGAGGCTATAACGCTCTATGACCACCCCTGACGTTCACGATCTGTCACGGAGAAAGGAGGAAGTAACGCTCTGCGAATGAATTTGATGTTCATGACGCACCACAAGGAAATAGAAATCCTCTTCGCACCGAGCGCGTTTCCTCCCACTGCCTCTCTCCTATAAATTCCGGCTTCCCCCCAAGTTCAACAGACAGACAATTCGACCTTTCGACTTCCAAGCTCCCAAATCGTGAATCACCCTTCTGCTCTGCGAACCATGAGTTGTGAGAGGTACTTATGTTGTATGAAGTGCCTCCACCTTTTCTCTTCTTGATCCCCTCTTTTGAGAGGTATGCCTTTCATGGAGCCTAAGGGCCTCCGCGAAGGAAGGGGATAGCCAAGGGGACTCGGGTCGTCATGGAGCATTTATGCTTCGTGAAAAACCCTTCATGTACACACGATCCACTTTCCACGACATTGTTGATAGAGAAAATATTTTAAATTAATTTATATTGAATATCATTGTTTTAAACCCACAAAAGTGTTCCTCTAAGATGAATTGTTTCATTTTTATGATATTGGTGTTATTTTGAGCTGAATAAATAAAAATGGGCCATTTCATATTTTTATCAGTTTTAAATTATTTTTGTAGTTTGGCCATAAAATTATCTACACTAATAAAAATTCCAAAATTCTTTCTCTTACAAATTCTAAACATCCAAGGATTCATTTATAATTTTTAGACTAAAATCTGAATCAGCCATTTGGAAGCTCAAAAGAAGCTCACAAGTGGGAGCATGAAAACTGTTCACAGTTCTGCCAATATTTGGTGTGGGGTCTATAACTCATTAATGGTGGGCCCAAATTTTGTGATATTAGGTGGTTGGAAGTCCAAGGAGTTTTAGAACATCTTTTATGAAGGGTAGTCTATGGTAACTGGCCGTTTTAAGGGTCATTAAATCATCATAATCTGGAGGTTTGCGATTTGGTGAGTCTGACTGGATAGAATAAATACTCAGAGTAAAATGACCATAACTCTCGGAATACATGTCAAAATCTGCTGAGATTTTGAGGGAAAACTCCCAAGAGAATTATGAGAAAAATTAAAGAAGGTATAAACGCGTGAATATTACATTTAATGGGGCTACAATGCGTCAACATACGGGGGAAAGATTCTGGCTATAAAAGGAGGAGAGCTCCACCCTCTCAAATCATTTTTCATTCCACCCCATTCCTTCTGGGACACCAAGGAGGAGAAGTTTTCGGGAATATGTTTTATTTATTTTCCTTTTAATAGTTTTTTAATGCCTTCTTCTTCCCTATTCATCTCGATTAATCTTACCATGGTGGGGTAAACATTTTGTGTTATTGGGGAAGGGTTGGTTTTCTATGTTGTAATGCTTGAGTTCTTGGATGTAATTGAATGAAATTTATTTCTTCTTCAAAGTTGTTTTCAATTTAATATAGAGGATTTTATTATCAAGTGCGACCATTCATGAATTTTAATTCTGTTATTTATCTTTTTCTTGGTAAAATAATCATTATATCCCTCCACTAATTTCTGGTTTATATACGATGGAATAAACCAAGAATTAGTGGTGAAGTACTCGACGATCGTCCGTACGTGTAAAAGGGGTAGTGAATGTTCTTGATTGTTTGGGATAAACAAGACCCAATTGGGTATTTCCCATTTCAATTAAGGATATTCAATAAAACTATTTTTCACATGGAAGGAGGGTTTACCAAACCGGGATCTTGGTAAGGTTTTCTCTCACAATCATAATTTCACCAAGGAAGTGAGAGGAAACGATTGTGGAAACTCACTTTAATCGACTAAGAAGAAGAGGATTGAAATAAATTGAACAAGGATATCATTACAATTAGAAAACCGACCCTGACCTAATCACCCTTTTAATATCATAGTTTTTCAATCATTTGAATTTGAATTTCCGTTCAATCATTTTCTTATCAAACACACCATTTTTACCCTCATTTTAAAGTGACAACCCGTTTTGTGTGCACTCCTCTTCGGGATACATCCTAGGTCAACCACATTACTACATTTTAACTTACGAAATAATTGTTTTTCCACGCCCTATGACAGGAGTGCATCAAATTTGGCGCCATTTCCGGGGAGGTAGTGCCGCAAACTAATTATAAATATTACACTTTTTCAATTTAAAAAAAAATTAAAAAAAAATCTTTTACCATGTTGTTTTCAAATGATTATTTCTTTAATTCATAGAACAATTACCCACCAGTGCGAGAACCAATTATTGAATCACCTTGGTCTATAGAGTATAAAGTTTCTTTCTTGGATAAAAAAATTCGGGGAGTTCGAATCCAAATCATAATAGAGGATGAATTCAAGGATCTCATTGAAATCCATAAAGAGAACCTTGAATACCCATTGTTGGAGGGTTTGTCAAGATAATTAATTGAACTTCTGGAGTATTGTCCATAATTTTATCAAGAAATGATCAAAGTGAAACACCAAGAAGAAGAAGTTCACAAGGATCTTGAATCCCAATTGGAAATAATTAGTCAAAAAGTTCAAAACCTAGAGACCTCAATAAAGTGGATAACGGAACAAGTACATGCATCCCAGGATTAACAACTGGAGCCAGAACAAGAACCAGAACCAGAAAAATTGATGGAATACGTAGCCCCACAAATCCTTCGGGTTGGAGAACCCATGGAGGCCTTGATGAAATTAAAAGAAGATGCATTGATACGAACTCAATCAATGTTGGAGGAGAGTGATGAAGAAGATTTAACTATTGAAATGCATGTCGGAGATCAACAAGATCTGTATAACTTATGGAATGAGTGTGAAGAACTTCTTGATCCAACTATTCCTCATAATTTAGATGATTTAGAAACATTGAAGGAATAAACCAACCAAGTAGTGGAATTTTAAGAGAAGATAGAGGATTCTGACTACCCACCTCTATTTAGGGTAATTCAACTCCAAGAGCCACCTCTCATTGAAGAAGAAAATAAATCCAAACAAGAACAGGGAGTTAATATTTTCATAAACTCATTATCTTTTTATTTTTTTGAAACTAAATTGATTATTTCCTTCCCTTCTTTTAAATTTTCAGATTTAGACAACACATGTATTTCCTTGGAGGAAGACGATGAAAAAGAAGAGTCATCCATGGAGGAACATCTAGAGCTCCCCAAACCTATTGAACATTTAATGGATGGATTACATGAAAAGATCAAAGTGGATTTTCTGGAGGAAAATGAGACACAAGATACTTACATTGAAAGGGAATAATTTGATATTGATTCTTCATGCTTTATTTTTTTTCAAATAGAATTAAACTTTGACATTCCCTTTTATTTTTCCCCAGATGTATCATACCTTCAGCAACCACTAGAGAATAAAGAAGATGTTATTCATGTGGAACCCAAGAAAGAGGAGGACTCATTCATTGTCCTAACCCCACCATGCATGTTGTATCTCATTACAAAGAGGGTGGACTTGATGCATTTTATCGATGGAGTCCTCAAGAAAAAGGAATAATTTCATCCTGGAAAGAAATGTTTTTGTTGGTTCATGAGAAAGAAACTTCACCCACCATCAGATTGGGGATAACCGATTAGAAATGTCCCTCTGGAGGTAGTCAAAACCCAGGGCCCACTTGGGGTATTAAACCATGTTCTATCCTTATATTCACATCCTATTTCTAATTTTTTTTCTTTCAATAAATATCTGATGTTTTATTTTATTTTTAGGTTTTGAAAGTGAAAAACTTAGGAGCTTAACTCAATGTTGCACTACAAATAAATCACGTTTTACTTCTCCTTTATACTTAATTATTTGTTGTGAATCAATCAAAAATATTTTTACATGTTAAATCCATTTGAATTCACCAAGGACACTGAATAATTTAATTGTGGGGGAGGGGAAATTTTCAGTTTAGGATTTTCATTTTTTGTTTGTTTTTCAAAAAAAAATCGAATGTTTTCATATTTTTGTGTGTTTATTTTTCATTTTTCGGTGTGTTTTTTTTTGAAACTTTTGAGCTGAAATGATTATCATTACCATTTTTGAAACCCATTTCAATGAGTGAACCAATATATTCTATGAAATTGAGATTAAATGAATGCTGAAATGACTTTATTTCGAGTTCAAATATTTTGGAATTTCATGAAAAGTACACTAATTTTTAAAACCCATGCCATATTTCACTGTCTATATCTTTGAAATCACTTTCCTATGAGGCTTCTAAACCATTTTTTCCATATTCGTTTCATTCTCCTCATATCTTGAGATAACCATACTATGCTTCCTTAAACCAAAATTTGATTTATTCCTTTAAAAACTTGAGGGTTTGGGGTACATGTGTTTTAAATGATTGAGGCATTAATTTGGTTTTAGGCCACATTTTCATAATAATCATTTTCATTATGGACCACCTTTACATTTATCCTTCATTGTATCCCCTAGTATCCATGAATAGCCTATTAGGTTAGCCACATTACAAGACAATTTTTCCATCCTACCTGCTCTTGAAGTGAAATTGCATGATCTAGTTGAACTTAAGTGTGGGGGATTATGTCCTGTGGTATAGTACCTCATTTGGTGATACTTTTGGTGGAATATAAAATGTTGAAGAGCTGATGTTTCTTCTGAATATTTAATTTTGTTAAAAGCTTTGCCTTTCTGGAGCTTTCATGATAAGGGAAGCTATGCCTTTATGGAGCTTCCGATGTAAAAAAAAGTTGTGCCTATCTGGAGATTTCAAGAAAAATCATGTTTGAAAAGATTGAAATTTTTTCTGCTGTAATCCTTAGCTGATTGAATGATGATAGAGCCTATTTTCTACAAGGGGGAAGAGAAGGAGACCATATTTGAGTGAAAATTATAATCATGCAATTTTTCGTCAAAAAGATCCAAGCCCTCTTTTTTCGGCCTCAAAATTTTTAACACATAAATCCTACCAACCGGAAGCCACAAAACAACACAGAAAAGTCTTCATGATAAAAAAATTTCCTTTCCTCACATCGGGTGGAGAAGTAGGAATTTATCAAGCCTATGGTGACTCTTGTGTGAGTTTAGATGAGAAAATCCTTGTTGAGCATTTACATTTGTGAGATTAGAGAAAATTAATGCGAGGTAGGTGTTTTGTGTGAATGGGATAAGAAAAAAAGTGGAAATATATTAAAATCTAAAATGGATAACTTGAAATACTTTTTTTGATGAAGCATGATATTTTTTTTTCTTAGTATGGATTTGGTCGATCTCATTGGTATGCGTTTTGGATTTGATTTGATTTGATTTTGATGTTTACTTGTCCAGGAGTCCAAGTGCTAAGTGTGAGGGAATTGATAGAGAAAATATTTTCAATTATTTTATATTGAATATCATTGTTTTAAACCCACAAAAGTGTTCCTCTAATATGAATTGTTTAATTTTTATGATATTGGTGTCATTTTGATCTGAATAGTAAAAATGGGCCATTTCGGATTTTTAACAGTTTTAAATTATAACTATAGATTGGACATAACATTATCTAAACTAATCCAAATTGAAAAATTATTTCTTTGACAGTTTCGACACATCCAGGTATTCATTTACCATTTTTGGACTGAATGTTGAATCGGCCATATGGAAGCTCAAAAGAAGCTTACAAGTGGGAGCATGAAAACTGTTCACAGTTATGATGATTTTTGGTGTGGGGTCCATAACTCATTAATGGTGGGCACAAATGTTGTGATATTCAGTTGGTGGACGTGAAAGGAGTTTTAGAACATCTTTTAGGAAGGGAAGGCCATGGGAATTGGCCATTTTAAGTGTCATTAAAGCATCCTAATCTGATAGTTTTCGATTTGGAAAGTTTGACTGGACAGAATACATTCTCACGGTAAAACGTCCATAACTCTCAGAATAAATGTCAAAATCTGATGAGATTTTAAGGAGAAACTCCCAAGAAAATTATGAACAACATTCAATAAGGGATAAATGCGTGAATATGTCATTTAATAGGGCTACAAAACATCAATATTTGGGGGGAAAATTCTGTCTATAAAAGGAGGAGAGCTCCATCCTCTCAAATCATCTGTCATTACATCCCATTCCTTCTGGGACACCAAGGAGGATAAGTTTTCGGCATTATGTTTTATTTATTTTCTTTTTCATAGTTTTATAATGCCTTCTTCTTCCCCATTCATCACGATTAACCTTACCATGGTGGGGTAAAAAATTTGAGTGATTGGGGAAGGGTTGGTTTTCTATATTGTAATGCTTGAGTTCTTGGACGTAATTGAATGAAATTTCTTTCTTCTTCAAAGTTGTTTTCAATTTAATATAGTGGATTTTATTATCAAGTGAGATCTTTCTTAAATTTTAATTCTGTTATTTATTTTTTCCTTGGAAAAATAATCATTATCTCCCTCCACTAATTTTTGGTTTATATATGGTGGAATAAACCAGGAATTAGTGGTGACGTACTTGACGATCGTCAGTACGTGTCAAAGGGGAAGTGAATGTTCTTGATAGTTTGGGATAAACAAGCCTCGATCAGGTATTTCCCATTTCAATTAAGGATATTCAATAAAACAATTTTTCACATGGAAGGAGAGTTGACCAAACCAAGATCTTGGTAAGGTTTTCTCTCACAATCATAATTTCACCAAGGAAGTGAGAGGAAACGATTGTGGAAACTCACTTTAATCAACTAAGAACGATAGTATTGAATTAAATTGAAAAAGGATAGTATTACAATTATGAAACCAACCCTGACCTACTCACCCTTTTAATATCATAGTTTTTCAATCATTTGAATTTGAATTTCCATTCAATCATTTTCTTATTAAACACACCATTTTTACCCTCGTTTTAACGTGACAACCCGTTTTTGTGCACTCCTCTTTGGGAGACATACCATGTCAACCACATTACTATATTTTAACATAAGAAATAATTGTTTTTCCATGCCCTACGAAAGGCGTTCATCAAGGGTCGTTGTACTTCACGAAGCACATTGCTTTAGGATACCTTACTTTACGAGGCACCTTTTCTCTGCAAGGTAGTGCTCCGAAAATTCCTTTCCACTTCGCAAAGAACCTCCCATATGCACCTATTCCCTATAACTAGGCTGAGGCACCCCACTTCATGAAGCACACCCCTTTGCAAGTACCCTCTTCCATGCAGAGCGACAGAGCTTCACGAGTCCCCTACCTATGAACTCCTCTCATTTTCAAATCCTTTTCCCATGCGACCCTCAAAGTTTGCACGATGTGATTTCAAAGTCCCTTGGAAACTACTTCCTATTGCGTTGCTTCACCTTATTCTTCTTCACATAGGCACGCTAATGGCTATTTCCTTTTCACATTGCCATGCTAACGTGGACCCCCCGATGGTTTTCTCCATGAAACCCCTTATCCATGGCTTTTCCTATCCCCTCTCTGCACCAAGGAGTAGAGGGTACCGATTATGTAAATCCTAGGGGTGCGGAGAAAACCCACATCGTCCGAGCTGTAGGAGGTTAAACTACCAAGAAACTTCTTCCAAAGCACATGACATTAAACTATGACCTCGCCCCGTGCCTCGCAAGTGGGTTACCCCCACCATGGAAATTCTCCACACCCACTGGTCTCTATAAGGGATGATATCATCTTTATGGGAGTGGAGTTTCTATGTGGGAAAGGGAAACCATCTCATTGTAAGCCCCTAGCATTCTTGTAAGAGGAAACATCCATACTCCTACTTTCTTCTTCTATCCCCAGGGCCAGCAAAGTGTGTGATGGGGAATGGTGCTTCTCCTTTCTTCGATCCCAAATCCCTCTCCCGCATTTATTTTTCTCCATTGGTCCTCCCTCCTAGAGTAAGTCCCAACCTCTTCGGGCTGCTAACCATGCATAATCCCCTATTTCCTCTTTGGGATACATTCATGTTTAAGCCCCACTCCACTTCCCACAGATTCTCCTTTCGCGACATGATCATTGAGTCTCTACTGTCTCTTGTTTCTCACACTGAGCATGAATCACATGGTCTTAGAGCAAGAACTTGCCATGACATCCACCCTAGTCATCCTAGAGTGTAAGCCCCATTCTCCACCTGAACTACATGGTATTTGATCCTTACCAAGGCAGCGTACGTAGGAATCCTCTATAAGGTTCAATCCCAACACCTACTTGTCCCGAACCCGTCATGTCAGTTAACCTTCATCCACATGATGTTAAACTGTATCCACCATCCTGAACTATGTGGTCTTTGATCCTTACCAAGTTAGGGTATGTAGGAAGCATCCCTGAGGTTTATACCCACCATTTTCCATTGGTCCCGACCGCCTTCATGTCAGTGTACCAAGCCCCCCATATCCATGAACTATGTGGTCTTTGATACTTGTGAAGTCAAGGTACATAGGAATCCTCCACGAGGTCCAAGCCCACCACCCATTGGACCCCAAGTCCTACTTCACGTCGGTTCACCAATGCCCCCCATGAACTATGAGGTCATTGATCCTTGTTAAGGCAAGGTACATAGGAAGCCTCCACGATGTCCAAGCCCACCACCCATTTGATCCCATATCCTCCTTCACATTGGTTCACTGACGCCCCCCATGAACTACGAGGTCTTTGATCCTTTCTATGGAAAGGTACGTTGGAAGCCTCCTTGTGGTTCAAGCCCAACACCTGGCCGTTCTGACCATCTTCACGTCAATCCAAAAACATCATGGGCAGCCTAGAGTGTATGACCCATGCCCCAAAACTCCACCCCGAACTATGTGGACATTGATCCCTACCAAGGTAGGGTATGTAGGAATCCCCCTACGGGGTTCAAGCTCAACACCCATTGGTTCCGACCATTTAGTTCCATTCCCATACCTAAACTACACATTCTTTGATCACTACTAAGATAGGGTACATAGGAAGCCTCCCTGAGGTTAAATCCTACCATCCACAAGAACCCCAGGTCCTTATGGGAGGGCGTTTGTCTGCGGGGAAAGGGAAACCATCTCGGTGTAAGCCCCCAGCTTTCTTGTAGGAGGCATCATCCCTGCTCCTCCTTTCTTATATGGTCCCTAGGGACAACAAAGGGAATGATGGGGAATGGTTCTTCTCCTTTCTTCAGTCCCAAATCCCACTCCCACTATGCTTTCTCGCCACCAGGACTCCCATCTAGAGTAAGTCCCAACCTCTTCGAGCTGCTAACCATGCATAAGACCATGTTTCCTCTTTGGGTTGCGATCACGAGTAAGCCCCACTCCACTTCCCATGGACGCACCTTTTGCGATGTGATCATCAGGTCTCTATTGTCTGTTGTTTCTCACACCGAGCATGGATCACATTAGCTTAGAGCAAGCACCGACCATGAAATCCTCCCTGGGTATCCTAGAATGTAAGCCTTATGACCCACCTGAACTATGCAGTCTTTGATCCTTGCCAAGGAAGGGTACGTAGGAAGCCTTCTTGAGGTTCAAGCCAAATGCCTACTTGTCCCGACCCCTTCACGTCAGTTCACCTTTTTCCTGCTTGATGATAACATGTATCCACCATCCTGAACTACGTGGTATTTTATCCTTGCCAATGCAGGGTACGTAGGAAGCCTCCCTGAGGTTCAGGCCCACCACCATACATTGGTCCCGACCGCCTTCATGTCGGTGCACCAAGTCCCGCATATCCATGAACTACGTGTTCTTTGATCCTTGCTAAGGTAAAGTATGTATGAAGCCTCCACAAGGTCCAAGCCCACCACCCATTGGACCACAGGTCCTCTTTCACATCGGTTCACCGATTCCCCCCATGAACTACGAGGCATTTGATCCTTGTTAAGGTAAGGTACGTAGGAAGCCTCCACGAGGTCCAATCCCACCACCCATTGGTCCCCAGGTTCTCCTTCACGTTGGTTCACCGATGCCCCCCATGAACTATGAGGTCTTTGATACTTGTAAAGGCAAGGTACTTATGAAGCCTCCCTAAGGTTAAAGCCCAACACCCAGTCGTTCCGACCATATTCACATCAGTTCACCAACATCATGGGAAACCTAGAGTATAAGCCCCATGCCCCACAAATCCATCCTGAACTAGATGGACTTTGATCCATGCCAAGTTAGGGTACATAGGAAGCCCCCATGAGGTTCAATATCAACACCCATTGGTTCTGACCATTCAGTTCCATGCCCATAGATGAACTACGTGGTCTTTGATCCTTGCTAAGGTAGGGTACATAGGAAGCCTCCCTGAGGTTCAGGTCTACTATCCACCTGGACCCCAGGTCCTTATTCACGTCAGTTCACCGACTCCTTCCCCATATGAGAACTATGAGGAAATTGATCCTTTATAAGGTAAGGCACATAGGAAGCCTCCCAGAGGTTGAAGCCCAACATCCAGTAGTTCTGACATACTTCATGTCGGTCTACCCCCCATCCTGCATGACGTCGAACTGTGAACCCCATCCAGCGGTAAGCCGTTGGCACCCCATCCAGCGGTAAGTCGTTGTGACCCCATGTAATGACCAAAAGTTTCATTAATGGAAAATCCCTATTGATCAAGTTAAATTTATATTTATGAGAAATATTTATATAAAATGTCAACTTCATTGGTTTTATGATAAGAATTGTGACCGTTACTTTTATAGCCGTTGAACAGTGATCACATGATTAGTATAAATATAGGGCTTTAACACATCCAATTTTACTTAGACAAAGGAAGCGATGGCCTAATCCAGTAGAATTTCCCCATACGAAGCCCATTTATCGGAGCTCGGAAAAGAGGTGGCATCCTTGGGCTTCTCTCTTGACCAAGCCCAAGCTGAGCTTCACCATGTCAAGCTCGAACGGGACCGTCTACGGGAGAAGTGGAAGCTGATAGAAATTACCACTCGAGCGATGTTATCTGAGCCACCCCAAGAGTCTGTCACAATCGCACACCTTACCCTTAGGTCTTATACAGCTGTTTTAAGGGTTTATGTAACTAATTGATAGTACTATGTTCATGTACATTATTTTTTCATATAACAATGAATATAATTTCTTGTCATTATTGATACATTGTAAATAGTTTTTAAAGTACAAATGGTGTTTTTAGTTATTATTTAATTAAGAAATATATTTTATTAAATTAAGGGATTATTGAATTAAATATTATTATTATTATTAGATTAATTTTATTATATATAAATGATCATGTAATTGTATGAATGCAATTATAATTTTTATTAAGGTTTGAAAGCCATTTTTTGTCAAAACCTGTGAATTTTTTATAAATATCGGTTTTAATTTTAAAAGTGAAAATTAACATATTTATAAAATTATTTAGAAAAATTAAATGTTATTTTTGTAATCAGGACGTCGAAATTATCCAAAGATGAATTTTTCATAATTTTCTGAGACAGTCAAATTTTTGAGTAAAAATTAAATACCATTTAAATATATAATGTGTTTTATGACATCATAATGACCCAATAGTGATGTAATACAATACTATAATATTTATGTTCGGACAATATATGTTTTACCATTAAAATAATGTGATTTTAGGTTTTTTTGTCTTACTTTTCAAAGCATTAATGGACCCCTCAAGACTTATTAAACATCTTGTCTTTTTAAATTAATTTCCATGGTAGTGTGACTCACCTCCACATAAGAAACCCTAATATTTTAAGAAGTTCGGAACTTGGCCTTATAAAATATTATTTTCATCTTCCCTTTTCCAAAAAACATGGGCAAAAACCATGTGATCGTTTGTGGTTTGGATTAATTTAATATAAGGGGTCCAAAACCTAAATAATAAAGATTTCCCTCACCTTTCACATATAAACCCACCCAAGCTCCCACTTCCTCCTCACTCAAAGACTTTGGAGTTCTTCCAAACTCTTCCCTACTCTCTATAGAATCCTCCCAAGGTTCCCCAAGCTCCCAATAAGCCTCTCACAAGCCTCTCTCTAGCCTTTGGAAGCACACTTCCATTTACGGGTTTTTTTCTTCCTTTCTCATTTTTGTCCAATTTTCTTTAAGTTGTTTTGACCATTTAATTTCAATTATGAATGTTGGGGTATGGTTTCACACCTCCCTAATACTGCCCTATTTATGTTTTAATGATGGGATACCCCTTTCTCTCTCATTATATGCCTCCCATGTACACCCGTTACAATGCCGAAATTCCGAAAGGAACTTCTCTCTCCTCATTTACATTCAAGCAATACTTTTGTATCATGAATCTAAAATCCATTAAAATTTTTGGGACATGTATCTATATGACCTACTTACTGTCCATTACATTTAAATATGATGAGGAACCCATTTCTCTCTCATCAACCGTTTTTATGAATTCTTATGTCACGCTGTTACGCTGCCGAATTCGCACTGATTTTCGAAGCCAATGCCATTGTGTAGTGAATACCATGCCCATTTCTCCATCAAGTGTATTCAAATTTATGCACATTTACTTATTGATTATAAAGTTTCATGTATGAATTCCACATTCATTTATCATGGAAGAAATTATTATGTTTTATGAATCCATGTTTTATGATCCATGTGGCACACTTATGCATGAAATGAAATGTTTAAGAAGGGTGCACCCTTATAGCGCTCCAATGCATTGGGTAAAGTATAGTATAATGATACGTCATTTGAAATGAGTATTGAATCAGTATAATTCAAGTGCAATGAGGGTTTACTCGTGCTTTATGTGAAATGAGTATTTACTCATGCTCTATGTGCAATGAGCCTTGGCTCATGCTAATTCCATGTTAAGTGTTTTTTCCACATTTCCATGTTATGATTATCATGATTTATCATGCATATATGTTCATGTTTCTCTTATGATCTATTGATATTCCTATTGTATAACATGTATTGTACTCCTCATGTTATTCCATGTGTACTCTCTTACTGGGCTTTATAGCTCACCCTTTTCTTATGCATTTCCTATGGTT
Organism: Viscum album; assembly: GCA_963277665.1. Taxonomy (NCBI): domain Eukaryota; kingdom Viridiplantae; phylum Streptophyta; class Magnoliopsida; order Santalales; family Viscaceae; genus Viscum; species Viscum album. The sequence continues at coordinate 1,369,352,223 of OY728143.1, forward strand.
ATCCCATGCAATGCTAAGTACGAAGGAATGTAGTGGTCATGTAAAGGAAGTTTTCAGTAAAGATGTTGTATTTCATGTTTTAATTTTTTTATGTAATGATCCTAAGTCCCAAAGAAAGTAAAAATCTCGATCTTCTTTATTGTATCAAGTGAAGTTTTATGTAGTAAATCATGTTTAAGTTGTAATAAAAAGCTGGGTTGTCATAGTTGGTATCAGAGGATAGGTTTAGTTATTTTTGGGATTAGGAAACCCTAGTAAACCATTAAATACAAGACTAAGTATAATAATTTTTTTTGGTAAGTACTGAGTAAGTGGTTTATCAAACAAATACATCCCTGTCTGGATACGAGTAGGTAGAGGCGGCTCTGGAACTGATGTATCCTAGGGGAAAAACCCGAAAACACCAATTTGAGCTAGACTTGAACGGGAACTAGTGCACGACAATAGGCCTTGCTGCACTCTTGGTTATGACACTCCCAGGGGATATGATTTGGTAAATTCACAAGATTAGTATGAACCCTTATTAAGGGAAATAAAAAAATTCCCCTAAGAATATATGTTAGAAAGTAGATCATGAAAATCCTAGATTGAAGCCTATAGACTCATGAGTTAAGGAAATAAAATTTTATTTATGAGTCATCAACTTTTGTCTTTGGATTACCCTTTATGTGTTACCCCTAACATTCCTTTTATTCCAGCCAATGGCCGGTAATAGGAGGACTCGGGCTAACAACCGTTGTGAAGATCAGTGTGATGATTGTACTAATGAGATGCCCAATCCAATGGGAGCGGGAATCGTAAACTTTTTCACACTTCTCTCTCAGCTAACTCAAGTTTTCAATAGAAACATGGGTCAAGAGAAACGTCCAAACCCCCTAATAAGGAACAAGTCGCTATCGAGAGCTTCATGAGGCAAAGGCCTTCTACTTTTAGTGGATCATCTGATCCCATGATCGCTGAACAATGGATCAACTCCATTGAAAAGATCTTATCCATCCATAAATGTTCTGAACAAGAGAAGGTTTTCATGGATGCTTATCGTATGGAGGGTGAAGCTGATCAATGGTGGATGTTGATCAGAAATACGAAGCCTGAGGAGGATATTGAGGCATTGGAATGGAAGGATTTTCAGAAGATTTTTTTCGATAAATATTTTTCGTGCACCCTCCGGCTTAAGATGGAAAGGGACTTCCTTTCCCTCAAGAAAAAAGATGAAGAAAATGTTGGACCGTATGAGGAAAACTTCACAAGACTTGCACGTTACGCTTCCGGCTTTGTCGTTACCCCCGAATGCAAAGTTGACTGCTTCTTTGGTGGGCTGAAGCGTAGCCTGCGGAAAGCATTAGCAATCCGTGACTTCGACAGCTATGAGGAAATTGTCCGATGTTCCCTCAAGGTCTAAATGGAGATCGGGGAATCACAGGGGTATCATGGGGACAAGAAGCGTAAGGTGGACTTCAATTCTGGTGGTCCGATGGATAAATCCAATGGTGCTAAAAAGATCCAGCACCCCACTTTCCAAAAGTGCGGAAAGAAGCACCCTGAAAATTGCCTTAAGGGGACGAGAAAATGCTTCAAGTGTGGAAGAGAAGGGAACCTAGCTGTTAACTGTCAGCAAGAAAGACCCGCGGCTACGACATATGAGAGGAACACTCCGTTCGAACCTCAATGCGTTGTTCAATGCTACAAATGCAAAGAACCGAGTAATTTTTCAAATCATTTCCCTAATCTAAGGGTTTTTGGAGACAACCAACAAACTCCAAGGCAGCAAGGAAGAGCTTTTTCCATACTTCTGTCGAAGTGAACCCCGAAAACGAAGTGGTGACAGGTATGCTAGTTATTCATTCAAGAATAGCGAACATACTTTTTGATTTAGGTTCTACGCATTATTTTATATCTCGAATGTTTAGGGGAACAATCCCAGCACCACCACAAATCATGGAAGTGAAGATGTCGCTGAGTATTGAAAATGGGGCAATCATTGCATCCCATGAATATAAGTCCTCACATATTATAATCTGTGGATTGAATTTCCTAGAGAACCTCGTCATACTCCCTCTGGTGGAATTTGATACAATTCTTGTCATGGATTGGATTTCCTTATATAGAGCCAACATAAATTGTCGGGAGAGGGAAATCACACTCCATATAAAGAATCGACCCCCAATTCTTTACAAGTGTAAGGAGGAAGATGAATCTCCTTTACCTTTATCATCTCAAGTGTGGATATTACTGCCTTATGAGCATTCATATCTGGCTCAGATGATTGAGTCCAAGGAAGAAACCATCCTTGATGAAATGCCTATTGTGAGGGAATTCGCTGAAGTGTTTCCCGAGGAACAGCCTGGTCTTTCTCCTAGAAGGGATGTTTAATTCTTAATTGAACTTATACATAGGGCTTTAAAAATATCCAAGACTCCATATAGAATGGCTGTTGTAGAGATTGTAGAGCTGAAGAAACAACTACAGAAGAAATCTGGATAAAGGGTTTATACGACCAAGTGCTTCACCATGGGGTGCACCAGTCCTCTTCGTTAAGAAGAAGGCTGGGTCCATGAGGCTTTGCATCGATTATCGTGAACTTAACAAAATCACGATAAAGAACAAGTATCCTCTCCCAAGAATTTATGACTTGTTCGATCAGCTGCGTGGAGCACAATTCTTCTCCAAGGTAGATTTGCGGTCAGGATATTATCAAGTAAGGGTGAAGAACAAAGATGTCCCCAAGACTGCTTTTCGCACAAGATACGGGCACTATGAATTCATAGTAATGCCTTTTAGACTAACCAATGCTCTAGAAATATTCATGGATATGATGAATAGAGTCTTTAGAGATTACCTAGACAAATTTGTGGTAGTCTTTATAGATGATATTCTAATATACTCCAAAACCAAGGAGGATCATGAGGAGTATTTAAGAACTGTACTATAGACATTGTGTAAGGATAAGCTCTATGAAAAGTACAGAAAGTGTGAGTTCTGGTTGAAGGAGGTCTCATTATTGGGCCATATCCTCACAAGCAATGGGATATCAGTGGATCCCTCCAAAAAAGATGCAATTGAGGGATGAACGAGGCCAACATCGGTAACAGATATCTGTAGATTCTTGGGGTTAGCTGGATATTATCAATGATTTGTGAGAAATTTCTCATGATTGTCCAACCCTCTTACCAAGATAACTCAAAAGGGAGTAAAGTTTGCTTGGAGTGATGAATGGGAGAAAGCTTCAAGGAGTTTAAAAGGACTCTTATCACTGAACTCGTGCTCACTTTACCCACAAGTGGGGAGCTTTTTGTGGTATTCAGTGATGCTTCGAAGAAGGGATTAGGATGTGTGCTGATGAAAAATGATAAAGTGATATCCTATACCTCAAGGAAGTTTAAAATCCATGAGAGAAACTATCCAACGCATGATCTGGAGTTGGCGGCGATGATCTTTGACTTGAAAATCTGGAGGTATTATCTCTATGGAGAGAAATGTGAGATATATACTGACCACAAGAGTCTTAAATATATATTCACAAAGAAAGAGCTTAATATGCACCAGAGAAGATGGATAGAGCTCATCAAGGATTATGACTCTTCAATCCATCACCACCCTGGAAAAGCGAACAAGGTGGCAGATGCCCTAAGTAGAAATGATCCAGCGATTCCATCAATGATGAGAATTGAGAAGGATCCAATCTTCTTAGACTTGATGAAGATGGACATGGGAATCATAGAGAGGGGAACATCATCAATCCTATCACAAATGATTGTTCAACCGTCTATTTTGGAAAGGACAAAGGATTATCAAAAGAATGATGTGGGAATTCAAGAAAAATTGGAAGCTATCGAAAAAGGTAAATCCTCGGAGTTTAATGTTAATGAAGAAGGAATTGTGTGGTTTTAGAAAAGACTATCTGTTCCATCAAGTCCGGAGCTAAAGAAGGAACTTCTGGATGATGCACATAGTTCAAATTTCTCTATTCACCAAGGGAGCAAAAATATGTATCGAGATCTTTGAGAAAAATTTTGGTGGGATAATATGAAGAAGGAGATTGCTGAATATACATCAAAGTGCATGGTGTGTCAGCAAGTGAAGGCAGAGAGGCAGAAGTCTAAGGGGATGATGCAACCATTGCCCATACCAGAATGGAAATGGGAAAACATCACCATGGACTTTGTCACTAGACTTCCGAGGACATCCAAAGGCAATAATGCAATATGGGTTGTTGTGGATCATCTTACAAAGACTAAACACTTCATTGCTATTTGGTATGATTTCTCATTGGATCAACTGGCACGGATATATATCAAAGAAGTGGTAAGGTTGCATGGAGTACCACTATATATTGTGTATGACCGAGATACAATATTCACCTCTAAGTTTTGGAAGAGTCTTCAACATGATCTAAATACTGAACTAAACTTTAGTATGGCCTATCATCCTCAAACTGATGGCCAATAAGAGCGGACTATCCAAACACTTGAGGATATGTTGAGAGAATGCTCAATGGACATTAAAAGAGGATGGGATCAACATATTCCTCTGGTTGAGTTCTCTTATAATAACAGTTTCCACTCAAGCATCCAAATGACACCATATGAAGACCTGTATGGGAAAAGGTGCAGAACACCAGCATGTTGGGATGAAGTCGGTGAACGTAAACTGCTTGGACCAGAAATGGTCGAGGAAATGGTGGAGAAGGTGAAAAACATTTAGCAGCATATCAAGGCAGCCCAGAGTCGACAGAAGAGTTATGCAGATAATCGTCGACGATACCTTGAGTTTAAAGTTAGAGACATGGTTTTTCTACACATATCTCCATAGAAGAAGGTCTTGCGGTTTGGAATGAAAGAAAAGTTAAGTCCACGGTACATCGACCCCTTCTAGATTCTTGATCGTGTCGGGGCTGTGACCTATCGACTAGAACTTCTGCCTACTATGGCCAAAGTACATGATGTCTTTCATGTATCCCTCTTGAGGAAGTACATACCAGACCCTTCACATGTACTATCTTTTGAGGTGGTAGAATTGGAAGATGATCATTCTTATGAGGAGCAACCAGTGAAGATATTAGATCGTAGAGAAAAAGTTCTACGAAATAAGGCAATGACCCTCATCAAGGTGTTGTGGAGAAACCACAAGTTTGAAGAAGCAACTTGGGAATCAGAGGAAATGATGAAGTTGAGTTACCCACATCTGTTTTAGTGTGGGAAAAAGAAAATTTTGAGGGTGAAATATCTTAAGGGGGGAATATTGTAACGACCCAAAGTTTCATTAATGGAAAATCCCTCTTGATCTAGTTAAATGTCTCTTTATTCAAAATATTTATATAAAATTTCAACTTCATTGGTTTTATGATAAGAAATGTGACCGTTACTTTTATAGCTGTTGAACAGTGATCACATGATTAGTATAAATATAGGGCTTTAACACATCCAATTTTACTTAGAAAAAGGAAGTGATGGCCTCATCTAGTAGAATTTCCTCATACGAAGCCCATTTATTGGAGCTCAGAAAAGAGGTGGCATCCTTGGGCTTCACTCTTGACCAAGCCCAAGCTGAGCTTCACCATGTCAAGCTCGAACGGGACCGTCTACGGGAGAAGTGGAAGTTGATAGAAATTACCACTCGAGCGATGTTATCCGAGCCACCCCAAGAGTCTGTCACCATCGCACACCTTACCCTTAGGTCTTATGCGGCTGTTTTAAGGGTTTATGTAACTAATCTATAGTACTTTGTTCATGTACATTATTTTTGTATATAATAATGAATATAATTTATTGTCATTATTGATACATTGTAAATAGTTTTTAAAGTACAAATGGTGTTTTTAGTTATTATTTAATTAAGAAATATATTTTATTAAATTGAGGTATTTTTGAATTAAATAATATTTAAATAAAATATTATTATTATTATTATTAGATTAAATTTATTATATATAAATTATCATGTAATTGTATGAATGCAATTATAATTTTTATTAATGTTTGAAAGCCATTTTTGTCAAAACCTGTGAATTTTTGATAAATGTCAGTTTTTATTTTAAAATTAAAAATTAACATATGTAGAAAAGTATTTAGATAAAATAAATTTTGTTTTTGGAATTAGGACGTCGAAATTATCCAAAAGTGAATTTTTCATAATTTTCTGAGACAATCAAATTTTTGAGTAAAAATTAAATACCGTTTAAATATATAATGTGTTTTATGACATCATAATGACCCAATAGTGATGTAATAAAATACTATAATCTTAATTTTAGGACAATATGTGTTTTACCATTAAAATAATGTGATTTTGGGTTTGTTTGGATTACTTTTCAAAGCATTAATGGACCCCTCAAGACTTATTAAACACCTTGTCTTTTTAAATTAATTTCCATGGGAGTGTGACTCACCTCCACATAAGAAAATATAATATTTTAAGAATTTCGAACCTTGTCATTATAAAATATTATTTTTCTCTTCCCTTTGACAAAACCCATGGGCAAAAACCATGGGGTGGTTTGTGGTTTGGATTAATTTAATATAAGGGGTCCCAAACCTAAATAATAAAGAATTCCCTCACCTTTCCAATATAAACCCACCCAACCTCCCACTTCCTCCTCACTCAAATCCTTTGGAGTTCGTCCAACCTCTTACTTACTCTCTCTAGAATCCTCCCAAGGTGCCCCAAGCTCCCAAGAAGCCTCTCACAAGCCTCTCTCTAGCCTTTTGAAGCACACTTCCAAGTAAGGGTTTTTTTCTTCCTTTCTCATTTTTGTCCAATTTTATTTAAGTTGTTTTTCCCCTTTAATTTCAATTATGAATGTTGGGGTATGGTTTCACACATCCCTCATACTGCCCTATTTATGTTTGAATGATGGGAGACCCCTTTCTCTCTCATTATATGCCTCCCATGTACACCCGTTACTATGCCGAAATTCCGAAAGGAACTTCTCTCTCCTCATTTACATTCAAGCAATAAGTTTGTATCATGAATCTAAATTCCATTAAAATTGTTGGGACATGTATCTATATGACCTCCTTATTGTCAATTACATGTAAATATGATGAGGAACCCCTTTATCTCTCATCAACAATTTTTATTAATTCTTATGTCACGCCGTTACACTGCCGAAATCGCACTGATTTTCTAAGCCAATTCCATTGTGTAGTGAATACCATGCCCAATTCTCCATCAAGGTTATTCACCTTTATGAACATTTAATTATTGATTTTAAAGTTTAATGTATGAATTCCACATTCATTTATCATGGAATAAATGATTATGTTTTATGAATCCATGTTTTATGATCCATGTGGCACACTTATGCATGAAATGAAATGTTTAAGAAGGGTGCGCCCTTATAGCGCTCCAATGCATTGGGTAAAGTATAGTATCATGATAAGTCATGTGAAATGTGTATTGACTCATGATAATTCAAGTTCAATGAGGGTTTACTTGTGATTTATGTGCAATGAGGATTTACTCATGCTCTATGTGCAATGAGCCTTGGCTCATGCTAATTCCACGTTAATTTTTGTTGCCACATTTCCATGTTATGATTATCATGATTTATCATTCCTTTATGTTTATGTTTCTATTATGATCTATTGATATTCCTATTTTCTAACATGTATTGTACTCCTCATGTTATTCCATGTGTACTCCCTTACTGTGCTTTATAACTCACCCTTTTCTTATGCATGTCCTCAGGTTATCCCATGCAATGCTAAGTACGAAGGAATGTAGTGGTCATGTAAAGGAAGTTTTCAATAAATATGATGTATTTCATGTTTTAAGTTTTTATGTAATGATCCTAATCCTGAAAGACACTAAACCTATCAATCTTCTTTGTTGTATCAAGTGAAGTTTTATGTAATAAATCATGTTTAAGTTATAATAAAAAGCAGGATTGTCGTAACCCATCCAGCGGTAAGCCGTTTGACCCCATCCAACGATAAGCCATTGTGACCCCATCCAGCGGCAATACGCCATCAAGAAAAATATGTGGACTTTTATTCCTTGCCACGGGGATACGTAGGAAGCTTCTTCGAGGCTGAATCCCAAAACCATCATCATCCTCATGACAGTTCCACCCCATTCACCACCCCCCTCGCGAAACATTCCATAATCCATCCTGATTCTTACCCGAGCTGCTACATCCCAGAGGGATCATACCACCCCATTACCCATTCTGACTAACAACATTTGGGAGGCCACCCACACAATGGCCCCAGTATTGGTGTTCCCTCTAGGGGGTTCTTACATCTGATCCACTCTCGTCAGTGTTATAATTATCCTGATCCATCTCTGCTGGACGTTACACTTATGGAATAACCTGTGTTAAACATGGGAAGCTGTGGAAAACCTCAGATACATGCCCATGTCATATGATTCCCCATGTTCTATGTGGGATTCCTCAAGCTTCTACGCCCTCAAGAAGCCCTATAATAAGGGAAAAAATACTGACACGCCAATCCCCCATCATCCAGACACGCCAGTGATGGACAATATGACTACTCCCCTAACCGAAGGTTACTTCCCTAACCGGACCCCTTGGAATGTCCTGACAGAAGTAGTGTAATTAACTGGCGTCCATAAAGATATGGTGAAAATAATAGTTTCACAAACAACATCTTAACTATATATGGGAGACCCGGACTAGGTAACGAGTTCTAAGGAGGAATCCATGGAAGGAAGGACCGATATTCAATCATCCCATTTTGATCAAGGAGAAGACGTCCCTGAATAAAGAGCGGATTCCGCCCGCCTTTGGAAAGCGAGAATGCAGGGAAATAGCTTCACATCCTCCACAAACGGATGCGTGTTCCCTGAAGAAAGCGTCAGAAACAACATCATCCAATGTTTTACATAAAATTTCCATAAATTGTTAACTTTACGATCCATCTAAAAGTATAAATTCCAAAACATCATAATGAGGTTCACTAAACCATCTTAGTTTTTATCATCAATATCTCAGAAGTTATATTTTTTTATCACATTATATATATGTGAACACATTCATCATGAATTCTCGTGAGTCATAGTAGTAACCCAAATTACCATATATCCTTATTGAAAACTTGCATGTTTTCTTATTACAAAGCTTATTGGATATATTTATTAAGTCCCAAAAAGGCTTATACATCATCCATGACATCATAAACTACTTTTCAAAAAATCCTTAATTAGTTTTAAGGAAATCATTACCATCGAATTTACTTATTCGTATCTGACATATATTTATCAAAATATCATTATTTCATCATAAGGAACATGTTAATATTTATCTTTCCCTTAATCAAATCTTCTCCAAATATATTAGATTTACCATAAATCACTTTTCTTGGTATTTAGAACTATTCAACACATAGATTACAATCCTTAATGAAAAACCATTACTGAAAACACTTATATATTTCAAGATTCATATAAAATAATCTTTGAATTCGGAATCATATAAACCTTAATAATTCAAATATATTCAAAAACCATTACTCAGGATCCATTATATTAGTATTTCATGAAATATAATTCATGTATTAAAGATCCTCAACCTTAATCATACCGAAATTATTATGTTTAATGTAAATAATAACATTAGAACATCCCATGCCATTCACATGTGATTTACAATATCTTTATCCTCAGCTGTATAAACAATACTCATACCACCTTCATGATTCTCTTCATGAGATTTCCACTTAAGAAATTGGTTTCCATAATACCCATTCCTTACACAACTGAATCATTCAATGTTAACTGTGTTCTATCTAGTGATAGATATTGTATAATACCAGAAAGAAAAGTGTGAAAATAACTATAAAAGATGAAAATCACATAAGCAAAGGAAATTAAATATAATATTTCAATATATGACACCATAAGTTTAATCCTAAGTTATTCATGACTGTTACCAAAATTATATGATTGTAACCTATACTTAGACTTATCGTTAGGGACATTCCTAAAAATATCTTTTGAATATATCAAGGGATCTCACTAATGTTTATATATCCTAGTTTCCAAAGGTTATCTAAAACATCACACTAATTGAAACCGTAATGACCCAATATTGAAGTACATAGATATTAAATCATTATTGATGAAAATATAAATAAATGCTCGAAGACCGTATTAGTTTAGTTCCTTTGGAAACTTAGAACAAATTCTTTTAATTTGGTGAAATATCATCATTACCCCCCATAAAGATATTCTATTTTACTAATCCTACATAAAAATTTCTTTTATAACCCATGTAAATGAAATCATATAAAGGGGAGATCTACAATGCTCAATAAGGGTATAAAAATGAAATATGTAGGCATATCAAGAGAATAAGGTTATGGGAACATGATCGTAAAAATAAAATATCATAACAAGTATATCAAAATTCATGGAATAAATTTTGATAGTTCATAAGACATGAATCATAAGGGAATCAAAGACCACAATCCATCATATCATAACATTAACAAAATACATGAAATTTTTTCATACATATAAACATGTACCTTTTTGAACATGTATAAATAGGAACATGTTCAATCATTAAAGACATAGATTCAGGCCCTAGTATAAACATATTGACATGGAAACTAGGTCCACTCCAAAAATTATAGACATGAAAACCAGGTCCACTTATAGAATTGGTAACATGAAATTAGTTTCATGCATTACCTATATACCTCAAGATTTATCTATTTTTACCCAATTAATCAGTGGGAGATAGAGTCCCCCACACATAATAATGAAATAATACATACGTGTTCTACAAGATCATAAACAATAATATTATAACCCATGAAGAGAAATGGGAATCATAAACATTTAATCATATAATAACACATGAAGATGAAGGTTTAACATATTATGTCACCATGACAGTGGAAAATTCCATTCACGGTGTATAAATGAAAAGAAAAATTCTTCTCATTCATTGAGGAATTATCACAAATTACCTTGTTTTGAAAACCAAAAAAATATTCCTTTTAAACCATGTAGTGAAAATTCTGAAATTTATAAAAATATATTTAAACATAAATTATAGAATAGTAAAATAGATATTTGAAATCATTCTTCTAAAACATGGACATGGATGATAAATATTCCCCAACAAAGACTTAAAATGAATCAATCCCAAATAATGAAGAGGTTCCGAAGTAAATACTTATCACATGAAATTAGTAGAATCATATTACCCATAAAATAAAAAAAACTTATAAGGATATTTAAATAGAATAATAATTTGTATAAGACTCAAAAATGTAATTCATGGGATGTATATACCTCATATATAAATAATATGTAGTGTATAAGTCATGTGTCTCACAGAAATAAAGGCGAGACATAAATCCCTTACCTTAGGTATAGGTTCCTTAGTACATGTCTGAAACTCTGGTATAAGGTTTTAAATAATGTTATTAACTTATTAAAGAATCATATTTATTCTTTTGATATCATATGTTGTCATATTATTACCTTCTTGTTAACAACATTTTTACTCATCTTTCGGGTGTTAAATGCTTCATGTTCTACTGCATGTTTTTTCTTATATGTTTTTGTTCACACACATGGGATATAGTTATTTAATTTCCAGAATTATATTTGGGAATTAAATATCATATTTATTCATTATATATGTTTATATAATAATTATTTAATGATGAATAAGTAAAATTAATTTCATCATGTCTTGGAGGCAGTAGGTTGTACACACACATGAGCAATGGTATCATTCCATTAATAGTAAAAAGGTATGCATGTTTATGGTATATATGTTTATATAGAACCAATATCATGTTATAATCACAATATGTATTTATATATATTTTCTATCATTATACCCATCCTAATAAAGTGGCGATAAAAAACAAATTATACTATGATGTGGAGATGGTAATTCGTACGTATGCATGAATGTTGATTTCATTTTTTATAGGATGGGTAAAAGGTGAAATATAGTTGTTAAATAATCATAATAAAATCTCAGAATAAAATCTATACATGATTTATTACTTTCTAATGTAAACATATCATGAAGAAGAAGTACAAGAATATATAAGATTAAAAGAATTGGTAGTGGAGATTACCTCTTCATCAATGAGCTCCTTCTAGATCTCTTATTAAAGGCACCCAAGTATGTCATTTGAGAAGATAAGAACCTCTAGAATGTAACTAAGGATGTTTATAAGGGAAATATGTAGGTTATACCTAATATTATTACTAAATGTGAATTTAATTTTTGAGGGAGGATGTGCCCTTTTAATATTTAGGTGAGGGACAGTTTTGGAATATCTAAAAATATTATTTTATAATAAAATAAAAACCGATTAAAAAGCATCCATAATTTCATATTTTAAAATAATAGATTATATATGGTCACCATATCATAAATAAATAAATTTTAGCACGTTTTTCTCTCAATTTATACATTATCAGGTTAATTGACCCATAATTATTCAATTTTTATTTTCACAAAGGTAACAAATTATTCAATATTAAAATTGTATAATTTTTATTTATTCGATGTTGATTAGAAAATAAACAAACCATTTATAAAATTTTAGACCGTATAATAATTAGTTTATATATTGTATAAATTTATTATGATATTTAAATAATTTAATAAAACTTTATTTTGATAGAATATCAATTGTGGAAATTTTGAAACTATTCGTTTCATAGATTTGTAAGAATACAATGATAAGAATTTATCCATGAAAAATATAATTTATTATATCCATATGGGTTTAAGTTCATATTGAAAATTCAATTTTATATATTAATAGTCCAAAAAATTATGTATATTAATAGTTTCAATAACATTTATTTGTTATGGCCATTAATAAAATAATTACAACATCAATTTTGTGTAATTTTTTAATATACTAATTTTTTCAATAAAAATTAAAAATAAAATACTATGATTAAAATAAATCCTTTATATTTTGAGAAGAATAGTTTTAGTAGAGTATATATTCTGGAAAATCCTTCATTAAAAATGTTATATTTATTAAAACATGAATGTGACAACATTAACATCACTTTAAATAAAATACTATAATTGTCATAGTAATATCCATATGGTTCCAAATGGTCAAAAAATCGACCCTGGGATGATTTTTGATGAGATTTAATCAATACATAATATTTGGGAAAGCATTTTGGTCTTTTAACAATTATTATTATTTTATAAAAATTTATATAATTGAATTTTCATTAATTAAATAACTTTGGCATCATCAACGTATAAGACGTTAAGGTAATTAGTTATTAAAAATAAATTATCATGATAATGAAAACAAATTTTGATTTCAAATGAGTATTTATAGTTTAATTTATCTTCATTATAACCTTATATTATATATGATAGATTTATTAAAATTTCATTAAGAAATATTTAAAATTTCATTAAATAAAATAAATTCAATTTCAAAATCTTACATAAGTGGATTAAAAAAGATCATAATTATGTAAAAAGGTTGATTTGGGTAGAAAACCATTTATTAAATTAAAATTAGGCAATATTTAGAGAAAATTCATAATTTTGTAATATTATTTTTTCCTTTAATCACCTCATTTAACCTCAATCATGGTAAAAACTATTTTCTATAGTTAGTATTCATAACGCCAAAAATAAATGAAAGAAATTTACATAATTGGGACCCACTGATTCTAAATATAGAATCAATTTTTTTAAAATTCATAACAATTATGTTATAGTAATGAATTTAATATTTATTTGGTTGTTGAAATGAGAAAACTGGTTTTAAACGTCAAAACATGCATATTACTGAAATATTTCTTCATCAAAACTCAATGTTAAGTTAATGAAAATTACGTAAATTATATATAATGATAAAAATATAATATATTTGTAACTTAAAAAGATCCCATTATATAATTTAACACTATAAATAAATTGTTTGAAAAAGTAGTATTCACTTAAAATTGTTTATTTTTTACTATCAATGAAACCTTGAAATTTATTAGAAAAATATAAAAAATTCAACTAATTTAAATTTTGATACTCTATATTAAAACAAGAACTTTACTTTTTTAAATACAATATAAAAAAGTGTCAAAAAATATTTTAAATGGGTACGCTATAAGAAGGAGAAAAAACTACATTTTTTTAAAAAACAATATATCTTTTATTCAAAAAAATAGAATGTTTTCATATATCATCCCTTGAAAACATATAAGAATAATTTTAAGAATTATATTTTATATATTAAATATATATTTTAGTAATAAAATCCATCAAGAGTGATTTTATTATGTTATAAACTCAATTATTTTCATTTAAATAGTTTTTAAGCAAAACATTTACTTTTATTTAAAAATGGGTTTCTTTTTATTTATAATTAATTTCCCAACAAAGAGGTAATTATATATACCTATGTAAATAATATTTTCATAATTCAGTTAATACTATTCATACTCACCATTATAATGGCAAGGTTAAGGTAACATAATAACATTTTTTTGTTTGTTTGAACCTGGCCTTGTATGAAATGAAATCTATCAAAATAAGTAAAACTGTGTGTAACAAAATACAAGAATTGTGTTGCATATACCGAAATCTAAGTCGGTGAGGCATGTAGTTCAATCATATCTAAGTGTAGTGTACAAAAAAAACATCAAATAAAAAATCTATCTCATAAAAATCCTATGGTGTTATAGTACCCTAGGCCTTCTATAACCCCTTCCAGAACCGTGACATTAAACGAGCATCTCGGTCAAAAATTATAGAATAGAGATATCCATGAAGATGTATAACCTTTCTGACATACATCATTCCTAGATAATCTACTATTAAGGTCTACCGCACGGGTGAGAAGTCTAGAACCTTTTTTAGATGGTCAATGACAACCCAAAATGTATCATAACAACGAGGTGATCTGTGTAGATCAGTCAAGAAATACATTGATACGAAATCCCATTTCTATATAAGAATGGATAATGGATGTAAAATCATTTCTAGTCATTGTTGTGTTGTCTTCACCCACTGACATGAGGGACACCCTGTGTTAAAACCAGAAATTTCATATTTCACACAAGGAAACCAAAACTATCATTGTATATCTCAATAAATTTTGTGATACCAGGGTAAAATACCCATAATGAGGTGTGAAATTCCCAAATTATCTCCTATCAGATGTCTTCTGGGATCCATACAGGCCCATGGAACAAAAAGGTATCATCCCCATCATGTTCCAACCTGAATATGTATCATCGTCTCAAAAAATTCCCTAAGGACAATATGTTCGATATCAGATAACTATGTCATTTTAACTTGTTCTAGAAGAGTAGATCTCACAGCCAAGGATGAGAGGATACTATAACCGTGGTAATTTTGAACCTCAATGTACACATCTCATAATTTTTCCATAAGAATCTATTCACCACTAGATTCCTGAACCACCTATGCCAAAGTATTTCAGCTTAGAGAATATGTTACTGAAGTGACCTTACCTAATGTGTAGGTATTATTGAAATTTTAAAAAAATAGTTACTAAACCCATATGAATTGTTTGATATTTATATCCCACTTTGTGGAGATTTATTTGAGGAATTTTTGATTAGTGAATACCACAAAACTACCTCTTAGTAGTTAGGGTCTCCAACAGTGTAAGGCATGAACAAAAATAACGAGCTCAAGGTATTTGGTTGGGTAATTAAACTTGTGATGCCTCAACAGACAAGACCTGCATGAGATGAATCACTCAATCAGAATCATAACATCTCCAATATCTATAAAGTATTTGTCACAATATTGACTCTAGATCCTTACTTTCACTGGGAAAATCATTATCACTGCTGAAGATAGTCTTCCCTTCAACTCATGAATGTATACTTCATAATATTATAACCATAAAAATTTCAAACCCTTCATTGTCAAGAACATAAGAGGAACTACAAGGCATGTAAAATCATATATGAATCATATGTAACATCTATCTCTACCTAAGGCACTCTGATTGTAATATAATTTCCTAAGATTATCCTAGGAAACTATAGGTCTCACTCTCTCTAGTTCTAGTGACACTCGTGACATTGAGATAATGTAACCAAGGAAGTGGACATTGTCGATCCAGAATTGGAGTTTACAAAAATTATAATTGAGCTAGAGCTATCTCAGTGTATTATAAATGATCTAAAGATGTGTTGAATGGTCATGTATAGAGCTTCAATACATCAAAATATCATCAAAAAGTACTATCACAAATTAGTCCATATACGAGTGGGAAACCTGATTCATAAGAGCCAAGAAGATATCAAGGGATTTCATGAGTCTGAAAGGCATAACCATGTACTCATATAGACCATATATACTCATGGAATCTATGAGTGGTATCTATTAAGTCCTGATATGCACCTGATGATAGTCTAAACTAAAATATACCTTTGAATAGACCTTTTCTCCTCAGAGATGATAAAAGATGTTGTCTATTATTGTAAGTGGATACATATTCATTATTATGAGTTGACTCAAGTAACAATAATCCACACAGATCCTGAGTTTACCATCCTCCTTCTTAGAAAAAAGGACTAATGAACCCCATGTCGAAGTGTTGGGGTGTATAAAGCCTTTATCCTCTAGATCATACAATTACTTCCTGAGCTCTAGTACCTCCATAGGTACCATCCTATAAGGGTGATTGGTCACTGGTTCTTCTCATGGTAAAAAATCAATAGTAAACTCTACCTCCCTCACCATTGGTAGACAAGATTATTCATCAGGAAAGAGGTATCTGAAATACTCCACTACAGGAGGAAAAAGTGTTGGATATAACCCTAGTGCATTGAGGAAAAGATTGATGACACGATCTATCACAATACCTTGGACCGACTTCTCTGTTCCTCCTCATGTTTCACATACATCCCATTGTCCCATGTGTAGATTCACAATGCCCTCTGGTGATGTAAACATCACCCTCCAACAATAAATACCAATGCGTGCTTGAAATGGAATTAATAAATCCATACTGATGACAGTGTTAAATATCATCATGTCAAGGACGTACAAATTCCACAAAAAAATGTAAATACATTTCTCAAGGGGACAATCTCTATAATGGATAACACCCTCAAAACAGATAAATAACAGTGTTTTTAGCATTATAACACCTTTAATGTCCTCAATATCGATTCCCAAACATACCATAACAATCACAGATATAAATGAGTGAGAAATTCCTATATCAAATAAAGCAGACACTAATGTTGAGGATACTAGAATAGTATCTTTTACAATAAAAGGTCTAGCCCTCAGATTCTTAGACATAGGTTAGACTGAAAGTAACTATACAATAATGTGGCCCTAAGTAACTACCTAAATCCTTTGAGAAAGCCCACTCGGTTGGCACTGAGAATCATAAGTCAGAATTCCCTTACCTTGAAAACCACTTTGTCTTGATCAACTAGTTTAATTAAAGTTTTCTTCCTATTATGATTTTACTGGTCTAGCTTCTGACTGAGGATTAAGTGTAGGTACCCTCTCTGTAGAGGCTGGTGGGAAATTACTACATAATTGGTGAATATGACCCATCCATCTACACTCTCTACACTCGACAGGATCATGTGAGCACTATGGTTTTGTATACCCATGCTTCCGGAACTGGTTAAAATCACAAAGATATCATTGTGAGGAGCCTGAATGTTGCTACCTCCTCAAGCATCCTCAAAGTGCCTCTTTCACTAAGAAGATAAACCAATTATAGCTTTAGGTGCTGAACCACTTTGACTCACACCTTTATCCCCCCTCATTTTTTTCTTCGTAATATGGGCCTAGTTAAGGATTATAGAAATGGTTATCAACAACATCAAATTGACCATTTATTGAATTATTTATACCAACCCATCCTAAAAACGTATGATGATCATAAGATCACTAGCAAATAGAGTATGAGTAAACCACTAGAGATCATTAAATTGTGTAGAGTATTCTATAATTGACATATTCCCCTAATTCAAGTTTAGGAATTCTATATCTTTACCAGCCATAAAATTAATGGGAAATAAGTATTCATAGAAGATGTTCTGGAAATTTTCCCAGACCATATCACAATGCTGATTCACTGTGGTGATTACATCCCACCCCTACTTGGTCAAATAAGAAGACATATACACCGCTAGATTGACGCTCTACTATGTTGGTGTCTCTATATTTTAAAATACCGATAAGATTTCTTCGAGTCAACTCTCTATAACATGTGTTTTGAAATCACTTGATAAGGTAGGATGATGAGGATGTTGAATCTCACGAGTTAAAACTAACATGATCGAGGCCCGTCAAGCTATACCTTTTATATTATGATGCATACAATGAAAAACCTATCAGAACTGTTTATTTATTCCCATATATAGAAGTGAAAGTAGATCCATAGGTGTCTCTTCAAGGGGAGACAGTAGCTTCCTAGGGCCTTTCACCTCAGAAGAATGGTCATAACCGCCTTTGGGGTGTATGGTAGGAGGATTTCCTGGCGGCAAGCATGAAAATTCCAAACACACGAATCAGATGAGATTTAATTAATGTAAATAATTTCATTTAGAGAATAGTAAATGTATAAATCCTTCCTATATAAATAACCAAACCACTATATCAACTTCAAAATCCAGGTCTAGATGGTAGGGAGAGACCATAATAGGCCATATAAAAGAAAGATATACCCACTACCCACAACTAATGCTAGGATCGAGTCTAAGTATCTATGCCAGACATATATAAAATGCTATTTATGAATTTAAGTATCATATTTGATTTAATTTGTGATAGTTTAAACCACTAAATAATATTAAATGTTCGAATCATGTGGTTTTCCATTTACCGATCCATAAGGGGCTATAATCCTTAATAATATAATTATGGAATCGATGAGAACCATACTATAACATGTTCCTGATCTTGCGACCAATGCACCATGAATCAACATTCTATAAATGACTACATAAGGTGTTTCATTTAACCTGTTTAGGAAAACACTATTATGTTAAGGATGGAACATTACGTATGTATTATGTTTTCTGATCCCTGATGTAGTATTTGTATAATTTTATATAATTGAGGTACTATTAATATGCAATAAGAAAATTCATGCTGAAAATATATTTGAAATGGAAAAACACATGGAACATTTCTCTTAGTGTGCCTAATAATGATTCATATTCTAATGCAATGCCCTCATTTATTTTGGCCTAGTAATGAAATAACATTTCAATCATACCAATACCAATAACACCATAACTCAAGTGATTCACCGAACAGTGATGTCATATCAATAGTAATAGGAAAAATATGACTGAAAATTATAATTTAGAAAACATGTCCTTTAACTCAAACATCTGTTCTAAATTCCCAAGAATGAATTATGACCATGTTACAAGAATTCCCAATATTCAATTTATTTTCTCCAAATAGATTAGCAATAAAAAAACATATGATACCACTTTTACATCCAGAACCAATATAGATTGAACATGTGCCTCGAGCAGGTGGGTCACATGGCCTCAAGCACACCTCCTCATATGCCAGATACTTTTTAATAGAAGAGGGGGTGTAAAGGTTGTACAATGATGACACTATACCCTCTTATAATAATGGAAGAATGAAAATAACTAATTATAATCAATAACATAATCATATATAAAAAAGATACAAAAAATCAGTAAAATATGGAAGCACAATTAATCATAACAACTATCAAAATATTCAAAATCCTATGAGGTAGTTTCTAATACATGGATGCATGGAATGATGATAAAAAAGGAACAAGTATATACATGGATGCTATACAATAGTAAAAAAAGAAAAAAAATGAAAAAAGATGCTCCAAGAATCGAGAGATGAAATCCTCTCCTATAATCCTAGATCTATCTATGTAAAATCATATCAAAAACATGTATAAGGGTGCTTTCCCATATCCATATATGTTGCTAGATAGTCTTCATGGGTACCAAAGGCATCTTAAGTAGGGCGTGAGATAAAAAATCATAGTTGGAAACCACCAAAAGTTTCTACATCTAATCCAAGTAATTATCGTAACTAATCATTGTGAATGTATAAAAAAAATATGTAATGAAATTATGAAATAAATAACCATATTTCTCAAGCTCCTATAGGATACATGGCAGGTCTACCTACTTCAACTCATGTCTAGAATGTGTCTGATCATGTAACTATATATATATAATCAATAGTATATATATATATATATATATAGTTTAATGGTATATTTCATCCACATATATAATCCAAGTATATGTGGAAAGAAGTGGACATATACCTGAAATACTCATGTTGACTTTACTGTGGCATAACTCATAAATCCTTGAATTGTCTAAAAAGCCTAAAATCTCACGCATTAGGGTACATTCCATACATCCCAATAGAGTGAGAGATGTGATTATAAAACACTTGGGATAAATATTAAGCTTCCATGAAAATACTATAATCATTGAACATGGTGCCTCATCCCAATACCCATATAGTATCACTACTATGAGATTCCATACTCAACACCCGATGTAAGGGAGTGTGATGCCACCATGTCACAGCCGATATTTTTTCATTTCACATCATGGTTTTGATTCGGTTCATTGAAAATCCCGATCCTTTTAATGGGTGTTGGGTGAGATTAATTTTGAGTTTTGAACTAACATATATTTATAATCACCCTAATTTGGGCCCCCAATTTCATTTTAGGAGTTTTTGGAGAAAGGGTGGTTACTTCATGATTTGAGCCAACCATGAGCTCATTTCCAGTTTTAAAAACAAAATTTGTTTCTTTTATAGCACATTTTTTTCAACAGTTTCACCCATTACACTTCATACATTTCCTCAACTGATATATTCAAACCACTATATCCTTTTGGACCTCTTATGAATTCATAATCATGGTGAATTTGTCTTACTTATTTAGGTATTGGCCCAGCCTGTGGGCCCATTTCTAGTTTAAATAAAAAATTGTTTCTTTTATATAATTATAATTTTTTAGTATTTTTTAGTGGTTACACATCCCACTCAAAACCAAAATACCAATCCTCACCCCCAATATCTTTTTATCACTTTGGAGCTCATTTGAATCCCATATTAGGGAGAAAGTCCTCATGTTTCCTCAAATAGTATAGAATTAAGATAGAAAATAGTTTCATATGTAAATCATTAAATTAGTAATATTTTTCCCAAAAATATTCTTTAACTGGTTCTTCCAAACCATAGGAGATTCTATAAGAAGTTCCAAGCCATTACTGTTTCACTAAGGGTAAAGATCTAATGGAAGATGAATAGTTTTCTAGTTGAAAATGTGAGATTATTTCTCCTTTCTTCTCCCTCTTCTTCCTCCTTTCATTATTTATTGATTTTATAATATCCCCTAGTCATGATAGTCCTATGGTTATGTTATCCCATGATCATTTATGGGGTTTTTGGTCATTTGGGGATGGTCTTCAAAGGTATAGAGTTTGTAAATTCTCAGATTGGGATATTGGCCATGTGTTTCCATTACGCCAAGAATTTGAGGTAGGATATCCCTTGCGCATGACTTTTTCATTTATGTTTAATTATTTAATTATTGTTGTAATCTTATATATATATGCTTATTATTATTGTTCAGCCTTTGGATAATTTTCATGGTGTGGAAAATGGTTGTTTAAGCCTTGTTTTGAGAACGGTAGTGTTGTTTTGTCATAAAAGTGCACACCAAGTGTTTATTTAAATGGTCCACTATATTTCAATACTATTTTGTGAGGTTTAGACCCTGGTTTATGGTATTTTTAATATTTTCCAGTATCTTATATAAAATATGACATACAATTGGTGTTTTATTTCTTGTCAAGTTCTTAAAATAAATTGTTATGTTTAAAAGGGTGTGTCATGTGTTTGGTAACTTGCACGGTTGACTTTTATGTGTTAAGATTGATTTAAAATTATTTTTTTCGGATTTATAAATGAATTGAAAGAATGAAAATTGTAATTTATGGTTCCTTCAATGGATTTATAATTTATATTTGGTCTTATAAAAAACTGGGTTTTGGTTTACAAATTGTTTTGGCCCGATTTACCAGAAAATGACATGTTTCACATCCTTATGAAAATGGTTGTGTTTTGAATATGTATCCTGAGTGTTTTAAGGGGTTTATGAAAATGGTTTTTTGATTTAAATTGTGTGTATACACCTCCTTAATAAAAGTGAAATTCATACCATTCTCAAATATTAGTTTTGAGAATGTCCTAAAGGCTTGTTTGAAATTTGTTTTTCTTAAAAAAATGGTTTCTATGTGTATTTCATATCCTATCTTTTGGTTCATTTTTATGGCCCATTAAATTGATTTATTAATTGGTTTTGGGGATGTAAAATCTGAGTTTTTATGATATTTATGGGGTTTTTTCCTCAAAAGAGAATTTTTGAATGGATTTTATGTGGAAGGCCTCATTATACTCATTGAACTTGTTTTATGAAACTTTATAGTGGTTCATTGATTCATGAAAGAAATGTGAAGCATGTTTTCAGGATGTTTTTGTGTTTATGGTTTGGTAATGGATTTTTTATATGAAATGTTTATTTGATAATATGTGTAACATTATTGAGCATTGATGGGAATCCCGAGTATCTAAGTGGGTGGACGTGTACTAGTATGCTAGTGATCTCATAGGGTTCGAACCCTTTTCAAATAACATGTTTGACGATGAAAAAACTATCTACAATATGATGATGATGATGTTGGGGTACCACTAGGTTATGGGTATGCTCCCTACTAGTGGATTGTGTGCACATGAACTTATATCTATTATGGTTACTTTCACTGAGATACGAGGTACCTGGGGATCACAACTAACTAGTGCCTAGGGGTGTTCCCGTGACTTGTACTCATTATATATTTTGTACTCACTGGTGGAATACAGTGTGTTTGGATGGTAACATCAATATTGTGTGTGATTTATTTAAATTTTTACATTCTTTATATCCGCCCTCTTGAAAACTATTTGCATTATGAAGTTCCACCTCTTCAAAAATTGTTATTAGCATTCATGTTTATAAAACATGAAAGTTTTTATTTTGTAATTTCTTTTATAGCATCAGAAATCATTTGAAAAACATTCCATTATATATTTTACATTAAAATTGAAATTGATGTTTCTTTTATTTTAAATTATGTGCATTGGGAATAGAATATCATCCTAACCTACTGAGTTTTAGTAGTCACACCTATAGTCTTCTTCTGTTTTTTCCCTTTTGTAAGTTTCCGCATGAGTCCGATTGCCTTGGGTGACATGCGATCATTGTGTTGGAGAGTGACCAGAGGGGTAACAAGGTGTTATTTGGTTATCCGGTTGGTTTAGTTGAGTTTTTGGTTTATTTATACTTTCAATTTCTTGTAAAAATAGGTTTCTGTTCAATTTTTTTATAAATGTATTTTGGGCTATCCATTTCATTTCGTAGTTATTTTGGATTGTTTATATATGGGAGGAATCATTCCCTTGTGTACTTTATTTATTCCCTTGGTGCTTGTCGACATCCCAGGAGGATCAATAATGCCTCTTAGGACATGTCATGGTCTAGCCTGGGTGACCAGTTCAGGGTCGACTCAGGATGGTTTGTGACAAAATAGTATCAGAGGAGGTCATCTATTGGAAGACCTTTCTTTTTGGAGTTCCCTTTTTATTTGGGGGATATAAAAATAGATGGAGTAGTATTGCTGGTAATTTATGGGTAAGTGTGGGAAGAGCTTCGAGAACTCTTTCTCATTTTGATCCTCAAGTTTCCATGGGAAGTCTAGTTTTATTTGTGTCTTTTGTTCTTATTGATTGTTTAGTGTTAGGATATGAAAAGGGGAGCCTCAATAATGGCCTCCATGAACTCAGAGGGCCTGGAAAGCAATGTGGTTCTAGGGAATGGTTCAAATAAGTCTATCTGTGTTGGTGTTGTGTTTTACATATAGCCTCCAACGATATGGTCAAGTCACCAACCGACACTAGTTCCTTTTTGGGTCTCTTGGACCTTTCTTAAATTTTGACTTTTTTTTTGAAAATCCTTGTGTGAGAATTGTAAAAATGATTTTGAAAGAAGTGTT
This sequence comes from Viscum album, assembly GCA_963277665.1. NCBI lineage: Eukaryota > Viridiplantae > Streptophyta > Magnoliopsida > Santalales > Viscaceae > Viscum > Viscum album. The sequence goes on from OY728143.1 coordinate 1,369,376,277, forward strand.
TGGTTTTTGAAATGTGGAAAATGGGTTTTAAAAAAAATTAAATATATGAATGGTTTTGGAAGGTTGTGCTTTTTGTGAAATAATGTTGTGGGAGGATGTGGAAATGATTTCACAGGATTGGATTTTCCCTAATCTAAACTTGTGGTTTGTTGCAAAAAAATAATTTGAATAAGTTAATCATTTTAAGGTGATTATAAATAAGTTTTTTAAATGGGGTTTTTTGGGATGTTGAAAAGAGTTTGAATCTGATAAATTAGTTTTGGAAATTGGTTTTGAACAGTTAGTGTTTTCCTAGATATGGTATTAGTCTCAATGGCTATCTGATTATGAAAAGATACCTTACTAAATTTCATAAAATGGGAATTGTTTGTTTGGAGTATATTGGTTGTTTTAAAGGTTGTAAAAAATAAAAAGGGGTACATTTTTTAAGAAAATGTTTCTTGATGAAGTGTGGTTTGTTTTGTGAAATCTGAAAAAGGGGTTTTGACTTGGTCGTTAGTGTTCTATTGGAAAAAACATTATTTTTCGGAATGATGTTGTTCTGTTTTAGACTTACTATTTTTATGGGTGCTCACATGCATGGTTTTATTGATATATAAAAGGATGGCCTATATAGAATGATGGTTGGGTTCCTGTGTGGCATGAAAATGTGCATGTGGGTGAGACTTGACGAAACACCATTGGTGAATGTGGAGACGCACCAAATTAGATTGTTTTTCAAAAGTGTTTTGAGATGAAAAATTGTGGCCTTTGATTATAAACCAATGGTTATGTGGATAGTTTTTTCTATGTATTAGAAGTTTTTTTTATTCAGTAAGCTTCCTTGTGATCTAGAAGCTATACTATTATGGTATCTCGAGATGATATATTTTTTGTGGCTCGGTTTTGGAGTAATGTTCATTGGGTTTCTAAAGATATGTTGGATCTTGTAATCTATCCATGGATAGTTCTCTGTTGAAATATTTCATATAGACCAATCTAAGGATTCATTTGAAATTTTAAATCCACTGCTTAGGATGATTTCTCAGTAAATTTTTTGGAATATAGAGATGTTTGGGATCGAATTAAAGTGCTTCTAGGTCATGATAATTTTTTTTGACATAACAGTTGTGTTCAATGATGTTGATGTGTTTCACCCTATTCTTTTTCCATTCTGCTCTTCCTTCGGAGTGGGATAGAATTTTGATATGTATCTAGGAGTTCCTATTTAGATGAATGTGTTTTGTTGAAAAGTGAGTTTTTTAATGGTGTGATACCTAGAACCTGACTGCGGTGTAACAGATGCTTCGAGAATCAAATCTACCGCCATATGCCTCAGAGTGAAGCTTTTCACACAGTCAGGAAATATCCAGAGGTGTGGGGAGATTGAACAGTATCATGACTCCACCATTGTGGTATGGTACTTTCTAGTTATCTCTTGTGGTTCCTAATTACTGCGAATTTCTATTTGTCTCAAAAATCATGGTGGACTTACCCCTCACATAGTTTCTATGGTTATGCCTTCATGGATGTGGATTTTCGATCAATGTCCCTGTGTGGACCGCCTATGAAAATTGGGTGTGGTCTTAGTGTTACCTATTCATAGGTGGAGACTGTTGGTTAGTTCCTTTGTTTCTTTTTTGGATTCAGTGGCCTAATTATTGGTCCCCCTTCCCTCTGCTCCCTGAGTGGTGGAGGATCGGATCCATGCCAAAAGTGTTGGCCCAGTTCTTGTCCCCTCCATTCGGGAGAGGGTGGTTTAGATGATCATTTTGAAACCCGGTAAACTCAAGTTTTTAGGTTTTTGTGGGATTTTTTTGTGGTCCTGTATCGATGAGGGCCAATTATAGTTTATTTTGAATTCTTTTTTTTCATTTATATTTGTTCTCTAATGATGGGGAGATCCACTGTGGGTCTCGAATATCTTTCCTTTAGGATTTTTATGATGGTGGTTGTGATTAAATGACGGGGAGCCCATTATGGACTCCACTGCAAGTCATTGGATTTTGTGAGTAAAATATGGTTTGGGTGATCATTGGTTTCATTTTTAGAGGGACCAAAAATATAGTTCATGGCATGGATGTGGAGGTGGTTGCTTGATCGTCCCATTGATTCTCTGGAAGTGGTTGTGAGTTGATGTATTGTTTCTGCAAGTGTATTAAGTTACATTGTTAGTGATTTATATTTTAATATCCTTAGAGGCTAGATTATGTTTATAAGGAATACTGAGGTGTTTTTTTGTTAGTTGAAAAGTGTTATGGCTTTTAGAGGGTGGAAATCATTAATGGTGGGGAGAATTGTCACACCCGATATTTTTTCTTTTCATGTCATGCTTTTGATCCAGTTCATTGAAAATCCCAATCCTTTTCATGGATGTTGAGTGAGGTTAAATTTTATTTTCGACCTACCTTTTATTTATAATCACCATAATTTGTGTCCCCCATTTCTTGTTTAATAGTTTTTGAGAAAGAGTTGTTACTTCATAAAGTTGGCCAACCATGAGCTCATTTCCAGTTTTTAAAACAAAATTTTTTTATTTTATAACTCCCTTGTTTTTCAAAATTTTTCACCAATTCCACTTCATATGTTTCCTAAACAGACATATTTGAACCACCATATCCTTTTTTACCCATTTATAATTAATAATAATGGTTAATTTGGGTTACTTATTTAGGTATTAGGCCAACCCATGGGCCCATTTCATGTTTTAAAAAAACAATTTCTTTCTTTTATATTATTTTCTTATTTTAATATTTTTCAGTGATTACACATCCCACTAAAATCCAATTTATGTATCGGAACCGCCATTATCTATTTTACCTTTTTAGAGATCATTTGAATCTAATATTAGGGTGAAAGTTCTCAGGTTTCCTCAAATCATCCAGAATTTAGAAGGAACATTATTTCATACATAAATCATTCAATTATTACTATTTTTCCCACATATCTGATTTCCCCAGTTCTTATAGACCATAAGAGACTCTAAATGAAGTTACAATACATTATAATTTCTCTAAGGGTGCATATATAATGGAATACTAAGAGTTTTCCATTTGAAAAGTTGAGATTCTATCTCCTTTCTCCTCCCTCTTCTTCTTCCTTTAATTATTTCTTGGTTTTATAATATCTCCTAGTCATGATAGACTAAGGTTTATTTTATAACATTATTTATATGGGATTTTTTTGTTTGGGTCTTTTCATTATAAGTTTAGGGTTTGTAAACCCTCAGATGGTGATATTGGGTGTGTGTTTCCATTACGCCAAGGATTCGAGGTAGTATATTCCTTTGACATGCCTTTATCATTTATGTTTCATCATTTTATTATTTTTTTAATCTTACATATATGTTTATTTTTATTTTTCAGCCTTTGTATAATTTTATTGGTGTGAAAACTGGTTGTTTAATCCTTGTTTTGTGAAAGGCGGTGTTGTTTTGTCATAAAATTGCACACCAAGTGTTTGTTTAAATGTTCCACTATCTTTCACAACTATTTTGTGAGGTTTAGAACTTGGTTCATGGAATTTTGAATATTTTATAGTATCTTGTATAAAATATGGAATGAAATTTGTGTTTTAATCCTTGTCAAGTTCTTAAAATAAATTGTTTTTTTTAAAGGGCATGTCATGTGTTTAGTAAATTGCCCTGTTGACTTTTATGTGTAAAGATTGATTTAAAAATTATGTGTTAGGATTTATAAATTAATTAAAAGAATTAAAATTGTATTTTTGGGTCTTTATATGTAATTAAAATTTTTATTTGGTTTTAAAAACAAATCAGTTTTGGTTTACTTTAATTTTTGGCCCGAGTTGCCGGAAAATGGCCCGTTTCACATCCTTATGAAAATGGTTGCATTTTGAATTTGTAACCTGGGTGTTTTATGGGGTTTATGTAAGTGGTTTTCTGATTTAAATGGTGTCTTTAAACCTCCTTAATAAAATTTAAATTCATTCCTTTGTCAAATATTAGTTTTGAGAAATTCTTATAGGCCCCTTCGTCATTTTGTTTTTATAAAAAGGGTTTCCATGTGTATTTCATGTTATATCTTTTGGTGAAATTTTATGGTCCATGAAATTGATTTATTAATTGGTTTTGGAGCTTAAATTATGGGTTGTTATGTTATTGATGGGTTTTTGTCCTTAAATGATCATTTTGTAATGGATTTTATGTGAAAGTACTTATTATACTCCTTGAAATTGTTTTATGAAACTTTTTAGTGGTTTATTGATTCGCGAAAGGAATGTGAAGCATGTTTGTATGATGTTTGTGTTTTTATGGTTTGGTAATGAGTTTTTTTATGTGAAAAAGTTTATTTTATAATATGTGTAACTTTATTGATCACTAAAGGTAATCCCAGGCATCTAGGTGGGAGAACATGTACTGGTATGCTAGTTATCCCGTGGGGTTCATCCCCTGTTTCACATTACTAGTTTGACGATGACAACACTAACTAAAATATGATTATGATGTTGTTGGGGGACCACTTAATTATGGTTATTATCCCTAATAGTGGATCATGTGCATGAGAATATATATTTATTATGGTTACTTTCACCGAGATACAAGGTACCTAAGGCTCACAACTAACTACTGCCTAGGGGTGTTCTCGTGACTTGTGCACATTGGATTTTTTTTACTCACCATCAGCATACAGTGTGTTTGGTTGGAAAATTAAGTAGTGTGTGTGATTTATTTAAAAGTGTACATTATATAAATCATCCCTCTTGAAAAGTATTTTCATTGTGAAGTATCATCTCTTTAAAAAATTTTACTTGCATTCTTGTTTATAAAACATGCAAGTTTTTGTCTGGTAAAATTTTTATAGCATGAGAAATCATTTGAAGAACAAACCTTTATATCATGTATTTAAAACATAAAATTGATGTTTCTTTTGTTTTAAAGGATACACAATGGGAATATAATATCGGGCTAACCTAATGAGTTTTAATACTCTCTTCTATAGTCTTCTTCTAGTTTTAGCCCATGTGCATGTTTCAGCTTTAGTTAGATCACCTTGAGAGACATGTGGTAATTGTGTTGGAGAGTGACCAGAGGGGTCACATGGAGTTATTTGGTTATCAGGTTTGGTCGGTTGATTGTTAGTTTAGTTATACTTTAATTTTCTGGTACAAATAATGTTCAGTTCAATTTTTATATAAATGTATTTCGGGAGGTCCATTTATTTCCGTTGTTTGTTTGATTGTTTATAGATAGGAGAAATTGTTCCCTTGTGTACTCTATTGATGACCTTGGTTCTTGTCTCCATACCAGGAGGATCGATAATGCCTCTCAGGACTTCTCCCGGGCTGACCTGGGTGATCGGTTCAGGGTCGACTCAGGCTGGTTTGTGACACACCATGCTCAACTGGTCCCTTACCATCATACACAACCTATATAAATTCATATTCATTAATAGTATATAGAATTAAAAAAACCTCTCATGAAACGTATTATTAATCCTAAATATATATGAATTATTGGAATATTCATATTTAATATAATATATAAGGCATAACCCTTTATGCATTTCATTATCCACATTCCATTATATAAAAAATGAAACAAAAATGATAAGAAGCATTTAAAATGACATAGAAATAAGGAATAGTTCGTAACATAATTAAAAATATGAGTTTTTTACCTCTCATGTTCCTATCTATTGATGTTCAATTTCATTTAGAACATTACATCTCATATTAAGAACCATATTAAGCCTAACCAAATGGCATGACCATACCATCCCTTAAGTTCATTTAATTTAAATACAATTGATTCATTATAATAAAGGAAAAACTTCATGAATTATCCATTTCATATAAATAATATGAGGTCCAAACACTTAATAGGTTCTTTGGGTTGCATTTGACACTCATGTTCCATGGGAAATTAAAATTAGAAACTCTTCCAGAAGGAACAAAAGTGTTCCAGTCATTTTTAATGATTGATGAAAAATGGACAATTTCACTTGGCACACCCATGGGGTGACTGTATAAGTTGTATATAACTAAGAACCTCCAAAAAATTTCATTAGGTTCATATAAAGTTTAAATGATCAATTTTAAATGATGAAATAAATTAAATTGTGATGATTGGTAAACGTCGACACACACTGCAATGAAGTACATACAAAAAAAAAAGAAACTCAAAGGGAAAACTATATGACATCCTTACTCAAGGCCATAGACGAGTCATCAATAAATATTACCCGCATATTTAGAATAGGTTGCAAGAGATTTGATAAACTATCCAATTCCGTAAAAATGGGACCTACAAGCCTCCATCTATATAACACAATGTATGAAAAGATAAACATAGATATGAGTTGAGAGTCTAGGGGAGCTTATCATGATATATCATATTCTTATAATGGATGAAAGAAGGGACAACAGAGAATAGTTCTATCTAAAAGCCTAGTGTGAGGTTTTATTGAGCTCGAAAGAGAAAGAAAAACAAAGGCTATCCATTATAGGGAGAATAAAAAAAGGGGAAAATGGTTATAACTTACATGATGGGTATATTTTTCATTTAAAAAAATATATATCAAGTTTCATAGTTTGAATTGAAGGATTACTATGCGCCAACCTTGCTCGTTTCAATTATACCTAGGGAATATCTAATGGTTAGGTACACTATTTTGCTAACTATCTAAAAACCATTCAAAATGGATTTGTCCCATGTCTGCAAATTTTCATATATCCAAGCACCATGGGTTGCATGGTTGAAGAAAAACCATATGAGCCATTTTTTCCCACTTTAGAAATCTGAGCTCTGACCAAGCCTCATATTACCCTGTGACCTCTATGACGTGATTAGGAATCGCCATTATGCCTTTTTAAGGTATTTAAATCGAAAAAATAATGATGAGAACCTTCATTGAAATGATGGGTCATTAAATCATACATATTCATTATCTATTAAAATATTTCATAATGATTATTAATTAAAATGAAAATTAATCCAATAATATCCGCACAATGTGTCTAGATAGGTGCGCAGTATAAGGCCCACTAATCAAGCGTCAATGATGACTAATTTAATACCTAAACTACCCATTTTAGAGTTATTACACCTAGGATAATCTCTTACACAACTACATCCACATGATAGTATATGGAAAAGGATGTATTTCCTTGAAAATCCTCACAATGTGTAATTTACCAATGCTTGATGATGTTATCCATTACATAGAATTATACCTAGTGTTTTCAAAAAAGTAATTTAATCCTAATCTTTAAAAATAACTAATTCCTACTCCAATACCAACTGAGGAGACCCACATTTTATATACATAAATATTTTATAATTTTAAATTAATATTCAATACATAAAAAAATTATACATGACTCAGAACAATGATGTTTTAGTTTCTTTAGAGGATAAATATATAAGGAAATTATTTCATTATACATCATCAATATTTTCCTAGAAGTTATTGAAACACAAAAAACTTATTATAAATACCAAACATAGAATTTTTATTTATAAACACAGGAAATAAAATATAATAAAGGGTGAGGCTAGATCCTCGGTAATGGTACATATCAAAGATATTGATTAATGATCATAAGTGGGAATATGTATACTATTATGAGAACATGATTAAAACTTAATAAAGCCATAACCAATAATTCAATGATATTGAATCATTAATCATGGGATAAATATTTGTCATTAAAAAAGAAAAATGATATAAGTGTTTAAAATCATAAATAATCATTCCTGATCCTTGATAACATATTATAATCAAAATACATAATTTCATGGATCACACATTGCATAGAAAATCATGTCTATAGTCAAGGCTCAATACTATGAAATTCATGGTATATTAGGTTCAATCCTCATTCCACCATTTACTTAGTTTAGGTTCACTCTAAATACTATTATTGTGGATAGAGTACCTTACTAACCAAGATTAAACCCCCATTATAGGCCTTATTTTTCCATGAGATATCTATCATTACCTAATGCTTTTGTGGGCTATATAATTTTGATCCCACACATCACATAATTAAAACCAAACATATATGATCCCAAATATCAAAATTAGTTCATCATATCATCATATCATAACCCATTGAAATAAAATAGGATTTATTAAAATTTCATAATTTTATCATAGAATAACTCATGTAAAATAAAAGAGTTTCAAAAATGTTTAATAATAATCTAGTAAACTAGCAGGAAACAAATGAGATTAGATGAGTAATCCTAAAATAATCATTATCATAAGTAATCTAGATAAATTAAGTGGATTGTATCATAATAACATATCCCTAGTGAAGCATATAAATCCTTAAATGATGTTGACATAGATGAAAATTAAATTGAAAATCATTCAACAAATTCTTTGAAAACATGAGAAAACAACCTTTTATTTTGGTAATATTTTTACAAAAAAAGCACATAATATTGAGAAAATAATTTTTTTAAAAAATCATTGAAAATTTTAATGGAATATTTAAATGAATGAATGGTCAGGGACAAAAGAAAATAAATTAACTCCATATGTGTTTAAAAAAACTATTCCATTCACTCTTTTGAAAAAAAAACAAAAAATACATTTTTAGAAATTTTTTAGAAGTATTATTTTTAAACCTATACAGAAAAATTACTTGGATGTGAAAATATCCATTTTAAGACATTTCATGTACTTGGAATAACATTCATAAATTATTTTTTAAGAAAACATAAGTGAAAGATAAAGTTGACTGAACAAAGAGGAAATATGGTTGGATTTTATTTAAAACTATTTTCTCAATAATTTTAAGTACCAAAGAAAGATATAATTGAACTAATACTTGAAAATTAAAAGAATAAAAATTTAGGAATAAAATATATGGGAGGTAAATGATAATATTAATATAAAATCCCTCAATTGAAATTTATCATAGACAATCCCTAAAAGAAATGATAGTGTAATATAAATAGTTATGACATTGTTAATCTGTAAATAAAAACTTAATGAAATAGAGAAACATAAACAGATTTTTAAATATTAAAAATTTTCATTAGATAAATCATAAAATAAATTCCTGGATAGTATATATATCATAAAAAACAAATGGTTAATATGACATATGCATCACAAAAATAAAATTGAGATATGACACCCTTACCTAATGTCTCATCTTTCTTATTACACAGTAAAAAATGTTTATAATAAACATATATTTGTTTTAAATATATTATATAACCATATTAATATATATCAAACCCCAAATTATTTACAAATGAACTATTTTCAACTATTAATTAAAAATTATTTATTAAAATCACTCTTACTTATGATAAATGTTTTGTTTTTCATGCATGTTTTGGTTTGGTAGTTCCAGAACATATATTTTGATCCTAGAAAATAATATATCTAATTTTAATTACGTAATAAGTATAATATTTAAACATTGTTTACACATGTATAACCATTTATATAAATAATTTATGAAAGATAAATGACATCACTTTTTGGATATTGTAGTCTATACATACACACGAGTGATGTTTACACATTTTGATGAATTTAATGGAAGAAATATATACAATAATTCACCTTTAAAGAATAATTATTATATCATAAATATTTTATATATTTAATTAATATATAATTAGTACTAACCATGAAAATTGGAAATGAAAAATGAATCGTATTGCTTCATGGTGGTGGTAGTCCACCCATATATAAGATGAGTGTTATGATTTTCCAATGAATGAAAATGTACGAAGGTAGATAAGATTTTATAATTAGAGAAAAATATTTATGTTATAATGAATATATATATAAATTATATCCATCATAATAACAAAACATGAATGATGGTGATGGAAAATTAATCGTATCACTTAGTTGAGCCCGTATTCCACATGTACACATGAGAAATTTTTTTATTTTACACTAAATAAAAAATAAGATAAATAAATGTTTACAAAATAATAAAATTATATAATATGGGAGATAAATATTTTATAAAATGGTAAATTTTAGGGTAAATCTTATAGAGGTAAAATAAGAATTAAATTGAAAGATATCAGTTAAGACGATCACCTTTCATTTGAGAAACCACATAAATTTCTCTTATAAATGTACCTATGGATTTCGTTTTTTTGATAAAAGAAACCAAAAAAATGGATAATGATATTTAAGAGTTTTTTAGGGTTTTTTCAGGATAAATGTGTCATGAAGTATGAAGAATGGAGTATATTTTGTCTCATCACATAGTGAAGAAAATGACACATGTGGAATTAAATAAAATATTTAAATATAATAAATTAATCTCAATGTAAATGTGGAACAAAGATGAAAAAATTTATAATATAATATAGTTTAATTTTTAGATTAATTTTCCCAATAAAAGATTTACTGGTCTACGCATCATTTTCAACCTCCTCTTTTGGTTTATCCCTTTGATTAATCAATTTAAACCTCAATTATGGTAATGAATTTTCAATACTGAAGGGGTATAAATATAATTATTTGGTAATAATTTCCAAAAATAATGTTATTAGAATTATATCTTAGACAATATCATATCCCCCTTATCCTAATTAAATATTTTTATGATTTTAAATTATTTAATAATATATTATTTAACATGAAATAAAATTAAACTCATTTTCAGATTAATTTATTTTGACTTTAAATACAACAAGAGAGGTATGTAATTAGAATATAAACTCTTTAAATATCAATTATACAAAATTAATAACCAGAACAATTCATGTGACACTATAGTTCATCCAAAAAACCTTTCTATTGATGTTTTAATAATCATTTAATTTTTATTTTATTTTTTGCACAGTAACCGTTTCATCATTAGGTAAGAATTTATGTTAATTATACCATCACTAAAACATAAAAATAAGTTAACTATTTTCAAATTAATATTTTATATTTATTCACAAAAACCTCTGATAGCTACATTGACATATTAGAAAAACTAAAAGTAAGAGAGTGACATTTTTTTAATTTTCCATTGATTTAAATAACATGATGGTAATTATTAAATATAAATTGAACAATAATAACTTATTTTAAAATATGTGAAGGTTATTGTTGAAATTAAAATCATAAAATCAAATATAGGAATGTTTATGGTTTATTTGTATCCCTTATTCTCCAATTTTAACCACATTTATTATATTTCAACTACTATAGTGGTGATAAATATTACCATAACTACTATTCATAATACTTAAAAAAGAGGAAAATATTTTCCAAATTTGATCCTTACGATTCCAAATATGAAATATTTTTTCCGGATTTAATATCTACTAATTTTATAAATCAATTTAAAATAATGAATAAAATGTAATGAAAATAAATTTTTAAAAAAATTGCATTTTTAGACATAAAAATGAACTTATAATAGAATCAAAAACAATGTTGTTTACAGTGATATTATTTATAATAAGTTTAGTAAAATGGAACCAATTTTACATTAAACCCAAATCTAAAACATAATGGTAATTTTGAATTAGTTTATTCAATGATAAGATTCCAACCTTAAAAAATATCAGTACTTTTGATTATTCGCTGAATAAAAAAATATTTTAGAAAAATATCAAAAATTTACCAGATAAAAATATTGAATTGGTGATTTTAAAATTAATATTAATTTTATTCATATTTAATTTCTAAAAATGGTAGAAATTAAATATGTCAATTCACAAAAATCAATAAAACAATTTTTAGGGAAATGTTATTTTAAATCATTAAATAACATTACTGAAAATTGTGTACTTAGTTATTATGAATTAATCAATAAATTTGATCTATTAATAAAAATTATACATATTTTTCATTGTGTGTTTATTCCTATTCCTACCATAAATTTTACATCTAGATTATAATATATTATTTTATGTTTTACGATCAGTGTTTATTTTCACAAATTCTATCGAATAGTTATAATTTTTTTAAAGTGTAATATATTTTAAATTATCATGGTGTTATAGTTACATAGAAAACATCTATTGGTATCTTAATATATATATAGTTTTTACTCGAAATTATATTTCTCATGAAATAAGAGTTATGAGTATAAATATATATTAGAAAAAAAAACATTGGGATGTTTTAAGTTTATATTGAGGTATTTAAAGTGATGAAAGAAAATATATATGTTCTTTGAGGAAGTGAATTCATTATATAGGTTTCGTTATGCTGGACATAAGTCTGATTTTGATAGTGGTAGGAGAGTCACATATTATGTGTTTGCTTATGGAGGAACTGTGGTATGTTTTTCATCTTAATTTTTGAAGGTGATGGTGAAATTATATTTCTATAATAGAAGTTTGGAAGGATATTGTTTAGTAGAAGAAACCCTTAGAGGAGTAAGACAGAAATGGAGAAAAAAATGTGTTAAATTTTTACAGTAAAAATTATATATATATTGTTAATAAACGATTTCTACATTCAAGGATAAAGCATACGCATTTGATGCACCAATTTATTATTGGCTTAATATAAATGTATTTTTAACACTATAAAAGGTTCGAGGAACCTTAAATCTGATAGAAATGTAAAAAAACAAGGTTTAATGAGAATTTGGGGAACTTTTGGGACTCTATTTTTCTTAATATATGAATACATGTTGAGTTTTAGAATATAAATACACATTATGGGTGAATTTAAGGGAACACATTTGAACTATCATGAATAATGACCTTGAAATTAATGTTTTAAATGGAAAATGACAACTAATATATAATAAATAATACAAAATCATATTATTTATGTTTTTTAATAAATAATTAAGGAATCATGATATTTTTTAGATCAATATCCAAGTGTAATATTGTTGTAATGTTGGAGTTTGATATGAAAAATAAATTTGAGAATAATACTAGTGAATATTATAGATGTATAAACCATAAAGACATGGGTAATGTATCACTATAGACTACTATATTGATTTTGGATCTATAGAGACATGAATTTACTATATCACTATGTTATATTATGAGATCATTCTCATTCTAGTGATTGAGACTCTACATGCGTGACTTGTAATTTTTCCCTTGGATATAGTTAAATCATACTAGCTCTCCATAGATGTAGTTATTTTTCCCAATCTATGTAAATTTCATTCCTCTTCTTCTTATTTTTTCTCATGACATCTCTTATATTTGGAATTATTTTTCATTGGTTCTACCCACATTTCCATAAAAACATTATGCATTTATTATGTTATAGGTCAATTCATTATTGTGCACACTAACTATAATAGATATTGATATATATTTATATAAATGAATATGAAAAATCCATAGAAAATACGTAATTAATTCCTTGAATATTATTGTTATGAGATTATATATACTATAAGGAAGGGAAATGTTTTAACTGACTCACTAATAAGGAATATCTATCATGATGTTTATCTAGAATTTATTGAGGATTAAAATATAATGGAGTATCTTGTGGGTTATTTTTTAAATAAATATATGGGTGGTGGTAAAGGATAATTATATAGTTTTTCGGTGGAAATTGTTTAAAAAATCAGTAAAATTGAAATTAGAATATTCTAAGGAAAATGTATGTATGGATCAATTTATTAACAGAAAATCTCCTGATGGATGAACACAAAGTAGAAAGTACTAAATAATGTTTCATGGATGATTATATTTTTCTCACATATTATATGTTGATGGTTTATATGAGGTCAATATCTCACCATTATCCACAAAAATTGGTATAATGATTATAAATAATTCATTGAGGAAACAATTTATGTGATCATGGATGAAGAAGGTAGAGGAATATTTTTTTCCAGATGTATTATGTTCCAAAAAATAAAGATATAAAATTGAGTTCTATATGGTATGTTATATCATTTAGAATCCCATAGTTTAAATTAGGTGGATATATCAATAAATTTTATTATAAGTCTTCCATATTCATTTATAAGATATGAAATTTTGTACTTTATTATTGAACAATTTATAATGTTTCCTCATTTATTACTAATTCTGGAATCATGTGATGTTGATAGTATGAGAATAGTTTATATATAACAAGTGAAAAAGGGACATAAAATTCATAAATTAATAATTTCACACCATGACCCTAGGTTTATCTCACTAATATCAGGGGGACTAAGTCATGGTTTTGATCATTAATTATACCTTAAAACTACAATACAATAAAAAATAGATAATTGATCCAGAGGATGACATATATCATCAATGATATGTTGAGGGAATTCATTTTATATTTTAGGGGATCATATATTGATAACATAAACTTGGCTGAGATTTCTTAAAATACTAGTTCTCACCCATATATACGAATTTCACCATTCAAGGTGTTTTATAGAATTATCTTATGAACATCCTTAGGTTTCATTGATATTTGATAATCAATAATTACTAAAATATATTTTCTACAATATATGATTGAATTATTAAAAATAAATCATGAACATATCAAAACAATACCATGTCAAAAAACATCATATGATAACTAATGGAGGATACCATTATATGTTGATTCTAGAGATCATGTGTTGTTAAAAATTACACCTTATTGTGAAAAAAATAAATTTCGCCAAGGTAATAATCATTCTTCATGATTATATAAACCCTTTTACGTGTTATATCACACTAGTGTTATGGAATATCTATTAGAATATCTACTTAGTGAAGAATGTGAATTACATAAGAAAATTCATTATCATGAGTCATTTTTGAATTTTTTATATCAAGTAGTTATATGGTGATTGTGAATTTAGAAATTATTTTTTCATTGTTTTTAATTTTTCAATTATTTATTTAATTGATATGTATAATAATTTTGAGGATGAAAATTCATTGAGAAATATTTGAATCTTCTAGTCATAGTAGAAGCCAATCGATCCCATGCCAAATGATGGGTTTTCATTGAAATCCATTAACTTCTAGACCCCCAATGTGTTTAATCATTTTGACTATGTTATGTACAATTTTTTCTCCCTCTCTATTAATTATCATTAATAGTGCCTTGGCGGTCTTAATGTTATCTATTTTCATTATAATCAGATAAATAACATGGGTATTCATTACCAGGATATAAGAATACGTGTTCTTATGAGATTTTTTGAGTTCATAAGAAATGGGTGAAATCCAAAAACACCTAATATCTAGAAATTCATCCATGTTTTTTATACAATGAGACATTCATCATCCACCCCCTTAGGGAGAATATTAGGATTTTGAGATTCTAGTATATAAAACATTCGTTAATGGAATAATGAAACATGCATGCACCTGTACCATTACTGGAAGTAACTATTAGTAAAGAGATTATCTTTATCTATTTTTATAGTATAAAATAACATGAGAAGTGAACATTATTTTTTAATAAAAAATAATAAAATTATAAATAAGTACATTTTTATTATTACCAAAATATGCAAGACAATATACATTAATTTTATAATTAGGTTTGTTCTAAGACCATCATGAGACCACATAGTGGGAGATGGGGTGAATTAATGATCCATTTATTTTATGAATTCTTCTCCGAGAACAACCTCTAAAGCATGTTATAGTTTCGATCTAGTAAATGATATATATTGAAAACACCTTGTATGTAGTATATAAATAGGGATAGATCATCACATGATATTTACAAGGTTTTATATAAAAACATACACCATTCCATGTTTGGTTTACCCCCAAATTGGATTCATTACTAATGTAAGTGAGGATAACAGAGGAATATGCGATTACTACTTATACACCCTAGTAATCGTTCCCATAGTTAAACATGGTTCTATCCCACCAAAAATACAATATTCTTCTATACTTTTTTATACCCCCAATTTCACTTTTTTATCCTCTTTATCCTCAACATCTTATGCTATCATCCAAAAGAATATTTAGTGACTAGTTGAACCCTCATCTAGAAACCCATATTCCATATTTATTGAACCAATTTAGAAATATATTCTTCTTTATATGATCTTACTATAACTAATGTTGGATCATATTTTTCTGTTTATAATTTATTCATAATCTTTATTATCTCACTAAAGGGACTATTATTCTCAAAACATCTTCCTGATATTTAAATCCATAAATAATCTCAAACTCACCTTTATATAACTTTTTTTAAAAAATATTACTAACCAATATCACGTTCGGTAATACCCCATATGACATGATATGTTCTCTTATCTTAAGTCTAGTGTACTTTATCTAGTGCACCTTCACCTATCACACCTATTCCAATCACGATATATCGAATGCACTCTATATTATGAACCTCAACATGATGATCCTATATTAATTATACAATGTTCTAATTCTCATTCTTCTTCAATAATGTAGAAAACTATTTGGAAACATATGCTATGATATATAAATACATAGGATTTTCATATATAGATATTACATATTTTTTAGAAGAATATTAATTTCATTAAATAATCATGTGTCTATGGATTTTAATGGTATGATGCCTTTGGAAACATGTAAATATTAACAAATGGTTCACAAGAGTTATACACCATATCCTACTTGGTTCCTTATAACAATATCCCTTCTTAGAAATCTCACATGTAATATATATCATCATAACCTAGGGAAAAGAAAAATTGGTGAGGGAGAGAATAGATGATTAATAAGGGTAAATACGGAAAATAATCAAACATAATTTGAAAATAATGGTATGAGAACATGATCATATCATATGAAAGCATATAATGTATATCAAAGATTAAATTATTTATTAATAGAATAAATATTGGAAGTTTATGTTATATTAATCATAATAAAATCAACCAACATGATCTTTGAGATCCAAAAATTGATATAAGATAAGGGATTTTGGCATAAACATTATCATAGAAAACATTATGTCAAGGATCCCCACCTATATATTCATAACATGTTAGTCTTGGGATAGCAACCCATATACTTACATTGTTCATTGGATAACATCCCATGTATGCCCATTTTTGGTTTGGGATAACTTCCAGCGTACCCACTGATCTCATAGAACTTTAATTATTAACCCATGAATTGGAGTGAGATATAGGTCCCACCCATCACATAATTAAAATCATATATAATCATAACATAAGATCATAAAATATTAATCATATCAAATTCCATCAAATGAATGGGTTTAATAAAAATTTAATCATATCATAACATTTAGAAAAGAAACATGATTCATTGTCATTTTATAATTGAATTATATCCTAACCAATAGAAAATGAAGCTGGTTTAATATGTATTTTATCATGGTATAACCAATGGAATAGAAACAGGTTTCTTAAAAATATTATCATTATAAAAATAAACCATCCATCAAAAGAATAAGAATGGGATCCTTAGATTATATATCCATTTATTCATATATAACATCAAAGGATTTTATATTAAATGGAAAAGTACTTTGAATGATCTCATGGAATATTTATTGAGGAAAATAACATTTTTACATTGAAAATAACGTTTTTTAACTATAAATTCACAAAACATTTTAAAAATAATTTTATTTGAAATTAAAATTTGAAAATTTATTTTGGAATCTGTGGATAATTAACCATTTATAGAAGTGGGAAATAATTTTCATTATTTACAAGATAAAATAAATATTCTTATCATGTTTTTTTTAAAATCCAATGGCTACTTATTTAGAAAATGACGATGATATTTATTTTAAAACAATTTTTAAAAATTAGAATAAGAGTAAAAATATATGTAAAAATTACTTGAGAGTAGTATAAATTTTATTTAAAATATTTGGTTTTTAATCATTGATATATAGGAAATATGGTCTATAACTGAATAGATAAATAAAGATTATTTTTGTTAATTTTTTTGAAATATTGAGTACATAACAAGATGAAAATGAATGGGAAAATATATTCTTTGTAAAAACAATTTTTATGAAATATTGAATGAAAAATGAGAGGAAAATGAATGGAAAAATATATTCTCATGATATTAAAATAGTATAATGAAATTCATGAGTTTTTTGACTGAGGGATCATAATATTTTTTCACTGGAATCATAAACATAAATAGTCATGATACATGACGAGATTGTATCATAAAACCCTTACCACTTTGGTAACATTATATCGTAAGCACAGTTAAGGAATAAAATTATATTAAGACTCAAATAACATGAGAATAAATAAATTAAATATTTTACATGTCAATGGGGATCTATATAAATCTTATAAAATAAAATAGGTTTAGAATATCACACATATCCCAATGAAGACTAATTGAGATAAAAATACCATACATTAAGTCTCAAATTCCACAGTAAATCTCATAACCTCTTGTAGAATACATATAAGTGTATTATTAACATATTTTAGAACCATAATTATATTAATCATTCCATATATGATTTTTTTGACTTTTTATTAACTATTTATTAACAATTCCATGTTCTAATCATGTTTCAGGAAATAACTGCATTTTTTTCGTCTATGTTTTGATTTTTTATTTTTATTTCTATTAAATTGATAAATTTTTCATAATATAATAAATAATTTTATAAATATAATATATATTATCTATATATGTATTCAATTTAATCCATAATGGTTAGATATCGAAAACAAAATAAACTATTTATCGAGAATGTAGGACGTACATACACATGAACATTGTTTCCATTTTCATGAAGGCTAAAATGAAAGAAATTTAAAAACTATACTAACATTAAATAATAATTTTTATTTAATATATATCCCATATATTTATAAAATTTACCTTGATTACCTTTTATGAAAAGCTTTATTGAAAAAGGAATGACAACACTTAACGAGGTGACAGTATAGCATACACAATAATGATTGTATCGTATCAGCCAAAGATGGGAATCTAAGAAGGTATATGTGATATAATAAATAAATAAGTATATTTTTATTAAAAATATCATATATATTAATTTAATCTATACTTAATATCATCCAAGAAGAACATAAATGAAAGAACATCACATCGATTTGCGAGGTGGTAATCCTCCGCACACACAAGCGACATTATTATTTTCCTACCTATTGGTAGAAAAATTTATCTTTTATATAATAATTATATAGGTATAATAATATCATAAATATATCATATAAACATTAAATATATCATTATATCCATATGTTAAATATTGTGATGGAAAATGAATAATATCAGTTCGCGAGGCAGTAATCCTCTGTAAACACGATTAACAGTTTCATTTCCCATTTGATGGAAGTAGAGATGGATATTGGTTATTAAATTTATATAATAACATATCCATACATTATAGATATTGGTGTTACTATATAATCATAAGTGTGTAAAATTTTAATGATTAATAATAAGAAGTAATACCAAAATGAAAAATTTAAAACATCACCTCATATTTAGACAACCTCTTTAGGTTTAAACTAAACCCTTCCTATTTTGGATTTTCTATATCAACCAGATATATAGAAAACTAGGATTAAAATATATTTATATTAAATATTTTTAGATAGATATTAATCATATTATAAATTTATATGCATGATGACCATAATTGTTTAGTGTATTTTGAAACTTGGAACATAATATTCTATATTTTTTAATGTTTATCAATGTTTCCCCAAAAGATCGTCCCATTTAGTACTCTTACGTTAAATAATTATCCAAAACATGGGGAAATGAACCATAAGGAAAGATGATCTCTAATTCTCTATAAATGTAAACAAGGGAGATATATAACCATAATCATAAACATAATGGTATGAGAAATTATCAGAACATAAGATGATCATAACCTGCATATAAATGATCAAAAGTTTGAGTCATGACCTAATGATTGGAAGTTAATAATACATAAATCATAATGGAATAAGAGAGATTAATTTATGTTAGAATAAAATTGTTTTAATATATAGAATTATTTCATACACATCATCTTATAACACTATAAAAATGTGTAAATATAAAAAGGATCACTCATTAAGTTAAGGTTATGAAATCAGTACCTCGTATGATCTTATGGACATAAATACAGATCCACACATAAAATATTGAACATGTAATCAGTTACATTAATAAATTTTTTAAAATTTAATTAGGTTCAAATTTAACATTGTGAATATGTAATCAGGTCCATGAAAAATATTGTGAACTTGTAATCAGGTTCATGAATAACATTGTGAACACGTTGTCTAGTTCACATATAAAATTCCAAACATGTAATATAGTTCAAAAGTAAAATCATGAACATTAAATCTGTTTCAATCATAAATTTGTGAAAATTTAATCATGATCATTCATATTTTGATGAAAATAATTCAGGTTCACACATAACATTATGAACAAGTAATCTGGTTCACGTATAATATTGTGAACATGTAATCGGGTTCATTCCTAGCATTGTTAACTTGTAATATTTTTAACACATAACATATATACTCATGATTACCACATAATTATCAAATTAATTAGATAGAGATATAGGTCCCACCCATCATATAATGAAATCATACATATGTGGGAAGAATGATAAAAAAATACATAATATCATAACCCATGAAATGCAATGGGTATTATAAATATTTCAACATATCATAAAATATGAATAGTGATATGTTTCATAATAATTTCATCATGTAATGACCCATGAAAGGAACAAGGCTTCATAATAATTATAACAAGGTGTAACCAATGGGGGAAAATAGTTTTCATAAAAAACATTTCATCTTAAACATTAACCATTTAAAGAAATAATAATAATGGTGTCCATGGATAATATCTCTAGTAAATAATAAACTATATCAAAGGATTTCATCTTTTATAGAGAATTGTTTTTATAGATAACTAGGAAGATTTCATATGGAAAATAACCTTTCTTTTAAAATTACTTTTTTGAAAAAACATATTGAAAGCCCTTATTTTTTAAATCCTCTTTGAAATCTTATAAATAAATATTTAAAAAAATTTAATACATTTATTGTGGAAAATATCCTTTCTTCATTGAAAAATATTTTAAAAAATATATATATATTTGAGAAATGTTTTCTAAAACAATGTTTTGGAAGAAAACACAGTTTTCACCAAGGGGAGAAATAAATTCATATTTTCTTCAAAACATTTTCTTAATTATCTTCAACACCAAAGAGTGGAAAATGGTTCCATTATATGAATATATGAGGAATAAACATTAGATAATAAATTTAATGAGAAATCATGGGGGTATAGATTATTATATTTCAATATTTGAGACTTAATCATAAACAATTCTTATTAATGATGATATGGTAATATATATCATTACAACTTTGGTGAAACTGAATCGTAATCCCCATGATGGAGTAACATTACATAAAGCATAAAATATAATTAAAAGACGGATATTAATAATATAACATATCTAAGGGGAAGTATATAAGCCTCATAAAAGAATATAATTTCTTTAAAAAAAGTTCCTCAATAAAGGAAAATTAAGACATAATTCTCATACCACATTGGTAACTTTGAAAGTATACCCCCATGAAAGAGGTATCAGGAAATGGATGTGTGAATACCAAATATTTTATATAGAGGTGTTATAATTAATTTAATTGTTAGTATACATAAAACATATAATAAAAAAGTGGTGAATATTGCATCTGTCTCAAAAATGTAAAAAGTGATAGGTAAATCCATTAATACTTGAATCACTTTTGAATCAAGAGATCCACGAAAGAATAACATGAATTGAATATTTGAATATCCTGAAATAAATTAAATTCATGATATAAAATGTAATAGGTTAGTATATAAACCATAAAAGTGAAATTATTGGTGA
The DNA here is from genome assembly GCA_963277665.1 of Viscum album. NCBI lineage: Eukaryota > Viridiplantae > Streptophyta > Magnoliopsida > Santalales > Viscaceae > Viscum > Viscum album. The sequence goes on from OY728143.1 coordinate 1,369,398,017, forward strand.
ATATTTCATAAGCCTCATATAATCAACAGTGATACTAGAAATACCATAACCTTAAGTGTTCACTCTCTTCATACTTGTTTAATACTCCTCTTTAGCAGGTATATTTTTTGGGATTTCATCAAATGAATTCCATGGTTTGACTTCTATCCAAATTATAGCTTCCATAATTAGGAGAGGGAGTCTAGGAATATATTTAGACAAGTCTTGGATGAACTAATGGGATAGAGATATTTGGAAAATGGGGTAGAGAGAGTGCCCTTTTATAGCTAAGGAGGTTCCACATTAATGTAAATACTAAAAGGTAAAGAATATTCGGTGATATATCTTACATAATGTTCAACCAATAATAATAAAATTTATATAAAATTAGAGATCTGTTATAATTATGGATATCTTATTGGATTTACAGAAGTTTATATGTCATTTTCTCATTAATATTAATGTTTAGTCCTATAGTAAATTCGATTTTATCTTTATAATCATGATTAATATTATATGTTTTCACTGATCATTATGGTTAATAATTATGTTTTAATTATTATAAATTTTATTAAATTTTTATTCAAAATATATTATCCATTTTCCCAAATTCCAATCCCAAAAGAGGCATAAATTAATATAAAATCAATTCCATGGACGAGACGAGACAATGGGGTTTTAAGGTGAAAAGCATCACAAGTTTAAAATGTTATTATGTCCAATTTAAAGGATAAATTTATTTTAATTATATAAATTGGATTAAATATGTAAATATGATCTTATTATACATCAAAACCACCTTAAAATATAATTTCTGTAAATAACATAATTAAACAAAATGAAATTGTTTAATTATAATTATTATTTTTCAGTACACATCAAAAATGAATCCGTATAGAAAAATACCATAAATTAATCCTAAAATAATATTAATCCAATAAATTATGTTTAATTTATCAAATTTAAACTAAATAAGTAACAAAATTTAGTTTTAAAACCATTGTTCCATTAAAATTTGGTAAAACGACAATTTTAGAAAAATACATCCTTTTATTCGTAACATTGGATTTATTGTTATCTATTGTCTAGAAAAAACTTAGGATGAATGTTAAATAGTTTTTTATATATATAATATTTATATTTTATTAATAAAATCATCAAAAGTGGTTCTTTTTAATTTTTTCAGATCAAATGCATTTGTGCATAGAAAATTAGTTTTTTCTCAGAAAAGGAATTTCATTATTTTCAAAACTGTTCTTAATTTTTTTATAGTTAAATGGTTACCAAGGAATTAATTTTATAAATATGAATAAAATATATTTTTATAATTTTTTTAATCTATTTCATACCCATCATTCTAATGGATAGGTGATAACTATAATTATATTTTCATAATATGTCACATTTTCATTTAAACTCTTTATTTCTTGTAACGCAAGAGAATATTGGTATTGTGTACAGAGAAATAATATATTTGTGTTGATTATAATGAAATATAAAAATGGTTTATAATGAAATTAATTCCATGAAATAATCTTAATATATTCGAAAAAACAATACATAAAAACTCGGGGTGTAACATTGTACCTCCCCCAAAATGAATTTCTCCCTAGAAATTCGTTTGGGCCATCAATGTTTTAATAAATTTTTTATCAATGTTCATTACATGAATATTACTTTTGTATAAATACAATTAAAAAAAATGATTAATAAAACTTAATTTAAATAAGGAATGTTAGAAACATAATGGTTACCTAAAGTTACTCATAAATAGGTTTCCACGAAGGAGAACACGGGTGTGAAGTGAGAACATGGACATGGAATAAAAAACTAACACCTATATACTAGTGGAGGGTGATTGAAAATGTATTAATTAAAAGTTTAATGATCATAAATACATAAAACAAATAGTGTTAAAACATTTCATTAATATTATAAAAAATTATAATAACATGACAACATTTTATTCCATGTACTTTTTCCAGAAGATGATAAATTTTCTTGAGAAGATATACTCACATGATTTCATTCTATTTCATTATCACAATATCACCCTTTGGAAGTTCCAAAATTTATTTACACTTCATTTCTTACTCCAATAAATTTAGATGAATTTTTTATCCTTGAAACATAAATTGATAATATGATTTATAGATAGACAGATAAGTCATTCTAGCTATCTTCATGTATCATCAAAGTAAAAAAAGGTTCTCCCTATTTATCCAGTATGTATAAAACTTTATATGTTGAATTACTAAATTAATCTCAAAAACCTCATAAAATGAATAGTTAAATCCATTCCATCAAGGGTTATCCTTATAACCCTTCCAAAATACAATTTGACCTTTATTTCTTAAATAAGATATTATCTTACACCAAAAAAAATTTTATGGGATTTTTGCATCCATCCTTGTACTGAAAGTATATAAAAGATGATTTTATTATTCCCCAATATATATAGAGGGATATAATCACATTAAATTTCACTAATGGATGAAAAATAATATTTTCAAAGGGATCATTCATAAAAAATATAACATGAAATTACTGAATAAGGAGTGGATGATAAGTGTTATCTAATTATCATGGTTCACTTCATCCATTAATATAACATAATATTTATCTTTTTATTTTTATTCAAAGGTTGTTGTGGATTATCTTTCACAGTATCCCTTATATTGGGGGTATTTTTAGAATAATGAACAAAATCCATTCCATCAAGACACCGAAGTGTGGGAGGTTTATTCTTTGGGGCTTTCTCATTATTCTCGTCATTAGATATCATTTTTCTATTACCTCAACATTCAACCACTCAATGAAATTTATTACCACAACGAAAACATTTATTTATACATATAAGAAAATTCCCTCCAGGAATATTACCTCAGATTGAGCATAAAGGAAATATCATCTTCTTCAATTCAATGTTATTATATTTTCCATTGATATCCATCTTCCTTTTCATATCAAAACCATGATATTTATAGGAAACCACAATGTTCCTTTTTATATAAAGAATACAGGGAAGTTAATTACTGAATTTGTTTGCCTAAAATCTTCCCAGTATATTGACTAAACTTAATCATGTTACCTCGTATTCTTGATAAAGGTCCACTATTTATTTGCTTCACCATCCAAACCATAAGAACCCAAAATAATATTTTTCCCCAAATAATGGAGAATAACAAATATATTATAGTGGTATAGATGTATTTCACAAAAACTAGTATATTATTCATTCCACAAAATGATGGTGGACCTTACGATATGGAAGATTTAATAAAACAATGTTTGCTCCATTGATTTTTTGGATGCTCAGAATGATTCATGGATTAATAAAGCTATGTGGCCATAGAAATGGGTTTTTAATTCATTATCACACAACACTCGGTTTGTTAGGAGGAAATAGTTTTATTTCCCACTGCATTCCTCATTAACATGGTTACTTCATGTTTCATCCATTGGATAAAACCATAAAGTGTAGTATGAGAAAAAAATATAATTTAGGAAAACCACATAGTCACAAAAAACTATTTATACAATATACAAATCATAACACCTCATTTTTAATATATGAAATGTCATCCTTTAATATATTCCACCTTAGATTTATCCTAGGTCATTCATAGTCATTATCTACTTAAATCCTTCATGATAGTTCATAATGTGTTTATAAATTTCCAAAGGATATCCCCAGAGAGTGTCAAACTAGTAGTGGAGTAAGGCCCATTAGAAATCACTAGTTCTTGATTGAGTCTTGAAAAATATGGTGTTTTCGGGTTTTTCTACCTTATATAAATCAATTTCAGAGCCACACCCACCTACATTATCCATAAATGGAAGTAATTTATCAGAAACCACAATCTCAATCACTTACCAAAAATTCCAATACATTTTCCTATACTATGACTCATTATTATACTTATCCTTACATATTTGCATATACATATATTTAGAAATATCACTAGGTATATCATTAAATATTTTTAATCTTGGTTTCTATGATTTCACTAATCATTTCATTTGATACAAACTATAGCAACCCATTCTTAACATACATGTATATTATATATTTCTAGATACTCATTAAAAAAGTACATGCTCGAAGACCAAAATAGTGTTGTGTCTTTGGAAGCATGGAACACAATATTCTATCTTGGTGAAAGATATTTAGTGTTTCCCGAAAATATCTTCCAATTTGTTAATTCTACTTAAATTTTTTTTTCATATCCTGGGGAAATGAATCAAAAGAAAGGGTGAGATAAAATTCATAGTAATGGTAAACAATAGAGATACGTAAGAAAATGAGAACTACATCACAATTCCACTCCTTAAATATCAAAGATCATAATTTTGAGTCATGACATAAATTTTGGAAACTCATAAGACAATAATTAAAATTAAATAAAATAGAATAATCCATGTGAGAATAAAATAGGTATAAGATATAGAATTATTTTAGGCACATCAGAATATACAATTGTGAAAAAGTGTAAATATAAAAATGCATTCTCATTAAGCTATGGATATAAAATTAGGGCCTTAGCTAAACTTATGGACATGAAATAAAGTCCACACATAAGATTGTGAACATTTACTGAAGTTCATTCATAACATCGGGACCATGTGATTTGGTTCACACATAATATCATGAACTTGTAATTAGGTTCCCACATAACATTGTGAACATGTAATCATGTGCACACATAACATTGTGAACATATTATCAGGTTTAAAAATAACATTGTAAACATGTAATATGGTTCAATAATAAAATTTTGAATATGTAATCTGGATCATGCCTAACATTTTGACCATGTAATCTTCTTCATACATAACATTGTAAACATGTAATCAAGATCACACATAAAATTGTGAAAATTTAATAAGTTTAACACATAACACAATTAAAATATAATCAGGAACATTAATAAAATAATGAACATGTAATTAGGTTTACACATGTCATATATACTTATGAGTTATCTATCAATACCCAATGCATTAGAGTGAGATATAAGTCACATCCATTGTAACACCCCAAACCCAAAAGCCCAATATTGGTGCACTATTTTATTACATTGTCACGATTACAAGGAATCAAATTCTGAGGGACTGATTAGTTTATAAGTCTTTTAAATCTAGATTTAATTCACGATATTCATAATACATTTGGAAATATAAAATAAAATCATTATTCATAAAAAATTAAATAAAATGAATCCTTGAATGCTTATTCAAATATTTATTCTTCATAACCCGGGGAAAGGAAGCATAATAAGGGTGAAATAAAATTCTCAGTAAGGGTAAGTAAAGTGGAATAAATATTGAATTAGCGATAATAAATCAACTTGGAAAGGTGATTATATGAAAAAAAATTCCATTAAACAACTAGTTATGAAAGAATCAATACATAAATTTAATAAACTAAATCTCATCCCATTTAATTAGTGAACTTAAAATGAAATGTGTCATAAATATGTCGACAAAAAATCATAGGGAAGAATAATAATTGGAACTACATGAGGGAATATATTTCTTAATTGAATTCATTTATGAGACCCATGAAACACTATATCATCAATACGTTTCACTAGATAGTTTAAAATGATTGATATAAACCTATTTAATTTTGGAAACTTATTTGCCTCTTGAGAACCTCTCGATGCTTCGAGGGGAAAAATAATGTCTGAGGCCGTCTATTCATTTAATTTCCAAAAACGTCCCCATAATGAATATTCAAAATAAATAATTTTTGTTTTCAAATATCTATATTGAATAAAGAATACATAATTATCAATATTTCACCAAAATAATCATGTAATAGTCAAACCAGACACCACATGTAAAATAGTATAATGTTTAGGAAATAATAGTATCCATTATACGAGAATATGGATACTCAAGTAAATTTACAATTAAAATTGAATAAACTAATGTTATTGTATCAATATAATGTTGAAAATAAAAAAATTAGGTTATATTGAAATGAAAATCAATAAGAACAATCATGGGGGGAATTATCATTAAACATTCCAAATGTCCCATACCACTTTGATAATTTTGAATCAAAATCTCAAAAAATGTAAAAAATTAAATTAAAGTTATAATATAATTAAAATATGGTGATTCAGGATATTACATGAATAATTCAGTATATTCTCTAAATAAAATTCAATTGGTGCATAATTACAAATAACTCTAAATGAAATGTAAATTGAGACAAAATTCTCTTAGCTTAACCTTACTTTTGTTTTGTGGACTTTATTATCCCCTATATTGGTTTAATATATGTTAATAATATATAATAATAAAATAATAATGTTTATAAAATCATATATTAACTTCTTATAAAAGTTTATTACTCCTTTTTTAACAATCTTTCACTATTTTCACTATTTATAGTGTTATTCTCCTAGTTTACCCAAGTATGTTTTGACTTGTTATTTGATTATCATATTAAATAGATCATGAATTAAAGATATCTAGAATGTAAAACATGGACTAATTATCTTATTTTTTAATTAAATATGTAATTATAATAATCTATAAATTTTGGGGACAAGAAATGTAATGCACCGTTCAGGGAGACGGTAGATCGTACGTAAGCATGAACGCTACTTTCATTTAATTATTATATTGAAAGAATGAAATGTAAATTATTAATATGTAAATTATTATTCATGTTTCATTTTTATTTCATATATGTTACATATTTCTATTAAAATTATCCTTAATAATTTCCATGTATTGTATGAACAAGACATATCATTGTGAGGTGGTGGTTGTCCCAAATTCCTCAATCAAAATTATCGTATTTACAAAAGCTAAAAAGCAAAATGGTATGTTCTAAATAAATATCACTGAAGAATAAAGAAACTATAAATATCATATATATGATATATAAAAAATGTTTCTATCATAATTTCCACCATGAGAGGTGGTAATGGAAATAATCAATAATCATCGTTTTGTGAGGAAGTAGTTCACCCTATATAGAAACAATATGTTCATTACCCATTAGATGGAGTAGTGAGAAATTTTGGGCCTAAAATTTAAAATAAAAACATCTTAGTATATTTATGATATTGTCTTTGTGACATGAGAATGGAATAATAGATTTTAGGGGGATGGAGAATGGGAAAAAAACTTAAGAGCCTAGGAGAAGATGTTACCTCTTAATCTTGTAACTACATTTGGCTTGTACCAAAAGGCTTACTAGGAAGTATTTATGCCCAAATGTAAACTTAAAGGTCATTGGGATGGATTTTGGGAAACAAAATGGATAGAACTTGGCTGATCATAAGTGGTTTTAGAGGTTTGGGGAATGGGGATATGTGGAAACCTTTTATAAAGGAGGAAAATGACTCATAGGGTATTTTTTAAACAACGTTAGGTGTACCAAATTTTTTACATTAAAACACATCTTCCAAAATCAACTAAAATCAGTAATGGATGTTTTATGTCCACTTTATGGACATAAAATTTGTTTTATATAAGTATCTAGGTCAGTTAGGACCTAAAGTTAAAGATTAGTCATTTATTAAGCTTAATTTTACCTTTAATTATACAGTATGAGTTCTTGCAATACAGTGGTGTTGAAAGTAAATATACAATTTCTGAAACTGATAGAAGCACTTGGGATGATCCTACCAAGACTTCCAATAAAAATAATTTTAAAGCAATGAATACTTTGTACTATGCACTAAGAGATTAAGAGTTTAATCATATTTCATTATAAAAAACTATAAATGAGACTTGGGACACTCTGTCTGTGTCTCATGACAGAACATATAATGTTATAGTAATGGGATTAAATAGTTGTACTATAAAATATGAAAACCTCATAATGAATTCTGATGAATCTATTTCTGATATGTATCTTCGGATCAATGAAATTGTGAATATCATGATTTATTTAGGAAGAGAAGTTATAGACAAATAGAAAATTATGAGGCTTTTGCGGTGCTTAACAGAAAGATGGCGAGGGACATCTGTATCAATTAAAAAATCATGAGACATTGATAAGATGATAGTAAAGGAGTTGATTGGAAAATTAATGATTTATGAATTGGAATTGAAGGTAAATCAAGAATAGGATGAACAAAAAAAATTCTATATCCTTCAAGACTATTGCCTCAAAGATTAAAGACAAGGATAAAGTTCAACCTATTATTGAAAGCTCCAGTAGTGAAGAATTAGCTTCAGATAGTGATGATGAAATGGACTAGCTAGCCAGAAGATTCAAGAAATTTTATAGGGAAAATATGTTTTTTATAAAGCCAAATTACAAAGGAAAGAATGATAACAAGGGAAACTGGATAAAACATTGGAAGATAAATGTCAAATCAGAAGTGATAATTTTTTACAAATTTAAAAAGAAAGAACGCGTCAAGGCTAACTATACAAATATGAAATACAAGAAGAAATATTAAAAAAGGATAAAAAGTATAAAAAAGAAATGAAGGCCACCTGGAGTTCCCCTTAGGACAGCTCTAGTGAATCTTCCTCTTCTCAAAATTAGAAAGATGATATGGCTAATATGTGTTTTATGAAAAACACAACTGAGGTAATCTTAGACTCTCTTGTACATAAAAATTATTATTCTAAAAAATAAAGTGAGTATGACACTATGACAATTCATGAATTATTTGAATATTTAAACATGATAGAAGAAACATGCAATGAGGTAAAATATTAGTATAATTTTTTGAAGAAACATCATGCTCTTATTAAAACTTTTCAATCCGAACATAAAACTAAAAAAGAGAAAAATGCTCAACTGCTCATGGAAAACAATGAATTAAAAATTTCTAATGATATATTTAAAAAGGGATTAGAAAATTTTACCAATGTAAAATTTACCCTTAACAAATTATTCATAAAAAAATATCTCTTAGGTATTCTTATGGGATAGTATATCAACCAGGTCAACATAATTTATCCAAACCACATTTTGTAACTAAATCTAGAAAATCTGCTGTGTTTTTTTTCAAAAACCAGAATATCACTGTAAGTTCCAATTCGAAGAATTATTTTAATGCATCCAATTGTTTAGGACCAAATAGAGTTTATTTTTTCAAACACTCAATATTTGGCATATAATAATCCAATAAGAAATTTATGGGTTCCTAAAGATTATATCACTAATGTATGTGGACCAAGACAAATATGGGTACCAAAGTTGTTTCCTGGATGAACTATTTTTTAGGTAAACTACCTAAAGTGATAATGTATAAATCTATGGTACTTGGACATCAGGTGTTCAAGAAATATGACACGAGACTATTTAATATTTAAAAGTATTATCAAGATTTATGGAGGACATGTCACATTGGGTGACAATAGTAAAGGAAAAATCATCGGCCTATGCCTGATTTTTAACCCTAAATCTATTTCAATTTTCTAATTAATTTATGATGATGGATTAAATTATAACCTACTTAGAATATTTAAATTATGTGAATATGGATTTAATGTCAAAACAAAAAATGATTCATTCCATTCTTTTGATGAAAATAAAAACTTAGTATTTACTACTCTTATAAATGATAATGTATATGCTATAAATTTACACACACTAGCCTCACATAGTGTCTCTTGTCTAAATGCCTTTCACAAAGAGTCCTGTCTTTGGCATAGAAGACTAGGACATTGAAACATACACTCTTTTAAGAAGTTAAATATAAAATTCTTAGGTAAATACCTACCAAAATTTGAGTTTCTAGACAATAAGGTGTGAAATACTTGTCAAAAAGGAAAGAAATATAAAACATCTTTCAAACCAAAGAAAGAAGTAACAACTTCTCAAAAACTTGATTAGGTTAACATGGATTTGTTTCTACCATCTAGAGTTTTATGTATCAATGTGAAGAACTATGTTTATGTTCTTTTAGATTATTTCTCTAGGTATACCTTGTCCTTTTTCTTAGCTCACTAGAGTGAATCTTGTTCCCACATCACCAAGTATGCTAGGATTGTAGAAAATATTAATGGACTTAAGATTTAATCCTTAAGAAGTGATCATGGCCATGGGTTTTAGAATCAAGATTTTGAAACTTTTTTCTCACAAAATGTATATAATCATAACCTCTCTTCTCCTAGGAAACCTCAACAAAATGGTGTGGTAAAAGGAATTAATAGAACCCTTCAAGAAATTTCCCGAACTATGCTTAATGAATATGACCTACCAATTTATTTATGAACTATTGTTGTTAATACATCATTTAACATAATAAATAGAGTCTTAATCAGAACCATTCTTAAGAAAACTCATTAGGAGGTGGGGATAAATAAGAAACCCAAAGTATGTAACTTTTAAGTGTTTGGATTTAATGTTTAAATTCTGAAAGAAAAAGTCAATTTGGATAAATTTTCTCCAAAAAGTGATCAAGGAATATTTATTGGATATTATACATCATGAAAAGCCTATAAAGTAATTAAAAAGAAAACAATTTGTGTGGAGGAATCTGTACCTGTCAATTTAGATGAAAGAAATCATCATGAGCCTAATACCTCACTAGAACAAATTGAAGAGGATATATCCAATCTAGATATTAATGATAAAACCTCAAATCATATTATAAAAGAATCTGTGAAAAATTCATGTTCTGTAAATTCTCTAGATCCTAGCCATAATGAACCAGATCAAAATGACCAACCTAAAATAACTAGTCCTACCTTTTCTAGTCCAACTAGGACACTTAAAAATAATCCTTTTGATGATGTTGTTGAATATTTAGATAGAGGAACACAAACTAGAGATTTCTTGAAAAACCAGGTTGAAAATCACACATTTTTATCACAACTTGAACGTAAAAATATTAATGATGCAATCAATAATGAATTTTGGGTAATGTCCATTCAAGAAGAACATAACCAGTTTGAAATAAATAATATTTGTAAACTTGTATATAGACCAAAGGATTTTCTAACCATATGAAACAAATGGGTTTTTAGAAATTAAGTGGATGAAGCTGGAAATATAGTTAGAAACAAATCTTGGTTTGTTGTACAATGATATAATCAAGAAGAAGGAATTTATTATAATGAATCCTTTACACCAGTAGCTAGGTTTTAAGACAATAGAATCTTATTTGACTATGCATCACACTTGGATTTTAAACATTACCAAATGGATATCAAGATCTCATTCTTAAATTGTTATATAGTTGAATATTTGTTTTGTTGAAAACCCCCAGGATTTACAAATCCACATTTACCAAATCAAGTGTTCAAATTATATAAAGCTTTATATGATTTTCAATAATCTCCAAGAGCATGGTAAGAAAGATTAAGTAATTTTCTTATTTCTAAAGGCTTTACGAAAGTACTTATAGATATTACTATTTTTATAACAACAATTTTAAAAGAAGTTTTAATAACTAAAATATATTTATATGATACTATATTTGGATCTTCTAAAAATTCTTTATGTAACATTTTTTATAAAATAATGCAATTTGAGTTTGAAATGAGTTTGATGGGTGAAATTAAATATTTTCTTGGATTTCAAGTATTTCAAAATAAAGAATGTGTTATTATTAATAAATGTAAGTAGACTATAGATCTTTTTAAAAGATATTTCCTTGATAAGGATATGTCTAGTGAAACCCCTATGAGTTCTACTTAGAAGTTAGATATTGATGAAAATGGAAAATTCGTTGATCAAACTATATACAAAGGAATGATTAGGAGTTTTATGTATTTAATAGCTAAAAGGATAGATATTATGTTTAGTGTGTGTATGTGTGAAAAATATTAAGTAAACCCAAAAGAGTCACATTTAAATGTTGTTAAAAGTGTTTTCAAATACCTCATGTATACAACTAATTTAGGACTGTTTTATACTAAAGGACAACCTTTTGATTTTTTTAGTTATTCAGATAATGACTTTGGTGGATGTAAGTTAGATATATTGATTACCTATCAAACATGTCACTTTTTGGGAAAGTCTCTAATATAATGGTGTAGTAAAAAGAAAAATTCAGTTGCATTATCAACTGCTGAAGCAGAGTATATTGCTGCTGGTCATTGCTGTGCAAAAATTTTGGGGATCAAAGACACCTTATTAGACTATAGATTTAAATTCAGACATATCCCTATAAACTGTGACAACACAAGTGATATTAACATTTATAAGAATCAAATTTCTCATTATAGAACAAATCATATTTATGTAAGACATCACTTTTCAAGAGATCATTTTCAAAAAGGTGACATAACTCTTTAGTTTATCGGGATTGATCACTAAATTGCTAACATATTCACTAAACCCTTAAATTACAAGAGAATAAACTACATCAGACAAGGACTAGGAATTTAAAATCTCTAAATTTCTATCCAACCTCTATTATCAGTGAAAACGATCAGTGAAACCGATCTGTAAAACCGATCAGTGAAACCAGTTAGTGAAACTGATCTGTGAAACCAATCAGGGAAACTAATCAGTGAAACAGATAAGTGAAACCAATCAGTGAAACCAATCTCTTGAAACTGATCCCGTGAAACCAATCTCATGAAACTGATCTTTTGAAACCAATCCCTTGAAACCGATTGTGTGAAACCGATGCATTCAAGAACCCTTTTGTAATTCTGTCTCTTTTAAATATAATGATTTAGTTTTATATTATTTTTACTACTTTTCAATTTTTGTGCTTGATGATTTAAAATCCCTAAACAATATGATAAATTCAATCCATCCCAACCTGTCACCTTGCTATCTACCTTGTACCTTCTTCCCTTTGACACTCTATCTCTCAATATTTGAACCATCGACTCCTTTTGAATCCGAAAACTTGAAATGGAAAGGAAAAAGCATGTGACAGAGGTGATGAGAAAATCTCCATCAGCTAAGCATTAGAACAGTGAGTGTAGTGGTACTGAAAAATCATGTTTGTGAATCTGAGTGGTTACAACTGAGAAGGAAGTGTCTGCTGAGTGGATTCTATCAAGCAAGTCATTCTTGTTAAGAGTACTAGAATCTCAAGGGTGGATGAGCTGGTTCTCAAACAACGAAAGGCTTTATTATCCCCAACTAGTACATGAGTTTTATCTACACTTGAAGATATCCCTGGATGGATCTGAGGAAACAAGGATGAAGTCAGTGGTTAAGGGGAAAGAGATATCATTTTCATTTAAGGAAAATCTTTAATTCTTGGAAATGCCTTATTAAGGTGTATATGATGATTATCAATGTAATATTCCACCTTCCTATGAGTTGTTTTCATATGAAGTTGCTCCCAAGGAGCTAACAGGAAGTGAATAATCAAGGTGATCAACTGCTAAAGAATTTTATGGAGAGGCAAGAATACTTTTCAGGTTTATTCAACATCAAATATACCCAAGAAGGGAGATATATCTACTGTGAAGTATCAGGATGTATTCTCGATTTACCTTTTGAAAAATGGGATAAAGGTGAATCATTGTAGGTATCTACTGGTGCCTATTTATGATATGATAAAACCCTCCAAGAAAGAAACATCCTTGTACTATCCTTAGATGATATCTTCCATGTTAAAGAATTTGGGCTGTGTGGAAGATGGGGATGAAATGATAGTGCCTGTAGTGGTTTCTACCTTTAGAAAGATATTTGTAAAACAATGAAAATTGTTTGGAACCCATGGAAGAAATGTTGGGTAAGAGAAGGGGAAAGACTGTACGAGGAATTCAATTCGATTGACTATCCTACCAGACTATAGGATCATATTGATCCAGGCCTCAAACTAGGAGAGGTGGCTACTTATACTGATGAGGAAGATAAGGATGGGTTTCCAAGGGATCAAGGATCACCTATTAATGATAGGAGTCATCATGATATTGCTGAAAGACCAAAAGAAATGTCTCATAGACTAGTTATTCCACCTTTGGACTTACCCTGAAGGGAACCTTTGTTTGGTGATGATGATGAGGAAGAGATAGAAGTAACTGGTGTGGAAGGATGTGTGAGTAAGTCATATGAGGAGTCTAATAATGAAGATGATGATGAGGGAGATGATGAGAATGTCAGTGATTCCTTGAAAGTAATACAATAATTAATTGACAGATCCAGGGATGAATCTGTACAAGGAGATGTTGATTGAGCTGATGGGGAAGGTGGTGCTGATTCTGTTGAACTGGAAGCTATTGATTATGGAGATGCTGATAATGAGGTAGGCTTCATCATCTTGTTGTTGAAAATAAAGAACTCATTCAGTATCTGAATGGAATCATTGATCGTAACCATTAGTAAGAGGCTGAAGATTAGGTGCCTCAGATTGAGGAAGTGCCTGGAGAATTTGAAGTCAGATGGAGCACATGTATAACCTCAGGTTCAGTAGGAACATGTGCCCAGAAATGTTATTATGGCTAGTGGACTGGATGAAGAAGTATATAGAGATGAATTTGTACCTAATCCCCAGGGTAGAAGGGCCAGGATGGACACTATTGATCCAAGAGACAAGACCTATACTCGATAGTGTAATAATGATCCAGGATACATTCTATTTGGGTTGGAATATAACTCTCATGAGGAGGTAGTAGATCCTCCTCCTAATCCACATGCCCGAGGTAAAGAAGAACCTATTTCACCTATTCCATAGGTTTCACCTAAAGAATGAGATCTAGTAGTACAACCAGTGCCTGGTGAATATGTCACAAAGGCTGATTTAGAGCAATTCAAAAATTACATCTGTGAGTTTATAAGAGCCTTAGTTGGATCCATATGTTAATCCTCTACATTAATGAGTATTTTGGATGTTGATGCTAAAAATTGGTGAGGATTGTGATCTAGGAGATTCAACCTAATCTAATTAACACAACCAAATCCATCATTAGAAATAATATTTTTTTTTGAGAGAAGAAGTAAGGAGGATGAGCAATGAGTTGAACACTCTAAACACTGATTTCAAGACTTCCTTTAGTGGTGTGATAGAAGTTATTAGACACTTAGTGACACATCTACTGAGTATATATTTGATGAAATTTAAATAGTAGCTTGGAAAAATGATCAATGGTCCATACAATTCTAGAGGTGGAAGGGGTGTTGTTACTGATTTGGAGTCTCTTAAGGATGTAAATAGAGAAGAACTCGAGAATATTCTGAGTGATTCAAACAAAGAAGCTCTTGAAAAGGTAAATAGAAATACTAACGTTGTTTACAATATGGTATGACAGTGCACAAATGAATCCTTTGTTTCTCAGAAATAGATCAAATAGAAAGTGGATAAGTATTTTACCAATATTTATACCAATCATGATTTCATCAAGAACTTCCAATATTTAGCTGAAAATATAAAAATTTCTCGAGCAACAGAAGCCTTCCAGAAGGAAGGTACTTAATTTATTGAGTTTACTCATCTGATGAATAAATTCATGGAGAATAAAGAATATTTCGATAAGGCCATGCAATATGGTAGTGAAACCATTAATGATTTCATGAATATCATAATGCCATATCTGCATGTTCAAGCTGAAGCAATTCTAGTTCCTCCTACTGCATCCAGGGGCACTACCTCTCGGTCTCCTACTTCGATGACTATCTCTCAGGGCATTTCTCATATTCGACCAGTCATTACTGAGCAACCTCTGAGATGTGTTTTGTCAGAAAGAGAACCTCTCATTATAGAAAATGTCCCTACAGGTTTTGGTTTTCCTGATGTTATCTTTAGACCACCTCTTCCCATTGACAAAACAACACCTTAGGATCATACTCCCAATCCTTCAGATAAAGGAAAAGAACATCAAAATCCAAACCCTTAGTGGAAGATTGTGTATCTGATAGGGATTTGTATCTTTATTTTTCTTATTATACCCTTATGACCTTTAATGGAAATACTTTTTTTCTTCACTATGTTTCTCATCTTCTTTATGTTATTTCTATTTCTTCCTTCTACTTCTCTTAAATTGTTTTTTCAAATCCCAAAAGGTGGAGAAAGGTATAGACAGACATTCTTAATTAAAGGTATATGCATACATTTTTAATTAAAGGTATATGCACACATTATTCATTTCAAGGGGATAAACGTTGGAATAGGCCACATTGCATGTACTCACCATAATATATATAAATATATTCCCTATGATCCAATATTTGAGGGAGAGCTTTATTTAAAAAAAAACACCCACCAGGGAAAGTTTTAGTTATATTGAAAATTCATATTCATTGAGATATGCTAGGTCAAGTAATTACCATTCCATAACATCACATGTATGCCATAATTTTTAATTATCAAAAAGGAGTAGATTCTTGGACCCTCTATGAGATCATGGTTTTCATAATCAAAAATAATTTCAATCTACATATTCTATTATTTTTTTCATTCAATATCTCTAAGTAAATAAATTATGTAATATTGTACAATACATTTCAATAACTCAATAAACTATATTTATGTTTCAATATACTTACAAGTTTATATATCCTTGTGTTTATGGATTTCACTTAATTTAGTAGTGTTCTATGTAAGACAAACACTTCACAATTTTCTCAGAGTCCCTGGTATCATTATTTCAATTGAATAATCGATGGATCGACAGACCAATGATCGACTCACCGATAGATGATAAAACGATGTTGGACACACTGATGATCGACACACCGATGATCGACACCCTTATGGATGACACACCGATGGAGGACACACCGATGGAAGACACACTGATGGACGACACAACGATGGTTGACACATTGATGGATGACACAACGATGGTCGACACACCTTTGGAAGACACATCGATGGTCGACACACCGATGGATGACACACCGATGGTTGAATCACCGATGGATGCGTCATCGATGAACGAATCACCGACGATCGACATACCAATAACACGAATGGATCACTGATACACTGAGTCACTGATACCAATGGAAACAACTCACTGATACTCAGATTCACCAATGGTGACAGAACAATTATTACAAACCGATGGTGACAGATCAATGCTTACAGACCAATGGTGACAGACCGATGCTTACAGACTGATAGTGACAGACCGATGCTGACTGACTGTTGATGACAAGCCAATTAAAATGAGTCAACGATACTTCTAACTCACTGATAGTCATAAATACCTTTTCAAATTTATTATTTTAATTTTTTTTTCTAATGGTTGTATTTAGATAAATTAATGTTTCTGAAATTATTTAATATTGTCTGAAGTAATATCTGTAGAAATTACAAGGTACATGCACCATGGGAGATCATCATGCTTGCTGGACATTGAAGTATAAAAGGATTATAAGCTAAACCTTGAAAATTATGCATGTGAGAAAGACCGGGGGAATTTTCTAAATAGTGTAAACAGAGTAACGTGAAAAGTAGTGCAAGAACTGAAAGATTAGTACATAGGGAGTTAAATAAGACAAGAAATAACATGCGTAACTTATAAAAACATCCAATCATCAAAGGGATTTAAACAATTGGAAGATAGAATACATAGGTTTCACTACTCTATTCTGAATCCATCTTAAAAAAGAGGACTCAAATATCTTTTTCTCTCCTTTAATATAGACCCAAGCTTCAGTTCATAACCCACAAATACTTCTAATATCTATTATTTTTTATAACTCTATTGTAATCTTGTATTTACTTTTTCGAGCAGTGTGTTTGTGCATCTGTCTGTTTCACACACACTATGTTTTGTGCACAACTAAAGGTTACTCAATATCCTCACACTCAATTTCCCTTTACTCTTGTTTCCCACGTATAATAGTGGAAGAGATCAAGTGTGATCTATTTGTTGTTTCAAACGAATAACTATGGTAGAGGTCATCTGTGACCTGAACAGCCTTGTGTGCTATTTTAAACCCCAATCCAGGGTGTGGATCAAATTTTTATTAATATAAATTACTTGGTGGAAGGTGATAACCAAGTGGAGAGGACTAAGTTTCAACTTGAGACTAAACCTATTGTGTTTATCCGTGGTGTATTTATCTTTTAGATGAATATGATCTATATTAATTTAATTTTAAATAAAACTAAATTGAACTTTGATAATTAGTTTATAAATTGTTTATATCTATTTTAAATTAGTATATTAGTTTTGAAGGTTTGACTAATCATTATATTAGTAAAGCTATGAACTAATCAATCTTCAGAGAAATTAATTGAACATTCAAGACTTTTATAAATTCACTACAAACTGACTTTGATTTTATTTTTATTGGGGAATATATTTCAAAGAACCAATTTTAATAGAAATTTTTATATATACTAAATTGAACCCCCTCTTGAGTGATATACTTTAACCAACAAAAATAATAAAAATTTTAAAATTAATATTTAAAATAGGTTCTCCATTAGAAGACTGTAAAAATTCATCAATAAAAATATTGAGTTTTCTGCGTAACATTGGGTATATTTTTATTTTAAGACTATGAAATATATTGGAGGAATAAAAAAAATATTTTATTGGATATATATATACACATTAATATCACTCACTAGTTTTAATTTATTTAATTTATGAGGGTAAAATAGTTTTTTGAGCATAAAAATAATAATATTTTTCTTTTATATTCAATAAATTCTTATATTAAATAATTTATAGCATGTGAATTCATTTTATATTTGTGGAAACCATAAATTTTCATATAATAGTTAATTATATTCATAATAACTAATTTAATGTCTTGGTAATGCCTCATTATTTTTAAAAAAAATAATATTTTAATAATATATTATCGTTCCATTAAAACATTATCTTGCGTGTAAAGTAAGCATTTGAAGAAAGTATCTCTTGTGTGTTAAAGATGATAAATTGGTGTTACATGTATTAAAAAATAAATAATATATTAAATCTATTTAAAATAGTAAATATATTTTAAAGTATGATAATATTATATCCCCATATGCGCTTGGTGTCACAAATCATGCACGCTATCAAATATAAGGTTTTTACTTTTGAATTTTTTGGGTTTACATTTTCCACACCTTCAATAAGTTGCATCCTCAAAATTTAAATGTGATTTTAGTGATAGAGGGATTGAAAATAAACTATTTTTCAAAGAACCAAATTATAAAAAAGGTTAGTATCACATATTCTTAATAAGAGATAATGGAATGTATAACAATCATGTAATGAGGTTCCCTACTATGATAACATGGGTGGGAAATGGAATAATAGACAAGGAATAAAACATCCAATAATCAATTTCTTGATGGATATTGCCAGAGAATATGTTCAGATTAATGTTTTTGACCAAAAAAACTTAAATCATTTCTATGAATAAAAGTCAAAAATATCATAAAAATGATGATAATAAGATGATATGTTTTTTTCTTAAGGCACTTTTTCCTATAGTTGAAGAACTCTATAAATATATAAGAATATAAGTATATAATAATTTATATAAATAAAATATTTCCATTTTGTTTCTTAAAATATTTCAATTTTTCTTCTTATATGGATACGTAATATAATAATTTATAAAACCTTGTCAAAAGAGAAACTCAAACCATTTCATAAAAGGTAAAATTTTCCAAAATATTATGTTCCAATAATTAAAAATAATTTCACTGGATTTCTAATATTATCTTATCATTAGGCTTTTATCAACATTAAGAATCTCTAAATCTTCACATTATAAACATGTGAATAATTTAATTATGTATCATCTTGAAATATGGTAATAAATTGAATTACGAAAAAACCATACTAGAAACATTAATTTTTTCATATTCAATAAGTAAATAAGATGATATTGAATATAATATTTTAATCCAAATGTGTTGTAAAATCCATCAATTATTTCATCGAGCACTTGTTGACAAGTCATTAATCAGTTCCAAGGTTGTTAACACTTATCAAAATGAATCCTTTCATCATCATTATCATAACATCAGGAATATATTAATGGTTGTCTTCCCCTAAATCATGCATTTAATGAAATGTATAACTTTATACATAATTAGTTTTCTTGGTACCATTCAACATATGATCTCAAATACTTAATGAAAAAGTAATGTAGTACAATCCTTATATATTCCATAATTATTATAACCAGTACATTACTAAAGAAATATTAAAATTAAATATTTCTTGAATAAAAATATTAATAATTCCTCTTCTCTACATAAGTTGATTAATATGGCCATTATCTAATATAATAATTTGGGTTATAATCTTTTTAGAATTTGGATATTGATTCACATAGTTTCCCAACTCATTGATGTTGAAGCATTGTACATTGGAAATATTTTTCTTAACCTTTAAATCATGAAATTGGTGTCTTTTTTCTCCAAACATGTAACAAACTACCATTACTTTCAGGAAAGTTAAATATTGTTTCATTCCATACTTATCATATGTTTGGAAGTCCTTGTTTCCCTTTATCTTCAATGAAACAGTCCTTTTTTCATGGTGATCAGATGAATACCTCTTTTCTTGGTTTCCTTTAAAGAAATATGACTTGTATATGTCTTTTCCCATATCATTGTCACATGATAAATTATACTCATATGATGAAAATTTTTGGAGAGATTATTTTCCATCGAAATATTATATCAAGACCAAGAATTTTTCGATCCTTCTTACAATTTGGATCACGTAAATCTGTGTGGTTCTCATTCTTTCTAATATGAACCATTTATAAAAAATGATACAGACTGAATTATCTCCTAAAAATATAATCTTTGAATAAATCTAAAGATGGTATAAAACATAATGGAAAATTATTAATTATCCATCCTTGAATCATAAAACATTGTTACTTTGACGAAATCATAAATTTCAAATCCTTCATAATGGTAGGTAAAGGTAATAGAAACTATCGTAAGAATATCCCCCCTGGAGTATTAAACAAGGTGTGCAGTAAGGCCTATTTTCATTTACTAGGTTTCCCCAAGTTATTCTTGAAACACCTTGTTAGATTTATTACCCCTAATGATATCCCCCTGGAAAAATAAATATGGTAAGGTAAAAAATTGATACTCATTCCATTTAATCAATGAACCAAAAATGATATGTATCCATAGTTTTGTCAAAAAAATATCCTGGAAGAATAATATATAGAACTAAATGAGTTAAAATATTTCTTAATGGACATAATACCTGAGGAACATTAAAACATATACTATAAAGACCATTCATAATAAGGTTTAAAACTATAGATAGAAACCTGATTAATTAGTCCAACATATTTGTCTCATGAGAACATGTTGATGTTAAGAGGATCTATATAATGTTCAGGATCCTTCCATAAATTCCATTCCAAATAATTCCTCCTAACTAATAGTTTAAATAAATAATAATCCTAATCAAATATACAAATTGAATAATGAATTCAAAAATATCAATATTTCCCCAAAATAATCAAATAACTATGAAAGTATACAATATATGTAAAATGGAATATAGATTAGGAAATAATAATACCCATTGTATTGGAATATGGATATTCCAAGAAATTTACAATTAAAATTGAATAAAATAAAGTTATTTTTTATTATATGTTTAACAATCACAAACGGATGTGAGATTGAAAATATATTTATTAAGAACAATCATGGGGAGAATAATCATTAAACATTCCAAAGTGTTCTATGCCACTTTGAAAATTTTGAACCATAATCACCAGAAATTTATAAAACTAAATAAACCTTATAATATCATTAAAATATGTGTATTCATGATATTACATAAACAATTTAGTATATACACCAAATAAAAGTGAATTGGAAAACAGTTACAAATAAGTCTCTGTGAAATGTAAATTGAGATGAAATTGCCTTACCTTAACCTTACATTTGTAGTGTTTTCTTTATACTCCTATATAATGGCTTAATATATGTTAATAAATTATACCATAACCATAATAGTGTTAATAATATCATATATTAACTTCTCATAATATTTTATTACTCATTTGATAAAATTATTTCATTATTTTTACTATTTCCGGTGTTATTTGCCTAGTTTATTGAAGTGTGATTTGAAATGTTATTTTATTCTCTTTTTAAATAGATCATGATTTCATAATCTAAAAAATTTAAACCATTAATTAATTATCTTATTTGTTCAACACATATTTATTTATATTAATCTATAAATTTTGGAAATAAGAAATGAAATGCACCATTCCTTGAGGGGGTAGGTCGTACCTATACATAAATGCTACTTTCATTTATTTGTCATGTTAAAAGAATGAAAATTAAATGATCAATACATATTTAATTATTCTAGTATCATATCTATGTCATACATTTTATATATTTTTATTAAAATATTTATTTATATATCCTTGTATGTTATGAACGAATCATATCGCATTTTGGGAGTGGTAATCCACACTTCCACAAATGAAAATTTTATATCAAAAAAATATAGAAAGTATAAAGGTATGTTTAATATATATATATATAATTATAAAGACATTATAAATATCATATATAAATAGAGTTCTAACCATAATTTCCACTATGAGAGATGGTAAAGGAAAAAATGAACAATAATCAAAGAAAGAGTATGTTCGTTAGCAATTAGATGGAGATGTGTATAAATTTATAGCAAAACCATAAAATAAAAAATCTAATTATATTAAGGATACTGGTGTTGTTAATTTATCATGTAATAAGTTTATTTTAGGTGGTATAGAATAAAAAAACTAATGAACTTGATAGAAGACATTACCTCTTAATCGGGTAACTACTATTGGTTGGTACCCAAAGGCGTCATGGGAATAATTTATGCCCAATGAGAGGCTTAAAAGTATAGTGGAGGGATTTTGGGAAGATATATTGGAATATAGTGGCCTAAAATATATTTTTTGAGAATCGTGAGGAATGGGGAGAGGTGGTGGCCTTTTATAAGGGAGGAAAATGACATATATGGTATTTTTGAAAAGAAGTTAGGTGTAACCACGTTGTTACCTAAACAGGACTTCAAAAACTAAAAAAACTCAATAATGGAAGGTTAATGGCCTATGTATGACCATATAATGAATTTTTTCAAGTGAGTAGGTCATCTGGGCCCTTATGATAAAGTTTTAGTCCTTTACTAGTCATAATTTTATCAAAATAATTATAATCAATTTTAATTGCTTTTACTAATATCTTTGACCAATAAATTTTTTTTCTCTTATTAGATATTATAAAATATGATGATTAAAAATATGGAATACATTTTGTTTTCAAATTACAATCACATAATTGTCAGAAATTAATTAAAAATTTATTCCACAACTGGGATGAAAATGCAGGTTTTCAATATAAAAGCATCAAAACGTTTGATTAGTTTTTACATTAAATTTCAAAGTGAAATTGATCCAAATTACCTAAATTGTGTTAATTTATATATATTAGATATAATTTTACTCTAAAATAATTTCAATATTTAATTTAACCCTATAAATAAATTATACGAAAAAGCGCTTTTGAATTAAAATTTAGTTTTTTTAAATATTCACTAAAAAATAGAACTTCATGAAAATTTACCCAAAAGTAAAACATACCCAATTTTGATGTTTCAATTTAAAAAATAAAGTTTTTTTGACATATTACATAAATAAATGTGGTAAAATTATTTTTTAAAATGGTTTCTCCATTAATAGTTGTTAACAATGCCTTAATAAAAATATAGTATTTTATGCATAAATTTGGATTTTTTTATCTTAAGCTTATAAAATATTTTGTAAGAATATAAAAAATATTTGATTGGATAATATATATATATATATATATATTACATTAACATAACTCACTAATATTATATTTTTAAATATACTTGTGTAGAACACCTTTGTGAGCATACAAATAATAATATTTCCTTTATATTCAGTCGCTTCATATATTCATTAATTTTTAACCATTGAATTCATTTTATATTTTTTAAAACCATATCTCTTAATAAGTTAGTTAATTTTATTGGTACAGAAAAAATTAATGGCCATGTAATGTCTTATTATATTAAATATTAACATATAAAAATTATATTATGGTTTGTTAAAATTTTGTCTTGCATGTAATGTAAGCTTTTTAAGAAAGTATATTTTGTGTGATACACAATATAACTCATTGTTTAATGCACTGAAAAATATATAATATATCAAATATATTTAAAATATGAAATATATATTAATGTTTCTGGGTATTATATCCTTTTATGCGTGTGGCGTCACATGTAATGCACGCTATTCAATAAACGGTTCTTACTTGAGAATTTTAGGGCGTTACATCCATAAAATAATGAAATCATATATATGTGTTCCAAAATACCATAAAAATTAAAAATATCATAAATAAATAAATGAAATGGTTATTATAAAAATTAATCATATCATAACCTTTGAAAAGAGACCCATTTTCATAATCATTTCATCATAGAATAACAAAGGAAAATAAATGGTTTTCATATGCATTTTATCTTCGTACAGTCCATGGGAGAGAAACAGTTCCATAAAAATATTTCATATTAAGCATAAACCACTCCAAGAAATAATAATATAGTTTCATAGGATCATATCCCAATTAATTAATAAACTATTTAAAAGGATTTCATATTAGATTGAGAATGAACTTGAAATACCAATTGGAAATTTTTATAATGAAAATAAACCTTCATTGTAATTAATTTATGAAACATAAATAATTTTTAAAATCCATTTCTATAAAAATGACATTTAAGTATTGTAAATTAATCATTAAAAATAATTTGATGAATTTATTGTGGAAAATATACCATCCAAATTGAAAAAATATTTTTAAAAGATTAATTTTTTGAAAACAGTTTATTAGAAAACAACTTTGAAAACCTATAGTCAAAAACAATCCCACATACCCTCGTACATTGATACTCGATTTGAAACTGACATATATAGAAGGTAATTCCAAATTCCCCTTGGTTGGATACTAGGACCTGGTATCCAATAATAAAAGTGGGAATGATTTTTCCCCAATTACAGTGGATGAAATAGATAGATATCGTTATTATTAAAGAAAGCATTAAAAAAAGTATATACCAGAAGTCAAATAGGTATATCAAAACCCATGCAGTACATCACCAAGTACCACAACTATAATGATAAAACTGAAACATCCTAATGTTAGTAACACTCCAAACCTAAATAATCAACAACAACCCATCTCCAAGTGGTTATTTCCCCTTGCTGAAACCAAGTATAAGGAAATCTTCATATGATTAACGGAAAAGGTAGGGTGTGAGTTAAAATCCCATCAGAGTATCACCAAGGGTTCCATAATAATATTCCCTTATTAATTGACCAATTATTTCTTTCCATTAAATAAATTCATGTGTGTACAATTTTATATTTAAAACAAAATAATATTTTCACTTGAAATGATGGAAACATTTTAAATAATTGATTAATAAAAAATTTAAATAAACTAGTTTATATAAATCAATAGGAATTACTAATGCAGTTCATGTTCAATGTAACATTAACATAGCAATCAAACAACTCATTATACAACCTCTCAAGAAAATCTTACATCATCTCTCACTCAAGAGAAAATTACATCAACTCCAAATTAAGGGAAATATAAATCCACACCCACTTAAGGTAAAATTAAAATCTCCCCCACAAGAGGTAAAATTAAAACCACTCCCACAAAATATAATCTAAAATAATTCAGTCAATCAATTCAAAAATCAATGATTTCAAATCAAAAAAGAATTTACAATTCAATTGAACAATTTTATATTTCAATATACCAAATAAATTTCATTATAAAGTAATTTATTTTTCAACATTTCATGTATTATGGAAGTAAAATGAATCATAGTTTTTACACTAATAAATTTATGAAATTTTTCTAAAATCAGTTCTCAAATAAATTTACAATTTATATAATTTCCTAATTACACAACAATTTAAAATTACATTGGAATTCGGAAGTTTCCTCGAAATACATGAAAGATAAATTAAATTACAATTACGAATTGAATTGGGTTTATATATATCAGTTAAAAAAATCTAATTTAATAGAAGAAAATCAAGGGTTTATAACATGGACAATCTCCATAGAACCACTTACCTTTTATCATGGTTTCTAAACTCAACACATACAATAAGAATTTACAATAATGAATGACAAAAAAAATTATCTATAAATCTCACCAATATTCACTGTTAAATTTATTAGAGATTATATCCATAAAATTGTTACAATATATCATGCAATAAAGAGGAAAATAGAGAGAAAATGAGAGAAGGAATGAGAGAAGGTTACTAAACAGAGAGGGATTGAACAAGGTTATCCAAGAATCTATCGATATGGGAATGGATTTGGAGGAGCCAAAATGGGTTTTTGGGAGCCTAAAGACCTATTATTTCAAAACACCATGAGTTAGGGATGAGCGAGAAGTTATAAAAATATTTAGAAGGATTTTAATAATTATCAAAAATAGAAAGTCCCACACACATGATTATCTTAGAAGGGCCACATAGTTTGGGGTGCATGGTTTATACTAGATGGATTCCCTATTTTTTGAACTCTGTTCCAACCATGACAACCACCAATTTTTTGGGTTTTCATTGTCCACACTAGGTGGGATGACGGTTTGGGAAAACCTTGCGCCAATAGTCCAAAAACAATTTTTTCAAAAAAAATTTAAATTTCCTCTTGAGACCACTTGAGATGAACACAAACTAATTAATGATAAAAAACGAGGGTAGAGGAGTACCAGATAATAGTAGTGGGATATTACAACCACCCTACCATATAAAAATTTTGTCCCTACAAATAATGTCAAGACGTCTCCATCTCAAAAATATGAGACAATTGATCTCTCATAAGTTCCTTTCTATCCCAAATCTCATGAGTATCAGAACCATATTTCCATATCACTCAAAAAAGGTATATTCCTCCCATGAAGTAACTTGGTCTTAGAATCAACTATCCTTACTGGATTCTCATTCATGGATAAGTAAGTATCAACATCATGATCACGCCACCTCAGAATAAGAGATGGATCAGAAAGATTCTTTTATAACAATGATACATGGAATAAA
Organism: Viscum album; assembly: GCA_963277665.1. NCBI lineage: Eukaryota > Viridiplantae > Streptophyta > Magnoliopsida > Santalales > Viscaceae > Viscum > Viscum album. The sequence goes on from OY728143.1 coordinate 1,369,424,946, forward strand.
TTATGTATCTATGTAAATTGTGGTGGAAGTGTGAAAAGGTAATCCACCTTCCAAACCTTCTTAGAAACCTCAATGGTCCCAAAAAATGAGGGGAAATATTTCCACGACACCCAAGATATCAATGGCCCAAACAAGGTGAAACATTCAATAACACATGATCACCAAAATAAATTTTAGTGGTCTATGATGACTATCATCATAAGATTTCTACCAGCTCTGGTCTATTAGAATTATCTAAGAAATAATATAAAATTTTCAATTTATCCTTTTGGACGATGTTCAATATATCCAATAAAATATCACTGATCTTTGACCAACACAACCAATATTTACCAGGACATCCATAAAAGGCCTCAAAAGGATCCATTCTAATTGTGGATTGGTAACAATTATTATCAGTGAACTCAATAATTCTTAAATTTTCATCCCAAGCTCATCTAAATTCAAGAACTTAGGTTTGAAGATTATCCTCAATAATCAGAACAGTTTTCTCTTTCGGGCCATCCGTTTACAGACGGTCTTCCTTTCTAAAATGAATATGAGATCCCAGTACCTCCTAGAGGCCTTTTCAATTGAGATAAGTAAAATAGGGATATCCATCAGAGACTATAGTATATTTAACTCTATAAAAACAAACAATCTAGATCATATATAGATTTACCCACTCCTCAACTTTGTTTTTATTAGGAATTGTTATAATGTGATCTAAATTGGTCTACCTATCGATCACGACCCATATCGCTATCATATTTATCTGTGTATAGGTAAAAAAGCCACATGGTACCTATAGATTGAATTGCACTTAAAATTAATAACTGTAAGTGGATGTATAAATGTTGGGTAAAAATCCCTCAAGGTATCATTGAAGCATTTTTGAGGTGACTGTGTTTGTTGACAAAGTGGACATCTGTGTGGTGATTGTTGACAAAGTAAAACAATGACATAAAAATTTGTTGACAAAGGAGATTTCATGGTGGAATGTCGAGTTCAAGAGTTATGGTCAAAGATCCATGTTTTATTCAAGAATGTTCAAAAATGAATGGATGATCTCGAGGCGGTACAAAAAGAACAGATACAAGGTGGCACCGTTTTCCAGTGTTTGCCAGATTTTTGGGCCTGAAAATCGATGAAATGAGAAAAGTGGTTTTGGAAAATGGACTTCCGCTCCGTGTACTTGAATGAGATAAAAATTGCGCGCCTAATGTTTTTCAGGATCAGGAGGTCAAAATATGGAAAAGGAAAGTGGGTCGTGCATGTATTGGTGTGGTCGCGCAGGTGACTTGCGCGTCGTGAATTGACTTGCGCGCTGGTACCTAGAAGTATTGGAAACCTGCACACCATATATTTTTCAAGATCATATTTTCAAAATATGGAAAAGGAAAGAGGTTCACGCAAGTTTGGAAGTGGGTCGCGCAAGTGACTTGCAGGGGAAGAGACCTTCACGTCGAGACTTGCGCGCCAAGGGTAGAATTGTGCGCCATCTCACAGGGTGGTCAAATTGCCTATAAATACTGGACCACCCCTCCTCATTTCTGAACAGAGTTTAACACTTTGAAGAATCAGAGCTCCCGTCGTACATGTGTGGTGGTCGCGCAAGTGGTGGTGTGTTGCACAAGTGGGACATGCACACCAGATTTTAAGAAGGGAGATTGTTGTTTGTTGCGCGCCAATATTGGTTTGGGTGTAAAGGGAAGTGTGTCAGGAAATTTTGGAGTTCAAGAATCTTGTCTTGTGCAAGTGTCTGAGGTGGACTTGCGTTCCAGTTGTGAATTTCGCGCTGAGACTTGCGCACCGGGTTTGACATGCGTGCCAAGTAAGGGTTGATTCACGAAGGTTATTTCGAGCTGTGTGAAAGCTGTAATATTTCCCAATACCTTTGGGGAAAAGTGAGATTCATCTACAGGTGAATTCTGGACTTCAACAGAGCATCTACATATAGAGGAAGATGCATTCTTTCATGCAAATGAATAGACATACAGGTCTATAAACTATGAGTGGATCCTTTCCAGAGTAGTGAGCGAAGGAAGAGGAAGAAGGTGATCCTCTCCACCGGCAGTGATCTAGAGAGAGAGAAACAGGAAGCGACCCTTGGGAAAGTAGTGAGCTGACCCTAAACCTTGTAAAGGCAGTGAGCCTGGGATATAGTGACTTTGCCCGAACCTTGTAATCCACATCTAGTGAAGTTTTGTGGAATTTTGTACAACCGACAACCAGTCAGTGTATGCCCCTTGGACGTATCCCTTAGCGGTGAACCAAGTAAAAATTGATGTGTCATATTCTTTCTTTACTTGCTGTTTATACTGTGCAACAAGAAAGAGAGAGAAGATTGTTTTTCATAACAGCGAAACAAGATCAGAACAGGATTTAATTTTAAATTATTCATACCCTAATTCACCCCCCGCTCAGGGTATTGAGCCTTGTGGACCTAACAATAAATCTTGAATGTCACTGGTACTCATCCTTGATCTTCAATAATTTATAAAAGTGGTTGAAAAAATAAGTGATGTCACGTCTCATAACCGACCACCGGAATCTTCAATGCATGTCATAGAACATTTTACTAGTTCATGGGTGTATAACCCACAGAGAAATATTTAAATCACCCATCAAATATTTCTTTATAGGGGAAGATACAATGTACTAATTCCAGAAATATAGTATACCCTCCATGAAGTAAAATCACTAAGAAATGGTCACCCACCATTCTGAGAGTTATTAATTTCATGGAATTGAATAGAAAGTAGTTGTCCCTAAGAATCATCTCGAGAATATAGGAGGTCAACTACACAATATACAAGATAAACTTGTCCCATATTTCACAAAATACAATATAAAACTGTGAAAAAAGAGACATCAAGTTTCCCTCTTTGGATTATTCATTCATGTTCAGGGTTGGAAGTTTCCCACCCACATCATTTGAAATGAAATTCTCATTCACCTGGGTATAGGTGATATTGAAATCTATTGGGAAAAAATACCCCAAGGTACCATTGTAGCATTTTTGGGGTGATTGTGTTTGTTGAAAAAGTATGTTTCTATGGGGAATTGTAAAGTTCCAGATATGTTGTTGAAAAAACATGTTGACAAAGAACAATGACAAAGGAATGGATGATCTGGAGGTGGTACAAAAACAACAGTACAAGGTGGTGCCACTTTCCAATGTTTGCCAAATTTTTGGGGTCCGAAATTTAGAGTTTGGTGAGCATTACAAAAAGTGGGTTTCCTTTAAGATCTAATTTATATATGGAAAAGGCATAAGTTTCGCGAAGATAGGCTTCATGGTTTGGAATTCGCAAAGACCAGAAGAATGTTGACGGTGATGCTTCATGATTACGTCAATCTTCGTGAATGATAGAGTTGAAGAGCATTGCGCCAGCGAAGAGGATTAAGAGTGGAGATTCACAGAAAAGGCGTTAAAGAAATGATGGGATGATCTGTGATTATGACGAGCTCCATGATCCAAAAAATTACAGTTGTGCTTCGCGATTTTGAAAGAATTTCAGAGGGATCTTTGGAGCATCGCGGTTTGAGATGACTTGGAGTTGACTTCGCATGGAAAGTTCGAGGGTTGGTGGAATCACCTATAAATTATCCACGACCCCCTCGGGAGAAGTAGAGAGAATTTTCAGAGAAAATATTTTTGCTCTCGGCTCACAAATGTGGTTCGCGAAGGAAGAGTGCTTCGCAAAAGAAGAGATTCACGACGGCTAATCTAGCTCTGCGAAAGTTCTGAGATCCACGTTGGCTCAGTGAGCTTCGCGAGGGAAGTCACTCTGCGATGACTTGAGCTTCGCGAGAGTGATTCAAAAGAGTGATTAGAATAAAGGTAGGAGCTTCGTGAAGTCTAGTTTGAGCTTTGCAAAATTGGGAGCCTCATGAAGTAGGGTGATTTGCGAAGGTGTTTCCAAAGTGAGTTGCCTAGTGTTCAGGGGAAAAGGGGTATTCATCAATGAATGAACATTAAACATTGATAGAGCATCTATATATGGTGGATGATGCATTAATTAGTGGTAATGGAGAGACCTAATGGTCTATAAATTTTGATTGGATCCTCTGAAGAAGCAGTGAGCTCACTTCAGTTGATAGAGCAGTGAGTTCTCAAATTGTTATTGGTTGTAAACCAGGAGGGACAGTGAGTCCAATTTGAACATGTAATCTGTAGTGCACTTATAGTGGAATTGGTACATTGTCAAAATATCGGTGTATGATCCTTGGGCATAGCCCAGTGAGGGTGAACCAAGTAAAAATCGTTGTGACCTGTGCATGCTTTATGTTTTTTTCATACTCTACATCAAGAAGGAGAGAGAAGAGGGTTCTATCTAATAGAAAACAAGATCAAATGGGGTAGTTGTTTTAATCTATCATACCCTAACTCACCCCCCTCTCAGTGTATCTAGCCTAGTGGACCTAACAAAAGCAAAGGATTTCAGGTACTCCAACCAACACCTATGTAATACATTTAAATATTTTTGAGATAAGATATAACTCGATATATTTTAGTTAGGATACATGGTAAAAGGTTTTGCGGAAAGGTAATGACACTAACTCTTAAGAGCATGAATCATAGCAAGTGTAACGCCCCGACCCCAGTTACCCAGAGTCAGTGCATTATTACGTAACATTTTCATGATCACAAAATATCGAGTCTCAAAAGGCCAATTAGTTTAGTAGCCTTGGAAACACTAGATACATTCATAAATGTTACATTACATCATAAAGTGAAAAAATACAATAACATAGTCTCCATAGTCCACACCCATATCGCCTTCAGACTATCCCTGCAGGTCAGTCAAAAAATATTTCTTCACATCCTAGAAAAAATAAAACATGGAAAGGGGTGAGCTCAGATGATCACTAAGGATAACAATATAGAAGAAACTTTTATAAATAAACATAAAAATTTAAGGCAATGTATAACTAAAACAAAAGCCTTTTAAAATTGAACTTCAGCATGATATATCAAAAGTAAAATGAAATAATTCCATTTACATACTTACATGATTATTCTACTAGTTGAATAATCACATGCAATATCACTAACCACTTTCATAAGGATGAAATTCATAATTCCAGACTATCATAACCATGTAGCCAAGGCCTCATGCCAAGACTACAAATAAGATTTTGTCAAGGCCTCGTTCCAAGACACTAGTTTGTCTCATGAGATCTATCGATGCATCAAGGAGCTGTCACGGGCTCCACCCATCACTTATTAATTCCAATGCATTCCTTATATGAAAAGGTTTAAACATATCATAAACCATAACATAATCGTATCACATAAAACACGCATAAAGGAAACATAACATTTCACATTTCAATAACAAGATATCAATACAACACATTGATATAATAAAAACATTATCAGAACCATATTAAATACCAAAATAAAAGAAAAGTAAAACATGGTATTTATTTTTCATTTAAAAAAAGTTATGTCTTGTAGAGGAAGCTGAAACTCAAATAATGGTCAAGGCGACGGAGAAGTCGTTGTCACCGCATACGTATGAAAAAAACATTCCCGTTTTGCATTTAGTAAAACACTTTGTATAAAAATATTCATTTTGAATAAAAGTAAAAGTCAAATGAGTTTATACACCATATAAAAGAAAGTTGTGTATAAAACAAAATATGCCTCAATGAAAGAAGATTGAGATGAAGTCCCTTACCTCATGTTCGACTTGACTCGATTGTTCTTTAATCTCCTAAATAATAAGCTAGAGTTAATTTCTACTTGATTAAGAACCTTTTTAAAGTTCATTATTCCTTTTATATCATTTATTATAATGTTATGAACATTATGTAATTATTTCAGTTAATAGTGGTCGTTTTGTCGATCTTTGGTACTTGAGTCAAAAATAAAATTCTTATAATTACAAGTTGTTTATGTGGTAGAATATCCATTATATCCATAATTATATTCATGATGTAGATAACATATATATCATATATATTCAGTAGATATATGCATTTATAATATTACATAACATTTAGAGGTCAGAAATGAAATGCACCGTTCATGGAGACAGTAAGCCGTACGTATGCATGAACGATACTTTCATTTATAATTCGTATTTAATGGAATGAAATCATAATGATATAAAGGTATATTATAATTCCAGTTTAATATCATATATAATATCATTTACTCTATCCTTTATATTTCCCACATATGGCATTAACGATTCAAATCACTTTGAAGGGGCGGTAGTCCGCACATCCTAAAATGAAATTATCGCATTTACCCATAATGGAAATCATAAAGGTATTACATAAATGAAAAATACATAAGCATAAGGAAAACATAAACATAATATATATCATATATAAATATAGTGACATCTTAATGGCCACCATGAGAGGTGTTAAAAGAAGATTGAACAATCATCGTTTCGTGAGGCAGTAATTCACCACCCACAGAAACAGTATGTTCTTTAACCATTAGACAAAGGTGTGTGTAAGTGTAAATCAAATATTTCTCATAAAAACATCATAATATATTGAATATACTGGTGTTGTTACAAAATAAAGGAATAAAAAGAGTTTATGGGGTTGGAAAAGCAAAATAAAACAAAAGAACATAAGAGAAGACATTACCTTAAAATCGGGTAACTCTTTTTGATTTGATCCAAAGGCTTCCTTGGGAAGACTTATGCCCAATCTAAGGCTTGAAGGAGTAATAGAGGCATGTTTATAGATTATTTGGGCAGAAGTTGGCCAAGCCAAATGGATTTGAAGGTGTGAATAAGGTGGTAGAGGTGGTGGCCTTTTATAAGAGGAGAGGAGGGGCACTTTAGGAAAGTCATGAAATGATACATTATTATGAAATGATTTTCGGATTTTAAAGGCCCCTAAATGATATATTTCGAGGATAAGGTGATAAGGGTTCGAAATATACCCATACAATTGGTTTTAGACAAGTTTAAGTCTTATATGTTACCTTATCTTTTCATTTTATTTAAATTGATCATTAATTAGGTAATCGCTGCATCATCATGGTGTCATAAATAAATTTATTTATTTAATGCCTAAAAACTATAAAAAAATTACCATGATGTAGGAAATCATTTTAGATTTCCAAATAATATTTATAGTTGAAAATTAACTTATAAAACCTCATGTAATAATTGTTTTAGTAAAACAACACATGTTTGTGACAATTTTATTTTTACTTTAAATAAAAAGTTATTAATGTCATTTTCTTACCCAAGTGGCTCCATGGGGTCCCCAATTTGACCCATGGATTTTATTAGTCGGCCATGACTTATAAAATAAGGTTATGATAAGTGTAAAGGTAATTTAATATTATTATAACATTATAGTTACCTTAAATTACACTAATTACCAATAATCGCGATTAACAAAACAAAAAAGCTACTATTCACAAAAATTTATTTTCATCCCATTGAACCAAATTTTACTTACTAATGACAACCATGTATGTCGGATTTTTAAAATTCAATTCACATAAGTGGAAATGTTTCATTTAAACGAAAAATTATTTTTTTAACTACCAGTTAGTGGTTTCACTATTCATTAAAATTGAAGTTTTTAAGAAAAATACCAAAAATTCACCCTAAACTATATTTGATATTCCTAATTAAAAAATGAAGTATATTTTAAAAAATGAAAAACATTTAAGTTGAATTAATTAATTTAATAATTAATTTCCATTTTCACAACAAATAGAACGTTTTTAAGAAACAGTATATATCAAAATATTGACAATTGTTTATGTCCAATTTCAAAGTGAAATTAATTATAATGAACACCATTGGATAAAATGGTAAAAACATATTCTAATTACACTTTAAAACCACTCAATAGTATACTTTATCACTATAAATTTTTTTTATTAAAAAAGTTGTTTTTAAGTATTTTATCTATTCATAGAAAATTGGAAGTTCTTAGAAAATTACAAAAAATTCAACTTAGGATAATTTCAATATTCCGAATACAAAAATGAAGTCCATTTTGAAATATAAAATTTATATAATTTCAAAAAGTGGGTATTACTATTAATAACTGCTACTTTTATTGGTCGCGGTGTGTTAGAACACGAGGTTGCGTACAACACACGCTGCTCTATTATTCAAAGAGAAGCGTACCATGGAAGACTGGGGTGTTACATTATCCCCACCTTCAATAAATTGCGTCCTCGTAATTTGAAATTTTTCTTTGAAAATAAAAGGTTAAAAATAGAAAATACCTTTGTGGAAAACCCACATCGGAAATAGGGTTAATAAAAATATAACTTTAAAAGAAAGTAAGAGAAGTACAAAAGTCATCTGAGATAGCCCATACTAGGATTCTATGAAAACATGGATATGGAGGAGAAAAAAACCATCATGGTCTGATGGAGGTTGTAGAAAAAAGGATTATGAGAAAGTTAACTACAAGAAAATCACAAACTTGTGATCAGTTAAACGGTATTTGATTCCCTAGTAGGAAAAGTTAACCGAAAACGTTTTTTGTTTTAATTTACCTTTAATAAAGTTGATTAATTTATTTATGATAATTACTAAGAATGTAAGAAAATATACTTACTTTTCATGTAGACATTCATTCCTTACTAAATTTTTACCCTAAACCCATCTTTCACTCCAAAAGGTAATAAAACTCAAAAATATTCTATTTATCCTAACTGTATTGGGTTCCAAAAATAAATTTATAATTCCTCTATCAGAACTAAAAAAACTACATTATACACTCTAGGGACTTCATGTAGTCTAGTGGTAGGCGATAAATCCCAATCGCACTGTGGTTGTGGGTTCGATTCCCACAGCTTTGTTTGATGCGACGGGTTGTCACACGGTCTGCGTGTTGTAATTTTTATAAATATCCAAAAATAACCTTAACAATAGTATCCAATGTAAAATATAATCCATTACAACCTTTATATTTATCCAAAATACCTCTATCCAGACTTTCTCTAAAAGGTCTCTAAATTCCAAAATAAATTTTAACATCAGATTCCCAAAACAAAGTAAAGTTTCCCTTATTGTCACATACTAAAAATATGATTAACTTCATCATATTAAAACCTTAATGAAAAAAAAAGTAATTTAGTACAATACTTATATATATCACATTATTCTTATAACCAGAATATAATCCTTGAGTCCAAAAGCACCAATATATTAATTATTCCACTTCAACTGTAGTAACAACATAAGATTGGCCTTGATCCCTTGGCCTTTTCTGAGGTATGTTTCCCTGACTCTTAGGAAATTCATTTGAATAATTCCCCATTTACCTACAATTGTAGCATTCAACATTGATAGCCTCTTTCTTTCCCTTGCAATCACAAGCCTGGTGACCTATTTATCCACATTTATAACAAACTCCCATTCCTTTTAGGCAAGTATCGGGGTGATTCTTCCCACAATTATCGCATAATGGAAAATCCTTCTCTCCCCCTTTCCCCTTATCTGTCTCTTGTTACACCATTCTCTTTTTTTCTTGCTTCACTTTATTGTCATAAGATTTAGAGAATTCCTTTTCTATCTTGATAGCACATGAGACAATATCTTCGTACGACAAGAAAGATTGTGAGACTAAGGCTCGACGGAGAAACGGTTTTAACCCATTAAAGAAATGATCAATATTACTTCTTGGGTTACATATATAATCTGCAGCATGTCTCGCTAACCTTGTAAAGTTCGCCTCATACTTTGCGACATTCTCATCCTCCTTTTGTATCAGACTCAGAAATTGCCTTTCCATATCTTCTCGATGGTCACAAGGATAGTATTTTTCTAATAAAATCTCTTTGAACTCCCTCTATTCCATATTTAATACTTCATTATCTTCCTTTGTGTTTTGAATCAATGACCACTGTTGATCAGCATCTCCAGTGAGGCGGTAAACTGCCATGATAACCTTTTCTCTTTCACTACTCCCCAAAGCCTGAAATATTTTTTCTAGGGAATTTATCCATTGATCAGCTACTAAGGGATTTTTAATCCAATTAAATGTTGGTGGTTGTTGCCTCATGAAGTGGTCTAACGTTGATCCTCCACGTTGCAGATCAGGGTGCTCCATACGAGTAAGGTTATTATTCATAACCTGAGTGAGTTTTCCCAGTATGGTGAGGAGCTAATCAGCACCAGTTGTATCACCAGCTCCGCTATAATTATCTTCAGTAGGTGGGAAATACCTACATAGAGTGCATGCATTGATACGGTTTCTATTCCTTCCACTAGGCACCATTTCCAAACAATGGCATAAACTAGATTTGTTTATGAATAAAAATACATAATTCCATACTTGTAAAACACTTAACGAAAATTGAATAGTTTATGGATATAATCCATAATCATAAATATAAATGTTTTCTTTGAGAAATTATATACCCATAAACCCTTTATAATGGTTTGTAAAGAAAATTATAATTATCCTAAGCATATTCTCTGAGAGTGTCGTAACCAAGGGTGCAGTAAGGTCCGTTATCGTGCACCAGTTCCCGATCAAGTCTAGCTCAAAGCGGTGTTTTCAGGTTTTACCCCTAGGTACATCTGTGCTAGAGTCGTCTCTACCTGCTCGTATCCAGACAGATATGTATTGCTCGGAAAAATCACAAAATCTATAAAATACCAAAATTATAGGAAGTTCTTCTATACTAATCCTCAAAGTCATTCTTAGGGCTATGTGCTCTAATCAGAGTTTATCTAAATCTAGCTTCCAAGGTTAGTACTAAACTGCTTCTGATACCAACTGTAATGCCCCAACCCCAGTTACCCAGAGTCGGTGCATTATTACATAACATTGGCATGATCACAAAAGATCAAGTCTCGAATGGATGATTAGTTTAGTAGCCTTGGAAACACTAGATACATTCATAAATGTTACATTACATCATAAAGTGAAAAACTACAATAACATAGTCTCCATAGTCCACACCCATATCCCCTCCAGACTATCCCTACATGTCAGTTATAAAATATTTCTTCACATCCTGGAAAAAATAAAACATAGAAAGGGGTGAGCTCAGATTATCAGTAAGGATAACAATATAGAGAAAAATTTCATAAATAAACATAAAAATTTAAGGCAATGTATAAATAAAACAAAATCCTTTTAAACTTGAACATCAGCATAATATAAAAAAAGTAAAATGAAATAATTCCATTTACATAATCACATGGATATTCTAATAGTCGTATAATCACGTGAAATATCAATAACCAATTTCATAAGGATGGAATGCATAATGCTAGACTATCATAACCACGTAGCCAATGCCTCGTGCCAAGACTACAAATAAGATTTTGTCAAGGCCTCTTACCAAGAAACTAGTTTGCCTCATGAGACCTACCGATGCATCGAGGAGCTATAGCGGGCTCCAACCGTCACTTATTATGTCCAATGCATTCCTTATATGAAAAGGTTTAAACATATCATAAAACATAACATAATTGTATCACATAAAACATGCATAAAGTAATCATAACATTTCCACATTTAAATCACAAGATATCAATGCAACACATTGATATAATAAAAACATTATCAAAAAAACATTCAATACCAAAATAAAAGAAAATCAAAACCTTGTATTTATTTTTCATTTAAAAAAATTTATGGCTTGTAGAGGAAGCTGAAACTAAAATAATGGCCACGGTGGCAGAGAAGTCGTTGTCGCCGCATACGTACGACAAAAACATTCCTTTTTGTCTCTTAGTAAAACTCTTCGTATAAAAATATTCCTTTTCAAAAAAAGTAAAAGTCAAAGGGGTTTATACACCGTATAAAATAAAGTTTTGTATAAAACAAAATATGCCTCAATGAAAGGAGATTGAGATGAAGTCCCTTACCTCGTGTCCGACTTGACTCGATTTCTCTTTAATCTCTTGAATAATAAACTAGAGTTAATTTATACTTTCTTAAATTTCTTTTTAAAGTTCATTATTCTTTTTATATCATTTATTTCCATGTTATGAACAATATGTAATTATTTAAGTTAATAACGGTCGTTTTGTCGATCTTTGGTACTTGAGTCAAAAATAAACTTCTTATAATTACAAGTTTTTTATGTGGTAGAATATCCATTATCTACATTATTATATTCATGATGTAGATATAATATATATCATATATATCTATTAGATATATGTATTTATAATATTTCATAACATTTAGAGGTAAGAAATGAAATGCACCATTCATGGAGACAGTATGCCATACGTACGTATGAACGCAACTTTCATTTCTAATTCGTATTTAATGGAATTAAATCATAATGATATAAAGGTATATTATAAATCCAGTTTAATATCGTATATAATAAAATTTACTCCATTATTTATATGTCCCACATATGTCATTAATGATTCAAATCACTTTGAGGGGGCGATAGTCCACACTTCCTAAAATGAAATTATCGCGTTTACCCATAATGGAAATCATAAAGGTATGCCATAAATGAAAAATACAGAAGCATAAGGAAACCATAAACATAATATATATCATATATAAATATAGTTACATCTTTATGGCCACCATGAGTGGTGTTAAAAGAAAATTGAACAATCATCGTTTCGTGAGGCAGTAATTCACCACCAACAGAAACAGAATGTTCTTTAACCATTAGACGAAGGTTTTTGTAAGTGTAAATAAATTAATTCTCATAAAAACATACTAGTATATTGAATATACTGTTGTTTTTACAAAATAAAGGATTAAAAAGAGTTTAAGGGGTTGGAGAATAAAAATAAAACAAACATAAGAGAAGACATTACCTTAAAATCGGGTAACTCTTTTTGATTTGAGCCAAAGGCTTCATTGGGAAGACTTATGCCCAAAGTGAGGCTTCAAGGAGTAATAGAGGCAAGTTTATAGATTATTTGGGCAGAGGTTTTCCAAGCCAAATGGATTTGATGGTGTGAATAAGGTGGTAGAGGTGGGGGCCTTTTATAAGAGGAGAGGAGGGGCACTCTAGGAAAGTCATGAAATGTTACATTATTGTGAAATGATTTTAGGATTTTAAAGGTCCCAAAATGATATATTTCTAGGATAAGGTTATAAGGGTTCGAAATATACCCATCAAATTGGTTTTAGGAAAGTTTAAGTATTATATTTTACCTTATATTTTCATTTTATTTAAATTGATCATTAATGAGGTAATCGCTGCATCATCATGGTGTCATAAATAAATATATTTATTTAATGCCTATAAATTAGAAAAAAAATTCCATGATGTAGTAAATAGTTTTATATTTCCAATGAATATTTATAGTCTAAATGTTAACTTATATAACCCCATGTAATAATTGTTTTAGTAAAACAACACATATTTGTGACAATTTTATTTTTACTTTAAATAAAAAGTTATTAATGTCATTTTCTTACCCAAGTGGCTCCATGGTGTCCCCAAGTTGACCCATGGATTTTATTGGTTTTCCATGACTCATACAATAAGGGTAGGACAAGTGTAAATGTAAGTTCATATTATTATAACATTATATTTACCTTAAATAACACTAATTACCTTTAATCGCGATTAACAAAACATAAAAGTTACTATTCACCAAAAATTATTTTAATCTAATTGAACCAAATTTTAATTACTAATGAAAACCATGTATGTTGTATTTTATAAATTCAATTCAAAGAAGTATTAATGTTTCATTTAAATGAAAAATTAGTTTTTTAACTACAACTTAGTGGTTTCACTATTCATTAAAAATTGAAGTTTTTCAGAAAAATACCAAAAATTCACCCTAAGATATATTTGATATTCCTAACTAAAAAATGAAGTCTATTTTAAAAAATTCAAACCATATAAGTTGAATTAATTAATTTAATAATTAATTCCCATTGTCACAACAAATAGCGTGTTTTTAAGAAACAATATATATCAAAAGATTGATAATTGTTTATGTCCAATTTCAAAGTGAAATTAATTCTAATGACCAACATTGGATAAAATGGTAAAAATATATTTTAATTGTAATTTAAAACCACTCAATAGTATAATTTATCAATATAAATTATTTTTATTAAAAAAGTTGTTTTTAAGTATTTTTTCTATTCATAGAAAATTGGAATTTCTCAGAAAATTACAAAAAACTCAACTTAGGATAATTTTGATATTACGAATACAAAAATGATGTCCATTTTGAAATAAAAAATTTAATTAATTTCAAAAAGTGGGTATTACTATTCATAATATCTACTTTAATTGGTCACGGTGTGTTAGAACTCGAGGTTGCGTACAACACATGCTGCTCTATTATTCAAAGAGATGCATACCATGAAAGCTTGGGGTGTTACAACAAGGAGTTCAAGGTCATGGATTGATAATTTTATAATGTTTCCTTTTATTCCGAGAGTTGTATGAAACAACATGATCACCATGAATAAGGACATATCCCAAACTCGAACCAAATGCGTCACAAAGGACCACATATCTCTGTCTGGACACTGTAAGGGTCCACACTAGTTCATAAGTATAAAAGAAATTTCATCTCCAAAAAATAACATTGACATTTATCATCCCCAGAAAACATTAATCCCTTTTGAGTGATAGTAGTATTCAAAGAATCCAAATTTGAGTAATCCATTACAAACTTGTGATAATATTCAACTAAACCGAAGAATATATGACAATAAAAAAATTCCATGATTTCTCCCATATCATAACAAAATTCACCATACCAAGATGATCTTAGATACCATTTTTTGACACAAAATGTCCCAATAAATTCACTTTCCAAATCTCGAAATCACATTTTGATAGATTGTCATAAATTCAGCTATTTCACTACAATTCCAGAACTTATCTCAAATGACGTGCATAATCCTAATCTGAATTAGAGTGAACCAGGATGACATTGAAAAATACTACCATAAATGTATCTATATTCTTACTGAATAAAATGTTCCTTTAATCCAAAAATTATACTAGAGAATAAGTTCGACCTGATGGGATGATAAGGCACTTATAATGGCCATTACTTTCTAGAGGATAGTATTATGAATATCAAATTCTTTTACTCTCAACTAGTGGTGACTAGATCGAATATTAATCTTCATAAACCACTTCCCTGATTTCAACTAATTAAAAAAATAATAAATATATGGAAATAGGTACTTGATCATTACCAAACCTGTATTGAGTTTCTAGTAAGAAATATAATGTCGAAGTGACCCATATAATTTATTAGAAAAGAGAATAAGAGATGACCATGGTGACACAATTGGGTGTATAAATCATTTATCTAAAATATCATCTAACTAAATCATCAACTCCTTCATTTCATCTAGTTCCATTTGGTATGAAAGAATAGATACTTGTTGATATCCACCCACTAAATCAATAGAAAAATCTATACCTCTTACATGTGGAAAACAATAGAGTTGTAAAGGAAGACCATTGGGAAAACCGATAAATAATTGAGGGAGTTAACCACTCAAATATTCTCTCTCTAGGTAAAAATAAAAAACTTATATCACTTTTCACAACTCTGGATAATATGATCCATATCTACTCAATCTCAGGTCCCATTCTCCCTAAAATACATGGATCATCCCATCAGGTGTAGTAAATGAGAATCATCAATGATAGAATTAAATTAGATAATAATAGGAATGATCTATTCCTCCATTAATATGATATCATGAGGTTATATTTTGTGAATAATAAAATCTAATGTAATATCTGTATCTGATAACAAGAATACACAGTCATGATAATGAAGACCCTATTATCTCTTCGTTCTTAGGGGTGTAGTAGTATCCATCACATAAGTGAAAATCTATTTATTATTATTTTACATACTCACAATATGAGAAGAAATGAACAAATATGACACACTAGTATCAAATAAACTATACACTAAAGATGAAGCTATAGTGATGGTACTGATCATAGTCACTGGACCCATATTTTCATTCTAGGGCGACACTTCCACTACGTGAATAAACATTGTTCTAATTTCTAAGGATGGAACCCCTTACATATTGATGCATCTGATTACACTAGAGTAATTTTTGGAGCTACTGATCCCCTTAAAATATGTTGATTAGAATAAATATTACATAAGTTTTGAAGATGATTTGAGAATCCTATCGAATCACATATCTTAGGTGTATCTGTTCGAACCTATTTCTGATTCCCAGGCTTTCCACATTGGAAAAAGTCAAAGTTACTCTTCTAGGTACTATAGGATGTATAAAAAACCCTTCTATATAGAACCCCCATGATACTCGTCAATATTTCTATTCTATCTATGGGAACTAATGAAAATACCACTGGGAAAAAAAGGAACCCCCATCAACCCTAAAATACATACCAGATCAAGCTCAGCCACCAATGATCTATCCATAACGTTATCATTAGAAGATATCGTCAGCAAGGAACCCTGAGAACAAATATTAGATCAAATTACCATATTAAATCATTGAGTCTTCATCTTCTCTTTTGAGATAATCTCAGGGAAAATAATAAAATATTATATAATCAGTTCACATACTATATCATGGTATTATCAGCTTGATCAGTCTTGAGAGACACCATAGCCTTAGTCAACACCATAGAATCTAGATAGAAATGAACATTGTAAAGAACCATTAATTTCTTCCACTCTAAACCCCCGTATTTCTTCACTATCTCTATTGTGCCCTGATATCTTCTACTAAGTACTTATATATTAAAGGGGCACATTTTACCTTTATGACATCATGCATTTCCAAGAACCGAAACAAAATATCAACCCTTTTCAACCAATCCATTTCATACTGAGGATTATCATATAATCAGATCACTAGTGGGTTCTATATAAGGAAATATATTGAATGAATCCATAAATCATTCCTCTGATGATCCACAAATTATTCCTAAATGGGAATGGGTGTAGTTTCCTTTCCAAGATCTTGGATATAATGCACAATAACCTCAACTAGGTTCTGGTCCATGAGTGGATTTTCTCACTGTGGTTCAACAATATCATCATCATAAATCAAACTCACACGTATTATTAAAGGCATGATTATAAGGCCCCAGCCTTAAAACCTTACTTAATCTTGAGTTTTTACAAGATTATACATTGAGGATATTTTTGGGTTTAGTGTTTTAGAGAATTAGATCATAAAACTTGAATTACATTCCACATATAAAAAAAGTGGTTACATAAAGATAGTATTCTTATTTCCCATCAATGGAAACATATTTAAACTAAAACACGGATTCTTTCTTTAAACATCCTTGACACTATCATCATATCAGGTAGATTTCCCTTGACCTATGAAAAACATTTCAAAAAAACTTGGGATGAGCATAAAAAGATCAGTATGGGATATATAAATATGGAAAGGAATGATGGGTACATATATACATAAGAATGAAATCATAATTTACCCATAAAACATAAGCACTATAACATACCTCATCAAATCATGAATAAATTATAGAAATCATAAGACATAAAGGTAACTTGAGGAATTCATAACATTGTTACGTAGGGAGTAACCCTCTTGGTTACGTTTGGAATACCCATCATAGTATATTCCCTAAATCTCTTCAGAGAAACCTTAACGTTTCACTCCTTTGAGTTACCCAATGCATTGGAGAGCTATATCGGGCTCACCCGCCCTTAGTTTATCATGGAACCACCCGTCTTCATAATAATGCCCAAGAACCTCAACATAATTGTATCACATAAAACATGCATAAAGGAAACATAACATTTCCACCTTTCAATCACAAGATATCAATACAACAAATTGATATAAAAACATTATGAAAACCATTTTCAATACCAAAACAAAAGAAAAGTAAAACATGGTATTTATTTTTCTTTAAAAAAAGGTATGGCTTGTAGAGGAAGCTGAAACTCAAATAATGGTCACGGCGGAGGAGAAGTCGTTGTCGCCGCATACGTACGACAAAAAAAATCCCTTTTGTCGTTTAGTAAAACGCTTCGAATAAAAAAGATTCATTTTGGATAAATGTAAAATTCAAAGGGGGTTTATACACCGTATAAAATAAGGTTGTGTATAAAACAAAAATGCCTCAATGAAAGTAGATTGAGACGAAGTCCCATACCTCAGGTCCGACTTGAATCGGTCATTCTTTAATCTCATGAATAATAAACATGAGTTAATTTCTACTTGTTTAAGAACCTCTTTGAAGTTCATTATTCCTTTTATATCACTTATTTCCATGTCATGAACACTATGTAATTATTTAAGTTAATAACGGTCGTTTTAACGATCATTGGTACTTGAGTCAAAAATAAACCCTTTATAATTACATTTTGTTCATGTATCCATTATATCCAGAATTATAATCATTATATATATATCATATATATCCAGTATATATATGCATTTATAATATTACATAATCATTTAGAGGTAATAAATGAAATCCACCGTTCTTGGAGACAGTAAGCCGTACGTACGCATGGATGCTACTTTCATTTATATTTCATATTTTATAGAATGGAATCATAATGATATAAAGGTATATTATAATTCCAGTATAATATCATATATAATATAATAGTTCCATCCTTTATACATCCCACATATGGTATTTAACGAATCAAATCACTTTGAGGGGGCGGTAGTCCGCACTTCCTTAAATGAAGATATCGCGTTTACCCATAATGGAAACCATAAAGGTATGCACAAAATGAAAAATACCAAAGATTAAGGAAAACATAAACATATCATATATAAATATAGTGACATCTTAATGGACACCTTTTAAGGTGTTAAAAGAATGTTGAACAATCATCGTTTCAGGAGGCATAAATTCACCATCCACGGAAACAGTATGTCCTTTAACTATTAGATGTAGGTGTGTATAAGTGTAGCTAGAATCCTTATTATAACAACATCCTAATATATTGAGGATACTGGAGTTTCTACAAAATAAAATAATAAAAAGAGTTTAGGGGTTGGAGAAGCAAAATCAACAAAAGGACTCAAAAGAAGACATTACCTTAAAATCGGGTAACTCCCTTTTGTTTGAGCTCAAAGGCTTACTTGGGAAGAGTTATGCCCAAAGTGATGTTTCAAGGAGTAAGAGAGGGATGTGGAGAGACAAATGGGCAGGGGTTGGCCGAGCCAAAGGCTTTGGGAGTGTGGGTAAGGAGGTAGAGGTGGGGGCCTTTTATAAGTGGAGAGGAGGGGCACTCTTGGAAGGTAAAGAAAAGTCACTTTATTTTAAAATGGTATTCAGATTTAAGAGGTCCCACATTTATGTGTTTCAAGGATAAGCTGATAAGGGATATAAATCCACCCATCCAATAGGTTGTTTCCATGTGTAGGTCTTAGATTTTACATTATCATTCTATTTTATTTAAATCGTTAAATAATGAGGTCATCGCTCCATCATCATGATGTCATAAATAATTTAATTTATTTAAAGTATAAAAATTATAAAAAACACTATTATGTAGGAAATATTTTTAGATTTAAAATGAATATTTATAATCAAAAATCAGATCTTTATACACCCATTTAAAAATTGCTTTAGTAAACCATCTCATGTTTGTGTCATTTTTACTTTTACATTAAATAAAAAGTTATTTATGTCATTTCCCAACCAAAGTGGCTCCATGGGGTCCCCAAGTTGACCCATGGATTTTCTTGGTCGGCCATGACACATCCAATGAGGGTAGGACATGTGTCAAGCTCATCTATTTTATTAAATAATTATTTTTACCTTAAACTACACTAATTACCTCTAATCGTGATTAAGAACTTTAGAGTTACTATTCACCAAAAAATTATTCTAATCTCATTGAACCAAATTTTAATTATTAATGACAACCATGTATGTTGGATTTTTGAAATTCAAAACACAGAAGTGGTAAAATTTCATTTAAACCAAAAATCAGTTTTTATAAGTACCACTTAGTGGTTTCACTATTCATCAAAATTGATGTTTTTTCGAAAAATACCAAAAATTCACCCTATGCTATATTTAATATTCCAAATTCAAAAATGAAGTCTATTTAAAAAAATTCAAAACATATAAGTCACATTAATTAATTTAATAATTAATTCCCGCTGTCATGACAAATAGCGTGTTTTTATGAAACAATAAGTATCAAAAGATTGACACCAGTTTAAGTCCAATTTCAAAGTGAAATTGATTCCAATGAACACCACTGGATTAAATGGTAAAAATATATTCTAATTTCACTTCAAAACCAATTCAAAAGATAATATAATCATATAAATAAATTAGATTAAAAAGCAGGTTTTATGTAAAATGCAGTATTTTTCACTATTCATTAAAAAATGAACATTGTCTGAAAAATACCAAAAATTCACACAAAGTAAATTTTTATGTCCCAATAATAAAGAATAAGTTTATTTTGAAAAACATAGATTATAAAATTTTCAAAAGATAGATTTAAAAATGGTTTTCCATCAAAAGACAGTAAAACAATCTTTTAAATATATTAGTGTATTACATGCTTAAGATTGGATTTATTTTCATTTTAAGCCTCTAAAACACTATCTAATTCATTAATAGACATAGATAAAAATATATATTACTCATTACTTACTTGGGATGTTACATCCTTCACCCCTTTTGAAAATTGTGTCCCCACAATTTATTTACTTATCGAATAAATGGGGGTACTTATCCCTCATTGCATTTTCAGATTCCCATGTTGCCTCTTCCATCATGTGGTTTTTCCACAAAACCATTACCTGATTAATCACCTTATTCCGTAACACTTGCTCCCTGTGGTCAAGAATCTGGACCGGTTGTTCCTCATAAGATAGGTTCTCTTCCAGCTGAACTACCTCTGGACTCAAAACATGAGATGGATCTGGCATATACTTTCTCAACATCGAAACATGAAAAACATTGTGTACCTGAGATAAACTCGGAGGTAAAGCCACCCTGTATGCAATTGATCCAACTCTCTCCAGAATTTCATATGGTCCAATAAAACTTGGACTCAGCTTTCCTTTCTTACCAAATCTCATCACACTTTTCCAAGGAGAAACCTTGAGAAAAACATGATCACCTACCTCGAAAGATAGATCCTTCCTCCGGTTATTTGCATAACTCTTCTGCCTGCTCTGAGCTGTTCTTATGTGATTCTGAATCAGCTGTACTTTTTCAGCCATCTCTTCTACCAATTATGGTCCCATCAACTTCCTTTCACCCACTTCATCCCAGAAAGATGGAGTTCGACATCGCTTCCCATATAATTCCTGAAATGGTGCCATCTGTATACTGGAATTAAAACTGTTATTATATGAAAATTCAACCAAAGAAAGATGTTGATCCCAACTTCCCTGATAATACATAGAGCAAGAACATAGAATATCCTCCAATGTCTGAATTGTTCATTCTGACTGCCCATCTGATTGAGGATGAAAAGCTGTACTAAAATTTAATTCAGTACCCAACAACTTCTGAAGGCCTTTCCAAAAGTTAGAAGTGAACCTGGGATTACGATCAGATACAATGGAGAGGGGAACTCAATGCAACCTGACTATCTATTTAAGATACAAACGAGAAAGTTGATCTAGGGAAAAAGTATCTCGTATAGCATAGAAATGAGCATATTTAGTCAAGCGATCAACAGTAACCCAGATTGCATTATTAACTCGAGATTTCTTTGATAATAACACAACAAATTCCATGGATATATTCTCCCATTTCCACTCTGGCACTGGTAAAGGCTGAAGCATCCCTTTCGGTAACTGCCGCTCTGCTTTAACCTGTTGACATGTCAAACACTTCACAGTAAAATCAGCAATATCTATTTTCATTCCATCCCACCAGTAATACTCCCGCAGATCACTGTACATCTTAGTACTGCTAGGATGAAATGAAAATGGTGAACTATGAGCTTCACATAATAACTCTCTCTTCAACTGTGAATCACAAGGAACACACAATCTCTTCCCAAATCTCAATACACAATCATTATCAATGTTGAATTTATGAAACTTGCCTTTCTGAACCAGCTCTACCTTTTTCCGCAACTCACTATCTTGCTTCTGTGCTTGCTTGATTCTATCTGATAGAGATGATCTCACTGATACCTGAAAAAAAAAAACAGAAGAACTTCCCGCACCAACAACTTCTATGCCAAAGTTCATCAAATCCTTAATCAAAGGATCACGTTCCAAATGCAACATTGTTAATGGGAATTACTTTTTCGACTCAAAGAATCAGCCACTTTTTTTGCTTTTCCAGGATGGTAATGAATTGTACAATCATAATCCTTGATTAATTCCAGCCATCTCCCCTGCCTCATGTTTAACTCTTTCTGAGTGAATATATAATTTAAACTTTTGTGATCAGTATATATTTCAAACTTTAATCCATAAAAATGATGCCTCCAAATTTTTAAAGCGAAAACAACAGCCGGTAATTCCAAATCATGTGTAGGGTAATTTACCTCATGAGTTTTCAACTGTCGTGAAGCATAAGCAATTACCTGATCATTCTGCATTGGGATGAAACCAAGTCCTTTCAATAAACATAACTGTATATAAAAAACTCACCATTCCTGGAAGGTAGTGCCAAAACTGGAGCATTCACCAATCTTCTTTTCAATTCCTGAAAACAATCATCGCATTCTTTTGTCCAGATAAATTTAACACCCTTCTGAGTTATCTTAGTCATTGGACTGGATAACCGTGAAAAATTTCTAACAAACCTTCAGTAATAGCCTACCAAACCAAGGAAGCTACGAATCTTAGTTACATTTGTGGGTCTTAGACATTCTTCAACAACCTTTGTTTTTGCAGGATCAATAGTTATCCCATCGTTAAAAACAGTATGACCAAGGAAAGAAATTTGGTGCAACCAAAACTCACACTTGCTGAATTTTCCAAACAATTTATTTTCTTTTAAGGTTTTCAAGATAACCCTTAAATGTCTTTCATGCTCCTCTTTACTTTTAGAAAACACCAAAATATCATCAATGAAAACCACCACAAACTTATCCAAGAACTCAAGGAAGATTATATTCATTAAATACATGAATACAGCAGGTGCATTGGTTAGCCCAAAAGGCATTACTACAAATTCATAATGGCCATATCTTGTACGGAACACAGTCTTCAGAACATTTTCTTCCTTTACCTTCAGCTGATGGTACCCCAATCTCAAGTCAATCTTTGAAAAATACTGAGCTCCCTAGAGCTGATCAAACAAATCATCGATATGAGGCAAAGGATATGTGTTCTTAACAGTGATGTTATTCAAGGCTCTATAATCAATTCAAAGTCTCATTGAACCATCTTTCTTTTTAACAAATAAAATAAGAGCACCCCATGGTGATGTGCTAGGTCGAATGAAACCTTTCTCTAATAAATCTTGCAATTGTTCCTTCAACTCTAAATGTTCAATTTGAGCCATTCGATAAGGGGGTTTTGAAATTGTCTTAGCATCAAGAACTAAGTCAACAGTAAACTCAACTTCCCAATCTAGTATTATTCCAGGCAACTCATCAGGAAAAACATCAGGATACTCATTTACCACGGGCACATCATTAATCTGAACAGTTCCTTTATTTTCAACGATGTGTGCAAGGTAACATTCATTTCCATCTTTTACAAGTTTTTTGGCCTCTTGATAAGTTATCAATAGTAAGGGTTCATTCTTGTACACAAACTGAAAGTCTTTCTGAAAAGAAACTTCTTTAGCTCTACAGTCAATCTTAGCCTGGTAAATAGAGAGCCAATCTATACCCAGGATAACATCAAACTCTACTAGAGGTAGAATAATAAGGTTTTCAAGTAGGTTCTTTCCACAGATAAGGATAGGAAGATTCTTATAAATTCTTTTTGCCTCAAAATTTCCCCCAGGTGTTTTTACCAAAAGTTTAGGAGTCATTTCTTGAGATGGTATTCCCATTTTACTAGAAAAGGTTTCAGAGATGAAAGAATGTGTAAACCCCGAATCAAACAACACACTGGCATAATCTGAAAAAACAAACAAAGTACCTGATACAACTTCATTTGATGGCCCGAAATCTGCTGAAGTAGTTGCAAAGGATTTCACCGCCCCTTTCTGCTTGTAGTCTAACTGCTTCCCATCACCCATGCTCTTTGTTGGACACTCGTTTGCATAGTGACCCATCTCATTGCACTTATAGCATTCCACTAACTGTAAATCAAATTTGGTCTTACCATGACCCTGATCTTTTCCAGTGCAATCACAAGCCTTATTTCCCATCTTACCACATCGGTAGCACTTTTCTAGAATTCAGAAGACATTCCCCAACATTCCTTTTTCCACATTTATCACAAACTGGAAACTTAGTTTTCTTACCGTCAGACTTTTTTGAAGAATTCTTACATTTCTCCTGCCACCTCGGTCTCTTCTTCTGTTGGTTGTTATAGAACACTTGATCATCGGAAAACTCCATTTCCACCTTCTCAGAACATCAAACAAGCTTTTCATAAATTTTAAACTCACGAGAAGCTAATGCCCTTCGATATTTTGGCTTTAATCCGGAGTAAAAACGATTGATTTTACTATCAAGGTCTCAGATAAAATTTGGAGCATACCTTGCCAATCGAGTGAACCTTTCTTCATAGGCAGCCACTGATTCTTCCTCTTGCCTCAATTTCAAGAATTGATCTTCCATCCTAAGTTGAACAGCCTTAGGAAAATACTTCTCAAGAAACATACCTTTGAATTCATCCCAGTCGAGAGCATCAATCTCATCAGCGTCCCTGATATTTTTAACCATCGACCACCACTGATATGCTTCACCCTCCAAATGATAAATAGAAAGACTAACCTTTTGATTGTCTGAACACCCCGTGACATCAAAAATCGTCACCAGTGCTTTAATCCACCCTTCAGCTAGCACAAGGTCAGATGATCGTATGAATGATGGGGGATGTTGCCTCATGAAATGTTCCACCACTGACATGTTCCTCTGCGGTTGATCTGGATGATCTCGTGTATGGATACCACCGCAATTTATCGCTTGAGTCAACTGTGCCATTACTGCAAGAAACTGTTCAGTTCCAATTCTGACCATCTCAGGATGCTGATTCGGAAGGTTATTTCCTTCTGCATTCCTTCCTAGAACTGCTTCCCTGTTTCCTCTGTGGAAAACCATTCTGAACAAACATGTCTTAGATGAAGAAACATGGTAATCTTCAAATACTATATCACTTCAATTTGACCAAAAAAACATATTTTTGGATAATCATTTAATATAATTCTAACTCCTAAAGTTATCTAAACCTCCCTTTGATACCAACTATAAGGCCCCAGCCTTAAAACCTTACTTAATCTTGAGTTATTACAAGATTACACATTGAGGATATTTTCGGGTTTTGTGTTTTAGAGAATTAGATCATAAAACATGCATTACATTCCACATATAAAAAAAGTGGTCACATAAAGATAGTATTCTTCTTTCCCATCAATGGAGACATATTTAAAATAAAACATTGATTCTTTCTTGACACTTCCTTGACACTATCATCATATCATATACCTTTCCCTTGACCTGTGAAAAACATTTCAAAAAAACTTGGGATTAGCATAAAAATCTCAGTAAGGGATATAAAAATATGGAAAGGAAACATGGGTATATATATATATAAGAATGAAATCATACTTTACCCATAAAACATAAGCACTTTAACATACCTCATCAAATCATGAATAAATCATAGAAATCATAAGACATAAAGGTAACTTGTGGCATTCATAACATTCTTACATAGGGAGTAACCCTCTTGGTTACGTTTGGAATACCCATCACAGTATATTCCCTAAATATCTTCGGAGAAACCTTAATGTTTCACTCCTTCGCGTTACCCAATGCATTGGAGAGCTATATCGGGCTCACCCGCCCTTAGTTTATCACGGAACCACCCGTCCTCATAATAATTCCCAAGAAACTCAACATAATCGTATCACATAAAACATGCATAAAGGAAACATAACATTTCCACCTTTCAATCACAAGATATCAATACAACACATTGATATAAAAACATTATGAAAACCATTTTCAATACCAAAACAAAAGAAAAGTAAAACATGGTATTTTTTTTCTTTAAAAAAAAGGTATGACTTGTAGAGGAAGCCGAAACTCAAATAATGGTCACGGCGGCGGAGAAGTCATTGTCGCCGCATACGTACGACAAAAATATTCCCTTATGTCATTTATTAAAACGCTTCGTATAAAAAATATTCCTTTTGGATAAACGTAAAAGACAAAGGGGGTTTATACACCGTATAAAAGAAGGTTATGTATAAAACAAAATATGCCTCAATGAAAGGAGATTGAGATGAAGTCCTATACCTCGGGTCTGACTTGACTCGGTCATTCTTTAATCTCCTGAATAATAAACTTGAGTTAATTTCTACTTGTTTAAGAACCTTTTTCAAGTTCATTATTCCTTTTATATCACTTATTTCCATGTCATGGACACTATGTAATTATTTAAATTAATAACGATCGTTTTAATGATCATTGGTACTTGAGTAAAAAATAAACCCTTTATAATTACATGTTGTTCATGTATCCATTATATCCAGAATTATAATCATTATGTATATATCATATATATCTATTATATACATGCATTTATAATATTACAAAATCATTTAGAGGTAATAAATGAAATGCACCGTTCATGGAGACGGTAAGCCGTACGTACGCATGAACGCTACTTTCATTTCTATTTCGTATTTAATAGAATGGAATAATAATGATATAAAGGTATATTATAATTCCAGTACAATATCATATATAATATCATAGTTCCATCCCTTATACATCCCACATATGGTATTTAACGAATCAAATCACTTTGAGGGGGCGGTAGTCCGCACTTCCTTAAATGAAGATATCGCGTTTACCCATAATGGAAACCATAAAGGTATGCCCAAAATAAAAAATACAGAAGCTTAAGGAAAACATAAAAATATAATATATAAATATATTGACATCTTAATGGCCACCTTTGAAGGTGTTAAACGAATGTTGAACAATCATCGTTTCGGGAGGCATAAATTCACCATCCATAGAAACAGTATGTCCTTTAACCATTAGATGTAGGTGTGTGTAAGTGTAGCTCGAATACTTCTTATAACAACATCCTAGTATATTTAGGATACTGGAGTTTCTACAAAAGAAAAGAATAAAAAGAGTTTAGGGGGTTGGAGAAGCAAAATCAAACAAAAGGACTCAAAAGAAGACATTAACTTAAAATTGGGTAACTCCCTTTGGTTTGAGGTCAAAGGCTTCCTTGGGAAGACTTTTGCCCAAAGTGAGGCTTCAAGGAGTAAGAGAGGAATGTGGAGATCCAAAATGGGCAGGGGTTGGCCGAGCCAAAGGATTTGGGAGTGTGGGTAAGGAGGTAGAGGTGGGGGCCTTTTATAAGAGGAGAGGAGGGGCACTCTTGGAAGGTAACAAAAGTCACTTTATTTTAAAATGGTATTCGGATTTAAGAGGTCCCACATTGATGTGTTTCGAGGATAAGGTGATAAGGGTTCGAAATCCACCCATCCAATAGGTTTTGGCCATGTGTAGGTCTTATATTTTACATTATCATTCCATTTTATTTAAATCGTTAAATAATGAGGTCATCGCTGCATCATCATGATGTCATAAATAATTTAATTTATTTAAAGTATAAAAATTATAAAAAAAATACTATGATGTAGGGAATATTTTTAGATTTAAAATGACTATTTATAATCAAAAATTTGATCTTTATAACCCCATGTAAATATTTTTTAGTAAAACACTTCATGTTTGTGTCATTTTTACTTTTACATTAAATAAAAATTTATTTATGTCATTTCCCAACCAAAGTGGCCCCATGGGGTCCCCAAGTTGACCCATGGATTGTTTTGGTCGCCCATGACACATACAAGGAGGGTAGGACATGTGTCAAGCTCATATCATTTTATTAAATCATTATTTTTACCTTAAAATACACTAATTACATTTAATCGCGATTAAGAAGTTAAGAGTTACTATTCACCAAAAAAATTATTTTAATCTCATTGAACCACATTTTACTTCTTAATGAAAACCATGTATGTTGGATTTTTGAAATTCAAAACACAGAAGTGGTAAAATTTCATTTAAACGAAAAATCAGATTTTATAAGTACCACTTAGTGGTTTCAATATTCATCGAAAATTGAAGTTTTTTAGAAAAATACCAAAAATTCACCCTAAGCTATATTTGATATTCCGAATTCAAAAATGAAGTCTATTTTACAAAATTCAAAATATATAAGTCACATTAATTAATTTAATAATTAATTCCCGCTGTCATAACAAATAGCGTGTTTTTATGAAAAAATAAGTATCAAAAGATTGACACCAGTTTAAGTCCAATTTCAAAGTGAAATTGATTCCAATGACCACCATTGGATTAAATGGTAAAAATATATTCTAATTTCACTTCAAAACCAATTCAAATGATAATCTAATCATATAAATAAATTAGATTAAAAAGCAGTTTTGATGTAAAATGCAGTATTTTTCACTATTCATTAAAAAATAAACATTGTCTGAAAAATACCAAAAATTCACACAAAGTAAATTTTGATGTTCCAATCATAAAGAATAAGTTTATTTTGACAAACATAGCTTATAAAATTGTAAAAAGATATATTTAAAAATGGCTTTCCATCAAAAGGCAGTAAAACAATCTTTTAAAAATATTAGTGTATTCCATGCTTAAGATTGGATTTATTTTCATTTTAAGCCTCTAAAACACTATCTAATTCATTAATAGACATAGATAAAAATATATATTACTCATTAATTACTTGGGATGATATAATTATTGTAAAAAACATCATAAAAAACATCAAAGACATATGAATATTACTCAGATCAATAATCATACACAAGAAACATGGAAGATAACTCAATCAGATAAGAAAACCAGATTCATATTTCAATCCACCCAAATCAAAATCATGGAAAAGTCTATAAATAATCCTCAATATGAATTTTCTAATAGGGATATTTTGAATTAAGTCTCCTTACAATAAGAACTCTCTAGATACCAACGCACAACAAACTCATATGTAGCAATAAGATTTCACTACTCAATACAGGCATTAAGGAAAGAAGTATAACCTGCAACTTTGATACCACTTTCTCATGAGTCATCCAAGATACCCTAGTACTCTGATACCTGATCCAGTGATAACATAGCCCAATGGGTGTTCCTGATTTGAATTAGTTAGAAACTAGCACCTAGAATCATATAATATAAAAGTGGGAATGTTTTTTTCCAGAATTACTATAGAAGAAAAAGATATATATCAATATTCTGGAAGATAAAACCCAAAGAAGACCATACTAGAATTCAAATAGTTATATCAAAACCCAATAAGTACACCACCAAAATATAGAAACTGTCAAGAAAAAACCCAAACATCTTGAAGGTAGCAACACTATAATCCCATACAATCCACAACAACCATAACCTCCAAGTGAAGCTTTACCGTTGATCAAACCCAGAAGAAGAAAATGTACAACCACCAGATAGAAAAGATAGGGTGTGAGATAAAACCCCAAAATAGTCTCACCATTTGATCCACAATAAGATAGGATAATAAATAGAACAAACCATGCTTTCAATTTTAAAAAAAAATTAGGCATGGAAATACAATTTCATAATTAAAATGAAACATACTTTTCATTTGAAATGATGGAATCATTTAAAATGATTTATTAAAAAAAGGTTATATAAAACATTCTATATTAATCTATAGGTGTCAATACAAAAGTTCATAATCAATTCCACATTCATATATCAATCACACAACTCATATCACCCCACTAAATGGAAAACTACATCCCCTCTCAACCAAGGAAAAATTACATTCACTCCCATATAATAGAAAAATTACAACAATTCCTAATTAAGGTAAAATTGAATCCACTCCTACATTAGGGAAAATTACATCCACTCCCATATAAGGGATAATATAATCATTAAATCAATTAAATTGGATATCAAACATTTCAAATCAAAACACAAATAACAATTCAATTTTTCAATTTCTCATTTGTATGTTGTAAATCATTTTCAAAAGAAAATCAATGATTTTTCCCAATTTCAAGACTTTTAAAAATAAAACCAATCATATGTTTTAATCATATAAATTTAATCCATTTTTTGAAAATTAGTCCACAAATAAATTTCAAAATTCGATCAATTTTTAAATTACACATCAAATTCCAATTCCACTGTTATTGGGGGATTTCCCCAAAATCCATTCCTAATAAGTTAAAATCCCAATAAAAATAAAATTGATTTTTTATAAATCTACTAAAATTAATAAAATTTAAATCATGAAAATCAAGGTTTTTAAGACATTTTAAATATTAATAAAACCACCTACTTTTAATCATGGGATCATCATTCATTACATGATGTAGGAATCTCCAATGAAGAATGATAGAAAAAGAGACATAGAAGTCCAAAATAGATTCAAGAATAAATTGAATAGATATTAGATCCATAAGAAACATGATGATATATCACACCCTAATGAGGAAGGAATGTGATAGTGAGAGAGCAGTAATGGGTGATGTTCACTTACTAGATAGGGAACAAACAAGGGTTTCCAAGCTTCAATCCACCTATATGGGGTTTTGGAGTATCCAAAATGGGTTCTTGAGAGCCCCTAAAACCTAATATTTTTAAATACACCATGTTATTGTTGTGAAGAATTTTATACAGTTCCTGATGATATTTTTAATTAATTATCAGAAATAAAAATTCCTATGTACTCAGTTATTTGGGGAAGGCTACCCAATTTATCAAACCATGAGGCACAATTTTATAACCCTATAATTGGATTTAAGTTTTCTACTATCTGGGATTTTTTTTTAAAATATTTCACCAATAATGAAGACCTCCACTATTTGGGTTTTAAATTTTTATAGTAGGTGGGTACACGATTTAGGAAAATTGTGTGCCACCCATGTACAATTGTTAATTATCCAAAATTTTAAAATTTCTTCTTGAAATCACTTAAGATGAATCCCAACTAAATTGAGAGGAAAAATGAGGGTTGCGGTGTACCTAAAAATAGTAATAGGATGTTATACTTATAATGTAGAATTTAATAATCGTTTAAAAAAATTTATAAATATTTTTTTTAAATCCTTCAATTTTAAAATGACCTGAAAAGATATTTAAAAAATTTATTTTAAATTTTTATTAGGAAACATCATTATTGAAGAATAAAAATTTTAGACCAAAGAGATAAATAAAGTCAAATTTTATTAATAACATTTTTTTATATTATCTGACATAGCAACGAGTGGGAAATGGTTCCACTACTTGATGATATCATGAATAAAAAGACGATAAGAACCTTCATGAGAAATATTGAGTGGTGTATCATAATTTTTCATGATTTGAGACTTAATAATAAAAAATCTTGATAAAATTTGAGACTACAACATAAATAATTATAACTTTGGTAACAATGAATCATAAGCCCCATGAAAGAATATCATTACACGAATCATATAATATCATGATAAGAAGTCTATTCATGAAATATAATGAAAAATGGGTTGTATATACAAATATTTAAGGAATATAGGTGTATAAAATCATATCTATCAAAAAGAAAGAATTGAGAAACAATTATCTTACTACATTGGTTAGTTTTAATATGAAACCCCATGAAAGATATTTACAAAAATGTATGTGTAAATAGAAATACAATTAAGTATAAGTATCATAAATTAAATGCATTAGAATTATATAAAAAACATTGAAGAAACATGTTGTAAGTATATAACGTGTCTCACAAAAAAAGTTAGACGTAAATGACTCACTACTTTAGTAACTTTAGAATCATGAGATCCATGAAAGTATAAAATCAATTGAAACATTTAATATCATTAATAAATGAAATTAATGATATAACATGTAATAGGTATTAATGTATTCCTAACATAAAATTATAGTGGTGAATATGGAATAAGTGTCAATGAAATTAATATGAGAATATTATTCCCTTTATCTTAAGTCATAACTGTCATCATACTTGTTCAAATATCCTCTTCTAAAGGTATATACTTTTAGTTTCACCAATGGACATCTATGGTTATATAAATTCCCAAATAAAGTCATCTGGGATGAGGGGAGTGAATTTAGAAATATATTTGTGTAGGTTATTCCTGATTAAATGAGATTTATATGGTTGTATAAGGGGGTAGAGTGAGTTCCCTAATAGTTGTAGTGGAGTGGCATTCTTGTAAATATCAAAAGGTAAACTATTTTGGGAGGTATCCATTAAAAAATGTGACTAAAATATTTAAAAATTTTCTATCCAATATGGGACATAGTTTATATATTTCCAGGCAACGGGATTTACACATTATTATGGTCATTTTCCCCCCTTGTTTAATGTGTAGTCTCTTAGTAAACTCGTTTTTCTCTTAATAAACATCATATTTTTAATTGTTTTCACTAAAAATTATAGTAAAAAATAAGTCGACCCTTAATATATTATAAACTATTCTTATTCAAAATTTGAATCCATTTTTACAAATCCTCATCAGTGAAGTGGTATAAATTTATTTCAAATTAAACCCATATACGGGACAAGACAATAGGTTTTAAAAATTTGATTGGTCAAATTTTACAAATGTTTTTATATCCAATTTAAATGTAAAATTTATTTAAATCAAATAAATTACATTTAATGATTTATATGTTACCTAATTATAATTTAAAACCTAGTTAGAATATAATTTATCCATAAAAATTAATTGAACAAAAAAATAATTTCCAATTAAAATTCAGTGTTTTTCTGTATTCATCGAAAAATGAAACTTAAAAAAAATAAAAAATTAACCCTCTAATAAGTATGATATTCCACTTGATAAAAACAAATTTAATTAATCAAATTAAAAATATTAAATAAAAAAACAAGTTTTATAAAAATTATTCCATTAAAAGGTAGTAAAACTACCTTCTAGAAAAATAAATATTTTATGCATAACATTTTATATATTATCTTATCTTGTCTATAAAACACATAAGATTAATTTCAAATAGATGGTAAAATATTATATATATATATATCACTAAAATAATTCATCAAAAGTGGTTTGTTTAATTTATTGATAATGAACATGTTATTTCATAGAAAAATACTATTTTTAGAAACAAGATTCATTTATTTTCAAATAGTTATTAATTTAATTAATAAATGATTGGTAGAAAAATAATTAATTTCCCAATCATTCATAAACCATATTATCATAATTTTTTTAATATATTTTCAAGCCATCATTCCAATTGTTATGTGATCACCATAACAAT
This sequence comes from Viscum album, assembly GCA_963277665.1. NCBI lineage: Eukaryota > Viridiplantae > Streptophyta > Magnoliopsida > Santalales > Viscaceae > Viscum > Viscum album. Next base: position 1,369,458,242 of record OY728143.1, read on the forward strand.
ATTTCAATAATATATCACATTTTCATTTAATCTTTGTGTTGCATGTAACAAAATATAAGCTCGGTGTTGTGTATGTCACAATATTAGATTCTTGTTATTATAATTAAATCTTAACATGTTGTATCATTCAATGAAATACTTCAAATAATTTTAGTTTATTTGATATAAAATCATAAAAACTCTAGTTGCAACATAAACTTCATGTTGTGTGAAAGAAAATACATCAAAAAATTTAAATTTATGGGAAACAATATTCCTAAAATAAAGGGGTATTACATTATACCCCCTAAAATAATTTTCACAATATAAATTTTCACACATTATCATTAATCATAGTTTATACATTTGAAAATCCCATTGGGGAAAACCCACATCTTAAAATGGGTTAATAAAACATCATCTTGAAAAGATAAAAAGGGGCATGTGAAGGCCAACTATAATGACACATAACTAGGTATATATAAATGAGAACATTGGTGGAAAATGAAAACCTAGAGATTCAATAGAGAAATAATGCAAAAAAAATAATAGTTTGGGATATAGAACATGTTCTGGATAAAGCTTTCTACAATAGAGCCATAAATTTGTGATATGTGAAAAGACGAACGACCATAACAAATGAAGGTAAATTTATAAATTTTTATTTAAGTGACATTTTTACTCAAGTTTAGTAATTTTTATGAAAATATATATTTACTTGATTTCAGTCCATTTAATAAGAATAATATTTTCCTTTGGTTATTCCTTGATTAAATTTCACTTCATTAGTTCCTTTAAGATACGAAATTTTCATACCCAAAGCACTAATGGATAATAATATCAATGAATGAATTAAAACCATTCCTTATATATCTAGTTAATATCAACCAGAAAAAATTATCATAGGTTATCAATTATGCATAAATCTACATATGGTAAAATAATAAATTACTCTATACAACCAATTCCAGCATTTAATATAATCATTTCCTAAAATTGTTAACCTTATGACCCTTAAAATTATAGAATTTACAAATAAGGTCAATGAATTTTCAATAATAAAATTATCATTAATTTCCCTAATATAAGTAATTATTTATTATAGGTCACATACCAAATATGATAGTACCTTGGTCATATATTCTCTTAAACATAGTAATAACCATAATTACCATAAAACCTTAATGAAACATGCATAATTATCTATTAGGTATGTAAAAAACAATGATTATAGCATAAACCATAAATAAAAAATTATTTAAAATCCATCTATGATAACATAATGTACTTTAAAAATATCAATACTCACTTATAATTCCATTAATATAATATGTTTTTCCTTATCCAGATTAATCATCTCTTTGTCAAAAATAAATACCATTTTCCAACATTAACAACATATTATGGGTTATATTACCTTAATCTTTTGATTTTGATAAAACATCATGTTTCTGTTAAATCTATATTCCATGTTTTCAGTACCATTCAATATATTCTTACAAATCCTTATTGAAATATCCCACAGAACAATCCAAAAATATTTTATGATTCATCAATCGTGAATTACATTAGATAAATACTTTAATAATTATAAATGATTCATAAACCATTAAAAATTCGTCGTTATCACATTTCATAATACCTCATTCTAATAATAATAAATAAGAATGTTATCTTAATATTAATCAACCAAAATTTAATCATAATTCATACGTTTAATATAAATAGTACTGATATAATATATGATATATTTGACATGTCATTTGGGATATATTCATCACCAGTATTATAATCATTAATAATACATCCTTATAGATTATCTTCATTAGATTACCCTCTATGACATCAATTCTCATAATTATAATAATTTCCACAATTAAAACATTAATCTCTTGAAAATACCTTAGAGAAAATAATATTCCCTTCCATTTCATCAACTATTATTTTCTTTTTTCATTATAAATTTCTTACTCTCATCCCTTATTTCCCGCACATAAATCATATTATTATTCCTTTTAGACCTTCTTTAGTTTTATTGTTGTCATATTATTGGCATATAGGAAACCGAGTCTTCTTTATTCTATGATCTCCCCCACCCTAAATCTTGGAAAACTCTATCATTATCTTCTTTGTTGAGTCTGAGAGTTAGTTGAGGTGTATATTGTTAATCATAAATCATGATGGAAGATTATTCATAAACATGATTTTTGTTACTCCAGTCATCACCCTATTTGGTTACTCATCAATAAATTTTATACTGAATTCAACTTTAACCCATTTCTATCTATTTTATTGAATTTAATAAAGACAAAAATGAATAGTTTGAAAATAATATCCACAGTTGGAAATTATATAGTCTTGAAAAATCTTTTATAGGATGTTGAAATCCGGAAATATTGATTTCAATCTATAAAACCCTAGGTTATACCTAGGTCAACCATGATAAACATATATTCAAATACTTCATACTTATTCATAATAAAAATGTGAATTAAAGAAAACATATCCCTAGGGAGGGTCAAACTAGGTCCAGAATGAGGCCCATTATCGTATACCAGATAATTATTAAGTCAATATTAATGTTCCCTTTTCTGATTTATTATCCATTGGTATATCGATGCAATAATAATGGAAACTAGTACTATCTGGACAATGTTATATTTAAAGGAAAACCAAATAACCACTTACCAAAATCTTAGGATGTTATATTTTACATTGGATCATCCTAATGGTTCTCATAAATGTTTTCTCATCTGAGTTTCTAAAGGATAAAAAACCTATCATCTATATAATCTATAAATATCCTATAATTTTGTAGAAAAATATTATATCTCTTAATATAAATATTCATTTCATTACAAAAAATCATGTCATAGGATTGTAAAGAAATTGTGACTTGGAAAACATGGAAAGATAAAAAAATCACAAGAGTTTTACATCATCGACATCATAGTTCCTAATAATTATCACCCTCTTATACATATCACATATAATACCTATCATCGTATCATAGGGAAAATAAACATAAGAAATTGTGAGATTATATTCTCAGAAAGGGTAAGGATGGGAAAAATATAAAAATTATGTGAGAAGAAAGGTATGGAAACATGATAATAAATTATAAACCCCAAATATATATATCAATTATTAAAATCACGATACATATCATAAATATCGGATTTTATTAAGAAATGAGTCATAATAAAATCAAATAACATGTTCCATTAGGGAATTAAATTGACATAAGACATGGGATTGTGGCATTAACATAATAATATAAAACCTTATTTTTAGTATAACCACAAAAAAATTCATAACATGATAGTCTTGGACTAAGCACCCATGTACCTACTTCAATATTGGAAAAACCTCCCTTATATCCTCTTATCAGGCATGGAATAACCTCCCATGTAACCCCTGAGATTATAAAATCTAAATCATTACCTAATTCATTAGAAGAAGATATAGGTCCCACTCATCCCATAATGAAAATCATACATACATGGGCCACTATATCAAAAAATATTCATTATATCAGAACTAATGAAAGGAAATGTGTTTCATAAACATTTCATCATTATATAACCTGTGAAAATTAAATTTGTTTCATAACCATTTCATCATTTCAACAAAGTATAACCTATTGAAAATTAAATTGGTTTCATAAGAATTTTATCACAGTATAACCCGTTTAAGAGGAACTAGTTTCATAAATATCTTGAAATCATTAATATACACCATCTAGAGTATAGAAACTCAGTCTTACCATATATGGATATTATATCATTATATATGAACATTCAACACATTATAAAAATAAATTCCCAAAAATCATAATAGTTTAGTTTTTGTGGAATCACGAAATCATAATCTTCTAACTTAGTGAAATATTATAAACGTCTCCCTTTAATATCTTCTCCTATAGTTATCTTACTTAAAACCTTCATTCATAAACTAGGGAAATAAAACATAAGAAATGGGTGATCTCTGATGCTCAGTAAGGTTTACCAATGGAGATATATAAGAATAACATGAGATTAAGGATATGAGAACAAGATCATTACATTATAAGATCATACCCATCATACTAAAGATTATAATAATTATTCAGGGAATAAATATTAAGCAATTAATAAGATATGAATCATAAGGGAATCAAGAGCATGATTCATGAGTTTATAATATAGGAATAGTATATAAAATTATTTCTTAAACAAAAGAATAGAGATGAAATTTCAAGGGCACCTACCAAGACCTTAATACTATATTAGTCTTGGGGTAATAACATGTGTAACTATTTAAAGATTGGGATTCCCTCCCATGTACCCTCTTGTTTCTGGCATGGGATTCCCTGTTCTGTACCCTCTTTGTTTAGGATAGGGATCCCCTCCTAGGTACCCCCATTATTTCACGATTGGGATTCCCTCCTATGTACCCTCTTATTTTAGGTTTGGGTTGTCCTTTTATGTACCATATTTTTTCTAGATTGGGATATCCTCCCATGTGCCCTCTTATTTAAGGACCAGGACACCATATTTTGTATCAAATTGTTTTAGGCTTTATATGGCCTCTTGTGTACCCTCTTGTTTTTATCTTGGGGATCCCTACCATGTACCATGGTGTTTCGGGCTTGGGATACCATATTGTGTAACCACTTTTTTGGTATTATTATTCCCTCTTATAATAGGCCTAAAATTCCCTTTAATTTACACTTTGAGCTCATAAAAAATAATCATTATTCAATGCATTGGAGGGATAAATTTTTCCAACCAATCACATAATGAAATTATACATTCATGTTCCACAATATAAAAAACATTCATCATATCATGATTCCTATAATTAAATGGGTATAATTAACATTTCATCAAATCAAAACCTATGGAAAGAAGAGAGGTTTGATAATATTTTCAACATTTCATTACCCATGAAAATAGGTGGGTTTCAAAAGAATATAACTCGTGGAATGGAAATATATTTCATAAACATCATTCCACCAAAACATATACCATTAAATAATGAATAGGAATGGTATTCTTGTATTATTTCCATAGTAAATCATAATATTTTAAAAATTATGACATTTTAGATGGAGAAGGATTTTTAATGGTCACATGGAAAATTTCTTATGTATAATATATTTTGTAGAGACTCGTAGGCTGACGTACATGGACATTACATTACTTTTGCGGAATACTTAGTACATAACTAAAACACACACACAAGGATCGTAATAGTTTAGTGTCTTTGGAAACTCGGAACGTAATCTTCTAATCGTGGTGAAAGATCTTCAACATCTCCCATAAAGATCTTCCTTTTTTTACCTAAACCCTTTCTTTATATCCTAGGGAAAAGAAAAAATAAAAGGGTGAGCACAAATTCTCAGTAAGGGTAAACAAAAGAAATATCAATCACATCATATACATAAGCACAAAACTTTTAGAAATCTTAACCTACAAAAGAGATCATAATTTCATAACATGGGGTAAATCATGGCAGTGAAATGTAATCACAATAATCATAACTAAAAACATGAAACTTTGTGGCATTCACACATAATCATAGAGAATCATTTCTTGTTAGTCAAGACTCATTGCCAAGACTATCATAGTGGACAAAGTCCCTTTCTAAATCGAGTAACCCTCGTTTCAGTCCTGTTTCACTGAACCGGTATAACCTACCGTTCCAGCCCTGTCTATCTCATGAGATATAAAATCTTTACCCAATGCATTGGAGGGAGATATAGGTCCCACCCATCTTATAATTAATCCTTTCTTATGTGTGCCACATAATCATAAATCATACATCATTGCATAACCCATGTAATACAAATTGGAATCTTAAACATCATGAAATCATAAAACAATTCATACAAGACAAAGGAATTCATAAAAATAATTCAAACACAACATGATCAAATCAATGTAATAATAGGGATAAAAACAGAACCCTTTATTATCTTAGATGGAAAATAATTTTGATAAAACACTTGAACTCCATTCTTGAGGAAAATATCCTTTCTTCTTCAAAAACATTTTTCCTTTCATAAAATGTCATACAACTTTAAAATAAAAGAAGTTGATTAAAAATAAACTTGAAAACTTGTAAAGGAAGCTTCTTGGAAATAATATTTTAAAAATCCATTCATGCCGTATAAGTTAAAAAAATATTCTTTGTACTTTTTTCGGAAAAGTCAAAAAGTACCTCGTACGAAAAACGACAAAAGATTCCTTTCATACATATTACTAAAAACTCACCGAAGGGTAAAAATGGATTTAAAAAATTGTAGGTGGATGGATATAATATTACATATTGATGAAACATGGATGTGGATGATAAAATACACCCCAGTAAATACTTACGAATAAACAATCTCGAATAAAAATGAGATTGTGATATTTCCTTTACCTTAGGTCCAATTTTCTTTGTACGTGTCCAAAGCTCCTGTATAACGGTTTAAATAATGTTATTGAATTATTCCAGAATCATACATATTGATATTATATCATATATGGTCATATTCTTAGCTTCTTGGTAGTAATATTTCATTGTTACTTGTTACTCGGGTCTTTATTGCCTTTTGTTCTTATGCGTGTTTTGTCGAATACATTCTTATTCTTCTTTTAAGGTTATAGATACCTTATATCCAGAATGGTATTAGTGTAACATATATCATATTTATTCATTCAATTTATATAATTACTATGTAATGATGATCATGTAGAACGAGTCGCATCACATCATGGAGACGATATTCCGTACGTACGCACGAGTGATGATATCGTTCCTATGATCGTGGAACTGTATTGGAGTATATATATATTATTTCAGTATCAATATTACTTTATAATAATCATAAATAGTTACTCATTACACCATTATACCCATCCTTGTAAATTGATGGTGGAAAATAGATTACACCACGACGTGGAGACGGTATTCCGTACGTACGCACGCGCGGTGATTTCATTTTCCTTAGGATGGATAGAAGGTGAATAGGGTTGTTTCATATTTATAATAACATATCAGTATGTAATTAATACTGATGTTATTACTTTATCATGAAACAACTAAAGATGAAGAAGTTGAAGAAGAAAGAAATTGAAAAGATCGGTAATGGATATTACCTCTTCTTTGGAACGCCTCTTTGAATCCTCCACTTAGGGAACTAAGATTGGTCTTTGAAGAAGACCAGGACCTCTAGGATTATTCTAGGGAAGTGGAGAGGAGAAAATGGCAGGGGTTGGCCGAGCTTGAGTGCTCAAATTGGTGTGAGGAGGAGGGGGAGGAGGTGCCCTTTTATAAGGGAGGAGAGGGGCACCTTAGGAATATCTCAAAATATTATTTTATATTAAAGTCAAAATCGGTTTATAATGGTTCCAAAGGGTCTTATTTCGAAGCTAAAGTGGGGATGGGTCGAAATCCTATCAACCAATATGATTTAGACAAGTTTAGGGTATTATTTTAACCTTATCAATTAGATTTAACTCTAAGTTAAATAATTTAACTTTTACCGTGTCTTTTTGTTTTCTTTCACTATATGGTTAATACACTTACTATAACATGCCAAACGAACCCCAAATTGTATATTATTAATACATATATCCTTATCTAAGTCATTTGGACGAATCTTAGATTCTTAGGAATAAAATAACAATTAATAATATAATATTTGATTTAAAAACTATTTTGTGTCAATTTTGACACTATTTGATATATGATTTTTGTGAAAGTCATAACAGAATTATATGTTCGAACCAAGTTTATTAAATCAACACTAATATATCATAGTAACCTAGAAAATTAGTTTAATTCATAAAAAGTCTAAAATTACATTTATTTTGGTATTTATAATATCAATTATGTCAATATTTCATTAATAAGATAATTACTGCATCATCATTGTGTCATAAATAAATTAAATTATTTGAGGTATAAAAATTACAAATAAAATACCATTATGTAGGAAATCGTTTTATCTTTCTAATGAATATTTACAATCGAATTTATTTTATGTATAACCCTATATTAAAAATGATTTAGTAAATAAACTGTGATTTTAACTCTTTTAACTCTTCTTTGAATTAAATAATAATAAATGTCCTAATCTATTCCAAGTGGGCCTAAATGATAATATTTTACACTTAAGGTTTTTTTTGGTCGAGATAAACTTGTCCAATAGGATTAGGACATGTGTTAGAGTAATATTAATATCATTTTTACCCTTAATTACCCTATTTACTTTTAACCGTGGTAAATAAAAGTAAAAAAGTTACTATTCACCAAAAATTATTTTCATCTCATTGAACCACATTTTACTTATTGACATCAACCGTGTCTCTCGGATTTTTGAAATTCCATTCACAGAAGTGGTAAAATTAAGTTTTATCAAAAAATTCAGTTTTTTAACTACCACTGAGTAGTTTCACTATTCATCAAAAATTGAAGGTTTTCAGAAAAATGCCAAAATTTCATCCTAAGCTATATTTCATATTTCGAATTAAAAAATGAAGTCTATTTTACCAAATTCATAACATAGAATTTGAATTAATTAATTTTATAATTAAATCCCACTGTTAAAAAAATAGCGTGTTTTTAAGAAACAATATCTATCAAAAGATTGACATTTGTTTATGTCTGGTTTAAATGTGAAATTACATCCAATGACCAACATTGTATTAAATTGTAAAAATATATTCTAAATATACTTTAAAACTACTCAAATTAATAATTTATCACTATTAATTATTTCGATTAAAAAAGTTGTTTTTAATTATAATTTAGTAATTTTCACTATTCATCAGAATATGAAAGTTATCCGAAAAGTACCAAAATTTCACCTTAGCCTAAATTCGATACTCCGAATCCAAAAATGATGTCCATTTTTAGATCTAAGTTTTCTAAAATTTAAAAAGTGATTATTACTATTCATAACGGCTAGTTTTAATAATATTTTAATAGCATATCGTTGTTTCGTGAAACTCAGTGTTGCGTACTACACACGCTATCGGGGAAGGTTGCGATTGCGTGTAATGAAAGGCAAGTCAAGGATGTGTGTTATGCAAGCTCCTTTTGGTGTAGCGTACAATACAAGTCATTAATAAAATTAAAAAGAATATTTTTCATAAAATCTCGGACTGTTACATATTTTCTTTGAAAATAACATTCATAATACAATTTCAAAATTTTATTTAAAAAATTTCATGTGAAAAATAAATTTTCCTATGTGATTTTTTTAAAATATAAATAATTTTGAAAAAAAATCATTTAACATAGGTTTGAAAACTTATAAAGGAATCTTGAAAATATTTCTAAAATGTTTTCATTTAAGTTACATTAAAAAATCATAAAGACGGATTGAAAAAAGAATTTAAATCCTTCCTATATTAAAATAATATTTAAACATAACAAGAAGGAATGAAATAATTTTGAAAAACCTTTTCTATAAAATGTATTTGGAAACATATAAGGAAAATATTAAAATCTTTGAAATATTTTTAATTTAAAATAACCATTTGAAAACATATAAAGAAATATTTGAAAATAATTTAAATCACTTTTTAAAAATAGAACGTTTTTTAAAACCATTTTCATTGAAAAACAAATAAAATTCAAAACATTTATAAAATATTTGAGGAAAAATATTCTTTTAAATTAAATATGTAAAATTTCAATGGAAAAATCCCAGAAATTATTGTAATGATGATGGCTAAATCCATACATTCCAAAGATTCCTTTTTCATCGTAAAAAGATTAGAAAAGTTCATATATTGAAAAATGATAAAGAGATTCATTTTAATTTTTTATTTAAATAGTAAAGCATGGTTAAAAATTTCTTATAGACATTATATTAAATCAATTTTTAATTTTTTTTAGAAAACATGGTTTTGTTAATAAAAACATTTATGACCAAAGAGATATATAAAGTCATATTTTCATAAAACAATTTCATAATTATATTAATTAACAAAGAGTGGGAAAACGGTAACACAATATATAGATATCATGGATAACTTTAGGAGATGAAAAAAATGATATTTAATTATATATCTAATACGATAATTCATCAATGGAAACACAAACATGAATAATGTCAAAAATTGATTTGATTTTTTCAATAAACTATTACCACTTTGGAACCTTCAAACCATATTTTTATGGGAAGAATAAAATTAAATAAAGATTAATATCCCATGAAAATAAGGATATTCATGATATAACATTTAAAAGTGTAGTATATACACCTTATTGAAAAATATTGGTCCATAACATGGCATGAGTTTCAAAGAAGTGAAATTGAGACAAAAATACTTTACCAATTTGGTAACTTTTGAACCGTAAACCCCATGAAAGAAAGATCATAAAATGGTTATGTAAATGTCCATAAAATTATTTATAATGATGATATAATACATTCATGGTCAGTATACACACCACAGAAAATAAATTAGTGTTGAATAAGGCCTAAGTCTCATAGAAATAAAAGTGATACGAGAAAACCCATACATTAAGTCTTGACTTTCTCCTTAATCATTCAACACAATATTATAAAAAAATAAGTTTATTATAAATCAACCACATAAATATATTATTTTATCTAATACAATGTATGATTTGGTTATGTCCTTATATTACCCAGTTTTTAACCACACCATGGTAATGCTATATTTCAGGTAATATCCTCTTCGTTTCTCGTATATGTTTTGTATTTTATTCTTAACAATCTTACATAGATTAAGTTTTAATTATTTTAAAAAATTTAAAAATGATATTAATATAATATATATTAAGTATATATGTATTTATAACAATTTATAAAATATATAAATATGAAATGGGAAACAATATTCTTGGACATGGTAGGTCATACGTACACATGAACATTGTTTCTATTTTATTATCATATTGAAAGAAGGAAAGTAAACGACATATAATATATATATATATAATATCAATCTAGAATAATTATTATGTCATATATATCATATAAGTTCACTAAAACCATCAGGAAAACATTCAATGTGAAATGTGAATGGATCATAATGTTTTGAGGAGGCAGTAGTCCACATGACAAAAAACAAAGTTATCGTATTTAAAAAATGGGAAAAATGATGGTAAATTTTATATAATAATAAAATAATAATTAATTCATAAAAAATATAAGGAATATAATATAAAAATTTTGTTTTTATTATCATTAAAACCCATGATATGTGGTAATGGAAAATAAACAACAACATTTTTCGAGGCAACGATCAAAAGTATACACAAACTCTAAGTTCATTACCCATTAGATGAAAGTGTGTGTCAGTTTAGGTTGAAATATTATCAAAAAAACATATCAGAATATTTATGATATGTAGGTTATTATATTATCCTGCAATAAGAATATTTGAGTGGGTGGAGAATGAATGTATGACAGAAGAGTTTGTGGAAGGATGTTACCTCTTCTTTGGGTTGCTCCTCTTTGTTTTCACAAAAGGGGTTACTTGGATGGATTTATAACTAAATGTATGATTATATAATGATGTTATACATGGATGTTGGATATTGGGGAAGTTTTTTTCTTAACCAAATTGTCTTGAGATGTGTGAGGAAGTGAGGGGTGTGAGTGTCCTTTTATAGTGGAGGGAGAGTGGCATTCTTGTAAATATAATATGGTAAACACTATTGGGATGCATCTCTTACATGATGTTTCTCAAATAATAGTAAATTTTATATAAAAGTGGTTAATGTTTATAAATATTGTAGGAAAATGGATTTTGGAAGAGTTTCGTGGTCATTTTTCCATTTAATTTAATGTGTAATTACTAAATAGACTAATTTTTTACTTTAATCACTATAATTAATTTTAATTACATTAACTAATATGTTTTGGTAGAAAATTTTCTTTATCTTATTAGAACATATAAATCATTATTATTTCATATATGGAATCCATTTTTCCAAATTATAATCACATAATGGGAAAAAAATAAATTGAAATCGATCAAGTAAATGGAATGAGACGACCTGTTCTTAAAGTGAAAAGGTCGAAAAGGATGAAATGTTTTATATCCACATTAATTGTAAAATTGGTTGAAATGAATAAAATTTGACAAATTTATTTATATTTTATATAATTATACTTTAAAAACAAATTGAAATGTAATTTAAATATAAAAATAAATAAAATGGAAAAGTAGTTTTCAATAAAAATTCAGTGTTTTTTATTATTCATCAACGAAAGAATATTCTCTAAAAAATACCAAAAGTTATCCCAATGTAATTTTTTTTGTTTGAACATAAAAAATGAAGTCTATTTGTTTAAATAAATGTTATAAAAATTTGAGAAATTATATTAAAAATGGGTTCTCCATTAAAATGTATTAAAATTACCTTTTAGAAAAATACATCATTTTAGTCATAAAATTGAATTTATTCTTACATTATACCTATAAAATATATTGGATGAACATAAAAAATATTGAATGAATATATTATATAAAACTTTTATTTTAAAAATTCATGAAAAGTTGTGTGTTTAATTTTATTTAGATAAAATTGTGTCTTTACATTGAAAAATTGATTTCTTCAAAAAAAGTAATTTCATTATTTTCAAACAAATATTACAGTAATGTATAACAAATTTATATCCAAATTAATTAGTTTAAATATTTATGTTAACCATATTTTAAAAATGTAGTTAATATTATTCGTAAAATGAACTAAAATGTCTATGTGATAACTATAATAATATTTTTATAATAATATTAATAGTATATTGTAGTTTAGTAAAATTCGGTTTTACATGTAAAGAAAAATATTGAAAGGAAAAAGTATTGTGTATAAAAAAACCAAACATGGTGTCTTGTGTACCAAAATATACCATTTTTGTTTCATGTAGTGCAATATCAACACGGTGTTCTATATAATGCATGTCAAACCTAGTAATTTTATATAGAAAATATATATTTAGTGTTGTGTGAAATAAAAAATATCAAGGAGATTAAATAAATTTCAACAAAATCACAAAAATATTGAGGTTTTACATTTAACCCCCATCAAAATGAAATTATACCTTGAAATTGATTTGGGATGTTAATGGATTAATGATAGAAAGTTCCTTTCATAGAAATAGTCATTATAAAAATGATTATTAATACATTCTTTAAAATGAATAATTGGAAAAATAACTATTACCACATGTAACTCGTAATTTGGATTCCATGTACGAGAACATAGGTGGGATGTGAAAACATGGATATGAAATAAAAATCTAACTATCAAATTATAATGGACAGTGATTTAGAACATTTTTAGGAGAAAGATAGCGATCACAAACAATAACCCAAAGAGGCCAGAAAAAGGTCATTGATATCATCAAGAATGAAAATAAAAGGAATTTTTTTTTCAAGACTGTTTCCCTAATGTTGACGAATTTTAATGAGAAGATGTATTTACTTGATTTTATTCCATTTTGTATGCACAATATCACCCTTTTGTTGTACCTTTCTCAATTTCCACATCAACTCTAGCTAAAATAAATTAAGGTGATTTTGTTATTCTTGATGCAATAACAAATCATAATATACATTAGTAGAATGACATGTCATTTCATCTGTCTTTTATTATCATCATATAATAAAAAAATTAAGATAGGTTATCCAATATTCATAAATACTCATATGATTAGTTAGTACTTTAATCTATAAAAAATCATCCAAATTTTCACAGAAACCATTCCATAAAAGGCTAACCTCGTAACCCTTCCAAAATATGAAAATACATAACATTATAATGATGGTCAATAAATTTATCAAAAACATATTAGAATTGACCTCCCATTTCATGTAGCTCTTGGTTTTCACATACCAAACATGTGAACACCTTCATCATGTTTTCTCCTGAAACATGGTAATAACCTGAATTATCATCAACCCTTATCGAAACCATAAATATTTCCATATTAAAAATATTGTTTGATATATTCCATAAAAAAAGTTATAAAATTCATCCATGATGAAATAGATCACTTTTCTAATTAGTCCTTTATCCGCTCCAATTACCTCGATGCTATCCAATTTAATTTATCCAAATTAATCACTTATTTAACAAACCTAAGGAATGTTTTCTCAACATCTTCCTCACATTAAGTGTTACGTTAGCCTAAATAAAATAACATGTTTCCATTAAATAAAGTTTAAACATATTTTTCACTATTCAAAATATCAATTTTAAGCAGTAATGATAAACTTATACTAAAATAATTATATATTTCATGATTTGTAAAACATAATCTTTTAATTAAAAAATATAAATATTCCATTCATCCCATTTCTTTTCAAACAATTCACTATGCATCAACATTTTATTCATCAATACCCATTTTCAAAAAAATAAAATATGAATCATGTCTTAGGGTTCCTCAACATCAATTTAATAATTCATATTTCATTTAATGTAAAAAATTATTTTAGAAAATCCCATACGTTTAACATGTCATTTGAGGACTCTTTATTGTTATCATTATAATCAATCCTTGTACCATCTTTTGGATTATATTTATTATAGTTCAACATAAGAAATCAATTTCCATAGTGTCAATTATTTCCACATATTAAACATTCAATGTTAACAAAGTCCCTTCTAGTTCCCACCGTTGAATAAAACTAGGAAGCACAATGTGAGAAACAATGATCTTGATGGAAAACCATATAATCATGAAAAATTTATTATATGATGATGAAATCTTGAAACATAATTTTTAATATATGTAATGATATATTTATCTTACGTTATTCATAGTCATCAAATATTTAAATCCATCATGTTTATTTTTATAGAGTTTGTGAATTTACAATGAATCTCTCCCGAGAGTGTCAAACCCATTGTACAGTAAGGACTATTGTCATGTACCAATTCCCGATTAATTCTATCTCAATACTGTTTTTCATGGTTACTACCCTTATGTAAATCTAGGTGAGAGCCACATCCACATTTAGTATTCAAAAAGGGATTTAATTTCATGGGAACCACTCTCTCAATCCATTACATAATTCACAAAAATTGTCTATACTACAAATCACCCATAGAATCACATCCTTAGATACAACCCTAGACATGTGGTTATAAATATACCTAAGTATTTTACAAATTTTTTATCATCATTGTTTCCTGTGGTTGACTAAATCATCAATTTTATAAAGAATATAGTGGTACTAGATTAACATATATGGAAATGACATCATTTTAGTTAAATATTCATCAGAATATAAAAATATATTCTTGTGGACCGTAGTAGTTCAATGTCTTGGGGTAGTTGGAAACAATACCTTCTAACCTGGAAAAAGATAATCAATATATCCATCAAATATCTTCCCCTTCAGTGCTCTTACTAAAAACCAATCTTGATAACCAAGGGAAAATATAAATAATAAAAGGGCGAGCTCAAATACTTAGTAATATAAACAATGAAGATATGTATGCATAACATCTTCATAGAGGGATTGGGATATGATCATAATAATTAAATATCATACCTTGCATATAAAAGATCCAAATCAAGAATCATTGTATAAATTTTGATAATTCCTAAGACATGAATCATAAGGTAATAAATAGCATAACCCAATATACAATAATATTAGAATAATACATAGAAGTGTGGAATACAAATAAGATTAGAAAATTTTATGTCAATGATAACAATAGAGACCTTAATAACATGCTAATATTTGGATAACAATAAATTTACCTGCTTCAGACTTAGGATACCCTCCGGTATAACCTCTTATTTTGGTTTTGTGGATTCCATCCATTCTACCATATTATTTGGGGCTTAGGATGCCCTATTATTTCAGGTTTTTGGATGTACTCATTTGTACCCTTTTATATCATAAATCATTTATCGCAACCCAATCCATTGGAGGTAGATATAGGTCCCACATGTCACATAATGAAATCATAAATTCAATGGACACATGATAATAAAAAAAATTATATCTTAACCCATGAAATGTAATGGGTATCATTACCATTTCATCACATCACATCCTTTGTAAACATGATACGTTTCGTAATCATTTTCATCATATAAAATACCATGAAATGTTCTAGGTTTCAAAATCATATACCCCATAAAAGAAAAACAGGTGTCATAAACATCATTATATCAAACTATAAAATATTCCTGAAATAATATGAATGATATTCCTGGATTACATCCCCAGTAAAGAATAAACTACAAAAAAGTATTAAATATTGTATGGAGAAAGATTTTTAAATATTACATGGGATATTTCATAAGTAAAATATCCTTTTTTTTGAAAATAATTTTCATAAAACCATTTCAACTTTTTTTATTATAAATAAAGATTTATAATTTTATTTAAAAAATTTCTTATAGAAAATATACATTCCACTTTGAAAAACTATTTTTAAAACATAAGTCATTTTGTAATAATTTTTAATTTAAATTTGATTTGAAAAATTATAATGGAATCTTGAAAATAATATAAAATATTTTTTATTTGAAAACACAATAAAAAATAAAAAATATAGAATGAAAACATTTTCCTTTAAAAATACATTTAATACTTAAATGGAAGGGTTGAAATCATTTTTAATACCCTTTTATAGAAAATGGAGTGGAAAACATATAAAGAATGATTGAAAACATAAAAAGAATGCTTGAAATCATTGAAATTATTTTCATTGAAATTAACCATTTGAAAACATTTTAAAGAAGAATTGAACTTTAAAATAAAAAAATTTCTAGAATAATAGGAAATAAAATTCTTTTTAAAAAACCATTATAAAATTTAAGAGGAAACTTCAAGGAAATTATTGAAATAATGTTGGGTAAATCCATGAGTGATGAACATTCCTTTCGCATCGTGAAAAGTTTAGAAAAATGACTTGATCAAAAAAAGACAAGGATATTACATCTATAAAAAAATTTATTAAAAAAGAAAAAATGGGTAAAATTTTCTTTTTTACATATTATTAATAAAATTGGAAAAAAAATTTAGAACACATGGATTTTTGAATAAAAAAAATTTCATTCTTAGAAAGAAATTATGATGGATTTTCTTAAAAAAAATTCTTAATTATCATATGTATCGAAGAGTGAAAATAGTTCCAATACACGTAGATGTAATGCATAAACCTGGGATAATTAAATTAATTTTATTTCATGAGATATGTATCATAATATTTCACCAATGGAAGGGTAATCCTAAACAATATCGCTAATGTATGAGAATGTAGTAATAAACCATTGCCACTTTGGTAACATTAAAACACCATAATATGGAAAAATATCATTAAATGAATATTAAAATTTGAATAAAATAATCTTCTTCAGGATATTATAGTTAAAAGGAGATGATTTTTACCCTCTAGAATAATATATGTGCATAATATGGCATGTGTCTCAAATTAGGAAAATTGAGACAAAATTACTTAATTGTTTCAGAAACTATTGAACCCGAAAATGCATGAAATAAAGTTAATAAAATGGATATGTAAATACATATAAATTTTATTATAATAATCCTAGATTTAATTTTTGGAAATTATATACACCGCACAAAACAAATGAGTTGTGAATAACATTTAAGTCTTCTAGAAATTAAAGTGAGATGAGAAAATACTTACCTTAAGTCATGACTTTTTTCGGCACATTGAAACATCATGTATAATAAATAAAAGTTTATTATAAGAATAAAATTAAACAAAATTGTGATATATAATACCATATATTATTTTTATAACTTTATAATACCTATTTATTAACAAATCCTTGTTAATGTTACGTTTCACTTAATATCTGATCTATTTCTTTGTATATGTTTTGGCTTGTTATTATTGATCCTATTACTTATATCATGATATAATTATTCAAAAAATTTAATATATGATATAAATATCACTCATATTCAGTATATATTTATTTATAATAATATATAAAATATAGAAATATGAAATGGAATACAGTGCTAATGGATACTGTAGGTTTTATGTACACATGAAAGAAGTTTTGGTTTTTTTTGTATTGAAAGAAATAAAGTAAATAAAATATATGAATATGTTTATAATATCATTATAGTATATTTATTATGGTATATATATCATATAAGTTCACTAAACCCATCCTTAATACATTCCATGTAAAATTTGAATGAATCACATCGCTTTGAGGAGGTTGTAGTCAACAAGTCCACAAACGAAGTTATCATATTTAAAAAAACTATTAAGCATGAAGGTATATGTTATATAATAAATATTGAAAAATAAATACATCATAAATAACATATATATCATATAAATATTTATTTCCCATCATAATTATCACTAATTATAGATGATAAGGAAAAAACAAACAACATCATTTTGTGAGACGATATTCCACCGTATAGATGAATGGTAAGTTCATTACTAATTAGATAGAAGTGCGAGTGAGTGTACAATTAAACCTTATAACAATATAATTTCAGAATATTTATGATACATAAATTATTTTATAAGCATGGAATAATAATAGTTTAGTAGCTGGATAAAGAATATGAAACAAAATATCTTATGAAGGATGTTACCTCTTCTTTGGGTAACTATCATTGGTTTTCACCAAATTTATTAATTGGTTGGATTTATTAAAAATTAGACTGTTTTAGGATTAATTTATAGATTTTATGAGGATATTTGGGTTGCTTTTTCTGATAAAAAGTTTCTTTATAGGTGTGTGGAAATAAAGAGGTGAGTGCCCTTTTATAGTGGTGGGGGAATGGATTTCTTGTAAATATAAAAATGTAAACACTATTGATACGTCTAACTTACATAATGTGTTTCCAATAATTCTTCGCTTTTTATAAAACCGATTTTTTTGGTCAAAATATAGATATTAAATGTCTTTTGTACATGTTTCTATGTCATTTGATTCTTTATGTTAAAGTTTAATCACTAAGTAAACTGGTTTTACCTTTATCACATTGAATAATTTTTATTACTATAATTAATATTTTTGTAAGAAAATAATTTTATATTATTAGAAATAATAAATTATGTAGATTAAAAATATTCAATCCATTTTTCAAAATTTATAATCATAAAATTGGAAGAAAATAACTTAAAATAAATCTCACAAACGGGATGATACGACATGTTTTTAAAGTGAAGATGTCCAAATGTTTGAAATATTTTTATACCGAATTTGAATGTAAAATTGGATAAAAAAACCGAAATCAGAATAAGTTTTTATTATTTTATAAAATTAAAATTTAAAACCAAATTGAAATATAATTTAACTATATAAATAAATTAGAAAAAAAAATTAGTTTTCAACTAAAATGTAGTGGTTTTTATTATTTATCAAAGAATAAAACATCTCTAAAAATTACCAAAATTTATACAATGTAAAATTTGATATCAAACTTTCTAAAATTAAATTTACCTTTTCAAGTAAAGTTTATTGAATTTATTAAAAATATAATTAAAATGGATTATCTATTAACTGGTGGTAAAATTACCTTTTAGGAAAATACATCTTTTAATAAAATGTTATTTATTCTAAACATATACCTATAAAATCTATTGGATGAATATTGAAAACATTGATTGAATATATAATATATAAATTTTATTGAAAAAAATTCATCAAAATTGGAATTTTAATTTATTGGTTTAAATTTTTTTGTCACATAGAAACATAGTTTCCTTATAAAAGTAATTTCATTATTTTCAAATGGTTCATAAATTCAATTATATCCTATTAAAATAAAATATTTATTTTATATAAATGTTTAATTTTTTTTATCAATTTAGTTAATATTAATCCTAACATCCATTAAAATTTGTATGTGATAACAATAATAATATTTTAAAAATAATACAAATTATATATGGTGGTTTGGTTAAACTCTATCTTGCGTGTCACAGAAGATATTAAAGAGACTCGTTATTGTGTGTAACACAAGAAAAACATAGTTTTTCATGTACCTACAGCTACTCTATGTGTTTCTTATAGCGCAAGATCGAAATGGTGTTGTGTATAATGAAATACAAATGCAATGATTTCATATAACAAAATCTATATTCATTATTTGGTGAAATGTAAAATATCAAAGAGATTAAATTAATTCAAAAAAATTTAAAATATATTAGGGTATTACATAGATAAATAATAATAATGCTACCATTATTTAATATCACCTATAAATCATAAATTACATCAAAAGATATCATCTTCATTGGAAAATGTTAATGAAATACCTCTTGGAAGAAATTATTTAACCAAATAAAATTTTCAATTTGAAAATAATTCCTTTTTAAGAAAAAAACTTATTAAACAATAAAAGACCTTTTTATTTGTCAATAACTTCTGATATGATATAATGTAATCTTTAAATCATTTATTGGTCATGGAATTGAGAAATATCATCCATTCCATACAGGTTTAAATAAATATTTATTATACATTTTCAAAAAAAGTAAAATGTTCCTTGTTTGTGAAAAGATGTGAAGATTCCATTTAATTTTTTTAAAAGAAAAAAATGGTAAAAACTTCTTTAAAAAATCACTTTAGATTAGTAATAACTATATTTAATATCTTTATTAATGGATATGGAATAAATGAGGTTATGAACAAAGACAAAAATAATGTTGATTTTTCTTAAAAAATATTTTGAACTATTGAGGTCATAAATAGCATAAAATGATGCTAAAAATGTATTATAATTTAATAACCATGGCGAATAAATTTAATTACACTCTTGATATATGGATCATAAAATTTCTTCATCGAAAGTATAAACATAAATATTCTAGTTAAATGATGGGACTGTGTCATAAAACCCTTACCACTTTGGTAGAAATGAATCATATTATCTATGAAAGAATAAAATTAAATGAAACAAAAAATATCATGATACTTAATAAATTATAGGTAATTAATTTGAGATTAGTTTTATATACACCTTATAATAGAATATATGTGCAAATCGTAATGAATGTCCAAAAGAAGACAAATTGAGATAATAATATGTTAACATAAGCATTGACCTCCTTCATAAACATTAATCATCATGTGCAATAAATATAACAATATTATAAATATATTAAATATCCATATGTCTATATATATCACACCATATTTTATTTACTTATGACATTTTATTACCCATTTATTTATAATTCCCTGTTAAAATAACGTTTCGAGCAATAATTTCCTTGTTGGACATGTATGTTTTGATTTTTTGTTTTTTTGTCCTCTTAATTTGATAATGAATCCATTATCCCCAGAGATTTAACCACGATATAAATATCATATATATTTATTATATATGTATTTATTTTAATCCATCAATTATGGTGATAGAATATAAAATATACCATTATTGTAGATGGTATACAATATATATGCATGAATTATTTTTCCATTTTCTCAATAGATTAAATGAAAGAAAGGTAAATAATATGATACCTTTACATAATAATTTTAATGAAATTTATATGTAATATATAATAATTAAATATACCCTAATTATAATCATTATGTTTCTCATTCAAAAATGAATCACATCAATTTGGGATGCAGTAGTCTACCATACACACGAATGACACTATCATATCCCCCATTGATTGGAATGTAAGATGTTATATGTGATAGAATAATTGAATAAGTATAATTATGTTAAAAATATCATATATAATAATTTCATATATATTTATTACCATCCATATAAATAAAAAATTAAAACACATCATATCGGTTCTCGAGGTGGTAGTATGTTATACACACGAGTGGCGCTATTGTTTTTCAAAGGGTTTTGAAGAAATAAGTTATATGTGGTATTATAATCCCATAGAAATAGTTTTATCATAAATATTTTATATAAAAATTAAATACATAATTATATAATGTTGTGAGATGTGGTCATACAAAACAAATATCATCGGTCTATGAGGCAGTAATCCGCCGTACACACGATCAACGATTTTGTTTCTCATTAGATTGAATTAGAGGTGGGTATAAGTCACAAAATTAACATAATAACATATATGTATATGGTTTATACTTATGTTATTATATCATCATAGTTAAAAAAAATTGATGGAGTTAGAAAAAAAAAAGAAAAACAAAAACCCATAGTTGAAAACAACACCTCTTTTTCACACAATCTCTTTAAGTTTAACCTAAATCCTTACTAGATTGGATTTAGAATACCAATAATTTATCTAGAATTCTAGGTTGGATTTAAAGAATATATATTTCTAGGTATTTTACAAACCAAATGGTTTTAGATGTGCGAGGATTAGAGGAGATGAGTGGCCTTTTATAAGTGTAGAAGATGACACACATGGATTTTTTGGAGAGAATAGCATGTAGCCACATTTTTCACATGAATAAAGTCCCAAATTAGTTTAGTATCGAGCCATATAGTTTATAAGGTATAAATAATTTCATTATATTAGGTTGGGAAATTTTTAAATGACATTTTACCCATTATAATCTTGTGTTTAACCCTAGGTAAACTTATATTAAACTTAATCATGGTAATTGTTTTTTAGTATATTTAATATCCATTATTATGAAAAATTATGTTTTAATTATTATATAATATTAATAATAATAAAAGAATTATTGAATAAATTTTCCAAAATTCAAATAATATAATTCGAAATATTAATTTAAAAATTAGACCAAAAAACGCGACGAGAATGTAGTTTTCTGAAGAGAAAATGTTGAAAAGATTAAAAATAATTATATCATAATTAAATATATAATTTATTTAAATGATTTAAATTATATATATATATATATATAAATTTATTTTACTTTTACAACTATATTATTATAAATTTTATCTTAATAATATTTGTTTTGAAAATGTTTTTTTATAAAAAACGTTATTTTTTCCCATTCAGTTAAAAATTTATTTTTTCAAAAAATTATCCAAAATTAACGGTAAGTTAATTTTTTTTTCATGATTGTTGAAAATTGTAATTTGGTTTTTTCAAATTATTTTTATCCAATTTTAAAACCTAATTTTAAAATTATTTCACATAATGAGTACCTCAAGACTCATTTTTTCGAATACAATATTCACTGGTAATATTGGATTATTTTTAATTTCATTCCAAGAAAAAAGATAATATTAAAGTAAATTTTTTATTTAATATATAATATATATTTCAATAAAATAATTCAAAAAAAATTATTTCTTTAATATATTGTGATTAAACGTGTTTTTGTGCATGAAAATAGTTTTTAGAAAAATATTTTCCATATTTCCAAATTGTTTTTATTTTCATTTATAATTCTTTAGAAACTGAAATATTCAATTTATGTACAGTTTTAATCCATATATTTTAATAATTTAGTCAATACCATTCACACACTCTATTTAAACATATATGAGATAAACATTATATTATATAAAAATATTTTTATTTTATGTTGTGTTTCCTGGCATTCGAAAACTTCAGAGTAAACTTTAGTAAGAAATTTTTACTTTAATATTGTAATCAATTATTTTATTTAAAAAATTTAATATATCATCTAGATTTATTAAAATTTAATTAAAATCCAAACCGCATAACAATTATTGATATTACAATGTTTTGTAAGTCTTTCCAAACCTCCATTCAATGTACCAACATTAAACCAACTCTGTCTAATTTTTATTCGTAAGAAATAATATGTACAATAGAATTTATATGATACAACTTCACTAATCTTAATCTTATAGACTCAAAAATATAATATATGATTAAATCTACTTCATCCAGATTCATTTAGTTTTGAAAAAACTATCTGTTAGGCTCAATATATCTCGGTTCGATGACTTCAGAATTATCTATCTGATAACGTCATGTTTCTCCATATTCAATACACGATTCTATTTTTCTTCTTGATTATATTTATTCAAATGATCTTTGAAATAGTCTATTTGTTAAAACATTAATTGGAATCATCTCTATATATTTGGTATACTTCAGACTTCCCTTCATCTGGTAAGACATTGTGTTCACTCTATTATGCACAACTGAACTTCATCTTGAACATTACATACCTTTTCAATATCTATAATATATTTAATTATTCTATCCATTATATTTATAAAAATTAAAACTTTAGAGATAAAAAATTATATGAACTATTTTATAATTTCTTATTTCAAACTCTCTACATCATTATGACTTGATGTTTTTACAACTGCACCTCTCTATGATAACATCAGTCTGGTCCATTAGATAATATAAATATGAGAAATTATTGTGCATATGACAATAAAATTTTTGAAAACTCATCATGAATCATTAATATCTTCATGATGTTTGGTACCATGAAGATAAAAATAGTATCATTTGATGTAATAATGTTTCTATAAACTGGGAATATTTTTTCTCTCAATCATCTCCATGTTTCTCCATGTAAATTCTCTTAAAAATCATTTTTATAAAAAATGAAGCCAAACTATCTCGGGCAAAACAATCTCCATTTTTTATTTTTTTTAAATACTCACACACTTCTTCAAACATCATCGATGTTATTATGTGTTCTGAATTCCTTCCCCCTAGGTTTTTCTACCCCATAATGGAAAAATGAAAGTGAAACATAAAGATTATATAAAAACATCATCCTTCTTTTTATAATCCTATTAACTTTACTTGAGAGAATAATAAAACCACATGAATCTCTAAATAGAGATAATTTATTTAGACAACTATAATTATAGGTTTTAGAAATATATATATAAAAAAGTGTGTCTAGTTAAGGTGGTTAAAGATTTCCGTAACACATATATAATGTAATACATTCATCGAAACCATTCCATCATTTTATATCAGTGGAAATATATGTATGTTTTTTAAAATAAAACAACACCAATATGAATGAAGACATGAGAAAATTCAATCGTAAAAACATAACTCCCCTACAACTTAGTTTTTATAACACCCATCATCCCTCCTTGAAGATCAGTTTAACAAACCGAAGGAATCTATGACAATAATTCCTCATATTTGTTTCCCCTGCTATAGGGTATCATAACATCCTTCATCATGGTGATTGTAATGTTCCATTATTGAAATATATTCATTCCATAATAAATCCTGCAATACTTATCTCACTCTTTTAATTTTTCACCAACAATACCCAATAATTGTTTTTCAAGTAAATAACAATAAAGGGAATAAGGGGGAACCCAATGTTCCATAGAAGTGGCATTCATATGGAGATGATTGTCTAAGTATTTAATTTTTTATTATTATTTCTACTACCATTATATCTAATTTATTTATTATGATCTTCCTTCAAATATTTGTTATTGATTTTCTTCTCATCTGATGAGTCTTTAGATGAATCAGTTATATTCTCCTTAACCTTAAAATTGAATTCATCAACTTTAGTTTTCATTTTTTTCACAATTTCATCTTGAGATGGAAAGATAGTCCTAAATTTTTTAGTACCATATTCATCTATCTCACATGTCTAATATTTATTCTGAATCATAAATCTGCAATATCTTGATGGATCTTCATTAATTGGTTTTATCATTTTATAAATCATATATCTTTCCAACTTCTTTAGAAGTATTTTCTGCTTCATCCATCTTTTTATCCATGGTTATTTGATCAAAAAAATTAATAATCATTATTAATTTACTTAATTATAATTCTTGATATTTTCACATTCATTTCATGAAGATTTTACATTCTTTAGCCATTGAAGATTCTTATCTTTATCATCTTCCTTTATGGAATGGTTTTTTATTTTCTTATTATCATAGACCGACTTGTTTCAAAACTCCATCTTGGTATACATATTGTAAAATAACATGTTGGATTTTTTCAAAAAAACTCCACAACACCAACAATTACCTATGAATCTTGACCTTTCTGACTAATAATAATTCTAATGTGTTGTTCATTAATTTTTTCTCATTACAAACTATAGGATGCTTTGTTTTGGTGTAAATATTCTTGATGTATTACACTTTTATTTATAGATGGTTATTTCTCACTAACCATATCAGACCAAGATGATTAAATCTTATCTTTTGAAACATAATTTTGAGTAAAATAAGATATACATAGATATAGTTTATAGATAGAATAAAACTTCCATTATGAAATATTCTTCTTCAAATTTTGAGAAGATCCACGTTTTACCTCAATTGAGCTAGTGAGTTTTTCTATGATATTATCTCAATGAATTTGAGATATAAGAAACATCGACCATGTCTTAGATAAATCTTTCTATTTCCTATCCATTAATTTCTCATGATATTTTACAATTATCTCAAATTCAACTCATTTCAATATGTTTTTATTAATTTATACAAAAAATTTTGTTTTACCCCATTTAATATTCAATTCGTGGTCTAGACATTCTTAATGATCATTAAATATATATTTAGGCACAAACACTCTCACATTATATGATCTAATCCCATTAAAGAGTTCAAAGTCCACTTTTACACACTAATTATTATTATATGTTCTCTCTTTAGTGTCATTATTGAAATGTTATTTTATCTTTGATGAGATGATTAAATTTATCAAGAGTTGTTTCATAATTTTATTTTAGAATCCACTCATGTTTTTTCTCTTTTATCCACCACCATCAATTTTTGGGGGATTACATATAATTTTAATATGATATAATAAGTTGAATTTAGTATAATATTTATCACTGAATGATGAATCATCATATTATATTCTACTAAAAAAATTCATCTTTCTGACAAAAACCAATTTTATATTCTTCATCAGCTTCTATTCCTAATAATTATTATATTACTCTTATGATTCATATTAATTGATCTTCTTAATGTGATATATTAATAGAAAATGACCATTATTATTAAAATTCTAAAACTTAATATGTTTTTCCTTTTCCATTCCAATTTTACTTTTTTTCTCTAAGAATGTAGATAAATTATTTTTTAAGACATATCCATTCCATTTAGCATCTAAATCATCTGATACTTCTTCTATATATTAATATATGAGCATCCTTATTAACAAAGCTTCAAAATATATTCCTTTAATAATTTTATTCTTAAATACTATTTATTTTAACAATCCATTTTTAATGAAAATATTATGATTTGAATCTAGTGATATATCATCTTGATCATATAGAGATGACACATGAACAAAAACACTACCACGAATTTTTATTATTAGTTCATTAAAAATAGTGTAGTCGCAAAATTTCTCACTAAAACCAGTTATA
Source organism: Viscum album (assembly GCA_963277665.1). Classification (NCBI taxonomy): domain Eukaryota; kingdom Viridiplantae; phylum Streptophyta; class Magnoliopsida; order Santalales; family Viscaceae; genus Viscum; species Viscum album. Next base: position 1,369,485,444 of record OY728143.1, read on the forward strand.
TTACTAATAATTTCATTTATCATTATAAAATAATCAACAATATCTTCATCATCAGTCATCCTTCTATCTTCAAATCTAATCCTCCATATTTATAGCTTAAACACCATAATTTACACATTTACATTATTGTAAATTCTCAACTTACACAACATATAATTAATTATTGGAAACCACATAATATTTTTACAAAAAAATATCATAAAGATACATAGAAAATGGAATTTTGAGATTTACTATCACCTTATTCATTTATTTTGTAATGTTCTGACAAGAAAATCACTGAACCGATCACCCGATCTGATTAACTACATGACCTGAAGTGTGCCTCATCATATTCCAGAGGTTATATACTAATAGTGGAGGTCTAAGAGGGTTCTATTGGGAGACTATACCCTAATATCAGAGTTCAAAATAATTGTGTATGTAAACATGCATCATACATTTCAGAATATGTGGAATGATTAACTAAACATATCATTCTATATAAAAAATGAAATGTTGTAAAGGACCAAAAACAATATAATTCATATAGATAATTACCCATTGGCCCAGTAATATAAAATCAAAAAATAATTTAAAATCCATGAACAAGTGATCAATTGTATATTTGAGTTAAGTATCATTTAGTCTACTCACTAGCATAGAAAACATTTTCAACGTTATTTTTTTTATTTTTTACGTCAGTTTTTAGCTGATGTTATTAAGGGATACATTATAAATATAGTTTTTTTACATCAGTTATAAAAAAAGACTTTATAATTCTATAGTGGAATCAATTTTTGATGTCAGTTATTTAATAAACGACATGGGTGACTGTTTATTACAGTGGTTACTTAATAACCGATGTAAAAAAATTCTTCTATATGTAGCCGTTTGAAGTAAGTTATTAACTAACCAATGTAATAATCAATCTACCACATTGGTTATTAAATAACCGACACCAAAATCCATAACTCTTAAGAATTTTTAATGTCAATTCAATAATAACTGACATGAAAAATGATTTGGGATGATGTTTTTAACGTTGGTTATTAAATAAACTATGTGAAAACAATTATAAAACATCAGTTGTTTTATAAACGATGTAGAAAACATTTTGGGATGATGTTTTTATGTTGGTTATTAAATAATCAACATAAAAAACAAGATACCACATATGTTTTTATATAACTGACATGGAAAACAATTACCCAAGCATATTTTTTACATCAGTTATAAAATAACTGACATAAAAACAATTTTTTTTTAAATCTCATTAATCCATTCCTCTAACTTGCATAAGGAGACCATAAAAATGCAGAACAAGACCAAAATAAGACTAGAAACCAGACCAAAACCAAAAAAGAAAAAAAACTAGAACAACACAAGAAGAACCAATAGAAAAATTAATCTTCCACATTTAAAACATTCAATATCATAAAAAAAATCCTAATTTCAACAATACAACTACCAAACACAAATTTTCAATAAAAACATTCTAAAGTACATATTACACAACAAAAAAACTAAAATCCAATTAAAATTGAAAAATAATTTGACCATTACACTTGTAAGTGTTTGAACTCTTGATCACTACAAGGTTTTAGTTCATAAAATATCTATAGATTAAAAGTAAATTACTAAACATGTATAATGAATAAATAAAATGAAATATTATGGAAACGTTTGTAAGGAAATATAGCATCGTCAAACTTGAAAATTGTTCTAGTTAAAATTATTTCATACATAAGTCAGAACATATAATATCCATATTCTATGACTCCTTATTTTTTATGAAATTTATATTCAAAATAGTTTTTCAATTCAAAATATCATTTTTATTTAATATTTCCAAAATGTATAAATTATAAATGGATATTTACCGCTAAGTTTACATTTTTTATCTTGGCACTCTTTCTCTTTGTAGGTTTTATAAATTAGGACCATACCCTATTAGAAAATATTATTAATGAGATAAATTTAAAATTCATTATAATATAAAAATCGTTTAATAAATGGAACCCTACATTTTCAACATATTCATAATGTTTTCTCACACATCGTAATGGAGATAACATATCCAATAAAGTGGTTTATCCCATCAAAAAACACCTAACATCTAATGGTATCTTATATAAAGGAAAAGATAAGGTTAGTGGGTTTTATGTTAAAAGATAAAGAACACATTTTGTGATATATGTTTCATATCTCTAAAAAAAGGAATCACCCAAAACTGCATGATTTTATTCCATTCAAATCTTTTAGTAATTTAAATTGTTCATTGTTCCTTATCCAATGCATGAACTTCATGGGAAATCAATTGTGGGTCCATAAATCCATATACATCTTTCTTCTAAATCTTCTCAAATAGTTTATAAATATATCTAACACAAAAAAGACATAAGTATACATTTTTAATAAATTTAACACATTGAATGAATTGTGTTAAGAATTACATGGAAAATATTTTCACTACATTGATTCCCAAATTATCTCTAGTAACACACTCCATGACATCATTTTTTCATAATCCCCACATATATTTCATGTAAAAAAACATTACATTCCATTGGAAACAAATAATGAGTCTCTAAAAATTTCAATATCTTGAGAATTTGTCAAGACTCCTAGAATCCATATATGATGTCATAACCATTTTCCTTTGTTGTTTCTTATATATTATTTCTCTAAATTTACTGTATTCCTATAAATAGTGTGATAAATGTATTAACTTTAAAATATTAAAACAAATTTAGTAAGAAAATAAAATAAAATATATAACATTCACATACCTCTATGGTAATGGGTCACATATGTCTGGATGGCCAGATAAAAAAGTGGCAGATACATTCTCCAACAATTGTCACCTCATCTGTAGGTAATGGTACTAGAGCTGATATATTTATAATATCTCATATAGTTATCCAATTCTACTGTACCTCTAACTATTGATGACGAATTATATCTCATATATAATATATCATCCCATGTGTGACTATATGATGATGATTATCATCAACATACAACTCATAATAACTATGAAGATGTGGACGAGGGGGTGTAGGACTAGGATAAAAAATGGGGTCCACAGGATGATTTAGAGGATAAATAATGGGTTCTAGAGGTGGGGGAGTGGGAGCTGCTGGCAGAGGTGAATGCTAAATAATGGGGTTTACAGGTGGAGGTGGAGGAGTGGGAGATTTAGTCTGAAATTGCCTTTGGAAGTCTGCAAACATAAACTATACCAACTCTCTGATATTTTCCTCCATTTTTTCCTAAATATTATGAACATAAACACTCAAAATATTCTATTTTTTATAAATACCCTCAATGGAATAATATAAAGAATTTGGAAAAAAATTTCTTACTGATACACCCGTCGGGTACCCTCGTACATGACCCGGGTGTTCGGGCTTTCCCAATGCTACATATAAAAATATATTTCCTCACATAAACAATAAATACCACCTGTGTACACTTCTCCTCAATATAATTCTATATGATTTAATGGAAGAATTCTATAATGTTTAAAGGTATATTGAAAAGATAATTAATTTAAATAAATAAAATAAATATTTTACAATCTTCTAAGCTAAGATCCTTGATTCTTCTATAAGATATTTCCCCCCTTTTCCTATCTTAGCCCTTTTCTATTTTTCATATCTATATGGAGGGGATGTAGGGGAATCCTCTCAAGAGCATGAAGACTTAGATATATATTTTTTTAATTTGTCCATGACTATTTTCTATTTCAATAATGTATACCCTTTCAAGATAAACTACGAGGGTATATATTATGAGATTGGATATCTTCATGATATATCCTTGTTTGGTGTAAATTAAGAATAATAAATCATCAACAAATCATTAATAAGATAACTATTATAAGAAAAATTATAAATTATTACATTTCACTTACCAAAAATCGTTCATTTTTTATACTTTCAGAAAACTATTTTCATGAGTCTTCATCTATAAAAGGATATATATGACATTGATTGTCATGTTGCCTATGACCAAAAATGAAATCATAGGTGAGGGTTGATTTGAAATCCCTACATCTAATAACAGCCATCGATAATAATTTCTCTTGACTCCTCCAGTGTTAATAATATCAAATTTCATCTAATAAATAATAGTGAAACCATACCATACTATAAAATTTTAAATATTAGTCAAACAATAGAAAATGATCTTACCAAAAGTGTCTACCACATCTGAGATAGTATCTGTCACGAACAGAATCTGGTCTCCATCAAACCGGCACCAGACCCGGCCCGTGCCAAGGCCTGAAGGGCGTTCCCAATCCCCAAGGGCTGGCACCTAATCCTGGGTATCATATAATGATAATTGGGAACGATTTACCCGATTTTATAAACATTAAACAAAAAACAAACTCAATAAAACAAATCTTTATTTTTCAACTAAAACTGTCTTTTACAAAATTTCAGAACTGAATTACATAAGTTAAAACTATGTTTAAAGACCATTACAAAGGCACAAAAAAAAAATAAGGACAGCCCAAGAACCCTTAGGGAAAGGGGCACCGCCCTCAAGCCATCTCTACAAGACTTCTCCACCAAGGACCTGTCAGAAACCCGAACCACTAGAACTAAAAACGGTACCCAACCTGCGACAAAAAATATAACCTAGTCTACTTACACCCAAGGGTGTAAGTAGGGTGTGATACAAATCCCAATGGGGCACCACCACTAATAGATTCCATGTGATAAACATTTAATGACGAAAATCATGCCAGTTTTCAAAAATAAGAGATGCTAGTTAAAATTTCTAAAAGATGAAACATTAAAAAAAATAGTTTTCAGGTGGGATAATTTAATGAAAAAAACATTTAAAATTAATACCATAGCTACTGAATTTTCCATCCTCTCATACAATATGCCAACAGTAAGTACAAAATATCCAGTGAGCACAAGCAATGAGAAATAACCCCTAGGCACTAGCTAGTTGTGGGTACCAGGTGCCTCGTATCGCGGTGAGAGTAACCATCACAAATATCTGTTATCGTGCACAAGCCACTAGTAGGGAACATAACCATAACCTAGTGGTCCCCAATCATCATCATAATAGTTTATTTAGAGTTGTAAGTGTTAATCTCTCTAAGTGAAACTGAGGCCAAACCCCACAGATTCACTAGTATACTAGTACACATCCACCCACCTAGATACCTGGGTTTTCCCTTTGTGCTCAAACAAGTTCAACAAGTCAATTAATATACTTTTCACATGAAAATATCATTTCCATATCATAAATTCACCAAACAGCCCACATGTATACAACATTAGTAACAAAATTCCACTTTTTATTCAGATTGATTTTGAAATCCGACTCACACCAAAATAGCCCACAACACTTTTCACATTTCTTTAACACTTCCACAAATCCATTAAAAAATATTATAAAACCATTAAAATATATTAGAACTCTCATAAAATCCCACTCACTTGTTATATAATACCTTATTTACCTTCAAAATCATTTTATCATCAAACTTACACAAAACAACCCATAAACAATTTTCGTTCCAACATCACAATTTATTAAAACAATTCAGAAATTTACAAAACATTATAAATTTTTTTGATATCTTAAAACCTCTCTTAACCTTTCAAAACCCCTTAATAGGTTAACAGACATACCAAACAGTACAAATGCACCCTTTCCCCAATTTGTTTGAACTACTAAAATATTTTCATTTTTTATAAAAAGAGCCCAAGTTGTGTCAATATATCTTGCACACAAACCCCATTTTAAAACCACCATTTAAGACCAAAAACCAAAAAAAAATCCTATCCAAAACATAATTGGAATCCCTAGAGACATTTATAAAACAACTTTCATGTTTTATAAAATCACCTTGAATAATAATACAAAATATTCAAATGAAAACCCACATTTTCATAAAATGATCTCAAGAAGTGTAACAATGTTTTACACATACAACCTATTCAAAACCCTATTTTTAGGTCCAAATGACACTAATATATTACCAAACCAGAATTGGAAGGCCAAAAAATATTTAGTAAACCAATTCCATAGGTTATAAAATACACCCAAATAATACCCCACGAGTAACACATTAAAACACCCAATTTCAAGTTAAAATGAAAACATAAAATTTAACACTTAACCAAATAAATCATAAATAGTTTTTGTACCACACCCAACATATGAGGAATATAAAAAATGACTAAATACATAAAGCTAACTCATCAATAATTGATTACACATGGAACCACCAACCGAAAGTGTTGAATCCCTCAAAACTTGGTGCGAAACATCAACCGAACCACCACCACATCACAAGGATGATAAATCCATCCCTATACCACAATATTTAACCAAAAAGACACCAAATAAAACCATATGTTCAAACCCTAATTTCTGGACATTTTAGAACATAATGAAAGCGGGAGGAAACCCTAAGGAGAATGAAGAAATTGAAGAGAGAAACACTTACTCAAAAAAATCTTGAATAAAACGTCCCAAAATCCTCCAAAATCTGAATATGAAAACATCCAACCATTCAAGGGAAGTTCAAACAAGGATTATGAGATCATATAGGAACTAGAATGGGGTAATAAGAGTAATAATTGAGAGAGTTATGATAGAAATAACTTACCTCCTCAAATCTTCCCGATTTTAGAAACCCTGAGCATTTAAGCACTCAATCGCGATGAAAAAGAACTCCAAAGAGGGGGAAAAGGCAATGGGAGCGTGACTGGGCTTTTTAGGGTCGATAGGGAGGTGGAATCACCAAAACATTATTTATAATGAATATGATATTAAAAAATTAAAGACAAAATTTAAAACTGGAAAATGGGATTTTGGGTTGGCCCAATTTTAAAAGAAAAACCCAAATCCCCCATTATTATGGATTTATAAAGGCTCCAAATTTAAATGTGTTGTTAATATATCTGGGGAGGATATTTATGAGTTTTAATTAGTGAAAAATATTAAAAAATTAAAAAGTTAAAAAAGAAACTAAATTTATTTGTAGATCTGGAATTGGGCTCATGACTTGGCCCAATTCATGAAAACTCACATATTCTCCATAAAACCTTTGGAAACCCCCAAAACAAAGAATTAATGGAAAATAAATTAAAAATAACTATAAAATAAGTTATTTATGTGACAATTCTCTCCACCTTGAACGTTTTCTACCCCAGAAAGTTACAGCAAGGTCAAAACAACAACCAAACCCCACTGAGAAACCAATAGGTACTCTGTTGTCATGTTTCACCCCAAAAGGCCAAAACACCTCCAGTGACCAATTAAGGAAGGATTACTCTCACAACCAAAACTTACACCACTTTCCTGAAACTATCAATCACATTCATACTTTATCCCAAAAGAAATTCCTCAAACACTATCCAGACAAGACTCAAGCAATTCAACCAAACGAACAACAACTTTGAACAAGGTTACACTTACCTTACTTTAACTAAACCATTGTGCACTCTCCAGTCCCAACATTTACTCAAGGAAGATGTTGGTATCTAGATAGATCCAAATGAGACTATCTACACCATGCCAGGACCATGGATAAATCTATGTTACTGGTATGGAAGGACACAAATACGCTCCCCACCATAAGAGACAACCGATAATTGTTTTCCCGAGACAGAATCCAGACAATAAAAGGGGATGACCTTAACGGACTCCCTGGTACATAGGGTAAACTTCCATTCTATATTTCCAAAGTAACATACATGAGAATCATAGTGGTTATCCCAACCATAAGAACCAACCATCTTAACTGACCAGCATGGGCCAACATAGAAAAACCAAAAAATTTCACGATTTGGGAAGGTCACATGGTTAGTTCGCACAGTTTGTGAAACCGTGAACTAACTGTGATGATCAATCTTCCTCCATGGCTTCCAGGCACACTTTCTCTCTTAATCGTTCACAAACCTTGTGCTCAGCCTGTCTAGCCAAATTTCCAACCATTCTCCAAAGACTTAATGGAAACCAAAGGGGGAGGGAATGACATTGGGTGATGTTAGGGGTACAAGGCCCTCCACCTATTTCCACCAAACATGATCAATAGAAGAAAGCTAATGATACCCGAGGTTTAAAATCTTCCTATCTTTCATATTTAGGATAGGACTTTGTACAAGGGTTTAAATGAACCTGTGATTTCCCCTGACTATGGGCCAGCTTCTCTCCGAGATCTATGGTTGGAGCTCAAATGATTGAAGCATCTTCAGCCTCGTAGTTAGTCTTTGGAAACCCACTGAATGAGAATTCTTCTTTCGGTGCCACCAACAACTACACCGAAATCCCAGATAAGTTTTCCAGACATAACAAGTTCCAAACTCACTTTACCCTATCCTGATATTTCACTGAAACAAGGTCTAAAAAGATGCACACACATCACACCTTGTTTATTCAGGTGAGAAACAATAGAAGTAAAGAACACCCACACTCACCTTCCTCTAAAATGGAAGATTTTAAAGTTTTTTTCCAAGGGATACATTATCCCAACATAACAGGGACTCTCGTAGGATTTCACGACTTTCACCTATATGGTCAATCGATCACATGACATCATAAGGCATCACCGAACAGGGCCATTGCGACTGGTATAAACAATGCATGGAGAGGGACCTTATACAACTTCCCCAAACAACACAAAATTCTATAAAGTGGCTACAATATCCTATAGTAACCATATTCTCCACACCGGTGGTTTAACATGAACTCATGCTTCATAGAAACTTTGAAGAACCCAAAGTCCCTCTTAGACACCATCGAGACACTCATCCACACTTACAACCCCAGACTACATCCACCTTTGACAAATCAGGAAACTGAAGAAAATAAGGTCTCTTTCAACCTTCCACGAGCACTCTCCCATTACAAGAGGATATAAAAATCAAAGAAATGAATGGTTGTAGACTCAATCTACAGATCTCGAGAGAAAAAAATTCCTTATATTGATCAACAGGAGGGTCTTCAAATAGAGAAACAATCCTGGTTGCACTTTAGTTGTGCACTAACCTTTAATGGGGGTGTACCTTATCCAACGATTGAACCCAAGAACCCAACCAAGATGGTCCATTGGTGAAGATATACCACAAACCATATCCAAACACATGAAGGGAACCATCATAAAGGCGTCCCTAATTTTTTTTCAAAAGAGACCACTAACCATCCCTATAACACAACTTACTGACCAAACCCAAACCCAAAACACAGTTCAAACAGGAGGGGTTCTTGGACTCAAAACATCCCACAACATCAACATTTTCCAAAAACACATAATATAAACCATACCAAACAATTCATCATGTCATCATGTTTCTCTTTAAAAACATTTCTTTTAAAACAAATGGTTCAGCGGTTAGCGCATCCACCAATGGTACCCCATGGGCCTTACACATGCATGTTTCTGTGCCACACCGGGAACCCTCCTCATATCCATCCTGACACTCATCCAGTCATGTCATCAACCATCCATCTTCCCATATAACCCCATTCATGTGGTTTCTCAAGAAAATACCAAAGGTTAAAAAAATAATTCTTTCCACTTTTCAAAACCAAAACGGTCAACCAACACATCATTTTTCACAAAACTGCTAACCATGAGATCAAAATCCCAACTCACATATTAAAAACCATTTCCGGAAGACAAAACCATTTGGAAAATAACTAACTTTCAATATATTCACATCAATTTCAAAACATCTCATCCCATTAAAACACACTTTGATTGTTTAGAAAACTTTATTGGAAACACTTTTCAAAACCAACTTCAATATAGTTCCTGCTTTCAAAAGAGGTGTAAGAACACCATTTTCCATTTCAAAAAAATTCGGAGAATTCAGTTCTTCCATTTCATAAACCAAACCATTCCCTATTTATTTAAAAATCATTTCACAAAAACATTATGCTTCTTAAAACCATGTCACCTTAAAACCAAAGTGCCAAGATTTCAAAACTAAAGCACAAAACAATGCGATAGGAAGAAATTTTCAGTGGTTGACTTGGAAATATGGTTTGCGGAAATATTCCAATCACTTCACCATCACAGAGAGTGTTCTAGGGAATATCCCCGGCTCCACATGGCTTGCCAGGACCTGCGAGCTCACTGAGATCGTTAACGCAACTCTCTTTTCATTTCCCCTAATCATCATTAAACCAAGAAAACAAAAGGAATTAGATAAATCCTGACTTCCCCTGGCGACTAGAATCAAGTCATGAGGTGTGGTGATCAAGCACACTACCCATTACTGAACTACAAATTCCCAACAATCCTAACTCTAGACTATCCCGACTATTCCCTAAATAAAGTGACCCAAAGAGTTAACCAGAACATCCTCTAATACCATTTTGTCACGAACCGGATCTGGTCACCATCAAACTTGCACCAAACCCAGCCCGTGCCAAGGCCCGAAGGGCGTTACCGATCCCCATGGGTTGGAACAAGTTTCCGGTTTTCATATAATGATAATTGGGAACGATTTACCCGATTTTATAAACATTAAACAACAAACAAACTCAATAAAACAAATCTGGATTTTTCAACTAAAACTGTCTGTTACAAAATCTCAGAACTAAATTACATAAGTTAAAACTATGTTTAAAGACCATTACAAAGGTACAAAACCAAATAAGGACATCCCAATAACCCTAATGGAAAGGGACACTGCCCTCAAACCATCTCCACAAGACTTCACCACCAAGGACCTTCCAGAAACCCGAACCACTAGAACTAAAAACTGTACCCAACCTATGAAAACAAAAATATCCAAGTCTACTTACACCCAAGGGTGTAAGTAGGGTGTGATCCAAAGCCCAATACGGCACCACCACTAATATATTCCATGTGATAAACATTTAATGATGAAAAGCATGCCAGTTTTCAAAAACATGAGATGCTAGTTAAAATTTCTTAAAGATGCAGCATTAAATAAAAATAATTTTTAGGTGGGTAATTTAATGAATAAAAAAATTTAAAATTAATACTATAGCTTCTGAATTTTCCAGCCTCTCATACCGTATGCCGATGGTAAGAAAAAAAATCCAGTGAGCACGAGAAATGGGAAATAACCCCTAGGCACTAGCTAGTTGTGGGTCCCAGGTACCTCATATCTCGGTGAGAGTAACCATCAAAAATATCCATTCTCATGCACGAACCACTAGTAGGGAACATACCCATAACTTAGTGGTCCCCAATAATAATCATCATAGTTTAGTTAGAGTTTTAAGTGTCAATATTTCTAAGTGAAACTAAGGCCAAACCCCACGAATTCACTAGCATACTAGTACACGTCCAACCACCTAGATACCTGGGTTTTCCCTTTGTGCTCAAACAAGTTGAACAAGTCAATGAATATACTTTTCACGTGAAAATATCATTTCCATATCATAAATTCACCAAACATCCCACCTTTATGCAAAACTAGTAACAAAATTCCACTTTTCATTCAGATTGATTTTGAAATCCGACTCACACCAAAATAGCCCACAACACTTTTCACATTTCTTTAACACTTCCACAAATCCATTAAATATTTTTATAAATCCATTCCAATATATTAAAACTCTAATAATAGCCCACTCAATTGTTAAATAATACCTTTATTACCTTCAAAATCATTTTATCATCAAACTTACACAAAACAACCCACAAACAAGTTTCGCTCCAACATCACAATTTAATAAAACATTTCAGAAATTTACAAAACATTATAAAAATATTTGACATCTTAAAACCTAACTTCACCATTAAAAACCCCTTAATAGGTGAACACACATACCAAACAGTAAAAATGCACCATTTTCCCACTTTGTTTGACCAACTAAAACATTTTCAATTTTCATAAAAAGAGCCCAAGTGTTGTCAATATATCTTGCACACAAAACCCATTTCAAAACCACCATTTAAGAGCAAAAACCAAAATAATTCCTTTTCAAAACATAATTGGAATCCCTAGAGAGATTTATAAAACTACTTTCATGTTTTATAAAATCACCTTGAATAATACTACAAAAGATTCAAATGAAAACACACATTTTCATATAATTCTCTCAAGATGTATAACAATGTTTTACACATAAAACCTATTAAAAAACCCTCTTTTCAGGACCAAATGACACTAATTAATTACCAAACCATAATTGGAAGCCTAAAAAATATTTAGTAAACCAATTCCATATGTTATAAAATACACCCAAATAATACCCCATGAGTAACACATTAAAACACCCAATTTCAAGTTAAAATGAAAATATAAAATTGAACACTTAACCAAATAAATCATAAACATTTCTTGCACCACAACCAACATATGAGGAAAATGAAAAATTACTAAATACATCAAGCTAACTCATCAATAATTGTTTACAAATGAGACCACCTACCGAAAGTATCGAATCCCTCAAAACTTGGAGCGAAACATCAACCACACCACCGCTGCATCACAAGGATGATAAATCCCGCCCTAGAGCACAACATTTAACCACAAAATCACAAAATCAAACCATATGTTATAACCCTAACTTTTGGACATTTTTTAACATAATGAAAGAGGGAGGAAACCCTAAGGAGAATGAAGAAATTTAAGAGAGAAACACTTACTCAAAATTATCTTGAATAAAACAACCCGAAATACACCAGAATCTGAATATGAAAAAATATAACCATTCAAGGGATGTTCTATAAAGGATTATGAGATCATGTAGGAACTGTAATGGGGGGAAAAGAGTAGGAATTGAGAGAGTTATGATGGAAATAACATACCTCCTCATATCTGCCTGATTTTAGAAACCCTAAGAATATAAGCACTCTATCGTGATGAAAAAAGAGATCCAAAGAGGGGGGAAAGGCAATGGGAGAGCGCCTGGAATTATTTAGGGGCTATAGGGAGGTGGAATCACCAAAACATTCATTATAATGAATATGATATTAAAAAATTAAAGAAACAATTTAAAACTGGAAAATGGGCTTTCTGGTTGGCCCAATTCTGGAATAAAAACCCAAATCCCCCATGATTATGGATATATAAAGGCTCCAAATTTAAATGTGGTGTTACTATATCAGGGGAGAAAATTTAGGAGTTAGAATGATTGAAAAATATTAAAAAATTAAAAAGTTATAAAAGAAACAAAATTTATTTTTAAATCTGGAATTGGGCTCACGGTTTGGCCCAATTCCTGAAAACTCACCTATTCTCCATAAAACCTTTGGAAACCCCCAAAAAAATCCTGATTGGAATATAAATTAAAAAAAACTTTAAAATAAGTTATTTATGTGACAATATTTCTTTTTCCATACTTTTCCAATCATTATAAAAAATTATTACTTTTCTTTTAACCTGAGGTGATACAAAACTCTTAAAATATTTTGCATTTGTACCTCGTGGAATATTAGTCTCATTAAACTCTATGACTATCCTCTGTTTCTAGCTACAGGAAAGTGATAGTTTTTGTAAACATGTGATGAAACATTTACCAACTCTTTAACTCTTATTTTCCATTATGGGAGAACATGAAATATATTAGGGAATGTCAAGAAGATCATGTGAATGTTCCTCCACAGACTTATGATCATGATTCCCATCTCTAGAATTACGTGGTTGATCAAATGATTGATTTCTCATTATCCTTCCAATCAAAAATAAAACATTAGTTCACAAATATAAGAATTTAAATATTACAATACTAATGTAAAAAAAATATAAAAAACTGAACTAAGTTACGTAATAGTAAATATGGTAAACATGGTAAACATGGTAAGCATGGTGAAATTTTTTAACATGGTAAAAATGGTAAACATGGTATTCATGGTAACCATGGTAAACTTATTAAACATGGTAAACATGGTAAAGTAATTTTCATTCAATAAAATCAATAAATAGATAAGTTATGTAATAGTAAACATGGTAAACTATGGTAAACATTGTAAATATGGTTAACATGGTTAATATGGTTAACATGGTAAAATAATTACCATTTAAAAAAATCAATAAATATATCATTTACGAAATGGTAAACATGGTTAAGTAACAAAAAAACTAAAATAAACAAAAATTTCCACTTATTAGTTTTAAAACCCATTTTAATAAAGAAATAAAATTATTATATTAACATTTTATGAAATTAATAAATGTAAATAAGAAATAAACATTTGTTACCTATAACATTAAGAATATAAAAATCTATTCTTTTCCCAAATTCCGTAATCATGATCATATTTATAGCACATACCATTTCAACAACATGCTCATCATTATTTTATGATAATCATTCCATGTAAGTAGGGATCTCACATAAATCAGAATCTTCATCATGTTGATCCTAACCAACATATATTTTTTTAAAATAATAGACCACTACATATAAAATTGATCAACAACATAGAAAATATATTTTTCATGTGTTTCCATTCTAAAAGAATTATCTGTGTCTTTTTATCTATTCAAATTTACAACCATCACTACAAATTCATCATCTCTGACACTGTTGTTACGAAAAACCCATTTTTAGTTAGAAACATGAACTTTAATTTTAATTTAACCATCCACCCATATTTCATCAAGGACCATAACATGAACTTTATGAAGAAATTTGGTTTTTATCCTTGGAACTCAAAAAATGCATTTCTTCTTCAAACACCAATACCCCACTATTTTGAATTGCACTTCTATTATCCCGAGCTTTCATATGAAATGTATATCCATTAATGTCATACTCAAACCATGCTCTCACATTTAAACTTGGACGACCCACTAACCATATTAATGTCTCTAATGCGTCTGATCTACCTAGAAGGGACTTTTTAAACCCTGGAAAAAATGTTTGGTTATACTCATTGAAAATCCACATTTCATTCTTCTTTGCATGACACTATTTAAACTCATAAGTATGAAATCTTATATATGACTGAGCATTATCTATGTTATTCATGATGTATAAATTTATATTCTTCATATATTCAACTAATAATGATTTGACTTTCAATCCAAAAATCCCCTTTCCCTCATTACTAACTTGTTTATGGTGAGATGGAGGAAAACCAATGTCCTCCGCCACAGACAAATATATCGTACAAAACTATGAAATCTCCTCCAAAATATACTTTTCAATAATAGAGGATTTAGGTCAATATGGATTCTTAACACACCCCTTCAATATTTCCTTATATCTTTAAGATGATACATCCAAAAATGATATTCAGATCCATGAATCTTTATTTATCAAACTAGATTAACCATAAAATGCACAATTATATAAAAAAAGATGGAGGAAAATATTTTTCCAATTGACAATGTATAGAAATTGCATCATTTTCCATAATTTTCAAAGAATCCACATTTATCACCATATTATAAAAAGAATTGAATAAATAAAACACCTTCATGATAGTATTTTTGACATTGATGGGCAGTATTCCACGCAATGAAACCAGTAGAAGTCGTTGCATCATGATGTGAAAATCATTAGATTTTACACCTATCAACTACAAATACTTCAAAGAGATAAATTTATTAACATTTGAATAATAACAGTTTGGAACATTTATATCATGAAGACATTGATAAAATATAATTTTCTTCCTCTTGGATAATGTTCGACAAGTCGGGGGAAGAAATGTTCGCCTTCCATCAGGAGTGAGAGCTAACTCTCAATGAATTCCCATTGATAGTATGTCTAATCATACATTCAACGCACTTGAGTTTTT
Source organism: Viscum album (assembly GCA_963277665.1). NCBI lineage: Eukaryota > Viridiplantae > Streptophyta > Magnoliopsida > Santalales > Viscaceae > Viscum > Viscum album. Next base: position 1,369,501,135 of record OY728143.1, read on the forward strand.
CCTTTAATATCTAACAATGTTCTAATTAAACTTTCACAGATATTCTTCTCCATGTGCATGACATCAATATTATGTTTCACTTCATGATATATCCAATATGGTAGCTGAAGAAATATTTACATTTTCTTCCAAATATGTCGATCATTACCAGATTTATTTGCCTTTCCCAATGTCACATCAAGGATTTTTACCCTCTCAAAATACCCATCACTGGATAGTTTTTTGAAGAAATATCAAATTCCTTTGATCCATTGAATTCCTTTTTTAGTCATCTACATAACTGATCCATTTTAAAAAATGTTCGATGACCCATATATACAGTTTTCCTCCCATGATTCAATTGACAATATGATGTCTGTTGGTTGAAAACTAGACACACTTTATAAACCTTAACAGTGTATCCAGACAAATTTCTATATGCTGTGAAGTCATTTATACTGAACATAAGAACTGCATTCATTTGAAAATATTCCATTATATAAGAATCATACATCCTAATACCATCGTCCCATAATAGTTTCAAATCATCAATCAGTGTTGAAAATATATCATCAATATCATTTCCAGTTTGATTTGGAAAATAGATCATTATACTCAAAATGACACATATGTGCTTCATTCAATCTTCAGGAGATAGGTTGTAAATTACGAATAAAATAGACCATAAACTATTTGTGCTACTGAGGCTTTGATATGGATTCATTATATCTATTCATAACCAAAGTCTATGATTTTTAATTTCATTTCCGAATGTAGGTTATGGCATATCAATTTTCTTCCGTTGTGGGAAATCAGCTGGATGGTGTATTTTTCCATCACATATCTCCTCATCAACATGCCATATTAACCTTTTGGCATCATGTGAATTAGAAAATGAATGTTTCAAATGAGGAATTATTGGAAGATACCAAAATACCTTGGCAAGGATCTCGGTAATCTCTACATCAGCATGTGATTCTTCTTTCAACTTATACCATTATTTCTCACATTTATGACACTCTAATAGAAATTCATATTCCTTCCTATATATCAAAAAGTCAATGGAACATGCATGTATTTTCATGTATCCTAATCCCTTTGGGAATAATATTTTCTTAGCCTTATAATGTGAATCTGGAAGATATTTTTCTTTTGGAAGAATGTCATTCAATAATTGTTGTAACTCTATAAAACTCGGGTCAATCCATCCATGTTTCTCCTTCATTTTAATCAATCTTAACACCATGAATAAAACCATAAAATACATATAATCAGGATGTAATAGTTTTTTAGCATCACTATATAGATGCTCGACCATCGGTTTTATATCAGTTTTTTCTATGGAAATATCACAAATCATTTCTTCAATTTCATCAGAGTTACCATGTTTCAAATCATCATCATTAGTAGATCTGAAATTCTGTTCTATTTCACCATGCCAAATCCAAGGGTTGTAACTTGGATTAAAACCATGTAAAATCAGATGGTCTTTGATCTCTCTACTTTTCAACTTGTTTATATTCAAAAAATTTAGGCATTAAAAAAACATGTTGTTTCTTGAAACATTTATTTTAGAAAATTACAAAAATCCATCAACAACTTCTTCATATTCATTACTCATTTGATGATCCATAATCTAACTTTGACTCATTTTTACCTATATAAAATATCAAAATTATACATCTATCTATGATAATCCAATTATATATTTATATGAAATATATCATAATTTGAATGTAAATGAATTTTGATATATAAAAAAATTATATGCATATTTGAAAAAGATATTCATGGAAATAATTTTAAAAAGAAAATATAGTTAGATATAACAGTTGTATATTTTTACAAAATATGAGATAATTTGACAGTAACACAATTTTGAAATATAATATAAAACAATTATATGCATATTTATAAATTATAAAGATATTGTTTTTGAGAAATAAAATATTATCTTCATTTCATTTAATTTTTATGGTCACAAATATGATTTCTATCATTCTTATTGAGTTTTTTTTTGGTAAATGGTATTCAATATGGATGAAATTGATTTGAGTGGTAAGTTGATATTGTAAGGTTCTTAGCCCCTTTATTGAAATGTCCTTATATTAGAAACAAAGTACAGGCCCTGAGAGGAACCTAGATTGGAATGGAAAGGTGGTGAAAATATCATATTCAAGGTATGTTGAATGGTTGTTTTAGGGGCTACTTAGCTAATAATAAATAGTTAATTAACGTAGTTCTCAATAAATAAGAAACCATGCCTCAACATACTATGTTATAATATATACTAGATGTCAATATAAAATATGTACTACATGTAACTTGACCATATAGAAAGAGAATTAAATAAAAAATGGCTCAACTCCTATAGGAAGAATGAGTACATATTCCTCATAAAACACCTGGGAAAATATAGCTTATTTTTTCTATGATGGAATAACTAAAACATTTAATGTTTTATATAAAATGACAAGGGTTATATGGTATATAACTGATATCTCCATGATATCTATATGGAGATTTCATATTAAAATATGGAAGAAACTAAGCAATGTAACATGGAGCTTAATTCCCAACAATTTTAGACCAAGAATAAAAAAACCATGTCCAATAACGATAACACTATGAAATAATCCAAGATATTGCGATATTTTAAAAAATGAAATCACAAAACATAATTTTAGGTAATCCACGAAAATAACAAAAGAAATCAAGGGTGTGGGAATTACTTGATTGTTTCGAGTCGATATGATAGATCTTGTGATAATAAAGACGATGAATGATGTTGGAAAAACGAGGTTGGAGTGCACGAGTTCTATGAATCTTTTTTAGGTTTTCCACATGAGAGAGTCGAGTCACAATTGCCTGATCAAAAAATACACAATGACACAATCCAGGGCTTGATACATTTTTTAAATGATTTACCACATCACCTATTAAATAACCGATGTGATGATATTTTTTTATTACATTTTTCACATTGTATATATAATAACTAATGCGATAAACAAATTTTTACCTCAGTTATAAAATAAAAGACACGATACAACTGATTTTTGTGTCGGTAATATTATAATCGATCTAAGAAATCAAATATCAGAATTTTTTATGTCAGTTATAATATATTTGACATGTTAAATAAAATTCTATAGCTTTTCACGTCGGTTATTTATAACCGACGTAAAAAATGTTGATGTGGTAAATGTTTTTTTCACTAGTGACCGATGCCATCAAATATTTCTTTCCCAATTATGAAAAACATAACACAACCATCCTCCTAAACTGGTTTTTGTTACAAAAATATAAGGGATGATTGGTTACCAATGTGTAGTGGTTGACAGAAAATGGACTGAGAAAAATTCCTTAGGCCATCACCAATTTTGTCTACGTAAAATACTAATTTGTACAACAATGCATGAGTATAAACCTTGGATAAATAAATAGTATATAAAAATATATAAATCTAAAAAATAATTTAGTGATTGAATTGTTGGACCTTTGTTTCATCACAACATGAAGTTCAACCAAACCTAATTTTATAAAAATCAACCATCCATGTCATAAAACCTTTGATAATAAATAGTTTACATAAAAGAAATATGAGTTTCATTTAATATTTAACTCATTAAAGAATGAATCATAAATCTTGTTCTCTTAATATCATATGTGGTGTGTTGTGTTAGACACCTATAATGATACATTATAACAATAATCACTGAAGCCTCAGTCTAGTGCCTACTCATATATTCAATTAATATTTGATGAAACATCTTTCCAAAACCAAATTATACATTGAAATAAAAGTGCATGGGGGATCATTTTGTAACTTTTAACCACATATTAAAATTGTTAGTCAAAAATTAATTTAAATATGTTATATGTAACAATTGGGACTTGATGGAATAAAAAACACCATGACATAACATGGTTGTTAGGTCCTTTCCTATCACGTACCACCAGTTGCATCGTATACATGTGGTCCCCTCCATAGTGCCCACCAATGTACCCGAACAAGTCATCTGACTTATAACTATCCCCACATTTCAGTACATGGTATTTATAGTGTGATTTTTCTTCACTCAAATAGAACCTATAAATCTTCCTAGAAGGTCACTCATCCTGATCACTACCCTAGTATAAAATGCCGAACTATGGAGTTAAAAATTGGTAGTCTACCAAAATAGAATGTTTCACTTTATTGACATGAGTCATATCATTTATTCATTTAACACTTTATTATTCTAGGGTGTTACATTAGCTAATCCATTAGAGAACACTTTTTTGTTGTGTACCATAAATCTCAACCAAGTCAGCACACCACACATAAGGTTGTGTTCTTTATCTGATACCAATGTAATAAATGGGATCCAATGATTACACAAACACCACTTCTTAACATTTCCGTCAAGTCTGGGCCTTCTCGGTACCACCAGTTACCCCAAAAACATTTGTTCCCATCCTTGGGTCCCACTTACATGCCAAAACAAGACATCTGACTACTGAATTCCCCCACATGACAACATATGTTCTTTCCAGTGTCCTTTTTCCTCACTAGAAAAGAACCTAGGAAACATCAAAAAGGTCACTCAACCTGATCACTACTTCAACCAAAGAACACATAACTGTGGATTTCTAATCAGGTAGGCACCCAAAATAATAGGTTCACATTGTTGAAATGAGCCATATCATTTATTCATTTAACCCTTCATGCTTCTGGGGTGTTACATTATACCATTATTCCTAGATCATCATTATGAAACACAAACCATATTGTATACTATATATGTTGGGAGCATCAGTCTGATAGTTGATCTATATAGTATACTACATATATACAGATAACCCGTTCATCACCTAACACATATAGTTTAATATTTTTGCATGGAGAATCAATCTAACACCTTAACTATTACATGATTTATCAAAGTACCAAGGGACAACATCATGACCTTAAAAATCATTAGAAAATTCGGAAAAAAATACTTTTTTTAAGCAATTATCATTTACTGAGGAACCCATGACCTTTAACACTGAAAAAGGCCACATAATATCTTTCCATTGAAATCATTAAGTGATCTATCTCGGAATTTCAAAAAGGGAAATCCCCAAACATATTTCACATCATCCTTTAAAATCCATTTATAAAACTATTTTTATTGACCACTTGGAGGTAGAAAAAAGAACAAACTCCAAAAATAGCTTCCCCAATACACTCAAAACCACATCAAAACCATGCATTCATAATTAGAACCGTTTCAAAATCGTCACAAACATTTCATAAAAACTCAACACATAAATTTATTTTATTTTTAGAGTTGGGAACACACCATTAGTGGCCATGGGTTATGTCTCAAAATAACCAAAAAAATACAATGGGGTCCATGGAAGGTTGATGCATGAATCTAAGACCCAAAAATACCATAATAAACTATAGGAGAAAACACACCATACATGGTATTAAAGGTACATATCAAATAAAAATGTAAATAAATTATCATGACTATGGGTAAGGATATTAAACCACCTTCCTCATTAAATAAGACTTCCATAACATTTCAAAATTATTGTGGCATATCCATGACCCATCCAAGTACTTTTAAAACTCCTTGAAATATAAATGGGATCACATCAACCATATAGTCTCTAGAATCATTCCAAGAAACAACAATTAATTAATTATAATAATTATAATTAATGAGTACATTAAACCACAACTATAAATAATGATTGGAAATTCATTGGGTGATTAGAAATAATCAAAACACCACATAATAGACATCTATGATATACAAAAAACTCTTGAAACTATTCATGGGAAAATTCATTTGAGGTGACACCATTTCTATTATTTATGTATTTATTTTATTAAGTAAATTATATGAAAATTTACCCCATCCCAAACCTTCACGAAACATTTTGACAATGACATGATTAAGATGTCTCAGTATATCCTATAGGAATTATAACAAATATCTCCATGAGAAATAGATAAATCCACAATGATATATTATAATTATCAATAAACATAAACAATATAAGTCTAAATTATATACAAGTAAGAATAAGTGGATGAGATTTCTCTCTAGGAGAAGAAATCACCTAAATTTCAAAGCAATCTCTATGAACACACTCCAAATTGATGGTGAAATAAGGAGGAATGGGTTGGAAACAATCCTTTTTCATGCATGTCAAATGGGGTAGAAATGGGTGGAGTTTTTTAAAAACACAATGGGGAACTTTGATAAAATTATCATTTTAATGATGTTTTAGTCTACTATATTGTTTGGCCACACTATTTTGAAAACTGTGTGCCAGTCATACATTTGGAATTTTCCAAATCCATCCCACCCACAAAGTTTCGCTATATGTTTTCTAAAGTGTGATCCAACCATGAAACACACCACTAGAGCCCTTTGGATCACAGCACACAGTGTTTATGAAACCATGCATAGGTTGTGTACCAAATTCTAGGATCCCCTCAACCTAACATAGTTTCTCCTTTGGATTGCATGTTTTACCGAAAAACCATGATCTAACCACACAACCAAACCATGATCAGTTCAAATGAACTAAAAAATCCCTTAGTATCATGGTGTCACATATTTATCCCTTACCATGTAAAAAACTATTCACCCAGACTAAACAATTCCTAAAATCTCAAAACATAACCCGAAGCCTCTAAATCTAATCTGAACACCTAAGATACCTTCTATGATTCATTACGTATATAATAACACCACTTTTATGTATTAAAATACTTGGAATTCAATTATAAGTATAATCTAATATTTTACCTATCCATTAAATAGAAATTCAAATACCTTCTTTAATTTACAACTCTTATTGGAACAAAATCTTATAACCCCCCCCCCCAAAATAATACTTCTCATCCCCAAGAAACCTTAGTGATCATCCAACAGCACAAAATAACATATATAAGTCAAAAATATAACCCAAAACCTCATTCAACATCATAAATCTTTAAAACCTATGATGGTAAAACCACAATCCCAAAGATGTAAACCATTTGAAACAGGATCCAACACCCATTGTCAAAACATAAGAACCACGATGTCTCTTACCCAATCACATCCCACTTAAACACTAATTTTTGTCTTCTCCCAAACATTTATAATTGATACAATTCACCCTAGTAGACATTTCATCTTATCAATGACAACTTCCCATGGTTATCACATATAATATCTGAAAAGTCCAATGGGATCTTGAAATCATGCTCCCACAACACGCAAAATGTGGTTTTAATCTTACTATACCCACAAACCATGAGAATTTTAATCATCTTCAGTACCCATACACTTGAGGAAAACCTAACTATAGTGAATGTATACCAGCAATCCACATGTGAACTAAGAACAGACCATCTACTCCTCAAAATCCTTGTCCAATATCTAAAATTCACCCATTTAACAGGATAACCCATGTTAGTATATCCTTGGACCAATCATCCAAAAAGACTATTCTCTAACATTAGAAACATTTACACCTCATCTGATCACAGAAAATTCATTCCTAGAGGAATTCCACAATCACCCAAACACACCTAGTGGATTAAATTCTTGAATCTCAGGGAGACTCCACTGTTAGATCCTATACTAATCCATACCCATAATCATTATGTATCACACTACCAACACAAACCCATCAAAATCACCTCATATTACTTATTTAAATTTCTTTAATCTATATGTCAATGCATGGCTTGATCATCCATCACAACTGACAACATTTTTGAGTTTTCTATTGAGTTCCATAATGAACCTCATCAATTCATAATTGGAATTAGTGTTCCACTGTAACTTATCCATGATCAATTTTACACACCTATGTCACATCAAGAACATGGATCACACCCCTATCACCAACACATCACTTTCCACTATTGGAGTCCCATTATCACCACCTCTCTTAAGAAAATCCAACCACTCTTTTACCAAACTCCAAAAACTGCACACCAAAGACATAGAATATTTGTTTCTACTCTCACAAGAATAAAAAAATAAACCTCAACCATAACCCATCCCTATATTTCAAGTATGGTACCCAAGTAATTTTATAAAATCTCTCCTGCTACAAGGATACACTCACAGCAACCGATGGTGAACCTTCCACCATACTGCTTCACTTACACCAACCCACGAGAACTACCTTTGATGAAGTCATTCATATATCCAAAAAATAAATTTAGGTAGCTAGGAATATGGAGAGTTCCCACTAAACATATTTTGGTTGATGTTATGATATTGGGGTTGGACATCTCTAAACTGGGAGTACACTAAGATATCATTGAATAATACCCTTATGAACCACCAGTTTCATATGTCACCTCTAACTAAAGGCACATTTCAAACACATTCAAATTCCTCTACATCCATACCTAAAAGCACCCAATCACATCCTTACCAATTTTTACCATATTCATGGATTCCTACATAACTCTAGAACCTTGGGAATATGCTTATTTGACATCTGATCTAAAATCAAATGGATACAATGTTTCACCCCATGGTTATTCCTCTAAAATGTATTTAATAAATGACCATTACAAACCATTCCATAACCCAAAAAAAATTAGTATCTATATATAGAGAGTCTCATATCATGAAAACATAGATCGCAAGCTTTTTCCACTAGACACACCACTCTCTCATGCCCATTTCAACTAGAATTGGTCACCCTTGGTGCTTTCCAAAACCGAAGGATCTCATCGACCCAAAAGTTTATTCTATACCACTCCAAATGATGGGTTGTTAAAAATATTCACTAAGCTCATTTAATTTACCACCATGTTCATAAATATGTATCCAGAGCTAACCAGTTCTGAAACCTAACCACAACTTCCCTCATAACCCATATTTTCTATGAAGCTTCATCACACCAAGTACTATCCATCTACTAGAAACCATAAATCTCTAGGTGAATCACCCTAGGAGCATACAACACATACCCCAGTTTTAATACTCTCTCCCAAGTAAACACGTGCATAAAAAACACATACCTTAAAGAACCTAATATACTAATAGTCGAACTCCTAAACATAAACCCAATCCCACTTTCATAACTATTACCCGAGATATGAACCCGAATGAGTCTTTCCCAAAATTGGCTGACCATAGAGATAAAAAACTAGCAGTCAAGTTGTCCATAACAAAATATAAGATATATAATACACCTAAACCACATTACATGTTTCACCCTTCATACATTGCTATAAAAATACCAAAGCATCCACCTATTCCCCATTAACACGAAGGCTCCTACAACTCAGTATACCACTCTCATTGGTCACACTTGAAAATAATATATCACTGAATCTATTCACTAGAGTCATGTATAGAAGGTTAATAGGTTCTCACACATAGCCCCAATGATCATGTCTCATGTCAAACATTAGTTAAAACCACTTAGTACTGCTCTATCTCATAGAAGTCCACAACTCATGAGGAATAAAATATACTCTATTATCATTGTCCCAAAACCTTAACATGTCAAAACTCCCATCACTGGGTATCACATTTGAAAGACATCACATGCCAAACTGATTTACCATAGCCTGGGTACCCATCCTCTCTAATCATTTGACATCAGACTACTACCTAAATGAAATTTTCACCCATCCAGTCCAAAAAACCCCACCGACAATAGTCCTATGTTTAAAAACATATAACAAACTAACCGACCAAGTTCTATTCACCTGTTGTGAATGATGACCATGTCTGAATCCTCAAACTAGAGTATCTCACTGTAGATCTACATAACCTTCCATATAAAAGAGATATATTTACAAGTCATCCTAGATATGTAGAATTCCCCAAAGTACATATATTGAAAATTTCGGTATGATTTTTTTACACATTAAACAATAGTTCGTCTATCATCTCATACATAAAAAACTATCATACCTATAAAACTTGGAATCTAGATGCCTACCATAATTCATGAGATGCTTATTTCTTCTATAGAAGATGAGTCAAATCCTAATAATATTCATATTAACAAAAATACATGAGCTATAAACCCACCATAAATCATCGAATCCAAACAACATGTGCATCCATCAAAGCATAAAGGAATTATAACTGTTACGTCACAAATCAAAATCTTAATCCCACCATGTCAAACAAGACTTCTTACTAGAATGAGTGTTAATGACTCATTAGTATAATATCCATAAGATGCTTTAAAAAATTCCAATATATATTATACTAAATTAAAAATAGTAGAACAACATGAAAGTTAAAAGGATCTAATAACACTTTGTAATGTACCAAACTAGAAGCCCCTGAATTGGTACCCCAAGCCGGTTCACCATACGAACTCATGTGCACCTCTATATACAATAATGACTAGTGAATATCAAGATAGGGTTTGATATGGTACAATGAGGAGGCAATACCCCCCATATTAGAGTGCACAATAATAGTGTATGTAACCACGAATAATTCACATCAATGTTCATGGAAATAATACCTAAAACGATAAAACTATATATAAAAAGAAATGTTTTAAAGGCCCAAGTCGCCATATGATCCATATAACTAACCACCCACTGATATAGCTATATAACAATGAAATATGGTATAAAATCCATCAAAATAGCTATACACCATATCTAAGATGAACCTTATATATTATTCTAAATCTTTCAAAGCTATCATGTCCGATAATGCAATAATCAATATGTGTCTTAGCTAAAAAACGTGTCATTAATAAACATATGAGGTATAACTGGGAACCCCTATGCATTGGTGTCCAAATTAGGGTGTGAGAAAATCTATTTAGGCCACCATAAATGATGTGTAAACAAAATACCAATTAGTACAATATTATATATAGATAAACAGTGGATACACTAACATTACAAAAATGGAAGTAAATTTCAAAAACAACCATGTTTTGATTTTCCCATTGGTCATTGGGATCTATAAGACACAGTGAGAAACAAAAAATTCATCGAAAAAAAATTTATCTTCTATGTCATAAAACATATGGTGATATATAATGTAAATAAAGTAAATAGTCTTCCCATTTATCATTTAACTCATGAATGGATAAAACATCAATCTGGTTCTCTAAACATAATATTTAGAGTTCCATGTTAGACACGAGAAACCATAAAATATAATAATATATTCAGAAGAATTATTTAAGTATATACTCATACATTTAGACAATAGTTCCTAATGAATAAATCTAGCACATACATATACTTTTAAACAATAGTGCCTAGAGAAATACTCTTGATCTTTAAACCAAATATGTAGATTAGTATCCCACAATCCATTTCCATCTAGTATACCATCATTATTAGGATCTAATTTTGGAAGATAAATCATAATGTATTGTATAAATGTCTAGATCCACAATATGAAACCATATCTATATATTATACTGCCTTTATATGGAGCATCAGTCCATAACCTAACCCATATAGTTTGAAATCCATTCTTAGAGAATCAATTTGACACACGAACCATTTAATCATTTCAAAAAATACTAGAGTTCTACGTATTGACCTTAAAAATAATTCAAAAAACCATAAGATACACTTTTTAAACTATTACAATCTACAATGGTCCCTATGACCTTCACAACCAAATTGATGCCAAAGACCATCAAGACGTAATAATTATTAATAGTTCCATCAAGGAATTTCCCCATGGTGATACCACAAAACCATTTTGAATAAAAAATTATAATCCATTTATATTCCCCTTTGTATAATAAACTTGTATTTCAATACATTTTTCAAAACTAGAACCACCTCAAAATATAGCTTCCACCCTAACACCCAAAACTCGGTAAAAATCTTATGTTCCTGATTTGAACTAGTATAAAAGTTTCATAGGAATTTAATAAAATGTAGAATAGAAATAAATCTCATTATTAGATGTTAGAATATCAAATATATATCTATTATTCCATTTTCATAATAACCAATGAATTTAATGTGGTTCATGTAAGGTCCAAGTATCTGTCTATGACCCAAAAATGTAAATTTAATACATTTGAGAAAACAAAACACACTAGGTATTTAAGGAACATTTAACATACAAATTTATTAAATTATAATGTCTATAGGTAAATTTCATTTACCATATACCTCATTAATGAATAATTCAACAAAATTTCCAAAGCATTGTGGCTGTTAAAAAAGTTCATCCATGTCCCATCCAAACTCCTTGGCATCCAAATGAGCTCATATCAACCACCCAAGATATATCCTCATGTAAAGTACCATAAAATAATTAATTATAATATTTATAAGTTATTAATGAATTAAACACAAACTCTGCATAATCCTGAAGACTCACCAGATGCATACATCTCATAAATGCTTTGTCAAATGACCTCTAGTGTCTACAGTGGACTCCCTAATACATTATCCTATAATTACTTAAGAGGAAATTCCATTTTAGAATTTAATGTATTAAAAATAATTGGTAATACCAAAAAAAATTAACCATGGTCTCTTAGATCAATAAAATTCTACACAATGACATTTAGTAGTTATATCATGATCTCCACTATGTATGTTGACCAAAATATACATGATAAATGGATGATTCCCCCACTCTCCAGTGGAATCTTCTAAAAACATAAAATAAATATCTATATATTATAATGGTGATGAAGTAGTGGAAGATAAGTTAACATAGAAGAAATAAACTTATAAATCACAAAGTAATCACCATGAAGAAACCTTGAATTTAGGTTTGAATAAGGAGGAATGGGGTGGTAACACCCCAGTTGTGTGTGAAAAAATGGGGGATAAATGGGGAGGAGTGGCCTAAAAATCTGAGTGAATTTTTGAAAATACCAATATTAATGAAGTTATTGGTATCCACACAGTTTGATAAACCATTTTCCAACCATGAAGTTGGCTCTTTCCAAATCCAATCAACCTACATTTTTTGGTTGCACTGATGTCCAAAAAGTGCTCCAACTGTGCACCATTCAACTGAACCCCACTGCAACATGGTGCATAGTATATCTGAAACCATGTGTATGTCAAGAGATAAATATGAAGCTCGCATCAACCATAGATGGTTTCTCTTTTGGCTCGTATGGTTTACCCCAAACCATTATATAGTCATACAACCCGTCCATGCTCAGTTAAAAATGAATGGACAAAACCCTTAGCATCAATGTGTTTCATGGTTGCTCATTAACTAAGTATTGTGGGTAGAAATATCCAAAACCCCAAAAACATAACCTGAAGACTCCAAATAAAAACCAAAAACCAAACCTACCTACCATTAACCATTTCTATTCTCAAAATTTTTTATTTGAAGCATTTAAACTCTCAGAATCCCTTTCTATGTATTGTTATAGAATTTGACCCATCAAGTGTCCAAAAATTCTAATTCATTGTATAATTTTCAAATTGTAATAATATGTTATATTAAAACTCGTATCTACAACTATCATAAAAACCTCATTAATGGATGTAAATACCACTATAGTCGTATCAAATACTTCTAGGATAAGATAATGAATATAACTTAACATCCTAATCACCAGACAATGATATTTATTTCCATTAAATACATTAACACCATTGTTGTTCACTAAGTTCATATTATCCATCCACAATATTTAATTTGGATATTTTAATGGTATCATACCCATTGATACCACTTTATTCCTAGATTAGTGTTTGATCACTAAGAGGGAGAGGGGTAAATTAGTGATCCCTTTCTTTTATGAATTATTCTTTTAAATCAACCTCTAAAACTTATTAGTGTTTCGATCAACTCAATGATCTATCATAACTAAACCTCATATGTTGTAAAGACAATGTGATAGTTCAAAACACAATATATATAAATTTTAGTACAAATACGGAATGCATTCCATGTTCGTTACACCCCCAACATGGATTTTATACTAATTTCTTTCATGATAGTAATGGAATATGTAATAACTATTTCTACATCCCATTTATAGTTTATATAGTTATCCCAAGTTCCACCCCCAAGAAATCATTTATTTTTATGAATTTGGTTATACCCCATAGCTACACTCTTTTGGATAATGTTCTTTATTGACTGGTTATACATCATTCCATAAGAATCTTTGGAATTTAGTTATACCCAGAAGTTGCGATATAATTCTGCTTCTTTATTGATTCACTGTAGAAAGATAAATTTAAAATGGTATTCTTCCAAATGACAGTTGAAAATCCTTTTCAAATATAAAACTACGTCATTATATTAAATTATCTATGAAGATTCATCCAGTCTCGAAACTTATTCCTGGCCATGAAAGACCAAGATAAGCTCAAACTCACATTTACAAATAATTATCTGGGAAGTATATTTAGAAAAATATCATATGGTAATAATTTTTCTATTATTCTATGTTTATATATCCGTATTCTAATGTTATATTTCAGATATAAAATTTTCTAGTGCCCCTCAGTCAATTATGATATGTCCAGTGCAATTCAACTTGGGAAACTTGGTCTCCCGATCCTTTTTGGAATGTACCATAGTCTGATGATCCTTCCTTTTAAACCATGTATATTCATTGTTAGAAAATAAAATTGTTCTCTCTAAAAAACATTAAAACATATGTTTTTTTATAAATAGAAATAAAAATTAATCAATGATCCTCTACCCATATATATAGAAAAAGTTCCACCATAATTTTAGGAAGAAGCATGAGATCCTACTTGAATTTCCCACTCAACTAGTACTTTTTTAGCCACATTCATGACTTCTTGAAACATCATAATTACGTTTATTAAGAAAATTTCTTCAAATATCAACATTAATGAATTAATTAAAAAAACATTATATATCAGCTATATATAGGAACATTTAAATAATATATCATCATTATTATAATAATTTACATTACAATTTTTTTAAATATCCTCGAACCTCTATTCTATATACAAACATTAAGTGATCTCTATCTGATATTTCATCATAATAACTCTTATGTGTGATGAAATCTCTTCAGATCACCTTCAGATTTTTATATCTGATAAACTCAAAAAACCTAATACCTTTTTAATATTCCTTAATCGAGTTACAATTTTTAGGAAACCTCTATCCATAGGGCATAATACATATCTATTTAATAAATTCATAATTATTTGTCTAATTATATTATATTTTTACATTTCTATTACAACATCATATTTCTTTGTCCAGTTCTTATCTATCCAATGATATCTATTAATGACTAACTATTGGAACATCCATGATAATTATCTATCTATTTTTGATGGGCTTGATACTTCTCTTCATATGGTAAGACTTTGTATACTCTCTATCTGGAACATCCTAACTCTATATTTACCTTTTTCACCCTTTCTCTATCTATAATATCATCCATTATTTTAAATTTTTTTTGTTTGAACATGAAAACAATAGAGATAAAACATCATATAATGAAAAATCAATCCATGTAACTTAAGATTTTTAGAGTATTTATAACTTAATTTTTTTACAATTATAACTCTATCAGATAACATTACTCTTGTAAATCTGATAAAATCATTCAAGAGAACTAGTGATTATTAAATCATCAACCTTTAAAAAAACATACCTTGAATCATGAATATTTTTATGAGGTTTGGTACCATGAAGATAAGAATAAAATCATATGAGTTAATAATGTTTCTCTAAACCAAGAAGTAACTATTCTAATAAATTTTCTATGTTTCTCTAAGAATATTAATCTATAAACACATATGGGCCTAATGATGACAAATAAATAAAAACAAAATTTCCCCACAAATTAGACTCCTACTATTTTATCAAATTTGAATATACCTCACTAGTGAAAAAGATCCATATTTCGATTTTACTAATCTATATCATGTCCATTAAAATTACAACACAATATGTAGGTAGGTTTCCTTTAAAATTGTAGTTTGAAATTCCTTGATTCATTGAGTGGACTCCCCAATCCTTAAATCTTGTTTCATATTTTCTTAACACTTTAAATAAAATTTATATTGAAAATATGAATTATTATAAATCTAATACATGTTTAGTTTCATTGAACCACCTTATTTGGTAAGACAACCGGATTATTAAATGTTCTCCTGAGAAAGGAATGAACATACACTTTAAAATCAGAGTTTTGTAATTTACTTGATGGAAGGATTAATTTTTATATTATTATATTTGTTTGTTCATTGATAATTATTCATTTAAATTTATAATTAATATTATATAGAATTTTCATAATTAATTAACCAGTTATTTTATATAATCAACTTACGAAAAATCTAATTTGTTTTCCATCTTGTATTCTTGTTAATTTAATTATTTATATTATCATAATATGGAATCCAGAAATCTTAACCATGAACTTGAATGAATTAAAATACAAACATCTAATTATATTAACATTTTTAATGGTTAGTTTATCGAGTGGATAATAAAATATTTCTTGAACCTATGGGAATAAATTATAGAACCCTATCTTTGGGTTGAGTTACAACATCCCCTACAACATTTGTATCATTTGGTTGATTTAACCTAGACCTTGGTATTTAGTCACCTTCTCTCCATAAAGATCTATACTTTACATATTCTTACTCACAAATTAGTTATGGGAATCATTAGAATGGTTAAGGGGTAACATAAAAGAAACCATGGACAAATTGGTCCATCAAAACATAGGTTTTAGGAATTCCACAATGAATATCATTTTAATTCAATAATAATAAAACTAATATAATTAAATAAAATTAATTCCAACTTATAAATTGGTTAGTAAAGATCATTTTTATCCACATACATTAAATTAATACACATTTAATATAATGAGTTTTCCTTCATTTCAATCGATAAATCCCAGTCTAATTAATTAACAATATTAATTAATGAATTAATTAATATATCTTAATATCCATCCAAACAGCATGGGAGATTCCCATCGACTATAATTTTAAACAAATAAAATAAAATAATTTTATTTGAAATTTATTAATTAACCAAAATTTACTTTGATGAATCATGATGGGTACCCATTATAACTACCCTACACGGTCCTTCTCAAACACAATGTGCTCAAATAAAATATAGTGTGTATAGTGTTTCATGGAATTATAATATATTTACAAGAAATTAATGAAAAAATGACATGTGTAAATTATATTACATATTGCACTCTTAATTCAATTAGAATACATGATGTTTAATGAACATTCAAAACATTTAGATATAAATTTATCATGGATATTAAATTATCATTTAATTTTATTTTAAATATATAACCTGATGTGTTTATTCAATTAATGACATGAAGAAAATTATTGATTATTCTTAATATTAAAAATAATTTTAATTCTATATAAAATTAATTTTTCTTATGTATATTTAGGATTTGAATGAACTTCATGTATATAGTAATGAGTTGTATTGAATGTAATGATGGATACACTGCATTTAATGACTTATTCCTATATCTGAAACACAAACCTTGGGAATGAAAATATATTTCAACCATGATATTTTTGAGGTACAAGGCATGTATTCTGGTTAAAATCCATGTGACCTTGACTTTACATGATATTCAGTCCCATATTTCATATAATAATTACACAATGTGTTTTAATAGTACACTTTCTACTCTAAAAACACATAAACTTCATGGAATTGATAGGAGTTATAGATCATGTAATCTATCAATCAATGTCATAGTCTGTCAAATAAAAAAATTATGTATAGTTACAACACATGTCATTTATAGAATTATACATTTGAATAAATTTAGAATCTCATCATGGGGAAATTCATAAGGATATACTTTATTTACCTTAGTTCTACATACTGTGTAAACTGATGTTATAGGTCAAGAATCCACTACACCTCTATATGGGTTGTTTGAATGTTCTATATCTAATTATCAACATATTATTGGTTATATGAAGTCAAATGGAGAATATATCTCAAATTCAAAATTAATGAATGAAAAAATTGAAATGAAATCACTAATGGAAAATTCATTTATTGATCAAGGTTTAATAAATAATTATAATTTGGAAATTGACCTCTATGATACCAATTGACGACTTCAAGCATAGAGGATGATGCTAAAACCCCTTCCCAATGATTATTTTTCATTGAATACCATAAATAAATCATATCAATATGACAATGAATGACACCTCACATGATTATATCCATTGAATTGTTAAGAAATAATTTTGGAACTTGAGAGAGGGTCTTTTATATTAAATTTATAATTAATTTAAAAATAAAAATTTACTATGTCTGGATATTCTTTTTTAATGGATGATATTGATCTTTAACCCCTATTTAGTTATAACAAAATTACACCAATATGATCCAAATTATAATCCCTTAGGTAGTGATCCACACAAGATCCTTTGATCTTGAAGAATCATCCATGATACTCTGGGTTCTAGCATATTGTTAGCAATCATCTTACATCACTTCCTTGAACACGGATATTTTTTTTAGTTTGAAGGGTTGATAATTTCTCTTTAAATACCATATAGTAGATATGATGATTTTTTCTTTTATTTGTAGATATCATTCTACATAATTGTCTATATAAGGTTGAAAGAATCTCAATAGATCATGTGTTGTGAATGAATGAATTTATCCCTAAGAAATGAAATTACCATATATTGATATAGATATATTAATCAATAAATTTTTTTCATTAAACCATAACTATTATAATAATTCACAGTGTATCCCATGTATAATAATAATTATAAATTTAATATTATTATTTCATTTATATGCACATTTTTCACAGATAAATTAAATATCATTACATAAATAAATAAATTAATATTTAATTGAAATATTTTAAATATATCATTCCCTTTATAACATTTATTTATATATATATTTCATTTTTAGTATTTATCAATACTAAATTAATAAATATTATTAATTTTCTAAATATATAATTATAACATTCACAACCCATAAAATAAATATTTATATTAATATTATATTCTAATAAAATTGTGGTGAAATACACACTATCAATTATAAATGAATAAATAATATTACTAGATATAGAGAATAATATTTATTCCGAAAATTAAATTCAAATAAAATTTAATTGAGATCATTAAAAACACTATGTGGGTAACCCTATAGGCCTCTTTCTTAGTGGAATTAAGTAGTTTTTATTAAAGTACATAATTAGTGTATAAACACATATAATGAAACCTAAGTGGAAAATGTTAAATCTGTAATGTTGAAAACCACATACAAATGTTTAGTTTTTTAATATTACCCATTTGTCTTGATATCTAATCAATCGTGCTTCATACTAATGTCATGAAGCAATATGCTTGATATGTTGTTCAAACCATTCCTGAAATAAACCTATATATACACCATTGCTATTGAATTTAGAATATATATTTAATTTTTATCAAAGGGATAAGTTTTCATATTCTATAAATACGGAATGGGAAAATCATTCATCGGCTTATTCAATAATAATATATCCCTCGTGATGCAACGAATGTACCCATCATAATTGTGAACATTTGTCATCATAGTTTCTGGAAATGCATAAAAGTACATAAATCATTATTTAAATTATTAATAATCATAAATTCTAAGGATCATTACACATGTTTAGAGATAATCATTTCCAAATACACATAAACATGAAAAATTTCTACTAGTGGTCAGTCCTTATAATCTTCATTCTTAGATAATACTAAGAAAAAACATCATGGTATAGTTATTATCTTCTTACGAGTGTCCATAACCTAATATTCTATGTAATCACTACCATTAGATAATTTAATATGACTATAAGACATATTTTTTCGGAATATTTTCATATAATTATATGTTTCTCATAATATTGGGGAACATCTGTGAACTTTTCAATATTCTAGCTACTCATGGACATTGTCACATTAAATTTACACATAATAGGAATAAATATGTTAATATTCATTTATTAATATCCATATATTATAATTTACAAGTTGTCTAATGTAATAAAACGTTTCTTCTAGGGAACCAAATCAAAAAGTATGTATAATGGTGACATAAAATATTTATGATTTTCCTTGTTTATCTAAAAATATATAACTTAAATTTTAATTGGTGAAAATATTTTATGTGTCTTGTAATATATAATATTATGTAATTTATAATCTTTAGATAAGGAGTAATAAAGTGAAATAAAAAATTAAAATTGTACATTATATCTAATTTGCTTGTTCCCTTGAGTTTTGGCTAAAAATGGGTTAGAAAATGAACTTCAGATACATTTTTTTCAAATTCATAATTTGGGAATATGTATTACAGGGGACATAGTTTAATTATATTGTTTTGTTTTTAATATATTTCTAAACATGTGTTTATGTTCATGGTTAGGGAGACTATGAATGTTTTATGTATTTTTTGGATTTAAGTACATTTCCAGGTTGCATAGATAGTTAAGAATGAAACCAGACTATACACATATCATAATGATATGTGATTTGAATGTTACACTATTTTAATTATAAATTAAAGCCTTATAAATTCTCTTATATATATTTTCCAAATTAATGGGATATATTGAGTTATTTGTAAAGATTCTATCCATATTCTAATTGATTTATTCATGGATTGATAAAATCGAGCCCCAAATTAAATATAAAAACAAATAATTATATATGTTTCCTTATGGTTTCTTGGACAAGGAGAACAGAGAACAACATACATAAATATTACACCATTCTTTTATTTAAGTTCATTATATATCATATTAAATCACACCCCAAAACAAATAAGTTTAATGTATTTGGATATTAGATATATACCTTGCATATTTTACAATATATTGAACATATCACACAGATAGTCTTCTCACAAGAAATAATTTTAGGCAAATCATACATAATACTCTTATTCATAACCATTGGGATGGAAACATAAAAAAGTGATATTGGATTCTTGATAAGTTTAAACCTAAGTTATATCAAATGAATATCATAAGAGAGAACAATATAATCATGTGGGTATGAGACTATAATCATGGTCAACAATCAAAAATTAGTTAATCATAACCAAATAAGTATATATTATAATTCACGAGTCATTGAATAAAGATTATGGAATAAATTTATAAATCAGATGTCTGAAATTTAAGAAATGAGTGGATAATCATGAGTCATGAAAGCATAAAATATGAAAAAAATGTGGTGTATACATAAGAATAGAAAAAAACTCTCTTTTTTGGCTCAATTGTTGAAATATAATCTCATATTAGAAATATCCTATTATGGATAGTGTTTTGTCCATAATCCTTAACATTTAATATCATTATTTAAAATGCTATACCAAATGTATTGTGTGGTTGTATAATTTTAGGCCCACCTGTCACCCAGAACAAAAACTACTATGGGTGTTTGAGTTCTCCCACAACTCTTAATCATATCCTGAGATAAACACATACCAATTCATTGAAATGATATTTAATTATGGTCTCACCCATCACATAGTGAAAATATTGTTGGCGCAAAAAATGTGGCCCGAAAGGAAGGAACGAAAAAGACAGCCGGCACGCTGCCTCGCGAAGCACAGCCGCGAAGCACAGCCGCGAAGCGTCCCAACCTTGGCGGCCCCGCGAAGCTCCGGAGGCGGTAATCATCCGCGAACCGGTTTGACGTTCGCGAGCCGCCGCGAAGCTCCGGAGGCGGTAATCCTCCGCGAATCCGTTTGACGTTCGCGAGCCGCCGCGAAGCCCCGAAGGCGGCGCGCGAGCCCTGCATCGCGGCGCCCCTTCCCTATAAATACTCGACTCCCCCTGAGTCCCAGAGGACGGACAATCCGACCTTTCGGCTTCTCCTCTCCCGAATCGTGAAGCAAGCTTTGCCCCGGGAATCATGAGCTCCGCGAGGTATTTCTACTTCGCGAGACGACTCTGATTTGTTTCGTTCTGAGCCCCTCTTCCGAGAGGGATGCCCTTCGCGAAGCCCAAGGGCGTTTGCAAAGGAAGGGGATTCCCAAGGGAACCCGGGCAGCCGCGGAGCACTCGTGCTTCGTGAAACACCCAACCCATGCTAGTAATCCCTATGCCAAGGCAGGATAACTATGCATCGCGAAGCACATTGCTTGGCAGGACCCTGCTTCGCGAACCACTCCTTCTTCGCGAGGCAGTGCTCCGCGAACACTGTTCCACTTCGCGAAGCACCACCCACTCCCACCTATGCCCCATGCTAAGGCCAAGGCACCCCACTTCGCAAAGCACGCTCCTCTACTTAGCGATTCCTCTTTCTGCGCGACCCTCCAGGTTTGCACGATGTGATTTCAAAGTCCCATGGACAACACCTCCCATAGCGTTGCTTCGCCCAATGCTTCTTCGCATAGGAACGCTAACGGCTATTGCTTCTTCGCATAGCCACGCTAACGTGGACCCCTCGATGGTTCCTCCCTCGACCCCCCTTTACCATGGCCTTACTGGTACCTTCCCTTCCCCAAGGACCAGAGGGTACCGGTTATGTAAGCCCTAGGGGTGTGGAGTGAACCCACCTCGTCCGAGCTGCAGGACGTTAAACTGCCAAGCACCACGTCCTCAACACATGACGTTAAACTGTGACCCAACCTCGTCTCCCTCACAAAGGGTCCCCCCAACTCGAACATTTTTTACACCACTCGTCTCCACGGGAATGGAACTCTTCCGCACATGGAATGAGATCCTCCTTGTCGGAGTGGTGTATGTTCGCAGGGGAAGGGTCGCCTGAGAGCATAAAACCCTAACCTTTGTATGATTGCACCCGTGCATCTCGGTACTCCCCCACTACCAAGGTCAGTCGGGGACGTGATAGGGAACGAGGCACCTCCCATTGTCGGACCAAGGTCCATCTTTCCCGCGCTTTGTCGCGCCATGGGCCTCCATCCTGGAGTAAGTCCCAACACCATGGGCCGCTAAACGCGTAAGCCCCTCTTCGCTTCTCACGGACGCACCCTTCGCGACGTGATCGTCAGGTCCTTGCAACCTCTTGTTTCTCACACCGAGCATGACTCACGTGGGCTTAGAGTGAGCACCGACCCTGACAAACCCGATCTGAACTTCGAGGTCTTTGATCCATGTCAAAGCATGGTACGTAGGAAGCCTCCACGAGGTTCAAGACCACCAATAGTGGACCAAGGTCTTCTTTCACGTCGGTTCCCCGACAAAACCTGAACTACGAAGTCTTTGATCCATGTCAAGGCATGGTACGTAGGAAGCCTTCACGAGGTTCAAGCCCACCCGTCGCTCTTTCACGTCGGGTCTCATTCCAGTCCAGCGGTAAGCCGTTGTGACCATCTGAACTACGAGGTCTTTGATCCATGTCAAGGCATGGTACGTAGGAAGCCTCTATGAGGTTCATGCCCACCCGTCTTTCACGTCGGGTTTCACCCCCATCCAGCACGACGTTAAACTGCACCCCGGTCCAGTGGTAAGCCATTGCGACCCACCATTTGAACTACGAGGTCTTTGATCCATGTCAAGGCATGGTACGTAGGAAGCCTCCACGAGGTTCAAGCCCACCAATAGTGGACCAAGGTCTACTCCCCATTTTAACTACGAGGTCTTTGATCCATGTCATGGCATGGTACGTAGGAAGCCTCCACGAGGTTCAAGCCCACCAATAGTG
Organism: Viscum album; assembly: GCA_963277665.1. NCBI lineage: Eukaryota > Viridiplantae > Streptophyta > Magnoliopsida > Santalales > Viscaceae > Viscum > Viscum album. The sequence continues at coordinate 1,369,524,743 of OY728143.1, forward strand.
GACCAAGTTCTTCTTTCACGTCGGTTCCCCGGCGAAACCTGAACTACGAGGTCTTTGATCCATGTCAAGGCATGGTACGTAGGAAGCCTTCACGAGGTTCAAGCCCACCCGTCGCTCTTTCACGTCGGGTCTCATTCCAGTCCAGTGGTAAGCCGTTGTGACCACCTGAACTACGAGGTATTTGATCCATGTCAAGGCATGGTACGTAGGAAGCCTCCACGAGGTTCAAGCCCACCAACAGTGGACCAAGGTCTACTTTCACGTCGGTTCACCAGCGAAACCCATTTGAACTACGAGGTCTTTGATCCATGTCAAGGCATGGTACGTAGGAAGCCTCCACGAGGTTCAAGCCCACCAATGGTGGACCAAGGTCTACTTTCCATTTGAACTACGAGGTCTTTGATCCATGTCAAGGCATGGTACATAGGAAGCCTCCACGAGGTTCAAGCCCACCAACAGTGGACCAAGGTCTACTTTCACGTCGGTTCACCGGTGAAACCCATTTGAACTACGAGGTCTTTGATCCATGTCAAGGCATGGTACGTAGGAAGCCTCCACGAGGTTCAAGCCCACCAATGGTGGACCAAGGTCTACTTTCCATTTGAACTACGAGGTCTTTGATCCATGTCAAGGCATGGTACGTAGGAAGCCTCCACGAGGTTCAAGCTCACCCGTCGCTCATTCACGTCGGGTCCCATTCCAGTCCAGCGGTAAGCCGTTGTGACCATTTGAACTACGAGGTCTTTGATCCGTGTTAAGGCATGGTACGTAGGAAGCCTCCACGAGGTTCAAGCTCACCCGTCGTTCTTTCACGTCAGGGTTCTCTATCGTCCCGCATGACGTTAAACAGTATTCTCCGAACTACGAGGTCTTTGATCTGTGTTAAGGCATGGTACGTAGGAAGCCTCCACGAGGTTCAAGCCCACCCATCACCCAATTCACGTCGGTTTACCGGCACCATCCCGAACTACGCGGACTTTGATTCCCTGCCACAGGGATACGTAGGAAGCCTCCTCAAGGCTCAAGCCCAACTTCACTGTTGCCCCCTTGCGATGGTCCCATTTCATCCTCCTCCACTTCACTCATCCATCCGTCACCCATCCTGATTCTCACCCGGGCCGCAACATCCCGGTGGAGTCATGCCATCCATCTCCTCGCTGCCCCTAGCGGCGCCTGGGCCACTTTCCTTGTGTAAGTCCCATCATATCTCCGGGTCGCTGTCCTCCGTGTACACCCCGATTCATCAACCTTTTCCCCTATAGGGAGTGCACCACCTCGGATTCGTCCTCATTGGGCATTCTGACTCGTCTCTATGGGACCATAGCCGTCTCTATGCGATACACCCATCTGATCCGTCTCTATGGGACGTTCTGATCACCCTCATCCGTCTCCGCTGGACGTTAAACTTGCGGCATACCCTGTGTTGAACATGAGAAGTCGAGGAAAACCTCAGATACATGTCTATGACATGTAATTCCCCGCGCTCGATGTGGGATGCCTCGGGCTTCCACGCCCTCGAGAAGCCTTGTGATCGAGGATAACAGACAGACACGCCAGGTACCCCAGCATCCAGACACGCTACTGATGCCTCAAACGTGACTACTCCCCTGACCGAAGGTTGCTGCCCTGACTGGACCCTTTGGAATGTCCCGATAGAAGCAGTGTAATTAACCGGCGTCCATAGAAACATGGCACTGGGAAGAGTTTCACGAACTACGTATTAAATCTATAAGGGAGACCCGGACTAGGTGACGAGTTCTGAGGAGGAATCCACAGGAGGAAGAACCGACATCCCATCATCCCATTTCGATCAAGGAGCATACGTACCTGAATAAGGAACGAATGTAGCCCGCCTTTGGAAAGCGGGAATGCGGAGCTACAAAGCCGCGCGTCCCCCTCCCCCGCGGACGGATGCGCGCGCGCCCCGGCGAAAGCGTCGGAAACAGAAATGGTGAACCCGACGTGAAATTCTTCTCCTCAGCATGGAGATTAGTAGCGTCCGAGACACCAGAAGATTGACGTGTCACCGGATTCAGATATCCGTTGCCTGGTCCCGCCAAGTAAATGGCGGGCCTGTCGAGGAACTCACCAGAAGTCGGGGTAGTAGACCGTGGGGCGCTCCGCTCCGCAGCGTGTTGGCGTGGATCCTTCTCACAGACATGGAGGATGGAAGAACGCTGGGGCACTGGCTGTCAATCCTTTTCCTCTCAGTACTGATGAGTTGATCCCTTCGTTTGCCAGGAACCAGGTTGCTATTTCAGAGATGCGGTCACCATCCGCTCCTCGCCCACGCAGGGGCAGGGGAAACACCACTACGGCCACTCCACATGGCGCCACTACCGCCACGACGGCTGCCACGTCACGGGATGCGGGACGTCCACGTCCCCTTTCCCCATCAGAGGTCATCCAACGAAGGGTGATCAACAGCCTCGTGTGCAGGTATGAGGAACAAGGGGTCATCCCGACCAGGGATATGGCCAGTTTGGACCTGGAGGCTTCCAGGCCCCGCCGTCAATGCCGCCCTAACAGGCCGCGCAGGGAGCCCCCGCTACCCACCTCGACATTCAACCGTTTCGGGAGCCTATCCCCAGAACGCCTTGACGACTCTTCGCCTTACGCCGAAGAGGCAGGCGCAGTCCGGCTCAGCCCGCTCAGGGCCCCGACCCAGGACCCCCAGGCGAGAGCTCCCGTCCGGCCACGTCAGCGCCACCGTCCGGCCCCGTAGGAAGAACTGGCAGACTATGTACCTGCACCACCTGCACCGGCCCGCCTGACCCGACGTCAGCGCCGGGCCCGGGCTGAGGACGCTCGCCTAGCCGCGTCCACATCGACAGCTATAGTGGCCTGAGCCACCGCCGACGTATATTATGAAGCCCCCGCCTACATTGAGCAGGGGCACCCCTTCGCCCAACCAAGATTGAGACCCCAGCCGCCCCATGGGCAGGCCGGGTTGACTCTCCGGGTTGCAGGCCCCAGTGATGATCATCGCGAGCTAACCCGCGGTGATGCCACCCCGTACGGAGGTCCTCCCCATACCACTACTCCACAGAACGTGGGCCTTCCCCGCTCCGAGGTTCGTCGTGGAGGCATGCCTCGTGCTGCCCCCATCCTACAGGAAGCCCTGCCCTGGGGCAGTGATGCTTAGCGCGGAAACATTTCCCGCGCCCGCTGTACAGGGTATGAAGTCCATCCTTCTGAAGGCACCGTCCATCCAGTCCTTCGATGTGGGGGCCCCCCCTACGTCCTCTCTGCGACTGGCGAAGATCCTCCTCGCCCCAGCAACTCAAGGAGTGAAGGTCAGCCTCGCTCCACTCGCATCGACCATGGAGGCCTTCCCCATGCTCCTGACGGTTCCAACAGAGGCCCCGCCCACGTGGGTACTATTCATGGAGGTCCTCCCCATGTACCCTTTGATATTTGCCCTAGTGCCCCCGGCACCCCGGCTGTCTCAAGTGGGGGCCCTCTCCGCCACGGCGCTAGTGCCGCCCCAGGGCTGCCTGATAGGGGTCAACCCTGTCCTGAAGAGCCACCCAGGGGCAGAAGATCGGGTCGTCGCCGCCACAAGAAGAATCCTGGGAAGGCCCAGGGGGGGATCAAACCTGCCCGCTTCTCCGATTTGGAAGCGGAATGCGATTCAGTGATGGAACCTTCTCCCAGCTCCTCCGTATCAAGGACTGGGGCAGGAACCAGACACGTCAGCCTCGTTCTCCCGGAATTTGAGGTCCACCGGATTCCCGTCTCTCTACGCAGGTACATCTAGGAGGAAGAAATCCTGGGAATTCCGCAGGTTTCGACCGCGCAGTCACCGCCACCGTCACCCGAAGCGCCCTCTACCTCTACTCGGGATCACGAGGAGCTGTTTTGGGGGTCAACGGTGGTAGAGCCACGACATGACCGGACACCGGTAACGGCAATTCCCGTACCCGAAGCAGTGGCTGTTAGCCCGTCCTATCGTGACATTGTGGTCAGGTCACCTCACTCTTCAGAGGAAGGCCCAGAGTACGGTGGCCAGTCTGCTCGCTTGCCGTATTCTCCACCGCCGAGTTTGCTATCCCAGAGGTCCGCCTCGGTACCGCTACCGGTCCCTCAGCCACCCCCGGTCGATGAGTGGGGAAATGTGGGGCCGAACCCCGAGGATGAACCCAGGAGCTTCTGGAGTATTCTTGCAGCGGACTACTTCCCAGAGAAGTTTTGGCCCACGGCGGCACTGAATTTCCGCGTACCCGAGTCGCTTACCCCTGAAGAAGTGGGATGCTTTTGTCGGACCCTGTGGGCGACGCACTTCCGCCTCCGTTGGGAACGGATAGTGTACCCCAGGAGTCGAGAGCACTTCGAGGAGATTGGCAAACAGTGCCGCCTAATTGATGCAGCGGCGCTCCTTGTGGCCCAGCACCCCGAGTCGCCCGGTCACCAGAGTGCCCTCCAACGAAAATGCGTCCAGAGTTTCAAGGCACTCCGCAAGATCGTCAGGGAAGCCACCCCCCATGTGCAAGTCCGTGGTTGGGGACGCTATGCCGCTCTCCTCTTCGACCCTATCCGACGACAGCCCGATTCGCTATGCGACATTGAGGATATTCCCTCAAGAGGGGTCACAGTCCACATGGCCGACGTTGTGGATAAGGAAGATGAGCATGAGTTCCTTGATGGGGACTTACCATCCGAGGGCGTACCGCCACTACTCGACCCATCAGGGAGAGTAACCCGTCAGCAAAGGAACCTGCTAGGCCTCCTCGTACCCACCGAGTCACTGGCACTCGGTCGAAGCACTGGAAAGGGTAAGGAGCATGTCGGGATAGTCAAGCACTCCGACCCGTCCGCCTCTGTGCAGAAAGCGGACAAAGACCCTGAGAAGGCCATGTTGCGCCAGCAGCTTGCTGAGCAGAAGAGGCTGGTCGACGAACTCTTGGCTGAACGCGTCGTAGAGCGACGACCTGACTATGGTAATCCCAGGCCGGGGCAGCAGGGGCAGGAACAATTTCCCCCCGGTGAGATGCCTCCGGGCAACCCTGATCATGCTACTGTCGCGGACAGGGCGGAAGCCGGAACGTACGACAAGAGGGCGTGATACGTCTCGCCAAACCCCCCTGAGCGACGGGGCAATCTGAAGAACCCAACCCGGGTTCCCCCAGTCGCCCAACAGGTCGTCCAACCAGTCAACCCGCGAGCAGCAGAAGCTGTCTACCGTGTTGAAGAACCTGGAAATGCGCTTGTGGTTAGGGACCCCCGTCAAGACAGGGACCCCCACCCGGAGGACCTTATTGCGGCACTCACAGCCCGCCTCGAGGTGTTGGAGACACGGCAGGTGGCGGTCCCACCGGATGGCAAGCCTTATCCCGCGTGGGTGGATGATATGCCCGCGCCTCCGGGTTTTGGGAACCCCACTTTCTCGCCTTTTAACGGGACAGGGGACCCACCCCAGCAATTGGCTCATTTCTCTTCCAGGTGTGGCCCCATGCTGGGGACCCCGGCTCAACAAGAAGCCGCTAAGCTCCGATGTTTTGTACAGACGTTGGAAGGTCCGACATTCGTCTGGTACAGCCAGCTCCCCATCGGATCAGTGACCGGTTGGGAGGATCTTCGCCGGCAGTTCTTGTACCAGTTCAGCTCCACCACGCGGAAGACCAGCATCGCGGACCTCTTTACGTGCAAACAGAGGCCTGATGAGCGGGTTGCAGACTTCATCGCCCGGTGGAAAGGACTTACGTATTCTCTCGATATGCCGCTGACTCAGGAGCAATTACTGACGATGTGTGTGGGGAATGTAAAGACAGAGCTGGTACCCTCTTTGATTACCCAGAACTACCCTGGGGGGTTCAGAGATTTCTCGGATAAGGCCCAGCGCCTCGAGGAGGCCCTGCAACAGGCTAGTCAGGCACGTTTGCTGCCCCCTATGATCCCAGCCAGGAGGGCCGCCAGGGCTGAACCCGCCGCAGTGGCTCAAATAGAAGCCCCGAGGCAGCTGGAATTGTTACCGGCGGCACCACCCCCGTAACCCCGCAGAGGTCCTCCACCTCAAGCACAGGCTCCTGCCCAGCAGCGACCGCCTCAGAACCGATAGGTTCCCCCGCGCAACGCGCCACCGCCACCTAGGCGAGACAACCAGGCGCCGCCCCCTCGGCAGGCCCCTCCGGTCCCTCGACAGGACCAGGCCCCCAGGGCTCCTTACCCGGAAAGAAAGTACCATACCTATTCGTTTAACGAAAATCAGGTCCCTGGTTACTTCTGAAGTGCTCTAGAGCAAGGGATCGTGCGTCTGCCTGAGTGCAGGAGGCCGGCAGAGGCGCATCTCACTGATCACCCCAACTACTGCCCTTATCATCGGATCCTGGGGCACACCCTCAAGCGATGCTATGTGTTTAAAGGCTGGCTTCAGGACCAGGTCAACAACAACATAGTCAAGTTGGGCCCAGCGCCAGCGCAGGTGGCAGGCGTCTTTGCGGGATCAGAAATCGGCAGTGACAGCGAGGGTGAGTGGCAGCAGGTCCCTAGCCGCGGGTCCCAGAAATACGACAACTGGATGGATCGAAAAACTGTCGTCCGTGCCCAGGGTATCATCCGGGCACGCCTGAAGCAGTCGGAACCTTCAGAAGAAGTATTTGGCGCCTCAACATCGTCTTCACAGTCGAACTCTTCCCAAAAAGGCAAGCAGCGGTGACGCAAGAAGAAGCAACATGCACCGCCAGTGCCGTCGTCATCCCGCACTCTCGGCGACTTTATGCCTCCCGAAATGGGCATTCCCCCCAGAATCCGCCCAGCGGTGGATGACTCTTCGAGTGACAGTCAAGGGTACGCTTCGGTTAACACCGTGGAGCTGGTAAAGCCCTATATGACCCCTGACGAGGGGGAACCCCAGGCAGACCGCCCCAACGTTTCCAGCCGACGTCAACGTCAGCGGAATCGCAATCGCGCCGGTCACCGAGGTATGTCAGCAGGAACTTGTGACCAAGCCATGCACGCTACCGAGACCAGGCAGCAGGCTCAGCGCAGATCTCAGCATGCGCAGACCCATCCAGCACCCTTGGCTCTACCTCCACCGCCGTTCGTGTTGCTGGATCAGGGAGAGCCGCCTCATTCGTATCACAGCCAGTCTCGCCCAGCGACGGGCCAGCCCCCCCTGTTCGATCTTAGCCCAGCGACTACTCTCCAGGCTTCTACTAGCAGGCAGCAGGATGTACCCAGTGCTAGCCGACCGCCAGTTCAACCGGCAGGACCCGCTATGCCTCCAAATGCCGAAAAACCCCCTGTAAGCAGAGGTTCGCGTTTGGCACGCAAGTATGATGTCCTAAAGCACCTAGCCGGCATTCCGGCGAGGCTTTCCATCCTTGAGGCCCTGCGCTTGTCATTCGAGATGCGCGAGGCACTTGCCGAGGCCCTAAGGAGCCCCCTCCAGTTCGAGACGGAAGTGGAAGCCGCGGAGGCCTTCCATACCGAGACGATTGAAAACGCCGAATGTCAGGCGGTTATCTCGTTCTCTGGTGAAGATGAAGGCCCTCCTATACAGGGGCACATTCGCCCACTGTATATCACTGGCCACTTTAACGGTGTGGAAGTCCGTCGCTGCCTCGTTGACATGGGTTCTGGAATCAATCTAATTCCGACCCGGACGCTGCGAAAGCTGGGTTTGTCCGAAGGTGATTTGTCTCCCTCTGACCTCAGGATTCAGGGGTACGACAGGACAGAGCAAACCCCGGTCGGCAAGATCCGTCTGAATACCCAGTTCAGTGGCTTAATTTCCAGCACCGAGTTCATGGTTGTTTCTCATGACACCGCCTACAACGCATTGATGGGCAGGGCATGGCTCCATCTGCATGCAGCGGTTCCCTCGTCATATCACCAGTGCCTTAAGTACTCGCTCAACGGTCGAGTAGGCGTGCTCCAAGGAGACGCGTCCCCTTTCGCTTCTTGTGAGGCCCGCTATCTGGATGCGGGTTATTACAAAAGTAAGGACAAGCAGATCATGGTCAGCGAGGATGAGCCCGCCCCAATCACAAGTGATCCCTGGGCGAGCATGGACGACGCCTACATCCTCCCGATCCACCGGTTGGAGGCCACGACCCCCGACATGGGACAATGTTTCGTTGTTTCAGGTACGCAAGGAAGGCATGTTCCCACGTCCAAGCGACGGTGGAAAATCACCTCGTACTCCTACATCAACCAGGCTCGGGTCATCCCGGAATCTCCTACCCCTGTACGGTACCGGGACGTCAAGCTCCTGACAACAACGGTGCGCCATACGTGTCTATTTCGCTGGGCTGGAATCAACCGACTCTGGCCGACACGTCACCACTGATTTGATATCATCAAGCGTGGCCCGTTAGGCCGAAGGCCGGATGGGATAGGGTCAAATGCATTCATTGCTATGGTCTCCACGACGAGTGAGTCTCCTGATGTGATGACCGCTGTTGCCCAAGCCGGCACCAGCTGCCCCTCGGGTTTTGAGAGCCCAGAAGTACCTTCCGTCACGGGAAATCCCCCCACGGCTGGGGAGGAAGACTTGGAGGATGCTCCCCCAGCCTTTGAAGAAGGCGTCTCTACCACTGTCGATGAGCTGGTACAGGTGAACCTTGGTAGCGAGGTAGATCCAAGACCCACATTAATCAGTGCGGCTATGTCCCTCGAGGAGCGGCAGCAGTATGTAGACTTCCTCAAACAGCACCGCGATGTGTTTGCCTGGAGTTACGATGAGATGCCAGGGCTGGATCCCCAAGTGGCCATCCACCGTCTGGGCCTCCCAGTAAAACATCGTGGGTTTAAGAAGCCTCCCAGGAAAATGCACCCTTACCATGGCGATATGGTTGAGGCCGAAGTTGATAAGCTAATCAAGGACAACTTCTTCAAAGAGGTCCAGTACCTCAAATGGCTCGCCAACATTGTGCCAGTCAGGAAGAAGAATGGGAAGATTAGAGTCTGCATCGACTTCCGCGATCTCAATCGCCACTGCCCAAAGGATGACTTCCCACTCCCGGTGACGGAGCTGTTGATTGACGCCACGGCCGGGTTCCAAGCCCTCTCTTTCATGGATGGGTATTCCGGGTATAACCAGATCCGGATGGCCCCCGAAGATGAGGAGTCCACTGCCTTCAGGGCTCCCCAGGGTACCTTTTGCTACCGGGTAATGCCATTCAGTTTGAAAAATGCAGGTGCCACTTATCAGAGGGCCATGCATCGCATATTCAAACTGATCCTCGGGACATTGGTGGAGTGCTACGTGGATGACCTTGTAGTCAAATCATATCAGCGCCAGGACCATCTCAAAGACCTTGAGAAAGTGTTTGGTTTCCTCCGTTCCCGTCACCTGAAGATGAACCCACTGAAGTGTGCCTTCGGAGTCACCTCCGGGAAGTTTCTGGGCTTTGTTGTCAGATACCGAGGTATCGAGATCGACCCGGAGAAGATCAAGGCCATCAGCCAAATGCCTCCCCCGAGCAACATTCGGGAGCTTCGAGGCCTGCAAGGCCACTTAGCCTATATACGCCAATTCATTGCGAACCTGGCCGGAAAGTGTAAGCCCTTTTCTCAGCTCATGAAGAAAGGCGCTGCCTACGAATGGGATGAGGAGTGTCGGTTCGCCTTCGAGGAAATCAAGCAGTATCTTCTCCAACCGCCGGTCTTGATGCCACCGGTCTCTGGAAAGCCGTTGGTCCTTTACGTGACCGCCCTGGAGAGATCCCTCGGCGCGCTGCTCGCCCAGAAGAATAACGAGGGCACTGAGAACAGTCTCTACTATCTCAGTCGCATGCTTCTCGATACGGAGGTCAGATATTCCCTTATCGAAAAGAGCTGCCTTGCGCTCGTCTTCGCCGTGCAGAAGTTGCGACACTACCTGCAACACTACGAGGTGCAATTGATCTCTCGGGTGGATCCGCTGAAGTACATCCTGAACTGCCCCATGCTGACTGGCCGGCTAGCACGGTGGGCGGTGATTCTCCAGCAGTTTGACATCAGGTTTGTGCCTCAGAAGGCCATTAAGGGACAGGCATTGGCAGACTTTTTAGCTTCCCATCCAACCTCCGCGGATCAATCCCTGGACCTGGATTTCCCCGACGAGACGATCCTCTCGGTCGATCACGTTGTCCCGTGTTGGCAAATGCATTTCGACGGCGCCTCCCGGAGCCCCACTGGTAGAAGGCTCAACGACCCCAAGCTCAACAGAGTGGGTCTGAGTATTGTTTTCATTACCCCGGCGCAAGCCGTCCTGCCGTACTCCTTCCTGTTGTCAGAAGGTTGTACGAACAACGAGGCAGAGTATCAAGCTCTCATCACCGGCCTCGAGTTGGCCCTTGAGATCCATGTACCCCATCTACATGTGAAGGGAGATTCTAAGCTGGTAATCAAACAGGTTAATGGCGACTACGTCGTCAGGAAGCCAGAGCTTGCACCGTTGCTGGAGTACACCCTCCTCCTAATGGCCCAGTTCTCTTCTCGGCCAGAGGTTACCCATGTCCCGCGGTCGCAGAACGGCCAAGCGGACGCCCTAGCTGGCTTAGCCGCATCGCTCGCAGAACCCGAGCAAGATGATTTGGTCATACACGTGGCCCACCGGAGAGTCATTGCTCCCGTCACCCAAGAGGACCGTGATAGCCTACGGGTAAGTCATCTCACCGCCGGACCCTCCGTATCGGGAGTCCCGGGTTCTTCAGACGCAGTGGTTGAAACGACCCCCGATTGGAGAGCACCTTTTGTCGATTATCTCCAAAATGGCCAGCTCCCGGACAACCGGGCCGAGCGTGAGCGAATCCGACGCCGCGCACTTCAATTTACCCTTCAGAGCGGCCCCAGTCTTGAGCAGACCCTCTATAAACGGAGTTTTGATGGTGTCCTCCTCCGTTGCATCCAAGGAGTAGAGATACCTCAAGTTATGCAAGAGGTTCACGCCGGTTCCTGTGGCGCCCATCAAGCTGGGCCGAAGCTGTCCCATCAAATCCGGAGGCTAGGGTACTTCTGGCCCTCCATGATCCACGATTGTATTGGATACGCCAAGAGATGCCACGCGTGCCAAGTGCACGCCAACTTCTTGCATCGGCCGCCAGAACCCCTCCACCCCACCAAGTACTCTTGGCCATTTGCGGTATGGGGACTCGATGTAGTGGGACCGTATCCGCCGGCAACAGCCCGCCAGTGTAGGTTCATCCTGACTGCTACAGATTTCTTCTCCAAGTGGGCAGAAGCAGTTCCGCTCAAAGAGGTCAAGGCCCGTTCCGTCGTTGACTTTGTGAGCTCCAACATCATCCACCGGTTTGGGGTCCCTCACGCCGCCCTCACTGACAACGGCACCAACTTACGAGCAGCTGAATTGAAGAAATTGTACGCTAAGTACGACATCCGGTCAAACCATACCTACCACTACCACGCACAGGCGAATGGACAGATCGAGGCATTCAACAAGACCCTCTCTAACATTCTGTAGAAGTTGGTTGGTCAGAACAAGAAGAGTTGGCCGGACAAGCTCCCCAACGCCCTTTGGGCTTACCGGACGACGACTCGCAACTCTACCCAGGTGACCCCATATTCCCTGGTGTATGGAGCTGAGGCCGTCCTACCCATTGAGATCCAGCTGCCGTCGCTACGCACGGCAGTTTATGATCACCAGACATCAGATGAGGTAGCCGAGATCCGTCTAGCTGAGTTAGAGGCACTGGACGAGAACCGGCTTCGTGCCCTGCACAATCTGGAAAGGCATCAGGACAAGATGGCAAGAGCTTTTGACAAGAAGGTTCATCTCCGCTCTTTTCTACAGGGTGACCTGGTGCTGGCCCTGCGAGCGCCAATGATTCCCGGAAGGAAACCGCCCAAGTTAGAACCCAAATGGGAAGGGCCTTATATCATCCATAAGGTTTACCCCAATGGAGCATACTCCTTGGTGACCACAGATGGAGAGCGTGTAACCCCTCCCACCAATGCCAGATTCCTCAAGCGATACTTTGCCTAGGGAAAAAGTGGTCCTGCTTGACCCTAAACTGCGAGAGGGTCCTGCACGACATTAAACTGCATTGGTCCTGCACGACCCTAAACTGCGACTTGGTCCCGCATGACCTTAAACTGTATCTCCGTCCTCACTGCAAGACGTTAAACTGCAAGTCAGTCAGTTCTTCCTGACCGAGGCTCAGCCTCAGGCCCCTCGGCCTCTTTGGGCCCCTGGCCCTGTCTCCACCGAGGTCTGGCCCCAGGCCCCCCTCGTTTCTCTCCGACTTACCCTCTTACGGGATCGTACGGTACAATGTAGGACTACGTTCTCACGTTGGGATCATGTACCATGCCGCACACATCCCCGAACGAGATGCCCCTCATCCCGCATGACGTTAAACTGCATGTCAAGAACTACGTACGGCTTGATTCCCATCTTCATGGGATACGTAGGAACGCTCGGACGCCTTGTCTTGAGCCCAGCCCCAAGCTTCTCTCTCCCACTATTCCCCCTAAGAATGATCTCCTTGGAGGATCTTTGTGTAGAAGGGCGTCGGCTTTCTTGGCCCCGCTCATGCAACCCCACTCACGCAAAGATTGTAAAGGTCGCACCATGCGCCCACTCCCGTTCTTCTACCCTCCCACATCCTCACCGCATGACGCTAAACTGCATGGCCTTCAAGAACTACGTATGGCTTGATTCTCATCCTTATGAGATACGTAGGAACGCCCGGACATTTCGTCCGTTGGCCCAGCCCAAAAGCCAAAATCTTCCCCTCGGGTCAAGACACGGCAGGGTGCACACTTTTGCCCCGACCCACGTCGAGCAGCCCTCGACCCGGCTGCACATTCCCCCTGGAGGTGTTTGCCCCTTTCGTGGATGGATTCACACCCGGAGGGGCCCCCAAGAACGGCCTGGATACAAAGCCCAAGGGCTCTCCTGTCAACACAGGCCAACGCCCCCGAGGGTTTCTCAAGCAACAAATCGAAACAAGTCCCGCGTTGCGAATTTGGTCAGCGGTCGACGCTCATTTGTTTCCCCCATGCGGGTCACCATAGGAACATTGTGTTTCGAATATGGTCAACAGTGATTCATTCTGCCCCATCCTGAGGTGACAAACTTCCCCCAGGTGGTGCTAGTGATCGGGCCCACAGCCCAGGATTCCTCACCCAGAGCGTACGGTGTGGTGTAGGACTACGTCCTCATTCACGTCGGGATCATGTACCATGTCGTACGACTCCACTTCCGAGGCTCAGCCCCAGGCCCCTCGGCCTTTCCAGGCCACGGCCCAGGACCTATCTTATAGGATTGTACGGCATGGCGTAGGGCTATGTCCTCATTAACGTCGGTTTTTCACCATATTGTACACCTTGCTTAGGGATATGTTATTCCCCTCCTCGTCCGGTATGACGTTAAACTACATTTCAAGAACTACGTGTGGCTTGATTCCCATCATGATGGGATACGTAGGACCACCTGGATTTCCAAGATCCGGGTCCAGCCCCATCCCTCTGGAATCCTCATCCCATCTTGGCCCCCTGGCCTATCCTTCCTCCATGAGGGGATCATATGGTGCGGTGTGGGATTATGTCCTCATTCACGACGGTCTCGTGATGACCACGCCATGCTCCCACTCCCTGCTGATTTGTTTTGTCTATCCCTCTTTTTCGGCGGTTCTCCAATGTGCTTAAGAGTACTCTGGTTCATTACCTGGAATGCCAAGCTTTACTCGGACACGTCCACACCCTCTTTCCAGGCTTTGCGTTTCCCCGCATCAGGGCTTTCACCATCTTTCACACCCGGAGGGACCCCCAAGAACGGCCTGGATACAATTCCCAAGGGCTCTCCTACCGATACGGGCCAATGCCCCCCAGGATTTCGGACAACAAATCGATAAAATCCCGCGATGCGAATATGGTCAGCGGTCGATGCTCGTTTGTTGTTCCCACCTCAGGCTAACGCGATACAGACGCTGTGTTTCTGTCACGGATAACAGTTTTCCTCTGTCGTCACGCCAACCCGTTAAGCCCAAATGCCGGATACACAATTCACACCCTTCGTCACTTCATCGTGTCCAAGTAGAGTCTCGGGATTCTTGGTACTTTTCCTCCATGCACGTCTGCGCATTTGAGGAACAAGCTACATCAAAGGTGTCCTTCGGAACTTTCTGCTGACTCCCCGTTAATGGATGCCCCAAGTATTGCAATGAGGATGCCCCCCTTGTTCCCCGCACCGAGTTTATCTCACGTGGGCTTAGGGATTGGGCTGACATCTGTGCTTACTTGGGAGTTGTCACCATCCACGGTCCGAGCTCTAAGACCATAAACTAAGACTCTCATCTGGAACTACGTTCAAGACCCCTTGTCTTTGGACCCAGCTTGAGTTCAGCGAATTTACCTCTCTAATCCTGCCTTCAGGACCCTGATCACAGGACTGCGTGGCGCAGTGTAGGATTATGTCCTCATTCACGTCGGGTACGCAATAGCTGCACCACGCACGCCCCCATTCTGAGGTTCAGTCCTCCTATCCCCTGTCCTGCATGACATTAAAAGGCACCCTTCAGAACTACGTGTGGCTTGATTCCCATCCTAATGGGATACGTAGGACCACCTGAATGTCTAATATTCGGGTCCAGCCCCACCTCGGGGAGATCTCCTGATTTCCCGGTCACCTAGGCCACATGGTCCATCCCTCTCCAGCGGGGGGTGCGTAGGTATGATACAAGGTTGTGGGCATCATGCCCCCCTTCCCCTGGGAATCTGCCATCTCTCGATCACCCTCAAGGTTGAGTCCCTTGGCTCCCTGTAGTGGTTCACCCATGTATTGAGAGTACTCTGGTCTAGGACCAAGAGTGTCAGATTCAACTTGGTCAAGTTCCTTCCACTTGTCAAGCTTCGTGTTCCCCTATATTCGGACTTCCATCATCTTTCACACCCGGAGGGACCCCCAAGAATGGCCTGGATACTACGCCCAAGGGCTCTCCTACGGATACGGGCCAATGCCCTCGAGGGTTACGGACGACAAATCGATAAAATCCCGCGTTGCGAATATGGTCAGCGGTCGATGCTCATTTTGATTAGTCCTCATTTCAGGCTAACGCGACAGGATGCTGTGTTGCGAACATGGTCAGCAGTAATCCTTTGTCATCACGCCATCTCCTTCAGTCCTTGAATGTTGGTTGCATGATTCACATCATTTTCCACCCCATCATGTCCAGGTGGAATCTCGACACTTTTGGCATTATCCCTCAATGCACCTTTGCATGCTAGGGGGACAAAGTTGCAATCTGGAGCCCTTTGGGGCTCCCATGGTCCGAGCTCTAAGACCATAAACTAAGATCCATTCGGGACTATGTTTAACTTGATTCCCATCCTCATGGGATACGTAGGACCGCCCAGACGCCCTGTCTCCGGGTACAACCCATTCAGGAAGCCAGTCTCTCTCCCTGTTTTACCTCCGGATGGCGTACAATTTGATGTGGGATCATGTCTCTGTCAAATGTGTTTTATAAACACTGCGCACATTTCCCGCCTAGCATCGTCTCTGCTACGTCTGCGCTGCATGACGATAAAATGCATGCTTGGTCCTATCATACGACCCTAAATTGTGACATTATCGTCCTGGCCGCACGACGAAAAACGGCACCGCATTGTGGTGACCTCGCTGTAGAGGACATCACGTTGGGTACTGGCCACGTGCCATGCCATTTGTCAACGCCCATCACGGCTTGATTCTTGTGGCGACATCACGACCTACAGTTCTAGGCCTGTCGCTTCACAAAAAAAACCATTCACCTCAAAGAACAAACAAGATACATCAAATTCCGCTTCTTTTAGTGCAAGGGCCACGTCCGCACTTCCCCTTTCCCCTGGCACTGGTACCTTACCCTGCCACCTTCCAGAACTACGTATGGCTTGATTCTCATCCTCATGAGATACGTAGGAGTGCCCGGGTACTTCCCCGCGGGTCCAGCCTAACCCTGGTGTTCGGTCCCTCGACTCGAGCTCATTCACGTCAGGTTGTGATGTCATGCGTCCCCTGATCCCTTTTTCCAATCCATGGTCCGAATTCTATGACCATAAACTAAGATTTCCCCAAGGGAAAGGAATCTTCTCCCTCTCTCTAATACGTTTCGTTGACGTATTCAGATGTGTTTTGACAAAAAGCCCGAAGCATGGGATTTTCACAGGGACATTCCCCTCATCCCATGACTAAGCTTCGTGAGCTCACTATTTGGATCCTCATCCTCTTCCACATCCAAAAGGACCCTCGGACGACGTGGATACTAAGCTTAAGGGATCTCCATGAATGCTGGACCTAAGGGCCCTACAATCGTTTCGGGCCAACGTCCCTGCGGATATTCGACAACATTTGTGACACGGTCCCGTGTTTCGAACATGGTCAACGGTCGACCCTCATTTGTTTGTCCCCATTTCAGGCTAACGCGATAGGATGCTGTGTTGCGAATATGGTCAGCAGTAGTCCTCCATCGTCGTACCGTCACCATCGTGATCCGAATCTCGAGCGTCATGATTCACACATTTCCACTCCCTCATGTTCAAGTGGAACTCCACCATACTTGGCTCTTTCTCTTCGCGCATCTCGGTGCGCTGAATGATCGTGTTAGTGTCATCGGGATGGTAGTCACCGAGCATCCCTTTGCCTCAACCTGCCCCTCTCTGTGTCGGGAAATTCCCACCACTACTGCTTGTTTCCCACACCGAGCACGACTCACGTGGGCTTAGTAGTTTTGGCTGGATGTGTACCAACACGGTCAGGCTGCTCCCCGTCCAGTATGACATTAAACTGCGCTTCCAGAACTATGTGCGGCTTGATTCCCATCATCACATGGGATACGTAGAGACACCCAGGCATTTCACCTAGGGTCCAGCCCCAGGAATCGCAAAATCATGTTCCTCCCCATTTCCAGCCCTCTGGCCTGACCCCTCGGGGGGAACTATGTAGCTACAATTTTACCCTGAACAAGTTCAGGATGCCCCAAGATCCCATTGGGAAGCGATAGATCCCCTCACCAGAGAGGCCCTGTCCCAAGAAGGAATGATCCGTGATCAGGTCGATGCGCCCATCTGGCATACTCCCTCCGCGGTGGTGCAACAACCGAGGTGTTGGATTCTGTTTGAACAAGCCACCACTCCATGTTCCACGCTTTGCGTGTCCCTTATTCGGACTCTCGTCCTCTTTCATGTCTGGAAGGACCCCCTAACAGTATGGATGTCTGACCTATGGTCCACCAACTGTCCTGGGCCAACGCCCTGAAAGATTGATCGACAACATTTGTGACACGGTCCCGTGTTTCGAACATGGTCAACGGTCGACCCTCATTTGTTGTCCTCATTTCAGGCTAACGCAGTAAGGATACCGTTTGTCCGCCACGGTTAGCGGTTGTCCTTTATTGTCACGCCATCCCCACGGTGTTCCGAATTTGGGCATCGTGATTCACACTTCCCATTTTCACCTGTTTGAACCGGTTTCAGCGCCCCTGGTGTTGTCCCGATCATGCATAATAGCACGTTGGAGAAACGGTAATTCGGCTATCCTGGATGTTCCTCCTCCGATCAAGCCTTCCCCATCATTCGGGAATCTGGACTGGTTTGAGGGAATTGTCGTCAAACGTCCCGCAAACATTGCAGGGATGCAACAAGGCAATTCAACAGTGGAAATCGTGCATACTACGGAACTCAAAACAAAGGATAAAGAAAGAGTTGGAGCACAAAAGTGTTAATAAAAGCTTCTTTCGAGTTCGCTACAATACTCGGGGGTTGACTTCCCCCATGGACGGGTTGACTCCGTCAAAAGAGCGTTGCAGCTCCGCCACCGGTTGACTTGCGGCGTCCAGAGCCTGTTGCCGCTGATTTAACTCCCGCTCCTCTTCAGCAGCGGCAGGGCGTAATCCGTCAACCCTTGCCCGGGCCCTTTCCACCTCGGCCTGGACGACAGCCATCCTTCTAGAGGCCTGCTCCATATGCTCCTCAGCCTTTGCCAGCTGGGCCTTCAATCGTAAGACCAGCTCAGACTGTGCATCGAGAGTGGCTGAAAGATCGTTGGCCCGGATCTGCATCTGTTGGACCTCGCCTTCAGCCTCCTGGAGCTTCCTGATGCTGGTCGCCTTCCTCCGCTGCCATCCCACGCTCAGCCCACGATCATGCTCCCGGATCTTCTCAGCCATGAGGTCTCGGATGAGCGCGTGAGGGCGTTGGGCATCCACTCCCCCGGCACACAGTTCGCGCAACCGCGAGCGGAGCCTATCCATTTCAGCCAGCCATTGCGCTTGGGGATTGTCCCTGATAAAGCGCGTGATCAGCTTCCACGACCGGTGGCAGACTATGCTGCTGTCTTCCTCATCAGAGGCTGTTTCGTCCCAATCTGCGCGGTCGGCAGGCTCGTACACAGGATATGCCTGCAGGAATTCCTCAGCGGGATCCGCATCTGGTGTTGAGTCTGGTACGACACCTGACGCCGGCACAGGCACGACAGGACTGGGACTGACCGGTTGATCCTCTTCCTCGGAGTCCACCTCGATGACTTCAGGTATGACCCTGCTGGTGGTCCCGCCAGTGATGGTGTGCGCCGCAGCTGGAGTAGGTGAAGGGACTATCGTCACCATCACCGGCATGCCCCTGGGAGGGACGCCGCCAGACATCCCAACCAGCCTCGCTGCAGCAGCCCACGCCAGTCGGAGAACTGTATGACAGAAAGAGACATAAAAGTTAGTCGACATGGCCCATGTGTGGCAACGAAGAGACCGGTGGAGGAGACTTACGAAGATCGACTTCTGAGCGCTGCTCCTGGGCCGGTACTGATGGGACTCCGAGACGAGGCCCCCCGTATACTGTTGGAAGGTCTGGAGATTTCAGAGGAGCCACCTCAGACCCCCTGGTCCCACCAGACGCAGAACTGGACGCAGCCATAGGCGCGGGTTTTGAAGGTCCCGCATCGTCACCCGCCAAGGAGCGAGAACGAGGCCTACGAACAAGTTCCTCCTGCATGACCCAAAAATTGGTAAGAAGTCCGTAGGGATTCAAGAACAGATCGTAAGAAGAGAAGTTCGGAATGTTACGTCGAGAGCCTCCGCGAAGTCGTCGGATTCTGAGCTTCGGTCTCCGACCTCGCCCTCCTCCAGCGGGTCCCCCCCTCCAGACTCATCCTCCCGAGAAGAATCCCCTGATTCCTCCGGCAAGGGGAAGCGCTCCCTCAGATCGGCAGCCGATGGCTGTGGAGGGACCGTCTGATTCAACAGTACCCTCACCCGGTCTGTCATTGGGCGAGGGACACCACTGGAGTGGATGTAATCCTCCAGCTCGTTCAAGTATTGCTCCGCCTCCGCCGGAGACACCATGAATCCAGCCCGGACTGGGCCTATGCCCGGCAGTCTCATCCCGAGGCGATTCAGGTGGGCCCACATCTCAGATGGGCTGAGGAATTGCCGGTTGACGTCCCTGACGTCCCAAGCTTCCGGAAAGACAACATCTTCTGCCATGTCAATGTGACGCAGCCGCTTCCCTGGAGCCTGAGCGGATATCCGACGGAATCCCCTCGGTGGCCGCCCCTCCGGATGACCTTGCTCTCCCGGAACCACCGGATCCGCCACTACTGCCATACCCTCGGCCGGTGCGGGTCTCTCTGCCATGGCAGCCCCGCTGCCACGGGCGGCCCTAGCTGCCCTCCGACCCCGACCTCGAGATAAAGGAGGCCCACCGTCACCAACCCGGATCGTTGGCTGCTTCAGCATCTCCCCGGGATAAGCGGCCTCCCAGCTAATGGCGTACTCCTTCACTAAGCCGAAGGCGGCGGTGGGTGGAGGCAATGTGATCTGCATCTTTCCATCCTCACGTGTGAACATGAGCCACAGCTGCCTCATCACACATGGGTGCTCCTTGTGACGCACCTCCCAGTATAACTACGGGGTCAGCCGCTGGAGGCACCGGAACTGCCTCGCAAAACGGTGTGGGGTGTACGGTTCACAGATCGGCTCACGATCTATCCGAGCCACCAAAACTCCACCTCGGAAGGCCAGGAGGTAAGCCCGATGCTCTTCCGTTCCCCGTCCATCATCAGTAAGCCTCCCCGTCGGCAGTGGAAAGGGATGAAAGTTGAACTCGTCCGCCCTCCACACCCTATTCAGCACCATCGGAACGGCCAGTTTGAATGGGAAGCTCCCAACTGCGTTCAGAATGGAAGGGCGAAAGTCTGATCCCGGCGGCGAAATGGGGTTTGGATACTCGTAAATCCCCCTGATATGCGCCGCGATCCACCCATACAGGAGGTGGAAGGGCCCACATATTCTTGGCGGCTTCTTTCCCTCGCTAATGCGCCGCAGCATTCTGAATAGTTTGGCGAGCATCGGGATCCCCAGGTTGATCCGCTGCCCCATGGCCAGCATCGATGCCATGATGAACGAGCTGCGCCGTACCC
Source organism: Viscum album (assembly GCA_963277665.1). Lineage (NCBI taxonomy): Eukaryota > Viridiplantae > Streptophyta > Magnoliopsida > Santalales > Viscaceae > Viscum > Viscum album. Next base: position 1,369,545,081 of record OY728143.1, read on the forward strand.
CCGTGCTTGTATCTCTCACTGGTAGGATCCACCCACATATGAGAGCCGCGATGAACGCCGCCAGCCTAACTATTGGCTGTTGTTCGGTGCTGACGCTGAAACCCCAAGTCTTCCATTGGATGTCCTCCAAAACCCGCCAATACGAGTGCCCCTTACCCCGCTGGGCTGCCCTCGGACAAGTTCGAGGCCTTGGAGGGAACTCTCGATTCTCTGGAAAGTTCAGGAAACACTTGAACCACCTCTTGAAGTGGACGTCCCTCACGGCCTCCTTGTCCTCTCCAGGGACAAGCGCCATCAGCGCTGACGCCAGCCGTGGAATTTGCTCAGCATCTCCCCACACGCTGACAACGGGGAGGAACTCGTCATACATGGCCCCCAAGATTGGGACCCCGGAAATCTGGTGGACATCCCACAGGCTGATTCCCACCTCCCCGTGATGCAGGTGAAAAGTGTTGGTCCTGGACGACCATCTACTCAGCAGTTCCGGCATCAGCTGCTTTGGCTGGTAAATGTGGAACTGGGAGGCCCATGCTGCCTCATACAATCCCACTCTCCTCAGCTCGGCCTCGAACTCCTCGCACGAGGCGCCTACCCAATAGGCCTAGGCCCAGTCGTCAGTAAAATTGCCGCCCTGGCGTAGGTCCCAGTCATCAGACCATCCCTTCTTCGGATCCTGCAGAGCCGCCTTCATCGTAGTACGGTAGAGAGGAGGGGACGTCTCCGGTTGAAGTGGCCTCCCGTCAATGTCATTTACATGATTGTAGATGCAATCAGCGGTAACGGGTGTGAAATCCTCCCGTGCATGACCATCGGCCGCCCTGAACCATTGGTGCTGGCATGGTGTGCTCCTGAACCAGCAAGCTGGTTCATCCCTTCTTGCCTCAGGGATGAAGACGTCATCCCTCAGCCCGAAGCCGTACAACGGCAGTTTCTTGCACTGCGGGTAATCCCTCTGACCTTCCGACAGCAGGTCTGTCAAGGAAGTATGGTCCGAGTGGCTCCGAATCATCTCCCCCAAACCCGGACGGTTGACCATCTCATCTCGACGAGCAGCGTCTGCAAGGACCCCCAAGGCAGCTTCTTGATGGGCCATTTTGACTTTGGCCCTTGGAAAAGAATTCTTTCTGACGGATCGCGAAGCTCGGCCGCGAAGCTTGACCGCGAAGTCGGAACGCGAAGATCGGTCACGAGACCAAGCCGCGAAGTCTGGCCAAGGCAGACAGAGGTTCGCTTAGCGCGGACGCGGAATCGGAGACTCGCGGTTCGCCGCGAAGATCGATTCGCGGAGTGCTGTCGCGGAGTACGCGGAGCGTCGCGAAATCGAGAGCAAAAAAGGACAAGGAAGGCGCGTAAAGACAAAAGAACGCGGACCCCCTATTTATAGGCGCCGACCCCGGAGCATCGCGGCGCGCCTCATCCGCGCGGAGCATCGCGGCGCGTCCGGACCCGCGGCCCCGGCGAGCAGCGCGGGTCCCCCTTCGCGATGACACCTCGCGAACCACCGACAGTTTTTGGCGATTGTCCCTCAGACTTCGACCCTTCGCCCTCCGCGGCTCCAAGTCTGAGGGGGGGCATTTTTTGGCGCCAAAAATGTGGCCCGAAAGGAAGGAACGAAAAAGACAGCCAGCGCGCTGCCTCGCGCAGCACAGCCGCGAAGCACAGCCGCGAAGCCCCGCCGCGAAGCGTCCCAACCTTGGCGGCCCCGCGAAGCTCCGGAGGCGGTAATCCTCCGCGAACCGGTTTGACGTTCGCGAGCCGCCGCGAAGCTCCGGAGACGGTAATCCTCTGCGAATCCGTTTGACGTTCGCGAGCCGCCGCGAAGCCCCGAAGGCGGCGCGCGAGCCCTGCATCGCAGCGCCCCTTCCCTATAAATACTCGACTCCCCCTGAGTCCCAGAGGACGGACAATCCGACCATTCAGCTTATCCTCTCCCGAATCGCGAAGCAAGCTTTGCCCCGGGAATCATGAGCTCCGTGAGGTATTTCTACTTCGCGAGACGACTCTGATTTGTTTCGTTCTGAGCCCCTCTTCCGAGAGGGATGCCCTTCGCGAAGCCCAAGGGCGTTCGCAAAGGAAGGGGATTCCCAAGGGAACCCGGGCAGCCGTGGAGCACTCGTGCTTCGCGAAACACCCAACCCATGCTAGTAATCCCTATGCCAAGGCAGGATAACTATGCATCGCGAAGCACATTGCTTGGCAGGACCCTGCTTCGCGAACCACTCCTTCTTCGCGAGGCAGTGCTCCGCGAACACTGTTCCACTTCGTGAAGCACCACCCACTCCCACCTATACCCCATGATAAGGCCAAGGCACCCCACTTCGCAAAGCACGCTCCTCTACTTAGCGATTCCTCTTTCTGTGCGACCCTCCAGGTTTGCACGATGTGATTTCAAAGTCCCATGGACAACACCTCCCGTAGCGTTGCTTCGCCCAATGCTTCTTCGCATAGGCACGCTAACGGCTATTGCTTCTTCGCATAGCCACGCTAACGTGGACCCCTCGATGGTTCCTCCCTCGACCCCCCTTTACCATGGCCTTACTGGTACCTTCCCTTCCCCAAGTACCAGAGGGTACCGGTTATGTAAGCCCTAGGGGTGTGGAGTGAACCCACCTCGTCCGAGCTGCAGGACGTTAAACTGCCAATCACCACGTCCTCAACACATGACGTTAAACTGTGACGCAACCTCGTCTCCGTCACAAAGGGTCCCCCCAACTCGAACATTTTTTACACCACTCGTCTCCACGGGAATGGAACTCTTCCGCACATGGAATGAGATCCTCCTTGTCGGAGTGGTGTATGTTCACAGGGGAAGGGTCGCCTCAGAGCGTAAAACCCTAACCTTTGGATGATTGCACCCGTGCATCTCGGTACTCCCCCACTACCAAGGTCAGTGGGGGACGTGATAGGGAACGAGGCACCTCCCATTGTCGGACCAAGGTCCATCTTTCCCGCGCTTTGTCGCGCCATGGGCCTCCATCTTGGAGTAAGTCCCAACACCATGGGCCGCTCAACGCGTAAGCCCCTCTTCGCTTCTCACGGACGCACCCTTCGCGACGTGATTGTCAGGTCCTTGCAACCTCTTGTTTCTCACACCGAGCATGACTCACGTGGGATTAGAGTGAGCACCGACCCTGACAAACCCGATCTGAACTACGAGGTCTTTGATCCATGTCATGGCATGGTACGTAGGAAGCCTCCACGATGTTCAAGCCCACAAATAGTAGACCAAGGTCTGCTTTCACGTCGGTTCCCCGGAAAAACCTGAACTACGAGGTCTTTGATCCATGTCAAGGCATGGTACGTAGGAAGCCTTCACGAGGTTCAAGCCCACCCATCGCTCTTTCACGTCGGGTCTCATTCTAGTCCAGCGGTAAGCCGTTGTGACCATCTGAACTACGAGGTCTTTGATCCATGTCAAGGAATGGTGCGTAGGAAGCCTCTATGAGGTTCAAGCCCACCCGTCTTTCACGTCGGGTTTCACCCCCGTCCAGCACGACGTTAAACTACACCCCTGTCCAGTTGTAAGCCATTGCGACCCACCATTTGAACTACGAGGTCTTTGATCCATGTAAAGGCATGGTACGTAGGAAGCCTCCACGAGGTTTAAGCCCACCAATAGTGGACCAAGGTCTACTCCCCATTTGAACTACGAGGTCTTTGATCCATGTCAAGGCATGGTACGTAGGAAGCTTCCACGAGGTTCAAGCCCACCAATAGTGGACCAAGGTCTGCTTTCACGTCGGTTCCCCGGCGAAACCTGAACTACGAGGTCTTTGATCCATGTCAAGGCATGGTACGTAGGAAGCCTTCACGAGGTTCAAGCCCACCCGTCGCTCTTTCACGTCGGGTCTCATTCCAGTCCAGCGGTAAGCCGTTGTGACCACCTGAACTACGAGGTCTTTGATCCATGTCAAGGCATGGTACGTAGGAAGCCTCCACGAGGTTCAAGCCCACCAACAGTGGACCAAGGTCTACTTTCACGTCGGTTCACCGGCGAAACCCATTTGAACTACGAGGTCTTTGATCCATGTCAAGGCATGGTACGTAGGAAGCCTCCACGAGGTTCAAGCTCACCAATGGGGGACCAAGGTCTACTTTCCATTTGAACTACGAGGTCTTTGATCCATGTCAAGGCATGGTACGTAGGAAGCCTCCATGAGGTTCAAGCCCACCAACAGTGGACCAAGGTCTACTTTCACGTCGGTTCACCGGCGAAACCCATTTGAACTACGAGGTCTTTGATCCATGTCAAGGCATGGTATGTAGGAAGCCTCCACGAGGTTCAAGCCCACCAATGGTGGACCAAGGTCTACTTTCCATTTGAACTACGAGATCTTTGATCCATGTCAAGGCATGGTACGTAGGAAGCCTCCACGAGGTTCATGCTCACCCGTCGCTCATTCACGTCGGGTCCCATTCCAGTCCAGCGGTAAGCCGTTGTGACCATTTGAACTACGAGGTCTTTGATCCGTGTTAAGGCATGGTACGTAGGAAGCCTCCACGAGGTTCAAGCTCACCCGTCGTTCTTTCACGTCAGGGTTCACTATCGTCCCGCATGACGTTAAACTGTATTCTCCGAACTACGAGGTCTTTGATCCGTGTTAAGGCATGGTACGTAGGAATCCTCCACGAGGTTCAAGCCCACCCATCACCCAATTCACGTCAGTTTACCGGCACCATCCCGAACTACGCGGACTTTGATTCCCTGCCACAGGGATACGTAGGAAGCCTCCTCAAGGCTCAAGCCCAACTTCACTGTCGCCCCCTTGCGATGGTCCCATTTCATCCTCCTCCACTTCACTCATCCATCCGTCACCCATCCTGATTCTCACCCGGGCCGCAACATCCCGGTGGAGTCATGCCATCCATCTCCTCGCTGCCCCTAGCGGCGCCTGTGCCACTTTCCATGTGTAAGTCCCATCATATCTCCGGGTCGTTGTCCTCCGTGTACACCCCGATTCATCACCCTTTTCCCCTATAGGAAGTGCACCACCTCGGATTCGTCCTCATTGGGCATTCTGACTCGTCTCTATGGGACCATAGCCGTCTCTATGCGATACACCAATCTGATCCGTCTCTATGGGACGTTCTGATCACCCTCATCCGTCTCCGCTGGACGTTAAACTCGCGGCATACCCTGTGTTGAACACGGGAAGCTGAGGAAAACCTCAGATACATGTCTATGACATGTAATTCCCCGTGCTCGATGTGGGATGCCTCGGGCTTCCACGCCCTCGAGAAGCCTTGTGATCGAGGATAACAGACAGACACGCCAGGTACCCCAGCATCCAGACACGCTACTGATGCCTCAAACGTGACTACTCCCCTGACCGAAGGTTGCTGCCCTGACTGGACCCTTTGGAATGTCCCGACAGAAGCAGTGTAATTAACCGGCGTCCATAGAAACATGGCACTGGGAAGAGTTTCACGAACTATGTATTAAATCTATAAGGGAGACCCGGACTAGGTGAAGAGTTCTGAGGAGGAATCCACAGGAGGAAGAACCGACATCCCATCATCCCGTTTCGATCAAGGAGCAGACGTACCTGAATAAGGAACGAATGCCGCCCGCCTTTGGAAAGCAGGAATGCGGGGCAACAAAGCCGCGCGTCCCCCTCCCCCGCGGACGGATGCGCGCGCGCCCCGGTGAAAGCGTCAGAAACAAATATATACATATGTATGTAACATGAACCTGAATTTTATTGATCTATCATAGATTTGTTACGGCTTAAAAATGAAAAAGTTTCATGAAACATTAAAAACATGATTATAAGTTATACCACAACATGTTTAAATACTCTAATAAGGGGGGGGGGGGTTAGGGGTGGATCAGGGTATTGTAGATTAAAATTACTAACACTTTCATTGTTGATTTTTTTTAAAAATCTTCTCTTTAGTTCCCATAACAATTTATGAGTTGAAATGAAATCATGCTTGAGACACAAAAATTTTACCTGGTACACGTGCACTAGGATACATCCATGGAAAATATAAATGAAATGTGAATATATAACAAACCTAATAAATTGAACTTCTGTTACAATGTTTGGAGTGGGCTCACTATCCATTATAGTTTATAATGAATCACATTTTTAAATATCACTACCCTCTCAACTGATGTGTAATCACTTTTATTTTAGATTAATATTACATTGTTATTAATGAAATCATTATTTCTTAATGAATGAATATTTATTTATATCTGATATTCACCCTATAGATGAAATATACATCACTGTGTAGTGTTCTCTTTGCATATATTTATTTCATGAAATGTTTTTCCCTTTATGAACTCCATCAATCCCTTCGTAGAACCCCATAAACCGCGTAGTGCAATTGATTCATAGAATGACTTCCCTTTTAGTATAACATCACTTCATAGATGGATTATTCCTCTTGAACCACCTTTTCCTTTATGATATATAGTGCCCCACAAACCCCTTTTACAAACTTTTTTGCAAACTAACTCTTATGTGAACCATTTTGTTTGCATAATTTCTCCTTCATGGACCACTTTGAACTTAATAGAATTATTACAGTGTAGATATTTTCCAATGAAATTCACTTTAAATAATTTTTTGGATATGGTACTTTATATGTTAAAATAAATTCTGTAAAACACATTAATCATAATTACTATTAACTTTTTTGTGTAATCCTCTAAAACAACACCGTTATTCATAGATGAAACACCCTTTGCAGTGCCCTACAAATCACCATCTCCCTACAAAAATAAAAAATTACATTGTAGTTTAAAAACACCATTGTTATCTAAACTATACTTTGTGATATATCTTCTTTCACCATATTCTTTTGAAAATTATAATTTCCCCTTACGGTTCCACATACCACATTTTTTGTCTCCATGGAACATCTACTATGAGGAATCCATTCATTCACTAAGAAAACAAAATCCTCATGTTGAGGCCCAAATTTTTTGAATGAAATAGTAAATTTCTCCACCTTTATAACAACTTCATTGACAGAAACCATGATGAAATGTTATCTACCATTTTTTTCAATAAACACAAACAACCTAAAAACACTGAAATTAATCTTAGAGGGATTTTTTCTAGAAATCTTCTATTTTTTTTTTGTTTGTAACTCTTTACAATTTGATAACAAAATAAATCATCTTACATATTATACCAAAATTCAATTCTTTCAATTCCAGGCAACGATCATTTATTCAACCAACAAACACTCTAAGCCCACATGAACTAGGATCAACATGAGAAAAAAATTTATCATGAATGTTTTATAAATGAATCGCTTACTTATTTATACCACTTGATGAATCATTCTCAATAAAAATTGTAACATTTTACGTGGACATCAATAATACACAATTATTTATCTATACATTGTGAACTACTAGAATCATATAATCCGATGGTAATTTTTCATCATTCATTGTACTCCTTCAACATCAATAGATTAAAATTTCCCCCTCCATCACTTATCCCCCCTATCAAGCACAAAGGTGAAGAATAGAAAATACTAATCGATGGCTTGACTATCAAAGAAAATGATAAAATAAAATTTATAAATGAACATGAAAATGATGTTTTCGACCTATGAATAAAATTATAAGATTATGAAAGACTTATGGATATTAGTAAAAAATATGGAATGGATATCACTGATTAAATAGAAAAAATGGAAGTGAAGTAGAGAGGTAAAAAAATAGAATCAATAGTCATATCCAAATGATAAGGATGATATATGGATTTATCAAAAATAAAAAGAAATGGTTATTTATGTACTCCCACAAAACCCACTCAATGGATGAAACTTTATTTGGGTACAATAAAGAAGTATAAAACACATAGAAACCAAGAAATATCTATTCCTATAAAAATATTCAATAATAAACTTTACATGTAATGTTATTGTTGTCAAAATATGTGACATTCAAAAAATGGTTGTTCCATAGCCAAAATATAGTGAATGGAATAAGAGAAAAAAATTCATCCACCTAGAGTTCAATATTCTGAGAATAGTTTTGATGATAACTATTTGTTAAGAATCTATGCTTGACTTCAATCCTTTATATTTCCTAAGTGATATTCTTTCCTGATGTTATACCTAAAGTCAAGAGTCTCTCCTAACCATCTAATTTTATTTATAGGTAACGAAAAATATTTTCATGTCAATAGATTTGTTTGATTTAATCATTTTTTTTCTAATAGTCAAATAATCCATCACTTTTTTCTATTCTTCAACATTGAGATTATATTCAATAAGATTTTCTGAGTTCTCTGGAATTGAGGAATTAATCATTTAATTTTCTTCCTCATAGTTTATCATTATTCAAAGAACAAATTCATCATTGTAAGATCTACCCCCTATATCATTGCTCCCTCAATCATCTTCTCCCCTTTCTTGATCACTAAATTATATTAACCTTTTTCAATGAACCCAATGGTCACCCCTTTCTGGCCGCACAAAATAAGGAACACATATCAGATCATAAGGGAAATGAAACCATACCTCGGGTAGAGGGGGACCCAAATCCACACCTATATTAGTGTGTGGAGTAGACTAAAATCCATGATCTAATCTATACCACAATAATTCTTATTTGGGTAAGGCATTCATCAAAATGTCTATAACCTGTAGTTATATAGGAATATACACCAACATCACAAGACCGTGATCCACCTTGTCCTTGATAAAATGATACATGATTTAAATTTAGTATTTCTGAGAGTTATGGGATGAAATTTTTATAATATTTCTGTATTATGAAATATCAAAATGGATTCTGATGGAATGATTCTTTTCAAATTCCATGCCTTTATGTATCTGCTTCATCCACAATAATTGTGTGTAATATTGAGTAGATAAAATATATTCATCTTCTACAATTCTTAATGAAATTAAATCTTATTTCTTTTTTATCCATGAAATAAAAAATAATCAAATATATAATATAAAAACTGAAAAAGATTTTCTATAATTTTAGAACAACCTATTCTAAATTTGTATAGTCTAATAACTGTTGTTATGATTATTTATTCTATAGTAAACCAAAATCTATTGTTCCTATGATATATTGAAGTATTATTTTTTAATGAAATATATTGGATTTCATTGGGTTTACTGTTATATTTTTCAAAATGAAATGTATAAAAAAAATCCATGTCTTGTTGCTGTTAAATACAGTAGACATCCAATGATTTGCCCATATTTTGTGACAGTAACTACATTTTCGTTCATCATGTCTTGATCATTTCATCCATGTATCCTCCGAGTTTGTAATATCCATGAAATTTTACATTCAATATATTATCACAGACTATTTAGCATACTTTTTTTGAAAAATAAATTTTCCATTCCATTCTTTTTGTAACCTATAAACTAAGAAAAATACCAGTTAACCACTCATTGACATTTAAATTTTCCATTTCCTGAATTCTAAAAACTATTTTCCCACCACTTCATCTGATAGTCCAAATGATATTTATTAAACATAAAATAGTACTACAATTAATTTATTACTCTCATTATTGATAAGAGACTTTAATCAACTCATCCGTGCAGAAAACCCGACCCTTTTAAAAAACTGATCATGTCTTGAATAACAGGTTCTAGGATCTTGATTCAACCCATACATAGCCTTTATCATATGGAAAACTATTCTCCCATATTCAAAAATGATAAAAACATCTCTCTACTTTTTATATACTTATTCTTACAAAAAACCATTAATAAATGATGAATTGACATCCATATATAAATCATTGATCATTAGTTGCACTAATATGTATAAGAATAGGTGAATTGTCTCGATAATTGAAATAAGAAAAAATGCCTCATCAAAATCTATTCCCTAAATCTGGGAGTATCGTTTTTACACTAGCCTTTCATGGTATTTAATTACTAATCCATATTCATTTATATTTTTCTAGAAGACCCATTTGGCCCTAATGATTTTCCTATTTTTCCAACTTAAAACAATATCCCATGTCTGATTCCTCACTTTTTGTTCATTTATTCCTTCATATCCCGATCCTAGTTCTTATAACTAGAATATTTTTCAATGAATTTAGTTTATACTTGAGATATGATGGATTCCTTCTGTAAATATTTCATTATTTACATTTCAACTAGAACTGGAAGATCAATAATATTTGTTTTCAATAAATTTCAACTCTAATATTTAGTTTCCATGATGATACAAATCTTACTTCCTCTTAATCATCATCTGTATCTTCTCCTAAATAATAATTTTCAACTTCTACTCCCACTATGTTTCTGAAATTATAACCACAATCATTATGGAATTTTTTTACTATGTTATTGATGACTTTATTCATTCTCTACTATAGTGACATAATTAATTTCAACAAATTTCATAGCTTCTTTTGGAGTATTTTTACTATTTTCTTTCTTGAATATTTATGGAATATCCCCTCATATCCATGTTATTCAAATATATTGTGTTTCTCCTTATTGAGAATAAAAAATTACTTCCAATGATTAAAAAATATTTAAATGATAGACTATTTCTATACCATAGCTCATATAGAGTCTTATCCTCCATCAGAAACAAAAATTCCTAGATGGATATGTAGACCAATGTTAATACCACTTCATTCCATAGTTTCCCTTATAGTTCCTTTTCAAGAATATTTTTTTCTCCATATTTTTTATTAAACAATTTATTGTCTCAACCACTCAATTTTTTGGGAGTTATCACTTCCAAAAATTGATGACTTATCTATTGGTTATGGACACAATATTCTACTTGGAAATTTACAAATCAAATTCTATTATCAATATAAAACCTCAGAAGCATTTTTACATGAGTTATTTTAGATCCCCTGTGTTATTATTTTGTAAAAATGAACACATAATACTTATATTAAATGACAAATACCCATGAAATCATACCAAATTCATAAATAAAATAACATAATACCCCTTCCCATCAATGGATCTTAGTGAAATTGGTCCAAACACATTTACATGGGCCAAATTAAGAACTTTGGTAGACTTTTTTTTTCTTTTTTCTTATATTTTTATATGAAAATTTTCCCTTATTGAAAATAATAAAGCATTTGGAAATTATCATGTTATAGTTTTAAGAGATCTTGAGCTATATCACATTTAACAAGATCGTATAGGGATGATTGGAATATATGGACAAGACATTTATGCCACAACCTATTTTCTTCTTATCGGGATACAAAGCACATATCTTTTTCTCCACTCTCAAAGTAGAGATATCCCTTTGTGCACTTTATCTATTAAAAAACTGTTCCATTATTTACCTTGATAATATAAAATATCTTGTTAATGCTTATAGAATGACCTGTGTCACACAATTGACTACCACTTAGAAAATTATAATATAGAAATCTGATATCCAAGACATAATATCACCTCATATCATTTCCCCAAAAATTGGTTTTTCCTTATTGAACAATCTCTAGGCCTTCAAAATTTTAAAAATTTAACAGTAATATCCTTGTCATATTTTATAATAGTAAGAAGATCATTATTTTATTTCATATGGTATGTGCATCCACTGTTAAGGATTTATACACTAGCATAATATAATATTTTATGATCTATCTATGAGACCACAATATGGTCAACTTTATTCATTTTTATCCACATATTTGAGCTCATACCAGTTATTTGTTACTAATCCGGATCTTCTGCAAAGTATGATTGAACAAATTTAACATGAATATTTGAAAATATATTATGTGTTTTTATCCAATTTATTGATAATTTTAGATGACAAATATGAAAAAATTTATTCTTATTTAGAAAATTTCTCGGCATTATTGGTGAGAAATATCATTCCATGTGTTTGAATATCCACACTAGAAAAAATGACCATCAAAATCATTCTCATAATATGGAACTCTCTGTGGGAACCTTTATTTCTCTTGTTCCCTTCATTACCACTTTGTAAGTTCCCTAGCCCGAGTTGACCAGAGTTGATTCCTTACTTTATGAAATTGGTATGATTATAATGAATAACATCCCAATGTACCAAATAGGTTCATTGTTTTAAAAATCCATATACATACATAACTTCTAAAAATCAACATTTAAAGAAAATACAATATATAAATTCCATTGGAAACCCCAATAACTATTATATTACCCCTAAAAGTCATTCATAATAGTTATCTTCAAATCCTGGGAAAAAATAAGTCATAAGAAAGGGGTGATCTCAGGTGCTTAGTAAGGGTAAATAGTCTAGAAAAATCTTAAGGAATAAATAATGGTGAATAAATAAAAGTACACATGCTATTAAAACATAATCTTGATCATAATATTGTAGGAATAAAAGATAAATGAATAATACCATAATTAAAAAACCATGGATATTATACTATTCTAACAATAAATTGGGTTATCAATTACTTTTTTCCTAACGAGGGAATGAGTAATGTGGGACATCATAACCACACTGTAATGGTCTCGTGCCAAGAACATACATAAACGGAAAAAAAAAACAAACTAGTTTGTCTCATGAGATCTACCAATTCATCAAGGGGATATAGAAGGCCCAAACTATCACATACTAAGTCCAATTAATTCCTCATATGGATAGGGATGAACAAAATCAACATATACACATTAAATGTAAATAACATTCCCCAATTTATAAACATAATAACTAACCATTTTGAATAGTATGGTGAATGGTGTCAAGATAGCACATCCATAGTAAAAATGATCCTAAACCATTGGTAAAAATAAGTTGTGTCCTAAAAATACTATAAAAACCTCAATAAATTACATTATTCAACATTTTAAGTCAACATAGATGCATATACCAAGGAAAAAATCTCAAGAAAATTAATCTTTAAACATTCCAAAGTGTCTCATAACACTATAAGATATTAAAATAATAATACCTAATTATATAATTAGAATAATGAAACTATTGATATGATATATCAAAGGTCTATGAATAAACCAAACACATAATTTAAAATTTTTGAACATGACATATATCTCACAAAAGTGAAAGTGAGACGAGAAAACCAAATTTTTTTACTTTGGAAAGAAGTGGTCTTTTGGAAAATCATTTTTATTTGTCATAGAATCATATTGTAATTATGTATATCCCATAAAAATAAATTTATGTTCATTTAAAATATATTTTATTCATAAATTATATCCCATTGATGTGAGTTCTTGTAAATAAAAATTTCAATAATCTTTAGAAATAAACATTTTAGTTCGGTTTAAGGAAAATATTAAAATGATTTTAAAGTAAAAAGGCATGAATATTTTCCTAAAACCAGAAATTATCCAAGATAGTTTTTCATGATACAATGTTTTATTTTAAAAAAGTAATTTTGGATTAAAAAATATTATATAATGTACTTGAAAATGGGTAAGAATTCATGAAATTTCCATTGAATAGGTATGTTTATCTGGAGGAATTGAGAAGGGAACCATTTTAAAATATGTATATCCCCATGAAATAAGGATTATCTGATCTAGATATACGATTTTAGAACATATAAAAAGAATTTTGAATAAATATACAAGAAATAATGAACTATTACATTTGATTAAAGGTAGAGAAAGGGCAACCCACAAGAAAAATGGGGGTTTGGGTAGAATCTTATAACTATTCGTAATCAATTGAATCATATTACAAAAATTAATAATCATAAAATGATACATTCAATATCATGAAAATAAATAGATTGATGATATGATACATCAATTGTCAGTATAAATACACCATACACAATAAATAGTGGTGAATAAGGAATATGTCACAAAAATGGATGTGAGATAAGGAAACCCCTTACAAAGATCATATCATTAGAGTAAAGATAAATCAATGTCATAATACGTGTGACAAATATAAATCCACAAAATATATGTGTATATATTTTATGAAAAAATCATAGGTCATTCACACATATTCTTGGAAAAACATAAACAATGAAAAATATGTTTAACTCAATGAATGGAAATTCATTAAGGATATCCCTTAACTTATATATGAAGGTATTTTGCACATGACCATAATTTCCTAAACAATATAATTAAATCCATTAATTAATTAACTGATAACATACTTTATATTTATTATAAATAATATATTTTTATTAATCTCAATTATAGCCTTATTTATGAGTTATAGTGTTTAATTTCACCGTTCCGGAGAATTATTTTCTTGGTTTCATTGATCGGTTCGCTTGTTTATAAGTAAAGAAGTTCATGTGGCATGAATATTATTCTAGTTTTTTATATGATACTAATTAAAATAAATAAGATAAAATGGTGATATAATTCATTTTTTTATATTTTATTATGTTGAGTTATTAGATAAAACATCAGTGATATTCATTTTGATTATTTTTTCACTTTTTAATCATCAGGAACTCATTTTGAAGTATAAATTATTATTGTGTATATATAATAGTTATAGAACATTAAATAAATTATAATATAAATATTATTATCTATTTGAACCATAAAAATGGTATCATTACCATACTTGGGGATGAAATTGTAGAACGAAACCCATTGTCCATGAAGGTTGTTAATCAGCTCTTCCTAGATGATGATTTTGTTTTTTAAATAAAAGAGAGAGTAAGAAAATTGATGATGGGTATTAAATTAAAATTATATAATTCCATTATATACATGATAATGTAGTTATAATAATAATTTTTATAGAGGATATGATGATAATATAATAAAATAATGAACTTAAAAAGAAAATAAAAGGAAAAGGAAGAGGGTTTTACCTCTTGATAATCCTCCTTTAGAACCTCTTTATGGATAGGGTTTTTGTATTTTTTGAAGTCCAAGAGCTCTTGGACATGGGTAGAGACTAGGTATTAGTATTTCAGTTGAAATTTGAGATGATCCAAGGCATAGAGAAGTGAGGAGAAGAGTAGGTGAGGGGTGGTTTTTATAGTGGCAGAGAGGGGAGATTTTTCATTATTTAATTCATTATTTTATTATATTGAACAAGACAATAAATAGTGTTGATTCTTGTGACTAAATACAGTAAATTTTTAATGTGAGTTCTAAATAATGGTTCTTAACTCTACCTTTAATAAAAAATTACTAAAAATTTCATGCTTTTAACTTTTATTATACATTATCATAGTTTACTATTCAAGAAATTCTTGTATTTTAGAAAAATATAAAAATATCACCCTAAAAATATTTCAACATTTAGAAATTCAAAAATTAACTCCATTTTATAATTTTTTTCTAAATATGGGAAATATAATTTTTAATTAAAAACTCAATTTACTCGAAAAATACATATTTTAAATTTATAACTTATTATATAACACTCTAAATAATTAACTATGATCTCATAAATTTACTATAACTCCTATGATAATAAAATATTTATTTAGAAATACATTTTATAAAAATTAATTTTCTTTTAAATCATTTTACTAATAATAAAAATGTAATTTAATATTTATGTTTCATAATAACACCAATACTTAAATAGTAATTTTTAAAATTTTCATTTACTTATACAAAGACATAATTATATAATAATTTCATTCATATGATGCATAAATATTATTTATATTTTATGGGTGAGTTTACTATTCAATTAGCTAGGTTACCATTCAAAAAGGTTATATTATTATTCATAACGGTAACATTACTAATCAAAAAGTTCGAGTTACTATTCACCAAAATAATTAATGTCATCTTATTAAACATAAAATATCATACTTATCACAATCATGTATTACCATTTTTTAAAATTGAAATCTCTAAAGTAGAAAAGTTATCTTCAATGGATAGGTTATAACTATCTTTTTTATATAATTATAACAACAGACTATTGTTTCATAGAGACTCAGTGTTGGGTTCATTACATTCTATATTAAATTTATTTGTAAATCCTTGGGGTGTTACATTCTTCACTACTTCAATAAATTTCATTATCATAATTTTAAATTACATTTTGAAAGTTAATGGATGATACTAGAAAATTTTCTTATGGTAAACCAACTTCAGAAATAGGGTTAATAAAATATCCTCCTAATAAGTGGGAAAAGAAAATTCATAGGTAACTATAAATCTATGAATTAAAAAGGGATAAAAATAGTTTTAAGTGTAAATATATAATTTGAAGAATAATATAACCATTATGATATGATGGGGAGTGATAGAGAACATGGTCATTAGAATGTTAACCATCAAAAAGAAAAAGGAAATGTGATCAATTAAAAGACCATTGATTTCTCAGAAAGAAAAATACTTGGGAAAAGTTTTTGTTGTAAAATAGTTTTCCTATAGTTGATTGATTACTTTAGTATTTAGATTATGTCTTGAGAAACTAAAATTACTTGATTAATTTCTATGTTATAATAATAATATTATCCTTTGGTTGTGCTTAAATTTATTTTCACTTCATTCCTTATCCTGAGAAATGAATGTTCAACATGAATTTTCCAAACAAAAAGACTTAAAATCAAAATTAATGGATCACATATGTCACAAAATTATAATTATATATTCCAATTATCATTATAGATTAACCAAATCCAAAAATTTTAGGATAATATATGATAATTCCACAAAAATAATAATCTTTATATGATAAAAAAACATTAATCTCCAAAATTAAAATATAAAACTCAACGTTAAACATAGATACTATGAAAATTAGGATCATTACAACAACCATATTCTATAATATAACCCCAAAATCAGAAGGATTTTGTTATATAGTCTTCCAAAATCAATAACTATTCATGTCTCATATAAATAATTTAATTTCTCCTATCACATAATCTCAATGTTATTATAGATATTTTCATAAATAATCTATATCACCGTATGGCCAAAATATAAATGTATTTGAATCCAAAATAAAAGAAAACTTTTATTCCTGAAAATATTATTTTTACTAAAATTTTATGGAATTAAAATAATTGAAATGATCTTCTGAAATAACATTAATTACATAATCACCAAATCATTTTCCAATCCCAATGTTATCTATTGGATAAAACAAAAGTTCTCTAAAATAAAAATAACATTTATCTATTAGATATTTTAACTAAAAAAGTCAAGTTAACCTTGACTTTACATAGGCTAGTGGTAGCACTGCTCCCTTATTAACCTTCAGTTGTAGGTTCAAACCTCATGGCCACACAAGACATGATGAGTTGTTCTTTTTATAAAACCATATAACTTCCAAAATAAATATGATGGACATACTTGAATTAAAATCAATAAATAAACATTTTTTTACTAGGATTCTCAATACAACCGAAATAAATAAATACATCATACATTTATTTCCACAAATTTCATTTTTTGTTCTAAAGGTGATTATATAGAATAGGGAATTGACTCAGGTAATGCCCAGGTACCTTAAATTAATGGAAATAAATAAAATGGATTATTAGGATCAGTTTCAGTTTCTTCTATTGTACTCTTCATTTTCCTCAGAAATTATCTATTTTATTTATTTCATTTCCACACATAAATAATTTATCTAATAATTTGACACAATTTCTATGGTGTCTCCTTCCACATTTAATGCATGATGGAAATTGGTCATTATTCTCTTTATGGTCTCCACTATAGTATCTCTTAGAAGACTCCATTCTTCTATTCTTTAGTTTGTTTAAGATTTGGTTATGGTATATTTTGTTAATAATATTTCAGGAAAACTAATTAAGAATGAATATAGTATCTTTCACTCCTATAAACATCCCATTTGTTTTCTCATCACCACCACCTTGACCATATTGTTCAATGTTAACATGATCTTTCATTTTATTTCCATTAAATAAAACTATAAATCATAGTCTGGGTAACAAAAGTCAATATGGGGAAAATATATAATAATTTATTGAATATAATAAGACCATATTTTAAACCTAAAAAAATTATATTTAACTTAGGATATTAATTTTCATTATATATTCATATCCTTGGTAACAGTTTGTCAGTAAAATGTGAAATATCCAAACCATATCCCCTAAGAGAGTCAAACCGGGTGCACAATAAGGCATGTTGTCGTGTAGCAGGTTACCCAAAGTCATTCCTGGGACACCTTGTTGGAGTTGTTACTCCTAGGTAAATATGTTCTATAACCACATCCACTTTTAGTATCTAGACAGAGATTCATTTTATAGTAATATTCACATTATCTATACCTTACCAAAATTCTAGGATGTTCTAGTATGGTTGTCCTCAATGTCTAAAAAAGGGGTTTTCACTAATTTAATACTTTTATATCTAGTTTCCAATGGTTCTACTCAGCTTCATCTTATACAAACAATATGGTTCTCAAGCCCAGAAGCTCTAAGTTGGTTCCTTACTTTATTAAATGGGTATTATTACAAGGAATCACATCCTAAAAGACCAAATAATTTATTATTTTTGAAAAACCAAATACATACATAATTATGAAATTAAATCATTGAAAGGAAATAAAATATATAAATTCCATTGGAAACAACTAAAAATATAAGATTATCCCTAAAAGTCATTCATGCTACTCATATTCAAATATGGGGTAAAAACAAAATAAAATAAAGGGGAGATATCCAGTTCTTAGTAAAGGTAAATAGTACAATATATGCTAAACTAATAAGTCATGGAGAATAAATAAAAGTACACATGCCATTAAAATATAATCTTTACCATAAATGAATGCAATGAAATCTGAATAAATAATGTCATAATAAAAAATAACTATTGATATTATACAAGTTTAATAATCACATGGAATATTAATTACTAGTATCATAATGAGGGAATGTATAAGGTGGGACATCATAACCGTACTGTCAAGGCCTCGTGCCAAGACCATTCATAAATAGGAATAAACCAAAACTAGTTTTTCTCAAGAGGCATAAAAAAGAAGCGAGGGGATATAGAGGTCCCCAACCATTATATACTAATTCCAATGAATTCTTCATATAAATTTGGATGAACATAATCAACATATAAACAATGAAATGTAAATAACATTCCCCAATTTATAAACATTATCAGTAACTATTCTGAGTAATATGGTGAATGGTTTCATGATAGAACACCCATAATCAAACAAATAATAAACCATTTAATAAAATATGTAGTATGATAAAAATAATAGAAAAAAATCAATAAAGTACAATATTCATAAAATTATGTCGACAGATATGGAGATACCATTGAAAAAATTCTAAATTAAGTTAATATTTAATTATTCCAATTTGTCTCATACCACTTTGAAACATTCAAATCATAATACCATATAATATCATTAGAATAAATAGTATCTTAATACGATTTATTAAAGGGAATTACATAAACCACAGACAAAAGTAATATTTTTGGAACAAGGCATATATCTCACAAAAGTAAAAGTGAGACGAGAAAAAAAATCTATTTTACTTTGGAAACAAGAGTTATTTTTGAAATAATTTTTATTTATCATGAAATCATATATTAAATATTAATATACCAAAAAATTATAGTTAAGGTAATTTAAATTATATTTTAGTTATAACGGATGTCCCACTTAAGTGAAAGAATGCAATTTTTAAGACACATTAGAAATAAAACACTTTAGTGCGGTTTATGAAAAATATTGAAGAGATCGTAAAGAGAGAATGAATGTTTTTTTTATAAAATAAGAGATGAAACCAGAATTTTATTCATGATAAATTTTTTTATTTTATAAATATAATTATACGTTAAAATAGATTATATATTGCACCTAAAAATGTGTAACAATTTGTGAGTTTCCCTTTAATCAGGCTTGATAATTAGGCATAATTTGGATGGGAAACATTTTTAAATATATATATCCACATAAAGGAAAGAATATATAATATGTATATATGAGTTTCTAACATATAAATATAATTTAGAATAAATATAAAAGAAACATAGAATCATTATATTTAACTAAATGTAGAGAAAGAGTAAACTGAAGGAAAAAACTGGGGTTCGGGTAGAATCCCTTACCACTTTGTAATCAATCGAATCAAATACCCCAAAATTAATAATCATAAAATGATACATTTAATAACATGAAAATTATTATATTCATTATATGATAAATCAATGGGATGTATACATAATCTATAAAGAATAAATAGCGATGAATAAGGAATATCTCACAAAAAATGGAAGTGAGATGAGGAAAAACCTTAAAAAGATTGTATCATTAGAGTGATGATAAATCAATTAAATAAGTATGTGTAAAAAATATAAGTCCAAAAAAAATTGAGTGCATAAAATTATAAAATAGTCATAGTTAATTCATAAATTTTCTTTTAAATACTTAATTAATGAAATTTATGTTTAACAAAATGTATAGAAATTGAGTTAAGATATCCCTTAACTGATGTCTAAATGTGTTCTGCACATGACCTTATTGTCCTGGATAATCAAATTAAATACATTAATTAGTTAATTATAAATAATTTCTATATATATTATAATAAATTTAGTTTTTTAAGTTCATTTATTACCTTATTGAGGAGTTGTAAAGATTAATTTCATTGTTTTGGAGCATTCATTTTCTTAGTTTTCATGATCGGTTCTCATGTTTATAAGTAATGGAGTTCATGTGTAATGGATACAATTATACATAATAGTTTTTATATGATTACAATTAACATAAATAATATTAAATTTTCCTATAATTTATTTGGATAACTGGTATGAGGATGAGTTATTATATAAAACAATAGTGATAAATATTTAGAATTTTTTGGCAGGTTTTGATCATCCAAAACTAGTTCTCTCATATATATTAGTATTTTTTTATATAATGGTCATATAAGATTATATAGGTTATAATAAACATATTATATTATTTTTTAATCATATATATTGTATCATGACCATTATTGGAGAAGAAATTGAATAACGAAAGATCGTCGTCCATGAAGGTTCTCAATCACCACCGCCTGGGTGATTAGTTCAGTTTTAAAATAAAATTGAGAGATTAAGGATATTTATTATGGGTATTATAAAATAATGATATTATTCTCATATATATATTATACTCTATTTTTCATCATCATTTGGAAAAATTAGGTGAGGAGTGTATAATTAAAGAAATAACATGGAAAGAAAATAAAAGTAAAAGGAAGAGGATTTTAGGTCCTGAATACTCCTCCATGAGAACCTCCTTATGGAAATGGGTCTTGGTTTTTTGGTAAGACCAGGAGCTACTGAAAACGAGGAGATAAAATGGAAGAGGATTTTGGAATAACATTTAAAATATTCAAGGCTTAGAGGAGTGAGAAGAAGAGGCGGTGAGGGGTGATTTTTACAGTAGAGGAGAGGAGTGATTTCTCATTATTTAATTAATTATTTAATTATTTTTCTCAAGATAAGAAATAATATTAATTTTTATGACTATATATAATAAATTAATCTTTTTAGTTTTAAATAATGTAGATTAAATCATCCATACATAAAAATGACTATGAAGTTCATGAATTTAACATTAATCGTACATTATCATATTTTTCTATTCACTAAAAATTCATATATTGTAGAAAAATATAAAAATATAAAAATATCTAATTTGATATATTTATTAATAAAAAATGAAATTATTTTTAAAAAATAATTTAATAAATATGATAAATAAAATTTTTAATTAAAAACATCATTTACTCAAAAAATACATATTTTAAATTTATAACCGATTTTATAACACTCAGAAAAATTAAATAAGGAAACATTGAATTATTGGAAAATCATATAAAAATAAAATATCTAATTATGAATAAATTTTATAAAAATTAATTCACATTTAATTCATTTAGTTTATTATAATATTGAAGTTAAATATTCACGACTCACAATAATACAAACAGATAAATATAAATTTTTAAAAAATTCATTTACTTATACAATGATATAATTTTACCACACATTCATTTGTAAGATTCCTAAATTTTATTTAAACTTTTATTGTTGAGTTTACTATTCACATGGCTAGTTTACTATTCATAAGGGTAATATTTATATTCATTAGGAGAACATTTCTATTCAAAAGAGACAAGTTATTCTTTACCAGAAAATGATATTGATCATATAGGACTCTAAATATTTTATTGATCACAACTGTGTATGTTTGTTTTTATAAATTCAAATCCCATAAGTGGAACAATTATTTTTAATGGAAAGGTTATAACTATCTTGTTTAAATAATTATAATAAAAAATTCATTTTTCATATAGACTCTATGTTGTGTGCATTAAATTCTATATTAAATTTATTTGTAAATCCTTGGGTGTTACATTCTCCCCTCCTTTAATAAATTGATTCTTCTAAATTTCAAATTACAATTCAATAGCTAATGTTTGATGCTTAAAAAAGGAAAACACACATCATAAATAGGGTTAATTAAATATCATCTTAATAATCAAGAAAGGGAAATGAATAGGTTACTAAAAAAGAATGCATTTGAATAGGATAACATTAGTTTGATGTGAAAACCCATAAATTTAAGAACAATATAATCATAATGTTCCGATAGGGAGCGATAAAAGACATGTTCATTATAATGTTATCCTTAACAAAAGCCATAAATCATGTGATCGGTAAAAAGAACATTGATTTATCTGAAAAAAACTACATGGATAACATTTTTTAGAAAATATTTTTCCTAGATTGGAGGATTTCCTTTAATATTGTAATGTCTTGGACCCTTTGGGTCCATTACTTTTCAAAGTCTTGATGTTCGGGACATCTCAGGGACCATCAGTGACTCATTGAGGAGTTTTACAAATTCCAAGTTGAACGAATGGTGGCACCGATCAACATCGGTGCCAAGTCATCTGTGTCAGGGCGATTGTGTCAGGGCATCAGTTACTCACCCATCAGTCAATCATTTCCAGTTTCTCTCAAAATTTTCTATTTCACTCCAGTAAATCCTTTTTTGATGTATGATTGTTTTAATACCCATTTCAATGTTAATTAAGGAAATTTTAAAGACCATAAATGATATCTTAAATCCCCTAAGAGTGGGGTGACCATATTTTACCAAAATATGTGGCATGTCACACCCTTTTTCCTCATTTTCCAACCTCCCATGTTTTCCAGTTTCATCCATATTACATGTTTTTCTCCATTTGAAGGAAATCCATCCACTCACAACCGTTCGCTGGGCTATCTCTTCCATTTCAAATAGGTATTATTAAATCTAAATTAATTCCAATGTCTAAAACTGATAAACCATGTGGTTAAACTGTGGTCCACATTTTAATCACTTCGTGATTTCACATCCCTTTACTCTAGGATCAGACGTCTTATCACACTAAGTTATTATTATTCCTTGGTATCTTTTCTTTTCCGTGTTGCAATTGGAGTCATTATTCCAGATATGAGTCGTGGCTGCATGAGATCCCTCATGTTCAGTTCTTATTAGATTTTCCTATAATATGACACCATTTCTTGGTACAAAAAGACAACTTCAATCCTTGATCATCAAAGTATGGGTTTTTTCCTTCTTCTCTCTTTATTGTACATCATACGAGGTGGGATTGATGATTTTCCCCCAGGAAATAAATGAAACTAAGTTTTCAAACAGATAATAAATAGACCTTTAATGAATGAATATGTTGGAATGATGATTATATTGTTGGATTTTTACCTTAGTTATTATATTGTGGATGGTATGGGGTCATGTCCACTGAAAATCGTTTCTTTTGGTGGTCATTTATTTCAAACTAATGAAGCTCCTCTTTCAAGATTTTTTTTAATTTGGATGAATGTAACATGGAAAGTGGTTAATAATATAAACATCGTAGATTAAATGGATTCCCGATAAATTAGAATCATTTCGTGATCACCTCAGTTAACAAAATGGAATGAAGAAACTTAATAAATGGTGTTGGGTAAATCTGAAACACTTCACTGCTCTATTTTGTTGATATGTATGGTTGTTCTGTTAAATTTTTGTGAGGGTTATGTGGATGGAAATAGAATCTATGGTTGAGAATTTGTTTGTTTGAGAATCTAGGGTTGTGTGAAGAAAGTATTTTGGGGATCGGTAAGGTTCCAGTACTTCGAGGGATCACAATGAGACCTTTTAATGTTTTTGCTTAAAAGAGAACATGGTGTGAATTATTAAATGTTTTCTTGGATGTTTTTATTCAATTATTGTTTTGGAATGTGGTTATGACTGTTAGTATCCCAGTAGTGAAGAAATATTTAAACAAAATTACTTGTACATGATAATGAGAATTGATACAATGGGGAACTATTTTCCAGGAATAGGTTATGCTCTTTCTGTGGCTGTTGTGCACTTGTGTATGTAGCGATAGAAGTAAGAGTGGTTGTGTATGTGTTGGTTGTTGGTTTTGGTAACCTTAAGATGGGATGAGTGTTTTATTACATATATTTATAAAATTTATTTCTTGTGGTTCTTATTCGCACCCCACCCATGTGGATAACTTCGTGCCGAACACACCCATTTCATAGGGGAGGGTATTTTCCCCAACATTCCTTTGAGTGTTTTGTTATTTAAAACTTTTATTCCCCCTACCCCAGGTTTTCCAAGACACTATGTGAAGGATGTGATGACTTGAGGGCATTATGGCACAAAAATATTTGGGCATGGTATGTTTTGGTGGTTGACCCAGGTTTCTACAGGCATGTTTGTTTCTCAGGTGTCTTCAGGATGAGGCCCATGTGTCTTTAGTCATGGAAGAGGTTGTTATGGCCCAAGTGTATGCAGGCATAGTGACGGTTTTTGTGGGCCATGTGAATTCAGGCGTGGTGGTGGTTGGTGTGGACCAGGTGTCTGCAGGCATGGTTGTGTGCAGTTATGGTGGCCTAAGTGTCTGGGGGCAGGATAAATGTGCGGTGGAGAAGGCCCATGATATTGTTGTTGGGGCAGAAGTGGTGCTATATTGGGACTTGGGGGGGAGTTATAATGCATATTATGTTCTAAATAACCAGTGGGAAGGTGGTGTGTGGTACCCAAATATCAATGTGCTGCTACTATTACTTTACCTGATTAGCGTTTTTTGGAGAGTGTGCTTTGGTGAGGCTGGGTAGATAATTTCATAGCTAGGTTTTTTGGTTATATCAATTTCTCATGGGGAATTACAATGTCTCCCCACTTGTGCACAATATATTTGGGTTTTCCTTGGTGAGTATATCTATATACTCACCCTATGTAGATAAAACTACTTTTAGGTTTCCATGAGGGCATTAAATAACGTGCCAGAACATACTAGCTCGAGCATCAAGAGTTGTCGTTGATGATTATTTTTCTTTTTTTAGGCACTTCCCTTCAGATTTTTCTTGTAATTTATATCACATTATTTTGGACTTGTGAATGGGAATGGATTTTTGGATTTACTTTTATTTAAATCTTGGAGTTGTTTTGGATTTAGAATCTTATCTTCTATTCATGTTATATAAAAAAGGGTATTAATTTCCATATAATGTGAAATTATATACCCTTGGTTATAGTCTCCACCATAGGGCCTACTGAAGGTGGGAATCATGGGTCATTATCTCTCTTTCACATTGATGAAGGATCTGGGAGAAGGCAGGTTATGACAGAATGATATCAAAGGTGATAGTTGAGAGATAGGATGTAGTTAGGGGTTAGGAATAATGATGATTGTGTGGGATGGGAGAGAAACTTTTTTAGGCAATCATGGTGTGTGAAATAGTCCAAGGAATACCAGCTAGGAATGAGATTTTAGGGGCCCCGTAATCCGAAACAAGGACTCTTATCCTACCTAAAAACTAATCAAGGGTACACTAATTGTAGGGTAGAGACCTTAGGAAAGGCACATGCATTATAATGACTTTTTTTCTTTCTTGAATTTGGGTGTATTTGAAAAAAACAAAATAAATAATAAGTACAAACATATGTAAAATACTTACTACTCGGGCATAGGAATTCCTTGATTACCTTACAGTTATGGAACCCAGACTTCTTCCACAAGTAGTGTGGGCAGTCGAGGCCCAACAGGTTGATGTGGTCAATCTGTAGAGGATTGAATAAGAGGAAGATGATGAAAGGTGGTATACTAATTTATGTTCTTTCCAACGACAGACCCTCTTGAAGTACGAGAAATGTGTTTCCAACATGGAGACAGAGGGTTGGCTTGAAGAGCTGGCGATCACCATTACCATGATCTGTGCTCTGAGGGAGTACTGGATTCTGTACGTAGTTAGTCAGAATAGGGGAGAATCATGTCTATGGTGGATGATCTACTTTGTAGATAGGGTGGAGACTGAGGTATCTTGGGCTGACATTGCGAAGAAGTTCCAGGCATAATTCCTTTCTTCCATGATGATGGGAAAAAAGAGGCAATAGGTTCTCTACCTCCAACAAGGGAGTATGTTGGTAAGGGAGTGGTGGAAAAAGATCATGTATCTCTTTAATTTTACTCTATACCACTTATTGGATGAGGATTCTAAAGAAAGAATCTTAGAGGAGGCACTTCGACCTTCTCAACAGTATAATGTTACGCCTTTGACTCTACTGATGTACATGGAGGTTCAGAAGAAGGCTAAGGTTGTAAAGTGGATGCACACGTTCAGAGGTGGTCTACGAGAAGGTATCCTATTGGTTTCTTCAAAGGAAAAGGATTTCATTTGAAGGACTCCATTATTAGGGCCTTTCATGTTTCGACCGGTGGGGAGCATGCATCAGTTGTTCAAATTCTGATATCCTAAACCTCTCCTTTTATCCCCGAGCCTTGGACTGATGCGATTTTTCTGTGGTAGTCATGGGATCCTATGAAATCACTCCCTAGACTGAGTGTAGTCTAGTGGGGGTGGTCAGGCTCAACTCCCACCCCAGCAGCACTAGTTACTGGACATACATATTCAGCAGCAACAACATGGATGTTGGTCAGTGCCAGTGCTGAGGTTTCCATAGGAAGTGGTAATGTATGATTTATTCTGTGATGTTTCTGGTCTAGTCTTGGGGTGTGTGCTAATGTAGAAGTGGGGAGTGATCACTTATAGTTCTAGTAATTTAGGTCCTCATGAAATTATCTATGCCACCCATGACCTGGAACATACAGCAGTTGTGTTCACACTGAAACATGGAGGGATTAACTCATCAGGGAACACATCATGGCATTCATAGATCACAATTTCTTGAGATATTTCTTCTCCCAATGATATCAGAACATACGGCCGTGGATTTGGGTGGATTTTATCCAATACTACGACATTGAGATCTCTTGAACCTTAAGAAAGGGGAGTTTTTGTGGTTGATACCTTGAGCAGGATGTCAAGGAAGGGTGTGGTTTGGGAGCAAGTAGATTCTTGGAAAGAAATAGGGGAATTAGATTATTTAAATTTGGGATTGAAAGTAGATGATGATAGAGGAAGTCAATTTCAGATGATATTTCAGTCTTCCTTGGTACAATAGGTGGAGGATTCTCAGGGGGGAGACTCAGAGACTTATGTGATGTTTGATCACGTTAGCCAGGGTGTTGCACCGAAAGGTTGGTTAAAGGATATTCAATATCAGATGATTTTTCATGGGATGTTATTTGTACCAAAGATGATGGACAAAGAATTTCTCCATGAGTTCCATAGCTCAGCCATAGAGGTATACGTAGGAGCCTCCAAGATGTACCTGGGACTGAGAGGTCAATTTTGGTGTCCTAGAGTGAAGCGGGAAGTGGAAGAGTTTTTTTGTAAAAGTGCCTCATGTGTAAGTAGGTGAAGGATGAACAC
This sequence comes from Viscum album, assembly GCA_963277665.1. Classification (NCBI taxonomy): domain Eukaryota; kingdom Viridiplantae; phylum Streptophyta; class Magnoliopsida; order Santalales; family Viscaceae; genus Viscum; species Viscum album. The sequence continues at coordinate 1,369,572,756 of OY728143.1, forward strand.
TGTGTTCCTAGAGATATGATATATCCCTTTTACTTTCTCAGGTGGATGTGGGATCACTTCTTGATGGATTTCATCACTTGACTACCCAGAGATGAGGGAGGTTGTGATTCCATCTGGGTAGTGGCGGACTGGTGGACGAAATTGGCTCACTTTTAAGCAGTTAAGGAGTCGAGCGTAGTAGATTACCTAGCAAATAATTATGTGGGTGGAGTTTTGTGGATTCAGGGAGTTCCCAGAACCATCCTTTTATATCGGGACACATGGTTTACTTCACGTGTCTAGAATGGATTATAACATGATTTTGGCACCCAGATATTCCTTAGCACTTCTTTCCATGCTCATACAGATGGGTAGAGATAGGGAGGACCATCCAAATGATAGAGGATATGTTTCGAGCAAGTGTTCTAGACTACAGAGGATCATGGGTACAAAACTTTCCTCTGGTAGTGTTTTCCTATAAAAGTATCTTTCACTCTACCATTGGAATGATACCATCTGGAAAATTATATAGAATATCATGTAGTTCACCCATTTTCTCTATAGAGGATGTGGATGAAGGTGTTCATGCCCTAGAGGTGGTTCAGATCATGATAGAGAAGTTTTATCTTGTGCATGAGAGGATGAAGGCGGCTCAGGACTAGAAGAATTGTTATGCTGATCATAAGATGAGACCCTTATAGTTTGAGGGTGGGGACAACATGTTCCTAAAGGTCTCACATCAGCATAGACAGAAGTGGTTTGACAGGGGGAGTAAGCTTTCTCTTATGTTCATCGGACCCTTAGAGGTGTTGGGATGAGTCGGTGAGGTGGAATATTAGCTAGAGTTACCACCACAGTTGGAGAGGATCCAAAATATCATTAATTTATCATATCCCCCTCTGTATCTACATGATGAATCCCATGTCCTCTACTAGGGAGTGTTAGATATCGAGGACAGTGTGACGTTCATGGAGAAACTAGTGAGAATCGAGGATCATAAAGAGAAGGTGCTTCATGGATAGATCATTCCCCTGGTTTGTGTGTTTTGGTGGCATGGTGGCCTCGAATAGAGTACATGGGAATGGGAGGCACAAACGTGTTACCAGTACCTAGAGATATTATGATTAATTTTCTTTTGTTTTCATTGTGATTTTATGTGATGTAATGATTCAACTTGTTTTCTATAAGATGGAATGTTTCCCTTTTTCTTTAAATGTGTGTGAAAAGTACTAACTATTGGGAGTAGATCACCTGATTCACAATCAAGATGCATTAAGGTAGATGCGATTAAACCTACGCGGGTGAGTCAGTTCTGCCCATAGCAGATAAAATTTGATATGGAGGATGTAACTCTCTAATCCATATGTCTGGACAGCGTGAATTTTTGCCTTTGTATGGAAACTTAGTGTTTCCATATTTTTTAGGTGATATATGTGAGAGAGGTGTCCATGGATTTTGAGGTTTTATTCCATGTTTCAAAAAAACCATAGGTAGTTTGTCTTAGAGATATATCTTACAAGGTGGTTGTTCGGTCCCCTGATTTATCTTCAGGTTTACTCGTGAATTAGCAAGGGAGAGAATAGTTTGATAGGTATATGATGTAATGTCCCAGACCCTCCTGGTCCATTACTTTTCCAAATCCTGAATGTCAAGTCAACCTGGGGACCATCAGTGACTCATTGAGGTGTTTTACAAATTCCTAGTTGAACAAACGGTGGCCCCAGTGGGCATCAGTGAAAGAGAATCAGTGCAAGGGTAATGGTATCAGGGCGTTGGTGACTCACCCATTAGTGATTTATTTCCAATATCTCCAAGACTTGTCTATTTATCTCCAGTAAGACCTCTCTATACGTAAAATTGTATTAATACCCCTTTCATTGTTATTTAAGGCCATTTTAAATCCCATAAATGGTATCTTAAATCCCATTAGAGTGGAGCGACCCTCGATTACGAAATCATGTGGCATGTCAAACCCTTTTTCAGCATTTTCCAGCCCCTGTGATTTTCATTTTCTCCCATATGTCAAATGTTTCTTTGTTTAAAGGGAATATATCATCTCATAGTTGTCCAATAGTCTATCATCACTATTTCCAAGGGGAATTATTAAATATTAATTAATTAAAATGTGTGAAACTTCCCAGTCATGTGGGTAAACTATGATCCACTTTTTAATAACATTGAGATTTCACATCCCGTAACTCTAGGATCGGGCCTTTTATCACACTGATATCTTCTTCTTCCTTGGTCTCTTTCATTTTCCTTGATGTGTGTGGAGTCCCTCATCCAATGACAAGTCATGCCTGTGTGAGATCCCACCTATTAAGTTTTTCTTAAATTTTCATGTTGGAAGACCATAGTTCTTGGCGTAAAGAGAGAACATTGATCCTTAATCATCCAAGAAGGCTTTTTTCCTTCATCTTTATTTATTATGCATCATGTAGGGTGGGTGTGATGATGTTCCCCTACGACATAGATGAATATGAATTTTAATGAAGATAATAAAAGTACTTTTAAAGAATGAATGGGATTGATTTATGATGATGTTGTTTTATTTTTACCTTCGTTCTTGTGTTGTAAATTGTATGGGATCATGTCCACTAAAATAGCAGCTGTTGGTGGTCCATTCTTGCACACTAATGAAGCTCTTCTTTATGTATGATCTTTCCATTGAATGAATGTAAAATCGAAACTCCTTAATCACAAAATATTGTTTGATTAAATGGATTCATGATAAATAATAATACTTGTATGATCACCCCGAATAACCAAATATAAATAATGAACATAATGATTGGTGTTGGATAAATCTGAAAAACATCATTGCCCTATTTTGGTGATATGCATGGTTGTTTTGTTCAATGTGTTTGGGGTTATGTGGATTATAATGGAACTTCTAGTTGATATATTTTTTGTTTGAGAATTTGGGGCAATGTGGAGCTGTTATTTTGGGGCATGGTTTGGTTCTAGTACTTTGAGGGATCTCATAGATCTAATTTATTAATGTTACATACTAGAGAACTAGCTGTTAATTCTTAAATGTTTTCTTGGATGTTTTCTTTTAGTTATTGTTCTAACATGTGGTTATTTCTATTATTTTCTAATAGTGAAGATATATTTAAATGTAATCACTTGAACATGATAATTAGAATTGGTACAATGGGGAACTATTTTCTAGAAATGGGTTGTTCTCTAGTTGTTTTTATTGTGTACTTGTGTATGTAGGGATATCATCATGAGTGGTTGTGTACAAGATGGTTGTTGGTTTCTGAACCCATATATTGCGATGATTTATTTATTACCAATATGTATAAAACTTAGTTCTTATGTATTTTATGGGTACCCCATGCATATTTATCACTTTGTTTTGAACACCCCCATTTCATGAGAGAGGGTGTTTTCCAACATTTCTATGAGTGTTGGTTATTATCTCCCTTTCTGCTCCCTTTACCATGTTTCTTTAGTCTCTTTAGGTAGGCTGTGATGGCTTGAGGTTCTAATGACACAAGAATCTTTAGGTAGGGTGTGTTGATGAGGTTGGACCTAGTGTGTGCAGGCAATTTTGTTTCCCAAGTGTCTTTGGGATGAGGCATAAGTGTCTATGGCCATGGAAGTGGTTGTTGTGGCCCAGATGTATTATTGCATGGTAGTTGTTGTTATGGACCAGGTTTCTTCGGGCGTGATGGTGGTTGTTGTGGCCCAGGTGTCTGTGGGCGTGGTTGTGGGTTTTTGTTGTGGCCCAAGTGTTTCCGAGTAGGAGAAACGCATAGTTGGGATGGCCTATAAGGTTGTTGTCGGGGTGATAGTTAGACTACCGTGGACTTATTGGGGAGGTTTTAAATTTAGGATGTTTTAAATAACCATTGGGAAATGAGGTGTGGTGTACCAAAATATTGATGTTTTATTACTACCTCTTTACCTAACATGCGTTATTTGGGTAGTGTGCCTTAGTGAGGATGGGTGGATAGTTTCCTTGCTAGTTGTTTTGGTTATCTCAATTTCTCATGGTGAATTTGAATTTCTTCCCACTTGTGCATGAGAGGCTTTGGTTTTCCCTTCTGAGTATACCTGAATACTCTCCCTACATATATAAAACCGGCTTTAGATTTCTAGAAGAAATTTGAGGACCATTCCAAACATTACTAGCTCGGGCACCGGGAGATGTCGTTGCTGCTTTATTTTTCTTTATTTGGGACTTCCCTTCAGATATTTCTTGCACTTTGTATAACATTATTTTGGACATGCATATAGGAATGAATTTTTCTCTTATATTTATTTCAGTCTTGGAGTTTATTTGGATTAAACTTCTTATCTCCTGATCTTATAATGTAAAAAGGTTAATTTCTCTAATATTACATGAAATCCTATACCCATGGTTCTAGTCGACACCCTGGGCTGACTGAAGTTAGGACTCGGGGGGTCATTATCTCTCCTTCACCTGAAAGAAGGAAGGGCGTTGAATCTTTCAGTCCTTTCCATTGATTTAGAGAAGTAGGATAATGAAAAATATCAAGATTAGAACATGAGAAATTAAACTTACTCGATTAAATTCCATGTCATAAGAATAACATAATCCTTTGGAAGTTATTTTATCTATTTTTACACCATTATTTATACATGTAAATGAACATTCAATATGATTTTTTCACACCTAAAAAATTCAAAACAACTTCAATGGATCGCATATCCCACATAAGTATAATAATATATTCCTCTTATCTTTATAGACTAAAAAAATCCAAAAATGGTTATGATAAGATATGATAATTAAAAAAACCGAAAACAACTATAATCACCATAATTCAAATGTAAAACTCACCGTTCATAATAGATAATTTTTAAATTATGATCATTGTAAAATAATTCAAGACTATGACCGCAAAATCATAAGGATTTTTTCCGATAGTCGTCTAAATGAAATCGATGACTCATAATGTCTTGTGCCAAAAATTTAATTTCCCCTATCAAATAATGTCCAAGTTAATGCATCTATTTTCCTAAATAACATAGATCACCATAATTCCACAATAAAATAATATTTTACTCCACAATAAAAGTCAATACTTATTCTTAAAAAGACTATACTAACCAAAATCTTATTGAATTCCAAAAAATATGAATCTCTTTTGAAATAACATTAATTAATTAAACACAAAATATTTTTCCAATACCAATGTTATCTAATTGATAAAACAGAAAAGTACATAAAATCAGGATAACATATATGAATTAGATTTTTTATCTAAAAAAATTCAAGATAACTAGGGAGTCATGTTGGAAAGTGGTAGGCGCTACACCCTTATCACCCTTCGGTTGTAGGTTTATACCCTATGATAATACCAGATGTGACGAGGTTTCCTTTTTATAAAACCATATATCTTTTAAAAGAAATATAATGGACGTCCTTGAAATATGTTCAATCACTAAATAATATTTTAACAAGGATTTCAATATAATCTCAATACATAAATGCATCATAAATTTATTTCCTCAAAAAAGATTTAATAGTAAAGAGGTTATACCATAGAATTGGGAATTGACTCGGGTAATGCCTAGGTCCCATAAATTTATGTAAAATAACTAAAAATGGATTCTTAGGATTATTTTTATTTCCTTCAATTGTGATCTTCATTTTTCTTTAACATTCCTTTCTTTATGTCTTTCTTTCCCACACATAAATAATTTATTAGTTCCTTTGAGACAGTCTCCTAAGTGTCTCATTCTAGATTTCATGCATGATGGAAATCGATCACTCTTTTCATCCCGGTATCCAATACTGAAGCTCTTAGAAAAATCAATTCTTCTATTCTTTAGTGGGTTTTATAGTTGGTGAAGGTTTATGTTGTTAACACTATTTTTGGAAAACTGATTAAGAATGAACACGTTATCCTTCACTCTTATCAACATCCCATTTTGTTTCTCATCACCACCACCTTTTCCATCATTTTGAATGTTAATATGACTCCTTGGATTTTCATCCAATGATTAAAATTAGAATGTAGAGTGTGAGTAATAGTAGTCACTGTGAAAAAAATGTGTAATAATTTATAGAGTATCAGAAGACAATATTTAAAACCTAAAACAACTTATATTTAATATTGGTCATTCAATTTCATTAAATATTCAAATCCATTACAATGGTTCGTAAATAAAATGTGAATTATCCTAATTATATCCCTAGGTTGGGTCAAAATAGGTGCGTAGTAGGCCCATTTTAATGTACCAAGTTACCCCATGTCAGGCCCAGGAAACCTGGTCAGAGTTGTTACTTATGGGAACATATGTTCCAGAACCACACCTACTTTTAGTATTTAGATAGGGATTTATTTTCTTGGAATATACCCATTATCTAAACCAAACCTATATTGTAGTATGTTCTTATATTGTTTTCATCAATGTCTATATTAATGTTTTTTGACTAATCTACATTTTCTATATCTAGTTTCCAAGGATTCTACTGAAATCCCTCTAATACCAACTATAAGGTCCCCGATCTATGTAGCCTGGAGTTTGTTCCATACTTTTGTACATTGCTATGATTACAAGGAATTATATCATGAAGGACTAAATAGTTTATTAGTTTTGGAAAACTTGATACATACATAATTGTTACAATACAACTTCGAAAGGAAATGATATATATAAATTCCATTGGAAACATCCATAAATCATATATAATCCCTACAAGTAATTCCAGATATTCATCTTCTCATCCTAAGGAAAAATAAAACATAAGAAATTTCTGTGATTAGGTGCTCATTAAGGGTAAATAGTACCTCGAAAGCATAAGTTATAATTCATGGTGGGTAAACAAAAATAGGCATTCCATTAAAAAACTAATCATGAGAAAAATATTGAAGGAATAATATATTAATAAAAAATTACATAATAACAAAAAATCAAGGATTATATACTAGTCAAATAATCACATGTAATATCAATTACTAGTTTCATAATGAGGGAATGTATAATTTGGGGCATCATAATAATACCGTCAAGGCCTCTTGCCAAGACGATTCCTAAATGAGTAAAAACCCAAACTAGTTTGTCTCATGAGACTTAGAAATGAATATAGAGGATATAGTGGTACCCAACCATCACATACTAAGTCTAATCCATTCTTCATATAAATTAGGATGAACATAAACAACATATACACATGAAATCTAATTAAATTTACCCATTTTATAAACATAATCACTAACCATTTTGAAAAGTATGGTGAATGGTATCAAGATAGTACATTCATAGTCAAATTGATCACAAAACATTTAATAAAATATGGTGGATGAAAAACATAAGATATAAACCCCAATAAATTATAATATTTAACAAAGTAAGTTTATATAGATGGAGATACCATTGAATAATTCTCATGGAAATTAATCATTAGACATTTCAAAGTGTCCCATACCACTTTGAAAAATTAAAATAATAGTACCTTTAAATATCATTATAATAAGATAATTTTTATATGATTTATCAAAGGGATATACATACACCTCACACAAAATGAATAAGTGGTGAACAAGGCATATATCTTATATAAGTTAAAGTGATACGAGAAGATCCATTTTTAATAATGGAAAGAAGAGTTATTTTGGAAAATCATTTGTATTTATCATAATATCATATTATAAATATGTATATACCATAAAATAAAATTTAAGAACATTGAAATTATATTTTAGGCATAAATTATGTCCTAATTAAGTGAAATTATGTAAAAAATAGTTTTTGAAACATTAGAAATAAAACATTTTAGTTCGGTATATTGAAAATATTAAAGAGATTTTAAAGTGAAAATTAATATTTTTTTATATAACCAGAAATGAACCTTATAGTTTTTAATGATATTTTTTTTATTTTTATAATAAAAGTTGTTTTTTAATTATACTATTTAGTCAACTTGAAAATGTGTAAGAATTCGGAAAGATCCCTTTAACCAGGCTGGTTTATTGGGAAGATTTAAGAAGGGAACCCTTTTAAAATATTAATATACACATAATAGAAGGATTCTATGATATGAATATATGATTTTGGAACATATAATCAAAATATATCAGAAATAAAAAATATATAAATAAGAATTACATTTGATTAAATGTATAGAAAGAGTAACCTGAAAGAAAAAAACAAGGGTTCGGGTAGAATCCCTTATCACTTTGTAATCCGTCAAATCATATTTCCCAAAATTAATAATAATAAAGTGATACATTGAATACAAGGAAAATAATTATATTAATTATATGATATATAAATGGGAATTATACATACACCATACATAATAAGTGTTGGTGAATAAGGAATATCTCAGAAAAACGGAAGAGAGATGAGGAAAACCCTAAAAAGATCGTATCATTAGAGTGAAGATAAATCAATAAAAAATTTATGTGTGATGAAAATAAATAAACATAATATAAATGGATACAATTTATAAATAATTAGTTTTCAGTCACATGAAGTCATGGAAAAAATAAATTCAGTGACATTGATGTTTAACTCAATAATAGTATATTGAGTTAAAATATCCCTTACCTTATGTCTGAATGTGTTCTACACTTTACCTCAATGTACAAGATAATAAAATTAAATCAATCAATAAATTATTTAATTAATAAAAATTTATACATGTATTATAATAATAATAGTTTTATTATGTTCAATTATATCCTTATTGGTGAGTTATAGAGTTTAATTTCATCATTTCAGAGTATTCGTTTTCTTTGTTTCTAGGATCAGTTCTCTTGTTTATATGTTATGTAGTTCATGGGAAAGGGATATAATTCTCCAGAATTGATTTTATATTATAATAATGAACATAAAAATATTATATGGTCATATAATTTATTTGTTTTTAAGGTATGACTATGAGTTATTAGATAAAATATTAGTTATAATCATTTAGATTATTTGGGCGGTTCTTGATCATCACAAACTCATTTTTTGTATAAATTATTATTGTGTCTATGTGATGGTTACATAACATTAAATACATTACTATTCACATATTATAATCTATTTTAACTGTAACACTGGTATCATGAATAGTCTTGAAGAATAAATTGGAGAACGATACTTCGTCATCCACAAAGGTTGTATGTCTACACCTCTCGGACAAAGAATTCTTTTTTAAAATAAAATTGAGAGTGTATGGACATTTATGATGGGTATCACATTAACATGATATAATTATAGTATATAGATGATATTGTATTTTTAATTTTAATTTTTATATAGGAGGTGAGGTTATTATAATACGATAAAGAACTTGAAAAGAAAATAATCCGAAAATGATGAGAATTTTACCTCTTGAATACTACTCATTGAGAACCACCTTAAGGAAACAAGTTTTGGAATTTTGGTAAGACCAATATTGTCATGAACCGAATATGGTCGCCACCAAAAACGGAACCAAACATGGCCTGTGACAAGGCCCAAAGGGCGGTCCCTATCCCCATGGGCGGGGACAAGTTCCCGAGTATAATTTATCTTGGTTTGGGGACAATTTACCCGAATATGTATACATAAAACACCGAAAATATTTGATTAAATGAATCTGAAAAATTTATACCAACAAGGTTCATACAAAAATACATGAACTGAATACATTATTTAAAATGAAATACAAAAGTTTCAAATACACAATGAAACAACAACAAAACATCCCTACGGACTCCACATGACAAGGGGTCATCACCCCCAAGCCGTCTCCACAACTTCGCCCCAAGGATGGGGACTAACACCCTGAACCGCCATCACCCTTAGCCATTCCTTTACCTGATTCAATCATAACCTAGTATACATAAACCCAAGGGGTGTAAGTAGGGTGTGCGCCTAATCCCAATATTATACCACCCTAATGATTCCAATGAGCATACAATACAATGTAAAAAGGCAATCAGTTTTAATACACAAAGAAAAGCAGTGATAAAATCCAAGAAATGAAACTTTCAACTGAAATTTTTTTTCAAGATTAAGTTTTCAGAATGTTCACAAATTTAAATAGACATGTTAGATACTATAAATTACTTCCAAAGACACCCCAATACATGGTAAAATACCACAAACACGATGATCAACATAATCGGGAACACCCCTAGGAACTAGATAGTCTCCGACCCCATGTACCTCATAACTCGGTGTAATGTAACCATAATAAAATTTGTTATCGTGTATGAGACACTAGTAATTACAATACTCATAAACTAGTGGTCCCCAATCATCATCCACATAGTTTAGTTATATTTGACGTTATCCAAATTCTAGGTGAAATAAGGACAAAACCCATCTGATCCACTAGTCATACTAGTACACATCTGCCCCACCTAGGTACCCAGGCTTCCCCCTTTGGGATCAAATAATTTCATAATGATACATATATCCATTTTCATATAAAACACCACTACAGGTCCCATACAATCAGTAGTGTAGCTACACACATTTTATACCATTTAAAACACACAACAAAACACATTGAGTTTCAATAAAAACAACTTCTCCAAATCCTTCTTTTTTTTGCACCCAAAACTCTTTGAAAACCCCACTTGAACACCATATTCCTACTCATATTTATCAAAAAAAAATCCAACAAACCCTAAAAATTTATTAAAACTAATTAAATGATTTATCAAACAATCTTAATAAGCATCGCATAGAATACCCATGTAAAACACCCAATTCAACACCAAATTGGTACTCAAAAACAATTTTCTTAACAAACGTCACCCAAAACCAGTTTCACAGAAACAAAAAAAGAATAATAACATTTAAAACATTATTTTCAGCTATAATATATTTCAACAAGGTCAACTAAATAATTAAAAGGAATCCCTTAATCGACTAATAAAAGATTTATATAAAAAAAGCACAAATTTCACATGAAATTGGCCCTTAAAATTCACTTGAATTACAAACACCACTAAAAACAATTTTTGCAGCACCAAATAAATGGTTCAAACATGAAAATATAATAAACATAGTAGGTGTGTCACAAGGATTTCATACAAAGTGGAATCACCTACCAAAGTAATGAAAACCCTTGAATCAACGTGCGGAAATCAAGTCACACCACCACCACACCAAGAGAGACTTAGAACAAACCTAAAACCACAAAATTAGACCAAGAAAACCCAAGGTTAAACCATTGGTTCGAAAAAATACCTCATGGTCATTTGGTACTTCAAGGAAAAGGGAATAAACCCCATGCAAATAGAATAAAACCCTAATTAATTTGAAATAGGAATGGAAGAGACTCACTTACTTGAGAGATCTTGAATAATTTCCCCTAATACACTATTAGATGAAATTTAAAACAGAAAACAATTTAAGGGAGGTTAGAAGAAGGATGATGAGGTCATTTAGGAACTTTAATGGAGTAAAAATAGTATGAATTTAGAGAGTTATGATGGAAAGAACTTACCCTCACAAATCTGCCCGATTTTAGAAAACCTAAGAAGTTCAGGCCTGAATTTCGATGAATAAGAGCTCCAAAGAGGGTCGAGAGAGGTTGGGCGCGCGACTGGGTTCAATGGGCGTGTGTGAGGCATAGAATCACCGAAAATTCCCTAAAATTGAATAAGTTATTAATTAATAAAATTTAATTTTTAAAACTGTAATTGGGATTTCGGGCTGGCCCAATCCCTTAAATAAAAACCCATATACACCTTGGTTATGGATTTATAAAGGCTTAAAACTACAATGGTGGTGTTAATTTTTCAGGGGAGACCATTTTGGAATTGCAATGGGTGAAAAATATTAAAAAATAAAAAATTTATAAAAGAAACAAAATTAATTTTTAAATCTGGAATTGGGTTCACGGTTTGATCCAATTCACGAAAACTCACCCATTCCACCATAAAATCTTGAGAAACCCCAAAAACAAAGCATAAATGGAAATTAAATGAAATTTAACTTTAAAATAATTCATTTATGTGAAAATTCTCCCCACCATGAAAACTTTTTGTCCCCATAAAGAATAGCAAGGCCTGATATGAAAACCAAACCCAACCGATAAACTAAGATGTACTTCTTTTACAATCTTCGCACCCAAGGGCCAAAACACCTCCAGTGATCAATTAAGGATTGATTAATCTCACAACCCAAAGTTACACCACTTTCCTGAAATGGTCAATCTAATTCATACTTTATCCCAAAATAAAACTCCTCAAACACTATCCAAACAAGACTCAAGCAATTCACCCAAATGAAGAACAACTTCGATCAAGGTTACACTTACCTTACATTAACTAAATCATTGGGAGATCTCCAATCCCAACGTTTACTCATAGAAGATGTTAGAATCTAGAATGTTCCGAATGAGACTACCTACCATCAAGCCAAGACCATGGATAAATATAAGATATTGGTATGGGGGAGAACAAATAGGCACCCCACTATAAGAGGCAACCTGTATTATTTTCCGAGACAGAATCAATAGATAGACATAGGGAGGCCTGAACGAACTCTATAGTAAAAAGGGTAGAATTCCATTCATAGTTTATGAAGGAACGTACATGAGAATCATAGTGGGTCTCCCCACCATAAGATCCAACCATCTTAACCGACCAGCTTGTGCTGACACAGAAAGACCCAATTTTTTTTAAAGATTTGGGAAGGGCGCAGGGCCAGTCCGCACAATTTGGGAAATTTTGCACTAACTGTGCAACTCATTATTTTCACATCGATTCCTGGAACATGATCACTACTAATCATAGAATAACTATGTCTTCAGTAGCTCTATCCAAATTTTCAACCATTCTCTAATGACTCGATGGAAGCAAAAGGGGGAGGGAATGACATTAGGTGACGACATGGGTACAAGGACCTCAACCTATTTCTATCGAATGGGAACAACGAAAGAAAGATGATGACACTAGAGGTTTAAACTCTTAATATCTTTCATAATAAGGATAAGACATTGTAAATGGGTTTAAACAACCCTATGATTTCCCCTGACTATCAGTCAGCTTCTCTCCGAGACCTATGGCTGGAGCTAAAACGATAGAAGCATATTCGACCACGTAGTTAGGCTTTGGAAACCCCCCTGAACGAGAATTCTTCTTTCGGTGCCACCAACAACTATACTTAAATCCCCGATAAGATACCCAAGACATAACACATTCCAAACACACTTTACCCTAACTCAATATTTCACAGATAAAATGGCTTAGAAAATGAACACACATCACACCTTGTTTCTTAGAGTGAGAAACTATACAAGTAAATAACACCTATAATAACCTTCCTCTAAAATAGAATATTTTGATGTTTTTCCAAGGGATACATTCTACCAACATAAAAAGACTCTCAGAGGACTTCACGACTTTCACCTTTAATGTAAATTGATTGCACGAAATCACAATGCTTCACCGAATATGACCATTTTGACTGATATAAACAATACATGGAGTAGGACCTTATACGACATCCCCAAAAAACACACAATTCTAGAAAGTGGACACAATATCCTCTCGTGACCAGATTTCCCACACTGGTAGTTTATTGTGAACTCCTTCTTTGAAGAGACTACGATGGACTCAGAGGACTTCTTAGACACCATCCCAATACTCATCCATGTTAACAACCCCAAAACACTTCCACCTTCCGAAAATTTGGAAACATAAGAGGCGAAGGTCAATTTCAACCTTCCATGATCACTCTACCACTACAATAGGATACACAATAATAGGAAAGGAAAAAGTGTAGACTCAATCTAAAAATCTCAATAAAAAGATTCTTTATAATGAACAACTGGAGGGTCTTCGAACAGAGGACAAATTCAGGTTTCACTTCAGTTGTCCACTAACCCTTAACGGGGCATACCTTATCCAATGATTAAACCTAAAACCCCAAACAAGATGGTACATTGGTCAAGATATACCACAAAATAGATCCAAACACAAAAAAGGAAACAAAGTAAAAGCATCCCAAAACATTTCTCAGAAGAGACCACTAATATCCCTTCAACAGAGCTTACCGACCAAACAGAAACCCAGAACACAGTACAAATAGGAGGGGTTCTTGGACTCAAAACATCCCAAAACATCAACATTTAAAAAAAACACATATACAAACCATCCCAAAAAATTCATAAATACATAGAGTTTCTCATTTAAAATCATATTTTTGAAAATAAATGATTCAGTGGTTAGAGTATCCACCAATGGTGCCCTATGGTCCTTACACATGCATGTTTCTGTGCCATAATGGGCACCCTCCTCATATCCATCCCAGAACTCATCCAGCCATTCCATTAACCATCCATCATCCCATATAACCCCTTTCATGTGGTCTCTCATGGATATAACATAGGTTAAAATAAAAAAAATTCTTTCCACTTTTCCAAACCAAAACAGTCAACCAATACCTCCTTTTTCTCAAAACCTCTAACCACGAAATCAAACCAAAATTACATCTTAACAAGATTTATAGAAAGGAACAATAATTTAAATGAAAACTCACTTTCAATTCATACAAATTAATTTTAAAACATCTCATACCATTAAAACACCATTCAATTGTTTAGAAAACTCTATTGGAAACAATTTTTCAAAACCAACATTGACATAATTCATGCTTTCAAAAGAGGTGAAAACAAAAAATTTTCCCTTCCAATATAATTATGAAAATTCAGTTCTCTATTTTCAAAAATCTAACCATTCCATATTTATTAGATAACCATTTCACAAAAACTTATTTTATTCTTAAAACCAAGTCACTTTAAAATCAAAGATCCAAGATTTCAAAACTAAAGAATACAAGACAATGCGAGAAGAAACTAGTTTCAGTGGGTGACTTGTACATATGGTTGGAAGCCATATTAAAATAACTTAACCATAAAACAGAGTGTTCTAGGTAAATATCCCTAGCTCTACATGGCTTTCCAGACCCTGCGATCTCACCGAGACCAGTAACCCAACTCTCTTTTCATTTCCCCTAATCATCATACATCCAAGAATGCCAAAGGACTCATATAAATCCCGACATCCCCTGAAGACTTGAATTCAATCATGAGGTGTGGTGATCATCCAAATTACTCATAACCAGAATACCATGTCCCAACAATACTAACTACATACTATCCCAACTTTTACCCAAATAATGTGAACCAAAGAGAGCGAACCGACTCTGATACCATTTTGTCAAGAACCAAATTTGGTTGCCGCCAAAAATGGCACCAAAACCAGCCCGTGAAAAGGCCCAAAGGGCGTTACCTATCCCCATAGGCTAGAACAAGTTCCCGGGTATCATTTATCTTGGTTTCGGAATGATTTACCCAAATATGTATACATAAAACACCAAAAATATTTGATAAAATGAACTTGAAAAATGCAAACCACAAGGTTATACAAAAATACAGAAGTGAATACATAAGTTCAAATGAAATACAAAAGGTCCAAATACACAATTAAACAGCAACAAAACAGCCCCATGTACTCCACATGAAAAGGGGTCATCTCCCCCAAGCCGTCTCCACAACTCCGCCCCAAGGATGGGGACAAACACCCAGAACCACCATCACCCTTATCCTTTCCTTTACCTGAGTCAAACATAACCAAGTCTACTTACACCCAAGGGGTGTATGCAGGGTGTAATCCTAAGACCAATAGGATACCACCAAATAATTTTAAAGAGCATGCAATAAAATGATAAAAATCAAGAAGTTTTAATACGCAAAGAAAAGCAGTGATAAAATCCAAGAAATGCAACATTCAATTGAAAAATATTTTCTAACTAAAGTTATCAGAATGTTTTCAAATTTAAATATACATGTTATATAATGTAAAGTAATTCCAAAAACACCCCAATACATGGTAAAATACCACCAACATAATGATCAACACAATCGTGAACACCCCTAGGCACTAGATAGTATCGGGCCCCATGTACCTCATACCTCGGTGTAATGTAACCATAGTAAAACCCATTCTCATCCACGAGACACTAGTAGGTAACATACCCATAACCTAGTGGTCTTTAATCATCATCCACATAGTTTAGTTAGAGTTGTCTTCATCCAAAGGCAAGGTGAAACAGGGACAAAAACCATTAGGTCTACTAGCCATACTAGTACACATCTACCCCACCTAGGTAAATGAGATTCCCCCTTTGTGCTAAAAAAATTTCATAATGACACATATATCCATTTTAATATAAAACACCACTATGGGTCACATGAAATCAGTAAATTATCTACACACATTTTATACAATTTAAAACATACAACAAAACACTTTGAGTTTCAATAAAACAACTTCTCCAAATCTTTCTTTGTTTTGCACCCAAAACACTTTGAAAACCCCAATTGAACACCATTTTCATACTCATATTTATCAAAATAGAATCCAAAACACTCTAAAAATTTATTTAAACTCATTAAAATATTTATAAAACTATCCCAATAAGCACTGCATAGAATACCCATGTAAAACACCCAATTCAACACCAAATTGGTACCAAAAAAAATTTCTTAACAAACGTCACCCAAAACCAATTTCACAGAAAAAACCAATGAATAATAACATTTAAAAAATTATTTTCAGCCCTAATATATTTAAATAAGGTCATCTAAATAATTAAAAGGCATCCCTTAATCGACCAATAGCTTATTTGTATAAAAAAAGCACAAATTTAACATGAAATTGGCCCTTAAAAATCACTTGCATTACAAACACCACTAAAACAAATTTTTGCAGCACCAAATCAATGGGTTAAACATGATAATATAAGAAACATAGTATCTATGTAACAAGTATTTCATAAAAAGTTTAATCCCCTACCAAAGTAATGAAAACTCTTGAATCAACGTGCGAAAATCAAGTCGCACCACCACCACACCAAGAGGGACCTAGAAAAAACCTAAATCCACAAAATTGGACCAATAAAACCCAAGTTTAAATCATAGGTTATAAAACCTACCTCCTAGTAATTTGGTACTTCAATGAAATGGGAAGAAGCCCCAAGAAAATAGAATAAAACCCTAAGCAATTTCAAAGAGGAATGGAAGAGACCCACTTACTTGATGGATCTTGATGAATCTCCCCTAATACACTAGTAAATGAAATTTAAAACAGTCAAAACTTTAAGGGAAGTTATAAGAAGGATGGTGTAGAGACCCGAATCTTGACGTACATGGATATTACATTACTTTTGCGGAATACTTAGTACATAACAAAACACACACACAAGGACCGTAATAGTTTAGTGTCTTTGGAAACTCGGAGTATAATCTTCTAATCGTGGTGAATGATCTTCAATATCTCCCATAAAGATCTTCTTTTTTTTCTACCTAAAACCTTTCTTTATATCCTGGGGAAAATAAAACATAAAAGGGTGAGCTCAAATGCTCAGTAAGGGTAAAAAAAAGAAATATCAATCACATAATTTTCATAAGAACATAACATTTTTGGAAATCTTAACCTGCAAAAGAGAGCATAATTTCATAACATGGGATAAATCATAGCAGTGAAATGAAATCCCAATAATCATAACATAAAACATGAAACTTTGTGGCATATACACATATTCATAGAGAATCATTTCTTGTTAGTCAGGACTCATTTCCAAGACTATCTTAGTGGACAAAGTCCCTTTCTGAACCGAGTCACCCTCGTTCCAGTCTTGTTTCACTGAACCGGTATAACCTACCGTTCCATCCATGTCTATCTCATGAGATATCAAATATTTACCCAATGAATTGGAGGGAGATATAGGTCCCACCCATCTCATAATGATACCATTCTTATGTGTGCCACAAAATCATAAATCATACATCATTGCATAACCCATGTAATAAAAATGGGAATCTTAAACATCATGACATCGTAAAATAATTCATATAAGATAAAGGAATTCATAAAAATAATTCCATCACAACATAATCAAATCAATGTAATAATAGGGATAAAAATAGAACCCTTTATTATCTTATATGGAAGATAATTTTGATAAAACACTTGAACTTCATTCTTGAGGAAAATATCCTTTCTACTTCAAAAACACTTTTCCTTTCTTAACATGTCGTACAATTACAAACTAAAAGAAGTTGATTAAAAATAAACATGAAAACTTTTAAAGGAATCTTCTTTGAAATAATTTTTTAAAAATCCATTCATTCCGTATAAGTTAAAAAAACATTCTTCTCGTACTTTTGTCGGAAAAGTCAAAAAGTACCTTTTAGGGTAAATAAAAGAAAGATTCCTTCCATACCATGGAGTAAAAGTCAAAATGGGTAAAAAGGACTTTAAACATACATGAATACTCTTTTATAAAACATGTATATGGATGATAGCAATAACCCCATTAAATAATTACGAATAAACAATCTCGGATAAAAATGAGATTGTGATATTTTCCCTTACCTTAGGTCCGATTTGCTTTGTACGTGTCCGAACCTCCTGTATAATGATTTCAATAATGTTATTGACTTATTACAGAATCATATTCATTGTTATGATATAATATATGGTTCTCTTATGGCTTTATATTACCCGGTCTTTTGTAAATTCATGTTAAAGTAGCATTTTGGGTAAAATCGCCTCATTTTCCGTTCGTGTTTTTAACTTGTAATTATTAATATGATTACTTGGATCATGATTACTTATATCCAGAATGTAAAACATGATTTATATATAATATATATTCAGAATATACATATATATATAATATATAGATAATGGAATGAACTACACCGTTCATGGAGACGGTAGTCCGTACGTACGCATGAACGCTGTTTTCGTTTCCTTATTGAATTGAATGGAATTAAGTAGATGACATACATATAAATATACATAAATCCAGTATCATTATTATTTCATATATTTCATTAGTACTTATTATATATGCTTTATAATCATTCATGAATGGTTAAGGTGGAAAATGAATCTCATCGCGTCGTGGAGACGGTAGTCCGTACGTACGCACGAGCGATGATATCGTTCCCATGGTCGTGGAATTGTGTTAAAGTGTATTAATATTATTTCAGTATCAGTATACCTTTATAATAATCATATATAGTTACTCATTACACCATTATACCCATCCTATTAAGGTGGTGGCGGAAAATAGATTACACCACGGCGTGGAGACGGTATTCCGTACGTACGCACGCGCGGTGATTTCATTTTTCCGTAGGATGGATAGAAGGTGAATTAGGGTTGTTTCATATTTATAATAACATATCAGTATGTAAGTAATACTGATGTTATTACTTTGTTATGAAACAACTAAATAAGAAGAAGTTTAAGAAGAAAGAAATTGAAAAGATCGGTAATGGTTATTACCTATTCTTTGAAACGCCTCTTTGAATCCTCCACTTAGGGAACTAAGATTGGTCTTTGAAGAAGACCAGGACCTCTAGGATTATTCTAGGGAAGTGGATAAGGGATTTTGGCAGGGTTTGGCCGAGCTTGAGTACTAAAATTGGTGTGAGGAGGAGGGCGAGGAGGTGCCCTTTTATAAGGGAGGAGAGGGGCACCTTAGGAATATCTCAAAATATTATTTTATATTAAAGTCAAAATCGGTTTATAATGGTTCCAAAGGGTCTTATTTCGAAGCTAAAGCGGGGATGGGTCGAAATCCTATCAACCAATAGTATTTAGACAGGTTTAGGGTTTTATTTTAACTTTATCAATTAGATTTAACTCTAAATTAAATAATTTAACTTTTACCGTGTCTTTTTGTTTTCTTACACTATATGGTTAATAAACTTACTATAACATGCCAAAAGAACCCCAAATTGTTAATTATTAATACATATATCCTTATCTAAGTCATTTGGCCGAACCTTAGATTTTTAGGAATAAAATAACAATTAATAATATAATATTTGATTTAAAAACTATTTTGTGTCAATTTTGACACTATTTGATATATGATTTTTGTGAAAGTCATAAAAGAATTATCTGTTCTAACCAAGTTCATTAAATCAACACTAATATATCATAGTTACCTAGAAAATTAGTGAAATTCATAAAAAAGTCTTAAATTACATTTATTTTGGTATTTATAATATCAATTATGTCAATATTTCATTAATAAGATAATTACTGCATCATCTTTGTCTCATAAATAAATTAAATTATTTTATGTCTAAAAATTACAAATAAAATACCATTATGTAGGAAATCTTTTTATCTTTCTAATGAATATTTAAAATCGAATTTATCTTATGTATAACCCTATATTAAAAATGTGTTAGTAAATAAACTTTGATTTTAACTCTTTTAACTCTTCTTTGAATTAAATAATAATAAATGTCCTAATCTAATCCAAGTGGGCCTAAATGATAATATTTTACACTTAGGGTTGTTTTCGGTCGAGATACACTTTTCCAATAGAATTAGGACATGTGTTAGGGTAATAATAATATCATTTTTACCCTTAATTACCCTATTTAATTTTAACCGTGGTAAATAAAAGTAAAAAGTTACTATTCACCAAAAATTATTTTCATCTCATTGAACCACATTTTACTTACTGACATCAACCGTGTCTCTCGGATTTTTGAAATTCCATTCACAGAAGCGGTAAAATTATGTTTTATGAAAAATTCAGTTTTTTTAACTACCACTTAGTAGTTTCACTATTCATCAAAAATTGATGTTTTTCAGAACAATACCAAAATTTCATCCTAAGCTATATTTCATATTCCGAATTCAAAAATGAAGTCTATTTTACCAAATTCATAACATAGAAGTTGCATTAATTAATTTTATAATTAAATCCCGATGTTAAAACAATTAGCGTGTTTTTAAGAAACAATATCTATCAAAAGATTGACACTTGATTATGTCTGGTTTAAATGTGAAATTACATCCAATGACCAACATTTTATTAAATTGTAAAAATTTATTCTAAATATACTTTAAAACCACTCAAATTAATAATTTATCAGTATTAATTATTTCGATTAAAAAAGTTGTTTTTAATTATAATT
Source organism: Viscum album (assembly GCA_963277665.1). NCBI lineage: Eukaryota > Viridiplantae > Streptophyta > Magnoliopsida > Santalales > Viscaceae > Viscum > Viscum album. The sequence goes on from OY728143.1 coordinate 1,369,593,670, forward strand.
TAGTAATTTTCACTATTCATCAGAATATGAAAGTTATCCGAAAAGTACCAAAATTTCACCTTAGGCTAAATTCGATACTCAGAATCCAAAAATGAAGTTCATTTTGAAAAATAAGATTTACAGAATTTCAAAAAGTGGTTATTACTATTCATAACGGCTAGTTTTAATAATATTTTAATAGAATATTGTTGTTTAGTGAAACTCAGTATTGCGTACTGCACACGCTATCGAGGAAGGTTGTGATTGCGTGTAATGAAAGGCAAGTCAAGGATGCGTGTTGTGCAAGCTCCTTTTGGTGTAGCGTAAAACACAAGACATTAGTGAAATTAAAAATAATATTTTTCATAAAATCTTGGGCTGTTACATTCTACCCCCCTTAAAATGAATTTCGCCCTCGAAATTCGTCGGGGTTATAAATGGTTTACTATTCGAAAGTTTCTTTAATAGAAACCCACATAGTAAAAAGGAATACCAAAACCAATATTTAAAAACAAAAGTATGAAACTTAACGGTTACCCAAATAAACAAATCACTGGGTTTCCACATAGGTGAAAATATGGATATGGAAGAAAAATCTAACCATCATGTTCTGATGGAGAGTGGTAGAGAACATGGCTATGTAAAAGCCAACAATCACAAATCCATAAACAATACTCACTTATGTCCTTTTTCTAAAACTACATTATTATAACATCCCATCAATAATATCGGAAAAAAACTTCTATCCTTAAACAATACTCACTTATGTCTAACATAATCCATTCTAATCTTTAGGCTTATCCATAATACTATAGTCCACTCTCATAATATAGTGAAAACGATTACCAGAGATTTAATACTACCGTTAATCCCCATATATCATAAGAAATGTCTTTTTGGTCACATTCCAAACATTCAAAGTCCTTAATCATGTATTCTCTTGAATACCCATTGATCCTTAGTGAAAACATGAATGCAGTTAAAAGTTAACTCTTTCCACATACCAAAATCCAAAAATTCTCTATACTCAAACCATGATATAACCTTCTCCTTATATCAGTCATGAGCTCATGAATACAATCAAACACCTCATTATCTTATTATTCCTTCATTATACGCATATCATCTAAATTCCAAAAATATCTGAATAACCTTTCATGGATAGTGGTACCATTAATCATACACTTTTATAACTCAAGGAAAGACAACAGTGTAACAATCCTTAGATGTCTCTTTATTCCATAGTACCATGAGATTTCTTATTCAACATTACACATGATAAACATGTAATCATTCCACTACATTCTTAAACCTTTGACCGAGTTTCAACAATTCTTTCATCTCACATATCATTTGTAGTCTCTTCATCATCATCAACATAAATACTTCCCATACGACCATACTGATTATCTTCATGAGACTTTCCCTTATGGCATTGGTTTGTATAATGCCTGTACATTCCACATTTAAAACATTTAACCATTGTTGATGTCGTAGCAATACCATTATCCTCATCCATGGTGTTAACTGAACCTTTTCCTTTGCACTTACTTGCTTTGTGTCCTTCTTTTCCACACCCAAAACATCTTCCAGTTCCTTTGAAACATTCTCCTTGATGCCTCTTCCCACATGATTTACATAGGGGAAATTGAACTTTCTTTCCTCTATGATCATCATGAAACTCCATCTTTCTCTTATTAGCCGAGTCAGGAAACTTACCAAATTTTACTTTATTGATCATATTATGAGATTGCTGATTCGGCATAATAATGATGTTTGGACTTCCAAATCCCATTTCATTATGAAGAATATCATTCCATTTTCCATCATATCCTCCATTATCGTGAATCATCATGTTTCCAGCCATTTTCTAAAACCCAAAAAAAGAATAGTGTGAGAGGCAAAAATCATGCTAGGGAAAACAACATAATAAAGGGGGAGTACCCTCAATATCTAACATCTTAGGTTAAATTCTAAGATCGTTACCGTAGTTCTAGGACTATATCCTATATGTATACTTATCCTTAGGGACATCCCTAGACATACCTAAGAAATATCTCTAGGGATCTCACTAACGTTCTCACATCCTAGTTTCCAAAGGTTGACTAATCCTTTCCTCTGATACCAAATGTAGAGACTCGAAGCTTGACGTACATGGATATTACATTACTTTTGCGTAATACTTAGTACATAACAAAACACACACACAAGGACCGTAATAGTTTAGTGTCTTTGGAAACTCGGAGTATAATCTTCTAATCCTGGTGAAAGATCTTCAATATCTCCCATAAAGATCTTCTTTTTTTTTCTACCTAAAACCTTTCTTTATATCCTGGGGAAAAGAAAACATAAAAGGGTGAGCTCAAATGCTCAGTAAGGGTAAACAAAAGAAATATCAATCACATAATTTTCATAAGAACATAACATTTTTGGAAATCTTAACCTGCAAAAGAGAGCATGATTTCATAACATGGGATAAATCATAGCAGTGAAATGAAATCCCAATAATCATAACATAAAACATGAAACTTTGTGGCATACACACATAATCATAGAGAATCATTTCTTGTTAGTCAAGACTCATTGCCCAGACTATCTTAGTGGACAAAGTCCCTTTCTGAACCGAGTCACCCTCGTTCCAGTCTTGTTTCACTGAACCGGTATAACCTACCATTCCAGCCATGTCTATCTCATGAGATATCAAATATTTACACAATTCATTGGAGGGAGATATATGTCCCACCCATCTCATAATGACACCATTCTTATGTGTGCCACAAAATCATAAATCATACATCATTGCATAACCCATGTAATAAAAATGGGAATCTTAAACATCATGACATCATAAAACAATTCATATAAGATAAAGGAATTCATAAGAATAATTCCATCACAACATAATCAAATCAATGTAATAATAGGGATAAAAATATAACCCTTTATTATCTTATATGGAAGATAATTTTGATAAAACACTTGAACTTCATTCTTGAGGAAAATATCTTTTCTACTTCAAAAACACTTTTCCTTTCTTAACATGTCGTACAATTACAAACTAAAAGAAGTTGATTAAAAATAAACATGAAAACTTGAAAAGGAAGATTCTTTGAAATAATGTTTTAAAAATCCATTCATGCCGTATAAGTTAAAAAAAACATTCTTCTCGTACTTTTTTCGGAAAAGTCAAAAAGTACCTTTTAGGGTAAATAAAAGAAAGATTCCTTCCATACCATGGGGTAAAAGTCAAAATGGGTAAAAAGGACTTTAAACATACATGAATACTCTTTTATAAAACATGTATATGGATAATAGCAATAACCCCATTAAATACTTACGAATAAACAATCTCGGATAAAAATGAGATTGTGATATTTTCCCTTACCTTAGGTCCGACTTGCTTTGTACGTATCCGAACCTCCTGTATAATGATTTAAATAATGTTATTGACTTATTACAGAATCATATTCATTGTTATGATATCATATATGGTTCTCTTATGGCTTTATATTACCCGGTCTTTTGTAAATTCATGTTAAAGTAGCATTTTGGGTAAAATCGCCTCATTTGTCGTTCGTGTTTTTAACTTGTAATTATTAATATGATTACTTGGATCATGATTACTTATATCCAGAATTTAAAACATGATTTATATATAATATATATTCAGAATATACATATATATATAATATATAGATAATGGAATGAACTACACCGTTCATGGAGACGGTAGTCCGTACGTACGCATGAACGCTGTTTTCGTTTCCTTATTGAATTGAATGGAATTAAGTAGATGACATACATATAAATATACATAAATAAAGTATCATTATTATGTCATATATTTCATTAGTACTTATTATATATTCTTTATAATCATTCATGAATGGTTAAGGTGGAAAATGAATCTCATCGCGTCGTGGAGACGGTAGTCCGTACGTACGCACGAGCGATGATATCGTTCCCATGGTCGTGGAATTGTGTTAAAGTGTATGAATATTATTTCAGTATCAATATCACATTATAATAATCATATATAGTTACTCATTACACCATTATACCCATCCTATTAAGGTGGTGGCGGAAAATAGATTACACCACGGCGTGGAGACGGTATTCCGTACGTACGCACGCGCGATGATTTCATTTTTCCGTAGGATGGATAGAAGGTGAATTAGGGTTGTTTCATATTTATAATAACATATCAGTATGTAAGTAATACTGATGTTATTACTTTGTTATGAAACAACTAAAGAAGAAGATGTTGAAGAAGAAAGAAATTGAAAAGATCGGTAATGGTTATTACCTCTTCTTTGAAACGCCTCTTTGAATCCTCCACTTAGGGAACTAAGATTGGTATTTGAAGAAGACCAGGACCTATAGGATTATTATAGGGAAGTGGATAAGGGATTTTGGTAGGGTTTTGCCGAGCTTGAGTGCTCGAATTGGTGTGAGGAGGAGGGGGAGGAGGTGCCCTTTTATAAGGGAGGAGAGGGGCACCTTAGGAATATCTCAAAATATTATTTTATATTAAAGTCAAAATCGGTTTATAATGGTTCCAAAGGGTCTTATTTAGAAGCTAAAGTGGGGATGGGTCGAAATCCTATCAACCAATAGGATTTAGACAAGTTTAGGTTTTTATTTTAACTTTATCAATTAGATTTAACTCTAAGTTAAATAATTTAACTTTTACCATGTCTTTTTGTTTTCTTACACTATATGGTTAATAATCATACTATAACATGCCAAAAGAACCCCAAATTGTTTATTATTAATACATATATCCTTATCTAAGTCATTTGGCCGAACCTTAGATTTTTAGGAATAAAATAACAATTAATAATATAATATTTGATTTAAAAACTATTTTGTGTCAATTTTGAAACTATTTGATATATGATTTTTGTGAAAGTCATAAAAGAATTATATGTTCGAAACAAGTTTATTAAATCAACACTAATATATCATAGTTACCTAAAAAAGTAGTGAAATTCATATAAAGTCTTAAATTACATTTATTTTGGTATTTATAATATCAATTATGTCAATATTTCATTAATAAGATAATTATTGCATCATCTTTGTCTCATAAATAAATTAAATTATTTTATGTCTAAAAATTACAAATAAAATACCATTATGTAGGAAATCTTTTTATATTTCTAATTAATATTTAAAATCGAATTTATCTTATGTTTAACCCTATATTAAAAATGTGTTAGTAAATAATCTTTGATTTTAACTCTTTTAACTCTTCTTTGAATTAAATAATAATAAATGTCCTAATCTAATACAAGTGGGCCTAAATGATAATATTTTACACTTAAGGTTGTTTTTGGTCGAGATACACTTTTCCAATAGAATTAGGACATGTTTTAGGGTAATAATAATATCATTTTTACCCTTAATTACCCTATTTACTTTTAACCGTGGTAAATAAAAGTAAAAAGTTACTATTCACCAAAAATTATTTTCATCTCATTGAACCACATATTACTTACTGACATCAACCGTGTCTCTCGGATTTTTGAAATTCCATTCACAGAAGCGGTAAAATTACGTTTTATGAAAAATTCAGTTTTTTTAACTACCACTTAGTAGTTTCACTATTCAACAAAAATTGATGTTTTTCAGAACAATGCCAAAATTTCATCCTAAGCTATATTTCATATTCCGAATTCAAAAATGAAGTCTATTTTACCAAATTCATAACATAGAAGTTGCATTAATTAATTTTATAATTAAATCCCGCTGTTAAAACAAATAGCGTGTTTTTAAGAAACAATATCTATCAAAAGATTGACACTTGATTATGTCTGGTTTAAATGTGAAATTACATCCAATGACCAACATTTTATTAAATTGTAAAAATATATTCTAAATATACTTTAAAACCACTCAAATTAATAATTTATCACTATTAATTATTTCGATTAAAAAAGTTGTTTTTAATTATAATTTAGTAATTTTCACTATTCATCAGAATATGAAAGTTATCCGAAAAGTACCAAAATTTCACCTTAGGCTAAATTCGATACTCCGAATCCAAAAATGAAGTTCATTTTGAAAAATAAGATTTACAGAATTTCAAAAAGTGGTTATTACTATTCATAACGGCTAGTTTTAATAATATTTTAATAGAATATTGTTGTTTAGTGAAACTCAGTATTGCGTACTGCACATGCTATCGAGGAAGGTTGCGATTGCGTGTAATGCAAGGCAAGTCAAGGATGAGTGTTGTGAAAGCTCCTTTTGGTGTAGTGTACAACACAAGACATTAGTGAAATTAAAAAGAATATTTTTCATAAAATCATGGGCTGTTACAGATGGGGAGGTCATTTATAAACTATAATGGAGGAAAAATAGTAATAATTGAGAGAGTTATGATGGAAATAACTTACCTCCTCAAATCTGCACGATTTTAGAAACCCTAAGACGTTCAGCACTCAATCGCGATGAAGAAGAGCTCCAAAGAGGGGAAAGAGAGGTTGGGTGCACGACTGGGTTCAATGGTCATGTGTGAGGATTTTAATCACCAAAAAATCCTTAAAATTGAATAAGTTATTAATTAATCAATTTTAATCTTTAAAAATAGAATTGAGATTTCGGGCAGGCCCAATCCCTTAAATAAAAACCCATAGACATCTTGGTTATGGATTTATAAAGGCTTAAAACTACAATGGTGGTGTTAATATGTTAGGGGAGACCATTTAATAATTTTAATGGGTGAAAATTATTAAAAAATGAAAAATTTATAAAAGAAACAAAATTTATTTTTAAATCTTGAAATGGCCTCACAGTTTGACCCAATTCCTGAAAACTCACCCATTCCACCATAAAAGCTTGAGAAACCCCAAAAACAAAGAATAAATGGAAATTAAATGAAATTTAACTTTAAAATAAGTCATGTATGTGACAAATATCTCATTAATGCGGGGATATAATAGGGAATATTATTTTTGAAGAACATTTATTTGCATCATGGATTATAGGAGTGAGGAGCGGAGGGGGTGAGAGCTAGTTTTTATAGTGGAGGAGAGGTATGGATTATCATCATATAATTCTTTATTTAATTATCTTTTCGCAAGAAAATTAATACTGTTGATTATTGGGACTGATTATATTAACTTTTGAATGTGAGTTACAACTAATGGTTCTTAACTCAGCCTTACATCGACAATGACTAAAAAATTAATGCATTTGAAATTTACCAAACATTATTGTATTCAACTATTCACAAAACATCAAGTATTTTGGAAAAATTTCAAATTTTCTCTATAACAATTTTTCAACATGTAGAATTAAAAAATGACCTCCATTTTCTAAATATGAGAACATTAATTTTTAATTTAAAACACATTTTACTCAAAAAATATAGATTTTAAATTTATAACTGATTTTATAACACTCTGAATAATTAACTAAGGTCACATAAAATTACAGTAAAATCATATGAAGATAATATATTTATTTATTCATGAATTTTAAAAAAATTAATTTTCATTTAAATAATTTTATTGATTATAAAATTATATTTAAATATTTATGAATAACAATAATACAAATAAATTAAATATAGATTTATAAAATATTAATTTACATATACAATGATATAAATATATCAAATTTTCATTTATAAGATACGCAAATATAATTTATACTACCATGGTTGATGTTACTATTCATTTGTCTGGATTACTATTAATAAAGGCCATATTATTATTCTTAAGTGTCACATTACTATTCAAAATAGTTAATTTACTATTAACCAAAAAAGTAATGTTGGTCCTACCAGACTCTAAATATCTTAATAATCACACATGTGTATGTCCGTTTTTCGAAATTCAAATAACAGAAATGACAAAATTATGTTTAATGGATATGTAATAACTATCTTGTAAAAATAATTATAATAACAATGTTTTGTTTCAAAAAGACTCAGTGTTCTATTCATTACATTATATATTAAATTTATTTGTAAATACTTGGGGTGTTACACTTTGGATATGGAACATACATTTTGACAATGTTCTAACTTCGATAACAATAACATCTGATAAATTTTATATTCTAGTAAATTATTATTATATCAGTTCTTTCTTGGTTTTTATGAGTCTTATAAATAATATTTGCAAACAAATAAATTTTCATCCTTGAAGTGGGTTCTTATGGTTTGACATCAATCATCACAACTATATTTTTTCAATAATGCTTTATAATGTCCTTGTAATTTAGATATGATTTGGGCTTTACTTTTTATAGATATCTGTGACCAACTTACAAATTCTATAACAAATGATTTATCTAAATTACCAATTAAATTCTATGAGTGAAGAGTATCTCTATATCTTTTATTTTATTTTAATGTTGACAAGATTATTTTCATGTTCTTTGATACATTTTATTTTATCCTTTTCTGTGATATTCAAACCATAGATCACTCTTTTCTATTCTTCAATTGTGAGCTTGTACTCAATAATAATTTATGAGTTATCTAGAATTTAAGGCTTAAGATTTTAATTTTCATCCACTATCTAGTACTTCAAATCATATTATTATTGTATATAATGTTTGGCATCCTGAACCACTATAGTTTCCTTTATCATTTCTGCTCTCCAAACATACATCTCCTTAAGAGAATATTCTAATACCTCTTCGATATAGACCCCTTTCGTAAACATCCTCACCATTATCACATTCTTCTATAGTATGGGAGCTACCTACATCTTTGACCATAGCTGTTTCTCTATGTTTCTTTCATTTCTCCATCTCTTTAAACACATATTATTCTGAACTGTCAATTTTTATGAAAGAATATTGTTCCTTTAATGAAATTTATCTTAATATTTTTCTTACCTTTCACATAGCCTAAACACTTATTCTTTGGAATTTTTAAATAATCCACTTCATTATCTGGAAACTTATTTTGGATCCTTACTATAATATTTCTAACCATTCAACACTAAAATCATGCAATTTAACGTTTCTATTTAAACTTAACTTTTCTTCTTTGAATTTTTGAGTAAAGGGATGAATTCACCTCATCTGTCAATTCTTATTACTGGAGATCTTCAATGGTGAGATTATTTAGGACCTCTAATTCCCCCTATTTGGAATTTACTTTTTCCAAAAACTCATTATCATCATTTCTCATATCATATGCGATATGTGAATTATATAAACTATCCATTTTTATCTACTTTGTATCATCATATTCCAGTACGGAAACATTCTAATTGAACTGATTTAGATGTCGTCTCAATATTCACATAAGGATATTTAAAACTTCAATTATTTAACCAATACCACACATGTATTCCAAAAAAATATTCACCCTGTAAAAAAAATAATCTATAGACTCATTATGGTGAATTCTCAGATTCCCATACTTATTTGATAGAGCTTGCTGTTTTTCCTCTCATAATTTCAAGTCACCACTATAAATATTTAGAAAAATATTCTATATATAGTCTGATTAATTACCCTACATCATGTTTATATAGATTACATTGGATAGGGAATCTTCTAAATCATTGATTTTTTTGGCGTCAATATTTAATTCACTTCGATCAGCTTATGATAAAGCATAATTGTCCACATTGGCCGAAATAACATACATCACTGAAATAAAGAAATCCATTCTTAATTATTAGATGTATTTCTAAATCTAATTTTCCCAAAATTTAAAAATGATTCTACTGAATATCATTATACATTTATGATCAAAAAATCGATTAAAAAGACTTATAGATAAACATTGAAATTATCATTTGTCTTTGATTCAAATTATTAGCCCAAAAATGCTAAACACCCTAAGAGGGGGGGGGGGTGAATAATGTTATGAAATATTAAAAATACTAAACTTTTAGATCATTTTTATTCATAAACAGATAGTATTATCTCCCTTTACTGTAGCAATGTATCAAAAGGAATGAAATAATGCATGAGAAAAAAACAATTTTTTATTTTTTTCACCTACAGTTGGCTACGTGTAAGGTGAATGCAAATGAAATGTTCATATGTACCAATTCCACTAAATAAAACAACAGTTAAAATGTTTTTAGTGAACTCACTATCCCTACTAGATTAAAAAAAATTAAATTTGAGCTTTTTACTGTGTTTTAAACGTATGTTGGATAACTAATCCTTCATAAGAGTCTTCTGTTGTTCTAAAACACCCTAGAATTGTTTCAAACTTCCATCAATTCATAGATGACTTACACTACATGATCCCCATTTTACTTTATGATCAATAGTTCCCCGTAAAACCCTTTCCAGAAATTTCTGTATGAACAAACTCTTTTTGAAATTACATCCTTTTCAGAATTAATCCTTTTTGAAACACTTCAAGATTAGATAATTTTTTCTTTTGAAGATATTACCTTATATAATTCACTATACATACTGATGTGATTATGGTCCTTTACATAGGAAAATTAAATCATAAACCCTCATAATTAAAATTACCATTCACTCTATTAGGGTGGCCAGTGAAACACTGCCTTTATCCACAAATGAGACAACCTTTAAAACGCCCTATAAATTACCATCACCCTCCCACAAATGAAATTTACTTTCAGTATTCAATAATAATTTTCAGTATGCATATTCCATTGAAACACATTTTATTTCATCTCCTTTATCCAAAAATTACAACTTCAATTGTGATTCCACATAACTTATTTGCGGTACACCTAGAGTAGTAGCTATAAATAATCCATGCCTTTTTTATAAAACAAAATCCTGATTTTGAGGAAAAAATATGGAAAAAACTGGGAAACAAAGAAACCTTCAAATTATATTCTTTGACAAAAACAATGATGGAATGTTTTCAACCATCATTTTCAACAAAAAAACTATAAAATAAAGAATTAACACATTGGGACATTATATACAATAACAAGACATGTAGAGAAATATTGTGGATGGTTTCATTACACCATATCCCTAATGAAGCTTCATTATATTCCATGTGAACTAGTGAAGAAACCTGAATGGGGGGGGGTCAAGTTTTTGACAAAGCTTTACCAGTAAAAAATTATTCCTTTAATATTTTACCCCATTTATAATTTAACCACTACTTCCATTTAGTGAAATCATATTTATATTATATTTTACAAAATTAACTATCTACCACATGTAAGAAAATATGTAAGATAAAAGGAACATGGTTTTATAAGATTCATTGAAAATTCATACACCTTACCTTTATTGGGTTTTTACCAGAATCAATGTTCTTAACTATAATAATATATTTAATACAATGTGTGGTGATTTCCACACAAAACCAAGTCACATAGTTTATAAAATGTATTCATCTCACATGGATTCTATTTTAGGGGTTTTACTATACTTATCTAAACAACTTCACATTGTGGTCACTAATTTGAACGGTGATCTCTCTACATACCCCGAGGTTCACAAGTTCTATAGAGTTCAACAATAATATGAAGTTAATTTTTTTAGTTATTCTTAGAAGGGGATTTTTGGTTATTTATAGGATTATGTTTCAATAACATGATATGTATCCTTTAACTAAAATTAGAGTCTTTAACTTTCCTCAATTATTCAGGATAGATTGTGATACATGTTCTCCAACATAAATCATATTCATTAGTCTCCATCATAAATTCATAACCAAATTTCTCTATATAAAAATATTTAAAGGTTCGAAAACTGATGTAAAAATAAAAACATAATTTATATTTCATATACTATTACTCTATGTACATCAACATGTTCCCAAAAAGATAATAATATTGGGTGACTCCATTTAATTAATTACCACAACATGCAGACAATTTCTTATTCTTATTATTCTTCCTCTTCTAGAGATATTTGATGCAATCTATCATCTCTAGTACTGCATTCCTCAACTCATAAAAAGTAGTGGCCACTTATCATTTTATTTATTTATGAATCATTTTTATTAAAAACCTCATATGTAATAATTTATGATAAAACAATTTCATCCATAAAAACCAAAAACCATAAATGAAATGTCAAGGGGAGATACTCACTCATAAATAAAAAGTGCCATCAGGGAATACCCACTTTGGGTTCACACATAACATCATGCACTATTTTTTGGATATCAATCAATATTCTTAGATTAAGTTCATTTGTTTATTAACATTTTGGAAAATCATCTTTAATAAATTTAATTTTATTATTCTATAGGCACATATTCATCTTCTCAATATATCTCCATAAAAAATCTTTTTTTACAATTTGTAAACAAGTATAAATTTCTAAAAAAATTATTATTGTACTGTAAAAATCATCTATTTTTCTAAATTAATGAAATATAGAAATCCTATAATTTCTAAAAATCATGGGAAAATTCATTTAAATCAAACCCAGTCATAGAAAAACACACACATATCATTGGATAAAAAATATATAGTTTTTTTATGAATAAAATTTTGATGTTTGAAGGTTCTTTATCTACCTTATTCATTAAAATAATAAGATTATTCTATTAATCAAGAAATACATGAAGTGGAAATCACTCTTCTAAATACACTAAATGTTTCCCTGATCATATATTATCAAAGAATAATGATTTTTGAACATAAAAAAATAACATTAACAACAACTTATTTTATATTCCAAGTAATTAAATAGTTCTAGAAACTAACTATTTCATCTTTCTTGGATCTAAATTTCCATGGATGAAGACAACCATCCATTTTTATTCGCAAGAGTTTTATCACACACTATTCATGGAATTAGTGATGTTTTAATCCCTAAAAAAACAACTTAATCCTTGTGAGATATTAAATTATAATTCTTAATATTAATTATGGAAATATGAATAATATCACCTATTACGTTTGAGAAATGTGAATCCAAGTGTGTAAATTGTATATGTGAATATCATATACATTATGATCTACTTAATTTTTTCTTCACGTATCCAAAATTTGATACATGGTTCTCTTGTGCTAATTTCCCTACATGGGTCATTTGGTTATATGATTTTTCACAACATTCTCAGGATTCAATTATATGGAGCTTCATTCAGCTACATTGATATGAATATTGATATATATTATAATTTTTATATATTAAATCCCATAAATTGGTCATTTTATTACACAAATTTAATTCTATAAATTGATCTTGAAGTATGCAAATACTTTCATACTTGGTTACTTTGACTAAATGGATTGTCCAACACTGGAATCCATGTATGTTTCCATTCGATAATAACAAAATTAGCATACATATAACCAAAAAATATATATTTTTACAAAATTACTAATTTATAACTAGGTCACCTCCACTTAATCTCTATCAAATACCAATAACACGTATGCTTCTTCTATTCATATCAATACCTCAGAAAATGTATATTGGATTTAGTAAAATAATTCGGAACTCCTCCGAATGAATTTACACGGTGTTGTAACATATGAAAAAATTAATATAGAGTGATTCCTAAAATTCCAATTCATGTTAAAGTGTCTATCATATTCAATCAATACTTAGATATCTCTAACAAAATCGACCTTCATCCTGGAATTTATAAACATAGATTATAGTAGATAACATTAATTTATCTCCTTGTATGTGTATCCTCTTGAAGGTAAATCCCCTTTATAATTTGATCCTAACTGATACGTGTCGTCTTATTCCATAAAGGATTTTTAAACATAGGTTTTGTAGAAAAAAACCCCATTAACACTTTTTATAGACACTAACATCATCTATTTCATTCATCTAATGATATGTGGACTTCCAACTTGAATTTTCAATATAGGTTTTATATGGCTTCCAACTATAATATTAATATTTATTAATATAATGGTTTTATATCCAAGCTCTAATTAATGGGTGGATAAAAAATAAATCACCCAAATTTTCACCCTTGTTTTAAAAAATTGATAGATTTTTATTAAATTTCTACAACACTAAAACACTGAATTTGAACATAATGCCATTAATTAGAAAATTAATGGAAAGTGAGGGACCCTTACCCCATTATTTAAGGGTACAGTTATTCAATTTGATTACCATGTATTATTCCCATGATATTCCAATATTTTTATATAAGGAATGATCCATCAACTTCTTACTAATAATTTATTAGTTAATCACTCTATAAATTCTTGGAAAACGTATCGTTGAAAAAAGAGTTCACAACCTAGACACTAAATGTTCCCATTTCATTTCTCTATATTGTGGAAAATCATATATTCCATTACCAGGGGATATATAAATTAGATTTAAAAAAATTGTAAACATATACTAACATAAACAAAATAGATAAAAAACCTCCAGTTTAAGTAAAAAACATCCCATTATACTAAACAAACACTATAACTTAAAAAATACCGTATGTAGAAATTATTACGGTGATAGTATATAAAATATAATACCTTAGAAATTGAAACTTTTGGGGGGTATCTAGAATCCATAATTTATTTTTATAAGAAATATTTGTTAGTATACACTTCTGATGTATCTTCCCATCACCTTTTACACCACCATTTAAAGATCACAAAATAAACATGAGGTAATGATAGATCATAAGATATCTCTTTAATATGAGAAATATGAATATGACATGTATCTCAATATTATAACTACATTAATTATGAGTCAAAAATTCCAATTCCTATTTTTTTCCATTCACTTTTGATCTTTTTTCACTTTTGTGTAGTATGGTATTATTCATATTTTTTTTAACTGGACTAGGAAATCTTATCTTGGGAAATTAATTCTTTATTATAACATTAAACTTTTTATAATATTCTACCATATTCTAGGTGATCATCCCATATAAATGGGTATTATTTTAGGCAATATTGATCCTTCTTTAATAGTGTTGAGTTTATATTGTCTTCAATATAATTTTAGTTTGAAACTAGTGGTGCTTCCCATTTATCAATTACCGAATCTTTTTGAATATATTGAATTTTTATATAATTTTTTGGTGGGTGAAAAATATTGTTTCACCTTCCTCACAAACCATCATCAACCTTTTAATTTAACTTTTTGGTTAGCTTATCATACTATTCAAATTATTTTCAAAATCCATATCAATTTGAGAATATTTTTCCTAAATCGCTCCAATTTTTAAATATTTTTACTATTTTCCATGATATTCATGGACATTTTAAAATGGTATTTCGTGTGAAAGTAAGGTAGAAAAATAATCCTTCTTAATCTGCTTCCCTTAATGCCACCTTTTATACATTTTAAGTTTATTGTGAAATTATCCATAGGTTTTAAAATATATGTTTCAAATTTCATAGAATTATTTCATTAATGACAATATATTTATTAAAGATAGGGTTTTTCCCTTTATAGATGTATGTTTATTTTTTTTCATATAGGTTTTCTCTCACTTCCAGTTTTTATCCCCTATAATCTTGGATTTCTCTAAAATTAATTACCCAAATGGATATGGAAAAATTATAATTTCATAATTCATAACCTATGTCATCACCAACTATAGCCTATACATCCCGTTCTTTTAGTATTTTTTACCGACTATCTAGATTTTCCAAATTTCCACACATGATGTTTTTGGGCACCTTAGCCATATTTTTCAGCATTTCTTGGGGTTTTTCTCATATAGAACATACTTAACACCACCCGTGATATATTGATGATTTGACAACATATTTTAATCATCCACATTTTCAAAAGAATTTAGTTTTTTTCTTATAACATATCAAGGTTTTCTAAATATAAATTTAAATTAATGAAACTTTGTTTGAATCAAACATTTTTAACCAGTCTTTAAAAATAATTTTTCCTCTTCTATGTTTTGAATTTCAATAAATGGGCATCTTGAATTGTGTTCAGTATATTACTTGGAGCCTAATTGAACTAATTTGTTTTTGTGTGAATAGAAACATACCATTATGAATAGTAATAAGACCCTAATGAATAGTAAATTTTACTATTATTTTATTTTATTAATCCTAGAAGATAATAATAATTCGGTCAATTTTTTAATGTGATATAAAAATAGATAAAGTTTTAAAAATAATAATTTTTGAATTAAATATGATTTTCTTTAAAAATTAAATTAATAATATTTAGAAAATTATTTAAAAAAAGGACTTTATTTTTGAATTATAAAAGTCGAAAAATAGTCAGAGTGAATTTTTGTAATTTTTTTGAGATACTTGAATATTTGGTGAATAGTAAAATACATTAATTTACCGTATAAATACATTATAATTTAAACACAGTATTCTTGAAATTTCAAGTGATGTAAGCTATCAAATATCATACTTGCATGCATTATTTACTATTCTTGGTCATAGAAGACTCACTATTCCGTGTCTTATGGAGAAATAATAAATTAATGAAATTTATATTGAGAAATCCCCTCTCCCCTCCACTATAAATACCACCCTTATTCCCATATTCCTCCCACACCACTAAATGCTTGAGTCTTACCTATGTTCTATCCAATACTTCTACCAAGGCTCTTCCCAAAGTCTTTGAGATTATGGTCTCACCAAAAGGCCAAAACCAAAGGCCTTAAGAGGGATCTCAAGGAGAAGAGATCAAGAGGTAATTTTACTCTTTCATTTTCTTTCTTTCCTTTCATTTTATGATATTATTTTTCATACCATTTGGCTTATGTTGGGATATTTCATTCCATACCCACCTTAATGGCCATATTATGTAATAATGACTAGATACCCATTTTATATCATCAAATTATTTTATGAAAATTTAAACGACGCCGATAGGCTGTCGAATTTTCATATGGAATTTCTAAAAAAATTTTTTATTTAAATTTCTTTCTTTTCTTCTTCTTTCCTCACCTCCTATTATCCAAGAGGCGTGAAAGCTCTAGAATCTTGGATATTCTATATGTTCTCATTTTCATGGGAAATTATTCATCAATATTTTTCTCTTCCCCCACTTATTCACGGAATAAAAACATTATCTGTGATGTGTTGAATTACCGACATCATGGACGATGTGATTTAATTTTTCTTTAAATCAATCAAGGATTTCCATGAAACCATTTTTATGGTTGAACTAGGTTATAATATATTTATTATTTCTCATCCTTGGTTCTGAAATTATTTTTTACAAATGGTTTTAATTTAGAAAACAAAAAGAGGTCATTATTATCAAAGAACCACTAAAATGATCTAAATAGACATCATTAATGATTTAAATTATGAATAATCCTCATATAAAAATTCAAAATGATAAATCGTATGATTTATGGTTCTAGAAATATTTAAATATGATTCCATTACAATTCTGTAGTTTTACTTCCAATTGACAAGACCAACCATCATGAACCAATCATGGAAATCATGTAAAAAACTCACCCCAAAACAACGAAAGGAACATAATACTAACAATTAGAGGGTGAAATTATCTAAAACAATGATAATATAAGATATTATAAATATGGAAATGTTTTTTTAAGATATTAATAACACTCTTTTAACCATTATATAAGATTTTTAATAGAGTTAGAGGTAATATATACCCTCGTTAAGGGAATTCTAAACCCAATTTCCATTCTTTGGGTTAACATCCTACTTCCTTATTTATGTGGTATTAGAATTTTTTGGGTTATGGGTTTTGTTTATATTAAGTTTAATTCTGTGTAATTACAGTGTATATAAATTTTCCGTCCACTCTATTAATTCTCGCTTCAATTATATATGTAAGGGTATTCTCTTATAAAATTCCCTTTTTAAAATTTTGTTTTACGAAATTAATAAGCAATGTTTTTATGCTGTTATTTATGTTGTATGATTGTATTCTAGTTCATGGGAATTTTTTATGATGAAGGGTGGGACCAATATCTCTCTACAATAGATTGGGTATGTTCATGTTGAAGGTCGGTCGTATGGTTAGTCCAAGGGTAACTGCGATGGTTACACAAATTTTAAGGTAGCTGTGAAGGTTAAAAATTATAATGTAGCCGTGAGGGTTACAATATTATTTATGTTATACACCAAGATACCTTTATGATTATTATTATGTTATGTTTTGTGTGGATATTTTAAAAATAACATGTTTCACAAAGTAAGTATATATGGGTGATAAGTATATCTTTTGAAAATGATTTCATACAATATAAGTGATCATGGACTAATGAATTATTTCCTTTTTTACATCCCTTAGTGATATTTTATTCTAATCTAATGTTTTTAAATGATTTTCATAGGTTAAGATGTGTATGGTAAAGAATTATGACAAGTTAAATGTTTGTATATTACCCAAGGAAATCATGTTTTATGTGAAAATATTTATATTTTATGAGAAATGAATATTGTTTTTATGGTCTCCGCTCTGTATTAAGGTGTATTTTTATGTCCAAATTATATAAATCTATAAACATTAAATGATCCTCAATGTGAAAGGAATTGAATTCTTGACTAAATTCATTATTATGTAATGTAATATGGCAGGGTCCATATAGTTTGTATCAATGGATGGTTTAGATATCTTTAGGGGTTAAGATGATATTAAAAGAATAACATAAATGAATTTTACTATATGATTAATTTAAAATTTTATAGAATTTAAAGATTACCATGTTGCTTCGTCTATGATATGTTTATTCAGAATGGTTGTCCACAGAAGGAACAGAGAAGCTGAAGAGGAGAGGCACCGACAGAATGACATCCTTCCAAATCTGCAGCCTAGAATGGTAGGGATTGGTATCGAGCAGTTTGTGATGGTAATGGATCAGCTAAAGAATGTAATAAATGGTGGTGGAATCCCTGAAAGAGAACAAATAGAGGTACCAAAAAATAACATTACAGTAGTGGATCATTTTATGAGACAACACCCTCCTGCATTCAATGGATCTTCTGACCCAGTAACAACTGATGTATGGATCAAATCCCTTGAAAATATACATGATGTTATGGAATGTTCAGACAATCAAAAGGTAAGTCTTTACATTTATTGTTTTTAAGGTGAAGATGATCAGTGTTGGTCAATGGTATGTAATATATAGGGTATAGAGAATTTTGATGCCTTAGAGTGGGATGAATTTAAAAGTATTTTCCATGAAAAATATTTCTTAAGGTTGTGTGACTTAGGATAGAGAATGAATTTATTGAATTAATGTAAAAGGAGGAATATTCAGTGGATGTGTATGAAGAAAACATCACACGATTAGTGAGGTATTCTAAAAATATTATTCTGGATCTTGATAGAAAAATCAATCGCTATTACTCAGGATTGAAGCCTAGGTATCAAAGAACGTTGGCCTGCCATGAATTCAAAAGTTATGAGAAAATTTTCTGATGTGATGATAGGGTATAGATAGAGCATTCTGATGATCATGTGCATTTTGGAAGCAAAGAGAAGAAGTGGTCCAAGAGGAAAGCTATGGGTAAGAATCAACCAAAGAAATATGATGGTATGAAAATCCAGTTTCAAGTTTTTTAATAGTGTGGCAAGAAACACCCTGGAGAATGTATTAGAAAATAAGAGAAGTGTTTTAAATGTGGTAGGTTTGGACATACTACCTGAGATTGTAATGAAAATTATTCTAAGAATAACCCTGATAAGAAAAATGTAAAGTGTTTTTAATGTGGTGAGATGGGCCATTATGTGAATTCCGGCTTAAAGAGAGATCAAAATGATGCAAAGAAGCCAGACTATATGCAGAAAGGTGTAGTGAGATCCTTTGTGACTACGTCAGTATATTTCAGTCTGTCCAATGAAGTGGTATCAGGTACCCTATTCATTTACTCAGATTTCGCTAATGTTTTTTTTGATACGGTGTTTAATCATTCCTTCATATCTGAGAAATTTTTCATAAAATTGGAAATATCACCTCAAAAAATGAAACCAAACTTATTATTAAAACAAAAGGGGAAATATTATAGCAATCATGAATTTTAAGTATATTTCTATTGTGGTCTGTGGAAATAATTTACCTTCGAACCTTGTTTTTTTGCCCTATGTTGAGTGTGATGTAATTCTAGGAATGGAATGGCTTTCTCTTTATCATTCTAAGATTGACTGTAGTGATAAAGAAGTTGTTTTTTAGAAATATTTTTAGTTTGTATATAAGAAAAAACCCTTAAAATTGACAACATATCAAGAATATGAGAAACTATTAAAATATGGAAATGAATGTTTTCTTGATCAAATTTTTCAAAACAAGGAAATTGTTCAGATTAATGAAGTTCTAGTGGTAAATGAATACCTTGATGTTTTTTCTGATGAGTTAACCGGTGTCATACTAGATCGAGAAGTCAAATTCAAAATTAACTAAGTTCCCAATGATAATCCAATTTCAAAACTACCATATCATATGGCTCAAATAAAACTTCATTAATTTAAAAAAATTTTGCATGGTTTTCTTGATAAAGGCTTCATTCATCCTAGCACTTCACCATGTCGAGCTCCTATTTTGTTTGTTAAAAATAAAGATGGTTCCATGATAATTTGCATTGATTATAGAGATCTTAATAACATCACTATTAAAAACAAGTATCCTTTGCCTCAGATCGATGACTTGTTTGATTAGCTCTTGGGAGCTCAGTAATTTTTCATGATTGACTTGATATCCGGATAACATCAACTAATAGTCAAGGAGGATGACATCCCGAAAACTACTTTTCATACTTGATATGGGCATTATGAATTTGTTTTTATTCTGTTTGGGTTAACTAATGCACCTAATATATTCATGAATCTTATGAATAGGGTATTTCATGAGTTCTTGGATATGTTTGTGGTTATGTTTATTGATGGCATTCTCGTATTTTCTAAAATTAAAGAGTTTCATGAAAAATATCTAAGGGTTGTTTTACAAACCTTAAATGAAATGAAACTGTATGTGAAATTCAGCAAGGGTGTTTTTTAGTTTCAACAGATTTATTTTTTGGGGCACATTGTAAATAACGATGGAATAACAGTTGATCCTTACAAAAAAATTGGTTGATGAATGTCCAAGACCAACAAATTTTGCAGAAATTCATAGTTTTCTTGGATTAGCAGTTTATTACCGATGTTTTGTTAAGAACATTTCATATTTATCTATCCTGATAACAATGTTAACATGAAAAGGGGTTAAATTGTTTTGGACAGAAGAATGTGATTTTTATTTTTAGGAACCGAGGAAGAGATTGGTGAATGCTTTAGTTTTGGCCATTCCTTCCCAAAATGGGGATTTGTTCATCTACAATGATGCTTCTTTGAAAATACTTGGTTGTGTTTTGATGCTGAATGATCAGGTAATTGCTTATGCTTCAACAAAACATAAAACTCATCAGTTAAATTACCCCAAAAAAGAATTTTAATGATTAGATATGGTTTTTTCTTTGAAAATTTGGAGGCATCATTTATACAGATCCAAATGTCAAATATATACTGTCCACAAATGTTTGAAGTATATATTCACTCAAAAAAATTTAAACATGAGGTAGATAAGATGGCTTGAACTAATAAAGGATTATGATTTCACGATCAATGACTATCTTGGAAAATCAAACAAAGTGGCTGATGCCTCGGGTCGAAAACATAATGAATCATTAACCATGAAACATTTGGGACATGATCCCTTGATTAATGATTTGATTAATTTTGGATTAGATGTTGTTGGTGAAAGGAATACATCTATTTTGTCTCATGTTTTAGTGCAGTCTTCGTTTTCAGATAGAATTAATGCAACATAGAAGGAAAACTATGAGCCATAGAAAAAGGTATAATTTATTAAAATGGGAAAGCTTCCATAATTTAACCTTCATAAATATTGCATTTTATGATTTTTAAAATGGGTTTGTGTTCCCTTTGATTCTCAGTTGAAGAAATATTTTTTGTGTGTAGCTCATACTTGTCCATATTTGGTTTATCCTGACAGTACTAAGATGTATATAGACCTTCGTGGGTATTATTGGTGGGATGTGATGAGAAGAGATATTGTGGATTTTACTATGAAATGCATAACATGTCAACATGTTAAAGTAGAGAGGCATTTACCAAATGGGATGCTTCAACCTTTGCGAGTACCAGTGTGGAATTAGGAGAATGTATCCATAAACATTTTGGTAAGACTACCAAAGACTTCTCGAGGTAGCAATGCGATTTGGGTTATTGATGACCGACTGAAAAAATATGCACATGTTCATTTTATTCGAGATACAATGTCTTTGGATCACCTTTATTGACATTTCCACAAAGATATTTTCAGGTTACATGGATTTATTCTTTCCATTATATCTCACCGGGATACTAGGTTCACTTATACCTTTTGGAAGGCACTTTCGAAGTCATTGAGAACATAGTTAAATTTCAATATAGATTTTCATCCTCAATTAGATGGGCAGTCAGAATGAAAAATACATAATTTGGAGGATATTCTTCAAGAATATTCAATGTAATACCAAGGTAGTTGGGATTATCATATTTGATTAGTTATGTTTTCTTATAATAATAGTTTTCATTTCAGTATATAGATGACACCTTCAGAGGATTTTTATGGAAAGTGGTATTGGACTCCATCATTTTGTGATTATGTCGGTGAACGAAAGTTGATAGGGAAAGAATTAGTAGAGGGTGTGGCTGAGAAAGTGAAGATGATCTAGCAGTAGATGAGGACAGCTTAGATTAGGCAGAAAAGTTAAGTAGATAATAGAAGGAGAGAATTACCTTTCAAGGTAGGTGTCCTTTTTTTCCTCAAAATCACTCCTTGAAAAATGTGTGATGCATTTTGGTATGAAAGGAATGCTATGTTAGTAGTTCAATAGTCCTTTTAAAATCATGGAGAATGTTGGAACAGTTGCATACCGTGTAGCTTTTCCTCCAAGATTTTCTCAGATACACAATGTTTTTCATGTTTCAATGTTGAGGAAGTATGTTCTAGATTCATCACATGCCTTGAGCCCAGAAGCAGTTCTGATGGAAGAGAAACTTTCTTATGGAGAAAAGCCAGTTTAGATTGTTGATTGAAGGGTATAGTTATTGCAAAATAAGGTAATCTACCAGGAAAAGGTTTTGTGGAGAAACCACATGGTAGAAGAAGAAACATGGGAGTCTGATAATGCTATGAGAGAAAAATACTCTCACTTGTTTAATAAGTAAATAATATTGCGAGGACACAATATACAGAAGGTGGGGATAATCTAAAATCCCAAGGTTTTCTAAAAATAAATGGAAATGCATGAAACATTGTTTTAAGTAGATATTTATTGCAATTATTTAAAAATATTTTTTCCACTTCTATGTTTTGAATATCAAAAAATAGTCATCTACAATTTCTTTCAGTAAGTTATTTAGAGCCTAATGGAACTAAATTGTTTTTAGTGAATAGTAAAATACCCTTATTAATAGTAATATAATCCTAATGAATAGTAAATTATACTGTTATTTTATTTTTGAATGCTAGAACATAATGTCATTTTGGTTAATTTTCCAATGTGATATAAAAGAAGTTATATTATTAAAAATGTTAGTTTTTTAATTAAATATGATTTTATTTAAAAATTAAATTAATAATATTTAAAAAATTATTTTCTAAAAATGGAATTCATTTTTGAATTCTACACATTGAAAAATGGTTGGGTGAATTTTTTGAATTTTTCTGAAATACATGAATTTTTGGTGAGTAGTAAAATACATTAATTTACCGTATAAATACATTATAATTTAAACCCACTATTCTTGACATCAAAAGTGATATAAGCACCCAAATCTAGAAATCAGATTCTTTATTTAATATTTTTGGTCATGGAATACTCACTATTCTTTGTCTTATGGAGAAATACTTAATTAATGAATTTTATATTGACAAATCCCTTCTCCCCTCCACTATAAATATCACCCTCATTCCACTCTTCCTCCCACACCTCTCAATCCTTGAGCCTTACCTAAGACTTTCCAATACTCTTCCTAAGGTTCTTCCCCAAGACCTAGATATTTTTGTCTCACCAAAATTATAAAACCAAAGGCCTTAAGAGGGATCTCAAGGAGAATAATTCTACTGGTAAACTTCCTCTTTCATTTTCCTTCCTTCCATTCAATATATGTTATTCATTTTTATAACCTTGGTATTATGTTGGGATATTTCATTCTACATACCCATTAATTCTCATATTATATAATAATGATGAGAGACCCATTTTGTCTCATCAAATTATTTTATTAAAATTTAAACGGCGTCGTTAGGTTGCCGAATTTTCTTAAGGAATTTCTCAAATTTTCATTTATTTTGAGTTCCTTCATTATCATATTCTTTCATCACCTACTCTTCTCCAAGAGGAACAAAATCTATATAATATTTTATATTATATATGTTCTCATGTTCATGGAAAATTATTCATCAATCATTATATCTTCCCCTACTTATTCAAGGAATAAAAACATTGTCCGTGATGTGTCAAATTACCGACATCGTGGACGATGTGATTTCATTTTTCTTTAAATCCTTCAAGACTGGTAATGATACAATTTTTAGGGTTGAAACAGGTTATAATATATGTATTATTTCTCATCCTTGGTTTTGGAATTATTTTTTGCATATGGTTTTAATTTATAAAACAAAATGAGTTCATTGTAATCAAAGAACCACAAAAATGATCAAAACAGACATCATTAATGTTTTTACTTCTGAATCATGATCATTTAAGAATTAAAAATGATAAATGTTATGATTTATGGTTTTGGAAATATTTAAATACCATTCCATTCCAATTCTGGAGTTTCACTTCCAAATGACAAGAACAACCATCATGAACCAATCATGGAAATCATGTAAAGAACTCACCCCAAAACAATGTAAGGAACAAAATACTAACAATTAAAGGGTGAAATTATCTAACAAAATGGTCGTATACAATATTATAAATAAGGATATGTTTCTTTAAGATACTAATAGAACTATTTTAACCATTATAAATGATATTTAACATAGTTTTAGGTAATATATACCTGAGGTAACAAAATTCTTAACCCAATTTCCATTGTTTGGGATAACATCCTACTTCATTGTTTATGTGGTGTTAGAATTGTTTATGTGATGGTTTTTGTTTATATTATGTTGAATTATGTTTAATTATAGTGTATATACATATTTCATCCACTCTATAAATTATCTCATCAATTATATATGTATCGGGCTTCTCTTGTAAAATTCCCTTTTAAAGATTCTATTTTACAAAATTCAAAAGCAATGTTTTATGCTATTATTCATGCTGTATGATTGTATTCTAGTTCTTGGGCATAGTTTATGATGAAGTGTGGGACATATATCTCCCTCCAATTCATTGGTTATGTGTATGATAGAGGTATGCCATATGGTAACTCCATGTGTAACTGTGATGGTTACACAAATTGTAAAGTAGTTGTGAGGGTGACAAATTATAAGGTATCCAGGAGGGTTACAATATTATGTAAGTAATTTTTCAAGATACCATTATGATGATAATTATGTTCTTATGTTTTGTGTAGATATTTTGAAAATATAATTCCCCCTGCTATAAGAGCTCATGGACCAATGTGTTATTTCTTTATTTTTATATCCCTTAAAGTGATTTTGTGCTCATCCTCAGTTTTTAAATTATTTTAGAAGGTCAAGGATGTGTAAGACAACAAATTTGGAAAACATAAATGCTTGAATATTATTCCCAGAAATCATGTTTTATGTGAAATTTTTTACATTTTTTAAGAAATGAATATTGTTTTTCTGGTATCCACTCTGAAATAATGTGAATTTTTAGGTCTCAATTCTCTAAAACTATGAACTTGAAAAGATACTCAATGTGAAATGAATTTAATTCTCGACTAAATTAAATATTATGTAATTTAATAAGGCAGGGTCCTTATATTTCAAGCATATTAATAGCATCCATATTTACCTCTAACTGAATGATTTGTATTGCGGGATAACATTTTCAATGTGCATGATGTCGAGGATTCCCAAAATAATATCAACCATTTATACCATGATTATAATTACATGTTAAGGGAAAACCGATATACAAAATTTTATTGAAGTCATATTTATTGTTATTTCATTGGGATGATCGAGGTTGAGTGGATTTCAATGTTTTCTGTATGATTTGTAGCTCCAAACAGTTTTGATTGGTGTAATACTTTTCAGTCTCAACTGCAAATAATATATCATCATAAAATCTCATATAATTATGAACAATATATTTATACACCTTTTTTGATTCCATAAATTCACTCTATTTATCTTTTTCACTATTGTAAATTAAAACCATCATGGCTTATTTGGAACCCAGTGAAGTTATATGGGGTCTATCATGTTCATGGAAGAACACATGGATAACCAATTTCTCACCGATGAAATATTCAATTCATCATCAATCATGGAAACTGGGTCATTGTAAAGTATAATATATTTATAAATTTCCTTAACCAGTCTCGAGGGAGTATTTCATTTTTCATACATTTTTTCCAATGAAACTTTTATTTCATTATGTCAATTTCCAACTTTAGACTTATCAATATATAGTCCCTATATATAACATATTAAACGTTTAAAATATTCTCTATGAAATTTTTAAGGACAATACTATTTTTCAAACTACAAATCACTTAGCTATTTATCCTTTGAATACTCATCATGTTCTCTAGTTCTTGAGATAACATCTTATAAAGAATTTACCTCATCAGGTTTTATGTAATAAAATCCATTATAAATATCTTCATCTAGTGGGTGACTATCTGAATCCTATGAGTTCATTTTCACTTTCTCATCCTTCTTATTCATACACTATTTTTTACAATTTTAAGAGACTTGTTTTGGAATAATAAAAGGAATGGAATCTCTATTTTCCATGCTTGTTTTTTCCTTAAACATCACATATTTTTTTCTTAATTATTCCAAATGAAATTAATTGGTTCATAAGAAATTGTCTCAATTAGAGGAATATTATCTCTAATATCAACTCATGTTTCTATTGGAATTGTGTAGACACATGGAATAGGTTGTGAATCAGGTGGTAGATTGGTTTTTACGAATTATATAAAATGTTGTGATTCTTTTACCCACTTTGGAATTTAACCAATATTTAAAGTTAGTTCAATTATATATATGTTATATTTAACTAAGAAAAAATATTCCACATTCATTAAAGTATATCATATAATTTGGTTTTATTATTTTACATGTTTTTGTTGAAATACCAACTACTTTACTTGAATGTCTGTTCACTATAATCTAGGATTCTATAGCATAATACAATTTTTTATTTAAATGGTTGGTGTTTCCCATAATAACACTGTGCACCATAATGTTTACAATGATTTCATTTCACAAGACTTCTATATGTTATGTAAAAATGGACGTATCTTACTAACATCACACTATCATCACTATGTCACATCATGATCTTCCAGTATACCATTAGTTTCATATGTTCCATGGATCCCCAATATATGTATATATATAATAAGTTATTTTTTGTTATTCATGTAAGAATTTAATTAATTGTTTAGATGATTCTTATACACCAATATAATATATATGCTTCAACTCATGATAGATTATTCAAATACCTTAAGGTATTTAAAATAGAATGCATTCAAATTGGTATGCACCATAGGTCAACTTCAAAATTCATCAAAAAAATTATTACCTAGATTTGTATCTACTAAAACATTTAATGTCTCAAAACATGATATAAAAAACATCACAAAATTGTTATTTCTTCTACTATTCATTTTACTTCCACTTTTCATTCTCAATATAATATTAGAATTATAGTTAACTTTTTCATCTTCTTCTCAACCTTCACAATAATATATAGTAGATTCTTTTTTTCTTATTTATATTCTTGAGAACTGGGATACACTCTTTTAAATAAATCTCTACAATCCTTTACTCATAAAAAGTATCTTTTTCTTATTTTAGTTCTTCCACCTTGATCTATACATTGACACATATCATCATTTATGAGCATAAAATTTCTTTCATCAAAATGAACATCCAAAAATAGAATGCGTAAGGGAGGTCCTTTCTATGAGCCAAAAATCACCATCATGCAATACCCACTTTGGGTTCCCATGTATCATCCTTTCCTATTTCAATACACGAGGGATGTTTATGTAATAAATTCTTTATTGTATTGTAAATTTTAAACCTTTATTGAATAAGATATAATTTTATTCTTCGCTGAGAAAATATTTATTATCTAAAACAAATCTTTATAAAAATATGTTTTCAAGTATTCATAGTTTTATAATGACCTGAATCAAATCAAATTTATATCCTGGAACACTTCTTCTTTTCCAGGTTAATGAAATATAGATGTCATATCATTTCTAAAGGGTTTAAAAAATTCACAGACATTTATCACATTCCTTCCTAAACAGTCAATCAAACTTGTATAGAAAAGATGTAGGCTATGATAAAAAATAACTCAAGGTATGAATATTCTTCATTTTAATTTTTATCAAAGAAAAGATAACATGATTGTATTCTACATTAAATATTTTTAGTTTAACTATCACTTCCAAATTCACTGAAATGTTCTTGGATCATGGAATATCTATAAATAATGAATTTCTAAACTCAAAATAAAATATTCATTATCAACTAATTTTATTTCCTTCAGAATAAAATAATTCATGAAAATATATACTTCATTTTTCATTGATATTGACATTCCATAGATGAATATCAACTTCCCTTTTAATTATCAATTCATAGATCACACACAATTGAAGTAATTTTTTTTGTTTTAATCCATGAATAATAACATCAACATCATTAGCTATTAACTTCTCTTATAAAATTTTAATTTTAAAAATATATATAATTTCACCTAGTACATTTGAAAAATTATTTTATGTGAATATAATGATGGAAATTTCTTATGTTAATATTAGGTTTTTGGGGATTTTCTTACATTACACATCATGGATCCAAATTTTGATAATGATTATCCTATTCTATTTTTCCAATATCGATCACTCATCCATAAAAAATTTAACTATGTTCTCTTGATTCTTCTATCTGGACATTTATTTAGCTACATAGGTCTAAATATAGATATGTACCTGAATTTGGATGCATGAAATCTCATACATTAGTTAATTTTTTATTTATGTAATTTTGATTTCTAGATCTCCATGCAAGAGAATATTTTCATATGTGAAAACCTTAGATATATTGATTATTATATGATGGAATTAATGGATGTAACGTTTCATGTACATAGTAATTTTCATTAATATGACATAAATATAGATATTTTTTAAGATCCCTTTATTTAGAACGAGGGGTCCTCCACCTTATCTACAACTGATCTCAATCACTTATAAATATCATTAAATAATATCCAAATCTCATCAAATGAGTATTATAATTATTAAAATAATTTGAAATTCCATTTAATTAATTTATAAGGTGTTGATGAATATATATTAATCATGGTAGGGTGTCTCCTTTAATTCCTAAACTTTCAAAGGTGAATTTAATCTTAAATTAAATATGATCCATATATATTCACATATACCTTTATCCAAGAGGTCATAAAAATGATAATAATAGATAAATTTTTTTTCACATGGATGGGCCTCCTATTTTATCTAGATATACACCATTCTTTGAAAATGATTTAAACATGATCTACATAACCAAACACTATTTTTAACCATTTGTTTTAGAAGAAAAATTTATTTTATTCAGCATGTTTCATAAAAGGCTTATTAACCTTAAATAATTTTAATAGAAATAAATATTAGAACATTAAATCTTATAATGTTATTTGGGATTCCCACATGAATATAGATATCCATTTATTCAATGTATTCTAACTAAAATATTATTATTTCCCAAAACAAATCCAATAGCTCCATGCTCGATGTTATTGGTGGATACAACCTCTATCACCTAGATTATCACATTTACATCATATAATTTACAATGAAACAAATATAAGGAAATACAATCATAAACCCAAGGAATGTTCACCTAATAAACATTAACGTATGTTTATATATATGAAACCCCTTTTTATACGGTCGCTAGAAACATGTTTTTCACAAATAAGATGAAATATATATCCATTTACATAAGACTTATTTTAAAATATTTAAAAAAACTATCAGAATATATATTATTTTGAAAAATCATGAAACTCAGATAATAATATAAATTTTAAAAAATGACTATAGATGTGGGAAATTATATTCATGTGGAAATTATTAAAAAAAGATTATTTTCATACTTTTTTAAAGAGAGTCTATGTTAGTGGGAAAAAAATTCAAAAAATGATAAAAGATGTTGAATTTTGAAAATAAATTCATGTAAAATTAAAAATAAGTTAATTAATAATATACAGATAGATACAGATATCTATAAAAAATAATATGGGCATGGAATAAAATGATTATTAACCAAAAAGAAGTGGTTGTCTTAGTTTCACTTACTAGAATCAGTACAACTAAATTACTAAATAAATGGTGTGTGAAATATAAATACTAAATGAAAAACATATAAATAAACAGAGGATATTAAAATATATGTGCATTAGTGTGAATAACATATAACTTTCCAAGTTGTAATTTCATATATAAACAAACTCCATTTTAAAATTAGATTGTTAATGAAACCCTTAAAACATTGGAAACATTTTATCCCCTGAAAGAGAGAATATTACATGCATTTTTAAATAATATTAACTTCATGAAAATTATGATAAGATGAATTAGTGGTAATTATATATTCCAGGATAAATAAAACAAGTTGGGAATATGGAGAGCATCTCAATAAAGTAAAATTGAGATGAGAAAACACCAACATTTACTCGCTACTCCCATGAAATAAAATTAACCTTATTTATAATAAAAATAACTCATTTAATCACTTACTTAATAAATATATTCTTACATATTAACTTTTATACTCTTAAATTATAATTATTCATGACACATATATAATTTAACTATTATTTATTTTCTATATCCTATATTAATAATTTTGATTGTCTCATACCTGATTATCAATGATGATTTAAAAAATCATTCACTACTTCCAATTTAATCATTACCAAAATATTAAACTTAGTGGAATAGTTCATTTCCAAGGATCTATTTAGTTATATGTTAATTTTATGGAAATGATGTGTATAGTTAATGATAATGGAATCTATGATGATTTTTTTGGGTAATTTACAATAAATAATGAGTTACTAAAAATTGACATCTCTTTTTATGTCATCCTTAAAGAAACATATTAAATATTTATATTGATATATAATATCATATATTACCAGTATTAATGTCTTGATTCGTATTAATGGTAAAAATGATGACGTCGGTATATCACTATCCATGTAGGTGGATGAAAAATCCCCAATAATAAAATGAAATACTAGTTAATGGGTAAAATTTTTGAGTTAAATTATAACACCATGAGATTTGATGAAATATATTTTTTTCAAATAAATTTAATTTCATTAATATCTTGTGTAACACCCAACAAATTGTTTTAATAAACCACCATGTACTATTAATAATATTATTTAAACATGAACATTATAACCTAGGAAATAAACATGATTGTATAGATTTTAAGAGCTACATTTTCTAAATTAAGTATAAATTTTTTATTCAAGGAAAACATTTTGAAAAATAAGACTTATTTATTAGTAATGTGTTTATATGCATCAAAAATTCATTTTCCCATAAACGTTTTTCACATTTTTCTAAGATTTTAGACAATATATTTGAAAAATTTAATTCCATTTTTAAAATAAATATGTAGAAATTATCATATATATAATTTTAAAAAAAAATCAGAAAATATTACTTTTTTGGTGAATAATTAAAAATATAGATTTTTATTGAAAACAATCTGTTCGTTTAAAACATTTATAATGTTAAAATTTATTTGAAAATTTAATAAAAGTAAAATTATTTTAAATATATTATTATTAATCTAATATAGGTAGTTTGGGATAAATTCAATGTAGGATTTTTATATAAAATGTTTTATACGTACCAAAATGTTTTCTTTGGAAACCTACTTTTTTCGTGTTTATGGGTTAAGATTTAAATTAAATAATGTAACAAAATTAAAATAAATTCACTAAAATTGATTCCATTTTAGTAATATTCATAATAAATATTATATAATATGATTAAATTATTTGTTTCATAATGAATCATGAAAATTCTAATAATTAATTATCAAGGTTTAGGTTAAAATGGGTTTACTAGGGGGTATAATGAAATACAAGGGTATTTTTTCCAATTATGATTTTAAAAATACTAATTTATCTCCATATTTTTACATTATCCTATCCAAAATGCATTTATATGGTTATTTTGATACATTTTCTTTTGAATGACCTTATTATGTTGGGTTCTGTTGGTAAATTTCAAAGTATTTTCCTTGTGGATTCCTTTCCCCACATATAAAAAGAATCTGCTATCCTATAAACACTCCAATATCCTTTTGGATAAGAAACTACCTACAAAAAACCCTTAATTAATTCCCTTACCATATCTTATAGATTTTATTTTTAATATAAAACCCTCCTATGGAGTATTTTTGTGATAAACTAAGGTGATTTTTTGATGAAGAGGTATCGTTCTTAACATGGTTTTTTAATTTATTCGTTATTCCAAATCAACAAAATATTATTTAACTATTATTATAAAATGAAATCATAATCTCACATATAATTATATTTCATTATTTAATTTAAACAACCTACATATATCTCTTCATTCGTTATGGGAAATGAAATCTTTGATCATTTGTCTGGTGGACTACGACCTCATGAACCAACATAATTAGTTTTGCATTACCACACATCGAAACTATATAAAATGATATATTTAACATATTCATAAGAAATTTATTCCTTAATTATAATTTTCATTTAAAATATTGAACACACATTCTTACATTCCAATCTTTTGGAAAAAGATTAAATCGCTCGAGTGTATGTGTGGACTACCTGTTCAATGAAAAGATGCGATAGTATTTTCATTTTTATTATAAAGTTGGTGATAAGGATAAATTTAATTAATATATATTATATATATTTTAGACCAATGAATTAGGAATGGTGAATTATTGTTTCAATTTATTTCATTGGATCCGTTGAGAAAATGGATACAACATTCATGTGTAAGTACGAGCTATCTTCTCTATGAATGGTGTAATCCATTTTCCTATATATAAAATAAATGAAAGACTATAAATAAGTTTATAAGGATTATATATAATATTTATATCATTTTTAACATTATGGATACTATGGAACCATGATTAAAGTAAAAGTATTGAAAATACCATACCAAAACATACAAGAAACACTAAGTAGTTATTACAAGAAAAATTATTTTAACAAGTATTTATTATAAATGGGTAATAATAGGTCATAAGTAAATCATATATGGTATGATATATATGATTATGGTTCATTATTTTGTGTATAAAAAACATTCTTTTTTATATAGGAGGTTAGGGCGTGTATGGATAAATTGGATACAAGATGTAAGGAATTTTCATCTCACTTTTATTTACGTGGTACATATGCCATATTATCACATATTTCTTTTTTATTTATTATATAATGATGAAAACATATTTTATTATTATAATAATGAAAACTATGGGATGTACATATCCATATTAGGTTATTTATTTCATGAGGCTTAAAATTCATACGTTAGCAATGTGGTAAAAGTTTTATGTTACAATATCATTGTTTTTTCAGACTGTTAATGATTTAGTTTCGGATAATGAAACCTTATGATCTAAATATCATTAAAATTCATGAATATTATATTACTATGTTAATTTATATATATATATATATATATATTTACCATCATTTTCCTATATTTAATTTTTAAATATACACAAATATTCTTTTTAAGGAAAATCATCTTTATTTCTTCGTTCGGTCGAATGTCCTTTTTATTCGATACGATTGTTATCTAAAAATGTTTTCCATATTGTTTTCAATACAATAATATAAATTTTTTAAGTCATTTTTTCCTCTATATATATTTATTTAATTTTTTAAAAATTAATATTATTTTCCTTTTCGAAATTGAGTTACTTTTGGATTTCAATGATAATAGGAAAGTAATTTTTAATATAAGGTGAAAAAAATGAAAGGTATTTTTTGTCTTCATGACATCTAATTTATTATAAAAAATATATTAAATGTTTCTAAGGATATTTTGAATGAAATATTTTCATTTATATTTGGGAAATATGTATAATTTATATATGTGATTTCAAAATGGGAAGGAATTTTTCTTGAATTATGTTTTGATGATTTTTTTATGGATGATCTTTTCATCTATGACAACAAACTTTGGTGTTTCTTTTGTTTTACTCATGATATGATAAAATGGTATCATCGTTATTATGTAAATATAGTTATAATAATTATTATAGAAATATATTTGTAAAAACATTTCCTTTTCATCGGGTTATACGATAAGGAATTTCTGAACAAGATTATGAAACTTGTTTCATTTACAGGGGTAATGAATGTTTTAGGATATTTTGGCACACATATATATCTTTTTCATCATCTTATAGGTGGTTTTTTTATAAACCAAGGAAAATGGTTTCATTATAACCATTTGTGGTGGTATAGATAAAACCATGAATAATAGTTATATCATAACTATGAATTTGTGGTTAAATAATAAATTAAGTATGGGTGATGAGATTATATCTACACAATACATTAGATAAGGATGTTTAACTCATGAATTAATTTTTTTTATTTGTAAACTTTATTTCAAGTTCCCAAGGATATGCGTGTACCTATTTTGATGTCAATAAGATTAAGCACAGAACTAGTTTTCATGTCCACAAGTTTATTTTAGGGCCGGATTTCATATCCTTACACTAATGAGTTAACATTATTATATTAATATATTTTTTTAGTTTAATAATATTATATTATTTCCATAATCCCATATTGGTGTTCTGCTTTCATGTAATGTATTCATTAATGATTTGTGTCTTACGAATTTTTAGGATTTATTATATGATTCTGGTTAATGATATATGTTATGAAGGGTGTCATTTTCAAATGAAAATCGCATGTCATCATACCCTTCTGTTAGTGTTATGTTCATGTGATTAATTATATATCCCTTTATTACCCTTACTGAGCATCTGAGGTCGCCTTTTTTTATGTTTCCTTTCCCCGAGATAGGAAGAATGATTTTAAGTAGGGTTTGTATAAGAAGAATATAATTATTTAAGATATTGAATGTATTTTATCAAATAAGAATTTTTTTATCTATTATCCAAAGACACTACACATTTTTATTCCTGAGTCATGTTTTTCATAAATGTATTCAATATATACCTAAAACTATATGACATTTATGTATGAAATGTTTAGATCTCTGTAGTTAGTATTAGTAGAAAAGAAAAAATACAATCCTTTGGAACTCCCACATGTTAGTGTTGGTTAAAGTATGAATATAATCCCATGGGATTCATGATAAAAGGGATACCACTAGTCATGGTGGTGAGAGACCCAACTAGGAGGTATATCCACCCATGGAGTTCCCTTATATGCATCAATTATATTCCACTATGAATAAGTCTAGGATACTATAGTTGGTATTAAAGGAATTTTTTTTGTTAAACATTGTAACTAGTATGGTAAGACATTAGTGATAAAACTAGGGATATATATAATACAAATTCAATGTATAGTAAACGTTAATGGAATTTTAGTGAAGTATAGTGTGATTAGATTATCATAAATCACATCCCTATATGGATAATATATGGGGATGTGTCTCTATAATTTTTATATATAGGCGTAATAATTCTGAGAATGGTGCATTAGGATTTGACTCTATTGTAACATGGTTCATGAAAATGGCTCGTACTATACACATGGTTTGACACTCACAGGGGAAAAGTTTTGTAAATTCATATGCTCTTTATAAAACATCATGAAGAATTTTAATAAATGATAATAATTAATGACCTAGGACAAATGTATGGTGTCATATATTGAAAATAAGGTTTTATTATTTAGACATAATTTGAATTATTTTACATTAGTAATCACT
This sequence comes from Viscum album, assembly GCA_963277665.1. Taxonomy (NCBI): domain Eukaryota; kingdom Viridiplantae; phylum Streptophyta; class Magnoliopsida; order Santalales; family Viscaceae; genus Viscum; species Viscum album. Next base: position 1,369,629,661 of record OY728143.1, read on the forward strand.
CTGATCAAACAAACATGATGGTTGTGAATTTTTTTTGGTTTTACTAAGGGATTTTAGATAGAATAGTTAATTTGGGGTGATGACATGAATACTCTAATATTGAAGTTTGTTATTTGATCTTTGTTATATAAACACCCTCATATCATGAAATGTATTTAGGAATGTTAATTTTTATCCCCAACAATTAGATGTTGAATTAGAAGTAAAAATACCTAATGGAACAATGATAACATCTCACATCCATGGTTCTTTACCATTTAAATAATATAGTAATATGATTCCTATAAACCTTATTGTTCAACCTATGGTTTTAAATAATGGTATATTAGCATGTATTTTCGTTTTCTATGTAAATGCCACATCAAATTACAAGGAAGATAAATATTTTTTGATATTCCTAAATATCATATTAATGTTTGTCAGTATAATGATATATATGAACTTCTGATGGAGATAAAATCACCTGTACGGGTCCTAATTCATATGAAAATGGAGTGTTTATCTCATATGTTCATGGAGGAAATCTAAATCGATGATATGACTATTGTGTGGGCTTTTTTTAATTCTTTTATATAAGAGATTCCTATTCTTCAACGGAATCATGAAGTTATAGTTTTAATTGAACTCATACATGGTTCCAAACCAATTTCAAGGTCTCTCTATATAATTGATCCAATTAAGTTGTAGGAATTGAAAAAGAAACTCCAATAAAATAATAAAAAGAGAATTCTTTTGTACAAGTGTCAATTCATAGGTTAACCTACTCTTTTTTTTAAAATACATATGGATCAATGTGACTTTTTATTGATTATCAGGAACTAAAAAATATCACAATAAAGAACATGTTTCCTTTACCCTATATTTATGACTTTTTGGAGCTAATTTTTTTTAAAAGATTAAACTATATTCTGGATTTCATGATCCAATGGTAAAATAAGAGGATATAACCAATAGAAAATTCCACAAAAGATATGGACATTATGATTCCATAGTGATTCCATTTGGAATCACTAATTTCCCTTTATCATCATGCATTTAATGAATAGAGTCTTTGTATATTACCTTGATCAGCTTATGGTAGTATTTGTAGATTCTATTCCTGTATTTTCAACGGTCAAGTAATATCATGACGATCACTTGATAATTTTACTAAGAACCCTATGGGAGGGGAAATGGAATGTTAAATTTACATAGTGTTAATTTTGTTCACAAATGTATTTATTGTTTAGGATATATAAACTTGAGAGATGGTATATCTATGGACCTGTCAAAGAAGAAAGTTATTGAAAATTGGAACACACCAACCACTATGACTATGATTTGATGTTTTTATATTTTTTATGGATATTATAAATGGATTATGACTATTTTATCATAAATACTTAATCCACAAACCCTGTTAACTATAAAAAATGATCCTTATTCTATTGGATAGATGAATGCAAAGAAAATTTCAATGAACTAAAGAGAAGGCTAGTTAGTGGACATGAGCTTACAATACCTTATAGTGGAGAAACTGTTTTAATCTATATTGATTCATTAAATAAGGGACTATGATGAATTCCCATATAGAATGACATTTTTATAGCTTATTTACTGTAACAATTATAGGTTCCTGAGAAAAATTATGCAACTTGGGATTTCATGTTATCTTCTGTGATTTATTACATTAAAGATACCAAGACATTATCATTGTAGACAAAGGTGTCATATATATAATGAAAAAACCATTTAATATATATTCAAGCATTAATAGTTGAATATGTTCTAGATAATATTTTTGAAAATGACTAAATATTATGACTACTCAAGACATTATGACCTTGAGAAAGGGAACAAGTTGGATTATGTTTTAAGTTGAAAGGATCATGTTTTATAATATGTGATTAAGATCACATAATATACAATATGAAAGGATTTTAAGTGGATGGATCTAAAAATATTGATGAAAGGAGAAAAATATTATCTGTCTTAAATAATTGTTGAACCATATATACAATTTAATATTATAGATGCTCTAAAGTATGATTTAGAGCTATAGAATATGGTTAGAAATTATACTGAGATTAACCTTGATTATAATGGAATGATATTTTTCAAGGAACATATATGTCTTCCATAAAAAATAGATTTTATGGTGTTTTAAATGTATCTAATTCTTATCCACTCTATATTAATCATTGAAGTACAATGATGTATGGAGATTTTAATGATAATTTCTTACGAAATGGCATAAAGAGAGATATTATGGAGTTTGTATCTGAGTGTATGATGTGTCAACGAGTAAAGGATGAGAGAGAAAATAAATATGGGGATGTTAAAACCACAACCTATTCCATATTTGAAATGAAAAAACATCTCCAAGGATTTTTTCATTGTACTCAAAAAATGATAAAAGGACATTATACTATATGGGTTTTAGTTGATCTTATTTAAAAATAAGAACCCTGAATTTATATCAGATATTATTTATATGTACATATAAATTCAAGGATATAAATTAAGAAATTTGTAAGGTTTCCTTGAGTACCACATTCTATTGTATCTGATTCTGATTTGTTGATTAACGTGTTTTTTTACAAAGCCTTCGACATGTTACTACTATAGAATTGAGATTCAAAACTACTTATCATCTGTAGATGGATGGTCAGTATGGGTGAAACGTTTTAACCTTAGAGGATATTCTTTGATATAGTTTATGGATTTAAAAGTTTTTTGGGGTCAACATATTCCTCTATTTTTGTTTTATTATAATAGTATATTTAAATCAAGAATTTATATGGATAATTATAAGTGGATCCATGGAATGATGTTTACAATTCTAAAGTTTTGGGATGATGTTAGAGAATTAAAGCTATTGGCACATGAGTTAGCTGAAGGAATGGAAAAGAAGTTGAAATGCATTCAATGGAACATCAAGTTAGCATAGAGTCGACATAAAATATTTGATTCCAATCAACCGTGTGATATAGAGTTTCAAGTTGGTGACATGGTGATTCTATAACAATTTACATAAAATAAGGTTATGAAATTTTTGAATAAAGGAATGATCATACCTAGGTATATTTCCCTTTCAAGAATCTTGATCGAGTAGTGATATTAGCTTATACCTTGGTGCTTCCACCGAACCCTTCTCATGTTTATGATGTGTTCCATGTATCTATCTTGAGGAATTATATACCTAATTCATCATAAGTAATAATCATAGAGTCCGTATCAATGGATAAATATATACCCTAGTAGGAATAAACATGAGATATTATGAATCATATAGAGAAAGTGATATCATGCAAGACCAATCACTCGGTCGAATCTTTGGGGTGAAACCTCCAGCTTGAGGAAGCTACATGGGAAGTAGAGGTTATGTTATGGTACATGTATGCTTATTTATCTATATCCAAGTGATCTAGTTTTGAGGATTAAATTAATTTTATCAGGGTTATAATTTAACAATATGATATTTATTGAAATATTTTTTTTCAAAATATATTAATATATCTGATACATTGTATTAAAACCAATAAATTTTTTTAATGAACTAAAATATATTAATAATATTATTATTTAAAAATAAATATTATAAACTAGATGTTATAAATTTTTTAATGAATATAAATTCATAAGATATGAACATAAATCATAATATTTTTCGATAAAGAATATATGTAGATAAATAGGCACACAATTTTTTGTAATCCCATAAAATGAACAAAAATACATTTGTCCTAAAAAAATATTTTTATAATAAAGTTGTAGTTTTATACCTTTAAAAAATTAATTCTAAAATTTGAATCTTGGTCATGAAATTAGCATATAAAAATATCTTTTTTTGAGTTGTTAAAAAATATCTAAAAAATAAATTTTTGATGAATAACAAAGACTGATGTTTTTCTTGAAAATTTCCATTTGGTTTAAAGATTTTACAATGTACTATTTTATTATAATTAATTTAATTTAATTTTATTATTTTAATTTATTATTAATCTAATTTAGGTTATGGGAATCTATTTCAATTTTATTAATTATATAAAAATCTTTATAATTATAAATTTTTTCACATAAAACACGATTCAAACATTTAAGTTGTCCTAATTTGTTGTCTTAGACATCCTTAACCTGCGAAAATAATTTAAAAACTGGTGATGAGAACAAAATAACTTTAATAATGTTTAAATATTATTCCATTAAATCGTGTTTTATGTCTAAATTTTTATATTTTGTAAGAAATGAATATTGTTTTTATAGTATCCACTCTGTAATAATGTGAATTTTTATGTCCAAATTTTCTGAAACTATAAACTTGAAAATATACTCAATGTGAAAGGAATTGAATTCTTGAATAAATTTAATATTATTTAATGTAATAATGCGTCGTCCTTATATTTCTAGTACATTAATAGCATCCGTATTTACCTCTAACTGAATGATTTGTATTGCAGGATAACATTTTCAATGTATATGAGGTGGAGGATTCCCAAACTAATATCAACCATTTATACCATAATTATTATTACATGTTATGGGAACAACTATATATAAAATTTTTCTAAAGTCATATTTATTTTTATTTCATTGGGAAGATCGAGGTTGACTGGATTTCAATGTTTTCTATATGATTTGTAGCTCCAAACATTTTTGATTAGTGTAATATTTTTCTGTCTCAACTGCAAATAATATATCATCATAGAATCTCATATTATTATGAATAATATATTCATACACCTTTTTTCATTCCATCAATTAACTCTTTATATCTTTTACACTCTTGTAATTTAAAACCATCAAGGATTATTTGAAACCCAGGGAAGTTATATGGGGTATATCATGTTCATGGAAGAACACATGAATAACCAATTTATTACCGATGAAATATTCAATTCATCATCAATCATGGAAACCAGGTCATTTTAATGTATAATTGATTTATAAATTTCCTTAACCAGTCTCGGGGGAGTATTTCATTTTCAAGCCATTTTGTCCAATGAAATGTTTGTTGCAATACCCTCATTCCCAACTTTATACTTATCAATATATAGTCCCTATATATAAAATATTACACATTTAAAATCTTCTCTATAAACAATTTAAAGAAAATAATATTTTTCAAACTACAAATTACTTAGCTATTTATCATTTGAATACTCATCATGTTCACTAGTTCTTGAGAAAAAATCTTATAAAGAATTCATCTCATCAGGTTTTATATAATAAAATCCATTATAAGTATCGTCATCTTGTGGGTGACCATCTATATCCTATGAGTTCATTTTCACTTTCTCATCCTTCTTATTCATACACTATTTTATACTATTTTTAGAGATTCATTAGGAATAATAAAAGGAATGGAATATCTATTTTCAATGCATGTTTTTTAATTAAACATCACTTATTTTTTTCTTAATTATTCTAAATGAAATTAAGTGGTTCATAAGAAATTGTCTCAATTATAGGAATATTATCTCTAGTATCAACTCATGTTTCTATTGGACTTGTGAGGACACATGGGAGAGGTTGTGAATCAGGTGTTAGATAGTGTTTTACGAATTATATAAAATGGTGTGATTGTTTTACCCACTATGGAATTTAACCAATATTTACAGTTAGTTCAACTATATATATATATATATTATATTTAACTATGAAAAAATATACCACATGCATGAAAGTATATCATATAATTTGGTTTTATTATTTTACAGGTTTTGGTAGAAATACAAACTACTTTACTTGAATGTTTGTTCACTATAATCTAGGATTCTACAGTATAGTACAATTTTTTATTTAAATGGCTGGGGTTTCCCACAAGAACACCGAGCACCATAGTGTTTACAATGATTTCATTTCACAAGACTTATCTTAGTTTGGTAAAAATGGATGTATCTTACTAACATCGCAATATCATCACTATGTCGCATCATGATCTCCTAGTATACCATTTTTTTCATAGGTTCCATGGATCCCCAATATATATATATATATATATATATTAAGTTTTTCTAGTTATTCATGTAAGAATTTAATTGATTGTATAGACTATTCTTATACACCAATATAATATATATATTCTTCAACTAATGATAGATTATTCGAATACCTTAAGGTATTTAAAATAGAATGCATTCAACTTGGTATCCCCCATAGCTCAACTTCACTATTCATCAAAAAAATTATTTCTTATATTTCTCTCTACTAAAACATTTAATGTCTCAAAACATGATATAAAAAACATCACACAATGAGTATTTTTTCTAATATTCATTTTACATGAACTATTCATTCTCAATATAATATCATAATTATAGTTAACTTCTTCATCTTCTTCTCACCCTTAACAATAATATACAGTAGATTCTGTTTTTTCTTATTTCTATTCTTGAGAAACGGGATACACTCTTTCAACTAAATCTCTATGATCCTTTACTCATAAAAAGTATATTTTTCTTATTCTATTTCTTACACCTTGATCTATACATCGTCACATAGCATAATTTATGAGCATAAAATTTGTTTCATCAAAATGAACATCCAAAAATAGAATCTGTAAGGGATGTCCTTGCTATGAGCCAAAAATCACCATCATGCAATACCCACTTTGGGTTCCCTTGTAGCATCCATTCCTATTTCGATACTCGAGGGATATTTATATAATAAATTCATTAATGTATTCAAAATTTTAATCCTTGATTGAATAAGATATAATTTTATTCTTCCCTAATAAAAGATTTATTATCTAAATATATCTCTATAAAAATATGTTTTCAAATATTCATTGTTTTATAATGACCTGAATCAAATCAAATTTATATCCCGGAACACTTCTTCTTTTCCAGGTTAATGAAATATAGATGTCTTATCATTTTTAAAGGGTTTGAAAAATTCACATACATTTATCACATTCCTTACTAAAAAGTCAATCAAACTTGTATAGAAAAAATATAGGCTATAATAAACAATAACTCCATGTATGAATATTCTTCATTTTAATTATTATTGAAAAAAGTATAACATTATTTTATTCTTCATTAAATATTTTTAGTTTAACTATCTCTTACACATTCACTGAAATGTTCTTGGATCATGGAATATCTATAAGTCATGAATTTCTAAAATCAAAATAAAATATTCATTATTGAATAATTTTATTTCCTTCAGAATAAAATAATTCATGAAAATATATATTTCATTTTTCATTGATATTTACATTCCATATATGAATATCAACTTCCCTTTTAATTTTTAATTCATAGATCACACACAATTGAAGTAATTTGTTTTGTTTTAATCTACGAATAATAACATCAACATCATTAGCTATTAAGTTCTCTTATAAAATTTTAATATTGAAAATCTATATAATTTCACCTAGTACGTTTGAAAAATTATTTGATGTGAATATAATGGTGGAAATTTCTTATGTTAATATTATGTTTGTGGGTATTTTCTTACATTACACTTCATGGATCCAAATTCTGATAATGGTTCTCCTATTCTATTTATCCAATATCGATCATTCATCTATACAACATTTAACTATAATCTCTTGATTCATCTATCTTGACATTTATTTAGGTACATAGGTCTAAATTTGGATATGTACCTGAATTTGGATGCGTGAAATCTCATACATTAGTTACTTTTTTATTGTATAATTTGGATTTCTAGATCTTCATATAAGAGATTATTTTCATATGTGAAAGCCTTAGATATATTGATTCATATATGATGGAATTAATGGATATAACATTTCATGTACATAGTAATTTTCATTAATATGACAAAAATATGGATAATTTATAAGCTACCTTTATTTTGAACCAGGGTTCCTCAACCTTATCTACAACCAATCTCAATCACTCATAAATATCATTAAATAATCTCTAAATATCATGAAATGAGTATTGTAATTATTAGTATAATTTTAAATGCATTTTAATTAATTTATGAGGTGTTGAGGAATATATATTGATCATGGTAGAGTGTCTCCTTTAATTCCTAATCTTTAAAAGGTTAATTAAATCTTAAATTAAATTTTATCCATATATATTAACATCAACCTTTATCCAAGAGTGTATAAAAATGATAATAATAGATAATATGTTTTTTTCACATGGATTGGCCTCCTATTTTAGCTAGCTATCCACCATGCTTTAAAAATGATTTATACATGATCTGCATAACCAAACTATATTTATAACCATTGGTTTAAAAATAATAATTTATTATATTCAACATGTTTCATAAAAGGCTTATTAAACTTCAATAATTTTAATAGAAATGAATATTAGAACTTTAAATCTTATAATGTTATATGGGATTCCCACATGAATATAGATAGCCATGTATTCAAGAGATTCCAACTAAAATATTATCTTTTCCCAAAATGAATCCAATATCTCCATGCTCGATGTTATTGGTGGATACAACCTCTATCACCTAGATTATCACATTTACATCATAAAATTACAGTGAAAAAAATATAAGGAAATATAATCATAAACACAAGGAATGTTCACCTAATAAAAATTAACGTATGTTAATATACTTGAAACCCCATTTTATATGGGCACTAGAAACATGTTTTTGACAAACAAGATGAAATATACATCCATTTACATAAGACTTATTTTAAAATATTTAAAACAACTATCGGAATATATATTATTTTGGAAAATCATGAAACTCACATAGTAATATAAATTTTAAAAAATATCTATAAACATGGGAAAATATATTCATGTTGAAATTATTCAAAAAATATTATTTTTGTACTTTTGTAAAGAGAGTCCATGTTAGTGGGAAAACAAAGCAAAAAATGATAAAAGATGTTGAATTTTGAAAATAAATTCATGTAACTTTAAGAATAAATAAATAAATTATATATGGGTAGATACTGATATCTATAAAAAATAATATGGGCATGGAATAAAATGATTATTGACAAAAAAAGTGGTTAACTAAGTTTCACTTACTAGAATCAGTAAAGCTAAATTACTAAATAAATCGGGAGTGAAATAGAAATAGTAAATGAAAAACATATAAATAAACATAGGATGTTAAAATATATGGGTACTAGAGTGAAGAACATATAAATTTCCAAGATAGAATTTCATATATAAACAAACTCCATTTTAAAATGAGTTTGTTAAGGAAACCCTTAAAATATTAGAGACTTTTTATCCCTTGAAAGAGAGAATATTACACACATTTTTAAATAATATTAATTTCATGAAAATTATGATAAGATTCATTAGTGGAAATTATATATTCCATTAAAAATAAAACAAGTTGTGAATATGGAGAGCATCTCAACAAAGTAAAATTGAAATGATAAAACTCCATCATTTACTCACAACCTTCCATGAAATAATATTAACCTTATTTATAATAAAAATAACTCATTTAATCACTTATTTAATAAACATATTCGTACATATTAATTTTATACTCTTCAATTATAATTATTCCTGACACATATATAATTTATTTATAATTTATTTTCCACATCGTATATTAATAATTTTGATTGGTTCGTACATGATTATTAATGATGATATAAAAAATCATTCACTACTTCCAATTTAATCATTACCAAAATATTAAATTTAGTTGAAAAGTTTTTTTTCCAAAGATATATTTAGTTATATGTTAAGTTGGTGGAAATGATGTGTATAGTTAATGATAATGGAATCCATGAGGAATTGTTTTGGGTAATTTCCAATAAATAATGAGTTACTAAAAAGTGACAACTATTTTTATGTCATCATTAAAAAAATAGTAAATATTTATATTGACATATAATATCATATATTATCAGTATTAATGTCTTGATTCATATTAATGGTAAAATCGATGACATTGGTATATCACTGTCCATGTAGGTGGATGAACAATCCCAAATAATAAAATTCAATACTAGTTAATGGGTAAAATTTTAGTGTTAAATTGTAACACCATGAGATTTGATGAAATATATTTTTTTCAAATAAATTTATTTTCATTAATATCTTATTTAATACCAAACAAATTGTTTAAATAAATCACAATATACAATTAATAATATTATTTAAACATGAACATTATAACCTAGGAATTAAACATGATTGTATAAATAGTAATAGTTGCATCTTCTAAAATAACTATAAATTTTTTATACAAGGAAAACATTTTGAAAAATAAGACTTATTTTTTAGTAATGTGTTTATATGCATCAAAAATTCATTTTCCCATAATGTTTTTTTAACATTTTTCAATGAATTTAGAAAATATATTTCAAAAAAGTAATTCCATTTTTAAAATACATATGTAGAAATTATCATATATATAATTTTAAAAAAATTTCAGAAAATATTACTTTTTTGTTGAATAATTAAATATATAAATTTTTATTGAAAACAATCAATTAATTTAAGAAATTTATAAAGTTAAATTTATTTTAAAATTTAATAAAAGTAAAATTATTTCAATTATATTATTTTTAATCTAATATAGGTAATTTGGGATGAATTCTATTTAAAATTTTTATATAAAAAGTTTTATACGTACCAAAACGTTTTCTTTGGAAAGCCATTTTTTCATGTTTGTGGGTTTAGATTTAAATTAAATTATGTTACAATATTAAATTAAATTCACTAAAATTCATTCCATTTTAGTAATATTCATAATAAATATTATATAATACGATTAACTTATTTGTTTCATAATGAATCATGAAAATTATTAAAATTAATTATCAAGGTTTAGGTTAAAATGGGTTTAATAGGGGGTAAAATGTAATACAAGGGTATTTTTTTTCCAATTATGATTTTAAAAATCCTAATTTATTTCCATATTTTTAAATTATTTTATCCACAATTCGTTTATATGGTTATTTTGATACATTTTTTAATGACCTTATTTTGTTGGATTCTGTTGGTAAATTTCAAAGTATTTTCCCGGTGGATTCCTTTCCCAACACATAAAATGAATCTACTCACCTATACAGACTCCAATATAGTTTTGGATAAGAAACTACCAACCAAGAACCCTTAATTAATTCCCTTACCATATCCTATAGATCTTATTTTTAATATAAAACCCTCTTATGGGTTATTTATGTGATAAACTAAGGTTATTTTTTGAAGAAGAGGTATCATTCTTTACATGGTTTTTTTAATTTATTTATTATTAAAAATCAATAAAATATTCTTAAACTATTATTATATAATGACATAATAATCTCACTTATACATATATTTGATTTTTTAATTTAAAAAACCCACATCTATCTCTTCCACTATTATGCTAAATGAAATCTTTGATCATGTGTACGGTGAACTACGACCTCATTAACCAACATAATTAGTTTTGCATTAACGCACAAAGAAACTATATAAAATGATATATTTAACATATTCATAAGAAATTTATTTCATAATTATAATTTTTATTTAAAATGTTGAATATAAATTCTTACCTTCCAATATTTTGGAAAATAATTACATCGCTCGAGTGTATGTGTGGACTACCTCCCCCACAAAAAGATGTGATAGTATTTTCATTTTTATTATATGGTTGGTGATAAGGAAAATTTTAATTAATATATATTATATATTTTTTATACTAATGAATTACGAATAGTGAATTATTATTTCAATTTATTTCATTTGATCCGTTGAGAAAATGGATACAACGTTCATGTGTAACTACGAGCTATCTTCTCTATGAACAGTGTAATCCATTTTCCTATATATAAAATAAATGAAGTACTATAAATATGTTTATAAGGATTATATATAATATTTATATCATTTTTAACATTATGGATACTATAGAACTACAATAAAAGTAAGAGTATTGATAATACCATACCAAAACATACAAGAAACACTAAGAAGTTATTACACGAAAGATGATTTTAGCAATTAATTATTATAAATAGGTAATAAAAGGTCATAAGTAAATCATATATGGTATGATATATAATATTATGGTTCATTATTTTATGTATAAAAAACATTCTTTTTTATATTGCAGGTTAGGTCATGTATGGATAAATTTGATACAATACGTAAGGAATTTTCATCTCACTTTTATTTACGTGGGACATATGCCATATTCCCCACTTATTGCCTTTTTTATTTTTTATATAATTCTGAAAAAAATATTATGTTATTATAATAATGAAAACTATGGGTTGTACATATCCATATTCAGTTTTTTATTTCATGAGGCTTAAAATTCATACGTTACCAATGTGGTAAAAGTTTTATGTAACAATATCATTGTTTTTTCAGACTGTTTATGATTCAGTTTCTGATGATGAAACCTTACGATCTAACTATCATTAAACTTCATGAATATTATATTCTTATTTTAATTTTTATATATACATATTTTACAATCATTTTCTTATATTTAGTTGTTAAATATACAAAAATATTCTTTTTAATGAAAAATTGTCTTTATTTCTCCATTCGGTTGAACGTCCTTTTTATTCGATATGATTGTTTTCTAAAAATGTTTTCCAGATTGTTTTCAATAAAATAATAGAAATTTTTAAAGTCATTTTTCCTATATATATATTTATTTAATTTTTTAAAAATTAATATTATTTTCCTTTTCCAAATTGACTTACTTTTGGATTTTAATGATAATAGGAAAGTAATTTTTATTATAAGGTGAAAAAATGAAAGGTATTTTTTGTCTTCATGACATCTGATTTATTATAAAAATAACTAAAATGTTTCTAAGGATATTTTCAATGAAATATTTTGAAATTTTTTTGGGAAATATTTATAATTTATATATGTTATTTCAAAATGGGAAATAATTTTTCCAGAATAATGTTTTGATGATCTTTTTATAGACGATGAATTCATCAATGACAACAAACATTGGTGTTTCTTTTGTTTTACTCATTATATGATCAAATGGTATCATATTTATTATTTACATATAGTTAGTGTAATTATTATAAAAATATATTTGTGAAACCTTTTCTTTTTCATCGGGTTATACGATAAGGAATTTATGAACATGATTATGAAACTTGTTTAATTTAAAGGGGTAATGATATGATGAAATTTTCAGGAAACCTATTTCCCTTTCACATGTTATGATATGATGAATGTTTTATGATATTTTGGAACACATATATATCTATTTTATCATGTTATTGGTGGTTCCTTTACAATCCAAGAAAAATTGTTTCATTATAACCATGTGTGGTGGTAAAGATAAAACCATGGATAATAGTTATATCATAACTCAGAATTTGTGGTTAAATTATAAACTAAGTATGGGTGATCAGATTATATCTTCCCAATACATTAGATAAGGATGGTTAACTCATGAAATAATTTTTTATTTATTTTTAAACATTATTTCAAGTTCACAATGATATACATGTACCTATTTTGATGTCCATAAGATTAAGAACAAAACTAGTTTTCATGTCAACAAGTTTATTTGAGTTCCTTATTTCATATCCTTACACTAATGAGTAAACATTATTATATTAATATATTTTTTTAGTTTTATAATGTTATATTATTTCTATAATCCCATATTGATTTTCTACTATAATGGAATGTATTCATTGACGATTTGTGTCTTATGAATATTTAGAATTTATTCCATGATTCTAGTTTATGATATATGTTATGAAGGGTGTCATTTTAAAATTATAATCGAATTTCATCATACCCTTCTTTTAGTGTTATGCTCATGTGATTAATGATATATACCTTTATTACCCTTACCGAGCATCTGAGGTTTCCATTTTTTATATTTCCATTCCCTATGATAGGAAGAATGTTTTTAAGTAGGGTTTCTCTAATAAGAATATAATTACAGAATATATTGAATATATTTTATCAAATATGAGTTTTTATCTATTAGCCAAATACACAAAACTTTTTTATTCATCGGGCATGTTTTTATGAAATGTATTCAATATTTATGTAAAAATATATGACATTTATGTATGAAATGTTTAGATCTCTGTAGTTAGTATTAGTGGAAAAGAAAAAATACAATCTTTTGGAACTCCCACATGATAGTGTTGGTTAAAGTATGAATATCAACTAGAGGGATTCATGATAAAAGGGATACCAATAGTCATGGTGGTGAGAGACCCAACTACGAGGTATATCCACCCATGGAGTTCCCTTATATGCATCAATTATATTCCACTATGAATAAGTCTAGGAAACTATAGTTGCTATTAAAGGAATTGTTTTTGATAAACATCAGAACTAGTATGGTAAGACATTAGTGATAAAACTAGGGACATATATAATTCAAATTCCATGTATAGTAAAATTCACTGAAATTTTAGTGAAGTATAGTGTGATTATTTTATAATAAATCACATCCCTATATGGATAATATATGGGGATGTGTCTCTATAATTTTTATGTATAGGGGTAATAGTTCTGAGAATGGTGCATTAGGATTTGACTCTATTGTAACATGGTGCATGAAAATGGATCGTACTACACACATGGTTTGACACTCAGGGGGGATATGTTTTGTAAATTCATATGATCTTTATAATGCATCATAAAGAATTTTAATAAATGATAATAATTAATGACCTCGGACAGATGTATGGTTTCATATAAAGAAAATAAGGTTTTATGATTTAGACATAATTTGAATTATTTTACATTATTAATCACTATGATCAAAAATACATGATAGTTATGAATTTTTATTGGTTTTACTAAGAAATTGAAGATAAATAGTTAAGTTAGGGTGGTGACATGAATACTCTAATATTGAAGTATGCTATTTGATCTTTGATATATAAATATCCTCATATCATGAAATGTATTTAAGAATGTTAATTCCTATCCCCAACAATTATATGTTGAATTAGCAGTGAAAATACCTAATGATACAATGATAACATCTCACATCCATGATTCTTCACCTTTTAAATAATATGGGAATATTCTTACTATAAACCTTTTTGTTCTACCTCTGGTTTAAAATAATGTTATCTTAGGCATGTATTATCATTTTCTATGTAAATACCACATCAAATTACAAGGAAGAGAATTATTGTTTTGATATTCCGAACTATCCTATTAATGTTTATCAGTATAATGATATATATGAACTTCTGATGGAGATAAAATCATTCGTACGGGTCCTAATTCATATGAAATTGGAGTGTTTATCTTATATGGTTATGGAGGAAATCAACATCTATGATATGACTATTTTGTGGGATTTTTTTAAATCCTTTCTAGAAGAGTTTCCTATTCTTTAACGAAATCATGAAGTTATAGTTTTAATTCAACTCATTCATGGTTCTGAACCAATTTCAAGGTCTCTATAAATAATCGATCTAATTGAGTTGTTGGAATTGAAAAAGAAACTCCAATAATATAATAAAAAGCATATTCTTTTGTATAAGTGTGGATTCATGGGTGAACCTACTCTTTTTTTAAAAAATACATATGGATCAATGTGACTTTTTATTGATTATTAGGAACTGAAAAATATCATAATAAAGAATATTTTTCCTTTACCCTGTATTGAGGACTTTTTCGAACAAATTTTTGGAGTTAAATACTTTTAGAATATTAAACTCCATTCTGTATTTTCATGAATCAATGGTTAAATAGGAGGATATAACCAATAGAAAATCCCACAAAAGATATAGACATGATGATTCCATAGTGATTCCAGTTGGTATTTCTAATTTCCCTTTATCATCATGCATTTAATGAATAGAGTCCTTGTATATTACCTTGACCAGCTTATAAGAGTATTTTTAGATTATATTCTTGTATTTTCAATAGTCAAGTAATATCATGACGATCAATTGATAATTTTACTAAGGACCCTAAGGGAGGAGAAATAGTATGTTAAATTTACATAGTGTGAATTTTGGTCACAAAAGTATTTACTATTTAGGATATATAAACTTGAGAGATGGTATATCTGTGGACCTGTCAAAGAAGAAAGTTATTAAAAATTGGTACACACCAACCACTATGACTATGATTTGATGTTTTCATAATTGTTATGGATATTATAAACGGATTATTAATATTTTATCATGAATACTTATTCCACATACCTTTTTAACTATAAAAAAGGATCCATGTTCCATTGGATAGATGAATGTGAAGAAAATTTCAATGAAAAAAAGAGAAGGATAGTTAGTGGACATGTGTTTACAATACCTTATAGTGGAGAAACAGTTTTAATCTATAATGATTCATTAAATAAGGGACTATGATTAATTCTCATATATAATGACATTGTTATAGCTTATTTATTGTGACAATTATAGGTTCATGAGAAAAATTATGCAACTTGTGATTTTTTTTTATCTCTATGATTTATTGCATTAAATATACCAAGACATTATCTTTGTAGACAAAGGTGCCATATATATAATGATCAATACAGTTTAATATATATTCAAACATTAATAGTTGAATATTTTCAAGATAATATTTTCCTAAATGATTAAATATTATGACTACTCAATAAATTATGATCTAGAAAAAGGGAACAAGTTGGGTGATGTTTTATGTTGAAAGGATCATGTTTTCTTATATGTGATTAAGATCACATAATACACAATATGAACGGATTTTAAGTGTATGGATCTAAAAATATTTAAGGAAGGAGAAAAATATTATCGGCCTTAAATAATTATTGAACCATATATATAATTTAATATTATAGATGCTCAAAAGTATGATGTGGATCTATAGAATATGGTTAGAAATTATACTGAGATTAACCTTGATTACAATGGAATGATATTTCTCAAGGAACATATATGTCTTCCATACATAATATATTTGATGGTGTTTTATATGTATCTCATTCTTATCCATTCTATATTCATCATTTAAGTAAAATGATGTATGCAGATTGAAATGATAATTTCTTTCGAAATGGCATAAAAAGAGATATTGTGGAGTTTGTATCTCAGTGCATGATGTGTCAATGAGTAAAGGATGAGAAAAAAAATAAATTGGGATGTTAAATCCACTACCTATTCTATATTGTAAATGGAAAAACATCTCCATGGATTTTGTCATTGTACTCAAAAAATGATAAAAGGACATAATAATATATGGTTTTTAGTTGATCTAATTAAAAAAATAAGAACCCTTAATTTATATCAGATATTATTTATATGTACATATAAATTCAAGGATATAAATTAAGAAAATGGTACGGTTTCATTAAGTACCACATTCTATTGTATCTGATTCTGATATGACAATTGACCTGATTTTTTTTAAAATCCATTGAAAAGTTACTAGTATAGAATTGAGATTCAAAACTACTTATCATCTGTAGATGGATGGTCCGTATGGGTGAAAATGTTTAACCTTAGAGGATATTCTATGATATATTTTATGGATTTAAAAGTTTTTTGGTGTCAACATATTCATCTATTTTTGTTTTATTACAACAGTAGATTTCAATCAAGCATTCATATATATAATTATAAGTGGCTCCATGGAATGATGTTTACAATTCTAATGTTTTGGGATGATGTTAAAGAATTAAATCTATTGTCACATGAGTTAGCTGAAGGAATGGAAAATAAGTTGAAATGAATTCAATGGAACATCAAGGTAGCATAGAGTCAGCAAAAAATGTTTAGTGCCAATCAACAGTGTGATCTAGAGTTTCGAGTTGGTGACATGGTTATTCTATAACAATTTACTTGAAATAAGGTTATGAAATTTGTGAATAAAGGAATGATCATACTTAGGTATATTTCCCCTTCAAGGATCTTGATCTAGTAGGGATATTAGATTATACCTTGGTGCTCCCACCAAACCCTTATCAAGTTTATGATGTGTTTCATGTATCTATCTTGAGGAAGTATATACATAATCCATCATAAGTACTAATAATAGAGTCTGTATAAATGGATAAATATATACCCTAGTTTGAATAAACATGAGATATTTTGAATCATATAGAGAATGTGATATCATGGATGACCAATCACTCCGTCAAATTTTTGGGGTGAAACCTCCAGCTTGAGGAAGCAATATGGGAAGCAGAGTTTATGTTATGGTAGAAGTATGGTTTTTTTATCTGTATCCATGTGATCAAATTTTTAGGATTAAATTAATTTTATCAGGGGTATAATTTAACAATATGATATTTAATGAAATAATTTTTTCAAAATAAATTAATATATTTGATAGATTTTAATAAAATCAATAAAAAAAATTAATGCACTAAAAGATACTACTAATATTATTATTTAAAAATAAATATTTTAAACTAGATGTTATATTTTTTTATTGAATATAAATACATGAGATATGAAAATAAATTATAATAGTTTTAGAAAAAGAATATATGTAGATAAATAAGCACACAATTTTTTGTAATCCCATTAAATGAACAAAAATACAATTATCCTACAAAATGATTGTTATAATAAAATTTAATTTTTATACCTTTATAAAAGTAATTAGAAATTTTGAAACTCGTTCTTGAAATCAGTATATAAAAATTATCTTATTTTGAGTTGTTAAAAATTTTGTAAAAAAATAAAATTTTTACGAACAACGAAGACTGTTGTTTTTCTAGAAAATTTTCATTTTATTTAAAAAATATACAATGTACTATTTTATTATAATTATTTTAATTTAATTTAATGATTATATTTTTTTATTAATCCAATTTAGGTTATGGGAATCTATTTCAATTTTATTAATTATAGAAAAACCTTTATACTTATAAAAATTATTTCCTTAGAAAAATCACTTTTTCATCGCGTCTACAGGTTTCGTTTTAAATTTAATTATGATAATAAAAAGAATACAATTTGGAAAATTGATTTAATGCCTAGAATAATTATAGTTGAAATCATATATAAGGTCCAACTAATTTTTTTCCATTATGAATATTTAAAACCATAAAATTATTTTAGAGGGGTAATGTTAAAACAGGTTTAACGATGGTGTTAAATAGAAAAATATTTGTATATTTTCCAATTAAAATTTCAAAATAGTTTTTATGGTCTAATTTAGATCTAATAATATCCCATAATTGAATATAATGTAATTTGGAAGGTTTTTTCTAGTGAATGAATTTAGAATATTGGATTCTTTATAAAAATTTCCCAGAAGTTTCTATGTGGGTTCCTTTCCCCACTAATAATAGGAAATCTCAACTCCTCTCCTATCCACACGCCAAGATCCATTTGGATAAATAATAAGTAAGAAAATACCATTATAAATTTACTTCTCACATCTTAGATGGATTATTTTTATTTTTTAAACACTCTTAAGAAGGTGTTTTGTGCTAGCATAATGAGGTTTTCCAGAGAAACGTTGTCGTCCTTAACTGAAGGTTTTTATTTTAAGTCCTCTTAAAAATATAAATTATATTTTTAAAATAGTTAGATATAAAAATATATATATCTACCATATTCTTATATTTTGTAATTTTAGTTTCACAACCTAAATTTTGTCTTCTCCTCCACCAAATGAAAATCAAATCCATCAATCTGGTGTATGGAAGACTATCACATATTAAACCAATGTAATTTGTTTTACATCAGCGCCTATCACGCCGGAATATAATCAGGGTTTTAACATTTTTATATCATATTTAGGAAATTATTTTAGTTATTTTTAATTATAATATCTTGTCTAATTTCATAACTTCTAATCCATTGGAAAATGATAACATTGTTCATGCATATGTGTGGACTACCACCTCCACGAATCTATCTGATATGTTTGTAATTTTAATTTTACATAGATTGTAATTAAGATATATTAAATAATTATATATGATATTTATGGAATAAAAATGATTCTTTTAAGGTTAATTAAAATTTACCTTTCTTTTGTTCAATCCATTTAAAAATGGATACATCTTTTATGCGTACATACGACCAACCATCTCCATGAATGGTGTAATATATTTTTATATATCTCAGATTAATATATGAATATTAAAATTTATATAATGAAGATATATTATTTATATTTCATTTTAAAAATTATGTAATTTATGTAACCATGATCAATGTAAAACCTACTGAAAATACCACACTAAAAAATATATGAAAATAAAATAATTTATTACATAAAACGTGATTTTGACAAGGAATTGTTAATAAATTAGTAATAAAAGGTAATAAGAAAATAATATATGATTTGATATATATGATTATGGTTATTTAAACAATTCATAATTTACCTATATTTATTATACATGATGTTTTAACATCTACAAATAATTTTTATACTTGAGGTATGATATTTTTGTCTCACTTTTATTTCTATGTGACACGTTCCAAATTCACAACTTGTTTCTTTTAGGTTGTTCATATACTATTAATTAATTTCATTGATTATTTTTATCATACATGGTATTGGATATGAATATACGTTTAAGGTTCATTATTTCATGGGACTTACAATTCCAATGTTACAAATGTGTTAAATGTTTTATGTTCATATCCCATTATTTATTAAGATTTTTTATTATTACATTTTCGTTGATTAAATATTAAAATATACCACTCTAGAAACTTCATTAATATTATTATACATGTGTTACTAATATAAAATAA
The DNA here is from genome assembly GCA_963277665.1 of Viscum album. Taxonomy (NCBI): domain Eukaryota; kingdom Viridiplantae; phylum Streptophyta; class Magnoliopsida; order Santalales; family Viscaceae; genus Viscum; species Viscum album. The sequence continues at coordinate 1,369,650,233 of OY728143.1, forward strand.
CTTTTTCTATAATTTAAATTTATTTATGTATAAAATATTCCAAAATAAGTTTTTAAAAGAAAATCATCATTATTTATCTATTCAGTTAAAAATATTTTTCTTCATTCGAATTTATGTTTTATAAAATCATATTGAAGAATTTTTATTATAGTATAATATGATGGTTTAAATTAGTTTTTACCCATTTTCTATTTTTTTTAAATGGTTTAAAATGATTTTTATTTTGGTATTCTCAAACAAGGTACTTATGACTTTTTACAAAAAACATTAATGGAAACATTATTTTAACATGTACGACATGAATTATATTTTATACTTTCATGAACACTCATTCAATTAAAAATTCTCTTAAAATTATAAATAGATATTTCGAAATAATATTTTGTCATTATTATTGTTTATATTTTTTATCATAGCTAATTTATTTTAAAATTGAATGTATATTTTCCTAAAGAATGTTTTTATAAATATTTTTTTAAATTTCTATTGATCGATGATAAAAACCTTTGGTGTAGCTTATTTTTTTACAAAGTATATGATCCAATGGTTTAATAATTATTCTTTATCTAGATGGTTTATTATGACTAATAATATATATTTGTAAAACCCATTCCATTTTTATGAGTTATGCTATGAGGAATTGATCAATTGATTATGAAACCCGTTTCATTTCTATAGATTATTCTATGATGAAATGTTAACTAAATTCAGTTATATTTCAGAGATTCTAATATGGTTAATGATATATGACCATATAGGACACATATGTATGATTTTTATTATTTTAATGGTAGTTCCGTTATAAACCACATATGGTGGTTACGTTAAAACAACATACAATGGAATTGTTATGACCAAGGACGATAGTAACTTTATAACCAACGATGTGTGGTTATGTTATAAAATGTGGATGGGTAGGAAAATTATGTATCTATATTTAATTCAATAATTATGAATAACTCACCAGTTAATTATGTTATGTATCAACCTTTTTTCATGTTCAATATTTTATGTGTGGACCTAGTTTCATGTTGATAAGATTTATCATGGACATGGGTTTTGTGTCATTAAGTTTATGAAAATAATTTATTTAATTTATTTAACATAATGAGTGAACCTAATTCTATTTACACATGTTTGCAATGAGTTAAGATAATATTTGTTTTTAATGCCTATGTAAATGCTATAGTCCCATGGATTATATTCAATTATGATTCATATCTTATGAACATCCATGATTTTTGAAATGAACTAGGTTTATGATCTATGTTATGTGGGGTATGTCTTTAAATTAAATCTATCTGGTTACCATATCCTTATTCTATTGTTATGATAATGTGATTAATGTGACTAATGTTATAAGTTTTTCTTACCCTTACTGGGCATCTAAACTAACCACTTCTTATGTTTCCTCTACTTAGGTCTTCAATACATATTTTATGTAGGGTATGCCTAATGAGAATATATTTATGGGTAATATTAAAGAACATTTATTAAAAAAGAATATTTTTTATCTAGTATCAAAATACACTAATCGTTTACGAACCTCAAGTGCGTTTTTTGAATTGTATTGATTGTTATTTTGAAATATATAATATTTTTTCCAATAATGTTTGGGTCACAATATACATAATAATAGTATCATCTTATAAGAATCATTTATTATTATAACCTCATTATAGTGAAGATTAATATTTAAAAATTGTGTATATGATAAGTTAATTGAAAATATTAGGGATGAACTATACTTGATAAATTCACTTATACTCAACGCGGGATCCTTTGCATTGAAGGATTTAAGCTTCCTTCATGGGAACTAAAGCTACCAACTTATTATAAGGATTTTGAACACTATAAATGGGAATATATTCAATAAATACCCTAATGGTTTAAGATTTTTCATGGGGTAAGGGATGTATCCTTTTAATGGGGTGTTTTGGGTGGCATTTCCAAAAAAATCATTTGGTATGGTGTAATGTTTTAATTTTTAAATGAAATTGGATAAAAAGTGAACTATAATCATTTTGGAAAAATATATTGCTAATAAATTCCTAAAAAACATTCATATTTATGTTTTAATGATATTTTATTAATATAATATATAGTTAAACCCCATTTTATATCTTTTTAAGTTTACCTTGGTAACTTAGTTTTTACCTAAGTAAATTATTTTCATTTATAAAAATGAAATTGAACTACTTAAATAATTTTTACATGATGACCAAAAATTAGGATTTTGTCAAATCAAATAAAATATCTAATCATGGGAAATTTATCTTTTAAATGAAAATATATAATATATAATAAACTGTATTTATAAAAAAAAATAATTAAACAATACGCCTTCTTAATAATATTTCATATCAATTACCAATTAATGTAGGGTTAATTTCATTTTTATAAAATGAAAAATAATATTAACTTCATAATTTAAAATATATAAATCTATTTTATTAAGAAACCAATAAACAATAGTAAAAATATAATTCTGTGAAAAAAATTTATTTTAACATAAAATAAATCTAACAAAGTCTTATTCAAATTAATCATTATTCATCTGCAAAATTAATTGCATTAATTAATTTATAGAATAAATTTATTTTAATTATATATACTCATCAAATTATTCTATAATAATAATAATAATATAACACATAAAAATATATTTTTATAATGAAATATTTTAATTAGATGTTATAATTTTGTTTCATTTTTTATTAATTTTGAATTATATTATTGTTATTTTGTTACTAAATATTATAGAGTATTAATATACCTATTTATTACAAGAATACCCAATAACCATTTATATAAATAACATATTTTTGACAACAATACATCCAATGAAAATATATATAATAGTATGATTTCATTCAATATATATCCTTACATAGATTCATAGAATAATTAATTCTATTAATTTCCTTTTATCTCAATGTTTATATCATATGTATAATTCAATCAATTATACAAAAAGATTTAATAATAGGTATTATATTCAACGCAAACCTTGAGGACACAGATTATATTTACATGTTCTTTTTATTTACTTGTGGTGTAAATCTTATTGAATATTTCTCAATGATGTTTAATATTAAATAATCATTATTTATTATTTTTTTCTTTCATTATAAAATTTCTATCAATAATATTAATTTCAGTTTCTATTACATTTATGTTGCGTGTGGAACATTCTATCCATAATAATATTTTTTATTGAAAAAAACATAGTAAGATCATGGGGTATCACATTGTAGATATATTCTATATCAATATTAATCATAGTAATTAGTTATGGAAATAGATTTATAATATGAATTATGAGGATTATTTATTATTAATTGGTATTTTAAGAATTTAAATGGATAATCTATGAATCATTTTTTCACAAAATATTTTTGATCACGATGTGGTAGGAGATTACAAACATTCTCTTTTCATATATTGTGAATAAATATAATTTTTTTATGTTTTGGTGGATAATATTATAATTATATGGTACTAATAATAATAAATATTTTATTTCAAGAATATTTATGTTTACATTTATTCAAATGAAGTCAAATTTTGAAATTATTTTATAAATTAAATAATTTGGGGGAAACTATCATTTTGGGTTAATGGTCATTTAATATGTGTAAATTTATTCTTAATAAAGAAATATATTATGTGTTATGAATCTGTAGAATTATAGTTAAATTTAATTGAAAATTCATTCGAAATGAATAATGAAAAAAATGAAAATAGAGTAGAGGGGTTTATTGAATTAAAATGATGAATTTTCGTTTGTATTAAATAACTATGATTTGAACCATGGATTTTGGATATTTTAAATATAATTCCTTTATATTTTTCTATGATGTTATGTTGTTTTCATTTAGTAATTCATTATTTTTTCAATCTTATGAAATAATTTGGTTATACATGATTAGTTATGATGGGATTAAATAGCGAGAGATTGATTATACATATAATGTGATGAAATTGATCATCCAAATACATGTGAATGTTATGAAAATGTAGTGGATTAAGATAAATGATTTTCATAATTGGAAATTATTGATTTATTTATATAATCATATTGTTGAACTAGTTTATTGTTTGAATTTTTATTAATGATGGTGGTATGAAATGTGGTATGGCGTGTTGATTAATGAATGGATAATTATTATTGCATTAAGTTTTGTTTATGGTATATTGTTATTATGTGAGATTTCATGCTTCTAAATAGATTGATAGGATAATAGTGATTATGTGGGTTAATGGAATGGTTTTTTTGTTTTTATTGTTGTTTCACTATTATATGATTAGTGTGGGTGTAGTTGTGTAGTTATCATTTCCAATTATTGTTATTATAGATTTTATTATTTATGTTTATCATGGTTATAAATAATTTATCATTGAAAAGTGGGTGATTTTATATGGTTGATGTAATGAGGATATTGTGATGTGAATAATGGATTTTGATAGTAATTGATCAGAGAAAATGGATGGTATTATTGTTGGAATATATATGGGGATATTTAAATTTATTTTGATTTAGATTGTTTGGAATCAAAAAAGGTAAATATATATGTTTTTGTGTGTTTTATTTATTGATGAATTGTTATGTTTTTTCACTCAACAAAAGATATATTTAATGAGGGGCCTACTATGTATACTTATCTACTCACCTTATTATTATTATATGTTATCTTTCAGATTTATAGTATCATGTTTAATGTGATATAGAGAGACCACAAATCTTCCACATGATTATATGTTTATGCTAGGAATATTCTAAAATGTGGATCTAAAATATTCAAGATTTGGATGTTCTATTTTTCACATTATATATTAAAACATTTTTGTTAAATTTTTTTCTGATATCTCATGAATGTGTTCATCTATATCACAATATTTTTTTATGAAATTATAGTTGATTTTATTATCATAAGAGACTGTTTTTTGTTTAGGTTATAATTAATAGAAATATATATATATCTCAAAATCATAAAATATATATCATTAATGTTAATATATACCATGTAGCCTATTGGTGGTAAGATCAGGAGATCACACACGATTATGTTATCATCCTAAAAGGGGTCATAGTGGATTTGGTTCAGGACATTTGCATTGACTTTACCATTTTATCTATATAATAGTAATATTTATAAAATAAAATTATTTATAAATATTTTTTTTGTGGTATTACTATTTTTAAAATCCTTTTATTTTTTTTGAACAATTTGGTCAAGCTTTATAATAGTGGATTGATTATTTTTTTTCACATCATTTTTACAACTAGTGCACTATAAAATACACTGATAATTTGAGTTTTGTGATAGAATTCATTAAATACTTTGAGAAACAATACCATGGATTAAAATTAATTTATTCAAATATAATGGGTTTCATGGTAGAAGACATATATAGTATAAGGGCATGAAGAAATAGATTGAGAGGGACGGTCAATATTGTAATATTCTTTATCTATTAAACCATTCCATTTTATTATTTATCATTTGAATCTATGGGGTTAGATTTGATTTCATATTATTCCAAAAACTACCTTTGACTAAATAATTCTATAGTATGGTGATAGATTCAATTTAATTAATCAATTTAATGATTTATCTATTTTAATTCATGAATGTTAATTTTTTCCACTCAGCCGTTTCCCTTTAAGAATTTAAACTTTCTCTATTTGTTTATTGATTAATATAAGTAAAATATTATTAATATTGGTAATCATAAAATTATTGTTTTTTAATAAAATAATAAATAAATGGATTGAGTTCTATGAAAACATATAGAGTAATTTTTTTAGTTGAGTGATGATTATTTTTAATGCACAATTTTTTCAATCACATATTTATATGGAGGGTTGAATTATTTAACTGAAAATATAATGAGTATTAATTAAACAAGATAGTAATATTTCTTGATAAATATTATTAATTATTTTAGTTGTTAGTTTGTCAATTATTGGAGGAAACATTTAATGAATGGTAATATTTTCATCAAATTGATTCAGTCATTATTTGGAAGGAAATTGATGATTTAATGAGAACCTTAGTTTATAATCTTATATAAAACATGTTTCATTCCAATATAAGAGGAAGAATTTAATTTCATAATAAAGGAAAAATAATATATTTCATTATACCCTTTTTGAAGTTATTATATATTATTAATAATTTCTTATTACTCGTAAATAATTTTTAATACTTTGTTCACACGTTGATCTAATTCATAGTGAGAAATCGAATATTTTAGACTAATAGATATTAAAATATGAATGTTGATTTATAGATAATTTTTCATTAACTTTTATGTACCTTTTTATCATAATTTGATTATTTTATTTACTTTTAATTGATTTTAATTTCATTTCTAGAAAAACATAGCGGTGTAATATGTAATGGAGTGATTTTATTAGGAATGAATTTGATCAAGGGGAGAGCATGATAATCCTACAAAAAAACTATATTTAACAAGGTTTTATGTGATTATAATATAATTTTATTAAAAAAATTAATTTTATAATCAAAATAATAAAAACTAAATGAAAAAAATAAAACAACTATTTTAAAGGTAGGTCATGGGTTGAGAAGGGTTTGGTTTTCTTCCCAATGAAAAATCATATTTTATGGGTTATAAAAATTAAAAATATCATTATTTTTGGATTGTAATATAAATTGAAAAATTATGAGTGATAAAACACTAGATCAATGGAATAATCCAATTCTATAATCAAAATTATTAATATAATTTATATAATTAGAGTTTTCTTTGATAAAAATGTATTAAGTGGTATATAATATTTTGACTTTGAGAATTAATTTTCTATATTTTGCATGTAATAAATGTTTTTTTATAATTTTAAATGTTAAAATTGATCTTATGTTTTTGATCCCTTGTGTCTACCATTGTAGGGTGCAGAAATTGATGTTTTGAGATTGTATGAATAATAAGTTGATAACAATAATTTTTTGGGTATAATGGCAGTTTTTACCACCGATAGTTATTCGTGTCATTCTCCTAGAGAACCAACATTAAATGGCATGTTGTTGTTAATTTTTTGATCCATTATTTTTTATGAGATCCACATTTGTAACATTATATGGACTATTATTTCCTGGATGACTATTTTATTAGATGTAGATTACAAAACCATGATTAATTGGTAATCTTGTTTTAAAACAACCACAATATAAAATAATTATGTACATACTATTCTTAGTTTAGTGATGTTATTTTATATTTTATGGTGTTTTTACCTGTTTAGAATATTTTTTGCGTATTTTTATAAAATAAATATGAAATTATTGAATAGAAAAAACATGTAAATTTTATAAAATTAGATTTATCCAATGTAAAATTTTCATATTTGAAAATAAAGTAGACTATTGTTCATCTGTTCTAGAAAATTAATGAAAACCAATATATATAAATATTATCTTTAAAATCCATCATTAAAAAATTTCCTACATTAAGATAAAATGAAAAACAATATAAAAATTTAGTAGATAAAACAAGAATTTACAACAAGTTAATTTTTGGTTTATCAGATAATGTATTCAAACACGTTGCTTCTCACTCATGATGCATTGAATTTAATCCCTAGAGGTATATGACACCTATCAACACCTCCTTTCTTGCATACCATCTATATTGCCTTAAATATATGTAATTAACCATAACTTATTATTAAAATATTTAAAAATATTAAATTTTATTACAAATAAACCACAACTGAATAATATCAAATGACATTAAAAATATATAACTCAAATGGTTATAAAAAAATTTAATTTCTTTAAATACTTATTACTCATTAAAAAAACTACAGGAAATTATTTTCAATCCAAACTAAAAAATTAAATAATTTTTAACCCATCCATAAATGTATTTAAATTTCAATAAAAATGTTTGCATTTGAACCAATTTTAAAGTTACCAAAAATATATATTAAGACACTATGAGATTTTTTTTATAACTCCATGGTAAAATGGATTATTCTAAAATAAATAATTAATCCCTGAAAAAATTTTAATCTATGTGAGAAACCAGTTTAACACCAAATAATAAATAAATAAAACACAAAAACAAACTTCACCAGTGTCTTCCCATGAAGAATTTTCTAAAGAGTCTAAAACTAATCACTTTTAGATCATCAGTTCATAATGAATCACAAATACACACCCACATGTTTATATATATATATATATATGAATATTCTTGTAAGATACAAAACAACTCTATAATCCAAAATTATTTACTTTCTAACCAAAATATCCCTTAAGGTCAAAAAAAAACATAATTTATAATTAATAATATCATTTAAACCATTACATAATAACACATACTAGAACATAAGTTCAAGATAAATCATTTTTCTTAGACATGCACATTTTAAATAAATATTTAACCATTTAATATTCAACATTAATTACCCTAAAAAAATATCCAAAACACATACTTACTCATTTAATCAATAGATTTTACATTCTATATCAGTTGAAAAGCATAATCTATTAATATTAAAATTCAAACTTATTACCTTAAAATTTATCCAATCCATAATTTATAGAAATTTAATTTTGGATTTCAATTTCTAATAGGAAAAAGTATATATATATATATATATTCATAATACAAGAAATAACTATATATTTATGAAACATACAAGTCCTGAGGCTCCTATAAGTGTCTCTATTTCTTCGGGAATATAACTGATAAGGCTAGGATGCTAACTAAACCAAATTTATTATTTATAAACCCAGTGAATACTATTACATTGGTAAGTAGTGTCAAACCTCAGTGATGTATAAGGGTGTTTGACCAATCAAAAAAAATAATGAATCAAAATCAACAAGAAAATTTGAAACAACCTTGAAATGTGTAGTTGGATAAAAAAACCAATTTAAATGTGATGTGAAAAAATGGTAAATTGAGAGAAAAATTTGAACAAAAATAGTAGGGAGGAAGCCTAAACATTTTATGGAATTAGAAAAACTAGACAAGATGAAATTGATATAAAACATTATATGACTTGAAAAAAATATATAAAAAATATATAAATTTTTGTGAATGGGGGATTGAAACACATAATTTTCAACAAATAGAAATCATCATTAGATATATCTACAAAGAATTTATAAAATAACTCAATGTATGGATTATTTTTTATGGATAAGTAAAAATCAAAGTCTTTTTTTTTCAATTTAGTAATTTCGTTTTATCTATAAAGTAAAAGAAAAACTATATAATTAACTATTAAATTCATGTATTTGAGGATAAAGGTTCTTATTGATGAAGTGAAAATAAGAAGTCTATTCTAAATTTTGATAGACCATCATGATAAAAACTAATGGAAGAATGTGTAAAACAAATTTTAATTCATCCAATCTAATTCCCTTAACCTACTCACTTAAACATATTATCAGTAGAGTCAAATAAATTATTTAATTCAATCATTTCAATAAACTAGTTCATGATATGAATAAAAAGATAAGTAAAAGCTTTAGTTATGATATTTTCCCCTTTCTCTATCTTTATCTCCCAAGACACTACATACAATGTTATACTTATAGCCCACATCAACTTGGTTTCAAAATCCAATCCCATATCTCATTATAATCTTGTATATAGTGAATGATCATGGAGGGACATCATCTTAGAATGTCTATAGTTCATCCTATATAGTCATGAACCAACTCTATAATCATCACTAGGAACACTAAAATCAACATTGGTTCACTCTACTATAACCTCCACGTGCTGACCTTCACGGTTTATCATCCCCTTCATGTGACCCAAGATGAAATACTAAAGTGAATGTTCTCCCTCATGTGTAACATGCTATAACTCAAGTGTGATGAACCCGATTGAGTTCCCATCAGGGTTAATTCTTTATAAACTCATGGTCTTATACATAATATTCCTAGTGTTCCACTCATTGGATCAATACCCACTATCAATTTTCACTATGAAAATTATTAAAATTAGGGAATATAAAAATTATTAATGAAAAATGAATTGAAAAAATTCATAATTTAATTTATAATATGTTCTAATAATTTATAATCACAATTAAATAATCTAACATGAATGTAGTGAATCCAAAAGACCTATTTTTATAATGATATTCAATGAATTGAATTTTCATCCCAGTTTGAAAAATATTTGATAATTATTCATTTAAAATATATTTATAGTGTTAAAATACAATTTATTCACCAACATAGATATAAAAAATGTCCACAAAATGGGCCACTTCAAATTCCCCGACACATAATATAACGAATGAAGATTTAAGATCTTGTAAAAATCATTTCAATATTAGTTAAATTATCTTTCAAAAAAAACTAAATTTACATGATATTCAAGATATTAGAATAACATTATTAATTTATCTAAAAAGGAAATAAAATAAAAATCATTACCCCATTAAGATAAATAGTTAATATTTGTTAATGTTGAAAGGGGGTATTTTCAATAAAAGTTGTTTTATTATTTTTACTTTAAAAGAAATAATTTCAAATTTTATAAATTTGATAATCGAAAATATAATTAATTTTTTATTTGATCATATCAAAATTTACTTATTATAAAAATTTGAGTATTTTCTAAAGTGGTTGATTTTTAGTCGAAAAATTATTGATTTACTAAAAATCAAATTTCAATGATTTTATCCCTATGTAGTAATAACAAATCAGATATAAAACCCATTAATGTATGAAAATATTAAATTAATTAATGACATTACTCACTTATAAATATTATTTTTAAATAAAAAACTCTAGGGAATCATTTTTGGAACAAAAGGTAACTGTTATTATGATATAAAAATGTTTTTGGTCTTCCCTTTATAACATCTTTTTTAAAGGAAACGTTTGGTTTTACATTTTAATAGATGAATAAAAAAATTTATTATATTAATAATAAATATATTTATATCATTATAATCATAAACCACAATAAATTTATCATATATATTAATTTAAAATATAAATAACATTATTTAAAACAAAAAATTTGCAGGTTTAAATGTTTTATTTTAAAATTAAATTTTCATACCTATTGAAATTTTTTTCATAAAATAGTTTTAAAATTTTAATTGAATACCTTCATGTTAGGAAATTAGGTTAATTTTAACATTTTTCTTTTAAATTAATTTCACAAGATAAAAATTAATTATCATGGTAAAACTCAAATGGGTAAATTGATTTTATCCTTGTGTAACTGTCCAAAAATAATATAAAAATTTATATTGAATTGAATTTATGATATTTTTATCAACCAATACATGCATCCCGTATTATATATTCCTTTTTAACAAAATGAACCTTCAAAAGTGTGATGTCATTATTTAAAAATGTAAAGTTGTTCCCAAAAGGTTCATTTTTCCTCTATCATGATAGGGGATCAAATATACCCATTCCAACATAATCCTCATTCTGAAATTTATATTTTATACTCTTTCATTTTTTCCCTTATAAACCTCTCCCACTAACATAATTCTCTGTTTACTCAAAGTTAAACTAATTCATTCAATTTCATGGAGACTTCCAAGGAAAGATCAAGTATCCAATGAAAGTATTATCTCATTCTTAAGATTTTCATCTTGATCATACTCTTCCATAATATATTATCACCAAAATAATATGATGACTTTAATATCATTGTAATACTAAGATTTAGTTATATAAATGTTATAATCCTTATATACTCATTTCCTCAAATTTATTAAAACAATGAAATGTCAATCATGTTTGTGAACAAACTACCACCTCTAGGAATAATCATATTTTTCATTTCTCCTATATATTTTAATTAATTATGAAAAAAAATTCAAATATAATTCAACAAAATAAATACATAAAAATTATATAATTTTTATTAAATTACTTTTTTTTATTATTCCAATTGAAAAACCTCCTTAACCATACTCATTACTCGAGCTAAAAAGTCTTGATGTAAGGGCCTGTTTATCCACATACGTGAATGGTGCTAAAAAAATATATTATCTTTGAATATTGGGTCATTGAAAATAATATTTTTATAACATAATAATACAATAATTATTCGAATGTTTTTATGTATATGTTATATTTTTTAATAAATTTATTACTAATTTATCTTTTCTATTCGCTAAAAATATCGAAATAAGCTAACATAGATTATATTTTAACATAGAATAAGTAAAACACTTTCAAAAAAATATAATATATATATATATATATTAAATTATCAGAAATGATATATTAATGATGAAATTTGTTTATTGAATGGTTAATGACATCAAAATTATAAAATCGGTGAAAATGGTAAATGTTATTAAAACCTGATGGTTGAAAATAAATTATAACTTACCAATATCCCCATTATAATAATTAGAAATGATAGATATAAAAGCTAAGTTGTATGAATATGTTTATGAAATATAAGAACAAGGTATCATTGTCAGTATTATAAGAGGCTTGTATGTCATCTACTGATTCAAGAATTAAGGTATGTTTTTTCTACCTCAAGTTCACTTTCCTTGAGGTACCCTTTATTGTTTTTTGCCTATTAATCTTTGATCAGCTATGGATAATTAAAAAATTAATTACATTATCATAATTTTTTTTTCAATAGATAAAAATGTTTTTTTTCAGAATATATCTTATATATTCATTCAATACATTCACTTCTCAAATTATAAGCATATTTCATTTGGAATTCCTCTCTTTGATACATCTCTGGTATTTTTCACCTATTTTAATTTATGTGATGTATATTTGACATATTTTAGTTAACATATCATGAGTTATCATTTATTGTTTTTATTTTACGTTCAATTTCACACCCTATCTTCAATGAATTTTAAATGTTCAATTTCTAAAGCCATAAGGGTTTTGAGTATAAAATTATCATTCCTGAGAAAAATTTCGTATTTTACATCCTGAAGTATTTGGTATGGTTTTATTACATTTATATTAACTTGTTTTACAATATTAATAAAATCTATTAGTTTTGAAGAGATATATCATTTTCATTCTCTAAATGGATTTTATTTTTAAGGATTCCATGGATACATGGTAATTTTTTAACTCAATTTCCTTGGTTGAGTTAAAATGTTTCTTCTTGAAATTATTTCATCCATGACTTAATTATTCCACTCAATATTTCATGTTAATCCTTTATTTCTTTTTTAAGGATTCATTATTAAATATTATTTTTGTAAGTAAATGTTTCAAAATTATTTTCCCTTACCTTTTAGAAAATATTATTTCTTTTTCAAGCTTAGTTTAATAAATATTTTTTGTAAAAGTAAAATTTTTGAAATTAGTTTCAGTAATATTTGTTGAAAACATCACTTTTAGGTCATAATAATATGAATGCATAATAATGGGAATTGTGTACTTTTAAAATGTTGAGTAAATCCATCTTAATCATACATTGTTATTTTTAATGTTGTGTAGTCTTATTTTATTTAAATATATTAATTAGTGGAATGATAAATAAGATAACTAATATATTTTAATATGGGTTCATGGAAATGATCCCCTAGGACACTCCAATAACACTATCTCAGCATGGTTAACGATTTTCACTAATCAGGAGACATATATAACTACGTTCTGCTGGTTGAACACTTAAAAAAAGTCATGTTATTTTATAGTGAACCAAAAAAAATACATATTATAACAAGAATGTTTAAGCCGTACCATGATGGATTATAAGTAGTTAGAAATTCATGGTAAATTGATAAGATAATAATTATTGGGATAGAATTGGAACATTTTTGTAACAAAAAATATGGAATTAAGAGTTCCTTAGTGGTATATATCTAATGTTAAATATAATTTCAATCATAAAAAAATATGATGTTTAATATTGATAAAAATTAATGAAAAAACATAGTATCAATGAGATAAAAATTTCTGATAAGTACGGTGAACACTCCATATTTAATAAACATATAAGTCTCCAAAGTGTAGCACTAAAAATGTCATCAGAAAATTGTATTAAAAATATTGATAAAGATAAATAAGAAACAACATGATGATAAAATACCAAATAAAAAAAATGTATATCTCCAATGTTTAGTTCTTAATAATACTAAATACATTATATATATTCAAAATATTGAACTCATATTATTAAAAAATATGTGTGATTTTATTTATGTCAAACAGATATGAAAATATCAACTAATAATACACAAAGATTTAAAACTTGCAACATGTTTGAAATTTGAATTTAAATTTACACTAAAATAATAAATTCCCTTAAAAATATGAATGTTTTTAACTATTTAATAATGGGCTTTGAATAAGTCTATTAATTAATTTTAATTATAAAACTTCTCCAAAAAAATATTATATAAATCATGGAAATAATCAACAATTTAAATCTCTTCGATGATTGATTCAAATGATGGTTTTTAATAAATTGGTTATAAAAATACATCTGACACCAAAAATTGGTTTTACAATCAAAAATCTAATCAGTCAAATGTTGGGATGATTCCAATAATTGGATTATATTCGAAACAATAAAAATGTAAACATTAGACACATTACAAATTTTAATATCCGAAAACTAAAATTTAGTCTACACATAGGGTTTACAAAAATAATGTTTCATTCCAAGAGTTTGGTTCTTGAACCTAACATTTATAAAATTTGGGGTTGTGAATAGTGATTCTATACTTTTTCAAAATGCATAGAATACATAAGAAAATTAAACTTCTTATAAACATAAAACTAAAGTACTTCTAGAGTAAAATAATTATTCCAATAAATATTATCCTAAAATACACATAATAAAATTTCATTAGTAACAAAAATGTGGGTTTTTATGATAATAAAAAACATTCAGAAATTAATAAAAATTTTATATAATGATATACCAAAAAATCCATCAACTTTTGATAATCACAAAACATAGATAAATATGAAAATGTAAACACAAAAAAGTGTAAATTAAATAACTATAGTGAAGTGTAAATTGTATCAATTACAATTTCTCATAGGTTTTGATTTCTACATTCTACCCTTAAGTTTTAGACATATATAAATAAGGTATTTTTAGAAAAATATGAGGTATAATATCATATACCTATAAAATATGTGTTTATCCAAATTTCTCCCCCTTTTTGTGATACAAAAAATAAAGTAGATAGATAGATTAAAAAAAATTATGTAGCACTAAACTAACATTGAATTTTTATGTTAATCCAAAGACAAGGGAATCCTAAAAATTGAATTGTATTAGACATAAAATTGATAGTAAATTAAAAAATTAATACTTAAATAATAGATAATATTAATTCAACAAAATACATTCTTTTCATTTATAATAAATTTTTACTAAGAATTTTTTATTTGAAAGTTTGGGTAGGCTATATGATGACCGACTTATTCTCATTGACATGAGAACACATCAAATAATTACAAGTCCTTAAGAGACATCCCCAAGATTCCAAAGGCTATAAATAAATGTCATAGGGTTTAAAATTCAGGGAGTACAATTTAACTTTTAATAAACAAACCACTAACAAAAAAATTATAACTAAACATCCACTATATAATGAATGATAAGAAAAATACAACGCAACCATCATCTTTATAACCAAACCACAATAAAGTATGCTTCATAAAAAACCAAACAAAAAAAGGTAAATAGAGGAAGAACAACTAAATACCACAATACTCCATGATCCACATCTCTATGATCAAACATCTCCAAACATACCATGTATCATGAGGTGGTTAAAAATACATGTGATACATTACCATTTCTCATGTCCAGGAAGACAGCTTTTGAAAAAGCACAAAAGTTCCAAAGAAGGGGTGAGTATAAAACTCAGTATGATTTCCACAATGACATCCCTAATCAAACCACTAAGATAGAAATGTTAACAAAATTCAAAAAAAAAATAGTTTTAGAAAACAACATCCAAAATCATTTAATAACTAAATATAAAAAAGTCTCAAGACCATTTAATACCAAATGTAGACAAGTTATAGATAGAATAATTTTCTATAAAGTGAAATTTCAGGAAAAAATAAACAAACATGGATTTAAAACCATTTCTCAATATTATATTTTCATAAACATTCCATTCCACTTCACCACACACCCAAACATGCATGAAACCTGAAACTCCATATACTAAAGAGCTGTGAGTTATCCTTCCACTAGGCCGAAACATAGTGGACCAATTTGATAGGGGTACTTCACCCTCATATTTATCCCATCATTTGTATGGGGTTCCTTCATGCCTTTTTCTATCCCAATTCATATGAACACATACCATAACCCTTGTTATACCCATTCAAAATCCACGTGTTTTCAACCAATTCAATAAACTCATTATTTTATTGAAAATCATGAATCGTGCCAATTCATAAAAACCATTTAATTTCAACAAAAACATTCATTTTATTGACGAAAATTTCATCATATCCATGTTCCATAATTCTTGGAAATCCTCATTTTAAAATCTACATTTTAAAACCATGACCAGAAGCACATTTTCAAGAAGACCCAATTTTCCATAATTTCACAATTTACCAAATCGTCAATAAAAAGGGTTTCCAACAATTGGTTAACATCCAATTTAAAAAACCTTTATTAGAAGATATTCAATTTTAAGTAATTCCATTCAGTTATATCAATAGGAGTTGGGAGTGAAGTCGTCTATATGAACCGTTTTGATGAAAACAGAAAACAGACGAAGAACACTTCCAAAACCGGGTAAGAATTCCACTAAACTCCCTTAAATATCTTATCCTATTAACAAAAAAACCAAATATTAACATATTTTGTATCCAAAATCGTAGATATAACCATATCATGTGTATATTAGAGAATCCTATTATATTGGAGAAGTAGATCTATGTAGATATAATGAATCTTGACAAGAACAGTGAAGAATGATGGTATACCTAAATAATCTAGCTTAGAATCAAAAAGGGAAGACATTGTATTGCCTCTAGATTAATGGAAGAAGAATATATATCCTTAGGAGAATACAAATACATACATGGGGCTACTTTGGGGGAAAAATAATTGATTAAAGTCCAGACCGACCATGAACCTCTTTTTAAGGAGGTGGTTTCTAACCCACACATGGTTTAGTTGAACGGTTAGACAAACCGTGTTCCAACCATGCGTTAGATACTACATCATGAATAGTATATCATGGACTCCATATATGGTCTCCCTAACCATTATATAACTATTCAAAATCTATTTCATCTAACCTTCTACTGTGGAATGTTTCTCCTAGGATTTTCATACTTTTTGGACAAACTGGGCTCAGCCCGTGAACCTCTCATTTATCCCCCAAAAACATATTTTATGTTCACAAAATTCACCCAAAACCCAACCATAAACATTATATAAATGAAAATAATTAATCAAGGGTTATATAATAGAAACCAGTGGTACTAAATTCTCCCCACCATTGGTCTTTTAATCCCCAAAAAGTAGAAAACCATCATTACCCTGAAAGAGTTCTGGACATTCCTACTTCATTTCCTTCTCACATTCCCAAGTGTCTTCTTAATTATGATCATGTTTCCATAAAAACATCACTATACAAATGCTTTTTCCATGAAATAATTTATCCCCCCTATCCAAAATTCAAAGAGGGATATGTACCAAAAAAGAATACAGCTCTAGGTCAACGTGATCCCATCGGATAACATGGTTAGGATCTGGCTGATACATTTCCAAGAGTGATACGTGGAACACTTTTAGCACTAAAATAAATTATGGTGGCAACACTAGCCTATTTTCCTCCCCTCCAAATCATTCTAATATCTTTAATGGGCCAATATACCGAGGAGATAAATTTCGATGCTTCCCAAAAAGAAGATGTCCGAGCCCTGGAGAAATACTCAAGAACACATGACCACTCACTATGAATGAGAAGGGTCTTCAATAATGACCCGCATATGATTTATGATGACTCTGAGCCATATGCATTGGTTTCCTATTCAAATGAAGGTTCAACATTTTATCTTGGACAAGGCTTGGCATAACTAGTGATGTCTCACCTATTTCCTCCGAACAAAGTGGTAAACGAGAAGGATTACCATAAAAATCTTTAAAATGAACCATATGTATTGAGGCATGATAGTTATTATTATACTATAACTCTACAAAAGGAAAGGGATCTTTTTATTAGCCATCAAAATAAATTATAGAAGTCTACAACATGTATTCCAACATCATCATCAACCTTTTATATTTCCTATCTGTCTGCGGGTGATACATTATACTCATAGTCAACTGAGTTACAACAGATATCTGTATGGATTTATAGATAGAATAAGTGATCCACGAATCTATGTATGAAATTATTGAAACGGGTATTGCATATCTCTTTACCACTTCTTGGATATAGATTTTGGACGGATCCTCTACCGTATGAGTTTAATGAATAGTGATAAAATAGCTGACTTCATAAGATGATCCACTATCACCCATGTAGAATCAGGTTTCCAAAACATTCTTGGGGGTACTGTAACAAAACCTATAGCTATCTACTCCCATTTAAACACCAGGATATGTAGAGACTGCAACATACGTACCAGTAATTGTTGTTCACCCATAACAACATGACAAGGTAAGCAATGCCAAATTAACTCTACTACTTTCCTTTTCATGTCGCTCCTCCAAAATTGTGCCTTCAATGCCTTATAAATATTTTTAATTCCTAGTTGAGCATCCCATCTTGAATGGTGGTAAACATGAGTATGTTTCTAATGAAAATCCATAGGTACTACCATCTGATTACTGAACCACAAAACTGAACTCACATCAAGTTTCTATCCCTCAATTGTCTCCCCACCATTGTGTTTTGAACATGATACAAAGAAATCTGCATTGTAATTTTGTTCCTCTATGTCCATATTTACCAAATCATGAACCACATATACTAAAAATAAAACTGAAACCCCACATTTTTCTTTAAATTCCACATGAATGTTGTCTAGGAAAGACATTAACTACCATTCATCTAATGCTTCTTTTGCTATATGTGCATATTACATTCTACTTAATGCATTAAACAATAAATTACCTTTTCTCGGTGTATACCTCATGTCAAAGTCAAACATATGAAGATACTCCATCCATCTCCAATGCCTCAAATTAAAATCTTGGTGTCAGAAAATGTGTTTCAATCTTCAATGATCCATAAACACAATAAATTTATCTACAAAAGGATAATGATGTCAAGTGTTGAAGGCATGGACAACTGTAGATAATTTCAAATTGTGTGTTAGGTAATTATTCTCATGCAATATCAACGTACTTGAATAAAAAAACCATGTGTTATACATGCATGATAACACATCCCAAACCAGATCCCAAATAATCACATAACACCACATCCCTCTGTCCTGATTTTATAAAAATCAAGATAGGTGTCGATTTAAGAAGAAATATTATGTCTTGAAAATAATTTTGTTATTCCTAAGTCCATCAGAATATAACATTAATCATTTTTATATCTGTAATTGGAGAATATAGTCATGATAGGTCATGCAAAAAGTGTATATAATAACCATCTAGTCCATGAAAACTTCATATCTCAACAGAATTATTCATAAGTGTCCAAGAGTTAAAAGCTTCTATATTCTATGGAACCATTGAAACAAGTTTTTTATAAATTATATTAATATTAAAGCATACCTATTAGATCCAAAAATCACACTTTGATAATTTTGAAAACAATTAGTGATCCTCAATATTTCCAACACTATCATCAAGTGTTTCTCATGATTAACCCATATCCTTGAATACACTAATATTTCATCCCTAAACACCATATCAAAAGAATGCAGATATATATGAAATATGTGATTCCCCAATTTCATAAAAACTATTGGAGGATTTTTTTGACTAAATGGAATTTATATGTAATTGTAGTGGCCTTATCTATTTCAAAAATCCACCATTGAAATATCCCCTTCCAAACTCGCAATTGGTGATATCCTAGCCGTATGTCAATTTTAAAGAACCAATGAGATTCCATAAATTGGAAAAATAGATCATAAATGAGAAGAAGTGGATATAAATTCATTATATTTACCTAGTTAATATTACGATAATCCACACAGAGCCTTATAATTCCATCAGATTTCTTCACAAGAAATACTGGTCTTACCCACAAATATGTGCTCGACTCAATGAAACCTTTGCTTTCCATATCTTCTAGATATATTTTCAATTCCATTTATTCTATTGGGACCATCCTATAAGATGGAAGGGAAATATGACTTGTCCCAGGAAGGATATTGATCATAAAATCAACATCTCTTTTAGGTGTTAACCATATTAGTTTTTGGGAAATACATCTAGAAATGTATCCACAACCACTTGAAAACCACGATATTTGATCTCTTCCATCAATGCTAATGTCAATAAATCTAACTAGTAAGAGATTATTCCCACTACTGGTGCCATAAAACTCATTTTACCTGCCTTTGTAACCCTTTTTCCTCTAAAGAGATTATTGAAATCATCCTTAGTTGTGAAACTAACCATTTTTTTATTATAGTTGATGTATTCCTTGAAATTTTTTAACTAATACATTCCTAGTATTACATCAAATACATCCATCTATATCACTGATAAGTCACATATCATCTCATTTCAATCAATAGTTATAAAAAAATCTCTACAAACAAAGGCTCGACATTCTCCCTCACTGAGACGAGTTTCAATTTTTAACATGGAACGAATCATATAATGTTTTAATCATTTAAAATAAACAACATGTGAAGAAATGAAATAATTTGATGCACCTAAATCAAAAAAAACTTATATAAAGGTAGAATTAAAAATAATCATACCTCTCACCATTGATGGTAAAACCTGATCCCCTACAATCACCTACAAAACTCCACATAACTAATTCATCATGGAACTCTTCTCTTTATTGATTTTCTAAGACTTACCTTACTAAGGAGTCATGGTGTTCCTTGAATCACCATGGATATCCATGTTTGGCTGATGAATTTTATTATTCTTCACTTATCTGGTTGATGTATAAGATGATTTAGACACCAAAGAAGTGCCTCAAGCACCCCAACTAGAAGAACTGTTACAATAGCAGTGATGATGTCCAATCCACTTGTAATAATGACATTCCCTATGTTGGATGGTACACACTCACTTTATATGGTCAAGAGAACCACATTGGAAACAACCTAATTTTCTCTTGGGTCATGTATGAATATTCACGGATCCAACCATCTGATTGGGATTCCCACTCACCCTTGAAAATTGGTGTCCCTCTTTCGATTTCTTCTAGAATTATTATTACCAGTATTTCCTATTGGTATCATGATACTTCCAACTTTCATTGTTGTTAATATATCCCATTCATCCACTATGTCTCTGTTCACCATATTTATATAATCCATAATATAGAGTACTCAATATTTGAGTTAATCTCTATCCATAGTTCAGATTGAAATATACATTCCTTCAAGGCTTCACTAGCTTAATCTTCTGGTGAAAGGATCCCAAAATGCATGAATTTAGCCACATACACTGTGATAGAGAGATTTTACTGCTTCGGGAAAAATAAATTCGTTATTCGCTGGATCCTGAATGTATGAGGATAGAATTAATTGTTAATGAATTATTCGAAATCCTCCCAAATAAGGCCTAGATCAAGTTTATCCGTCACCAGTAGATCCCACCACTAGTGTTCATGATCCTAGAGAATTTACGTCTCTATATTGACCATGAGCTCCACCGTTGTGTTGAGGATTTCAATGATATGATTCATTATGATTATTCCCACCTCTTCATTTTTGTGATCAGAATCGCCCTGATAGATGGGTGGATTATGCATCATGAATTGGATAAAATGATCCACTTTTCTTGGATTATTCCTCTGCTTCCTGGTGTCCACAACTTGGAATGATTGAATGATAATCTAAACTAGCTCTTGGTCCACCTGTGGTTCAGGTGCAACCACATTCTCCATGGATTCTTCTGATTGGTTTCTATGATGTCTACTAGGTGCCATTTTCTAAACCAAAAACAATCTCTATAATACTCACTCACTATAAACCTATATCATATCATTTAATATTATATCACATGAATTATATCATATTTTATTCCCAAAAATTTGTTTTATTCCCATTTAATTGATTTTGAAAATTTCCATTATTTATTTTGAAAATCAATCCATTTTCAAAATACATTAGCCATTCTATTTTCAAAAAATTCGTTTTGAAAACAATTGATTTTTTAAAAAAACTCCACCTTTCCACAAAATCATTAATCATTACTCAAAATGAAATATGAAATCCAAATGGGAAGACATTCCTTTACAATGTATGTCATCATTATATCATTGGATAAAACCATGATAATGAAATTACAATATCCTATAAATGTATCCAAAAAAATATTTAACCAACACCCCGATAACTTGAATTTTAGTATAAAAAGGATATCTATGTATTTTTATGCTCTATATTTCATTTCCGGATAGTCCTAATCATTTCTAAGATCGCATCCCATGAAATAGAAATGAACAAATTTCAACTCTAAGACTAGGGAAAATGATTACTAATTTTTCCACAATGAATGCAACTGAATGATATAGTTATCTCAAACAATATTTTAGAATGAATAAACTGATACAATTTGTAATTAACCACATATTCTCATTGGATTGAGAACATGAAAAATCATTATTAGGCTTTAAGAGACATCCACAAGAAGCCAAAGGCTAGCAATAAATTCATGGGGGTTTTAAATTAAAGTGGGGGAAATTTTAATCTTTAAGAAATAAACCACTAAACAAACAACCAAAACCAAAAAACCAATATATGGTGGATGATAAAAACAAGAGAACTCAACAATCATCCTTATAACCAAACAACATCAAAGTATTCTACAGTGAAAACTAAACAAAAAAAAGGCAAATTATAGAAAAATATAAAGACTACACAATGACCACAAGACTCCATGCTCCACATTTCCATGATCCAATCTCAACAAAAAACCCAAGTATAATGAGGTGGTGCTAAATCTGTTTGATACATTAGCATGTCACATGTCTTGGAAGATAGAATCTACAAAATCACAAAACATCCAATGAAGGGTTGAGTATAAAAATCAGTAGGCTTTCCCCATTGACTTCCCTACACAGACGACTAGGATAGATTGGTTATAAACATTAATATAAAATATATAATATAAACTAATCTCCCATAATTGTTTATAACTAAATATAAACAAGCCTAAAAGCATTTAAAACCCAACGTAAACAAGTGGTAGTTAAACCGATTTTCCAGCATGTCACATTTCAAAACACATTGACTAAACAAGGAAGAAAATAAAATTTTCAATATCATTTTTTCATAAATATTCCGTTAGACTGTACCACACACCCAACCATGCATACAACCTAAAACTCGCTATACTCATGAATCGTGAGTTATACTTCCACTCATATTTCACTAAGTGGACCACTTTGATGGGGGTACTTCATTACTATATAATTCCTAGCCTTTTTATGGGGGTCCTTCATTCCCTTATCCATCAAAATTCATATAAACACACACTAAAACCCACACCAAACCCATTCCATATCTGAGTGTGTTCAAGTAATTCAATAAACCCGTTATTTTATAGTAAATCATGAAGAAAAATAATTCATACAAACCATTTCATTACAAAAAAAGATTCCATTTACTGAAAAAATCATCAAACCCATGTTAAAAAATTCTATAAAATACTCATTTTAAAATCCACATTTTGAAACAAAGAACAAAAACACATTTTTAGGAGCACCCAATTTTCCAGATTTCCACAATTTACCAAACAATATCTAAAGAGGGTGTCCAATAACTAATAAATATATAATTCAAAATCAAATAAACACAATATAATCAATTAGATATGATTCCAATTAGTTCTATTAAGAGGAGTCAATAGTGAATCCACCTACCTAAACTATTGTGACAAAAAACTGAACACACAGGAAGAACGCTCACGAAACTAGGTTTGAATCCCAAGAAACCCACATAGACCACTTCTCTTATCAACAAAGAGACCAAATATAAGAATAATTTGCATCCAAAATCATAGATCTACCTATAAAGGGTGTAGATATGAGAATTAGAGAAGTGAGGAGAATTAAATCTAAAGAAGCATGATGATAATGAAATAGAATGATGACATGCCTCAAGAATATAGCTTGGAATCAACAAAGGAAGCCTTAGGATTTCTTCCAGGTCAACGGGATTAAATTAATTGGCATTAGGAGAATCAAAATACCTAGTTAGATCTTGTTTGGGAAAAAATGAGTGGATTAATGTTTAGGCTGATCAAGATGAACTTTTTGAGGAGGTGGTTTCTAACCCATGCTTGTTTTAGTCACACTGTTAGACAAACTATAAGCTAACTGTGAATTAGATACACCCCCAAGAATATCCTCACATGAACTCGTCACACAGTATCCCTAACTATGCACCAACCGTTTTAATGATACTTCCTCAAACTTGCTACGACATATGGTTTCACTTATACTTTCCACATGGTTTGGATAAACCATGTTCCACCAATGCTCTACTCCTTTAGCCCCTAAAAATATATTGAAAGATCACAAAACTCTCTCAAACATCAGCCAAAAAATTGTTAAAAAAGGAAAAAATAAAGGGTTACATACTAGAAAATTGGAAAACTGTACGCTATGTTGTATGGTTGGAAGGTGGGTTAGACTAGGGAATTGATTAAGAAGATTATATGGTTAGAGAATAAATGATTTTATAATGGAAAACCTTTATGTCAACATTCAATAGCTTAAAATTGGGATTCAATGAACCTTCCCAGTTATTCATCATCATCATAAAGTCCTTAATCATCATTATGTCTTTAATGAAGTTCTCCATTATAAATTCATAAACACATTCATCAAAGTATACATAACTATTCATCATTTTAATATATTTATTAACTTAACTTCTAACAAAAATTTCTTCTTATGTCATCTGACAAACAAGCTCATTCTAATCGTCTAGAAGAGTGTGAAGTGGAACATTATCTATCAGTATGTTCTAAATCCTATCACTAATGATCGATAATTTAACTATAATATATTAAAATCTCTTTATCAATTCTGGAGAAGTTATTAGGATGGATGTAAAATCTATTGACTGTCTTTTAATATCTATTGAATATTCAAATTGGAAACCTAAAAGCATTCTAAAATCTTTAAATTATACAAATACATTGATTCAACTATGATACATCCAATATAATCATCCATTTTTCTTTTAAAATCATCAAAATATGTTTTCAATTTATATATTTATTTCAAAAATTATAGATAATCCTTGAGTGATTATAATTATATTATTAGAAAATATGACATCCATAACTCATAAAATTATTTTATTGAACTTTCCATCTCACCTTATGATTTATAATTATCATTACTCAGATGAATTAATTTCCAAATCATATCCTTAAGATGAGAAAAAAATATATTTATATGATTCATTTTCTTGATATCATGATTTTTGTAATATCCCTCCCCTCCCCATTAGCTAGAGAATCTGGAAGGGAATTATATGGAATTAAGAGACATCTTTAAGATGCCAATGGTTGGAAATATATGCCAAGGGAATCATTAACAGTATGTGGTGATTTTCTCTTTAAAAATAAAACAACAGTCAACACATTCCATTAAGAAATACCCCTACATGATTCATGATAATAATGTAAAACAACTCAAAGTAAAACAATTGATATCAAAATTAAACTACACAAGAGTACCACAATGGAAGAATATGAAACAAAAAAGAGTACACAATGGAAGACTACAAATCCAAAAAATCTCAATGACAACCACAACTCTAAACACCAACCTGGTCCATGATCCAGTCCATAAAATTTCCCAAATATCACTAAGAACCACTAGTGAAGTGTGGAACATTTCCTTTTCTCATGTCCTTATTTTCAACATCTTCAAAATCACCAATTTTCTAAAGAAGGGGTGGGTAATAAAACATTGTGGGTTTTCCCCAAATGAATTCCCTTTTCGTGCCACTAGGATAGAATATGTTTGCACATTCGTATAAAATAGTTTATATAATAATTTTTTTAAGAAAAATTAAATTAGGAATATAAAAAATTCTATAGAAAAATGTTTTTTAAAAAATAACATGTTCCATAGAATGAATAAAAAAAATCTCAAAATATTTCATAGATTTAATTTTCCATAACCTATTCAAATCCACAATCATGCATCCACACATACATGCTTTATTATTAAATACTCATGAGTAGTTTCTCATCGATCTACCATGTCATCAAAAGGTAATTAGATCCCATGTTCCTATACACCATTGGAACCAAGCACAAAGTCATATTTTAACCAGGCTTCGTAATTCAATATGAACACCCACCACAATGTATGGCCAACAAATTTTCCAATTAAATCATTAAAAAACATATTAAATGATTTTATCATGTCAATGAAAAATCCATTTCAATAAAAAAACCATTCAATTTAAAATTTGTTTCAATTAATTCAAACACGAATTTATTTTAAAATAAACATTTCGAAATCATTTATGAAGTCACTTTACAAAAAAATTCCACCATTTCTCTCAAATACACAAACGATAACTAAATAATATTTATAAAAAAAATTCAAACAAATTTCAAAGTCAATTTCAACTAATATAGACAATTTGAAACTATTCCTTCATATTATATATATATGAGTTAATATTGAATCCACCTACATTAGTTTTTATGATGAAAACAATGAACAAAACTCTAACACCAATGAAACTGGCTAAAATCGCAAAAAACCCCACCATAGATCTCTTCCCCTATCATCAAAAAATCCAAATATAAATATATATTCAATAAAATATCTTATATCTCTCCAAATATGATTTATATCTTAGAAAAATAGATAGATTGAGAATTAGATCTATAGAAAACCATCAAAAACTACCATGAATGATGACTTTACCTGAGAATATGGCATCAACACACCAAGAGAAGCCATTGTATCTCCTTTGTATCAATTGGAGAAGAATACATAGAATTTTAGTATATATAATATTCATATAGGGATATATAGGTGGAGAAAAAGAAGTCCATAGAGATCAAAATTGATATATCCACAATTTAAGCATCTAACTTTTAAAACATGCACAATTATACACACAGTTAGGGAAACTATGTGCGAATTGTGCACCAACCACTTATTCAAGAATGAACCTCTCATTGTTTTATTTCATAGTTTCCAAACCATTCTACAACCATTACGAATCCAAATGTATCAAAAATTGTTGGTTCTCCTTGGAAGATTCATATTTTCAACAAATCATGCGCCGCTTGTCTTCCTTCCCCTTAGCCCATGTCTCAAAGTGCACAATTTACTACATGTGTTATATGGTTTTACTAAATCATGAACCAACCATGAACTCTTATAAAATCTCCCAAAAACATTTCAAACTCATTCAAAGCTCTCCAAAACTTCACCCAAACACTAAAATTACGTATAATTTTAAAAAATAATGGTTACATACATGAATATGGGGGTGATAAATTCTCCCCACCATTATCAATTGCATCCCCAGAAATTAGAAACACAACATTTCTCTAAAATATTTATATCCATTTCTCTTTTATTTCATTCTCTCATTCTGTTGTCTCAACTAAGGTCTGACCAGGTTTTCACAAAAACTGAACTAGACCGATGCTGTTTCCACGCAAGACATTCTATTGCCTATCCAAATTCTACATTGGCATGTGCACCAATGAATGATCTGGCTCTAGGTTAACATGATCCCATCAAATAACATAGTCATGATCAGGATAATACTTCTTTAACTAGTATACATGAAAAAAAGTATGCAACTCACTAAACATTAGTAGAAAATTCAACCAATAATCCACCACAACAAGATGTTCATATGCCTCAATAGGACTTATATATAGAGGAGATAACATTCCCTATATATAAAGATTTATATTACCAAGACATGGGGATATCCTCCAGAACACATAATCACCCACCTAGAATAAAAAATACCATCGACAATGATCTTTATACAATTTATAATGAATTTAAGTCATATCCATCCATTTTATCATCATCGGTATCTTCTCCATTGTTTCTTGGACAAGGCTCGACCCAACCTATGATGTCTCACATGTATCCACCAAACAAAGTGGGGAATAAAAGGGAAACCCATAAAATTATTCAAAAATATCCGTATATATCAAGGATTGATAATAGTAGTTATATAATAAATATACTAATGGTACATGCTCTTCCAATGATCCACCAAAATCCATTTGAGACACCAACAACATGTTATCTATCATTTGTATCATCCTTTCAGATTTACTATCTGTATAAGAATAAACATTCATACTAAATATCAAATTACTCCCAAAGGATTTACATAAGGATTTAATGAACTGATATATAAACCTCAAATCTCTGTCTGACACTACAAAAGATAGTATATCATGCCTCTTTACCACTTCTCGGATAAAGTTTTTTCACAAGTACTACACTATATCAGATTCATGCATAGGGATGAAATGTGTCAACTTTATGATATGATACAGTATCACCCATATAGAATCATGTTTATAAACCATCCATTGGAGACCTATTACGAAATCCATAACTATATTTTCCCAATTCCATACAAGAATAGGAAATGACTGGATCTTACAAGGAGGTCGTTGATGCTCGGCCTTAACTTACTGACAAGTTAAGAGTAATGAAACAAACTCATCCAACTTCAAATTCATTCTGAAACAAAAAAATTGTACTTTAAATGCTTTATAAATCTTCTGTATCGCACTATGAATATCCCATCTCCAATAGTGGTATGCCTAAAGAATGTTTTCTTGAAAATACATTGGTATGATCATCCAATTTCTAAACCACAACACTGAAAACCCATCCAGTATCCATCCCTCAATGGTCTCCCCACCATTGAGTTTTTGATCTCATAGAAAAACATTCTTCATTGTAATTATTTTACTCAGTAACCATATTTAGAAGATCATGAAGAAAATAAATTAGAAATAATATTAAAAAATAACCTTAGTCTTCACGTACCAAGAAAATGTTGTCTAGGATTGATAGCAACTTCATCTCATCTTAAGATTCTTTTTCCAAATTAGCATATGGATTTCAACATAATGCATCTTCCCCTAAATTTCCTTGTTCGGTTGTATACATCAAGTTAAACTAAAATATTTAGAGACAGTATATACATGTTCTTTTTCTCATATAGAAATATATTTGTGAGAAAATATTATTCAAGTACTTATTATCCATAAAAATAGTTAATTTATCACTAAGTAGGTAATTATGCCACATATTCAAAGTAGAGATTACAAAAGATAGATCCAAATAATGAATGTCATAGTTCTTATAATGTACCCAAAACTACCATGATCTATAATAAACCACATGTTCTCTTTAAATGATAATACATCCAAACCCTGATCCCGAAGAATCACAATACACAACATACACTTATTTGGATTTCGGAAAAATCAACATTGGTGATGCTATAAGGTAAAAATTATGATCTTAAAAAGACACTAGTAATTCCTAATACAATTGGAATGGAACAATATTATTTTTGAATGATTTTATAGGAAAAGAACTCTGTGAGTAGTCGTGAAAAAATTGTCTGCAATAAGAATCTAGACATTGAAAATTCTTTATCTCGAACACATTCTTTTGCAGTTTCCAAAAGATAAAAACCTATATCATTTTGGGATCCATATAAACCCATATTTCAAAAATTACATCGCCAATAAATGTACCTCTTATATTAAAAAATAAATCATTGACAACTTAACACAGAGATGATGATCCCTCAAGATTCTGAACACTGTTACCAAGCGATACACGTGCTCAACCATTGTCCATGAATAAACTAATATATCTTCCAAAATGACCACCATAAAAGAATGCATATGTCATTAAAATATCAGATTCATTAATTCCATAATGTACTCTAGTGATTTAATAAAACCTAAAGTGATTTCCACATTTTCATAATTTCCATATTATCTCCTTAATGCTATCATTGGAATATCCTACTTTCGAACCCAAAATTGGTGATATCCTAATAAAAATTCCTTCCTGGAGAATCATTGATCCACACTTAATTGATCAAAAATATCATCAAAGTTTTTAATTGGATAACAAGTATTTATATTAACATTTTAATATTATTATAATCCATATATAATCAAAGACTTCCATATTCATTTTTGACAGACATAACCAATGCTACCAATTGGGATGTGATTGGCCGAATGAACCCAATACTTTCCAACTATTACAACTAAACTTTCTTATCTCTTAAGTCTATTGGTTCTATTAGATAAGATCGAAGAGAATTATGATTGTTTCCTAGAAGGAGATCAATCATAATCTTCATGAATTATATACGTGGAAACCATAAGAATGTTTCAGAAACCACATCTTGAAATTAATCAACCACTATTGGAAAACTGTGATTTTCGTTCTCTTTAATTAATTTCAATAAATCCTTTGCCAAATAGTTTGATATCTACAGAACTACTGGTGAAAAAAAGTATGTTACAGCTAAATTTTCATTCTTTTCTCCTATGAAGATAATCTCAATTCCGTCATTAGTCGTAAAACATACCAGTCAAGAATAACAATCAATGTGAGCCTTAAATATTTTAAACCCATATTAACCCCCGATTATGTCATCGACATAAACATCCATCACAGAGAAGTCCAATTACATCTCTACTCCATCATCAATTATTGTACATGATCTACATATAAAGGCTTGAAATATTCTATGACCAATTAGAGTTTTAGGTTTTATCATTGAGGGAATCATATAAACATTTAAAATCAATAAATATATATCAAAATAACAAATAAAAGAGTAGGATGGACCTATATCAAACAATGATTTAATAAAAGTATAATTTAAAATATTCTTACCTTACACCATATATGGTCTTGACTTATCATCCAAAATAAACTGCTTAGATCCATTTAATTTCTTTCTCGACACACATTGTTTTTTTGCAGGTCGTTATTACCATTTTCTAGGATTCATAGTATACCTAGATCCAACATGGATAGCTCTATTATTTTAACAGGATTTCTTATACTATCCTCTCTCCATAGAGGAATACAATTCTTGTAACATCTTTGGAGTGTCTCGAATTGCTGACCTTAGAGCATTGCAATAAGATCATAGATGATTCCCCATTTTTTTGAAATTATGGCATGATCGTGGTGGTTCCACATAATATTTTTCATGTGTTTGAAGACACAACATTGGAAATATCCCTCTTTAGTCATTGGTCTTGTAGGAAGGTTCACTAATCCAGTCATATGATATTGATTCATGCTTCCACATTGGAAATAGGTGTTCATCTTCTCATTGATCTAAGCATTTGAGTTCCCACCATTTACCATTGGTATCAATATTATTCCTCCTCCCATATCTTTTGATATGTCACTTTCAGATACCATAACTCTACTAACCATATCTATATAATCCTTAATGTAGTGCATGGTAATCATTATGATAATCTATTTCTTCAACACCAATTCAAATATGCGTGCCTCCAAGGGCGTACTAGTAGAAACCACAGGTTCAAAGCACACTAAATTCATAAATTTAGATACATAATCTATGATAAAATGATTTTCCATCTTCAAGATGAATAAATATTCCATTCATTGAATTCTCAACGTAAGAGGATTAAATGTTCCATTAAATAACTCCCCAATATCTTCATATGCATGGTTGTGGTCTAATTTAGAATGAATAACTAAATCCCACCACTGGAAATCAAGATATTCAAACATATATGTCCCTAGATTGAATTTTATCTCTGATGGTGTGCCAATGAAATCGATGATACGATTCAATCTTTTCTACCACACCTCTACCTTTTCTAGTTTTGAAATACACTAAAATATGGGTGGATTATACTTCTATAATTGGAACGAATGATCTAAATGACTTGGATCGTCCCCTTAATTAAAACTATTCATAGCCTAAAACACTTTGAAAATACTCTAAAATATCATTTGGTTCACCTATGGATCAGGTGAAACTATATTATAAACATCTTCTTCTGGTTGATTCCTATGACGCCTACCATGTTCGATTTTCATGAAATATAAAAAATGTTGTAACTATCACTCTATATTAACTAAATTATTATCCTTTAAACTTCTACAACATTATATTATCATAATAGTGCTTCTAAAAATCAAAGTTTCATATGTTGAACCATTTTTTAAAATATCTACTCACTTTTTAAAATCAAACCATCTTCAAAATATCACAATGATTATCGTTTTCAATCACTTTCATTTAAAAAACATATTTTTTAAAAAATCAAAAAAAATTCCCCAAATCATAAATCATTATAGAAAATGAAATATGCACTCCTAGAGGGGAGTCATTTTTATAATGCATGTCATGCTTGTCTCATTGGCTAAACAAATGAGAATGAGATTTCAATTCCAATATGTGTATCCAAAACAACTATGTACCCAACTCCATAGTAACATGAATTTAAACATAAAAAGAATAGTTATACATTTTTATTCTCTACATTTCATGTCCCAATAATTCTACTACTTTATATATCCCAAACTCAAAGAATATACCAGAATGAATTCAACTCCATGATAGAAATCCAATATCAAGTCAAAGACCGAAAAAGACAAATTATAATTTCTCCTCAATGAATTAAGAGGGACCAATATGATACCAATTTTAACATACCTCCCCTCCTCATTGAATTAAGAATGTAAAATGGTGTTACATTTCCTTAAGAGACATCCCCAAGATGCCAAAGGCTGGTAATAAATTTCATGGTTTTCATTAACTATTGGGGGACAATATCCCCTTTGAAAATAATACAACCATCCAAACATTACATAACCAAAACACCACCACATGATGCGTGATAAAAATTTAAAATACAAGAGGTAAAACCATTGATATCAAAATAAGACAACATAAGTATACCATAACAGATGATTAAAAAACAACCAACTACACATCAGAAGACGTCAAATCCAAAAAAACTCAAAGAAAACCACAACTCCAAATCCCCAACATGCTCTATACTCCAAACCACAAAAAAATCAATGTATCACTAAGAAAAACTAGAGAAGTTAAAATCTTTAACTTTCTGCATGTCCTGATAAGCATCATTTTCCAAATCACCAATGTTCCAAAGTAGGGGTGCTTAATGAAACATAATTTTTTTTTCCAAATGACTTTCTTACTCATTCCACTAAGAAAAAACTTTTCAACACATTTTTACAAAATTATATATATAATTTTTTTTATAAAAATATTTTATATTTGAATATAAACAAGTCCCATAGGAAAACAGATTTTTCAAAATAATAACAAGTTCCATGGAAAGAAACAAATCAATGTTCTCAGAAAATTTCATAAATTCCATTTGGCATAACCCATTCCAATCCACACCCACAAATACACACATGCATGCTTCTTTATGATAGTTTTACTCATGTTAGGTTTTAGTTTGATCTACCAATTCATCATAATGTAATTTAATCCCATGATCCATTACACCTTTGGAATTGAACACAAGGTCATATTTCAACTAGGCCTTGTAATACAATATGAACACACACCACCAAGCATGCCCAACAACCATGCAAGTAAAATAATGAGAAACCCATTTTCAAAGACAATAAAATTTCATTAAAAAAATATTTAAAACCTCTTTCCATAAATAAAACCAAAAAACAATTTTAAAATCAATATTATAAAATCATTTATGAAATAACATTACACAAAAAATAAAAAATTTCACAAAAAGACACAACCCATCTCTAAAGAAGGAAACCATCATGTTTTTCACAACCATTATTCCATCAATTTAAAAAATATTAATAATATTGAAACAATATCTTCATATTATAAATAGAGGAGTTGAGAGTGAAGCCTCTTACCTCAAGTTCAATGGCCAAAACGATTAGTGTCACTCCATTTACAAAAAAAACTAGGTAATACCTCTTAACACCAACCTTATATATCTTCACCTATCATTAAAAAAGCAAAAACTAAACATATTTTTCATAAACTAACATTAATATATTTACAAAAGAAGTAGATATATGAAAATTTTGGAGAGGGAGATGTACATCTGAAGAAAACAAAAAAAACTTCCATGAATGATCACTTATCATGAGAATTCAGCATTAAAACACAAAGAGAATCCTTCATATTGCCACTTAATTGATGAGAAAATCCTCCTTATCCTTTAGGAAGAGATAATATCGAGTTATAAATGCATAAGATGAAAAAAGGTTCTTTTATGTAAAAATATGATAAATAATAAATTTATGGATCTAACTTTTTAACTGATCATGGTTAGTTATGATTTAAGAGAAATAGGAACTAACAATTATCTGACCACTTCCTCAAGGATAATCCTTTCATGATTGGTTTGGATGATTTCCAAAACATGTGCCAACTATTCCAAATCATACTCTCTAAAAAGTAACAGTTTCTCATATGAAACTACACACTTTGGACAAACCATGCACGACCTATCGACTGTCCCCTTATCCCCTATCTCAATGTTCACATTTTTTATTGTTTCTGCATGGTTTCCCTAAACCATATTCCAACTATAAACCCTTATAAAATCCACCAAAAACATTCCAAACTCCTTCCAAACTCTCCAGATAAAACCCAAACACTAAAATAACATTTAAATCATGAAATACAGGTTACTAACTTGAAATCAGGGGTGCTATAAGGGTTTTCCTACTTCATATTGAGGAAGAGACCAAAATTATGACTTTTACTCTATGAAGTTGAAAAAATAATGAAATATCTCTACTCACTAGGATCACAAATAATATTTTTATAATGACCCATACTTTACATACATTGTTATTACTTTAAAATTGAAGCATACTTATTACAACATATAACAAAACCATGAAAGGACCTTATAGGTATAGTGTCTTTAGAAACTAGGAAACATACACAACTGGTTCATAAATCATCTACATTACCTCCCATTTATTTCATCATATATATAGTCCCTTTTTGGGATATCCTAATTAATATCCTTCTTCCTGACCTGGGGAAAAGAAAACATACATAAGGGTGAGATCAAATTCTCAGTAAGGGTAATCAAAAGAAATATCAAACATATTATAAGGCCCCAGCCTTATCCCTTACTTAATCTTGAGTTATTACCAGATTACACATTGAGGATCTTTTCGGGTTTAGAGTTTTAGAGAATTAGATCATAAAACTTGCATTACATTCCACATATAAACAAAGTGGTTACATAAAGATAGTATTCTTCTTTCCCATCAATGGAAACATTATTAAAATAAAACATGGATTCTTTCTTGACACTTCCTTGACACTATCATCATATCATGTACCTTTCCCTTGACCTGTGAAAAACATTTCAATAAAACTTGGGAAGAGCATAAAAAGCTCAGTAAGGGATATAAAAATATGGAAAGGAAACATGGGTACATATATACATAATAATGAAATCATACTTTACCCATAAAACATAAGAACTTTAACATACCTCATCAAATCATGAATAAATCATAGAAATCATAAGACATAAAGGTAACTTGAGGCATTTATAACATTCTTACGTAGGGAGTAACCCTCTTGGTTATGTTTGGAATACCCATCAAAGTATATTCCCTAAATCTCTTCAGAGAAACCTTAAAGTTTCACTCCTTCGCGTTACCCAATTCCTTGGAGAGCTATATCGGGCTCACCTACCCTTAGTTTATCACGGAACCACCCATCCTCATAATAATGCCCAAGAACCTCAACATAATCGTATCACATAAAACATGCATAAAGGAAACATAGCATTTCCACCTTTCAATCACAAGATATCAATACAACACATTGATATAAAAACATTATGAAAACCATTTTCAATACCAAAACAAAAGAAAAGTAAAACATGGTATTTATTTTTCTTTAAAAAAAGGTATGGCTTGTAGAGGAAGCCAAAACTCAAATAATGGTCACGACGGCGGAGAAGTCGTTGTCGCCGCATACGTACTACAAAAACATTCCCTTTTTTTGTTTAGTAAAACTCTTCGTATAAAAAAGATTCCTTTTGAATAAACGTAAAATTCAAAGGGGTTTATACACCATATAAAAGAAGGTTGTGTATAAAACAAAATATGCCTCAATAAAATGAGATTGAGACGAAGTCTCATACCTCGGGTCCGACTTGACTCGATCGTTCTCTAATCTCCTGAATAATAAACTTGAGTTAATTTCTAATTGTTTAAGAACCTTTTTCATGTTCATTATTCGTTTTATATCACTTATTTCCATGTCATGAACACTATGTAATTATTTAAGTTAATAACGGTCGTTTTAACGATCATTGGTACTTGAGTCAAAAATAAACCCTTTATAATTACATGTTGTTCATGTATCCATTATATCCAGAATTATAATCATTATTTATATGTCATATATATATATTATATACATGAATTTATAATATTACAGAATCATTTAGAGGTGAGAAATGAAATTCACCGTTCATGGACACGGTAAGCCGTACGTACGCATGAACGCTACTTTCATTTCTATTTAGTATTTTATAGAATAAAAACATAATGATATAAAGGTATATTATAATTCCAGTATAATATCATATATAATATCATAGTTACACCCTTTATACGTCCCACATATGGTATTTAACGAATCAAATCACTTTGAGGGGGCGGTAGTTCGCACTTCCTTAAATGAAGATATCGCGTTTACCCATAACAGAAATCATAAATGTATGACCAAAATAAAAAATACATAAGATTAAGGAAAACATAAACATATTATATATCATATATAAATATAGTGACATCTTAATGGCCACCTTTGAAGGTGTTAAAATAATATTGAACAATCATCGTTTCGGGAGGCATAAATTCACCATCCACGGAAACCGTATGTCCTTTAACGATTAGATGTAGGTGTGTGTAAGTGTAGCTCGAATCCTTCTTATAAAAACATAATAGTATATTTAGGATACTGTAGTTGTTACAAAATAAAAGAATAAAAAGAGTTTAGGGGGTTGGAGAAGCAAAATAAAACAAAAGGACTCAATTGAAGACATTACCTTAAAATCGGGTAACTCCCTTTGGTTTGAGCTCAAAGGCTTCATTGGGAAGACTTCTGCCCAAAGTGAGGCTTCAAGGAGTAAGAGAGGGATGTGGAGAGACAAAATGGGAAGGGTTT
Source organism: Viscum album (assembly GCA_963277665.1). Lineage (NCBI taxonomy): Eukaryota > Viridiplantae > Streptophyta > Magnoliopsida > Santalales > Viscaceae > Viscum > Viscum album. Next base: position 1,369,687,564 of record OY728143.1, read on the forward strand.
GGCCAGCAAAAGGCTTTGGGAGTGGGAGTAAGGAGGTAGAGGTGGGGGCCTTTTATAAGAGGAGAGGAGGGGCACTCTTGGAAGGTAAAGAAAAGTCACTTTATTTTAAAATGGTATTCGGATTTTAGACGTCCCACATTGATGTGTTTTGAGGATATGGTGATAATGGTTCGAAATCCACCCATAAAATAGGTTTTGGAAATATTTAGGGCTTAGATTTTACATTATCATTCCATTTTATTTAAATCGTTAAATAATGAGGTCATCGATGCATCATCATGATGTCATAAATAATTTAATTTATTTAAAGTCTAAAAATTATAAAAAAAATACTATGATGTAGGAAATATTTTTAGATTTAAAATTACTATTAATAATAAAAAATCTGATCTTTATAACCCCATGTATAAATTGTTTTAGTAAAACATCTCATGTTTGTGTCATTTTTACTTTTACATTAAATAAAAAGTTATTTATGTCATTTCCCAAGCAAAGTGGCTCCATGGGTTCCCCAAGTTGACCCATGGATTTTCTTGGTCGTCCATGACACATCAAATTAGGGTAGGACATGTTTCAATATCATCTCATTTTATTAAAGCATTATTTTTACCTTAAACTACACTAATTACCTCTATTCGCGATTAAGAACTTAAGAGTTACTATTCACCAAAAAAATTATTTTAATCTCATTGAACCACATTTTACTTCTTAATGACAACTATGTATGTCGGATTTTTGAAATTCAAGACACAGAAGTGGTAAAATTTCATTTAAACGAAAAATCAGTTTTTTTAAGTACCACTTAGTGGTTTCACTATTCATCAAAATTGAAGTTTTTCAGAAAAATACCAAAAATTCACCCTAAGATATATTTGACATTCTGAATTCAAAAATGATCTCTATTTTAAAAAATTCAAAAAATATAAGTCATATTAATTAATTTAATAATTAATTCCCGCTGTCATGACAAATTGCGTGTTTTTATGAAACAATAAGTATCAAAAGATTGACACCAGTTTAAGTCCAATTTCAAAGTGAAATTGATTCCAATAACCACCATTGGATTAAATGGTAAAAATATTTCTAATTTCACTTCAAAAATAATTCAAAATATAATCTAATAATATAAATAAATTAGATTAAAAAGCAGTTTTGATGTAAAATGCAGTATTTTTCACTATTCATTAAAAAAATGAACATTGTCTGAAAAATACCAAAAATTCACAAAAAGTAAATTTTGATGTTCCAATCATAAAGAATAAGATTATTTTGACAAACATATCTTATAAAGTTGTCAAAAGATAGATTTAAAAATTGTTTTCAATCAAAAGGCATTAAAACAATCTTTTAAAAATATTAGTGTATTCCATGCTTAAGATTGGATTTATTTTCATTTTAAGCCTCTAAAACTATATATTAATAATTAATAGACATAGATAAAAATATATATTATTCATTACTTACTTGGGATGTTACATCCTTTCCCCCTTTTGAAAATTGCATCCCCGCAATTTATTTACTTATCGAATAAATGGGGGTACTTATCCCTCATTTCATTTTCAGATTCCAATGTTGCCTCTTCCATTATGTGGTTTTTCCAAAAAACATTTACCTAATTAATCACCTTATTCCGTAACAGTTGCTCCATGTGGTCAAGAATCTGGACCGGTTGTTCCTCATAAGATAGGTTCTGTTCTAGCTGAACTACCTCTGGACTCAAAACATGAGATGGATCTGGCATATACTTTCTCAGCATCGAAACATGAAAAACATTGTGTACCTGAGATAAACTTGGAGGAAAACCCACCCGGTATGAAACTGATCCAACTCTCTCCAGAATTTCATATGGTCCAATAAACCTTGGACTCAGCTTTCCTTTCTTACAAAATCTCATCACACTTTTCCAAGGAGAAACCTTGAGAAAAACATGATCACCTACCTCGAAAGATAGATCCTTCCTCCGGTTATCCGCATAACTCTTCTGCCGGCTCTGAGCTGTTATCATGTGCTTCTGAATCAGCTGAACTTTTTCAGCGATCTCTGCTACCAATTCTGGTCCCATCAACTTCCTTCCACCCACTTCATCCCAGAAAGCTGGAGTTCGACACTGCTTCCCATATAACACCTGAAATGGTTCCATCTGTATACTGGGATGAAAACTATTATTATATGAAAATTCAACCAAAGAAAGATTTTGGTCCCAACATCCCTGATAATCCATAGAGCAAGAACGTAGAATATCCTCCAATGTCTAAATTGTTCGTTCTGACTGCCCATCTAATTGAGGATGAAAAGATGTACTAAAATTTAATTCAGTACCCAACAACTTCTGAAAGCCTTTCCAAAAGTTAGAAGTGAACCTAGGATCACGATCAGATACAATGGAGAGGGTAACTCCATGTAACTTTACTATCTATTTGAGATACAAACGAGAAAGTTGATCTAGGGAAAAAGTATCTCATATAGCAAAGATATGAGCAGATTTAGTCAAGCAATCAATAATAACCCAGACTGCATTATTACCTCGATATGTCTTCTGTAATCCCACAACAAAGTCCATGGATATATTCTCCCATTTACACTCTGGCACTGGTAAAGGCTGAAGTATCCCTTTCGGTAACTTCTGCTCTGCTTTAACCTGTTTACACGTCAAACACTTCACAGTAAAATCAGCAATATCTCTTTTCATTCCATCCCACCAGTAATACTCCCGCAGATCTCTGTACATCTTAGTACTGCCAGGATGAACTGAAAACGGAGAACTATGAGCTTCACATAAAAAATCTCTCTTCAAATGTGAATCACAAGGCACAAAAAATATCTTCCCATATCTCAAAACACAATTATTATCAATGTTGAATTCAGGCAACTTACCTTTTTGAACCAGATCTACCTTTTTCTGTAACTCACTATCTTGCTTCTGTGCTTGCTTGATTCTATCTGATAGAGATGATCTCACTGATACCTGAAACAAAACAGAATAACTTCCTTCACCAACAACTTCTATGCCAAAGTTCATCAAATCCTTAACCAAAGGATCACGTTCCAAACGCAACATTGTTAATGAAGCATTACTTGTTCGACTCAAAGCATCAACCACTTTATTTTATTTTCCCGGATGGTAATGAATTGTAAAATCATAATCATTGATTAATTCCAGCCATCTCCTCTGTCTCATGTTTAACTCTTTTTGAGTGAATATATACTTTAAACTTTTGTGATCAGTATATATTTCACTCTTTACTCCATTCAAATGATGCCTCCAAATTTTTAAAATGAAAACAACAACAGCTAATTCCAAATCATGTGTATGGTAATTTACCTCATGAGTTTTTAACTGTCATGAAGCATAAGTAATTACCTGATCATTCTGCATTAGGACGCAACCAAGTCCTTTAAATGAAGCATCACTGTATATAACAAACTCACTATTCCTGGAAGGTAGTTCCAAAACTGGAGCATTCACCAATCTTCTTTTAAATTCATGAAAACAATCATCACATTCTTTTGTCCAGATAAACTTAACACCCTTCCGAGTTAGCTTAGTCATTGGACTAGATAACCATGAAAATTTTCTAACAAAGCTTCGGTAATAGCCTGTCAAACCAAGGAAGCTACGAATCTCAGTCACATTTGTGGGTCTTGGCTATTCTTCAACAACCTTTGTTTTTACAGGATCAATAGTTATCCCATCTTTCGAAACAATATGACCAAGAAATGAAATTTGTTGCAACCAAAACTCACACTTACTGAATTTTCCATATAGTTTCTTTTCTTTTAAGGTTTGCAAGATAAACCTTAAATGTATTTCATGCTCATCTTTACTTTTAGAAAACACCAATATATCAACAATGAAAACCACCACAAACATATCCAAGAACTCATGCAAAATTATATTCATTAAGTCCGTGAATACAACAGGTGCATTGGTTAGCCCAAAAGGCATTACTAAAAATTCATAATGGCCATATCTTGTACGGAACGCGGTCTTCGGAACATCTGCTTCCTTTACCTTCAGCTGATGGTACCCCGATCTCAAGTCAATCTTTGAAAAATACTGAGCTCCCTAGAGCTGATCAAACAAATCATCGATATGAGGCAAAGGATATTTGTTATTAACAGTGATGTTATTCAAAGCTTTATAATCAATGAAAAGTCTCATTGAACCATCTTTCTTTTTAAAATATAAAACAGGAGCACCCACGGTTATGTGCTAGGTCGAATGAAACCTTTCTATAATAAATCTTGCAATTGCTCCTTCAACTCTAAAAGTTCAATTTGAGCCATTTGATAAGGGGTTTTGAAATTGGCTTAGCATCAGGAACTAAGTCAACAGTAAACTCAACATCCCGATCTGGTATTATTCCAGGCAACTCATCAAGAAAAACATCAGGATACTCATTTAAAGTTGGCACATCATTAATCTGAATAGTTCCTTTATTTTCAACAATGTGTGCAAGGTAACATTCATTTCCAACTTTTACAAGTTTCTTGGCCTCTTGATAAGTTATCAACAGTAAGGGTTCATTCTTGTACACAAACTGAAAGTCTTTCTTAAAAGAAACTTCTTTAGATCTACAGTCAATCTTAGCATGGTAAATAAGGAGCCAATACATACCCAAGATAACATCAAACTCTACTAGAGGTAGAACAATAAGGTTTTCAAGTAGGTTCTTTCCACATATAAGGATATGAAGATTCTTATAAAAAATTTTTGCCTCAAAATTTCCCCCAGGTGTTTTTACCAAAAGTTCAGGAGTCATTTCTTGAGATGGTATTTCCATTTTAGTAGAAAGGTTTTTAGAGATGAAAGAATGTGTAGACCCCGAATCAAAAAACACACTAGCATAATCTGAAAAAACAAACAAAGTACCTGATACAACTTCATTTGATGGCCCGACATCTGCTGAAGTAGTTTCAAAGGATTTCACCACCCCTTTCTTCTTGTAGTCTAACTGCTTCCCATCACCGAAGCTCTTTGTTGGAGACTCGTTTTCATAGTGACCCATCTCATTGCACTTATAACATTTCACTAACTGTAAATCAAATCTGGTCTTACCATCACCCTGATCTTTTTCATTTCAATCATGAGCCATATGTCCCATCTTACCACATCGGTAGCACTTTCCAGAATTCAGAAGACATTCCCCAGAATGCCTTTTCCCACATTTATCACAAACTGGAAACATAGATTTCTTACCATCAGACTTTTTTTGAAGAATTCTTCCCTTTCTCCTGCCACCTTGGTCTTTTCTTCTTCTGGTTGTTATAGAACACTTGATCGTCGGAAAACTCCATTTCCACCTTCTCAGCAAATCGAACAAGATTTTCATAACTTTTAAACTCACGAGAAGCTAATTCCCTTCGATATTTTGGATTTAATCCTAAGTAAAAATGATTGATTTTACTATCAAGGTCTCAGATAAAATTTGGAGCATACCTTGCCAATCGATTGAACCTTTCTTCATAGGCAGCCACTGAGTCTTCCTCTTTCCTCAATTCCAAGGATTTCTTTTCCATCCTAAGTCAAACAACCTTAGGAAAATACTTCTCAAGAAACAGACCTTTGAATTCATCCCAGTCGAGAGAATCAATCTCATCAGCGTCCTTGATATTTTTAACCATCAACCACCACTAATATGCTTCACCCTCCAAACGATAAATAGCAAGACTAACCTTTTGATTGTCTGAACACCCCATGACATCAAAAATCTTATCTAGTGCTTTAATCCACCCTTCATCTAGAAAAGGGCCAGATGATCCTCTAAATTATTGGGGATTTTGCCTCATGAAATGTTCCACCACTGACATGTTCCTCTGCGGTTGATCTGGATGATCTTGTGTATGGATACCACCGCCATTTATCGCTTGAGTCAACTGCGCCATTACTGCAACAAACTATTCAGTTCCAATTCTGACCATCTCAGGATGCTGATTCGGAAGGTTATTTCCTTCTACGTGCCTTCCTATCACTACTTCCCTGTTTCCTATGCGGAAAGCCATTCTGAATAAACATGTCTTAGATGAAGCAACATGGTAATCTTCAAATACTATATCACTTCAGTTTGACCATAAAAAAATATTTTTGGATAATCATTTAATAGAATTATAACTCCTAATGTTATCTAAACCAACCTTTGATACCAACTATAAGGCCCCAGCCTTATCCCTTACTTAATCTTGAGTTATTACAAGATTACAAATTGAGGATCTTTTTGGGTTTAGAGTTTTAGATAATTAGATCATAAAACTTGCATTACATTCCACATATAAACAAAGTGGGTACATAAAGATAGTATTCTTATTTCCCATCAATGGAAAAATAATTAAAATAAAACATGGATTCTTTCTTGACACTTCCTTGACACTATCATCATATCATGTACCTTTCCCTTGACCTGTGAAAAACATTTCAAAAAAACTTGGGATGAGCATAAAAAGCTCAGTAAGGGATATAAAAATATGGAAAGGAAACATGGGTACATATATATATAATAATGAAATCATACTTTACCCATAAAACATATGCACTTTAACATACCTTATCAAATCATGAATAAATCATAGAAATCATAAGACATAAAGGTAAATTGAGGCATTCATAACATTCTTACGTAGGGAGTAACCCTCTTGGTTACGTTTGGAATACCCATCATAGTATATTCCCTAAATCTCTTTGGAGAAACCTTAACGTTTCACTCCTTCGAGTTACCCAATTCATTGGAGAGCTATATCGGGCTCACCCACCCTTAGTTTATCGCGGAACCACCTGTCTTCATAATAATTCCCAAGAACCTCAACATAATCGTATCACATAAAACATGCATAAAGGAAACATAACATTTCCACCTTTCAATCACAAGATATCAATACAACACATTGGTATAAAAACATTATGAAAACCATTTTCAATACCAAAACAAAAGAAAAGTAAAACATGGTATTTATTTTTCTTTAAAAAAAGGTATGGCTTGTAGAGGAAGCCGAAACTCAAATAATGGTCATGACGGCGGAGAAGTCGTTGTCGCCGCATACGTATGACAAAAACATTCCATTTTTTCATTTAGTAAAACGCTTCGTATAAAAAAGATTCCTTTTGAATAAACGTAAAAGTCAAAGGGGTTTATACACCATATAAAAGAAGGTTGTGTATAAAGCAAAATATTCCTCAATTAAAGGAGATTGAGACAAAGTCCCATACCTCGGGTCCGACTTGACTCGGTCGTTCTTTAATCTCCTGAATAATAAACTTGAGTTAATTTATACTTGTTTAAGAACCTTTTTCAAGTTCATTATTCCTTTTATGTCACTTATTGCCATGTCATGAACACTATTTAATTATTTAAGTTAATAACGGTTGTTTTAACGATCATTGGTACTTGAGTCAAAAATAAACCCTATATAATTACATGTTGTTCATGTATCCATTATATCCATAATTATAATCATTATGTATATATAATATATATCCAGTATATACATGCATTTATAATATTACATAATCATTTAGAGGTAAGAAATGAAATTCACCGTTCATGGAGACGGTAAGCCGTACGTACGCATGAACGCTACTTTCATATCTATTTTGTATTTTATATAATGGAATCATAATGATATAAAGGTATATTATAATTCCAGTATAATATCATATATAATATCATAGTTCCATCCTTTATACGTCCCACATATGGTATTTAACGAATCAAATCACTTTGAGGGGGCGGTAGTCCGCACTTCCTTAAATGAAGATGTCAGGTTTACCCATAATGGAAATCATAAAGGTATGACCAAAATGAAAAATACAGAAGATTAAAGAAAACATAAACATATTATATTTCATATATAAATATAGTGACATATTAATGTCCACCTTTGAAGGCGTTAAAAGAATGTTGAACAATCATCGTTTCGGGAGGCATAAATTCACCATCCACGGAAACAACATGTCCTTTAACCATTAGATGTAGGTGTGTGTAAGTGTAGCTAGAATCCTTCTAATAACAACATCCTAGTATATTTAGTATACTTTATTTGTTACAAAAGAAAATAATAAAAAGATTTTAGGGGGTTGGAGGAGAAAAATAAAACAAAAGGACTCAAGTGAATACATTACCTTAAAATCGGGTAAAACCCTTTGGTTTGAGCTCAAAGGCTTCCTTGGGAAGACTTATTCCCAAAGTGAGGCTTCAAGGAGTAAGAGAGAGATGTGGAGAGACAAAATGGGCAGGGTTTGGCCGAGGTAAAGGCTTTGGGAGTGTGGGTAAGGAGGTAGAGGTGGGGGCCTTTTATAAGAGGAGAGGAGGGGCACTCTTTAAAGGTAAAGAAAAGTCACTTTATTTTAAAATGGAATTCGGATTTAAGAGGTCCCACATTGATTTGTTTCTAGGTTAAGGTGATACAGGTTCTAAATCCACCAATCCAATAGGTTTTGTCCTTGTGTAGGTCTTAGATTTTAAATTATCATTCCATTTTATTTAAATCGTTAAATAATGAGGTCATCGCTGCATCATCATGATGTCATAAATAATTTAATGTATTTAAAGTCTAAAAATTAAAAAAAAACTATGATGTAGGAAATAGTTTTATCTTTCCAATGAATATTTATAATCAAAAATCTGAGCTTTATAACCCCATTTAAATTTTTTTTTAGTAAAACATCTCATGTTTGTGTCATTTTTACTTTTACATTAAATAAAAAGTTATTTATGTCATTTCCCAACCAAAGTGGCTCCATGGGGTTTCCAAGTTGACCCATGGATTTTCTTGGTCGGCCATGACACATCCAATGAGGGTATGACATGTGTCAATCTCATCTCATTTTATTAAAGCATTATTTTTACCTTAAACTACACTAATTACCTCTAATCGCGATTAAGAACTTAAGAGTTACTATTCACCAAAAAATTATTTTAATCTCATTGAACCACATTTTACTTCTTAATGACAACCATGTATGTCGGATTTTTGAAATTCAAAACACAAAAGTGGTAAAATTTCATTTAAATGAAAAATCAGTTTTTATAAGTACCACTTAGTGGTTTCACTATTCATCAAAAATTTAAGTTTTTCAGAAAAATACCAAAAATTCACCCTAGGATATATTTGATATTCCAAAGTCAAAAATGAAGTCTATTTTAAAAAATTCAAAACATATAAGTCACATTAATTAATTTAATAATTAATTCCCGCTGTCATTACAAATAACGTGTTTTTATGAAACAATAAGTATCAAAAGATTGACACCAGTTTAAGTCCAATTTCAAAGTGAAAGTGATTCCAATGACCACCATTGGATTAAATGGTAAACATATATTCTAATTTAACTTCAAAACAAATTCAATAGATAATCTAATCATATAAATAAATTAGATTAAAAAGCAGTTTTGATGTAAAATGCAGTATTTTTCACTATTCATTAAAAAATGAACATTGTCTGAAAAATACCAAAAATTCACACAAAGTAAATTTTGATGTCCCAATAATAAAGAATAAGTTTATTTTGACAATAATATATTATAAAATTGTCAAAAGAAAGATTTAAAAATGGTTTTCCATCAAAAGGCAGTAAAACAATCTTTTAAAAATATTAGTGTATTTCATGCTTAAGATTGGATTTATTTTCATTTTAAGCCTCTAAAACACTATCTTAATCATTAATAGACATAGATAAAAATATCTGTTATTCATTACTTACTTGGGATGTTACACATATCATATTCATAAGAACATAACATTTTGAAAATCTTATCCTGCAAAAGAGATCATAACATGGGATAAATCATAGAAGTGAAATGTAATCCCAACAATCATAACATAAAACATGAATCTTTGTGGAATACAAACATAATCATTGAAAATCATTTCTTAGTAGTCAATACTCATTTCCAAGACTATCTTAGCGGACAAAGTCCATTTCTAAACCGAGTTCACTCCTCGTTTCAGTCCTGTTTCACTGAACCGGTTTAACCTGTCGTTCCAGCCATGTCCATCTCATGATATATAAATCTTTACCCAATGAATTGGAGGGAGATATAGGTCCCACATATCTCATAATGATACCATTCTTATGTGTTCCACAAGATCATAAATCATACATCATAACATAACCCATGTAATAAAAACGGGAATCTTAAACATCGTGCCATCATAACATAATCCATATAGGATAAAAAGACTTCATAAAAACAATTCCATCATAAAATAATAAAACCAATTTAAAAATAGGAATAGAAACAGAACCCTATATTATTTTAGATGGAAAATAATTTTGATAAAACTCTTGAACTCCATTCTTGAAGAAAATATCCTTTCTACTTCAAAAACAAATTCTTGTCTTAAAATGTCATATAATTTTAAACTAAATGAAGTTGATTAAAAATAAACTTGAAAACCTGTAAAGGAAGATTCATGGAAATAATGTTCTTTGAATCCATTCATTCCGTATAAGTTAAAAAAACATTCTTCTTGTACATTAGTCGGAAATAAATTCATTTATGTAAATTTTAAATAAAAAAATATTTTAACCTGGTTTCTTCTTAAAATGAGTTGGATTGCAAGATCCCACTATAAAAAAAATATTTCAAAAGAAACTAACTTAATATTTCATACTGATCTCTTAGTGGTTTTTTATTTCGATAAAGAAAATTGGTGAGTTCAAAAATAAAATTATATAGATGAGGTTTTTCAAAACCATTATGTTTTTCGACATGTACTTCATCCACTAAATTAACTTTTAAAGAGAAATATTTTATATATGTAAGATATAATTTAAAATTAATATCAGATACATAAGTTGATTGTATTTTAATATATTTTAGTTATGAAACTAGGGTAAAGGATTATTCAAAACCTATTCTGTCATATTAGTTGTATCCTTTGCAATATATTCTTACCTTATTTATAGTAATTATACCATGGTAATTTTAGTATTTATAATGAATTATTTAGTTCCCATTACTGGATGGTTTGAGGGCCTATCATCAAATTCATAATGTTTATTTCTCGTAAATATATTTAGTTTTTCCTTCATTAATATCATCCAACTCTCTTCTTCTAAGGATTTTTCTAAAACTTTATGTTTAAAATAGGATAATAAGGTAGAGAATTAAACTAGTTATCCTACATTCCTTATTATTATAACTCATATATCTAGTTTTCAGATAACAATATCTAGATTGTTATCTTTTAGTGTTAAATTGTAACACCATGAGATTTGATGAAATATTTTTTTTTGAAATAAATTTAATTTCATTAATATCTTGCATAATACCCAACAAATTGTTTAAATAAACCACAATATACTATTAATAATATTATTTAAACATGAACATTATAACCTAGGAATTAAACATGATTGTATAAATAGTAATAGTTGCATCTTATAAATTAACTATAAATTTTTTAGACAAGGAAAACATTTTGAAAAATAAGACTTATTTTTTAGTAATGTGTTTATATGATTCAAAAATTCAGTTTCCCATAATGTTTTTTAACATTTTTATATGACTTTAGAAAATATATTTGAAAAAATTAATTCCTTTTTTAAAATAAATATGTAGAAATTATCATATATATAATTTTAAAAAAAATTCAGAAAATATTACTTTTTTGTTGAATAATTAAAAATATAAATTTTTATTGAAAACAATCAATTAATTTAAGAAATTTATAATGTTATATTTATTTTAAAATTTAATAAAAGTGAAATTATTTCAGATATATTATTATTAATCTAATATAGGTAATTTGGGATGAATTCTATGTAAAATTTTGATATAAAAAGTTTTATACATACCAAAATGTTTTCTTTGGAAACTCGTTGTTTTCGTGTTTGTGGGTTTAGATTTAAATTAAATTATGTAACAATATTAAATTAAATTCACTAAAATTGATTCCATTTTAGTAATATTCATAATAAATATTATATAATACGATTAACTTATTTGTTTCATAATGAATCATGAAAATTATAAAAATTAATTATCAAGGTTTAGGTTAAAATGGGTTTACTAGGGGGTAAAATGAAATACAAGGGTATTTGTTTCCAATTATGATTTTAAAAATCATAATTTATTTCCATATTTTTAAATTATTTTATCCACAATTCGTTTATATGGTTATTTTGATACATTTTTTAATGACCTTATTATGTTGGATTCTGTTAGTAAATTTCAAAGTATTTTCCCGGTGGATTCCTTTCCCAACATATAAAAAGAATCTACTCTCCTATACAGAATCCAATATCGTTTTGGATAAGAAACTACCTACCAATAACCCTTAATTAATTTCCTTACCATATCCTATAGATCTTATTTTTAATATAAAACCCTCTTATGGAGTATTTATGTGATAACTAAGGTTGTTTTTTGAAGAAGAGGTATCATTCTTTACTTGGTTTTTTTAATTTGTTTATTATTTAAAATAAATAAAATATTCTTTAACTATTATTATATAATGACATAATAATCTCACATATACATATATTTGATTTTTTAATTTAAAAAACCTACATCTATCTCTTCCTCTATTATGCTAAATGAAATCTTTGATCATGTGTACGGTGAACTACGACCTCATGAACCAACATAATTAGTTTTGCATTAACGCACAACAAAACTATATAAAATGATATATTTAACATATTAATAAGAAATTTATTCCCTAATTATAATTTTTATTTAAAATGTTGAATATACATTCATACCTTCCAATCTTTTGGAAAACAATTACATCGCTCTAGCGTATGTGTGGACTACCTCCCCCACAAAAAGATGTGATAGTATTTTCATTTTTATTATATGGTTGGTGATAAGGATAAATTTAATTAGTATATATTATATATATGTTATACTAATGAATTAAGAATATTGAATTATTATTTCAATTTATTTCATTTGATCCGTTGAGAAAATGGATACAACGTTCATGTGTAACTACGAGCTATCTTCTCTATGAACGGTGTAATCCATTTTCCTATATATAAAATAAATGAAGTACTGTAAATACATTTATAAGGATTATATATAATATTTATATCATTTTTAACATTATGGATACTATAGAACTACAATAAAAGTAAATGGATTGAAAATACCATACCAAAACATACAAGAAACACTAAGCAGTTATTACACGAAAGATGATTTTAGCAAGTAATTATTATAAATAGGTAATAAAAGGTCATAAGTAAATCATATATGGTATGATATATAAGATTATGGTTCATTATTTTATGTATAAAAAACATTCTTTCTTATATAGCAGGTTAGGTCATGTATGGATAAAATTGATACAAGATGTAAGGAATTTTCATCTCACTTTTATTTACGTGGGACAGATGCCATATTCCCCACTTATTTACTTTTTGATTTTTTATATAATTCGGAAAAAAAATATTTTGTTATTATAATAATGAAATATATGGGATGTACATATCCATATTAGGTTATTAATTTCATGAGGCTTAAAATTCATACGTTACCAATGTGGTAAAAGATTTATGTAACAATATCATTGTTTTTCAAACTGTTTATGATTCGGTTTCTGATGATAAAACCTTATGATCTAACTATCATTAAACTTCATGAATATTATATTATTATGTTAATTTTTATATATACATATTTTACAATCATTTTATTATATTTAGTTGTTAAATATACAAAAATATTGTTTTTTAATGAAAAATTACCTTTATTTCTCCATTCGGTTGAACGTCCTTTTTATTCGATATGATTGTTATCTAAAAAGGTTTTCCATATTGTTTTCAATAAAATAATAGAAATTTTTAAAGTAATTTTTCCTATATATAGATTTATTTAATTTTATAAAAATGAATATTATTTTCCTTTTCCAAATTGACTTACTTTTGGATTTTAATGATAATAGGAAAGTAATTTTTATTGTATGGTGAAAAAATGAAAGGTATTTTTTGTCTTCATGACATCTGATTTATTATAAAAATAACTTAAATGTTTATAAGGATATTTTCAATGAAACTTTTTTAAATTTTTTTGGGAAATATTTATAATTTATATATGTGATTTCAAAATGGGAATGAATTTTTCCGGAATAATGTTTTGATGATCTTTTTATGGATGATCAATTCAGCAATGACAACAACCATTGGTGTTTCTTTTTTTTACTCATGATATGATCAAATGGTATCATATTTATTATTTACATATAGTTATTATAATTATTATAAAAATATATTTGTGAAACCTTTTCCTTTTCATCGGTTTATACGATAAGGAATTTCTGAACATGATTATGAAACTTGTTTAATTTAAAGGGGTAATGATATGATGAAATGTTCAGGAAAACTATTTCCCTTTTACATGTTATGATATGATGAATGTTTTATGATATTTTGGCACACATATATATCTATTTCATCATGTTATTGGTGGTTCCATTACAATCCAAGGAAAATGGTTTCATTATAACCATGTGTGGTGGTAAAGATAAAACCATGGATAATAGTTATATCATAACTCAGAATTTGTGGTTAAATTATAAACTAAGAATGGGTGATCAGATTATATCTACCCAATACATTATATAAGGATGGTTAAGTCATGAAATAATTTTTTATTTATTTTTAAACATTATTTCAAGTTCACAATGATATGCGTGTACCTATTTTGATGTCCATAAGATTAAGCACAAAACTAGTTTTCATGTCAACAAGTTTATTTGAGGGCCTGATTTCATATCCTTACACTAATGAGTTAACATTATTATATTAATATATTTTTTTAGTTTTATAATGTTATATTATTTCCATAATCCCATATTGATGTTCTACTTTCATGGAATGTATTCATTGACGATTAGTGTCTTATGAATATTTAGAATTTGTTCCATGATTCTGGTTTATGATATATGTTATGAAGGGTGTCATTTTCAAATTATAATCGAATGTCATCGTACCCTTCTTTTAGTGTTATGTTCATGTGATTAATGATATATACCTTTATTACCCTTGCCGAGCATCTGAGGTTTCTATTTTTTATATTTCCTTTCCCTATGATAGGAAGAATGTTTTTAAGTAGGGTTTGTCTAAGAAGAATATAATTACAGAATATATTGAATATATTTTTATCAAATATGAAATTGTTTATCTATTATCCAAAGACACAACACATTTTTATTCATCGGGAATGTTTTTATGAAATGTATTCAATATTTATGTAAAAATATATGACATTTATGTATGAAATGTTTAGATCTCTGTAGATAGTATCAGTGGAAAAGAAAAAATACAATCCTTTGAAACTCCCACATGATAGTGTTGGTTAAAGTATGAATATCAACTCGAGGAATTCATGATAAAAGGGATACCAATAGTCATGGTGGTGAGAGACCCAACTAGGAGTTATATCCACCCATGGAGTTCCCTTATATGCATCAATTATATTCCACTATGAATAAGTCTAGGAGACTATAGTTGGTATTAAAGGAATTTTTTTTGATAAACATCGGAACTAGTATGGTAAGACATTAGTGATAAAACTAGGGACATATATAATTCAAATTCCATGTATAGTAAAAGTCACTGAAATTTTAGTGAAGTATAGTGTGATTATTTTATAATAAATCACATCCCTATATGGATAACATATGGGGATGTGTCTCTATAATTTTTTATATATAGGGGTAATAGTTCTGAGAATGGTGCATTAGGATTTGACTCTATTGTAACATGGTGCATGAAAATGGATCGTACTACACACATGGTTGGACACTCACGGGGGATATGTTTTGTAAATTCATATGATCTTTATAATACATCTTCAAGAATTTTAATAAATGATAATAATTAATGACCTCAGACAGATGTATGGTTTCATATAAAGAAAATAAGGTTTTATGATTTAGACATAATTTGAATTATTTTACATTATTAATCACTCTGATCAAACATACATGATAGTTGTGAATTGTTTTTGGTTTTACTAAGAAATTGAAGATAAATAGTTAAGTTAGGGTGGTGACATGAATACTCTAATATTGAAGTATGTTATTTGATCTTTGATATATAAATACCCTCATATCATGAAATGTATTTAAGAATGTTAATTCCTATCCCCAACAATTAGATGTTGAATTAGCAGTGAAAATACCTAATGATACAATGATAACATCTCACATCCATGATTCTTCACCTTTTAAATAATATGGGAATATTCTTACTATAATCCTTTTTTTTTCTACCTCTAGTTTAAAATAATTTTATCTTAGGCATGTATTAGTTTTTTCTATGTAAATACCAAATCAAATTACAATGAAGAGAATTATTGTTTTGATATTCCGAACTGTCCTATTAATGTTTATCAGTATAATGATATATATGAACTTATTATGGAGATAAAATCATTCGTACGGGTCCTAATTCATATGAAATTGGAGTGTTTATCTTTTATGGTTATGGAGGAAATCAACATATATGATATGACTATTGTGTGGGATTTTTTTAATTCCTTTCTAGAAGAGTTTCCTATTCTTTAACGAAATCATGAAGTTATAGTTTTAATTGAACTCATACATGGTTCTGAACCAATTTCAAGGTCTCTATATATAATTGATCTAATTGAGTTGTAGGAATTGAAAAGAAACTCCAATAATATAATAAAAAGAAAGTTATTTTGTATAAGTGTGGATTCATGGGTGAACCTACTCTTTTTTTAAAAATACATATGGATCAATGTCACTTTTTATTGATTATCAGGAACTGAAAAATATCATAATAAAGAACATGTTTCCTTTACCCTGTATTGATGAATGTTTCGAACAAATTTTTGGAGCTAAATAATTTTAAATACTAAACTCCATTCTGTATTTTCATGAATCAATGGTTAAATAGGAGGATATAACCAATAGAAAATCCCACAAAAGATATGGACATGATGATTCCATAGTGATTCAAGTTGGTATTTCTAATTTCCCTTTATCATCATGCATTTAATGAATAGAGTCCTTGTATATTACATTGACCAGCTTAAAGTATTATTTGTAGATTATATTCTTGTATTTTCAACAGTCAAGTAATATCATGACGACCAATTGATAATTTTACTAAGGACCCTAAGGGAGGAGATATAGTATGTTAAATTTACATAGTGTGAATTTTGGTCACAAATGTATTTACTATTTAGGATATATAAACTTGAGAGATGGTATATCTGTGGACCTATCAAAGAAGAAAGTTATTAAAAATTGGAACACACCAACCACTATGACTATGATTTGATGTTTTCATAGTTTTTATGGATATTATAAATGTATTATTAATATTTTATCATGAATACTTAATACGAATACCTTTTTAACTATAAAAAAGGATCCATGTTCCATTGGATAGATGAATGTGAAGAAAATTTCAATGAACTAAATAGAAGGATAGTTAGTGGAAATGTGCTTACAATACCTTATAGTGGAGAAACGGTTTTAATCTATAATGATTCATTAAATAAGGTACTATGATTAATTCTCATATATAATGACATTGTTATAGCATATTTATTGTGACAATTATAGGTTCATGAGAAAAATTATGCAACTTGTGATTTTTTGTTATCATCTATGATTTATTGCATTAAAGATACCAAGACATTATCGTTGTAGACAAAGGTATCATATATATAATGATCAAGACAGTTTAATATATATTCAAACATTAATAGTTGAATATGTTCAAGATAATATTTTCAGAAATGATTAAATATTATGACTACTCAATACATTATGATCTAGAAAAAGGGAACAAGTTGGGTGATGTTTTATGTTGAAAGGATCATGTTTTCTTATATGTGATTACGTTCACATAATACACAATATGAAAGGATTTTAAGTGGATGGATCTAAAAATATTGAAGGAAGGAGAAAAATATTATCTGTCTTAAATAATTGTTGAACTATATATATAATTTAATATTATAGATGCTCAAAAGTATGATGTGGATCTATAGAATATGGTTAGAAATTATACTGAGATTAACCATGATTACAATGGAGTGATATTGTTCAAAGAACATATATGTCTTCCATACATAATATATATGATGGTGTTTTATATCTATCTCATTCTTATCCATTCTATATTCATCATTTAAGTACAATGATGTATGCAGATTTAAATGATAATTTCTTTCGAAATGGCATAAAAAGAGATATTGTGGAGTTTGTATCTCAGTGCATGATGTGTCAATGAGTAAAGGATTAGAGAAAAAAAGAAATGGGAATGCTAAATCCACCACCTATTCCAGATTGGAAATGGAAGAAAATCTCCATGGATTTTGTCATTGTACTCAAAAAATGATAAAAGGAAATAATACTATATGGTTTTTAGTTGATCTAATTAAAAAATAAGAACCCATAATTTATATCAGATATTATTTATCTGTACATATAAATTCAAGGATATAAATTAAGAAAATGGTAAGGTTTCATTAAGTACCACATTCTATTGTATCTGATTCTGATATGTCAATTGACCTGATTTTTTTTAAAATCCATTGATAAGTTACTAGTATAGAATTGAGATTCAAAACTACATATCATCTGTAGATTGATGGTCAGTATGGGAGACAATTTTTATCCTTAGAGGATATTCTATGATATATGTTATGGATTTAAATGTTTTTTGGGGTCAACATATTCATCTATTTGTGTTTTATTACAACAGTATATTTCAATCAAGAATTCATATATATAATTATAAGTGGCTCCATGGAATAATGTATACAATTCTAAAGTTTTGGGATGATGATAGAGAATTAAAGCTATTGGAACATTAGTTAGCTGAAGGAATGAAAAAGAAGTTGAAATGAATTCAATGGAACATCAAGGTAGCATAGAGTCAGCAAAAAATGCTTGGTGCCAATCAACAGTGTGATCTAGAGTTTCAAGTTGGTGACATGGTTATTCTATAACAATGTACTTGAAATAAGGTTATGAAATTTGTGAATAAAGGAATGATCATACCTAGGTATATTTCCCCATCAAGGATCTTGATCGAGTAGGGATATTAGATTATACCTTGGTGCTTCCACCGAACCCTTCTCATGTTTATGACGTGTTCCATGTATCTATCTTGAGGAAGTATATACATAATCCATCATAATTACTAATCATAGAGTCTGTATAAATGGATAAATATATACCCTAGTTTGAATAAACATGATATATTTTGAATCATATAGAGAATGTGATATCATGGAAGACCAATCACTCCATCAAATTTTTGGGGTGAAACCTCCATCTTGAGGAAGCAATATGGGAACCAGAGTTTATGTTATGTTAGAAGTATGGTTTGTTATCTGTATCCAAGTGATCAAATTTTGAGTTTTAAATTAATTTTATTAGGGGTATAATTTAACAATATGATATTTAATGAAATAATTTTTTCCAAATAAATTAATATATTTGATAGATTGTATTAAAATCAATAAAAAAATTTAATGCACTAAAATATACTACTAATATTATTATTTAAAAATGAATATTTTAAACTAGATGTTAGATTTTTTTATTGAATATAAATACATGAGATATGAAAATAAATTATAATAGTTTTAGAAAAATAATATATGTAGATAAATAAGAACACAATTTTTTGTAATCCCATTAAATGAACAAAAATACACTTATTCTACAAAATGATTTTTATAATAAAATTTAATTTTTATACCTTTAGAAAATTAATTAGAAAATTTGAAACTCGTTCTTGAAATCAGTATATAAAAATTATCTTATTTTGAGTTGTTAAAATTTTTGTAAAAAAAATAAAATTTTGATGAACAATGAAGACTGTTGTTTTTCTTGAAAATTTCTATTTTATTTAAAAATTTTACAATGTACTCTTTTATTATAATTATTTTATTTTAATTTAATTATTATATTTTTTTTATTAATCCAATTTATGTTATGGGAATCTATTTCAATTTTATTAATTATAAAAAAACTTTTATACTTATAAAAATCATTTCCATAGAAAAATCACTTTTTCATCG
This sequence comes from Viscum album, assembly GCA_963277665.1. Classification (NCBI taxonomy): domain Eukaryota; kingdom Viridiplantae; phylum Streptophyta; class Magnoliopsida; order Santalales; family Viscaceae; genus Viscum; species Viscum album. The sequence continues at coordinate 1,369,707,579 of OY728143.1, forward strand.
CGTCTACAGGTTTAGTTTTAAATTTAATTTTGATAATTGAAAGAATACAATTTGGTAAAATTTATTTCATGCCTAGAATAATTATAGTTGAAATTATATATAAGGTACAACTAATTTTTTTCCATTATGAATATTTAAAACCATAAAATTATTTTAGAGTGGTAATGTTAAAACAGGTTTAACGATGGTGTTAAATAGTAAAATATTTGTATATTTTCCAATTAAAATTTTAAAATAGTTTTTATGGTCTAATTTAGATATAATAATATCCCATAATTGATTATAATGTAATTTTGATGGTTTTTTCTAGTGAATGAATTTGGAATATTGGATTCTTTATAAAAATTCCCCAAAAGTTTCCAAGTGGGTTCCTTTCCCCACTAATAAAAGGAAATCTCAACTCCTCTCATATTCACACGCCAAGATCCATTTGGATAAATAATAAGTAACCAAATACCTTTATAAATTTACTTCTCACATCCTAGATGGATTATTTTTATTTTTTAAACACTCTTAAGAAGGTGTTTTGTGCTAGCATAATGAGGTTTTCTAGAGAAACGTTGTCGTCCTTAACCGACGGTTTTTATTTTAAGTCCTCTTAAAAATATAAATTATATTTTTAAAATAGTTAGACGTAAAAATATATATATATACCATATTCTTATATTTTGTAATTTTAGTTTCACAACATAAATTTTCTCTTCTCCTACACCAAATGAAAATCAAATCCATCAATCTAGTGTATGGAAGACTATCGCATATTAAACCAATGTAATTTGTTTTCCATCACCGCCTATCACGCCGGGATATAATCAGGGTTTTAAAATTTTTATATCATATTTAGAAAATTATTTTAGTTATTTGTCATTATAATATCTTGTCTAATTTCATAACTTCTAATCCATTGGAAAATGATATCATTGTTCATGCATATGTGTGGACTACCACCTCCACGAATCTATCTGATATGTTTGTAATTTTAATTTTACATAGATTGTAATTAAGATATATTAAATAATTATATATGATATTTATGGAATAAAAATGATTCTTTTAAGGTTAATTAAAATTTACCTTTCTTTTGTTCAATCCATTTAAAAATGGATACATCTTTTATGCGTACGTACGACCAACCACCTCCATGAATGGTGTAATATATTTTTATATACCTCACATTAATATATGAATATTAAAATTTATATAATGAAGATATATTATTTATATTTAATTTTAAAAGTTATGTAATTTTTGTAACCATGATCAATGTAAAACCTACTGAAAATACCACACTAAAAAATATATGAAAATAAAATAAGTTATTACTTAAAACGTGATTTTGACAAGGAATTGTTAATAAATTAGTAATAATAGGTAATAAGAAAATAATATATGATTTGATAAATATGATTATGGTTATTTAAACAATTCATAATTTACCTATATTTATTATACATGCTGTTATAACATCTACAAATAATTTTTATACTTGAGGTATGATATTTTTGTCTCACTTTTATTTCTATGTGACACGTTCCAAATTCACAACTTGTTTCTTTTGGGTTGTTCATATACTATGAATTAATTTCCTTGATTATTTTTATCATACATGTTATGGGATATGCATATACGTTTAAGGTTCATTATTTCATGGGACTTACAATTCCATTGTTACAAATTTGTTAAATGTTTTATGTTCATATCTCATTATTTATTAAGATTGTTTATTATTACATCTTCGTTGATTAAATATTAAAATCTACCACTCTAGAAACTACATTAATATTATTATACAAGGGTTACTTATATAAAATACATTTTTCTAAAATTTAAATTTATTTATGTATAAAATATTCCAAAATAAGTTTTTTAAAGAAAATTGACATTATTTATCTATTCAGTTAAAAATATTTTTTTTCTTTCGAATTTATGTTTTATAAAATCATATTGAAGAATTTTTATTATTGTATAATATGATGGTTTAGAATAGTTTTTACCCAATTTTTATTTTTTTAAATGGTTTAAAATGATTTTTATTTTGGTATACTCAAAAAAGGTACTTATGACTTTTTACAAAAAACATTAATGGAAACATTATTTTGACATGTACGACATGAATTATATTTTATACTTTCCTGAACACTCATTCAATTAAAAATTCTCTTAAAATTATAAATAGATATTTCGAAATAATATTTTTTAATTATTATTTTTTATATTTTTTTTATCATAGCGAATTTATTTTAAAATTGAATTTATATTTTCCTAAAGAATGTTTTATAAATATTTTTTTAAATTTCTGTTGATCGATGATAAAAACCCTTGGTGTAGCTTATTTTTTACAAAGTATATGATCCAATGGTTCAATAATTATTCTTTCTCTAGATGGTTCATTATAACTAATAATATATATTTATGAAACCCATTCCATTTTTATGAGTTATGCTATGAGGAATTGATCAATTGATTATGAAACTCGTTTCATTTCCATAGATTATTCTATGATGAAATATTAACTAAATTCAGTCACATTTCATAGATTCACATATGGTTAATGATATATGACCATATAGGACACGTATGTATGATTTTTATTATTTTAATGGTGGTTCCGTTATAAACCACATATTTTGGTTACGTTAAAACAACATACAATGGAATTGTTATGACCAAGGACGATAGTAACTTTATAACCAACGGTGCGTGGTTATGTTATAAAATGAGGATGGGTTGGAAAATTATGTATCTCTATTTAATTCAATAATTATGAATAACTCACCAGTTAATTATGTTAGGTATCAACCTTTTTTCATGTTCAAGATTTTATGTGTGGACCTGGTTTCATGTTGATAAGATTTATCACGGACATGGGTTTTGTGTCAATAAGTTTATGAAAATAATTTATTTAATTTATTTAAAATAATTAGTGAACCTAATTCTATTTATACATGTTTCCAATGAGGTAAGATAATATTTTTTTTAAATGCCTATGTAAATGCTATAGTCCCATGGATTATAATCAATTATGATTCATATCTTATGAACAATCCTTATTTATGAAATGAACTAGGTTTATGATCTATGTTATGTGGGTATGTCTTTAAATTATTTCTATCTAGTTACCATATCCTTATTCTATTTTTATGATAATGTGATTAATGTGACTAATGTTATCTCTTTTTCTTACCATTACTGGGCATCTAAACTAACCACTTATTAGGTTTCCTCTACTTAGGTCATCAATACATATTTTATGTAGGGTATGCCTAATGAGAATATATTTATGGGTAATATTAAAGAAAATTTATTAAAAAAGAATATTTTTATCTAGTATCAAAATACACTAATCGTTTACGAACCTCGAGTGTGTTTTTTGAATTGTATTGATTGTTATTTAGAAATATGTAATATTTTTTCCAATAAACTTTGGGTCACAATATAGATAATAATAGTATCATCTTATATAAATCATTTATTATTATAACCTCATTATAGTGAAGATTAATATTTATAAATAGTGTATATGATAAGTTAATTGAAAATATTAGGGATGAACTATACTTGATAAATTCACTTATACTCAACGCAGGTTCCTTTGCAATGATGGATTTAAGCTTCCTTCATGGTAAATGAAGCTACAAACTTATTATAAGGATTTTAAACACTATAAATGGGAATGTATTTAATAAATACCCTAATGGTTTAATATTTTTCATGGGGTAAGGGATGTGTCCTTTTAATGGGGTGTTTTGGGTGACATTTCCTAAAAAATCATTTGGTATGGTGTAATGTTTTAATTTTTAAATGAAATTGGATAAAAAGTGAAAAATAATGATTTTAGAAAAATATATTGCTGATAAATTCCTAAAAAACATTCATATTTATGTTTTAATGATATTTTATTCATATAATACATAGTTAAATCCCATTTTATATCTTTTTAAGTTTACCTTGGCAACTTAGTTTTTACCTAAGTAAATTATTTTCATTTATAAAAATGAAATTGAACTACTTAAATAATTTTTACATGATGACTACAAATTAGTATTCCGTCAAATCAAATAAAATATCTAATCATGGGAAATTTATCTTTTAAATGAAAATATATAATATATAATAAACTATATTTATAAAAATAATAATAAAACAATACGCCTTCTTAATCATATTTCATATCAATTACCAATAAATGTAGGGTTAATTTCATTTTTATAAAATGAAAAATAAAATTACCTTCATAATTTAAAATATATAAATCTATTTTATTAAGAAACCAATAAACAATAGTAAAAATATAATTCTGTGAAAAAAATTAATTTTAACATAAAATAAATCTAACAAAGTCTTATTAAAATTAATCATTATTCATCTGGAAAATTAATTGCATAAATTAATTTATAGAATAAATTTATTTTAATTATATATACTCATCAAATTATTCTATAATAATAATAATATTAATATAACACATAAAAATATATTTTTATAATGAAATATTTTAATTAAATGTTATAATTTTGTTTCATTTTTTATTAATTGTGAATTATATTATTTTTATTTTGTTACTAAATATTATAGAGTATTAATATACCTATTTATTACAATAATAACCAATAACCATTTATATAAAGAACATATTTTTGACAACTATACATACAATGACAAAATATATAATAGTATGATTTCATTCAGTATATATCCTTACATAGATTCATAGAATAATTAATTCTATTAATTTCCTTTTATCTCAATGTTTATATCATATGTATAATTCGGACCATTATTTAAAAAGATTTAATAATAGGTATTATATTCAACGCAAACCTTGAGGACAAGGATTATATTTTCATGTTCTTTTTATTTACTTGTGGTGTAAATATTATTGAATATTTCTCAATGATGTTTAATATTAAATAATCATTATTTATTATTGTTTTTCTTTCATTATAACATTTCTCTCAATAATATTAATTTCAGTTTCTATTACATTTATGTTGCGTGTGGAATATTCTATCCATAATAATACATTTATTGAAAAAAACATAGTAAGATCATGGGGTATCGCATTGTAGATATATTCTATATCAATATTTATCATAGTAATTAGTTATGGAAATATATTTAGAATATGAATTATGAAGATTATTTATTATTAATAGGTATTTTAAGAATTTAAATGGATAATCTATGAGTCATTTTTCACAAAATATTTTGGATCACGATGTGGTAGGAGATTCTAAACATTCTCTTTTCATATATTGTGAATAAATATAATTCTTTTATGTTTTTGTGGATAATTTTATAATTATATGGTACTAATAATAATAAATATTTTATTTCAAGAATATTTATTTTTACATTTATTCAAATGAAATCAAATTTTGAAATTATTTTATAAATTAAAGAATTTGGGGGAAACTATCATTCTGGGTTAATGAACATTTAATATGTGTAAATTTATTCTTAATAAAGAAATATATTATTTGTTATGAATCTGTAGAATTATAGTTAAATTTTATTGAAAATTCATTAGAAAAGAATAATGAAAAAAATGAAAATAGAGTAGAGGGGTTTATTGAATTAAAATGATGAATTTTCATTTGTATTAAATAACTATGATTTGAACCATGGATTTTGGATATTTTAAATATAATTCCTTCATATATTTCTTTGATGTTATGTTGTTTTTTAATTAGTAATTCATTATTTTTTCAATTCAATGAAATAATTTGGTTATACATGATTAGTTTTGATGGGATTAAATAGTGAGAGATTGATTATACATATAATGTGATGAAATTGATCATCCAAATACATGTGGATGTTATGAAAATGTAGTGGATTAAGATAAATGATTTTCATAATTGGAAATTATTGATTTATTTATATAATCATATTGTTGAACTAGTTTATTTTTTAATTTTTTATTAATGATGGTGGTATAAAATGTGGTATGGTGTGTTGATTAATGAATGGATAATTATTATTTCATTAAGTTTTTTTTATGGTATATTGTTATTATGTGAGATTTCATGCTTCTAAAATGATTGATAGGATAATAGTGATTGTGTGGGTTAATGGAATGGTTTTTTTGTTTTTATTGTTGTTTCACTGTTATATGATTAGTGTGGGTGTAGTTGTGTAGTTATCATTTCCAATTATTGTTATTATAGATTTTATTATTTATGTTTATCATGGTTATAAATAATTTATCATAGAAAAGTGGGTGATTTTATATGGGTGATGTAATGAGGATATTGTGATGTGAATAATGGATTTTGATAGTAATTGATCAGAGAAAATGGATGGTATTGTTGTTGGAATATATATGGGGATATTTGAATTAATTTTGAATATGATTGTTGGGAATAAAAAAAGGTAAATGTATATGTTTTTGTGTGTTTTATTTATTGATTAATTTTTATGTTTTTTCACTCATCAAAAGATATATTTAATGAGGGGCCTACTATTGTATACTTATCTACTCACCTAATTATTATTATATGTTATCTTTTAGATTTAAAGGATCATGTTTAATGTGATATAGAGAGACCACAACTCTTCCACATGATTATATGTTTATGCTAGGAATATTCTAAAATGTGGATCTAAAATATTCAAGAGTTGGATGTTCTATTTTTCAAATTATATAGTAAAAAATTTATGTTAATTTTTTTTCTGATATCTCATGAATGTGTTCATCTATATCACAATATTTTTTTATGAAATTATAGTTGATTTTATTATCATAAGAGACTGTTGTTTTTTTAGGTTATAATTAATAGAAATATAAATATTTATCAAAATCATAAAATATATATCATTAATGTTAATATATACCATGTAGCCTATTGGTGGTAAGATCAGGAGATCACACACGATTATGTTATCATCCTAAATGGGGTCACAGTGGATTTGGTTCAGGACATTTGCATTGACTTTACCATTTTATCAATACAATAGAAATATTTATAAAATAAAATTATTTATAAATATTTTTTATTTGGTATTACTATTTTTAAAATCCTTTTAATTTTTTTCTGAACAATTTGTTCAAGCTTTATAATAGTGGATTTATTATTTTTTTCACATCATTTTTACAACTAGTGCACAATAAAATACACTGATAATTTGAGTTTTGTGATAGAATTCATTAAATACTTTGAGAAACAATACCATGGATTAAAATTCATTTATTAAAATATAATGGAGTGCATGGTAGAAGACATATATAGTATAAGGGGATGATGAAATAGATTGAGAGGGATAGTCAATATTATAATATTCTTTATCTATTCAACCATTCCATTTTATTATTTATCATTTGAATATATGGGGTTGGATTTGATTTCATATTGTTCCAAAAACTACCTTTGACTAAATAATTCTATATTATGGTGATAGATTCAATTTAATTAATCAATTTAATGATTTATCTATTTTAATTCATGAATGTTAATTTTTTCCACTCAACCTTTTCCCTTTATGAATTTAAATTTTTTCTATTTGTTTATTGATTAATATAAGTAAAATATTATTAATATTGGTAATCATTAAATTATTGTTTTTCATAAAATAATAAATAAATGGATTGAGTTCTATGAAAACATATAGAATATTTTTTTAGTTGAGTGATGATTATTTTTAATGCACAATTTTTTCAATCCCTTATTTATATAGAGGGTTGAATTATTTAACTGAAAATATAATTAGTATTAATTAAACAAGATATTAATATTTCTTGATAAATATTATTAATTATTTTAGTGGTTAGTTTGTAAATTCTTGGAGGAAACATTTAATGAATGGTAATATTTTCATCAAATTGATTCAGTCATTATTTGGAAGGAAATTGATGATTGAATGAGAACCTTAGTTTATAATCTTATATAAAACATGTTTCATTCCAATATAAGAGGAATAATTTAATTTCATAATAAAGGAAAAATAATATATTTCATTATACCCTTTCTGAGGTTATTATATATTATTAATAATTTTTTATTACTCGTAAATAATTTTTAATACTTTGTTCACATGGTGATCTAATTCATAGTGAAAAATAGAATATTTTAGACTAATAGATATTAAAATATGAATTTTGATTTATAGATAATTTTTTATTAACTTTTATGTACCTTTTTATCATAATTTTATTATTTTATTTACTTTTAATTGATTTTAATTTTGTTTCTAAAAAAATAGCGGTGTAATATGTAATGGACTGATTTTATTAGGAATGAATTAGATCAACGGTAGAGTATGATAATCCTACCAAAAAACTATATTTAACAAGGTTTTATGTGATTATAATATAATTTTTTTAAAAAAATTAATTTTATAATCAAAATAATAAAAACTAAATGAAAAAAATAAAACAACTATTTTAAAGGTAGGTCATGGGTTGAGAAGGGTTTGGTTTTCTTCCCAATGAAAAATCATATTTTATGGGTTATAAAAAATTAAAAATATCATTATTTTTGGATTGTAATATAAATTGAAAAATTATGAGTGATAAAACACTAGATCAATGGAAAAATCAAATTCTATAATCAAAATTATTAATATAATTTATATAATTAGAGTTTTCTTTGATAAAAATGTCTTAAGAGGTATATAATATTTTGAATTTGAGAATTAATTTTCTATATTTTGCATGTAATAAATGTATTTTGATAATTTTAAATGTTAAAATTGATCTTATGTGTTTTATCCCTTGTGTCTACCATTGTAGGGTGCAGAAATTGATGTTTTGAGATTGTATGAAAAATAAGTTGATAACAATAATTTTTTGTGTATAATGGAAGTTTTTACCACTGATAGTTATTCATGTCATTCTCCTAGAGAACCAACATTAAATGGCATGTCGTTTTTAATTTTGTGATCCATTATTTTTTAGTAGATCCACATTTTTATCATTATATGGACTATTATTTCCTGGATGACTATTTTATTAGATTTAGTTTACAAAACCATGATTAATTGGTAATCTTATTTTAAAACAACCACAATATACAATAATTATGTACATACTATTCTTAGTTTAGTGATGCTATTTTAAATTTTATGGTGTTTTACCTGTTTAGAATATTTTTAGCGTATTTTTATAAAACAAATATGAAATTATTGAATAGAAAAAACATGTAAATTTTATAAAATTATATTTATCCACTGTAAAATTTTCATATTTGAAAATAAAGAAGACTATTGTTCATCTGTTCTAGAAAATTAATGAAAAAAAATATATATAAATATTATCTTTAAAATCCATCATTAAAAAAATTTCATACATTAAGATAAAATGAAAAACAATATAAAAATTTAGTAGATAAAACAAGAATTTACAACAAGTTAATTTTAGGTTTATCAAATAATGTCTTCAAACACGTTGCTTCTCACTCATGATGCATTTAATTTAATCCCTAGAGGTATATGACACCTATCAACACCTCCTTTACTGCATCCCACCTATATTGCCTTAAATATATGTAATTAACCATAACTTATTAAAAAAATATTTAAAAATATTAAATTTAATTAAAAATAAACCACAACTGAATAATTTCAAATGACATTAAAAATATATAACTCACATGGTTATAAAAAAATTTAATTTCCCTAAATACTTATTACTCATTAAAAAAACTACCGGAAATTATTTTCAATCCAAACTAAAAAATTAAATAATTTTTAACCCATCCAAAAATGTATTTAAATTTCAATAAAAATGTATGCATTTGAACCAATTTTAAAGTTACCTAAAATATATATAAGACACTATGAAAAAACAAATTTTATTATAACTCCATGGTAAAATGGATTATTCTAAAATAAATAATTAATCCCTGAAAAAAAATTTAATCTATGTGAGAAACCAGTTTAACACCAAATAATAAAACAAATAAAACACAAAAACAAACGTCACTAGTGTCTTCCCATGAGAAATTGTCTAAAGAGTCTAAAAATAATCACTTTTAGATCATCAGTTCATAATGAATCACAAATACACACCCACATGTTTATATATATATATATAAATATTCTTGTAAGAAACAAAACAGCTCTATAATCCAAAATTATTTACTTTCTAACCAAAATATCCCTTAAGGTCAAAAAACACTTAATTAATAATTATTAATATCATTTAAACCATTACATAATAACGCATAATAGAAGATAAGTTCAAGATAAATCTTTTTCCTTAGACATGGAAATTTTAAATAAATATTTAACCATTTAATATTCAACATCAATTAACCTAAAAAAATATCAAAAACACATACTTACTCATTTAATCAATAGATGTTACATTCTATATCAGTTGAAAAAAATAATCTATTAATATTAAAATTCAAACTTATTACCTTAAAATTTATCAAATCCATAATTTATAGAAATTTAATTTTGGATTTCATTTCTAATGGGAAAAAGTATATATATATATATATATATATATTCATAATACAAGAAATAACTATATATTAATGAAACATACAAGTCCTGAGGCTCCTATCAGTGTCTCTATTTCATTGGGAATATAGCTGATAAGGCTAGGATGCTAACTAAACCAAATTTATTATTTATAAACACAGTGAATACTATTACATTGGTAAGTAGTGTCAAACCCCAGTGATGTATAAGGTTGTGTGACCAATAAAAAAATAATGAATCAAAATCAACAAGAAAATTTGAAAAAACATTGAAATGTGTAGTTGGATAAAAACGAATTTAAATGTGATGTGAAAAAAATGGTAAATTGAGAGAAAAATTTGAACACAAATAGTAGGGAGGAAGCCTAAACATTTGATGGATTTAGAAAAACTAGACAAGATGAAATTGATATAAAACATTATATGACTTGAAAAAAATATAAAAAAAATATATAAATTTTTGTGAATGGGGGATTGAAACACATAATTTTCAACAAATAGAAATCATCACGAGAGATATCTCCAAAGAACGTATAAAATAACTCAATGTATGGATTATTTTTTATGGATAAGTAAAAATCAAAGTCTCTTTTTTCAATTTAGTAATTTAGTTTTAGCTATAAAGTAAAAGAAAACCTATATAATTAACTATTCAATTCATGGATTTAAGGATAAAGGTTCTTATTGATGAAGTGAAAATAAGAAGTCTATTCTAAATTTTGATAGACCTTCATGATAAAAACTAATGGAAGAATATGTAAAACAAATTTTAATTCATCCAATCTAATTACCTTAGCCTACTCACTTAAACATATTATCAGTAGAGTCAAATAAATCATTTAATTCAATAATTTCAATAAACTAGTTCATGATATGAATAAAAAGATAAGTGAAAGCTTTAGTTATGGTATTTTCTCCTTTCTCTATCTTTATCTCCCAAGACACTACATTCAATGTTATACTTAGATCCCACATTAACTTGGTTTCAAAATCCAATCCCATATCTCATTATAATCATGTATATAGTGAATGATCAAGGAAGGACATCATCTTAGAATGTGTATAGTTCATCATATATAGTCCTGAACCAACTCTATAATCATCACTAGGAACACTAAAATCAGCATTGGTTAACTCTACTATAACCTCTACGTGCCGACCTTCACAGTTTATCATCCCCTTTATGTGACCCAAGCTGAAATACTAAAGTGAATGTTCTCCTTCCATTCATTGGATCAATACCCACTATCAATTTTCACTATGAAAATTATTAAAATTAGGGAATATAAAAATTCTTAATGAAAAATGAATTGAAAAAATTCATAATTTAATTTATAATATCTTCTAATAATTAATAATCAGAATTAAATAATCTAACATGAATGTAGTGAATCCAAAAGACCTATTTTTATAATGATATTCAATAAATTGAATTTTCATCCCAGTTTGACAAATATTTGATAATTATTCATTTAAAATATAATTATAGTATTAAAATAAGATTTATTCACCAACATAGATATAAAAAATGTCCACAAAATGGGCCACATCAAATTCCCCGACACATAATCTAACGAACGAAGATTTAAGATCTTGTAAAAATAATTTCAATATTAGTTAACTTATCTTTCATAAAAAACCAAATTTACATGATATTCAAGATATTAGAATAACATTATAAATTTATCTAAAAAGGAAATAAAATAAAAATCATTACCCCATTAAGATAAATATTTAATATTTGTTAATGTTGAAAGGGGGTATTTCCAATAAAAGTTGTTTTATTATTTTTACATTAAAAGAAAGAATTTTAAATTTTATAAATTTTATAATCGAAAATATAAGTAATTTTTTATTTGATCATATCAAAATTTACTTATTATAAAAATTTGAGTATTTTATAAAGTGGTTGATTTTTAGTCGAAAAATTGTTGATTTACTAAAAATCAAATGTCCATGATTTTATCCCTATGTAGTAATAACAAATCAGATATAAAACCCATTAATGTATGAAAATATTAAATTAATTAATGACATTACTCACTTATAAATATTAATTTTAAATAAAAAACCCTAGCGAATCATTTTTGGAACTAAGGTAACTGTTATTATGATATAAAAATGTTTTTGGTCTTCTCTTTATAATAACGTTTTTAAAGGTGACGTTTGGTTTTACATTTTAATAGATGAATCAAAAAATTTATTATATTAATAATAAATATATTTATATCATTATAATCATAAACCACAATAAATTTTTCATATATATTAATTCAAAATATAAATAACATTATTTAAAAAAAATTGCAGGTTTAACTGTTTTATTTTAAAATTAAATTTTCATAACTATTGAAATTGTTTTGATAAAATAGTTTTCAAATTTTAATTTAATACCTTCATGTTAGGAAATTAGGTTAATTTTAACTTTTTTCTTTTAAATTAATTTCACAAGATAAAAATTAATTATCATGGTAAAACTCAAATGGGTAAATTGATTTTATCCTTGTGTAACTATCCAAAAATAATATAAAAATTTACAGTGAATTGAATTTATGACATTTTTATCAACCAATACATGCATCCCGTATAATTTATTCCTTTTTAATAAAATGAACCTTCAAAAGTGTGATGTCATTATTGAAAAATGTAATGTTGTCCCCAAAAAGTTCATTTTTCCTCTATCATGATAGGGGATCAAATATACCCTTTCCAACATAATCCTCATTATGAAATTTATATTTTATACTCTTCCATTTTCCCCCCTATGAATCTCTCCCACTAAAATAATTCTCTGTTTACTCACAGTTAAACTAATTCATTCAATTTCATGGAGACTTCCAAGGAAATATCAAGTATCCAACGAAAGTATTATCACATTCTTAAGATTTTCATCTTGATCATACTCTTCCATAATATATTATCAAAAAATAATATGATGACTTTAATATAATTATAATACTGAGATTTAGTTATATTAATGTCATAATCCTTATATACTCATCTCCTCTAATTTATTAAAACAATGAAATGTCAATCATGTTTGTGAACAGACTACCACATCTAGGAATAATCATATTTTTCATTTCTCCTCTATATTTTAATTAATTATGAAAAAATATTCAAATATAATTCAACAAAATAAATACATAAAAATTATATAATTTTTATTAAATTACGTTTTTTATTATTCCAATTGAAAAACCTCCTTAACCATACTCATTACTCAAGCTAAAAAGTCTTAATTTAAGGGCATGTTTATCCACATACGTGAACGGTGCAATAAAAATATATTATCTTTGAATATTGGGTCATTGAAAATAATATTTTTATAACATAACAATATAATAATTATTCAAATGTTTTTCTTTATATGTTATATTTTATAATAAATTTATTACTAATTTATCTTTTCTATTTTCTAAAAATATCGAAATAAGCTAACATAGATTCTATTTTAACATAGCATAAGTAAAACAACTTCAAAAAAATATAATATATATATATATATATTAAATTATCAGAAATGATATATTAATGATGAAATTTTTTTATTGAATGTGTAATGAAATCAAAATTATAAAATCGGAGAAAATGGTAAATGTTATTAAAACCTGATGGTTGAAAATAAATTATAACTTACCAATATACCCATTATAATAATTATAAATGATAGATATTAAAGCGAAGTTGTATGAATATGTTTATGAAATATAATAACAAGGTATCATTGTCAGTATTATAAGAGGTTTGTATGTCATCTACTGATTCAAGAATTAAGGTATGTTTTTTCTCCCTCAAGTTTACTTTCCTTGAGGTACTCTTTATTGTTTTTTTCCTATTAATCTTTGATCAGCTATGGATAATTAAAAAATTAATTACATTATCATAAATATTTTTTTTTCATGAGATAAAAATGTTTTTTTAGAATATATCTTATATATTCATTCAATACATTCACTTCTCAAATTATAAGCATATTTCATTTGGAATTCCTCTATTTGATACATCTCTGGTATTATGGACCTATTTTAATTTATGTGGTGTATATTTGACATATTTTAGTTAACATATCATGAGTTATCATTTCTTTTTTTTATTTTATGTTAAATTTCACACCCTATCTTCAATGAATTTTAAATATTCAATTTCTAAAGCCATAAGGGTTTTGTGTAAAAAATTATCATTCCTGAGAAAAATTTTGTATTTTACATCCTCAAGTATTTTGGATGGTTTGATTACAATTATATGAATTTTTTTTACAATATTAATAAAATCTATTAGTTTTGAAGAGACATGTCATTTTCATTCTCTAAATGGATTTTATTTTTAATGATTCCATGGAAACATGGTAATTTTTTAACTCAATTTACTTGGTTGAGTTAAAATGTTTCTTCTTGAAATTATTTCATCCATGACTTAGTTATTCCACTCAATATTTCATGTTAATCCTTTATTTCGTTTTTAAGGATTCATTATTAACTATTATTTTTGTAAGTAAATGTTTCAAAATTATTTTCACTTACCTTTTAGAAAACATTATTTCTTTTTCAAGCTCAGTTTAATAAATATTTTTTTTAAAAGTAAAATTTTTGAAATTAGTTTCAGTTATATTTTTTGAAAACATCACTTTTAGGTCATAATAATATGAATGCATAATAATGGGAATTGTTTACTTTTAAAATGTTTAGTAAATCCATCTTAATCATACATTGTGATTTTTAATCTTGTGTAGTCTTATTTTATTTAAATATATTAATTAGTGGAATGATAAATAAGATAACTAATATATTTTAATAGGGGTTCATCTAAATGATCCCCTAAGACACTCCAATAACACTATCTCAGCATGCTTAACGATTTTCACTAATCAGGAGACATATATAACTACGTTCTGTTGGTTGAACACTTAAAAAAATTCATGTTATGTTATAGTGAACCTAAAAAAAATACAAATTATAACAATAATGTTTAATCCGTACCATGATGGATTATAATTAGTCAGAAATTCATGATTAATTGATAAGTTTAGAATTATTGGGATAGAATTGGAACACTTTTCTAACAAAAAACATGGAATTAAGAGTTTCTTAGTGGTATATATATGACATTAAATATAATTTCAATCATAAGAAAATATGATGTTTCTTATTGATAAAAATTAATGAAAAAACATAGTATCAATGAGAAAAAAATTTCTGAGAAGTACGGTGAACACTCCATAGTTAATAAACATATATGTCTCCAAAGTGAAGCACTAAAAATGTCGTCAGAAAATTGTATTAAAAATATTGATAAAGATAAATAAGAAACAACATGATGATAAAAAACCAAATAAAAAATGTATATCTTTAATGTTTATTTCTTAATAATACCAAATACATTATATATATTCGAAATATTTAACTCATATTATAAAAAAAGATGTGTGATTTTATTTATGTCAAACAGATATGAAAATATCAACTAATAATACATTAAGATTTAAAACTTACAACATGTTTGAAATTTGAATTTAAATTTCCACTAAAATAATAAATTCCCTTAAAAATATGAATGTTTTTATCTATTGAATAATGGGCTTTGAATAAGTCTATTAATTAATTTTATTTATAAAACTTCTCTAAAAAAATATTATATAAATCATGGAAAAAATCAACAATTTAAATCTCTTCGATGATTGAGTCAAATGATGGTTTTTAATAAATTGGTTATAAGAATACATCTGACTCCAAAAATTGGTTTTACAATCAAAAATATAATCAGTCAAATGTTGGGATGATTCCAATAATTAGATTATAATCGAAACAATAAAAATGTAAACATTAGATACATTACAAATTTTAATATCTGAAAACTAAAATTTAGTCTACACGCAGGGTTTACAAAAATAATGTTTCATTCCAAGAGTTCGGTTCTTGAACCTAACATTTATAAAATTTGGGGTTGTGAATAGTGATTCTATACCTTTTCAAAATGCATAGAATACATAACAAAATTATACTTCTTATAAACATAAAACTGATGTACTTATAGAGTAAAATAATTATTCTAATAAATATTATCCTAAAATACACATAATAAAATTTCATTAGTAACAAAAATGTGGATTTTTGTGATAATCAAAAACATTCAGAAATTAATAAAATTATTATATAATGATATACCAAAAAATCCATCAACTTTTGATAATCACAAAACTTATAGAAATACGAAAATGTAAACACAAAAAAGTGTAAATTAAATAACTATAGCGAAGTGTAAATTGTATCAATTATAATTTCTCATAGGTTTTGTCACGACCCCCTCCCCACAAAGTGTACCCCTCCTGGGCCGGCAATGTGAGAAGGGAGATAATGACCCCCGAGTCCCGCCTCCAGTAGGCCCCGGGTTGGGAACTAGCACCGAGGGTATAATACACACACAAATGGGAGGCATTACCCTCTAAGAGAACACATGCAGAAGAGAGAGATAGAATAGACTCCAACCAACTCCAACTCATAACTGAAATATAAAAGAAACCCAAGTACATATATGAAATGTCATGCAAAAGTACTAAAACTGAAAGGGAAAACTAAAAGTACCCAAAAGAAAGTAAAACGGCAGCGACCACAAGCCCGAACAGCTCCCCCTCCAACCGCAAGCTAGTAGTAACCATCTTGATCTCCAACCTGCTCCAAGTGACCAGAAAAACAGTTTATATATACACATAGGGTGAGTATAACAGTATACTCAGTAGGATCCTCAATCCATCATAGCCTATACACATTACACCTATAGTAGTCCATAGGATACTATATCCAGAATATATGTGTGTGAATAACCACAAGACATTACAGCCCTCTACACACATGCATGGGGTAACTAACCGTTGTGCCTCATGGCACAAGTATCTACCAAGAAAAGAGAGCGGGGCCAAAGGGGGTAGTCAGCCATTCAACCTCCCATCAGAATGTTGGGGAAAACACCTCCCCAGGGCTCAGAATCCCCGGGGTGTCAGTTGCCCTTACCGACAGGGTGGAGTAGCGTATAGAAACACAAAAACTACAGAATATATATAACTCACAACCACACTATGGGCATTACCTAGTCATAGCCACAACTGCAGCTAACGTCTCTCAGACTCTGGGCTGCTACTTCTAAGACTAGGTATCCTATAAGCACACAACCATTGGAATAGCTTTATTAGATTCCTCCATTCTCATTTTATAAGTTCCACTGTACGTTAATTAATTCTTTAAACATTAATTAACAATGATAAATTTACCACATTATACAAAATTGGCATCACATTCAAAAACTGCTCCTTTTTAGGATTCACATCACTATTAAATTCCAGTTTCTCCATCCCCGTGGATTGTCACCATTTAAAAAAACTTTCATTTCAGAATTACTTTTCCATAATGTCAGGCATTCTAGAAAAACATCCTATGCTACTGAACACAAAGGGGCTCAACACGGCGAGTAGATATACTACCCGTCGAGTCATTTCCGCCTATAGCAAGAGCATAGACCCATCCTTCATCGAGAGGCTAAACACGGAAAGCACGTGGCAAAACCCGCATGTCTTCGCCTCCTTTGGAAAGAGGGTAAGCAATACCAGCTGCCTTGAGCAGTGGGGGAAATGTAAAGCAGATAAACAACCAAACCAAACCACCAACATCAAACCATCACATTCATCTCATACCATCATCCTTGGTGTCCTCCCCGACACCCACATGCATAAACCGATGCATCTCGCCACACTAGGCGTCATCCGCCACAACAACAAGTCCTCATACCTCCACATATCACAACAGCCATCCAGGCTCACATCAAATCACAAGCAGCAGGAAAACAAAGATCACAAAATGGGATCTCGACCCTTTAACAAGGAATTCATCCTTCATACAAAATGAGCACTCAGAGCTCCAAACCACAAGGCATTCAGCCTTACAAGTAAGCGGGTAACTTAGAACCCTTTTGAAATTATCGAACTAATAGTTCTTTAATCCATCTTGAGTTAACAGATTCATTAACATGCCTCTTTATCTTTATCCAATTATTTAACAAATAATTCCGGCTTTACGTTCTTTTTCAATTTCCATCATGAACAAGCATCTAATTAAAGAAAATCATAGATATCACTCTATCTAGGAAAACATGAGGCAAACTGTTATCACGGTACAAAACAACAACATGCGATCAACCAATTCTTTTAATCCGGTTCAAGTATTTAATTAGGTCAATTTAATTGTGATCCAAAGAGTTAAATCATGCTAATTCTACAGTTGCACATAAACAATTAGAGAAGCCATGAATCCCCTACCTCGAAGAGTTCTTGACGTCCTTTATCCACACAACGGGTCACATTCCTCTTCTCCTCACGACAGCTGCATCCACCGGAGGATGCCACGGTACGACAGTACCAACCAACCCCAAGAAAACCCATTAGAACCATGGAGATTACATGATAATATGGAAGGGAGAACAAGAGAAGGTGATCCCCAAAGGTACGATGATAAAACATACCTTATATGGAAGAACGATCAACACAACTTGGTTGCATCAAACACAGCGGAACTGATCCGAGTAACTTTTGATTGTGAAACTCCTACGGGAATGATTTCAAGGTTCTGGCCTCTCGTATATGAGAACTAGGAGGAAGAACAATGAAGAATGATATCTCGTTCCCTTTAAAAAAATAAATTAGAGAGGCGACAGTTTAAGATCCGATTTATTCTCCATTAAAAACGGATCGCATTAACCCACACGGTTTGACCAAGTAAAAACATCCCGGCCTTAGGAATAATTAATATAGGATTTATGGCCTTTGAATCGGCCTTAAAGTCCTTAAAATAAGGTTTTAAAAGTATTTTACGTCAAAGAAAACGTCAAATTTGCGAAGCTGGAAACACTGTTCACATACTCAAAATTTGGCAAAGGAATGAAAAGGTCACCGTTAGACCTCACCATTCTGGAAACACTGTTCAAGTCTATAGTTGGAAGGTCACAGTTAGAAGGTTACTATTCTAGAAACACTATTCAAGTCTATAGTTGGAAGGTCACAGTTAGAAGGTTGCCATTCTGGAAACACTGTTTAAGTTTACAGTTGGAAGGTCACAGTCAGAAGGTTACCGTTCTGGAAACACTGTTCAAGTCTACAGTTGGAAGGTCACAGTCAGAAGGTTACCGTTCTGGAAACACTGTTCATGTCTACAGTTGTAAGGTCACAGTTTGAAGGTTACTATTCTGGAAACACTATTCAAGTCTACAGTTGGAAGGTCACAGTTAGAAGGTTACCGTTATGGAAACACTGTTCAAGTCTACAGTTGGAAGGTCACAGTTAGAAGGTTACTATTCTGGAAACACTGTTCAAGTCTATAGTTGGAAGGTCACAGTTAGAAGGTTACTATTCTGGAAACACTATTCATGTCTACAGTTGGAAGGTCAAAGTTAGAAGGTTACTATTCTGGAAACCTTGTTCATGTCTACAGTTGGAAGGTCACAGTTAGAAGGTTACTGTTCTGGAAACACTGTTCACAGAACTGGCAATTCGGCAAAGTGTTGGGGATAAGTCACCTTGACCTTCCGGAACACCTCCAACACCACAGTTTCACAAAGTAATGGACCAGGGAGGTCCGGGCCATTACATTAGATACCTCTCAAAACATTCTCCTCCTCTAGAATTAAAAACCAACCCAGAAGAAAAGAGGGGTCCGAACAACCACTCCATAAGATACCTCTCAGGGGAAAACCACCATGAGTTATTCAAAAGCTGGATCAAACCTACGACATCCGAGAGTATGGAAACAAACAATCCATAACAAAACAATTCAAACATAACATCACATCAAAGGTACATAAATAAAACATGAAAGGTCTAACCATAAAAGAAACGTCATTACATGAAAAGAGTTAAACATTAAACAACTCTGGGTACTGAGCACGTATCTGTGACTCACGCTCCCAGGTACTCTCCTCCATGCCATCGTGTCTCCACAAGACACGAACTAAGGGGATAGAACGCCCACGCAACACCTTCTCCTTGTGGTCTTGGATCTCCACAGGTCGCTCCTCGAAGGTTGCATCATCGTCAATATCGATCTCTCCCCAATCGATAACATGAGATTCATCATGAAGATAACGACGGAGCTGTGATATATGGAAAACATCATGTATCCGACTCATCTGAGGGGGAAGTGCTACTTGATATGCCACAGCTCCAACACGAGCCAACACCTCGAAAGGACCAACAAACCGGGGAGAAAGCTTACTTCCACGACCAAACCTTCGCTGCCCACGGCGGGGAGTCACCTTTAGAAACACACGATCCCCAATATTAAACTCTAAGGGTCTCCTTATTTGATCATCATATTATTTCTGACGATCCTATGCTGTCTTCATCCTCTCACGAATAACCTAAACCATCTCTGTTGTATTCTGCACTAGTTCTGGTCCGAGAATTACTGACTCTCCGACCCCAGTCCAGCACAATGGAGAACGGCATGGCCGGCCATACAAGGCTTCAAACGGCACCATACCGATGGTTGAGTGAAAACTATTATTGTAAGCGAACTCTACCAAGGGTAAGTGCTTCACCCATGAACCACCAAAATCAAGAACACAAGAGCGCAACATGTCTTCAAGAGTCTGGATGGTTCGCTCTGTCTGACCATCCGTTTGAGGATGAAAAGCTGTGCTAAGGCATAACTGAGAACAAAAAGCATGTTGGAGACCCCTCCACACCCTGGAGGTAAAACCTGGATCTCGATCAGAAATGATCGTCCTAGGGACTCCGTGAAGCCTCACCACCTCCCCCAGATACTGCCTCGACAAAACATCCACTGAGCTTGACTCCTTGATCGCTATGAAGTGGGATGATTTTGTTAAACGATCCACTACCACCCATATAGCATCATGTCCTCCCGGAGCCCGAGGTAAACCTGTAACAAAGTCCATTGATATGTCCTCCCACTTCCACTGATGAATCTCTAAGTGCTGGAGAAGACCACCCAGAACACGGTGTTCGACCTTCACCTTCTGGCAGACTAAACATCGAGACACACATTCTGCAACTGTACGCTTCAGCCCAGGCCACCAAAACTGACTCCTCAAGGATCGGTACATCTTTGTCACACCAGGATGTACCGCCACAGGTGAACTATGGAACTCTCGGAGAACCGTCTCGCGCATCGCCAAGGGAAAACAAATCCTGCCATGATACAACACTCGGTGTTGTTCATCCTCCGACCAACCATCAGGGGCCTCACCACATACAACTCTGTCTCTCCAAACTTCCACTTCTTGGTCACCCAACTGAGACTCTTCCACCTTCTGCATCAGGGATGACTGCACCGTCATCTGGAAAAGACAACCTCTACCCCCTACTTCTCCCATATCAACATGCAAAGCTGCAAGGTCTTCCATCACTCTCCAGGAATCACCAGATTCACGCACAACATCATTACGTATCTTTCGGCTTAGTGCGTAAGCTACAACATTCCCTTTTCCAGGTGTATACGATATTTCAAAGTCATATTACTGCAAGAACTCCATCCACCGACGCTGCCTCAATTTCAAGTCACGTTGGGAGAAAACATACCTCAAACTCTTATGATCGGTGAAAACCACAAAGTGCTCACCAATGAGGTAATGTCTCCAAAACTTCAGAGAAAACACCACGTCTGCCAACTCAAGGTCATGGGTGGCATAGTTGCATTCATGGGGACGCAACTGCCGAGACCCATAAGAAACAATTGACCTCTGCTGCATGAGAACACAGCCTAGCCCCAGATGTGAAGCATTGCAGAAAACATCAAACTGGACTCCCTCCACTGGAAGACAAATGACTGGAGAACTTACCAACTTCTCCTTTAGATACTTGAAAGCTGTCTGACACTGATCAGTCCATATGAACGCTTGATCCTTCCTGGTCAAAGCTGTCAGAGGAGTCGCAACTCAAGAGAAATTGGCTACAAACCTCCTATAATAGCCTGTGAGACCAAGGAAACTTTGCACCTCTGACACGATCTTGGGGGCTGGCCAAGACACCACTGCTTCTATCTTCGAAGGATCCACAGCTACTCCCTGTTGGGACACAACATTTCCCATGAAACAAACTTCTCGAGCCCATAACTCACACTTGGACAACTTCCCAAACACCTAATGTTGGCGAAGAACTCCCAAAACGGCTCGTAGATGCTCTGCATGCTCATCATCAGATGTGGAGTACACAAGGATGTCGTCGATGAAAACCACAACAAACTTGTCCAAGAATTCACGGAACACAGCATTAATAAACCCCATGAAAACAGCTGGAGCATTCGTCACGCCGAATGGCATTACAACAAACTCATAATGCCCATGACGACAGCGGAAAGCAGTCTTCGGGATATCCTCATCCTTTACACGCATCTGGTGATATCCTGACCGCAAGTCTATCTTTGAGAACCAACTTGCACCCTTCAGTTGATCGAATAGGTCATCAATCCGTGGGAGAGGATAACAGTTCTTTATTGTAACTTTGTTTAACCGATGATAATATATGCACAACCGCAAACTGCCATCAGCCTTTTTCAAAATCAAAACTGGTGCACCCCACAGTGACACACATGGCCGAACAAAACCACACTGCAACAGACCGTCGAGCTGAATACGTTTCTATCGTAACTCAGAAGGCTCCATACTATACGGAGACATAGAGATAGGAGACACTCCTGGCTATAGCTCGATCCCAAACTCGATCTCTCGTCGAGGGGGTAAGGATACAACTTCTTTTGGAAAGACGTCAGGGTACTCCTCTACGACCCTAGGAAACGCCAACTGTTGATCCTCTGAAGAACTCAGCGTCATCCCAGCCATCATGGATGATAACGATGGAACTCGTCTATGAATCATCCGAGGATCTCTCTCACCAACAAACACCAATTTCTCTCCATCTTCATCAAAGAAAACGACCTTCTTCCTGTAGCAATCCACAACAGCCTTCACCGAATACAACCAATCCATGCCAAGTATGAAATCATATGGTTGTATTCGCAAACATACGAAATATCCCCAAGAGCGGTGTTTCCCCAACACTAGCTTACAATATCTACATACTTCAAACAAGTTGGCTCAACCTCCAACTGGCATAGTCAATGCCAAGGGCACTGGAAGCCTCTCTACCTCAAGTCCCAAAGCATGGACAAGGGTAGGTTATATGAAGGAGTGTGTTGCTCCTGAATCAAACAAGGCATACACCACGGTAGAAAACAAGCAAAGGGTACCTCGAATGACATTTGGCTCGCCTGGGGATGGTAACGCTAGAGCATGAAGCTGACCAAGACCTCCTCCACGGCCTCTCAGACCCTGATGACGACCACCACCATGGCCGCGCTTTGCTCTCTGAGGACGGGGAGCGTCATGGGGTTGTCCTCTGCCTGCTCCATCTACCCTTTGGTGATCTAAAGCTGGTGCAACCTGCTGCTGCTGCCTCGGCTGGAACTGCCTCAACGAAGGAACCTGGAGTGGAGCGCCTGGTGCACGATGACTGCTCTGAAAACTCGGGCACTCCCGCTGCTGATGACCACGACCACCACAAGAAAAACAAGCGCCTGATCCCTTGGAATAGGCCTGAGAGTTGCTGCCTCTGGAGAAACGAGATGGGAAGGACTAGGACCTACCCCCAGGTGAACGGAAACTCTTCTGTCCTGAAAACCGGGAACCCCGGACCACAGCTCTGCTTCGTGAGGAATCATGACGATTCCCCTCTCGTGACGATCCAGTCCTGGCCAAAGTCCTCTCAACAACCTCTGCCCTCGCCAGCACCTCAAGATATGTCTTCAGCATAAATGGGGTGACCTGGCGCTGGATCTCTGGATGCAAAGCCTCCTCGAAATGCCTTGCCCTGGCCTCATCATCTGGTAACAGGTCTGAAGAATATAGTAGAAGGTTCCTGAAACGGATTCCAAACTCTTGAACACTGGAGCTCCCCTGTCGAAGGGTAAGGAGCTCCTGGCGACTAGACGCCTTCGCAGTCGAAGAAAGAAACTCGACTCTAAACCTGTCTCGAAACTCCACCCATGAGATTGCTGACTCCTCACGATCACCGAGGAACAAGAACCACCACTGCCTCGCTGCTCCACGCAGCATCGTCACAACCAAGGACACCCATTGTTCCTTCCGAGCACGAATCGAACTGAACCCTATCTCGATCTCCTCCAACCAGCCTTCTGTGAATGCATCTGAAACGGATCCCTCGTACTTCTGTAGACTCCGGCGCTGAAACTCTCGAAGTGTCTTCCTCCAAGTTTCATCATCGTCAACCTCTACTCGGCGGCGTTCTACTGGAACAGCCTGCTGGGAATCTTCTGCGCAAACCTGACGAGGACGTCGACCTGGAGCCATACCTGTAAAACAAAATCTATTAGAACTCCTAAGCCTGGAATATGGAAGACTCACATTAATTAATTAATTGTTTTGTTTTATTTATTTTAGGTTACCTATCCCAAGGTCTACCCATTCAAACACATGCGCAAAGAATAATGATGCATGATCCTTTCCTAAGTCTCTACCCTGCAACCAGTATCACTTTGTTTAGTGGCCATCGTAAGCTTAAAGGTCTATGCAACAGATCATAGGGGGCCCTAAATGCCTATGTCTCTGCCGGTCTCCAGTGTTTACCCCACTTTCTAAACATGAATGACACCGTTGCCCTACCATCCCATGCATCCTCACCTGTGCCTAACTCCAAACTCCATCCTATCCCTCAACCAGAGCCTCTGATACCACTCTGTCACGACCCCCTCCCCACTAAGTGTACCCATACTAGGCCGGAAATGTGAGAAGGGAGATAATGACCCCCCGAGTCCCGCCTCCAGTAGGCCCCGGGTTGGCGACTAGCACCGAGGGTATAATACACACACAAATGGGAGGCATTACCCTCTAAGAGGACACATACAGAAGAGAGAGATAGAATAGACTCCAAACAACTCCAACTCATAAATCAAATATAAAAGAAACCCAAGTACATATATGAAATTTCACGCAAAAGTACTAAAACTGAAAGGGAAAACTAAAAGTATCCAAAAGAAAGTAAAACGACAGCGACCACAAGCCCGAACAGCTCCCCCTCCAACCGCAAGCTAGTAGTAACCAGCTTGATCTCCAACCTGATCCAAGTGACCTGAAAAACAGTTTATATATATACATAGGGTGAGTATAACAGTATACTCAGTAGGATCCTCAATCCATCATAGCCTATACACATTACACCTATAGTAGTCCATAGGATACTATATCCAGAATATATGTGTGTGAATAACCACAAGCCATTACATCCCTCTACACACATATATGGGGTAACTAACCGTTGTGCCTCATGGCCCAAGTATCTACCAAGAGAAGAGATCGGGGCCAAAGGGGGTAGTCATCCATTCAACCTCCCATCAGAATGTTGGGGAAAACACCTCCACAGGGCTCAGAATCCCCGGGGTGTCAGTTGCCCTTACCGACAGGGTGGAGTATCATATAGAAACACAAAAAGTACAGAATATATATAACTCACAACCACACTATGGGAATTACCTAGTCATAGGCACAACTGCAGCTAACGTCTCTCAGACTCCAGGATTCTACTTCTAAGACTAGGTATCCTATAAGCACACAACCATTTGAAGAGATTTATTAGATTACTCCATTCTCATTTTATCAGTTCCACTGTACATTAATTAATTATTTAAACATTAATTAACCATGAGCAATTTACCATATTAAACAAAATTGGCATCACATTCAAAAACTGCTCCTTTTTAGGATTCACATCACTATTAAATTCCAGTTTCTCCATCCCCGTGGATTATCCCCATTTAAACAAACTTTCATTTCAGAATTACTTTTCCATAATCTCAGGCATTCTAGAAAAACATCCTATGCTACTAAACACAAAGGGGCTCAACACGTCGAGTAGATATACTACCCGTCGAGTCTTTGCCGCCTATAGCAAGAGGATAGACCCATCCTCCATCGAGAGGCTAAACACGGAAAGCACGTGGCATACCCCACGTGTCTTCACCTCCTTCGGAAAGAGGGTAAGCAATACCAGCTTCCTTGAGCAGTGGGGAAAAGTAAAGAAGATAAACAACCAAACCAAACCACCAACATCAAACCATCACATTCATCTCATACCATCATCCTCGGTGTCCTCCCCGACACCCACATGCATAAACCGATGCATCTCGCCACACTAGGCGTCATCCGCCACAACCACAAGTCCTCATACCTCCACATATCACAACAGCCATCCAGGCTCACATAAAATCACAAGCCGCAGGAAATCAAAGATCACAAAATGGGCTCTCGGCCCTTTAACAAGGCATTCGGCCTTCATACAAAATGAGCACTCAGAGCTCCAAACCACAAGGCATTCATCCTTACAAGAAAGCGGGTAACTTAGATTCCTTTTGAAATTATCAAACTAATAGTTCTTTAATCCATCTTGAGTTAACAGATTCATTAACATGCCTCATTATATGTAGCCAATTATTTAACAAATAATTCCGGCTTTAGGTTCTTTATCAATTTCCATCATGAACGAGAATCTAATTAAATAAAATCATAGATATCACTCTATCTAGGAAAACATGAGGCAAACCGTTATCACGGTACAAAGCAACAACATGCGATCAACCAATTCTTTTAATCCGGTTAAAGTATTTAATTAGGTCAATTTCATTTTGATCCAAAGGGTTAAATCATGATAATTCTACAGTTGCACATAAACAATTAGAGAATCCATGAATCCCCTACCTCGAAGAGTTCTAGACGTCCTTATCCACACAACGGGTCACAGTCCTCTTCTCCTCACGACAGCTGCATCCACCGGAGGATGCCACGGTACGACAGTACCAACCAACCCCAATAAAACCCATTATAACCATGGATATTACATGCTAATATGGAAGGGAGAACAAGAGAAGGTGATCCCTGAAGGAACGATGATAAAACATACCTTATATGGAAGAACGATCGACACAACTTGGTTACATCAAACATAGCGGAACTGATCCGAGTAACGTTTGATTGTGAAACTCCTACGGGAATGATTGCAAGGTTCTGGCATCTCGTAGATGAGAACCAGGAGGAAGAACAACGAAGAACGATATCTCGTTCACTTTAAAAAAAATTAGAGAGGTGACGGTTTAAGATCCGATTTATTCTCCATTAAAAACGGATGGCATTAACCCACGCGGTTTGACCAAGTAAAAACATCCCGGCCTTAGGAATAATTAATATAGGATTTATGGCCTTTGAATCGGCCTTAATGTCCTTAAAATAAGGTTTTAAAAGTTTTTTACGTCAAAGAAAACGTCAAATTTGTGAAGCTGGAAACACTGTTCACATACTCAAAATTTGGCAAAGGAAAGAAAAGGTCACCGTTAGACCTCACCATTCTGGAAACATTGTTCAAGTCTATAGTTGGAAGGTCACAGTTAGAAGGTTACTATTCTGGAAACACTATTCAAGTCTACAGTTGGAAGGTCACAGTTAGAAGGTTTCCGTTCTGGAAACACTGTTCAAGTCTACAGTTGGAAGGTCACAGTCAAAAGGTTACCATTCTGGAAACAGTGTTCAAGTCTATAGTTGGAAGGTCACAGTCAGAAGGTTACCATTCTGGAAACACTGTTCAAGTCTACAGTTGTAAGGTCACAGTTAGAAGGTTACTATTCTGGAAACACTATTCAAGTCTACAGTTGGAAGGTCACAGTTAGAAGGTTACCGTTCTAGAAACACTGTTTAAGTCTACAGTTGGAAGGTCACAGTTAGAAGGTTACTGTTCTGGAAACACTGTTCTAGTCTATAGTTGGAAGGTCAAAGTTAGAAGGTTACTATTCTGGAAACAATATTCAAGTCTATAGTTGGAAGGTCACAGTTAGAAGGTTACTGTTCTGGAAACACTGTTCAAGTCTACAGTTGGAAGGTCACAGTTAGAAGGTTACTGTTCTGGAAACACTGTTCACAGAACTGGAAATTCGGCAAAGTGTTGGGGATAAGTCACCTTGACCTTCCGGAACACCTCCAACACCACATTTTCACAAAGTAATGGACCAGGGAGGTACGGGCCATTACAGGTTTTGATTTCTACTTTCTACCCTTAAGTTTTAGACCTATGTAAATAAGGTATTTTTAGAAAAATATGAGGTATAATATCATATACCTATAAAATATGTGTTTATCCAAATTTCTCTCTCTTTTTGTGATACAAAAAAATAAAGTAGATAGATAGATTAAAAAAAATTATGTAGCACTAAAGTAACATTGAATTTTTATGTTAATCCAAAGAAAGAGGAATCCTAACAATTGAATTATATTAGACATAAAAATGATAGTAAAATGAAAAATGAAAAGTTAAATAATAGATAATATTAATTCAACAAAATACATTCTTTTCATTTATAATAAATTTTTACTTAGAATTTTTTATTTGAAAGTTGGGTAGGCTATATGATGACCGACATATTCTCATGGACTTGAGAACACATCAAATCATTACAAGTCCTTAAGAGACATCCCCAAGATTCCAAAGGGTATAAATAAATGTCATAGGGTTTAAAATTCCGGGAGTACAATTTAACTTTTAATAAACAAACCACTAACAAAACAGGTATAACCAAACATCCACTATATAATGAATGATAAGAAAAATAAAACTCAACCATCATCTTTATAACCAAACCACAATAAAGTATGCTACATAGAAAACCAAACAGAAAAAGGTAAATAGAGGAAGAACAACTAAATACCACAATACTTCATGCTCCACATCTCTATGATCCAACATCTCCAAACATACCATGTATCATGAGGTGGTTAAAAATACATGTGATACATTACCATTTCTCATGTCCAGGAAGACAGCTTTTGCAAAAGCACAAAAGTTCTAAAGAAGGGGTGAGTATAAAACTCAGTAAGATTTCCACAATGAAATCCCTAATCAAACCACTAAGATATAAATGTTAACAAAATTCATAAAAAATAGTTTTATAAAACAACTTCCAAAATCATTTAATAACTATATATAAAAAAGTCTCAAAACCATTTAATACCAAATGTAAACAAGTTCTAGATAGAATAATTTTCTAGAAAGTGAAATTTCAGGAAAAAATAAACAAACATGGATTAAAAACCATTTCTCAACATAATATTTTCATAAACATTCCATTCCACTTCACCACACACCTAACCATGCATGAAACCTGAAACTCCCTTTACTAAAGAGTGGTGAGTTATCCTTCCACTAAGCCGACACATAGTGGACCAATTTGATAGGGGTAATTCACACCCATATTTATCCCATCATTTTTATGGGGTTCCTTAATGCCTTTTTCTATCCCAATTCATATGAACACATACCGTAACCCTTGTTATAACCATTCAAAATCCACGTGTTTTCAACAAATTCAATAAACTCGTTATTTTATTGAAAATCATGAATCGTGCCAATTCATAAAAACCATTTCATTTCAAGAAAATCATTCCTTTTATTGAATAAAATCTCATCAAATACATGTTCCATAATTCTTGGAAATCCTCATTTTAAAATCTACATTTTAAAACCATGACCAGAAGCACATTTTCAGGAAGACCCAATTTTCCATAATTTCACAATTTACCAAATCGTCAATAAAAAGGGTTTCCAACAATTGGTTAATATCCAATTCAAAAAAACTTTATTAGAAGATATTAAATTTTAAGTAATTCCAATCAGTTATATCAAGAGGAGTTGAGAGTGAAGTCATCTATATGAACCGTTTTGATGAAAACCGAAAACAGACGAAGAACACTTCCAAAACCGGGTAAGAATTCCACTAAACTGCCTTAAATATCATATCCTATCAACAAAAAACCCAAATACTAACATATTTTGTATCCAAAATCATATATATAACCATATCATGTGTATATTAGAGAATCCTATTATATTGGAGAAGTAGATCTTTGTAGATATAATGAATCATGACAAGAACAGTGAAGAATGATGGTATACCTTAATAATCAAGCTTAGAATCAACAAGGGAAGACATTGTATTGCCTCTAGATTAATGGAAGAAGATTCTATAGCCCTAGGAGAATAAAAATACTTATATGGAGCTACTTTGGGGGAAAATAGTTGATTAAATTCCAGACCGACCATGAACCTCTTTTTAAGGAGGTGGTTTCTAACCCACACATTGTTTAGTTGAACGGTTAGACAAACCGTGTTCCAACCATGCGTTAGATACTACATCATGAATAGTATCTCATGGACTCCATATATTGTCTCCCTAACCATTATCTAACTATTCCAAATCTATTTCCTCTAACCTTCTACTATGGAATGTTTCTCCTAGGATTTTAATACTTTTTGGACAAACTGGGCTCAGCCCGTGAACCTCTCATTTATCCCCTCAAAACATATTTTATGTTCACCAAATTCACACAAAACCCAACCATAAACATTATATAAATGAAAATAATTAATCAAGTGTTATATACTAGAAACCAATGGTACTAAATTCTCCCCACCATTGGTCTTTTAATCCCCAAAAAGTAGAAAATCATCATTACCCTGAAAGAGTTCTGGACATTCCTACATCATTTCCTTCTCACGTTCCCAAGTGTCTTCTTAATTATGATCATGTTTCCATAAAAACTTCACTATAAAAATTCTTTTTACATGAAATAATTTATCCTCCCTATCCAAAATTCAAAGAGGGATATGTACCAAAAAATCATACAGCTCTAGGTCAACGTGATCCCATCGGATAACATGGTTAGGATCAGGCTAATACATTTCCAAGAGTGATACGTGGAACACCTTTAGCACTAAAATAAATTATTATGGAAAAAATGGCCTATTTTCCTCCCCTCCAAATCATTCTAGTATCTTTAATGGGCCAATATATCGAGGAGATAAACTTCGATGCTTCCCAAAAAGAAGATGTCCGAGCCCTGGAGAAATACTCAAGAACACATGACCACTCACTATGAATGATAAGGGTCTTCAATAATGATCCACATATGATTTATGATGACTCTGAGCCATCTGCATTGGTTTCCTATTCAAATCAATGTTCTACATTTTATCTTGGACAAGGCTTGGCATAACTAGTGATGTCTCACCTATTTCCTCCCAACAAAGTGGTAAACGACTAGGATTACCATAAAAATCTTTAAAATGAACCATATGTATCGAGGCGTGATAGTTATTATTATACTATAACTCTACCAAAGGAAAGGGATCTTTTTATGAGCCAACAAAATCAATTATAGAAGTCTACAACATGTATTCCAACATCATCATCAACCTTTTGGATTTCCAATCTGTATGCGGGTGATACATTATACTCATAGTCAACTGAGTTACAATAGATATATGTACGGATTTATAGATAGAATAAGTGATCCATGGATATATGTATGAAATTATTGAAACGGGTATTGCATATCTCTTTACCACTTCTTGGATATAGATTTTGGACGGATCCTCTACCGTATGAGTTTAATGAATAGTGATAAAATAGCTGACTTCATAAGATGATCCACTATCACCCATGTAGAATCAGGATTCCAAAACATTCTTGGGGGTACTGTAACAAAACCTATAGCTATCTACTCCCATTTCAACACCAGGATAAGTAGAGACTGCAACATACATACTAGTCATTGATGTTCACCCATAACAAGATGACAAGGTAAGCAATGCCAAATTAACTCTACTACTTTCCTTTTCATGCTGCTCCTCCAAAATTGTGCCTTCAATTCCTTATAAATATTTTTAATTCCCAGTTGAGCATCCCATCTTGAATGGTGGTAAACATGAGTATGTTTCTAATGAAAATCCATAGGTACTACCATCTGATTACTGAACCACAAAACTGAACTCACATCAAGTTTCTGTCCCTCAATTGTCTCCCCACCACTGTGTTTTGAACATGATACAAAGCATTCTGCATTGGAATTTTGTTCCTCCATGTCCATATTTACCAAATAATGAACCACATATACTAAAAATAAAACTGAAACCCCACATTTTTCTTCAAATTCCACATGAATGTTGTCTAGGAAAGACATTAACTACCATTCGTCTAAAGCTTCTTTTGCTTGATGTGCATATTACATTCTACTTAATGAATTAAACAATAAATTACCTTTTCTCGGTGTATACCTCATGTCAAAGTCAAATATATGAAGATACTGCATCCATCTCCAATGCCTCAAATTAAAATCTTGGTGTCAGAAAATGTGTTTCAATCTTCAATGATCCATAAACACAATAAATTTATCTACAAAGGGATAATGATGACAAGTGTTCAAGGCGTGGACAAATGTAGATAACTTTAAATTGTGTGTTAGGTAATTATTCTCATGCAATCTCAACGTACTTGAACAAAAAAACCATGTTTTTTACTTGCATGATAACACATCCCAAACCAGATCCCAAAGAATCACATAACAGCACATCCCTCTGTCCTGATTTTATAAAAATCAAGATAGGTGCCGATTTAAGAGGAAATTTTATGTCTTGAAAATAATTTTGTTATTCCTCAATCCATAATAATATAACATTAATCATTTTTATATCTGTAATTATAGAATATAGTCATGATAAGTCATTCACAACGTGTATATAATAACCCTCTAGACCATGAAAACTTCATATCTCAACAGAATTATTCATAAGTTTCCAAGAGATAAAAGCTTCTATATTATATGGAACCATTGAAACAGCTTTTTTATAAATTATATTTATATGAAAGCATACCTATTAAGTCCAAGAATCTCACTTTGATAATTTTGAAAACAACTACTGATCCTCAATATTTCCAACACTATCATCAAGCGTTTCTCATGATTAACCCATATCCTTGAATACACCAATATTTCATCACTAAACACCATATCAAAAGAATGCAGATATATATGAAATATGTGATTACCCAATTTCATAAAAACTATTGGAGTATTTTTATGACCA
Organism: Viscum album; assembly: GCA_963277665.1. Classification (NCBI taxonomy): domain Eukaryota; kingdom Viridiplantae; phylum Streptophyta; class Magnoliopsida; order Santalales; family Viscaceae; genus Viscum; species Viscum album. Next base: position 1,369,740,981 of record OY728143.1, read on the forward strand.
AATGGAATTTATATGTAATTGTAGTGGCCTTATCTATTTCAAAAATCCACCATTGAAATATCCCCTTCCAAACTCGAAATTGGTGATATCATAGCCGTATGTAAATTTTAAAGAACCAATGAGATTACATAAATTGGAAATATATATCATAAATGAGTAGAAGTGGATATAAATTCATTATATTTACCTGGTTAAAATTATGATAATCCACACAAAGCCTTATAATTCCATCGGATTTCTTCACAAAAAATACTGGTGTTACCCATAAATATGTGCTCGACTCAATGAAACCTTTTCTTTCCATATCTTCTAGCTATATTTTCAATTCCATTTATTCTGTTGGGACCATCCTATAAGATGGAATGGAAATATCACTTGTCCTAGGAAGGAGATTGATCATAAAATCAACATCTCTTATAGGTGTTAACCATATTAGTTTTTGGGAAAGACAACTAGAAATGTATCCAAAACCACTTGAAAACCACTATATTTTATCTCTTCCATCAATTATAATGTCAATAAATCTAACTAGTAAGATATTATTCCAACTACTGGTTCCATAAAACTCATTGTACCTGCCTTTGTAACCCTTTTTCCTCTGAAGAGATTGTTGAAATCATCCTTAGTTGTGAAACTAACCATTTTTTTATTATAGTTGATGTGTTCCTTGAAATTTTTTAACTAATAAATTCCTAGTATTACATCAAAGATATCCATCTATATCACTAAGAAGTCACATATCATCTCATGTCAATCAACAGTTATAAAACAATCTCTTCAAACAAAGGCTCGACATTCTCCCTCACTGAGATGAGTTTCAATTTTTAAGATGGAATGAATCATATAATTTTTTAATCATTTAAAATAAAAAACATGTGAAGAAATGAAATAATGTGATGCACCTAAATCAAAAAACACTTATATAAAGGTAGAATTAAAAATAATCATACCTCTCACCATTGATGGTCCAACCTGATCCCCTATAGTCACCTACAAAACTCCACACAACTAATTCATCATGGAACTCTTCTCCTTATTGATTTTCTAAGATTTACCTTACTAAGGAGTCATGGTGTTCCTTGAATCACCCTGGATATCCATGTTTGGATGATGAATTTTATTATTCTTCCCTTATCTGGTCGATGTATAAGATGATTTAGACACCAAAGAAGTGCCTCAAGCACCTCAACTAGAAGAACTATGATAATAGTTGTGATGATGTCCAATCCACTTGCAATAATGACATTCCCTATGTTGGACGGTACACACTCACTTTATATGGTCAAGAGAACCACATTGGAAACAACCTAATTTTCTCTTGGGTCATGTAGGAATATTCACGGATCCAACCATCTGATTGGGATTCCCACTAACCCTTGAAAATTGGTGTCCCTCTTTCAATTTCTACTAGATTTATTATTACCAGTATTTCCCATAGGTATCATGATACTTCCAACTTTCATTATTGTTAATATATCCCATTCATCCACTATCTCTCTATTCACCATATTTATATAATCCATAATATAGAGTACTATAATATTTGAGTTAATCTTTATCCATAGTTCAGATTGAAATATACATTCCTTCAAGGCTTCACTAGCTGAATCTTCTGGTGCAAGGATCCCTAAATGCATGAATTTAGCCACATACACTGTGATAGAGATATTTTACTGCTCCGAGAAAAATAAATTTGTTATTCGCTGGATCTTGAATGTATGAGGATAGAATTAATTGTTAAAGCATTCTTCGAAATCCTCCCAAATAAGGCCTAGACCAAGTTTATCCATCACCACTAGATCCCACCACTAGTGTTCATGATCCTCGATAATTTACGTCTCTATATTGACCATGAGCTCCACCGGTGTGTTGAGGATTTCAATGATATAATTCATTATGTTTATCCCCACCTCTTCATTTTTGTGATTAGAATTGCCCTGATAGATGGGTGGATTATGCATCATGAATTGGATAAAATGATCCACAATTCTTGGGATATTCCTCTGCTTCATGGTGTCCACAACTTGGAATGATTGAATGATAATCTAAACTAGCTCTTGGTTCACCTGTGGTTTAGGTGCAACCACATTCTCCATGGCTTCTTCTGATTGGTTTCTACGATGTCTACTAGGTTCCTTTTTCTAAACCAAAAACAATCTCTATAATACTCACTCACTATAAACATATATCATATCATTTAATATTATATCACATGAATTATATCATATTTTAATCCCAAAAATTTGATTTATTCCCATTTAATTGATTTTGAAAATTTCCATTATTTATTTTCAAAATCAATCCATTTTCAAAATACATTAACCATTCTATTTTCAAAAAATTCCTTTTGAAAACAATTGAGTTTTTTTTTAAAAACTCCACCTTTCCACAAAATAATTAATCATTACTCAAAATGAAATATGAAATCCAAATGGGAAGACATTCCTTTACAATGTATGTCATCATTGTCTCATTGGATAAAACCATGATAATGAAATTCCAATATCCTATAACTATATCCAAAAAAATATTTACCCAACACCCCGATAACATGAATTTAATATAAAAAGGATATCTATGTATTTTTATGCTCTACATTTCATTTCCGGACAATCCTAATCATTTCTATGATCACATACCATGAAATAGACAAGAACAAATTTCAACTCTAAGACTAGGGAAAATGATTACTAATTTTTCCACAATGAATGCAACTGAATGATATAGTTATCTCAAACAATATTTTAGAATGAATAAATTGATACAATTTTTAATTAACCACTTATTCTCATTGGATTGAGAACATGAAAATCATTACTAGGCTTTAAGAGACATCCACAAGAAGCCAAAGGCTGCAAATAAATTCATGGGGGTTTTAAATTAAAGTGGGGGAAATTTTAATCTTTAAGAAATAAACCACTAAACAAACAACCAAAACCAAAAAACCAATATATGGCGGATGATAAAAACAAGAGAACTCAACAATAATCCTTATAACCAAACAACATCAAAGTATTCTATAGTAAAAACTAAACAAAAAAGGAAAATTATAGAAAAAAATCTAAAGACTACACAATGACCACAAGACTACATGCTCCACATTTCCATGCTCCAATCTCACCAAACAACCCAAGTATCATGAGGTGGTGCTAAATCTATTTGATACATTAGCTTTTCCCATGTCCTGTAAGATAGAATCTACAAAAGCACAAATGTTCCAATGAAGGGTTGAGTATAAAAATCAGTAGGCTTTCCCCATTGACTTCCCTACACAGACGACTAGGATAGATTGGTTATAAACATTAATATAAAATATATAATATAAACTAATCTCCCATAATTATTTATAATTAAATATAAACAAGCCTAAAAATCATTTAAAACCCAACGTAAACAAGTGATAGTTAAACCAGTTTTCCAGCATGTCACATTTCAAAACACATTGACTAAATAAGGCATAAAATAAAATTTTCAATATCATTTTTTCATAAATATTCCGTTACACTGTACCACACACCCAACCATGCATACAACCTAAAACTCTCTATACTCATGAACCGTGATTTATCATTCCACTAATATTTTACTTAGTGGACCACTTTGATAGGGGTTCTTCACTACTATATAATTCCTATACTTTTTATGGGGGTCCTTCATTCCCTTATCCATCAAAATTCATATAAACACACACTAAAACCCACACCAAACCCATTCCATATCCAAGTGTGTTCAACTAATTCAATAAACCCGTTATTTTATAGTAAATCATGAAGAAAAATAATTTATACAAACCATTTCATTACAAAAAAAAAGGATTCCATTTACTGAAAAAAATCATCAAACCCATGTTAAAAAATTCTATAAAATACTCATTTTAAAATCCACATTTTGAAACAAAGAACAAAAACACATTTTTAGGAGCACCCAGTTTTCCAGATTTCCAAAATTTACCAAACAATATCTAAAGAGGGTGTCCAATAACTAATAAATATATAATTCACAATCAAATAAACACAATATAATCAATTAGATATAATTCCAATTAGTTCTATTAAGAGGAGTCAATAGTGAATCCACCTACCTCAACTATTGTGACCAAAACTGAAAACATAGGAAAAACGCTCATGAAACTATGTAAGAATCCCAAGAAACCCACATAGACCTCTTCTATTATCAACAAAGAGACCAAATATAAGAATAATTTGCATCCAAAATCTTAGATCTACCTATAATGGGTGTAGATATGAGAATTAGAGAAGATAGGAGAATTAGATCTAAAGAAGCATGATGATAATGGAAAAGAATGATGACATACCTCAAGAATATAGCTTGGAATCAACAAAGGAAGCCTTAGGATTTCCTCCAGGTCAGTGGGATTACATTAATTGGCATTATGAGAATCCAAATACCGAGTTAGATCTTGTTTGGGAAAAAATGAGTGGATTAATGTTTAGGCTGATCAAGATGAACGTTTTGTGGAGGTGGTTTCTAACCCATGCATGGTTTAGTCACACTGTTCGGGAAAACTATAATCTAACTGTGAATTAGATACACCCCCAAGAATATCCTCACATGAACTCATCACACAGTATCCCTAACTATGCACCAACCGTTTTAATGATACTTCCTCAAACCTACTGCTGCATATGGTTTCGATCAGACGTTCTGCATGGTTTGGATAAACCATGTTCCACCAATTCTCAACTCCATTAGCCCCTAAAAACATATTGAAAGATCACAAAACTCTCCCAAACATCAGCAATAAAATTGTTATAAAAGTAAAAAATAAAGGGTTACATACTAGAAAATTGGAAAACTTTACGCTATATTGTATGGTTGGAATGTGGGTTAGACTATGGAATTGATGATGAAGATTATATGGTTAGAGAATCAATGATTGTATAATGGAAAACCTTTATCTCAACATTCAATAGCTCAAAATTGGGATTCAATGAACCTTCCAAGTTATTCATCAACATCATAAAGTCCTTAATCATCTTTATGTCTTTAATGAAGTTCGCCATTATAAATTCATAAACACATTCATCAAAGTATACATAACTATTCATCATTTTAATATATATATTAACTTAACTTATAAAAAAAATTTCTTCTTATTTCATCTGACAAACAATCTCATTCTAATCGTCTAGATGAGTGTGAAGTGGAACATTATCTATCAGTATGTTCTAAATCCTATCACTTATGATCGATAATTTAACTATAATATATTCAAATCTCTTTATCAATTCTGGAGAGGTTATTAGGATGGATGTAAAATCCATTGACTGTCTTTTAATATCTATTTAATTTTTAAATTGGAAACCTAAAAACATTCTAAAATATTTAAATTATACGAATACATTGATTCAACTATGATACATACAATATAATCACCCATTTTTATTTTAAAAGAATCAAAATATGTTTTCAATTTATATATTTATTTCAAAAATTATAGATAATCCTTGAGTGATTATAATCATATTATTAGAAAAGATGACATCCATAACTCATAAAATTATTTTATTGAACTTTCCATCTCACCTTATGATTTATAATTATCATTACTCAGATGAATTAATTTCCAAATCATATCTTTAAGATGAGAAAAAATATATATTTATATGATTTATTTTCTTGATATCATGATTATTGTAATATCCCTCCCCTCCCTATTTGCTAGAGGATCTGGAAGGGCATTACATGGAATTAAGAGACATCTTTAAGATGCCAATGGTTGGAAATATATGCCAAGGGAATCATTAATAGTATGTGGTGATTTTATCTTTAAAAATAAAACAACCGTCAAAACATTCCATTAAGAAATACCCATACATGGTTAATGATAACAATGTAAAACAACTCAAAGTAAAACCATTGATATCAAAATTATACTACACAAGAGTACCACAATGGAAGAATACGAAACAAAAATGAGTACACAATGGAAGACTACAAATCCAAAAAATCTCAATGACAACTACAACTCTAAACACCAACCTGATCCATGATCCACTCCATAAAATTTCCCAAATATCACTAAGAACCACTAGTAAAGTGTGGAACATTTCTTTTTCTCATGTCCTTATTTTCAACATCTTCAAAATCACCAATTTTTTAAAGAAGGGGTGGGTAATAAAACATTGTGGCTTTTCCCCAAATGAATTCCCTTTTCGTGCCACTATGATAGAATATGTTTGCACATTCGTATAAAATAGTTTATATAATAATTTTTTTAAGAACAATTAAATTAAGAATATAAAAAATTCTATCGAAATTTTTTTTTAAAAAAATAACAAGTTCCATAGAATGAATAAAAAAAATTCTCAAAATATTTCATAGATTTAATTTTCCATAACCTATACAAATCCACACTCATGCATCCACACATACATGCTTTGTTATTAAATACTCATGAGTAGTTTCTCATTGATCTACCATGTCATCAAAAGGTCATTAGACCCCATGTTACTATACACCATTGCATCCAAGCACAATGTCATATTTCAACCAGGCTTCGTAATGCAATATGAACACACACCACAATGTATGGCCAACAAATTTTCCAAGAAAGTCATTCAAAAAACATTTTCAATGCTTTTATCATGTCAATGAAAAATCCATTTCAATAAAAAACCTTTCTATTTAAAATTTGTTTCCATAATTTCAAACAAGAATTTATTTTAAAATAAACATTTCGAAATCATTTATGAAATCACTGTACAAAAAAATTCCACCATTTCTCTCAAATACACAAACTATCACTAAATAATATTTCTAAAAAAATTTCAAACAAATTTCAAAGTCAATTTCAACTAATATAGTAAATTTTAAACTATTCCTTCATATTATGTATATATGAGTTCAGATTGAATCCACCTACATTAGGTTTTATATAGAAAACAAAGAACGAAACTCTAACACCAATAAAACTGGCTAAAATCGGAAAAAACCCCACCATAGATCTCTTCCCCTATCATCAAAAAATCCAAATATAAATATATATTCAATAAAATATCTTATATCTCTCCAAATATGATTTATATCTTAGAAACATAGATATATTGAGAATTAGATCTATAGAAAACCATCAAAAAATACCATGAATGATGACTTTACCCGAGAATATGGCATCAACACACCAAGAGAGGCCATTGTATCTCCTTTGGATCAATTGGAGAAGAATCCTTAAAATTTTAGTTTATATAATATTCAGATAGGGATGCGTAGGTGGAGAAAAAGAAGTCCATAGAGGTAAAAATTGATAGATCAATAATTTAAGAATCTAACTTTTAAAAAATGCTCAATTATACACACAGTTAGGGAAACAATGTGCGAATTATGCACCAGACACTTCTTCAAGAATGAACCCCGCATAGTTTTATTTCGTAGTTTCCAAAACATTCTACAACTATTACGAATACAAATGTATCAAAAATTGTTGGTTCTCCTTGGAAGATTCATATTTTCAACAAATCATGTGCCACTTGTCTTCCTTCCCCTTAGCCCATGTCTCAAAGTGCACAATTTACTACATGTGTTATATGGTTTTACTAAATCATGAACCAACCATGAACTCTTATAAAATCCCCCAAAAACAATTCAAACTCATTCAAAACTCTCCAAAACGTCACCCAAACACTAAAATTACTTATTATTTTAAAAAAATAATGGTTACATACATGAATATGGGGGTGATAAATTCTCCCCACCATTATCAATTGCATCCGCAGAAATTAGAAACACAACATTTCCCTAAAATATTTATATCCATTTATCTTTTATTTCATTCTCTCATTCTGTTGTCTCAACTAAGGTCTGACCAGGGTTTCACAAAAACTGAACTAGACCGATGTTGTTTCCACGCAAGACATTCTATTGCCTATCCAAATTCTACATTGGCATGTGCACCAATGAATGATCTAGCTCTAGGTTAACATGATCCCATCAAATAACATAGTCATGATTAGGATAATACTTCTTTAACTGGTATACATGAAAAAAAGTATGCAACTCACTAAACATTAGTAGAAAATTCAGCCAATAATCCACCACAACAATATGTTCATATGCCTCAATAGGACTTATATATAGAGGAGATAACATTCCCTATATACAAATATTTCTATTACCAAGACATGGGGATATCCTCCAGAACACATGATCACCCACCTAGAATATAAAATACCATCGAAAATGATCTTTATACAATTTATAATGAATTTAAGTCATATCCATCCATTTTATCATCATCGGTATCTTCTCCATTGTTTCTTAGACAAGGCTCGGCCCAACCTGTGATGTCTCACATATATCCACCAAACAAAGTGGGGAACAAAAGGGAATCCCATAAAATTATTCAAAAAGATCCATATATATCAAGGATTGATAATAGTTGTTATATAATAAATATACTAATGGTACATTCACTTTCAATGATCCACCAAAATCCATTTGAGACACCAACAACATGTTATCTATCATTTGTATCATCCTTTCAGATTTACCATCTGTATATGAATAAAATTTCATACTCAATGTCAAATTACTCCAAAAGGATTTACTTAAGGATTTAATGAATTGATATATAAACCTCAAATATCTGTCTAACACTACAGAAGCTGGTATATCATGCCTCTTTACCACTTCTCGGATAAAGATTTTTCACAAGTACTACACTATATGAGATTCATGAATAGGGATGAAATGTGTCAACTTTATGATATGATACACTATCACCCATATAGAATCATGTTTATAAACCATCCATTGGAGACCTATTACAAAATCTATAACTATATTTTCCCAATTCCACACAAGAATAGGAAAAGACTGGATCTTACAAGGAGTTCGTTGATTCTCTGCCTTATCTTACTGACAAGTTAATAGTCATGAAATAGACTCATCCAACTTCCAATTCATTCTGAAACAAAAAATTCTACATTAAATGATTTATAAACCTTCTGTATCCCACTATGAATATCCCATCTCCAATAGTGGTATGCCTAAAGAATTTTTTCTTAAAAATCCATTGGTATGACCATCCAATTTCAAAACCACAACACTAAACACCCATCCAGTATCCATCCCTCAATGGTCTCCCCAACATTGAGTTTTTGATCTCATAGAAAAACATTCTTCATTGTAATTATTTTACTCTGTAACCATATTTAGAAGATCATGAAGAAAATAAATTAGAAATAATATTAAAAAATCACCTTAGTCTTCACGTACCAAGAACATGTTTTCTAGGATTGACATCAACTTTATCTCATCTTAAGATTCTTTTTCCAAATTAGCATATGGATTTCAACATAATGCATCTGCCCCTAAATTTCCATGTCCTGTTGTATACATCAAGTTAAACTGAAATATTTAGAGACAGTATATACATGTTCTTTTTCTCATATACAAATCTATTTGTGAGAAAATATGTTTCAAGTACTTATTATCCATAAAAATAGTTAATTTATCACTAAATAGGTAATTCTGCCACATCTTCAAAGTAGAGATTACAAAAGATAGATTCAAATAATGAATGGGATAGTTCTTATAATGTACCCACAACTACCTTGATCTATAATAAACCACATGTTCTCTTTAAATGATAATGCATCCAAACCCTGATCCCGAAGAATCACAATAGACAACATACACTTATTTGGATTTTGGAAAAATCAACATTGGTGATGCTATAAGGTAAAAATTATGATCTTAAAAAGACACTAGGAATTCCTAATACTATTGTAATGGAACAATATTCTTTTTGAATGATTTTTTAGGAAAATAACTCTGTGAGTATTCATGATAAAATCGTCTGCAATAAGCATCTAGACATTGAAAACTCTTTATCTCGAACACATTCTTTTGCGGTTTCCAAAAGATAACAACCTATATCATTTTGGGATCCATAGAAACCCATATTTCAAAAATTACATGGCCAATAAATGTACCTCTTATATAAAAAAATAAATCATTGATAATTTAACACAGAGATGATGATCCCTCATGAATCTGAACACTGTTACCAAGCGATACACGTGCTCAGCCATTGTCTATGAATACACTAATATATCTTCCAAAATCACCACCATAAAAGAATGCATATGTCATTAAAATATCAGATTCATTAATTCAATAATGTACTCTAGTGATTTAATTAAACCTAAAGTTATTTCCACATTTTAATAATTTCCATATTATCTCCTTAATGCTATCATTGGAATATCCTACTTCCGAACCCACAATTGGTGATATCCTAATAAAAATTCCTTCCCGGAGAATCATTGATCCACCCTTAATTGATCAAAAATATCATCAAAGTTTTTAATTGGATAACAAATATTTATATTACCTTTTTAATATTATTATAATCCATATATAATCAAAGACTTCCATATTCATTTTTGACAGACATAACCAATGCTACCAATTGGGACGTGATTGGCCGAATGAACCCAATACTTTCCAACTGTTACAACTACACATTCTTATCTCTTAAGTCTATTGGTTCTATTAGATAAGATCAAAGAGAAATATGATTGTTTCCTAGAAGGTGATCAATCATAATCTTCATGAATTATATATGTGGAAACCATAAGAATTTTTCTGAAACCACATCTTGAAATTAATCAACCACTATTGGAAAACTATTATTCTCGTTCTCTTTAATAAATTTCAATAAATCCTCTTCCAAATAGTTTGATATCTATACAACTACTGGTGAAAAAAGTATGTTACACCTAACTTTTTATTCTTTTCTCCTATGAAGATAATCTCAATTACGTCATCAGTCGTAAAACATACCAGTCAAGAATAACAATCAATGTGAGCCTTCAATATTTTAAACCCATCTTTACCCCTGATTATGTCATAGACATAAACATCCATCACCGAGAAGTCCAATTACATCTCTAATCCATCATCAATTATTGTACATGATCTACATATAAAGGCTTGAAATATTCTATGACCAATTAGAGTTTTAGGTTTTATCATTGAGGGAATTATATCAACATTTAAAATCAATAAATATATATAAAAATAACAAATAAAAGAGTAGGATGGACCTATATCAAACAATGATTTCATAAAAGTATAATTTAAAATAATATTACTTTACACCATATATGGTCTCGACTGATCATCCAAAATAAACTGCTTAGATCCATTTAATTTCTTTCTCGACACACATTGTTTTTTAGTAGGTCGTTATTACCATTGTCTAGGATTCATAGTATACCTAGATCCAACATGGATAGATCTATTATTTTAACAAGACTTCTTATACTATCCTCCCTCCATAGAGGAATACAATTATTGTAACATCTTTGGAGTGTCTCGAATTTCTGACCTTAGAGCATTGTAATAATATCATAGATGATTACCCATTTTGTTGCAATTATGGCATGATCATGGTGGTTCCACATAATATTTTTAATGTGTTTGAAGACACAACAATGGAAATGTCCCTCTTTAGTCATTGGTCTTGTAGGAAGGTTCACTAATCCAGTCATATGATATTGATTCATGCTTCCACATTGGAAATAGGTGTTCATCTTCTCCTTGATCCAAGCATTGGAGTTCCAACCATTTACCATTGGTATCAACATTATTCCTCCTCCCATATCTTTTGATATGTCACTTTCTAATACCATAAGTCTACTTACCATATCTATATAATCCTTAATTTAGTGCTTGGTAATCATTATGTTAATCTATTTCTTCAACACCAATTAAAATATACGTGCCTCCAAGGGCGTACAAGCTGAAACCACAGGTTAAAAGCACACTAAATTCATAAATTTAGATACATAATCTATGATAAAATGATTTTCCATCTTCAAGATGAAAAAATATTCCATTCATTGAATTCTCAACGTAATAGGATTAAATGTTCCATTAAATAACTCCCCAATATCTTCATATTCATGGTTGTGGTCTAATTTAGAATGAATAACTAAATCCCACCACTGGAAATCTAGATATTCAAACATATAAGTACCTATATTGAATTTCATCTCTGATGGTGTGCCAATGAAATCGATGATACGATTCAATCTTTTCTACCACACCTCTGCCTTTTCTAGTTTAGAAATACACTAAAATATGGGTGGATTATACTTCTATAATTGGAACGAATGATCTACATGACTTGGATCATCCCATTAATTCACACTGTTCATAGCCTAAAACACATTGAAAATACTATAAAATATCATTTGGTTCACCTATGGATCAGGTGAAACTATATTATAAACATCTTCTTCTGGTTGATTCCTATGACGCCTACCATGTTCCATTTTCACAAAATATAAACAATGTCGTAACTATCACTCTATATTAACTAAATTCTTATCCTTTAAACTTCTACAACATTATATTATCATAATAGTGCTTCTCAAAATTAATGTTTTCTATGTAGAACAATTTTTTAAAATATCTACTCACTTTTGAAAATCAAATCATCTTCAAAATATCACAATGATTATCGTTTTCAATCACTTTCATTTAAAAAAAACATATTTTTTAAAAAATCAACAAAAATTCCCCAAATCATAAATCATTATAGAAAATGAAATATGCACTCCTATAGGGGAGTCATTTTTATAATGCATGTCATGCTTGTCTCATTGGCTAAACAAATGAGAAAGAGATTTCAATTCCAATATGTGTATCCAAAACAACTATGTACCCAACTCCATATTAACATGAATTTAAACATAAAAATGATAGTTATATATTTTTATTCTCTACATTTCATGTCCCGATAATTCTACTACTTTATATAGCCCCAACTCAAGGAATAGACCAGAATGAATTCAACTCCATGACAGAAATCCAATATCAAGTCAAAGACCGAACAAGACAAATTCTAATTTCTCCTCAATGAATTAAGAGGGACCAATATGATACCAATTGTAACATACCTCCACTCCTCATTGAATTAAGAATGTAAAATGGTGTTACATTTCCTTAAGAGACATCCCCATGATGCCAAAGGCTGGTAATAAATTTCATGGTTTTCATTAACTGTTGGGGGACAATATCCCCTTTGAAAATAATACAACCATCCAAACATTACATAACAAAAACCCCACCACATGATGCATGATAAAAATTTAAAATACAATAGGTAAAACCATTGATATCAAAATAAGACAACATAAGTGTACCATAACAGATGATTAAAAAACAACCAACTACACATCCGAAGACTTCAAATCCAAAAAAACTCAAAGAAAACCACATCTCCAAATCCCCAATATTCTCGATACTCCAAACCACAAAAAAATCAATGTATCAATATGAAAAACTAGAGAAGTTCAATTCTTTAACTTTCTGCATGTCCTGATAAGCATCATTTTCCAAATCACCAATGTGCCAAAGCTGGGGTGCTTAATGAAACATAATTTTTTTTCGAAATGACTTTCTTACTCATGACACTAAGACAAAACTCTTCAACACATTTTTACAAAATTATATATATAATTTTTTTTCTAAAAAAAATTATATTTGAATATAAACAAGTCCCATAGGAAAATAGATTTTTCAATATAATAACAAGTTCCATGTAAAGAAACAAATCAATGTTCTCAAACAATTTCATAAATTCCATTTGGCATAACCCATTCCAATCCACACCCACAAATACACACATGCATGCTCTATTATGATAGTTTTACTCATGTTAGGTTTTTATTTGATCTACCAATTCATCATAATTTAATTTAATCCCATGATCCATTACACCTTTGGAATGGAACACAAGGTCATATTTCATCTAGGCCTTGTAATACAATATTAACACACACCAGCAAGCATGCCCAACAACCATGCAAGTAAAATAATGACAAACCCATTTTCAAAGCCAATAAAATTTTATTAAAAAAAATATTTAAAACATCTTTCCATAAATAAAACCAAAAAACAATTTTAAAATCAATATTATAAAATCATTTATGAAATAACATTACACAAAAAATAAAAATTTCACAAAAATACACAAACCATCACTAAAGAAGGAAACCATCTTGTTTTGCACAACCATTATGCCATAAATTTAAAAAATATTAATAATATTGAAACAATATATTCATATTATAAATAGTGGAGTGGAGAGTGAAGCCTATTACCTCAAGTTCAATGGCCAAAACGATTAGTGTCACTCCATTTCCAAAAAAACTAGGTAATACCTCTTAACACAAACCTTATATATCTTAACCTATCATTAAAGAAATCAAAAACTCAACATATTTTTCATAAACTAACATTAATATATTTACAATTGAAGTAGATATATGAAAAGTTTGTATAGGGAGAATTACATCTGAAGAAAACAAAAAAAACTTCCATGAATGATGACTTATCATGAGAATTCAGCATTAAAACACAAAGAGAATCCTTCAGATTTACACTTAATTGATGAGAGAATCCTCCTTATCCTTTAGGAAGAGATAATATCGAGTTATAAATGCATAAGATGAAAAAAGGTACTTCTATGTAAAAATATGATAAATCAAAAATTTATGGATCTAACTTTTAAAATGATCATGGTTAGTTACGATTTAGGAGAAATAGGAACTAACAATTATCTGACCACTTCCTCAAGGATAAACCTTTCATTATTGGTTTGGATGATTTCCAATACATGTTCTAACTATTCCAAATCATACTCTCTAAAAAGTAAAAGTTTCTCTTATGAAACTGCACACTTTGTACAAACCATGCAAAACATATCGACTGTCCCCTTATCCCCTATCTCAATGTTCACATTTTTTATTGTTTCTCCATGGTTTCCCTAAACCATATTCCAACCTTAAACCCTTATAAAATCCACCAAAACATTCCAAACTCCTTCCAAACTCTCAAGATATAACCCAAACACTAAAATAACATTTAAATCATGAAATACGGGTAACTAACTTGAAATCAGGGGTGCTATATGGGTTTTCCTACTTCATATTGAGGAAGAGACCAAAATTCTGACTTTTACTCTATGAAGTTGAAAAAATAATGAAATATGTCTACTCACTGGGATCACAAATAATATTTTTATAATGACCCATACTTTACATACATTGTTATTACTTTAAAATTGAAGAATACTTATTACAACATATAACAAAACCATGAAAGGACCTTATAGGTATAGTGTCTTTAGAAACTGGGAAACATACACAACTGGTTCATAAATCATCTACATTGTCTCCCATTTATTTCATAATATATAGAGTCCCTTTGTGGCATATACTAATTAATATACTTCTTTTTGACCTGGGGAAAAGAAAACATACATAAGGGTGAGCTCAAATTCTTAGTAAGGGTAAACAAAAGAAATATCAAACATATCATATTCATAAGAACATAACATTTTGAAAATCTTATCTTCCAAAAGAGATCATAACATGGGATAAATCATAGAAGTGAAATGTAATCCCAATAATCATAACTTAAAACATTAATCTTTGTGGCATACACACATAATCATATAAAATCATTTCTTAGTAGTCAATACTCATTTCCAAGACTATCTTAGCGGACAAAGTCCATTTCTTAACGGAGTTCACTCCTCGTTTCAGTCCTGTTTCACTGAATCGGTTTAACCTGCCGTTCCAGCCATGTCTATCTCATGAGATATAAATAGTTACCCAATGCATTAGAGGGAGATATAGGTCCCACCCATCTCATAATGATACCATTCTTATGTGTTCCACAAGATCATAAATCAAACATCATAGCGTAACCCATGTAAAAAAATGGGAATCTTAAACATAGTTCCATCATAACATAATCCATATAGGATAAAAAGACTTCATAAAAATAATTGAATCATAAAATATTAAAACCAATGTAAAAATAGGGATAGAAACAGAACCCTATATTATCTTAGATGGAAAATAATTTTGATAAAACTCTTGAACTACATTCTTGAGGAAAATATCCTTTCTACTTCAAAAACATTTTCTTGTCTTAAAATGCCATATAATTTTAAACTAAAAGAAGTTTATTAAAAATAAACATGAAAACTATAAAGGAATCTTCATGGAAATAATGATCTTTGAATCCATTCATTCCGTATAAGTTAAAAAAACATTCTTCTCATACTTTGGTCGGAAAAGTCAAAAAGTACCTCATACTAAAAACGACAAAAGATCCCTTTCATATCTTTTACTAAAAACTTACCAATGGGTAAAATTGGATTTAAAAAATTGTAGGTTTATGGAAATAATATTACATATTGAGGAAACATGGATGTGGATGATAAATATTCCGTAGTAAATTCTGAAGTATAAACAATCTCGGATAAAAATGAGATTGTGAGATTTTCCCTTACCTTAGGTCCAATTTGCTTCGTAAGTGTCTGAACCTCCATTATAATGATTTAAATAATGCCATTGACTTATTCCAGAATCATAATTATTGTTATGATATCATATATGGTCATATTATTAGCTTCTTATTAGTAATATTTCATTGCTACTTGTTATTCGGGTGTTTATTACTTTTTGTTCTTATGCGTGTTTTGTCGAATAAATTCTTATTCTTCTTTTTAGGTTATAGATAACTCATTTACAGAATGGTATTAGTGTAATATATATCATATTTATTCATTCAATTCATTTATATAATCATTATTCAATGAAGATCATATAGAACAAGTCACATCACGTCGTGGAGATGGTAGGTCGTACGTACGCACGAGCGATGATATCGTTCCCATGATCGTGGAATTGTGTTGAAGTGTTTGTATAATATTTAATAATAAATAAAACTTTAAAATAATCATATATAGTTATTTATTTTTACCATTATACCCATCAATGTAAGGTGGTCGTGGAAAACATATCACACCACGGTGTGGAGACGATATTATGTACGTACGCACGTGCGATGATTTTGTTTACCGTAGGATGTATAAGAGGTGAAATTTATATGTTTTATATTTATAACAGCATATCATTATATGATGGATATTGATGTTATTACTTCATAACGAAACAAATAAATAATAGGGAGTAGATGAATAATGGAACTTGAAGAAAACGGTAGAAGGTATTACCTCTTCTTCAAAGTGCCTCCTTTAAACTTTCTCTTAGGGCACTAGAGTTGGTCTTTTGAGAAGACCAATACCTCTAGTAGGTTTCTAAGGAAGCGAGGAAGTGAAATGGGAAGGGGTTGGCTCAGATAGAATGCTCAAATTGGTGTGAGGCGGAGAGGTAGGAGGTGACCTTTTATAAGGGAGGAGAGGGGCACCTTTGGAAATATAATAAATATTAGATTATATTAAACCCCAACCCCACATAAAACATCCAAAATAACTCATATCCGAATATTATATGATATTGGGTTGTTATATCATCAACCAATAATATTTATACATGTTAGGAATTTATTTTAAACATTATCAACTTAATTTATCCTTATTTATCAATTTAATTTTATTTGTGGTAATAATATTATAAATTTTAAATTATTATAAATAATGACATATGTGTTGTGAATTTTACATAATTAGACACTTTATGACATTTTAGACCATATAAATTGTAATTTATAATTTTTTAAATATTTTTGTGCTTTTTAAACAATTTTATAATATGTTATTTTTATAAAATAACAATAGTGTCAATTTTGACACTATTCATTTATTTGAATTTATATTAAATATATACAGATAATATGTTTGAAATAAAAGCTTTAATAGATTCATAAAATGTCATATGTATCTAGAAAATTAGTGTATCACATTAAATAGTTCATATAATATTTAGTTTAATATTTTTAAAACCATTTATTTGATATCTCTCTTAATAAAATAATTTCAACATCACTATTATGTCACCTTTAATGATAATTATTTAATCCCTAAAAATTATAAATAAATTCATATGATGTAGATAATTTCATTATATTTCTCTATAATATTCATTTTCTATGTTTCATGAAGTTTATTGCTAAATTAAAATTAATATACTTATAATATTTAAGAGAGTGACATGTTGTCACCTTCTTTGGTTTTAATAATAATTAAATTATTTTCAAGTAAAAAAGTCCATAAAATGAATCTATTCCGACCCTTAGGTGATATGGGTCAACTTTTAGTCATCCAATATAATTTTGGAATATGTTAGGGTAATTTTATAATCTTATATTTACCCCTAATTACCTGATTTACCTTTAACTCTGGTAAATAAAATTTACCGTAGTTACTATTCATAATGCCAAAAAAAAGTAGCTTATTAAAATAATTTTGACTCACTTATTCCAATTATGGAATCCATTTTTCAAAAATCAATAGCCAGAAGTTGCATAAATTAAATTAAAATTAATCCCGTTGTCGAAAGAAAACGAGTTTTTGGTTAAAACGTTGCAAAAGATTGAATTGATTTAACGTACAAATTCAAGGTAAAATCAATGTTGATGACATACATTATATTAAATTGTTAAAATATATTCTATTTATACTTTAAAACCATTAAATATTATAATTTAACCATATAAATTATGATGATGAAAAAAGTTGTTTTTAATTAAAAAATATCGTGTTTTTACTATTCATTAGAAAATGAAAGTTATCAGAAAAATATCAAAACTTTACCCAATGTAAATTTTTATATCCTGATTCAAAAGAAGAAGTTTATTTTGTAAAATTGAACTTATAAACATGTCAAAAATAAGATTTAATGTGGGTGTTCCATCAAAAGGCGACAAAGCTGAATTTTTTGAAAAATACTTATTTTACCCGAAAAATTTATTTTGTTCAGATCAAATGTTTTAAAAAATTTATAAGATGAATAATAATTTTATAAAATTTAAAATATAGTTAATAATATTCATAATGGCTTGTCCATAATAATATTATAACAATATATCGTCGTTTAGTGAAACCTGGTATTGCGAACAACACACGATATCGAGGAAGGTCGTGATTGCCTGTAATGCAAGCCAAGTCAGGGTTGCATGTTGTACAAGACTCTTTTATTGTTTCGTTATAACAAAATAAAACCATTTTAAATTTATACATTGAATATATATATATATATACACACACTCAATGTTGCGTAGAATGACTATTATCAAACATTCTTGAAATTGTGTGTAACACAATCTAAGAATAGTGTTGCGTATACTGCAAGCTAATACGGTGTTGCGTATAGCACAAGATAATATTGTTGTATCATAAAACACATGACATAAATTAAAATTAATACTTATCATAAAATATCGGTTTGTTACATTCTACCCCCCTTAAAATGAATTTCTCCATCAAAATTCTTTGGGGTTATACATGGTTTTCTACTTGAAAGTTTCTTTAATTGAAACCCACATAGAAAAATGAAATACCAAACCAAAAATTTAAAAAATAAATTATGAAACGTAATGGTTACCCAAATTAACTAATCAATGGGTTTCCAAATAGGATAACATAGGTGAAAATATGGATATGCAAGAAAAATATAACCATCATGTTCTGATAGAGAGTGGAAGAGAACATGGCTATGAAAAATACAACAATCACAAAGCCATAGATTTGTGATGATCTAAGGTACCGTCTGATTAATCGGATATAAGGGCACTAGGACGACATTTTTGTTTTTCAAGATCATTTCCCTAAAGTTGATGAATTAAAATAAATACTTACATGATTTTGGTACAATCTCACTATTGTTTGTGAATTGAACAATTTCCACTTCCTCTCTTAATGAAATGAAGTTGAATATGTTATTCGTGAAGTGTTAGCAGATCATGTGATAGAATGATGGGTCATTCCATCTATTTAAAACAAAAGGTTAGAAAAAGTTATAAGTACATCTTATGGTGATATTAATCTTATATGGTTCCAAAAATTCACTTATACATTATTTATCATACTTCTTAATAAAATAAAACTAGTTTCCACTAACCAGGGACTTCCTGTAGGCTAGTGGTAGGCGATAAAGTCATGTCACACTTCAGTTATAGGTTCGATTCCCACAGCCCTGTCCAACACAATGGGTTGTCGCCCATCCTGCAGGTTTTCCTTTTTCTAAAAATACACTATTAAACTATTCTAGAAATAGTATCAAAAAAAGTTATAGCCTTAAACAATACTAACTTATGTCCAACATAATTCATTCTAATCATTAGGCTTATCTAAAATTCTTATGTCCAAGATCATAGTATAAAGAAAACAATTACTAGAAATTTCATCTACCGAGCATGTGAATACCATCATTTATCCCCTATATATCATACGATATATCTTGTTGGTAAAATTACAAACATGTGAATAACTTAATCATTTATTCTCTTGAAAAATGAATACCCATTGAACCTTAGTGAAAACATGACTTCTGTCAAAAGTTAACTCTTTCCACATACCAAAATCCCAAAAATTATTTATACAAAAACCATAATCTAACTTTGTACTTATATAATTCATGATCTCATTAATACTATCAAACATTTCATTATCTCCTTAGCACTTATTTATGCACATATTAGGTGGTTTCCAAAAATATCTGAATAACCTTTCATGGTTACCAGTACTAATCATCATACACTTTCAAAACATAAGGAAGGACAACAGTGTAACAATCCTTAGATGTCTCATTATTCCATAGTACTATGAGATTACTTATACAACATTACTCTTGAGAAACATGTAATCATTCCACTAACTTCTTAAACCATTGACTGAGATTCAACAATTTTTTCATCTCACATATCATTTGTAGTCTCTTCATCATCATCAACATAAATACTACCCATACGACCATACCGATTCTCTTCATGAGACTTCCCATTAGGTCATTGGTTTGCATAATTCCCATACATTCCACATTTAAAACATTTAACCATTTTTCATGTCGTAGCAATACCATTATCCTCATGCATGGTGTTAACTGAACCTTTTCCTTTTCAATTATTGGCTTTGTGTCCTTCTTTTCCACACCCAAAGCATCTTCCAATTCCTTTGAAACATTATCCTTGATGCCTCTTCCCACTTGATTTACATAGGGGAAATTGAACTTTCTTTCCTCTATGATCATCATGAAACTCCATCTTTCTCTACTTAGTTGAGCCAGTAAACTTACCAAATTTGAGTTTATTGATCATATTTTGAGATTTATGATTCGGCATAATAATGATTTTTGGACTTCCAAATCCCATTTCATTTGGGTTATCATGAATAATATCATTCCATTGTCTATCATATCCTCCATTATCGTGAATCATCCGGTTTCTAGCCATTTTCTAAAACCCAAAAAGAATAGTGTGAGAGGAAAAAATCATAATCAAGGGGGAGTAACTTCAATATATAACATCTTAGGTTTAATCTAATATCGTTACCATAATTATAGTACTATAACCTATACTTATACTTAACCTTAGGGACATCCCTAGACATACCTTAGAAATATCTCTAGGGATCTCACTAATGCTTTCGCATCCTAGTTTCCAAAGGTTGACTAAAAATCTCTCTAATACAAACTATAATGACCCATACTTTACATACATTGTTATTACTTCAAAATTGATGCATACTTATTACAACATATAATAAAACCATGAAAGGACCATATAGGTATAGTGTCTTTAGAAACAGGGAAACATAAACAACTGGTTCATAAATCATCTACATTGTCTCCCATTTATTTCATCACATATAGAGTCCCTTTTTGGCATATCCTACTTAATATCCTTCTTCCTGACCTGGGGAAAGAAAAAATACAAAAGGGTGAGATCAAATTCTTAGTAAGGGTAAACAAAAGAAATATCAAATATATCATATTCATAAGAACATAACATTTTGAAAATCTTAACCTGCAAAAGGGATCATAACATGGGATAAATCATTAAAGTAAAATTTAATCCCAATACTCATAACATAAAACATTAATCTTTGTGTCATACACACATAATAATAGAAAATAATTTCTTAGTAGTCAAGACTCATTTCCAAGACTATCTTGACAGACAAAGTCCATTTCTGAACTGAGTTCACTCCTCATTTCAGTACTGTTTCACTGAACCGGTTTAACCTAATGTTCCATCAATGTCTATCTCATGAGATATAAATCTTTACCCAATGCATTGGAGGTCGATATAGCTCCCACCCATCTCATAATGATACCATACTTATGTGTTCCACAAGATCATAAATCATTCATCATAACATAACCCATGTAATAAAAATGGGAATCTTAAACATCGTGCCATCATAACATAATCCATATAAGATAAAAAGACTTCATAGAAACAATTAAATCATAACATAATCAAATAAATGTAAAAATAGAAATAGAAATAGAACCCTATATTATCTTAGATGGAAAATAATTTTGATAAAATGCTTGAAATCCATTCTCGAGGAAAATATCCTTTCTACTTCAAAAACATTTTCTTGTCTTAAAATGTCATATAATTATAAACTAAAAGAAGTTTATTAAAAATAAACTTGAAAAATTGTAAAGGAAGATTCATGGAAATAATGTTCTATAGATCCATTCATGTCGTATAAGTTAAAAAAACATTCTTCTTGTACTTTGGTCGGAAAAGTCAAAAAGTACCTCGTACTAATAACGACAAAAGACTCATTTCATATCTTTTTCTAAAAACTCACCAATGGGTAAAATTGGATTTATAAAATTATAGGTGGATGGAAATAATATTACATATTGAGGAAACAAGGTTCTGGATGATAAATATTCCCCAGTAAATTATGAAGTATAAACAATCTCGGATAAAAATGAGATTGTGAGATTTTCCCTTACCTTAGGTCTGATTTGCTTCGTAAGTGTCTGAAACTCCTATATAATGATTTAAATAATGTCATTGAATTATTAAAAAATCATACTTATTGTTATGATATCATATATGGTCATATTAGTAACTTCTTATTAGTAATTTTCATTGCTACTTGTTATTCGGGTGATTATTACTTTTTGTTCTTATGCATGTTTTGTAGAATACATTCTTATTATTCTTTTTAGGTTATAGATACCTCATTTAATGAATGGTATTAGTGTAACATATATAGTATTTATTAATTAAATTCATTTATATAATAATTATTCAATGAATATCATATAGAACGTGTCGCATCACATCGT
Source organism: Viscum album (assembly GCA_963277665.1). Classification (NCBI taxonomy): domain Eukaryota; kingdom Viridiplantae; phylum Streptophyta; class Magnoliopsida; order Santalales; family Viscaceae; genus Viscum; species Viscum album. The sequence continues at coordinate 1,369,764,083 of OY728143.1, forward strand.
GGAGACGGTAGGCCGTACGTACGCAAGAGCGATGATATCGTTCCCATGATCGTGGAATTATATTGAAGTGAATGTATAATATTTAATAATAAATACCAATTTAAAATAATCATATATATTTATTTATTTGCACTATTATACCCATCCAAGTAAGGTGGTGGTGGAAAACATATTACACCACGGTGTGGAGACGAAATTCCGTACGTATGCATGCGCGGTGATTTTGTTTACCGTAGGATGGATAAGAGGTGAAATAAATTTTTTTCATATTTATAATATCATATCCGTATATGAGGGATACTGATGTTATTACTTCGTAATGAAACAAATAAATAAGAGGGAGTATAAGAACAATGGATCTTGAAGAAAACGGTAGAGGATATTACCTCTTCATCGAAGTGCCTCCTTTAAAATTTCTCTTAGGGCACTAGAGTTGGTGTTTTGAGAAGACCAGTACCTATAGTAGGTTTATAAAGAGGTGGGGAAGTGAAATGGTCAGGGTTCGGCTGAGCTATAAGGCTCAAATTGGTGTAAGGAGGAGAGGGAGGAGGTTCCCTTTTATAAAGGAGGAGAGGGGAACCTTTGGAAATATAAGAAATATTAGTTTATATTAAATCCCAACCCCACTTAAAAACTTCCAAAATGACTCATATCCGAATATTATATGGGATAGGGTAGTAATATCATCAAACAATAAAATTTATACATGTTAGGAATTTATTTTAAACATTATCAACTTGATTTATCCTTATTAATCAATTTAATTTTATTTGGGGTAATAATATTCTAAAATTTAAATTATTATAAATAATTATGTATGTGTTGTGAATTTTCCATAATTTGACACTTTATGAAATTTTAGACCATATAAATTTTAATTTATATTTTTTTAAACATTTTTTTTATTTTTAAACAATTTTATAATATGTTATTTTTATAAAATAACAATAGTGTCAATTTTGACACTATTCTTTTATTTGAATTTAAATAAAATATATACAGAAGATATGTTCGAAATAAATGATTTAATAGATTCATAAAATGACATATGTATCTATAAAATTAGTGTAGAACATTAGATATTTCATATAGTATTTATTTTAATATTTTTAAAACCATTTATTTGATATTTCTCTTAATAAAATAATTTCAACATCACTATTATGTCACCTTTAATGATAATTATATAATCCCTAAAAATTATAAATAAATTCATATGATGTAGATAATTTTATTAGATTTCGGGAGACTATTCGTGTTCAAAGTTTCATGAATTTATCACTAAATTAACATTAATATACTTATAAGATTTCAGAGAGTGACATGTTGTCACCTTCTATGGTTTTAATAATAATTAAATTATTTTCAAGGAAACAAGTCCATAAAATGAATCCATTCAGACCCTTAGGTGATATGGGTCAACTTTTAGTCATCTAATAGAATTTTGGAAGATGTTAGGGTAATTTATAATCTTATATTACCCTTAATTACCCGATTTACCATTAACTATGGTAAATAAAATTTACCATAGTTACTATTCATAATGCCCAAAAATAAAATGTAGCTTATTAACATAATATGGACCCACTGATTCCAAATATGGAATAAATTTTTCCAAATTAAATACACAAATGTTTCAGAAATTAAATTAATATTAATCCCATTGTCGAAAGAAAATGGGTTTTTGGTTAAAACATTGCAAAAGATTGAATTGATTTAACCTACAAATTCAAGGTAAAATAAATGCTAATGACATAAATTATATTAAATGGTAAAAATATATTCTATTTATACTTTAAAACCATTGAATATTATAATTTAACCATATAAATTATTACGATGAAAGAAGTTGTTTTTAATTAAAATATAACGTGTTTTTACTATTCATTAAAATATGAAAGTTATCAGAAAAATATCAAAACTTTCTCCAATGTAAATTTTTGTATCCTGATTCAAAAAAAGAAGTTTATTTTGTAAAATTGAACTTATAAACATGTCAAAAACTAGATTTAATGTGGGTGCTCCTTCAAAAAGAGGAAAACTGCATTTTTTTAAAAATACTTATTTTACTCGAAAAAATTATTTTGTTCACATAAAATGTTTTATAAAATTTATAAGATGAATAATAATGTTATAAAATTCAAAATTTAGTTAATACTATTCATAATTTCTAGTCCATAAAAATATTATAACAATATATCGTCGTTTAGTGAACCCTGGTATTGCGTACAACACACGCTATCGAGGAAGGTCGTGATTGCGTGTAATGTAAGACAACTCAGGGTTGCGTGTTGTGAAAGACTCCTCTGTTGTTTCAGTATGACATAATCCAACAATTTTTCATTTATAAATTTAATATATATATATATATATATATATACACTCAATGTTGCGTAGAATGACTATTATCAAACGAACATGAAATTGTGTGCAACACAATATAAGAATAGTGTTGCGTATACTAAAACCTAATACGGTGTTACGTATAGCACAAGATAATCTTATTGCAGCATTAAAAACATGATATAAATTAAAAATAATACTTATCATAATATATCGGGTTGTTACACTTTTCTAACGGGTCTTTGACAACCAAAACTATTTGATATCTAATTAGATCAGTTGATTCCTATAAGGGGGGATGAATAATCACATAATATTGAAATAACTTATCATCCTTCTCATTTTCACAAACTATATCTTCTTCTATATGAGCCACATGATAATCCACATGAACATACTTCTTATATATAACTTTGACTATAAATTCAAAATAATATTGAAAACCATATTATTAAATTATTTGATTAAAACTACTAGAATATTCTCCAAAAAATAAAGGGAAAACTTTTTATGTAGGTTATTAACTTATTTCTAGTTTAAGAATTGTATTTTCAATATTATTCTCACCAAAGTGTTCTTCAAAAGGTATTGGGACATGAGGAACTGCACTTATGGTTTCTAGGTTAGTTACATGTACTCACATCTTTCTCCTTAATGTGATATGAATATCAGTTGAAAAAACATAAAGATGTATACCTACTTCAAAAACACTTTCAACCCTTAATTAACTAATATATTTAGCCTAAAATCTCACAGAACTAGTAGGTTTAGACTTTTGTCCCCCCATTGGGCATGATCACCAGACTATTCTTCATCTCCCGCACAAAAAACAATAATTAACATTTCATTTGTAGTGCTCCAAATAAATTAAATCTTCTTTATCATTCCATCATATAATATTTTCCTATGGATACATCTTTAACCAATCTGGATATCAAGAGTTATATATTTATAATACAAAAATAGAAAAAAAATATTTCTATATGGATTAAAAGAAACCCTAAAAACTTTTTACTGAAGTGATGAATATATATTAACATAATTATATAGAATATTATCTTTATATAGATTATTATAAAAAATATAAGATACATTTTATAGAAAATAATATTCCCAAGTTCTTCCACCTTTGTAAAAACTACATCTTTAATAAATTTGACCATTACATTATGGTCACCTTCAAGACCCTTCAAAAACAATATCCTAACATGGGAAGTTCCCAATTAGAATGAAATTATATCTTCAAACTTATGAAATTAATATATTATCAATCTTAGACTGAAGTAATAGAATCCAACATGGGGAGAATAAAAAATCTGAGTAGTTTCAATTATAGAAACTGAAAATTTCTTATTATTTACCATTGAGTAAGGAACATCTTCCATATCACATAACCTAGAGTTTCCATGGTTCAAAAAATCATTAACTTCGATCATGAAAATATATACATTATTTTTTCCTTTAAAACAACAATCTCGAACATGAAAACCATACACTTGTTTCAAGAATATATTTTTATGAATGGGATTTATTGTTGATGACTTTTCCTTTAAATAATTTTTTTTTCTGTAATTGATATTCTTTGGAACTTTTATCCACTCAGCCCAACTTCCCCCGTTCATTTGGTCTTTTCAATTTTAGATATTCAAATGATTTTAGCTTGGATGAATATGGATTGAAGAGAAATTGGAAGCATAGTAAGATGAAATGGTGTGCGATCAAATGTTTTAAAGAGATATAGATATATTATCATTTTTTGGGTTTTAGCATAATTTTAGTTTATCAAGCTAAAAACTCAGTTTAATCATTTGGTATGTTATGAAATTTAAAAGAAAACATTGAAAAGAAAAAATTTCACAATAACTATTTTAAATATTAAATTGAATACTGGGAATGGATAAACATAAAGATAAATGAAATAAAAATGATTATCTATGTTTTATTTTTATCAAATATGGGAAAAAATATTTTACATAGAATTAAACATACCTAACCCCACATATAAAAAATCCAAACTAGGAGCAGAAATTGTTTTATTAAAAATACAAGAAAGTTGATATTCAGTACTGAAAAATTCAAATTATATATACCTGTTTAAGACATGATATATTTGAAAATAATGTATTGTATTATTATTCTTATTCCTAGAGTAAATCAATGGTGTTTTTTTGAAATATTGATTTCATTTTTATTAGCACATAAAATATAAACAGGAGTAAATTTTATTCCAATCATTATAGGAATGTTTTTCATCCATAAAATTTTACATAATAAATACCAGCATAAATATATTATTCTTAGGTTTTTTATAATACAACAAAAGGTTTCGTTATACTAGACTATGAAACTAGATATTTTCCTAAAATATGGAAATATCTTGAAGTTATTTTTCAATTTAATCAATTTTCTCAAAAATCAGCATATGAATATGAAATTAAATTAAAATCATAATTTTTTGGATAAAATAATGATAGAAAAATAGTTCTATTTAAATATCTAAAAATTATTTTAAGAAAAATAATATGAGATTCTATTGGGATTGATTAAAATATTTTACTAAGATAAATTGAAAACATAATTTCTTGTATACTATCTATAATATTTTGAAAAATACCACTCATAACTCAATATAATATACTGTTAACTTGTTTTCCAGCATCATCCAAATCATGTTTTATTTTTGAAAAAAATTTAGTATCAACAAGTCTTATTATTATCAAGTCCAAAAAATTTCAATAAATAAATAAGATGTTTTGATTTACTAAAAATATTTCCAAAAATATTTTTGATAAATTTAAACACCATGAATGAAATTTATTTCTACCATCAAACTCATTTCAATTTTTTTGTAAAATTTATAAAAAAAATTACATATATTTTTCTTAGTTTAACTAAAAATATATTCATTTATGTAAATTTTAAATAAAAAAATATTTTAACCTGGTTTCTTCTTAAAATGAGTTGGATTGCAAGATCCCACTATAAAAAAATATTTCAAAAGAAACTAACTTAATATTTCATACTGATCTCTTAGTGGTTTTTTATTTCGATAAAGTGAATTGGTGAGTTCAAAATTAAAATTAGATAGATGAGGTTTCTCAAAACCATTATGTTTTTCGACATGTACTTCATCCACTGAATTAACTTTTTAAGAGAAATATTTTATATATGTAAGATATAATTGAAAATTAATATCAGATACATAAGTTCAATGTATTTTCATAGATTTTAGTTTTGAAACTAGGGAAAAGGATTATTCGTAACCTATTCTGTCATATTGGTTGTATCCTTTGCAATATATTCTTACCTTATTTATAGTAATTATACCATGGTAATTTTATTATTTATAAATAATTATTTAGTTCTCATTACTGGATGGTTTGAGGGCCTATCATCAAATTCATCATTTTTATTTCTCGTAAATAGATTTAGTTTGTCCTTCATTGATATCATCTAACTGTCTTCTTCTAAGTATTTTTCTAAAACATTATGTTCAAAATAGGATAATAAGGTAGAGAATTCAACTAGTTATCCTACATTCCTTATTATTATAACTCATATATCTAGTTTTCACATAACAATATCTAAATTGTTATCTTTTAGGGCTCTAGACTATATATGTAAGACACTTTTGGGTTAACATGTTTCATATAAATTGGAACTAGATTATTTCTTATCATATTCAATTTTACTTTCAAATAATTCTTGAGTATAAATAATTTTCAAGTCCATAAAATAATAAATAAACTCTTTTTTTTGATTTTTTTTGTTATCAAAAAGATCGCTTTCATCATAAATTTTTGAATAGATTCTTAAACAATCCATTAATTTCAATTATACAATCTAAAATCATTAAATGTTTTAGGATATCAAGGAAATATTCCTTAATCATACATTGGATTAAACTAAAAAATGTTTTCCATAGTGTTCAAGATATACACATTTCATGAAAAAACATTAAAGTATATGTTTCTGATGCATTTTCTAGGGTGCGCGCATCTTTCGGTTTGAGGATGATGATGGCACACTGGATGTTTCCCCGCATTCCCACTTTCCAAAGGCAGGTGACATCTATTCCTTATTTAGGGAAGTCTTCTCTTTGATCGAAATAGGGTGATGGGATGTCGCTTCCTCCTTCCGTGGATTCCTCCTCAGAACTCATCACATAGTCTGGGTCACCCTTATAGAGTAAGATTTAGTTCATGAAACTCTTCTCAGTGTCATATTTTCATGGATGTTGGTTAATTACACTACTTCTGTGGGGACATTCCAAGGGGTCATGACAGGGAATCAACCTTCGGTTGGGGGATTAGTCATGTTGGAAATCACTGGCATGTCTAGACATAGGAACACTAGCGTGTTTGGGTTTCAATCCCTTATTATAGAGCCCCACAAATGGCACAGAAGTCTAATGATTCTCACATCAAATGCCGGTAATTATATTCCATATGCATGTCTTTGACGTTATCTTCATCTTCTCATGTTTAACATAGGGTATGTCACAGGTTTAACGTCTACCGGAGATAGGTCAGATTGATCAGAACACTGAATAGAGTAGATCAGGTGGGTGATGTAAGGTCTAACGTGTGGTTAGTTACCCAGTTACTTCTAGGAGTAGTGGAGAGGTGATTTGGTCTGATCTCACCAGGATGTGGTGGCCCAGGTAAGAATCTAGATGGATAATGGATGGTCAAGTGAAGTGGATGGATAATGAGATGGAGTCAACATGAGGGCGACAATGATGATGGTCTTGACCCTCAAAGAGATCTCCTACATATCCATGTGGAATTTAATCAAGTCCATGTAGTTCAGGATGGGGTATAGGATCAGGGTGTGCATAGAGGTCAATGACCCGATGATATACTAGGGCTTACAGGTGGTTAGATGCCCAAGGTTGCTCTGACGCCACTGGGACGAACCAGCAATATGGGTCCCAATAGAAGGGATGAAAATGACTTACCACTGGGTTTATGTTGACAATGGATTAACACTGAATGGGGTTTAAAACGGCCTACCATTGGATGAGAGAACAACAACATACCGCTATATGGGGGATAGTTTAGTGTCATGTGGGACAAAGGGGGCATAAGGTTTAATGTTTTCTGGGAAGAAGGTGATGCGATGGGAAAAGGGGGTCATAACTACTGTTTGTTGGGCATGAACCTCAGGGAGGCTTCCTACGTACCATTTCTTGGCAAGGATCCTAGTCCACATAGTTCAGGTTTGTGGAAACCAATGTGAAGGGGTCAGAACCAATGGTTGTTGTGCTTGAACCTCAGGGAGGCTTCCTACGTACCATGCCTTTGAATGGATCAAATTACACATAGTTCGGGAGAAGGTTGTGGGGATTAAACTCTAGGCTACATAGAGAGGATTCCATGGTCGATGATTTCTCTAAGCACATGTGAGTCATGCTCGGTGTGAGAAACAAGAGGCAACAAAAACCTGATGATCACATTGTGAAAGGTTCTTCAGTTGGAAGTGGAGTGCAAACGACACGTAGTTAATGGCCCAAAATGGAAATAGAGGCTTATGCGTGGTCCAGAACCCAAATAGGAAATAGTGGATTATGCGTTTTTAGCAACCCTGGTAGATGGAGACAAATAATTAATCCATGGTGGAGGCCTAGTGGTGACCAAGCCCCACAGGAGAGGGATTTGGCACCAAAGAAAGGAGGGATTTAGTGCCCATACCCCCCTCTGGTCTTTGGCACAAGGAAGATAGTAGAAGCAAGGATGCTGCCTTCTGCAAGAATGGATGGTGGCTTACACTAACGTGGTTTCACTCTCCCCACAGATAACTGTTACTCTAATAAAGAGGATCACATTCCATGGGAGGAAGATCTCACTCCCGTGGAGACCAGTGGGCATAGAGAATGTCAAATATATGGCACCCCACATATGATACACGGGGTGGGGTCACAGTTTAACATCATGTGTTGAGGACAATGGCGCTTGGATGTTTAACGTCTTCCAGCTCAGATGAGGTGAGTTTACTCCTCACCCCTAGGACTCACATAACTGTTACCCATATACCCTTGGGGAAGGGAAGTAATCATCAATTCTGTGAAAAGGAGAGAATCTTGAACCTTAGGGAGGCTTCCTATGTACCTTTCCTTGATAAGGGCCAAAGTCCACGTAGTTCAAGATGGTGGGAACCTACGTGAAGGGGGTTGGAATAAAGGGTTTTTGGGCTTTAACCTCAAAGATTATTTCTACGTTCCTTGCCTTGGCTAGGATCAAATTCCACGTAGTTCGGGATAAGGGTGTGGGGCTTACACTCTAGTGTTCCCAGAGAAGATACCATGGTTGATGATTAATCTAAGACCACATGTTTTATGCTCGGTGTGAGAAACAAGAGGCAGTAAAGACCAGACGATCATGTTGTGAAAGGTGAATCCGTGGGAAGTGGAGTGGGGCTTCCACATAGTTAACGACCCTAAAATGAAATAGAAGCTTATGCGTGGTCCTAAACCTAAAGATGAAATAGGGGATTATGCATGGTTAGCAGCCCTGAGAGATGGAGATTGGGACTTACTCCATGGTGAAGGCCCGGTGGTGACAAATCCCAAAGGGGGAGGAATTTGGCACCAGAAAAGGAGGGCTCTGGTAACCACCCCCGCCCCCTTTGGTCTTTAGCACTGAGGAAGCGAGGATGATCCAGGATGATTTCTCATGCAAGAAAAGATGGGGGCTTACACCAAGGTGGTTTCCCTTTCCACACGGACAAACATCACTCCAATAAAGTGGATATCATTCTATGTGATAAAGATTTCACTCCCATGGAGACTAGTGGGCGTGCAGAATGTACAAAGTGGGGACCCCTACGAATGATAAATTGGGCGACGTCACATTTTAATGTCATCTGATGATGACTAAGGTACTCGTCATTTTAACATCTTGTAGCTCAAATGAGGTGGGTTTACTCCGCACCCCTAGGAAATAAAAAACTGATACCCATCTACCCTTGGGGAAGAGAAGGCATCATCATTTCCATGGTGAGTGGTGATATGGTGGGATCCAATGAGGGTTCCATGTTAGTGTGGCTATGCGAAGAAGCAATAGTCGTTACTGTGCCTATGTGAAGAAGAATGAGGTGAAGCAATAGAATGTGAACCACCACCCAAGGGATATTGAAATCCCTCCATGAAAACATGAAGGGCCGCATGGGAAGAGTGCGCGTGACGTAGGTGTGTGGTGCATAAGAGGGGATCAAACATTGTGGCAGAAGGTGAGGACGACTCATGGAGCTCACGCAAGAGAATTGGCTAGGTGCAGGATGGAAGGTCTCCACACAAGATAGAAGGGTTGCACATAGGATGGATGGGTTTCATGCAATATGGAATAGTTGTGTGAAAGATAGAAGGGTTACGTGCAAGATGGAAGGTTTGTGCCCATTAGAGGTCTGATGTAGAGAATACTTGTGTTTGAAAGAGATCCCTTACGCATAAACAACTTTGGGTGAATGGAAATGGGTGAGGATCATGTCCAAGAGGGCCCACCCGAAGGAGGACCCTTGGGGGACCTTTCAAGAAATGTCCAGTACCTGAACGCCATGGTATTTTTCACGGAGTCTTGGAAGAGGTATCTTTCAAGCAGTAGAGTGTCACTTCGTCTTTTATTATCGGCTTCAAAGGGTGGGGGGAACATTTTATTTTATAGCCAATGTTCTCTGGGGTGGTGTTCAAATGAACAGTTGATGTCACATTGGGTGCGCTAAGGGGGTGTCCGTGAAAATGAACGTTTGACGTCGCATTGGGTGCACATATGGGGTTTTGGGAAAAAACCAATAGTTGAAGTCGCATTGTGTGCACAAAGGGGGAATGCATGCAAATGACCATTTGACGTCGCATTGGGCTTGCAAAGGGGGCGTGCGTGCAAACAAATGGTTGAAGTCACATTGGGTGTGCAAACATTTTGTGTTGGGGACTACTTTCACTCAACCTCGGAACCCTTTCATATTGGGGCCTTTGGCAGTTTTGGATGGGTTGTTGCAGAAGCTCTCCTTTGCTGGTGTTGTGGGATTGAAGTATTTTGCATGCAAGAGGGACGCTTGTGTACATACCCTGAATCTTGCGTGAGCCTGCCTCCTTGGTCCCGGAATCCTCTCCTTTTCCTCTGTGATTCCGTCATTTCTCTATTGTCCTTCCATTATTTACCTTCTCCAAATTTTCTCATCAACAAATTTCCCCATTAGAATCAGAGCTGAGAGGGAGCCTAAAGGTCGGATTCTGAGGGTATGCCAGAGAGTAGGTAAACTTCTTATGGTGCGTTCAAAAATGCATTTTTCATGCCCAACCATATTTTTTGAATGCAGAAGGTGCATCAACACCTATAAATAGGCCGAGTGTCCCCACCTAGGATCTAATTTTACTTTTTCCGCATGACATTGATTTGGATCTCATGCATGAAAACGATTCTAATCGACATGTAAGATTTCACGGATGACTCCTAGTTTTGTGCACCATCCTAACTTTTTCATGCAAGCCAACCTTCTTTCACTCCACCATATATTTTGAGCATTGATCTTCATTCATTCACGCAATTTTTTTTTGGATTTCCAAAATGGCCAATCAACAGTCAGATGCCTAGAGGGAGACTGCCACTACTACAAGAAGAACTGAAATGATCATGAACCATCAGATTCTTCATGTGAAGAGGGTTGTGTCTGATAAAAAAAGATTTTTAGTATGCTTATGCAAGATCAAAAAATTATGTTCTGAGTGATATCCTGCCGCTATGGAACTTCAGCCTTCTGGAATAGGTCCTGATGCCCGTTAGAGACGGACACACTTTCGTTGTGGGTGACACGCGAGGATAGTATTCCACAATTCCATATTACAAACATTGACCATCCTGCTAGAGAATTATTGAACACATCCATCTATGTCCTAAATCCGAAGACTAGGACGGTTGTGGGAAGTGATCTGGTTCCTGAGGAATCACCCCTATTTATGCTAGTGCTTTCAGAAGAATCATTACTAACAAGATGAAGGGTTGGAAGGAATGGGATTTCAGATCCAGGGGAATCTTCACCAAATGAATGGGCATGGGCTTACTGGGTACGTTAGAAAGGCGATGAATTTGGACCAGAGCTGCGGTCTATCAGACTTTTTGAGGCTATCTGGATGTCCCAATTTCACTTCTACCGATAGAAGGACTTGGTAGCAGAGTTGTTTAGTCATTGGTAGCTTGATACCAACACTTTCCACCTCCACAATGGGGAGGTGGGAATCAGTTTGCGGGACTTCCACTGTATTGGGGGAATCCCCTTGGAGGGGTACAAATACGACGAGTATCTCCTGATGGGGAATGTATGGGGGGATAGGACACGCACCCAAATCCCATCATGGAACCTGCTGGAGATGGATAAAGAGGAGCTAAAAATAAACTAAATCCTAATGGACATATCCTATTCTAGATGGTTTAGACCTTTCCTAACACAGGACCCGGCTGTGATGATTCCAGGCTGAGGGACGCAATGCCCAATCATATCTCAGAGGGGAAAATTCAGATCATAATAGTGGGTTCTAAGGATAGGAGAGTACCGATCATGGGGCTTTGGCATTAATGAAGGTCGAGACCCAAATGTGTGATATTCTAGGATTCTTTCTGTATTCTTGTGTGGGTGGTTTTTTCCAGTGAGGTACATGAGGATGGGGGTCCGCCCAGGGATGCTAGTGATGTCCAGGATAATGGCTGCGAAAAAGAAGGTCAACCAGGGGGTCCTGATGTTGGCCAGGATGTACAACATTATGGGGAATATCTCGAGGGGAATTACACCCAGGAGGATATGCGGGCCATTACAAATTCTTCATGTTTGGGTCGTAGCCCACTGTGGTGAGTATGACTTCCCGAATTCCATTTTCCCCAAGTAACGGTATGCGACCATCTCTCTTGAAAATTGCTGTAATTATCTCACTAATGCTCCGAGACGAGTGGATAATATTCAATATCAGCAGCCACACCAACTTTGACTTCCACCCATTCTAAACTAATGCCAGTTAGATGGTAGATGATAGGCCGGTGCCATTAGAACAAAAAGAGTACTTGCGGAGCATCCGAGACGGCATACTTGTAGACTAGATTGACGGTAAAATATTTTGCTAATCGTACATGCCAACAAGGTTTTCTAGGAAGTTCGAGTACATGAAATGGATGCCAAAGAAAGTATATATAGTGTTTTGTGAAAAAAAACCCTTTTCGTCTCTAAAAACTATGGATTATGTTCACGATGACCGTATTGGGCGAAGTCATCACTCTTCCCACACTGACGTCAGTACATGACTTTCAACAAAGTATGCTGAGCACTGGACGAAAACATATCCCGAGGAAATTATTTGAAAGTGCATCTGGAAAATCAAGGTGGCCAGTGAAGAACCCGATGAGCAGGGAGGTATATGCGGTTTCATGGGAGAGGTGAGGAAAAGAATGGGTCGGGTGGCTGGCATGGCACATGCCGACACTTCTTCGACAGGAGAAACGCAAGACGAGAATGTGCCTCCACCTTCCGGGGAAAGGTGGTACTGCATGCGGCCTCATAAGCCATCCAGGGATCTTCTAAGAAACCAACTCTGGTACCTCCTGAAGCCGTCTACTGACACCATCATCCCATCTCTGTGGTTTTCCTGGAGAACATTTTGGCAGTCTATGTCTACTGAAGAATTGTGTCAGCGGTTGGTATGCACCAACCATGATTTTATAGACATAGGACACATCCAGAGGAGGTATAGGGTAAATATTAATCATCATCATTCATAACTAACAGCCATGGATATGTACACATGCCAGAGGGGGTGGTATAAAGAACCCAATCTCTCGGTGAAACTGATTCTTGGCCAGGAACATAACCAGAAAAGCTACCATCTGTGTATGAAAGTATAGAGGAAGAATAATAAGAAGATGATGAAGAAGAAGGTGAATAAGATGGGATTTAATAAGAGGAGGAGGATCAAGTTGATGTTATTGGTGGTGAGGTGCCTTCAGAAGCTCCCACTCACTAGCGGAGCTCCCAGGAGAGCGATGAAATCGTAGGCTCCGATGCAGAACTGGAACATCAATTGAGGTAAGTTCAAAACCATATCTCTAATGGCCTTTATCTTTTCACAATCTAGATCCCTCAAAAAAACTCCTTCCTATTTAGGAACGCATGGCCGAGGGTTCCCAGGAATCCTTCCCCACAGGGGATGAAGGGGGGCCTATGGAGGCCGGAGAGAATTCTCAGGAACCTATCCTAAGGACTGAGCACAGTGGATGCTGATTATGGCTAGAGTAGGGGAAAATGATCCAAAAGGAGAGTCTCCCTCCATCCCCATTTTTCATGTGGAGCTGACACTAGTGATTGAGTTGAAAAGCATTGAACGCACCTCTGTGGCGGTCTCCCCCGCCATGACACAAGCATTGGGCACTATCGCACTTGGCTCCCATAAGTCCTTGTTCATTGGTTCTCCTCTTTTCCAGGGAATTCTGCTAATCAAGATACTGATTCTTGATGTAGTGATCACAAGTATAGTGGCACGACAAACCATCGAGTTTGAGACATTTTCAAGAGACCTGCGAGCAGCTACATTGGCCTTTATAGAAGAAAACATTCTAGGTGGCCCTACCCCAGTACTCGACAAGATGAATATTGCAATGATCGGTGGTAATGATGTCGAGGTGGAGCTCCAGCCTGATGAGAGTGATGTCGTTGATGAGGAGGGAGTTCCCAAAGAAGACCCTGCCACTAAAATCCTTGCCACTTTCCCCAAATACAGGCCTGCGGACCCTGAAGAAATTGACAATTCTAGCTCGAATGCTACGGAGGAGAGCCACAAGACACGACGCAAGGACTGGAAGTGCATCAGAAACTTTCTCGGCTAGAAATAGCCAGAATGGCTAAGCCGGATGGGGTCACTAATCACCTGGATACACTTTCTTTACACTGGAGGGGTAGATTCTCGCCATTCTCACGTTAGGATCCATGATTACGTGGCAGAGAGGATATAGGAGGATAGTTGATGTTCAGATGTTTCCCAAAACCTGGAGGATTTATAGAATACTCTGTCATTCATAGAGGCAGATTAGGAGGTCCAATGCCTTCAGGATTAAGTGAATGAAAGGGATGCATTCATTTCAAACCAATTTGAGTCCATTGCGAGATTGAAGGCCCATCTCGCGGATTCTCAAGAGAATATAGTGTAGGTGAATCACCAAATTATTGATCTCCAGACTAAATAATCATGGCCACATTCCAGGGCAAATGAGTTATGCCATGATGCTGCTATCTAAGAGAAGGATCTCAGGGGATAGGAAGCAATGTTGGAGGCCACAAGTTGGAAGGTGGAAGTATTGGAACAATCCATCAAAAATGTCGATCCTTAAGGGCCTTGTTTTGGAAAACCCCCTAAAATTCCTCTTCTTTATTACATCCATCTCTGAATAGTATGCATGAACAGACTATTTGATTATTTATTTTAATGATCTTTGACTACAATCCAGAAATAAATAGCGATCCATTCCTAAACTCACATGGGTAATGACCTATGTGAGAAATAGGGGATGATCGCACTATTACTCTATTTGAATGTGGGATTGACAATCATACTTCAGACACCTGGGGTAGAAATGACCCTTCTGGGCATCCAAAAAGAAAGGAGGAGACCTGACTGGAGAATAATTTCCTCAGAATAGTTGAACTATCACTTTTATTATATACTCTAGTGCATGTGTGGGGTAATGATAGGGGTGGTTGAATTGATTCAAATATAAGAGAGTGTGGTGTACGAATCATGATACCCAAAATTCGGAACACTGTAGGGATGGTGTGACAATGAAGAATAACTATTGACCATGTTCGAAACACAATATCCTTATTGTGTTAGCCTAAAATGGGGATATCAAATGAGGGCCAATCACTGACCATGTTCGAAACATGGGGACTGACACAAAATTCCAACCATTAGTATTCTAGAATGTTATCCCAAGATAGTAGGAAAGCCATAGGTTGAGAATTCATACGGTTAGGGATATCTTAGATGTGAAAAAGGGTGACGGTCCAAATAACGGACATACAAAGCATGGGGTATGGAGTGATGGGTTCTTTGAATGGAGTCCAATAATATTGATATTATTCCGCCATGGTGAAGACACATTAGGTAGGAGCATCATTTTTATCAAGAATCATACCTACTTCCAAACACGACCTCTTTGGTAGGGACATGTAATAATGTATAGTTTTGTGTCATACCAATGGGAAAAATGGACACATAGTTTAATGTCATATAGAGAGGACATTGCACATAGTTTTATGGTCATACTGGTTATGGAAAGGTTAACAGTTTAAAGTCATGGTACATGGACTATATGCTCATAGTTTACGGTCATAGAGATTGGACCACGATCGAGGCCGAGGGGCCAGGAGGGTTAATGACCCTGGGGTTGCTCCAAAGGGGGAATGCATGGGCGTCGCTACGTATCCCATAAGGATGAGAACCAATAAAAATGTAGTTTTTGAAGAACGTTGTGGTCAATGACCGATGCTGATAGGGGAAATCCTATCTCACAAGGGATCTGGTGTATCCCATGACTAATATGGGGCATCCTGAACTTGTTCAGGGTAGAACTGTGGTTTAGTGTCATGTTTCAAGGAAATGTGGGATTCTGTAGTTTAACGTCATACGATAAGATGAAGAGTGAAAGGGAATATCCTAGGAAGAGAGTATGTCATGCAGTAGCTATAAACCTGACGTTAATGGGCACATAAGGAGTCAGCACCACACCATGTATCCCTGAAGGATGTTCTTTAGGTCAAGGGACCCCAAGTGAAAGTTAGGCTGGGCCGGAAGCAAAGTGGTCGAGCATTCCTACATATCCCACGAGGATGAGAATGAAGCCTCACGTAGTTATGATAGTGTAATTTAGAATCATGCAAGAAGATAAAGAAATTTGTGGCATGGATGAAACAATAAATGTCCTACCAGAATTACTAAGACCACGTGAGTCATGCTCGATGTGGGAAACTAGGAGTATTGATGGAACATTCCGAGCATAGAAAGGAACATGTTAGGGGTGATGGGATGCTAGGTTAATGGAGTCCCAATGATGCTGACCCACATATATAACACACCTTGATGCGTGAAGGAGTAATGCCGAGTATGTTGGAATTCCTCTTGAACATAAGGAAGTGGAAATATGTGAATCATGATGCTCGAAATCTACACCACAATAATGGTGGCCTGGCGATATGGGATAATTGTTGACCATGTTCTAAACATAGTGTCTGTTTCATGTTAGCCTGGAATGGGGACAGAAAAATGAGGGTTGAACGCTGACAATGTTCAAAAAATGGGACTTGTCAGAAATGTCATCTGAGGTCTTCAGGGACGTTGGCTCAGGATGGTAGGTAAGACAGTGTGGCATGAGACCAGGTCGTAAAGGGGGTCCCTTCAGAAATCGAATAGAATGATGATCTAAATGATAGGATCATGAACCGTGGACATAGAACAAGGGAATTTACATATGATAATTACACACTTCGAGCACTGCCACAATGCATCTGAGTACAACAACAAGTCGTATCAGATAGAGGGAGTTGAGTCCCCCTCAAAGGACAAATATCCTAAGGTTGCACTCTTCCAACTTAATTTTCATAGGATGGTCCATTAAGGGTAGGATTGATTTAATAGACTATTCGCTAGGTAGAGAAGTATCCAGACATGATACATAGTTTCCATAGAGAAGTCTTAGTTTCAGGGTCATAGAACTAAGACCAGGTTGGGGAAAGACATGGGTGGAAAAAGGTATGGTTATTGAAAAATCCGACATGAATGAGAACGACTGAGGTACTCACCTCACCACATGTTACCAAAAGGGTTTGGACCTAGGGGATGTAAGAGAGGGGATATGATTTTTGATTCCTGGGGCTGGACCCAGAGATGAGATGTCAGGGCATTCCTACGTAACCGATAAGGATGGGAATCAATCCATACATAGTTCTGAAAGGGTTGTGTAGTTTAACGTCATGTGGTAAGGACACAAAGTCGTCTTAGTTTATGGTTATAGTGCTTGGACCATATATGGTAGGAAATGAAAGAGACACATGGTGAGGTAATTATAAAACCCGATGTGAATGAGGACATGGATTCTAGATCACCATGTGTTCCTTGGAGAGGTTTTAGGTCAAGAGACCGATAACAAAAGTTATGATGGTCCTGAGGAAAATTTCACAGGCATTATTACGTACCCCATAAGAATGTGAATTAATATGTACATAGTTTAGAATGTGGCGTGGTAAGTTACCAGTGCCAGAGATAATAAGGTTTTGTGGTTCTGGACCTTTCACCCAATGAAGTGGTATTTGATAGATCTTGTTTGTCGTTTAGGATAAATGTGTGTTTTTTTGTGAAGCGATGGACCTGCGATTAAATGTAAATGAATAACCACAAGAATAAAGCTTTATTCAGGCATTGAAAAATGGTATGGTGTGTTACTGATACCAAACATGATGTATTATCGGATGAGAATGCCACGATGCCTTGCCGTTTTTCGATGTACGGCCAGGATAATAATGTCACAGTTTAGGGTCATGTGATGGGACCAACCATGCACTTTAACATTGTTCAATATAGATGTAACAAGTTAAATTCTTGTGGGACTGGGTATCATAGTTTAGAGTAATATGGATCAAACATATACATGAGATATGAGGTTTAAGAGGGAATGTGCACGGCGTGATAAAGCATACCCTACGTGAATGAGGACTGGGCCCACATCACTTCGTGCGGGATTCTGAGAAAGAAACCTTAGGCCGAGGGGCCAACAAATGTTGGATAATATGGGGTAGGATAGACTATCTATTAGTTGAGATGGACCCATAGATGAGACTTCTGGGTGTTCCTACGTATCCCATGAGCACATGAATCAAGCAAGACGTAGTTCTAGAACGTGTTGCATAAGGAGATATTAGTTTAAGGTCGTAGAGATCAGACCAATGTATAAGTGAAACTCATCCAGGAGAGTGCAGACCTCGATCCAGTCCCTAAGCCCATGTGAGTCAAACTCAGTGCAGATAATAAGGGCGGACGAGGTCTTTGTAACACCCAGACTACACGTGAGGGGGAGGTCGGTGCGGAGCTCTGAATGATGCCTTATCGCAGCTTTGTCCCCCTAACATGAAAATGCACATAGAGGGACAATAACAGGAGTGTCAAAATTACACTTGGACATGATGGGGTGGAAAATGATGTGAATCATGTAACCAACATTTAAGTATTGATGGGTTTGGTGTGAAGATGGAGGATAACTACTCACTGTGTTCGAAATAATGCATCATTGTCATGTGACCTGAAATGGGAACATCAAATGAGTGTCGACGGCTGACCGTATTTCCAATGTGGGACTTGTATCAATTTTTTGTCTAAAGCCCTCTAGGATGTTGTCCCATAATGGTCAGAGGGCCCTTAGGCTGAACATCCATGCCATTTGGGGGTCCATTCGGATGTGAAGGATAATGGAAGACAAAATGAAGGGGAACACAAACTTTCAAAAATGGGTGAAAGCATGTCCAGGTAGAATCCGACACTCAAGGTTCTGAATCAGATTACTCCTGGGAACAATGGCGAATCACTAAAGAGGGTCGAGGGACCCAACATAAGAGCATCTATCATGAAAAGATGAGTGTAGGGAAAGGGAGAGAAGGGTGATCAACAGAGATAGGTACGTGGCGTGGTTGTTATAAGACTGACGTGGATTGGGACATAAGTTCATACCGCATCACATACCCCTCTCCTAGAAGAACGCAGACCAAGGGGCCAAGATGATCTGGAGGTTTCTAAGAGATGGTGATGGAACCGAAGACTAGCTGCTCGGGTGGTCCTACGTATCCCATAATGAGGGGAATCAAGACACAAGTAGTTCTTGAGAAGGATGATTTTCAATTTATCATCATGAAACAAGGACACAAATAAGGTAAAGATACACAAATGAAGGATGTGTATAGCACAGTGAGTAACCTGACGTGAAAGAGGGCATAATTCCAAACCACACCGTACAATCCTAAGTGAGAACTTGGGTCTGGGACTGAGAAGGTCAAGGGTCCTGAGGCTGGGCCATACACAGAATGTCATAGACAGCTTACAGATGAACATCATGCAGTGGGGAAAATAGTGATCTTAGTTTAAAGTCATAGATCTCGAATCGTAAATGCCTCTTTTAATGTCATATTCATGGGACAACTAAATGTAGAGGGAGAATCATCGTGCCTATGGAAGACCACAACACGGCAACGATGATAGAGGAATATTGTTGAATAGGTTCACAACACAGTATCTACCATTGTTTGACCAGAGATTAGGGGAAAACAATTGAGCATCGACTAGTATCCTTACTCTCAAAATGAGACTTGTATCAATTTTCCTCTCAAAAACCTTGACGATGTTGGTCTGAAATGGTATGGGGGCCCTTGGGTCGAGCACCTGCGTTGTTCGGGGGTCCTTTTGGATATAGAAGTTGATGTAAACCCCAAATGATGGGGATCCCACATAATGGTGGGGATCGTGCTTGTAGAAATGATGGTAAATGGAGGGATTTATCATAGGGGTATGTGCGACATGGAAAAATAGCCTGACGTGAATATGGACATGAGCCCATACCACACCCTACACTCCCAAATGAGAACTCATGCCAAGCGGCCGGATGGGTTGATGGACCTGAGGCTCGACGTCCTGGAAAACAGTATCCATATGGACTCTAATGTGGGGATTGCCACATCATAGCTCATAACCCCATGTGTGAAATTATTGATATGGGAAACAAGGAGTAGGACTAGGCTCACCCCACTCATATAAGGGTCTGACAGCTGGAATCACGCTCCAGCTTGAGGAAAAATGAAGATTGAGAAGACAGCGGGACAAAATGATCCACCACATTCAATGTTTGGGACATATGGAGGTGGGGACAACGAAATTGTATATCTATTGACCTGATCCAAAACCCGGAATCAAATAGTGTGACATAAAATGGTAACAAAAAATGAGCATTGACCATTTACCATATTTCTAACATGGGACTGGTATCAATTTTTTGATTGAAATCCTCGAGGACGTTGGCCCGAAACAATAGTAGAGCCCTTAGGCTAAGTATCCATATCGTTCGGGGGCCCTTTAGGATGTGAAAGATAATGAAAACCCAGATGATGGAGTGTGAGGAGCATAAATGTCCCCATGAAACTTAAAGTCAGGCTAGGAAAAAGAAGATGCGGGGATCATCAGGGATGGGGGATACATGGTAAGGTCATGATGAACTTGCTGTGAATTGGGAAAAAATCCTACACCACACCATGTGTTTTGTCCCAACTGGAGATCCCAAAGTTTGAGGATGGGCCTACTAACACAATGTATGGGCGGTCCAACGTATCCCATAAGAATGGGAATCAAGACTCATGCAGTTATGAAAGGTCTATGAAGTTTAAGGTCATGTAGTAAGGACATGGGAGGATTAGAATAATGAGGAAGGGAACACGGTGACAACATTGTAATCATTCCATGAGTGGGGAAAAAATCTTTGGTTGTGTCCCATGAGATCCTCTGAGGGAACTACACCCAGGAGGGGTAGCCAAACAATAAGACCGTGGGGCTGGACTCAGGACAAGGTGTCCAATCATTCCTACGTATCCCATTAATATGGGAATCAATCCATATGTAGTTCTTGAGATGCAATTTAATGACTTGTAGGATGACACACAGTTTAGTGTCATGTAGGGAATTTCACATTTTAAGGTCATATAGGACTTGACAGTTTAAAGTCATGTAGGACCCTAGTGCAGTTTAGGGTCTTGTGAGACCAAATGGTGCTCAAGAAAAGTGTCTCTTAAAGAACATGAACTTGGTGGGAGGAGTTATATGCTCAACCTCCATGGTAAGTAGTGAGTTAGTGCCAATGGAGTAATCTTTGTGAACAATGTAAGGTTTTTACAATTTGGGCTCCAACTTGGGTGGTTTCCTTCTAGGTATCAATGGTGTCCTAAAGTCCAATACCATGTCACCTTGAAAGAAGGATCGGAGGAAAAATTTATTGTTGAAATCTCTAGCTATCTTGTTATGATTCCTTTTAGACTGTGCAGAGCACAAAGCCTTTTCTCGTTGGGTGCTTCCAGCACAACTAGATGGATTTCAGCTACATTATCTGGCGCTTGCTGGCTATTGACAGCTGTGCGCAATTAGGGAAACTAAATCCTTATGGGAAAGATGGAATTCGTTCTGTACACTAGAGAATATGGGGTCACCTAGGTGGAATTATGAGTCCTCATCTGATATTCTAAGAGGGAGTTGGGGATCATTTCCATACAACTCTTTTTGTTCTGACCAACTATTTTCTGCAGAATGTTATAAAGGGTTTTATTGAAAACCTAGATCTATCCCTTCGCTTGTGCATTATAGTGAGAGGTATGGTTAGAATGGATGTTGTACTTAGCGTACATTTTATTTATCTTAGATGCATGTAATTTTGTGTTGTTTTTAGTGAGGACGGCGTGAGGGACTCCAAATCGGTAGATGATGTTGGAGCTCACAAAGTCAATGATGGAATGGGCCTCAACCTCCTTGAGCAGAACTACCTCTTCCAACTTGGAGAAGAAATCCATAGCAGTTAGGATGAACCTGCACTGGTGAGCTGTCGCTAGTGGATATGGTCCTACGACATCGCATCCCCATACCACAAATGGCCAAGAGTACTTGGATGTGTGGAGAGGCTCTGGTGGCCGATACATAGTGTCGGCATGAATTTGGCACGCATGGAACCTTTTGGCCAACTCGATGCAGTCATGGATCATGGAGGAAAAAAGTACCCTAGTCATTGGATCTGGTGAGATAGTTTTGGCCCAGTCTGATGAGCCTCATAGGAACCAGAATGAAACTTTTGAATAACATGGGAAATCTCGACTCCCTGAATGCAACAGAAGAGAACCCCATAAAACCTACACTTCTAGAAGATTTGATCATTACTAGGACCATCCTAGAGGATAAACCGTAAAGCATAGTGTCAGATTTGCTTGTTCTCGGCCAGATATGTCCGGAGATTTCCATTACAGAGGTACTCGACAAAGGAGGTTCTCCAGTCAGGAGTCACTTAAACCAATGTATCTGGGAGACCTGATGGTCCATACGTGGAGGCGCATGTGGTATGGTGGCTTACTTGTGGGCTGTAATTGTCATCTGGAGTTATGGGAGCAATGAATCTCTGGTGTGCCACGTAGATAATTAGACAATACTATTATAGATCTACAAGTGATGTAGCTAGGGTAGCTAGGGAGTCATCCCGACCATTCTGAGATCTAGGGACATGAGTAACCTACAGACGATATGGGAACAATGCCATTATTTGGCGAGTTCATTCGAACAATGGTATGAGATCTGGCTTTCTAATGAAATAGTCATTGTTGATATGCATGATGACAAGCTCAGAGTCCTATTTCACACGGAAATGGGGAATGTCAATCTCAAGGGCCAGCTCGAGGCTGATAATGAAGGCCTGATACTCTGCCTCATTTTTGGGGTAGCCTTCTAATAATAGGAATGAGTACGAATGAATGGCTTGTGTTGGGGTAATGAAGACAATACCAAAGCCTACTATGTTATGTCTGGGGTCATTGAGCCTTCTACTGGTGGAGCTGCGAGAAGCACCATCAAAGTACCTTTTCCAACACGGGGTGGATGGGTCTACTAAGAAAATTTCCTCATCCGTAAAATCAAGGTCTAGAGACTGGCCTGCAAGAGATGGATGGGCATCAAGGAATTATGCCAATGCATTCCCCTTAATAGCCTTTTGGGGGACAAACCTGATGTTTAAATAATGAAGGATTACAGCCCACCGAGCTAGATGGTCTGTCAACATGGGGAGGTTCAGTATGTACTACAACAGATCTACTAGGCACACTAGCTGTACCCCGTGGTGCTGCAAGTAATGTCACAATTTCTGTACTGCGAATACCATCTCAAGGTAGCTCTTTTCCATAGGGGAGTATCTGGTCTCCGTATCGAGGTGCATGTGGATGAGGTATTGTAGGTTGTTCTCCATTCCCTCATTATTCTTCTGGGTGAGAAGGGCACCAAGAGGTCACTCCAGGGTGGTCACATAAAGGACTAGAGACTTCCTGGATATGGGTGGAATTAATACAAGAGGCTAAAAAAGATACTTATTCATTTTATCAAAAGCAGTCTGGCACTCTTCTTCCCACTCATAGATAGTTCCTTTATTCATGAGCCAGAAAAAGGGCTTACACTTGTTGGACAGACTCGTGATGAATCTACGTATGTAGTCCATGTGTCCTTGGAATCCATGAATCTCCCAAATGTTTCTTGGAGGAGATAGCTGGTTAATAGACTTTATCTTCTCGGGGTCGATGTTAGTTACCCTTTATCTGAAAACGGTGTCGAGAAACATTCTATTGGTGATCCTGAAGGCACAATTCAATGGGCTCATCTTTAGGTGATGGGAACAGAGGAAGCCAAACACTTTCTCAAGGTCTTCGACATGGTACCGATGACAATGACATTTGACCATTGGATCATCAACGTAACATTCCATAAACGTTCCAAGGATTGGATTAAATATGTGATGCATAGCCTGCTAATAGGTGGGACCTACATTCTTTAAACCAAATGGCATGAATTGGTAACAAAAATTATCGTGTGGTGCCTTTAAGGTGGTAGACTCTTCATCCTCAGGGGCCATTCAGATCTGGTTATACCCAGAGTATCCATCCATGATGAAAAGGTCTTGGAACCTGGCAGTAGCATCGATCAACAATTCCATCATAGGAAGGGAAAATCATCTTTCAGATAGTGATGGTTGAGATCCAGGAAGTCGATGAAGACTCTGATCTATCTATTATTCTTCATTAATATAAAAATGTTGGCCATCCATTTGGGGGTACTGGACCTCTTAAAGGAAATTGGACTTGATGAGCATATCATCCTCTACCTCAACCATGGAACCGTGGGAAGGGTGCATCTTTCTATGAGGCTTCTTGAACCTATGATGATTTTCTAAGAGACCGAGGCTGTGGAATTATACATGAGGATCTAGTCCAAGAATCTCATAATAACTTCTAGAGAACACATCACAATGTTGTTTAAATATTTCTATATACTACTATTTTTCCTTGATGGCCATTGCGGTACTGATCCGTGTGGGTTTCGGGTCTACTTCTCTACCGAGGTTCACCTGTAACAATTCATCGACCGTGGTAGAGAGTCCCTCCTCAACGGTTGGAGGAGAATCCTCTAAATTTTCTTCTTCACTTATGGAGGAGGTATCCTCAGTGGGAGGAGTTTCTTCTTAGTCTATAGATCATGACGGGAAGATGGTACCAGCTTGAGCGGCAGTGGACACTCCATCGAGAAAATCCCGTGCTGCCGCAACCATAGCGATGATGGCTATCGATCTGATCCCATCTAGCCTTTGGCCCAAGGGGAAACACTTGATGATATAAAAGCAATAGCAGAGCATCATCTCGAGACAGTTAATTCTGGCCCATCAAAACAAGAAAGTATGACATATTGTCGTTGCCATGGGGCGGACATCTTGATACCTTATGGGAGTGGAAGGCTCCGAGATCCTATGAGAATGATTTGTATGGGAGTACGAGGTAATATTCTGGCATCACATAAGCTTGGTAATGTGTTCCATCCTCATCCCAGAAACAACCAATCATTGAACCATGTCCGGGGTTGTATCCTCTAATCGGTTGATTGGAAAGAAATTGGTATCATCTTGATATGTCCACAATTCTATTGCAGCAAGGGCATTCTCATCATTTTTAGTCTAAATATGCTTGTCCTTTCACTTGTAATAGTCGGCATCTAAATAGAAGGCTTCATAAGAGGCAATGTGAGGTGCATCACCTTGGAGTACACCCACTCTAACATTAAGGGATTACTTGAGGCACTTTTGATATGATGAAGGAACCACCTCATGTAGGTTGATCAATGGACTACCCATCTATGCATTGTAGGTGGTGTCTAGGGTGCCAACTATATATTCGTTGCTAGAAACTAGGCCACCAAAATGGGACATCAAGAGGATCTTGTTGACCGATGCCTATTCTATCCTATCATAACCTTGTATTCTTAAGTAAGAGGTATTTAGATCATCCTCATATAATCCTAGTTTTTTAAGTGTCTGAGTGGGGATTAGGTTAATTCGAAAACCCGTGTCGACGAGACAATGGCGAACCTCTAAATCATTTAACTGTAAAGTGATGTACAGTGGGAGGATGTGACCCTATATGGGAGATCCTTTATCTTCTTTAGATAACGATATTATGACCCAACATTTATCATTTTCGACTACCACAATATGAAAGGTTACTACGACTGCTACTTCTGTCTCAAACTTAAGGGGGCTTCTTAAAGCCTCAGCGAGGGTCTCACACAAGTCTGATGATAGGTGCAGAGCCTCACGGATGGAGAGACTTGATGGAATGCTGGAAAGATGCTTGAGGATTTCATACTTCCATTCCAGGTGTGAACTTCTACTTACAAGAGGTCGCACTATGATAGTAGGTATGGTGGGTCCTACCGACTGGACCAGCTGCTGAATGGTACTGGGAATACCCCACTGCTCAATAGTCGAAGCCTGTGGAGTGACTACCGAATGAGGGGAAAACAACTGAGACCGGCCAGTAGTAGAGCGTGGTAGGTCACAACATGGTTGTGGTGGCTCTGCCTGATCCAACAATAAAAACAGCGGTGAATGCGGACCTCATGTCACCAGATGAGAAGGACACAGAGACTAAGACTTATGATGGGCATGCTTCCAGGTTTTAGTAGCATAAACATCCTGGAAAGAAGTACTGACTGAGGCACTCCGATGGCCCATATTTACATGGCTCCATCGATGCTGTCGATGGCTGGGTACGTTTGGAGGATCCACTCGGTGCTCCTCATGGCCAAGAATCATGTGGGGGTTTACCAACTCTACAGTATTAACCAAGGAATACCCTTGACTATAACTTTAAGAGTAATCCAATACCAGATGGATTCTGGGATAAATTTTTATCTCTGAGGGAATGAATTAACTGAGAGTATGGGATGAATGTGGCATTGGCAGGGGTTTTTGTTTCCTTTGCGTTGTCGGTGCTTGCTCTTCTGGGAAGAGTAAGGACGAGACGACGATGAAGAAGTAGTATATGCGGATTTAGAAGGCTATAGCTGATTTAGGAGGGCACAAATGAAACCATGGCCACATGAAACTATTGTACGAGCCATGCAATCATCATACATATGGAGGTTGCAGTTAGAAACATGATGCCATTCTCTTTCACTGTCACTGCTGTTGTATGGACTCATGAAGAAACATGCCACATATGTTAGAGTTGGGCCTAACTAGACAATGTTGTTATCCGCATGGTCTTGATTCCAGTCTTTGAACACATAATAGTGCTTGAGAGTGTTACCCAGGATCTGGTTATAGGGGTAGTAATTAAGGCAATCAGTGAGGTTTTCCTGTTCAAGTCTCCTATACTCAGGAAAACATACAACCCCCTAGTCCAAGGCACTATTGTAGTTACCATGGACTTGAGCCTCATTGAATGAGTAGGTCTAGTTCATCCTGTCCAGAAAGGTGGACCTTAGAACTCGATCCTGGAAAGGGGATGAAGGCGCCTATCAAGGAGGTGGAGCCTGGTTATCTTGCCTAGGCGGTGGCAGCGCATTGCGTGGGGACACCTACCAATTCTGAGGTGGGCGCTTCTATGTTAGAGGCTTCACCTGAGGTGGAGAGCCACTGTGAGGCTATGGATGCGGCTCCACTGGAAGCAAATCTAGTTTCATAGGTATAAGGCCCCAGCCTTAAACCTTACTTAATCTTGAGTTATTACAAGATTACACATTGAGGATCTTTTCAGGTTTAGAGTTTTAGAGAATTGGATCATGAAACTTGCATTACATTCCACATTTAAACAAAGTGGTTACATAAAATACAGTGTTAATTCTTCCCACCAACGGAAACATATTGAAAATAAAGCATGGATTCTTTATTGACACATCCTTGACACTATCATCACATCATGTACCTTTCCCTTGACCTGTGAAAAACATTTCAAAAACTTGGGATGAGCATAAAAAGCTCAGTAAGGGTTATAAAATATATGTAAAGGAAACATGAGTTCGTATATACATAAGAATGAAATCATACTTTACCCATAAAACATAGGCACTTTAACATACCTCATCAATTCATGAATAAATCATAGAAATCATAAGACATAGAAGGTAACTTGAGGCATTATTAACATTCTTACGTAGGGAGTAACCCTCTTGGTTACGTTTGGAATACCCATCACAGTATATTCCCTAAATCTCTTAGGAGAAACCTTAATGTTTCACTCCTTTGCGTTACCCAATGCATTGGAGAGCTATATCGGGCTCACCCGCCCTTAGTTTATCACGGAACCACCCGTCTTCATAATAATGCCCAAGAACCTCAACATAATCGTATCACATAAAACATGAATAAAGGAAACATAACATTTCCACCTTTCAATCACAAGATATCAATACAACACATTGATATAAAAACATTATGAAAACCATTTTCAATACCAAAATAAAATAGAATTAAAACATGGTATTTATTTTTCTTTTAAAAAGAAGGTATGGCTTGTAGAGGAAGCTGAACTCAAATAATGGGCACGGTGGCGAAGAAGTCGTTGTCGCCACATACGTATGACAAAAACATTCCCTTTTGTCGTTTAGTAAACGTTTCGTATAAAAATGATTCCTTTTGAATAAACGTAAAAGTCAAAGGGGTTTATACACCGCATAAAATAAGATTGTGTATAAAACAAAATATGCCTCAATGAAAGGAGATTGAGACGAAGTACCATACCACCTTGAAGATTTTAACATTTTAAACCATTAATATCCATATAAATAAATCCTTAAAACCATTTTGAAAACATAGATATTAATAAGAACAAATCATTAAAACATTTAAAGCGATATTTTGGTTAAAGGGTTTTTACCAAAATTAGAGACACTTGAATACAATAATTGAGGAATAACATTTAATCAGAACTTTATAATATCATGAGAATAAAAGGATTAATGATATAATATTCCAAAGGATAGTATATACACCATATAATAGTGAATTGGTGCATAACAACAATGAAGTCTCAATAGAGATGTCAAATGTGATGAAATCCCTTATAAAGAAGGTATCCTTAAATTAAGGATAAATAAATCTCAAAATTATGTGTGACAAATATAAATACACCCAATATAAGTGGATATTAAGTGTAAAACAATAAAATTTCATTCACACATACTCAAAGGATGACACATTCAATAACTACATGTTGAACCCAAAGAAATAGAAATTGGGTTAAGAAGTTCCCTTGACAGCCTAACGACGTCACATCAAAATGAGTTGTTGAGAGATAAAAGAAAAGGGTATATCATCACTTGGACATAATATTTACATCAATAAGGATATATGAGAACATATCCCAACATAACAATATGTAAATTAAAAGACCCAACAAAAGAAGTCTCTTAAAAAGAGGAGGGTGAAAGGTTCCCTTACCGACATGGGTATCTTTCGAAACATATACCTCGTGAAAGAAGGACAATAAAAAATTGATGTAAATACTCATAAAAGATAGTATATTACACAATGATTAAAATAATGGGCAGTATATACACCACTCAAATTAAATTGTGGCAAATGTAGCATAAATCTCACGGGAATGAAAGTGAGATGAAAAATCCCTTACGAAAACTCGGCAGCCTAACGACGCCACATAAAACTTACAAAAATGAATTTATGAGATCAAATAGGGTATCACATAAAATGACCATAAAATGTACTGTATTAGGAATATAAAATAATATCCCCAAACATAAGAAAGATGAGCTTAAAAGAAATGACATAAAAGAGAGTACTTAAAAAGAAAGAGAGGTGTAGGATCCCTTACCTCAAGTCCAAATTGACTCGATCGTTCTTTAAAGTCCTGAATAATAAACTTGAGTTAATCTATACTTTCTTAAGAACCTTTTTCAAGTTCATTATTCCTTTACACCATGTTATAAACATCATGTAATCATTTAAGTTAATAAAGTTCATTTTGTCGGTATTTGGTTCTTAAGTCAAAAATAGACTTCTTACACTTACATGTTGTTAATTTGGTCAAAGGTTCGTTATATCCAGAATGATATTAATGATTTGGATAACATATATATCATATATATTCATCATATACATGTATTTATAATATTACATCACATTTATAGGTAAGAAATGAAATGCACCGTTCATGGGGATGGTAAGCCGTACGTACGCATGAACGCTACTTCCATTTGTATTTCATATTTTCTGGAATGAAATCATAATGATATAAGAGTATATTATAATTCCAGTATAATAACATATATAATATCATTAACTTTATCCTTTACACATCCCACATATGGTATTAATGAATCAAATCACTTTCAGGGGGCGGTAGTCCGCATTTCCTAAAATAAAGATATCATGTTTACCCATAATGGAAACAGTAATGGTATGCCATAAATGAAAAATACAGAAGCTTAAGGAAAGAATAAAAATATTATATATCATATATAATAATATTGACATCATAATGGCCACATTTTAAGGTGTTAAATGAGTATTGAACAATCATCGTTTCAGGAGGCAGAATTTCGCCATCCCCAGAAACCGTATGTTATTTAACCATTTGATGTATTTGTGTGAGAGTGTAGCTCGAATAAATCTTATAAAAACATCCTAGTATATTTAATATACTGGTTTTTTTACAAAAGAAATAAATAAAAATATTTTAGGGGGTTGGAGAATCAAAATAAAACAAATGAACATGAGAGAATGGATTACCTTTAAAAGTGTAACTCCTTTTGATTTGAGCCTAAAGGCTTCCTTTGAAAGGATTCTGCCCAAACGTAATCCTCTAGGATGAGGAGAGGGATGTGGAGAGACAAAATGGGCAGGGTTTGGCCGAGCCAAAGGCTTGAGGAGTGTGTGAAATGAGGTAGAGGTGGGGGCCTTTTATAAGAGTAGAGGAGGGGCACTCTTGGAAAGTAAAGTTAAGTTACTTTATTTTAAAAACGATTTTCGGATTCAAAAGGTCCCAAATTTCTATAATTCAAGGATAAGGTGATAAGGCTTCTAAATCCACTCATCCAATTGGTTTTGGCCATGTGTAGGTTTTAGATTTTACATTATCTTTCCATTTAATTTAAATTGTTAAATAATGAAGTCATCGCTACATCATCATGATATCATAAATAATTTAATTTATTTAAAGTCCAAAATTATAAAAAAATACTATGATGTCGGAAATATTTTTATCTTTCCAATGAATATTTATAGTCAAAAATATGATTTGTATAACCCCATGTAAAAATTGTTTTAGTAAAACATTACATGTTTGTCTCATTTTTACTTTAACTTTAAATAAAAAGATATTAATGTCATTTTCCAACCAAAGTGGCTTCATGGGGTCCCCAAGTTGACCCATGGCTTTTCTTGGTCGGCCATGACACATCCAATAAATTTAGGACATGTTTATAGGTCATTTTATATTATTAAAGCATTATTTTTACCTTAAACTACACTAATTACCACTAATCGCGATTAAAAACTTAATAAGTTACTATTCACCAAAAAAATTATTTTTATCCCATTGAACCAAATTTTACTTCTTAATGACAACCATGTATGTAGGATTTTTGAAATTCAAAACACAAAGGTGGCAAAATTTCATTTAAACGGAAAATCAGTTTTTTATAAGTACCACTTAGTTGTTTCACTATTCATCAAAAATTGAAGTTTTTCAGAAAAATCCCAAAAATTCACCCTAAGCTATATTTGATATTATGAATTCAAAAATGAAGTCTATTTTAAAAAATTCAAAACATATAAGTCACATTAATTAATTTAATAATTAATTCCCGCTGTCAAAGCAAATAGCGTGTTTTTATGAAACAATAAGTATCAAAAGATTGACACTAGTTTAAGTCTGATTTCAAAGTGAAATTAATTCAAAGACCACTATTGTATTTAATGGTAAAAATATATTCTAATTTCACTTTAAAACCAATTCAAAAGATAATCTAATCATATAAATAAATTAGATTAAAAAGAGGTTTTGAATTAAAATACAACATTTTACACTATTCATTAAAAAAATGAACTTTATCGGAAAGATACCAAAAATTTACACAAAGTAAATTTTGATGTCCGGATTCTTAAGAAGAGTTTTATTTGGTCCAATAGAATTTATAAGAGTGAACAAAACTATATTTAATGACGGTTCGCCATCAAAAGGTGATAAGTGAACCTTTAGTGAAAACTAGGGCATATACGCCTAAAATTGAATTCTTTCCGTATTTTATGCCTTTATCTTTTATTGGATAAATATAAAAACATTTAAAAAAACATATACAATCAAAATTTAGTTATTTCTATCCATTCCCGCCAATACAACGGCTACATGTTAACTACCATTTAAAATAATATTATTTTATTATTAGAGTGCAACGTAAGATTTCCAAGAAACTCGTTGTTGCGTGTTGGGTACACCATCGAGCATAGCGTCCTCATTAAGGTCATATTAATATTTTATTCACAAATATGGATAAATATGAAAATATCATATTCTTTATTTACCTTGGGTGTTACATCCTTACCCCTTTTGGGAATTGCATCCTCGCAATTTTTAAAATTGAGCTTGGAAACATCCTTGAAAGTCCCACATCGGAACAAGAGTCGGTAAAACAATCACTTTAAAATAATGAAAGATATGTAAAAAGGTCACCCGAGTTAACCCATACTAGGATTCCATGTAGAAAAATATGGACATGGAGGAGAAAACATAGGGTCATGTTCTGATGGAGAGTGATAGAAAACATGTTTAGGAGAAATTTAACAATAAAAAAATCACAAACTTGTGATGGGTTAAACGGTGTTGGGTTACCCAGTAGGAAAAGTTAATAGACAAAATTTTCGTTTTAAGTTACTTTTTATTGAGGAATTTATTCATAAGGAAACATAATCACTTATCATGTTGACTTTCAACTTTTACTAGATTCCTTAATCAAACTCATATTTTTTCCAACAGATGAGTATTTAGGGAGGCTTGTTCGCATTAAGAGTACTATAATCAACTTCTAGAGAATCACCTAATCCAAAAAAGAGAACTATATACTTCCCATGTCTTTAGACTTTAACCAAAACCAAAAAGGCTAGTACAAGATCAGATAATCCAGAAAAGGATAACCCTTTATAAAAAGAAAATCTATTCTTAACCTCCAAAATTTGTCCAACAAAACCCAAAGTTCAACGAGGACCATTAGATAAACAATTTGTCCATAAAATTCTTCAATGTAAACCAATATAAGATTGAAACCCAAAATATTTGATGGAGTTAGTCACATAGTGTTCCAAGTTAAATCGTAACATTTATCTCCAAACAACATTAGTTTCTCCTAAAGTCTCGTATTGAAAATTAATTAACCTAATCACATATCCTCCAAGATAGGTTAATCATTTTCATAAATAACCCAAAATCAACTTACTCTTAATTAATAAAATCATATAACTAAAAAGAATCAGTCAAACTAACCAGGGACTTCACGTAGTCCAGTGGTAGGCGATAAATACCAGTCGCACTTTGGTTGTGGGTTCGATTCCCATTGCTTTGTCTGATGCGACGGGTTGTCACACGGTCTACGTGTTGTCCATTTTACAAAACAATATAATTCTCAAATCATTCCCCAAAAAGGGATAAAATCATCAAATATACCCATAACATAATTTAACCTCAATTTTAACTCATTCCTTTCACCTCAATCATAACATATAGTAACCGATAATTACCTCAAAAGTAAGGAAGAAAAGATAACTATTCCTTGAATAAAATTTGCCTATTTTAAAAATCAGGGTTACACATAATATTAAAAGTCTTCTAATGTAACCCCGTCATCAAAAGAGACTTAATACTCTTAAGAATTTCACCATAACTTTTGAAGCCCTTATATGTTGACATCTTACTCATTCAACATTCTTCATGATCCATTAACCATTCCTTTCCAACTTATTCCGAAATACCTCTTTCCTACAAACAAAATCATGAATCATATCCTAATATTCCAAAATAGGAAAACAATAGTCATGAAGTAATACATACCTTTGATTGGTCATTGTCAGTTTCTTCATCCTCAATCGAAATGGCATTAGGTATTGGTAAATGAAAATTTGTACGCTCTTGGTGACCCCATTAACGAAACTTCTTCATTGGACATGTGTTTGCATAATGACCATGCACACCACATTTAAAACATTCAATTGATCTCTCAGAAAGAACTTCGTTCCCTTTTCTTGAGTCAACTGGATGCCTCCTTTTTCCATGGCATGTTCTTGATTTACGACCTTCATTTCCACATCTATAGCATATTTCTGTCACTTTGAAACATTTTCCTAGGTGTTTCTTTGCACATCTTTGACACATAGGTTTTTGAACACACTTACCTTTATTATTAATACATGTACTTCCATAGGGATTTGTTTCTCGCATATATGATGCCTTAGAGAAATCACCAAGGTTTAGGTGGTCAATCATGACTACAGATAGTTGGTTGAGGATAATCACAAGAGTTCTCATTGCATCTCCCATGTCATTCAGTTGCTTGATCAAAAAACTGTCACAGTTTCCTTCAAACCTGTTGTCTCTTTGGTGCCTGCTAGATCCATCCATTCACTAAAAACAGAAATGTCAGTGTGATTATATCAACAAAACCATCATGTACTAATGAGGAAGGTAAACACTAAGATATACTTACTCATTCACTAGGACCCTTTCTGAAATCCCAACCATTATGGTAATGTCACTTATGCTTAAAGAATACCCTAACCTCTAAAGTTATCTAAACCGACCATTGATACCAACTATAAGGCCCCAGCCTTAAACCTTACTTAATCTTGAGTTATTACAAGATTACACATTGAGGATCTTTTCAGGTTTAGAGTTTTAGAGAATTAGATCATGAAACTTGCATTACATTTCACATTTAAACAAAGTGGTTACATAAAAGATAGTATTCATTCTTCCCACCAACGGAAACATATTGAAAATAAAGCATGGATTCTTTATTGACACATCCTTGACACTATCATCAAATCATGTACCTTTCCCTTGACCTGTGAAAAACATTTCAAAAACTTGGGATGAGAATAAAAAGATCAGTAAGGGTTATAAAATATATGGAAAGGAAACATGAGTTCGTATATACATAAGAATGAAATCATAATTTACCCATAAAACATTGGCACTTTAACATACCTCATCAATTCATGAATAAATCATATAAATCATAAGAAATAGAAGGTAACTTGAGGCATTCTTAACATTCTTATGTAGGGAGTAACCCTCTTGGTTACGTTTGGAATACCCATCACAGTATATTCCCTAAATCTCTTCGGAGAAACCTTAACGTTTCACTCCTTCGCGTTACCAAATGCATTGGAGAGCTATATCGGGCTCACCCTCCCTTAGTTTATCACAGAACCACCCGTCTTCATAATAATGCCCAAGAACCTCAACATAATCGTATCACATAAAACATGCATAAAGGAAACATAACATTTCCACCTTTCAATCACAAGATATCAGTACAACACATTGATATAAAAACATTATGAAAACCATTTTCAATACCAAAATAAAAGAGAATTAAAACATGGTATTTATTTTTCTTCTAAAAAGAAGGTATGGCTTGTAGAGGAAGTCGAACTCAAATAATGGTCACGACGACGGAGAAGTCGTTTTCGCCACATACGTACGACAAAAACATTCCCTTTTGTCGTTTAGTAAATGCTTCGTATAAAAATGATTCCTTTTGAATAAACGTAAAAGTCAAAGGGGTTTATACACCGTATAAAAGAAGGTTGTGTAGAAAACAAAATATGCCTCAATGAAAGGAGATTGAGACGAAGTCCCATACCACCTTGAAGCTTTTAATATTTTAAACCATTAATATCCATCTAAATAAATCCTTAAAACCATTTTGAAAACATGGATATTAATAAGAACAAATCATTAAAACATTTAAATAGATATTTTGGGTAAAGGGTTTTTACCAAAATTAGAGACACTTGAATACAATAATTGAGGAATAAAATTTAATCAGAACATTATAATATCATGAGAATAAATGGATTCATGATATAATATTCCAAAGGATAGTACATACACCATATAAGATTGAATTGGTGCATAACAACAATGAAGTCTCAATAGAGATGTCAAATGTGATGAAATCCCTTATAAATAAGGTATCCTTAAATTAAGGATAAATCAATCTCAAAATTATGTGTGACAAATATAAATACACCCAATATAAGTGGATATTAAGTTTAAAACAATAAAAGGTCATTCACACATATTCAAAAGATGACACATTCAATAACTACATGTTGAACCCAAAGAAATAGAAATTGGGTTAAGAAGTTCCCTTGACAGCCTAACGGCGTCACATCAAAATGAGTTGTTGAGAGATAAAAGAAAAGAGTATCTCATCACTTGGACATAAAATTTACATCAATAAGGATATATGAGAACACATCCCAACATAACAATATGTAAATTAAAAGACCCAACAAAAGAAGTCTCTTAAAAAGAGGAGGGTGAAAGCTTCCCTTACCGACATGGGTATCTTTCGAAACATATACCTCGTGAAAGAAGGACAATACAACATTGATGGAAATACTCATAAAAGAATGTATATTACACAATGAGTAAAATAATGGGTAGTACATACACCACTCAAAGTAAATTGTGGCAAATGTAGCATAAATCTCACGGGAATGAAAGTGAGATGAAAAATCCCTTACGAAAACTCGGCAGCCTAACGGCGCCACATAAAACTTACAAAAATGAATTTATGAGATCAAATAGCGTATCACATAAAATGACCATAAAAAGTACATTATTAGGAATATAAAATAATATCCCCAAACATAAAAATGATGATCTTAAAAGAAATGACATAAAAGAGAGTACTTAAAAAGAAAGAGAGGTGTAGGATGCCTTACCTCAAGTCCAAATTGACTCGATCGTTCTTTAATGTCCTGAATAATAAACTTTAGTTAATCTCTACTTTCTTAAGATCCTTTTTCAAGTTCATTATTCCTTGTACACCATGTTATAAACATCATGTAATCATTTAAGTTAATAATTTTCATTTTGTCGGTATTTGGTTCTTAAGTCAAAAATAGACTTCCTACACTTACATGATGTTAATTTGGTAAAAGGATCATTATATACAGAATGATATTAATGATTTGGATAACATATATATCATATATATTCATCATATACATGTATTTATAATATTACATCACATTTAGAGGTAAGAAATGAAATGCACCGTTCATGGAGACGGTAAGCTGTACGTACGCATGAACGCTACTTCCATTTCTATTTCGTATTTTCTGGAATGGAATCATAATGATATAAGAGTATATTATAATTAAAGTATAATAAAATATATAATATCATTAACTTTTTCCTTTACACATCCCATATATGGTATTAACGAATCAAATCACTTTCAGGGGGCGGTAGTCCGCACTTCCTAAAATTAAGATATCGTGTTTACCCATAATGGAAACAGTAATGGTATGCCATAAATGAAAAACACAGAAGCTTAAGGAAAGAATAAACATATTATATATCATATATAAAAATAGTGACATCATAATGGCCACATTTGAAGGTGTTAAATGAGTATTGAACAATCATCGTTTCGGGAGGCAGAATTTCGCCATCCATGGAAACCGTATGTTCTTTAACCATTTGATGAAGTTGTGTGAGAGTGTAGCTCGAATAAATCTTATACCAACATCCTAGTATATTGAAGGTACTGGTGTTGTTATAAAATAAATAAATAAAAAGAGTTTAGGGGGTTGGAGAAGAATAATAAAACAAATGAACATGAGAGAATGAATTACCTTTAAAAGTGTAACTCCTTTTGATTTGAGCCTAAAGGCTTCCTTTGAAAGGATTCTGCCCAAAGGGAATCCTCTAGGATGAGGAGAGGGATGTGGAGAGACAAAATGGGCAGGGTTTGGCCGAGCCAAAGGCTTGAGGAGTGTGTGAAATGAGGTAGAGGTGGGGGCCTTTTATAAGAGGAGAGGAGGGGCACTCTTGGAAAGTAATGTTAAGATAATTTATTTTAAAAACGATTTTCAAATTAAAAAGGTCCCACATTGCAATAATTCTAGGATAAGGTGATAAGCCTTCGATATCCACTCATCCAATTGGTTTTTTCCATGTGTAGGTTTTAGATTTTACATTATCTTTCCATTTTATTTAAATAGTTAAATAATGAGGTCATCGCTGCATCATCATGATGTCATAAATAATTTAATTTATTTAAAGTCTAAAAATTATAAAACAAATACTATGATGTAGGAAATATATTTATCTTTCCAATGAATATTTATAGTCAAAAATCTGATTTATATAACCCCATGTAAAAATTGTTTTAGTAAAACATTTCATGTTTGTCTCATTTTTACTTTAACTTTAAATAAAAAGATATTAATGTCATTTTCCAACAAAAGTGGCTTCATGGGGTCCCCAAGTTGACCCATGGCTTTTCGTGGTCGGACATGACACATCCAATAAGGTTAGGACATGTTTCTAGGTCATTTTATATTATTAAAGCATTATTTTTACCTTAAACTACACTAATTACCACTAATCACGATTAAAAACTTAATAAGTTACTATTCACCAAAATATTATTTTTATCCCATTGAACCACATTTTACTTCTTAATGACAACCATGTATGTCGGATTTTTGAAATTCAAAACACAAAGGTGGCAAAATTTCATTTAAATGGAAAATCAGTTTTTTATAAGTACCACTTAGTGGTTTCACTATTCATAAAAAATTGAAGTTTTTCAGAAAAATCCCAAAAATTCACCCTAATCTATATTTGATATTCTGAATTCAAAAATGAAGTCTATTTTACAAAATTCAAAACATATAAGTCACATTAATTAATTTAATAATTAATTCCCGCTATCAAAGCAAATAGCGTGTTTTTATGAAACAATAAGTATCAAAAGATTGACACTAGTTTAAGTCTGATTTCAAAGTGAAATTAATTCCAACGACCACTATTGGATTTAATGGTAAAAATATATTCTAATTTCACTTTAAAACCAAATAAAAATATAATCTAATCATATAAATAAATTAGATTAAAAAGAGGTTTTGAATTAAAATACAACATTTTACACTATTCATTAAAAAAATGAACTTTATCGGAAAGATACCAAAAATTTACACAAAGTAAATTTTGATGTCCCGATTCTTGAGAAGAGTTTTATTTGGTCCAATAGAATTTATAAGAGTGATCAAAACTATATTTAATGATGGTTCGCCATCAAAAGGTGATAAGTGAACCTTTAGTTAAAACTAGGGAATATACGCCTAAAATTGAATTCTTTCCGTATTTTATGCCTTTATCTTTTATTGGATAAATGTATAAACATTCAAAAAAACATATACAATCATAAATTAGTTATTTCCATCCATTCTCGCCAATACAACGGCTACATGTTAACTACCATTTAAAATAATATTATTTTATTATTAGAGTGCAACGTAAGATTCCCAAGAAACTCGTTGTTGCGTGTTGGGTACACCATCGAGCATAGCATCCCCATTAAGGTCATATTAATATTTTATTCACAAATATGGATAAATATGAAAATGTCATATTCTTTATTTACCTGGGGGTTTACATCCTTCCCCCCTTTTTGGAATTGCGTCCTCGCAATTTTTAAAATTGAGCTTGGAAACATCCTTGAAAGTCCCACATCAGAACAAGAGTCGGTAAAACAATCACTATAAAATAATGAAAGATAAGTACAAATGTCACCCGAGTTAACTCATTCTAGGATTCCATGTAGAAAAATATGGACATGGAGGAGAAAACATAGGGTCATGTTCTGATGGAGAGTGATAGAAAACATGTTTGGGAGAAATTTAACAATAAGAAAATCACAAACTTGTGATGAGTTAAACGGTGTTGGGTTCCCCAGTAGGAAAAGTTAATAGACAAAATTTTTGTTTTAAGTTACTTTTTATTGAGGAATTTATTCATAAGGAAACATAATCACTTATCATGTTGAATTTCAACTTTTACTATATTCCTTAATCAAACTCATATTTTTTTCCAAAAGACGAGTATTTAGGGAGACTTGTTCGCATTAAGAGTACTATAATCAAATTCTAGAGAATCACCTAATCCACAAAAGAGAACTATATACTTCCCATGTCATTAGACTTTAACCAAAACCAAAAAGGCTAGTACAAGATCAGATAATCCAGAAAAGGATAACCCTTTATAAAAAGAAAATCTATTCTTAACCTCCAAAATTTGTCCAACAAAACCCAAAGATCAACGAGGACTATTAGATAAACAATTTTTCCATAAAATTCTTCAAAGTAAACCAATCTAAGATTGAAACCCCAAATATTTGAAGGATTTAGTCACATAGTCTTCCAAGTTAAATCGTAACATTTATCTCCAAACAACATCAGTTTCTCCTAAAGTCTCGTATTGAAAAGTAATTAACCTAATCACATATCTTCCATGATAGGTTAATCATTTTCATAAATAACCCAAAATCAACTTACTCTTAATTCATAAAATCATATAACTAAAAATAATCAGTCAAACTAACCAGGGACTTCACGTAGTCCAGTGGTAGGGGATAAATACCAGTCGCACTTTGGTTGTGGGTTTGATTCCCATAGCTTTGTCCGACGCGACGGGTTGTCACACGGTCTGCGTGTTTTCCGTTTTCCAAAACTATATAATTCTCAAATAATTCCCCAAAAAGGGATAAAATCATCAAAAATACCCATAACATAATTTAACCTCAATTTTACCTCATTCTTTTCACTTCAATAATAACATATAGTAACCCATAATTACCTCAAAAGTAAGGAAGAAAAGATAACTATTCCTTGAATAAAATTTCCCTATTTTAAACATCAGGGTTACACATAATATAAAAAGTCTTCTAATGTAACCCCATCATCAAAAGAGACTTAATACTCTTAAGAATTTCATCATAACTCTTGAAGCCCTTTTATGTTGACATCTTACTCATTCAACATTCTTCATGATCCATTAACCATTCCTTTCCAACTTATTCCAAAATACCTCTTTCCTACAAAAAAATCATGAATCATATCCTAATATTCCAAAATAGGAAAACAATAGTCATGAAGTAATACATACCATTGATTGGTCATTTTCAGTTTCTTTATCCTCAATCGGAATGGCATTAGGTATTGGTAAA
This sequence comes from Viscum album, assembly GCA_963277665.1. Taxonomy (NCBI): domain Eukaryota; kingdom Viridiplantae; phylum Streptophyta; class Magnoliopsida; order Santalales; family Viscaceae; genus Viscum; species Viscum album. The sequence goes on from OY728143.1 coordinate 1,369,804,809, forward strand.
TGAACATTTTTACGCTCTTGGTGACCACATTCACGAAACGTCTTCATTGGACATGTGTTTTCATAATGACCATGCACACCACATTTAAAACATTCAATTGATCCTTCAGAAAGAACTTCTTTCCCTTTCCTTGAGTCAATTGGATGCTTCCTTTTTCCATGGCAGGTTCTTGCTTTATGACCTTCATTTCCACATCTATAGCATATTTCTGTCCCTTTGAAACATTTTCCTAGGTGTTTCTTTCCACATCTTTGACACATAGGTTTTTGAACACACATATCTTTATGATTATTACCTGTACTTCTGTAGGGATTTATTTCTTGCATATATGATGCCTTAGAGAAATCACCAAGTTTTAGGTGGTCAATCATGACTCTAGATAGTTGGTTGAGGATAATCACAAGAGTTCTCATTGCATCTCCCATATCATTCAGTTGCTTGCTCAAAAAACTATCACAGTTTCCTTCAAACCTGTTGTCTCTTTGGTGCCTGCTAGATCCATCCATTCACTAAAAAAAGAAATGTCAGTGTGAGTATATCAACAAAACCATCATGTACTAATGAGGAAGTTAAACACTAAGATATACTTACTCATTCACTAGGACTCTTTCTGAAATCCCAACCATTATGGTAATGTCACTTATGCTTAAAGAATACCCTAACATCTAAAGTTATCTAAACCGACCTTTGATACCAACTATAAGGACCCAGCCTTAAACCTTACTTAATCTTGAGTTATTACAAGATTTCACATTGAGGATCTTTTCAGGTTTAGAGTTTTAGAGAATTAGATCATGAAACTTGCATTACATTCCACATTTAAACAAAGTGGTTACATAAAAGATAGTATTCATTCTTCCCACCAATGGAAACATATTGATAATAAAGCATTGATTCGTTATTGACACATCCTTGACACTATCATCACATCATGTACCTTTCCCTTGTCCTGTGAAAAACATTTCAAAAACTTGGGATGAGCATCAAAAGCTCAGTAAGGGTTATAAAATATATGGAAAGGAAACATGAGTTCGTAAATACATAAGAATGAAATCATACTTTACCCATAAAACATAGGAACTTTAACATACCTCATCAATTCATGAATAAATCACAGAAATAATAAGACATAGAAGGTAACTTGAGGCATTCTTAACATTCTTACGTAGGGAGTAACCCTCTTGGTTATGTCTGGAATACCCATCACAGTATATTCCCTAAATCTCTTCAGAGAAACCATAACGCTTCACTCCTTCATGTTACCCAATGCATTGGAGAGCTATATCGGGCTCACCCGCCCTTAGTTTATCATGGAACCACCCGTCTTCATAATAATGCCCAAGAACCTCAATATAATCGTATCACATAAAACATGCATAAAGGAAACATAACATTTCCACCTTTCAATCACAAGATATCAATACAACACATTGATATAAAAACATTATAAAAACCATTTTCAATACCAAAATAAAATATAATTAAAACATGGTATTTATGTTTCTTTTAAAAAGAAGGTATGACCTGTAGAGGAAGACGAACTCAAATAATAGTCACGGTGGCGGAGAAGTCATTGTCACCGCATACGTATGAAAAAAACATTCCCTTTTGTCGTTTAGTAAACGCTTCGTATAAAAATGATTCCTTTTGAATAAACGTAAAAGTCAAAGGGGTTTATACACCGTATAAAAGAAGGTTGTGTATAAAACAAAATATGCCTCAATGAAAGGAGATTGAGACGAAGTCCCATACCACCTTGAAGCTTTTAACATTTTAAACCATTAATATCCATATAAAAAATCCTTAAAACTATTTTGAAAACATGGATATTAATAAGAACAAATCATTAAAACATTTAAAGTGATATTTTGGTCAAAGGGTTTTTACCAAAATTAGAGACACATGAATACAATAATTGAGGAATAACATTTAATCAGAACATTATAATATCATGAGAATAAATGGATTCATGATATAATATTCCAAAGGATAGTATATACACCATATAAGAGTGAATTGGTGAATAACAACAATGAAGTCTCAATAGAGATGTCAAATGTGATGAAATCCCTTATAAAGAAGGTATCCTTAAATTAAGGATAAATCAATCTCAAAATTATGTGTGACAAATATAAATACACCCAATATAAGTGGATATTAAGTGTAAAACAATAAAATGTCATTCACACATATTCAAAGGATGACACATTCAATAACTACATGTTGAACCCAAAGAAATAGAAATTGGGTTAAGAAGTTCCCCTGACAGCCTAACATCGTCACATCAAAATGAGTTGTTGAGAGATAAAATAAAAGGTTATCTCATCACATGGACATAAAATTTACATCAACAAGGATATATGAGAACATATCCCAACATAACAATATGTAAATTAAAAGACCCAACAAAAGAAGTCTCTTAAAAAGAGGAGGGTGAAAGGTTCCCTTACCGACATGGGTATCTTTCGAAACATATACCTCGTGAAAGAAGGACAATAAAAAATTGATGTAAGTACTCATAAAAGAAATTATATTACACAATGAGTAAAATAATGGGCAGTACATACACCACTCAAAGTAAATTGTGGAAAATGTAGCATAAATCTCACGGGAATGAAAGTGAGATGAAAAATCCCTTAAGAAAACTCGGCAGCCTAACGACGCCACATAAAACTTACAAAAATGAATTTATGAGATCAAATAGGGTATAACATAAAATGACCATAAAAATTACAGTATTAAGAATATAAAAGAATATCCCCAAACATAAGAATGATGAGCTTAAAATAAACGACCTAAAAGAGAGTACTTAAAAAGAAAGAGAGGTGTAAGATCCCTTACCTCAAGTCCAAATTGACCCGATCGTTCTTTAATGTCCTGAATAATAAACTTGAGTTAATCTATACTTGCTTAAGAACCTTTTTCAAGTTCATTATTCCTTTTACACCATGTTATAAACATCATGTAATCATTTAAGTTAATAATGTTCATTTTGTCGGTATTTGGTTCTTAAGTCAAAAATAGACTTCCTACACTTACATGTTGTTAATTTGGTCAAAGGTTCGTTATATCTAGAATGATATTAATGATTTGGATAACATATATATCATATATATTCATCATATACATGTATTTATAATATTACATCACATTTAGAGGTAAGAAATGAAATGCACCGTTCATGGAGACGGTAAGCCGTACGTACGCATGAAGGCTACTTCCATTTCTATTTCGTATTTTCTGGAATGGAATCATAATGATATAAGAGTATATTATAATTCCAGTATAATAACATATATAATATCATTAACTTTATCCTTTACACATCCCACATATGGTATTAACGAATGAAATCACTTTCAGGGGGCGGTAGTACGCACTTCCTAAAATAAAGATATCGTGTTTACCCATAATGGAAACAGTAATGGTATGCCATAAATGAAAAATACAGATGATTAAGGAAAGACTTAACATATTATATATCATATATAAAAATAGTGACATCATAATGGCCACCTTTGAAGGTGTTAAATGAGTATTGAACAATCATCGTTTCGGGAGACAGAATTTCGCCATCCACGGAAACCGTATGTTCTTTAACCATTTGATGTAGTTGTGTGAGAGTGTAGCTCGAATAAATGTTATAACAACATCCTAGTATATTTAATATACTGGTGTTGTTACAAAAGAAATAAATAAAAAGAGTTTAGGGGGTTGGAGAAGAGAAATAAAACAAATGAACATGGGAGAATGAATTACCTTTAAAAGTGTAACTCCTTTTGATTTGAGCCTAAAGGCTTCCTTTGAAAGGATTCTGCCCAAAGGGAATCCTCTAGGATGGGGAGAGGGATGTGAAGAGACAAAATGGGCAGCGGTTGGACGAGCCAAAGGCTTGAGGAGTGTGTGAAATGAGGTAGAGGTGGGGGCCTTTTATAAGATGAGAGGAGGGGCACTCTTGGAAAGTAAAGTAAAGTTACTTTATTTGAAAAACGATTTTCGGATTCAAAAGGTCCCACATTGCTATAATTCTAGTATAAGGTGACAAGGCTTCGAAATCTACTCATCCAATTGGTTTTGGCCATGTGTAGGTTTTAGATTTTACATTATCTTTCCATTTTATTTAAATCGTTAAATAATGAGGTCATCGCTGCATCATCATGATGTCATAAATAATTTACTTTATTTAAAGTATAAAAATTATAAAAAAATACTATGATGTAGGAAAACGTTTTAGCTTTCCAATGAATATTTATAGTCAAAAATATGATTTATATAACCCCATATAAAAATTGTTTTAGTAAAACATTTCATGTTTGTCTCATTTTTACTTTAACGTTAAATAAAAAGATATTAATGTCATTTTCCAACCAAAGTGGATTACTGGGGTCCCCAAGTTGACCCATGGCTTTTATTGGTCGTCCATGACACATACAATAGGTTTAGGACATGTGTCTTGGTCATTTTATATTATTAAAGCATTATTTTTACCTTAAACTACACTACTTACCACTAATCGCGATTAAAAACATAATAAGTTACTATTCACCAAAAAAAAAATTTCCCATTGAACCACATTTTACTTCTTAATGACAACCATGTATGTCGGATTTTCGAAATTCAAAACACAAAGGTGGAAAAATTTCATTTAAACGGAAAATCAGTTTTTTATAAGTACCACTTAGTGGTTTCACTATTCATCAAAAATTGAAGTTTTTCAGAAAACTCCCAAAAATTCACCCTATACTATATTTGATATTCTGAATTAAAAAATGAAGTCTATTTTACAAAATTAAAAACCTATAAGTCACATTAATTAATTTAATAATTAATTCCCACTGTCAAAGCAAATAGCGTGTTTTTATGAAACAATAAGTATCAAAAGATTGACCCTAGTTTAAGTCTGATTTCAAAGTGAAATTAATTCCAACGACCACTATTGGATTTAATGGTAAAAATATATTCTAATTTCACTTTAAAACCAATTCAAAAGATAATCTAATTATATAAATAAATTTGATTAAAAAAAGGTTTTGAATTAAAATACATCATTTTACACTATTCATTAAAAAATGAACTTTATCGGAAAGATACCAAAAATTTACACAAAGTAAATTTTGATGTCCCGATTCTTAAGAAGAGTTTTATTTGGTCCAATATAATTTTTAAGAGTGAAAAAAAACTATATTAAATGACGGTTCGGCATCAAAAGGTGATAAGTGAACCTTTAGTGAAAACTAGGGCATATACGCCTAAAATTGAATTCTTTCCGTATTTTATGCCTTTATCTTTTATTGGATAAATGTAAAAACATTTAAAAAAACATATAAAATCATACTTTAGTTATTTCTATCCATTCCAGCCAATACAACGGCTACATGTTAACTACCATTTAAAATAATATTATTTTATTATTAGAGTGCAATGTAAGATTTCCAAGAAACTCGTTGTTGCGTGTTGGGTACACCATCGAGAATAGCATCCACATTAAGGTCATATTAATATTTTAATCACAAATATGGATAAATATGAAAATGTCATATTCTTTATTTACCTGGGGTGTTACAATAGGGGCCTCTATTTAAGCAAATATGGCGGGCTTGTCCCTAGAGGCCCTTCTTACGGGGATTGCATTAGGCAACGGACATGCCTGTTTATTCTGCTGTAAGGATTCCTCTAGGTGTTGGTCCTTATCGGAGAAGTCTCGGAATCCCCTGGGGTAGTTCTGGGTGATCCAAGAGGGGACCAGTTTTGTATAGACATTCCCTACACACATCGTTAGCAGTTCCTCATGAGTTAGTGGCATGTAGAGGGAGTATGTGAGCCCTTTCCATAGGGCGACAAAGTCTGCACTACGCTCATCATGCCTCTACTTTCACATGAAGAGGTTAGCGATACTCGTCTTTCGAGTGGTGGAAGTGAACTGGTAATGAAATTTACTGCAGAGGTCTTCCCAGCTAGCTATAGATACTATGGGGATCTGGTTGTACCAGATGAATGTTGGTCCCTTTAATGTCTTCCCAAAACACCGGAGTTTGGAGGCTTCCTACTGCATTGGGGTTCTTTACATGGGACCAAACCAAGAGATGAATGGGACAGGTGCTACGGTGGGTCCCCTATCTCGTTGAAGGGGGAGAAGGTTGGATCCCCAAAAACCCGGGGGTGCTGGCATTTCATCCACCCACTCAGGATATGGCTTGCCATCAGGTGATATTTCCTCTTGTCGTGTCTCCAACACCTCGAGATGGGAAATTAGTGCCATCATGGGATCATCTCAGCGGGGGTCCCTGTCTCGATGGGGATCCCAGACCATCAGTGTGTTTGCGGGTTCATAAACACGATAAACAGGCCCAATGGATTGTGGAACGGCTGGTGGAATGACATGTGGGGTATCTGGGGATCTAGAGTTGGGTCCAAGAGATTTTAATTCCATTCAGGAGGATTTGGAAACACATACCACGCCCTCTTACTGTATGTTCCAGCCTCATCCCTGACTGCGTGGGCAGGATGGTCAGGGTCACCTATAGGTATTTCTACAAGGGGAGGTTATGGCTTCCCCTGCTGCCCTGTCCGAGGATCACCGTAGTCTGGCTGTCGCACTGCAACACGTTCATCAATGAGTTTATCAAATATCTTCTCATGTTTTTCAAGTTGCGGGCGCCACATGGATTTTTTGGGATCGCTTATTCCTTCTGCACTAATCCAAACTGGTTGAAGGGTTTGATATCTCCAAGGTGTTCCCTTCCCTTATTAGGATTCCTGCTGATTACTAGTTCCTTGGTGGGCATGGTAAGATCTAGTAGATTGCTATTTTGACGATTAATTCTTCCTGACAGATCCAGAAAGTGTGAAACTCTCTCGGGTTGGTAGGTCCACGCCTAGAGGATCTAGCTCGCTCTCACCCCTGGTAGAATGGCCATGTTAATTGTGACCCTACTTGGAGGCATAACCTCTATGTCACATGGAAAATAAGGCTGGCGTCTGATAGGACTAAAAAGGAGTGCAAGTTACTACCCTCATCGACGGATTGATACATGGGGAGAGGCCTCTTGGATAATTCTACAGATTACTTTGAAGCTCTAGACGCATCGTTGCTGGAGGGTCCTTTGGTGGGCTGGTGACTTAGGGTACTGTTCCATGGGGAGTGCAGCCAAATAATCTAGACATAATTGTTCTCGAATATCCTCTAAATGCACTTGGATCATATGGTAAGCCACCAGCTGGTGAAGAAGGAAAATGTGCATTGCACAAAGGGTTTGACGGAAACATTCGACTTCCTCTTGGGTGAGAGATTCTGGCACACCGAAATTCAGCACTGCAACCGGCTAAAACATCTCATGGAATTGGTAATCTTAGAGGATATCTCATAAGATCCTGGGCTCGGATTTAGGGTCTGGCCCTTCATTTCCCCATTTGTCAACAAGAGGCAGCTGGGGAACTGGTAGCGGTACTGAAGCCGACCGCTGGGATGGTAGGCTGGCTAGTGGAGAATTCGACGAGCGAGCTAACAAAAAACCACATCTCGAGCTATCCTCCAAATTGTGTAGTGACATAGACACCAAATCATGGTAAGGTGGGTTGACGACCATAATTTATCTCGCTGGGACTAAGACTGTTGGCAATGGATTGCATCACTGCTTGTTCTCCATTGGTCCCCAGAATCACTCTCTGTAATCTCTAGTCGATGAAGAGAGTGCTTCTGGTGATGATGCTAGCAATTGCATGGTCTTAACCTATGGAGTTTCCAAATTTTCATCCTCTTAGATGTTCCTGCGGAGGGAGGCGGGAATCAAATGGACCTGACATTCTGGAAGTATGAGGCTGATATGCCTTGTTCCTACCGCGAATCTTGACACGGAGGATCTAGGTGAGGCTTCCATTGCTGAGTCTTATTCCGCCTTAGAATCTAAAATGCAAACTGGTCTGATCTCAATCTGAATCTTATCAGCGTTCTTTTTTAGGCGGCAACGACCTGTTCTCCTGCCCAGGGGTGGTTCTTGGGGATATGGTATTTTCTGGCACGAGGAGGTCCTTTATCCATACTTGTGATTAGGCAGGGAGGACATACACCTATGTGATATGGGGTGTGAGGATCACCTCGATATATATCAATGGGAACATGGGGAGGACCACCATGCCCACTGACTGACATATGGAGGGAATCTCTGAGGGAAACGCTGGAGTGGGTAGGACCTCCGATGGAGCTGGTATGAGCATAGGTAGGACCTCTATGAATGTTTACCCTGATAGTGCCTACATGATAAGGGTCCTTGTACTGGTCAAGCTGAACATGGGTAGTGGATCAGGACACAATAGATGTCCCTGCTTAGTGCACACAAGGGGCTGACGATACATGTCGGAAGTGGTCTGGGCCATAATAGTTGCTGACGTCGATGCCCCTTGGTGGGCGTCCTTCTCAGCATGCGCCCAACGTTGGTACTTGGTAATCCAGACTAGGGATGGTGGGGTAGTTACAACTCTTACCTGATCTTTGTCCCATGGGACTAAGTGGTGGCGCTAGCATGACCTAGTGGGGTCCCTCCTTGGGAGCCCCTGGAATGGGATCCTGGCCGGGCTGGCTCATAAATATCCGAATTCTTCAGTATAGGGGAGGGAGTTGTCGAGACGTTCCAGGGAGAGGCTCTCGAAACAATTGTAGGTTTGGGTGGGGAGTGGTGGCTCCCTACGTGGGTCGTGTGGGTGGTGGTAGCGATGAGGCGCAGACACCTCTAAATCCTAGCGGGCCATATCTTGAGTTGGGATAATCCCTTCCACCTCGAATCAGTGTACGAGGTCATTTATCACCCTTCATTATATGAATTCAGAAGGGGAAATGGGGAATGGGTGGGCAACATCCATGGGTGTGGAAGCTATTGCATAAACGGTGGAGCCATGTGGGATATCCACTTTGGTGCTACCCATTCCCCCTGTCGGTGGGTGGGTAGTGATCTGATTCTTGATGCTGCAGCTCGGTTCTTGAAAAGAAGATAGATTAAATCATTAGCACTAAAAAAGGAAATTGACAACTAGTTCCCCAGAGCCATTTCATTTTCCATGGCTGGTAAGAAGGATCCACGCAAACAATGTTGCAGACCAAGATGCCCAACGTTCTGAATTCCTTGAATTCTAGTGAATTTCTTGTCATGCCCGCTATTTTCTTTGTGAGACCCGATTCTAGATAAGTGGATCTCGTGATATGCTAATCCACTGATGTCACAAATTCTACTAATCTTTATATTTAGTAGAATAACTTCATGTCGGGATCTCAGTTTCCCTTTATGATTCTTTTTCCAGGGCGCGTGCATCTTCTGTTTGAGGATGATGAGGATGTTCTAGCTATTGCCTCGCATTCCCAATTTCCAAAGGCAACTAACATCCATTCCAAATTCAGGTACGTCTTCTCCTTGATCAAAACATGATGATGGAATGTCGGTTCCTCCTTCTTTGGATTCCTCCTCGAAACTCGTCATCTGGCCCGGGTCTACCTTATAGACTAAGACATTATTCATGAAACTATTCTTAGTGCAATATTTTCATGGATGCTGGTTAATTACACTAATTATTTTGGGACATTCCAAGTGGTTCGACTAGGAAAAAAACCTTCAGTCAGGGGAGTAGTCAGGTTGGACATCACTGGCATGTAAGGTCACTGGAATGCTAGTGCCTCTGGGTTTCATCCCCTTATTATGGGGATTCTCAAAGGGGGCAGATGCCCAAGGCATCCCACATCGAATGCAGGGAAATATATTCCATAGAAATGTCTCAGCGGTTTTCCTCAACATCCCATGTTTAACATAGGGTATTTCATAGATTTAATGACTAGTGGAGATGTATCAGACTGATCAGAACACTGAATAGAGTGGATCAGATGGGATATGTCAGGGCTAACACGTGGTTAGTAACCCTGTGACTACTAGGATTAGTGTAGAGGTTAATTGGAATGATCTCACCAAGATGTAGAGGCCAAGGTTAGAATATATATGGATAGTGGATGGTCAAGTAAATTGGATGGATAATGAGTTGGATTCGAATCGAGGGTGTCAGTGATGTTGGGATTGAGCCTCGAAGAGACCTCCTACATATCCCCATGATAAGGAATGAAAGTCCACATAGTTCAAGATGGGGTATAGGATCAGGGTGTGCATAGAAAAAAAACGACCTAATTATATACTAGAGATTATACATGGTTAGAATCATGAGGTTGGTCCGACGCCACTAGGACAGACCAGTGATATGGGTCCTGAATGAAGGGATGACAATGACATACTGATGGGTTTAGGTTGACAACGGCTTACCACTGAATGGGGTTCACAAAGTCTTGTCATTGGATGAGTTCATAATAGCTTACCACAGGTTGGGGAACAGTTTAGTGTCATGTGGGACAAAGCAGGCATGCGGTTTAACATCGTGCGATAGGAAGGTGAACCGATGTGAAAAGGGGTCAAAACTACTGGTTTTTTGGGATTGAACCTCAGAAAGTCTTCTTACATACCTTGAATCAACAAGGATCAATGTCCACATATTTTCGGTTGGTGGGAACCGATGTGAAGGGGGTCAGAACCAATGGTTGTTGGGCTTGAGCCTTAGGGAGGCTTCCTACATACCTTGACTTAGAAAGGATAAATGTCCAATTAGATTGGCAGAAGGGTGTGGGGATTACATTCTAGGATTCCCAGATAGGATTCCATGGTCGATGCTTGCTCTAATCCTATGTTATTCATGCTTGGAGTGAGAAACAAGAGGCAACAAAGGCATGATAATCAGGTTGAAAAAGGTGATTCCGTGGGAAGTGGATTGGGGATGACATGTAGTTAGTGGCCCAAAATGGAAATAGGGACATACGCGAGTTCCACAACCCAAAGAGGAAATAGGGGCTTACGCGTCGTTAATAGCCCCAAGAGATGGATACTGGGACATACTCTTTGGTGGATGCTTATTGGTGACAAAGACCAAACGGAGAGGGATTTGGCACTGATGAAAGGAGGTCTATAGTGTCCATCACCACCTCTATGGTCTTTGGCACCGAGGGTGAGAGGAGGAGCAAGGATACTTCCTCCTGCAAGAAAGGCTGGGGGCTTACACCAAAGTGGTTTCCCTCTCCCCACAGACAAACTTCACTGCAATAAAGAGGAACTCATTCCATGTGAGGAATATCCCACTCTCGTGGAGACCAATGGGTGTGCAGAATGTCCAAGGAGGGGAACCACGTGAACGATACACGCAAAAAAGTCACATTTTAATGTGATGTGATGATGATGAAGGTTCTTTCTAGTTTAATTTCTCACAGCTCGGACGAGGTGGGTTTACTCAGCACCCCTAGGACATACATAACTGATACCCACCCAACCTTGGGGAAGGGAAGGCATAAACAATGTTGTGGTGAGGGGGTGTTATGGAGAGATCCAACAAGGGGTCCAAATTAGCATGGCTATGCGAAGGGACTTTTAAATCTCTCTGTGAAAACGTGACGGGCCGCACCAAAAGAGAGCACGTGACGCAAGGGACTTTGAAATCTCTTTGTGCAAACTGGACAGGCCGCACCAGAAGAGAGAACATGACACAAGTGTGTGTTACATTAGAAGAGCTCAGACATGGTGAATTAAGGTGAGGAAAACACATGGAGTGTTCTCAAGAGAAAAGGATACATGCAAGATGGAAGGGATGCATGAAAGATGGAAGGGTTGTGTGAAAAATGGAAGGGTTGTGCACATGAGAGGTCTGATGTAGATAAACCTTATGCGCGAAAGAGATCCTCTGCGCGAAAATGACTTTGGGTGAGGGGGAATAGATGAGGATCATGTCCAAGAGAACCCACCCAGAGGAGGAAACTTGGGGGACCTATCATGAAAAATCTACTACATAAAGGCCATGGTGTTTTTCGCATGGTTGTGGAAGAGGTATCTTTTGCGAAGAAGAGCATCGCTTCATCAATTTTTAGCAGCCCCAAAGGATAGGGTGTAAATTTCATTTTATAGCCGAATTCATAGAGGGTGGCGCGTAAATGAATGGTTGATGATGTATTGGTTTCACCAAGGGGGCGTGTATGCAAACGAACGTTTGATGTTGCATTAGGTGTACAAAAGGGGCATTGCGTGCAAATGAATGGTTGAAGTCACATTGGACGCGCAAATGGGGTGTGTGTGAAAACAACCATTTTACATCACATTGGTAATGCAAAGGGGGCATGCGTGAAAAAAATAGTTGACGTCACATTGGGTTCTCAAACATTGCACTTTGAGGATCACATGCACTCAACCTGGGTGCCCTAGAATGTCGGGGCCTTTGGCGATTTCGGAGGGGTTGCCGCAGAAGCTCACCCTTGTCAGCACCGTGGTCATGTATGATTTTGCGATCAGGAGGGCCGCATGTGCGCATAACCCAAATCTTACATTCGCCTGCCTCCTAAGTCCGCAAATCCTCTCCTTTCCCTCCAAAATTCTTTGGTTTCTCTTTTATCCTCCCATCGTGGACCTTCTCCAAATTTTGGCTTCAATAGTATACAGCTTTAGGTTTTTAGTTATTCCAAAACACATTGGGGGTATTTTTGAGAATAGATCTTATTAGAAATATATTCATGATATGGAAATTCATATTTACTACTACTGAAAAATAGATAGGAAAAACATATTAATTTAATAGAGTTTCTAATTTTTTTTGAATATTTCTATTTTTTCTTTTGATAATTCCATATTTTGGAGGTGTTCTTGGAACATTGGAAGTTTCTTGTCTACCAATTTAATAGAAAAAATAAAGAAAATATATATTCCCAAACACTCCTCCATGGTCAATTTTTGATTAATTACTTTAGAACTCATTTTGGTTTTGAATTATTTGGACAACTAATACAAAAAAATAGAGAAATATTTATGTTTAAATTTTAAACAAAAAAACAGAGGTAGATATTAAAAAATCATCAACAAAAACAAATATTTGTTCGCCAAATTTTCTTCTCTTGATATTCTAAATGAATTTATACGGACGTGTTCTAAAGGTTAATATGTATTGACTGTTGTTAATATATTTAAAATATGAATTATTGTTATATATTATTTTCAATTCATCATAAATTATATTCTAATCAAATTTAGGACTTTGAAAATATGAAACTAAATTCTTCTATATAACTAAGATAAATAAAATATTTTTTAATTCCCAAGTATCATATTACAAATCCATAATTAATTTTTTTATATGTTTCTTAATTTAATTTCTGTTCATATAAGGATATAATATCCAAAGTACATATATTTTTATTTCTAGGTTTGTTAAACCTAAGAAATTTCCATTTAAAATTAGAATAAGAACTTTTAGAATAGTCGACATAAAACCCATAAGTATAGATGTGAGAAAAACCTATAATATTTTTACTCAACCCTTGAACATATGGAAATTTATTAATCATGGTGTACATTGGATCGAAAAAAATCAAATGAAAATTAATTTTCTTTTATTATTATCATAGAAGGATACTAGTCCTCCATCTACATTTGACAGTGTATGGAAATTTGGGGAATCTCAACTCATTTTCCATGAGTAACCACTATTGATATACAACATTTCAATTTTTTACATGTGGAATTTTACCTAAGTATCATTAAATAATTTTTTTTGAACCCAAATAATCATAGGTTTAGTTGTTTTAGTGATCAGAGATCCGGGTAACCAAATCAGCTTAATTTTTAAAAAATTGATAGAAGTAATTTCAGACATAGTTTTAGAATTACATTATTTATTTATAATAATAATATTAAGAGTTTTCTTGAAAAGATTCTAGCATAGTGTACTTCAATTCTGAAAGAAAAATAGTAATTATAGACATTTTATTTTTCTTAGAACTGGGAAAGAAATAATTTTTATTCTATTTTGACTTTTCACCATTGAATCCAATACCATATTATTCTATTATATGAACATGTTTTTCCAAAATATGTTTTAAATATTTTATTTCCTTAGTAATTATATTAGAAGAAAAATTAAAACGACTCTACTTTATCTTGAAACTCTTTTATTTTATTTTAATGCATAATTATTCTTAAAGCATGATTTCTAAACTATTCTTTCAATTATAGGTGTAATTTTAACATGGAATAGTTTTAACTTATAACAAAATTAGGTATATAATTTATATATTTATTATATCATGTTAAGGATTCATATTTCCAATAAATAAAAAAAAAATATTCATTTGGGTCATTATTTTAGTGGAAATAATAATCAGATGTAAAAAAAATAATATTATATTTTTCACAAACCAAGTCGGGTCGCCATTAAACCGATGCCCGACCCATTTCGTGGAAAGCCCCGAAGGGCGTTCTTGATCCCCACGTGCCGGCACAAGGGCCCTCATATCAAAAATAACTCATGGTAACGATTTAACCAAATAAATAAAGATAAAACAACTAACAAGATGAATAAACTGAAACTAAAATCAGACAACCAAACAGACCCTTCCACCAAGTTCAGATTTAAAGTATACAACTTGAACTAAAAACCCAAAAGAGACTACATCAATGGAAAACCAAAACTCCAACTCAAAACTCCGTGCAACATGAGGAGTCACATCCCCAAGCCACATCCACCAAACCAACATGGGGGTGCCACTAACAACACGAACCACCAATGTTATGCTCGATGCCTCAACTTGGAATGTAGAAGAAACAAAAATCTACATACACTCAAAGGTGAATGTAGGGTGTGAGCTAAAACCCAATAATATTCCACCGAGAAAAGGTTCCATGCATAATTATTAAAGGACAAGTACATTTTAAATTTAACAGACAAAAAATAAATAAATGATTAAACAATTTTAATGAAAATAGTTATAAGGAAAACTAATTTAAAGAAAAAACATAAATTAAAACACACACACACACACACTTTAATGGTAACCCCAATGTCACAACGTGTTCCAACGGTGAGCGTAAAGAAAAGGAGGAGCACAAAATATGGGAGAGTCCTTAAAAATACTAGAAAGAAGTGGGACCCTAGAACATCATGTCTCAGTAAGTAATGATATAGAAACAAAACAATATAGGTTCTCGTGCACATGAAACTTGTAGTGAAACACATCCACAACCTAGTGGTCTCCAAACCTCATCAAAAAGTTTAGTTAGTTCTATAGTCATCAATCCGAATACGAGAAACTGGACCAATACCACTTCTGTATCACCAACACACTAGTCAAAGTCCACCCACCAAGTTACCAGGCTTTCCATTTGAGCTCAAGTAGTTTAGAGTACATTTCATATGTCAAACACAAACAAACAAAACAAATGAGGTATTATCTCTACCTAACACTGCACTCGCACACAGAAAAAAACCATTTAAAAATAATATTCACACTAAAAATATTCCAAAACCAAATCAACATCACTTACACAACCAATTACTGACTCCACAATCAAAGAAAGAACTTACATGATCACACAAACCATTGAAAGAATTTATCAAACAATTTCCACACACGTCGCATGAATTTACAAACCAGAAACATTTACACCATTTGAACCAAAAAAATTCACCCTTAATAATTATTTAACAAAACAATTCAAATATTAATTAATAAATTTTAAAGATAAAAACACCTCTTTACACACTAGACCAAACCGAACCCTCTTTCATAACCAAACACATAGTATAATCTTATCAAAACATGGTTTTCACCACCAATATCATTTAATTAAACATTTTAAGATTTATAAAAATGGGCCCATGAAGCACCACATGGTATTACATTAAAAACACACCCAAAACACCACTGCAGCACTTAAACATTTTATTAAAGTAGAAACAGAGTTTACAAAATAGTAAATAGCTTGGCAGGGTTTTTTTCACTGAAAAGTCAAACACATATTTCATAAACATTCTATTAGTAAATAAATAAATAAATTACATCCTATAATGATGTTCACCCCAATACGATTTTCAGAAACCAGTTCTCCACTTCCATATCATTTCATAAACCATTAAGAAATTCTATAAAATAATTACATGTGACATCACATGATTTTTCACACACAAAACTCACACAAAAACACATTTTATTACAAAATTCACATCATAAACATTTCATAATCCAATTCACAGCTCTTCCTAAATTAAATAAACTTATTGCACAACTCGTATAAAACAATAAAATGAATCAATAAGGGTTTTCACAAAAACGAACTACGCACTATACTAACATGCTAAAAAATAAATCAACGCATGCTAATTTTTTTTTAAAACTAAGTTTGAACCCAAGTAATTAATGGAATGCCATGCTAAATTTATCAAACAAGAAAATTAGTCCATTAATCAATAGTTATATGTGAAGACACCTACCTCAGTGTAGACCAACTTCGTAGATTTGGAGCGCAATGTCCACCGCACTTCAATATCACCACAAACAAAACAACTAACCCCTAAAATCATGCAATCAGAACAATTACACCATAAATTAACCAAATTCAAACCAAACCCTATCAGAAAAATTACCCAAAATGGAAGAAAAATCTGGTTGGAGGGGAACACACCTACAGAGAGGGTGTGGGTTGTCGGCCAAAGCTCCGAGGAGGCTATCAGAATTGCACAACTCTAGAAAGAAAAAGTGATAATAAAATAAAGAAGGAATTAAATAATGATAAAATGAAGAAAATAAGAAGAGACGAAAATGAAATTGAGAACAAAATAAAGACAAAATAAAAATTAATCTATTTAAAAACAATAATAATAATAATAATAATAATAAGTTATTAGTTCTACAATTATAACATTAATTTAACATCCATGACCAAATTACAATACCAATTCAAATAATAATAATCCCCAACAATATTTTTATTATAATCATTATTATTGTTTGTATCATTATTATTAAGACAAATCATAAATAATCTTATTTTATTTGTACTCTATTTATTTTATGAGCACATTAACTTTTACATCGCTGATTAATTAATTAACCACGTATTGGGAGGGGTGAATGGTGATTTGGAGAAGTGACGCGGCTTCGACTAAGCTCTGTTTGAGTGTCAGACGCTGCTAATCCAAATGATCATTTATCAAAAAAAAATGAAAAACTCACTTCAGACTCGGCCCACACCTAGGAAAAACAATTAAATCAAATAAAATTATCAGATAAAGGTAAAAAATAAAAATCATTACCGATGTGCAAAGTCGGGGTGTGACAATTCTACCCACCATGACACTTTCTGCCCCCAGAAAGTCACAAGGACTAGGTCAACGAAGGGTTCCAAGAGAGACCATAAAGACACCTAAAACAAAACCTCAATCACCCGAAGATCGGACATTCAAAACACCCATAACCTGAAACTTCAAAGAACTCAAAACTAGAATCACCAAGGAAAATAACCAGCAAAAAGGAATTCACCTCAAACATAACCCCAACATGGAACACCCCTGACCCCTAACATAGGGAACATCAAGGCTACTAGAGATCTCCAAGAATACTCGTCCATCAACCCACAACCAAAACTAACCAATTAGCAAGGTCGAGGTCAGGCGGAACAGAAGTAAGGGGATGCCTCGCCAAGTGTAAATTGAAAACAGAGTCTTCCACAAGTTCTTTCTATGGTGGACCCCCACCATATTAGGATTATTATCAAATATTGGTTCTCTAGACAACCTCTAATAGTGGCTTGACCCTCCATGTTCCCTACTTTTAACCAAACCAAAATAAGAGAAGATGCCGATGAGACCCACACTGTTTCTCCCCACTATTTTAAAATTTTCCTAACACCATGACTCCCGCGCTGGTATTCCCAGTTTACTTTGAGCGATAAGGACTGAAATATGCATCACAAACCCACCAACACAGGCTAACCTATAGGGATGACTCTGACACTAAACAAAACTCCACCACAAGAGATAGATTTGATAGCAGAAACCCTTAACCTAGAAGAAAAATGGAAAGGCACATGTCATCCCCACAATGCATTAACATCTATGAAATGAGTACAATTTTCATCCATAACCGATCACAAGAAGGTTCATAGAGCACGCCTGATGGATTTAAAAGAATTAAGATTTTCCAAACCTCTTTAATTCCTAAGAGGAACTCCCATACATTATGATCGCAATAAAAAGACATGGGATTAATCCCCTCACCACAAAAATGAAGCCTTCAAAGACGATACCAAAATAGGGAAATTTAAGTTGGCATCATCTTGACACAGTAGACTTAAGTCAGACCAGGCCCATCCCATGTCTGACATGTTTTGAATACAAAAAATCTTCACACCGAGACATATGGTTGGGGGTCAGATTTCTGAAGCATATACCGCCTCGCAGACATATGCTAACCACCTCGAACTAGAACATCCTCTACTAGAAAAGCAATCTACATACTTCTCATCATGTCCCAAGTGGACACTCCATCAACATACTCACTAACAATTACCGCGAAAAACATAGAGTGCCAGACTGACCACACTAGTGATAAGAGATTGAGTGGTCTATCTGACATGCAACATGAAGTAATGGAAAGAGAACTCAAAGAACATATCCCATCGGTTCACTGTCATCATCAGATGAGGATCCTTCACTTCTTGATGTAAAACTATGGGATGAGGCTAGTATTGGGGATCGCTAAAGATATCCCCACTCTCGAAGAAAAAGGTATGATCACCATTTTCTAGTGTAGTCTCGCTTCTCCAAACATACTCGAGACAACTTACGCATGAATAACATTTAGAGTCCCTAAAAAACTGGAGTCATTCCCAACATTCTCAAAGCACTCAAAAATATCCAACCGACCTCAACAACTTCAAACAGTCAACACAACCGAGAAGAATCCAACTCCGCCACTCCCCTAAGAGTCTTGTTTGAGCCATGAACTAAGAGACCAACTGGAAACTTATGGGACCTTTATAGGGGGAATATCTTGAACTAGAACACAAAACAACCTTCCACAAATCCAAACGCATCACAGAATAAACATCCACACCTCAAAAAAAATTCCAGGAATTCTAATTTAAAACATCAATTCTTTTTATTTACAAGGAAAAAACCCCACTTGAAAAACCAATCACTTCACAACAAAGCCTAAAAGATCTTTTGAAAAAGGCGTCTTCACTATGAACTCAATTTAATTTCCCAATTTACAAAAGCATTTAAACAGAAAAACCCATTATAGAAAAAAAAAACCCACTTTCTAGGAATCCAGAAGCGTCCTTAGGAATCAATCAATCACCATTGACATTACATGGTGTCTCACAAGTATACATTTTAATGCCACTCATGAACCCATTAACATGATCCACTAACTGTCCATTAATCATGTCCACATTCACATGCGAGCACCTATCATAATACAACTGTAAAAAAACAAGGCTACATCGCTTTCAAAACATAACATTCTCAATATCTGAAAATAATGTTTTCAAAACCATTTCAAAAATTCAAGACAATTTGTCAAAATGCTTCCCATTCCAATATTACTCACCTCAATTTCAAATAACCCAAGACGTTATTTTATAAATTAAACTTCGAAAAATCAAATCCAAATTCCAGAAACAAGGTTCAAAAGAAACACACCCCAAGAATCATGAAAAACACACACCAAAATAAAATAAGAGTAACTCCAAAGTCTACTTTCCTAAAAAAAGCACTTTCGCGCCATCCAAAAACTAAATCAAGACATCACAAACATTAAAGTACCAGGACGGAGGACTAGTGGTTGTGTCTAACATGACTACATGGTTTAGTAGTCCATTCCCTATATAAGTACCAACCACGTGGAGTGTTGAACCGTACTCCTAGGCATCACATGTGTTTCTACTCTATGTGAGACCGCGTGAAGTACTGGTTTACTCTTATTGTCACCCCCATCCACAATGACCAAATCCAAAACATAAATCACGAACTATCCCTAGTTACTCAAGGATCAGAACGAGTAATATTTCACGATGCTCTCTTACATCTACCACACAAATACTGACATTCCTATCTTTGATCTACCAGACTCCCGAAATAATAAGAAAAAACATCCACTAATATAATTTTTTCATGAACCAAGTTGGGTCGCCATCAAACCGATTCCCCACCCAGTCCGCGGCAAGGCCCGAAGGGCATTCCCGATCCCCACGAGCTGGAACAAGTGCCCAAGTATTAAAAATAAATCATTGTAATGATTTAACCAAATAAATAAATATAAAACAAACAACAAGGTGAATAAATTGAAACTAAAATCAGAAACCAAATTGACCCTTACACCATGTTCAGATTTACTTTTACAACCTGAACTAAAAACCCAAAAGAGACTACATCAAAGGTAAACCAAAACTCTAAATCAAACCTCAATGCAACAAGAGGAGTCACATCACCAATCCACTGCCACCAAACCAACACAAGGGTGAACTGACAACCCGAACAAGAAATTATATATTCGATTCCTCAACCTGGAATGTAGAAGCAACAGAATCTAAAAACACACAAATGGATATGTACGGTGTGAGCTAAAATCCCTATAGGATTCTACCGAGAGAAGGTTCCACACATAATTATTAAACGAAAAATAAATTTGCAATTTAACAGAAAAAAAATAAATAAATAATTATTTTTTTTAATAAAAACAGTTTTAAGGAAGAATACTTTAAATAATAACATCTTATATTAAAACACACACACATAAAATTTAAAGGTAACCCAAATGTCACCCCATGTGCCGACTGTTTGCACAAAGAAAAAGAGGATAACAAATCATGGGAGAGGCCGTAAATATACTTGTAAGAAGTGGCCCCCTAGAACATCATGTCTTAGTGAGCAATGGTATAGAAACACAACAATATACGTTCTCATGAACGATCCACTAGTAGGAAAACAAATAGATAACCTATTTGTCTCAAAAAATCATCCAAAAGTTTAATTATTGTTGTATTCGTCAATCCATCAAAGTGAAACCATGCCAAGGCCACTTCAGTATCACTAGCGCACTAGTCTTATTCTTCCCACCTAGTACCCAAGCTGCTCATTTGTGCTCTAGTAGTTTAGAGATCATTTCATATGTCAAAAACAAACAAAAAAACAAATGAGGCGTTATATCTACCCAACACTACACTCGCACACACAAAAACCCATTTAAAAACAATACAGATACTAAAAATATCCCAAACCAAAATCTGCATCACTTAGACAACCAATTAACGACTGCATAGTCAAAGAAAGAACATACATGATCAAACAAACCATTAAATGAATTTATTAAACAATTTCCACACACGTCGCATGACTTTACGCACCATAAACATTTACACCATTTAACCAAAACAAAATTTCACCCTTAATAATTACTTAATACAACAATTCAAATTTTCATAAATAAATTTTAAAGAGAAAAACACCACATTATGTACTAGACCGACCAAAACCATCTTTCATATCCAAACACACAGTATAATCTTATCAAAACATGGTTTTCACCACTTATATCATTTAATTAAACATTTTACAATTTATAAAAATGGACCCATGAAGAACCACATGGGATTACATCCAAAACACATCCAAAACACCCCTGCATCCCTTAAAAATTTTATTAATGTTTCATGAGTGTTTATAAAACATTAAATAGCTCGTCTTGGATTTCTTCATAGAAAAGTAAAACTCATATGACATAAACAAGCTACTTGTAAATAAATAGAATATTTCCATTATATAATGATGTGCACCCCAATACGGTTATCAAAGACCAATTCGTAAATTCCAAATCATTTCATAAACTATTAATAAATTCTATAAAATAATTCCAAGTGATGTCACATGATTTTTCACAAACAAAACTCACACAAAAACTCATTTTATTACAAAATCCACATCATCACCACTTCATAATCCAAATCACTGCTCTTCCTAAATTAATTATACTCATTGGACAACTTATATAACCCAAGGAAATGAATCAATAAGGGTTCTTACAAATAATCACTACACACAATACTAACATGAAACAAAATAAGTCAAGGCATGTTAAATTATTTTTAAAAACTATATTCGCACCCATGTAATTAATAGAAGGCCATGATAAATTAATCGAACAGGAAAATTAATCCATTAAGAAATATTTATACATGGAAACACCTACCTTTACGTAGACCAACTTCACATATTTGGTGCGAAAATTCCACCACACATCAATCGCATCGAAAAGAAAACAACATAGCCTTAAAGTCAAGAAATCAAATCAATTACACCATAAACGACCTAAACGAAAACCAAACCCTAACAAAAAAGTTACCAAAAATGGAAGAACAACCTGGTTGTAGGGGAACACACCTACAATGATTTTGTGGGAGGTTGGTCGTAGCAATGAGGAGGCTTCCGGGCTTGGGTGTCTCCAGAAAGAAAGTGGAAGTAAAATAAAAAAGGAATTAAAAAGAATGAAGAAAATAAAAAGTGAATAAAAAGAAATTGAAAACAAAATAAAACCCCCAAAAATAAACTTAATTGTTTTAATAATAATTATAATAATAAGGTTAACAATTATATAATTATAACATTAATATAATATCCATTACAAAATTAAAATATCAACTAAAATAATAATAATCTTCAAAATTAATAATAATAATATTATTATTATCATTATTATTAAGACCAATATTAAATAATATTGTTATATTTTTTCGTTATTTTATTTTATATAACCTTTAATTTTTATGTAGCTTATTTATTAATTAGCTGCATATCGGGCGGGGCGCGTTGAGATTTAGCGAAGTGACGCAGCTTTGACCCAGCTTTGTCTGAGTGTCGGACGTTGCTAAGCCAAAAGATCATTTATCAGCAAAATGAAAAACTCATGTCAGACTCGGCCAACACCTCGAAAAGTCAATTAATCAAATAAAATTATCGGAAAAAAGTAAAAATTAAAAATCATTATTGATGTGTGAAGTCAGGGTGTGATAATATTTATTTATCATTACCCACAAAGCAAATTCTTGTTTTTAAGTATTATGTCCCATTCTCTGAAACTGATTTAGTTGATATATTGAATTGTTATGAGACACTCTATGTACACTTTGTATTTTTCATTTCATTTTGTTCATAATTAGTTATCATTCAGTACTTTCATTCTATATTTACCATGTTTACTTTATATTTTTTTCCACTATAGGAAATAATTTTTGATATGAGCCATTGGTTTAAACTAACAATTATAATTTATTTGAGTCAATGATTTTTTTTGATATCATTAAATGAATTTTCTAAGCCTATATTATTTTTATAAAGTTTATGAAATATTATGGCTAGATGAGGTAGTACCATTCGAGAATCAAAGTATTCCAAATTATATATAGATATAATATCACAAATTTAATTAATTTATTATTTTAGAGTTGCAACTTTGAGAGATATATTTCCCTTTTTTATCATTCGTGGATATTCATTTTCATATTAGAAATCAGATTCAAAACTAATTGATTTTCTACTAAATTATTTAATTAATATAATTTCTAGAGAATAGTATATTTTAAAATTATATATGATATTGAATTACCTTTTGAGGGTAAATTTTTTGAAGAACTTTTAGAACATGATCTAGGTCAATAATTGGAGCTCCCAAGGTAGCAAAAAAATTAACTAATTCTGTCCATATTCCATTAATCTATGTAATTCACTCACTATCATACATATAAAAGATTAAAAAAATTAAATATTTCAATGTTTGACCTTAAATATCTAACATTATTGGTTCTTATATAGGTACCAAATACATTTTCCACTACTCATATGTTATATTACATTGAGAGAATTTATTTAATTCATATGAATTGATTTCTCAAATGATAGAATTCAATGGTTTTGAGTTCGCATCATATTTAGCTTTATTTATTTCATCCAACTTATGAAGTTCTATAGAAATTTCACAAGGTTTGAAAATATTCATATAAATATTAAAAAATATTTTATTAAATAAATAATCAATTTTTTTATTTCCAACATGAATACTTTTCTCTATTGAAATATGGAACTATGATCGTTGAAACGCCTTCTTTGTGCTCATCCATAGAAATATTTCTTATTATATACCTCTAAAAAAATAATTCTAAAGATGATCCCAATTCTCTAAATATAAATCCTTTGTTTCCAATTTTTATGTTGATATAATATGAAGATTCAAGAGAGGGTGAATTATGTCATCTAAATATTAGAAAAAATGATACATTATCCATTATTTCCATTTATAATTTATCGAATAATTATTATTTTTTAAATTAATAATGAAATATAAAGATAAATAAGAGTTCTAAATATTTTTATAGTAGT
The DNA here is from genome assembly GCA_963277665.1 of Viscum album. NCBI lineage: Eukaryota > Viridiplantae > Streptophyta > Magnoliopsida > Santalales > Viscaceae > Viscum > Viscum album. Next base: position 1,369,829,070 of record OY728143.1, read on the forward strand.
TTGGGGAACAAGAATCCACAAGTCCCATCCACCAACACTCACTTAGTGAGCTTGATGATTATCACTGATTAGGTCTTATTATACATATATCGATACAATTAAGTGAAAAAATTTCACACATTACAAAAATTTAAGTTCCTTCACCCGAAACCTAAACAACAATTACTTATAATGTGAAAATCACACTCAATATCTAATGAGTAAAATTATATGACACATCAATAAAAATAAATAATATGATAATTATTGAAATTGATTTGGCACATAGTAATTGAAGAAACAAAAAAAATGATGAGTTATCAGAGGTAAATATAAGATATTCAATCTTCTATGCATCAAAATAAAATTTGATTTTTTTTATATTAGAAAAATATTATAAAATTATATAGATATTATAAGAACAACCTTTCAGAGTAGCATATAGAACACTAGGCTGATAACAAACATGTATGTCTCCAAATAGTTTCGTGGAAAATTGGATGAAAAAGCTAAAAAAATATTAATAAACATTACGAATAATAATCATGATAATAAAATAAAACTGGATAAAATCATTTATGTGTATATGGTGCATCTCTTCAGCAAACTAGTGACATAGTGTATAGTTAGAAGTTACAACTATGGGTATTTAACAAGACTATTTATTTAATTTACCTAAAACAGATCAATAAATATCAATTCATAAAATATGATAATTTAAAACACAAAATAAGGGTGAAATTTTAATATAAATTCCCACTGAAATCATAAATTCAATTAAAAATAAAAAATTTTGATATATTGAATAAGGTCCTTTGAAATGGTATTTGACCAACATTTAATGATATACATTATCCAATTATATCATTGTAGAAATCACAAAAATAATCCACAATTTAAATCTCATAGATGAATAAGTCAATTGTTAGGTTTCACTTTGTAAGGTATTAAACATGCAATTGACTCCAGACATTAGGTTAATAGACCAAACATTAGTTATGAAAAAATTTGGTTGATTCATGATTTTGGGTTAATAAACCAAATGTCAAAAATGTAAATATTGGACCTATTAGAAACACCAGGTTTCAAAAACTAATGATTAGTAAAAACCCATGGTTTTTAAAAGTTATATTTATTTCTAAAAGATGTTTTATTGTAACTAATTTTTATCTAAAGTGTGATTGAGAACAATGATTCAAGATATCACCAAATTTCCTAACATTATTATGAATAAAACATCATATAAATAAAAATATAATGTGATTCAAGAATAAACAAATATTTTAGTAAATAGTATCATGAAATCCCCTTAAATATATTTCATTAGTTAAAAATATATGGGTGTCTGTGAGAATTAAAATCAATGATAAATTACATAATTTTTTTTGATAAATATGTTACATGCAATTTTTCATTTTCATGTCTCCTTTATTAATGGTACTTTTCAAAGAAAATCCTTTCAATTTATTATTAATTCCCTCTTTTTAACACATTATTCCTTCTTCATATCATCATTAGTAAATATAATATTAAATGTAATATTTTTAAACTATACTTTATTATTATTTCTGATGTATTTTTTAGGATATTTTATATGGAAATAAGTTCTTCAAAATTCCACTATTTCCATTTAATTAATTTTAGTAATATTTTTAATAAAAAAATTTAATGGTTTTTTGGTAGCTTCTTTATTTTCACTTCTATATACCCTAAATGGTTTATCATTAATGATGTGATGTTTGGAGTACCATTTATTTTATATAATGATATTAATTATTTTAGAAAATATAAATTTTGATATCATATGATTTCATAGGTTTATAATAAGTGATGTTTTTATATGCATCAAAAATCCAATTATTATTCTATGGGCTAATTAGGATATGTTTATTATTTCGTATTAAATTTCACACATGTCTGTAATTAATGATGGGTTGTGTCCTTGATAAGCCACTATTGCAATGGATAAGTTTTCAGGAAAATGAGATGAAGAAATTTTACATGAATGACTCATGGGAATATTTTTCTCAAAAGTTATTTTGTTGATTGAGTTATAGAAGTCATTGTCCAAATTTTTGTGAGTTAATGTTATGCAATAGGATTTGGTCATAATATTTTCTATGATTATTATTGTGATGAATTTCCATTTTGTTTCTTAAGTTAATAAAAATTTTTAAGATTCATTTCATTTCATTTAAATTCAATATTTAAACATTATTCCTTATTTTAGTTTATTCTAGACCCATTTTTTAAGATCATATGTTTTTTTAATCATTGTTAAATATTTTGAGGCATGAAATATCTTTTACGTTTATTTAATGATCTTGTTATGATCACAAGTTTTATGATTATAATCTATAGTCAAATGAACTTTTATTAATATATTTGTTTCTTTCTAATGATCTCCTTCATATTTATTATCTAACTTATTATGATATTTTTTTCCCTTATCAAGAATCTGATCTCACAGCTTTTTTATGAATCCCTTTTCTTAGGTTATGATGATATGTATAATTTTTGATAAGTCTATATGTTATTATAGAGAATCTACTTATGGAGAAAACATTTTAGATTATGATGCTTATGTAGCTAGCCTCCAAAATAGTAACCTTTATTTATTTGGTTTATGAGACTATTTAGTGTTAGGGTAAAAAAACCATAGTGACAAACCTATATATGATTCATTTCATTGGATGATATATTGAAATATTGGTAATGTATAGAGTATATTGGTATCCCTAGAAATAAATAACTTACTAGACTCTACATGTTGATTTAGGCTCTATCATAGATGTACATTGGTTTAATGACCATAAAAAAGATTATTGTGTATTAACATGATCATCACCTAGTGAAAGAAAGAGGCCCAAAATTATAATAACTTTGAAAAACTTAGAGGATATTCGTTATTTTCTTATATAGAGTTTATGACAAATAATCAATGATTTATATACTAGTTACATAGAGGTATTATGTTGTGAAGTATAAGATAACCCAACATAATGTTACCTAGGTTAAACCATGAGGGTTATAGGATAATCCCTGTGTGTACTAACTGAAAAGAAATTATTATATACTGAATTGAAGGTTTTATAGTTGAAGACATATTAATATTGATCTTTTATATTCCTATGATCATTACTATTACATTATTGGAAATTATCATATTGTTTTTTGTTTTAGTATTTGGTTTGAAACAAGATCATGAAAATGATAATGAGATAATTATGTCCCAAATATCCCTTAAGATGAATATTTGAGATAAATAGTTTCATAGTGATTCAAATGATAATGAAGTAGATATATTAGTATGACTAGAATGTTGAGATTCCCAAGGATTATTTATCATATTTCTCAAGTAAAATATAATTAAAATTGCGAGGAAACAATTTATTTAATTTGGAGATAATTAAACAATACAAGATTTTACATATTTTAAAATATAAACCCATGTTTGATATCTTGTGTTTCAAAAAAAAAACTAAATAAATGTGCCAAAAAATATTATAACGACTTTAGTAATTATCCTAATTAGATAATCACATAAAAATCATTACCTTTAGATGAAAAATATTTAATATGACTTAATATTGAATAAGGGTATTAAAAAATATTTTCATTTTTATTTTTCATTTTTACATTAAAATTTAAAATTTAAAATATTAAAAATAAAAAAATATAAAATCAACCACATTTATTTTTAATTAATCATGTCAAAATTTAATTAATATGAATTTTTGATCATTTTCTAAAAAATTTTTATTTAGTCAAAAAAAATTCAAATTTCAAAATTTTAATTTCCATTATCTTATCATTATGTAAGAATATAATTGAATATTAAAAAACCCTTAATTTAGTAAATAATTATAATAATTAATATAATTATGAACACTCATAGATTCTATGTGAATATAAAACCTATACCAAACATTTTTAGAACTAAAGTTAAAGGTTAATTTAATTTAAAGTTGATTTTTTTTCTATTTAAAGCAATTGTTTTCATGAAGAGGTTAAATTTTTGATTAAATTAGAAGCATAATAAAGTATATTATATTCTTGAAAAATTAATTTTTTCCTTTAAAATATGTAACAATTATAATTTTATCATATATATATATAACTAAAATCTTAATAATGTTTTTTTCAAAAGAAGACTATTTTACTTGTTTCAAATTTTTTTATTTTAACATTTAATTTTCAAAGATATATAGATTTTATTTGATAAAATTTGTTAAAAACTGAAATAAAAAATTTCAAATTATTTAATAAGTTAAATTTTAATTTTCTTCCTTAGAAATAATTTCTATGGTTACAAATTTAATATCATGGTGAAAGTAAAAGAGCTAAATTGGGTTTAACCTAGTGTAAAAATCATAAAAAATTTTGAAACCATGAATTCAATTGAATGAATGAGGATTTTATTATCCCAGACATGTATCCCATATACATTTTCCCATTTTTATACATTTAATCTTGAATATTGAAATGGAATTTTAAAAAAATGTGAATGTGTTTCCAAATGTACCATTTTCCACTCTTACAAAAGGATATCACTTACATGATTTAAAACATAAAATTACTATTGGAATTAATCTAGGGTGAACTTACATTTTACTATCCTTATATCCATATCCCTTGAAAATAATCCACTATTCATTCATATTTATCCTAATCCCATGAATTTAAAGGGGACTTCCAAGGAAAGATGAAGTATCAAGTGTAAGTATTATCCCCTAGTCATGTATTTATTCTAAATATTACAGTTCGAAATATTTTATCACCATAATAATATGATGAATTAAGTATCATTATTATATAGATATATTTCTATATTAATGTTACAACCACTGGTTATTCATTTCCTTACAATTTTGAAAACAATGAAACATAAATAAAGTTTGTGCACAGACAACTTCGTCCATGAAGAATGATTATTTTCATTTTTATTATTAGATTCCATGTTTTATCCTAAAATATTAAAATAAGATTAAAAATCATAAAAAAAATAAAAGTTGATTCATTATGACTTCAAAATGAATGCCTAATTAACCATACTCATCAATTGATTTAAAGCGTGTTAAATTTTGTGTATGTTTAACCACCTACATGAATGTGTCTATAGAAAAATATCATAAATGACTATGAGACTATTAAAATAATATTATTAATATAATTAATAAAATCATATTTTTAAATAAATATAATATTATTAATTCTAATTATAAAATCATGTTTTTATATAAATCCATAAAAATTATATTGATTAATTAACTTATTTTCTAATGTATTATTTTTCATTTTCTAAAAATTAAAAAATTAGAAAACATTGACTATATTTCCACAATAATTAACTAAAATAGATAGTGATTAATATAATATATATATATTATGTGATATAAATGATACATTAGTTATTAACATAGTTTTTAAGGATGGATTAAAACATAAATATTATAAAACATTGTAAAATGGTTAATGTTATTAACACTTGAGGGTCGAAAAGAAATTATAACTGACAAATAAAACATTTAAAAATAAATATAAATGTGGGATCTAAAATTTTATATGTATGATAAGGTTATGAAATATATGATTAAGGTTGATATGTTTTTTTATTGGAGGATACAATTTCCTCTATTAATTCAAGAAAAAAATTAAGGGTTTGTTGTCTAAAATTCACTTGAATTCAGGAGTGATTTCTTATTTTAAACGTATTGAAATATTTTTTTATATATCTACTTTCAGAATGAATTATTTAATTATAAATCACACTTTTATGAGATATAATTATTTATTTCACAAAATCCCACATATTTTCTTTCAAGTCGCTCACTTCCAAAATTATAAGGTGTTTTAATCTAAAATTCCACTCCTTGATATAAGATTGGTATTATGATCCTATTTTTATTTATTTAATATATATTGTTACTATTTGAGATATAATATGGAAAATTATATTTAAATAATGGTATTTTAAATTCAATTTCATGTCATATATTTTAATTGTTTTTATTCGAATATTTCTAAAGTCGTAAGGGTTTCTTGACAAAACAATACATTACTGAGAAAAATTTATTATTGTTAATCCTGAAATATTTGGTATATTTTTATTAATAACTAATGAATTTATATTAAAATATTAAAATACTTATTTTTTTAAGAGATATATATTTATTTATATAAATACATTCTCATTCTAAAGATACCATGGTTATAAAGTTCTTTGTCAAATTAGCTCCATTGGTTGAGTTAAAATGGTTCTTCATGAACATCATTGTTACATGATTAATTTATTCCAAAAAATATTTCTTTCAAAAACTTTATGAAATTTTCAAGGTTTTTTAATTAATTAATCTTATAAAAATAAAAACAGAGTGTAATCTCACATACCTTTTTGAAACCTTTTTGTATTTTCAGTGATATCATTATTAAATAATATTTTCTAAATTTAATGTTTTCAATGTGTTTTCAAATATATTTTTTTGGAAAAATTATATATTATTACTATAACCACTATTATATGTTATCTTAGAATTAAAATATTCTTAATTATATTCACTTTTCCATTTTAAAATCATCATTTCCTTTTCAAGTCTTCATTAATAAGGATTATTCTATATGTAATTGTTTATAATTTATTTTATCTTCTTCTTTTTGAAACCATTGTGTATTTTAAGGATATTATACATTAAAATAATATTTTTAAAATTAGTCAATTTAATTTTTTATAAGAATTAAAATTAATTTTAACTTTATTTTCTAAAAGGTATTTAAAAAAACTATAATTTTCCCTTAAATTTATCCTCAGATGTTCATCATCCATGATGCTATTTTTTAGCACCCTTCATATCTTATTATAATATGATTTATTTGTTGATTTGGGAATTTTCAAATGCTAGGATTTATTATGTTCACATTATTTTATTATTTTTTGAAATGTTTAAGAATCTCATTATTATTTCCATGGGTTCATTACGATATGATTATGATTAGTTTTTAAATAGAACCAATTTTTATATATGATGATGGGTGGGGTGCTGTATCACCATAAAATTAAATGGTTATGGTTTTATAACACATGAGATGATGAAATTATGTGTGAAATAAATGTGGGAATCATTGTCCACAAGATTGTTATGTGAATGTGATGCAGGGAGCATTATTTATAAGCTATTCTGTGAATGTGATATGAGAATATTTCATACCATGATTTTATATTTTTATACTTGTTCAAAATTTCAATGTTTTTATCAAGTTATTACAATTTTTCATAATGCATTTCATTTCCATGAAATGTCAGGTTTTCATAATTATACCTTATGTTAATGTATACAATAACTTTTTATCTTGATCACATGATTTATGATTTATGATTTGTATTTTCCTCCATGATACAAATAATGAATTTTTGTAATGTTTTTTTATTATATTATGTTAATGATTATAAGATGTGGTCTTATGATATTTTCATAATATATTTACATATTCCCCTCAATTTTTATTAAGAGTATGATATTACACATTATGATATTGGTTTACATACTTTGTCTGATCTAACCCAATTATTATGTATTATTTTCCCCAGGTTAAAAAGATAATTATAATTTTTGAAATTTATAAATGTGATTATAGAGGATATCGATTATGGGGAAATATTTTAGAGTATTATTCATTTTTAGCTATACTCTAAGACACCATTTTTTGCGTTATATTATCAAACTGTTTATGAGATATATTTTTTAAATCATATTATTAATTTATTATTTATGTCATGTATCTCTTGGGTCAATATTGTTTATATCAGTTTGGGGTTTAGTTATTTTTTAGATTATATATTAGTTAATTCTGGTGTTTGGTTTATATAACCTCAATGAAAATACTAAGGACGAGTCTAACTATTTGATGATATCATGAAGTGTTCGTAAAGACTTTATTAGATGGGTTTCCCAATAAATAAATCACTAATTTGATACTTCAATTTGATATATCCATCAACAAAAATATACATTGTGGTAATAACCCTAAAAAGTGTGTGTATGGTATTCACTCAGTTGTCACATGGTGCATAAAAAATAGTTATAACTGCACACATGGCATGATTCCCCCTGGGGATATTAATTGTTTTGGTATAAGATCCTAGTTTTTACCATTAAGTATTACCCCCATAATTTTCAGAATTAATTTTTTATTATCTTCTCATAGATATGATTAAGGGTTTATATAAGTGTTCGAGAATTTATAGGGTGTTCTTGGAGCCTGGATAATCAATTTTTTGAAAAAAATAGGGAAATGGTTGGTGAATGGTTAGTAGTATCCATGTGACCCTATAAGAAGAGGATAATGGTATGTAAATCTGGTAATAGAGGCAGCATGGCCATGTGAAAAAATATATAGGATTTATAGAGAAGACCCTCCTAGGATTCTCACTTATTCACAAACCATGTACCTAGCTGCATGGGAACATACAATTATGAAGTAACCACACCAGGTAGGCTCATGGCTTGAAAAACATGTGAAAAATAACTATGTGAAATGTTATATTCCTTGGATGGTAATAACACATGTCTTAGTTAACCGTGTGGCCAAACCTTTTGCCTCATTAGTCTTAGGAGAAAAGACCATTTTTACTTATCGTCATATAATTTTATCCCCATTATGGTTCTATCCATGTACAAAACCTCCTCTATTTTTTTGGAATCCTCCTCTACTTCATTCTTGATATTGATCCAATTCCTCTATCTAAACTCATATTTCTTCACCATTCATCTCATTGGATCCTTCTTGGTATATTCATCGATAAGATCCATTTTTTATTATTTTATCTCTCCATCATTGAACCCATTTTGGGGAAAGATAATATTCCATATTTTTAGTTTATTCATATATTTATAATTTTTCTATCATTACATCATGAATCTAAGGTAGATATTTATTGATTGTTACTCTACCACCATAATAGAGGTGCTCTTTATCATATCCATAAAATCATCAAATGTTTATAAATGTTTCCACTGAAATGCATTTCATAATATCTTTGTGATTATTTTAAATTAATTAATATATAAAATTAGTTTTTGGGACTACAAATTAGACATATTATGATACATGTTCTCCTTATTGGAGGTTGTAAAATCACTAAAGATAACCCCATTTGGAGATCCATTATTTGAATGTCTTTAACACCGATTAAAAATTTGGTCTTTTCTTTTAAAAAAGATATTTTGAAGACATAATAAATGAATAATTGTGATATGGAGTGGAATGTTTCTTTCAATTAGCCCCTTAAATTTTTTGAATAGTTGATTAAGATGTAATAACAGTATTATGAACCGTTATCATTTATAAATGAAAAAGAAATGTTTTTAATTAAATTTAATGGTAAATAAAAATGTATTAACACATGGATTGGGATTATTTCTATAATGGTTCTAATTGATTATGGAAATCTTTCTATTAAAGGTGTCTTCATGCTTGTTCCCATTGTGGATTACAAAAGGAATTATTTATGCACTAAGAGGAAGCCACCCTGATTCATGGATTCATTGTTCAAGGGAGAAAACTATATGTCATAGAACATGAATACCTCGATTTAGTGCCAATGATTAATTCAGCTTATATCATGAAATTAGAATTCTTTAGATTTTCTCCTTGGTTTTATATTAATGTCTTAACACATGTGTTACCTTGGATCATCTATTTTGGCTCCAATCAAACTGGGATTGGGATTTTCTTATGAAATAGTCCAATGATTTTTTTAGAGAGATTTTCCTTGTGGATTTCTCAAGTTGTATCTCTCAGATTACCCATAATGCCTTTTTTCTAGTTAGCGTGGTTATTTATTTGATATTTCAAAAATATATACTGTAATAAAAAATATTTTTTAAACATTATCCATCAATAATAATTATTATTAAATTATTAATCTTATCAAATTAATCATCACTGAACTATTATTAGTGACCTGTCTAGAGACGTCTGATAGTGGATGAAGCATGTACGATCATTTGGGCTTCTCATGGGGAGTCTCAGCCCGACATGAAATTTATTTTAGGAATTTTAAACCAACCACCTATAACAATATAAGAAAAATTATACATTTGTATTCACATACTGTAATATTTATAGATAACATTGGTAGTGGCCTATAGAGATTTACTCACACAATATTTAGGCTCCCAATTGGTACATGGATAGAATAAATGGTTACAGGTTATGAAAAGGGAAAGGGTCTAACTTTGGATGTTTTATTTATGTGATATGATTTTGTATGGGAGAAGAGGAGTGATTATAGACATGGGATGATTTTAGTGTTTAGAATTTTAGACTTTTTGTGTATTTTTATATAGCATGTATTTCTTAAATCAGGTATCCAATTTTTTTATAATATTAATTTTCATCATCATCTCTATATGTCCTTGATATTTTTTATCTTTAGTTTTATATATTTATATATATATTATGTTGGGATTGTTTTTTTATTCTGGTTCATATTATTATTTCTTCTTTAATATATTTTTTATTTGTCCATTATTCTGCTATGCTACATTCTAACATGAGGGAATTGTCTCCACACAGACACTCATTAAGCCCTCGCTATTAGTTTCAAGTCTCTGTGGTATGGGTTGGAATTCATGTATACATGTGGACAACCGGGTTTGGAAAATTTTTGTCACTTTGTGTCGAGACATCATAATATGGTATCAGAGGGGTTTTTAGTATTATATTTTAGGCTATTTAATAGGATACTAGGAATTATGTATTTTTTTAATGAGAAGAGGCATATTAGTAGTTATCTTATGTAAAATAATAAAACCAAATTACATTGGATTGGATTTTATGTTTTGAATTATTTCTATTCAGTGTTACAGATTTCTCCATTGGTTGAAACACATGATTTGTGGTGTTTATTATCATTTTATAATTTATTTGTATCATTAAACCATTTTGGGAAAGAGATATTGTCTCATGAATGATCTTAGTGACTTTATGGTCCACATTCCATGCATATTCCATTTCATATTTAATTTACTATGTGCATTTATATTAGTATGTGTTGTGGCTTGACATCATTATCTATTATTGAAATAACATTTCGTAAAGGAGTAAAATAACAAGATTAATTGATTTTTATTAATCAAACTAAATTTTATTCCTCATATAGCTTGATTTTTTAACCAAAATTTTCTTGATATTGTACGTTTGAGATGTGAACCCTTGGCCGCATGAGATAAAATGTTTGTTAGTTACAATTACATTGATGAAAATTATAATTTAATAACTGTGTAGTCCTAAATTAATTGGAAGTAGTGATAAATATGATTGATCCATCATAAGAACGTGGTTTTAGTTACATGAAGTACCATTTTCAACATATAATGTATAATAATTTATAATTTGGGGATGAGATACTAATTAAAATGGACCTTTATAAATATATACTTATAAATGAAAAAATTCTACATGAACACACTTATGAACTACTGATTTCTACTTTTAAATATAATTGGTTATCCTTAAATATGGATTCCAATTAAAACTTATATGGTTTTTCCTCTATAACTTGTAATCTATAATTTATATAATGAATCTCTTATGAATAAAACTCAGAACTTTAAAAATACCCTTTCACTACCCACCTCATTATTACACACTTAAAAATTTTTTATTACATAAAATATTCACTTAATAAAACACATAAGATCGAGAGGTCTAGTGTATTTGGATATTATGAACATTGCATACCAACATAAAACATGAATTACACATCTTTATTGAAAAATTGTTTTATATGACCACAACATTCCTTCATACTGACCATTGTATGGGATAACGAGAGGACACTCATAAAAAAGGGTGAACTATAAAGCATGGAAAGGGAGTAAACAAGGCATAACATGAAAAATACAATATATGTTAGGCAATAGGCATATTAATGGAGTATAACAGAATCATGAACATGAGGAATTGATATAGCATGATTATCATAACATGGAAATATGGAATCAACATTTAACATGATATTAGCATGAGTCATTGATCATTTCACATGGAGAATTAGTAAACCCTCATTGCACTTGAATTAGCATGATTAAACCCTCATTTCACTTGATGTATCATTATACTAATCTGTACCAAAATCATTGGAGTGCTATCATGGCGCACCCTTATTAATCATTTTCTTTCATTCATAAGTGTTCCATGTGAATCATATAACATGGATTCATTAAAAATCATCATTTATTCCATGATAAAGGAATTTGGAATTAATACATTAAAATATGTAATCAATAATTAAATGTTATTAATTGTTATCACCTCTGATAGAGAAATGGGTATGGTATTAACTACATAATGACTTTGGTTTAAAAAATCATGGTGTAATTTCGGCAGCATAATGGATTCACATAAGAATAAATAAAAATGGTTGGTGATATATAAAAGGGTTTCTCATAATATTTACATGATTTGTATAGTAAAGGGTTCATATATATACATTTACCAACATATTTAATTGAATTTAGATTTTTTAAACCAAACAATTTATTAAATATAAATGAGAAGAGAGAAATTCTTTACAGAATTTCAACATGGTAAAAGGTGTACCTGAGAGGTATTAATGAGATATAAAGGGGTATATAATCATTAAAACATAATGAGGGAAGTATTTATGTGGGGATAAATCATACCCTAAAATTTTTAATTGAAAAGACAAGGTTATAACAACATAAAAAACATGGGAAAAATGAGAGTGGAAGAAATCCCTTAAAAAATTTCAGCATGGTAACAGGTGTACATGGGAGGAATTAATGAGATATAATGAGGTCTCTCATCATTAAAACATAAATAGGGAAGTATTTTCAAGGTGAGAAATCACACACCAACATTTTAAATTGAAAATAAAATGGTATAACAACATAACTAATCATGGAAAAAAGTGAGAAAGGAATAAATATTTTACTTGGAAGTGTGATCCCAAAAACATGGGGGAGGCTTTAGTGATGCTTCTTGGGATATTAGGGAACCTTGGGAGGATTAGAGGGAGAGTATTTCAGATGTTTTTTGAGCTCCAAATGCTTTTGGTGAAGAGGAAGCGGGGGTTTGGGTGGGTTTATATATGAAAAGAGAGGGAATTCATTATTATTTAGGTTTTGGACACCACACATTGAAATAATAAATAACAAAAACAAAACCATGGTTTTAACCCATGGTTTTTGAATAATGGGTTTGGAAAATATTATTTTAAAAGGAGAATGACCGATCATGTTTAAATATTAGGCTTTCTTATGTGGAGGTGAGTCACACTGTCAAGGAAAACATTTCAAACGGTTAAAATTTTTTAAAAGCTTAAAAGGGTCCACTAAATCATTGTAAAATAAATAAAAAAAACCTAAAATAACATTATTTTAAAGACACAAAATTTATTGGCCAAAATTTCCATTTATTTTATTTTATTACATCACTATTCAGTTGTTATGATGTCATAAAACTTATTATATAATTAAATGTTATTTAATTTTTACCAAAAAATTCGACTATCTCAGAAAACTATGAAAACATTTCCATTGGATAATTTTAACATCCTGACTCCAAAAATAATATTCATTTTATCGAAATAATTTTCTAAATGTGTTAATTTTTACTTTTAAAATATAAACCAATATTTATCGAAAATTCATGGGTTTTGACAAAAAATGTTTTCTAAAGTTAATAAAAATTACAATTGTATTCATAAAAATTATAAAGTCATTTATATTTAAAAATCAATTTATTAATAATATTTTATTAAAAAAAATTATTTAAATATCCATTAATTCTTTAAAATATATTTTCTGATTGAATATTAACTAAAAATACTATTTCTGATTTAAAAATTATTTTCAATGTAACAAAAATAAAATGAATATATATTATTTATTCTATAAAAAATAATACACATAATCATAATGCTATGATCTTTTTACATAACCCCTTATAACACCCTCATATGACATAAGGGTATGGTGTGCACTGGTGAAAGACTCTTAGGGTGGCTCAGATAATATTTCTTGGGTGGTAATCTCTATCAACTTACACTTCTCCTATCGGCAGTTCTGTTCGAGCTTAACGTGTTGAAGAACGGATTGGGGTTAGTCAAAATAAAAGGCTAGTGATGCCACCACCTTTCTGAGATCCTACAAGTTGGCTTCGTATGGAGAAATTCTACTAGATGAGGTCATCTCTACCTTTTAATGAGTAAATTGGATTTGTTAAGCCCTATATTTACACTAATCATGTTATCACTGTTCAATGTCTATATTATAAATGGTAACAATTTTTAGTGATATTTTTTAATACAAAATCATTAAACCATATAATTTTATATTTTATATAAAAATCTTACATAATAATACATTTAATTAGATCAATAGGTATTTTTATTAATAAAAGTTTGGGTTGTTATAATCTTCCCCTTTAAGAAATTTCTCCCTCAAAATTTCATTTTCCCACACTATAACAGATGCAGGTAACATTGCTTCATCACTTCCTATGATTCCCATTTTTCTTTTCAAGCTTGTGGTTTCATGACAACACCTAAATGAGGGCAATTGTCTTATTTCATATAAATTTTCCCCTAAGACCTAATATCCTTACCAGATTCTCTTTAATAAGAATGGTCATTATCCAATGGTTCCATATTTGGATTTAGTGCATGTGATGGGTCAGGTATGTACTTCATCAAGAGTGATACATGGAATACATTGTGGAATTGAGACAAGTTTGGTGGGAGTACTAATCGATATGCCACTTTTCCAATGCGATCAAGGATCTCACAAGGGCTGATGTACCTTGGACTAAGCTTTCCCTTCTTCCCAAATCTCATGACTCTCTTCCTTGGTGTTATATGAAGGAATACCATATCTCTATCATAAAACTCTATGTCTCATAGATGATTATCAACCTAAAACATTTGTCGAATCTTAGATGCTTTAATGTTCTAATGGATGGTCTTAACCTTCATCGCCATTTCTTCAACCATTTCTACAGCTTGGAGTTTTTCCTCCCCAACTTCATCCCAACATACTGGTGTTCTACACCTTTTCCCATAAAGGGCTTCATAAGGATCCATTTGGATGATTTAGTGGAAACTGTTGTTATAAGAGAACTCATCAAGAGGAAGATGTTGATGACATCCTCCATTGAAGTTCATTGAGCATGTTCTCAAGATATACCCAAGTGATTGGATAGTTCACTTAGATTGGCCATCAGTTTGAGGATGATAAGCTGTAATAAAGTTCATCTCAGTATTTAGAGCAAGTTTAAGAATTTTCTAAAACATAGACGTGAATCTTAGATCTCGATCAGAGAAAATCTATAATTGTATTCTATAGAGCCTTACCGCTTATCTGATATAAATCTGTTTGAGTTGATCCAATGATAAATCCACTCGAATTGCAATGAAGTGTGTAGTATTTTTAAATGATCCACAACAGCCTAGAAATCATTGTTTCCTCAAGATATCTTCGGATGTCCAGTGACAATTTCCATGGTGTTGTTATTCTATTTCCATGTTTGTATGAGTAATGGTGGCATCATCCCCTTATATGTTTTCCTCTCATCCTTCACTTTAATACATACCAGGCTGTTTGATTTATACTCAGTGATCTCATTCTTCGTGTTTTACCACCAATAATGCTCTCTGAGATCTTGATACATCTTTTTGTTTCTTGAGAGAATAAAGAAATTTTAACTATATACATCATCCGAAATTATTTTCCTCAACTCTAGACATGATGGAATTCATAGTCTTTTCCTAAATCAATCAATTCCTTATTCATTAACAATGAAGTTTTAGGATTTCACTTTTTTGATAGTTTCCTATTTCTTATGAATTCCCACACCATCCTTTTGAGCATCCTTTATCCTTTCCATAAGAGACGGTTGAGCATTCATTTGGGAAAGGATTGATGATGTTACATTCTTTATGATTCCCATGCCCATTTTCATCAAATCTAAGAAGGCTGGTTCCTTTTCAATTCTCATTAATGATAGAATTGTTGGGTCCTTTATACATAGAGAATCTATCACTGTGTTCTATTTCATAGGGTGGTGATGGATTAAATAGTCATATTTTCTGATCTTCTCTACCCATATTCTCTGGTGCTTATTCAATTATTTATATGTGAATATATAATTGAGTCTTTTTTATCCGTGTCTATTTCACACTTCTCCCCAAATAGATAATGTTGCCAAATTAGTAAATCAAATATTACTGCAGCCAACTATAGATCATGTGTTGGATAATTTTTCTCATTAACTTTAAATTTCCTTAAATCATAGGAAATGAATTTTTCATTTTTCATCAACACACAACCCATTCCCTTCTTATAAGCATCACTAAATACCACAAAAGTTCTCCACCTATGGGTAGTGTGAGAACAAGAACAGTGATAAGCCTATTTTTCAACTCCTTGAAGCTCACTTTGTATTGATCACTTCATGAAAACATTACTCCCTTCTGATTAAGCTAAGTAATATGGTTTGATAATGATTAGAAATTTCTCACAATTTGACGATAATCTCTATATCACCCTAGGATGCTACAAGTATCTGTTACTGATGTTGGCCTTGGACATCCATTAATTGCAGCTGTCTTGGAGGGATCCATAGATATCCTATTTCCCTTGATGATATGAACCATGAATGAGAGTTCCTTTAACCAAAACTCACACTTTTTGTACATTGCATCGAGATTCTCCATTCGCAATGTCTCTAGTAAAGTGCTTAGATTATTCTCTTTATCATATTTGGTTTTGGTTTATATTAGTATACCATCTATAAAGAATACTACAAATATTTATAGTTAATCTCTAAAGACTCTATTCATCATGTCCATGACGATTTCTGGAGCATTAGTCTATCTGAAGGGAATTACTATGAATTCATAGTTCCCGAATCTTTTATGAAAAGCAGCTTTGGGGATATACTCCATCTTCATGCTTACATGATAATATCCCAACCACAGATCCACTGTGGAGAATTATTGTTCTCCACATAGATGATCAAAAAATTCATCAATTTGTAGAAGAGGATATTTGTTCTTTATCATTATTTTGTTGAGATCACAATAATAAATGCAAAGGTGCATTGCCCTATCCTTCTGCATGATGAAGTGGACTAGTGCACCCCATGGTGAAGAACTTGGCTACATAAACCCTTTATCCATATTCTCATGTAGTTGTTTCTTCAGATCATCATTCTCCACAACATACATTCTAAATGGTGTCTTGGATATTTGAAATTCCCAAGGTATATGATCATATGATAATTCAACATCTCTTCTAGGAGGAAGTCCAGAAAATTCATTGGGAAACACTTCAGTGAATTCCCTCACAATAGTCATGTATTTGAGGATTATTTCTTACTTGGAATTAATCATCTGATAAAGATACGCATGATCATATATAATTAATATCCATGATTGAAATGATGGTGGTAAAGAATATTCATCCTCTTCCTTGAACTTGTACATAAATAGGGGGGTCAATTCACCATATGGAGAGTGATTTATCTCTCACAAAAATTTATGTTGGATTTATATAGGGGAAGCCAATCCATGTCAATAATTTCTTGAAATTTCACAGAAGAGAGTATAAATAGGTTTGCTGGGATGTTCAATCAATTTTTTTTAAAGGGGATGAGTTATATTCATGGGATCCAATGATTTTCCCATTTTCTATTCTCAACGACGTATTTAATTCGATAACTTGTGGTGGTGTTGATATTTTTCTACTAATCTTTTGTGATATAAAAAATTCATAGAACTAGATTAAACAATTAAGATATCTATTCCCGAATGGATAACGAGTGTACCTGTTACCACTTTGTTTTCGGGGTTCGCTTCCATGGTAGAGATTGAAAAATTTCACCCTTACAGCCTTGGAGGTTATTTTGTGCTTATGAAAAATCTTGTCTTAGGTAAATTGTTTTCATAGTGCCCGATTTATTTGAAGTTGAAGAAATGAAAAATATGTTGAGGGTGAAACAGAGAATTCCACTCATCTTTCAAAACCTAATGGTTTTCTTGTCGACAGTTAATGGCCATGTGACCTTCATTTCCACACCAGAAGCATTTCATCGTCCCCTTCAGGTAATTTTCGGGGTTCTTCATTATGCACCTTGAAAAAGTGGGGTCCTGAATTTTCATAGCATTGATGGATTTATCCATTGGACCTCTAGAATTGAATTCCACCTTACACTCCATATCTCCATGATACCCATGAGATTCACTGATCACTATTTTGACTTTGAGAGAACATTGGACAATTTCTATATTGCTCTTAAAGTCAGGGATCTCTAGGGATTTCCATAGTCTAGGATTTACCCACAAAAGATGCGATCAACCTTGTATTCAGGGGAAATGGCCAAGTTGGAGGCATATCGCGAAAGCCTTGTAAGGTTTTCCTCATATACTCTGATGGATTTTTCATCTATTTTCATGAGGGAAAAGATGTAACTCTTCATATTCAGTCGGAGGGTGTGAGGAAAATATATTTCGAAAAACATTATTCAGAAATCCTTCTATTCCAACGCCTCGATCTCCTCCTCCGACTTTGTATTTTTGATCAATTTCCATCATTGATCAGCTTCACCCTCCATATGACAAGAAGTCAGAAGTACGTTCTATTGTTCAGAACATTAAAGTATGGAGATGATATTCTCAATGGAGTTGATCCATTGTTCAGTGATTGAGGGATCAGATGATCCATTAAAAGTAGGAGGACTTTGTCTCATGAAGCTCATGATGGGGACTTGTTCTTTCTTTGGGGGGGGTTGAATGTTCCTTCTCACCCATGTTTCTATTCGAAACACAGGTTAACTAAGTGAGTTTCATGAAAAAGTTGACGATTCTCGTTCCCATCAGATTGGGCATCACATTAGAACAGTTATCGCATCGATATATACATCGGTTGTTAGCCCATGTCCTCCTATTACCAGCCATTGGATGGAATAAAAGGAAAGATAGGGGTAACACATAATGTGTAATCCAAAGACAAAAATAAATGACTTATAAATTAAATTTATTTCCTTAACATATGAATCTATAGGCATCAATATATGTTATCCATGATATACTTCCCAACATATATTCTTAGGGGTATTATTTTTATTCCTTTAATAAAGGTTCATACTAAGATTATGAGTTTACCGAAACTTGTGCCCCAAAATTTTCGTAACCAAGAGTTTATAAAGGCCTGTTATCGTGCAATAGTTTCCATTTGAGTCTACCTCGTAGAGATGTTTTTGGGGTTTACCCCAAGATACATCTGTTCCAGAACATCCTGTACCTACTCGTATCAAAAAAGGGATGTATTTTTTTGATAAATAAATAATAAATACTCACCAAAATTTAGGGATGTTTTTTATAATACTTATTATTTTCTCTAAGGTTTTCACTAGGGTTTTACAATCCTAATCCCAAAAATAACTAAACATATCCTATGATACCAACTATAAAAACCCAACTCTTTATTACAGAAAAAAATGTTTTATTACATAAATCCTTCATTTGATACAACACATAAGGTCAAGAGGTTTATTGTATTTGGGGCTTAGTAATATTACATAACCACTTAAAACATGAAATACACATCATTATTGAAAACTTGTTTTACATGACCACAACATTCCTTCAGACTTAGCATTGCATGGGATAACCTGAAGATATGCATATGAAAAGGGTGAGCTATAAAGCCCAGTAAGGGAGTAAACAAGGAATTACATATAAAATACATTAAATGTTAAGCAATATTCATATCAATCGAGCATAATATAAATATTTACATAAAGGCATGATATAGCATGATAATCATAACATGAAAATGTGGAAACAACATATAACCTGATATTAGCATGAGACAAGGCTCACTGCACATGGAGCATGAGTAAACCCTCAGTCCACTTGAATTAGAAGGTGTAAACCCTCATTACAGATGATTTATCATGATACTAATATTTACCCAATGCATTGGAGCACTATCAGGGCACACCCTTTTTAATGATTTCATTACATGCATAAGTGTGCCACATGGATCATATGACATGGATTCATTTAAAATCATCATCTATTCCATGATAAAGGAATGTGGAATTCATACCTGAAACTATATAATCAATATGTAAATGTGCATAAAGGTGAATACCCTTGATATAAAAATGTGCATGGTATTCACTACACAATGACTTTGGCTTGGAAATTCGTAGTGCAATTTCGGCATCATAACAACATGACATAAGAATTTATAAAAATAGTGGATGGTAGAGAAGAGGGTGTCTCATTACATTTACAATAAATTTATAGTAATGGGGAAATATAGATACATGTCCCAACATATATATTTTAATTAATATTCATAACAAAAAATAATAGCTTGAATGTAAATGAGAAGAGAGAAATTCCTTACAGAATTTCTACATGGTAACCGGTGTACATGTGAGGAATTAATGAGAGATAAGGGGTATATCATCAATAAAACATAATTATGGAAGTATGGGGGAGGTGTGAAATAATAAAAATATAGTTTTAATTAAAAATACATGGGTATAACAACATAAAGAAACTTGTAGAAAATCAGAGAGTAAGAAATCCCTTACGCAATTTTGGCATGGTAACATGTGTACATGGGAGGAATTAATAAGAGAGAAAGAGGTATATCATCATTAAATAATAAAGACGTTTGTATGGGATAGGTATTAAATCATAAAACAACATTTGTAATTGAAAATACATGGGTATAACAACATTAAGAAACTTGGAAAAAAGTGAGAAAGGAAGAATCCCTTAATGGAAGTGTGATCTCAAAGGCATGGGAGAAGCTTGAGAGAGGCTTATTGGGAGATTGGGGTGCTTTGGGAGGATTTTAGAGAGATTAGGGTAGAGTTTGGTAGATATCCAAAGGCTTTGTGTTAATAGAGAGTGGGATATGGGAGGGTTTATATAGGAAAATAGGGGGAATTCTTTATTATTTAGGTTTTGGACACCACACATAAAACAAATCAAAACCACAAACCAACCCATGGGTTTTACCATTGGTTTTAACTAAAGGAGATTGGAAAGCATTATTTTATAAGGACAATGGTCAAGGATCTTAAAATATTAGTCTTTCTTATGGGGAGGTGTGTCACACTCTCAATGATAACATTTTAAAAGGTTAAAATATTTTATAAGCCTTGGAGGGTCCATTAATGCTTTGAAAAATAAATCAAAAAAAACCTAAAATCACATTATTTTAATGGTAAAACATATGTTGGTTGAAAATATCGTATAAACTATTATATGACATCACTATTAGGTCATTATGATGTCATATATCACATTATATAATTAAATGGTATTTAACTTTTATCCGAAAATTAACTTTCTTAGAAAATTATGAAAAATTTACCGTTGGATAATTTAAATGTCCTGATTCCAAAAATAATATTAATTTTATCTAAAATTTTTTATAAAAATTTGAAATTGTACTATTAAAATAAAAAGTTACATTTACCGAAAATTTATTTGTTTCGACAAAAAACAGCTTTCAAACCATAATTAAAATTACAATTGTATTCATAAAAATTCATCGATAATTTATTTTTAAAAAGTATTTTATTAATAATATTTTATTAAAATAATATTTTTAATCAAAAATCCATTAATTCATAAAAATATATATCTTAAATTAATATTTACTTAAAATAATATTTCTATTTTAAAAACTGTTTACAAATTAACAATAGTAAAATGAATGTATATTCTTAATTATACACCAAAAATTAAACATAATCATAGTGCTAGGGTCTTGTTACAAAAACCTTTATAACACCCGCATATGAAATAAGGGTAAGGTGTGTGATGTTGATAGTCTCTTGTGGTGGATTGGATAATATTGCTCGGGTTATAATCTCTATCATCTTCCACTTATCCCGTAGGCGGTTCCATTTGAGCTTAACCTTTTGAAGAAAGGCTTGAGATTGGTCCAGTGAAAAAACTAGTGACACCACCTCCATTCTGAGCTCTAACAAATTGTCTTCATATTGAGAAATTATACTGGATGAGGGAATCAATTCCTTTTTCTGAGCAAATTGGATTTGTTAAAACCCTATATTAATAATAATCATGTGATCATTATTCAATAGATATATTACCAACGACAATAATTATAAACAGTATTTTGAAATCAAAAATCATAAAACCAAAGAACTGCATATGATATATAACAATTTTATATAATAATAAATTTAATTAAATAAATAGGAATTTGTATTAATAAATTTTTGGGTCGTTACATACCCAGACCTTAGAGATTGCATAGATGGTTTAGTAGGTTATGAGTAGCATAACATATGCTTATTCTTATATAATGATAAATAATTTATTATATTATCAATTTTTGTGTAGTTTTATTATCAATTTGTGATATATTCCTGCATCAAATCCTCAGGGAAATCTCTAGGAAGGTAGTGACAACCATACTACTGAAGACGTGGGAAAAAACTTTATAGTAGTGCTACCTGAGGAACCTCATGTTGTAACTCATGTTATGGTTGTATAGGAGATTGATTCTCATTTTTATGAAGAGTTTCTATGATTAGTGTTGTATATGAATAGATCTTTCAGACCCACATAAGTTATTTTATATATGATGATGGAATTGTAATTATATAACCAATATCCCTTAGGATACTAGATATTATCTATAGGACATCTTACATATCACATGTAATCCAGAGATGCCTCAAAAAATTAATTTTGTGCTCAAGGATTATATGATATATAGCACTACAAATCGAATGGAGGGGGAGGTTCCAAACTAGTCTAATCCTTATATGGTTGTGGATGGGAGAAATTTACATTGTTCTTCTCAGATTACATCTTTCAAGAGAGGCTAACAGGTGATCGACTAAAATATTTCATCCATCCAGTGTATGGAAATATTTCTGTTATGGGTTATTTTTCTCATTTCAAGAAGATCGTGCCCATTTCACCTATTTTTACTGACGATGATTTATCTAATGATATAAATTTTTCATATGGGGTTATTTATTCCATCCAATATCAAGAAAAAATATTTTTAATGACTACTATTTTAGTGATATTGAACTAGTACCTAATTCGCAAGTGAAAATTGAGGGATGTTGTGGGTATAGGTATGTTGGCTCTGTACTATGGAAGGGATGCTAATCCAGTGATAGGAAGAATTATTTGAATGATTCGTGATAGAAAAGTGCATCCAAATTAGTCACACTGGTAGTTTTGTTATGTTTCATTAGTAGGGGAACATGGTCATAAAAAGACTCAGTGTGAATAAGATCCAGTGGAGATTCAAGACCTTTGGAAAATGGGCCATATTTAGGTAATCATTCGAAAAATCCCATATGTTCCTAGTGGAGAGTATCCACTAAAAATCCACCTTTTGGAGACTGATTATAAGAATTGTGTCATGTGGGGAGTTGGAGTGCCACCAACCATACAAAACAAGGGGGTGGATGTGGTCGAGGGGGCCAGACCCACGATGTGAAGCACCTATAGGGTGTACCTACTCTGATTGCTCAGGCTGTAGACCTAGGTCTAGGATCATACATGACATACTTAGTATAACCTATACTTAATGAGAAGTGTGTTGGTCCATTTACAATGATATGAAAAATCTTAGTATCCTCTTCTTTGGTATCCACATTATCTAAAATAGATCCTTTACACTCATTTATTTCAATTTATATTATGGAAATCATTATGATTAATGTTTTTATGTGTTATGATAGATCTTTTTACTCCATTGGTAATTCAATCAGAATGTTTATTCCAATTAAAAAACCCCCTTGAGTATGGAAGGTATCATTTCTTAAGGGACATATTCATCGTTAAATGAAGGGATTCGATATTATTCTTAGAATGGAATTTTTGGTACCCTATCACATATATTTATACTACTATCACGGTTGGGTGTTGTTTACATCACTATAGGGTGGTGATTATATTTTCAAGGGATAATGGGATGTCTATGCATGTAGAACATGACCAAAACATCCTGGACTAGGTAATGTGGCATCCTAAATTGTAATCCAATACATGGTGGATTAGGGGAAACAATAGTGTTATTTCCCTCCTATAGTAGACCGGTAACGAATTTCACCAGAAAATTTCCATAGACATCATCATAAGAGAGATGAAAATTTAACTATTGATATAGTTTCAAGAGAAGCACCAGTATCCATTTGACCTTATTGGATAGTACCACTAAGTTGAAAGAGCTCAAGATTTATGTAGTGGACATGGAAGCTAAGGGTTTTATATGGACCAGTACTTCACCTTGGTTTTCACCAACCCCTTTCACTATGAAATAATATGGTACACTATAGATTTTAGTATATTACCATCGTCTGAACTAACATTATGTTAATAACTCGTATCTACTACCTAGTATAAATGACCACTTCAAGAATCTCTAAGGAGAATGGGTTTTCTGCATGATCTATTTGATGTCAAGATACCATCAGGTATGAGTTAGACCTTCAGAAATAAATTATATAATGTTTTTTAGAATACATGGTATTTATGAGTATCTAGATATCCTAGTTAGTTTGATGAATATTCATTCAATTTTGATTACTCTAATGAGTAAAGTTCTATACCCATATCTAAATATTTTTGTTGTAGAATCTATTGAATACATCTTATTGTATAATTATACACAACACATCCATTCAAAAAACCATGATATCATGATGAATACATTGAGAGAAGACCATATGTTTTCAAAAAGAACAAAATTACACTTCTAGATCGATAAGGTTCTCTTTCTTGGAAACATCATTCCAATGATAGATGTGCCTATTGACCTGGAGAAGGTTAGTGGGGGTAGTTTCCTGGGTATATACCAAGAATCTCATTGAAATATAGAGTTTCCTAGGGATAATGGGATATTATAGGAACATTATTGAATAATTTTCACCAAAATAAGAACCTATCATTGTATGAAAAAATGGAGGATATTTTTTTTGTGGCTAGACACATGTGAGAGTTCATTTCAAGAGTTGGAAGGGATATTGACATTGGAATTTATCTTGAGTCATTCGGATATGGGACGTATCATTATGATTTATTGTGATTTTTTAGGCATTTGACTAGGATTAGTTATGATGTATGAAAATCGAGTCGTGGTGTAGGAACATTATCGGCTGATTCCACGTTATAGTAATTACACAACAGATGATCTCATATAGGTATATGTAGTTCATGCCTTTAATTTTTGAGGCATTAATTTATTAGAGAGTGATTTGTGTTGTTTAGAGACCACAAGAGCCTAATGTAAAAATTATCATAGTTTTAATTTTATATAAAAAGGATGAGGTTGGTTTACTAAAAAATGTACTTCAATTTTTAGCTTCCTTACACACTTAGGAAGGGTATTGTTGAGGCTGATGCTCTGATCTGGATGACTGAGACACATGCAGTTGAAGAGTGTAGTGATATGAGGTAGTTGTAACATCCCAAGTAAGTAATTAGTAATAGATATTTTTATCTAAGTCTATTAATGAATTAGATGGTGTTTTAGAGGTTTAAAATGAAAATAAATCCAATATTAAGCATGAAATACACTAATATTTTTAAAAGATTGTTTTACTGCCTTTAGATGGAAAACCATTTTTAAATCTATCTTTTGAAAATTTTATAATCTATGTTTGTCAAAATAAACTTATTCTTTATTATTGGGACATCAAAATTTACTTTGTGTGAATTTTTGGTATTTTTCAGACAATGTTCATTTTTTAATGAATAGTGAAAAATACTGCATTTTACATCAAAAATGCTTTTTAATATAATTTATTTATATGATTAGATTATCTTTTGAATTGGTTTTAAAGTTAAATTAGAATATATTTTTACCATTAAATCCAATAGTGGTCGTTGGAATTAATTTCACTTTGAAATCGGACTTAAACTAGTGTCAATATTTTGATACTTATTGTTTCATAAAAACACGCTATTTGCTCTGACAGCGGTAATTAATTATTAAATTAATTCATGAAACTTATATGTTGTGAATTTCATAAAATGGACTTAATTTTTGAATTTGGAATATCAAATATATCTTAGGGTGAAGTTTTGGTATTTTTCTGAAAAACTTCAATTTTTGATGAATAGTGAAACCACTAAGTGGTACTTATAAAAACTGATTTTTCGTTTAAATGAAATTTTACCACTACTGTGTTTTGAATTTCAAAAATCCTACATACATGGTTGTCATTAAGAATTAAAATGTGGTTCAATGAGATTAAAATAATTTTTTGGTGAATAGTAACTCTTATGTTCTTAATCGCGATTAGAGGTAATTAGTGTAGTTTAAGGTAAAAATAATGTTTTAATAAAATGAGATGAGATTGACACATGTCCTACCCTCATTGTATGTGTCATGGACGACCAAGAAAATCCATGGGTCTTCTTGGGGACACCATGGAGCCACTTTGGTTGGGAAATGACATAAACAACTTTTTATTTAATGTAAAAGTAAAAATGACTCAAAAATGAGATGTTTTACTAAACATTTTTTTACATGGGGTTATAAAGATCAGAATTTTGAGTATAAAAAGTCATTGGAAAGATACAATTCTTTCCTACATCATAGTATTTTTTTTATAATTTTTATACTTTAAATAAATTAAATTATTCATGACATCATGATGATGCAGCGATGACCTCTTTATTTAACGATTTAAATAAAATGGAATGATAATGTAAAATCTGAGACCTAAACATGGCCAAAACCTATTGGATGGGTGGATTCCGAACCCTTATCACCTTTTACTTAAAACAAATCAATGTGGGACCTCTTAAATCCAAATACCATTTTAAAATAAAGTGACTTTTCTTTACCTTCCAAGAGTGCCCCTCCACTCCTCTTATAAAAGGTACCCACCTCTACCTCTTTACCCACACTCCCAAATCCTTTGGCTCAGCCAACCCCTTCCCATTTTGGCTCTCCACATCCCTCTATTACTCCTTGAAGCCTCAATTTGGGCAGAAGTCTTCCCAAGGAATCCTTTGAGCTCAAATCTAAGAGAGTTACCCGATTTTAAGGTAATGTCTTCTTTTGAGTCCTTTTGTTGGATTTTGCTTCTCCAACCCCCTAAACTCTTTTTATTCTTTTCTTTTGTAGTAACTCCAGTATCCACAATATACTAGGATGTTTTTATAAGAAGGATTCGAGCTACACTTACACACACCTACATCTAATGGTTAAAGGACATACTGTTTTCGTGGATGGTGAATTTATGCCTCCCGAAACGATGATTGTTCAACCTTCTTTTAACACATTCAAAGGTGGACATTAAGATGTCACTATATTTATATATGATATGTTTATGTTTTCCTTAAGATTCTGTATTTTTTATTTTGGGCATACCTTTATGGTTTCCATTATGGGTAAACACGATATCTTCATTTAAGGAAGTGCGGACTACCGCCCCCTCAAAGTGATTTGATTCATTAAATACCATATATGGGACATATAAAGGATGGAACTATGATATTATATATGATACTGGAATTATAATATACCTTTATATCATTATTATTCCATTCTATAAAATACGAAATAGAAATTAAAGTAGCGTTCATGCGTACGTACGACTTACCATCTCCATGAACGGTGCATTTCATTTCTTACCTTTAAATGATTATGTAATATTATAAATGCATGTATGTCATATATATGATATATAAATCATGATTATAATTCTGGATATAATTGATACATGAACAACTTGTAATTATAAAGGGTTTATTTTTGACTCAAGTACCAATGATCGTTAAAACGACCGTTATTAACTTAAATAATTACATAGTGTTCATGACATGGAAATAAGTGATATAAAAGGAATAATGAACTTGAAAAAAGTTATTAATCAAGTAGAAATTAACTCAAGTTTATTATTCAGGACATTAAAGAACGATCGAGTCATGTTGGACCCGAGGTATGGGACTTCGTCTCAATCTCTTTTCATTGAGTCATATTTTGTTTTATACACAGCCTTCTTTTATACGGTGTATAAACCCCTTTGACTTTTACATTTATCCAAAAGGAATATTTTTTATACGAAGCGTTTTACTAAACAAAAAAAGGGAATGTTTTTTTCGTACGTATGCGGCGACAATGACTTCTCTGCCGCCATGACCATTATTTGAGTTTTGGCTTCCTCTACAAGCCATACCTTTTTTTTAAAAGCAAAATAAATACCATGTTTTACTTTTCTTTTATTTTGGTATTGAAAATGGTTTTCATAATGTTTTTATATCAATGTGTTGTATTGATATCTTGGGATTGAAAGGTGGAAATGTTATGTTTCCTTTATGCATGTTTTATGTGATACGATTATGTTGAGGTTCTTGGGAATTATTATGAAGACGGGTGGTTCCGTGATAAACTAAGGGCGGGTGAGCCCGATATAGCTCTCCAATGCATTGGGTAACGCGAAGGAGTGTAACGTTAAGGTTTCTCCGAAGAGATTTAGGGAATATATTGTGATGAGTATTCCAAACGTAACCAAGAGGGTTACTCCCTACGTAAGAATGTTATGAATGCCTCAAGTTACCTTTATGTCTTATGATTTCTATGATTTATTCATGATTTGATGAGGTATGTTGAAGTGCTTATGTTTTATGGGTAAAGTATGATTTCATTCTTTTGTATATATGTACCCATGTTTCCTTTCCATATATATTTTATATCCCTTACTGAGCTTTTTAGGCTCATCCCAAGTTTTTTTGAAATGTTTTTCACAGGTCAAGGGAAAGGTACATGATATGATGATAACGTCAAGGGAGTGTCAAGAAAGAATCCGTGTTTTATTTTAAATATGTTTCCATTAATGGGAAAGAAGAATATTATCTTTATGTAACCACTGTGTTTATATGATGAAAGTAATGCAAGTTTTATGATCTAATTCTCTAAAACTCTAAACCCGAAAAGATCCTCAAGGTGTAATCTTTTAATAACTCAAGATTAAGTAAGGTTTAAGGCTGGGGCCTTATAGTTGGTATCAAAGGTCAGTTTAGATAACTTTAGGAGTTAGAATTCTATTAAATGATTATCCAAAAATATTTTTTATGGTCAAATTGAAGTGATATAGTATTTGAAGATTACCATGTTGCTTCATCTAAGACATGTTTGTTCAGAATGGTTTCCCACAGAGGAAATAGGGAAGCAGTGCTAGGAAGGAATGTAGAAGGAAATAACCTTCCGAATCAGCATCCTGAGATGGTCAGAATTGGAACTGAACAGTTTTTTGCGGTAATGGAACAGTTGACTCAAGCGATAAATGGCGGTGGTATCCATACATGAGATCAGCCAGATCAACCACAGAGGAACATGTCAGTGGTGGAACATTTCATGAGGAAACATCCCCCATCATTCCGAGGATCATTTGACCCTGTGCTAGCGGAAGGGTGGATTAAAGCACTGGAGAAGATTTTTGATGTCATGGGTTGTTCTAAAAATCAAAAGGTTAGTCTTGCTATTTACCGTTTGGAGGGTGAAGCAGATCAGTGGTGGTCGATGGTTAAAAATATCAGGGACACTGATGAGATTGATTCTCTCGACTGGGATGAATTCAAAGGTATGTTTCTTGAGAAGTATTTTCCTAAGGCTGTTCGACTTAGGATGGAAAAAAAATTCTTGGAATTGATGTAAGAGGAAGACTCAGTGGCTACCTATGAAGAAAGGTTTACTAGATTTTCAAGGTATGCTCCAAATTTTATCCGAGACCTTGATAGAAAAATCAATCATTTTTACTCAGGATTAAAGCCAAAATATCGAAGGGAATTAGCTTCTCATGAGTTTGAAAGTTATGAAAAACTTGTTCTATGTGCTGAGAAGGTGGAAATGGATTTTGTCGATGATCAAGTGTTCTATAACAACCAGCAGAAGAAGAGACCAAGGTGGTAGGAGAATGGGAAGAATTCTTCAAAAAAAGTCTGATGGTAAGAAATCTATGTTTCCAGTTTTTGATAAATGTGGAAAAAGGCATGCTGGGGAATGTCTTCTGAATTCTGTAAAGTGCTACCGATGTGGTAAGATGGGACATAAGGCTCTTGATTGCACTGAAAAAGATCAAGGAGAATGTAAGACCAAATTTGATTTACAGTTAGTGAAATGTTATAAGTGCATTGAGATGAGTCACTATGCAAACGAGTGTCCGACAAAGAGCTTGAGTGATGGGAAGCAGTTAGACTACAAGCATAAAGGGGTGGTGAAATCCCTTGCAACTACTTCAGCAGATGTCAGGCCATCAAATGAAGTTGTATCAGGTACATTGTTTGTTTTTTCAGATTATGCCAGTGTGTTGTTCGATTCGGGGTCTACACATTCTTTCATCTCTGAAACCCTTTCTAGTAAAATGGGAATAACATCTCAAGAAATGACTCCTGAACTTTTGGTAAAAACACCTAGGGGAAATGTTGATACAAAAAGAATTTATAAGAATCTTCCTATCCTTATCTGTGGAAAGAACCTACTTGCAAACCTTATTGTTCTTCCTCTAGTAGAGTTTGATGTTATCCCTTGGGTATGGATTGGCTCTCTATTTACCATGCTAAGATTGACTATAGAGCTAAAAAAGTTTCTTTTTAGAAATACTTTCAGTTTGTGTACATGAATGAACCCTTACTGTTGATAACTTATCAAGAGGCCAAGAAACTTGTAAAAGATGGAAATGAATGTTACCTTGCACACATCGTTGAAAATAAAGGAACTGTTCAGATTAATGATGTGCCAGTGGTAAATGAGTATCCTGATGTTTTTCCTAATGAGTTTCCTGGAATAATACCAGATCGGGAAGTTGAGTTTACTGTTGACTTAGTTCCTGATGATAATCCAATTTCAAAACCCCCTTATCAAATGGCTCAAATTGAACTTTTAGAGTTGAAGGAGCAATTGCATGATTTATTAGAGAAAGGTTTCATTCGAACTAGCACATCACCATGGGGAGCTCCTGTTTTATTTTGTTAAAAAGAAAGATGGTTCGATGTGAATTTTCATTGATTATAGAGCCTTGAATAACATAACTGTTAAGAACAAGTATCCTTTGCCTCATATGGATGATTTGTTTGATCACCTCCAGGGGGCTCAGTATTTTTCAAAGATTGACTAAGATTGACTTGAGATCGGGGTACCATCAGCTGAAGGTAAAGGAAGCAGATGTTCTGAAGACCGTGTTTCGTACAAGATATGGACATTATGAATTTGTAGTAATGCCTTTTGGGCTAACCAATGCACCTGCTGTATTCATGGACTTAATGAATAGAATTCTCCATGAGTTCTTGGATAAGTTTGTGGTGGTTTTCATTGATGATATTTTGGTGTTTTCTAAAAGTAAAGAGGAGCATGAAAGACATTTAAGGGTTATCTTGAAAACCTTAAAAGAAAAGAAACTGTATGGGAAACTCAGAAAGTGTGAGTTTTGGTTGCAACAAATTTCTTTCCTTGGTCATATTGTTTCTAAATATGGGATAACTGTTGATCCAGAAAAAACAAAGGTTGTTGAAGAATGTCCAAGACCCACAAATGTAACTGAGATTTGTAGCATCCTTGGTTTGGCAGGATATTACCGAAGGTTTGTTAGAAATTTTTCACGGTTATCTAGTCCAATGACTAAGCTAACTCGGAAGGGTGTTAAGTTTATCTGGACAAAAGAATGCGATGATTGTTATCAGGACTTGAAAATAAGATTTGTGAATGCTCCAGTTTTGGCACTACCTTCTAGGAATGGTGAGTTTGTTATATACAGTGATGCTTCATTGAAAGGACTTGTTGCATCCTAATGCAGAATGATCAGGTAATTTCTTATGCTTCACGACTGTTGAAAACTCATGAGGTAAATTACCCTACACGTGATTTGGAATTAGCTTCTCTTGTTTTCGCTTTAAAAATTTGGAGGCATCATTTGTATGGAGTAAAGTGTGTAATATATACTGATCACAAAAGTTTAAAGTATATATTCACTCAGAAAGAGTTAAACATGAGACAGAGAGATGGCTAGAATTAATCAAAGATTATGATTGTACAATTCATTACCATCCGGGAAAAGCAAATAAAGTGGCTGATGCTTTGAGTCAAAAAAGTAATGCTTCATTAACAATGTTGTGCTTGGAACGTGATCCTTTGGTTAAGGATATGATGAACTTTGGTATAGAAGTTGTTGGTATAGGAAGTTAATCTGTTTTTTTTCAGGTATCAGTGAGATCGTCTCTATCAGATAGAATCATGAAAGCACAGAAGCAAGACAGTGAGTTGCAGAAAAAGGTAGAGCTGGTTCAGAAAGGTATGTTGACTGAATTCAACATTGATAATGATTGCGTTTTGAGATTTGGTAAGAGATTGTGTGTGCCTTGTGATTTACAGTTGAAGAGAGAGTTGTTATGTGAAGCTCAGAGTTCTCCGTTTCCAGTTCATCCTTGCAGTACTAATATGTAGAGAGATCTGTGGCAGTATTACTGGTGGGATGGAATGAAAAGAGATATTGCTGATTTTACTTTGAAGTGTTTGGCTTGTCAGCTGTTTAAAGCAGAGCGGCAGTTACCAAAAGGGATGCTTCAGCCTCTTACCAGTGCCAGAGTGGAAATGGTAGAATATATCCATGGACTTTGTTGTGGGATTACGGAAGACATCTCGAGGTAATAATGCAATTTGGGTTATTGTTGATCGCTTGACTAAATCTGCTCATTTCCTTCCTATTCGAGATATTTTCCTTCTAGATTAACTTCTTGATTGTACCTTAAAGAGATAGTCCGGTTATATGGAGTTCCTCTCTCCATTGTATTTGATCATGATCCCAGTTCACTTCTAACTTTTGGAAAGGCCTTCAGAAGTCGTTGGTTACTGAATTAAATTTTAGTACAGTTTTTAATCCTCAATCAGATGGGCAGTCAGAACGAACAATTCAGACATTGGAGGATATGCTACGAGCTTGTTCGATGGATTATCAGGGAAGTTGGGACCAACATATTTCTTTGGTTGAATTTACATATAATAACAGTTTTCATTTTAGTATACAGATGGCACCATTTGAGGCGTTATATGGGAAGCGGTGTCGAACTCCAGCTTTTTGGGATGAAGTGGGTGAAAGGAAGCTGATGGGACCAGAATTGGTAGAAGGGATGGCAGAAAAAGTTCAGCTGATACAGAAATATATGATAACAGCTCAGAGTAGGCAGAAGAGTTATGCAGACAATAAGAGGAAGGATCTCTCTTTTGAGGTAGGTGGTCATGTTTTTCTCAAAGTATCACCATGGAAAAGTGTGATGCGATTTGGTAAGAAAGTAAAGATGAGTCCAAGGTGCATTGGACCATATGAAATTCTAGAGAGAGTTGGATCAGTTGCATACAGAGTGGCTTTGCCTCCGAGTTTATCTCAGGTACACAATTTTTTTCATGTTTCGATGCTGATAAAGTATATGCCAGATCTATCTCATGTTCTGAGTCCAGAGGTAGTTCAGCTGGAAGAGAACCTATATTATGAGGAACAACCGGTCCAGATTCTTGACCACAGGGAGAAAGTGTTAAGAAATAAGGTGATTAATCAGGTAAAGGTTTTGTGAAAAAACCACATGATGGAAGAGGCAACATGGGAATCTGAAAATGCAATGAGGGATAAGTACCCCTATTTATTCGATAAGTAAATAAATTGCGGGGACGCAATTTTCAAAAGGGGGGAAGTATGTAACATCCCAAGTAAGTAATGAGTAATTGATATTTTTATCTATTTCTATTAATGAATTAGATAGTGTTTTAGAGGCTTAAAATGAAAATAAATTCAATCTTATGCATGGAATACACTAATATTTTTAAAAGATTGTTTTACTGCCTTTTGATGGAAAACCATTTTTAAATATATCTTTTGACAATTTTATAAGATATTTTTTTCAAAATAAACTTATTCTTTATGATTGGGACATAAAAATTTACTTTGTGTGAATTTTTGGTATTTTTCAGACAATGTTCATTTTTTAATGAATAGTGAAAAATACTGCATTTTACATCAAAACTGCTTTTCAATCAAATCTATTTATATGATTATATTATCTTTTGAATTGGTTTTAAAGTGAAATTAGAATATATTTTTACCATTAAATCCAATAGTGGTCGTTGGAATTAATTTCACTTTGAAATCAGACTTAAACTAGTATCAATCTTTTGATACTTATTGTTTCATAAAAACACGCTATTTGCTCTGACAGCGGGAATTAATTATTAAATTAATTAATGCAACTTATATGTTGTGAATTTTGTAAAATGGAATTCATTTTTGAATTCGGAATATCAAATATATATTCGGGTGAAGTTTTGGCATTTTTCTGAAAAACTTCAATTTTTGATGAATAGTGAAACCACTAAGTGGTACTTATAAAAACTGATTTTTCGTTTAAATGAAATTTTACCACTTCTGTGTTTTGAATTTCAAAAATACTACATACATGGTTTTCATTAAGAAGTAAAATGTGGTTCAATGAGATTAAAAGAATTTTTTGGTGAATAGTAACTCTTAAGTTCTTAATCACGATTAGAGGTAATTAGTGTAGTTTAAGGTAAAAATAATGCTTTAATAAAATGAGATGAGCTTGACACATGTCCTACACTCATTGTATGTGTCATTGCCGACCAAGAAAATACATGGGTCAACTTGGGGACCCCATGTATCCACTTTGGTTGGGAAATGACATAAATAACTTTTTATTTAATGTAAAAGTAAAAATGACACAAACATGAGATGTTTTACTAAAACAATTTTTACATGGGGTTATAAAGATCTGATTTTTGATTATAAATAGTCATTGGAAAAATAAAACGATTTCCTAAATCATAGTATTTTTTTTAAAATTTTATACTTTAAATAAATTAAATTATTTATGACATCATGATGATGCAGCGATGAGCTCATTATTTAACGATTTAAATAAAATGGAATGATAATGTAAAATATAAGACCTACACATGTACAAAACCTATTGTATGGGTGGATTTCTAACCCTTATCACCTTATCCTCGAAACACATCAATTTGGGACCTCTTAAATCCGAATACCATTTTAAAATAAAGTGACTTTTCTTTACCTTCCAAGAGTGCCCCTCCTCTCCTCTTATAAAAGGCCCCCACCTCTACCTCTATACCCACACTCCCAAAGCCTTTGGCTCGGCCAACCCCTGCCCATTTTCTCTCTCCACATCCCTCTATTACTCCTTGAATCCTAACTTTGGGCAGAAGTCTTCCCAAGGAAGCCTTTGAGCACAAATCTAAGAGAGTTACCCGATTTTAAGGTAATGTCTTCTTTTGAGTCCTTTTGTTTGATTTTGCTTCTCCAAACCCCTTAACTCTTTTTATTCTTTTCTTTTGTAGCAACTCCAGTATCCTCAATATACTAGGATGTTTTTATAAGAAGGATTCGAGCTACACTTACACACACCTACATCTAATTGTTAAAGGACATACTGTTTCTGTGGATGGTGAATTTATGCCTCCCGAAACGATGATTGTTCAACATTATTTTAACACCTTCAAAGGTGGCTATTAAGATGTCACTATATTTATATATGATATGTTTATGTTTTCCTTAGGCTTCTGTATTTTTCATTTTGGTCATACCTTTATGGTTTCCATTATGGGTAAACGCGATATCTTCATTTAAGGAAGTGCGGACTACCGCCCCCTCAAAGTGATTTGATTCGTTAAATACCATATGTGGGACGTATAAAGGACGGAACTATGATATTATATATGATACTGGAATTATAATATACCTTTATATAATTATGATTCCATTCTATAAAATATGAAATATAAATGAAAGTAGCGTTCATGCGTACGCACGGCTTACCGTCTCCATGAACGGTGCATTTCATTTCTTACCTCTAAATGATTTTGTAATATTATAAATACATGTATATACTAGATATATATGATATATAAATCATGATTATAATTATGGATATAATGGATACATGAACAACTTGTAAATATAAAGGGTTTATTTTTGACTCAAGTACCAATGATCGTTAAAACGACCATTATTAACTTAAATAATTACATAGTGTTCATGACATAGAAATAAGTGATATAAAAGGAATAATGAACATGAAAAAGGTTCTTAAGAAAGTATAAATTAAATCAAGTTTATTATTCAGGACATTAAAGAATGATCAAGTCAAGTCGGACCCGAGGTATGTGACTTCGTCTCAATCTCCTTTCATTGAGGCATATTTTGTTTTATACACAACCTTCTTTTATACGGTGTATAAACCCCTTTGACTTTTACGTTTATCCAAAAGGAATCTTTTTTATACGAAGCGTTTTACTAAACGACAATATGTAATGTTTTTGTTGTACGTATGCGTCGACAATGAATTCTCTGCCACCGTGACCATTATTTGAGTTTCGGCTTCCTCTACAAGCATTAACTTTTTTTAAAAGAATAATAAATACCATGTTTTACTTTTTTTTTTATTTTGGTATTT
This sequence comes from Viscum album, assembly GCA_963277665.1. Classification (NCBI taxonomy): domain Eukaryota; kingdom Viridiplantae; phylum Streptophyta; class Magnoliopsida; order Santalales; family Viscaceae; genus Viscum; species Viscum album. The sequence continues at coordinate 1,369,865,575 of OY728143.1, forward strand.
AAAATGGTTTTCATAATGTTTTTATATCAATGTGTTGTATTGATATCTTTGGATTGAAAGGTGAAAATGTTATGTTTCCTTTATGCATGTTTTATGTGATACGATTATGTTGAGGTTTTTGGGCATTATTATGAAGACGGCTGGTTCTGTGATAAACTAAGGGCGGGTGAGCCCGATATAGCTCTCCAATGCAATGGGTAACGTGAAGGAGTGTAACGTTAAGGTTTCACCGAAGAGATTTAGGGAATATACTGTGATGGGTATTCCAAACGTAACCAAGAGGGTTAATCCCTATGTATGAATGTTATGAATGCCTCAAGTTACCTTTATGTCCTATGATTTCTATGATTTATTCATGATTTGATGAGGTATGTTGAAGTGCTTATGTTTTATGGGTAAAGTATGATTTCATTATTATGTATATATGTACCCATGTTTCCTTTCCATATATATTTTATATCCCTTACTGAGCTTTTTATGCTCATCCCATGTTTTTTTGAAATGTTTTTCACATGTCAAGGGAAAGGTACATGATATGATGATAGCGTCAAGGGAGTGTCAAGAAAGAATCCATGTTTTATTTTAAATATGTTTCCATTGATGGGAAAGAAGAATATTATCTTTATGTAACCACTATGTTTATATGTGGAAAGTAATGAATGTTTTATGATCTAATTCTCTAAAACTCTAAACCTGAAAAGATCCTCAAGGTGTAGTCTTTTAATAACTCAAGATTAAGTAAGGTTTAAGGCTGGGACCTTATAGTAGTTGATGATAATATTTTATAATATGAACTTAGAGGTCCTGGATAATAACATATAACCTATCCATATATATTTAGTAGTGAACATTTCAATTATGGAGAGAGAGGAGATAAGGAAAAATACAAACCCAAAGGGTGATGTCCTAAGGGGGAGTGTTTCTGGTGGGACACAACAATAGCTGGATCATTGACTAGGATGAGATTATACGCATTCATGAACAATTATATGTTCCCATAGACATAAGGGAGGAATTTATGCATGAATATCATGACTATATTTAGAAATTTGAAATTGGTTTTACCCAGATGTATTGTCACAAACCCCTCTCTCAAAAGATACCATAATAATAAGAGATAGATTATTACCCTCACGTCCCACCACACGTAGGCCCCGTGTTAGTGACTGGCACCAAGGGTATAAGAATCTCCTAAAATGGAACAAATTAACCATGATAATAATATAGTATTGATTGATAAGATGAATTTTCCCCCAAAAACTCCATGAAATATTATAAAAAGAAACAAAAACCACCCCACATTCATGTATAAATAGATCTCATACAAATAAATTTCCACAATAGTAAATACCTAAAAGAAAAAATAATGTAGCGACATAACAAATATCTAAAGTCCATGCTTGTATTTTCTAGGATAGTTTATGTAATCAACATGGAAACCTAATAATAGTTCATTTACATTTGGTGAGAAAAAAAATATACTTTATAATAAAACCAAATTCTGTCATGCACTTGTTAAAACAACATCGTAATGAACCCATGATAAAATAACCGAACAAAACAGAACATATATGAGTGAACTACCTGAAACGAACCTCACTAAGGCACACAAACCTAATAACAAAAGTAATGTAATATAAAATAAAATAAATCACATTAATAAAGGGTATCTCACTCCACTTTCTGAACACTACTCCAAAATTAGGCCCTAACATCATATATCATGGTACTCCGATATCTTCTTTTTACCACATCACCCCCAAAAAATAGTCATAACAAACATCACACAAATATTCGTAGTCTCACTTCCCCACAAACACAACAATATCACATATTACCCAAAAACACCAGGTCCATAACACGTCCACAACTATAACCAAAGTAGAAGGTTTTCATGAAAATTTAATCCATCATCCTCATTACCTCCTTCTACCATGCACAAAACCCACCAGAAGATTCACCAAAAGTGTGATGATATCATACCTCGCCCAAAAACTGTCGGGCCAATGCCCGAGAATAACAGTCACATCTCACCCAAAAGCACCTTAGCCATCACAAACATAATCCAATTCACTAATAGACCTCCTATCATCACAACCTGTGCAATACCTACTTCACCAAAATAGATATAAGGATTGATAAGATACCCAATAATCTTTCCTCCTCACCAGATGTTGAGAAAAAGACACCAACATGAATATACAGGTTTTGGCACATGGTTGTCGACCTGGGTGGGGTACATATTGAAATAAAAATTAATATAAATGTAGGTATATATATCCACACCCAATCCCAACCAATAGGTTCACAACCGAACACTAACCTCCTCAAAATATTATCACCTTTTCTACCACCAAAAAATTCGTAACACCATACAACATGTCACAATCCCCATTTGAATTTTCAAACCAATTTCCATAATCTATCAAATTACATTATTAATTTATCATCTATCACATTTAACCACATAAACCTTCATTTATTTATTCATTATAAATTTACTTCCCATTATCCAAAGCAAACCCCAACCAATTGAACAATTATTAAAAAAATATTTATTACATCACTACCCAAGAATACATCACAAAGAAACGGCCATTTATCCATCTAAAAATAATTACCTAACAAACCACATCACTTCCAAGAAAACAATTTTCCACCATAAAATCATGGAAAAACTAGATTGCTACCCCAAAAGCATGACCTATAAACCACCTCACCCCTAAAAAATAACTACAAAAAACCATAAACCATACATTTCCAAACAACACATAAACATCCTATATGAAAACCCACACATCACCACACATAAAGATCAATTAATATATTTTCAATGGGGATTTTATGACATTACACATTATTTTAGCGGTGTTATCAAACAATCCAAAATCGTACAAAATCCATTTTGTTAAACATTAAAAGTTGTTAACCAATTTTCATTTTGGGTGGGATATTAGAATAATGAAAACATTTATAGTAGTCAAAACACATATATCGAGCACACAAACATTCCCCAATGACTAAAATTTTTAGCTGGGCACTAAGGCTGTAAATTCCATAATATCACAATCACATAAAAGCTATAATAGAATATCAAAGATTCAGATTTAGCCATTAAATTTAATTTTAAATAACTAATTATAATTAATTATGTAATAAAAAACATAACCCATATATAAATATGATAAATACCCTTTCTCATGATACTCAATAAAGATAAATGTGGGATTACATACCTTAATGATTCTTCTCCAACTCGTTGCAGACTACTTGGAGAAGAAGAAATGTCGAAAAACCTCATCCATATATGAGAAACCACATATAAAATAAAAAAAGGCCAAATTCCATAAAAAAGAAACCCAAAATCACATCCCAAACCAAAAATCGCCACCATAGTGAATCTTCAATGAAGAACAAGAGGAAACTAACCAAAAAAGAAGGAAGGGATTTCCAAAGATTTCCAATGAACAAACACCAAAACCAACGAATCTAAGAAGAAGGAAGGATGGAATGAAGAATTGATAGAGGATAATAGGTTTCACCTATAATTAGGGAGGAAGATATGTATCTAATTGAATGATAATCAGTTAATAAAAATGACATAAAACATTTATCATGACATTTAGAGGTCGTGTCAAAATTCTACAACATGTAATCCTTAGGTTTCCAATAATATTCAGATTTCACAGAAAATATTGCTTCATAGAAGGATTAAATAACCAATTTATTAATATAATGAAATAAAATCATATAGGACAATAACAACCATTACAGGTTGTGTAATACAGTTACAAAAAATGTATTTTTGAGACACTCTGTTGTAACTCCATCATCCACCAAAAACTCTCTGAACCTCCCCCGAACACCTATAACCACTAAAACTAAAAATTTAATAGGACGATAATGAATAATATGTAACATAAAATGTATCTATAATTGTTCTTAACCATGATAATTAAAAACCATAAAGGGTTCTAAAAGACAACCCTTTAGGATACAGCTTAAGGGTCTCTTCACACATCAAATGCTACCACCAACCAAACATACCAAACCAAATCGCCATAGAAATATCACACAACCTCATCAATAAAAAAACACCAAACATCTCCTCTCACACAAACACATGGCCAAAAAACAACCACAAGACCATCACACCCTTTATACAACCCAAACAAAAAACCACTATAACCAATGAGTCACACCATCCTGAACAAATGAATTAGGAAATTACATCTTCCATTTCAATATTCAATCCACTTTAAGAATAATTGAATAACCTGTATGAGTTTAATTGCATTGTTTCTAATTAATCATGGGTTGGAATAAATTCCTCCCCTTTACATATATCATGACATCATCATAGATCATATATCACAACCAAGGAAAACTACTCCTCTCATAAAAGGATCCAAACATCGTATCATAAAGAAAAATAGAGAAAAAAAATAAAAATAATCTGGTTATTGGGAATGAATATGTGTTTATAAAAATGATTTAATATCATCCAGTTCAACATGCCTCCACAACACAGAAAACAATGTAATTTTCTGTCTATGAAATGCCTTCTCTGGAAAATCCTCGATCTCTATTACCCGTTTTAAAAACGTTGCATCCTCCTCAATATCCCACTATCCCTAGTCTATGACATGATATCCATCATGAATATATCAATGAATCTATGTTATTTGGAAGAACTTTTGTATCCTCTAAATCCATGGTCGAAACACCAACAGATAAACCACCTATTTAACTCATGCCAACATCTCAAAGGGCCTAACAAACCTGGGTGAAATCTAACCCCTTATGAAAAACCTCTGATGCCCTCATCAAGATGAAAAATTCATGAACACATGGTCCCCAACCTCAAAATACAAAATTCATAATCATCATAAGACTTATTCTAGTCTTTCACTACTTTCATACTTTTATGAACAAGATTAACATTCTATGGTTTTCTCAGCCCTACATTGGGTCTAAAAACTATTTTATCCACAACCTCCATCCAACATAATCATTTATAAAAAAATCTCAAATAGAGACATATTGATAGTTGAGTGATTGATTTTATAATAAGAAAACTCAAAGAAGGTAACTTTTCATCCCCAAGATCAAACAACGTCTTGGAAACAATATCACAACATATCCTCTAGATTCTGGATAGTCTGTTACTTCTTCCCATCTGTCTGAGGGTGGAAAGTAGTACTAAGGGGTAAATAAGTTGAAAAAGAATTATATAATCCCCTAAAGGCTCGTGAGGTAAAACATACATCACGATAAAAGAAAATAGACCTCAAAACTCTATAAAACTTCCCAACCTCAACATCATACCTCATAGATAATGGAACTATTTCACATGACTCCATGATTGCTATGAATTATGCCAATTTTTTCAACTGAATCATGATCAACCATATTTCATCACAACCTCCTTCAGATCAGTGTAACCCTATATAGAAATCCATCTGGTTTTCATATAATTTCCACATGAAAAAATACAAGGTCTATAACAACCATTAAGAACAAGATAGTGGGATATATCTACTAGAAAAAAAATCAGTTATCCACAAAACATATCCACTAGCTATTTCATCTAATTCCAACAAAATTTCATCTTGAAGCCATGGTGCATTATGAAAACTCCTAGGTGTACCTACAAGGTTGAGATATGAAAATCATCAACGACTCCATCATGAATCACTACCTAAAAAATTAACCTCCCATGAAAAAAAATCCAGTTCTAACCACCCTCTAAAAAACCATCTGGAGAATCACCATGGTTAACCTGATCACACATCACATTAAACTTTTGGTCTATCCACATAGATTCTATCGCCTTCTGAATTAGATAAGACTACATTATCATCTGAAAGAAATATTTTCTACCATAATACATGATAAAAAATAATTATAAGGATTTCAACATCTCCATTTATCTCAATGAATCCATAAATTCTCAAACAACACACTTCCATGAGATCATTAAAAAAATCACAAAATTCACTTTTATTGAGGTTTATGAGATCATAAAATCATAATCTTAGATAACCCCTATCAATATACTCTAAAACAAATTCAGATCACTTTTATAAAGGATATACCTCAAGCTCTTATGATATTTGAATACTACAAATCACACAAAAATGAGGTAATGTCACCACAACAACATCAAAAAACACACTTCTTACCACAAATGATCGTAGGTGGACAAGTTACACATGTGGGGATGTAACTTCCAAGACCCATAAGTTATCACTTCCCTTTACTGTATCAACATGCTTCCCAATCCTAGGCAGGAATAATTACAGAACACCTCAGACATCACACCCACCCCATGAAGCTGAATCCGTAGAGCATAGAACTACTTCCACTTTATGTAACCGAATGATGAATGGAATAAATGAGTTCTCACAAGATCCTCATCCTACCCAAATAAACACGTCAATAGGGATTAAAATTGAGATTAATTGGGTACAAAACCTCTGATAATAACATGTATAACATAGGAAACTAGTATCCTGTAACACCGCAACCCTAGTTACATAGAGTCAGTGCCTTATTACATAAAATTGGCTTGATCACAAGGGTTCAATTACTGAAATACCATTATGTTTAGTAGCCTTGGAAGAAATAGATAAAAACACAAGTTTTACATTATATTATGAAATGAAATCAAACAACATTGTGTCTCCTTTGAACACACTAATATCCCGTAGCTTATCCCTACAAGTCAGTCATAATATACTTATTCGTATCCTAGGAAAAATAAAACGTAAAAAGGGGTGAGATCAGATGTTATATAAGGATAAAAATATTGCAGAAACATACATAAATAAGAATAAACATCTAAGGAAATGGATAAGACTAAAACACATGCCCTTTTAAATTTATCTTCTGTATAATATGGAAAATGTAAATCAAATAATTCCATTTACTTATTAACATGGATATTCTACTAGTCGTATAATCAACTTTAATATCAATAACTAATTTCGTAATGATGGAATGCATAATCCTGGACATCATAACCACTTATTCAAGGCCTCGTTCCAAGACTAGAAATAAGATTTTGTAAAGTCCTTGTTCCAAGACACTAGTTTGTCTCATGAGACCTACCGATGAATCAAGGAGATATAGCGAGCTCCACCAATCACTTACTATGTCCAATGAAATCCTCATATGAAAATTTTGTAAAATAACATAAACATTCATACTAAAACTAGCATACTAAATGTTTATACTTTAACCATAAACCACAAGTGGTATAAAAATAAAACATCCACAGTAAAACATATCAAAAAACCTTCAATACAATATAGAATATTGTATGATAATAAATAAACTTCAAACAAGTGTAAAAACCATCAATGGATGTTTAAATAGATGAAATCAAAAGTACTTGAATGAAATATCAATTTCTATTTTGAAATAATTTTAAAGTCACATAATTATAAATGAATTTTTTTAAATATTCTTATAATCTTGTATGAAAAGCATCGAAGGTGTTATAATGGCAGAAAATAACTATACCCTATTTATATGTTAAAAAATATGTTTACCTTAATTTTACGAAAAGCTCATAAAGTACCTTGTTTTAATAATGATGAAATGATTCCTTTGAATTTTTTTTCTAAAAAGTCCAAAAAGGAAATAAATTACATTAACCCATATTCTAGGAAATATTTAAAATTATTTGAAATAAATTTTTAAGAAATATGAATGTGGATGATAAAGAATTCGCAGTAGATACTTTCGTAAAAACAACCTCAAATAATAAAGTTATTGTAAAACTAACCCTTACCTTGAAATTTTCATTAGTCAAGGGTATGTTAACCTAAAGTATAATAGTTAAATCATTGTTATTAAATTATACAAGTACCAGATACATAAATATTATATCATATATGATCTTTTTATATTGCATTGTTAATAATACTTCAGTAGTATCATTGTTTTAGGTGTTAACTGATTCATTTTATTTTATATGTTTTGTTACACACATGATGTTTTTTATGGATAGAATGTAATTTATTAATATCCATAATGATATTAAGTTCTTAAAAAAAAATTTGATCATAAATTAAAACTTATTCTTGAATGGTTACGATGGGGAATGCATCTCATCGCGATCGTGGAGATGGTAATCCGTACGTACACAAGAGCGACAATATCATTCTACTGATGGTGAAATAGTAAGTAATTGGATGGAATATTACATATAAAGAATCATTAACATGTTATATTTATTATTTATATAAATTTTAATCATTATTATACCCTTCTAAATAATTAAGTGTTGAATAAAAATCTACACAACACCGTGGAGACAGTAAGCCTTACGTACGCACGTATGGTGACTTTTTCATTAATAGGATGGATAAAATAATTTATATGGTTGTACCATATTTATAATAAAATATAAGTTTGTATAAGGTATTGTATTTGTTATTTGGGTTTGGAAACATCAAACAAAGAGGAATTATAAGAAGAAAATAACTTGAAAGAGGTGATGAAATAATTACATCTTCTTTGGGTGTTTTCTATTGATTTGAACAAAATGGCTCTTTAGAATGGATTTATGATCAAAATAAGGCCTCTAGCTTTACTTTTGGAAATTTAGGAAGATATTTTAACAGTTTTGGGCTGAGCCAAATGGATTTGGAAGTTTAAAATTAAGATAAGGGGAAGTAACCTTTTATGAGGGAGGTGGGGGTCACTTTTAGGAAAAGCTTGGAAAATAATTTTATTATAAAATAAATTTCAGTTTATAATGGATCGAAAAAGATATTTCAAGGATAACATAGGGATGGGTCTAAACCCTCTCAAACAATATGTTTTATACATGTATAGGTCACCATATTAACTATATCTTTTATATTTAACTCTTAGTCAAATTGTTTTTCTTTTACAATGTCTTCTTGTGTTTTTACATTATATGGTTAATAAAGAAACTATAAAATTACAAGGGAACTTCAAGTGGTTAATTAATAAAAAATATATCAATATATATGTCCTTTGGAAGATCCTTACATTTTTAGAAAAATTATATCATTTAATAATATATTATGTGTTTTGAAAACCCATTTATGTCAATTTTGACAATATTTAGTATTTGTTTTTTGTGGAATTCAAAAAATCCGGATTAATTAGAAAAATTAAATTAAATCATTTATAATAAGTCATATTAACCTATAAAATTATCTGAATTAATTAAAAGACTAAATTTAAAATTTTTTGGATATTTAAAATATCAATTATTTTAATCATTCATTAATATGGTAATTACTACATCATCATTATTTCTCAAATAAGATTAATTATTTAATGTCTAAATAGTATAAATAAAATACCATTATTTAGGAAAATCATTTTATATTTCTAATTAATATTTATAGTCGAGTTTATGTTACAAATAACCCTACATTACAAATTGTTTTGTTATTAAAATTTGAATTCAACGCTTTTAACTCTTCATTAAATAATATAATAATAAATATCTTAATCTAATATAAGTAGATCAAAAAGGGTCATATTTTATTCCTAAGGATTATTTTGGTCGAAATACACTTATCCAATAGAATTAGGACATGTGTTGGGGTAATTATAATAGCATTTTTACCTTTAATTATCCTATTTACTTTTAACCATGGTAAATAATTTTCAAAAGATACTATTCACTAAAAATTATTTTCATCCTATTGAACCACATTTTACCTATTAATATCAACCATGTCTCTCATATTTTTGAAATTCAATTCACAAAATCGGTAAAATTATGTTTTATGCAAATTTGTAAATGTCACCAGAAGGTGGGTAAAAGACGTTAAAAAGTTCAATAAAATTCTATATATCTAGTTGTTTTATAAAATGACTCCAATGAATTAAATTAGACTAATATAGGTATTATGTATCTATTTTTACTTTAAAATAAATTTAAATAAGAATAATAATTATTTAAATAAAAGTCTGTTTCTAAACAACAACGTAGTGTTTTTCACTATTCATCAAAAATTGAATGTTTTCAGAAAAATACCAAAAATTATCCCTATGATAAATTTGATATTCCAAATCCAAAAATAAATTCTATTTTGGAAAATAAAATTAATAAAATTTTAAAAATTAGGTGTTACTATTCATAACATTATTTTAAATTTCTAGTTTGATTGGTCGTGGTGTGCTAGAACTTGATGTTGCGTACAACACAAGCTATTTTATTATTCAAAGGGAAGTGTACCATGGAAGATTGGGGTGTTATATTCTCTCCTAATTCAAATACTTTCAACCTCTAAATTTCTATAATATTAATTCATATAAAGATTCAGGTGGTTCTTCATCAAATGTTCCTCAGGTTCTCATATTGCCTCTTCCATTTTATGGTTTCTCTAAATAACTTTTACCAGACGAGTCTTCCGGTTTCTCAAAACTTGTTCTCTGGTATCATGAAACTTGACATGATCTTCACAATAAGACAGATCAGGTTACAGTTATTTTTCATCATAGGTGAGTACATACATTGGGTCAAGCTTTTATTTTCTCAACTGTGATACGTGGAACACATCATGAACATTGGAGAGACTTTCTGGAATTTTCTAACGATAAGCTAAAACATTAGTTGATTATATAATTACAAAGGTTATGATGCACGTGGGACTTAATTTACCCTTCATACCAAATCATATAACTCCCATCCATGGATATACCTTCAAGAAACCATGATCTCGTACTTGAAATTCCAAATCCTTCCTTCGGTTATCGGCAAATATCTTTTTCCTACTTTGAGATACTTTGATGTTGGTTCGAATATTCATAACCTTTTCAATTGTTTCCTCAAAAGATTCTGGGCCTATAATTTTTCTTTCACCAACATCTTCCCAACAAGTTTCTGTGTGACATCTCTTTACATATAATACTTCATATAGTGCCACATGAATACTTGAATTGAAGATATTGTTGTAGGAAAATTATACCAGAGGTAAATACTGATTCCACATACCATGACAGTCAAGTGAGAAAGATCTTAACATTTCTTAAAAGGTTTGAATAGTCCGTTCTAATTGTCCAATAGTTTGAGGGTGGTAAGAAGTGCTCAAATGAAGTTTAGTATCCAGGGATTTTGAAAGAATTTTCTAGAATCATGGTGTGAAACGGGGATCACAATCAGAAGCAATCGATTGGGGTACACCCTGAAGTATTAAAACATTATTAATATATAGTCTTGTTAAAAGTTTAAGTGGTAAATCATCTCTTATAGCAAGAGAATGTTCTGATTTGGTAATATGATCAATAATAACCCATATTGCATCATTCTTTCTTTGATTCTTTGGTAGTACCATGAAAAATTCATTTGTAATATCATCCCATTTCCATTCAGGCAAGGTAAGAGGTTGTATGAATCTTCCAGGATGTTTTCCTCCCGTCTTAAACTGTTAACAACCCATACATCATGACACATAATCCGCAATATCCCTCTTTTTTTTATCTCACAAAAAATGTTCCATAAAATATCTATACATCATAGTGCTACCAGGGTGTATAGAGAAATTGGAGCTATGAGCATCATCCAATAATTCCTTTTTTAGATCAGGTATATTGTGAACACAAAGCCTCCTCACAAATTTCAAAATTCCATCATCATATATGGTGTCATTCAATCTACCAACATTCACATATTTAATTTTCTTTTGAAACGCTTCATCATCAGTCTGAGAACTTTTTATCCCATCATGTAATGATGGTTTGGAAACCATTTGAAATTTATTGATGTTTCAACTTCCATGATTATTCCCATATCTATCTTTACTAGAACCATGAACCTAGGATCCCTTTCAACCCTCATCTTTTTCAAAACTATATGATCTTTTCTGCTCAATGAATCTACCACCTTATTTTCTTTCCCCGGGTGGTAGTGTATAGTAAAATCATTATCCTTGAGTAGTTCAAGACATCGTCTATGCCTCATGTCGAGTTCTTTCTGTGAGAAAAAATACTTCAAACATTTTCGATCGGTATATATCTCACATTTGCCACCATAGAGATAGTGCCTCCATATCTTCCAAGTAATGATTATAGCTCCTAACTCAAGATAATGAGTTGGATGATTTATTTCATGAATTTTTTGCTGCTGTGATGCATATGCTATAAAAAATCATTCTGTATAAATACACAACCATGTTCTTTCATTGTTGCATCACTACAAATAAAAAACCTATCATTCCTCGACGGTAGAGTCATGATAGAAGCATTTAATAACTTTCTATTTAGTTCTTTAAAAAATTATTCACACTCTTTTGTCCAAACAATTTTAACCACTTGACGTATGATCTTGGTTAATTGGTTAGCCAATTAGGGAATATTATCGAATAAACACTGATAATAACCTACTAAACCAATAAAACTATGTACCTTGGTTATACTCATCAGTTCTGGAAATTCTTATATTGCTCTTATCTTAGAAGGTTCAATCATGATTCCATCCTTAGAGACAATATGGCCATGAAAAAGAATCTACTTAATCCAGAATTTAATCTTTCTAAAACATCACATATAATTCACTTCTTCTAAGTGTCTTTAGAATAGTTCTCAACTGATTTTCACGATCTTCGTAGATTTTGGAGTATACCAAGATATCATCGATAAATACCACTAATATTTCATCAAGATAATTCTTTAAAATTCTATTCATTAGATCCATGAAGACATAGGGTGCATTAGTCAGTCCAAAACGCATTACTGTAAACTCATAATGATCGTACCTGGTTCAAAATAATGTATTTGGATTGTCTTAATTTTTTACACACAATTTTTGATATCCAGATCAAAGGTCAATATTTAAAAAATATTTAGCCCCATGAAGTTGATAAAATAAATCATCAATGTGAGGTAGGGGATACCTTTTCATTATTTTTATAACAATGATATACCTTTAGTAAATTCAAAAACACATAGATACATATTTCTTCTTTAAAAAAATAATGGGGTATCCCCATGGATAAACACTAGGTTGAATAAATCCTTTATTAATCAATTCCTCTATTTGTATCTTTAGTTCCACTAATTCCACAGTGGCAATTCTATCAGGGGTCTTCGATATGGTCCTCGAACCAGGAATTAAGTCAATTGAAAACTGAATTTTTTGTTCTGGACGATGTCCAGGTAAATCCTCTAGAAACTCATAAACATATTCTTGCACAATAGGAAAATCCATTATTTGGACAATCATTTCCTCACCCATATTTATTTTACTCTCTTACTCTCCAAATCATGAAATATTTTCTCTAAGGAACTTATCCATTTCTTAGCTACACATGTATTTTTAGTCCCATTAAATGTTGGTGGTTTTTTTCTCAAGAAGAGGTCTAACATTGATCCTCCACGTTGTGTACTCGGGTGCTCCATATGGGCTAGGTTATTATTAATAACCTGAGTGAGTTGTCCCATTATGTTTATAAGCTGTTCCGCATCAGTTGCATCACTAAATATTCTACAATTATCCTAAGTAGGATGGAAATCCATACATGAATTACATTCGTTGATATTTTTTCCATTACTTCTACTAGGTGTTATTTCTAGACAATGGCATACACTAGATTAGTTTATGAATTGCAATAAATAATTCCAAACTTATAAAATACCTAACATAAATTGAATTATTTAGGCATATAATACATAATCATATTTAATATTTTTTCTTTGAGAATGTATTTACTCATAAATCCATCATAATGTCTTGTAAAGTAAATGGGAAATATTCTAATCATATCTTTTTGGTGTTTCATATCCCAGAGTGCAGAAAGGCCCATTGTCATGCACCAGTTCTTTTACGAGTCTAGTCCAAAGCGGTGTTTTAAGGTTTTACCCCTAGTTACATCTGTACCATAGATGCCTCTACCTTTTTTTATATAGAAAAGTTTGTATTTCATGGAAAATTCTCAAATTATATTCATTACCAAAATTCAAGGAAATTCTTCTATATTAATCCTCAAAGTCTATCTTAGGGTATTGTTCTTTAATAAGAGTTTTTCTAAATCTAGTTTCCAAGGTTGTTACTAAACTTCCTCTGATACCAACTATAACGCCTCGACCCTAGTTACCCAGAGTTGGTGAATTATTACATAACATTGGCATGATCCGAAGGGATCAAATTGCGAAAGACCGATCAATTTAGTAGATATGGAAGTACTAGATACAAATATATGTTTTACATTACAGTGTTAAATGAAAAAAACAACATTTTTCTCCTTTTACCACACTCATATCCCTTATCTTATCCCTGCAAGTTAGTCATTAAATACATATTTTTGTACTCGGAAAAATAAAACATAGAAATGGGCGAGCTCATATGATCATTAAGGATAACAATACAGCAGAAACGTTCATAAACACGAATAAACATTTAAGGAAATGTATAAGACTAAAACACATGAATTTAAACATAAACATTAGTATAATATGGGAAATATAAATCAAATAATGACATTTAATTTTTAATATGGATATTCTACTAGTCGAACAGTCACATGTAACATCAATATCTAATTTCATAATGATGGAAATCATAATGTTGGACATCATAACCACATAGTGAAGGCCTTATTTGAAGACTAAAAAAAAGATTTTGTCAAGTCCATGTTCCAAGACACGTGTTTTTCTTATGATACCTACCGATGCATCAAAGAGATATAATATGCTCCACCCATCACTTACTATGTCCAATGCATTACTTATATGAAAAGGTTGAATGTAACACCCCAGGTAAATAAAGAATATGAAATTTTCATATTTATCCATATTTGTGAATAAAATATTGATATGACTTTAAAGGGGACTCTATGCTCGATGGCGAACCCAACACGCAACAACGAGTTTCTTGGGAATCTTACGTTGCACTCTAATGATAAAATAATATTATTTTAAATGGTAATTAACATATAGCCATTGTAATGGCGGGAATGGATAGAAATAACTAAAATATGATTATATATGTTTTTAAATGTTTTTACATTTATACAATAAAAGATAAAGGCTTAAAATATGGAAAGAATTCAATTTTAGGCGTATATGCCCTAGTTTTCCCTAAAGGTTCACTTGTCTCCTTTTGATGGAGAACCATCATTAAATATAGTTTTTATCACTCTTATACATTATTTTGGACCAAATAAAACTCTTATTAAGAATCGGGACATCAAATTTTACTTTGTCTAATTTTTTGGTATTTTTCCGATAAAGTTCATTTTTTTAATGAATAGTGTAAAATGTTGTGTTTTAATTCAAAACCTCTTTTTTATCTAATTTATTTATATGATTAGATAATATTTTGAATTGGTTTTAAAGTGAAATTATAAAATATTTTTACCATTAAATCCAATAGTGGTCGTTGGAATTAATTTCACTTTGAAATCGGACTTAAACTAGTGTCAATCTTTTGATACTTATTGTTTCATAAAAATACGCTATTTGATCTAACAGTGGGAATTAATTATTAAATTAATTAATGTGACTTATATGTTTTTAATTTTGTAAAATAGACTTCATTTTTGAATTCGTAATATCAAATATAGCTTAGAGTGAATTTTTGGTAATTTTCTGAAAAACTTCAATTTTTGATGAATAGTGAAACCACTAAGTGGTACTTATAAAGACTGATTTTCCGTTCAAATGAAATTTTGCCATCATTGTGTTTTTAATTTCAAAAATCCGACAAACATGGTTTTCATTAAGAAGTAAAATGTGGTTCAATGAGATTATAATAATTTTTTGGTGAATAGTAACTTATTAAGTTCTTAATCGCGATTAGAGGTAATTAGTGTAATTTAAGGTAAAAATGATATTATAAGAATGTGAAAACACCATGAAACTTGTCCTACACCTATTGGGTGAGTAATGGACGACCAAGAAAAGCCATGGGCCAAATTGGGGACCCCATGGAGACACTTTGGTTGGGAAATGACATAAATAACTTTTTATTTAATGTAAAAGTAAAAATGACACAAACATGATATGTTTTACTAAAACAATTTTTAAGTGGGGTTATACAAGTCATATTTTCGATTATAAATAGTCATTTTAAATATAAAAAGATTTAAAACATCATAGTAGTTGTTTTATAATTTTTATACATTAAATAAATTAAATTATTTATGACATAATAATGATGCAGCGATGACATCATTATTTGACGATTTAAATAAAATGGAAAGATAATGTAAAATCTATGAACTACACATGTCCAAAACTTATTGGATGTGTGTATTTAGAACCCTTATCACCATATCCACGAATTATATCAATTTGGGACCTTTTAAAACCGAAACACATTTTCAAATAAAGTAATATTTCCTTACTTTCCAAAAGTGCCCCTCCTCTCCTATTATAAAAGGCCCCCACCTCTACCTCATTTCACACACTCCTCAAGCCTTTGGATCGGCCAAACCCTGTCCATTTACTCTCTCCACATCCCTCTACTCATCCTAGAGGATTCCCTTTGGGCATAATCCTTTCAATAGAAGCCTTTAGGCTCGAATCAAAAGGAGTTACACTTTTAAAGGACGTTAAAGAACGATCGAGTCAAGTCGGACCCGAGGTAAGGGATCCTACACCTCTGTTTCTTTTTAAGTACACTTTTTTATGTCATTCATTTTAAGCTCATCTTTCTTATGATTGGGATGTTATTTTATACTACTAACACTTTACTTATTATGTTCATATGATGAGAGACCCTATTTCCTCTCATCAATCCATTTTGGAAGTTTTAAGTGGAACCGTTAGGCTGCCGAGTTTTCGTAAGGGATTTTTCTTCTCACTTCTATTATTGTGAGATTTATGGTACATTTTCCACAATTTCATTTGTGTGGTTTATGTACTGCCCATTATTACACTCCTTTTGTAATATAATTCCATTTATGGGTATTTACATATTCATTTGATGACACTTCTTCAATGGGGTGTACTTTTCAAAAGTTACCCAAGTCAGTAAGGGAACCTTTCACCCTCCTCATTTTAAAAGACTTCATTTGTTATGTCTTTTAATTCACATAATATTATGTTGGGATATGTTCTTATATATCCTGATTGATGTAAATTTTATGTCCAAGTGATGAGATTCCATTTTATCTCTCATCAACTCATTTTCTGAATTTTTGAAGTGATGCCGTTTAGGCTGTCGAATTTTACCAAGGGAATGTTTTAACCCAATTTTGATTTCTTTGGGTTCAACATGTAGTTATTGAATATGTCATCCGTTGAATATGTGTAAATGACCTTTTATTGTTTTACACTTAATATCCAATTATATTGGGTGTAATTATATTTTTCACACATAATTTTGAGATTGATTTATCCTTAATTTAAGGATACCTTCTTTATAAGGGATTTCATCACATTTTACATCCCTATTGAGACTTCATTGTTGTTATGCACCAATTCACTCTTATATGGTGCATATACTGTCCTTTGTAATATTATATCATGAATCCATTTATTCTCATGATATTATAATGTTCCGATTAAATGTTATTCCTCAATTATTGTATTCAAGTGTCTCTAATTTTGGTAAAAACCCTTTAACCAAAATATCACTTTAAATGTTTTAATGATTTGTTCTTATTAATATCCATGTTTTCAAAATGGTTTTAAGGATTTATTTATATGGATATTAATGGTTTAAAATGTTAAAATCTTCAAGGTGGTATGGGACACTTTGATTCAAAAATCTCTTTGTTAAATGTTTTAAATGGTTTTGAAAATGTTTTTTTAATGGATTCATTATTTCAATATACTAAAATGTTATATTGTGATTGAAATGTGGAAATGTTTTGTTTCCTTTATGCATGTTTTAAGTGATACGTTTATGTTATGGTTCTTGGGCATTGTTATGAAAACGGGTGGTTCCGTGATAAACTAAGGGCGGGTGAGCCCGATATAGCTCTCCAATGCATTGGGTAACGCGAAGGAGTGAAACGTTAAGGTTTCTCCGAAGAGATTTAGGGAATATACTGTGATGGGTATTCCAAACGTAACCAAGAGGGTTACTCCCTACGTAAGAATGTTATGAATGCCTCATGTTACCTTTATGTCTTATGGTTTCTATGATTTATTCATGGTTTGATGAGGTATGTTAAAGTGCCTATGTTTTATGGGTAAAGTATGATTTCATTCTTATGTATATATGAACTCATGTTTCCTTTCCATATTTTTATAACCCTTACTGAGCTTTTTATGCTCATCCCAAGTTTTTGAAATGTTTTTCACAGGTCAAGGGAAAGGGACATGATGTGATGATAGTGTCAAGGATGTGTGAAGAAAGAATCCGTGTTATATTTTAAATATGTTTCCGTTGATGGGAAGAATGAATACTATCTTTTATGTAACCACTTTGTTTAAATGTGGAAGGTAATGCATGTTTCATGATCAAATTCTCTAAAACTCTAAACCTAAAAAGATCCTCAATGTGAATTACTCATTTAATTCAATATTAAGTAAGGTTTAAGGCTGGGGCCGTATAGTTGGTATCAAACGTCGGTTTAGATAACTTTAGAGGTTAGGGTATTCTTTAAGCATAAGTGGCATTACCATAATGGTTAGGATTTCAGAAAGAGTCCTAGTTTTAGATAAAGTGAATGAGTAAGTATATCTTAGTGTTTATCTTACTCATTAGTACATGATGGTTTTTTTGATATACTCACACTGACCTTTTTGGTTTTAGTAAATGGCTGGATCTAGCAGGCACCAAAGTAACAGTGGATGTGAAGGAAACTGTGACAGTTTTTTGAGCAAGAAACTAAATAATATGGGAGCTGCAATGAGAACTCTTGTGATTATGCTCAACCAACTATCTGGAGTCATGATTGACCACCTAAAACTCGGAGATTTCTCTAAGACATCATATATGAAAGAAACAAATCCCTACGGAAGTACAGGTAATAATCATAAAGGTAAGTGTGTTAAAAAACCTATGTGTCAAAGATGTGGAAAGAAACACCTAGGAAAATGTTTCAAAGGGACAGAAATATGCTATAGATGTGGAAATGAAGGTCATAAAGCAAGAACCTGCCACGGAAAAAGGAAGCATCCAGTTGACTCGAGGAAAGGGAAACAAGTTCTTTCTGAGGGATCAATTGAATGTTTTAAATGTGGTGTGCATGGTCCTTATGCAAACACATGTCCTATGAAGAAGTTTCATGAATGGGGTCACCAAGAGCGTACCAATATTCGTTTACCAATACCTAATTCCATTCCGATTTAGGATGAAGAAACTGACAATGACCAATCAAAGGTATGTACTATTTCCTGACTATTGTTTTCCTATTTTGGAATCTTAGGATATGATTCATGATTTTTTTTATAGGAAAGAGGTATTTCGGAATAAGTTGGAAAGGAATGGATAATGGATCATGAAGAATGTTTAATGAGTAAGATGTCAACATATAAGGGCTACAAGAGTTATGGTGAAATTCATAAGAGTATTAAGTCTCTTTTGATGATGGGGTTACATTAGAATACTTTTTATATTATGTGTAACCCTGATGTTTAATATAGGAAAATTTTATTCAAGTAATAGTTATCTTTTCTTTTGTGTACATAGTTATAAAGAACCATTTGGGTTTATATGATCCTTAATTTTGAGGTAATTATGGGTTATTATATGATATGATGGAAAATGAAAGGAATGAGATAAACTTGAGGTTAAAATATGTTATGATTATTCATGAAGATTTTATCTCATTTTGGGGAATGTTTTAAGAATTATATAGTTTTGGAAAAAGGACAACACGTAGACCGTGTGACATCCCGTCGCGTCGGACAAATCTGCGAGAATCGAACCCACAACCAATGTGCGACTGGTATTTATCTGCTACCACTGGACTACGTGAAGTCCCTGGTTAGATTGACTAATTCATTCTAGTTATATTATTTTATGAATTAAGAGTAAGTTGATTTTGGTTTATTTATGAAAATTAATAACCTATCATGGAGAATATGTGATTAGGTTAATTACTTTTTAATACGAGACTTTAGGAGCAACTGATGTTGTTTGGAGATAAATGTTACGATTTAACTTGGAAGACTATGCGACTAAATCCTTCAAATATTTGGGTTTCAATATTATATTGGTTTACTTTGAATAATTTTATGGACAAATTGATTATAGAATGGTCCTCTTTGAACTTTGGGTTTTGTTGGACAAATTTTGGAGGTTAAGAATGGCTTTTCTTTTTATAAAGGGTTATCCTTTTCTGGATTATCTGATCTTGTACTAACCTTTTGGTTTTGGTTTTGGTTAAAGACTAAAGAAATGGGAAGTATATAGTTCTCTTTTTTGGATTAGGTGATTCTCTAGAAGTTGATTATAGTACTCTTAATGCGAACAAGTCTCTCTAAATACTCGTCTTTTGGAAAAAATATGAGTTTGATTAAGGAATCTAGTAAAAGTTGAAATTCAACATGATAAGTGATTATGTTTCCTTATGAATAAATTCCTCAATAAAAAGTAACTTAAAACAAAAATGTTGTCTATTAACTTTTCCTACTGGGGAACCCAACACCGTTTAACCCATCACAAGTTTGTGATTTTCTCATTGTTAACTTTCTCCTAAACATGTTTTCTATCACTCTCCATCAGAACATGACCCTATGTTTTCTCCTCCATGTCCATGTTTTCCTACATGGAGTCCTAGTTTGGGTTAACTCGGGTGACCACTGTTCTTATCTTCCTTTATTTTAAAGTGGTTGTTTTACCGACTCTTGTTCCGATGTGGGACTTTCAAGGATGTTTCCAAGCGCAATTTTAGAATTGCGAGGACGCAATTCCCAAAAGGGGGGAAGGATGTAACACCCCAGGTAAATAAAGAATATGACATTTTCATATTTATCCATATTTGTGAATAAAATATTGATATGACTTTAAAGGGGACTCTATGCTCGATGGCGAACCCAACACGCAACAACGAGTTTCTTGGGAATCTTACGTTGCATTCTAATGATAAAATAATATTATTTTAAATGGTAGTTAACATGTAGCCATTGTAATGGAGGGAATGGATAGAAATAACTAAAATATGATTATATATGTTTTTAAATGTTTTTAAATTTATACAATAAAAGATGAAGGCTTAAAATACGGAAAGAATTCAATTTTAGGCGTATATGCCCTAGTTTTCCCTAAAGGTTCACTTGTCTCATTTTGATGGAGAACCATCATTAAATATAGTTTTGATCACTCTTATACATTATTTTGGACCAAATAAAACTCTTATTAAGAATCGGGACATCAAATTTTACTTTGTGTAATTTTTTGGTATTTTTCCGATAAAGTTCATTTTTTTAATGAATAGTGTAAAATATTGTGTTGTAATTCAAAACCTCTTTTTAATCGAATTTATTTATATGATTAGATAATAGTTTGAATTGGTTTTAAAGTGAAATTAGAAAATATTTTTACCATTAAATCCAATAGTGGTCGTTGGAATTAATTTCACTTTAAAATCGGACTTAAACTAGTGTCAATCTTTTGATACTTATTGTTTCATAAAAATACGCTATTTGCTCTGACAGCGGGAATTAATTATTAAATTAATTAATGTGACTTATATGTTTTTAATTTTGTAAAATAGACTTCATTTTTTAATTATTAATATCAAATATAGCTTAGGGTGAATTTTTGGTAATTTTCTGAAAAACTTCAATTTTTGATGAATAGTGAAACCACTAAGTGGTACTTATAAAGACTCATTTTTCGATTAAATGAAATTTTGCCATCATTGTGTTTTGAATTTCAAAAATCCGACATACATGGTTGTCATTAAGAAGTAAAATGTGGTTCAATGATATTATAATAATTTTTTTGTGAATAGTAACTTATTAAGTTCTTAATCGCGATTAGAGGTAATTAGTGTAATTTAAGGTAAAAATGATATTATAAGAATGTGAAAACACCATGACACTTGTCCTACACCTATTGGGTGAGGCATGGACGACCAAGACAAGCCATGGGACAACTTGGGGACCCCATGGAGACACTTTGGTTGGGAAATGAAATAAATAACTTTTTATTTAATGTAAAAGTAAAAATGACACAAACATGATATGTTTTACTAAAACAATTTTTAAGTGGGGTTATACAAGTACTATTTTTGATTATAAATAGTAATTGGAAAGATAAAAATATTTACTACATCATAGTATTTGTTTTATAATTTTTAGACATTAAATAAATTAAATTATTTATGACATAATAATGATGCAGCGATGACATCATTATTTGACGATTTAAATAAAATGGAAAGATAATGTAAAATCTATGAACTACACATGTCCAAAACTTATTGGATGGGTGGATTTCGAACCCTTATCACCTTAGCCACGAATTATATCAATGTGGGACCTTTTAAAACCGAAACACATTTTCAAATAAAGTAATATTTCCTTACTTTCCAAAAGTTCCCCTCCTCTCCTCTTATAAAAGGCCCCCACCTCTACCTCATTTCACACACTCCTCAAGACTTTGGCTCGGCCAACCCCTGCCCATTTACTCTCTCCACATCCCTCTACTAATCCTAGAGGATTCCCTTTGGGCAGAATCCTTTCAATGGAAGCCTTTAGGCTCAAATCAAAAGGAGTTACACTTTTAAAGGACGTTAAAGAACGATCGAGTCAAGTCGGACCCGAGGTAAGGGATCCTACACCTCTCTTTCTTTTTAAGTACACTTTTTTATGTCATTCATTTTAAGCTCATATTTCATATGATTGGGATGTTATTTTATACTACTACCACTGTACTTATTATGTTCATATGATGAGAGACCCTATTTCCTCTCATCAATCCATTTTGGATGTTTTAAGTGGCGTCGTTAGGCTGCCGAGTTTTCGTAAGGGATTTTTCATCTCACTTATATTCTTGTGAGATTTATGCTACATTTTCCACAATTTCATTTGAGTGGTTTATGTACTGCCCATTATTACACTCCTTTTTTAATATAATTCCATTTATGGGTATTTACATATTCATTTTATGACACTTCTTCAATGGGGTGTACCTTTTCAAAAGTTACCCAAGTCGGTAAGGGAACCTTTCACCCTCCTCATTTTAAAAGACTTCGTTTGTTATGTCTTTTAATTCACATAATATTATGTTGGGATATGTTCTTTTATATCCTGATTGATGTAAATTTTATTTCCAAGTGATGAGATTCCATTTTATCTCTTATCAACTCATTTTCTGAATTTTTGAAGTGATGCCGTTTAGACTGTCGAATTTAACCAAGGGAATGTTTTAACCCAATTTCGATTTCTTTGGGTTCAACATGTAGTTATTGAATATGTCATCCGTTGAATATGTGTGAATGACCTTTTATTGTTTTACACTTAATATCCAATTATATTGGGTGTAATTATATTTTTCACACATAATTTTGAGATTGATTTATCCTTAATTTAAGGATACCTTCTTTATAAGGGATTTCATTACATTTTACATCCCTATTGAGACTTCATTGTTGTTATGCACCAATTCACTCTTATATGGTGTATATACTGTCCTTTGTAATATTATATCATGAATCCATTTATTCTCATGATATTATAAAGTTCTGAGTAAATGTTATTCCTCAATTATTGTATTCAAGTGTCTCTAATTTTGGTAAAAACCCTTTAACCAAAATATCACTTTAAATGTTTTAATGATTTGTTCTTATTAATATCCATGTTTTCAAAATGGTTTTAAGGATTTATTTATATGGATATTAATGGTTTAAAATGTTAAAATCTTCAAGGTGGTATGGGACACTTTGATTCAAAAATCTCTTTATTAAATGTTTTAAATGGTTTTGAAAATGTTTTTTTAATGGATTCATTATTTCAATATACTAAAATGTTATATTGTGATTGAAATGTGGAAATGTTTTTTTTCCTTTATGCATGTTTTATGTGATACGTTTATGTTATGGTTCTTGGGCATTGTTATGAAAACGGGTGGTTCCGAGATAAACTAAGGGCGGGTGAGCCCGATATTGCTCTCCAATGCATTGGGTAACGTGAAGGAGTGAAACGTTAAGGTTTCTCCGAAGAGATTTAGGGAATATACTGTGATGGGTATTCCAAACGTAACCAAGAGGGTTACTCCCTACGTAAGAATGTTATGAATTCCTCATGTTACCTTTATGTCTTATGGTTTCTATGATTTATTCATGGTTTGATGAGGTATGTTAAAGTGCCTATGTTTTATGGGTAAAGTATGATTTCATTCTTATGTATATATGAACTCATGTTTCCTTTACATATTTTTATAACCCTTACTGAGCTTTTTAGGCTCATCCCAAGTTTTTGAAATTTTTTTCACAGGTCAAGGGAAAGGTACATGATGTGATGATAGTGTCAAGGATGTGTCAAGAAAGAATCCGTGTTATATTTTAAATATGTTTTCGTTGATGGGAAGAATGAATACTGTCTTTTATGTAACCACTTTGTTTAAATGTGGAATGTAATTCAAGTTTCATGATCTAATTCTCTAAAACTCTAAACCTGAAAAGATCCTTAATGTGAATTACTCATTTAATTCAATATTAAGTAAGGTTTAAGGCTGGGGCCTTATATTGAAACATTACATAAAAATTCGCATTAAAACTAGCATTCGAAATGTTAATACATTAACCTTAAACCATGAGTGGAATATAAATAACACATCCATAGTCAAACATATCAAAAAACCATCAATACAATATTGAAGATTATATCATAATAAATAAACTTCAAACAAGTGTAAAATCCAACAAAGGATGTTGACTTAGATGAAATCAAAACTATTTTAAAGAAATATCCCATTCTATTTTAAAATCATTTAAAAGTCACATAATTATAAATGAGAACATTTATTTTGAAAATATTCTTATAACCATGTAAGGGAATCTTTGATGTTTTTATAATGGAATAAAATAACCGAACCCGCCATATAATTTAAAAAACATTCTTAGCTTAATTTGCTGAAAATGTCATAAAGTACCTTGTCTGGAAAATGACAAAAATATTCTTTTCAATTTTTTTATAAAAAGTTAGACATGGGTATAAATTACTTTAAACCATATTCTAGGATATTTTAGAAATCTTTTTAATTACATATTTTAGAAACACAGATGTCAATGATAAAGAAGACCTAGTAGAAACATTCATAAAAACAACCTTAGATAATAAAGAAGTTGTATATTTAACCGTTACCTTGTATTTTTCCACAGTAGAGGGTACGTTAACCTCGTGAATAATATTTAATTATTTTTAATAAATTATACAATAACTACATACATAAATATA
Organism: Viscum album; assembly: GCA_963277665.1. NCBI lineage: Eukaryota > Viridiplantae > Streptophyta > Magnoliopsida > Santalales > Viscaceae > Viscum > Viscum album. Next base: position 1,369,890,868 of record OY728143.1, read on the forward strand.
ATATCATATATGATCTTCTAATATTTATTTGTTAATAATACTTCAGTAGTATCATTATTTCGGGTGTTAACTGATTCGTTTTCCTTATATATGTATTGTTATGTAAGTCATGTTTTTTATTAATAGGAAGTATTTGATTCATATCCAGAATGATATTATGTTCTTCAAAATTATTTTTAATTATAAAATGAAAATTATTCTTGATTGGTTACGTTGGGGAATGCATCTTATCATGTTCGTGGAGTCTGTAATCCGTACGTACGCACAAGCATCAATATCATTTTATTGAGGGTGAAATTGTATTTAATTGGATATTATATTTCATATACAGAATCATTAACATGATATATTTATTATTTATATCAATTATACTCATTATTATACCCATCCAAAAAATAAAGTGTTGAATAACAAACTACATCATGACGTGGAGACGGTACACCATACATACGCACGTATGGTGACAATGTCATTCACATGATGGTTAGAAAAATGAATATTGTTATAACCTATTTATAATAACATCACATTATTTAAAATGTATTGGATTTATTATTTTTTTATGGAAACAACAAATAAAGAGGAAGTGGAATAAGAAAAGAACTTCAAAGAGGTGATGAAATAATTACTTCTTCTTCGGGTGATTCCCTTTGATTTGAACAAAATGGATATTTAGGTTCGATTTATGTTCAGATTAAGGACTCTAGGTTGAATTTATGATAGTTGGAAAGATATTTGAGTAGGTTTTGTTCAACCCAAATGGATTTGGAGGTGTGAAATTAAGAGAAGGGGAAGTACCTTTTTATAAGAGTGGTGAGGATCACTTTTCGAAAAACATGAAATATTATTTTATTATAAATTAATTTTCATTTTATAATGGATACAAAATAGTTTATTTCTTTGATAATGTGGGGATGGGTCAAAATACACACAACCAATAGGTTTTATATTTGTTTAGGCACCATATAAACTATATATTTTAGATTTAACTCTTAGTTAAATAGTTTAACTTTTAAAATGTCCTCTTGTATTTTTATATTACATGGTTAATAAAAATACTATAAAATGAAAAGATAACCTCAAGGGGCTCATTAATGACATATATATCATTATATAATTCCTTTGGGTGAATATTATATTTTTAGAAATATTATATCGTTTAATAATATAGTCATTGTTTTAAAAACTCATTTATGTCAATTTTGACACTATTTAGTATTTGTTTTTTTGTGAAAGTCAAAATAACGTGGTTATTTTATAAAAAATACATTAAATAAATCCTAACATGTCATATTATACTATAAAATTTGTGGAATGAATAAAATATTTCAATTTACATTTATTAGGATATTTATAATATCAATTATTTTAATCATTCATTAATAAGGTAATTACTACATCATAATTGTGTCATAAATACATTTAATTATTTAATGTCTAAAAATTATAAATAAAATACCATTATGTATTAAATTAAATAATATTTCTATTGAATATTTATAGTCAAATTTATCTTATGTATAACCCTATATCCAAATTTGTTAGTTATTAAAATTTGAATTTAACACTTTCAACTCTTCTTTAAATAAAATAATAATAATTGTCCTAATATATTCGATGTGGATTATAATGGATCATATTTTATTCCTATGGTTTTTTTGGTTGAAATATACTTTTCCAGCAGAATTAGGACATGTGTTGGGGTAATTATAATATCATTTTGACCATTAATTACTCCATTTACTTTTAACCGTGGTAAATAAAATTCAAAGGAACTATTCACCAAAATTATTTTTATCCTATTGAACCACATTTGACTTACTGATGTCAACCATGTCTCTCGGATTTTTGAATATCAATTCACAGAAGTGGAAGAATTATAATTTTTTTTCAAAATTGTAAATCTTCCTAGAAGGTGGGTAAAAGACATTAAAAAGTTTTATAAAATTTTATATATCTAATATTATTATAAAATTACTAAAATGAATTAAATTGGACTACTACAGGTGTTATGTATCTATTTTTTACTTTAAGATAAATTTAAATAAAAATAATAATTATTTACATAAAATCTGGTTTTTAACCAATAACTTAGTGTTTTTCACTATTCATCAATAATTGAATGTTTTCAGAAAAATACCAAAAAAATTCACCCAAATCTAATCTTGAAATTACAAAACCAAAAATGAAGACCATTTTGAAGAATAAAATTTATAAAATTTAAAAAAATGGGTATTATTATTCATAACATCTTTTTAAATGGCTAGTTTGATTAGTCGTGGTGTGATAGAACTAGAAGTTGCATACATCTCATGCTATTGTATTATTCAAAGAAAAGTGTATCATGGAATCTTGGGGTGTTACATATCCTCTTCTACGTTCTTAAGTTCAACCCATGAAAAGAAATACGTTGATATTTGATGGGTCCACCACCATACCCTACTCAGACACAACATGCTTGTGGAAATGATCCTCTTGTTCCTAGAATATGTGGTTGTAAAACATTCCACAGAGCTAGTGGTGTCCATGGACCTGAAAATGGATATGATATGCATGAAATTATCTTCATCTTACCTCATTTAGAAAAAGATATCATTGATGAATACGATGATGAACCGATCTAATAACTCATATAATAGAGAGTTCATAGACCCTGTGAACACTAGTGGTGAGTTGGTAACACTAAATCATTGGAATACAAACTAAAAGTTCCCATACCAACATCTGAATGTATTCATTTGGATATTTCCCCCTTTTATTATCAACTGGTGATAGTAAGATCACATATCTATATTATAGAACCAACCTTCCCCTACTATAAAGTTAAAAATATCTTTTATCCTCAAAAGAGGGTAACAATACTTGACTGTCACCTAATTCAACATCTGGCAGTGTATAGCCAACCTTATAATACCATCTTTATTCTTGGAGAATAACAATGGAGTACCCCAAAGAGACACACTATGCCAAATAAAAACCTTCTTCATCAGATCATCTATCTGTATCATCAACTTCCAAAAATCAGAAGGTGTCATCTAATAATAATTCATCAAAGTTGGAGATGTATTAGGATACATGTTTATCATGAACTCAACATCACGTTGAGGGGAAAGAATCAAACCTGCCTTTGGGAAAACATAAAAAGCACACCAATAACCCTAGGGTGCTCCAATATTATAGACTATGATGACTCCACTAATAGATTACCCAACAATGAAAGAAGTTGCTCCACATGTTGACTTCCCATCGAACAAAAATTCTTTCCACAAAAAACATTACATTATCCATCCACATAAATAAAAATTATCTTAATAAATGTTCAATAATAAAATTTATTATGTATATCCATTCGATGATGAGGATGACATCTTATGGATGCCTTTAAGAAAAAAAGATCCCCATGTGACTAATGTGGACCCATCATCAGTCTAAACTCCTGTAACACACCAACCAAGTTGGTAGAGCCTCATACCAGCATAGTTAAGACTAGGGTGAAAAAAATATTTAAATCTAGTCCAGCATAATGGTCTAGAGATAGTGAAGAAAAAGAGTTTGAAGATCCTAAATAAAAAAACAAACATTGGTACTAAACCAACTGATCGTACATATGATGATCTTCAGCCCCTATTTCACTACCACCTCCACTATGTGAAATTCACCACACCGAGCTCCATTATCTTTCTACTAACAACTAAATCAATGACCATGGTTGGTTTGAGGTCATTAAAATGAGGATAATATTATGGTAGGCCTCTAGCCACTTCATCACCCCTTAGAATAGAATGTCCCTTCTTCCAATCCTATTGAAATATATATGTGGAAACTACTACTAATGTTGGGGAAAAAAATTTCCCCCTCCAAAAAACTCTGCTCAAGAAACCACTGAGCATGGTTTCCTGTGACGACCATTAATACAAAAACCAATACACAATGGAAAAAAATATTTTTAAGAGCCTGAAAAACACTGGCTCCAAAAGGCTAGAAGGGAAACTGGTGAGGTTAGATCCTCTTTGGTAAAAACCTCCATTGTAACACCCAAGGATTCGGTGGTATGTTCCCATTTGAATAATGTAATAGCTAGCATTGTACAGAACTTGGAGTTTTAACACACCACGACCAATCATACTAGCCCTTATGAAAATTATTACACTATTTTTGAAATTTTATAAATTTTATATTTCAAAAATGACTTCATTTTTGAACTCAGAATATCAAAATTAGCTTACGGTGAATTTTTGGTATTTTTCTGAAAACATTCAATTTTTGATGAATAGTGAAAACACTACAATATTGTTTAAAACCGAATTTTTATTTATATAATTAATTATTTTTTTTAAATTTATTTTAGGAAAAAATTGATACATAATACCTATATATGTTCAATTTAATTCATTGAAGTCTTTTTATAATAATATTAGATATATAAAATTTTATTGAACATTTTATTGTCTTTTACCCACCTTCAAGGAACATTTGCAAATTTGCTTAAAAACTTATTTTACCACTTCTTTGGGTTGAATTTAAAAAATAAAAGAGACACGGTTGGTATTAGTAAGTATAATGTGGTTCAATAAGATGAAAATAATTTTTGGTGATTAGAAACTTTTAACATTTATTTACCATGGTTAAAAGTAAATAGGGTAATTAAAGATAAAAATGATATTATTTTTACCCTAAAACATGTCCTAATTATATTGTATAAGTTTATTTCAATCAAAACCAACATTAGGAATAAAATAGGATCCTTTATGTCTACTTGGATTAGATTAGGACATTTATTATTATTTTATTTAAAGAAGAGTTAAAAGTGTTAAATTCAAAGTTTAATAACTAAATCATTTTTAATATAGGGTTAAAAATAAGATAAATTCGGCTATAAAAATTCATTATAAATATAAAAATATTTCCTATATAATGTTGTTTTATTTATGATTTTTAGACATTAAATGATTAAATTTATATATGAAACAATGATGACGCAGTAATTACATTGTTAATGAAAAATTAAAATAACTGATATTATAAATATCCAAATAAATGTAATTTGAGACTTATTATTAATTCCATTAATTTTATAGGTTAATATGGTATTTTTATTCAATGAATTGTGTTCGAAGTAATCATGCTGTTATGACTAAAAAAAACAGAATATTAAATTGGGTCAAAATTGACATAATTGAGTTTTTAAAACAAATACTATATTATTAAATGATATAATAGTTATAAATATCTATGGGTAACACAAAGGACATATATAATAATATATATGTCATTAATGAACCACTTGGGGTTTTATTGGAATTTTATAGTAAGATTTTTAACCATATAATATAATAATACAAGAAAACATGGAAAAAGTTCAACTATTTAACCAAGAATTAAATAAAAACGTTAAGGTTAATATGACGAACTAAACCTATCAGAAACCTATTGTTTGAGAGGTTTTCGACCCATACCTACCTTATCCTTGAAATAAATCATTTTGGATCCATTATAAACCGAATATAATTTTATAACAAAATAATATTTCAAGATTTTCCTAAAGTGACCCTCACCTCTCTTATAAAAGGGTACTTAACCTTCCCTCACAATAACACATCTAAAGCCATTTGTCTTAGCCAAAAACATATCAAATGTCCTCTAAACTACCCTTGTTTCGACCTAGAGGCCTAAAATTGATCATAAATTCAACCTATGGATCCATTTTTGATCAAATCAAAAAGAAAATACCCGAAGAAGAGATAATAATTTCACCACCCTCTTTCATATTCTTTTCTTCTTCCACTTCATCATTATTTTTTATTCCCATACCAAAAATATAAATCTAGTTCCTTATACATACTTTGATGTTATTATAAATATTGTACCATCATATTCATTATTCTATCCATCCTATGAATGACATGTCACCATATGTGCATACGTACAACTAACCCTCTCCACGTCGTGGTGTAGTTTGATATTCAAACACTAATTTATTTTTATGGGTATAGCAATGAGTATAACTGATGTAAATATTAAATATAACATATTAATGATCCGTTATATATGATATACCATCAAATTAAAAAAAAATTCACCTTCAATATTATGATATTGTAGCTCGGGCGTACGTACAGATTACCGTCTCCACGAACACAGTGAGATTAATCTCCCATCTTAATCATTCAAGAATAATTTTCATTATATGATTAAAAATAATTTTTAATAACATAATATCATTCTGAATATGAATCAAATACATCTTATCCATAACAAACATTGCTTATGTAAACCAGCATGTAAAGGAAAATGAATTAGTTAACACCCGAAACATAGATACTACTGAAATATTATCAACAAAGCAATATTAGAGGATCATATACAATATCATATTTATGTATATAGTTATTGTATAATTTAATAATTTTTTTATCTATTATAAAGATGTTAACATAACATATACTAAGTAAAAGCTCATGGTAAGGGTTAATTTCACATTCTCTTTATTATCCGAGGTTGTTTTTACATAAGTATCTACTCAGACCTCATTATCATCCACATATGTGTTTCCTAAAAGTTTATTTCAAAACATTTTTACTATTTACTAGACTATGGGTTAAATTAATTAATACCCTTTTTTTATTTTTTATAATTTTTTTTGAAATTAATCTTTCCGTCATTTCCAAAAATGGTACTTTATGACCTTTTAGAAAAATTAATATAAGAATGTTTTTAACATATATGGTGGGTGAAGTTATTCTCCGCCTTTATAACACGTTTGAAGCTTCCCTTGAAATATTATACAAATATTTTTAAAAATAAATGTATTCTTTTATAATTACTTGGCTTCTAAATGATTTCAAAATAGAAAGAGATATTTTTCTCAAATAGTTTGGATTTCATCTATGTCAATATCCTTCAATGGATTTTATAATTTTTTGAAGTTCATTTATTTTGATAAAAATATTCCATATTTTATTGAAGGTTTTTTGATATGTTTGACTATTGATATGTTATTTTTACACCATTCATAGTTTATAGATAAAGTATTGAAATTTTGTATTCTAGTTTTAATATGAATGTTTATGTTATGTTTAAACCTTTTAATATGAGGAATGCATTAGACTTAGTACATGATGGGTGGAGCCTGTTATAGCTTCTCGATGAACATTTATGTCTCATGAGACAAACTAGTGTCTGTTCATAAGGCCTTGAGAAAATATTATTTTTAGTCTTCGCACGAGGCCTTGACAATGTGTTTATGATGTCCGGAATTATGCATTCTATCATTTTGAAATTAGATATTGATTTTTCAATTGATTATTTGACTAGTATAATATCCATGTGAATAATTAATTGGAATTATTTTATAGGTATTTTCCTTATTATTCTGAATTTTATGTTTTAAAAGATTATGTTTTAGCTTTATAAATTTCATTAAATGTTTATCCTTATTTGTGAAAGTATCCACTATATTGTTATCATTACTGAGCATCCGATCTCATCCCTTTCTATGTTTTATTTATCCCAGGATGTGAAGATGTATATTAGGAATGACATGCAGGGATAGTCTAAGAGAAATGAATGTGGTCAAAAGAGACAATGTTGTTTTTGTTTTTAATTTTATAATGTAATGTAAAATGTATGTATGTATCTAGTACTTCCAAGGATACTAAACTAATTGGTCTTTCTAGATTTGATCTTTTATGATCTTTCCAATGTTATGTAATAATGCACCAACTCTAGATAACTTGGTTTGGGGAATTAAAATTATTATCAGAGGAAGTTTAGTAAAAACATTGGAAGATAGATTCAGAAAAACTATGATTAGAGAACACTACACTAAGATAGACTTTAACGATTAGTATATAAGAACTTACTAAAATTTTGGTAATGTAGGGTTTTTTTGAGGTTTTCACGAAATGAATCCATGTATGGATACGAGCAGGTAGAGGCGGATCTGGAACTAAATTACCTAGGAGTGAAAACTCTAACAAGGAGTTTCAGGCATGACCCTAGGTATCCTGGAACATGACAACGAGTCTTGCTACACTCTTGGTTACGAAACTTTCAGGGGATATGCTTCAGAATATTCAAATTTTCATGAAATACCATTATGAAGGATTTATGAATATTTACCTCTTCAAAGAAAACATTTTTATGATTATCTATTATATCCATAAACTATTCTATTTATGTTAAGTGTTTTACATGTTCAGAATTATGTATTGCGATTAATAAACTATTATAGTGTATGCCATTGTTTAGAAATGGAACCTAGTGGAAGGAATGGAAACTGTATCAATGCATGTAATCCATGTAGGTATTTCACCCTTACTCAAGATAATTATAGTGGATCTAGTGTTGCAAATGGTATTGACCAACTTATCACCATACTAGGACAACTCACTCAAGTTATGAATAATAACCATACCCGTATGGAGAACCCTCATCCACAATGCTACGGATCAATGTTAGACCTCTTAATGAGGAAAAAAACATCAAAATTATATGTAAATAAAAATACATTTGTATCTAAGAAATAGATAAGTTCCAGAGAGAAAATATTTCATTAATTGGGGAGTAACGAAAGGGAAAATGTTGTCATGGCAGTTAATCCCCTCCCGGGAGATGCAGATCAATTGTGGTCATCAATTCAAAAAAAAAAGGAGGATGAAGAAGTATAAAATATGGAATTGAGGGAGTTTAAGTATATTTTCTTAGAAAAATACTTTCCTCATGACCATTGAGCGGATATGGAATGACAATTTCTGAGTTTGAGGAAAAAGGAGGATGATAAAGTCACAAAGTATGAGGCAAACATTAATAGGTTAAAAAGGCATGAAATATATTATATACATAACCCAAATCATAATATTTATCAATTATTTGATGGGTTAAAACAATTTCTCTATCTAGAATTAGTATAGAAATCCTTCTCATCGTATGAAGATATTGTCTCATGTGCTATCAAGAAAAAAAAGGAATTCTCTATGTCTTATGACTTTAAAGAAGAGCAAGAGAAGAAGATATGTGATGAACACTCTAAAAATGTATATTAGGGGAATAAGGCAAAAGTTGAATATCCATGCCATAGTAAATGTGGTAAGAAACACCCTGGTACTTTCTTGAAGGGAATGAGAGTCTTTTACAAGTGTGGTGAAAAAGGCCACCAAACTCATGATTGCAATGGAATGAAAGAGGCTGTCAATGTTGAATGCTACGATTGTAATGAAATGGGACACTATGAAAATTAATGTACTAAGAATAAGGGAATATTATCTTAGAAAAGGAAAAGGGATCATGTCCAGGATTATACGATCACTACTACTGAGGTTGAAGCTCTGAAATACTTGGTGACTGGTAATATAATGGGTTCTTTAAGTTTATCTGATGATTTATTTTATTTTGGATCATCTCATTGTTTCATATCATCCCATTTTGATATGAAAATTAGATATTTCTAATTTCATTTAACAAGGTATTTGTCATCCCAAAATCATAGGGGAATTATCATTGTAATAGTTTTTTTTGAATCAGTGCCCATTAGGGAATATAAATGTACATTATCCACTGATATCATCATTATATGCATGATTTAATTTGTTATAATACTCAGTATCGATTATCTTTTAGACCATGATGCGAAACTTTATTGTAACCATAAAGAGGTAACATTTCTTGATGATGATAAATACTACCTTATATTTAGAACAGAGACGTCACCAACTGATTCTTATCTAGATCCACCGTAGTAGCTCTACTAAGTTCAATTATTGGGGAGTAAGAGAATGAAATAACTATGGGTGAGGAAAATAATGCACAAATAGAGGAATTAACTATTGTGAAAGAATATGTTTATATTTTTCTATAGGATTTATCTGAACATACTCCAGAATGAGAAAATTAATTTTGCATTGATTTAATTCCTGGTCCAAGGCCCATATCAAAGACCCCTTATAGAATGACCACTGTGGAATTAGTGGAACTAAATAAACCACTAGAGGAATTGAGTAATAAAGTATTTATTATCCCTAGTGATTCTCCATGGAGAGCCCCTGTTCTTTTTGTTAAGAAGAATAATGGATCTATGAGGTTGTGCATTGACTACAGGGAGGTCAATGCTATAACAATAAAGAATAATTATCCCCTACCTCACATTGAGGATTTATTCGACCAACTTCATGGAGATAAATATTTTTTAATTATTAACCTTAGATCTGTATAACAATAGTTGTGTGTGAAGAAGGAAGGAATTTCGAAAACAACATTTCGAACCTGGTACGGGCATTACAAGTTTACAGTAAGACCTTTTGGGTTGACTAATGCACCCTCTGTCCTCATGGATATATTGAAAAGAGTTTTCAAGGAATATATTGCTAACTTTTTAGTGGTATTTATTGATGATAATTTAGTATACTACAAAATTTATGAAGATCATGAAAATCACTTGCCCAATATTCTGAAATCCCTCCAAAAAAATGAATTATATGGGAAGTTTTGAAAGTGTGAATTCTGTCTGCAGAATATTTTTTTTCTTGGCCATATTGTCTCTGAGGATGGAATCTCTGTTGATCCATCAAATACCAAGGCAATCCATGAATGTACGACACCGAGGAGTATAACCAAGGTATGTAGTTTTATTGTTTTATGAGGTTATTATCGACAATTCATACAGAATTTTGACCAATTGCATAACCCATTAACCAAGCTCACACATAAAGGGGTTAATTTTTTTTGGACAAAAGACTGTGAAGAATATTTTGAATAACTTATAAGAATATTAGTAAATGTTTCAAAATTGACTCTACCATCAGGGAATGATGGGTTTTTTATTTATAGTGATGCTTCAGAGAAAGTACTTTGTTGTGTCTTTATACATAATGATAGAGTTATTTCCTATGCATTACATAAAAAAAATTCATGAGATAAACTATCCCACTCCTGATATTGAGTTAGAATAAGTAATATTTTCTTTGAATATATAGGGTCACTATCTATACGGTGAAAATGTGTGATATATACTGATCACAAGAGTTTGAAGTATATTTTCTCACAGAAAGAACTCAATGCTAGGAAAAGTGGATGGCTCAAGCTACTCAAGGATTATGATTGCACTATAAACTACCACATGGGGAAGGAAAATAAAGTGGCATATTCTTTGAGTAGAAAGTATCATGGTGTTTTTAACAAGATGAGAGTTGAAATGGATCCTATTTTTATGGATCTCATAAATATGGATATAGGAATAACCATTGAAGGTGAAACATCAATGCTATTTCAAATGGTTGGAAAATAATATATACTATAATAGATAAAGAGTTATCAGACTGATGATGAAGAGTTTAAAAAGAAAATTAAAGCTGTGAATGATGGGAGATTGATCTACTTCGTATATAAAAATGGGATTTTGAAATTTGGGAAGAGGTTTTGTGTTCCTAACATACCTAATCAAAAAAGGAAATTGTTAGATGATGCCCACAGCTCCAAATTCTTTATACACCCAAGTAGCACTAAAATGGATTGATACTTGAAGTAACATTTTTGGTCGGACAACATGAAGAGGGATATTGTTGAATATTTGAAAAGTTGTAGGATTTTTCAATAGGTGAAGGCCAGATGACAACATCCTAGTGGAGTCATGAAACATCTTCCAATACCTAAGTAGAAATGGGGTGACATTATGATGGACATTGGCATGGGACTACCAAATGCTCCTAAAAGAAACGATTCTATATAGGTCACTTTTGACTGTCTTACCATGTTAGCACATTTTCATGCTATAAGAGAAGATTTACCACTTGAATGTCTGGAAAGAATATATATTAATGAATTTCTAAGACTTTGAGGAGTACCCCTTCTAATTGTTTCAGATCGTGATCCCCATTTTACATCAATATTCCGGGAACGTCTTTAGAAGGCCTTGGATACTGAACTTCGTCTGAGTATTGCATACCACCCTCAAATAGATGGAAAATCAGAACGTATTATTCAAACCTTAGAAGACTTGTTGAGTTCTTTCTAACTTGACTTTCAAGGTATGTGGGATCAATATTTACATCTGGTATAATTTTCCTATAACAATAGCTTCAATTCAAGTATTCAGATGGCACCATATTAAGCGTTATATTGAAATAGATGTCACACACCAACTTGATGGGATCATGTTGGTGAAAGAAAACTCGTAGGCCCTGAACTTGTTGTGGAAACAATGGAAAAAGGTGAAGATTTTCCAAACCCACATCAATGTATCTCAATGTAGGAAAAAGATCTGTGTCGATAACTGAAGGAATGATTTGGAATTTTAAGTGCGAGATCATGCTTTCTTGATGGTATCTCCAGGGAAGGGTGATATACGATTCAGTAAGAAATGTAAATTATGTCCCAGGTACATCATACCTTTCGAAATTCTAGAACAAATTGGGGTTGTAGCTTATCATTTAGAAATTCCACCAAGTCTCTCCAAAGCTCATGATGTGTTCCGCATATCACTGTTGAGAAAAAGCATGCCAGATCCAACGCATGTACTCACCTATGAGGAAATTGAACTAGAACCCGATCTGTCTTATTGTGAGGAGGCTGTCAAGATTCTGGATAGAAGAGAACAATTGTTGAGAAAGCGGATGACTCGTCTTGTTAAATTTCTATGGAGAAATCATAAGATCAAAGAGGCAATGTGGGAACCTGAGTAACTTATGATGAAGAACCACTAGAATATTTTTATGTAGTAATATTCTAGAAAATTTGAGAAAAAAATTATTTGAAGGAGGGGAAAATGTAACACCCCAAGCATCCACGGTAGATTTCTCTTTGAATAATGTAGTAGCTTGCATTGTATGCAACATGGTGTTTTAACACACCCTGACCAACCAAACTAGCCATTATAAATAGTAAAACCCACATTTTAAAATTGTTAAAATTTTATTTTTCAAAATGGACTTTATTTTTGAATTCAGAATCTCAAAATTAGGTTAAGGTTAATTTTTGGTTTTTTTTCTGAAAACATTCAATTTTTGATGAATACTGAAAAACACTACGTTATTGTTTAAAACCATTTTTTTATTTAAATAATTAATTATTTTTTTAAAATTTATTTTAGGTAGAAATAGATAAATAATACCTATATATTTTCACAATAATTCACTAGAAACATTTTATAATAATATTATATATATATAATTTTACTGAACTTTTTGCCGTCTTTTACGCACCTTCTAGGAGCATTTTTAAATTTGCATAAAACATAATTTTCCATCTTATTTTATTTTAATTTCAAAAATCTGAGATACATGGTTAATATTATTAAGTAAAATGGGTTTCAATAAGATGAAAATAATTTTTGGTGAATAGTAACTTTTAACTTTTATTTACCACGGTTAAAAGTAAATAGGGCAATTAAAGGTCAAAACGATATTATTATTATTACCCTAACATATGTCCTAATTCAATTGGATAAGTGTATTTAGACCAAAACCAACCATAGTAATAAAATTTGATCCTTTAGGTCCACTTAGATTAGATTAAGACATTTATCATAATTTTATTTAAAGAAGAGTTAAAAGTGTTAAATTCAAGGTTTAATAACTAAATCATTTTTAATGTAGGGTTACACATAAGATAAATTTGACTATAAATATTAATTATAAAGATAAAAATATTTCCTACATAATCGTATTTTATTTATAATATTTATATATTAAATAATTAAATTTATTAATGGCACAATGATGATGCAGTAATTACCTTATTAATGAAAAATTAAAATAATTGATATTATAAATACCCAAATAAATGTAAATTGAGTCTTCTGATGAATTACACTAATTTTTGATGTTAGTATGACGTGTTTATTTAGTGAATTTTGTTCTAAGTAATCATGTTGTTATGACTTTAACAAAAACAAAATACTAAATAGAGTCAAAATTGACATTATTGATTTTTTAAAAAAATACTATATTATTAAATAATATAATAGTCATAAAAATATAAGGTTCGGCCAAAAGACTTATATAATAATATATGTGTCATTAATGAACAAATTTCGGTTTTAATGGCATTTTATAGTAATATTATTAACCATATAATATAATAATACAAGAAAACGCGGTAAAAGTTAAATTATTTATCTCAGAGTTAAATCTAAGAGATAAGGTTTATTCAGTAACCTAAACCTATAAATAACCTATTGGTTGGGAGGTTTTAGACTCATACCCACCTTATCCTTGAGATAAATCATTTTTATCCATTATTAACCAAATATGATTGTATAATAAAATAATATTTCATACTTTTCCAAAAGTGACCCTCACCTCTTTTATAAAAGGGTACACCCCCTTCTCTCCAAATTACACCTCCAAATCCATTTTCCTTGGGAAAAACCCACACAAATATCCTCCCAACTACCCTCAAATTGACCTATAGGCCTTAATTTGATCATAAATTCTACCTATGTATCCCTTTTGATCAACTTAACAGAAAACACCCGAAAAAGATGTAATAATTTCACTACCCTCTTTTAAGTTATTTTCTTCTTGCACTTTCTATTTCTTTGTTATTGCCAAACAAAAATAATAAATCTAGTAACTTATATATACTTATGTTATTATAATTATGGTACAATCATATTCATTATTCTAACCATCCTTTAAATTACATGTCACCATACGTGCGTACGTACGACTTACTGACTCTACGTCATGGTGTAGTTTGTTATTCAAACACTATGTTATTTTGAGGTGTATAATAATGAGTATAACTGATGTAAATAATAACTATAACATGATAATGATTATTTATATATGATATACCATCAAATTAAATACAATTTACCCTTTAATATAATGATATTGTCGCTCGTTCATATGTACGGATTACCGTCTCCACGAATGTGGTGGGATTCATTCACCATCTTAAACATTCAAGAATAATTTTTATTTTATGATTAAAAATAATTTTAAGGAACATAATATCATTATAGATATGATTCAAATACACCCTATACATAACAAACATGGCTTACGTAAGAAATCATATAACGGAAACGAATCAGTTAACACATGAATCGATGATACTACTGAAATATTAACAATATAGAAATATTAGAGGATCATATATGATATCATATTTATGTATAGAGTTCTTTTATAATTTAATAACAATGTTTTAAATATTATAAAGGAGGTTAACATACCATTGACTAAGTAAAATTACGAGGTAAGGGTTAATTTTACAATCTCTTTATTATCCGAGGTTGTCTTTACGTAAGTGTCTAATGGGACCTTTATATCATCAAAATCCATGTTTTTTTTAAAAGGTATTTCAAAACATTTTTACTATTTACTATAATACAGTTTAAAGTCATTTATACCCTTGCCTGACTATTTATAAATTTTTTTGAAAGGAATCTTTCCGTTGTTTTCCAAACAAGGTACTTTATGACCTTTTCAACAAATTAAGGTAAGAATGTTTTTTTTAACTTATATGGCTGGTGCGGTTATTCTCCGCCATTATAACACATTGGAAGATTCCATTACAATATAATAATAATATATTCAAAAATAATGTTTTCTTTTATAATTACATTACTTTTAAATGATTTCAAAATAAAAAAAAGATATTTATCTCAAATAGTTTTGATTTCATCTATGTCAACATCCTTTAATGGTTTTATGATTTTTTGAAGTTGATTATTTATGATACAAATATTCCATATTTTATTGATGTTTTTGTGATATGTTTTAATGTGGATGTGTTATTTTTATACCATTCATGGTTTAGGGATAATCTATTTACATTTTATATTCTAGTTTTAATATGAATATTTATGTTATGTTTAAACATTTTTATATGAGGAATGCATTGAACATAGTAAGTGACAGGTGGATCCTACTATAGCTCCTCGATTCATCGGTAGGTCTCATGAGAAAAACTAGTGTCTTGTCACAAGGCCTTGAAAAAAATATCATTTTTAGTTTTGGCATGAGGCCTTGACTATGTGGTTAAGATGTCTAGCATTATGAATTCAATCATTATGAAATTAGATATTTATTTTTCATGTGATTATTCAACAAGTAGAATATACATTTGAATAAGTAAATGGGATTAAATTATTTATATTTTACATATTATGCTGATGTTTAAGTGTAAAAGGCTTATGTTTTAGTTTTATACATTGCCTTAAATGTTTATGCTTATTTGTGAACGTTTCCTCTATATTTTTATCCTTACTAAGCATCTGAGCTGACCCCTTTCTATGTTTTAGATTTCCCAATATGTGAAGAAGTATATTTTGACTGACTTGTAGGAATATTATAAGGGAAATGAATGTTCACAAAGGAGAATATGATGTTGTTGATTTTCATTTTATAATGTAATGTAAAACTTATGTATGTATCTATTACTTGTAAGGATAATAAACTAATCGTATTTCTGGGACTTGATCTTCTGTGACCATGACAATGTTATATAATAATGCACCAACTCTAGGTAACTGGGATCAGGATGTTACATCCGTTGTCCTAGTTTCTAAGACCTTGCAATCAACACTATTATCCTTGAAGAATCATGATGGTTTTCACTCATGGTAAACATCCAAGTGAATGAATCCACTCGACCACCAAAGCCTTGTTTTGATCCTCCATATACTTTGGTAATATAAAAAGAGCAACTTCATACTGGATATAGGATGGAGTATCTCCTCATGACATCTCTCATGAGGCTCCTCATCTAGAAAACATTTAGGAAATATCATATAAGGTTGTAGATCTTAATTCCCAACCCCCACACTAATATACTACCCTACTAATGGGAAAAAATCTCTTACCACTTAAATTAATTCTTATTTGATGAAATGAACACTATCTACATGTCCTTTTAGATGTCGAACCATGAAACATCTACCTACATCATCTCCCCCTGATAAAATATCCACCAGTGACACATAGATCATAGTATCTAGATATTTTCCAATGGGACCGAGTATCCAATCAGGTCCAAGATATATCTAAAGGTGATATCAAGCTCCTTCATCCATCTCTCCATCTCTATATCTGAAAACTTTACCTTTTTCATTCCCAAATCTAGCTTCTAGAAAGTACACAATGAATTTTCCAAGCATAATCCTACACTATCAGTTCAACCATGTGGTTATTAATTAGATTATCCTATTTAACCTCAACTAATTGAGCCCCACATTAATTATGAAAATGATCTATACATGAAAATAAAATAAGAAATCTCTAATCCCCCCAGTAAAGAATTTTATTAAGATCCATTTTTATTCACAGTATTCATTTTAACCTTATCCAAACAACCAAATTGAAACAAGAACACAAGTCATCATGATTCTTGTACCTATTTGAGGACTCTACCCTATAAATCGGTCCACCCCATTTTGTCATTAAATACAATTAGAGTATGTGCACATGATCATGGGGTTCCATAAAATCCCATGTCATAGTCAGTCACCCAGGCCTATGACACCAACAATGGTCAACTGTCCCATCTTCTAAACCAACCCTTGTAATCATCACTCATCCTAACTCAAAATTTCATCATATCCATCAACCATACGTTTGAAACCACTAAGTCATGACTCATTCAGTTTTAATATGGCATAATGAGGGGATGGAGATAATGGACGTAGAGTCCAACCTCTGGTATTCCCAAGGTTAGGGACTAGCATTGGGGGTAAAAAATCTAATGAAATGGGAGGAATTAAACTTTACAATATTATATATCATGAGATATGATGAATCATCCATACATAACTCTAACACATATTATAAAAAGAAATTAAAACCATCCCACTTGCATGTATTAATTGAACTAATGTTGATTAATGCCCATAAATGTAAATACCAAAAAAAACTAAAATCACGATGCTTCCACTATCTAGGGTTTGAGATTTTAATGTCTAGTAAAGACTACATAATCCTCCTATAAACAAGAAAATATTTTAAATATATAGGTTCAGAATATAAGTATACTCAGTAGGAAATCTGAAGTCTTTCATGCACATGTGAGAAGTGTATAAAATTAACCCATGAGAGCACTTCATAACAAAACCACACTTATTCATGTATACTAATCAAACCCAATATCACAATGGAATACTCAACAAATAATACAAGTCTCGTAAAAAAATAGAATAAGTATCACATTAATAAAAGGTAACTCACAACAACATTCTCATTGGTATTCCATTCTCACACCACAACATCATAAGTCCTAAAACTCCAATATATTCTATTTACCACATAGCCCCATAATCATGGTAAAAACACACCGTTCCCAAAGAGACCTTGGCTTTCCACCCCATAATAATGACCACATCACATCTCTCATTAAAAAAAATATCATAAAATAAATCCAAAACCATAACCAAAGTATTATGGTAACTTGTAAATTTAGGACATTAACATTGTTCCCTCATTATACCATTAATGATACCCTTTAGAAGCTTACTTACAGGCCTGTTAATATCACACCTTTCCTAAAAACACCCCATCCACTACCCCACGATCATGGTAACCTCTCACCCAAAAAAAACTAGTCCATCACAACAACTATCTAATGCACTAATATTCTTCTAGCCATCATAGACACTAAAATTACTACCTCACCTAGATGATACAATGGGAAAGATCTAGTACTCTGGCATCCTTCCTCCTCACTGGATGTTAAAAAAACACCCTCCTGTGACTTTGTGGGTGTCAGAACATGGTGCTCGATGGGGGTGGTGTGAATATAGATGTCACAATAAATATAAAAGTATACACATTTTTCCGCATACAATCTCAGACTGTGGGTTCACAATCAAACACTAAGAAACTCACAACATCATCACTTTTAATGCCACCTCTAAATTATTAACTCCACACAAAGTCACCAGTTACATTTCAAATTTGTACCCAAATACCATTATTCGACCAATTCATTTCATTATTTAGAATAAACCACATTTAACCACACAACCCATCATTTATTTATACATTAGCCGTTTCCACCCTATTATCCACACCAAACCCCAGAAATTTCCAACATTATTTTAAAATTAATCATTCCATCACTACACATACATCTATAAAAATGAAAAAACAATATTTTAGGATTAAATTAATAACAAAAAAAAATTCACTACCTCAAAAGAATGTCTAACAAACCACATAATCACCAAAAAATTATGGACAACAAAACAAATAATCGCCCTAAAAGGACTATCAACAAGACACCTCACTATCCCAAAATAATGACCTACAAAACATCATCCCAAGATTCCCTAACCATGATTAGTAATCCCATTATCATGAAGACACATTACAACACATCAATATCCATTTAAATATTTACATGGTTTTTTATCACATTCCACATTATTATGAGGGATTTATCACCCATGGCATAATCTTGGGGAATCCATTATATAACCAAATATAAGTTTTCTTCACATTTACATTTTAGGGTGATATAAAAACCATCACAATTGTCACAATAGTCCAAACACATATATCCAGTGAAAAAAATCCCCTAATGAAAACATTTTTTAGTGGGGCATCATGCTCGTACAATTGATAATATCACAACAGTATAAAGGTTATAAAATCTTGTGAAACATTCCCCTTTTGATATTAAAATTAAATTTAACAAATTATTTAACTTTAATTAATTCATAAAAACTATAAGAAAGATAAAAATGAGAAATATATTCTCGTTTGATAAAAAATAATGAAGAATGATAGATTCTACAGGTAAAAGAATCATTTCCGACTTACTATGCAGTGTATGTTGATGAAGAAAATGCCTAAAAACATCCACCACAAAAAAGAAACCAAAGATTAACTTACGCTTCACCTAAAGACTATTAAAACGAAACCCAAAACACTTACCAAAAAAATTTCACCACCATAGAAAAAAATGATGAAGAAACATAAAAAACTAACATAAAATAAAGTACGAATAACCATGGATTTCCAAAAAAACAACCAATAGAACCAACAGATGAAAGATGGAGGAAGGAAGACATGAAGGAATCCTTTGGTCACATTTTTTTCACTCAAAAAATGAAACTAATAGAAGAATTCAAATGAATTAGAATGTTCCAGGAAAAACAATTTAAACCCAAACACTGAAATTTACACACCACGTAACCTTTAAATAACTTATAATCATTGGGTTTTCGAAGATTTCAATCTTCCAGTACAAAAATTATCACCTCAAACCAATTAATTAAAATTCATGAACCATTCTCACATAGACCAGGAGCCACCATTACACATCATTCAATACACATAGATGATGTGTGTTTCTTGTAAAATCTCTACTATAGCTCCAATATGCATTGAGAGATTCAATAACCTATCCTCCAACTACCCAAACTAATAATGTAACACGTTGAGAAAGCATGAACCATTTCGTGTATCTTGAATTATTCCACTAGTACTAGTATCTAGTGTTGAATAGAAAGAGATATTTTTTGTAGCTCATGGTTCTATGTCTCCACAGGTGAACGAGGAACACTAGTGACCGCCTAGACATTTACAGTCATTTCCAATTTTGGAGTTTAAATGGAACATCATCACCATGAATTTTATGACCATTTTATTGATATTTAATTTAAGGACTTATGTAATGTATCAGATCAATGATAAGAATAAAAATGTCTCAAAAATTTTACCTATCAATGAGACCTTTTAAGAGGATGATCTATGAAGGATCTATTTATGATATATTATCATTCTTCATGAAGTTTCATAGACTATTCTACAAGAGAAAAATCACTAAATTATCTTCTTAGTTCTGGAAAGGGTTGTATAGGGTGCTTGGTATATGAGTTATTTTGAGTTCAACATACGACCCTCATACAGATGCGTTTTACAAATGTTTGATATAGATATTGGCGGACATGTTTTGGGAACACATCCATTATTTTAGACATTATTGTGAAAATAAAATACCTCTAATTTATTTATCTTACAATATCCCATTTTAGTAGATATTATAGGTGGATCCTTATGATAACTTATATGGTAGGTTGTAACATTCTACTCTGAGATTGTTATAGGAAAGAGAGGGATAACTACCTACACCTTGTCTCATTTAAGATATATCAAATAAGATATGTATGATTCAAAAGTGTATTTATACATCTCAGTAATGGAATATTTCTTGCACTGATCAATGATAATGAACTCTAGTTTTCGAGGTTGGGGATTGTGTGTTGTTGTGTGTTTTTCCTATGTTTGGGAAGAGATGGATTCAGAGACACGGTATATTGTCATCCCATTATGTCAAGCCTTTAAATATACAAGAGAGTGTCGAGTTAAAATCCTATCAGATAAACCTTCCTCAGAGGTACCAAACTATGCATGAAATATTCAACATATATCTACTTAGATAGTGATATGCATACTAATATGAAATTTTAGATCTATAGGATGTTTAATTGGGAGAAAATGCTTCCTTTGAGAAGTATCATATATGGATAATCTACTTTATCATGAAGGCTATTTGATGCATGTATGTTCATATAGTAGGTTTCAATAGTAGTATTTTTGATAGTATGACAATACATGTGTGTTAGAGGAAAATGTTCCAACCCAATGGCTATATATTTTCAGAAATGATTTTCTTATCCTTATAATAGAAACTCAATTATGAGTTATTTTAATGATGGGAAACTATAAGATCACAATCTATAAAATGATATTGGAAAACTATTATTTATTGTATAAATGTATTATTTTCATCCACTAGATGTTCGTAAGGTTATAATGAAGGTTTCGGGAGAATCAAAATGTTTTTTTTGGATCACATACCTCATGTATTTGGAGAAATAAGAAGAAGCATGGGGATGGAACATAGTTAATAGTAACTGTGTAGCACAATTGTTTAAACCTATAAGAGGAAATTCAGGACCAATAAATCATGTGAGTGTGTACTGATGTCCATGAATGATTTTTCATAGGAGTCACATAGGGGAAACACATAGAGAATGGTTGGTTTTTTCAAACCATAAGCCTAACTTCATTGGTAGTTCCAAATAGATAGTAACCCAACATGATTGTAATAAGGTTTGTAAAAACTATGAAACCAAACCATTTGAGGGTTATATTTCATAGTTATTATTAGTGCATAGGTGGTTTAAATATTGTCTAATAGTGTTTCGAAACTCTTCTCCTCATTTATGTGAGGTGAAAAGTCCCTTTTCCCTTAGCCCCTTCTATAATTTATCCCCATTTTATTCTCATCTCCAAGCATAACCACTCCTCTCACAGTGGATATAATCCTCCACTTCAAGCTACTAATTCATCTAAATCCTCCATCCAGACATTGATTCATTACCATTTCTCTCATTGATATCCTCTTCGTGAATGCTTTAACCTGATTCCTTATTTTCATGGTTTATCATTCATTCTTTTTTTCTATTTTGGTTCAAGCTAATAAGCCATATTTTTGGGGTATTGAACAATTTGTTTTTTTATCTTGTACCACCCTATAAATGAGGCTAATAATGTAAATTTTTTATCTATATGTATAATGTAGGTGGCCTTTTCCATTTCCCTCAAAAACTCACCCATTTATAAATTTTTTCATTATTTTGCATTTCATAATCTTTGTGGGTTTCTTTGAAATTAAATAATTTTTTTAATATATTGTGGGGAATATTATCTAGACCTATTAATATAATCATTCACCTTTTTGGATATTGTAACCTCATTAAGGATCACCTCTTAGGTGAGTCTATATTTACATAATCCATTGAATACCATTACAAATGTTGGATTGAATTTGAAAAATGAATTTATTGAAGTTAAAATAAATGAATAAGTATTATATGGAGTAAAAAATAGATTTATAATATGAGTTTATAGTTTTTATACTTTATTATGATATATGAACACTTTTAGGAAACTTGTTTATTTATAAATGAAAAAAATATGTTTGGAATTAAATTTATAGTTAAAGAGGAAGGGATGAATTCAAGGAAAATGATTATTAATTAAATGGTACCAATTGATTATAGATATTTTTAAATATTATGGAGTGGTCAGACATGAGTTTTCCTTGAATTCAAGAAGATATTAATTGTGCACTCAAATGAAGCTAACCCAATTCATTGATTTGGTATTAAAGGGAGATAACCGTCTTGGAATTTGGTGTCTATCTTAGTACATGAATTACTCAATGAGTCCCCAATGATTCATTTGATTTATATCAAAAAATTAAAATGACAGGGAATATCTCCTTGGATTCAGATTCATGTATTCTGACATTTGTTTCTAAGGATCATCACCCTGGGATACAATCATTATTATCCTAATATATACATTGGATATAACCATGGGGCTCAGTTAGAGATATTTCCCGATTAGAATGCCAAGAGTGTATCCCATGGATTACCCTTAAACCCTTATCACTTGGTTTCCTAGTTGTTTATATGAGTTTTTCAAACCATATAAGGTAATGTATTTATTGGTTTCTCCTAAGGTTAATCATCATAATATTTATTAAATGCCTACTCTTATCATTATCCTGGTACATGACCTTATACGGGTCACTTGTTAAAAGCCATCTAGCTTAGGCTGAAGTAGGTTTGGTTGTTTGGGAATCCTAATAAAAGTATGATCACAACATTGTATTTATTCCACACATTTTAAATCCAATTCTTATTCATATACATTCACATTGTAACATTTATATTAAATAAGATAATTTTTATAGACAATGTTGGTTGTGGACAACAGAGAGTTACGAAAACACTATCCAAACTACTAATAAGTACCAGGACAGAGTTCATGGATTTATGTTGGTAAAAGGGAAATTTTCCAACTTTGGATATTTTATTTTTTTGATAGAATGGCCTATGGGATAATAGAGATGATAATAGGTTTGGGATGCTTTAATAGTCTATCGTTATCATCTTTCAATGTATTTTTGTATATCATTTATTGATTCCAGCTTGATTTTAATTTTTAATAGTACTATTTCATCATCATCATCATATTTATAAGACATAGTTATTTTGGTTTCTCTTTAGGAATATATATATATCATATTAGGATGATTTACTTCTGAAGATTCATATTATTATAATTTTTCTTTGGTTATTTTATGAATTTTCCCTTATTACATTGTCCTAAACTCTATCCTGAGGGAATAATAAACCCACATACACACCGTAGTCCCTTACCACTATTTTAGAGACCATATCATACATGTAATCAAGATTATCTCCATGTGGACGATCCATTTGTGGAACTGATTAGTGGATTTTGGATCATGATTCCGTATTTCTCATATGCCCTTTATGAACATTGATGGATCAATTTCAATGTTACTTTGGGTCATTAAGTTGATAATTATATGGTAACTCAACATAGAGTAATTTTGGTTTATCCAAGATGGCTAAAGTATGAACCAAATGTGATATAATTTAAAATAATGTATTATAGGATAAAACTAAGGTGTCATTGGAGAAGAAAAATTATGATTTATCATTCATATTAATATAATAAATTATTCTTAATATATTTTACAACATCAAACATTTTTTGGTGTTGTATTTTGTTTCTAAATGAGATAATTAAATTAATTTTCTTAAAGTCATGCCACTAATAACATCGAAGAATTATATCAAGGATAAATAGTTTCACAGTATTACCAATGAAAATTATATGAATATCTCTGTATAAAACATACCATGAGTTCATCATGGATAACTTGTCTTATTCCTGTAGTAAACAATAATTAATATTATGAGGTCATTATTTATTTCGGGGGAATATAATGACCGATGATTTTAGATATATTTAAGTAATAATTCAATGTTTGATAAAGTTTAATTAAAAAAACCCCAGAACTAATTAAGCCACATCATATTAAAATAAAATTAGTAATTGACACAATATTTCATTATCTTTATAAGATCAATTTTTAATATGAATTAATATTTAAAATTGTATTTAATAATGACAACAATTTTGTTTTTATTTTTAATTCTTCTATTATAAGAAAAATTTGAAAATTTTATAATTTTATATAGACATACTCAACCTCATTTTTGAATTCATCATATCAAAATTTAACTATTATGAAATTTTTTCTCATTTTTATAAAGGATTATTTTTTGTCCAAAATGATGGATTTATGAAAATTATAATTTCCATGATTTTAAAACTATGTAATAATAATATTAAACATTTTAAAAAATTAATTTAACAAAATTTAAAATTAGGTAATAAAATTACTAACTTTTAGATATTGTTGTCACAAATAAAAAAAAATTCTGAGAATTTTTAGAAGTGAAGTAAAATGATAATTTAATATAAAAAGTATTTTTCATTATCTCTTTAAATCAAGTCTTTTCATGTCGATTTTCAGTTTTTTTGAACGTACAGACTATTAACATTTATTTAATTCATAAATAATTAATTTACAAATTTTAAATCATTATCCATGAAAATTTTATCATATATATTCATTTAAATATTAATAAATATATTTTTCAAAATAAATGTTTTAGGTATTTAATTGGTTTGAAATTTTAAAATTTACTCTTCATACTTCTAGAAAATTTATTTTAAAAGTGGTTTTAAAATTAAAATTAAAATTTTCAAATTAATTAATAAGTTTAATTATAATTTGTTACTTAAAAAATAATTTCAAAAGTTAAAAGTTATTTATTATGGTAAATTTATAAAGGGTAAATTAAGTTTAATGTAGTGTCAAGGACTTAATTTCAAAAAATCAATTTCCATTAACTGAAGAGTTGATAATTGGATGAACCAATATATGTGTCCCATTAATTGTTTTCCATTTTTGTGAAACTGAACCTTGTATAGTGCCATGAAATTATTAAAAAACATAAAGGTGTTTCCAAAATTACCCTTTTCCTCTCTTATAAAAGGGTATGACTTAAACAATTTTAAAAATAAATGTAATCTCCCAATTTTTTCAATGAAATAATTTAGATAATTTCTAGGAATATTTCGGAAACTTGGAGTTGTGATGGTTTGAGATTCCATTACCTGGTGTGCCATGAATTAATTTTAGAAATATATAATATATATTAAATGTGACACACATGCAGTTTTCATGAAAACATGGAATAACATCAATATGTAGTCTCATATTAGAAATTTAATACCACCACCAAGTTTAGAATGTGGGGATTACCCTAGATGTGACATAATCTTTATCAGCATTTATTTTTTTGAAGAAATAATTACAGTTATGACTAATAAATAATTTATTTTATTTTATTACACATAAAACTAATAAAACACTATTTAAACATGATTACAACAAAATATTAGGGTTTATATTGTAAGATTTTTTTGAGGGAGGATCTGGTGGGGGATATTCTGCAGAGGGACATCAATAGATTGAGCTTTGGAAATTAGATTTCCCACCTATATTGAGGATATTTCAAATGAAAATGATATAAATTCATTTTTCTTAAGTGATTGACCCAAATCATGGTAGGGAATGTTTTTCAATTTATCCCCTTTTTTACTAATAATTATTGTGAATTAAGTATCTAAATAATTAATTTGCTGATCGATCGTTTAATTAGGGTAATTTCTTTATCTTTGTAAAATTATTTGAATTAATGTTTTCTCAATTTTTGTTTCTATTCATTAATATCCCTACATCAACGAATTAAGGGAAACCTGAAATTTTTTTGAAGTTTGTTACTATTTTATGTGTTTATGATTTTTCTTTCCCCTATTTATGATCGATCATCATTGCGGTTTTTATAATGACTCAAAATATACATGGGATAAGATTATTTCACAACCAATATATGGTTAAATGGATTATAAACATGGGTTTAGGATGAATATTGATGATGTAGGTGTGATGTGTACCAATGAAAGCACGTCATATTCATATTTGAATTTCCCAGTGGTGAAACAATTTTGGGGATGGTGGGTAAATAATATTCAATACATAAAGGAAACTTCTTGAGAGATTTATGAATCATAAGTTGAAGATTTATTATTCTGGAGAGAGGGGATGTGCCTAGTTGTGAATGGATAAAGACAGATGGGTCGTGTGAATGATTCATCTAGAGGGCTCCATCATGAATAAAATTTCTCCATTTTTAACATAATATAAAAAATAATAACAAGGAATGCTCTAGGAGTGGGAAAATATGCTTGTAATCCCCTCCAAGAAATACATTCTCTTTTAATATAAAAATTAATAATAAATTAGCAATAAAAATAAAAATAATATTTGTATAATAATTAGTTTTGTTTATGATCCATGTTTTAGTTATACATTTAAGTTGAGATGTCAAATTGGAGATCCATCAATGGCATTATGATCATGATGTTGAGATGATAATTTCATGAAAAATTTCTTATATTTAATTCAGGCTCAAGGATCAGATCCACGAGGATCCAAATAATAAAAATAAAAATAAAAATAATAACATTATTATTATTATGGAACATGAAATTAGAAATATCTTCTTCATATGATGATGGAATGATGAATAATGTGTGGAATCATTACCCTGATATTGAGGAATATGTTTCATGATAAATATCATGTATTTAATTCAAACTGATGGGTTAGTACCTAGAAATTACGTTCGAACATGATGCAGTGAAATGTGTTTTTTTACAAGGAGTACAATTTTGGAAGGTGAGTAACGTATAAAAAGAATTTTTACATAAAGAACATAATGTTTTGATCTATTTTTTCAATTCACGGTCCTTGGTGATTGCATATCTGTTGTTCAACATTTCATCCCATCATAATGATGACGATCCTTGATCGTTAATTAGCCTTTTATGATACATGGACAAAGGCAGTTTCAGGCATAGTGTGACATGTTTTGTATCCTTGGAACATAGTGTGTACTCCATTAAGGAAATTTTGGATTACTCATTCTTCCAAGGTCGGCTTAATTGTGAGGTTGTGTAATATTCCTTGGATCAGTATTGATTGATAATGTTATATCAGTCTATTCCTTCGGGGTAAGTATGTAATCACGTCCTATATATAGGATAGCAATATTTTTAGTGGGAATTCATGGATAGAGTTGTTGGAATCCTTCCATATAGATCATATTGGAATCATCTATAATAATGTTTTCAAATATGGAGTTCTTGATATCATCATCACAAAAAACATGCAAGCATCAATATTCTACTTGTAGGTTACTCCAAATTGAGTTGTTGGAATACCCTATATACTTGGGTTTCATCCTCATCTATGTATCATTATCTTCAAACATCTACTACATACTTCTTATAGCGATACCCAATGAGTATTACTTCTTGGACAGATTCCATCAGTGCTAGCTGACTCATGTAATTTGTTCTGTTAGTTTAGTTTTATCAGGGACATCAGGGATCAAGGAATGAAATATTATAGATTTGATTTTCCATGAAAAATTATAACAAGAATACTAGGATGTCTTTACATTTGTGATCTTTCCATAAGGCTACATCTCTACAATGAGTATATCAAGATGTATTTTGGTATGTATAAACTTATTATTGATATATCGTATGATGAGATGACTACTCATGATGAGTATGTTTTTTTATTTATGGGTGTCCTATTAGGTATCATTATAATCTCCCCTTCATGGTATTTTCCCCTATTTGTATAGTCTAATGTAGATGTGGAACCATTTTATAGACACCTTATTGGACTAAAAGCTGATGGATCATGATTGGGCCTGACAGACAAAGGTGTATACCAAGTTTTCATTTTATAGAATCCCCATCACATGATCAGATGGGAATTTACGTTCTTATTTTGATTGGGCTTGGATTTGGCCACTTGTTATGCTTTCTAGAACTATATGTTGTACTTTTTATGTGAGATAATATATGTATGCATGCGTTGCTATCAGTTACTTTACATTTCACCATTTTATGAGTTTTGATATTTGTGTGTTAATATAAATACTATAGGAAAATGATTCCAATGTGTGTGATATTCCATCTTGGTAGTAGTTGTCATCTCGTGGTCTATTGGAGGTCATATTGGGGTAGTTTCATCTCAGACCCCATTGGGTCATGTCGAGGAGGAATGGTATCATAGGGGTACCCAGCCTGATCTGTTATGACACTACCAGTGTTAAGGATCATGTTTTGTACTTTCTTTTATATAGTTGTGAGTATTGATTTTGAAACTAGGGAAACAATATTAAACTATTTTGGGAATATCTCTCAGCACAGAGTGTCCAGTACTGGTGCATCGACCAATGTATCCATTCACCAGGTCTATGGTTGAATTATTATGGACTGGATATATATATAAACAAGTTATAGTGAAAAGAAAAAGTACATGCATTATATTGGAATGATTGTTGGTTTCCATTTTCATCTTATGTCATTTCCCTAGATGTATTCATTTACGATGGTACATCTTTATAATCAACAAGATGTATCTACGATGATAGCTTGTAATGCTTTCGAGACAATGTCGTGATGATGACTAGTTGAGTGATAAAGGATATATTCGCGGACTCACTCATGAGGGGTTAATTCTAAGATGGCATAGAGTAGTTCAACCACCTATAGAGGAGTTATTATAATCCAAAGTGGGTTTTATGGATGTTTTAGGACGTTTTGGGAATCTGATGGCTCTATAAGGTTATGATGATGGGACCATCAGGCTTAGAGTGTTATTTGAGTTCTAGTGATAAAGACAACTAAGATTAGTTGATAATATAGACCATTAGGTAATAGTGGTTTAACTTGAGGTAGTTTATTGTGTTTTCTGGCATGTGCAAACCCTAAATGATGATATTGTAATGTTGGATATTAGTCTTCTCTATATATAAAAATTTTTCTACATAATTAAAAAAATATGATGCACCTTTTTTGAGTTTTCCCCATGGTTTTACAAGTAAGATGTATCCCAAGATTCATGGTGAGTCATACACACATATTAGGAGGTAGAGGATTGGATCATGCCTATGTTGTGAATTTCCCGATTGGGTATGACCGTTCATAAATTTGGTCATGGTAGTAAGACTTATATAGGGTGAGATAGGGAATTTTTATATCCCCATTTTAGTGATTTTGGGAAAGAATTTGGATATACAAAGAAGAGGGACAATTTCCCCACCAAGATTAATTATTGACATGTGATCCAAAACCAAGACGGCGTGTAATTTATAAACAAAGTGGATAGTATCAATGTGTGGTGGATATGGTTCCAAAACTTGTTTGTATGATTTTGTTTGATATGTCATGGTGTTGTAGGTTTCCCTTGTTTTTTGTCAAATTGTTGCATAGGGAAAGAATTATTTCCAAATGGTAGGATTCTGTAGAGACGATGAGTGTTGTTTGAGTTATGATGTGTGTCTTCACTGCCCTAGTGACATTTTTCACACAGATTAATGGAAAACTTTTCCCTAATTGTATCCCATGTTTTAGACCTAATGATACTATAATATCCTGGATCCAGGTGCCACACAATGGGTTCCTCGAACCCAGTTGGTCAAATGACCTCAAGCGCATTTCCCCAAATGCTAGAGGCTGCCGACTAGTAGTGAGGGCCCAGGTTTGATACTGGGGAAACTATGCCCTCATTTATCAAAGTGTAGTGCAGAAAAAAAGATAAATAACATAAACATGCAACAACGTAAGCAGTGAAAAACATATAATTGAATGGATAACTGAAGTAAAAGTGAACCAGCAGTCATATATATAGAGAAGCAGCATGTCACTAATTCTATTAAAACAACTAGAATAGGATACACTACAATAGAATACAGTACAACTTAAAGTACAAGGTAAAACTAAACAAAACAAAACAATGCAATAGGAACTCAGCGGCATCACGATCCTAAACTCTGTCTCATGCTCTCCTACTCCTCTGTAACAATAATGTACCTATGTAGGGACCCTTGCCCCTGTCGACACCTGCAGAAAGATAGTCTGTTTGGACCAAAGATATGAACCAAACAGGGTGTGGGAAATAAATCCCAGTAGGCATCCACCAAAGGCCCGTGCCCAACTGTCAGTAAAAATGTGCAACAACAGTGTGCAGCAGTAAATGCAATAAACTAAGAAGTACTCAAAGTAATTAAAATTACCAGTTATATTTCCATTTTAATATTCATTTAACCATTCCATGCATATAATTTATCTTGACATGTATACCATATAAAAATCACCACGGTGAATGTTCATGATAACACTGTCCTCAGACATACAAACTTTACCATCAGTTAAGAAGAGTCGAAACCCACAGGAAATTTACCACAGGAATAACAGATATTTCCCACATGTGTACGAAGTGTCTCCCATAGGCACAAAATGGTTTCCCATAGGCTAAATGAAACGCTTCCCTCCGGCTGAGAAAAATACTGGCCATAGGCTAATAAACACCGCCCACAGGCTAAAGGAACCGGGCCGAGCCCATATAAAAACCAAAAATTTATATACATTTTCTCTCAAGAAAAACCAATGCACAATATAATCATGGAATACCGTCGGGTATCCTGGCCAAATGGCTAAACAGAAGAACGCACCCCCAGGATGGTCCTGGATCCAAGCAGTGTTCCCAAACAGAAGTTTCAAATTTTCATTAGATTACTTATAAAACTCTATATATATTTTCAGCAAAGGCCACACCTATACTACACCCCAAACATGGGTTCATCACAAAACGGTACACAAAAAACACACAACATTTAGAATTTAAACTCTAGACCACCTACCTCGATCACCCCTGATCGGTATATGTGAACATCACCTCCCAAAACGCATGAGAAAGGTGTAGATATGAGATAGACAGCTACATGCTCAACCTCAAATAACATATGAAATAATTCGTAATAACGACTTAAGGAGAAGGGATGGATTACCCGTGTGGTCCCAACGTGATCGACAGATATGGTATCGGGTTCCCGGTGTGCGGTCGGGAGATCCTCCAAGCTCCAGCTATCTCTCTCACTCTCCTTCGGTGTTCTAAGATTCCTCTGTGAACATAGGAAGCTATTGCCCATTTTATGTGAAAAAACAAACTACAAGGCGTGCCCTCTCATGTACACGATGTGTACTTTTCATTTTTTAAACTGTTCCTCTGGCGGCCCCTCACCAGTGCGTCACTGTTCGTCTTTCGAAATGATTACATGGCGTGTAATTCCAGAATACATGGTGTGTATTGTCGCTCAGGTAGTGGATACCTTCACCACCTTACTATTAACCTGTCGTCTAACTACATGATGTATAGTCGGTTTTTACACCTTTCATCGCTGACAGGGATTCACACCCTATATACTCATCCCACAATTCCAAAGTACACGGCTTGTGGAAAAGTACATGGCGTGTACCCATAAAATTTGAGATTCTCCTCCATTCTCCTTATTTTCTAAAAAACAATTAAAAAAAAGAAAAGAAGAAACCCATATCTCAAGAATAAAAACCGGGTTCTTAAAAACATCCCCCATTAAAGCAATTCATCCCTGAATTTTCCTCCCAAGGGTGGTGAAGATAAATCTCATAACAGCTCGAGCACTGAGCATGTACGTCGGTCTCATGCTCCCAGGTTTCGTCCTGCACTCGGCCATACTGCCATAGCACCCATACGATAGGAACTGACCGGCCTGAGAGAACCTTTGTGATCCAATCTACAATATGAATCAGATTCTCCTCAAAGGATGCATTGACCTAACGCTCATCCTCCTTGGGCTGAAAGGCGTGGAATAGGTCTGAATGATAACGGCACATCTGAGATACATGGAAGATATAGTGCATGGACCGGTACCTCTTTGGTAACTGAAAATGACAGGAAACCGACCTGACTCCCTCCAGAATCTCAAAAGACCCCACATACATCGGTGAATGTTTACCCTTTCTCCTGATCTGCCTGTGTCCCATCCTTGGCGAAACACGCAAAAACACCTGATCCCCGACCACAAACTCCAATGGTCGTCTGCGGCGACCAGCATAAGATTTCTAACTAGACTGTGCGGTAGCCATCCGCTTCTAACTAAACTAGACTTCCTCAGAATTCTCCTGCATGAGACGTGGTCCCAAAAAAGCTACCTCACCTGCCTCCAACCAGCAGAAAGGTGATCGACATGGACTACCATATAAAGCCTCATATGGTGCCATCTCAATAGTTGCTTGAAAACTATTATTATATGCAAACTCGACCAGGGGTATATTCTTCTTCCAAGAACCCCCAAAGTCTCAGACGAATGCACATAGTATGTCCTCAAGCACCTGTATCTTATGCTCTGACTGGCCATTAGTCTGAGGGTGGTATGCTATGCTAAGAAGCACCTGTGTACCTATTTCCCTCTAAAAACTCTTCCAGAAACGAGATTTAAAATGGGAATCCTTATCTGAAACCATAGAACGAGGTACCCAATGAAGGCCAACGACCTCTCGGATATACAGATTCCTGATCTCGACAACACCGAAGGTCTCCTTGATCGAAAAAAGTGAGATAACTTCGTAAGTCTATCCACAACGACCCTCATAGAATAATTGCTTCGAGGTGACTCGGAAAACCGGTCACGAAGTCCATCATGACATCATCCCATTTCCATTCTGGAATAGGTAACTGTTGTAACAGTATAGCTGGCCTCTGATGGTATACCCTCACCTACTAACATGTGGAAAATTTTGTAACAAAACCAAAAACTTTTTTCTCTATACCTGGGCACCAGTACTGACGTCTCAAGTAACAATACATCTTGGTATCTATGGGATGCACTGCCCAAGATGAAGCATGAAACTCCCAAATCAGCTCCTCACGTATATCCCATTGAACCCATACTCGTCCCTGGAAACTAAGTACCTCATCATCACCTATCGTCCATAAAGGCGGTGGGTCCTCACATTCCACGACTCCCGTAGAACTGGGCCTTTAGAATCTGATAGTTGTCTCATCCTCACTCTCTCCCGGAGGGTAGAAGTCTCAGCTAAAGAAGAAAGATATGTTATCTCCTAACTATCATACACCTCCAAATGCATCTTAGAGAACAAATCCATAAGTTGCCACTCACCACTGGCCTCATGAACTGCCTGTTTATGAGTATTCTTGCTCAATGCATCAACAAATGCATTACCCTTACCAGTTGTATAGGCAATCTTGAAGTCGAAGGAATGAAGGTATTCAACCCACCTTCACTGTCTAAAGTTCAAGTCACACTGGGTAAAGATATATTTAAGACTTTTTTGGTCCTTCAACACCACAAAATTCCTTCCCAAGAGATAATTTCTCTAACATCATAACTCATGAACAACTGTAGCCAACTCCGGATCATGCATTAGGTAATTCCTCTCTGGTGGCATCAACTGCCGAGACCCGTACACAACCACTTGATCGCCGTGCATCAACACCAATCCCAGCCCAATAACTGATGCATCACAGTAAATTGTATAGCTCTTTTCTTGCCTTGGAAGTATCAGGATTGGTGCTGATGTCTAACTTCCTTTCAGATCTTGAAAGGTTGTCTCACAAGAATCTGAAAAAATGAAATTCACACCCTTTTTAGTCAAACCCATCAACAGTGCTTCTAAGTGGGAGAAGTACCATATAAAGTGTCTGTAATAACAAGCCAACCCCAAGAAACTCCGTATCCCAAACACATTCTTAGTCAACTCCCAGGAAAATACTATTCTCACCTTCTCTGTGTCTACTGCAACTCCCACCTCTGAGATAATATGACCCAGGAAGTGAATATGGTCAGTTCAAAAGTGGCACTTTGAGAGCTTATCATATAGCCGGTGATCTATCAGTGTACTCAATACGATCTCAAGATGGGTATCATGATTGTGTCGAGTGTGAGAGTAAACCAAGATATCCTCCACAAAATATACCACAAAAGAGTCTAGATAAAGGAGGAACACACGATTTATCAGAGGCATGAAAACTGATGACGTGTTAGTGAGTCTAAACGACATCACAAAGTACTCATATAGACCATACCTTCTCTTGAAGGCTGTGAGAGATATATCAGATGGTCTAACGCGCAACTGATGATATCTGGATCTCAAGTCGGTCTTTGAGAACACTCATTCTCCCCGAAGTTGATCAAAAAGATCATTAATCCTCAGCAAGGGATATCAGTTCTTGACTGTCAACTAGTTCAGCATCTGATAATCCACACCAGGTCTAATGGTATCATCCGCCTTCTTCACAAAAAGGACCGGTGAACCCCAAGGTGAAGTATTGGGTCAGATGAAACTTATTAACTACAACTCCTCTAACTGTCTCTTGATCTCCTCCAACTCAGGTGTAGCCATCCTATAAGGAGGAATGGAAACTGGTGCTGCTCCTAGAACAAGCTCCATAGAGAAATCCAACTCCCGCTCTGGAGGTAGACCTAAAAAGTCTTCCAGGAAGACATCCCTAAAACAATACACTACTAGAGGGAAGTCATTATGAGAAGTCCTCGGATCATCCAGATGTAAACTCACAATCTGGGATGTGAGTCCACCTTTCCCACAATCCTCGGGTCCATCATGACTCTCCTGGACATCCCATTCACCCTTGTAAAGAAACTCTTAGCCCTCTGGTGATGTAAAACTCACCTAGAGACCATAGAAATCCACAATGGCTTGGAAGGGTAACAACCAGTCCATCCCATGAATGACATCATAGCTCGTCATCTCCAAGACATAGAGGTCCCATAGAAAGTGACACCCACCAACCTCTAGGGGGAACTCCCTGCACTAATGCACAACATCCGTTCTTGTTACAAATGGTGTGGCTAGTGTCATAACACCAGAAGAAGAAGAAACATAGAGCCCAAGGATCTTCACAACGGGCACAGATATAAAGCTTTGTGTAGCACCCGTATAGAAAAGCACTGAAGATAAAACAGAAGCTAATAGAATAGTACCTCTGATGTTAGAAGATCTAGGATCCTGCTCCTGTTGGGTCAGCTGCACTGCATATGCCTTCCGAGTGACACATCCCTGCGAAATAGCCTTTCTACCCTGAGTTGTCCCGCCCAGCTACCGCTGAGATCCTGGTGTCTGGATACCATGACCATGACCACCATCTCTGCCTACACGCCCTGACGTATTCTAGTTTCCTAACTGGTAAAAAGTTGCTGGTCCTACTCCCGCATGTAGAGTCTGCACAAAACACCTCTCACTATCCACTGGTGGGAATTCCCTAATAAATGCTGGAGATGACCAATCCTTCAACAAACTCATCACTCCATTGGTTCATGTGGACATTGTGGCCTCTTGTACCCCTCTTTACCAAACTGGTAGCACACGACCTGGCCACCTGAAGTATTGCTCTGGCTAATACTGCCACAATGAGGGAAATCCATCTACCTCTTCCTCTTGCCGGTAGAGATCGTACTCGAAACTGGTGTCGAACTGCCCTGGCCCACCCCACTAGCTTCCCGCAGGTTCTGTTCTGTAGTTAGTGCCTGGTTCACAATAGCATGCACTGTAGACAACCTGAAAACATTCACCAGTGCTTGGATGACATATTGAAGAGAATTCTCAAAGTGTCTGGACCTCAACGTCTCATCACCCACTAGAACGGGCACAAAACATTGAAGCTTAGTGAAGTGAGCAGAATAATCCATCACTGACATGGCGCCCTGCTACAGATTCATGAACTCTCGAGATTGATCTTTCCTCAACATCTCTGGGAATAAGAATTCATAGAAATATTCCTAAAAATCTTCCCACGCAATGTCACAGTGATTCTATGACTGGGTGGTAACGTCCCACCACTTTTTTGGTGGAATCACGCAGCATATAAGTCGCGAGCTTGACGCTCTGCCAAGGAAGCGTCTCATGATGCTAAAAAATAGTCTGCACTAAATCTAGCCATGACTTTGCAGCCTATGGTCCTCCATCCCATGAAAACGTAGGCGGATGCTGCTGCTGGAATATTCACGTTAGCTCAGATATAGATGTGGCGGCCTGCGGTGCTCGCTGGAAGGACTGCATGAACCGCATGAAGCCTTCATGGAACTTCGCCTCCGCGCCTGCGTCTGGTATAACGGCTGGTGCCCCATCTTGAACTGCTGGAGGATCAACTGGTAGCGCATGGCCTACCATCTCTGGAGTATAATCACCGCCTCTCTCTTGGAAAACACCCAGTGGTCGTCTCGGTGGCATGACTCTAGAAGTTCAAACGCACGCCTTCGATCAAGATTAACAAAGACAGAATACAAGGAGACCAAGAAGGGAATAGGAGAAAGAAGCATTCAAGATTTAGAAAACATGAATACATGGCGTGAATAAAGACAACATGGTGTGTTCTTGAAATCCATTCACATGGGCGTGTACTCCAGCTAAAACTAGTTGCGTAACACCCCAAACACATGACGTGTCCTCGGACAACGTGACGTGTACTTGAATCCTCATTCCATTCCCGGGTCCTTCTACATGGCTAAAACACATGGCTCTCCTAAAACAAACTACATGGCGTGTCCCACAGGCACACGACGTGTACTCGACAATCTTTCACTGGCCCATGTTTTTTGTGACACAGCCTGTGTACCCAGGTCACACTACACGACGTGTTTCAAAAAGACACTATGTGTTCAATGAAGCCCCAGACCGACCTGTGTTGCTCGCTACATGGATGGCTACACGGATGACACTCCATGGCATATTCCAGGAAGGCAGGACATGTACTAGGAAAGATAACACTGACCCGTGTTTTTCGTGACATGGCCGTGTACCTAGGTCAGACTACATGGCGTGTTCAAGGTAGACAGAGCGTGTATGTCTTCAGGTTTCCTCCGTCCGTGTTGTTAGTTACACGGGCAGGCATCGGGTAAACACTACATGGCATGTACTACTGGTACACGGTGTATTCCTCTAAGCCATTCCCTACCCCATGTCCCCTTCCACATGTTCTATGACACAGGAAGAGACTACACAGTGTGTACTGAGGGTACACGGCGTGTTCTTAAAAAGTTTTCATTTCTTCCAGAACAGAATAACACACGGCGTGTGTCCATAGAACTACACAGCATGTATCCTAGGTTTTCCGGATATTAAGCCATAGAAACTACTCGAGAGCACATAAAAACACAGAAACAAACACCTAAGTTCCAAATTCCAATCCTTGAGGGCCCATACTCTCCACGAATCAAATCTTGGCATCTTATACATGTTATAATAAGGAAAACATGTTAATGATCCACCAAATTCCAGTTATTGAGGGCCCCTACTCCCCAAAAACCAATGTCTGGTGTTCATTCTATGAAAGACTTATACAACAATACCCTATCAAATAGCAGGTATTTATCAAAGAAGCTATTACAACAACATGATTTTCTAGTACAAAAACTATCACAACAACATGCAATTTCTAATGCACCTTCATGGAATGGAAGAATTCATGCCATGTGAATTATAGCATGCGCCTAAAGGATTCATGAGATGGAATAATCTCATCACATCGGGTTGCAACAAAATAGAACCCATGTATAACATATAAAAAATATAATCAAAAGTGTGTCACCCAATTGTGAAAATCAAATCAATTGTAAAATTGCGAAACCAGTAATAATTGCAATAACGAGGTAGATTGGTGTTTCCCTATATATGGGTTAGCTAATCCCGAGCACAACTTATTACCAACTACCATGGCCATCCAATCACTAACTAAGGATCTAAATAGTATTTCAAAGAAAACAACTCCTCTGATACCACTTTGTAACGTCCCGGATCCGGGTGCCACACCACGAGTGCCCCGAACCCGGTTGGTCACATGACCTCAAGTGCGTTTCCCCAAAAGCCAGAGGGTGATGACTAGTAGCGAGGGCCCAGGTTTGATAGTGGGGAAACTATGCCTTCATTTTTCAAAGAGTAGTGCAGCGGAAAAGATAAATAACATAAACATGAAACATCGAAAGCAGTAAACAATATATAACTGAATGGATAACCGAAGTAACAGAGAACCATCATTCATATATATAGAGATGCATCATGTCACTAATTCTATGAAAATAGCCAGAACAGGATGCACTATAATAAAATACAATACAGATTATATTACAAGGTACAA
The DNA here is from genome assembly GCA_963277665.1 of Viscum album. Taxonomy (NCBI): domain Eukaryota; kingdom Viridiplantae; phylum Streptophyta; class Magnoliopsida; order Santalales; family Viscaceae; genus Viscum; species Viscum album. Next base: position 1,369,929,838 of record OY728143.1, read on the forward strand.
CTAAACAAAAAAAAGTGCAATAGGAACTCAACATCATCGCGAGCCTAAACTCAGTCCCATGCTCTCCTACACCTCTACAACAATCATGTACTTGTGTAGGGACACTTTCCCCTATCGACACTTGCAGCAAGATAGTATGTTTGGGCTATATATATGACCCAAACAGGGGGTAAGAAGTAAATCCCAGTAGGCATACAAAAAAGTCCTATGCCCAACTATCAGTGAAAATGTGCAACAACAGTGTACAACCATAAATGCAATAAACTAATAAGTACTCAAAGTAACTGAATTTACCATTTATATGACCATTTTAATATTCATTTAACCATTCCAAGCATGTGATTTAACTTGACAGGTATAACATATAAAAACCACTATGGTGAATGTTCATGATACCACTTCCCTCAGACGTACTAACCTTACCCTCAGGTAAGCAGAGTCAAAAACCGCAGGTAATTTCCCATAGACATAACAGATATTTCCCACATGCATACGAAGTGTCACCCACATGCACAGAATTCACTACCCACGGGCACAAAAAGGTTCCCCATAGGCTAAACAAAACACTGCCCTAAGGCTAAGCATTACACTGCCCACATGCTAATAATCACCGCCCACAGGCTAGAAAACCCAGGATGAGCCCAAAGCATAAACCAAAAATTTATATAAATTTTCTCTCAAGAAAAATAAATTCACAATATAATCATGGAATACCCTCAGGTATCCTGACCAAACGGATAAACAGAGGAACGCACCCCCGGGGTTGTCCTGCATCCAAGCAGTGATCCCAAACAACAGTTTAAAATTTTCATTATAGTATATATAAAATTCTAGATATCTTTTCAGAAAAATCCACAACCATAAAACTCCCCAAACATGGGTTCATATCACAACGGTACACAAAAACACATAGTAGTAGGAATTTAAACACCAAACCACCTACCTCGATCACCCCAGATCGGTATACATGAACGTCACCTCCTGAAACGGACAGGAAAGGCATAGATCTGAGATAAACAAATACACGCTCAACCTCAAATAACTTCCCATCGGGAAATAATGGGTAAGAATAGATTAAGGAGAAGGGAGAGATTACCCGTGCGGTCCCAACGTGATCGACAGATACAGAATCGGGTTCCCAATGTGCGGTTGGCAGATCCTCCAAGCTCCGGCCGTCTCTCCTACTCTCCTCTGGCGTTCTAAGCTTCCTATATGAAAAAAGGAGGCGAAAACCCATTTAAGTGAAAAAAACTACACGGCCTGTACTCTCAAGTACACAACATGTTCTTTTCATTTTTTAAACAATTCCTCTAGAGGCCCCTCACCAGTGGGACACTATTTATTTGTAGACATGAGTACACGACACTTAGTACCTCAGTACATGGCATGTACTATCGCTCAGATGGCGATTGCCTTCACCACCTTACTATTCATATGCCGACAGACTACATGGTGTGTAAATACCCACCACATGGCGTGTAGTCAGTTTTTACACCATTCATCGCCGACAAGGCTTCATGCCCTATGTACTCATCCCACACGACCAAAGTACACGGTGTGTGGAAAAGTACATGGTGTGTACCCATAAAATTTGAGATTTTCCACCATTTTACTTATTTTCTCAAAAACACTTAAGGAAAAAGGAAATAAAGAAACCCATACCTCAAGAATAAGAACCAGGAACTTATAGATACCAGTAGAGCTCTTTTTGTTATACCCTTACGCTGGAGGCTCATACAAAGTGGATCAGTTATTGGATGCTTCTAATAATAGTGTGACCAGACTCTGTGAGGAAGTAGAGTGCCTCACATGGAATCACTTCATATTAGTGGAGAGACAGTACCATATTTTCCTTAATATGTAATGTTTTCCTACCATCCATTATTATATGTTGACACCAGTGAGAGTTTTAGTACTTCAGGTTTGATGAAATAGAATTTCCCCCCTTTGTTAAGGAGTGGTCCTAATAAGGGTAGGATGAGATCATTGGTAGGAGGATACATCCATATTCTTATCATTAGTGAAGTATTATCCTTACAGTAACAGATGATATGATATTTCATTTCCTGCAATAGTGCAGGAGTATGAGGGAATCCCTCTTTAGGACATGTATGTTTACCTGACCATCATGTTTTTTTCTACAATGAATTTCACTTGGTATGGAATGATATCAATTCTAGTATAAATTATTTACATGGTTAGTTGTAAGATTTTAAGGTATATTTGGGATTTATTATAGAGATGGTACTCATAAGACCCATTGAATTCTCTTGGGAAGTCCAATGTTCTTCTCTGGAGAGGCAGATAAGAGAATGTGGTTGGATGTTTGTTGGTGTCATGTGGAGCTAGTGACAAAAGGAAAAGTATACACTCCCGTGAATTGATGGATACATCACTCAATAGATGGAGGAAAATATGATCCTAGTTTTTTCCCTTTGGAAGGTTTATCACGGGGTCTGGGTTTGATAGGTGGGCGCACTGAGTCTGGCTTCCTAGAATTGATGTAGTTTTTAGATTCCATGGTGATACCCATTGGCATGTCGAATGAAATAATTATTAGGTTGATTCATGTAAGTATTTAGTTATGGTACCCTCATTTAATTGGCGTGATAGTTAGATCATGCAAGGCATACGATGATGGTACTACACATGCTCTCAGAGTGCTAGATGTTTGGAAGCTATCGTGGAGTTAGTTCTCAAAATATTTATTCCCAAACATGAGAGTTAAAGTTAAATCTACAGAGGATGAGGTGGAATGGTATTGAGAACTACACAGTGTGTGGAATTGGTAGCAGATTCTAAATGTGGGAATTCATATCCACTGTTTTCAAGGAATGTGATGGAGTATATGAACTATTTGTAGTAGACACCATGTGGATTAGAATGGTATAGTGTACGTCTTGTCTGTAGTTGTTACCCTTCAATTCTTCTGAGATACCTAGAGGTATGAATTGGGTTTATTGATTATGGGATAATCCATGACCATATATCCACTAGATACATTCCTAATGAAAATTATTTAAAAGAGGAAAACACATCCTGCTAATTTAGGAACAGGTGATAATTTATATACAATTAATGAATAGGTTCTAAAGAGGTTCTTTTATCTTAAGCAGTATAAATAGTAGAGGTGAATATGTATTGGGATCTATTTGAATTAGTTGGACATAAAAGGGAGGCATGGAATGTTTTTTTGTGTTAAATGTATATTGTTTTGTTTGTTTGAGTGTGATAACCAACATAGATTTGGGGAGAGATGAAACACCTATGTATACAGATGTAACTCCGGTTTCATGGGATTCTAATGAATATTTTTATTGAATAATATTCATATGTCACACCATGTTTAGTGAGAGTATGTGGGAAGCCTTCGGAGAATATTTTTTAGTGGGTAATATTATTTTACACCATCTAGATGGCTAGGTAAAAGTAGACCATTCAGGTTATAGTCAACAGGATTTGTGTTGAATGTTGGTTTTGAGACAAAACATAGAAGATAATTGAATATTAGAGGAATTTAATTTTTCAAGGAATTAATAATGTTGAGGTGCAGTGGGGGAAATACATTTCATGGGAAACAATTCTTTTGTGAGTGTGTGTTTTTTGAGAATACATGGAACATCAGGGAGAGCTCTTGCGAGCACGAGACACAATTAGGAGATTGGTATTACCAAATTTTTTCATAGTTTGTAATTTTTGTGGAAGAAAATCATTCATGGAAGGAATAATGTATTGTCCCAATTATTTTCATTTAAGTATTTAGAAAATTTATATGAATATTTATGGGTCTAGGTGATGAGACGACGTAAGATTCCAAGTCCCAGTGTGCCTGAAATTAATATTATATATATATTTCATATATTAAATATCACACACATTTATATTTTATTTAAAATTCAAATAGTATACATAAGGATTTTCAAATTAAAAATATTAAACCACCATGTTGTTCAGAACATGGGGTTTTCCCTATGCATGATATAATATTTTTCAATGTTTGATGTTTTTGAAAAAATCATTCATGACATGGATAATAATCAAATTAATATTTAATTTATATTTTTTTGATGATGCAAGGACCTAATAAAAATAAATATAATACTCACAAAAACCAAATTTTATGGATTACCACACAACCTTGGTGTTTTATAGAGGATCTAGTAGAGGAGCTTCCATGTATGGACATCGACATGTTGAGATTTTTAAAATGGCGTGCCAATGGAAATCATGGATATCACGAATTAAAACCACAAAAATTTAGTATTCATTAGTGATTGATTCAAATAAAGGTAAGGATTTTTTACTATGAATTTATATGATTATTATTTAGCAATTAAGAACTTGAATGATTCATATACCTATTTAATTCATGGGTTGTTTGTTTAATTAGGGTAATTTATTTATCTTCCCGTGTTAGATGAAATAATATTGTTTTGGTTTAATTTTTTATCTTAATTATTCTCCAAAAAAGATGTATATGGGAAAACATAAAAATTATATGTAGTTTGTTAATAATGTTTCTATTTTTTAATTTTATTTCCCCACTTTAGATGCTATTATTGTTGGTATTTTGTTTGGTCGACGATTCAATAAATACACATTAGAATATTATCTCACAATAGATATTTGGTGAAAAGATCGTCACCATGGTTTCAGGATGTATATCGATGATGTAGGTGTGTTTTGTATTGATAATATTATGTCATAATCAGATTTTAAGATCCATATGGTGACCTTTTCTGGGAACACTATTAGGCTCAAATTCAATACATGGAGGAAACTATTCCAGGGTAATATAAATCATCAAGTGAGGTTTTTTTTGGAGTGAGGGGATGTGTAACACCAAGAGATTTTGTGAACAATGTTTTGAATAATTTATTTATATGTCTTCCAATATAGACTAATTAAATCCTTATTTATACACAAATCCAAGGTAGTCTTGCATTACACACAACAATTTCTTGTCTTTCACTACACACAACATCGAGTTTCTACAAAACATGATTTTATTATTATAATTATTTGAATGATATAGATATAACCTAGAATTTAAACATAGTAATATGATATGTAATATATAATTTTTATATATTATTTAAAAATTTTATATAGATAAATCATACTGATAATAAGGCATAATTTTTTAGTAAAGTCATTATATTTTTGAAAATAATATTTTCTTAAAAGAACTATTTTTATGTCCCCTTTTGAAAAAATGGACACTTTTAGAAGTTTAATTGGAAAAAACTGTGTTTTTAAGTTTATAATTTCAAAATTATCTTTGGGGTAATTTTGTGGTTTTTTCCAAGAAACTTCATTTTTTGGATGAATTGTGAAAACACTTAATTTTAATTCAAATGTTCTTTTACATATAATTTTTTAATATAGTTAAATTATACTTTATATTGGTTTTAAAGTCAGAATATATCAAATATACATATATTAATCCAATTTAGGTTGTTGGAATCAAAATTATACTGAATTTAGATTTTAAAAATTAATGAACATTAACATTATCACTTAAAAAACCTTCATTCTCATCACGTTTGTGGGATTAATTGTAAACATAATTTCTCCAATTATGTGAATAGAATATAAAAAATGTACACAAAAAGTTTATAATAAGTATTATATTTATAGTCTAATAAAATTAACATAATTTTTTACCTAAAATATTAGTGAAAGTGATTAATATTAATTACAGTGATTAAGGTAAAATTAAACAAAAGAAGGGAACCATCCTTAAACATAAGGGAAAAATGACCAATGAATTTGTCAAAAACTATTTTTAATGACATATTTCATCCATAAACCTTAAATTATTGATTTATTTTGTGTTTTTATTACTTTTTTGTGTAAAAATTAGGGTACATCGAACATGTTTTCAAAAATTCCAACAGTGTCACTTCCCACTCGTATAAAAGGCCACAAAATCTCCCACTTTTTCACACCTCACAAACCACTTATGTTCGACCAATATCAACCCTAATCATTCACAACATCGCTACCATATGAATGTAATCCACTATTTGGGTATAAATACAACTAAGGAATCCATTTAGTGCAATCCAAAATGATTTACCCAATGAAGAGGTAACATCCATCCTCAAGATCATTTCAATTATTTTATTTCTCCACTACCTAAACTAAATTTATTAAATGAATAAATAATTGCCTAAATATCAAAAATATACTGATTTTTTATGATAGTTATTTTACCTACACTTAAACAAACTTTTATTTAATTGTAACGAACATACTGTTTTTGTGTATGGTGAACTACTGCCTTAAGAAATGATGTTGTTCGTTTTTATTTTATCAGCTCCCATGGATGGAAATTACGATGAAAAATATACATTTATATGATTTATATGATTTATTTATTCTCATTTAATTATTATAAATCAGATACCTTCATGATTGTTTTTTGTAACTATGATAATTTCATTTGGGGATGTGTGGACTAACACCTCCTTAAAGTTATGTGATTTATTCACTCACTACATAGAATATATTTACAGTTATATTATTGAAATTATATGATATATATTAAAAATAATTTATACTATAATTATATATATATATATATATAATTTAAATTGATTCATTCAACATGACAAAGAAAAACAGAAATAACATTCTTACGTACTCACAACCTATCATCCCCATGATAGATATATTCTATTTTATATTTATATATTATATATATTAAAATAAATACATATATAATGAAAAAAATGATATTTATAATTTTTTAAATTTTTGAAATAATGATATAAGTATGAGGATGAAAAACATAAAAAATTAAGACACATGTGAAATCAAAGAGGATACTACCCAAACTAAATGATTAACTTCGAATTTTTAATAAGAGAGTAATATAATGTCTTAATCAAACCATAAATGGTACTATATATAATAATATATTCATTTATAGTATTTATAATAAAATTATATTTATTATACAATAGTTTTTTATTCTAATGAAGAGAGTCATGACATATACTAAGGGGATTTCTATTATCACTTTTTTGGGAGATTGACGGCTTATTCACCACTCATCTCTTTTCTGTGATTCATTATAAATACAATGAATATGTTATATTATTGTTATGTTTAATGTTATTGGTATTTACAAATCCATTTTATGATCTCTAATTCATTGTGTTTATGTTTTAGGAGTTACAAAATCAGAATAGTAGTTATGTCTCAATTTTATTTCTTGTAGATTCATGCCATGAACATGAAGAACCATGTATTGAAAAATGTTTTTAAAAATGATATTCAACACTCATTTTTATAGAAAAAGGATTTCAATTTTTTTATTGTTTTAATTCTTCCTTTATATGTTTTTAAATTATTTTCAATGAAATGGTTCTCAAAAATGTAATCACGCTTCCTTTCCATGTAAATTTTTCCCAAAAATGTTTTCAATTTTCATTTTAAAATAAATGGATATAATTTTTTTCATGATTATTTTATATATTTTCAAGTGAAATTATTTCCAAAAAATTTTCATGTTTCAATTTACTGTTCTGAGAGAAAATGGTTTTCTAAAGGCATAATGTTTTAAATGTACTTTTTAAATAAATGATATTTTCCAAAAAAATGTTTTTACAAGGGTAGTTCCAAATTATTTTACATATAAAATTAAATTAGTTTGTGTTAATCATTATTTAAAAGAAATGATCTAAAGTCTCTATTCATATTCTATCTCCGAATGACTTATTTTTTATGTAATGATTTTTATGAAACCCTTTTCCATTTTACTGGTTATTTAGATATGAAACATGATTCTCTTAATGGTTTATGATTTAAGGGAAAGTTTATCAATAACTAAAATTTTCTTAGGTTGATATTATTTTACATGGTTATGACACCCGATTCATTTCATGGGTTCTAATATGATTCTTATGAAATTAATATATTTTTATGGTTCATGATATGATAATTTTTTATTATCTAGTGGATCATGTATAAATGATTTTATTGTGAGACTGGTGGGACCTATATCTACCTCCAATGCATTGGGTAATGATTTATATATTATGAGATAATTATGGGAATTATGTCAATGAGCCTCGTCCAAAATAGGAAGAAGGGGAAACCCGATCCCTTACAAGGAATGTATTATAGCTCGATGTGGTAGTGTGTCCCACCCAATAGGTGTAGTCACCATGAAGATAAAATATGGGGAACCCAAATCCACCATTATATGATATGGAAACTAGATCCACAATAGGATAAGGGGGAAAACTGATTCCTTTTAATGAATACACTATGACTGGGGATGGTGGTGTGTCTCGCACAGTAGGTGTAGTCTCTATGATGTGCCTTTTTAGGTTATATCAATGCATGTTGACTTATGGGGAATGATATTACATGTTTATGTGTATACCGAAATTTCATATCTTATTCCCATTTTATGTATTCATGGATTATTCTATTATTTCCCTTATGATTCATGTCTTAATAACATCCAATATTTATGCCATGATTCATGTTTATGTTCATTTATAATAATGGTATGATCATATAATTTCATGATCATGTTATCATACCCTTGTGCTCATGTTTTTTCTTACACATCTCCCTTGTTTTCCCTTATTGACCATTATAGATCACCCCTTTCTATGATTCATTACCCGTGATATGAAGATATATATTATGTTTGATGTGTCTAAGAATGGTTCTAGTCATTGAAATGATATTTTTAGATAATGTAGATTACTTATGTACTAGTGTTTTTAGTACCATGTTTCCAATGTCATTAGACTAATTTTATATTTGGTCATTTTTTTGTGTAATGTATTATGTATTCCACAAAAGTGATGTAATATGAATGTATAAAATGTGAGGGGATCTATAGTTGTTATTAGAGTGAAGGATTAGTTAACCTTTTTAAGAAAGGATGAGATTTTCTTAGTGACAACCCTAAGGATATGCCTAATAATAATTGTTAATATGAGTACGATTACAAATTTATGTCCATGAATTTTTATAAAGGATAGATAGAGTGGTTTCATTGCAATGCGTCCCTATCTGGATAATAAAATTGGGCATGGTCCTATCACAAATGTACCTTAGAGTAACAACTCTGAAAATATGCATTTGTCCTATCTCGAACAAAACCTGGTACACATCAATGTACCTTACTATGCGCCTGGTTTGACACTTCTAGTGGATATGCTTTGGGAGTTACCAAACACTTCATGAACCACCATGAAGGATTTAAAAATAATTTGGTTATTAATAACCTATGATAAAACTAGTGTGACATATATTAATTAAGGTGACGTATTTTAGAAATTATGTATGTGGGTTTTCATGATTATGTGGTTCCTCACTATGACAATTACTTCATACTCTATGATTTTTGGTTTTACTCAATCGAATTAACCTAAACGAAACATGTTAATGGTGGTTGTGATATAAAATTCAATGTTTTTTCCCTTATAATCAGAATTATATGGGGTATATAATGAAAAATCTTATTGTTATGATCATAGAACACTCTCACACTATGAATGATGACAATATTTAAAATGATCAATGGCGGGAACAATGTTATATTGAGTCCTTCATGAGGAAACAACCACATTATTTTAGTGGGAATTTTGCTCCACATGTTTCTGAACATTGGATCCATACCAATGTAAATATCTTCTCCATTCTCTTGTGTTCCTATCATTAGAAAATCATTTTGAGTTGTTACCAGTTAAAATGAGATGAAGTCCAATGGTCTACTCTAACCAAGAATACAAGGAATGAAGATGAAAATTTATCCAAGTATTAGGAAATGTTCAAGAAATTATTCTCCAATAAGTACTCCCTTCTTGTTATTTATATGAATATGAAAACGTAGTTACATGAGTTGATTAAAAAGGATAATGAATTTATTTTTATATATGGGGATAATTTTAGAATACTTTCAAGGAGCACTTTTGGAATTATCATCCAACCAGAATGTAATGATGATATGTTCTTCACTATCTTAAATCCATGTCTTATAAGGGTATTGTAAATAATTTAATTTAGTAATATGAATATATTGTGCATAGTGAAATAAAATTTGTAATAGAGGTTGTAGTTACATATAAATGTCATGTTTTTAAGAATAAAAGTAATATCGAGTTCAAATTAAAGTCTAAAAGTCATTAATTGAAGAAGATGGGCCTTAATTTATGCTCTATGTGTGGAATGAAGAATGGAGTGAATTGTTTTAGGGGGTATAAGAAGTGTTTTATGTGTTTAATAGAAGGCCATATAGACATTTAATACCCCACTAATTGAAATAAGTGGTCCAATTATAAAAATCAAGGAAAATCTACATAGAATGTGCCTCACACACTTCAGTTCTTTATGTTTAAGGAGGATGGGAATTATGTTAACCAGTGACCAAAACCAATAGTGAGTGATGATGGTTGTCCTTAGAAACATTTTTAATAGAGTGAATATGCGAATTCTCATGTGATCACTATTTATGAAAAAGGTTTGGTAATGAAATGGTTAAAGGTACAGTTTCCATCCACTCTAGAGCTACTAATACATTATGTGGTTGTGAATCTACCCAGTCTCTTATATCTAAATAATTATATAAGGTTATCAATAATTAACACAACTGATTATATGTGGAATTAGTATTGAAAAACCCTAATGGTACAATGATTTCATCTCAAGTCTATGATTACTCTCTGGTTGACGTTTGTTGTAATGTGCTTCTTGAAATTGTTTTCATTCTTCTATTGATAGAGATTGATGTCATATTAAGAATAGAATGGTTTTCCCTTCCTTAATCCTACATTAAATTTTGATAAAGGTATGTTTTGATTTATATTACTATCTAAACTATGACTTTTATCAATTTGATGATATTTATGAACTAAAAAAGGGATTACATCATGTATGTTGGTCTTAATTATCATTCAAAAGAATTGCTTTTTTAAATGATTGGGGATTAAATCATCATCGATAATATGACTATTGTTAGAGAATTTTTGGAAGTATTCCTAGAATATGTTCTTATCATTATATCCAAAAATTAAGTTGATTTCTCGATAGAACTCATACCTGATTCCACACCAGTTTAGAAGACTCTCTATAGAATGGAACCAATTGAGTTACATGAATTGAAGAAGAAACTCCAAGAAAAACTTTATAAGAGATTCATTAGGCCACATTTTTCACCTTGTGTTGTACATATCCACTTTATAAAAGAAAAATATATATCAATGAGACTCTGCAATGATTATCAATAATTGAACAAGATCACGATCAAGTAATAGTCATCTCTTCCTCGTATTGATGACTTTTCTGATCAACTATAAAGATCTCAATAATTTTTTACAATTTCATATGACTATAAAATCACCATTCCATGTTAACTAAGAAGTGTTTAAAGATATTCTGGAAAAATATATGTGAGGAAAGTTGAGATGAATGGAATAGTTTGATACTCAATGAATCTATTCTTACAATACCCTATATTAGAGACAAGGTTGTAATCTATAGTGATGTATCCAAGAAGGGATTGGTCTATTTTCATATTCAGCAGAACATGGTTATCACTTCTTCCCTGCAACAGATGAATATTAATTAAATAAATTACCCAAATCCTAATTTGGAGTTAGCAGTGTTCATTTTTTATTTAATATATTAAGGAATTATATTTATTGAGAAAATTTGGATATATATACATATAATAAAATTATGAATTGTATATTCACATATAATTAATTGAACACAATCTAGAGAAGATAGTTAGAGCTGATAAATGATTGTGATTTCTCAATAAAGTACAACCATGAGAAAGAGAACATGGTGGCCAATGCTTTGAGTCGAAGGAATAATTCTATCTTATACATGATTATTATTCAAATGAATCCAATATTTCTTGATTTATATGGATGATTCTAGAGATATTGAAGGATGGGAAAAAATCGTATCATTCTTAGTTGAATGTTAACACCACTTTCAAAGTGAAGACCAAAGAGGCATAGAAAGATGATACAGATCTAAAAAATATGGTTATATATATTATCGAGTTTTACCTTGATTGGACTGAAATGATAAGGATTACTAATTGTGTATGTGTTCTTTGCATACCAAATTTGAAGAAGGAGATATTAGGGAAATATCATAGTTCTTCATTCTCTATTCATCCTGGAAGTAAGAAAATGTATCTAGACTTGAAAGAATACATCTGGTGGGATGAAATTAAGAGGGTTATCAGTGAGTTTGAATCTCAATTCATGGTATTCCATCATGTTATGGATGGAATAAAAAATTCGAAGGGGATGTGGGATCAATTACCCATTAAACAATTGAAAAGAGAGAACATAACTATATTTTTTTTGGAATAACAAAAACCTCTAAAGGGTTTAATGCTATATGGGGGTATTTGATCACCTTAATAAGTCAGCACACTTCACTGCTATCAGCGAAGATTATATCTAGATCACCATTCGGGATACACATTAAAGAAGTTGTATGGTTACATTGAGTAAAACATTATATTATATATGATCATGATATGTGGTTTACCTCAACGTTATGGTAAACCCTTCAAAAAGCACATGGTGTACAATTGAGTTTCATCACATCTTATTATCCTCAGATTGATTGTAAAATAGAATTAATACTTCAAACCCTATTAGATATGTTGAGATATTTTTGGGTTTATTTGAAAGGTGGTTGGGATAAACACCATTCTCTTGTTTAGTTTCCTTAAAAGAGCTTATTTCACTAAATCATTCAGATGGATCCTTATGGAGACCCCTATGGGAAGAAATGTATAACTTCAACTTGGTGGGATGATGTTGGAGAAATAAATACATTGGGACCTGAGATAACTGACGAAATGGTATAGAAGGTTAGATCAGTTCCAAAAAATATCAAATAAGCTCAATGTAATCATAAATTTTATAATGATTACCATCACCATAACCTATAATTTTAATTTAGTGAGATGTTTTTTCCATGAATTTACCCATCGAATAATGTTTTAGGGTTTCTAAAAAAAGGGAATCTATGCCATAGTTATATCAAACCCTTTTAAAATCTTGATCACATCAGAATAGTAGACTATCTCTGGGATTATCCAAAAATATATCTCATGTCCGTGATGTTTTCTATGTATCTCTACATCATAAGTACATACCTGACACTTCACATGCAGTGAACTCATAGGTCATATTTTTAGAGCATGATCATTATTACAAAGAATAAATAGTTGAAATTATAGATCATACAGAGAAAGTTCTATGAAATAAGACCACTCACCTTGTCAATTCGTTTTGGAGAAGTCCCCACTTATAGGAATCTATGTGGGAACTCAAGGATATGATGTGGTATAATTATTCTCAATTTTTTGTATCAAAAAGTTGAATTTTGGGGGAGGAATTCATTAGGGGGGGGGTAGAATGTAACACCCTGAGTTTTTGGGAAACTTTTTTGAAATAAATAAATTTCAAGAGATTCAAAATAGAAAAATGCAAAAATTATTTATAAACTACACAAACATAATATTTCATTACATGCAACATCGACATGGATTTTGTTACATGCAATAACGAGTTTCTATAAAATATCATTTTATTGTCATAATTAATTAAATGAGATAGTTATATCATATATGTTAAACATAGTAATATGAGTAATAAAAATATGTTTTACATATTATTTGTTATGGTTATATATATAAATCATATTGATAATAATAATAATTTTTTTTATTAATGTATTTATATTTTTAAAAATACAATTTTCTTAAAATAACTACTGTTTATGTTCTATAGTGAAAAAAATGAAACGAATTTTAGATACTTTTAGAAACTTCAATGTGATAAAATTAACATAAATTTTTAATTTATAATCCCAAAAATATCTTAGGGTTTTTTTTTGGTTTTTTATAAACATTATTTTTTATGAATAGTGACAATAATAAATTTTAATTCAAAACTGTTTTTTTGTATACTATATTTATAGAGATTAAATATATATATATATATATATATTTTAATTTTAAAATAGTTAAATTATACATATATTAATCAAATTTAGGTAATTATAATAATATTTATATTGAATTTAGATAAGAAATCTTAATTGACATATCAATATTCTCCCGTTAAAAACCCACATTCTCTCAATGTCTGTGGGATTAGAATTAAACTTAATATTTAAACATTTGGGAATTGAAGTTTTAAAAATAGAATTAAATGGTTGTAATCATTATAGTAATTATATTATAAAAATATAACCTTAATTTTCTACCTATAATATTATTGAAAGTATTTAAGATTAATTATAGTGATTAAGGTAATATTAAGATTAAAAAGGGACTAAACCTTAATATTAAGGGCCAAAATGAACTATAAACTTCTCCAAAACTAAATAGATGGTCATATTTCAAAAATAAACCTTCAATTATTGATTTTTAATGTTTTTATGAAGTTTTTAGTCAAAACATGGGTACACCCAACTTATTTAAAAAAATACCAATTGTGTCGCCTCCCTCCCCTATAAAAGGCCACAACATCTCCCAATTCATATCACCTCTCAAAAAACATGATATTATCCCATATATTACCAATTCACTTACATAAATCCCTCAATTTATCCTTGAATCCTCACATTGAGAAGACATCTAACAGGGAAATACATTTGGTTGAAACTGAAAGGAGTTCCCCAAAGAAGTGGTAAGATCATTATTCAATCTCCTTCCCATTATATTCATTATACAAAACTCCAATTATTAAAATTTCATGAATATATAATATTAAAATTATCCTAAATATATTAATAGGCTTTTATGATAAGGTTTTTACCTTCACTTACACCCACTTCCATCTAATGGGTAACAAAATTACTGTTCGTGTGTATGAAAAACTACTACCTCATGAAATGATTTTGTTCATTTTATCATTTACCACCTCCAATGGATTGGAATTATAATTGAAACCCAAAATTTATATGATTTATATGATTTATTTAATTTTAATTATTTATTATAGATCACTTACCTTCATGCTTTCCATTTTGTGTACATACATTAATTTCATTTTGGGAAGTGTGGATGACCGCCTCCTCAAAGTGATGTGATTCGTTCACACAAAACAATCAATGTATTAAAGATGGGTTTAGTGAAATTATATTAAATTTTTGACATAATAATAATTATTTAATTATGTTATATACACACATATATATCATGTACATTTATTCTTTCAATATGAAAAACATATCGAAACGATGTTCCTGCGTACATACGGCCTACCGTCTCTATGAACGGTGTATTCCATTTAATAATCATATATTATATAGATTATACTAAATAAATATATACTGAATATAAATGATATTTATGTCATGGTTTTAAATTTTTTAATCATTAAATATGTATGAGGATAAAAATATATAACAAATTAAGACACATGTGAAAAACAAAGCAGATGTTAACTAAAGAAAAACATTTACTTGGAATCATTAATAAGTGGGTAATATAATTACATAATAAACCATATATGGTATTAGATATAATAATATGTTTCTGAAATTGAGATATAATAAAATTTTATTTATTATACAGTAGGTTTGTATGAGCATGAAGTGTGTTAAGAAATAAGGTGAGGGGACTTCTATTATCACTTTCATTTATGTGAGATGTACTTTTTTTGTCCCTAATAATCTCTTTTGTGTGTGTGATTATACTTACTATGAATAGATTATATGTTTTTACCCTTATTTTTACGGGTAGTAACATATAAATTTGAATATATCTCTTTCATGGGGTTTATATTTCATGTGTTACCAAATCAGAAAAGTATTTTTGTCTTAATTTTACTTCATTGACGAACATGCCCAGAACATCAAGAACCATGTTATAAAAAATGTTTTAAAATATTATATTTTAAACATTTTTTCTTCAAAAAATAATTTGAAAAAAATTTTATGGTTATCAATCATCCTTCATATTTTGGAATGTATTTTCAGATAAATTCTTTTCAAAAATGATTTCATGATTCCTTTTAAAATAAATGGTTTTCAAAAATGATTTCAGGTTTTCTTGTAAATTAAATGGTTTTCAAAATGTTTTCAAGATTATTTTTTAGTATTTCAAGGAAACATATTTTTTTCTTCATTTTTCTAATTTATATTTTTAGTGAAAATGGTTTTCTAATGCCTTTATGATTTAAATGTATTGTTTTAATAAAAGGATAGTTTTTCCTCTAGAAAAGTTTTTAATGGGTTCCTTACACATTTTTTTGTATATAAAATGAAAATAGTTGGTTTTACTCCAAAATTTATATAAAATATCCAAGGGTTTTAATTATATTCATTCGTTGAATGCCATATATTTTGATGGATTTACATTTATGAAACCCATTTATCTTTCAGGGATTATAGGGTTATGAATCCCATTTCTTTTAATGGGGTTTTATTTGTTTAAATTTTTATGAAACCTGTCTTTTTCGTCTAGTTGAGATTTTTTTACATAATCATGAATCCCATTTTATTTATTGGGTTATGATAGTATAATTATGAAACCCTTTTATTTTTATGGGTCATGATATAAAGAATGTTTTATTATCTTGTTGAATATGCATAATTGATTTGATTATGAGATGTGTTTGACCTAGAAATCCTTCTATTGAATTGGGTAAATATTTTTATACGATGAATTAATTTTGGGAATCAAGTCGACAGGATTGATTAACTATGGGATTATGGGAAAACCTAGTCCTTTACATTTATAAATGAATCTATTTTTAAATATGTCTATTTTTTACACTTATAGATCATATAATATCACCCCATTTCATGCTTCCTTACTTTGGATATGAAGATATGTATTATATATGTTCTGTCTAAGAAGGGTTCTAGTAATGAAAAACCTAGTGGGGGATAATTTAGCTCACTTATGTACCTGTGTTTATGTTACTATGTTTCTAGAGACACTAGACTAATACAATATTTGGGTGCATATTTGTGTAATGTATTATTTGTTTTTTAAATTTGATATAATATTAATGTATTAAAATATAGGGTTACTTCATGATGTGCCTATTTTTGTGTGGATAGATGGAGTTGGGTCATGTGAATAATGCATGTACAGGGATGAATCATTAATTCCATTTCTATATTATTTATATAATAAAATAATAATAATAAGGTATTCTTTAAGAGTGGGGAAACATGATTATACATGCTTCCAAGAATTCCTTTCACTTTTAAGTATAAAAGATAACAATAATAATAGTAATATAAAAATAATAATAATATGAAAATAAAAATAATTTGTTGTTTATGATCCATGTTTCCCTTATACAATGGATTGATGAGCCGTTAGTGGAATTGAACCCTTAAGATTGAAACCATCATTACAAGTCCAATGGTGGGTATTTAATTTGGGCTCATGACTCATATCCATGAGTCTCCCAAAATTATTATTATTATTATTATTTTCAAATATAGTATCTGACTTATATTATTAATATGATGTCAGAATGAAAACCCGTCTCTACAATTATGACACTAATATTGAGGTAGAAAATTAAATACAAATATCAGGTATTCAATATGAATTTGTGGATTGGGTCTAGGAAAAACCGCTCGAGCGTGATATAGTGAAATACATTTTTTTCATTTGGTGTCTGATTTAGGAAACTGAATAGCCTATATTGAAATTTTTTTCATGAGGATCAAAATGGTGTAACCCATTTGGACATTAATGGTCGTTTCATATTGAATATAATTGTTTTGACATTTTATCCCATCGAACTAATGAGGATCCATCCACATTAGTTAGTATTTTTTATGACAGAGATATGGGTACTTCTAGGATTAGTGAGACATACTGTGTACCATGAGAAACATATCGTGTATTACCTTGAGGACGAGTTGGATTACTCCTCCTTCTTATATAAAATTCCTTGATAGATTGTGTTATATTACTTGGATGGGTCAGAGTTTAGTGTGTTCCCTTAGTCTATGATATGAGAGTGAGTAGGGAATCATAACCTATATATTGGATGATGATCTATTCAGTGGGACTTCTCTGATAGAGCTTATGTAATCCTTCCATTAGGCTCAGAGTGAGATCCTGCATCATAATATCTACCTAGGTAGAGTTCCTTTTATCTTCTTGACCAACACTATATGGGTTTGGAACCTCTATTTTGTAGGTTACGGTAGATTTAGTTTTTGGAATACCCTATGGCCTTTGGTGTGACCATCATCTGTGTATCGTTCACTATATACATATTTTGTATATATATAACGGTGAGACTCAATGAGTATTAAATATATTATGGATTTCATCAGTTCCATATAATTCATGGATCATGTTATATCAGATGATTTCCATCAGGGTTGGAAGGGCTCATGGAGTGAAATCTTATGAATAAGTGTTACCTTGAATCCTTCAAGCAAGAATCATAGGCTGACATAGTTATTATGATCTTCCCAAGACATTTTTTTCTTCTGTGAGTGTATTTGGATGTTTTATTATTTTTATAACATTATGAAGGACAGTTTATTTGATGAGAGGACTTATATGGATTCTTGTGTCTTGTTATTTTTGGTTTTCCTGCGGGGTGTTTTTATATTCACCCCTAAATGGGAACTGTAGAGATGTGGCATGTCTTATGCAGATGATAGAACTTTTGGTATAGTCCTTGTTCTAAAAGAATCAAGTTGAGTTATTTTGTGATATATATAGAGGTGTATACCATCATCACTTTTTTATGTATTCCCCACCATGTGAAAGGGTTGGACATTACTTTCCAGTTTTTGGAGCTTTTATTTGAACCTTTTTTATATTTTCCAATAACATTATTTCATACTCTGTTTATAGGATTATAGTTTTTTAAAAGAATTTTTATCAGTTGTTTTAAGTTTAAACATTGTACAAGATTGGAAATGTTTGTGCTCATATTATAACTTCATGAAAATTATTCCAATGTGTTTGATATTCCATCTTGATGCTAGTTGACATCCACTAGCATATTGGAGGTGGGTTTGGGGAAGTTTCATCCCAGATCCCCTCAAGTTTGTTCATGAAATTACACCATACTTTTGAAATACTCCTTTATAATCATCCATTTTACTCTCCATGGATCCCTCTTATAAAATGATAATCCCTTTGGCACGCATTGTTAGCATATGTACCTCAATTTCAAGGATAGTTTGATGTAAAATAAAGTATCCAACATAAAAATTATCTCCTTCTTAATTTTTTATTATTAATATTACTATTACAAACATATTATCACTTTAATAATATAAGGTGTTAAATATAAATAATATACTAAGATGTTTTTATATTAACGCAACAATACTTATATTCTCATTACTTCCCAGTTATAAAAAAAAGAAACCACAATCGTGTGTGTGCATAGATTATCTCTTCCATGAAGATTCATTTTATTCATTTTTCTTATAGTTATTATTTAATTATCTATACATATTTAGATATGGGTCATAATTATAAAAAAATAAAAAAAAATATTATTTCAATTCTATTATAATGATTTTATTTCAAAATCAAAACGTCTTTGTCCATACTCATCAACTGAGTTTTAGCATGTTCTTGTTTGGATTGGTTTAACAAATCACCTAAACAAATTGATAAAACTCTATTATAGTTGACTATGGGAACATAAAAAATATTATTATAAAATAAAAATAAATTCAACATTCATAAAACGTTTTGAATAAATTAGATTAAATACTAAAATTATTATTAATTTTTTTGTTTATTAGAAATCATTGAAATAAGACAAAAATGATTCTGTTTTCACAAAACATAACAAAAACACTTATAAAATGATATTATATCCTTATATATATATATATATTATAAATTATATATTAATGATTAATTTAGGATTAATTTATTTGTAATGAATAAACACTATAGAACAAGTGAAAACATAAAAATTCAATTACACCCAATGATTTAAAATAATTTATAACTGAAAAATATTTCCATTATAAATAATTATAAATGGGGTATGTAAATGGAAACATGTGTGAATAATGTAATGTAATATATTATTTATCTATCTTTTTTATAGGATTATATAGTGTCATCAACTAAAAAAGGAAACATGGTAAGGGTTTTTTGTCTCAAATAAATTTTCAATGAGGCCCAATTTCTTATTTTAAACCTATTTCTATTTTATTTGATATAGATACCTACCATATGAATTATTTAAACATAATTGTAGATTTTTTAGGTGATATAAATTCTTATTTCACAATATCTCTTTTATATTCTTTCAATCCATTTACTCTCAAATTGGAAGGTTTTTTATCTCAAATTCATCTATTTGAGAAATATTTGATATTATGAACCCAATATATTTTTTGGGTGTATATTATACCAATTTGGGATCTAATATAGTTTATTAACATTTAATAATTGTATTTTATGTTATATTTCATACCCTCACTTTCATGTAATTTTGATTCAAATTTTTCTAAAATAGTAAAGGTTTCATGTTTCAAATGAAATTTATTTAGCCATATTTCTTAATGTTCAATGTGGAAAATTCGGTATCATGTGACTACTAAATAATGAATGAATATTAAAATAATAATGTAATTAATGGGGTTTAAATAGATATTTTTTCTCTTTAAATGTATTTCTATTATAATGATACCATGTTTATAAGGTTATTTGTTAACACATCAACAGTGGTTGAGTTAAACATATTTATCTTGAAATTATTATTTTTCAATATTTATTTCGTTCTCTCTTATTTTCTATTGAAACTTTTTTATTCATTACATAGTTTTATTATTAAATAAAATTTTTAAATGTAAAAGTTTTCAAAAATATTTTGACTTAACTTTTCATTACCTTTTATTTAATTTTTAGGGATCCATTATTAAATATTCTTTTAAGATATAGAAATTCTCAATGATTTTTTACTACCATTTACGAAGATAATTATGTTATTTTTATTTTTAAATTATTTTCTTTAAATGTTAAAATTTTCAAATTATTTTCACTTAACATTTTTGAAATAATTTTTTCAGGTAATAATTAATATGTATTCATCCAAAAGTAAATATTTTCCAAGTATTTTATATGCTCTATTTTGAAACCATAATGTATTTTCATTGATATTTTATTTTTAAATAATGTTTTCAAAATTAATCTCTTTTCTTTCAAAATTTTGTTTCTAAATGTAATTTATATTTCAATTTTAAAATTTTTATGTGGAAATAATATGTTCAATTTTATTTACCCCCCATTATTATCTTTTATGAAGTTATTTTTTATAACCATTTATATTTTATTATTTTATTATCTCTTTTTGGAAAATGAGATATTTGATATCCGTTGATTTCTTATGTTCATATTATGTGATGTTTTTGAAATTTCTAGAAAATGAATTATTTTTAAATGTCTTCGATAAGATATGATTATGATTATTTCAATTGAAAACATATAGATAGATGGTGATGGGTGTTGTCCTATATAAACCTACAATGAATTGGTTAAGGATTCATGAAACATGAGAATATTTAAGGTTTTGTGAATGAAATCCAAGAAGCATTCTTCAAAAGTATGTTGTGTGAATGAGATATGAAAAAACTTGTTCTCAATAGATTTCTTTATTGGGATGAGAGAATATGTTTTCGACAGAATTTTCTATTATTATGAATTTTCAATATTTCGATGTTATTTATCATGTAAAAAAATCAATATGCCTTTCATTTACATAATATTCCATTTTACATTATTATATCTAATTTTTATGCAATCCACATCTCTTAATCATGTCAAAATATTTTATGATTATTGATATGTATTTTTATTCATTATATAAACTTTATGTTTATTTATTGATCTTATTCTGGAATTATGTTTTATTATTATAATCTACAGTCTTATAAACTTTTACTAATATTTTTATTTATTCCTCACGATCTACTTCATGTTAATGATCTGAAATATTATGATATGTATTTTATTTATTGACCATATTTGATTACCCATTTCTTATGTTTTAATTTCACTTGGTAATTAAAATAATAATAATTAATTGAAATTATTGAAGGGATTCTCTTGGAGTTCTATTTTGGAGAAAAAAATTTAGATTAAGATGATTATGTTACGAAATTTTAAGACAATAAACCATTAGATATTTGGGTTATGATAATTTTTGAAGATTTATTATTAAAATCTTCATGTTTATAATGGGTCTCTATACTTAAGATATTGGTTTTCCTAAAAAAATTCCCTGGTCAAATTTAGTGGAAGAAAAAAAGTCTCAAGAATGAAAAAATATAGTTACCCCAAAATTGGTTTTTTAAAATATTTTCTACCATGTTCTCTCTCAAGTGAAAAATGTAATTTATCTTATTATTTTTATTTTTCTGACAGAGGATATTTTTGGTTTTAAAAAAATATATTTTAGTCAAAAAATTAAAATGGTTTAAACCAACATCACATTGTATTTAAATGAAACATCCCAATATACCATTTTAACCATGTGAACATTATCATATAATTTATTATAGAATAAATTGACACAAAAAGTTTAAGTGTGAGTAAAAATAAATAAATGAATAAATAAATAAACTCCACAATTGTTTTTATTTTAAAAAATTAAGAGTTATCATGGATTATTATTTCATTTGATGGACTATTTAAATTCATACCATAATAGTTTAAAAACAAGTGAAAAAGTTAAATATAAATAAATAATATAATTCAGACTCCAAATGTTTATCCAATAGTAACAAATTTATTGGGATAATTGGAAGTTATGTACCCAATTAATTACATATGGAAATAAAGATATCATGCTTCATAGTGTATTAAAATATCCACCAAACATAATAGAAAACATTACTCACTAAAAATTAATAAGTGATAACAAATAATAATAAGTATTTAAAGAATTTATGGGTTTCTTATGTGTAAAATAGTGAAGTAAAATTATTTTCATTTTAAGACCCCTTCCATACACTAGAAACCAAACATTTTCCCCAATGTTGAATCTCAAGATTATGGAATACAAAAAATGGTTTTCTTAATGAATATTTATAAATCCAATATAGAAAAATAATGCATAGGATCATATTTAGGAAATTATTTTTCCACACAACACACTCAGTCATGCAGATTCAGAACATATAAAATGTTCCGACATTTTCTTACAAAAAAAATTAGTTCATAAAAAATAACAAAAAAGATGAAATATTAATATTTTATTTTTTAATATTATTTCAAAAGTGAAAAAATTTAAGTATTCTTGTACATGAAATCATATATTAATGATAAAAAAATTATTAGGAAGTGACAAAATATACTAGGGCTATAGGATTAAACATAGCATTTCATGTAGTGAATTTTTGTTTCTGACTTCATAAAAAAAAGAAAAATTTATTTTGAACAAGTATGTAAAGTATTATTAATATATAAAATAAAATAATTAACCCCAATGGAAAATATATTGGACATTATGTTCATTAAAGGCAGTTATGCTATTCTATTTTTGAAAATATCTCACTTTTCTCGATTCAACTACCTACAAAATTTGATGTATATTAACATTATAATTATATACCAAAAGTTCCATGTTTATTACAACCATATTTTAAGTCAAATAGAAATTGATCTAGATAATCTAGGGTGAATATATTTTTGGACATGATGTTTCATTGAAATTTCGTATAGTTTATTGAATTCCATGGTCGGTTCATCTAGGATAATAAAATATATTGATTGGACACAAGGTTCCTAGATATTCTTCATGTGGTATATTTTATATACACATGGTCATTTATGTTAAACAGTCAAATTATTATTTTATGTAGTGGGATATTTTATCCTTTTGTTACTTCATCACTTTTCATTACTAATTAATTCACGGTCATATCACCCCTTCATATGTTTTATTGAAAAACTGTATAGTCACATGATTCCTTTATAATTTGATTGAATTTTAGAATAACCACATAACCTCATGGTTGATCCATTTATCTTTTCAGTTATTTAATTTTCTTCCAATCAACATAAAATCTTGTTTATTCCTTATATTAATGCATCACGCCAGTATAACTCTCTATTTTTTAAGATCATTAAACTCAAGGGTGATCTAAATTTTCAGTTGACCCATCCCTTAATGTGGTTAATCTAATGCCTCAAATTTAGTTGAGAGACTGCATATTTCAGTCATCCCTTTACTCATGTGTTTATTCAAATAATTTCATGAACAATCATATATACGGTTGATAGAATCTTATTTTGGTTAATTGATATTTCATATGGCCACTTCCCTCACAATTATTCCATCCCATAATGTGGTCAGTTTAACACTTATTTGATTTTCTACATGTTTTCTTTCCACAAATTATCAAATTATCAATGTGGTGTATCCTTCAATGAAAAAATGTGGGATAACATGGTGGGTTCATGGTTAGAACTCCACCAAGTGAGAGTCAATTATCGAAATAGAAAAAACTAGGAAACACATGGGTTTATGAACATAAAATGTAATGTTTAGAGTATTTATCTAGAAAAAACCACTAAAATATAATCATGAGCATTTTTTGGTATGATGTATTAATTATTGTGGGATAACGTTTTTTATTAGAAATGTTATCTTTTTTATTTAGTGGATTTTAGTACAGCCACATAAACTATGAAAAAAATAATATTTTATAAGGTTGAAAGAATAATATTACTATCACAAATAAGATATAAGACCAATGTTTCACAAATATGAAAAATGATAATTGAAATAAAACATTAAAATCCATAAAATCGTCTTCCAGAACCCACATATCTCTCCACATCACATAAATCTTTCATAAAATCAATGTTATTTGGATTAAAAAAAAATTCATAAATATTACCAGAAAAAATCAACATTTAAATTTGTTTATGAATTAAAAAAAGATAGATGTGCAACCTTGTTCACTTGTATGAACTCATTATGCCTCTATGAACTTAATTTTGTAAGAGTATGCATGATGTTCATTTTGGGAAATATATCTAGATTCTCTTATTTGACACACTCAAAAGGTTGAAAATAAATCATTTCTATAAATTGAAAATATATTAAATAAAACTCAAACATATCCCCAACTTCAAAAAAATAATTATCATTTGGGAAATCCAATGAAACTGATTTACCAATCTCAAAATTACAAGAATATGGATTTAGATTATAAATAAGAAAAGATACACCATAATAAGGAAATTGTTATTAATATTGAACTATAATCTATGAATCATCTCAAATAAATATCTTTGATCAAGGTTGACATTTTCTTATTCCACAGTAATGATTTTCTTAATTTGGATCTCATGTCTCTACAATCATTTAAGTTTATGTGTGGTTTTAGATTTATCTAAATTGACTCTAAAGTGTTCATTTATTTAATTTTAAATTATTTCATTATAAAGCTGGTGGAAATACCTCCTTCATTAATATTGAAACATCTCTTCATTGTCACCTATTAATTTTTTGGTAACCACATGTTTTTTCTTTTAAAAACATGAAACTAATTTTGAACATACACATCATGTAAGTTCAATTTTTATTTATAATTATATATAACTACACCACTTGTATATTATAATGGTCGAACCATGATAATTATAACTTTTTCACCATAATACTTTTAAAGAATTAAACCATAATTGATAAAATTAATCTTCCGTACCTTGACAAAATGTTTATCCATATTTCTATTGGGATGAGGGATTGACCTATAAAAAAAAGTTGAAAAGTTATAGAAGTTGGTTTTGGTTCCCATAAACACATTAATTTTTAAACAGAATAAGAATTAAATTTAAAATTATAACCTAGGTCACACTATAAAATTATTTTACCACAATATCCTATTTATCGTTTAATAAAAAAATACCAAATTACTTTTACTTTAGAGGAAAATTCTAAAATTTGACACTAGTACACCTTTTAGTTAGGTTTGTGGTGGACAATTCTTCCCAATAGCATTTGGAATCAAAAAAGATTTTATTAAATTTAATATATTATGGAACCATATTTAAATCATTATTAAAGTGCATGGTAAAGTTTTAAGGTCTAAATTATTGAATAATATTCAAATAGACATGTTTATATTTTTTTATTTTACTATTTTAGGAAAGGTAATGATAGGGGAATAATTACGTAAAACACATTTACCTCTCACCTTCTCCTCAACCCCCATCTTGTTCTTACCTTCGTTTATCAATCCACTCTTTATTTTCCATTATTTCATAACCTTTTCAAGTGTATATTCATCATTTTGTTTAGGGTTGATTATTCTTTCTATGTTTCATGATTTTTCATTTTTTAGTTTTTTATATTCAGATTTGGTAAAATATTATATCTTAGATTCATAATGTTGCACATTAATGATTTTATTTTTTATTAATCCAGACATAGTGGTATGAACTTTTATATTTTATCTTGGAATAATAAATATTGGAATGTTAAATTTACCATTAACTATAAAACTAAAATCATTAACCATTTGTCCCATTTTTTCATATTTAAAATTTTATATTGTTAGTATTAATTTTTTTGATCATATTCCTAACAAAATCACCTAAAATATAATTATAATTTGAACTACCATAAATATATCGAAATTGATTCATTGAATGATTAGAATACCTAATGGTATAATTGTGTTTTTATCACCCTTAGACTCTCTTAGATAGATTTGGGTTATTTTTGTAGCCAGAATATTATTTTTATACCAAATGTCACAATATCCTTGCACTACTATAAATAAGACCATTAGCGACCGCCATTGGCGGTCGCTAAAGGGCTTTAGCGGCCGCGCAGCGACCGCCAATGGCGGTCGCTATTATAAAAAAAAAAATTTAATTTTTTTTTTATTGAATTGAATATAAATATAAATATATATATATATATCTATGTAAAAATATTCATATATATACTATTAAATACAATATTTTAAATATATATATATATATATATATATAAAATATATTTTAAATGTTTTAATATATATTTAATATATATTTAATATATATTTAATATATATATAATATCAAATCATTGTGCTATAATAATTTAAAAACTTCGATTCAAGAAATAATCTCATTTCAGGTCGTTCGGAGCACGTTTGCTCCGAATCGAACCGCCGCACGCCGTTTTGGTGTTTAACGGAGCCGGAAACGCGTTTCCGGCCGCCGCGGTCACACGGCACCTCCGAATGAGGTGCCGTCTGGCCGACCATTTCACAATTCACGCCCCGGATGTTGTCGTACGGTTTCGTGGTATTCGGAGGTCGTTCGGGTGGTTTTGACCCCCCAACGCGCCATTTCAGCGCGCGTCGCGCTGCTGAAAACGACACAATCGGACGTGCCGCGCGCACCGCACGTCCGATGGACGTGCGGCCTCCTCCTGCATCTCAGGAATAATATTTCTATCGTTCCCGTGCGGTTTCAGGTCGTTCGGAGCACGTTTGCTCCGAATCGGACCGCCGCACGCCGTTTTGGTGTTTAACGGCGCCGGAAACGCATTTCCGGCCGCCGCGGTCACACGGCACCTCCGAATGAGGTGCCGTCTGGCCGACCATTTTACAATTCACGCCCCGGATGTTGTAGTACGGTTTTGTGGAATTCGGAGGTCGTTCGGGTGGTTTTGACCCCCCAACGCGCCATTTCAGCGCGCGCCGCGCTGCTGAAAACGACACAATCGGACGTGCCGCGCGCACCGCACTTCCGATGGACGTGCGGCCTCCTCCTACATCTCAGGAATAATATTTATATCGTTCCTGTGCGGTTTCAGGTCGTTCGGATCACGTTTGCTCCGAATCGGACCGCCGCACGCCGTTTTGGTGTTTAACGGCGCCGGAAACGTGTTTCCGGCCGCCGCGGTCACACGGCACCTCCGAATGAGGTGCCGTCTGGCCGACCATTTCACAATTCAAGCCCCGGATGTTTTCGTACGGTTTCGTTGCATTCGGAGGTCGTTCGGGTGGTTTTGACCCCCCAACGCGCCATTTCAGCGCGCGCCGCAATGCTGAAAACGACACAATCGGACGTGCCGCGCGCACCGCATGTCCGATGGACGTGCGGCCTCCTCCTGCATCTCAGGAATAATATTTCTATCGTTCCCGTGCGGTTTCAGGTCGTTCGAAGCACGTTTGCTCCGAATCGGACCGCCGCACGCCGTTTTGGTGTTTAACGGCGCCGGAAACGCGTTTCCGGCCGCCGCGGTCACACGGCACCTCCGAATGAGGTGCCGTCTGGCCGACCATTTCACAATTCACGCCCCGGATGTTGTCGTACGGTTTCGTGGCATTCGGAGGTCGTTCGTGTGGTTTTGACCCCCCAACGCGCCATTTCAGCGCGCGCCGCGCAGCTGAAAACGACACAATCGGACGTGCCGCGCGCACCGCACATCCGATGGACGTGCGGCCTCCTCCTGCATCTCAGGAATAATATTTATACCGTTCCCGTGCGGTTTCAAGTCGTTTGGAGCACGTTTGCTCCGAATCGGACCGCCGCACGCCGTTTTGGTGTTTAACGGCGCCGGAAACGTGTTTCCGGCCGCCGCGGTCACACGGCACCTCCGAATGAGGTGCCGTCTGGCCGACCATTTCACAATTCACGCCCCGGATGTTGTCGTACGGTTTCGTTGCATTCGGAGGTCGTTCGGGTGGTTTTGACCCCCCAACGCGCCATTTCAGCGCGCGCCGCGCTGCTGAAAACGACACAATCGGACGTGCCGCGCGCACCGCATGTCCGATGGACGTGCGGCCTCCTCCTGCATCTCAGGAATAATATTTCTATCGTTCCCGTGCGGTTTCAGGTCGTTCGGAGCACGTTTTCTCCGAATCGGACCGCCGCACGCCGTTTTGGTGTTTAACGGCGCCGGAAACGCCTTTCCGGCCGCCGCGGTCACACGGCACCTCCGAATGAGGTGCCGTCTAGCCGAACATTTCACAATTCACGTCTCGGATGTTGTCGTACGGTTTCGTGGCATTCGGAGGTCGTTCGGGTGGTTTTGACCCCCCAACGCGCCATTTCAGCGCGCGCCGCGCTGCTGAAAACGACACAATCGGACGTGCCGCGCGCACCGCACGTCCGATGGACGTGCGGCCTCCTCCTGCATCTCAGGAATAATATTTCTATCGTTCTCGTGCGGTTTCAGGTCGTTCGGAGCACGTTTGCTCCGAATCGGACCGCCGCACGCCGTTTTGGTGTTTAACGGCGCCGGAAACGCGTTTCCGGCCGCCGCGGTCACACGGCACCTCCGAATGAGGTGCCGTCTGGCCGACCATTTCAAAATTCACGCCCCGGATGTTTTCGTACGGTTTCCTGGCATTCGGAGGTCGTTCGGGTGGTTTTGACCCCCCAACGCGCCATTTCAGCGCGCGCCGCGCGGCTGAAAACGACACAATCGGACGTGCCGTGCGCACCGCACGTCCGATGGACGTGCGGCCTCCTCCTGCATCTCAGGAATAATATTTCTATCGTTCCCGTGCTGTTTCAGGTCGTTCGGAGCACGTTTTCTCCGAATCGGACCGCCGCACGCCGTTTTGGTGTTTAACGGCGCCGGAAACGCGTTTCCGGCCGCCGCAGTCACACGGCACCTCTGAATGAGGTGCCGTCTGGCCGACCATTTCACAATTCACGCCCCGGATGTTGTCGTACGGTTTCGTGGCATTCGGAGGTCGTTCGGGTGGTTTTGACCCCCCAACTCGCCATTTCAGCGTGCGCCGCGCTGCTGAAAACGACACAATTGGACGTGCCGCGCGCACCGCACGTTTGATGGACGTGCGGCCTCCTCTTGCATCTCAAGAATAATATTTCTATCGTTCCCGTGCGGTTTCAGGTCGTTCGGAGCACGTTTTCTCCGAATCGGACCGCCGCACGCCGTTTTGGTGTTTAACGGCGCCGGAAACGCGTTTCCGGCCGCCGCGGTCACACGGCACCTCAGAATGAGGTGCCGTCTGGCCGACCATTTCACAATTCACGCCCCGGATGTTTTCGTACGGTTTCGTGGCATTCGGAGGTCGTTCGGGTGGTTTTGACCCCCCAACGCGCCATTTCAGCGCGCGCCGCGCTGCTGAAAACGACACAATCGGACGTGCCGCGCGCACCGCACGTCCGATGGACGTGCGGCCTCCTCCTGCATCTCAGGAATAATATTTCTATCGTTCCCGTGCGGTTTCAGGTCGTTCGGAGCACGTTTGCTCTGAATCGGACCGCCGCACGCCGTTTTGGTGTTTAACGGCGCCGGAAACGCGTTTCCGGCCGCCGCGGTCACACGGCACCTCCGAATGAGGTACCGTCTGGCCGAACATTTCACAATTCACGCCCCGGATGTTGTCGTACGGTTTCGTGGCATTCAGAGGTCGTTCGGGTGGTTTTGACCCCCCAACGCGCCATTTCAGCGCGCGCCGCGCTGCTGAAAACGACACAATCGGACGTGCCGCGCGCACCGCATGTCCGATGGACGTGCGGCATCCTCCTGCATCTCAGGAATAATATTTCTATCGTTACCGTGCGGTTTCAGGTCGTTCGGAGCACGTTTGCACTGAATCGGACCGCCGCACGCCGTTTTGGTGTTTAACGGCGCCAGAAACGCGTTTCCGGCCGCCGCGGTCACACGGCACCTCCGAATGAGGTGCCGTCTGGCCGACCATTTCACAATTAACGCCCCGGATGTTTTCGTACGGTTTCGTGGCATTCGGAGGTCGTTCGGGTGGTTTTGACCCCCCAACACGCCATTTCAGCGCGCGTCGCGCTGCTGAAAACGACACAATCGGACGTGCCGCGCGCACCGCACGTCCGATGGACGTGCGGCCTCCTCCTGCATCTCAGGAATAATATTTCTATCGTTCCCGTGCGGTTTCAGGTCGTTCGGAGCACGTTTGCTCCGAATCGGACCGCCGCACGCCGTTTTGGTGTTTAACGGCGCCGGAAACGCGTTTCCGGCCGCCACGGTCACACGGCACCTCCGAATGAGGTGCCGTCTGGCCGACCATTTCACAATTCACGCCCCGGATGTTGTCGTACGGTTTCGTGGCATTCGGAGGTCGTTCGGGTGGTTTTGACCCCCCAACGCGCCATTTCAGCGCGCGCCGCGCTGCTGAAAACGACACAATCGGACGTGCCGCGCGCACCGCACGTCCGATGGACGTGCGGCCTCCTCCTGCATCTCAGGAATAATATTTCTATCGTTCCCGTGCGGTTTCAGGTCGTTCGGAGCACGTTTGCTCCGAATCGGACCGCCGCACGCCGTTTTGGTGTTTAACGGCGCCGGAAACGCGTTTCCGGCCGCCGCGGTCACACGGCACCTCCGAATGAGGTGCCGTCTGGCCTACCATTTCAAAATTCACGCCCCGGATGTTGTCGTACGGTTTCGTGGCATTCGGAGGTCGTTCGGGTGGTTTTGACCCCCCAACGCGCCATTTCAGCGCGCGCCGCGCTGCTGAAAACGACACAATCGGACGTGCCGCGCGCACCGCACGTCCTATGGACGTGCGGCCTCCTCCTGCATCTCAGGAATAATATTTCTATCGTTCCCGTGCGGTTTCAGGTCGTTCGGAGCACGTTTGCTCCGAATCGGACCGCCGCACGCCGTTTTGGTGTTTAACGGCGCCGGAAACGCGTTTCCGGCCGCCACGGTCACACGGCACCTCCGAATGAGGTGCCGTCTGGCCGACCATTTCACAATTCACGCCCCGGATGTTGTCGTACGGTTTCGTGGCATTCGGAGGTCGTTCGGGTGGTTTTGACCCCCCAACGCGCCATTTCAGCGCGCGCCACGCTGCTGAAAACGACACAATCGGACGTGCCGCGCGCACCGCACGTCCGATGGACGTGTGGCCTCCTCCTGCATCTCAGGAATAATATTTCTATCGTTCCCGTGCGGTTTCAGGTCGTTCGGAGCACGTTTGCTCCGAATCGGACCGCCGCACGCCGTTTTGGTGTTTAACGGCGCCGGAAACGCGTTTCCGGCCGCCGCGGTCACACGGAACCTCCGAATGAGGTGCCGTCTGGCCGACCATTTCACAATCCACGCCCCGGATGTTTTCGTACGGTTTCGTGGCATTCGGAGGTCGTTCGGGTGGTTTTGACCCCCCAACGCGCCATTTCAGCGCGCGCAGCGCTGCTGAAAACGACACAATTGGACGTACCGCGCGCACCGCACGTCCGATGGACGTGAGGCCTCCTCCTGCATCTCAGGAATAATATTTCTATCGTTCCTGTGCGGTTTCAGGTCGTTCGGAGCACGTTTGCTCCGAATCGGACCGCCGCACGCCGTTTTGGTGTTTAACGGCGCCGGAAACGCGTTTCCGGCCGCCGCGGTCACACGGCACCTCCGAATGAGGTGCCGTCTGGCCGACCATTTCACAATTCACGCCCCGGATGTTGTCGTACGGTTTCGTGGCATTCGGAGGTCGTTCGGGTGGTTTTGACCCCCAACGCGCCATTTCAACGCGCGCCGCGCTGCTGAAAACGACACAATCGGACGTGCCGCGCGCACCGCACGTCCGATGGACGTGCGGTCTCCTCCTGCATCTCAGGAATAATATTTCTATCGTTCCCGTGCGGTTTCTGGTCGTTCGGAGCACGTTTGCTCCGAATCGGACCGCCGCACGCCGTTTTGGTGTTTAACGGCGCCGGAAACGCGTTTCCGGCCGCCGCGGTCACACGGCACCTCCGAATGAGGTTCCGTCTGACCGACCATTTCACAATTCACGCCCCGGATGTTTTCGTACGGTTTCGTGGCATTCGGAGGTCGTTCGGGTGGTTTTGACCCCCCAAAGCGCCATTTCAGCGCGCGCCGTGCTGCTGAAAACGACACAATCGGACGTGCCGCGCGCATCGCACGTCCGATGGACGTGCGGCCTCCTCCTGCATCTCAGGAATAATATTTCTATCGTTCCCGTGCGGTTTCAGGTCGTTCGGAGCACGTTTGCTCCGAATCGGACCGCCGCACGCCGTTTTGGTGTTTAACAGCGCCGGAAACGCGTTTCCGGCCGCCGCGGTCACACGACACCTCCGAATGAGGTGACGTCTAGCCGACCATTTCAAAATTCATGCCCCGGATGTTGTCGTACGGTTTCGTGGCATTCGGAGGTCGTTCGGGTGGTTTTGACCCCCCAACGCGCCATTTCAGCGCGCGCCGCGCTGCTGAAAACGACACAATTGGACGTGCCGCGCGCACCGCACGTCTGATGGATGTGCGGCCTCCTCCTGCATCTCAGGAATAATATTTCTATCGTTCCCGTGCGGTTTCAGGTCGTTCGGAGCACGTTTTCTCCGAATCGGATCGCCGCACGCCGTTTTGGTGTTTAACGGCGCCGGAAACGCGTTTCCGGCCGCCGCGGGCAGACGGCACCTCAGAATGAGGTGCCGTCTGGCCGACCATTTCACAATTCACGCCCCGCATGTTGTCGTACGGTTTCGTGGCATTCGGAGGTCGTTCGGGTGGTTTTGACCCCCCAACGCGCCATTTCAGCGCGCGCCGCGCTGCTGAAAACGACACAATCGGACGTGCCGCGCGCACCGCACGTCCGATGGACGTGCGGCCTCCTCCTGCATCTCAGGAATAATATTTCTATCGTTCCCGTGCGGTTTCAGGTCGTTCGGAGCACGTTTGCTCCGAATCGGACCGCCGCACGCCGTTTTGGTGTTTAACGGCGCCGGAAACGCGTTTCCGGCCGCCGCGGTCACACGGCACCTCCGAATGAGGTGCCGTCTGGCCTACCATTTCAAAATTCACGCCCCGGATGTTGTCGTACGGTTTCGTGGCATTCGGAGGTCGTTCGGGTGGTTTTGACCCCCCAACGCGCCATTTCAGCGCGCGCCGCGCTGCTGAAAACGACACAATCGGACGTGCCGCGCGCACCGCACGTCCTATGGACGTGCGGCCTCCTCCTGCATCTCAGGAATAATATTTCTATCGTTCTCGTGCGGTTTCAGGTCGTTCGGAGCACGTTGCTCCGAATCGGACCGCCGCACGCCGTTTTGGTGTTTAACGGCGCCGGAAACGCGTTTCCGGCCGCCACGGTCACACGGCACCTCCGAATGAGGTGCCGTCTGGCCGACCATTTCCCAATTCACGCCCCGGATGTTGTCGTACGGTTTCGTGGCATTCGGAGGTCGTTCGGGTGGTTTTGACCCCCCAACGCGCCATTTCAGCGCGCGCCGCGCTGCTGAAAACGACACAATCGGACGTGCCGCGCGCACCGCACGTCCGATGGACGTGTGGCCTCCTCCTGCATCTCAGGAATAATATTTCTATCGTTCCCGTGCGGTTTCAGGTCGTTCGGAGCACGTTTGCTCCGAATCGGACCGCCGCACGCCGTTTTGGTGTTTAACGGCGCCGGAAACGCGTTTCCGGCCGCCGCGGTCACACGGAACCTCCGAATGAGGTGCCATCTGGCCGACCATTTCACAATCCACGCCCCGGATGTTGTCGTACGGTTTCGTGGCATTCGGAGGTCGTTCGGGTGGTTTTGACCCCCCAACGCGCCATTTCAGCGCGCGCCGCGCTGCTGAAAACGACACAATTGGACGTACCGCGCGCACCGCACGTCCGATGGACGTGAGGCCTCCTCCTGCATCTCAGGAATAATATTTCTATCGTTCCTGTGCGGTTTCAGGTCGTTCGGAGCACGTTTGCTCCGAATCGGACCGCCGCACGCCGTTTTGGTGTTTAACGGCGCCGGAAACGCGTTTCCGGCCGCCGCGGTCACACGGCACCTCCGAATGAGGTGCCGTCTGGCCGACCATTTCACAATTCACGCCCCGGATGTTGTCGTACGGTTTCGTGGCATTCGGAGGTCGTTCGGGTGGTTTTGACCCCCAACGCGCCATTTCAACGCGCGCCGCGCTGCTGAAAACGACACAATCGGACGTGCCGCGCGCACCGCACGTCCGATGGACGTGCGGTCTCCTCCTGCATCTCAGGAATAATATTTCTATCGTTCCCGTGCGGTTTCTGGTCGTTCGGAGCACGTTTGCTCCGAATCGGACCGCCGCACGCCGTTTTGGTGTTTAACGGCGCCGGAAACGCGTTTCCGGCCGCCGCGGTCACACGGCACCTCCGAATGAGGTTCCGTCTGACCGACCATTTCACAATTCACGCCCCGGATGTTTTCGTACGGTTTCGTGGCATTCGGAGGTCGTTCGGGTGGTTTTGACCCCCCAACGCGCCATTTCAGCGCGCGCCGTGCTGCTGAAAACGACACAATCGGACGTGCCGCGCGCATCGCACGTCCGATGGACGTGCGGCCTCCTCCTGCATCTCAGGAATAATATTTCTATCGTTCCCGTGCGGTTTCAGGTCGTTCGGAGCACGTTTGCTCCGAATCGGACCGCCGCACGCCGTTTTGGTGTTTAACAGCGCCGGAAACGCGTTTCCGGCCGCCGCGGTCACACGACACCTCCGAATGAGGTGACGTCTGGCCGACCATTTCAAAATTCATGCCCCGGATGTTGTCGTACGGTTTCGTGGCATTCGGAGGTCGTTCGGGTGGTTTTGACCCCCCAACGCGCCATTTCAGCGCGCGCCGCGCTGCTGAAAACGACACAATTGGACGTGCCGCGCGCACCGCACGTCTGATGGATGTGCGGCCTCCTCCTGCATCTCAGGAATAATATTTCTATCGTTCCCGTGCGGTTTCAGGTCGTTCGGAGCACGTTTTCTCCGAATCGGATCGCCGCACGCCGTTTTGGTGTTTAACGGCGCCGGAAACGCGTTTCCGGCCGCCGCGGGCAGACGGCACCTCAGAATGAGGTGCCGTCTGGCCGACCATTTCACAATTCACGCCCCGCATGTTGTCGTACGGTTTCGTGGCATTCGGAGGTCGTTCGGGTGGTTTTGACCCCCCAACGCGCCATTTCAGCGCGCGCCGCGCTGCTGAAAACGACACAATCGGACGTGCCGCGCGCACCGCACGTCCGATGGACGTGTGGCCTCCTCCTGCATCTCAGGAATAA
Organism: Viscum album; assembly: GCA_963277665.1. Taxonomy (NCBI): domain Eukaryota; kingdom Viridiplantae; phylum Streptophyta; class Magnoliopsida; order Santalales; family Viscaceae; genus Viscum; species Viscum album. Next base: position 1,369,965,812 of record OY728143.1, read on the forward strand.
TATTTCTATCGTTTCCGTGCGGTTTCAGGTCGTTCGGAGCACGTTTGCTCCGAATCGGACCGCCGCACGCCGTTTTGGTGTTTAACGGCGCCGGAAACGCGTTTCCGGCCGCCGCGGTCACACGGCACCTCCGAATGAGGTACCGTCTGGCCGACCATTTCCTAATTCACGCCCCGGATGTTGTCGTACGGTTTCGTGGCATTCGGAGGTCGTTCGGGTGGTTTTGACCCCCCAACGCGCCATTTCAGCGCGCGCCGCGCTGCTGAAAACGACACAATCGGACGTGCCGCGCGCACCGCACATCCGATGGATGTGCGGCCTCCTCCTGCATCTCAGGAATAATATTTCTATCGTTCCCGTGCGGTTTCAGGTCGTTCGGAGCACGTTTGCTCCGAATCGGACCGCCGCACGCCGTTTTGGTGTTTAACGGCGCCGAAAACGCGTTTCCGGCCGCCGCGGTCACACGGAACCTCCGAATGAGGTGCCGTCTGGCCGACCATTTCACAATTCACACCCCGGATGTTGTCGTACGGTTTCGTGGCATTCGGAGGCCGTTCGGGTGGTTTTGACACCCCAACGCGCCATTTCAGCGCGCGCCGCGCTGCTGAAAACGACACAATCGGACGTGCCGCGTGCACCGCACGTCCGATGGACGTGCGGCCTCCTCCTGCATCTCAGAAATAATATTTCTATCATTCCCGTGCGGTTTCAGGTCGTTCGGAGCACGTTTGCTCCGAATCGGACCGCCGCACGCCGTTTTGGTGTTTAACGGCGCCGGAAACGCGTTTCCGGCCGCCGCGGTCACACGGCACCTCCGAATGAGGTTCCGTCTGGCCGACCATTTCACAATTCACGCCCCGGATGTTTTCGTACGGTTTCGTGGCATTCGGAGGTCGTTCGGGTGGTTTTGACCCCCCAACGCACCATTTCAGCGCGCGCAGCGCTGCTGAAAACGACACAATCGGACGTGCCGCGCGCACCGCACGTCTGATGGACGTGCGGCCTCCTCCTGCATCTCAGGAATAATATTTCTATCGTTCCCGTGCGGTTTCAGGTCGTTTGGAGCACGTTTGCTCCGAATCGGACCGCCGCACACCGTTTTGGTGTTTAACGGCGCCGGAAACGCGTTTTCGGCCGCCGCGGTCACACGGCACCTCCGAATGAGGTGCCGTCTGGCCGACCATTTCACAATTCACGCCCCGGATGTTGTCGTATGGTTTCGTGGCATTCGGAGGTCGCTCGGGTGGTTTTGACCCCCCAACGCGCCATTTCAGCGCGCGCCGCGCTGCTGAAAACGACACAATCGGACGTGCCGCGCGCACCGCACGTCCGATGGACGTGCGACCTCCTCCTGCATCTCAGGAATAATATTTCTATCGTTCCCGTGCAGTTTCAGGTCGTTCGGAGCACGTTTGCTCCGAATCGGACCGCCGCACGCCGTTTTGGTGTTTAACGGCGCCGGAAACGCGTTTCCGGCCGCCGCGGTCAGACGGAACCTCCGAATGAGGTGCCGTCTGGCCGAGCATTTCACAATTCACGCCCCGGATGTTGTCGTACGGTTTCGTGGCATTCGGAGGTCGTTCGGGTGGTTTTGACCCCCCAACGCGCCATTTCAGCGCGCGCCGCGCTGCTGAAAACGACACAATCGGACGTGCCGCGCGCACCGCACGTCCGATGGACGTGCGGCCTCCTCCTGCATCTCAGGAATAATATTTCTATCGTTCCCGTGCGGTTTCAGGTCGTTCGGAGCACGTTTGCTCCGAATCGGACCGCCGCACGCCGTTTTGGTGTTTAACGGCGCCGGAAACGCATTTCCGGCCGCCGCGGTCACACGGCACCTCCGAATGAGGTGTCGTCTGGCCGAACATTTCACAATTCACGCCCCGGATGTTGTCGTACGGTTTCGTGGCATTCGGAGGTCGTTCGGGTGGTTTTGACCCCCCAACGCGCCTTTTCAGCGCGCGCCGCGCTGCTGAAAACGACACAATCGGACGTGCCGCGCGCACCGCACGTCTGATGGACGTGCGGCCTCATCCTGCATCTCAGAAATAATATTTCTATCGTTCCCGTGCGGTTTCTGGTCGTTCGGAGCACGTTTGCTCCGAATCGGACCGCCGCACGCCGTTTTGGTGTTTAACGGCGCCGAAAACGCGTTTCCGGACGCTGCGGTCACACGGCACCTCCGAATGAGGTGCCGTCTGGCCGACCATTTCACAATTCACGCCCCGGATGTTGTCGTACGGTTTCGTGGCATTCGGAGGTCGTTCGGGTGGTTTTGACCCCCAACACGCCATTTCAGCGCGCACCGCGCTGCTGAAAACGACACAATCGGACGTGCCGCGCGCACCGCACGTCCGATGGACGTGCGGTCTCCTCCTGCATCTCAGAAATAATATTTCTATCGTTCCCGTGCGGTTTCAGGTCGTTCGGAGCACGTTTGCTCCGAATCGGACCGCCGCACGCCGTTTTGGTGTTTAACGGCGCCAGAAACGCGTTTCCGGCCGCCGCGGTCACACGGCACCTCCGAATGAGGTGCCGTCTGGCCTACCATTTCACAATTCACGCCCCGGATGTTTTCGTATGGTTTCGTGGCATTCGGAGGTCGTTCGGATGGTTTTGACCCCCCAACGCGCCATTTCAGCGCGCGCCGCTCTGCTGAAAACGACACAATCGGAAGTGCCGCGCGCACCGCATGTCCGATGGACGTGAGGCCTCCTCCTGCATCTCAGCAATAATATTTCTATCGTTCCCGTGTGGTTTTAGGTCGTTCGGAGCACGTTTGCTCCGAATCGGACCGCCGCACGACGTTTTGGTGTTTAACGGCGCCGGAAAAGCGTTTCCGGCCGCCGCGGTCACCCGGAACCTCCGAATGAGGTTCCGTCTGGCCGACCATTTCACAATTCTTGCCCCGGATGTTGTCGTACGGTTTCGTGGCATTCGGAGGCCGTTCGGGTGGTTTTGACCCCCCAACGCTTCATTTCAGCGCGCGTCGCGCTGCTGAAAACGACACAATCGGACGTGCCGCGCGCACCGCACATCCGATGGATGTGCGGCCTCCTCCTGCATCTCAGGAATAATATTTCTATCGTTCCCGTGCGGTTTCAGGTCGTTCGGAGCACGTTTTCTCCGAATCGGACCGCCGCACGCCGTTTTGGTGTTTAACGGCGCCGAAAACGCGTTTCCGGCCGCCGCGGTCACACGGAACCTCCGAATGAGGTGCCGTCTGGCCGACCAATTCATAATTCATGCCCCGGATGTTGTCGTACGGTTTCGTGGAATTCGGAGGTCGTTCGGGTGGTTTTGACACCCCAACGCGCCATTTCAGCGCGCGCCGCGCTGCTGAAAACGACACAATCGGACGTGCCGCGTGCACCGCACGTCCGATGGACGTGCGGCCTCCTCCTGCATCTCAGGAATAATATTTCTATCGTTCCTGTGCGGTTTCAGGTCGTTCGGAGCACGTTTGCTCCGAATCGGACCGCCGCACGCCGTTTTGGTGTTTAACGGCGCCGGAAACGCGTTTCCGGCCGCCGCGGTCACACGGTACCTCCGAATGAGGTGCCGTCTGGCCGACCATTTCACAATTCACGCCCCGGATGTTTGCGTACGGTTTCGTGGCATTCGGAGGTCGTTCGGGTGGTTTTGACCCCCCAACGCGCCATTTCAGCGCGCGCCGCGCTGCTGAAAACGACACAATCGGACGTGCCGCGCGCACCGCACGTCCGATGGACGTGTGGCCTCCTCCTGCCTCTCAGGAATAATATTTCTATCGTTTCCGTGCGGTTTCAGGTCGTTCGGAGCACGTTTGCTCCGAATCGGACCGCCGCACGCCGTTTTGGTGTTTAACGGCGCCGGAAACGCGTTTTCGGCCGCCGCGGTCACACGGCACCTCCGAATGAGGTTCCGTCTGGCCGACCATTTCACAATTCACGCCCCGGATGTTGTCGTACGATTTCGTGGCATTCGGAGGTCGTTCGGGTGGTTTTGACCCCCCAACGCGCCATTTCAACGCGCGCCGCGCTGCTGAAAACGACACAATCGGACGTGCCGCATGCACCGCACGTCCGATGGATGTGCGGCCTCCTCCTGCATCTCAGTAATAATATTTCTATCGTTCCCGTGCGGTTTCAGGTCGTTCGGAGCACGTTTGCTACGAATCGGACCGCCACACGCCGTTTTGGTGTTTAACGGCGCCGGAAACACGTTTCCGGCCGCCACGGTCACACGGAACCTCCGAATGAGGTTCCGTCTAGCCGACCATTTCACAATTCACGCCCCGGATGTTGTCGTACGGTTTCGTGGAATTCGGAGGTCGTTCGGGTGGTTTTCACCCCCCAACGCGCCATTTCTGCGCGCGCCGCGCTGCTGAAAACGACACAATCGGACGTGCCGCGCGCACCGCACGTCCGATGGACGTGCGGCCTCCTCCTGCATCTCAGGAATAATATTTCTATCGTTCCCGTGCGGTTTCAGGTCGTTCGGAGCACGTTTGCTCCGAATCGGACCGCCGCACGCCGTTTTGGTGTTTAACGGCGCCGAAAACGCGTTTCCGGCCGCCGCGGTCACACGGCACCTCCGAATGAGGTGCCGTCTGGCCGACCATTTCACAATTCACGCTCCGGATGTTGTCGTACGGTTTCGTGGCATTCGGAGGTCGTTCGGGTGGTTTTGACCCCCCAACGCGCCTTTTCAGCGCGCGCCGCGCTGCTGAAAACGACACAATCAGACGTGTCGCGCGCACCGCACGTCCGATGGACGTGCGGCCTCCTCCTGCATCTCAGAAATAATATTTCTATCGTTCCCGTGCGGTTTCAGGTCGTTCGGAGCACGTTTGCTCCGAATCGGACCGCCGCACGCCGTTTTGGTGTTTAACGGCGCCGAAAACGTGTTTCCGGCCGCTGCGGTCACACGGCACCTCCGAATGAGGTTCCGTCTAGCCGACCATTTCACAATTCACGCCCCGGATGTTGTCGTATGGTTTCGTGGCATTCGGAGGTCGTTCGGGTGGTTTTGACCCCCAAAGCGCCATTTCAACGCGCGCCGCGCTGCTGAAAACGACACAATCGGACGTGCCGCGCGCACCGCACCTCCGATGGACGTGCGGTCTCCTCCTGCATCTCAGGAATAATATTTCTATCGTTCCCGTGCGGTTTCAGGTCGTTCGGAGCACGCTTGCTCCGAATCGGACCGCCGCACGCCGTTTTGGTGTTTAACGGCGCCGGAAACGCGTTTCCGGCCTCCGCGGTCACACGGCACCTCCGAATGAGGTGCCGTCTGGCCGACCATTTCACAATTCACACCCCGGATGTTGTCGTACGGTTTCGTGGCATTCGGAGGTCGTTCGGGTGGTTTTGACCCCCCAACGCGCCATTTCAGCGCACGCCGCGCTGCTGAAAACGACACAATCGGACGTGCCGCGCGCATCGCACGTCCGATGGACGTGCGGCCTCCTCCTGCATCTCAGGAATAATATTTCTATCGTTCCCGTGCGGTTTCAGGTCGTTTGGAGCACGTTTGCTCCGAATCGGACCGCCGCACGCCGTTTTGGTGTTTAACGGCGCCGGAAACGCGTTTCCGGCCGCCGCGGTCACACGGCACCTTCGAATGAGGTGCCGTCTGGCCGAACATTTTACAATTCATGCCCCGGATGTTGTCGTACGGTTTCGTGGCATTCGGAGGTCGTTCGGGTGGTTTTGACCCCCCAACGCGCCATTTCAGCAAGCGCCGCGCTGCTGAAAACGACACAATCGAACGTGCCGCGCGCACCGCACGTCCGATGGACGTGCGGCCTCCTCCTGCATCTCAGGAATAATATTTCTATCGTTCCCGTGCGGTTTCAGGTCGTTCGGAGCACGTTTTCTCCGAATCGGACCGCCGCACGCCGTTTTGGTGTTTAACGGCGCCGAAAACGCGTTTCCGGCCGCCGCGGTCACACGGAACCTCCGAATGAGGTGTCGTCTGGCCGACCATTTCACAATTCACGCCCCGGATGTTGTCGTACGGTTTCGTGGCATTCGGAGGTCGTTCGGGTGGTTTTGACACCCCAACGCGCCATTTCAGCGCGCGCCGCGCTGCTGAAAACGACACAATCGGACGTGCCGCGTGCACCGCACGTCCGATGGACGTGCGGCCTCCTCCTGCATCTCAGGAATAATATTTCTATCGTTCCCGTGCGGTTTCAGGTCGTTCGGAGCACGTTTGCTCCGAATCGGACCGCCGCACGCCGTTTTGGTGTTTAACGGCGCCGGAAATGCGTTTCCGGCCGCCGCTGTCACACGGTACCTCCGAATGAGGTTCCGTCTAGCCGACCATTTCACAATTCACGCCCCGGATGTTCTCGTACGGTTTCGTGGCATTCGGAGTTCGTTCGGGTGGTTTTGACCCCCCAACGCGCCATTTCAGCACGCGCAGCGCTGCTGAAAACGACACAATCGGACGTGCCGCGCGCACCGCACGTCCGATGGACGTGTGGCCTCCTCCTGCATCTCAGGAATAATATTTCTATCGTTCCCGTGCGGTTTCAGGTCATTTGGAGAAAGTTTGCTCCGAATCGGACCGCCGCACGCCGTTTTGGTGTTTAACGGCGCCAGAAATGCGTTTCCGGCCGCCGCGGTCACACGGCACCTCCGAATGAGGTGCCGTCTGGCTGACCATTTCACAATTCACGCCCCGGATGTTGTCATACGGTTTCGTGGCATTCGGAGGTCGTTCGGGTGGTTTTGACCCCCCAACGCGCCATTTCAGCGCGCGCCGCGCTGCTGAAAACGACACAATCGGACGTGCCGCGCGCACCGCACGTCCGATGGACGTGCGGCCTCCTCCTGCATCTCAGGAATAATATTTCTATCATTCCCGTGCGGTTTCAGGTCGTTCGGAGCACGTTTTCTCCGAATCGGACCGCCGCACGCCGTTTTGGTGTTTAACGGCGCCGGAAACGCGTTTCCGGCCGCCGCGGTCACACGGAACCTCCGAATGAGGTTCCGTCTGACCGACCATTTCACAATTCACGCCTCGGATGTTGTCGTACAGTTTCGTGGAATTCGGAGGTCGTTCGGGTGGTTTTAACCCCCCAACGCGCCATTTCAGCGCGCGCCGCGCTGCTGAAAACGACACAATCGGACGTGCCGCGCGCACCGCACGTCCGATGGACGTGCGGCCTCCTCCTGCATCTCAGGAATAATATTTCTATCGTTCCCGTGCGGTTTCAGGTCGTTCGGAGCACGTTTGCTCCGAATCGGACCGCCGCACGCCGTTTTGGTGTTTAACGGCGCCGGAAACGCGTTTCCGGCCGCCGCGGTCACACGGCACCTCCGAATGAGGTGCCGTCTGGCCGACCATTTCACAATTCACGCCCCGGATGTTGTCGTACGGGTTCGTGGCATTCGGAGGTCGTTCGGGTGGTTTTGACCCCCCAACGCGCCTTTTCAACGCGCGCCGCACTGCTGAAAACGACACAATCGGACGTGCGGCCTCCTCCTGCATCTCAGAAATAATATTTCTATCGTTCCCGTGCGGTTTCAGGTCGTTCGGAGCACGTTTGCTCCGAATCGGACCGCCGCACGCCGTTTTGGTGTTTAACGGCGCCGAAAACGCGTTTCCGGCCGCCGCGGTCACACGGCACCTCCGAATGAGGTGCCGTCTTGCCGACCATTTCACAATTCACGCCCCAGTATCTACCAGATCATCCTCCAAGAGGGAGAATATTTCTAGGGTTCCCAAAGGCTTGAAGAAGGGAATGACATCTTCTATGGAGTGTCTCTCATTGGAAAAGCTGAATCTGAGAAAGAAGTATGCTAACGTTCTGAAGAACTATGAAATCATATAGTGAGAATCAGCTACTGCGAACAAAACTTTCTATTAGGGATATGGTTATGGGGATGATTTCTATGAAATGTATTTTTTTTCTTGATGTGATTTACATGCTTAGTGTACTTTTCTTTTATGTTAATAAATTCTCAGAGGTCTTCCTATGAATGAGATTTACTAGTAGAATATAGTTATTAAAATCAACTTTCCTTAGACTCAATTAAACTAATATCACTCTAAGATTAATATATATCATTATTTTTCTAACCAAGGTTACATTTGGATGGGTTCTATCATACCTTTTTTTCTTAATAATTAAAATGGAGATCCCAAATTATTATGAACATTCTAAAAAAAATTATATACCAAATAGACATTGAAATATATGCTCTCAAAATATAACATATAATTTATGAAAAAATATTAATAACTCCATTAATTATATAACCTATTATTTATATACCCTAATAATATTTTCTCAATAAAATACCTTCCCAAAAATATTTAAATCTCGAATACATTAAACCACAAATAGAATATTCATACTTCAAAAATTAACTCTATTGTTAACCCTAAAATGGTTTTAACAATTAGTTTATAAGGCCATACATAGGTCACTATATATCATAATACCATAAATGAGATTATGTTCTATAATATTATCATGAATCAATTATCAATCAAATTGTTATCAATTTATATTTACCTATCGTCTTCAAAATTAAACCACCCATTATAATCTCAACAACATGTATTTATGAAACATAAGAGTTATCCATATCTCAATTATGTGTTCTCTATTATGTTTCCCTAGATACATATACTTTTCATAAAATCAAATTTCCATGTTATTAATACAATTTTTCATATGTTTCCATACCATTAATTTAATTTACTATAGAAAAATACCTAGATGTTTCACATAAAAAACAAAAATTTTATGAAATACTGGAATGCAATTAATAAATATCACTAACTAGGGATAATATCTAAGAGTATCAGAATTTAATTTATATTAAAATATGAATTCCAATAACATTGGTAAGAATATAAAACATAATCTTTTACATCATGACCAGAAAATAATAAAACTATAAACCAACTAATCATGCTTCCATATTTAGTTATAAAATATAGGGGTTTCTAGGTATATTACTTTATCATATTCATCTTCAGGATCCTTTTTCAACAAAAAAATAATAATGTAATAATATTTAATATGTGGATATGAAAACATCAATAGAATATTTCTCTCCCTATGGAATCATTTTTAACATATTATTCTTTATATAAAACTAATACTTTACATCTTCATTCATTGGTAATATATTGTCATTTTTATTTTAGGATACCTAATATAATTTTTTAATAGAAATTATTAATACATTATAATTCTTCATAAATAGAATATCACCACCCCGTGTTACATATGTTCCAATGTTTTATAATATTTATATAATCTATATGAGGATTTTTTTTAAAGAAAAAAAAATGAATCCATAATTTTCTAAAATATATAGATTTTATACAGTTCACAGACTTATTTATATGGTTTTCACTAAAGTTATTTCATCCTAATCCCCAAAAAATTTCATTATTTCCATTGAATAAAATAATATAATATATTTAAGGGTTATCTATTAAGACTAACCATAAATTAATAACCCTTAAATTATCATAAAAAATCCTAATATATAATGTTCTTCAATCCTTTTTTTTGATACAAACAGTGATACCCAAGACTGTCACTCCTAGGTATTGTTCTTATATACTCATACATTACTTACTCACATTGATAAAATATTTAAAAAAAATCTATACAATTATCCTTAATTATAATGTAAATACAAATTAATTTAACTCTTACATCTAATGTTTCTTATAATATTTAGATCTTGAGTGAATTAAGACAAAACATAAACAAATAAATCTCTTGTATTTCTCATCTAATTGACCTTTATTTCGTTATATATGATAACCACATAATCCATAATGAATCTCCAATATATACCAAAATTTTATTCATATATTATATCCTTATAACCATGTCATCATTACTAATTTTAATCATAACCGAGGGAATCAGAAACATATTATTGGTTTATCACAAAATAATAGTATAGAAAAATATACAACTGGGGAAATCGTGGAATAAATATTATGGTAGGAATTAGTAAAAAACATCAATTCATATTCAACTAGTAACTAAGGAAATTATATATCCATAAAAATTAATGAAAAAATAGATATCAATAATAATGATCATATAATAATGGAGCTCATAATGTCATAAATCCAAAAAAATGATTTCAAGGCCTTGTTTCATGACACTATCCTGTTATAGGAAGAGGTACAGACTAAAAACCAACATCTTTTTCTCATTAGACCTATCAATGCATCTATGGGATATATTATTTTGGGCCCACACTTTACCTGATTAAGTCATATTCATTCATGAAAAGAGTCACCAAGACCTCTAATACTATTCCATGGGGATGATCATACTAAATAAAAACATTTATATTCATATAAAGAAAACAATTATATATCAATAAATTTAACTATGTTAAAAAAATGGAAAAAGGATAAAAACCCATTTGAAAAAATAATGCACATGTTCAATCAATACGTCGTCAACATGGAAATAATAATCTTTATTAGAATGAAAACACTTTTCACCATAGTATGAAAATGGATAACATGATCGTAGCCCATCCATAGGAAGAAAGTGGATAGTAAATGAATACATAGTAAAACATACAATAATCATTATATTGGAAAGTCTTTACATTTCTCTATATTAATATTATAACATTATTTTATGAAAAACTTCACTCATTATGAAATATTTTAAATGTGACATTCCCATCATATAGGGAAATGAGTATATAGATAAGTCAATACTGAAATAACATTATTATAATCCTTGCATAAATATAGTGTGGTTGGATTAAAAATAAAATAATCTATGATGTTTTGAATATTCTTCAAAGTTTACACAGGGTATAAATTTATATCCCAAGAAAACAATGAGAGAATATGAGATAATAAATAAAATAAATGAATATACCAAACTTATATTAAATATGGTAAAAAAAATAGTTACACAATGAATGAAAATTGATCATCAAGAAACCTTACAATTGAGGAAACAATTGAATCAATATACACTTTAATAAGGTAACATAATTTTTTCATAGAATCATATGAAACATAAGGATTATGATAAAAATATATCCATGGGTTTGTGAATTCATCACTCAAACAAAAAATATTGCATAATATTTATTATATCACAAATAATCATAATTGAGACAACGAAAAGACATATGGATTTAGAAAATTGTTAATTAGATTCCATTTGAATATAGTGTAATAAATCTAGATTTATGGAAAGAAAAATATGTTCAATTTCATATTTGACATGCAACACTGAGTTTAAATGACTAGAGAAATAAATAAACATTATGAAATTTTAATTAAATTGGTGGGTATGAATAGTTTAAAAAAATTAGGAATTATATATACATAAATGACATAATAAATATAAATTATTGATAAATTATTAGTAAATAAGCTATCAATATTTTGAGAAGTAATGTTTTCATCAAAAATTGTTTTCAATTAAAATAATTTAAATTTATTTTTCATGAAAAATATCAAAATAATTTTTTTAGAATATATATAAAATTAAAATTACAACATTAAATTATTTTTTCAAATATTTATATCACAATTTATTTTGGGTAAAATTTTTGAGTTTTCAGAGAAATATTAATTTTTAGTGAAAAGTTAAAAATACTATTTTTTGTAAAACTGTCATTTATTTCCCATAAATTATGTAATCAAAAAGAACTACTATATTTTTAATATGATTTTAATTATAATAATTAGTATTTAGTTATATTTAATCCACTTAATTATATTTGATTCATATTTCAATTGGATTTTATTATATGATTATTTTTCTGATTAAACATGAGTTTTTTCTAAATATTATTTTAGTGTGAAAAATGATTATAATATTAAATTAATTAAAAAACCCCATAAGGATTAGTTATTTAAATATTAAATATATATTATTCATAATTAATTTTTTTATTCTTATAATGAATATTATTAGTCATTGAGTGAATATAAAACCATCATTCACATGAAAAATTCACTTCAAGAAAACATGCTTTATGTGCATCTGCATGTTCAAGTTGAAATTAAATTTTTATAAATCTATGAATTTAATTTAAAAAATGGATTACATATTTAAAATCATCATAATTTATAATATATAATAATATCACCATAATATTTTAACATAATGAATAGTTAAATAGTAAAAATTAATTATTATAGTTAAGGAGAAAATAGGTTCACCAAGGGTTAAAATAAGGATATTTGGGTTAAAATTACCTATGAACTTGTATGAAATATATTTTATAGAAATATTTTGACCTTATATTGTCCAATTATTGATACTTTTTAAAATTGTATCCTCCTGTGATGTGTAAACCGTTGGTAGACCTTTTTCTTTTAAACAATTACAAGTGTGCCACTCACCTCAATTATAAATGTCCCCACCCTCTCTACTTATCTTTGAACATTAAAATACATTTATGTCATCACATAAATGAAAAAAGAATTTATATAATCACTCACCCTATCCTATATTCTTTATTTTTGTGATAAATCACTCAAAATAAGGATTTTGATGCAAACATAACATGGTTTACCAAAGAATAGGCCTCGTTCTTAACCAGACATCCTTATTTTATTTCTTCTTCCATATCCATGAAATATTATTAAATTAATATCATATAACAAAACCACTATCCACCATATAAATAAATATTCATATATTAATGTAATAATTTAAATAAATCTCCCCTTCCTTTAAATTGTATATAAAATCATTATTCATGTGTACAGTGGACTACCACAATGTGATTTGATGTCATTAGTTTTATATAATCGCCTCATCTAACACCCCACAATTTCATGGTACACTTCTCTTTGAATAATACAATATATGTCATTGTACACAACTTCGTGTTCTAGCATACCACAACCAATAAAACTAGGCATTATGAATAGTAATACCCAAATTTTGAAATTTTATGAATTTTATTATTCAAAATGGACTTCATTTTTGGATTCAGAATATTGAAATTGTCTTAAGGATATTTTTTGGTATTTTTTTGAAACATTCAATTTTTGATGAATAGTGAAAAACAATACATTATTGTATAAAAATGACATTTTTTTAAATAATTATTTATTTTATTTAAATTTATTTTTTGTCAAAATAGATACATAATACTTATTTAAGTCCAATTTAATTAATTGGAGTCATTTTACAATAAAATTATATGTATAAAATTTTATTGAACATTTTAAAGTCTTTTACCCACCTTTTAGGAACATTTTCACATTTTCATAACAAGCAATTTTACCGCTTCTAAGAATTTAATTTCAAACATATTAGAGACACAATTGAAATCATTAGATAAAATTTGGTTCAATAGGATGAAAATAATTTGTGGAGTATAGTAACATTAAAATTTTATTTACCACAGTTAAAAGTAAATTGGGTAATTAAAGGTACAATTGATATTATATTTACCCTAACACATGTCATAATTCTATTGGATAAGTTTATTTCGACCAAAATAAACATTATAAATAAAATATTATCCTTTTTTCCACTTTTACTAGATTTGGAATTTTTTTATTATATTATTTAAAGAAGTGATAAAATTGTTAAATACAATTTTTCATAACTAAACCATTTAAATATTGGGTTATGGATAAGATAATTAGAATATAAATATTCTCTGGGAATATAAAACAATTTCATACAGAATGGTATTTTATCTATAATTTTTAGACCTTAAATAATTAAATTTGTTTATGACTCAGGGATGATGCAGTAATTTCCTTATTATTGAAAGAGTAAAATAATTGATATTATAAATATTAAAATAACTATAAATTGATACTTTTGATGCATTCTGATAATTTTATATGTATTTAAGACATGTTAGGGTAGATTAATTAAAATTATTCTATGTGATAATGTTTTTAGAACTTTCACAAAACCAAATACTAAATAGTATCAAATTTGACATAAATGAGTCTTTAAAACAAACACTATATTATTAATTGATATAATAATCCTAAAAATATATGGATCTGAAAAAGGACTTAGATTAGGTTATATATGTCAATAATGAACCACTTGGTGCTCACATGGATTTTTTATAGTATTTTTATTAACCATTTATTATAATAATAAAAAAATATAGAGTAAAAGTTAAACTATTTAACAAAGAGTTAAATAAAAACTATTTGGCTAATATGGTGACCTAAACCTGTCTAAAAACTATTTTTTGAGTGTATTTTAACTCAGACCCACCTTAGTCATGATATAAATACTTTTGGTTCCATTATTAAATGCATATGATTTCATAATAAATTAATATTTCAAACTTTTCCTAAAGTGACCCTCACCTCTCTTATAAAAGGGTACTCCCTCTTCACTTAATTTCACACCCCAAAAGCCATTAAGATCATCCAAACCCTACTCAAATATCATTAAAACTACCCTCAATTCAACCTATATTCCATACCATTATTATAAAGCTAACCTATAGATCCCATTTGTTCAAATCAAAAGGAAGCACCTGAAGAAGAGGTAATAACTTCATCACCTCTTTCAATGTTTGTGTCTTCTTCCACTTCTTCATTCTTTTTTTTAAATACCAAAATAATAACTCCAATAACTCCTACATAATGTGATGTTATTAAAAGTTTGGTACAACCATATTCATTATTCCATCCATCCTATGAATTATAATGTCACCATACGCTCGTATGTACGGCTTACCATCTCCATGTCATGGTGTAGTTGGTTATTCAACACTTCATTATTTGGATGGATATAATAATGAGTATAATTTATGTAAATAATAAAAATAATATTATAATTATTCGGTATATATAATATATACCATCCAATTAAATAAGATTTCACCATCAATAGAATGGTATTGTTGCTCGTCCATATGTACGGATTACCGTCTCCATGAACGCGATTAGATTCATTTCCCCATCATAACCATTCATGAATAATATTCATTTTATTATTAAATGTTATATAAGAAAATAACATCATTATATATATTAATAAAATAAATCTTATCCCTAACTAACATGACTTACGTAACAAAACATATAAAGGAAAACCAAACAGTTAACACCCAAAATGATGATATTACAGAAATATCATTAACAAATCAAAATTAAAAGATCATATATGATATCATATTTATATATGTGGTAATTATATAATTTAATAATAATGATATCACCATTATATAGGATTTTAAACTACCCAAAAATACATAAATGTATAAGGCAAGGGTTAATTTTACAATCTCTTTATTATCTAAGTTTGTTTATACATTAGTATCTACTGAGAGATTTTTATCATCCACATCCGTGTTTCTTAAAACTAATTTCCAAAAAAAGTTAATTATTTCCAAGTATATGGGTTAAATTCATTTATACCATTTTTTTTACTTTTTATAAAATGTTTTTTAAATGAATCTTTCCATCGTTTTCAAAACAAGGTACTTAATGAACATTTTGAAAAATTATGGTAAGAATGATTTGTTAACACATATGGCGGGTGCGGCTATTTTCTACCATTATAACACCCTCAAAATTTCCCTTACATGATTATAAAAATATTTTCAAAATAAATGTTTTCTTTTATAATTATGTGACTTTTAAATGATTTCAAAATAGAAAGAGATATTTCTCTCAAATAGTTCTTATTTCATCTATGTCAACATCCGTTGATGGATTCTACACTTGTTTGAAGTTGATTTATTATGATACAATCTTATATATTTTATTGAAGGTTTTTCTATATGTTGTACTGTGGATGTGTTATTTTTATACGATTCATGGTTTATGGTTAGAGTATTAACATTTATTATGCTAGTTTTAATATGAATTTTTATATTATGTTTCAAACATTTCATATGCAGGATGTATTGGATATAGTAAGTGACAAGTGGAGGCTGTTATAGCTCCTCAATGAATTGGTAGGTCTCATGAGACAAACTAGTGTCCTGGAACAAGTCCTTGAAAAAAATATTAATTTTAGCCTTAGAACGAGGCCTTGACTATGTGGTTATGATGTCCATCATTATGCATTCAATCATTATGAAATTAGTATTGATATTAAATGTGATTATTTAACTAGTATAATATCTATGTGAATAAGTAAAGGAAATTATTTGATTTATTATTTCCATATTATTATGAAGTTTAAGATTAAAAGACTTTTGTTTTAGTCTTATACATTTTCTTAAATATTTATGCTTATTTATGATAGTTTCTGCTACATTGTAATCCTTAATGAGAATATGAGCTCACCCCTTTCTTATGTTTTATTTTTCCCATGATGTGAAGTAATATATTATGATTATCCTATAGGGGTAGGCCATGGATATGAGTGTGTTCAAAGGGGAAATTATGTTGTTTTTTATTTAATGATCTAATGTTAAATTTATGTACTTTTATAGTACTTACAATGATACTAAACTAATCTATCATTCAATATGTGATCTCTTGTGATCATGCCAATGTTATTTAATAATTCACCGACTATGGGTAACTAGGTTTGGGGTGTTACAGTTGGTATCAGAGGATGTTTAGTATGAACCTTGGAAGCTAGATTTAGAAAAACTCTGATTAGAGAACATTACCTATAATATAGACTCTGAGAATTAGTATAGAATAACTTCCTAGAATTTTGGTAAAGTATATATTTTCTATATTTTCTATGAAATACACCCCTGTATGGATACGAGAAGGTAGACGCGGCTCAAGAACAGATGTACCTTGGTGTGAAAACACTGACAAGGAGTTTTGGGCTTGATCCAAGGAATCCTGAAACACGACAATGGGCCTTGCTGCACTCTTGGTTAGGACACTCATAAGGGATGTGAATAGGATAATTTACATTTTCATTACAAACCATTATGAAAAATATATGAGTAAATACCTACTCAATGAATTTTTTTATGATTATGGATTATATGCATAAACTATTCAATTTATGTTAGGTTTTTTACAAGTTTGGAATTATGTATTTCTATTCAAAAATTAATATAGTGTATGCAATTGTTTAGAAATGGCGCCTAGTGGAAGGAATGGAAATCATATCAACATGTGTAATCCATGTAGGATTTTTCATCCAACTCAAGATAAATATAGTATAGATAGTGATGCAACTAGTTCTGAACAAATTATAACCATACTGGGACAACTCACTCAGGTTTTGAATAAAAACCTTACCCGTATGGAGAACCCTGATCCCCAATGTGGAGGATCAATGTTAGACCGCTTCATGAAGAAACGACCACCAACATTTAATGGGACAAAAAAATCCATTTTTATCTGAGAAATGAATAAGTTTATTAGAGAAAATACATCATGATTTGTGGAGTAGCGAAAGGGAAATGTTTATTTTCTATCCCGTGGTAAATGTTGGAAGAAACAACCTAGTAATTTCCTGAAGGGAATGGGATTTTGTTACAAGTGAGGTGAAAAAATCCACCAATCTCATGATTAAATTGTAAAGAAAGAGTCTATTAATGTTGAATAAAAACATTGTATAAAAATAGGGAATTATGCAAATGATTGTACTAGGTTCCAAGGAAACATACCTCAGAAAAGACCTAGGGAGAAAGGCCAAGATTATGAGATTAGTACTGCTAAGGTTGAAGTTCTAAATGACGTGGTGGAAGATAATTTAATGGTTTACTCAAATTTATCCAATTCAATATTTGATTCTAGATCATTTCATTGTTTCATATCATTCTAGTTTTCTAAAAAATTAGATATGTCCAATTTGATTTAACAAGGGAGGGAAGTATCATTACGATAATGTTTTGTGAATTAGTTCCCAATAGGGCATATAAATGTTCTTTATCTACTGATCTCATCATCATATGGATGATTGAAATTGATATAATCCTTGGTATGGATTGGCTTTCATGCCATGATGTGAAAATTTATTGTAAGAATGAGGTTACAATTTTTGATGATGAAAATGAGTACCTTATCTTTATAGTAGATACATCACCATATAATTCTTTTCTAGTTCCACCCACTATGGCTCTACTAAATTAAATTATTGGGGTGGAATAGAGTGAAATAAGAATGGTTGAGGGGAAGAATGTTCAAATATAAGATGTACCTATTGTGCAAAAATATGTTGATGTGTTTCCATATGATTTACCTTGACATCCTCCAGAAACAAATATTGATTTTTCTATAGATTAAATTACTAGTTAAAGGCCCATAAAAAGACCCCTTATAGAATTTACATTGTGAAATTAGTGGAACTATAGAAACACATAGAATAATTGAGTAATAAATGATTTATTCACCCTAGTATTTCTCTACGGGGAGCCCATGTTCTATTTGTTAAGAAGAAAGAGGAATCTATGAGGTTGTGAGTTGAATACAGGTAAATAAATTCTATAACAATAAAGAACAAGAATCCCCTACCACACATGGATGATTTATTTGATCAACATCACAAAGGTAAATATTTTTTAAATATTGAACTTCGATCTGGATATCATCGGTTGTGTGTGAAGAAAGAAGACATTCTGAAGACATCATTTCATACCAGATATGGGAATTAAAAGTTTACAACAATTCCTTTTAAAATGACTAATTCACCCTCCATCTTTATGGATCTGATGAATAGATCCATCATGGAATATATTGATGACTTTATAGTGGTATTTATTGACGATTTATTAGGTTACTCTAAAATCTATGAGGATAATGGGAATCACTTGTGCACTATTCTAATGAATCGTGTAAGAAATGAATTATATGGGAGGTTTAGAAAATGTGAATGTTAGCTTCAGGAAATATATTTTCTTTACCATATTGTCTCTAAGGATGCAATCCCTGTTGATACTTCTAATCCAAGAGAAATACAAGAATGTCCAAAACTGATGAGTATAACTGAGGTTCACAATTTTATTGTTTTAGCAGGTTATTATCTCATTTCATCCAGAATTTTTATCGATTGGATAGGCCATTAACCATGCTCACACATAAAAAGGTTAAATTTTTTTGGAATAAATAGTGTGAAGAATGTTTTGTAGAATTTATGAAAATATTAATCAATGCTCTTATCTGACTCTACCATCATGGAATTATGGATTTTTTATTTATTTTGATTTTCGAAAGAATGGAAATGGTTGTTCCCTTATGAAGAATGATAGATTTATTTTCTATGCATCACGACAGCTAAAAATTAATGAACGAAACAATCCCACTTATGATCTTGAGTTACCATCTTTAATTGTTTATATGATGGTATGGATACACTATCTATATATTAAAAAAAGTGAGATATATATAGATCACAAGAGTTTGATGTATATTTTCTCACACAAAGAAATAATCATGAGGAAAAGGAGATGGCTCTAACTACTCAATGATTATGATTTCACGATACACTACCAACCGGGGAATGAAAATAAGGTGGAAGATTCTTTGAGAAGAAAGGGCCATGGAGTTTTGAACAAGAATAGAGTTGAAAGGGATCCTATGTTCATAGATCTTGTAAATATAGATATGGTAATAATCCTAGAAGGTGAAACATCTATACTTTTCAAATGGTTACCAATCTATCTTTAGTAGAAAGGATAAAACGTTCTTAGATTGATGATGAGGAGTTTCAAAATAAAATTAATGTTCTGAATGATTGGAGATTGATTGACGTCATATATGAAGATGGAATTCTGAAATTTGAAAAGAGACTTTGTGTTCCCGACTTACCTAATCTAAAAATATAATTATTGGATGATTCTCATAGATCTAATTTTTCTATCCTCCCTGGTAGTAGTAAGATGTATAGATAATTTAAGGAAACATTTTGGTGGGACAACATGAAGAAGGAGATTGTTGATTATGTGTCAAGATGTATGGTTTTTCAACAAATGAAGGATGAAAGAAAACATCCTAGAGGAGTCATACTACCTCTTACCATATATGAGTGTAAATGGGGTGATATTATGATGGAATTGTTCATGGGACTTCCAAAGAATCTTATATGGAATGATGCAATATGAGTCATTGTTGATCATCTTACAAATTCAGCACATTTGTCTGCTATAAGAGAAGATTTACCACTTTAATGTTGAGCAAGATTGTATATTAATGATGTTTTAATACATCATGGTGTACCCCTATCGATAGTTTCTAATCGTGATCTCCATTTTACATCAAGATTCTAGAAAATTCTTCAGAAGTCCCTATATACTAAACATCGTTTGAGCACTACCTACCACCATCAAATTGATGGACAATTAGAATGGACTATTCAAACCACATAAGACATGATGAGATCATGATCACTTGACTTTCAAAGTATATGGGATAAATATTCACCTCTGGTAGAATTTTCCTATAATAGTAGCTTCCATTCAAGTATTCATATGGCACCATATGAAACATTATATTGAAAGAGATGTCACACGACAATATATTGGGATGATGTTGGTGAAAGAAAACTCGTAGGCCCATAAATTGTTGAGGAAACAATGGAAAAGGTGAATATTATCCAAACCCACATCAATTTAGCTCAAAGTATGCAAAAGTGAAATTCTGATAACCAAATTATGGAATTTGAATATCATGTAGGATATTATGTTTTCATAAAGGTATCTTCATAGAAGGGTGTAATATAATTCAGTAAGAAGGGTAAATTATGTCTGAGGTACATCATACCTTTCTAAATTCTAGAATGAATTGGAGTTGTAGCATACAGTTTTCAAATGCCTCCAAGTCTATAAAAAGTTCATGATGTGTTCCACATATCACTGTTGATAAAATACATTCCTGACCCAATGCATGTACTCGCTATTGAATAAAAAGAACATGAACCCGATATCTCTTATTGTGAAGATCCTGTCAAGATTCTTGATACTAGAGAATCAGTGATGAGAAACCGGATGACTCGTCTGGTAAAAGTTATATGGAGAAACCATAAGATAAAATATGCAATGTGGGATCCTCATAAATTTATGATGAAGATCCACCCAAATAATATTATCTTTTAATATTCTTGAAATTTTTAGGATGGAATTATTTGATGGAGGGAATAACGTAACACCCCAAG
Organism: Viscum album; assembly: GCA_963277665.1. Classification (NCBI taxonomy): domain Eukaryota; kingdom Viridiplantae; phylum Streptophyta; class Magnoliopsida; order Santalales; family Viscaceae; genus Viscum; species Viscum album. The sequence goes on from OY728143.1 coordinate 1,369,986,834, forward strand.
CTTCCACAATACGCTTCTTTTTGAATAATACTATAACTTGTGTTGTATGCAACATCGAGTTCTAGCACCCCACGGTAAATAAAACTAGCTATTATTAATAGTAATACCAACTTTTTGAAATTTTATAAATTTTAATTTTCAAAATTGACTTCATTTATGGATTCAGAATATCAAAATTATCTTAGGGTGAATTTTATTTATTTTTCTGAAAACATTCAAATTTTTATTAATAGTGAAAAACACTGTGTTATTGTTTAAAACCTACTTTTTATTTATATTCTTATTTATTTTACATAACATTATTTTAGGTAAAAATAGATACATAATACCTAAATAAGTTCAATGTAATTCATTGGAGTTATTTTATAATAAAAATAGATGTATAAAATTTTATTGAACATTTTAACCTATTTTACACACTTTCCTAGAACATTTGAAAATTTGCATAAAACATAATTTTTCCACTTGTTTTAATTGAATTTCAAAAATACAAGAGGCACAGTTGAAATCAGTAAGTATAATTTCATTCAATAATATGAAAATTATTTTTGGTTAATAGTAACCTTTAACTTTATTCACCACAGTTAAAAGTAAATAGGGTAATTAAATTTAAAAATGATATTATAATTACCCTAAAACATGTCCAAATTCTATTGGATAATGGTATTTCGACGTAAATCAAACTTATGAATAAGATATGATCCTTTTGGTCCACATGGATTAGATTTGGACAATTATTATTATTTTATTTAAAGAAGAGTTAAAATTGTTAAATTCCAATTTTCATAACTAAAACATTCATAATATATTGTTATACATAATATAAATTCGACTATAAATATTAATTGGAAATATAAAGAGATTTCATACATAAAGGTATTTTATTTATAAATTTTAAACATTATATAAGTAAATTAATTTATGACACAATGATGATACAATAATTAACTTATTATTGAAAGAGTAGAAAAATTGATATTATAAGTATTAAAATAAATGTAAATTGAACTTTTTGTTGTATTCTAAGAATTTTATTGGTTAATATGACATTTTAGATTTGATTAATTAAATTTATTCGATGTGATAGAGTTGTTATGACTTTTATAAAAACCAAACACTAAATATTGTCAAAATTGACATAAATGAGTTTTTAAAACATATTCTATATTATTAATTGATATAATATTCCAAAAAATCTAAGGTTAGGAAAAAAAAGATAAGGTTATATATTTAAATTATGAACCACTTTTATTTCTCTGGGATTTTTATAGTATGTTTTTTAACCATTTATTTTAATAATACAAGAATACATGGTAAAGGTTAAACTATTTATCTAAGAGTTAAATATAAATGATAAGGTCAATATGGTGACCTAAACCTATAAAAAACCAATTGGTTGATATTTTTTCAACCCATCCATACCTTAGAATATAAATAAATACTTTTTGAGCTATTCTATAGTAAATATGATGGTATATTAAATTAATATTTCATGTTTTTTCTTAAAGTCACCCTCACCTATCTTATAAAACGGTACTCCCCTTCACTTAATTTCACACCACCACTGCCATTTGGATCGACCAAAACCTATTAAAATATCCTCCCAAATACCTTCAATTCAACCAAGATGCCTTAATTTGATCATAAATCTATCATATGGAGTCATTTTTATCAAATCAAAATGAAGCCCATGAAGAAGAGGTAATAATTTCAACACCTATTTCATTGTTATTTTCTTCTTCCACTTCCCCTTCCATTATTGTTCCCATAACAAAATAATAAATCCAGTACCTTATACATAAATTGATATTATTATAAGTATGGTATAACCATATTAAATATTCTCTCTATCATATGAATGAAAATTTCACCACACGTGCGTACATACGACTTACTGTCTCCACTTCGTGGTGTAGTTTGTTATTCAACACTTAATTATTTGGATGGATATAATATTGACTATAATTGATGTAAAAAATAAATATAATATATTAATTATTTTGTATATATTATATACCTTCCAATTACATATGATTTCCCATCAATAGAATGGCATTGCCTCTCATGCGTTTGTACGGATTATCGTCTCCACGAACGAGATATGATTTATTTCCACATCATAACTATTCATGAATAATAATAAATTTATGATTAAAATTAATGATTAAGAACACTGTATAATTCTTGATATGAAACAAATACATCTTATCCATAACAAACATGTCTTACGTAACAAAAATTATAATGAAAGATGAATCAGTTAACACATGGAATGAAGATACTACTGAAATATCATTAACAAATAAATATTAGAAGATCATATATGATATCATATTTATGTATGTGGTTATAGTATAATTTAATAAAAATTTATTTATAATTATACAAGAGGTTAACCTAACATATACTAAGTTAAAGTACAAGGTAAGGGTTAATTTTATAGTCTATTTATTATATGGGATTGTTTATACGTGAGTATCTACTACGACCTCTTTATCATCCACATCTGTGTTTCTTAAAAATGTATTTCAAATTTTTTTTACAATTTCATAGAATATGAATTAAATTCATTTATACCATTGTTTAAAATTTTAAAAAATATTTTGAATGGAATCTTTATGTCATTTTCCAAACAAGGTACTTTAGGACCTTTTCGGAAAATTAAGGTAAGAACATTTTTTTAACAAATATGATAGCTGTGGCTATTTTATCCCGTTATAACACCTTCGAAGTTTCCCTCACAATATTATAAGAATATTTTCAAAATGAATGTTTTATTATATAAATATTTTAATTTTAAACTATTTCAAAACAGAAAGAAATATTTCTCTAAAATATTTTTAATTTCATATATGTCAACATCCTTGGATGGATTTTAACTAGTTTGAAGTTGATTTATTATAATATATTCTTCCATATTGTATTGAAGGTTTTTTGATATTTTTGACTATTGATGTGTTATTTTTATAAAATTCATGGTTTATGGTTAATTTATTATGATTTAATATGCTAGTTTTAATAATAATTTTTCTGATATGTTTCAACTTTTTCATATGAGAAATGTATTGGATTCAATAAGTAATAGGTGGAGCCCACTATATCCCATCAATGCATTAGTAGGTCTCATGAGACAAACTAGTGTCTTGGATAAAGGACTTAATGAAATATTATTTGTAGTATGGGAATGAATCCATGACAATGTGGTTATGATGTCGGAATTATGCATTCCATCATTATGAAAGTATTTATTGATATTACCTGTGATTATTCGACTAGTAGAATATCCATGTGAATCAGTAAATGGCATAATTTGATTTATCTTTTCCATGTTATGATGATTTTTATGTTTAAAAGGATTTTGTTTTTGTATTATACATTGGATTAATTTTTTATGCTTATTTATAATAATTTTCTCTATGTTGTTATCCTTACTAAGCCTCTGAGATCACCCCTTTCTTATGTTTTCTGTTTTTCAGTTTGTAAAGAGGTATATTATGATTAACCTTTGGGGATAGGCCAAGGATATGAGTGTGTTCAAAGGGGAAACAATTTTTTATATGTCATGATGTAATTTAAAACTTGGGTTTGTATCTTTACTTACAAGGAAACTAAACTATTCAGTATTTAGAGACATGATCTCCGGTGATCATGCTAATGTTATGTAATAATGCACCGACATTGGGTAACTAGGTTCGGGGTGTTACACCTCTCATCGATTGTTATAATTATTGATTTAATATATATATATATATATGATATTTTTATCATATTTATACTTAAATAGTCATTATATCACAAACACATTATTACTATCAATTCTTTGGGGATTACGATAATGTCAATAATATGCACAACAAACTACCGCCTCACAGAGTGATTTGATTTGTTTTTCACTAAAGGTTTACATGTACGGTAATAAGGATAAATTAAATCAATATATGTGATAGAAATTAAATAAGTAAGATATTAATAACATATTTATCATTATTAAAACATAATATATCATTTTATTTATGACACTGAAAAATGATAACATTGTTCATGAGTAAAAGTGGACTACCTCCCCCAGGAAGCGATGAAACTCTTTTTTCATAACTAAATCACATGGATGTTATATATATATGTATATTTAAATAAAAAATTTGATTTTAACTATATTAGTATCATTATTTAAATATAAATAATTCATACCTATTATCCATAATGATCTTTGAATAATGGAAACATTACTAATGTGTACGTACAACCTACTATATCCATGATTATAACATAGTTAATTTTTCATTTTCGCATTCCATGATTGGTTTTATAATTATAATAGATTTATAAATATGATAAATAATTTATTACTATTATTCTAGATATTTTTAAATGATGACATATTTCAGAATGACCAACACACCAAATCTGTTTTAGAACAATGAACCGATCATCCTCAAAAAACCCAATGTGGACTTAAATGATTATGTATTTGAATATGTAATTAAAAATAAATTGAATAAATAATTTAATTATAAGTTATTAAAAAATAAAAATGTTTCTATAAAATTTAATACATATGGGGAAATTTTTATATATGATTCAAAGGAGACATAAGAATGCCTAATGAGAGGTAATGGGTTCTATTCTCACATATTATATTTGTGACACATATTCCATGTTCCCTACGTGATTTTACTATGAGAATTAAATTATTCCCATTTACATGTATTTAAAATTAATAATTATTAGATGATCATAATTTATGATTCTATTTTATTTTTTTTCCATCAAGGGAAATGGACCTAAAATTTACTATGTGGTAAATAATTTCATAACTCAATTTCTTTTATTTGGGTTAAATTATGTTTTTGTAGGAAATATTATGTCATGATTATATGAGTAATGAATTTTTATTATCTTATTTTTTATTTCAACTTATTTACTTATTTTATATTTAATACACACAATCAATTCAGTGACTAATTATTAAAGTTAATGGTATTTTTTAAGGGTTATTAATCTTATATTCCATTTAATTGAGTCACACAACTATGATATGCACATTTTTTTATTTCTGATGTGAATATACTGTACATTGATATTATATATAATGAAAATCCTTATATTAATGATATTTTGTGAACCATTTTATGTTATTTTTTTAGAGGGATTGCGATTAAAGAGTTACCAAAATGGAAAAGTTTTTTTATTATCTCTTTATTTTAGGATTGCATATATTTAGGGTTATGTTATATGAAATCATATGATAGAATTTTATTTAACCACATTTGTTTCTTCTAAATTAATTGTAAATGTTATTAACTTGTTTTATTTCCACTAAATTCTTTATTGATTAAATAAGAACCATGAAATTCATTTTAAGTGATATCAATAATTTATTTTATCTTAGATCTTTTATCTATCTATTCCAAACCCATGTTGTCTAAAATGTTTTAAAAAGTGATAATTTTTAAATTTAAATTATTTCCTAGAGTCGTTTTATATGATATTTGACATTATTTTAAATGCGTTTAAATTATAATTTCTTAATGATATCAAATTGGTTCACTTTTGGATCCCCTTTTGAAAATGTTTTAAAAAGAATATTAATTTCTAACCTTTATAAAATGAATGTATTTTTTAATTCCATAATTTCCATTATTTTAATTTAATCTTACATTATATACTTAAAAGTTTGTTTTAAGGAAACTAGTTTCCAAATTTTTTTTAAATTTTTTGTTTTTAAAAGTGATTTTCAAAATGAAATAGTAGTTTTCATAAAAAAAAAATTAACTACATTTTAATGGTTTTTTCATTCATCAGTATCAACAACCATTTTTGTTAATTACTCTAGAATGTGATATTTTTTAATTATAAAACTACATTCTTTATCTAGATTGATTTATATTATTTCAATGATACTGGAATTTAACACATTTTTTTTTTCTGTGGGTCAATAATGTTTCAAAGAGATTCTTATAGAACACAATTATTTTTAATGGGTTATTCATGGTTTAAATATATTATTGTGGGAGTCATTTCATTTAATTGGGACAATCATGTTTCAAATATAGTTTTATAGAACTCGTTTTTTTCATGGGTTAATTATGTTTCATGGATATTATTATTGAACCCATTTCTTTTCATCATGATAATCTTATTCTGAAAATAATAACATTTTTCTATTATTTTATGGTGAAATGAATTATTTATATACTTTTACATGAATGGAACTGTTACATTGTAGATGATAACAGGTGTACCTAAAACGTGTTAGGTGAGGCCGATATATCTTATGTAATGTGTACACCTAGATAGTGCAGTGTGAGTGTGTTATTGCTTATTCAATGGGTGAATCCATGTTTCAATCATTCAAACCCTTAGAGATTATATGATGGATGTTCTTAGAAATCTATAGGTTTTACCATTACCGTGTATATAATTTTTCTTCCCAAATAGTGCACTAATACATTGGGTAATGTTCCATGTCTTAATATACTATGATATGGGAGTTAACTAAGGGTTTCCACAGTTGATTTAACTGGGATCTAGTTATTTATGACACTAGTTTAAAAAGGTGTATGAAGATAATGATTCAATGGTACCAAAACATTTTATTTTTTTCTTTATATTATTATTAATTTTTATTATGATCGTGATTTACATAATGTGTCTTGTGATTCTCATATTGTTCCCACTAATGGAATACAATTGTTAAAGCTGAACATTTTAGGTCACCCTTATTTTGTTTCATTTTCTGCATATTTTCAAGAATTATTTGAAATTAAAATATATATAAGGGTTTCATATGGATGATGATGATTACCTAATGTGATACAAGAATCGCTGGGTTAAGTGGGAGTGATAAAAATTTAAAGAAATGGGTATTATTTTGGCATTATTTATTCCTATTTATATAAATATCTAAATCCAAATGGTCAATAATAATTTAAATTACCCAATATTCCATTTTTATATTTTTATGTCTTGGATAAAAAAATTTCAACTTCATTGGTATCAATTTTGTTAATTTAAAACTTACAATTTCAGCACCAGATATAGGATTGTTGGTTGACGCTTTTATAGTTAGTATCAGATGAGGGTTTAAATAAAATTGGATATTATGATTTTTTAATATTAGATTATCTTAATATTTATTTATACCATCATATGTGTATAAGATAAAAGATGATCATATATTCATATTTTTGGACACCACTTTTGAATTTTTAAGTGATGGGATCTTAAAGTGATTTTTGACTCTTTTGGAGACATATTATTTGGTGGAAGTATATGTCAATAATATGTTCAATGTGAATTATTATTCTATATTTTGAAGACATAAGTTTTAATATATTGATAAACTTTTGTGTTTATATGACCATGGTTATGGAGTTAATTTTTAGAACACATATATTATCGTATAGAAGATCATGGTATTGAAATAAGATTTGGTGAATAAGTAAATAATGTTTTCTCAGAATAAAATCAATATTTTTTTTATATTTTAAGATCAAAGGATTGATATAAACTTTTATTTTAAAATAATAATTAATGTTGAATTTAATAAGGGCATTTGAGTTTTAGATATAGTTATGTATGTAATGGTTTAATTTTTACATTGGGTATTAATTTTAAATATTAAAGATTAATGTATTAGTTGAATATATGAATGTTTTTTAATTTAGTGACTTATCTTACCTTCTGTCACGGATTTTATTTGGTTGAATTATAAAATATATTTGAAATAGATTAATAATCCATTATATTGTAATATGGTCCTTTAAAAGAATATTATAGTTCTTCTGAGATAACAAAATTCATCATGAATATACATCCTTCAGAGAAAAAAATGGGATTATGGTGGAAATTTATTAAAAGATGAAATTTTAGTCATCAAAGAATTATATTACCTTTTTACTAGTCACGGTGATAATGAATCAATAAAACCTAGTAATAGTGTCTTGATACTGAATATATTCCTATTTCAATTATTTATTATTATATCATTGACTTTTTTAGACCTATTTTCTTTACAGTTGTCATGATGTTGATTTTCCCATGATCATTCACTTTCTTGGGATCAATAGTATTTGTCACTCTCTATAATTATTTAGAAATTATTCATTGTATCCATGTCAAAATATTCATTTCTAAAATATGTTCCCATATTTGGAAACCTAATATATATTATACCAAATGAACCTTTTACTTCCTTTCTCCTTTATCAAGTGGATGTTTTGTTAAACTGCCTTATGATGTGTGTTTCTAATAATGATATTTTCAAATGTATGAACATTGATTTATGAGATAAAGTTAAAATTTTTATGGTTCAATTTATTATATAGGGAGGATGAAACACCTTGATATTTTAGAAAATAAGACTATGTTTGATATAATATTTTACACACAACAGTTAGCTTAAAGGATATGTAAAATATATAACCATTATAACCTAAGCAATAAATTAGATGATGTGAATAATAATAATGAATATATTATATATATAAACACACATAAATTTACTAATCAATATAAATTATTTAGAAGTTCATTGTAAATAGTCAATCTATTTTTAGTAAAGTAATTTAATTCTTCAAAAATGTGTTTTTATCAAAACAAAATTTTATTTCTTTTCATAAAAAAAATAATATATTTAAATATTTCTGATTTTTGAAAAAATATTTGATAAAATGAAAATTATTTTTAAAAAGGGAATATAAAAAATTACTTTTGGGTGATGTTTTGGGATTTTTATTAAAATATTTATTTGTTAATGTATAATAAAAAATGATGATTTTTGTAAAAGTATCATTTTTTAAATAAATTATGTTATTTAAAATTCTTATTATGGTTTTAATATAATTTAAAGTATCATAAAAATTAAATATTTAAACTTATACCACATAATTTTGTTTTAATCACCTTTATTTTTATAATAATTTTATATTCTGGTTTAAAAATTTTATTTTTCTAAAAACTAATTTAACACCCATAAGTTTATTCCTTTTATTTAAATAAGCAAATATGAAAGAGTAATTAAAAGAAAATGTATAGTTTATATATAATATCATATTTAATTTATTTTTAATATGAATATAATTATTCTTTGAGTTAATATAAAATCATATTTCTCTTGAAAAATACTCTTCCCAAAAACCCTTTTTTTCTTCTTATATATAGGGTTAATTTTAAATTTAAATTTTACAATTATATTAATTGAATTTGAAAATTGGATTGAATATTTTGAATCAGAATAATTTAAATTATATAATATGGTAAAATTAATTTTCAATCAAATTTAATTGACAAAACAATAAAAATTATGTTTTCATTTAATGTGAAAATAGGTTTACTAGTGGTTAAACTGAAAATGTAAATGTTAAAATGACGTAAAACATGTATAAAATAAATCTAATGTACATATTTAGACTTTATAATTTATAAGCCATAATAATGGACCATTATGGAGCCTTTTTTAATATAAATATTTTGGGTAATCCTTTTTCTTTTCAAAAAACTAGTACTCCATCCATGAAAATGCACGAGACTATTATTTTTTTCAAATCATCTAGTTCAACGTCATTCAAAAAATAGTAATTTCACTATAGTAAACATAATGATTAAAATAAAATGATAATTATAAAGTGAGTGGACTTAATGTGACAAATGGAAATGGAGTGAAGACTAATGTTGGGAGAGATGGAAAAAAATGGAATGGGAGATGTGGGTATCAGAGACAGAGATGAAACCAAAGATGAAGGTGGAGGCTGAGATAGAGGCATGAGGTGAGATTGTGATAAATCATGGAATGAAATCTTGATATATTTTCATGGTTTATGGATTTAAACTGGAGTCTATAGGCTTTCAATGATTTATATGTGTGTATTAGTCGGAAAGATAAGTTCATTTCATGTGGTGTAATTGAAAGATAATTAATATATAAAGAGAAAAATGGATCAGACGATTCATCAATATGGAAGTTAATTTTCATCCCCTTGATAACAATTTAAGAATTTATCACCAAAGTCAAGTAGGTGGGAATAAAGGATTCCAAAATTCTATAGTACTCATATTAGAAGACCTTAAATCTCTATAAATGAAGCAAACTTGGAAATGCATTATTATCTGTTAATTGAATCCATATATATATATATCCCATTTTTTCCAACCACCTCTATATGACCCCACAAAGGTAGTTACATGGGAGATTTAAAGTTTACATATGATAATAAATGACAAGAAACATAAAATGGAAACAGAGACTAATCAAGGGTATGCTGAACCTTCAACCACTTCAGAAGACCTGATAACATGAAATAGAATAAAAAAACGGATGAAGACAGATCAAATCTTGATATAACATGAGAATATATTTCATTATTCTATATAAATTCCAAACATTATAATCAATAAGTGCATATAGAATATGTAAACACAAAAGTGCATAAATATTCCAAAAACCAAAATTTTTCTTCCTATATTTTTTCTACTAACATTTCCATAGTCAATGCCATTGTTTAATGGGTCATTTGCAATGCTGAGCCCAAGCTTGAGAAGAACCCAATGACAAGTCTAGTCGAGCAAGGTCATGAAATGAGAGGAATCATTTCTTTGGCATTCAACAAAAAAGCGCGAATTGAACATGTCAAGCAATGTTATCAAACCTCAACACAATAGTAGAAAGCATAAATTATTTTGGAAAAGGATTGAAAATTTAGTCTTAATAAATTAAAACAATAAACATGATGTAAAATTCATTTCACAAAAGAAAAGGTAACAAACATCCAAATTAAGAAACCCATTCTGGTAGAGGAGATTATGTTTTCAAAACAACAAAATAGCATTGTATGTTTTCACATACTGTTACATTTGAAAAGAGGTGGGTTTAAAATATGAAAGTAACAAAATATTTTAATAGTATTCACTGTACCCTTTGGAGTCAAATAGTATACATCATACTGTTTTGGATATATCCTTCATTTAATTGCTTGATCTTTTCCTGTAGTAGAGCAGCACTGAATGATGTTGGTTGAGAGTAATATGGTTTCCTGCAACAATTAATTATAGTTTAGAAAATAGTAAATTAAAATTCAGTTCACTTTACATGATATACTCATAATAAGGGGTCTATTTGTCCATTAAAAATGTTCTTACATGGTTTAATGTAATCTTTAATAAAGTTATAAATAAGAGAGGATGTAGAAATGTAAAATATTATTATAAAATAATATATTTAATATTGTATTTCCAATACCTTGGAAAACAATCTTCGTGTTTTAGTCGATTTTATCTATTTTATGTTGTATATATCCTTCAAATGGGGATGTAGTTCATGGATTTCTATTTCTAGGGTTTTAAGGAGTTGTAAAAATTCATTATACTACATCATCAACATCAAACTCAATCAACAAATATTTTTACATAAATAAATGACTTCAATCAATAACATGCCAGAAAAAAAGGGCAAATGTAATAATTGGAACCGAAATATAATGTTTAAGAATTACCAAATGAGAAGAAAAAATGGAGTCTCTTTTAATGAAACTTTTTCAATGGAACTGGAAAAATCATTATTGTCTTCTCAAATGTTGTAATAAAAATAAAATACAAAGAAGGAAAAAACATATACCTGAGTAGATGATATATTTGTATTTGTTGTAGCAATTCCAGAGTCCTTGTTGAATCATTCTCCTAAACTTCCTGGGTTGTGATGTTCTTAAGACACACATGCAAAATGAAAAAATGAATATCAATGATTCTTAAGAACTTTAAATTTCTAACCTCATAACATGCCCAAGACATGACTACTATTAAATAAATGTGAAAGACAAAAAAAGATAAAACATCATAATGAATAATTTCAAAACAACACAGAAATAGAGTACATATCCATCATGGAGATTTAGATGAAATTGAAACAAATAAATCCTGATGAATGTATAAGAATGGATATCATTGTGATGAACCAATATAATATAGAATAATTTGTGTCATATAACCTAAAACAAACCACACCAAAATAATTTTATTTAAAAAATTTACATGCATAACCAGGACACAAAATTTGAAGTGAAAATATATGAGAATCCTAGAAGCACATCCATGTTTCTTGAGAATTCTATACAACAAAAAAAATTCATTCCAAAATAAAGGAAAACACCATGATTGATAAAAAATCATTCCTTGAGATTATGTTAGATGTGAACATTCTCAAAAGATGAGGCATTAGAAGTGTGGGCCTAGAAATGACGAATTTATAAAGATCTGTTAACGGTGGCCTTGAGTGGAAAATGTGGTGGGAAGAATCAAGGATTTAGGTTATGTAATTGGAAAATCATCACAGAAATGACGTGTGAACCAGATTCTAGAAATACATGGTTTTTTGACACATAGTCATAGGTGGAAAACAAATATGCTGGTAAGACGGGTAAGTTGAGTTTGAGGATGGTGGTGGAATAAAAATGGTGTTTGGAGGAGTTGTCTAGGAAGATGTGGGCTACCATGGTGGAAAGAGATGTTTCGGATGAGTTCATAGGTGGATGCGGAGGCGCAACATGACATGGCTAGAGAGGAGAGTCGATGATAGTGATGGTTGTATTCAGCGGGAATCATAGGACCAGCTATGGAAGTCGCGGGATGTGGAATCGAAATAGGGGTTGGAAGAGGTATCTAAGATTGTGCATTTAACCTGATGGAAGGAGATTCTGAGGAAGGGATCTGAAGTGGAGGTGGAGGCATAGTACCACGCCGCACAGCTGGAGTGTAGATTCACGGAGCGAGAAGATGATATTTAGCATGATCCTTAGGAACACCGAATAGAAAACATGAGCAGCAGTGAGTGAGACTATGAGATTGTAACCCGAACGTAACAAAGGAGTGATGTGGAGCTTTGATAATGTGACACAGGTGCTGGAAAAAACCCAGATTTAGAATAGATATAGATTATTGATTCCATTAATACTCTCTACAACTTCAAGCACTAGAACATTATCTATTTTTAACCAGTCAAACTGGTGAATTCCATCAACTTTAACAGTTTTAGGGGTAGTAGGGTTCAACATAAACCATGAATTCATGGAAACATATATTTTATTGTCATTTATGACATGGAAGACTATTTCTTCAGTTCTAAGACATGATTGTACATCAGAAGAAACCAAAACTGATGAATCCTGAATATTATGAATAGACGGGCCAAAGTGGCAGTGTAGTTGTCTTAGAGAAATGACAGAAACTATGAGAAACACAATTATTTGTGTTCATTTGAATCAGAGGTATATTAATCCGTAAAGTGAAGAGAAATATAGTGGATACCTCTTTGAATGGGACTTGCTTTAATGTTCTTATTTTTCAAGTCAGCCAATTTTGATTCCATCAATTCTTTTTCATGCTTCTCCATCTGCACTAAATATTCAAATATATTGGCATGGAAGGTTGGAAAAAATTCATGCATGCATGTAAATATACATACATATGTATGTATGTATAGAGAGTATATGGAGGCATATCGGGGGAGGAAATTTTTTTTTTGATAAATATATTCTAATTTTCCTTAATAAAGAAAAGAAGGAATCCTACTGAAAACTAAGCAGAGATCCATACTAGTTTTCTAAACATGAAAATCATGATTAAGTCCATCACTTTGAGAGATTAAATGATTAAATAGATAATCATTATGGAATATTTAATAATCTTACATATGATGTAGTGTATGATTTCCTGGTACCAACTTCAATTGAACTATTATTTTTTACATGAAAAAACATGTTCTTCAATGTGAACCCATATCCCGAAATCAATAGAATTCAGATATAAAAACCCATAGAATGAAAAAAAACCCTTAATTCATCATTGTACAATAAATGAATAAAAAAATATAGTACTCATTTACAAGTAAAAATATAGTTTGCATTTAAAATAAATGAATAAATCGAAGAAAGTTGTGACAGTACCATCGCAATCTGGTACCAACTTCATCAGAACTTATAGTTTCCCAAGATTAAACTTGTTCTTTAATAAAAATCCATCCCCTGACATTAATAAAAGCAAAAAAATGAAAACTATATAAAGACAAAACAGTCCAATACGGTTAAATCATAGAAAAAAAGAATCATAAAATCTAGTATAATTGAACCTATTCCCAGTACTGCGATTAGAGTATATACAATGTGTACTCTAAAGAAAAATAATCCTTAGAATGGGCATTTAGTCACTCCTAGGGTTGTATGCTACCAGTAATATTTTATTACAATGATGAATCGAATGTAAAACCTATTAATAATTAATGGTTAATAAATAAAAGCTGATCAGATTAAACATGTGCACTTGTAGTATTTGAATAGGAAAAAGTAGTATAAATGTATCATTATATTTTGATTTACTGCAAAGAATCATAGATGCAGAGAAGGGATATGTATTGAAGGACAGTAGGATGATGTATCTATTGTGGAGAGTATGGTCTTTAGGATGTCAGAAAAATAGTATGGGTGATGTTAAGGTGGTTTGTGAGTTGGTTGTCAAACATCATAAAAAATGGGTTTCACTGTAGATGGTAATGTAAGGGATTGCGGGAGTTAAACCAAGGGGAAGTTGAGTGAAAGTATCCTACATGTTCCTATAGTCATGCATAACTGGAAGATGCATGAGGTTATCATAAAATATTGGTTTATGTGTATTATCTCATATGAATCATTTTCTTAGGTTTTTAGTGCATAAAAAAATATAGTAGATTTAATAGTTAAAACCAATTACCTACAAGCATATGTTAGAAAAATGGAGGTTTACTCCCAGATTTTAGGACAAATTACCTACATTAATATAGTTAGTAACTTAAAATAAAAAACATCGGATAAAAGGGAGGTTAATTATACAATTTTTGGATAACATACCGATTGCAGAGATCCATATATCATGCATATTACAATTCTGAACCTGCATATTTAATTTTTGAAATAATTGAGCCTCCAAATTTCAATTCTAAATAAATATAAGTTACAAAAATAATATTCAAACATTAATATGAATAAACCTGATTCATATGAGATAAATAATACTATAAATATATTTATATGAAACAAAAGTAACCTTCATGTGCTGGTAAACTTCACCCATCTTCATCGCATTTCATTTTAATGTAGCTTATATAGAAACATTTATAATTCTGGTTAATATATATCAAATAAATAGTGAAATATTACGTGGAAAGTAGTAATATAAAATATAATATGGGGAAATAATATTACTGAAAAAATGATCATCAATTAGGTACTCTGTATAATGGAGTTCCCACTAAAATAGATGTAATGATGGTTTCTAAAACTCAACAAGAAAGAGTTATTTGTCCACTATAATAGTGGATAGACCTACAAAAAACAATGAAATATACAACATAATGATAAATAACAATAAAATAATATGTTACAATAAATTTCAGGTTAAATAGTTTAGTTAATGGAAAAGACAAGAGGGTACCTCTTGGATTTCAATAGAATATTTGGAAACAAACAATTTGTTTGATTTAATAGAAATTTAATAAGTACATCATGTTCAGGCCCAATATTAAGAATAAGTGTTGCTTGAATGAATATTCGATGGAATGTTTTAGGACAACCTTCCTTGGTTTAAAGTTGTGGAACATAAAGCTCAATCTCGAAGCTCTTAATCTGGCTTCAAAAAATGATTCGGTGTGTAGTATAATCAAGGCCCCTCAAATATTTCCAGCCCTCATGCTTTCTATCCAGTAGGATTATTTTCCTTGAAAATAAGCATTGTGCATGTTCCCCAAATAGGTTTCCCCATTTTAAAGAATTTTCACAGAGTAGGAAACAAACTATGAGATTCCAAAAGCATTCCCATTGTGGTGCTATCTCCTCAAGGAATGAATAGAGCAGATACATAATTCAGTTGTTCAGGCCTCCGGATCTCGACAACATTCACCCACTCACCTAGAATTTCAATCAAAATAAGGGGCTTATATAAATTAAACTTGATAGGACTAAAAGGTAATTAAACTCTTATAATATTTTTTAATAATTGAAAATGAACACAATTTTATCAAAAGAAAATAACCAAATGATTGATGTCATTACGTTGTCTGTCATAATATCATTTTAAATCTAAAAAGGATTGGAATTTCAATTTAATTATAAAATAAACCATAATTTATTTTAACATTCAAGTATATAGTATTATAATATGTAGTCAATCGATGATTCCCCTTTGGGTTCTATATGAACCTACGGAAAAACAGACTACATGCATTTGGTCTGGTAGAAGATAATTACATCATGATTCCCACTATTTTCGTATAAAATGTGTTTCTTTTTCAGTAAAAAGATATGTATAATTAGTAATAAAATTCAACATTTCAGAAGATTAAATGAGTTTAATGTCATAAAAAATGATGAGAATATAAAAAGGGTTTTGATAAAGATGAACCACTAATAAATAAATATATTTTAATGGTTTATTTTTTCCACTATAATAAGTATTCCTAAAGTCTATGAGTACACTTTCATATTTGGAAGATTTTTATTAATATGCATTTTTAGATATGACACCATGTTATCATGATACATCCATGTTTTTGGTTTCCTAAAGACCAGTCAGGATATGTTTTATGGTTCTTAAATTATACATAAAATCTTATGTGGAATTTCCATTGAAATTATATTTATCAGATATTAAATGCTCAGTATTGTTTCTTCTGTAAGCGAAAAAAATGTGTTCTAAAAGAATTTGATACAAATGGATAAAGCATTTTATATTCAGTAAATATTTTCACAACCATAACATACCCACTCAAATCAAGAAACCTTAAATATTGAAAGCTTGAAGCAATGGCATCATCAACAATATCATTCCAAAATCCCTTAAAATGAGAAATTCATGATGTGATCCATGAATGAATGAGTTGATAAATTATTTCATTCCCATTTGTATTCCAATTTATAATTTAAGAAAACTAAAAGGTGAACTTATTTTGATATGGTGGTATATAGCATATCTAACAGCAGTTGAAAAAGCCTCAAATATCTCATTAAATATTTAGAAGCATAACATAACTCATATGAAAGTGCAAGGAATAGATAATGTTCTTTAAATGAAGAATGATATGGTAGATTTGGATCGAAAAAGAGATTAAAGAGAATAAGAAAAAAATTATAATTGTTATTTATAGTAAATTTGGTGATTTTAATTTACAATTTATCATATTAAAAAAGAATATATAGTACAGATTATAGAGATCATAATGGTGTTTTTATGAAATATATGAGAAATCATAAATACAACTTAAATTATAGTAAATCAAAAAGAGTTAAAATTAATACCATCATTCCAAGGAACGTTAATAGTCACATTTGAAACATTGGTTCTCTGGATCATGGAATGGATTTTCTATTCATATTGTTATTCGTTTCATTTAATTGTCTAAGTGTTCAATAAAATCATTCTATTCATAATTGTGAGTATAGTAAATGTAATATATGTTAGAAATGAAAAGGGGAAGTTGAGTAAGAATTCAATTAAAGATAATTATAAAAATAGAAATTAGAAGTATATTTAATCTGCATGAAAAAACATGATTTTTAATATTGAATAATAAAATTTAATCTTACCGAAAGTGTGACAGGTTTTGATGTGAAGGAGAATACTTTCTATGCCGGTAGAAAACTGAAAATGTTGAATTATTCTCGGACCGAAAAAATGACTGGATACCATGGTAAAAATAATAGTAAAATTACTATAATAAGCAATTTTATTTAGTAGTTTGAAATAAAATCATAGTATAATAAGTTGTTTGAATAAAAAAAATTATACAAAAAAAAAATTTAGAGTATGAAATTGTTTTTATAATAATCATTAATAATAAGGGGAATGTGTATGAAATAAAATTGAACTGAAAAGAAAATCTGAAATGGAATGAGACGAGCTTACTATGAGGAGAATGAAAGTGATGAATTAGTAAAAATATCATTTTCATTTCTCAAAACTGGAAATATTAAGTAAAAAACTATTAGTTGGTCAATAATTCACTGAAATAAACATTTACGGCTAACTAGTTGAAGACTAAATGATAAGAGAGATTTTTATGTTGAGAACAGTTAATGATTAGTACATAAAATGATATTCCAGATTTGTATGCAAAAAAAACTGAAATGCATTTAGAAAATAACTTGATTGTCATTATGAGAAAATTTTTCCAAATGGAAACATGACAAAGCACAAAAAACCAAGAAAAAATATTTGGAAGAATAGAAATTGTTAATAATAAATTATTAAAATTGTGTAACTTATATGGTATGGAAACACATTTTTAAAATTTCAAAGCACATAATGTTGAAATTGAAATAAAACATTATAAAATTTATTACAATGAACCAAAATGGATGAAATTAGATTATTTATAATATATCTTTAGCCTTATATAATATATATAATTAATAATTCATACCCGATTTATAGGTTGAATGCAAGGTATTGACACTGATATATGTTTTTCATATCTAAACTTATTAAAAGGTCTTTGTGAAATGTTTTGGAAGACATGGATGAATGTATTCTAATAACTATTATCAACCACAGGATCACGAGGGATAAAATCACACCATTGGAGATTTAAATGCATTAAAAATCATCCCATCATTCTGGAGAATATCAAGGAGAAAATAGATTGATTTAACTTAGATATGCCGAGAAGGACACCAAAACTTCCCATGTGAAAGGTTCATAGATGTATGAAGTGGGTGTAATTCATAAATCATTGGAAGACATCTAAAAATGGAGTTGAAATTCAATATTAGAGTCAATTTTACATATGATATACGATGGTGGAATAGACTGATTCATAGAAAGCTTTTGAAATGGAAGAAAAAAAAACTAGGGATTGAAAATTTGATAAAATTGTGGTGGTAGAGGATGATTCATAGACGGGAGGAGAGTGGGTTTTTGGGCATGTAAATTTTGGATGTAGAGAAGATGAATTTGGAGAATCTGGAGGTGGAGGATCCGTAGATGGAGGAGCCAAAGGCGGAGGATCCGTAGGCGGAGGATTCATAGGTAGAGGACCCAGACGTATGGTGGCATTAGACCTAACAGATAGTGTTGCGAGCATGGTGTTACACATGGAGGAGCCTGAGGTGAAACAACCAGATGAGGAGGAGATGGAGGTTGAGGAGTCATAGGTGTCTCTACTGGTGGTGGATCAGCCACTGGAGACGAAGATGGGATTACGGGAGGTAGAGGAAGCCGATGGGGGAGGTGGGGAAAGAGGATGGAGGAATCAGTTTTCAATGGTAACCCTAGTATAGGGAGAGGGAAATCGCCATTGGGAGATGGATGATGTAGATTCAATAAACGCTTGAGACGATATATTTAAGAGAAAGAAGGAGAGGGTGACATGTGCCAAGGAAAAAATCCATCTTTATTAAATATATAGATATCAGTGTGACACTCACCTCACTTATAAAAGGACACCACTCTACTCTTCTATTCAATCATTAAAAGCACATTGTATCAGCCAAGCCCTACCCAAATTAATACCTAAATTTATCTACCACCTCATATAATCCTTTTATTTATAATATATTCATCCAAGAAAGGATTATATTTCTAACCTAATGAGTTTATCTAAAGAAAATATATCGTTCTTAACCATGTGTTTTTATATTATTTCTTCTTCCACCTAATTCAAATATTCCAAAATTATTATTATATTAAAAAACTAGTGTATAAAATATACAAAAATGTTATTATATTTATTTTAAAAATAAATTTATCTCACCTTCTGTCAAATGGAATATGAATTCATAATTGATGTGTATAGAGGACTACCATATCACGAACCGATTTCAATTTTTCTATCATCACCTCTTATGACCTATTATAATGTTGGATTGAAAATATATATATTTTATTTTTATCGGATTTATTATTATCGATTAAATATATCACATATAACATTGTTATTATCTATTATATGGGGGATATTATTACATCGCTGATGTGTACGGAGGTTAAATGTCTCATGACGCGATGAGATTCCATTTTCGCTGACACTTTACATGGAAGTTAATAAGGATAATGTAAATGAATATATGTTATATATGTGAAATAATTATTATACTCATTTCATATTTATCATTATTAAAACATAATATATCAGTTTTCTCTTACACTGAAAAATGATTTCGTTCAAGTGTATGTGTGGACTAAAACCTCCACAATGCTATGTGACTCTTTTTTCATCACTAAATACCATGTATGATATATATAATTGTATATAATGAAATAATAATATATTTATGTTATTATTATAAATATATAAATATAATAAAATACATACCTACTTTCTATAATTATTATTGAATTATGGAATCTTTACTCATGCTTATGTCCCTACCACAAAACATGGCAAGGGAAGTGCTTCCCTTTACCAGCGCAAAACAGAAAGCACTGATAAAGAGGTGTGACTTTATCAGCGCTAGATAAAAGCACTGATAAAGGTAAACATTATCAGCGCTGAAACAAGCACAGATAATAGTGTACCCTTTATCAACACTTTTCTAGCATTGATAAAAGTTTTTTTATTAATTTATATAAAATTATTATATTTATATTAAAAAATAATGTTTATTTGTATATATTAAATAAAAAACAATTTTTTATATTTAATAAATATTTTTAATAATAAAAATATATATATAATGTTTTCATTGAAAAAGTATTTCAATGATTATAATTAAATATAATTAAATTATTAAAAAATTATAATAAATTACATTAAATAAAAAAATATATTAATTAGATTTATTATATTTATAATATTTATAATATTTATTATAGATTTATTATAATAATTAATTTTATATATTATATTTTTTATATTAGTTATATTTATTATATTTATAAATTTACAATATGTTTTAATATATATATTTATAATTAATCTTTTTGAATATATATGTGTTTTCCAATGAATTTGGTCAACAAATATATGCTTATATGTTATATATGCATGAATGTTCATTTGTATATTACAAGATGTGGTATATATTGATTAATTCAAAATGTTACCCATATGAACTATATATATTCTAAACAATGTACTTATAAAATAAAAATAAATATATTTAAATAATAAATATATATTATTATATTCTTAATGATATATATAAACACTTTTCAAATACATTTAGAATTATAATTTTATTAATATATATTAACGATTATATACCAATATTTATAAATATATACTATTTATAGTTATAATTATTAATAAATAAATATATATTTACCATATAAATCATTTTAAATAAATATATAAGAATATAAATAAAATATTCAAATTATACGTTTATAAAATAAGTATTTATCAGCGCTATAATTTTTGTGGAGATGAATTGCTATTTTATCAGCGCTTTTAACTAGCGCTGATAAAGGTTCTAGTGGTTTTTATAAAAGAACCCATACGGGCCGCTCCTCCCTCACTCATGTTCAAGCCTTCTTGAAAGTTGAAACCAACCCCTATTTGGTCGCGAACGCTCCTCCTCCTCCTCCTCCGCCACTGTTTCCTTTTCCTCCTCCTCCGCTGCTACCGTCCTCCTCCTCCTCTACCACTGATGCCTTTGTCGCCACTGCCTCCACCGCTGTTGTCTCTGATCAGATCCCTCCTCTGTTGTGATCCCTCTTGCATTACGATCCCTCCTACATGGTAACCCTTAATGGTTTATAGGGACATATTGTGTCTTGCTTTACTATTTTTCATTGAAGGAAGAATCATCCATCTTGTTTATAAGTAAGTTCCATAGGAAATAATAATGTTTATTTTAGACGGTTTTTAAGCTTTATTTTGGAATAGGTTATGTACAAATTGTATAGAAAAATTATAAAGTTTCCTTCAAAGCGTGAAAATATTTTAAAAATTAAATTTCATTACTATATAATGGTTTTTAAATGGGAGTTTTACACATATTTATTTCTAAATAATGTGTTTGGGGTGTGTGATGTTCTTGAAGTGTCCTAAAGGGGTTGTCTGATTTTACATGGGTGTGTTAAACAATATCAGTTATATTGTAAATAGTGTCATAGAATTCCACTATTAAAAATGTTAGCATTTTGGATTTTTGGATCCCATGTGGTTTTATAAAATTATATTCATAATATTGTTCTTAAGAGTTGATTTGAAAGATATATTAAATCATTTTTTTGTATTCACACATTTTAAATGTTTTTTATTAATTTGGGAAATTATGAATAATGGTTTTTAAAAAAAATTCATTTCATCAAATTATTCCAATTTTTATTTTGTTGTAACTAATGGGTGGTTCTATATACATGTGGTGTTCTTGTGATAGAGAAAGGTGATGTTTGTTTATAGGGAATTTTAAATTTTGTGATCTTTTATTTATAAATGTATTCAATTTGTATGATTCTTGATGCATTTAATTTATTTATTTCTAACCACATTGTTTGATGTATTAGGACTCTTAAGAGACTAGGTATTGATCTGAATATGTGAAATAAATTTTATAGGATGTCTATAATATTTTGAGGGTCTCCCACTAGATCGAATGAAATAATTGATTAGAGAGTGATTATTTGATCATGGAAGGTAATGAGATAGAATCTTATTTCCCATGATATTTGTGTTATCCTAATATATTTATCCCTTGACTATTAGATGGGGGGGGATCCCTTGGTGTGTAATAGTGATGGAATAACAAGTGGGTAGGTTGTTTTCTGAGATATATCAAGTATTATTTTAAATATTATATCATGTTGAGTACATGGTTTGTGTTGATTATCCCCCAAAAAATATTTATCATCTCTATAGGAAATTGTGACATCTCCCGTAGAACTCTTATAGGTATAATACATAGAGTGGGGTTGATTATGATGTTAGTGGAAATGATAATGTGGATACCTTATGACCTCATGGGTTAGGAAATCAAAACATGGGACCGTTTAGTTTGGTAAATAAATATTAATAATGTGATTTCATGTTGATATATTGTTACCTATAGGTCTTGGGATCGTCATGATATATTTTTTAATTATAGGATATGCTAATGATGGATACGTTCAGTGAGGCTTCATAGGATGTGACATGCATGATCTTTTAATGTAATAGCCTCTTTCTTGATGCTGGGTATCAATCATTAGCTAGAAAATATATTGGATGATGCTTACCTTTCATGCTTGTTCATTATATATTCATTGTTATTATATATCATTGATGAGGATGATGCCTAGAGATCTTGGGATTACAATGTAGAGATACTCCACCAAGGTGAGCATTATTTCAAATTTTCTATAGTTTATTTTTGCCTATACATCATGGGGTATATACATTTTTCCACAAGATATAAATTATTTTAGTGGTTATAATTGTGGTGAAGATTAGATTGGTTATTCCTATTTAGGTAAGCCTTTTTATATGTGAGTTTATCTATGGGAAACTCATCATGTTAATGGTTTGGATCATGTGGAAGGTTGGCTACATTATTCTCTCAATACTGTTTTTTGGGGGTGGATGTTATTCCATGAGGCATATAGTCAAATCAAAATTCATGATCATGATTTAATGGTTCTGCATAGGGGATGAGTGTTTCAGTCTATACCGTGTGGCAATTCAACAATGTGACATCATAGGGTACACTATGCAGTATACCCTTAGGCTACACTATAATGTACCCTAATCTTGAAATGAAAAAAAATATTTTTTAGCCTTTTTAACGAGGTTCCCATACTCCTTATTTTACACTCGACCCAATAACCCCCACCCCACTTCCCCATAATTTTATGCTCACATAATTCACTCTTTAGGATCCCTAATGGTCAATTAATAGTTGACATCCCACCACCTAGACAACCAGAACCCCATCCCCCTACCCCTGTACCACCCCCACCCCACCTGGGTAGCCCTCCACTCCTCCCTAGAAAACCCACACCCCCCATGCCCACACCCCAAAACCCCCTACCCCTAGAAATGCCACCCCTTCCCCTTTTAACCTATTATGTTTTACTGAATTTTCCCCATTTTCTATTCGAGAACCCCGCCACGCTACGCCATCCTTCCATCTCACTCATATTGTGTGGTTCTCCCTCACCCAGTGTATGTTCCATATTTCATCACCTGTATTGGAGAGCCTAGAATAATTTTTACCCCTATTAGTCCTTTTATATATTAGTTTCTTCCCCCATACTATATTTAAATGGATATGGGTCAATTATAACTTGAAATGTAATGATACTACCCAGGTTGGTATCATAACCAACAACTGACCTGACTTTCCACTAACATAAGAGGCGTTCATGATCCATACGAGAAAATAATGATCCCATAGAAAAAAGATAAAATTAATGTGGAATATTTTACCCCTAAATTGGAGAAAATATAAAATGATATTTCCCCTAAAAAGCATACATGTCTCATTCATATGTTGAACATCTAGGAAAATAGTAGATACACAAAAAATAAATAAAGAGGAAGCAGATATCATAACTGGAAAATAAAATCCAACTATTAACCAATAAAATTGTTTAACCACCCTTGTCCTAATTCAAAATCTCATTGGACCAATTTTGGATAGGTATAACATATGATTTCTCATTTTATGTTTTCTTTTCAGTTGGAAATCTCATATGTCGTGCGCCTCTCCTCTTTCATAAATACACCTATGTCGCATGCTGAACGACACCTTCACAGTGAGTTTTATCATCATAATCATTGGTTTCCTCTTGTTTTCATGTTATTAATGTTTGATATTGATGGTTATAATGTGAAATTTATGGTCTAAATTCCCCTCTGAAAATTGTGGTCACTGGTGGTCCTTGATTGCGCACTAAATGAATTGCATGTTGGTTTGTTCCTGTTGAACATTTGAATTTAAAAATTGGTAATTTATGTATACTTGACTAATGAATAGATCCCCCAAGATGATAAAAATTCGTTAATAACATCTGAATTAACAAATGTAATTGAATAAGGGATGCTATGTAAAATCTGAAACTCTAATCGTTTAGTTTGTTTGGTGTTGCGATTCTGAGCATGATTGTGTGATTGTATGGTGTTGCAGTTGTTGGAGTGATTGGTATTCCATTTTTTCCATGTTTTAGTTCTTCCACTATTGAATATCAATCTAATATTTACCCATTTCAATGAAACCACCACTTTGTTACTATTTCAATTCCATTGAATGCTAGAAAACCAC
Source organism: Viscum album (assembly GCA_963277665.1). Taxonomy (NCBI): domain Eukaryota; kingdom Viridiplantae; phylum Streptophyta; class Magnoliopsida; order Santalales; family Viscaceae; genus Viscum; species Viscum album. The sequence goes on from OY728143.1 coordinate 1,370,012,033, forward strand.
GTCACTGGAGGACTATATGAGACACTTTATGGACACCCTAGTCAAATAACCATAACAAAAATGTAATGAATCCTTCCACTTTCTTGCACTCTATTGAAAATCATACGATCAATTAGTTTAGTACCATTGTTCTTGACTAGAGACATTATGTTTCTAGAGAAACACTAAAAAACGGTTTAAAACAATGAATATAGATCACATGTGGGATACTAAAACATTTTAGTCCAAGGGTATTCTCATTGCATGTTTGATATCATTGGTGTAAATACTTAATAATCTATTAATATTAATGTATCAAATTGGATCAATATGAATAAATAATGGATGAATGCCAATCGGTTGAAAAAAGAGTATGAATATGGCATGAAAGATTTTATCTAGTTGGAAAAAGATCATGCATGTGACCCTTCTCAAATACTTTGTCCGTGTTTACACTATTGTTATTCAAGAAATATTACTCTAGAGGTGTTGGAAGAACAACTTTATTTATCAAGAATATGTTGATGTTATACATTTTGGAACAAAAATGGGGAAAAATGTAGGCAGTGTCTTAAATAACAGATCATTTTATGGATCATCTAATATGATTACAAGCATGATCAATGAAGAAGATCTTATAGAGGATGTGATTACAGATGTGAATTAGAATGAAGATCGTATTGAGGAAATGACAAGGACAGTTGAAGATAAAATTCATGATTTCCCAATTTTTTTTGATAAGTTAAAGAGTTTTGCCAAAGCTCCATTGTATGCTAGATGCACTAAATATACACCTTTGTCAGGAGTACTGAAGCTGTATAATGTTAAATCAGGTAACGGTGTAGTGAGGCCAGTTTTGGGAAACTAATTTCTCTTCTGAATGACTTGATCCCAAAAGATAATGAGCTCCAAAATCGAACATACGATGCTAAAAATGGTATGAATGATGGGTATTATATCTGAAAGAATTCATGCCTACCCGAGTGACTGTATATTGTTTCACAAGGACCAAAAATCACATAAATAATGATCAAAGTGTGGTTCTTATTGATAAAATAAAGATGATTCTAGTCCTATGAAAGTTATATGGTACTTTTCAATCATTCCCAGGTTTATGGGACTATGTGGAAGTGAGGAGAATGCTGGAAAATTGACATGGAATGCAGATAAATGAATAAAAAATGGGAATCTATGTCACCCAGAAGACTCTCCTTTGTGGAAGAGAATTGACCATGAGTATCCAAAATTTGGAAATGAGCCGAGAAACCTTCATCTTGTGTTATCTACATATGGGGTGAATCTTTTTGGTTTTCAAAGAAGGAGTCACAGTACATGGCTGATTATGTTGGAAAATTATAACTTACTATTGTGGTTAGGCCTGAAATGAAAATAAATCAATTTATCTAAGCTTACAGTAGGATTAAAACAAATGGATAATGATATTTATGTTTATTTTGCTCCATTGATCGAGGATTTGAAATTATTGTGAGATTTAGGTGTTATGTTGTCTAATGCTTACAAAAATGATGATTTCACATTGAAATCCATGTTGAACAGGGCGATAAATGAATTTCTTTCTTATAAAAAATTTTCATGATAGAGCATTTAAGGAACTCAATGGTGTCCCATTTTCGAACAAGGTATACATCAATTAGGTTGATACATTCATCGAGAACCATGTTTCTAGGCCATCGTAGATTTCTACCCCAACAACATAAGTACTGATCTTGGACGACATCTTTTGATGAATGTTCAGCAGAACGAAAAACAATGTCTCTACTAACATGTGATCAATTCTTTGAGAAAGTAATAGATGTGGACACAACTTTTGGAAAAAAGTTTTTGAAAAATCGTACGAAAATCGGCTGGAAAAAAATATCAGTTTTTTTGAATTACCATACAGTATTTATCTGTATGTCAGATATTTTCTTGATGTTATACATGTTAAAAGAATGTATGTGATAGTTTCATTAGAACATTTCTAAATACAGCCGAAAAAAAAGATTGGTATTAAGGATATATTAGACATGGTTGAGATGGGAATACAAGAACAGTTGGCACCAGTGAAGGTTGAAAAGTGAACAGTGCTTCATCTGACTGCTTACACTCTTTCCAGGCAGGAGAGATCATGGTTTTTTAACTTTTTTAATGAACTAAAGGTTCCAGAGGGGTATTTATAAAATATCATGAACATCGTGTCAATGAGAGATTTAAAATTAAAGGGTCTGAAATCACATGACTGACTTGTTTTGATGCAAGATCTAATGCCTATAGATTTACATTTCATTTTTCTTAAGAATGTGTACCATACATTAATGATGCTCTATTTCTTCTTCAAAGCTATATGTAACAGTGTTATTAACCCAAAAAAATTTCCAACTATGGAATGAAAAATTACCATCATATTATGTGAATTGGAAATGATATTCACGCTGATATTTTTTGATATGATGGTTCATTTGATGGTTTATTTGGTGAGATATATTAAACTATATAGACCTATATATTATAGATGGATGTACCCCATTGAATGGAATATGAATATTTTGAAAGGGTATGTCAAATATCGAAGTCTTACATAGGTATGTATTGTAGAGAAATATAATGTTGAGGAATTCATTAAATCATGTACTGAATATCATTCTAGTGTGGAAAACATTGGCCAAATGAAATCTCATCACCCTGGGATGATTTAGGGTGTAAGAATTGTTGGAAGAGAGGTTGTCACAATCAATATTACAAATTGGGAGAAGACCCACCTTTATGTTTTTCATAACAGTTTTGATGTTGACGACTATGTTCAAACACACAATGAATTGATTTGGCATTTGAATCCATCTAGGGATGAGAAATGGATATCATCGATAGTTTATTGGATGGTTTAAAGTCCATATTTTTAAGAATGTAGATGAAAATATTGACTCAATTTCATAATTACTCTGATGGCTAGCCGGATGAGAATGTGTGTATGTATTATCTTACAATTCTTATGCAGATAATGGTTTTAGATTATATACAAATGAACAAGATGAAGATAGTATCATTTAGAATAGTGGGGTTACACTTGTGGCTGAAGGGATTCAGGTTTTATGTGTTATGGATAGAAATCTAATTTATGCGAATATGACAAACTTTGGCATCATCAACCAAATATAGGTGTTTTATTATACAAAATTCAAAGTGCCAATTTTTCAATGAAAGTGGGTTGATAACAGGAGTGATGGTAAAATAGATCAATTGGGATTCATGAAAATTTATTTTAGTAAGGAAGGGGACAAATATAAACCATTTGTAATGGTCTCACAGGGAGTTCATGTATTTTATGTTTCATACCCCACAAACCAAAAATTGTTAATTGTTCTGTTATCGACCAAAACAACTAATGGGTAAGATGAAAGTTCAAAGGAGTATGGCCCTTTCATAGGAACTTTGCAATAATTTTGTAGTGGTCATAATGTAGAAAGTGTTATTTTATGTCAAAGGAGACCACAATGAAGGGATTTACATAGTCAATAGAGCAGTCAAATCTCTTCAGCCTTTAAAAAAAGAGTTCTATAATCATGTTATTTGTTTATTGTAATAGAAATTGTGTTACGTTATGTAATTATCTATTCACTTATACTTTTATGTAATCTAAATTAAAGGTTAAACCAATTCTGTAGATAATGACTTCAGAACCCACCGATTTTTCCAATCCCAAGGCACAACAGGTTTCTCGACCTGTTTCTGCTAGTCCCAGTAAAGAGCAACAACATTTTTCTAAACCTGTTGCTGCTGGCCCTAGTGCTAAGGAACAACATGTTTCTAAACATATTTCTGATGGTCCTAGTGTCGATGATAGCACTATAGAGGCTCATAATGATGATGCTTCTAAGGAAATGGTAGGAAATAAAACCCTGAAAGCACAAAAAATACTAGAGTGATGATATGTGAAAGTGTTAGCCAAAATCTGTAAGTCAAAAGGAAAAGGCATCAAATTTTAGTTGGGATGGAATAAGCATGGACAACATGTTAACCCCGAAAAAGCCATCTTTAGTAGCTACATTGGAATCATCACTAGGAAATATGTGAGGATTGATGTATAGTCGTGGCACCATGTTGTCACCAGGCTTAAGACACGAATGTTGGAAGAGATTATGATAACATTACGATATGATTTTTTAAATTTATAAAAATAAACTAAAATAATAAAACACTGAATTACTCTTCATCATCCATTGCATAGTTCATTTATAGTAGATTTCTCGCACAAGGAATATGTATTAATATTTGCACATAGGATTCATAGAGGCTTCTGCACAATTTTAACACAATATCATCTTAAAGATGCTGATGGGAAAATCAAGCCACACCTAACTCCTCTTTATGAACACTTGATATCCCAAGGTGTGTGGGATGCATTTAGTAATAGTCGTGCGGTGTAGAATTTTCAGGAACATTATTTGTGGTAATATGTTGTTTGACGTTTCTTGTATTCATCACTTTGATTAATAGTTTTTTATTTATGAAACAACAATAGAGTGATGAAAAAAACAATTTGAAACAAAACTAGCGTACCCCTACCGTAAAGGAATGATGGGGTACGCTTCGCTTGAGAAAAAATAGGTACATCTTTTAAATCTACCGTAATACTTTTATGTGACATAAAACAACACCATAGCTATATTTCTCTATTTATATGAAGATTGATGAATCGAAATAAAATGCCATATCCATCCCACAACATGTGATATGGAAGGAGTCTTGTGTAAATAAAGAGGGGATACTGATAGATGAAAACACACAAAAATTGTGGGAAACATGTGTAGGTATGACATAATATAAATTTTATTTTCCTTAAATCACTATTACATAACAATGACTACTTATTTTCCTATATTTTTTATCTGACATAGTCACATGAATCAGTAACACCCACACCCGATGAAAACATACTTTTATCATCATTGAAGTAGCTAGAACAATATGGTCACATCAGAGGTGTGGGTTTTTGGGTGACCCCCAAACATATTTTCATAAACAAAAACAAGCTGAGGATCAAACTATGAAAACGAAAATGATGCAAGAAAAATTATTTATTTTTTATGATGAATTACAATACCATAGAGAGATGATAACAAGATTGACGAGGTATAGGTAAAGAGAAGAAAAAACTCAACAATAACTCATGCGTGAAGATCTCACCCCACCCCACCATCTTTGAGGTGATCCATTCCCCTTGAGAACCTGACATAGCTGAGGTAATGAATATTCTAATAATTGTTTCTATGAAATGTGATTCACATAGAAAATAATATATTTCCTATACTAATATTCTATTGGGTGAAAATCCCTGTGATTTATATCTATCAACTCCCACCTATCGCCTTGTAGTGAAGGTTGTGGTGTTCAATATGACAAAAAGACATGATACACAATATAAAACATCCAACAAATCATTTCAGAGTATCAATTAATGTTTCTAATGATCCGAGTGATGAGATACCAATTCCAAATGATGATGACAATATTCATACGATTGAACAAGTTGTTGGAACAGTCATCACATTCACTTCAATTCCTATAAAAAAGATGTCTACAAGTAGGTATTCATATCCAATTTATTTGTCAAGATCTACCTTTAACATTTAATTAAAAAGATCTAAATTGAGGAATGTTATTATAGAATGATAAATAGAAGTTGGTGAAACAAAATATCATCTCAAAACTATCTCAAGGATCAACCAACTAATTGAAACAGTTTACTGATAGCACTTTCACCCCGCCCGTTCTATATCCACAGTTAATATCATTGGAGGATCATGTGGATACAAAGATGATAAAAGTCAATAGTCATGCAGATGATTTTGAAAAACATATGTACGGAGAGGAAAAATCAGATTTCATTAGTGCTAAAAATGTAAATTAAATCATCAAGTATGAATGTATTGGAACCTCAGTTGTAAATGTATACACGAGGAATGATTTGAAGACTTGAATTTTCAAAATATGATATACTTTGATAATTATGACTAAATACATTTCGTATTTTTTGCAGGTTTATATATGAGAAACAATTGAAGGGATTTCCCCCTGAACAAAAATTTGGACTCGTTAGTCCTCATATCACCTCTTCAAAAGAAGAAATAGATTCTGATATAGAGGCTGCAATAATGTCATCCTTGCTCAAATAGTTTGAAAACAAAATTACGGATGACAAAATATTTTTAGTACTAATGATGTAGGAGTAAAAATATACAATTTTATCATATCATCTATATTTTAATTTCATTCATTACATATTCCTTTTGTGTTTTTAGGTAACATTGGATGTTGATTACAGTCTATTTGGATACTCCAAAAATTTATATTCTAGATTCAATGCATGGATATGCAATAAAATTCCCTTTCATGATGGAATTTGTTAATTTTTAATACATTAGAACCAAAATTTTAGAACTAAACATGTAGATATATAATTTATATTATCTTTTAATGAGGATTATTTTATGATAGGATTGTGTATCAATATCGTCTACTTCGTAGAATTAATCAAGGGCCTAAGGAAAAGAATGCATACATGATATACAACTGGAAAGGTATCCTGGAATATATAATAACATTTCATTATCCAAATACATATAAAAAAAATTACTTATTTTTCCCGATGTTTCTGCAGTTCCCAAAAAAAAATGGAATGGACTATGGTTATTATGTTTTTAAATTAATGAAAGAGATCGTATTTCATCAAAAAACTAGCATCCATGAAGAGTTATGTTCGAAAATAATTTTGAGTTCATTTAAAATATTTATTAATCCTTATTTTTATTTAAATTTTTTCAGTACTACCATGGATATCGTCAAAACTCATATTCTCAAGATGATATAGATGTGTTTAGAAATGAATGGGCAGTATACCTGATGGAAGATTGTACACAAATAGGATGATGGTGAATTCCTACTACTTATTTTATCCTTATATGATCATTTATATCTCCCTTTTTTACACTTGTTAAGCATATATGATCACCCTTAATTATTTTTTATATTCTTAGGTTATGAAGAGTGGTTTTAGAAATGATTTGTCTTTGTAGTAAAGCATATCTTAATGAGAGACTATTGTGAACAAGTTCTTTATGTTTCTATTATAAAAGAATCACTAGACCTAAACTATTATGACATTGATCATTTATATTCTTTATTTTGGTCATTTATGTAGCTGTTTATACTGATGTAGTGTGTTGGAAAAATATTGGTTGTGCAATACTCACAAATATAAAAAAATATAAGGATTCATTACTAGTGTTGGTTAACTACTCTTAGCAAACCAACTAATCTAAACTTCTGATCCAGAGTCCTCATGATACTCTCATCTAAAACCATCTATATGATATCATCATTCATCTATCACTTTTCCTTCTCCTTTTTCACTCATTTACTAGGTAAATGGGTGAAGGAAGTGAAGAAAAAGTGAACATTGGATGATGATAACATAGATATGGTGTCAGATGAGAGCATCACGAGGACACATGATTGGAAGATCAGATCAGACACAATGGTAATCAGTAGTTAACCGGCAATAGTAAAGTGCACAAATAATCATTAGTTTTGTTATTAGCTTATATCTGGACCAAAGAAACAATTTGGAAAGATGCAAAGGTAATGTTTCGATATAAAATTTCTATTTTAATGAAAAATTATATAATAAAACGTTGAATTGATTTTCATTATTATTTTTAGGGTTAGTTTATTATAGAATATTTCTATACATGTGACATTCCTTTGAATAAAGAAAAATGACATTGTGTCTGCTCAATCATAGAGGTAATGAGAAATCTATTTCCCTAGTGAATCGATATTTCATGACTCTACGATAACTATTTGGGTTTTTCTCTACATCACATAAGCCTCTTCATGTGATCATGTGACATAAGATCCTTTGTATGAATGCTTCATGTGAAATGACTGTGTGATCTCATCACATGATTAAATCACATATTCAATTAAGGTAATTCACTTGAACCATGATTCGTGTATTCTTTTCTTATTTACATGATCACATTAAGAGTCAAGGGTCTTGTAATCGTATAAATATCCTAGGTTTATTTGATCATGTGATAATATTATGGTCACGTGATCACATGACTTTGAACAATTCATCCACTTAATATGATATTTCAAATTAGTCAAGTTCCCCTTTTTACTCATGTCCATTTTAACCAAAAATCCTTTATTTTTATAATTGATCAAAAATTTCTCTTTCTTATGATACAAATGAATTCCAGAATTGATGCTATGGTGGCTATAGTTCATTAGACTAGAATGGTCAATAGTTTTTAATTTGACCAATACATAGTCATCCATTGTACACACGAGCATCTTAAAAGCTTGATAGGAACCAATATCTGATATTTTAAATTTTCTAATCAGTTTCATTTATATGTGGGTGGGTGTGTCTAGGAGGGATGGGGTGTCCAAGAGTATGGGGTGATCAAGAGGCGTGGGAGGTGTCCAAGAGGGAAGGGTGTCTAGCTAAGAGGGGGTCCCTAGGTGGGAGGGTTGGGGTGTCTAGGAAAAAGGGTGTTATCCAAGAGGGAGGGGTGTCCATGAGTGGGGGGGGGGTGTCCAAAAGGGTGGGGGTGTCTAGGGAGGTGTCCATGAATTGGGTGTCCAAGAGGGGAGGGAGAGGGTGTGTCCATAAGGGAGTGGGTGTCTAGGAGGGAGGGATGTTCAGGTGTGAGGGTGGGTGGTAGGTGTCCAGGAGTGGGGGGTGTCCAGGAGGGGAGGGAGGTGTCTATGACGGAGGGGTGTCCAGGAGGGAGGGGGTCTCCAGGTGGGTGGTGTTTTCCAATAAAGAGGGGGGTGTCTAGGAGGGTGTTCGTGAGTGGGAAAGGGAGGTGGGTGTTCAGGGGGTGTCCATGAGTGGGGTGTCTAGGAGGGGAGGGAGGGAGTGTGTCTAGAAGGGAGGGGGTGTCCAGGTAGAGAGAAATTTAATTGAATTCAATGATGATAATATACAATGGTTAGATCACTTCTAGGTTATCCTAATGTGGGTCTGCAGTGTGGCATCAAAAGTGCCAACCAACCAAACCAATTCCAAGCCCATTTGAAGGCCCAAGAATTATATTCTAGTTCACGTTGAGGCCTAATATATCTTATTTAATGTCATAAATACCCAACATATGCATCATTTACCTTTCCCACATTAGATTTATAAGAAACACAATTTTTCTCTACACCAGCATTGTAGTAGAATACATCTATTGGAAAAATTACTGGTGATATATGAGTTTGAGGTAAGGGAAAATTTCTGATCTAAAAGATTTGTGAGGACACTCTTAACTAAATCAATTTTGAACCCTAATCCTGGAATGTGGACGAAATCTACGAAATGAGATGTTTTTATACCAGAAACAGAATTCTAGAAGTGGTATCCCTACTAAATATATATAAATATATATATATATAACTTCTCCCACATTCCACTGGATTGGTCTTCACTAGTCGTTTAATAGGATCTCTATGTTTCTGGTTCTTTTTTAAATTATATTTTGTTAATGTTATGTGAAATTTCATTCGTATTACTCTAATATATTATTTGTTTTGAATTTTCACTTGATTTTTTGAACTGTATATCTTCAAATATCATGAAATTGGAGTACTAATCCTAGTTCATGAATTTCTAGGGGAGGACACTAAGTAATCCAATCAATTTTCATAATTTTTAATATCTTACTAAATATAAAGGAGGCATCAATGTTTATCCATATTTTGTTTGGAGACCAATATATTTACCTAATGATCTTCATTTCCCTTTATAACCTCGAAAAATCCATTATCTACCCCTTGTTCTAGTTCCTGTTATACACAATGTGATGGAGGAAGTTATGTATATGAATAAAAGATGCTGGATTTGGGTGGAGTTTGATTATTTGTCTATGATTATGGACTGATAAATATTCAAACCATGTAGGAATTGAAAGTTAGTACAATTAAGATATTTCTAAAAATATATATGATTTTATAATTCATATCAGTGAATGATAGTGTATGAATAATATTTATTCCATTATCAAATAGATGGTAATTATATAGTTGGATAAAGATGGTTATTAATGGGTATACACTAAATTCATCTATTTCATACATACATCATTTTATTATTACTTGATAATTTATTTTAATTTCGTGATACTTTATTTCAAGGGGTGGGAGGGGGGTTATCCAGGGAAAGGGATGGGGGATGTAGAGGAGTGGTGGGGGAGGGGGGATGTCCAGGGAGTGTGAGGGGGATGAAAGGGGAGGGAGGGGATTGCCTACAGAGAGGGAGGGGCTACAGGTGGAGTGGTGGTGATGTGGGGTGTTGTCCATGGGTAGTGGGGCTGTCCAGGGGGTTGTCTTTTGGAGGAAAGGGAGGGGGGATCTGGATAATAACACAGAAGAACTAAGAGGGACGGGGTGTCCTGGAGGGAGAGGGGGTTTCCAGGAGGGGGGGTGGGTGGGGTGTGCATGGAAGAGGGGGTGTCTAGGATGGAGGGGGTTTCCAAGAGTGGGGGTGTCCATGAGAGGAGAGGGGCAATCAAGGGGGTGGGGGTGGGAAGGGGGATGTCAATGGGTGGGAAGGGGGTTGTCTAGGGAAAGGTAGGTGGCTACAAGGGGGAGGGAGGGGGTTGTCCATGAGGATGGAGGGGGGATTCAGGTGGAGTGGGGGGGGGGGTCTGGCTATTCACACTAATGAACTAGGATATTAATAGAAAAGTGAACTGGTATGATCATGGCCTTTCTAATAGTATAGGTTCTCATCAATACCTCTCTCAAACTAAGAAATACATTCCTTATATACCATCAACGGGACCGTAGATATTGTATGGTGTCTTTAGAAAGGCATAAGTGGTCAGGGACTTAGTAGGGTTGGACCCGATATCGGACACAGATGCGCTAATATTCATTCCCCATGACCTGGAATGGGAGAGTACACTCTTAGGGGAACAAAATATATGTAACTATTAGGTTTATAACCTATCTAGAATGGTGGAATCACTCGTAAAATGCTATAATTTTTTCTAAACATGAATACTCCTATGAAATTCAATACACCATCATGTATGTGTCATATTGTATAACTTGTGGGGATTCCTCCATTTCTTATTGTCAATTAAAGAATCCATTTGGATTCTATGTTGTTGTTGAAATTTATTCCTCTTCTTTTCTCATCCATTTAATCTTAAAAAAAAAATTAAAATTCAATGAATTATGTTGAGCCTCTCCTAAAATATTAATTCAATTTAAAAAAATACGGACATATAGAGGTTGTACGAGGTAGCAATTAACATTTTATTAATGTATTATTTCATATTAATGTTTAATTTTCTTCATTATTGTATTACTAACATAATATTTGTTTTATTATATAGGTTATTTTTTTCTTATGTTCGAATTCTTTGTTCGGAAACTAATTCAATGGAAAACAATTTTTGAGAGGGGATCAGAGATGCAAAAAGGATGAAACATGAATTTTTTTAAATGTTTGTTGGATAATTGTAATTGAAACCATATTAAACATTTTTTGAAATATATATATTACTATGTATTTTTGTATTCATGATTTCAAGTAAATATATATAGAATGTTTTGGGAAACTCTTGTACATGCTATTTTGATCTTCAATTCTTTGTTTGTATATAGGTGTTGTTTGTGTTGTGTGTACAGGTGTAGTCTCAGGTGTGTAGGTGTTGTGCAGGTGATGGGTTTTCTATGGAAACATGGCTTTTATCAGTGCTCAAAATAGCACCGATAAAGATGGTCCTTTATCAGCGCTATTTTGAGCATTGATAAAGGGGCCCCCCTTTATCTTCGTCGCGATTAATAGCACTTTTATAGCGCTATTAAATGTGGGTTTTAGTGCTCATAAAAACCCTATTTATAGTAGTGTGTATGAACTAAAATATTTGTTATTATATTATTGTACATTTTTTAAAACCAACTTCTAATACCGGGTTTAAAAATATAATTATTGTGTAAATATTAATGATTATTATTATTAAATTTTTTTAATCTATAAGCATTTTTACCACATTTAACACACTGGATCTGTTTTGAAATAATGAATGGAGAATCCCCAAATCACATTATGTGGACATAACTGATTGCGTATTTTAATATTTAATTATAAATAAATAACATATACGGTTTAATTATAAGTTATTAAACCATAAATTGGTTCCTAATAAATAAATAATTGATTTCTTATTATTATAATAGCCTTAAAGGATATACAAGGAAGTTAGATCATGGGTATGGGTTTCTCCTCTCACTTCTAATTTATGTGAGAAAAATTACATATTGAATAAATGTTTTTAATTTGTGGTGTATATGATGACCATTTAGATATAATATATTGAATCCTTCACACATCTTGGTATTTAAATTTTAAATTTTAATTATTCTATTAACTGGTTATTGACTTTAAATACAACATATTTTAAACTATTACCAAACTCTATTTTGTTTCATTGGGTTATATTACTTCTTTACTGACATTATTATGTCACTATTAGGAGTGCAATGAATTTTTTTATCTGAATTTTTATTTAAAAGTACTTCATATTGTTTTAAATTTTATACACATAATTTATTCATTCATTTATTCTAAAATCCAAGGGTTTGATTTTTAAGGGTTATTTATCTCAATTTCGATTTCATTGAGATATACTTTTATGATATGCACCCATTTTCATTTTTTAGGTGTAAATACTACCATTTGACATGTTATATCTCGAAAATAATTATATTAATGATATTTATTGAATCATTTTATGTTATTATTTCATTGGGTTTAAGATTGAAGAGTTAGAAAAGTGGATAATGCATTATGTTGCTCTCTCTTTTATTTCAAGATTGTTTACATACAAGGTTTCTTTAGATAAAATTATATTATTTTATTTTATTGAGCAAAATATATTTAATATCCACTAGTTATGAATGAGGATTAGAAGTTCAATTTCAATTTCATCCCTTACTTATTAAAGAAACCTAAATAATAATTTCTGTATGTTATACTGATCTTTTATTTTATTTTAGATCAACTATCTTTATCTTCCATATCGATGTCTTTTTATTTTTTTAGAAACTTTTCCCCTCTAAAAAATAATTTTTTTCCTAAAAAAATTAATCCAAATATTTTACCTTATTTTAAAATGTTTTAAAAGAAAATTTCATTAAAACTTTTAAATGGTTCACTTTTTAATCCCTTTTTCAATTTTTTGACAAGAATGATTCTTTTCAATATTTTTGACACATCGGTATTTTACCACCATCATGTCTCTTATTTTCCAAGAATATTAATTGATATTATTCTAATGATGTTTTAAAATAGAAAAATTGTTTCAATATTTTGTAAAATTTAAATTTTTTAAATGTTATTTTCAAAATTAAAGTGTTATTTTTCTCAATTTTTTTTAATAATACATTAATGGAATTTTTATTCATCTAAATCAGAAACCATTTCTAGTAATTATGATAAAATGCATATATTTTATAATGGTACGATCCTCATTAGTTTTCCTTATATATTATGATTTTTTTTAATAGATAGTCATGGAACCCATTTCTTTTCCACTGGTTAACCATGTTTCAAAGTGGTTTTTATGGAACTCAATTATTTTACATGGTTTCTTAATGTTTCAAAGATATTTTTATCTTATCCACTTATTATCTAAGAAATATTCATTTTTCAAATATATTATTATATAAAAAACTTATTTAACATTGGTTAATTATATTATAGTGAGATTGTTATGAAACCTGTATCATTTCCATGGGTAAATAATATTTTGAAAGGAATAAAGGTTTTTTCTACATGTTTATAATGGGATGAATGCCCTATATTCATTATTATTGAATGGTACATATATATTATTTATGAAAAAGGGGTTTCCCCCATATGAAAGGGTGGTCCAAATATATATTATATGTTTGGTGCACCTGGATAATGATGGGTGATCCCATTATTTCTTATATGATGGGTGCACCCATATATCATTGGGTGATTCTTTATAGATCATATGATAGATGTTCCTAGATAGAATAGGGTGAGACCTATATATATTATATGACATGTGTTCTAAGATAGTTCTCTAAATCATTGGGTAATGTTCCTCATCTTAATAGAAATGATGGTGGGAGGTACCTGTATGTTTCTCGTATAGACTTAATTGATATCCACTTATTACAGAAGTGGGGTTAAAATGGGTTACTGTGATACTATTTCCATGATACAAACATGTTTTATTTATTCTATTTATGGTTATAAATGTTTCTTATGATCAATATTTATATCATATGTATCATGATTACTAATTATGATGACCAATGGATTTTAAAATACCTTATTATATGTTTTAATAATTAGTTATCCAGTTATTTATGTGAATTAAATTCTTATATTATGCTCATGGAAATTTATTATGTCATCACACCATTATAATCATCATATTCTCATTTATGGAAGCCAATTTTTAATTCATATTATTACCATTATTGAGAATTTAATCTCACCCTTATTAATTTTTATTTTTCCCCATATAATAAAGAATGTTATTAAATGACTCATGTCTATGGGTATTTCATATGGATGATAATGATAACCTAAATTTGAATAAAAAATTATAGGTTAAGTGGGTGAAATAATAATTAAAAGACAAGGGTATTATTTATGTAATATATTTTCAAAATTCTATAAAATATTAAAACTAAAAGGACCATGGTAGTGTAATTGATCCAATATTGCATTTTGATGTTGTCAGTTTTGGATGGAAGAAATTGGGTTTATGTCATCTTTATAAATACCAAAAATGAAAATTTAACATTTTCAGCACTGAATTTGGGATTGTGGGTTCAGGTATGTTATATTGAGGGAAACAAATTAAACAAAAAAAATATCATTATTAAAATAAAATTCATGATATTAAGTCTCTAATAGTTAGTGTATACACTAAATAAATAAAATTAGGTTCATAATATGAGATATATCTCAAGAGAGTAATTTGATACGGAAACCCATACCTCTTGTACTGAAATCCACAAATGTATATTAGAATTATGTAAAAAATATTTATATATTTATGAATTATTTCATGTCCTTGATTATACCCCTTATAATTATTACAATTCATAAGTAGTCCTTCTCTAAATGATATCTTTATATTTCCCACATATGGGGTTTATAATTTTGATAATTTGTATTAGTTTCATAATAGTGATGTCAATATTCTTAATTATTAAAAATATAATCATTAAATGGTCATTATAGTTACTATTGGGAATTGTTTATATTTAATTATGATGTTTGAAATTCTATCCATGGGTGTTTTTGTATATACCCTTGATGATGAAATCGATAACAATCATGTTTCGATGATTCTTTTCAATTTATGTGTGTTTTTTTATTGAAGAATAAAATATTGATATAAAATATACTGAATAAGAAAATAGTATTTATGAAATTATTTTAAAATATTAAAATATTTATTTTCCCATATTCATTAATGGAATAAATTCATAGTATTGTTCATGTAAGTGGTTAAACCGAAACAAAAATGAAGATACATAGATTTAATGAATGTCTATGAGATCATATTTTATTAATATAATTATACCATAAGAAATAATGATCATATTTATTGTCAATTAGTTTTATATATTATAATTTAATTTAATTTAAATAATTAGTATTTAATATCAAAATACTACACAATATGAAAAAAATTACTATCTTTGTACACTTATTTTAAACGATTAAATTAATAACAATTTTTTATTTATAATATTGTTAATAGGTACCCCAATTTGTAATAAAAACCCTAAAATATATAAAAAACACCATATTCTATCATTAAGACAAATCTTGGAACCATAAATAGTTTTTGGTGATGAATAATGAATTTAAATTCTTATGGTTGCAGTAATCTTCACACACACTAGGACAATGATTTCATTTTTCTTAATTTATACTGTAGATAAATAGAATATTATTATAACATTAATATAGTAATATTAATGTATCCAAATTATATAATAATATTAAATGTATGTGGTTATAATAAATTTAAGTCCTGATAAATATGAAAAAATTCTATGTAGTTGATAATAACAACAATATAGACATGAATTTTCCATATATATTTGCATGTAAATGAAGGCCTTATGAATAATAATTATGATTTGAATCCTATTAATTTTGTATAGGGTTATAGGATGGAAAAATTGGGAGAGTTTTAAGGAGGAATTATATGTTTTCATTGGTCTGTAAATGGAAGAGATGTTACACTTTTATAAGAGAGGAGAAGGTTAATATTGGGAGTTAACCTTACATTTTAATTACTATAATGTTTATATTCACGTGTCAAAGTTCAAATAATGGAAACAATATATGGTTATAGTGAGTATGGGAAAAAAATTACCAAAAAAAATTCCTTTATGATACTACTGTGGGTGTTTTCAATCTTTTTGTTTTATCTTTTACCACTTACCCTAATTTTCCATTACATTGGTAATTAATTTCATAACATAGTGATTAATTTTAATGAAAATATATAGATTTAAAATTTTACCTAAGATTAAACATCGTAATTCAAATATCAAAATTATTTCACCAAATAAAATTAGTGTGTGTAAAAAAGGAAAATTTAAAATAAACACAATATATCACATATAAGTAGTATTTAGATAAATAAGGTTTTAACCATTAAATTTACATAGGATATAAAATTATCTTGGGTATTTATTTTAATATAATAACTTGATTCACTATATAATAAATAATTCTTTTTTGGGCTCTCAAGGAAATCAAAAACGAAACCCCCTTTTTAAATCCTTGATTCACAAAAAGAATTAAAATATTTTTAAGGTATCATATAATTAGTGAGTAAAATGTTGAAAATTAGATTTATAATATCTATTAATACTATAAAACTCCTAATTTTATTCCATACAAAAATATTTTCTTATGAGCTTTTTTATTCGTATAGGATACACATTTTTATTGATAAAATCAATAAAATTATCATTTTTTCAAAATCAATAATTTTCTACCAAAATAAATCATTTAAAAAATAAATTTTTTATTCGAAATAATTTTTTTTTCATCTTGTAAAATTTAACATCTATTTTTTATCAGTTTCATTTTAAAAAAAATCATAAATTATATTGAAAACATTTTTTTTTAAATTTTCAAACATTAAGAGTAATCAATTTTTTAAATAAAATTTTCCATCTAAATTGGTTTTAATATTACTGTGAAACATAATTTGTCATGAATTGTATTTTCCTTTAAATATAAATTTATATAATATAAATGTAATTTGATTAAGAAAATACTTTTTCAAATGATAAATATTTATATTATCCTTTTTTGGAAAACTAATTGAATTTCATTTATATTAAATGAGGTATTCATTTTATTTATTCATGTATTTATTAAATAAATTCCGCATTTTTATTATATATAAATAAATGGATAGTTTGTGATGGTCATAATTAGACATTTATATTTTACCTAAATATATTGTAGCTTCTCTTAGGTTCAGTGATGTGTGTGGAGAAAGATATTGACCATATTGAATTATTTAAAGGTAATCACGTATTAATATTTCCGGGTGTTAGAATATATATGAACACTAGTGTAGTAGGTGGAGGATAATATTTTTATTACAAATTGATTTATTTTATTGTGTTTGAGAATTATCTTTGATGATTTTGAAGAGGAGATAAAATCATCTGTGATAACTCTAGTCATATATTGATGGTGTTGAATTTAGATAAGTCATGTTTTTAGAAGATATTATTGAAAAATACATATGTATTTAGTGCATAGATTTTAAAATAAATTAAATCATT
Source organism: Viscum album (assembly GCA_963277665.1). Lineage (NCBI taxonomy): Eukaryota > Viridiplantae > Streptophyta > Magnoliopsida > Santalales > Viscaceae > Viscum > Viscum album. Next base: position 1,370,029,886 of record OY728143.1, read on the forward strand.
TGTGTTCATAAGACTTTATGTTGGTACTAGATGACTTCATATTATTTCCTCAGACATTTGGTGATATGTTAAGACTTTGAGACTATTTTTAAGACATTGATGAATTTTTTTTAAAAAAATTATTTACATCATAGTCTTTTATAAACCTTTTAAGACATTTTTAATGTTTATAAGTCTTTTAAATTTGTTATAAACTGATAAATTCAAGGTTCCAATCGACTCCGTATGGATTAAAAATACAAATGAGAATATAAATTATGAATATAGTTTCGAAAAGGAATAGAAATTTAGGAGACTTATGAAATGATTTTCCTATTAAAATTGTAATCCTTTAACTAGTAGAATTATGATATTTTTTATGTATTTAATATCTGAAAACTTCTATAATAAATATTCTAAGGATAATTAAACCTATTTATGCAGCTGTTAATCTTTAAGGATATAAATATCATAGTATTATGATCTATGTTAAAATCAATGGAAGAATCCAGAAAGCATTCTAAGGATGAAGTGCATTCTATATATCATGGATAAGTTCCAAGTCAAAATGGTGCATACTTCCATACCCAGATGGAATAATTAAAAAAAATTTATGTTGTAGATTTTATAGAGAATAATATCATGATATTTAAATATTTGATGAAGAATAATATCTTGGGTCACAATGAGTATTTTAATGAGGATATTTTCTTAGGTTATGTGAGTTTAAAATATGGGAGATCTCCATTCAAAAATATTTATGTAGCTTCAAAATTTCAGATATGGAAATAATTATTAAAATATTCATTTCATATTCTATGAATATAAATTTTCTAATGGAGGAATAATAATGGGAGAGATGGCCATAGACACATTTTTGACTCAAATGAAACCCAAAACATTTGAAGGGGAGAACTGAAAATATGATAAAATGTTATCTGAAAGAGGTAATATAAGGAAATATAATCAACGATTTATCATATTCGATGCATTATATTTTATATTCATGAGTATTTTAATGATTATAGAAGAAACCATTCATTGATGATCTGGGGTGTATGAGGAAGACCGGATTGTATGATTATGATTATCAAATTCCTATATTATTAAAGAAGTGATAAAATAATGTTTTGATAATCTATAGGAATCAAGAATAATGATTAACAAAACTATTATAGGATAAATATTTAATAAATATGTTGTATTTATAATTTGGGTTTGAAATATTTTTTACTTGTATCGAGATGTTCATATTTCTACTGTGAATCAATAAGTATCAAAGTATGAATCTATGATGATGGGATATGAGATACTCCTATTGTAACTATAATATATTGTAGTAATTAATTCTTTATATAGGGTATTACCAATAATAGAAATATGTAATCTCTAAAATTGATCGAAAACTGTGTAAAACATTGTTGTTAGTGATTTATTTGATTATTAATGCATTAGGGAAAGGATATATAAATAGAGAGTTAGTAATGAGTCTAATTGTACATACCTATCAATTTGAGAATAAAATTTTAAAACATATACCAATGATTCACCCCTCCCCATGTTAGTGTTATTCAACTATCATTGGAACTATTTATGGTTTGTTACCACTAGAAGAGTGATACATTACAGGATAAATGGTATTACCCATTTCAACAAGGTGGACCTTTATTTTGAGGACCCTACCATATTATAAGATAATAATTAAGTGTTATTGGAATATACTGATGGAGTAGTATCATAAATGGTTACCTCTTAGGATTATTTGTATTATGATTCTGAGTGAGGGGAAAGAGAACATGAATAATAAGTGTTGTACTATTGTATAGTCATTAGTTTGATAAGTGACTGTAGTGATTAATAGTATCTAGTTTGTTGGGAAAGAAACTAAGGTATTATAGGATACCCATGAAGTTATATGACTAGGTTCATGGACCTATAAGGGAATATCATAATAATTGATATTTGATCCAATACCCAGAAGGAAGTGCTAGAGGAAGTGTTTGGGTTTTAGATGTGGGATTCACTAAGAGGAAATTTTTATTTAAAAGGGGGGATTGTAAGAATCTTGTAAAATAGATTCTTAATCATTTAATATGAACAAACCATTTCCACATGGTTAGCCTTTTTTAGTATCCTACCATATTAGAAATCCATAGTTAAGCATGGTTGGCCTGGAGTAGTGTCAGCATAGGTGTGCTCCTATGAAGATTACTTGGGGTATGTGTGTGAGGAAAATCACACTATAAGAACATGTGTTGTATTGTAGTGACATTAAATAGTATTATAGATTACCCTATGGTGTAATATTATTTGGTGTTCTAAGAAGTAAACCATTATACTTCAAGGTTCCCATGGGTCAGATGACCAAGTTAATTTCTCTAGGAGGGTGGGTCATGAAAAGTGTTATCATAGCTAATCCTTGTTCTATATTTTAAAACCATTATGCTGCTGGGTATGGAAAATTTTAATTCTACCAACAATAGGAGAATTAATACTTTCAATGGTAAGACTACCATAGTTGGAATAATTGATTATTTTTCTATCTTCTATCACTTGGATTAGAAGTACGAGATTTTACAATAATGGGATTTTCAACCATTAATAAGGGTTCTCCCATGTCCCTTTATAATAATAGAAATATGAATCCTTATGAAAAATAAAAACATTCAATTTTTCAGACTCCATCAAATAAAAGTACAAAACATTTATTAGGATTTAAACTAACAAAAGATATTGATAATTTGGACGGATTTTATACAAGTAATATTAATTTCATGGTGGAAAATTTATACACATTGAGAATAATATTTTAGGATAATAAGATATATTATGATGAATGTGATGATGTCTTCTTTATTAGAGTCGTTGAGATATTCATCAATATTTTTCGATTTCTGGGAAAAATAGATAATTCCTCAATTGTGAAACAATTGATCAATTTTTTTCTAGACATATTTGAACATAAATATTTTAATTTGGAATTAAAAATATATTATTCCCTTGATTGATTACATAATATTCTCAATTTTATTGAAATAAAAAAAATTATTTTAAAAACGGATTATTAAATATGAAATGGATTTTGAATACATGATTCACCTTAAATCAAGGATGATGAAGATGAAGAATCACATGATTTTTATGATCATGATGATCATTAATATTTCATTTCATTTTTCCACTATAATCAATAAAAAAACATATAATGATAAAATTTAGTATAAAAACCCAACGTCTTGTTATCACTATAATGGGATTGGATGTTTTTCAATAAAACTCTAAATAATAAGGTTGAATAACATGATTTAGATGGATATGATGATAATACACAGAAGAGGAAATGGTGTATAATACTAAATGATTAAATTAAATTTGGAGAATTTTAGAAGTTGATCTATAGAAGAAAAAAAATTTGACGATAAAAAAACCTAACTTCTCATTAAATTACAAATGATAATATAAATTAGTTAATACTATAAATAAGGTTATGGATAATGTTTATCTTTTTGGATTCTTCAAGTAGTGATGATGATGAAAGAGAACCAACAACAATAAAGTACATAGTGGAAAATGAATTAGATTCTTATATTAGGAAGTACAAAAATTACATGATGTATAAGTGGTTTTTATAAAAGAAAAACATATGATAGATTAATGGAAAAATAATTATTTCATGAATAATGAAACTTATATCAATGACATTAAAAAATTTATACATATAGTGGATGGGATGGAAAATATAGTTATATATATTTAGGAAAATTTCATATCAAGTGAATAAAAATTATATGAAACCTCATTTAATGTTAATAATAAATCAATATAATCTATTTGTAATTTTCATGATTATACTTTAGGGAGTAATATTTTATAAACCAATTTTATGAACATTTTATGTTAAAATGGAACACTATTTTTATATGTAAATATTCTATCATGTATTATATAGATTAATTAAAAAGTAAAATTTCAAATATTTTTCATTTAAATTCTATAAAACGGACTTCATTTTTTATATCATGATATTATATTCACCTTAGGTAGAATTTTTGGGCTTTTGTAAATATATTTTATTTTTTGGTGTAGAGTGAAAATATACCAATTTTTTATAAATATTTTAATTTATTTTTAAGTACATACAAATTCCCACTATAGTTTAGATTTTTTTAAATTTAAATTATTTCCATTTGGTTAAAATAAATCCAACTAATTCAATGAAATTCTTAATTACAAATGATTTTGGAATAAAGTTAGTACTATATTTGAAACGAGCATTTTTCTAAAAAAAATCATTTCATTTTTTAACTTATATTAAAATTAATTCTTTCCAATTATGTAAATTGAATCATGGAAAATAGATTTAAAATTTGGAATCAGGTGCTTCGAATTTAATAATGAGTTAAATATAACTTTTTTTGTAATGAACAATTTCCACAGAAAAATCAGTTACCACTATAAAGGGTAAAACAGGTTAATTGTGGTTAAAACATAGTGATAAAATCACACATTACAATCTTAAATATTATTTTATGGGACTATTTTTATCTTTATCACCTTATATTCCAAAAATAATTGATTTATTTAAAATTTACAACGAGTAATAGTTTATATTATTTTTAGACATTGAATAATTACAAGTGTGTCACTCCTATCACATATAGAAGAAAAAAACTTATCCTTTCTTCTTCACACAACATTAGACAATTATGTCCACCAATCACTATGCAAATAATATCCCGAAATCAATCCTTTCTACTAATAGTCCAAGTACACACATAAGGACCAAACCAAAAATACTTAAGGTGTAAGGCAGAGGTGGTATTCAACAAAGAGGTTTAACTCTTAAGCGAGTGTTTTCATGTTTTTTAACTTGTCTACCTCGTTCAAATATTATTTAACCATTCTGATATAATACTATCAATTTATTACATATATTGAAATTTTATTATGATGATCAAACAACCCTTTTTATTATCCTTTTCTATCCAATTTCAAATTAAAACTCTCGTCCTGTGTATGTGTTGACATTGACCTCCATAAAGAGATGTGTTTAATTATTCGATGTTGTTTAATATGACTGGTTAAAATTATGAATAAAACATTTATATCATATTTGTGACAAAATAATTATTCATTAATGGTTATATATTACTGTCAATATTATATCCACAATCCCACATTCACGAATCTGATACTAATAACATAGTATTTACAATTTTTAATTTGATGTTGATAAACAATACCTAATTTTAGTTCTCAAAAACAAAAAACTTCAAATAAAAAAATTTGAACAATTACATACCCAAGTAAAATTTCATTTTATATTTTCATAGAATCAAGACAACTTGGAACCAACACACCGAGGACCACCTGGTCGGTGGAATGTCGAGCCACTATATCCCGAAGCCCAACATCAATAGGCAAGGGCGTAGAGGCCAGAGTAATGTTGGAATTCCCCACACAATGGAGGAATTAGCCTATGGCACCGGTATTCATTCCCATATATTTATATCCATGAAATATTTTAGAGATAATAGAAGTACTGATTTAAAATCCATGCATACCTATAAATAATATAGTTTTATTAATCCATTATTGGAAACTACACAAAGGAAAAACAAAACCACATCATAAACAGAAAAATAGTACATATTTCTCATAAATAGAGGAATTACTTCAAATGATACCACTGTTAAACACCATGTTATATCAATATATCAAGGTCTGGCCTATTTTGGGTCCTCTCAAGACTCTATGTAATCCAACAATATGCATAATAAATGACATGTTGGGGTAGTTTCTATATAGGTCTCTGTGAAAAATACATTGTAGGAACCCCAAAATCCATAAATAAATAGAGATAAACTAAAAGGAAACTATCTTCTCAACCCAATACCAGAAGAGGAAAACCAAGAAAGAGGGAATAAGAAACTCTATCTCGACTGCACCTTGGCTATACATGACTTGTCATCTCACAACACATGGTATTTAAATCAATAGATTTTATATTGCAACAATTATTCCATGAATATCATACACAATCTTATATTATACTCTATGCCTTATGATGTCCTAACATTAGATCATGCCACATGATTCCATTATAACCTCAAAAGTAACTATTTTCTATGATATCTCACTCCATGAGTCATTACATCCCTAATGAAATACATCTTAGTGATATCAATTTTTAAGAATATATCTTCTATCAATTATGGAATTCATATGATAGGTATCAATCCATTGAGTATCTCTAAGACAATGGAACATCTCCTCTATCCCTATTATGATAGACCCAAGGGGACATGGTATTCATGTATTTCAATAAATAATGTCATGCAATAACTAAATAGATATTAATATAGATAAGGCATAAAAGTTATCCCCTATGAGTGACTCATTTAAACCTATTATAAACATTAAATATCTTATCTCATAAATAGGTAATAACATTTAGGACCACTGGTGGGAACCTCAAACCCAATCAGGTACCTCGAAGATCATATAACTCAGATAGGGGATCATCACCCATGTATTTTTTTCTCACAATAATTCCAAAAAAATATGAAAAACCCTTCAACATAGTGTATTTTATATCTGATTATTCCTCATACACTAATGAAATGTCCTGATAAAAGTGGATTTTATAATTGATGATGTAAAAAACACTACTGTAACTAATCCCTACAAATGGGATTTTATACTAGAAAATTTCAAAAACCACAATGATATAACCTACTAGATATTGGATCAAAAAAATATTGTTTTGGAAACTTAAATCTAATGAACCCCACCTCGGGATGTTGAAACAATAGAATATCTCAATCATCCTCCCAAAGAGATACACTAACTGTAACTTAGATCATCTAATCGATTGGATCACAATATTGCATCGGGGACATAACATCACATAATACCATCATAGGGATAGACCATGGGAACCCAATAATTTGATAATTTGGTAGGTTTCTCTAACAATAATCCTTTTAAATTCATCCAGGGTCATATCATGCACACCAAAACAATTACCACCTTCACATACATAGTATAAAACAACTTAGTATAGGTTACTCACGATCCTCTATCCAAGACCTCAAGAAGGATATATTAAAGGGATTAGTATCCATGGGGAGTACACAACATGTACCCATAATCCGCAACATGTCCCCAGATACCAGTCAAGGTCTAGGTCCCATATCGGCACTCAATGTGTATTTGCGAATAGACAAGATGTGTACCTCATGTTGCATGAAATCTGACCTCATACGATCTATGGGACATGTCCTATCCCATACAATGATAGCTAGCTATATTTACCCACACAAAATGTTCCCATGGTACACATTTTATTACATACCCAACTACATGGATATATCATTGGATTGAGCCCATTTTTGGAAACCCATACATGTGTACACAATTTTGAACTTTAACATAGTCATGTCTCTAAAAATGGAATCCATGGACCTATCCTCAACCACACATCCAGATATCACTAAATAATATGTACCTGTAGTACATGAAATGTAGCCCCCAAAGTTCATCTTTCTTAAATGGGATGAACACCCGACATGTACTTAACTACACTACAAACTGTGAGATTGGTAATTTTGAATAGAATCCCTAACAAGCCACTCGACACTCTAAGATTTCTATTATAACAAATAGTTATACCCATATAGGATCTATAATTGTTGTAACATGCCTAAAAAATAATATAAAATAAAAAAATTGGGATCATGACATAAATATCATAAATTCAACTACCTTATGGTGAAAGGACAAATATTTTGGTCCAAAATGATTCACATAGCTTGTGGAACCTCTATATGGTGATGATAAACATCTAAAAGTGAGTTAAATGGTGGCTTCTCTAATATGTTTGGCCATGGCTCGTCCAACGTGGGAGGGGGAATCATCCAACTCCTATATGTCTTTGAGACCCAATGTGTTGAGGATAATTATTAATCTAATTTCCCGAAATTAATAAACCTCTATTTTACTTCCCACCAACAGTCAGCTCTAACTAGACATCTAATGATGAAAACATTCATGTTATGCCTAGGGTAAAAATCATGTTTTGATGTCAAAAGTGGTACCAAATTTCTTATATGAGACTCTTATTAGAATTTATTTCACATTTACAAAATAACATTGTGGGTTTGATAAAATATATTTCAATGTTTTAATTTCACCACTTTGAGGCTCTCTGGGCCCTAGAATCCCACACCAACTCATTTCTACTATTATGAAATAGGCATAAAAATATTACAAAGTCTTACATGAAAAATAGAGTCACTACCCTTTCCCAAAATTGTTTCTTTTCATGGACAAATGAGAAATAAATAGAATAATAATGATAACTGAGATGTCAACTAGGTCTTCCATGCCAATGAGTTCTCCCATTAATTCGTGTGCTGTTAAAAAAAAGACTCGTATGGAACCAAAATTCCTTAAAGGTTCCTCCCTAGTTAAGACATAAACGCATTTGGATACATAAAATGGACATCTCGTACCTATTTTCTAGTAATAACAAGGTTGATATCATCCAAAAAATTGTGAACACATCTCCTTAGATACAATAGGTGAAACATACTATAATCCCGGCCTATCTACAATATTATATTCTACTAGTACACCACCTTGCTATCCCGACACTGATATCGGTGTAACCCATTAGTCCTGATCCACCCAGGGAATAATTGTTACCTCAACATCCATATCTAACACCAACTCTTGTCCCAAATTTTTTTGTCCCACTAGCTCAGAATAATACAACAGTGGCCTGTAGGGCCTTTTGATGGTGGTCAGAAATGGTTTTCTGTTGATGATATAGTGACCAATACATAATTCCAACATTAAAACCCAAATAATTTTCATAGGAACCTATACTATTTTATATACATTTCATATCCAACCCTATTTTGGGTGTATTATTGAGGATAATAAACCTCCTTATCACCAAATACGGCAACATGACACCTTTCATATTCAATCCATATAAGTTCGACTAACTCCCTGCCTCTGGAAATCCTATCAAGAACATGTTTATGGGATATCTGGTCCGGAAAACCCTCACATACGTAATCTATTAATTATGTATCCTTACTTGTCTACAAAAGGGTGGGGGATATCCGCCAATATCTATAGATAGGTCACATAATCCTCAAGTGTCCCAAATTCAAATTTGTTTCCTAACACACGAGTACAACAACAAAAAATTGACTCCTAATGTACACACACTAAGTCTTTATAGGCCCTCCATCTACAAACCTTCAAATCCACCATAGTCCACAAATCCCTAAAGGAGTCAACCAATAGAGAGGTGGATACATCCAGATAGGCCTTGTGTACAAGTCATTGTATATGTATGACTCTCAGTAGGTAGAAAAACCCATCATGTACTCAGGTATATGTCCTCAAATCCACCACTATGGCTTGAAATAGAAATTTAGAGCACCATTGCTCCATGAGTCAAACTATCTATCTAATAAAATTCAGTTGTATCACCACACATTACCTCATCCCACAGAGCATGTGATAACTATTCTATAATAGAGGAAAACTATTTCCCATAATCCATAAACACTATCAGTCCCTCTAGGGGAAACCATTCGAGCAGTAATTGTAGGTAACTGAACCACCCCGATGTAACATCAAAGGGAATCTCTCAACTTCTAGTAGAATGTTTTATGTGAGGATGCCTAATCCATAGTTAGGTCACATAGAAGATGATATTTCATGAACTTTTATCCTATATTCAAGTTCCTCCCAATGTAACGGTCATGAAAAAAATGCTCCAATGGTATATATAGGCCTAAAAAATTGGATAATAATACAGAAAATTTCACCATGACTCAATGTTGAGTAAAAATGGGGAATTACATCCACATGTCGTACCTTAATCCACAATCAATCCTCCATCTTGAAGAACATTTTTCCTCATTCCCATCCTATCCCTCACCTACCTATCGACCAAAAATAAGGCCTACTCAGAAACATAAACACACCAACTATGATCAAACCTAAAAGTCAAAGAAAATCCTTTACCACACCTCGACACATTCATCTTTTGAGTAGTAATGAATCAAATGCAATGTTTTATATATAATAAAAAGAATTAATTTCATTGGGGGAATCACCCATATTCCATGTGATCCCAAAGCCACATCCAATATCACCATCGCAGGGCTCTGCTGACACCTATTGTTTCCCTCGATAGGCCTTGACCAGAAATTGGTAATGAAATAGTATCTCAGACATGTATTTAAAAATTCATCCGAATAAGGAAATGATACATATAATATCACTAAGAATCTTAAATCACTCCATGTTATATGCCTCTAGGAAATGTTTCTTGCCTCTCCCCTATCATATAACACCATTATAGTGGTGTGGACCACTTGGAGGTGGTTGTGGAAAGGAATTGAATCATCTTTCACTCATGTTCTCCCCTCTCCCCCACCACATTCTCCATTATACAGAACTCCAATATATTATTATTGTCTCTATAAGGAGGTTCATTGACCATATACCTCTTCGTAGTATATTGGTATGAACAGTCTCATGTGATATTTCCTTGTCTATTATAAGTGAAATACAACATCTCATGGGGAATACTAAATCCAACATGGGAGCCCTGAGCGATAGACCCTCCATCCTGAGATCTTCTACTAAAGAATCTCACATGCCTTGATCCTTGAGCCTTCCATAAGCTACAAACTTATGGGGTCTCATACCCTATATTCTCAACAGAATATCATGATTTATTTTTAGTTAGAAGACCCTCCACCACCAAGGTATATTTAAGCACTCCTCCATAGGTATGAATGAATAAATATGTCACTAAAGTCCTAATATACTATAATAAACCCTATTTAAGATCATTTCATGTTAAAATAGATCTTGAATCATATCCAAATATTATTATAATATGCCAGTGCACCTCACTAAATAATCATCCATTCTCATACTACAATGCCAAAGCTATATAAGATCCTAGATAAACACCAATTATAATGTGACAAGATAAAAATAATACTTGTAGAGTGAATTAAACTATTCTTAGGTGATAATTTTTTCATTATGGGCCAGTATCACCATACTCCACCATCACATATCCAATCCCTATATAATTATTTCCACTAGGTCCACAATCTTATTTGGAGGTGTCCTTAAAAGGTAGAAAACATGCCTGAGAACATCAAACCAGCCATCAAATATCTGAGAGTTTAGATTAGCATGATTTATTATAGGTATCTTCCATTAAAACACATTATTTTCATTGTTCTTATATGTATCATTGGAAAAAAATACAATCATTACCTACTTCACAAAAAGTGGTGGCAAAACTAGAAAACCACCCATACGCTCTACCGCATGATGAGGTCCCTACTCAAAAAATATTCACTTAGAGGATCATCATCATAATCACGCCATGGAACCCTACCTTTATATCATCATGGAGTATTCCTAAAATATATTCATTCTATGCTACTACTAATGAGTATATCTATGGAGAAAAATCAATAAGTACTAGGAAACCACAACCCAGTCCGATTGGTTGTATGTAATGATGTTTTCTTATAACCAGTGCATAAAATATTTTGAGACATCAAGCATGTTATCATCGTCTCTATGAGTGGATAATTCATCTACTGTACCAAAACTAGACTCTCTGTCCTAAAATCAAAACTCAAAACTCTTCAACATTATCTCCATAAATAGGAAACTATGCTCACAACTAGACACAAAAATATGTTGCTAAGGAAAATCATGCCCCAATACAAATCTATCATGACCAGACTCACAAGGTCTGGCCTAGCTACTGGATGGACAAGATGATAGAATTTCAATACAAACATAAATAGGATAGGGTTTTGGGAACTAATCTGATAACGTATTTCACACATTGAGGAACATAGAATATGGTACATGGATGCACACACACACCTAAATCACCATGCAATAGTTTATAGATAATAAAAAAAGTAAGAAACATTTCTTGCATACATCTATATCCCATAACCAGAGTATAACATTATTGTAAAAAAATAAAAGGGAAAAAAATCCCACTTAAAGATGAATAAAAACTCTAACCTACTTAAAAATAGGGGACTTCTGTCAAAATAAACCACTGGTAAAAACCATGGCATGTCAAGCTCTTTATGATCCACCATCTAAGATTCCTCCTAGGACACCATCAGAAAGAATTATCATATGAATAATACACGACCTCTATAAGAAAATAATATATAGGGTGAGTATAAAAATACCTTGTAGGTTTTTCATAACCCATAATAAAAAATTTAAAACCGAATATTCAAAAGTTTTCTTGACCCCAAACCAGAGGTGGAAACTCAATCAAGAGAGAACAAGAAACTCCCTATCATCCTCTCATCAGATTTTGATGACTAGTAATCTCAAAAAACATGGTATATTAATCAATTTATAGAATATCACCATAAGTACTACCATAATAGCCAACATATACACCTATTATACTCCATGTATCAGGAGGTTAAGATGTCACATCATGCCACATGATTCCACAAAATGATTAAAGATAATTCTCCTTTGGAAGATATCACGTAACGAGCCCTTCCATAGCTGATAGAATATAGTTGAGAGATAGAAAAAATTGGTAACAGATCTACCATCCCATATGGTACTCATCTGAGAGACCTCACTCAATTGGGTATGAATTTTGTTAGGTAAGAACATGTGTCCACATAACTTGTTTTCAAAAATTCCAGGTGAGACCTTTTACTTCCCTATAAAAGGCTACCGCCACTACAACATATGCACACCTATAAAACCTATTATTTTCATCAAATATCTGTCCAATAAACAACTAAACATCCCCCATCCTCTTATAATCTTTCCCATTTTTATAAGAAAATACATGGAATCCTTTTTTCATAAACCACAAGGAGTTACCTGAATATGAGGTAACATATTCTCCCTATTTATTTATTTTATTTTCATTCTACACAACCCAAAACACACATTATTATCTAATTAAATAATAAAAATTTTATCTCCAATATAATAGTGTTATTTTATATAATTTTTTTTACCTACACTTACACACACATCCATCTAATGGGTATTGAATGAAAATTGTTTGTTATTATTATTGGTTCCCGAAAAAGATTACAAATAGGCTCTCACTGTGGTCTTATGTAGTTCAATACCAAGGAATATCCATGAATAATGACCCTACAATCCATAGGAAAGGATCCTAGACAATCATAAATCCTAATGTCTTCCCCTGGCTTACCCTGTAGAGAAAGCACATCAGCTGAAAAGTTTTACTCCCTCGAAACATGATAATGTTTATGCCACAAGCACATCACCCTCCAGAATCTATGGATTTGGTAAACCATGTCCCATGGAACCTCATAAATACCCTGTATTGAATGACTTCAGAATCAAATTAAATTTCTACCACCATGAAACTGCATCTTCCACACAACGTATAGCCAGAATGGAGTGCCTTCGCCTCCGCACCTAAAGAAGAGCCCATGCCATAGAAGGAAATGAACCATATTAGCACCAAGCCATGTGATTCATGGAGGACCCCTCCGCCTCTCATTTTCCATTGTAAAAGGGATCCATCCAAATTTAACTTCTGGCTACTGAGGGGTGGTGAAAAACTAATCCAACGACCCCTTGCCACACCAGGCATGCAGGGGAGGTTAAGCAGCCTAAAAACTATCTTCGATGATTTACAGCCCTTCAAGAGAGGACCTATATCCATAATCAGTGACATCAATCTCATTTTATGGAACCGAAACGAGACCCGGGATCCCCACATAGCCTTCTTGCGCTTATCCCATAGTGTCCAAAAAATAGAGGAATGTATAGTGGTCATACCCTTGATTTCCATCACCATACCCTCTGAACCCTGGAACTATGCTTCCATGAGACCCTATAAAGTTATTTTCTCCTCGAACAGACTAGGGCGGGGAGAGAACTAGGACCATAATAGTTGTTCCCATTCAGTCTGAAAAAATATATTAACAACCGAATCTATCTTATGGTACTTGCAGTAGAAAGAACAAGAGACAATATGTATCCCTTTCCTTCATATGTTGTCATCTGTAGGTAGAGTGTTGTCCTTGATTCACCATGTGAGTAAATTAATCTTCGAAGGAATATCCTTTCACCATAGTCTGGTAGCCCAAATATCTTGGTGACCCTCCACATGAATTTTCCTCTTAAATTATATGATGGATAATCTTGTCGATGATGGCCTAGTGAAATAGAAGGTATCTGAAACATCTTCTATGATAGCCTCCTCAAAAGCCGTCACCTGATCAGGATTAAGGTTAGAAATAGTGAAACCATGGATTTCATAAGCCTCCTTAAACAAGTTATCTAAGAGGGGGCCTCCATGAAAGTCTAGTGTACCTGCTGACTAGTTGTCCTTCCAAAAGTGGATCTCCCCTTGCCCGATGATCCATCGAGTCAACCCATTGAGAGTCTCGAGATGCGAGAACACACTTCAGGCTATCCTAGAATGTCGGTGGCCTCTCCCCCTCTTCGTTTCCTGGTAATCACCATAACGCCTCTTGAAGAATGATTCCCACATAGATTCCCTCTGATACTATCCCATTTCAACCTACCTTGCAGTCCATGGATGGTTTCCCCAATATCTTGTAGACCCACTCCCCCATCCTCGATCAGCTTGGCCATACGAGCCCATGATGCCCAGTGACATTGACACTCTTTTCTGGACTACCACATGAAGGTTGAATGTATTTTCTCCATACGATCAATTGTCCCTTTGGGGGACTAATCAGCGATAAAACATGCATGGGTACCGAAGATAATACACTGTAGATGAGGGTCACACTCCCACCAAATGAGAGGAGGTTGTTTTTTCAGTTGAGGATTCTCACAATAATTCAGTTGGTAATGTCTTCAAAGTGGTTCTTCTTGATATGCCTAGGAGAATTAGGTACTTCCAAATTGTTCATTGGAATCTGCTTCTGATGACGGTGCAGAATGTCCCGAATTCCCCTGCTACGACCTCTAAAACATCAGCTGAAAATGAAAACCTGGATCATCCCCTTTTGGATAGCCTGCCCGCTCAAATGCTCGTAGGTGAACATAATTATTTTTTGGTTGTAAAGTGATCTATGACTTCCATTGATAAAAAATAGGATGTCATCTATGAACATGAGATGCGAAACCAGTTCAACGTTTCACCTGCTCCTGAAAGGGGAATCCCTTTTAGCGTTTACAAATTGGTTGAGGTTCTTGGATAAGGCATCTTGTGCCAAGATGAAAAGGGATGGAGATAAGGGATATACTTGGTGATCCCCAGAAACTAATTTGAAGATTCTGAAACACCGTTCCATCAATGAAAAAGACAAACATAGTGAGGAGAGGAACCTGAAACAAATGGCACAAAACCACTCTTGGAACCCAAATCTCTTCATAACCCTGATGATGAAGCTCTACTCCAACATGTCATAAGAATTTTCCTTATCCACCTAAAAAATCATGTTTGATCCCACATACCGTGCATTTATATCATTGACCAGTTCACTTTCTATTCCCATCGCCCCATGTATGTTCCGTCCTTTGATAAAGTTATGTTGTTCTTGAGATCAACCTTTTAAGGATACAACCCTGCCTGTTCAATATGAGGGAGGATATGATTTTATAAGATACGTTGCATGGGAATATAGGCCAGTAATGAACTATGTTGGAGGGGTACTTGTTCTTAAAGATTACAATAATTATGGATGCACAGACATTTCTAGTCATGGAACCACCACCAAAGTAGTCTTTTATCGCTTCCACCACCTAAGGACCCACCACCTCCCAAGCATCCTAATAGAAGGTGCTGGTGAAGCCGTCCGACCCAAAAGAATTGCCGCAATGCAACTTAATGGTCGCATCCTTGACCTCCTCCATAGAAGGAACTGTAGAAAGATTGTAGTTATCCAGCGTGTTAACTAGTTGTGGCATGCAATCCAAAAATATCTCCACCGAAGATGTGCATTGAGTGTTATCAAAATGAGACAGTATCTCCCACGCAAGTAACCCCTTAAAGTGATCCATTACCATCTTTCTCACCACCTCCAAATCCGAAGTGAAGACCCTATTCCCCAAAACGATTTTTTGTGTAGGTCCTCTTTTTCATGTCTGCATGAAAGAAGGATCTATTACAGTCACCTTCCTTTAACCACCTCACCCATGACCGTTGTTTATAATTTCTTTCCACCTCCAGCAGCTTATCTGCAAGAATGGTATCCATTATAATGGAAACTCTATTTATATATGTAGTATATTATTTTTTTCTTTATGATTTTCTATTTCTTTTTACATTACATATCTTTTTTTTATTTTCCTTTAGTGTAATTATGATAATTTTGTTTGATGAACTGTGGACTATCGCCTCTTCAAAGTGATGTGATTCAATCAAAAACTACCTGGAATGTATTAATGGTGGGTTTCACGATATTATATGATATATTTAATATTATAATTCTACTTTAATGATATTATATACATATACCTATGTTTTATTTTCTTTATTTCTTTGAATATGACAAATATAAATTGAAACATCATTCATGCGTACGTACAACGTCCCATCTACATGAACGATGTATTCCATTTCAGACTCCAATATCATAAGGATTATTGTAATATAAATATACAAAATATAACAGATATTTATATCATTTTATACATTCTATAATCATGATATAATTATAAGGACTCAAAATTTATAAAATTAAGACACATGCGAAGAACAAAGAGAATATTATCCGAAGTGAAACCTAATAAAAGGATCATTTAGAAGAAGGAAATATAATGTCACAAAAAAACCATATATTGTAATATTTATATTATAAATCTCCTATAAGGATGTATAAAAAACTTATATGTATTATAATATACTATTTTACAAGATCAAAGAGAGTCAAGATGCAAGGTAAGGGGATTTCATCTCACTTTTAATTCCCATTTGATACAAGTTATATTCTACACTATTTCCTTACCTATAGAGTTTGTAATGCCAAAGGTTTTTATTATTTTTATATAATAACTAAATTTATGGTTATTAAAATATCCATTTTAAGAAATTTCATTCATGGGTTTTTGTTTCTATAGATACCAAATTAGTAAAAATGTTTTTTCTCAATTTCCTTCATGGTGACACATGTTTTTTTATGCACCTATACTCTTTTCCAAGGTGTATATAATTACATATTACATTTTCTATCATGGATCTCATTATGTTAATGATATTTTAAGAATCCTTTAATTTCTTATTCATACATGGAGAGTATGATCCCAAGTTACCAAGTTATAATAATGTTTTGAGATAATCTCATCATTTTTCAAGATTGTTTTTGATTATCTTTTCTTTGATAATTTTTATGTTCTATCTCTTAATACATGCATGAATTTATTTTCCTAATGTTATAAATTCAATATTCGTGTAGTGGTACAATTTTTTACTCTTTGGTGCATATTATATTTATGAGTTTTTTTAATGAAAACCTTATAATACCATTATATTGTCAGAAAAATCTATTCCTTCAAAACAATGTTTTCTAAAAAAGGATTCCCAAAATATTATACTAATTCTATAAAACAATTTAAATTAATTTTTCCATTTATTTTTTACCAATTTTTTAAATGAAATATTCTTTTAAATTTCAAAAAGGTGAAAATATTTATCCATTTTACCTTGAAAGAAATATGTTTTTTTAACTCATACGAAATGTACAAATTTATCCTCTGTCGATCCATTAATCCTTTATTTTCATCTTCAATGGTTATTTTTTAATAAATTTATTTACAAGATATATTCAAGAAAAATGGTTTCATAAATTATTCAAATATATTTGATAATTTTTCTAGGAAAATGGTTTTCAAAATATTTTCAGGCTACTTTTATTAGTTTTTAAGGAAAATTCCATTCAAAATGTTTCAATATTTATTTTTAAATTTTCAAATTTGTTTCAAGGAAAATGGTTTTCAAATTTTTTTGAATCTAATATTAAATTTTATCAAGAAAAATAGATTTTAAATTCTCTTCAGTATTTATTTAGATGTTTAAAAAGTATTTTCAAGGAAAATGATTTTCAGAATGATTTCATGCTTAATTTATATGTTTCCATAATATTTTCAAGAAATTATTTTTAAAAATTTTATATAAAAATATTTATATGTTTTCAAATTATTTTCAAATAAATGATTTTTAAAACATTTTCAACCATTCTTTATAAGGTTTAGAATTTTCTTCGAAGAAGAATGTTTTTAAAATGTTTTGAATATTACATTATATGTTTTCATGGAAAAATGTCTTCAATCTTATTTCAAATCTTATTTATAATTTTTCATGTTATTTTATATGAATATGAATATTAAATTGTATTATGTATTAAAAAAAAATTCAATACGGAAAACATATTTTTTCTCAATAAATGTTTTAAAATGTGGTTTCAAAATTAATTTCCATCTATGATAACATCTATTAATGTTACTAATTACCCTCTAGGAAATAATCATAACGATATATTCGTAACCCTTCTAGGAATGGGTTGTGATTAATTTCATGGTCTTTACAAAACCGATTTCTATTCCATGGGTTTTATTTTTATGAAATCCCATTCTCTTCTATGTGTTATCTGTTTATGAAATCCATTTATTTTACACATGTTATATTTTTTTAAAGCTTTTTTATTTTCAGAAGTTACTGTTTGATGAAATGATTATTAAACATATCTCTTTCTATAGGTTATTATGTGATAAAATGTTAATGAAAACCATTTAATTTTGTGGGTTATTATATTTTTAATATAACCCATATTTTTTCATGGGTCATGATATGATGAGTATTTTAGAGAACATGCAGGTATGATTACAATATATGACAGGTTGTACCTATTTCTCCCTCCAATTCATTAGGCAAGGAAAAATATTTAATAAGCAACATGAGGTTAAACGGGAGGGCATCCCAAGCTGAATAATGTGGGTACATAATAAGACATCCCAAGCCCATGTAAATAGGGTAAATGGGAGGGAATCCAAATCTTGAAGTAGGTAAACATGTGATTAGACCAAGCCTAACATGTTACAAAGTTCTTTGTAGGATGCCATAATATAGTGTTTTTTTGTGATTATCTTATTTCTATAATTGAATGTTTTCTTCATATGTTGTTATTTTAAGGATTATATTCCTAATTTACATAAGGTTTATGTCTTATCATATTCAAATAATTAATATGATGTATAATATATAGTTAATGATCATAAAATGTTATGATCATGTTCTATAAAATTTTTCATGTTATGATTTTTCATTTTTTTTATTTACCCTTACTAAGAATTTCAGACCACCTTTTTCTTATGTTTTCATTATCATGGTTATGAATAAATGTTTTTGGTAGAACTACTAATGGTTTATATCTTTAGGGTAGATGTTATAGATATTTCACCTGTCACGACCCGTCCTCGGGGCCCGTGCCGTGACTACCCCAAGCCCGCCTTCCATAGACCAGGGGCTGGCGACTAGCACCAAAGGCGTAAAATCCCGATAACTGGGAAGGCATTGCCTTTATAAAAGAAAACAAGCACCACAGAGTATAAGCGGAAGTAAAAAACTAAGTACAAAAAGAAGAGCTGAAAAGTAAAAAGGGGCCAGAAATACAAGCCCAACTGTAAAGTACAACTCGAAAGGGAAAACAGCGACTGAAAAGTAAAGCTGCTACGCTGAGATGTCCACTGGAAATCCCACCTGAAGGGTGGGTACAGATAGCTCCTCTGCTCCTCGGGTCTCGCCGTCTGCTCCGAGTATGTCCCGCCCAGTGGTCTGCCTCTGGGTACCGCCTCGTCGTATAGTCCACCTCCAGGTATCGTCCAGTCCTCGAACCTTCGGCTTCTGTCAGCACTGTCCGTCGTCTGCAACCAACACAACGAGGTGCGGGCATAGCCCGTGCAGGGGTGAGTATAACGATACTCAGTAGGGACCCCGAGACCCTCAAGGTCTCACTAAAACCAACAAGGATAAACACAAGAAGATCTCAACAGATAAACTCTACTTAGGTATATGCCCATACATATACCTAAGTTATCAAGTAACCCATCTCAATCATGAGGAAACACAAGGATTGTGAAAACGACGGATAACCACTACCCGGGTATATGCCCATACATATACCAAAGTTAGCAAGTGACCCATCTCAATCATGAGGTAAACACAAGGTCAAAAGTCTCAGCTCAAACCAGGATTTTCATTATCGAAACCGTAACTGCTGAAGAGCTCCGTATCTAGAGTGTACAGTGGTCTTGTCACGACTCCGAGGTACTGCTCACTAACCTAAGACTGCTGAAGTACTCCTCCTGTCGAGTACTGCGGGCCAGCCACCCAAACACAGTAGTGCTTCCCGCCGAGGTATGTCACCCAAACACCGTAGTGCACACCCCCTAGTAGCCTGCTGAGGTACTCTCCGGACGAGCACCGCGGGTCTGCACTGTCACACAGGTAGTGCTCCGTCCGCCATGGGTCTGCACCTCAGAAAGTAGTGCTCCGTCCACTGGGCTAGTCGACTCACTCCAAGTCGAGTCGGTCAAGCAGTCGTCAGGTCTCAGCCAGCTACACGGTCTCCGTACTTCGCACGCTCGTCACTGGGAGGGACCGCTCCACGAGCTACAGGTCGATACTCCAAGTATCTCAAAGTCCCACGAAGAAGTGACTCAAAGGTACGTCTCGTCACAGGGGTCTCAACGCAACAGACGGCGCGTCGATCGGACGCCCGGTCTGTGAGTTATTAGCCAATTCGTCCCAGGGGCCCGGTTGGTTTCGTGAGCGAAACCAATCCCGGCCGTATCTCAACTGTACCCCGAACTCCCATAGGGTATACTCAAAGGGACCGTTACTCAACGTAACCACCAACGCCGCTGACGGTTCGTCAAATGGACGTCCTGTCTGAAAGATATCAGCTTTCCCGTTCCAGGGGCCCGGTTGGATTTCGGGTACAATCCAACCCGGCCATACTCCTACTGCATCCAAAACTCGGGCGGAGTATGTCAAAAGTTCCGTCTCATCAAGAGGAAGTCAACGAAACAGACGGCGCGTCAATCGGACGCCCGGTCTGTGAGTTATTGGCCTTTTCGTCTCCGGGGCCCGGTTGGTTTTTAAGGCAAAACCAACCCGACCGTACTCCACCTGCGTCCAAACCTCGGGCGGAGTATGCCAAAAGATCCGTCTCATTAAGAGGAACGCAACACGACTGACGGCGCGTCAATCGGACGTTCGTGGCTCAAGATATGAGCGTTTCCGCTCCGAAGGACCGGTTGGTTTCGTGAACGAACCAACCCGGCCGAACTCAAAGTAATCCGAAACCTTGAGTGCGATATACCGAAACAACCGTCTCGATTGAAGGATCGCGTTGCCGCTGACGGTTCGTCGATCGGAGGTCCGAGGCTCAAGTTATGAGCCAAATACTAATTCTGGTTCGAAACGGGGGGTCCGGGTCCGGGCCGACCCGGCCCGACCCCCCCTGGGCGGCGCGGCGGCGGGCGGCGGCGGCGCGGCGGCGCGGCGGCGCGGAGTGCCGCGGCGGCTCGGGGTGCCGCGAGGGGTCGCTCGCGGGGGGCTAACCCCCACTTCTTCAGAAGGGCGGCGCAGCTTTACCGCGCCGTTTGCAACAAATCGGCCCCCACGTGGGGGCCGGTTTTGAATTAAACCGGGGGGCTGCTGCCCCCCCTTTCCAAGATCCGCCCCCCTCATTAAGAGGGGGGTTTTGCTGAACCGGCCGGGGGATTTAATCCCCCGGTTTTATGTCATCCGGCCGGCCAGCTGGCCGGCCGGTTTTTACCAACGGGACCGGAAATTCCGGTCCCGCCTTCGACATCCGACGCCGGCGGCCCGGCCGCCGGTCTTCTCTTCCGCCGCGGCCCGGAACCGGCCGCGGTCTCCTCGTCTCGCCGCGGCCCGGAACCGGCCGCGGTGTTCGTCGTCCGGCGCGGTGCGACGGCACCGCGCCCCTCCGCCGCACTTTAATTTCTTTCAACGCGGCGCGACGGCGTCGTGTTCTTGATGTTTCTTCCATGGTGTGCGCGCGACGGCGTTGCGTAAAATAAAAGCACGATCAACCGCGTGGTGCGACAGCACCACGCCACTTGCTTCCACCCGCAAGAACAAACAAGATCGTTGGAGGGGGTTCGGCCGTGTTCGTGCGGTCCGGCCCCCTCACGTTAAAATAATAACGCAACTTTAAATAATCAACATCCTCATGTTAGTCATACGAACCACGAGCAAGAATGAGATAATTAAATATTAAACAACATCCCCTACCTTGGTATAAGGTTTGAAGATTGTGAACGTTCCGCGGAAGACGACGTCGCGGGGGTCGGGCGTTGCGGTCGTCGTTCGTCAAATTCGACGACGAAGAGGCGCGTCCGAAGAGGCACGTCGTTGGCGAAACCTTGTACGCCGACGAAGGTTGTCCGAGGAAGGTGCGGTGTTCTCTCTCGTTGACACCGAAGACGAAGAAGAGCGGAGCGGCGTTCTTCGTCGGAACTTGAGCGTTCTACGTCAAGTCTTGAGGAAAGTCAAATAAAAAGGAAACAACGAACTCAAGAACCCCTACCTCGATAGTCGCACGTTGACGGAGTCGTGGAATATCGGTGTCGATTCCTTTGACGTCGGAGGAAGAGTCGTTGTCGATGGCGTTCGTCGCGGAAAACCGTCGCGGAAGAGATGACGCAGAAGAAGTACGTCGCGTCGCGGATACGGCGTCGCGGATGGATCGTGTTCTTCGGCGGAGAAGTTCTTCGTTGAAGAACGACGTTCTTCGCGTTCTTCGTTGAGTTTGAAGAAGAAGAAGAGGCTCTCCAAAAGCTCTCAAGGAGACAAACAAAACAACCCAAAATAAAATAAGACCACTTCTTATTTTATTATTACAATACACATTAGAATTTCAAAAGTTTGAAATTCAAAAAGGTTAAACTCCCATAATTAATTAAGTAACTCAAGTTGACAACATTAAATGAAATGAGTTAAAGGGGAGGTTTTGAGAGAATTTGAGGAGTTGGGGTTCGTGTGGACCCCACCTCACTTAATCCTCCCAAGGAAGGTTAAGTGGATGTGGGTCCCACTCCCAACTCCCTTTGGTAGGACTTAACTAGTTAAAAAAAATAAAATTTGTTCCTCACAAATTTTATTTAACTTAAACTAAAAACCCAAAAACTAACTTTCAACCCGCATCAAACGCAACTCCCGAAAAGGACTCTTTAAGCAAATATCGGCGCTGCGAGTTCATCGGTGCCCTCGGATTTCAATTCCGAGCACCGGATCAAAAGTTAGGAATTTCCGCTCGTTCGTTCACTGAACGTACCCGAGCCAAACTTCAGAAATTAATTCCGGGCACTCCGGGCCTCGGAATCAGGTGCCGTCTGAAACCGCGCTCTTGTAAAATTCTAAAGAAAATTAAGAAAAAATTTTCCTTGAATTTTACGGGTCTTTACATTACTCCCACCTCAGGGCTTTACGTCCCCGTAAAGCTACATCAAAAACTAGGGAAACAAAAGAGGGTACTGAGCACGCATCTGAGCCTCCCGCTGCCATGTGCTCTCCTGGAGATTCCCGTGCCGCCATCTGTTGCGCACAAGAGGAATCGATCGCCCATGTAGGACCCGCTCCTGTCGATCCTCTATCTCCACCGGGACCTCCGTAAAAGTCACCCCATCGTCAACGTCAAGCTCCCCATGGTCAAAGATGTGCGTCGGGTCGTGCACGTATCTCCTCAGCTGAGACACGTGGAAGACGTCGTGCACCCGGTGCAACTGAGGTGGTAGAGCCAGGCGATAAGCCACCTCACCAACCCTGCTGAGGACCTGGAAGGGTCCGATGAAGCGCGGAGATAACTTGTCGCCTCGGCCAAATCTCCGAATACCACGTCGAGGTGAGACCCGCAAGAAGACGTGGTCACCATCCTCGAACTCTAGTGGCCTCCGCCTCCTGTCAGCGTATGACTTCTGCCGGCTCTGTGCTGTCCTCATCCGCTCCTGGATGACATGGACCTCCTCTGACGTGGCCCGGACCATCTCTGGTCCCACAAGAGCTGCAAGATTTCTTCTTTGCCGATAAGAGAAACCTGGTCTCATCCCCTGGATAAACCACATTCTTTGCCTAAAACAGTCAATCCTAACATGGATGATACTAATCCATACCAAGGATGACGTCGTAAGGCCTCGACGCTACTACTAAGAGATCCAACCGTTACTCTCGCCTCCAAGGGTTGAGTCACACTGTCGGCATCAGTGTGTGGTAACTGGGTCTCCTCCAGTAGATGTCTCACAAGTGAGGGTCAAGTCAACAGTCAACTGGAACCTCTTAGTAACATCACAAAAGAGGACAGGAAAGAAAACATCACAAAGGTATGCGTCTTTTATTATTGCAGCTCATAATACAAGACGCTACATAAAAGCAACATCAACATGGAACTAGAAGTACAAAAGACGTATCCACTAGTTCCTCCCCTTTCCACCTGCTTCCAGAGCTCCAGCATTTGTCGCTGCCTCAACCTCGGTGGCTCCCTCCAAGCCTGCGGATCGAGGAGTCGGACAGTCACGTGCCAGGTGACCCTTTCCGCGGCCTGAGTAACACAACCTGCTCCTTGCACGGCTAGCTCTGTTCCCACTCCGGGTGCCCTGCACCACCGGTCCTAAAACCCGAGATCGCCCAACTGCTGGTCTGGTCCTCCTGGACCTCTGCATCATCTGTCTACTGCCCACAGATGACTCGGCTTCTGATCGAAAAACACGCGGTAAAGGCAGAATCTCCTGTAAACGCTCGGGGTGTAGAGATACTGGCACAAACTCCACCCTGAAGAAGGTCTCGAAGTCTTCCCATGCGAAGTTCATCTCATCGCAAAACTGAAACAAGTGGATCCACCACCTACCTGCTGCTGCGTGTAGTAGGCTCGCAGCGAGGATCACCATGAGGTCTGCTGGTGTCCTCACTAGCCTAAACACTCGAACCACTGCCTCCAGCCAGTCCTCTGCAGCCTGGGGATCCGTCTCCCCGCGAAACCTGGGCGGCCTCTGGCACTGGAACTCGTGCAGCGCGCTCAAGCGTCGTGCATCGCCTATTGCTGGGGCTGGTGGCATCGGTGGCCCAACATATGGTAGTACCGCTGGTGCCTCCGCTGGTGCCTCAACTGCAAGAGGGCCCTGTACCGAAGCCTCGTCGCTCGACAGACTGTCAGCACGCTCATCCCTCCGGGCTCTAGCTGGTCGTCTGAGAAAAGACATCCTGAAAGAAACAACGTAACACGATCAAACGATTATACCTGGTGAGCTGACCTGGTTTGAGCTGTTTTAAGGGGTAAAACCTTTGAAACACACACGCAAACAGTGTTTTCGTGCACAAAGTCGGAAATCAGTTGTCAGGGTCCTGGTGTATGGATACGTCGGCCGCCCGCACCAACACTGGACTCCCTGAACTGAAAACCACACTCGGTACCCTTAACACTATTGCTTCACAGAAAGAAAGATCAGAGTTATAAGTTCTGCGGTAGAACCGAACTCCTCTGATACCAATTTGTCACGACCCGTCCTCGGGGCCCGTGCCGTGACTACCCCAAGCCCGCCTTCCATAGACCAGGGGCTGGCGACTAGCACCAAAGGCGTAAAATCCCGATAACTGGGAAGGCATTGCCTTTATAAAAGAAAACAAGCACCACAGAGTATAAGCGGAAGTAAAACACTAAGTACAAAAAGAAGAGCTGAAAAGTAAAAAGGGGCCAGAAATACAAGCCCAACTGTAAAGTACAACTCGAAAGGGAAAACAGCGACTGAAAAGTAAAGCTGCTACGCTGAGATGTCCACTGGAAATCCCACCTGAAGGGTGGGTACAGATAGCTCCTCTGCTCCTCGGGTCTCGCCGTCTGCTCCGAGTATGTCCCGCCCAGTGGTCTGCCTCTGGGTACCGCCTCGTCGTATAGTCCACCTCCAGGTACCGTCCAGTCCTCGAACCTTCGGCTTCTGTCAGCACTGTCCGTCGTCTGCAACCAACACAACGAGGTGCGGGCATAGCCCGTGCAAGGGTGAGTATAACGATACTCAGTAGGGACCCCGAGACCCTCAAGGTCTCACTAAAACCAACAAGGATAAACACAAGAAGATCTCAACAGATAAACTCTACTTAGGTATATGCCCATACATATACCTAAGTTATCAAGTAACCCATCTCAATCATGAGGAAACACAAGGATTGTGAAAACGACGGATAACCACTACCCGGGTATATGCCCATACATATACCAAAGTTAGCAAGTGACCCATCTCAATCATGAGGTAAACACAAGGTCAAAAGTCTCAGCTCAAACCAGGATTTTCATTATCGAAACCGTAACTGCTGAAGAGCTCCGTCTCTAGAGTGTACAGTGGTCCTGTCACGACTCCGAGGTACTGCTCACTAACCTAAGACTGCTGAAGTACTCCTCCTGTCGAGTACTGCGGGCCAGCCACCCAAACACAGTAGTGCTTCCCGCCGAGGTATGTCACCCAAACACCGTAGTGCACACCCCCTAGTAGCCTGCTGAGGTACTCTCCGGACGAGCACCGCGGGTCTGCACTGTCACACAGGTAGTGCTCCGTCCGCCATGGGTCTGCACCTCAGAAAGTAGTGCTCCGTCCACTGGGCTAGTCGACTCACTCCAAGTCGAGTCGGTCAAGCAGTCGTCAGGTCTCAGCCAGCTACACGGTCTCCGTACTTCGCACGCTCGTCACTGGGAGGGTCCGCTCCACGAGCTACAGGTCGATACTCCAAGTATCTCAAAGTCCCACGAAGAAGTGACTCAAAGGTCCGTCTCGTCACAGGGGTCTCAACGCAACAGACGACGCGTCGATCGGACACCCGGTCTGTGAGTTATTAGCCTATTCGTTCCAGGGGCCCGGTTGGTTTCGTGAGCGAAACCAATCCCGGCCGTATCTCAACTGTACCCCGAACTCCCATAGGGTATACTCAAAGGGACCGTTACTCAACGTAACCACCAACGCCACTGACGGTTCGTCAAATGGACGTCCTGTCTGAAAGATATCAGCTTTCCCGTTCCAGGGGCCCGGTTGGATTTCGGGTACAATCCAACCCGGCCATACTCCGACTGCATCCAAAACTCGGGCGGAGTATGTCAAAAGTTCCGTCTCATCAAGAGGAAGTCAACGAAACAGACGGCGCGTCAATCGGACGCCCGGTCTGTGAGTTATTGGCTTTTTCGTCTCCGGGGCCCGGTTGGTTTTTAAGGAAAAACCAACCCGACCGTACTCCACCTGCGTCCAAACCTCGGGAGGAGTATGCCAAAAGATCCGCCTCATTAAGAGGAACGCAACGCGACTGACGGCGCATCAATCGGACGTTCGTGGCTCAAGATATGAGCGTTTCCGCTCCGAAGGCCCGGTTGGTTTCGTGAACGAACCAACCCGGCCGAACTCAAAGTAATCCGAAACCTTGAGTGCGATATACCAAAACGACCGTATCGATCCAAGGATCGCGTTGCCGCTGACGGATCGTCGATCGGAGGTCCGCGGCGGCTCGGGGTGCCGCGAGGGGTCGCTCGCGGGGGCTAACCCCCACTTCTTCAGAAGGGCGGCGCAGCTTTGCCGCGCCGTTTGCAACAAAGCGGCCCCCACGTGGGGGCCGGTTTTGAATTAAACCGGGGGGCTGCTGCCCCCCCCCCCTTTCCAAGATCCGCCCCCCTCATTAAGAGGGGGGTTTTGCTGAACCGGCCGGGGGATTTAATCCCCCAGTTTTATGTCATCCGGCCGGCTAGCTGGCCGGCCGGTTTTTACCAACGGGACCGGAAATTCCGGTCCCGCCTTCGACATCCGACGCCGGCGGCCCGGCCGCCGGTCTTCTCTTCCGCCGCGGCCCGGAACCGGCCGCGGTCTCCTCGTCTCGCCGCGGCCCGGAACCGGCCGCGGTGTTCGTCGTCCGGCGTGGTGCGACGGCACCGCGCCCCTCCGCCGCACTTTAATTTCTTTCAACGCGGCGCGACGGCGTCGCGTTCTTGATGTTTCTTCCATGGTGTGCGCGCGACGGCGTTGCGTAAAATAAAAGCACGATCAACCGCGTGGTGCGACGGCACCACGCCACTTGCTTCCACCCGCAAGAACAAACAAGATCGTTGGAGGGGGTTCGGCCGTGTTCGTGCGGTCCGGCCCCCTCACGTTAAAATAATAACGCAACTTTAAATAATCAACATCCTCACGTTAGTCATACGAACCACGAGCAAGAATGAGATAATTAAATATTAAACAACATCCCCTACCTTGGTATAAGGTTTGAAGATTGTGAACGTTCCGCGGAAGACGACGTCGCGGAGGTCGGGCGTTGCGGTCGTCGTTCGTCAAATTCGACGACGAAGAGGCGTGTCCGAAGAGGCACGTCGTTGGCGAAACCTTGTACGCCGACGAAGGTTGTCCGAGGAAGGTGCGGTGTTCTCTCTCGTTGACACCGAAGACGAAGAAGAGCGGAGCGGCGTTCTTCGTCGGAACTTGAGCGTTCTACGTCAAGTCTTGAGGAAAGTCAAATAAAAAGGAAACAACGAACTCAAGAACCCCTACCTCGATAGTCGCACGTTGACGGAGTCGTGGAATATCAGTGCCGATTCCTTTGACGTCGGAGGAAGAGTCGTTGTCGATGGCGTTCGTCGCGGAAAACCGTCGCGGAAGAGATGACGCAGAAGAAGTACGTCGCGTCGCGGATACGGCGTCGCGGATGGATCGTGTTCTTCGGCGGAGAAGTTCTTCATTGAAGAACGACGTTCTTTGCGTTTTTCGTTGAGTTTGAAGAAGAAGAGGAGGCTCTCAAAAAGCTCTCAAGGAGACAAACAAAACAACCCAAAAGAAAATAAGACCACTTCTTATTTTATTATTACAATACACATTAGAATTTCAAAAGTTTTAAATTCAAAAAGGTTAAACTCCCATAATTAATTAAGTAACTCAAGTTGACAACATTAAATGAAATGAGTTAAAGGGGAGGTTTTGAGAGAATTTGAGGAGTTGGGGTTCGTGTGGACCCCACCTCACTTAATCCTCCCAAGGGAGGTTAAGTGGATGTGGGTCCCACTCCCAACTCCCTTTGGTAGGACTTAACTAGTTAAAAAAAATAAAATTTGTTCCTCACAAATTTTATTTAACTTAAACTAAAAACCCAAAAACTAACTTTCAACCCGCATCAAACGCAACTCCCGAAAAGGACTCTTTAAGCGAATATCGGCGCTGCGAGTTCATCGGTGCCCTCAGATTTCAATTCCGAGCACCGGATCAAAAGTTAGGAATTTCCGCTCGTTCGTTCACTGAACGTACCCGAGCCAAACTTCGGAAATTAATTCCGGGCACTCCGGGCCTCGGAATCAGGTGCCGTCTGAAACCGCGCTCTTGTAAAATTCTAAAGAAAATTAAGAAAAAATTTTCCTTGAATTTTACGGGTCTTTACATGGATAAAATTTTTTGTTTCCAATTTAATGATGAAAATAAACTATTACAGTCCTCTGGCATGTAGTTTGGAAATTTACAAAATATTCATTTAAAATGATGTAATTTCCAATTTTGTTAATATTGTGTCTCTTTAATTGGTATCAAAATAAAATATTTGTCTTCCATTTGAAACTAATATGTGATAAAATATGTGATATTAGTATGTATATTTCAAAGGATATATAGAGAGACATTTGAAAGAATAAGTATACAGATGAGTTAACATTTATGAATGTTTTCAGGATTTTGGTAGGGGATAGAGTGAATGGTTTTCTTGAAATATATCCCTATAAGTGGATGTGTCTATCACACTAATGTAACTAGGGGTAAAAAAATGAAAAGATGTTTGAGGGTAGACGTGGGGGTAATCTAGTATTAAACAAAAAGCCATGTTACACACCATTTTTTACAATCTTGGAGGATATACTTTTGGAATTCACAAACTCTTCCTAAATAATTTAGAAGGTTTTTGTAAAACCCAATGATTTTATGAGATAAATAATATTTTACTTGTATATGTATATTATCGTATGCTAAACCAAGATAATGTTTCGCAAAAATGAAATATCATCTTAGCTTGCGGTATACACAATGTGATTCTAGGCTTGTGTTACAATCATGTTCATGTTCAATTGATATAATTCATTTCACGCAAGAATGAGTATAAATGAACAACTATATATTTTTATATTACTTTATAACATAGATATTAAATTGGAGGGGAATGAACTATATTAATTTATTTAGGAAAATATTTTTTTCATATGTATTTAATTAATTATTTTTTGAGAAATTGTTTATAAATGAAAATAAAACCATTTTTAATTAAAAGGTAATGTTTTATTGAAAAACTATTTAAATGAAAATAATTGGGTTTATAAAATAACAAAATCACTCTTTATAGATTTTATTAATGAAATAAATATGTAATATATTCAATATAATGTTTAAAATTCATCATATATTTTTTCTAGTCATTATATAAAAACAAATTCAATTTTTCTTATAAAATAAGAATTTTTTAAATAAATCTAGTTTTACCACATTTTTATGGAGAACCCTATTTAAATATCATTTTTTACAATTTTATAATTTATTTATGTCAAAATAAACTTTACATTTAAAAGATATACATAAAAATGTACTTGGGTTTAAATTATAGTCTCTTTCAAATAAAATTCATATGATAATGAATAGTGATAAATATTGCCTTTTGTTCTAATTTACATCTATTGATAGATTATAATTTAAATTGGGTAAAAATAATCTTTATATTATTCTATAAAAATTTAATAAAATTTTGTTAATTTTATGTAATTTCACATTGAAATTTTATATAAACACACGTGATTCCTTATTTGTTTTTACTTAAAAACGCGTTTTCTTTATTTGAAAAGGAGAATAATTCTAAATTATCAACCGAAATTTTTCTGTTTTGAATTTGGAAAAATTGATTCCATATTTTTAATTAGTAGGTCCAAATTATGTAAATAGATTCCTTTTTAGATATTATAAATAATAACTTTGGTAATTGTTATCTACCATAGAAAATAAATCATGTATGTTATGGTTACAAATATATTATGGGGATAATAAAATTTCCCTAAAAGAATCCAAAATTCGTTTGGATGAATAAAAGTCAACCCTTAACACCTAATGATTAAAATTTATTTGTTAAATATACTTTTTTCCAAGAATGTGATGTAATTATTATTTAAACAAAAGAAAGTGACAACATGTCACTCTCTTTTCTGTTATAAGTATAAAATATTTAATGTAGTGATAAACATGATGAAACTAAAAAAATAAGTAGTATACAGAAATAAAATACAATTACCTAAATAAATATAATTTTTTATATTTGTTAAATATTAAATAATTTCCCTAAATATAGACACAACAATGATATAATAATTATTTTACTAAGGGAAATACAAAATAAATGATATTATAAATATTAAAATAAATATTATATGACATAATTTATGTCATACAAGAATTTAATATGTGGATATAAATTTTTTTAATACTATTAATTCGTTTGGTTCATTTTTTTCTCTTTTTATGAATTTAAATTAAATTAAATAAAATAAATAGTGTAAAAATTGACACTATCAACATTTTATAAAAATAATATTTCATTACATTATTTAAAAATCATAAAAATATTTTAAAATCAAATTAATACTATTATAAGGTATAAAAGTTTATTAAGTGTTTATTTATGGGAACTTTATCCCATTTAATTAATATTCATAACTTCTTAACACATAAAATGTTGTTACCACAATTATAATTAAAAAAGAATAATTATGGGTAAAACAAGAAGAGATGGTTTAAAGTAATATCAATACACCTCTAAAAATATTTCCTTAGATTATTTCTTACTATAATAGTATTATATTATTCATAATTCAATTTGAGAGATTTTGGTTTAAAAAAATAATTTATATTAATTTAATATATTATGAATTTCCAAGGGTGCCCCTCACCTCAACATTAAAAGAGAACCTCCCCCTTACCTCTTCACTTCAATTTGATCCTCCATGATTGTCCATAACCTTTATTATTCCCTTATCAACTTCCTTTTTCACATTATAGAGGTCATGGAATTCTTAAGATAACAACTCTAGTGCCTTTACGTAGATATTTCAAGGAAGCACATCGAAGAAGAGATAATTTCATATACCGATTAATTAAACTATATTTCTTATTCTACATCTTCTTTATAATCAACAACATTATAAAGTAATAAATAATGTATAAAATATATACTAATATGTTATTATAATTATGAAACTACCATATTCCACATTCAATCCGTCATATGAAAAATAAAATTACCACGCATGCATACGTACGACTTAACGTCTCCACGTTGTAGTGTAATCTTTTTTCTCAACACAAATTGAAATGGATGGTTATAATGATGGAAAAAATAACAATATATTATTATTATAAAAAATTATTTATTCTGGAACAATATATACACCATCCACTTCGATTCCATTTTATAATTAAAGGAATGATATCATCGCTCGTGCGTACGTATGGTCCACCATCTCCACGATTTGATGCAATTCGTTCTAGTTGAAATCTATTAAATAATGATTATATAAATGTAAATAAAATATAAATTTTATATATTTTATGTTAATATCATTTTAAAATGATATAACTATGACATACTTCAGATAACCAGATCTTATTCGACAAAACACATATGAGAAAATGATGCAGTTAATACCCTAATAATGAGAAATAATGAAATATTAATATCAAATGAATGATAATATGATCATATAGGATATTTGTAAAAATTACTTAAATTATGGAATAATTCGATTACATTATTTAAAACATTATATAGGAGGTTAAAATACATACAACAGATTGAGTACATTAGGTAAGGGACTATGTTTTCTCGCTTTTGTTTCTGTGAGACATATGCATCACACACCACCTATTTATTTTTTGTGTTGTTTATATCTCCTAGGAATGTTTTTTTCATTTTTATTATGAATGTTATGATATTTAGATATAAATATAATTTTCTCTATTTTAAGATCCATATTATTATACTAATTAAAAAGTGGTAAGGTATAATTTTTCAATCTCATTATTATCCAAGATTGTTTAAACATTTGTATTTACATGGTTATATTTATCATCGATGTCCATATTTTCTAAGTATGAAATATTATTTATATTCTTCTAAACCTTTTTAAAGGAAATTTTATCCTTTGGTGAATTTTTATTAAATGTTATGAAAGGAATGTTATGTTGACATGAGGTTCTTTTTGATATTTTCATAAAAAGTATGAGAAGAATGTTCTATTTTATCTTATACGGCTTGATCAGATTTGCACGCCGTCAAAACACCTTATTTCCATGAACATTTCATTACACAAATTCAATCATATTTTAAAAGAAAACTAATTTCCTATAAAATTTCTTGAAATTTTTAGAAAAGAAAATGATTTCGAAGAAGAAGAGATCTTTTCCTCAAGAATTAATTTCATCTGTTTTTTCAAAATTATTTCCCATCTAAGATTAATTTCTTTAAATATGGTTATTTTTATATCTCTATTATTATTATTGTTTGTTATTTTTAATGATAGAATGATATTTTAGATGGATCATATTTTGATGTAATTATGTTTATGAAATAGAATTTATTACTTGGGTTATTCTATGATTAATGATTAATGTTTTTGTGTCAGACATAAGAATGATTTCATTATGAGATGTATGTAACCTATATCCCCCTCCAAAACATTGGGTAAAGATTTATATCGCATGAGATAGATATGACTAGAATGGAAAGTAATTCTAGTTCCAATATATAGGGCTGAACTGGAAAGTATATTCAGTTTGGTAATACCGGACTAGAACAAGGAGTGAACTCTGTTCAGTAATGGGCTTTGTCCACTATTACAGTCTTGGCTATGATCCTTGAAGAATATGGAAATGATTTTGTATTAATATTTTCTTTCCACAATTCTATGTTTTATACCAATATTATTTTATCATGGTTCGTGTTGCTTTATGATTTATGTCTTTCGTGCTGCCAATATTTATTTTATGACTCAAGATTTTGATATTCAAAATATAAATTCATTCTTTTAAATTTTTAGGTTTATGTTTTGTTTGATGTTATATATTTTTACCCTTAAGAGGAATTTGAGATCACCCTTTTTATTTTTTCTATTATACATGATACAAATAATGGGTTTAGGTAGGAAAACTAATGGGGAATATCTTTATGAGAGATGTTGATGTACTTTTACCAAGATAGAAGAATTTTTTCCGAATTTCCAATGACAAAAAACTAATATGTAATTTGGGAATCTATTTGTGTAATTTATGAATTATTATAAAAAATAAATGTGATGTACATGTACATTAAGTCTTAGGTCATTAGAGTTGGTATTAGAGTGAAGGTTTCTTCATCCTTTGTAAACTAGGATGTGAAACCTTTTTTTAGATTCATAGAGATTTTTCTAAGGATATGCATAGGGATATATTAAGGATATGTTTAAGTATTTGTTACAATCCATGGGTTTTTTGTGATAATCACAAGAGTCATATGGTAAAATAGATGATATAAAAGATTGAAATATTCTATGTAATTTACATTACTTAGGAGTTTCTAATAATTGAATTGGATTTCTAAAACTTTACTTTCTGGTCTTATTCAACAAAAATACATACATATAACATTGTTATGCATTGAATATTTTAGATGTGGAAATTATGGGAATTATTAAAATATATTTCATAAGTGGAAATATACTGAATAGAATCAAGTCAATGGTACATGTATTGGTCATACTACTGATGATAAATATATTTTATATGATATGTTAAAGGTATACGATGTTCTTCCAGTAATTTTTACATTAAAACTAAGAATCTTGAGGTTGATAATCCATAATAAAGGATTCATATCTTAGGACAGAAAAAGATAACAGATCCCGAGTAGTAGTTCAACAAAAAATTTGGATGATTGTGGTGTATATGTTACATAATTCAATGATTATGTTATATGAATCATGAAATATATAAGTGTCTTCAGTATATTTTTTTCATGAAGGATTTGAGAGGGTATTTTTAATTATTCTCTGGAGCCAAAAAAATGAATTAAGGGTAAGATTTTATACTGGTAAAACACATGATTAAGTGAAATATAACACTTAATATTCCCCTTATGTTAAGATAATGATGTTTGTTTAAATATATGTTAGATTGGAATAAGTAAATTTGACTATTCCAGTTTCTTGGGAACTAATTTTGAAGTTTTGACAAGAGTTTTATGTTACCATGGATAAAATATAATAATTTTTGGGACTTACAGAATATATCCAATATGTATTGGATTAAGTGAACATGAATGTTTTCAAAAAGGATATATTATAATTCATGTTCTTATCATGACTCAATATAATACACAATGAAGGAGTTCACATTTTCGGAATGTGACCAACCGTAGATACCATATGATATATGGGGGATAAATGTTAATCCACGATTGTGAACCTTTTAGTATAGTTTTTTATTTTCGTCATTCATAAGTACTATAAGGATATAAAATTTTAGGAAATTGTAAGATAAAAATTGGATGAGGTTTGTTAAAATATTGTATTATCTCACCATATAAGGACTTATGAAAATTTGATAACTTGCTCTATCCTTTTTGTGAAAAAAGAAAAATGGAATGACCTATCATTAAATTTATGTATATCAAGATCTGCTAACTCATCTATAATGAAAAATTTAGCTTCATTTGTTTAAATAATAGATGAAGTGGAAAATTTTCATTGCATGACCAAATGTGAGATTTTATAGAAATGAAGTATGTATTTCATCTCATGTTCTTCAACATTACCGAAGCGAACAAAAAATGTTATCTTAGTATATTATTATCTCATGAATATTATTCTCTCTTAAATTATCACATATTTATGGATTTATGGTTGTTAACATGCCCCAATCCTTTTTCACTATCACCCTCTATCAGAGCATGATGGTTAGTTTTTTCATCCATATCCACATTTTCGTTTCCCATATATTTTCTTTTATAAGGAAACCCAGTGAAGAGTTACATTGGGTAACCATTCCATTTTTAAGTATTTATTTTAAGACTATGTTTTAATATTCATTTTTACAATTAGGGATTATATGAAAACATTCATCTAGTAATCCTTTTATAACCCCAACGATTTTTGAGGGAGAAATTCATTTTAAGGGGGGTAGAATATAACACCCCAAGTTTTTATGAGGTAGAGTTTTTCTTAATTTCGTTGATCCCTTGTATTGTACGCTACACCAAGATATGCTTTCACAATACACAAATTCATTTTAGCTTGCGGTATATGCCATGCTATGCTTCACTTGTGTTACAGAAAAGGTCAAGTTCTTTTGATATAATTCATTTCACGGAGCACCAATATAAGGAACAACTAAATATTATATCGTTACATTAACATAGTGGATAAAATGGGGGGAATGAATGGTATTAATTTATTTATGAAAATATTTTTAAAAAATATTTTTAAATAATTATTTGGTAAAATATTATTTATAAATGAAAATAAAACCTTTTTTGAATTAAACGAAAATGTTTTTCTAAAAAACCCTTTAAGTGAAAATAGAAGGGTTTATAAAATAATAAAATCGGTCTTTATATAGAATATTCAATAAATAAATATGTAATATATTCAATAAATTTTTTAAAATTCAGATGATATTTTTTACACTGTATATAATAATAAATTAATTTTTTTATAAAATAATTATTTATCCATGATATATAGTTTTACCGCCTTATGATGACAAACCCAAATTTTATAATGTTATTTAATCTTAAATAAGTTAGTTTTTGTCAAAATTTTCTTATTATTTGTGAGTAGGATGGGAATATTTTATTTTGTTAAAAGTTTGGTATTTTTTGAGAAAATTCAAATTTTAATGAATAATGAAAAAATAGTGCATTTTAATTCAATGCTACCCTTTAGTATAATTTATTTATTTTGATAGATTTTCATTTGAATTATTTATAATTTATATTAATTTTATTTTTTATCATTTAATCATGTTTTGGACAAGGTAAGTAATTTTACATTGAAATTTTATATAAAAACATATCAATCTTTTGATATTTTTTAGTACAAAAAATTGTTTTCTCACTATGACAACAAGAATTAATTTTTAATTAATTACTAAAATTAATTTTTTTCTAATTTAGAAAAATTGATTCCAAATTTTGAATTAATAGGTCCAAATGATGTAAATAACTCCCTTTTATTTTTTTGGACATTATGAATAGTAACTTTTGTAATTATTATTTACCACGATTAATGGTAAATCAGGTAAATTAGGTTTACAAATAATATGATAAGGACAATAAAATTACTATTACCCTTCTAAAAGTCCTTTTAGATGAATAAATATAAGCCCTCAACACCTAAGGATGAAAATTTATTCATTTAACAAACTTTTTCCTCGTAAGTCATGTAATTATTATTTAAACAAAAGAAACTGACAATATATCACTCTCTTATCTCTTATAAGAATAAAAATTTTAATGTAGTGATAAAAATGATCAAACTATGAAAATAATTATCCTACTAAAATATAATGAAATTATCTTCATCATTTGAATTTATTTATTATCTTTAGAGATTATATAATTTCCATAAATATTGACACAATAGTGATATAGTAAATATTTTGAAGAAAAATACCAAATAAATGATATTATAAATATTAAAATAAATATTATATGACATAATTTATGCTATCCACGAATTTTATAGTTTCCTAATATATTGTATAATACTATTAAGTTATTTTTTTCAATATTATCTCCCTATATAGATTTTATTTAAATTCAATGAAATAGATAGAGTTAAAGTTGACACTAATGATATTTTATAAAAATAATATTTTATCTAATTATTTTAAAATAATTAATATCTTAAAAAATAAAAATTAAATACAATAAGTTCTATAATTTCATTAACTGTCCATTTGGGGGGAAATTTTCCCATATAAGTAAAAATTTTAACCTCTTAATACTAACAATGTTTTTACCACAATTAAAATTAAAAGAGAATTATTTAGGGTAAACCAAATGGAAAAGACATAAAAATAATCAATATATCAATAAAAATTATTGGATGAGATAATTTCGAACTATACTCATAATATTTTAGACATATTTCAATTTGGACTCTCTTGTATTAAAAAATTAATTTATATTAATTAAATATTTTATGAATTTTCAAGTGTCTCATCTTATCATTTATAAAAGAGAACCTCATCCCTCACATATTTAATTCCATTTTACCATTAAAGCTAATACATCCCTTTCACTTTTACCCTATCCACTTCCTTAGTGACATTTTTAGATGTTCTTTTCTTCTCAAAAGATCAACTCTTGTGGCTTTAAGAGCATATTTAGAAGAAGCACATCGAAGAAGAAGTAATCTCTTATACGGATTCATTCAAACTTATTTATTCTTCTACTTAATATTAATGATTTTATTCATTTTAAAGTCATAAATAATGTATATATTATATAATGAGTTGTTATTATAATTGTGAGATAACAATCCTATGAAAACAAAATCCCCACGCGTGCACACGTATGGCTTACCATCTCCACGCCACGGGGTAATATGTTATTCCCTACCACATGACTTGGATAGGTATAATGCTGTATATAAGAACTATATATGATTATTATAAAAAATTATTTATTATGGGACAATATATATACCAACCACTTTGATACCATTTCCTAGTTAAGTAAATTATATCATCACTCATGCTTAAATACAACATACTATCTCCACAATGTGATGTGATTTGTTCTCCATGATACCCATAAATCATGATTATATAAATGTACAAAATAAATAAATATGATATATATTATGTTAATATAATTTTGGAAGGATATAAATATGACCTAAGAAGGATAACCAGAAATTATTTGACGAAACGTGAATGAGAAAATTATGCAGGTAATACCTTAATAATGAGTAATATGAAATATTATTACCAAATGAATGATAATATGATCATATATGATATCCTAAAAATTACTATGATTATGGAATAAGTCAATGAAATTTTTTAAATAATTATATACGATCTTCGGATACATACAATAGATCTCAGACCTAAGGAAAGGGATTATTTTGACTCACTTTTATTTATGTAAGACATATTTCTTATACAAAACCTATTTATTTTTTTGTGGTGTTTATATATCCCATGAATGTTTTTATTAATCTTATTATGAAGGTTATGATATTTACATATTAATATATTTTTAATTATTTCAAGAGACATGTGATTCGACTGATTATAAATTGGTAAGGGATAATTTTTCAATCTCATTATTATCTGAGATTTTTTTCATGTAAATATTTAATTGGTTATATTTAACATCCATGTATGTGTTTAATATGTATGTATTATTATTTATATTCTTCTGAATTTTTTAATGTTTATTTTACTCGTTGGTGAATTTTTATTGAATGGTATGAAATTAATCTTTTGTCTATAGAAGGTATTTTTTTACTTTTATTGAAAATGTACGACACAAATGTTCATTTTTTAACTTATACTACATGATCAGATTTTCAAATCTTGATAACACCTTATTTCCATGAAGATTATTTTACATGATTTCAATTTTATTTTAAAAAATATTTTATTTTAAAATTTTTTGGAATCTTGTGAAAATAAATTATTTTTAAGTAGAAATCATAATTTCATTAGGAATTAATTTTAATTGTTTTATCAAAATTATTTCTCATCTATAGTGATGATCTCTAAATAGGGTTGTGTTTGTATCCCTATTATTACTAGGACTTGACTGCGTTAATGATTGAATGATATTTTATATAGATTATGTTATTCTAGAATGATCTTAAATAAATCCCTTATATTCATTGGTTTATGCTATGATGAATTATATATGTATCAGGGGAACACATAAGAATTATTTCATTATAAGACGTATGTGACCTATAACACCATACAATGCATTGGGTAATGATTTATATCTCATGATATATACATGGATATAATGAATACTAAATTTAGTTCATCAATACAGGGCTGAAACAGAAAGTGTATCTACTTTATTAATACTGGGCCTGAATAAGGAGTGAACTCAGTTCAGTAATGGAATTTGTCCGCTCTTATAGTCCTTGATATAAGAATTGGATAATCTGGAGAATATTTTCTATGCTTACTTGTTTTCCAAAATTCCATTCTTTATTCTAACACCATTTTATAATGTTTCATGTTGATTTATGACCTATGCCTTACTTTATGACACGATTTATTTTATGACACATGATTTTTATATTCAAAATATTTTTTCATGTTTCTACATTCATATGTTTATGTTTTGTTTTATATTCTCAATGGTTACCCTTACTAATCATTTCATATTGCCCATTTTAATTTTTTATACTCCACAAGATACAATAAATGGTTTTAGGAAGGGAAATAAATGGAGGAATATCTTTCTGGGGGATTTTGATGATAATTCACCAGGCTAGAAGAATGTGTTGCGAGTTTTTGAAGACAATAAACTGATATTGTCTTTGGTAGTCTATTAGGGTAATGTATTAAGTATTCAGAAAAAATAATTTTAATTTCCATATATTTCAAGGCCTGGGTTGTTAGATATATAAATATTATTCGATTATGAATAGCCTAGGATGAACCTAGGGTGTCATAGATTAAAGAAAGGTGACATGATTTGG
The DNA here is from genome assembly GCA_963277665.1 of Viscum album. Classification (NCBI taxonomy): domain Eukaryota; kingdom Viridiplantae; phylum Streptophyta; class Magnoliopsida; order Santalales; family Viscaceae; genus Viscum; species Viscum album. The sequence goes on from OY728143.1 coordinate 1,370,070,679, forward strand.
ATATATTATAAGTATTTTTTACCACTATTTGGTTTTCCCTTATGATAAGTAATGATCATACTATGCTTATGGTTTTATCCAATTGTGGGAACCATAAAAAATTGGATTAATGTTGAATGTGATGGGTAATTTTATGATGAACAATAAATTGGTATGATCACGAGAGTGAGAGATGTTGTTATAATTCCTAATTATTTTTCATTGAACACGATTAACAATGTGTACATTAACCAACTCTCAGACTCCCCAAGGAAGATAAATAAGGAGTTCTCTGAGATATTGGGTAATGGAGACCATGGAGGAAAGAATATTTGGTTTCCTTGGTGTCAAGAATGTGGAAGGAATCACCATATTGAATATATTAGTGGATGAATAAGAATGATTGACTTGGTAAATAATGAAACAAAGAAAGTGTTCTCAATGAAAAAATGACGATTTTGGTTAAAGAATTGGATGAGAATATTGGCATACCTATGTCTTAATTGAAGGATAAGTGTTTTATTTTTGTGGTAAATGGTAATTATAAAACTCAATGTCCCAAGAAAAAATCTTCTAAAAAGGATCACTAATGTGGTATAAGTAATGGTTACATTTCCAATGATAAAGAAACTACATATGAAATTTGAAAGGAGAGATGTATCATGATGAGGTTTCATGGTTGATGGCATATAGATGATGTAATCGATGTTTTTATATGATTGGATTCCGGAAGTATGTCATATTAAAGGTAAAATATATAATGATAGTTCATTTTATGTTTTCTTCTATGGATTTACAAGGACACATTGAATGGTTATGATAGAATAAAAAAGGTTTACAATGGAAAAGTGATGTCCATGAAAAAGTCACTATTAAGGGAAAATTAAACCATTATATATTCCTTATGTTATGATAATGTTTTTTGGGTAAATATATGTGGGATATGAATAATTAAAGTAGACAGTACTAATTACCTTGGTAGAAATTAAGTACTTGTTGACAAGTAGTTTGTGCCATCATAGATGAAGTTTATGACTACTTCGATTTTGATAATATATATAGTAATAATCGAAATAAAAAATAATTCATCTTTTCGAAAATAATTTATGATAATTTAGGTTATTACCTTGTTTTAAGAGAATATACTACGAGTGTATTCACTTGTTGGAAGATGACAACCAAGAGCCACTTTCTGTTCTACGGGGGATCAATGTTGAGGCAATTTCATGACATTGTTTAAAAGGATTTGAAATTAAATCATTCATAAGGGTTATAAGGATAAAAATTTGTTGAAACATTAAGTTAAACATCATATGAATTCAGTAAGATTAATGTGTTATCTCTCTATACAAGAATTTATGCATATAGGATAGTCTACTCAAACTACATTGTGTTGATAACAACTAATGAACAATATGATGAAATATTGTGGATCTAAAGATCGGTTAATACTTCAATAAAGGAAAAGTAAAAATTATTTTCAATGAAATGTGTATTGTAGATTAGGTAAAAAAATGAGTGAGGTTTTCCTGAAATCATGATTTTTTATATTTTCATGAAAATTATATAACATTAGGAAAATAAACTCGAAGCAAAAATGTTATCATAGTAGTTTCATTTTTTGATGAATCATATAGTCCTTTAATTCATCACAAATTTATAGATTTATGATTGTTAATGTTATCCTAACCATGTAATCTATCACTCTCCATCAAACTTGATAGTTATATTTTTCTTCTATGTACATGTTTTCACTTCCAACATATGTATTTTTATATGGAAACCCATTTTGTAACCATTATGGTCTAACCATTACCTTTTAAGGGATGTTTTAGTATTAATTTTTACAATATGGGATTATAGGAATTAAAGTTTCGTGTATTAAACCATTATAACCTAGATTTATTTTGAGGTTGAAATTCTTATTAATGGGGGTAGAATGTAACATCCTAATATTTTGTGAAATATTTTTTAGAATTTGTTAATATTATCGATAATTTTCATTTCATGTGACCCTAGATATAGTTCATTATATATATATATATATATAAACTCTAATTGAAACATTCCTTTCCCTTGAAATTCAACTTGGCTTACAATACATACAATAGAAACATGACCTGCGCTACCTGCTACACCGACATGGTGTATGTTGCATGAAACACCGATGTTTCTACCAAACATCATTTTATTGTTATATTTGTTTTAAATGAGATAACTATAACCTATCCATTAAACATTGTTATATTAATATTAATAACTAAATTTTTGATAGTATTTATAATTTTGTTTATAAATTAATCATATTGATAATGAAATATATCATCTTTGGTAAATGTATTCAATGATTAGAAACGTAATTTTCTCGAAAGAAATGATTTTAATAATTAAATTAATTTTAGAAAACAGAGAAATTCTATTCGATAAAAAAACATCATTTTTGTTTTATAATTCCAAAATTATCTTATGGTTAATTTTTGGGATTTTTCTGAGAAACATAATTTTTAGTTGAACAATAATAATATAATGTTTTAATTAATAACTTCCATTTAATTTAAATAATAATTATTTTTAAATCAAACATTCACTATGTTTTAATGTAAAATTAGATCAATTTTAAATGTATTAATAAAATTTAGGTTATTATAACTAATTTCACTTTGAAATTGAATATAAAAAATTAAGAAACTTTTGAACTTATTTCTACATTAATGACCCGTAATTTCATCCCATCAATGTGATTAAATTTATTTTTAATTATTCCACTTATGTGAACAGAATTTTAGTAAATATACATAAAATATTGCACTCAGTATTATATTCCTATTCCAGTTATATCATGTTAATTTTTGACCAAAAATATTAGTGAATGTTATTAAAATTAATCACAGCGTTTAAGGTCAACATTATTTTAATTAAGGGATAAAACTCATTCATAAAGAGAAAATGACCAAAACTAATGTTCAAACCCCATTGTATGGAGGTTCTTAATACATAATCCATACATTCATGATTTAGGTTGGTTTTTATGACTTTTTTATTTTTTAATAACATGTGTCCACCTAACTTGTTTTCAAAAATTATATCTGAGTCATTTTCCATCCCTATAAATGGCCACCACCTCTCCAACTGTATCAAATATCTAAAACAACTTATGTTTGGCCATTATCTTCCTCATACACTTCCAAAAATATATCCCTTACTATTTGAAACCTTTGTTTTTTCAAAAGGAAATCCATGTAATCATTTTGGTACAAACCACAAGGAGTTACCCGATTAAGAGGTAACATATACTCTAAATTCATTTTTTTTATTTTCATTTTACACCTCTAAATCTCTATTTATTATATGATTATAAATAAAAAATTATCCCAAATATAATAGTATTTTGTTATATAAATTTTCTGACCTATACTTACACAAAACTCCATCTAATGGGTAACAAATGTATTGTTTCTCTGTATGGAAAACTACTGCCTCAAGAAACGATGATCATTCATTTTTTCATTACAACCTACCATGATGGACATTATTATTGAAACTATATTTATATATTTCATATGTTTAATTTATTTATTATTTATTCTTATGTATTCCTTTTTAAAAAACATAACTTTTTACCTTCCATTTAGGGTAATGACGATAATTTTTTTTAAAGAAGTGCAGACTACCACCCCTCAAAGCTATTGTAATTCATTCAAAATCTACATGATATGTATTAAAGACTAGTTTAGTGAAATTATATGATATATATAATATTATAATTCTAATTTAATGATATTATATACATATAAATAATTTTCAATTTCATTTTTTTCTTTCAATAAGACAATAATAACTTAAACAATGTTCATGGGTATGTACTGATTACCGTGACCATGAACAATGCATTCCATTTTGAAATCCACTATTATGTAGTTTATTATAATAAAAATATAATTGATTTAATAGATATTTATATAATGTTATAATTTATGAAATCATGATATATGTATAAGGACCAAAAATATAAAAAATTAAAAAACATGCAAAGAACAAATCAAATACTTCTGAAAGTGAAAACTTAACATAGTATAATTAAAAATTAGGTAATATAAGGTCACAATAAAAACATATATGGTATTTTTTATAATAATATAATTTTGTAAAATATGTATAGTAAACATATATTTATTATATGTGAATCTTGTATGAGTACAAAGAGAGTCAATATGCAAGGTAATGAGATTTCATGTCACTTTTTATTCATGTGAGATACATGCTATGTTCGCCATACATTCCTTTTTTTGTGGTGTATGTACCATGCATTATTTTATTCTACGTAATGTATTCCTAATTTTATGTATATAAACATAAAATTTTTATGAAATGTCAGTCATTTGGTTTGTTGTTTCAAAAGTTACCAAATCATAAAAAATAATTTGTCTCAATTTCCCTTCTTTGAGACTAATGTTTTGTTATGCACCTAATTTTTTTTAAGGTGTATATACTTCCATTTTACATGTTCTATAATTAATCTACATATTTTCATGATATTTTATGTTTCATTTAATTTTATTTTCTTACATGGAGAGTATGCTCCCAAGTTATCATGTTATAAGAGATTATTGAGAAAATCTCATCACTTTTTGAGGTTGTTTACGTTTATTCATAATTTGATGAATTATTATGTTACATATCTAATTAAGTTAATGATTTTTTTACCATTTAGTCATTATGCCTACATTCATGTATTGGTACCATTTTTAAGACTTTGGTTCATAATATAGTTGACAATGTGATTTTAATAAATCCCGAATTTACCCTCTTTTCGATCGGAAATATGTATTCCTTCAAAACCATTGTAACAACCCAAACATTTATTAATCAAAATTACTCTTGATCTAATTAAATTTATTGTTATGTAAAATTGATTTATAAAATAATAACTTCCTTTGTTTTCTGTTTTTGGATTTTAAAATACCATTAATAATTGTTACAGTTGCTAATATATCTGTTGAAAAGTTACCACATGATTAGTATAAATATATGGCTTTAACAAATCCAACTTACTCAGATGAAATAAGCGATGACCTCATCCAGTATAATTTATCCATACAAATCCAAATTTTTATAGCTTGGAAATGAGGTGGAATCACTAGGCTTTTCTCATGAACAAACCCATGTTGGGCATCAACACGTTAATCTTGAACAAAACCACCTACAGGAGAAGTGGAAGTTAATATAGATTAGCACCCAAGAGATGTTATCAGAGACACCCCAAGAGTCTATCCCCATCTCACACCGTACCCTTATATATTTTGAGTGTTTTATAAGGGGTTATGTAACAAGACCCTATCACTATGATTATGTGCCTTAGTTTTGTATAGAATAATGAATATACATTTATTTTATAATTCTAACATTGTTAATGATTTTTAAAACAAAAATAGTATTTTTAGTTAATATTAAATTAAGAAATATATTTTGATGAATTAAGGGATTTTAGAATTAAATAATAATTTAATAAAATATTATTTCTAAATTATTTTTTATTAAATATAATTGATCGTATAATTTTTATGTATACGATTTTATTTTTTATTATGTCTTGTAAGATCTTTTTTTCAAAACCCATGAATTTTAAATAAACTTTGATTTTTATTTTAAACAAATTACCATATTTAGTAAATTAATTAAATAAAATGAATATTATATTTTGTATCATGATGTCAAAATTATCCAATGGTGAATATTTCATAATTGTTTTCAGATAGTGGAATTTTTGGATAAAAATTAAATATCATTTAAACATATAATGTGTTTTAGGTCATTATAATTACCCAATAATGATGTAATAAAATACTATAAAAGTGATTTAGTCCAATATGTGTTTTAAATTAAAAAAACTCTGATTATGGATTTTTCTGATTTACTTTACAAAGCCTTAGTGGACCCACCATGACTTATAAAACAATTCAAAATGTTTTCCTTGATAGTGTGACTCACCTACACATAAGAAAGCCTATTATTTTAATATGTTAGTCCATTGGCCTTATAAAATGATGTTTACCAATCCACATTGGTATAAACCATGCACGAAAACCATGGTTTGGTTTGTGGTTTTGATTAGTTATATTTATAGTGTCCAAAACCTAAATTATAATGAATTCCCTCTCCTTTCCTATAAAACCCCACTTAGTCTCCAATTAATATTAACTAAAACCCTTTGGATCACATCCCTACCCTACCATAATTTCTCTAAAATCCTCCCAAGGTGCCTTAATCTTCCATGGATCCTCTCTCAATCCTCTCCCAAGCCATTGGGATCACACATCCATGTATGGGATTTCATCCTTTATCATTTTCGGCCAAATTTATTTAGGTTGTTATGCCATTTTATTTTCAATTACATATGTTGGGGTATGATCTCATTCTTCCCCTATAATTACCTCCTTATTTTTTATTGATTATGGACCCCTTTCTCTCTCATTAATGTTTCCCATTTACACCTGTTACCATACCAAAATTCTATAAGGGATTTCTCTCTCCTCATTTACATTCCAGAAATTCTTTTATATTATGCATCTAAATTCCATTACATTTGTTGGGACATGTATCTATATGACCCCCTTACTTTCCATTTCATATGAATATGATGCGACACACCTTTACCAATCATCAACCATTTTTATTAATTCTTATGTCACATTGTTATGTTGCCAAATTTGCAATGGAATTTTCCAAGACAAAGTCATTATGTAGTGAATACCATGCACATTTCTCTATCAAGGGAATTCAACTTTATGCACATTTAATTATCAATTGTATAGTTTCATGTATGTATTATATATTCCTTTATCAGGGAATAAATGATTATGTTAAATGATTCATGTTGTATGATCCATGTTGCAAACTTAAGCATGAAATGAAATGATTAAGAATGGTGCACCCTGATAGAACTCCAATGCACTGTGTAAAGATTAGTATTATGATACATCAATTTCAATGAGGTTTTACTCATTATAAGTCATGTGAATTGATTTTTTACTCATTCTCTATGTGCAATGTGCCTTGGATCATGCTAATATAATGTTAAATGTTTTTCCACATTTCCTTGTTATGATAATCACGCTATATCCTGACTTTATGTTCATGTTTTTTTATTCTCCCTTGATATTCATATTTGTAACATGTACTAAATTCTTCATGTTATTAATTTTTTACTACATTTATAAGGCCCCATCCTTAAACCTTACTTAATCTTGAGTTATTAAAAGATTACACATTGAGGATCTTTTCAGGATTAGTGTTTTAGAGAATTAGATCATAAAATATGCATTACATTCCACATTTAAACAATGTGGTTACATAAAAGATAGTATTCATTTTCCCATCAATGGAAACATATTTAAAATAAAACATGGATTCTTTATTGACACTTCCTTGACACTATCATCACATCATGTACCTTTCCCTTGACCTATGAAAAACATTTCAAAAACCCCGGATGAGCATAAAAAGCTCATTATGGGTTATAAAAAGTATAGAAAGGAAACATGAGTACATATATACATAATAATGAAATCATACTTTACCCCTAAAGCATAAGCACTTTAACATACCTCATAAAATCATGAAGAAATCATAGAAATCATAATACATAAAGGTAACTTGAGGAATTCATAACATTCTAACATAGTGAGTAACCCTCTTGGTTACATTTGGAATACCCATCACAGTATATTCCCTAAATCTCTTCGGAGAAACCTTAACGTTTAACTCCTTCGCGTTACCCAATGCATCAGAGAGCTATATCGGGCTCACCCGCCCTTAGTTTATCACGGAACCACCCGTCTTCATAAAAAATGCCCAAGAACCATAACATAATCATAGCACATAACTTAAGAATAAAGGAAATATAAAATTCCCATATTTTAATAACAATATAACATATTAAGATATTGAAATAATAAATCCATTCTAAAAACCATTTTCGAAACCATTTAAAACATTTAATAAAGAGATCTTTGAATCAAAGTGTCCCATACCACTTTGAAGGTCTTAACATTTTAAACCATTAATATCCATATAAATAAATCCTTAAAACCATTTTTAAAACATGGATATTAAAGAGAAATATTTATAATAATAAATCATTAAAACATTTAAAACCATATTTTAGTTAAAGGGTTTTTAACAAAATTAGAGACAGTTGAATACAATAATTGAGGAATAACATTTAATCAGAACATTATAATATCATGAGAATAAACGAATTCATGATATAATATTCCAAAGGACAGTATATACACCATATAAGAGTTAATTGGTGCATAACAACAATGAAGTCTCAATAGAAATGTAAAATGAGATGAAATCCCATGTAAATAAGGTATCCTTAAATTAAGGATAAATCAATCTCATAATTATGTGTGAAAAATATACATATACCCAATATAATCAGATATTAAGTGTAAAACAATAAAAGGTAATTAACACATATTCAAAGGATTACATATTCAATAACTACATGTTGAACCCAAAGAAATTGAAATTCGGTTAAGAAGTTCCCTTGACAGCCTAACAGCGTCACATCAAATTTTAGAAAAAGAGTTGATGAGAGAGATAAAGGGTATCTCATCACTTGGACATAAAATTTATGGAAATAAGGATATATAATTCATATCCCCATATAATAAGATTAAAATTAAAAGACATAACAAAAGAAGTCTTTTAAAAAGAGGAGGGTGAAAGGTCCCCTTACCGAGTTGGGTAACATTCGAAACGTACACCCCATGAAAGAAGGACTATACAACATTGATGTAAATACTCATAAAAGAAAGTATGATACACAAAGAGTATAATAATGGAGAGTACATACACCACTCAAAAGGAAATATTGGAAAATTTAGCAAGAATCTCACGTGAATAAATGTTAGATGAAAAATCCCTTACGAAAACTCGGCAGCCTAATAACGCCACTTAAAACTTCCAAAAATAGATTGATGAGATCAAATAGAGTCTCTCACCATATTAAAATAAAATTTACAGAGAGAATAATATAAAATAACATCTACCAACATAACCAAGAGGAGATTAAAAGAAGTGACATAAAGGAGAGTACTTAAAAAGAAAGAGAGAGGTTGGATCTCTTACGAAAATTCGGCAGCCTAACGGCGCTAATAAAAACATCCAAAATGGACTGATGAGATAAAATGGGGTCTCTAATCATATGAATATAAAAGGAAAAGTATTATTAATATAAAATAACATTCCAATCATAAGAAATATTAGCTTAAAATGAATGACATAAAAGAGTGTACTTTAAAAGAAAGAGAGGGGTCAGATCCCTTACCTCATGTCCGACATGATTCAATCATTCTTTAATCTACTGAATAATAACATTGGGTCAAATTATAATTTCTTAAGGACCTCCTTTAAATATTATTATTCAGTTCATATCACATATTATAATTTTATAATAATTGGTTAAAAAAATTAGTTTATATCAGACGTTTTTGTCGATGTTCAGTACATGAGTAAAAATTGAACTTGTTGGAAAAGAATTTTCCATGTAGTTATAGGTAAATCATCTCCAGAATAGTATTTATGTTTTAAATATCATATATATCCAGTATATATTCATTTTATACTATTCCATATCATTTTAAGATAAAAAATTAAAAGCACCATTTATGGAGATGGTAGGCCGTACGTACGCATGAACGCTACTTTCATTTTTTGTCATATTAATGGAATTAAAACAAAAAGAGAGATATATATATTATAATTCCAGAATTATATCCATCATTTATATGTAATATATTACATATATATCCATTATATATATGTACTTATAATAGTAAATAACATTTGGAGATAAGAAATGAAATGTACCGTTCATGGAGACAGTAAGCCGTACGTACGCATGAACGCTACTTTCATTTCTTTTTTTGTATTAAATGGAATTAAATAATAATGATATAAAGGTATATTATAATTCTAGTAGGATAAAATATGTAATACCATTAATTTCATCCTTTATATGTCCCACATATGTAATTAACGAATCAAATCACTTTGAGGGGGTGGTAGTCTGCACTTCCTAAAATGAAGATATCACATTTACCCATAATGGAAACCATAAATATATGCCATAAATGAAAAATAAATAAGCTTAAAGATAACATAAACATATTATATATCATATATAAATATAGTGACATATTAATGGCCACCTTTGAAGGTGATAAATGAATATTGAACAATCACCGTTTCGTGAGGCAATAATTCTCCACCCACAGAAACAGTATGTTCTTTAACCATTAGACGAAGGTGTGTGTAAGTGTAGCTAGAATAATTTACATAACAACATCCTAGTATATTTAAGATACCGGTTTTGTCAGAATAGAAAATAATAAAAAGAGTTTAGGGGGTTGGAGAAGCAAAATAAAACAAAAGAACACAAGGGAAGACATTACCTTTAAATCGGGTAACTTCCTTTGATTTGAGCTCAAATGCTTCCTTGGAAAGGATTATGCCCAAAGTGAGGCTTCAATGAGGAAGTGATGGATTTGGAGAGATGAAATGGTCAGGGTTTGGCTGAGCCAAAGGCTTGAGTGGTGTGTGTAAGGTGGTATAGGTGGGGGCCTTTTATAAGAAGAGAGGAGGGGCACTCTTGGAATGTTACAAACTGTTACTTTATTTTCAAATGCGTTTCAGATTTTAAAGGTCCCACATTGATGTATTTCAAGGATAAGGTGGTAAGGGTTCGAAATCCACCTATATAATAGGTTTGGGACAAGTGTATGTTATAGTTTTAACATTATCTTTTCATTTTATTTAAATCCCTTATTAATGAGGTAATTGATGCATCATCATGATGTCATAAATAATTTTATTTATTTAATGTCTAAAAATTATAGAAAAAATATCGTGATGTAGGAAATCTTTTTAGATTTATAATAAATATTTATAGTAAAATATATGACTTGTATAACCACATTTAAGAATTGTTTTAGTAAAACAACTCATGTTTGTGACATTTTAATTTTAACTTTGAATAAAAATTTATTTATGTCATTTTCCAACAAAAGTGGATCCATGGAATCCCCAAGATGACCCATGGATTGTCTTGGTCAGACATGACACATCCAATGAGGGTAGGACATGTTTCATGTTCATTTCATATTATTAAAACATTACTTTTACCTTAAACTACACTAATTACCTCTAATCACGATTAATAAACATAAAAGTTACTATTCACCAAAAAATTATTTTAATCCCATTGAACCACATTTTACATCCTAATGACAACCATGTATGTCATATTTTTGAAATTTAAAACATAGTGGTGGCAATGTTTCATTTAAATGAAAAATCAGTTTTTTTAACTACCACTCAGTGGTTTCACTATTCATCAGAAATTGAAGTTTTTCAGAAAAATACCAAAAATTCACCCTAAGATATATTTGATATTCCGAACTCAAAAATGATGTATTTTTTAAAAAATTAGAAACATATAAGTTTCATGAATTAATTTAATAATTAATTCCCGCTTTCAAAACAAATAGCGTGTTTTTAAGAAACAATATCTATTAAAAGATTGACACTAGTTTAAGTCCAATTTCAAAGTGAAAATAATTCCTATGACAACTATTGGATTAAATGGTAAAAATATATTTTAATTTAACTTTAAAACCAATTCAAAAGTTTATCTAATCATATAAATAGATTAGATTAAAAAGTGGTTTTGAATTAAAATACAATATTTTTCACTATTCATTAAAAAATGAACTTTATCAGAAAAATATCAAAAATTTACACAAAGTAAATTTTGATGTCCCGATTCTAAATAAGAATTTTATTTTGTCAAATATAACACATAAAATAGTCAAAAAAGTGGATTTAAAAGAGGTTCTCCATCAAAAGGCGGTTAATCGACCTTTTAAAGAATATTAGAATATTTACCCTTAAAATTGGATTCATTCGCATTTTTAATCCTCTAACATTTATTATAAAGAGTAAAAATATTTGACAAACATTTATAATCATTTGTTAGTTAGTTCTGTTCATTCCCGCCATTACAATGGCTAGGCGTTAAATACCATTTAAAATAATATTATTTTATTATTAGAGTGCAACGTAAGATTCCCAAGAAACTCGTTGTTGCGTTTTGGGTATGCCATCGAGCATAACATCCCCTTTAAAATTAATATTAATATTTTATTCAGAAAATATGGATAAATATGAAAATTTCATATTCTTTATTTACCTGGGGTGTTACATCCTTCCCCCCTTTTGGGAATTGCGTCCTCACAATTTTAAAATTGGGCTTGGAAACTTCATTGAAAATCCCACATCGAAACAAGAGTCAGTAAAACAATCACTTTAAAATAAAGAAAGAGAAGTACAAAGGTCACCCGAGTTAACCCATACTAGGTTTCCATGTAAGAAAATATGGATATGGAGGAGAAAACAAAGGGTCATGTTCTGATGGAGAGTGATATTAAACATGTCTAGGAGAAATTTAACCATAAGAAAATCACAAACTTGTGACGGGTTAAATGGTATTCGATTCCCCAGTAGGAAAAGTTAACAAACAACATTTTTGTTTTAAGTTACTCTTCATTGAGGAATTTATTTTTGAGCTTAACTAAATCATAATGAAACAAACTTACTGTTCATGTAGACTTTCAACTTTTACTAGATTCCTTAATCAAACTCATATTTTCTCCAAAAGATGAGTATTTAGGAAGACTTGTTCGCATTAAGAGTACTATAATAAACTTCTTGAGAATCACCTAATCCACCAAAGGGAAATATATATTTACCATGTCTTTAGACAAATCCAAAACCAAAATTGTTAGTATGAGGTCAGAGAATCCACAAAAGTATAATCCTTTATAAAAAGAAAATCTATTCTTAATATCCAAAATTTTTCCAAAAAAACCCAAAGTTCAAAGAAGACCATTCGATAAACAATTGTCCATAAAATTTTTCAAAGTAAACCAAACTATAATTGAAACCCAAATATTTGAAGGATTTAATCACATAATCTTCCAAGGTACAAATTAACTTTTATCTCCAAATAACATCAGTTGCTCATAAATTCTCATATTGAAAAGTAATTAACCTAATCACATATCCTCCATGATATGTTAATCATTTCCATAGATAACCCAAAATAAACTTACTCTTGATTCCTAAAATCATCTAACTAAATAGAATTAGTCAAACTAACTAGGGAATTCATGTAGTCCAGTGATAGGTGATAAATACCAGTCACACTTCGGTTGTGGGTTCGATTCCCGCAGCTTTGTCCGACACAACGGGTTATCACACGGTCTGCGTGTTGTCCTTTTTCCAAAACTAAATAATTCTTAAAACATTACCCAAAATGAGATAAAATATTTAAAAATAATCATAACATATTTTAACCTCATGTTTATCTCATGCCTTTCATTTTCCATCATAACATATAATAACCCATAATTACCTCAAACGTAAGGATCATATAAAACTTAATGGTTACCTTTATAATTATTACTTGAACTTCCACATCGATTGGTCATATCGTACATGATGCATTACAGAACATACCAAGGTTCAAGTGGTTGATCATGGCTCCTTGCTAGTTGGTTTATAACAACCACGAGTTTCCTCATTGAATCCCCCATTTCATCTAGTCTCTTAATCAGAGAACCACCACAGTTTCTTTCAAAACTATTGTCACTTTGGTGCCTGCTAGATCCATCCATTCACTAAAGACAGAAATGTCAGTGTGAGTATATCAACAAAACCATCATGTACTAATGAGGAAGATATACTTACTCATTCACTTTATCTAAAAACTATGAATCTATCTGAAATCCTAACCATTATGGTAATGTCACATATTCTTAAAGAATACCCTAACCTCTAAAGTTATCTAAACCAACCTCTGATACCAACTATAAGGCCCCAGCCTTAAACCTTACGTAATCATGAGTTATTAGAAGATTACACATTGAGGATCCTTTCAGGTTTAGAGTTTTAGATAATTAGATCATAAAACTTGCATTACATTCCACATTTAAACAAAGTGGTTACATAAAATATAGTATTCATTTTCCCATCAACGGAAACATATTTAAAATAAAACATGGATTCTATCTTGTCACTTCTTTGACACTATCATCACATCATGTACCTTTCCCTTGACCTATGAAAAACATTTCAAAAACTTGGGATGACCATAAAAAGATCAGTAAGGGTTATAAAAAGTATTTAAAGGAAACATGAGTACATATATACATAATAATGAAATCATACTTTACCCATAAAGCATAAGCATTTTAACATACCTCATAAAATCATGAATAAATCATAGAAATCATAAGACATAAAAGTAACTTGAGGCATTCATAACATTCTTACATAGGGAGTAACCCTCTTGGTTACGTTTGGAATACCCATCACAGTATATTCCCTAAATCTCTTCGGAGAAAGCATAAAGTTTAACTCCTTCGCGTTACCCAATGCATTGGAGAGCTATATCGGGCTCACCTGCCCTTAGTTTATCACGGAACCACCCGTCTTCATAAACAATTCCCAAGAACCATAAAATAATCATAGCACATAACATAAGCATAAATGAAATATAACATTACCATATTTCAATAACAATATAACATTTTAAGATATTGAAATAATAAATCCATTCTAAAAACCATTTTCGAAACAATTTAAAACATTTAATAAAGATATCTTTGAATCAAAGTTTCCCATACCAATTTCAAGGTTTTAACATTTTAAACCATTAATATCCATATAAATAAATCCTTAAAACCATTTTGAAAGCATGGATATTAACGAGAAATATTTATAAGAAAAAATCATTAAAAAATTTAACACCATATTTTAGTTAAAGGGTTTTTAACCAAATGAGAGACACTTGAATACAATAATTGAGGAATAACATTTAATCAGAACTTTATAATGTCATGATAATAAAGTAATTCATGATATAATATTCCATAGGACAGTATATAAACCATATAAGAGTGAATTGGTGTATAACGACAATGAAGTCTCAATAGAAATGTAAAATGAGATGAAATTCCCTGTAAAGAAGGTATCCTTAAATTAAGGATAAATCAATCTCATAATTATGTGCGAAAAATATAAATACATCCAATATAAGAAGATATTAAGTGTAAAACAATCAAAGGTCATTCACACATATTCAAAGGATGACATATTCAATAACTACATGTTGAACCCAAAGAAATTGAAATTGGGTTAAAAAGTTCCCTTGACAGCCTAACAGCGTCACATCAAATTTTAGAAAAAGTGTTGATGAGAGAGATAAAGGGTATCCCATCACTTGGACATAAAATTTACGGAAATAAGGATATATAATAACATATCCCCACATCATAAGATGAAAATTAAATGACATAACAAAAGATGTCTTTTAAAAAGTGGAGGGTGAAATGTCCCCTTACTGAGTTGGGTAACTTTCGAAACGTACACCCCATGAAAGAAGGACTATACAACATTGTTGTAAATACTCATAAACGAAAGTATATTACACAAAGAGTAGAATAATGGATAGTACATACGCCACTCAAAAGGAAATATTGGAAAATGTAGCCTGAATCTCACGGGAATAAAAGTGAGATGAAAAATCCATTATGAAAACTCGGCAACCTAACGGTGCCACTTAAAGCTTCCAAAAATGGATTAATGAGATCAAATAGGGTCTCTCACAATATTAACATAAAATTTACAGAAATAGGAATATAAAATAACATCTCCCAACATAACAAACAGGAGCTTAAAATAAGTGACATAAAGGAGAGTACTTAAAAATAAAGATAGAGGTTGGATCTCTTACGAAAATTCGGCAGCCTAACGGCGCCAATCAAAACTTCCAAAATGGATTGATGAGACAAAATAGGGTCTCTAATAATATGAACATAAAAGGTAAAGTAATATTAATATAAAATAACATCCCAATGATAAGAAATATGAGCTTAAAAGGAATGACATAAAAGAGTGTAATTTAAAAGAAAGAGAGGGGTCGGATCCCTTACCTCATGTCCGACATGACTCGATCGTTCTTTAATCTACTGAATAATAAAATTTGGTCAATTTATAATTGCTTAAGGACCTAATTTAAATATTATTATTCAGTTCATATCACATATTATAATGTTATAATAATTGGTTCATAAAGTGAGTTCATATCAGACGTTTTTGTCGATGTTCAGCACATGAGTAAAAATTGAACTTGTTGGAAAAGAATTTTCCATGTAGTTATAGGTAAATCATCTCCAGAATAGTATTTAAGTTTTAAATATCATATATAACTAGATATATTCATTTTGTACTCTTCCATAGCATTTGGATATAAAAAATTAAAAGCACCATTCATGGAGACGGTAGGCCGTACGTACGCATTAACGCTACTTTCATATTTTCTCATATTAATGGAATTAAAAAAATGAGAGGTATATATATTATAATTCCAGAATGATATCCATAATTTATATGTAATATATTACATATATATCCATTATATATATGTACTTATAATAGTACATAACATTTTGAGATAAGAAATGAAATGTACCGTTCATGGAGATAGTAAGCCGTACATACGCATGATCGCTACTTTCATTTCTTTTTTTTGTATTAAATGGAATGAAATAATAATTATATAAAGGTATATTTTAATTATAGTAGGATAACATATTTAATACCATTAATTCCATCCTTTATGAATCCCACATATGGCATTAACGAATCAAATCACTTTGAGGGGGCGGTAGTCCGCACATCCTTAAATGAAGATATCACATTTACCCATAATGGAAACCATAAAGGTATTCCATAAATGAAAAATAAAGAAGCTTAAGGAAAACATAAACATATTATATATCATATATAAAACTAGTGACATCTTAATGGCCACCTTTGAGGGTGTTAAAAGAATATTGAACAATCATCGTTTCGTGAGACAGTAATTCGCCATCCACAGAACTAGTATGTTCATTAACCATTAGACGAAGGTTTCTGTAAGTGTAGTTAGAATCCTTAACATAAAAAAATACTAGTATATTGAATATACTGGTGTTGTTACAAAATAAAAGAATAAAAACATTTTTGGGTGTTGGAGAACCAAAATAAAACAAAAGAACACAAGGGAAGACATTACCTTTAAATCGAGTAACTTCCATTGATTTGAGATAAAGTGCTTCCTTGGAAAGGATTCTGCCCAAAGTGAGGCTTCAATGATGAAGATATGGATGTGGAGAGATGAAATGGTCAGGGTTTGGCCGAGCCAAAGGCTTGAGAGATTTGTGTAAGGTGGTAGAGGTTGGGGCCTTTTATAAGAGGAGAGGAGGGGCACTCTTGGAAAGTTACAAAATGTTACTTTATTTTCAAATGAGTTTCGGATTTTAAAGGTCCCATATTGATTTATTTCGAGGATAAGGTGGTAAGGGTTCTAAATCCACACATCCAATAGGTTTTTGACAAGTGTAAGTTATAGTTTTAACATTATCTTTTCATTTTATTTAAATCCCTTATTAATGAGGTAATTGCTGCATCATCATGATGTCATAAATAATTTAATTTATTTAATGTCTAAAAATTATAAAAAAACTATCATTATGTAGGAAATAGTTTTATATTTCTAATTAATATTTATTGTAAAAAATATGACTTGTATAACTCCATTTAAAAATTGCTTTAGTAAAACAACTCATTTTTGTGACATTTTAATTTTAACTTTAAATAAAAAGGTATTTATGTCATTTTCCAACCAAAGTGGATCCATGGGGTCCCCAAGTTAACCCATGTATTTTCTTGGTCGGCCATGACACTTAAAATGAGGTTAGGACTGTGTCAAGTTCATTTCATATTATTAAAACATTACTTTTACCTTAAACTACACTAATTACCTCTAATCGCGATTAATAAACATAAAAGTTACTATTCAGTTAAAAATTATTTTAATCCCATTGAACCACATTTTATTTGATAATGACAACCATTTATTTTGGATTTTCGAAATTCAAAACACAGAGGTGGCAATGTTTCATTTAAACGAAAAATCAGTTTCTTTAACTACCACTTAGTGGTTTCACTATTCATCAAAAATTGAAGTTTTTCAGAAAAATATCAAAAATTTACCCTAAGCTATATTTGATATTCTGAACTAAAAAATGATGTCTATTTTACAAAATTCAAAACATAGAAGTTGCATTAATTAATTTAATAATTAATTCCCGCTGTCAAAACAAATAGCGTATTTTCAAGAAACAATATCTATTAAAAGATCGACTCGAGTTTAAGTCTGATTTCAAAGTGAAATTAATTCCAAAGACCACTATTGGATTAAATGGTAAAAACATATTCTAATTTCACTTTAAAACAAATTCAAAAGACAATGTAATCATAAAAATAAATTAGATTAAAAAGTGGTTTTGAATTAAAATACAACATTTTCACTATTCATTAAAAAAATGAACTTTATCGGAAAAAAACCAAAAATTTACACAAAGTAAATTTTGATGTCCCAGATCTAAAGAAGAATTTTATTTTGTCAAATATAAGACATAAAATTTTCAAAAAGTGGATTTAAAAGAGGATCTCCATCAAAAGGCAGTTAATCGACCTTTTAAAGAATATTAGAATGTTTACGCTTAAAATTGGATTTATTCGCATTTTTAATCCTCTAACATTTATTGTAAAGGGTAAAAATATTTTTCAGACATATATAATCATTTTTTAGTTAGTTCTGTTTATTCCCGCCATTATAATGGCTAGGCGTTAACTACCATTTAAAATAATATTATTTTATTATTAGAGTGCAACGTAAGATTTCCAAGAAACTCATTGTTGCGTATTATGTACGCCATCGAGCATAACATAACCTTTTAAAGTAATATTAATATTTTATTCACAAAATATGGATAAATATGAAAATTTCATATTCCTTATTTACCTGGGGTGTTACGTCCTTCCCCCCTTTTGGGAATTGCATCCTCGCAATATTAAACTTGGGCTTGGAAACATCATTGAAAATCCCACATGGGAACGTGAGTCAGTAAAACAATCACTTTAATATAAAGAAAGAGAAGTACAAAGGTCACCCGAGTTAACCCATACTAGGATTCCATGTAAGAAAATATGGATTTGGAGGAGAAAACAAAGGGTCATGTTCTGATGGATAGTGATAGTAAACATGTCTAGTAGAAAGTTAACCATAAGAAAATCACAAACATGTGATGGGTTAAACGGTATTCGATTCCCCAGTAGGAAAAGTTAATAGACAACATTTTTGTTTTAAGTTACTCTTCATTGAAGAATTTATTTTTGAGCTTAACTAAATCATAATGAACCATACTTACTTGTCACGTAGACTTTCAACTTTTACAAGATTCCTTAATGAAACTCATATTTTCTTCAAAAGACGTGTATTTAGGAAGGCTTGTTCTCATTAAGAGTACTATAATCAACTTCATGAGAATCACCTAATCCACAAAAAAGAACTATATATTTCCCATGTCTTTAGACAAAATCTAAAACCAAAATTGTTAGTATGAGGTCAGAGAATCCTCAAAAGTATAATCCTTTATAAAAAGAAAATCTATTCTTAATCTCTAAAATTTGTCCGAAAAAATCCAAAGTTCAACGAAGACCATTCGATAAACAATTGTCCATAAAATTTTTCAAAGTAAACCAAACTATGATTGAAACCCAAATATTTGAAGGATTTAATCACATAGTCTTCCAAGGTAAAAATTATCTTTTATCTCCAAATAACATCAGTTGCTCATAAATTCTCATATTGAAAAGTGATTAACCTAGTCACATATCCTCCATGATAGGTTAATCATTTCCATAGATAACCCAAAATAAACATACTCTTGATTCCTAAATTCATCTAAGTTAAAAGAATTAGTCAAACTAACCATGTACTTCACGTAGTCTAGTGGTAGGAGATAAATATCAGTCGCACTTTGGTTGTTGGTTCGATTCCCACAGCTTTGTCCGACGAGATGGGTTGTCACACGGTCTGCGTGTTGTCCTTTTTCCAAAACTAAATAATTCTTAAAACATTCCCCAAAATGAGATAAAATCTTCAAAAATTATCATATCATATTTTAACCTCAAGATTATCTCATGCATTTCATTCTCCATCATAACATATAATAAACCATAATTACCTCAAACGTAAGGATCTTATAAACCCTAATGGTTACCTTTATAATTATTACCTGAACTTCCACATCGACTGGTCATCTCATACATGATGCATTACAGAACATACCAAGGTTCAAGTGGTTGATCATGACTCATTTCTAGTTGGTTTATAACAACCATGAGTTTCCTCATTGAATCCCCCATTTCATCCAGTCTCTTAATCAGAGAACAACCAGAGTTTCCTTCAAACCTATTGTCACTTTGGTTCCTGCAAGATACATCCATTCACTAAAAACAGTAATGTCAATGTGATTATATCAACAAAACCATCATGTACTAATGAGGAAGATATACTTACTCATTCACTTTATCTAAAAACTGTGAATCATTCTAAAATCCTAACCATTATGGTAATGTCACTTATGCTAAAATAATACCCTAACCTCTAAAGTTATCTAAACTGACCTCTGATACCAACTATAAGGCCCCACCATTAAACCTTACTTAATCTTGTGTTATTAAAAGATTACACATTGAGGATCTTTTTAGGTTTAGAGTTTTAGAGAATTAGATCATAAAAATTGCATTACATTCCACATTTAAACAATGTGGTTACATAAAAGATAGTATTCATTTTCCCACCAACAGAAACATATTTAAAATAAAACATGGATTCTTTCTTGACACATCCTTGACACTATCATCACATCATGTACCTTTCCCTTGACCTATGAAAATCATTTCAAAAACATGGGATGAGCATAAAAAGCTCAGTAAGGGTTATAAAAAGTATGGAAAGGAAACATGAGTACATATATACATAATAAGGAAATAATACTTTACCCATAAAGCATAATCACTTTAACATACCTCATAAAATAATGAATAAATCATAGAAATCATAAGACATAAAGGTAACATGAGGCATTCATAAAATTCTTAAATAGGGAGTAACCCTCTTGGTTACGTTTGGAATACCCATCATAGTATATTCCTTAAATCTCTTCTTAGAAACCTTAACGTTTAACTCCTTCGCGTTACCCAATGCATTGGAGAGCTATATCGAACTCACCCGCCCTTAGTTTATCACAGAACCACCCGTCTTCATAAAAAATTCCCAAGAACCTTAACATATTCATAGCACATAACTTAAGCATAAAGGAAATATAACATTCCCATATTTCAATAACAATATAATATTTTTAGATATTGAAATAATAAATCTATTCTAAAAACCATTTTCGAAACCATTTAAAACATTTAATAATGAGATCTTTGAATCAAAGTGCCCCATACCACTTTGATGGTTTTAACATTTTAATCCATTAATATCCATATAAATAAATCCTTAAAACCATTTTGAAAACATGGATATTAATGAGAAATATTTATAAGAATAAATCATTAAAACATTTAAAGCCATATTTTAGTTAAAGGGTTTTTAACAAAATGAGAGACACTTGAATACAATAATTGAAGAAAAACATTTAATGAAGACTTTATAATATCTTGAGAATAAAGGAATTCATGATGTAATATTCCAAAGGATAGTATATACACTATATAAGAGTGAATTGGTGCATAAAAACAATGAAGTCTCAATAGAAATGTAAAATGAGATGAAATCCCATGTAAAGAAGGTATCCTTAAATTAAGGATAAATCAATCTCATAATTATGTGTGAAAAATATAAATTCACCCAATATAAGAGGATATTAAGTGTAAAACAATCAAAGTTCATTCAAACATATTCAAAGGATGAAATATTCAATAACTACATGTTGAACCCAAAGAAATCAAAATTGGGTTAAGAAGTTCCCTTGACAGCCTAACGACGTCACATCAAATTTTAGAAAAAGAGTTTATGAGAGAGATAAAGGGTATCTCATCACTTGGACATAAAATTTACAGCAATAAGGATATATAATAACATATCCCAAGATAATAACATGAAAATTAAAATACATAACAAAAGAAGTCTTTTAAAAAGAGGAGGGTGAAAGGTCCCCTTACCGAGTTGTGTAACTTTCGAAATGTACACCCCATGAAAGAAAGACTATAAAAAATTGATGTAAATACTCATTAAGGAAAGTATGTTACACAAAGAGTCGAATAATGGAGAGTAAATACACCACTCAAAAGGAAATACTGGAAAATGTAGCATGAATCTCAAGGGAATAAACGTGAGATGAAAAATCACTTATGAAAACTCGGCAGCCTAACGACGCCACTTAAAACTTCCAAAAATGGATTGATGAGATCAAATAGGGTCTCTAACCATATTAAAATAAAACATACAGAAATAGGAATATAAAATAACATCTCCCAACATAACAAAGAGGAGATTAAAATAAGTGACATAAAGGAGAGTACTTAAAAAGAAATAGAGAGGTTGGATCTCTTACGAAACTTTGGCAGCCTAACGTCGCCAATCAAAACTTCCAAAATGGATTGATGAGAGAAAATAGGGTCTATAATCATATGAAAATAAAAGTTACAGTAATATTAAAGTAAAAGAACATCCCATTCATAATAAATATGAGCTTAAAATGAATGACATAAAAGAGTGTACTTTAAATGAAAGAGAGGGGTCGGATCCCGTACCTCGTGTCCGACATGACTCGATCGTTCTTTAATATCCTGAATAAAAAAATTGGGTCAATTTATAATAGCTTAAGGTACTCCTTTAAATATTATTATTCAGTTCATATCACATATTATAATGTTATAATAATTGGTTAATACACTAAGTTCATATCAGACATTTTTGTCGATGTTCAGTACATGAATAAAAATTGAACATGTTGGAAAAGAATTTTCCATGTAGTTATAGGTAAATCATCTCCAGAATAGTATTGATGTTTTAAATATAATATATATCCAGTATATATTCATTTTATACTATTCCATAGAATTTGGAGATAAAAAATTAAAAGCACCGTTCATGGAGACGGTAGGTTGTACGTACGCATTAACGCTACTTTCATTTTTTGTCATATTAATGGAATTAAAACAAAATGAGAGATATATATATTATAATTCCAGAATTATATAAATCATTTATATGTAATATATTACATATATATACATTATATATATGTACTTATAATAGTACATAACATTTGGAGATATGAAATGAAATTTACCGTTCATGGAGACAGTAAGCCGTACGTACGCATGAACGCTACTTTCATTTTTTAGTATTCAATAGAATGAAATAATAATTATATAAAGGTATATTTAAATTCCAGTAGGATAAAATTTGTAATACCATTAATTCCATCCTTTATACGTCCCACATATGGCATTGATGAATCAAATCACTTTGAGGCGGCGGTAGTCCACACTTCCTAAAATGAAGATTTCACATTTACCCATAATGGAAACCATAAAGGTATGCCATAAATGAAAAATACACAAGCTTAAGGAAAAAATAAAAATATTATATATCATATATTAATATAGTGACATCTTAATGACCACCTTTAAAGGTGTTGAATGAATATTGAACAATCATCGTTTCGTGAGGCAGTAATTCGTCATCGACATAAACAGTATGTTCTTTAACCATTAGACGAAGGTGTGTGTAAGTGTAGCTCTAATAAATCACATAAAAACATCCAAGTATATGGAATATACTGGTGTTGTTACAAAAGAAAAGAATAAGAAGAGTTTAGGGGGTTGGAGAAGCAAAATAAAACAAAATAACACAAGGGAAGACATTACCTTTAAATCGGGTAACTTCCTTTGATTTGAGCTAAAATGCGTCCTTGGAAAGGATTCTGCCCAACGTGAGGCTTCAATGATGAATAGATGGATGTGGAGAGATGAAATGGGCCAGGGTTGGACGATCAAAAGGCTTGAGAGCTGTGTGTAAGGTGGTAGAGGTGGGGGCCTTTTATAAGAGGAGAGGAGGGGCACTCTTGGAAAGTTACAAAATGTTAATTTATTTTCAAATGAGTTTCAGATTTTAAAGGTCCCACATTGATGTTTTTCAAGGATAAGATGGTAAAGGTTTGAAATCCACCCATCCAATAGGTTTGTGACAAGTGTAAGTTATAGATTTAACATTATCGTTTCAATTTATTTAAATCCCTTATTAATAAGGTAATTGCTGCATCATCATGATGTCATAAATAATTTAATTTATTTAATGTCTAAAAATTATAAAAAAAATATCATGATGTATGAAATCTTTTTATATTTCTAATTAATATTTATAGTCAAAAATATGACTTCTATAACCCCATTTAAGAATTGTTTTATTAAAACAACTCAGGTTTGTGACATTTTATTTTTAACATTAAATAAAAAGGTATTTATGTAATTTTCCAACCAATGTGGATCCATGGGGTCCCCAAGTTTACCCATGGATTTTATTTGTCTTCCATGACACATAAAAGTTGGGTAGTACATGTTTCAAGTTCATTTCATATTATTAAAACATTACTTTTACCTTAAACTACACTAATTACCTCTAATCGCGATTAATAAACATAAAAGTTAGTATTCACTAAAAAATTATTTTAATCCCATTGAACCACATTATACTTCCTAATAACAACCATTTATGTCGTATTTTTGAAATTCAAAACACAGAGGTGGAAAAGTTTCATTTAAACGAAAAAACAGTTTCCTTAACTACCACTTAGTGGTTTCACAATTCATCAAAAATTGAAGTTTTTCAAGAAAATACCAAAAATTAACCCTATGCTATGTTTGATATTCCAAACTAAAAAATGATGTATATTTTACAAAATAAAAAACATTTAATTTTCATTAATTAATTTAATAATTAATTACCGCTTGTAAAACAAATAGCGTGTTTTTAAGAATCAATACATATTAAAAGATTGACAGTAGTTTAAGACCAATTTCAAAGTGAAATTAATTCCAACGACCACTATTGGATTAAATGGTAAAAATATATTCTAATTTCATTTTAAACCCAATTAAAAAGATAATCTAATCATATAAATAAATTAGATAAAAAGTGTTTTTGAATTAAAATACAACATTTATCACTATTCATTAAAAAATGAACTTTTTCGGAAAAATACAAAAAATTTACACAAAGTAAATTTTGATGTCCCGATTCTAAAGAATAATTTTATTTTGTCAAATATAACACATAAAATTGTCAAAAAGTGGATTTAAAAGAGGTTCGCAATCAAAAGGCGGTTAATCGACCTTTTAAAGAATATTAGAATGTTTACGCTTAAAATTGGATTCATTCGCATTTTTAATCCTCTAACATTTATTGTAAAGAGTAAAAATATTTTACAAACATATATAATGATTTTGTATTTAGTTCTATTCATTCCCTCCATTACAACGGTTATGCCTTAACTACCATTTAAAATAATATTATTTTATTATTAGAGTGCAACGAAAGATTCCCAGGAAACTCGTTGTTGCGTATTGGGTACGCCATTGAGCATAGCGTCCCCTTTTAAAGTAATATTATTATTTTATTCACAAAATATGGATAAATATGAAAATTACATATTCTTTATTTACCTGGGGTGTTACACCATTACTGGTATTTATAAAACTCCAATTTTTTATGCATGTCCTCGTGATATCCGTGAAATGATAAGTACATAGGATTGTGTGTGGTTATATTAAAAAAATTCAATAAAGATGTGCATTTCATGTTTTAAGTTGTTATGTAAGGTTCCTAATCCAAAAAAACACTATACCACTCGATCTTCTATGTTGTATCAAGTTAATTGTTTATGTAATAAATTATGTTTTAGTGTGAAATAAAGTGCAGGTTTTTTATAGTTGGTATCAGAGGGAGGATTACTTATTTTTGGGAGTAAGATTAGAAAACCATAGTGAAAGCGTTAGGGATGATACAAACTATAATAAAAATATCACTAAATTTTTGTGAGTATGGAGTAAGTGGTTTATAAATAAAATACATCCCTTTCTTCATATGAGAAGAAAGTGGCAGCTCTGGCACAAATGTATCTAGGGGTAAAATAGGAAAACACCACTTTGATATAGACTTGAATGAGAACTGATGCATGAAGACGGGCCATGCTGCACTGTTGGTTACAAAACTCATAGGGGATATGATTTTTTAATTTCATAATATTAGTATTAACCATTATAAGTTATCCCTTTTTTATTTTGATTCCATTTTTTTGTGTTACTCATAAATTTTCTTTTGTTCATGCCAATGGCCAATAATATTAGGAATAGGGCTAACAACCAATGTGAAGATCCACGTGACGAATATTTTAATGAGATTCCATAACCAATGGGAGTGGGAATCGAAAAAATTGTCACAATACTCTCTCAGTTAACTCGTGTTGTGAATAGTAACATGGTTCAAGAGTAACATTAAACACCCCTTAATAAAGAAAAACCCACAATCGATAGCTTCATGAGACAATAACCTTCAACATTTAATGGATCATATGATCCCTCAATCGTCAAACAATGGATCAAATCCATTGAGTGTATCTTATCCATCCTTCAATGTTCTGAACAAGAAAAGGTACTTCTTGCTACTTCTCATATGGAGGGTAAAGATGATCAATGGTGGACATTGATCAAAAATACGAAGCATGAGGAGGATATCAAGGTGTTGGAATGGATGAATTTCTAGAAAATGTTTTTCAATAAATATTTTTTTGCACCCTCTAAAATAAGATGGAAAGGGACTTCCTTTCCCTCTAGAAAAGGACGATGAATCCATCAGAGCATACAATGAAATCTTCATAAGGATTTCAAGATATGACTCCATATTGAATGTTATCCCTGAATGCAAGGTTGAATGCTTCATTTGTGGGATAAAATCTAGCCTGCAAAAAATACCTATCGATCCATAACTTCGACAGGTATGAAGAAATTGTCCGATGTACACTCAAATAAAATTGGAGATCAAAGAATCTCAAGAGTATCATGGGGATAAAAAGCGTGAGGTGGAATTTAATTCTATCATTCCAATGGATAAATCCAATGGTGCTATAAAAATCTAGCACCCCACTTTCCATAGGTGTGGATATAAGCACCCAAAAAATTTTCTAAATAGGATGAGGAAATGTTTTAGGTGTGGAAGAGAAGGGAATCAGGAAATTAACCATCAGCAAGAAAATCCCTCTTCTGTGAAAGTGGAGAGGAACACTCCATTCGACCCTCAATGCACTGTTCATTTCCTGAACTGTAATCAACTAGGGAACTTTTCAAAATATTGTGTTAGGACAAGGGTTTTCGGAGGCAACCAAAAACCTCTAAGGTATAAAGAGATATATTTTCCATCACTACCACAAAAGAGAAACCCGAAATCAAAGTGGTTACCGGTTCACTAGTCATTCATTCAAGAATAACAAATGTAAATTTTTATTCTTGTTCTACACATTATTTTATATCGTGGAAGTTTAGTAGAACAATCCCTACACCACCACAAATCATAGAAGTAAAGATTTCAGTGATAATAAGAAATGGTGAAATCATTGCATCCCATGAATATAACTCGTCCCCTATCACAATTTATTGGTTAAAATTACTAAAAAACATCATCATACTCCCTTAGGTGGAATTTTATGCAATTGTTGGCATGGATTGGATTACCTTATATGGAGCCAACATAAATTTCTGTGAGACAAAAATCACTCTCCATATAGAGAATCGAACCTAGATTAATTACATGTTCAAGGAGGAGGATGGATATTTTTCAGCACCATCATCTCAAGAATGAATAGTACATCCCTATGAGAATGAATATCAACCATCCTAGAAGACATGAATATTGGGAGGGAATTTTCTGAAGTGTTTCCTGATGAATCACCGAGTCTTTATCCTATAAGAGATGTTTAATTGTCAATTGATATTATACTCGAGGTGTTCCCAATATCCAAGAAATTGTATAGAATAGATATTTTGGAGGTTGAAGAGACAATCAAACAACAATAGGAGATTCTGGGTAAATGGGTTTATATGCCCAAGTGCTTCACCATGGGCTGCACCAGTCCTATTCATCATGATGAAAGATGGGAAATGTGGTTTTTCATTGATTATTGTGAGATCAACGAAATCAAGATAAAGAAAAAGATTCATATGCCATGAATTCATGACTTGTTCCATCAGCTACGTGGAGCACAATACTTCTCAATGGTGGATTTGTTTTTGGGATATTATCATGTAAGGGTAAAGAAGGAGTATATCCCCAAGACTTCTTTTTGTACAACATATGGGCACTATGAATTCCTAGTAATTTCTTTCGGACTCACTAATGCTACATCAATCTTCTTAGACATGATGAATAGTTTCTTTAGAGATTACCTAATCAAATTTTGGGTAGTCTTTATATATGATATTCTAATATAATCCAAAACCAGGGAGGATCATGAGGATAATCTAAGTATTGAACAAGAGATGTTGTGAAAGGAAAAGCTATATGAAAATTATAGAAATTGGGAGTTCAGGTCGAAGGAGGTATCATTATTAGTTCATATCATCACATGAAATGGGATATCTGTGGATCCCACTAAGACAACATCAATTGAGGGATGTTTGAGTCCATCATCACTAACAAATATTGGTATGTTCCTGGGGTTAGTTGGATATCATCGCTGATTTGTGAGAAATTTCCCATGATTCTACAACCCTCCTACCAAGCTATCTTGAAAGGATGTAATGTTTTCCCTGAGTGATGAATGCAAATAGAGAATTAAGGAGTTGATAAAGAGGCTTATCAATGCACATACTCTCACACTACCAACAAGTGGAAAACTTTTTGTGTTATTTAGTGATGCTTCGAAGAAAAGACTAGGTTGTTTGTTAATGAAAATTGAAAAATTTATTTCTTATGCTTCAAGGAAATTGAAATTTCATAAGAAAAACTATCTAACATATGATCTGGAGTTGGCTACAGTAATCATTGCTTTAAAAATTTGGTGACATTACTACTTTGGGGAGAAGTGTGATACATACACAAATCACAAATTCCTCAAGTATATATTAACACAGAAAGAGTTGAATATGCACCAATGAATATGGATAAATCTAATCAATGACTATGACTACTCAATCCATTACCACCCTAAGAAAGCGAACAAGGTGGAATAATATATGTAGAGAGAACCAAAAATTCTATTACGAATGAGAAATGAAAAAGATCCAATCTTCTTATATTTGATGAATATGAACATTTGAATCATAAAGAAGGGAAAATCATCAATCCTTTCAAAAATTATTTCTCAACTGTCTCTTTTGGAAAGGTTAATGAATGCTCTAAAGGATGATATGGGAATTTAGAAGAAAGTGGAAACTTTGAAAAATGAAAATATACAAAGTTCAATGTTAATGAAGAATGAATTGTGAGATTTAGGACAAGACTATGTGTTACATAAAATCAATAGTTAAAGAATTACATTTTGGATGATTCACATAATTCAAATTTGTCCATTCATCCAGGAAACAAAAAGATGTATCATGATCTCCAAAAACATTATTGGTGGGTTAACATGAAGAAGAAGATCATTAAGTATACATAAAATTGTTTGGTAGGTCAGAAATTGAATTCCAAGAGGCAGAATTCTAAGGGCATAATAAAACCATTACCCACACTAGCACATAAATGGGAAAACAACAATATGGAATTTGTCAACGAACTTCTGACGACATCCAACGAAATCAATACTGTCTTGGCTATTGTAGATTTTTTTATAAAGACTGAAAACGTTTTTCAATTCGGGAGGATTTCTCATTGGATCAACTGGCATTGATATATATCTAATATGTTTTAAGTATTCATGGAGTACCACTATCTATTATATCCAATCGAGATCCATGATTCACCTTTATATTCTAAAAGATTCTACAACATGTTCTGAATACTGAGATGAACTTCATTAGATCTTCTCATCCCCAAACTGATGGACAATCAATTCAGACTATCCAAACACTTGAGGAAATGTTGATAGAATTCTCAATTTACTTCAAAAAAGGATGGGATCAAAAAATTATTCTGTTTTAGTTCTCTTACAAAAATAGTTTCCACTCAAGCATCCAAATGGATTCTTATGAATCCCTTTATGGGAAGAGGTCCAGAACACCGACATGTTGTGATGAATTTGGGTAGTGAAACCCCCATGGTCCCAAAATGGTTGAATAAATGGAAGAGAAGGTTAAGACAATACAGTAGCATAGTAAACCTTCTTAGAGTCGAAGAAAGAACTATGCCGAAAATCATCGATGAGACTGAGATTTTGGTGTTCGAGACACAATATTTTTTCTAATATCACTGTGGAAGAGAGTTATGAGATTTGGGAAGAATATAAAGCTTACTACAAGGTAAATCGTCCCTTTTTAAATCCTTTATTCCATTAGAGTAGTGTCTGATCGACTAGCACTACTGCTGAACCGATATCAAGTAAATGATGTATTCCATGTATCACTCTTGTAGAAGTACATACCTCACCCATTTCATGTATTGAATCCAAAGTTGGTATGATAGAATAATGAAATCTCCTATGAAAAGAAGCTGGTTAAGATCATAGATCAGAAGTAAAATGTTCTTTAAAATAAGGCAATGCCCCTCGTCAAGGTGTTATGGAGAAACCACAATTTTTAAGAAGCAACAAGAGAATACGACACGGTGATGAAGCAGATTTACCCTCATCTGTATTAGTGTGGTAAAAATAAAATTTCGATGAAAAAGTATAGTAAATGGGGAATATTGTAATGAGACAAACCTTTATTAATGAAAATTCATCTCTATCAAATTAAATGACTTATTATGTAAAGTGGTTATAGAAAATATTCACTTCCTTGGTTTTCTATTTTTTGATTTTAAAATACCGTTAATTTTTTTACCTTTTCTAATATAGTTGTTGAACATTGAACACATTATTTGTATAAATATAGTGCTTTAATAAATCCAATTTACACAGACAAAGCAACCGATGGCCTCAGCAAGCCGAATTTTTTCATACGAAGTCCATTTTTCAGAGCTCATAAAGGAAGTAGCATCACTGGGCTTCTCTCCTGACCAAGACCAAGCCGTGCTTCAACACATTATGTCTGAACAAAACCACCTATGGGAGAAGATAATGCTAAAAGAGATTACCACCTGGGCGATGTTATCTAAGACACCCAAGAGTCTATCACCATCGCATACTATACCCTTATGACTTATGTGGTTGTTGTAAGGGGTTATGTAACAGGACCCTGCATTATTATTATTCTCATTAGTTCTATATAGAATAAAGAATATACATTCATTTTTTTATTGATTATTTGTATATTGTTTTTAAAACACAAATAATATTTTTAGTTAATATTAAATTAAGAATCCTTTTTTGATTAAGCAATGAGTTTTTGAATTAATTAATATTTTTTTAAAAAAATTACTAAATTAATTTTTATTAAATATAAATGATCGTATAATTTTTATGAAATCAAATTTAATTTTTATTACGGTTTTAAAGCTGTTTATGTCAAAACCCAAGAAATTTTTAAAAATATATGTTTTTATTTTAAAAGTAAAAAATAAAATATCTAAAAAATAATTTAGATAAAATACATATTATATTTGGAATCATGATTCCTAAATTTTCCAACTATAAATTTTTCATAATTTTTTTATAAAGTCAAATTCTTGGGATCAAATTAAATACTGTTTAAATATATAATGTGTTTTATGACATAATAATAAACCAATAGTGATGTAATAAAAAACTATAAAAGGTACTTTCTGCCAATATATGATTTAACTTTATAAAAATTGTGATTTTAGATTTTTTGATTTATTTTTCAAAGCCCAATTGGACCCTCTTAGAATTATAAAACATTTGAAAATGATTTCTTTGTGTGTGACTCACCTCCACAGAATAAAGAGTAAAATTTTAATAAGTTTGGCTATTGTCCCTATAAAATAATGTATTACCAAATAATTTTTCAAATAAAAGGGAAATAACCATGGTATGGTTTGTGGTTTTGATTTGTTTAATGTGTAGTGTCCAAAACCTAAATAATAACAAATTCCCTCTGTTTTCCTCTATAAACCCACTCAATCTCCCATTCCTCCCACTCAAAACCCTTAGAGCACATCTCTAACCTTCTATCCTCTCTCTAAAATCCTCCCAAGTTTCCCTAATCTCATTATGAGCCTCTCTGAAGCCTATCCCAAGCATTTGGAATCAGATTTCCATGTAAGGGATTTCATCCTTTCTAATTTTTGTCCAAATTTCGTTATATTTTTATGCTCTTTTATTTCAATTAAAAATTTTTTGGAATGATTTTTCACTACCCCTAGACATCCTTCCTTATGTATGAATGATTAGATTCCCCTTTATCACTAATTAATGCCTATCATTTACACATGTTACCATGATGAAATTTCGTAAAGGGTTTTCTCTCCTTATTTCCATTCAAACAATTCTTCTATATTATGTGTCTGAATTCCATTACTTTTGTTGGGATATTGATCTATATAACCCCATCACTATTCATTTAATGCAAAAATGTTGACATTACCATTTCTCTCTCATCAACCATTTTTATGAATTCTTATTTCAAGCAGTTATGTTGCCGAATTTGCACTCTGATTTTTAATGCCAATTTCATTGAGTAGTGAATACCATGCCCATTCATCTATCAAGGTTATTCACCTTTACAAACATTTAATTATAGATAAAATAGTTTTAGGTATGTATTCCACATCCTTTTGTCATGGAATAAATGATAATGTTTAATGATTTGATGTTGTATGATCCATGCGGAACACTTATGCCTGAATTGAAATGATTAAGATGGGTGTGCCCTAATAGAATTCCAATGCATTGGGTAAAGATTAGTATCATGATAGTTCAAGTGCAATGAGGTTTCACTAATGATAACACAATTTCAATTTGGGTTTACTCATTCTCCATGTGCAATGAGCCTTGGATCATGCTAATATCATGTTAAATGTTTATTCCACGTTTCCATGTTGTCATAATCATGCTATATCATTCCTTTGTGTTCATGTTTCTATTATTCCCCATTTATATGACTATTTCCAAACATTTACTATATTTTAATGTCCCGAAAAATCTCATGATTTTTTTCACATTAGATGTAATTGTTCTGAGTCCAATGATTTTGACATCATGTGATTCCGAGGCCCGGAGTGCCTGGAATGTTTTTCTAAAGTTTCTATGTGAGTTTAGTGAGATTTTGAGACGGTTTTCGTAACTTTTAAACCAATGACCAGAATTGAAATCCGAGGGCACTATTAAACTCACAACATCAGTGATTTCTTAGTGAGACCTTCACCGCAGCTGCGTTCTGACGAAAATGGATGTTGAATTTCCAACTTTTCCTGGGAGAATGGAGGGAAATAAATTAAACAAGTTCGAATTTTTTATCAAATATCTTTGGTGGGGATCGCCCAAATTTTTAAACACCTCATTTAATGAAGTGTTACTCTTGTAACTCTCAAATAATGAGCCAAAATTAATTGGCAGAGTAATCCAATTAAATGTTGGATCTTCCTCTAGCATGGGAAATTGGTTTTTTTTGAGATTGGAGAATTGGTGGAAGACGGATCTCCAATGAGGATCTCTTCTTCTTCGACATTATATCCTCCAACGAAGAACCTACAGTCAAAGAACGAAACATTTTCCCATGAAGAATTTCAAAGACGTCGTCTTCGACTTCGTCTTCTATAAACTCTCCTCTCACCGTCAACAATTGATAAACGAAGTAGGGGTTGTTTTGATTAATTTCCATCTTCTTTATTCCTCGTTCTTGAGCTTCAGTAATAGTCGTTTGTTATCACCGTAACGTGGAGGGAGCGGTTCGAACAAACACGGCCCGACAACCCTTTATTGGTTCTCGTTCATTGATGGCGGGGGAGGGGCAATGTCACCGCCGGAGGAACGGGCCGTAGACGACGGGCTGTAGTGGTTTACGCGGCGACCGACAAGGATCCGACCCCGGAAGAAGCCAACGGCGCAAGGGCACCCATAGGGGCGCGGCGCAGTCGTGCCACACGGAGAACCGGGGCGCGACCAGAGGAGTCATGGCGGTGCCAAAGGGGCATGGTGTCATCGCACAACGCCGGAAGAAGGAGTCGTGGCCACGCAGGCCGCGACGGTCAGACGGGATGGGCGCGACACCATCGCGTCATGCCAGTGAAGAACGACGGCCATAGGCTCCGGCGGATGGAGGAGGGCGGCCGACAGTGCCGGCCGCTGGCGGGCGCACTACAGGGGGGACCTGAAGGGTCCCGCGTTTACCAGGATGGTTCCACGCACCGGTTGTTGTTGAAGATGGGGGGTGTAACCCCTCCCCCCTGATTTCTAGGGTGGGCCCTACATGGCACCGACCATAGATGGCACCCCCGCTGGCTAAGTGCACCGGCAGGGCAGGGCCTCCGCACCCCCCTCTCTCGGGCCAGCCCTCGGACCGGGCCACCGGCATGGGCCACGCGGGCCAGGCCGCCGTGTGGGCTGTACAGACGTGATGGGATGGGCCGTCGCGCTGGGCCGGGCCTCCGCCACTAGGCCGAATCGGAACTCATTCCGAATCCAAACTCGAGGCGGGTCGGACTAGTTCAGGATGAGTCTGGTCAGTCCGGTGGGGCCGGACCAGACCCGGACCAAGTTTAGACCCTTTTCACCTTTTTGACCATATATTGGGCTACTAGTGTCCGATTGACGAACCGTATGAGGAGACATAAATCATGGAGTGATAATGTTCATTTGGCATACCCCACTCGAGGTTTGGATGTAGTTGGGGTATGACTGGGTTGGATTTAACCTAAATCCAACCAGGCCCTCGGAGCAGAAACCCCAATAACTCACAGACTGGGCATCTTATTGAAGAGTCGTCTCCCGCGTTGGGATCCTTATGATGAGACATAAATATGAGATACATCAACTCGAGACTTCGTGGTATTTGATGTACCCACACTAGGATTGAGGAGCGGACCCTCCCAGAATCAAGCGTGCTGTGTGCGGGAACCCTATGGCTCGCAGCGACTAAGATGATAAGATCCTTTGTCGACCTAATACTGTACTCAGATCCTCCGTTGTTTCAACCTCAAAGATTACTATTACTGGATCCTATGTGGGTACGAAAACTACGATTATTGTTACAGGATCGTATGTGGGTTTGACAGTGACGACTACTATTCCTGGATCCTACGTGGGTTCAACAACGGTGAATACTGTTCCAGGATCCTTTGTAGTTTCGACAGAGGAGATGATTCAGTAGCCACATGTAATCATCTATACCACTCTACTTGAGTTAAATTCCTTTTTGATCTGAGTCTTGACTTTAATTTGTTATCATCTGGATGATTGACATTACTTCCATTGTAGAATTAGTTGTACTTGGACTCGAGTGTTGGAGAAGGACGATGATTGGTAACTTAGGTATATGTAAGGGAATATACCTAAGTAGGGATGGCTGATACTTCGTGATTGTATTTTACTACTTTGGATTATCCAAAGTGGATTCTGGGAGACCTTTTGGGGTCTTGAGGTCACTTACTGAGTATCGTTATACCCACCCCTGGTTGGGCTTCTCCCGCACCTTGTTTTGTTCTGTGCAGACGATGGTCAACAGTGATCGAGGCTGAGGGAGCCGGACGAGAGGCAGCTCAGAGCTGGACTAGATGCTATGTACCTGAGGTAAATCTTGTTCGAGTCTTTTATCTACCCTTCTCGTAGGATTACCTAGTGGAAGATCCAGGATCTATTTTCCCTTTTTACTTTTACTTGTACTTCAGTTGGGATTGTATACTGGACCATTTACTTTCAACACTCTTCTTATACTAGTATTTTTTTTACTAATGGTTGTGTTTCAGACTGTGTGTGCTACTAGTTTAAAGGCAATGCCATCCCTTTTTATTAGGGTTACACCTTCGGTTCTATTCGCCAGCCCCTGCCCTATGGAAGGTGGGTTTGGGGTAGTCACGACACGGGATCCGAGGAAGGGTCGTGAAAAATTGGTATTTGAGGAGCTGGTTCTACCATAGAACTTTGACTCAGATTATTTTAACATAAATAGTTTTATGTTTTTTGGGTGTGGTTATTAGTTTAGGGAAACTGGTGTTGGTGCGGGGGATGACTTATCTATACACTAGGACTCTAACTTCTGATTTCTGACTGAGTGCATGAAAAGAGTAATTATGTGTGTGTTTCCTTTGAAAATTTTTCTTTGTGATTTCATTGTGTCAGCTCACTAGGTATATTGTTTTGACTATGGTGCACCTGTTTCTTTTCATGATTTCCCCATGTAGGCAGCCATCCAGGGTTCTAGGAAGTGTATGAGATGGTAGCCCACCGAGGGACGAATCCTTGGTGCAAGGCCCTATTACAGTGGAGGCACCAGTGGTACAACTACCCACTAGACCACCGATATAACCAGCTCCAGTAGCAGAGAGTTCACGTTCTCTGAGTGTGTTTCACGAGATCCAGCATCAGAGGCCTCTCGGGTTTATAGGAGAGATGGACCCAAAGGCAGCTGAGAATTGGCTGGAGGCAGTTGGGAGGGTTTTCATATTGGCAGGGACACTAGCCGACCTTATGGTGATCCTTATTGCGAGTCTCCTATAGGCAGAATCAGGCATATAAGGGAGCCTGATGCTCAAGGTTCATGATGAGGCATCACTTCTCTGGTTAGACTTCAAGAGCCTCTTCCAGCCACCCTTCATGAGATGTGGATTCTAGAGCTTCTACATCTGCAGCATGGAACCATGACAGAGGCGTAGTACTCAGTGTGTTTCACCGACCTCCCACACTACTCCACAGATATGGTGCATGACCCATTCTTCAGCACCCATACCTTCGAGTAGGGTATCAGTAGTGAGATCATGGCTTCAATGATCCCCCTCAGCATTCTGACGCGGGGAGGGGGTGATGGAGAGGGCTCTTCTTATGGAGAGTTTTCTTGC
Source organism: Viscum album (assembly GCA_963277665.1). Classification (NCBI taxonomy): domain Eukaryota; kingdom Viridiplantae; phylum Streptophyta; class Magnoliopsida; order Santalales; family Viscaceae; genus Viscum; species Viscum album. Next base: position 1,370,107,742 of record OY728143.1, read on the forward strand.
TGAGTAGTCAGCAGCAGCGAGACCCACAACAAGGAGACACGTAGCGGAGTCCTTTGCAGCCGACAATCGACAGATGTTGCAGAGGTACAAGCGGACCAGGACATCAGGTGGGCGACCCAAGGATACAGCTTCAGTTGTGTGCGGAACACGAGACAGATCCAACCATACGAGGAGCATGAAGCACTATGTATATGACGGGAAGGGTCACATGGTTCATGACTGCCCAACTCGCCATGAAGATGAGTAGTAGACAGTTGAGTGACCTCCCAAGAAGAGGCAGAGGATCGATCGTGGTGGTCTACCAGGAGAAGGAAGACGTGGTAGAGGAGCTGGCTGCACAGTAGGTGGTGGATGACGTTTTGAGGTCCTACCACAACCACCACAAGGAGGTCCACCCCTGACCCCAGGGAGCTAGCGGACAAGGGTGGGCTCTGATCTATGAAGTCGAGGCCTATGAAAATGGTGCACCTGTGACGATTCAAGGTACTATCTATGTCTAATCCACCCTTTCTGTAGTAATTATAGACACAAGTGTGAGTCATTATTTTATTTTTGTTTCCATCGTGCAGAGCATGGAGATTCTGGTGGAGCCATTGGCTTGATCCTTACGAATAGATACTCTTACAGGAGAGGATTCAACAATTACACATTGGTACCGGCAGTGTGAGCTCGCTCTAGGAGGTGATAGCTTCGGGTGAGATCTTCTAGTAGCAGCGTCGGGGCCTTACAATGTCATCTTGGGTATGGACTGGTTATCCATAGTCAATGCTCATATTGACTGCATTATGTAGAGAGTGTGGTGTGTCCACGAAGATGGGATGAGGTTTACATTCACCGGTGAGAAGGGAGACTTTGTAGTGCAAGATGGACTTACATAGAGGATGGGGTAGCTGATCACACATCAGTTGGCTAACCTCATTCTCGGAGCAGTTGATGTGCGGAGTCTGGTTTTTCCTATTGTGGTGTATCATTACTCGGATATCTTCCCTGATGACATTCAAGGACTACCTCCTCACAGAGAGGTAGAATTTTACATTGAATTATACCCCGGGATTACACAGATATCAACACCATAATATTGGATAGATCCTACAGAGCTTCTTGAGCTGCGGGTATAGCTGGAGCTGCGGGTATAGCTGGAGGACCTATAGGGGAAGGGATTCATCCGACCCAGTGTTTCACCCTAGGCACCCCCGATTTTGTTCTCCAAGAAGGCGGATAGAAGCTTGCGACTGTGTGTTGATTATCGGTGCCTTATGCAGGTGACTATGAAGAACAAGTACCCACTACTAATGATTGACGACCTCTTTGATCAACTGAAGGGAGCGTGTTGGTTCTAGATGATAGATCTTCGATCGAGTTATCAGCAGCTCAAAGTATGAGATGAGGATGTGCAGAAGACAACCTTTAGATGCTTCTATGGCCACTACATGTTCTTGGTTATACCATTAGGGCTAACCAACACACCATCTATGTTCATGGGACTCATGAACATAATCATTTAGCCATAGCTTTATGGATTTGTGGTAGTCTTCATCGATGACATTTTGATCTACTCAGTTACCTAGGAGGAGCACACCTACCATTTGCTGGTAGTACTGGACACACTCAGAGAACACCAGATTTATGGTAAGCTCTCAAAGTTCCCGTTCTGAATCAGAGAGGTACAATTTATGGGACATGTCATCTTAGAAGCTCTAGTTGCAGTTGATCCAGCGAAGATCGAGGGAGTACTTGCTTGGGAGCCACCCAAGAGTGTGATAGAGGTACAGAGTTTTCTGGGTCTGGCAGGGTACTATCGGAGATTTGTGCCAAACTTATCCAGAGTTTCAGCACCACATTCAGCGTTGACGAAGAAGGGGCATCCCATCATGTGGTTAGATTGATTCCAGCAAAGTTTCCAGGAGCTGAGGAAATGGATGACTAGTTCTCCCATTCTTGAGGCTACCGGAGGAGGGAACTGGTTACGTAGACTATTGTGATGCATCAAGGACTGCGCTCAGATACGTCCTGATGCAGGAGAAAGCAGTGATATCTTATGGTTATCATCAGCTGATACAACATGAGCAGAACTACGCAACTCATAACCTATAGTAACCAGCAGTGGTCTTCACCTTGAAGATGTGGAGGCACTATTTGATGGGAAGGCATTTTGCAGTCTACTCTAACCACCAGAGTCTCAGGTGCATCTTCTCACAGAAGGACCCGAACCTAAGACAGTGGTGTTGGATTGAGTTCCTCTAGGACTATGACATTGAGATAGTCTATACTCTTGGGAAGGGGAATTTGGTAGCAGATGCTCTCGGTAAGAGATCAGGAATTCAACTTCTAGGTGAGGTGATGAAGAATCTGGCCGCATTGCAGATATCTTTTGTTGAATGAGATGGAGCATACTTTCTATAGTATCTTACTATTAGACATCCACTTATTCTGAGAGTCAGGGAGACGCAACATGATGGTTTTGACAGCAAGGCTTGACCTGCACAGATATCCATCTGGTAGGCACCTGATGGATTTTTTGTAGGTGGGGAGCACATAATTCTCCTCAGGGGACGTACCATGGTACCAGTGTCGTTTCGGGAGGATGTGTTGAGGTAGTTTCACGCATCACCTCTAGAAGTACATCCAGGTGTGGAAAAGATGTACCGGGGCCTCCGATGACAACACTGGTGGCCAGGTATAAAGAAGGAAGTAATAGAGTTTGTCTCATGATGCCTCACTTGTCAGTAAGTGAAGGAGGAGCACCAGGTTACAATATGTTTATTTCTTCCCGTAGAGGTCCCATAGGGTAAGTGGGATGGGATATACATGGATTTAGTGACGAGACATCCATGTACATCTAGAGGTCACGACTCTATCTGGGTTATTGCTGACTGGCTCTCCAAGTCGGCCCACTTTCTACCGATCACATAGAAGGGTTCACTAGAGAGATTAGGTCGCCTCTAAATACATGAGATCTTGAAACTTCATGGTGTTACATAGATGATTGTCTCTGATCGAGATGCTACTTTCACTTCCCGGCAATGGAAGGGGTTGCAGGAGGATTTCGGGACGCAGCTTCGCTTGAGCACCACCTTCCATCCTCAGACAGATGGCCAGACAGAGAAGACCATTCAGACTCTCTAGGACATGCTCCGTGCATGAGTCCTTATCTTCGGTTATAACTGGGAGGATAACTTACCCTTTTTAATGTTCGTATACAAGAATAGCTACCACTCCACCATCGGGATATCACCTTTTTAGGCACTTTACCGCCAACCGTGCAGATTGCCTTTGTACTGGATTGACCCAGGGGAGTCAGCACTCATGGGACCAGAGATGGTGTAGGCTACGATAGAGAAGTTTCAGGTCATCCAGGAGCAGATGAAGAATGCATAAAGCAGGCAGAAGTCCTATGCTGATAGGAGACAATGACCTTTGTAGTTCAAAGATGGTGACCACATCTTTCTATGGGTCTCACCTCGATGAGGTTTACAGAGATTTGGTCGGGGTGGAAATTTATCTCTGAGGTTCATCGGAGACTTCCAGGTCCTCATCAGAGTAGGTGAGTTGGCTTGCCACCTGGCTCTTCTACCTCAGTTGCACTGGGTGCACGAAGTTTTCCACGTTTCACATCGGAGGAGATACGTTCATGACCCAACTCACATCATAGACTGGGGTGAGCAGGAAATTGATGATGGGGCAACTTTTTGTAGAGGTTACAGTGGAGATCAAGGATCTAAATGAGAGAGTCCTTCGTGGGCGGTCCACACCTCTTGTTCATGTACAGTGGAAGCACAGGAACGTCTAGGGGTGCACATTGGAGTGGGAGACTCATATTCGTGCTTAGTACCCCCATTTTTTTCCATAGTTTTGAGTTTTGGATTTCAGGGATGAAAATCCAAGAGGTGGGGAGAAAGTAAATACTTGAAAAATCCCATGTAATTTTTTTAAGATTATATGTAATTTTTCTGAGTTTTCAGTTTCTGACGGCACATGATTCCATGGCCCGGAGTGCCCAGAATGTTTTTTCAAAGTTTCTTTGTGTGTTCAGTGAAATTTTGAGCGGGTTTTGGTAACTTTTGAATCGGTGCTCAGAATTGAAATTCGAGGGCACCATTAAACTCACAACATCAGTGATTCTTTAATGAGACTTTCACCGGAGCTGCATTCTAACGAAAATGGAAGTTGAATTTCCAACTTTTCTTGGGAGAAAGGAGAAGAAATAAATTAAACATGTTTTAATTTATTTTAAAATCTCTTGGTGGGGACCACCCATATTTTGAAATACCTCATTTAATCATGTGTAACTCTTGGAAATCCCAATTAATGAGCCAACATTAATTTGTGGAGTAACAAAATTAAATGTGGATACTTCCTATTGCATGGGAAATTGGTTTTCTCTTTGATATTGAAGAATTGGTGGAAGAAGGATCTCCAAAAAGGATCTCTTCTTCCTCAACATTATATCCTCCAACGAAAAACCTATGGTCGAGGAACGAAAATGTCACCCATGAAGAACGCCGATGAATTCATTTTTGACATTGTCTTCTATGAACTCTCCCCTCACTGTCAACAATCAACAAATGAGGTAGGGGTCATTTCAATAAATTTCAATCTACGTTAGTTCTTATTTTTGAGCTTCGATAATAGCTTTTTTCTATCACCCTAACGTAGAGAGCGCTACTCGAACAAGCAGGCCTGACAACCCTCTGTTGGTTCTCATTCATTGATAGCGATGGTGGCGTAATGGCATTAGTAGAAGAACGGGCCACGGCCGACGGACCATGGTGTTATACGCGGAGACCGGAAAAGAGCCGACCGCAGAAGAAGCTGGCGGCACAAAGGGCCGCTAGGCTGCTGGAGGGACGCGGTGCCGTCATGCCGCGTGAAGAACCAGGTCGCAGCCACACAGGCCGCGACGGTCAGATGGGTTGGGCGCGACACCGTCACGTCACGTAAGAGTAGAACCGCGGATATAGGACACGTCGGATGGAGGATTGTGGCCATCTGATTAGGCCATCGTCGGAAACGCTACATGCGGGACTCGAAAGATCCCGCGATTACCTGGAAGACACCACGCTCTGACCATTGCTGAAGACGGGGGGTGTAACCCACCCTGATTGCTAGGGCAGGCCCTGTAGGGCACCGAACCAAGATGGCTCCCCTGCTAGCCAACCAGCCCAGCTGGCCAGGGCCTCCCCCCCCACCCACCCCATGTGATATCCCTTGGGCTGAGCCACTGGCATGGGCCATGCGAGCCGTTCCACCTGCGGGTCGGGCCGCCGAGCTGGCTCGGGCCGCCGCCGTTGGGTCGGGTCGCCACCGCTGGGTCAGGCTGCCGCCGCTAGGTCGTGCCAGTTCTGGTGGGCCGGGTCGGACCTGCGGACCGGTTCATATCCCATCCCGGATCCGGACCTGGGTCAGGTGAAATGGAACCGGGACAGGTCAGGTCGGTCCAGCTGGGCTGGTCCGGACCTAGACCCAGTTCAGACTCATTTCACCTTTTAGCCCATATCCTGGGCTACGGGTGTCCGATTGAAAAACTGTCTACGACGAAGAAAATCTTGGAGCGATACTGTTCTTTTGGCATAACCCATTGTAGGATTGGATGTAGTTGGTGTATGGTCGGGTTTGATTTAACCTAAATACAACTAGGCCCTCGAAGCGGAAATGCCAATAACTCACAGTTCGAGCATCTTATTGACGCGCCATCTGTCGCCTATGGATCCTTATGATGAGAAGAAACTACAGGATACATCAACTTGAGTCTTCATGGTAGTTTATGTATCGAAACTTGTATTGAGGAGCGGACCCTCCCAGAATCGAGTGTGTTGTGTACGGGAACCCATGGGTGGCTGCGACTGAGATGATAAGATCCTACGTGGACATACTACTGTACGAGGATACTCTATGTGTTCGACAACAAAGATTACTATTCCAGGATCCTATATGGGTTTGACAATGAAGATTACAGTTCCGGGATCCTACGTGGGTTTGGCGGTGACGACTACTGTTCATGGATCCTTTGTGGGTTCGACAGCGGTGATTACAGTTCTAGGATCCTTCGTGGGTTCGACAGAGAAGACGATTTAGTGTCTACTTATAATCATATTTACCCCTCTACTTGAGTTAAATACCTATGATAGATGAGTCTTGAATTTAAGTTGTTATCATCTAGATGATTTAATTTAATTCCATTATGGAATGGGTTGGGCTTGGGCTCGAGTGTAGGAGCCTGACTGTGATTGGAAACATAGGTATTTGTATGGGAATATTCCTAAGTAGGGATGGTTAATACTTCATGATTGTATCTTACTATTGTGGTTTATCCTTATTGGATTCTGGGAGACCTTCAGGGGTCTCGGGGTCCCTTACTGAATATCCTTATACTCACCCCTGCACAATCTTCACCCACACCTTGTTGTGTTTTGTGCAGATGATGGTCAACAGTGATCAAGGATGAGGGAGCTAGATGGGAGACTGATCGGAGCTAGAATAGACGCGACGTACCTCAGGGATGAGTTTTTTGAGATATGTACCTATATTTCAGGTAGGATTCTCCAGTGGATTATCGAGGATCTATTTTACATTTTTATTTGTACTTATACTTCAGTTGGGTTTGTATACTGGACCATTTACTTTCAGCACTCTTCCTATACTAGTATATGTTTTTACCGCTACTTGTGTTTCAGACTGTGTGTGTTATAGTTTTAAAGGCAATGCCTTCCCTTTTTATCAGGGTTATGCCTTTGGTGCTAGTCGTCAGCCCACGGCCTATGGAAGGTGGGCTTGGGGTAGTCATGACACGGGCCTCAAGGATGGGCTGTGACATGTATTCATCATGTAATGCTTATTTTACACCCTTATTAGGCATTATATCTCACCCTTTTTCTTATTAATCTTTTAAATTTATCCCATGAAATGCTATGTATTATGTAATGTGTGTGGTCATGTAAAAAACAATTCAATAATGATTTGTATTTCATGTTTTAATTTTTTATGTAATGTTCCTAATACCCAATGACACTAGTCCTCCCGGTCTTCTATGTTGAATCAAGTTAAGATTTTATGTAATAAATTATGTTTTAGTGTGAAATAAATAGAAGGGTTTTTATAACCATAATTTCCTAAAAGTGTTAAAATGAATGTTCAAAAAATATCGTATGATCATTAAAAGTAATTTTAACCTTTTTTTGTCTTTTATAAATGTTTTCAAAAAATCATTTTGTTACTTTCTGAAGGTGGTAAGTTTTTTTTATTTTTACCATGAAAAATGAATTTTCTTTTTACCTCAAATTACATGTATGGATTTAGCCACTATAAATCATTGGAAGATTTATTTTCATTTTTAAATGTTATTTTTTAATAAAAATATTTTAAAACAGATTTTCCAGAAAAATGGTTTTCATAACGTTTTCAATCATCATTTATAAGTTCACAAGGAAAATAGTTTTCAAAATAATTTCAATATAATTTCAGAAGTTTTAAATGGAAATGGATTTAAAAATGTTTTCATGTTTTATTTATACATTTTTAAAGTATTTTCAAGGAGAATATTTTATAAAAAACTCAATATACTTTTATGAGTTTTCACAGAAAAATGATTTCGAAAAATGTTCTATCATTGTTTATATGTTTTGAAATTATTTTCATGGATAATTATTTTTAAAGATATTTCAACATTTATTTATAAATTTTCAATGAATTTTCAAGGAAAATATATTTAAAAAAAATCCAAGAACTATTTATATGTTTTCATATTATTTTCATAGAAATTATTTTTGTAAATATTTTCATGATTTCATTATAATTTATCAATGATTTTTAAAGAAAATGGCCTGAAAAATGTTTTGAATCTTATTTTATATGTTTTCAAGAAAAATATCTTATAAATGACTTCAAGTCTTCTTTGTAAGTATTAATGTTATTTTATATCAATTTATTTTAAATTTCATTATGTATATAAAAGTCTTTTTCAAAGAAGAAATGATACTTCCGAAAAGAAATATTTTTAGTATTTTTGGAAACATATTTTCCATCATTGATGACATCTATTGATGTTACTCATGATATAATAAGAAATGATATAGAGGTTTCATTCAGAACCTTTCTATCAATGGGTTATGCTTAATGTCATGGTATTTATGAAACTTGTTTCTAGTCCATAGGTTATATGTTTATGAAATAAGTTTCTATTACATGGGATATTTGTTTATGAAATTGTTTTCTTCTCCATAGGTTATATGATTTTTAATGCAAATTCTTATAATGGGTTATGATTTATTGAAATTATTATGAAAAATATATATTTTACATAGGTTTTGATGTGACAAAATGTAAATTGTACCCATTTCATTTTGTGGTTTATGATTTGATGTTTATAGAACCCATGTCTTTTTATGTTTAGTGATATGGTTAATCTTTTGTGGCACATAATTATATGATTTAATTTTGTGATTGGTGGGACCTATATCTCCCTCCAATGCATCAGGTAATGATAAATGTTTTATGAGCTCAATGGATATAAAGGATGAAATCACAAACCAGAATCAAGAGGGTACACAGGAGAACCTCCCAACACTGAAACAAGCGTGTACATTAAAGGAAATTCAAAGCCCAAAACAAGAGGTTGCATGAGAGAAAATACCAATCCTGAAACAAGAGGGTATTCAAGAGGAGGGTATATGAGAGGAAATCCAAATCCCAGAATAAGAGGGTAGTTGAGAGGAAATATAAAGCTTGAAAAAAGAGGGTAATGGGGAGGACATCCCATGCCCGAAACAAGAGGTTACATGGGAGGACATCACAAGCCTGAATGAAGAGGGTAAATGGGGGAATATCATTCCTAAATTACGTACAGGGTTGATTATCTGAATTCTAACATGTTATAAAGGCCTTGGTAAGAAACCTTAACATAGGGTTTTTATATTCTTATGTGTTCACTATAATTTGATGTTTTATTCATATTTTGTTCTTTCAAGTATTATATTATTTATTTATATATTTTTTATGTATTATCAACTTCTAAGCATGATTATAATCTCTCATATGCATGGTATTCTCATAAAATGTTATTCTCATGTTACATACCCTTTTGTCATGCTATACTTATAGATTTTCTCAATTTACACTTATTGATAATATAATCTCACCCATTTCTTATTTTTCCTTTCTCCATGTTATTAAGATATGTTTTAATTATAAGTAATAAAGGTGTAGTTATGTATGGGATATATTGAAGATATTTCACCAGGATAGAATATTTTGTTACCATGTTTCCAGAGAAATTAAACTATTACAGTCATCGAGAATGTATTTTTACAATATAATAAATTTTAATCTAAAATTATTTAATATCTATGTATGTTAAGCCTATTTCTCTATATATTCAACCACATAACATGGGTTCACTCCCTGGAATGTACCCACCATACATGAAATGTAGTCCCTAATTCATATCTTCCCTGAATGTGAATAACACATGATGTGTGATATTCTATACTACATTCAAGGTGACTAGTAATTCCAACTAGATATCCAGAACAAGCCACCTAAAATTCCCTAATTTCCACCGAAACTCACAAATATACCCCCTAGGGGTAGTATAGTATTCTTAATAGGGATATAAAACCACAAAAATGATTAAACTATATTTGTGATATAATCAATATAAATCCTCAAACCTCATAGAGAAATGTTGTTTCTTCAAGTCCAAAATAATTCTTGAAACCTTCTTCACCACAATCCTATGAGGGTTGACATCAAAAACTATGTTCCATAGTGACTATACTCTTCAGTTCGGCTATAGGATTTCCATAATGATAGTAGGGTGATCCTTATTCCCTCCTTGTGTGAAAACCAATGGGAGAGTTTTATTAATATAATTTCGTTAAATTAATAAACCTCTATTTCAAATCACTCCAACGGTTTCCCCTGACCGAACATCCAATATCAAGGAAAATTATATTGTTCCTAGGGTATGACTCATATTATGAGATCAATTGTGGACAGAAGTATCTAATTTTAGACATTGATCAGGACTTATTCTAAATATACTAAAAAAAACCTATGTGTGATTAAATATATTAATTTTTTTTATATCACCTCACCAAGGCTCTCCACGACCCCAATCATTACACTTACTCAATACATGGTATTGGAATTATTCCTAGAAATTTTACTAGCTCTTAAACTGATATACAAGAGTTGCTAAAAATATAAACTCTTATATAACAATTCACATGTCTTCAAGTGAGAATGTTTCCTACTATACCTAGATTTTCCTATTCCACATAAACTATTCATCATTGTATTGAATAGACACCAATATGGTTAGAGCCCATGTATAATACCACTAAATTATAATTACTAAATGGAATAAAATCACAAATTATAAAAAAAGTTTATTAGTTTTGTAAAACTAGATAAATACAAGAGTTATGAAATATAAATGAATACACTAATTATAACATTTGTTTTTATTTTGTGGAAATCTTGATTACCACTTACACTATGCTATCATATCTGTCTTATTATAATTCATGAATTCATGGGGAGGAAAAAAATAGTGGTGATATTAAATACATAGCAAGATTAAAAAATATCAGAAGAAATAGTGATTCAATTAATACATTCAATATGAAAAGTTAATAATAGAAGTGACATGACTTATAATCAAGAAAATCAGAAGGATAGGTGTAAATAATTCTTCATTGAAATAATTGGAAACAAATTACATTAAAATAACTAGATAATTCATAATAAATATGGAATGGAAAATAATATAAGCATATATCATTCAATAAATGAACTTAGAATTAAATGAATCCATAGAAAATGTTAATGAAAAAATATCATGTATAATAAAAAAGACTAAATTATACATAGAGGAAATGGTTAATTATTGAACATAATGTTTCATAGGTACATGAAAACATTACCATCAATACCTTTCATATGACATCTTAGCAAACTATTGTTGATAACATTAATAATATAGTTTAAATCTGTGTGTAGAAACTTATATATTCATCTTGGAAACAAACGTGAATGGTTTGTTTACAACTATTTGCACCTCATGAGACTACGGATACATTGAGGGGACTAATTTAAATTGCACCCAATTTGTCTATTTTATTACAAAATAATTCCTCATATATTAAATAATATATTTAATTAAAAAACAATGTTTCTTATCCATTATCTCTATTGTGTAAAGAATAAAAATTTATAAAAAATTTCCCCATAAAATAAAATATGATTCAAAGTAAACAACATATTTAAGAATGATATATGGTTATGGGAATCAATATATCCCTGATAATTTGTATTGATAATTAGGGGAAATTCAAAGTTCAATGATAAAAGGAAATTGAATATTTCAAGGGGACTAACAAAGTAATCATTGTAATGAACGTTAATACTATCCTTAGTCAATGGAGTCATAAACCATGTAGATGAATAATAAGTATGTTATAAATACAATATATCAAAATTACTGTAAAATAATGGCTTGTGTACGTTCATGAATTAGTAATATAAAAATATCTTTTAAAAACATTCTTTAAGAAAATATCCTTTTTATTGCGAAAAACATTTTGAAATTACTTTTCATTGAAAATCACTTTTAAAAAATATTTTCTTTAAAAAATATCCTTTTAAACATAAAAAATTAGTGTTCAAATAAATGATTATAGGTAATTCTTCACATTTCGTACAGGGAAATAAGTATATTTCTTTTCATATGTCTAAAGTTGGGAATGTTCCTTGTACAGAATGTGACAAGAAGATTCTATTAAAAAATAAAATAAAATAGATAAAATTTCTTTACTAAATAATTTTCTAGTGCATAGAAATATTTTAGAATATAATAATAGAGACTCGGTTTTTTATAAGAAAACTGGTTATTTGAAAAAATAGAGAAATAATTTGTGGTGTTCTTAAAAATATTGTCTTAAATTATTTTGAGTACCAAGGAGTAGGAAAATGGTATTCTTATATGAAAAGGGTTATTAATAACCATATAAATATAAAATTATATGGTTTATTAAATAATTATAAAATCAATTCTTTTAATAAAAATTCAATTGAAAATAATCCCAAATAAAATGATATTTTGATGTAATCCCTTGAAAAGAACACAATGATAATGTGAGGATTAATCAACGAATAGATTATGTATGAAAAATTTAAATCTAGAAAAATTGGGAATACATATTATATAGTAAAAATTATTTACACACAAAATTATCTAATATTAATGACAACGAGGAAGTAATATAACCTAATGAAAAAGAAGCATGTTATGAAATTATTTACCACATGGTAACTTTTATTTAATATACTATATTATGAAATAATTAAAATTAAAACTAAAAATAACATTAATACAAAATAATTCATGATATAATATATCAAAATTTTAATTTTATTCACCACACAAAAGAAGTAAGTTGGGAAAATGAAATTTATCTTACTGATGAAAAAAGTGAGAGTAAAATCATATACCATGTGTTTACTTTTAAGAAAAAATTATTTAAATTAATGTATAATGATTTTAAAACTATAAATAACTTATTAAATAACCATAAATATATTTATAATGTCATATATTATCTTATTATAACATCTTATTTTCTATTTTTAACAACTTTTCATTTTTTCACTATTTTGGTGTTTACTTTACTAGTTTTTTTAGTATGTTTTAACATTTTATTATTGTTCCTATTACATAGATCATAATTTCCTAATCTATAAAATTTAAATCAAAATTTAAATGTCATATATTTTTAGTATCAATTTAATTTTAATAGTCTATAATATTTGGAGATAATAAATGAAATGCACGATTCATAGAGACAATAGGACATATGTACACATTATATAATGACCCATACTTTACATACATTGTTATTACGTGAGAATTTAATCATACTTGTTACAAAATATAATAAAAACATGATAGGAATTTATATTTATAGTGTCTTTAGAAACTGGTAAACATAAACAACTGGTTGATAAATCATCTATATTGTCTCCTGTTTATTTCATCACATCTAGAGTCCATTTTAGCATATCTTACTTAATTCCATTCTTCCTGACCTAGGGAAAAGAAAACATACAAAGTGTGAGATCAAATTCTCTGCATGGGAAAACAAAGGAAATATCAATCATGTCCTATTCATAAGAACAAAACATTTTGAAAATAAAATCTTGAAAAAGAGATCATAATATCATGACATGGGATAAATCATAGTAATGAAATGTAATTCCAGTATTCATAACATAAGACATGAAACATTGTCGCATACACACATAATCATATAAAATCATTTCATATTAGTTAGGACTCATTTCCAAGACCATCATATCAAACAATGTCCATTACTGAACCGAGTTTACTCCTCGTTCCCGTCCTGTATCACTGAACTAGATTAACTTTCCATTCCATCCATGTATATATCATGAGATATAAATATTTAACCAATGCATTGGAGGTACATATAGGTCCCACACATATAATAATTAAACTATTCTTATATGTGTAACAAAATCATAAATCATACATCATAGTATAACCCATGTAATAAAAATGCGATTCTAAAACAGCATTCTATCATAACATAATCCATAAAAGATAAAAGGACTTCATAAAAATAATTCCATCATAACATAATAAATTTAATTTAATAATAGGGATAGAAAAATAACCCTATATTATCTTATATGTAAAATAATTTTGATAAAACACTTGAAATCCATTCCTGAGGAAGATATCTTTTCTACTTCAAAAACATTTTTCCTTTATCAACATGTCAAAAAAAGTTAATCTAAAAGATGTTAATTGTAAAAAAAAATAAATATTTTAAATTACGCTTTATGTAAATAATGTTCTATGAAATCATAAATATACATTAATGCCGTATAAGTTAAAGAAACATTCTTCTCATACTTTTTCCAGAAAGTCAAAAAGTATCTCATACTGAAAATGATAAAAGATTCATTTTATATATTTTACTAAAAATTCACCAATAAGTAAAATTGGATTTAAAAAAATATAGGAGGACAGAAATAATATTACATATTTATGAATCATTTATGTGGATGATAAAAATGCCCTAGTAAATTCTGAAGTATAAACAATCTCGAAAAAATGAGACTGAGAGATTTTCCCTTACCTTAGGTCCTATATGCTTTGTATATATCTGAACCTCTAGTATAATGATTTAATTAATGTCATTTACATATTATATAATCATATAAATTGTTATGATATCCTATATGGTCATATTCTTGTCTCATAATTAGTAATATTTCATTGCTACTTGTTATTCGGGTGTTCGTTGCTCTATGTTGTTATGTGTGTTTTGTCGAATAAATTCTTATTCCTCTATTTATGTTATAGCTACATCATTTAAATAATGGTATTAGTATTATATATATCAGATTTATTCATTAAATTCATTTATATAATCATGGTTTAATTAAGATCATGTATACTGAATCACATCGTACTGTGGACACAGTAAGCCAAACGTATGCACGAGCAACGATATCATTCCCATAATTATTGAATGGCATTGGAGTGGATGATAGCATAACTCAGAATTAGTTTCATGTTATAATAATAATATATAGTTATTATTTAAACCATTATACCCATCCATGTAAGGTGGTGGTGGAAAACATATTACACCACAACATGGAGACGGTATTCCATACGTACGCACGCGCGGTGATTTCGTTTTCCATAGGATGGATAGAAAGTGAAATAGGGGTTTTCATATTTATAATAACATATAATTATATGATTGTTACTGATGTTATTACTTTATAATGAAACAAATAATGAAGATGAAGTATAAGAAGAAATAAATTTTAAAGAATCGGTAAAAGATATTACCTCTTTTTGACACGCCTCTTCTAAACATCCTCTTAAGGCACTAATGTTGGTCTTTGAAGAATACCAGGACATATATTATGTTTCTATAGAAGTGGATATGAGAAATGGAAAAGGTTTGGCTGAGTATGAAGGCTCATAATGTTGTGAGGAGGAGAGGGAGGAGGTACCCTTCTATAAGAGTGGAGAAGGACCCTCTTGGAAACCTTTATAATATTAATTTATAATAAACTGAAAACCCACTTACAAACCTCCAAAAATGACTCAAACTTCAAAGATTATGTGAGATTGGGTTGTAATATCATCAACCAATAAGATTTAGACATGTTGGGAAGTTATTTTAAACCTTATCAACTTGATTTATTCTTATTTTATCTATTTAAATTTATTTGTGGTAATAATATTCTAAATTTTAAATTGTTATAAATAATTACTTATGTGTTATTAATTGTCCATAATTGGATAATTTATTACATTTTAGACCGTACACATTTCAATTTATAAGTTTTAAATATTTATGTGTTTTTAAAAAAAATTTATAATATGTTATTTTTATAAAATAACAATTGTGTCGATTTTGAAACTATTCATTTATTTTAATTTAAATAAAATCCACACAAGTGATATATTCAGAAAAAAATATAATAGATTCCTAAAATTTCATATTTTTCTAAAACTTTTGTGGAGAACATTAATTAGTTCATATAGTGTTTATTTTAATATTTTTAAAACCATTTATTTTATATTTCAATCAATAAAATAATTTCTACATCACTATTGTATCATCATTAATGATAATTATTTAATCCCTAAAAATTCTAAATAAATTCTCATGACATAGATAATTTTATTATCTTTCTGTAGACTATTTATATTCTATGTTTTATTATGTTTATCAATAAATGAAAATTATATCAGTTATAATATATAAGAGGGCGGCATGGTGTCACTTTTTTTGGTTTTAATCATAATTATTTCATTTTCATGGACAAAAGTCCATGAAATGAATTTATTACGACCCTTATGTGATATGGGTCGATTTTTATTCATTCAATAGAATTTTTCCAGGTCTTAGGGTAAGTTTACAGTCTTATATTTACCATTAATTACCTGATTTACCTTTAACTATAGTAAATACAAATTACCGTAGTTACCATTCATAATATCAAAAATCAGTTACATATTAACGTAATTTGGACCCACTGAATCCAAATATGGAATCCATTTTTCAAAATTGAAAACACAGAAGTTTCATTAATGAATTTAAAATTAATTCAGTTGTTAAGAAAACAGGTTTTTAAAAGTTAAAACATTAATAAAGATTGAAATGTTTTTACCTATGAATTAAATGTAAAATAAATAGAAATGACATAAATTATATTAAATGGTAAAAATATATTCTATTTATACTTTAAAACCATTAAATTTTATCATTTATCCATATAAATTATCTTGGAGAAAAAAGTTGTTTTTAAGAAATATTTAGCGCATTTTTACTATTCATCAAAAAATGAAAGTTATCCGAAAAGTATCAAAAATTAATCCAATGTAAATTTTTATATTCTAATTTAAAATAAGAAGTTTATTTTGTATAATTGAACTTATAAAAATTTCATAAAATATATTTAATATGGGTCCTCCATCAGAAGGCGGTAAAACTGCATTTTTTGAAAAATACTTCTTTTATCGAAAAATTGATTTTGTATTCATATATCATTCTAGAAAATGGTAAGATGAATCATAATGTTATAAAATTAAAAATTTGGTTAATACTATTCATAACATCTATTTCATAATATTTTAATAATATATCTTTGTTTAGATAAACTCAGTATCACGTACAACACAAACTATCGAGGATGGTTTCTATTGCGTGTAACGCAAGCCAAGCCAATGTTGTGTGTAGTGAAAGATTACTTTGGTGTTGGGTATAATATAAGACATAAAATATATATATAAATTTCTTATGAAATCATAAGGTGTTGCATTTTACCCCCCTTAAAATGAATTTCGCCCTCGAAATTTTTCACTTCGTAACAAACAGATGAGGATACCTCTCCCTCATCATATCCAAAAGTTCGCATGTAGCTTCTTCTAATTGGTGGTTCCTCCATAAATAATTAACCAAGCGAGTGGTCTTTTTTCATAGAACATTTTCACTACGACCCATAATCTATATTGGATGTACTTCATAAGAAAGATCTTTCTCCAGTGGTACAACTTCTGAGAGTAGTACATGTGAAGGATCATTTATGTACATTCTCAAGAGAGATACATGGAACACATAATGAAATTGAGAGAGATTTGGTGGAAGGTTTAATCGCTAAGCTACCTTCCTAACACGATCCATTATTTTCAAAGGACCGATATACCTATGGACCGACTTTCCCTTCTTTCCAAATATCATTACTCTCTTTCAAAGAGATATTCGTAAGAACACTTTATCACAAACTTCAAACTCTATGTCCTTTCTTCAGTTGTCGTCATAACGTTTTTGTCGACTCTGAGATGCTATTATGTGTTATTGAATAGATCCACCCTTTTCTTCCTTCTCATCAACAAGATCAGGTTCTAATAACATTATTTCCCCAACTTCATCCCAGCAAGTTGGAGTTCTGCATTTCTTTCCATATGAAGCTTTATAAGGAGCCATCTGAATACTAGATTGAAAGATATTATTATAAGAAAATTCCACCAAAGGTAGGTGTTGATCCCAACCAACTTTGAAATCCATAGATCAAGATCTCAACATGTCTTCCAAAGTTTGAATTGTCTTCTCAGACTGACCGTATGTCTGAGGATGATAGGCAGTGCTAAAACTCAACTCTGTATCTAGAGCATGGTGAAGAATTCACCAAAACATTGAGGTAAACCTCATATCCGGATCAGAGATAATGGATAGCGGCACTCCATACAATCGTACCACTTCTTTTACATATATCCTAGTAGGATGATCAATAGATAAATCCCCCCTTATAGAAATGAAGTGTGCCGGCTTCGTAAGACGATCAATTATAACCCAGAAAACATTATTTCTTTTGGATGGTTTGGGAAGTCCAAGGACAAAGTCCATAGTGATGTTTTTCCATTTCCATTATGGAATGGACAATGGTTGTAACATCCCTTTAGACATTTGTCTTTCAGCTTTAACTTACTGACAAACCAATCATCGAGAGACATATTTGGTGACATCTCATTTCATGCCATCCCACCAAAAGTACTCTTTCAGGTCCCTATACATCTTTGTACTTCCAGGATGAATAGAGAATGAAGAACTATGAGCCCCACCCAGCATCTCCTTCTTTAATTCATGTATCATAGGAATACAGACACAGTTCTTGAACTTTATTATCCAATCACAATCAAGGTTGAATTCATGAATATTTCTCACCTTATTTTGAATCCCAACATCCTCCTTCTGTGCCTATTTAATCTCACTTGTATAAATGGTTGAACATTCATTTGATAAAGATAATATATCTCCACATTCATTAAAATTCAAAGATACATCATTTGAAAATCCATAAATATTGGATCCTTTGTGATCCTCTTCATGGATAAGCTATCATGATCTTGTCGACTTAATATTTCTGCCACCTTGTTTCCTTTCCTAGGGAGGTAATGAATTGAGTAGTCATAATCCTTAATCAGATCCAACCTTCTTCTTTGGTGCATATTCATCTCATTTTGTGTGAAAATATATACTTTAAACTATTTTGATCAGTATAAATATCACACCTTTTACCATAAAGATAATGCATCCAAATCTTTAATTTAAATATTACCACAGCTAACTCCAAATCATGAGTTGGGTAATTTTTCTCATGGATTTTCAACTTTCGTGAGGCATAAGCTATCACCATATCATTTTTCAGGGGGACACACCCCATCCCCTTCTTGAAATCATCACTATAGATAACAATCCTTTCTCCACTAAAAGGCAGTGTGAGCATAGGTGCACTAGCTAACCTTCTTCTTAGCTCTTTGAAATTATCTTTGCATTCCTCCATCGAAAAAAACATAACTCCTTTCCGAGTCAATTTTTGAGTGGGTCAGATAATGTTGAGAAATAATTCACAAAACGTCGATAATACCAGGCTAAACCATGAAAAAATCAGATATTAGTTACTATTATTGGTCTCGACCATCTTTCAATAACCTCCGTTTTTTATGTATCCACAGATATCCACTCTTTTGAGATTATGTGACCCAAAAATGAAACTTGTTGTAGCCAAAATTCACACTTGGTAAATTTGGGATAATGCTTCTCCTTTCTCAGGGTCCTCAATACAATTTATAAGTGATCTTAATGTTATTCCGTTCTCTTTGAACAGAAAATAAAATCATCTATAAAGAATACCACAAATAGATCAAGATAGTCTCAAAAGACTCTATTCATTAGATCCATGAAGATAGCAGGGGAATTAGTAATACCAAATGGCATCACTACAAACTCATAGTGTCCATATCTTTTATGGAAACCCGTCTTTGGTATATCATCCTTTTGACCCTTAATTGATAATACCCTGAACGAAGATCAATCTTGGAAAAGTATTGAGCTCCACGTAGTTGGTCAAATAAGTCATCAATGCATGTGAGAGGATATTCATTCTTGATAGTGATCTTGTTAAGTTCTAGATAATAAATGAAAAGTCTCATTGATACATCTTTCTTCTTAACAAACAGAAGAGGATATCCCCAAGGTAATGCACTAGGGCGTATGGATCTCTTATCAAGATTCTCTTGGAGTTGGTTCTTCAATTCATGTAACTCAATTGGGGCCATTCTATAAGGCGTCTATGAAATGGGTATAACACCTGGTATAAGTTCGATTGAAAACTAAACTACACGATTTGGTGGAAGTCCTAGAAATTCATTTCAAAATACATCATCAAACTCCCATACAATGGGAATGTTCTAAATCGTGAGTTACTCTCCAACCATTTGAGATAAATAACCTTCGTTTATTAGAATCAAGACCCTTAAAATGGATAAAATTTTAACTGGAAGGTTATATTCATCCTTGCATTGATATACGATCATAGATTGATCAGGAATATGAAATGTGACTTACCTTATTTGGAAATTGATATGATCTCCTTATAAAGAAAGCCAATTCATGCAATGAATCACATCAAATTTCACTATAGGAAGGATCACAAGATTTGTAGGAAGCACTTTCCCACAAACATAAATTGTAGAAGAATTGTATACTTTTGATGCGAATGTTGTTCCATTATGAGTTGTCACAGCTAACTCAGCAGCAAATATTTGGGGTAGTACGACGATACTCTTAAAAAATTATTCATAAATAAAAGAGTGGGTGGATCCAGAATCAAATAAAACATTTCCTAATTTAGATTGGATGTTAAGTGTACCTTTCAGCACTTCATTATAGTACTCCACATCGCCGATAGGAAATAGATGTGACTTTCCTATGACTTTGGCCTTAATAGTTTTTTGACATCGATCATCATCAACAACCTTTGGATTACGACATTTATTGGCATAATTCCCCATTTTCTTGCACTTGTAACATTGAAGAGAGGTTCATTATGTGTAGCCTTTACGTTGTTCGCATCACAATACATATTTTTTCCATAACATCAGAATTCAATTACACGATGAACTTCTTTTCCAAAAATATAACATTTACTTGTCTTTTTAAGAAAATTCAATACATGTTTCTTTCCAAACTTTGATAATAAAGGAAAAATATTCTTCTTTTTAGTGTGGTCTTTAGATTTTCCTTTGAATTCCATTTTACTCTTCTTATCAAACCCATATGACTCATGGGTTACTCCAATCTACATCTCAGTCATGAGAGCACATCGATCAATTTCCCCGTAGCTATTTATGTACCTTATAGCTAATTCCATTCAGATACATGGTTTTAAGACAGTAAATAATCAATTGATCTTACTCTCAGGTTGGATAATAATCCCAGAAGCGTACTTTAAAAGCCTTGTAAAATTTTCTTCATAGGTACCAACAGATTCATCATCCTTTTTTTTCAGTTCAAGAAACTCCTTCTATATCTTTGTTCGAAGAATACTAGGGAAGTAATAATTGAAAAATAATTTCGTGAACTCATCCCATTCCATGGGCTCAATTTCATCATTTGGGCTTGTATTCTTGACATGATTCCACCATTGATCATCTTAACCATTCAAATGATATACTACTAAGATGACTTTATCATGTTCAAAACATTTAAGGAATGAAAATATTTTTTCGGTGGTACTGATCCATTTTCAGCCACTAATGGATCCGAAGAACTGCTGAATGAAGATGGATGCTTCCTAATGAACGATTAAACATTATGTTTCTCATTTATTTGCTCGTTTGGAAGTCCAGAATGATTCATAGCTTGAGAAAGTTGTGTGAGCATAGCTACATGATTTTTCATTCCAGTTCCCATATCATTTTGTTTCCCATGGGGGACAATCATTGCATTGCCCGTTGCATTCATCATTAACATGATTCCTTCAGGTTCCAGACATTGACTAAAATCGAGAAGCATTGCCTGAGAAACACTAAATACAACAGGAAAACCACATAATCAGTAATAAAATTTCATACATTAGGTCATATCATAGGTTATTCATGGCCATTTCTAAAACACTATGATAGTGTTCTATGCTTATACATATCACTAGGGTTCTTACTAAGGCTTTTAGATCTTAGTTTCGAAAGGTTGACTATAACTTTCCTATGACACCAACTATAACAACCCATACATTACATACATTGTTATTACTTCAGAATTGAATCATACTTATGACAATATATAACAAAACCATGATATGAACTTATAGGTATAGTGTCTTTAGAAACATGGAAACATAAACAACTGATTCATAAACCATCTAAATTGTCTTCTGTTTATTTCGTCATATCTAGAGTCCCTTTTGGCATATCCTACTTAATACCCTTATTCCATATCTGTTCAAAAGAAAACATACAAAGGGTGAGATCAATTTATCAGTAAGAGAAAACAAATGAAATATCAATCATATCATATTCATAATAACATAACATTTTTAGAATCGTATCCTGAAAAAAATATCATAATATCATGACATGGGAAAAATCATAGTAGTGAAATTTAATCCCAATATTCATAACATAAGACATGAAAATCTGTGTCATACAAACATGATCATATAAAATTATTTCTTATTAGTCAAGACTCATTTCCAATACCATCATAGCGGACAATGTCCACTACTGAACCGATTTTACTCCACGTTCCAATCCTTTATCACTAAACTGGATTAACTTTCCATTATAGCCATGTCAATCTCATGATATATAAATCTTTAATAAATGCATTGGAGGGAGATATAGGTCCCACCCATATCATAATGAAACCATTCTTATGTGTGCCACAAAATCATAAATCATACATCATAGTATAACCCATGTAATAAAAATGGGATTCTTAAACATCATGCCATCATAACATAATCCATATAAGATAAAAGGGCTTAAAAAAAGTAACTTCATTATAACAGAATAAAATTAATTTAATAATAGGGATAGAAACAGAACCCTATATTAACTTAGATGGAAAATAATTTTTATAAAACACTGGAACACCATTCTTGAGGTAAATATCATTTCTACTTAAAAAACATTTTTCCTTTCTGAACATGTTATATGATTTTAAACTAAAATAATTTAATTGTAAATAAACATGAAAACTTGAAAAGGATTCTTCATGGAAATAATGTTCTATGAAATCATAAAAATCCATTCATTCCATTTAAGTTAAATAAAACATTCTTCTCGTACATTGGATGGAAAGTCAAAAAGTATCTCGTACTGAAAACGAAAAAAGATTCCTTTCATATATTTTACTTAAAATTCACCAATGGAAAAAATTAGATTTAAAAAAATGTATGATTATATAAATAATATTACATATTTAGGAAACATGTATGTGGATGATAAATATTCCCCAGTAAATTCTGAAGTATAAACAATCTCGGTTAAAAATGAGATTGTGAGATTTCCCTTACCTTAGGTCTGATATGCCCTGTACGTATCCAAACCACCTGTATAATGATTTAAATAATGTCATTGACTTATTCCAGAATCATATAAATTTTTATGATATCATATATGGTCGTATTCTTACCTCCTTACTAGTAATATTTCATTGCTACTTGTTATTCGGATGTTCATTGCTTTATGTACTTGTGCATGTTTTGTTGAATAAATTCTTATTCCTATTTTTAGATTATAACTATATCATTTATATAATGGTATTAGTATAATATATATCAGATTTATTCATTAATTCATTTATATAATCATGGTTTAATTATTATCATTTAGAACGAATCACATCACACCGTAAAGACGGTAAGCCGTACGTACCCACGAGCGATGATATTGTTACAATAATTATTGAATGGTATTTGAGTGGATTATAAAATGTCTAATAATTATTATCATGTTATAATAATCATATATAGTTATTCTTTACACCATTATTCCCTTCCAAGTAAGGTGGTGGTGTAAAACAGAGTACACCATAGCGTGCAGACGGTATTCCGTACGTACGCACACACGATGATTTCATTTTCCGTAGGATGGATAAAAGGTGGAATTGGGTAGTTTTATATTTATAATAACATATTATTATATTATTTATACTTATTTTATTACTTTAAAATGAAACAAATTAGGATGAAAATTTATATGAAGAAATAAATTTGAAAGAATCGATAAAGGATATTTCCTCTTCTTCGACTCACCTCTTCTAAACCTCTTATTAGGGCACTAAAGATGGTCTTTGAAGAAGACCATGAACTATAGTATGTTTTTAGGGAAGTGGAGAAGAGAAATTAATAAGGTTTTTCCGAGTTTGAAGGCTCAAAATGTTGTGAGTAGGAATGGTAGGAGGTTCCCTTTTATAAGAGAGGAGAAGGGCACTCTTGGAATCCTCGAAAATATTAATTTATAATAAACTAAAAATACAATTAAAACCCACCAAAAATGGATGAAATACAAATATTAGATTATATAGAGTTTTACTCTCATCAAAAAATAAGATTTAGTCATGTTGCGAATTTATTTTAAACTTTATCAACTTGATTTATCCTTATTTAATCTATTTAATTTTAGTTGTGGTAATAATATTGTAAATTTTAAATTGTTATAAATAATTTCTTATGTGTTGTTAATTGACCATAATTGGATACTTTATGACATTCTAGACTATATAAATTTCAATTTATAAGTTTTTAATATTTATGTGATTTTTAATCAATTTTATAATATGTTATTTTTATAAAATAAAAATATTGTTAATTTTGACACTATTCATTGATTTGAATTTAAGTAAAATCCACACAGATGATATATTCGAAAAAAAATAATTAATATATTCATAACATGTCATATTTATCTAGAAATTTTTTGGAGAACATTAATTAGTTCATATAATAATTATTTTAATATTTTTAAAACCCTTTATTTTATATTTCGATCAATAAAATAATTTTTACATCATTATTGTGTCATCATTAATGATAATTATTTAATCTTTAAAAATTCAAAATAAATCTTCATGATGTAGATAATTTTATTAAATTTTTGGAGACTATTTATATTCGATGTTTAATGAGGTTTATCACTAAATTAAAATTATTACACTTATAAGATATAAGAGAGTGACATGTTCTCGCTTTCTTTGGTTTTAATAATAATTATATCATTTTCAGGGTCAAAAGATCATCAAATGAATCTATTCAAACCCTTATGTGATATGGGTCTATTTTTAATCATCCAATAGAATTTTGGCAGCTCTTAGGGTAATTTTATAATCTTATTTTTACCCTTAATTACCCGATTTACCTTTAACTATAGTAAATAAGAATTACCGTAGTTATTATTCATAATATCAAAAAAAAGTAACCTATTAAAATAATTTCTAACCACTTAATCCAAATATAAAAACCATTTTTAAAAATTCTAAACATATAAGTTTCAGTAATTAATTTAAAATTAATCTCATTGTTAAGAAAACTGGTTTTTAAAAGTTAAAACATTGTCAAAGATTGAAATGGTTTTACCTATGAATTCAATGTAAAATTAATGGTAATGAAATAGATTATATTAAATGGTAAAAATATACTATATTTATACTTTAAAACCATTAAACGTTTTCATTTGTCCATATAAATTATCTTTTTGAAAAACAATTTCTCAAGAAAAAGTTAGCGTATTTTTATTATTCATCAAAATATGAAAGTTATCAAAAAAGTATCAAAAATTTATCCAATGTAAATTTTTATATCCTAATTCAAAATAGGATATTTATTTTGTAAAATTAAACTTATAAACACGTAAAAAATTATATTTAAAATGGGTGTGCCATTAGAAGGTGGTAAAACTGCATTTTTTTTAAAATACTTCTTTTGTCTAAAAAATGATTTTGTTTTCATATCTCACTCTAGAAAATGTGTAAGACGAATCATAATGTCATAAAATTATAAATTCGGATAATAAAATTCATAACGGAAAGTTCATAATATTATTATAATATATCATTGTTTAGTGAAACTCTGTATTGCGTACAACGCAATCTATCGAGGAAGGTTTCTCTTGCATGTAACGCAAGCCAATCCAGTGTTGTGTGTAGTGAAAGATTCATTTGGTGTTTTATATAACCTAATACACACATATATATATATATATATATATATATCATAAAATCTCAGGGTGTTACACATTAATGCTACATAAAAATCATTGTCGAATTTAAAATAATAACTAATAAATGATATATATATGTATATTATAATTATATAATAATATTTTTGTATTATATTTCACATAGTTTTATTAAATATATAATTTATTTGTTCCTTGTATAGTGTGAATGAACTACATCATGTTAAGGAGTCGGTAGTCCACACGTCCACAAATGAAGTTATCATATTTACAAAAAATGGAATGTACAAATGATGGTGAAATATAAAAATTACAGAAGTATAATTAAATTATAAATGTCATATATTACATATCTGAACAGCATGGACATCATTATTTCAAACCATGAAAGGTGGTAAAAGAATAATGAACAATACCATTTCATTAGGTGGTATTTCCTCATATACGAATCACTAATATTATTACCCAGTTGATGGAAGTGTATGTAAGTGTAGACTGAAATTTTAGTATAACAGTATATCAGTATATTTAATATAAAAATTTTATTATATAATAATTGAATAATAATAAATAATAGAGTGTAGAAATAAATATAACTAATGTGATTGTTGAAAACATTACCTCTTATTTTGGTAAATCCTTTTTGTTTATACCAAAATAATTGCTTCGATGGATTTATGCTGGAAAATAGGATTCTATAATTACGTTAGGGAAGTTTTTTATATAATTTTATCTAATTTTGATATATCCAACAAGATTTAGATTTTTGAATAAATGGTAGTGGTTACTACCATTTTATATTGGTGGTGGAGTGGAAATCATTTATATTTTTGAAAAGGAAATTACACCCACTTTTTTACCATGTAATGTGGGTAATATAATAAGAAAATTATGAAAAGGTATTTTAGGGTTCAAATATTGATATATAATGGATTTTTGACATGCATCTAGGTCATTTTGGACCATAAGATTAGGGTTTAGTCCCTTGGTATGTTATTTTTTCTCATGTTCACAATAATTAACATTAATTGCATTCATTAATATTTATTTTGTTAAAAAATGATTAGAAATAATCATAAATGTTGAATTATTAGGATTAAAAATAAGGAATCTAGTTTTTCAAATTTGCAACATAGAAGTGGTCAAAATTAATTAAAAATTATTCTCTTAGAGGGGACAACAATGATGTTTTTTAATATAAAAATTTTCAAAAGATTGAAATATTTTTATATCAGGTTTTAATTATAAATTTATTAAAATGAAGTAAATTGGATTAATTTATTTATAATTGATATAATTTTACATTAAAGATTCTAAAATAAAATGTATCTATATAAATAAATTACACCGAAAATAATTTATTAAAATAAATTCAGTATTTTTCACTATTGATCAAAAAATAAAACCTCGTAGAAAAATACCAAAAAAATAACCCTATCCAAAATATGAAGTTTAAATATCAAAATATCACTTTTTTTTATTATTAAATTTAAATAATTTCAAAACATGGATATAAAATAGGTTCTCTTTTTAATGGAAGTAAAATTATCTTCTTAAAAGAATACAATTTGAAACATAAAATTGGATTTATTCATATCATAACCTAGTAAAACCTATTTGATGAATATAAAAATTATTTGAATGAATATTTATCATATATATTTCATTAATATAATTTAATAACATTAATTAATTTAATTCTTTAAAAAAACTTTTGTAAGAATAAATAAATTCATTTTTATTCAATCGGAAGTCATATTCAATTATAATAAATTGATTAAAAATAAAATCATTTTATATTTGTGTAAAACATATAATTTCATTAATTAGTAAATAATATTCAAAAATTATAAATTAATTTCTAGGTTATATGTTATTATATTAAAAACTATTTATAGTATTTAGTTAAACGCGGTCTTACGTGGAACCTAAGCTAGAGAAAAAAGTATTTGTTTCTTGTAATGCAAGCTAACTCAGTATTATGTATATTAAAAGATATATAATATATTTAATTTATTTTAATTATTAATTATATTATAATTTCTGAGGATATTATATTCCATTACGCACTTGGTGTTCCATGTCATACACATTATCAAATACAAAGTTCTTATTTTAGAATTTTTGGGCAATAAATTATCCAAACCTTAATTAAATTACATCCATGCAAATTAAAATCTATCTACGAAATCTAGGGTTTAATATTTTAATATTATATTTTAGAAATCCCACAATTTTAGAATTTTTATTTAAATATAAACTTAATTAGGCAGAATTAGTAGTACAAAGTTCACACGAGAAAACATAAAACAAGGTCTCTAAGATGGATCATATTATTGGAAATATGTGATATGAACTTAAGAAAAAATGCATAAATATTTATACTCAGTGAATGTGGTCATCAATAAAATTTTTTTTTATTATCAATGGAATGTATAGGCCTTGATAACCATAAATCTATGATGTTTTAAAAGACCATTATTTTAGAATCTTTATGTTATTAGAAAATACTTTGGGTTGTATGATCCTTTTCCTAATGTTTAGTTATAACATTATTGATCAAGAATGTAAATGAATTTACATAATTGATAAATTAAAATATCACTAGAAGAATTTAAATTTTTTGTTCATGGTTTGTGAAAATTATAATTCACCCCCTACATCAACAAATAGAATTGAAACAATCAACTTTGATGACCGAAGAACAAAAATATATTTCTTAACATATCATAAGTCCCATAAAACAAGTAATTATATTTTTATTTGACTCTTTTTAAAAACCAATATGTGTAATAAATTAATATCTAATCCTAAAACGTGATACCAATATTTCATTGTTATCAATTTTCATACTTTATTTATAAAAGAAGTGAGACATTAACCAAGACATCAAATAGGCTAGTGGTAAGTGGGAAACCCTGATCATCGTGCGTTCATGGGTGTATGTCCTATGGATTGTCGAACATGATGTGTTGTCACTTGGCATATATATTATCCTTTTCTAAAAGCATATTAATGTAATTCCTATATCTTTAAATAAATTATGATGGTCAATCATGAAATTTACTAATTAAATATTCTTTTTACTAAGGCTTTCAATATAACATGTTTTTACAGTGTATACTAACATTATTAGTATTTCTACCCAAATTTTTATCCACATATTTTAACTTTTTAATATATAATATAATGTAATTATTAATCAAATAAATTTACTAAAAAAACATATTATTTCCCTAAATTTCTAAAAAATTTCCGTAATCATATAAAATGTAAAGAGGTGTTTAAGTCATAGAACATATGGTGAACCATAATCTCATAATCCCATGATGGTATCTGTCACTCTTAAGTTAATAAATAAATTTATGGTTCTAGGATTTTAAATAATACTTATATTTTTTGTGATTATTATAAATAATATTCTAGAGGTAAAAATACTTATACAATTTTATTATAGAATCCTAATAAGTAAATTAATCATTTTATTTCAACATAAGTTAGTCCATGGTATATGTCTAATCCAAGATATAAATTTTAATTATATTTTCAAATACTTTATACTGTTCTTTAATGAAAATGGGAATTATCCTAAGGATATCCTATGAGATTATTATGCCAGGTGCGCAGTAAGGCCCATTGTAGTGTTCCAGGTTATTACCAAGTTAGGTCCAACACAAATTTTTAGATTTTTTATTCCTAGGTACATCTATGCAAAAACCGAATCAACATGTAGTATCCAGTCTGTGATTTATTTCTATTAAGACCCACATAAACTCTACCATATCAAAATTATATGAAAATATATTATACTTTTCATCAATTTTTACCTCCGGGTTTCATTATCTAATCTGTGCTTTCCTAAATCTAGCTCATATAGTTTCTACTAAACATTATACAATAAAAATAGTAAGGAACTAACCCCAATAATTGTAACAACCTGAGATTTTATAAGATATATACCTTTTAATTTCGTTCATATCTTCTATTGTACGATACCCCAATATTATCTTGTGCTATACGCAACACCGTATTAGCTTGCAATATATCCAACATTATTCTTGGATCGTGTTACACACAATTTCAAGTTTATTTGATAGTTGTTATTCTACGCAACATTGAGTGTGTATATATATATATATATATTCAATCTATAAATAAAATATGGTTGTATTTTGTTATACCCAACAACAAAGGAGTATTGCACTACACTCAACCCTGATTTGGCTTGCATTACACGCAATCAAAACCTTCCTCGATAGCGTGTGTTGTACGCAATACCGGGTTTCACTAAAAAACGATATATTATTATAATATTGTTATGCACTAGCCATTATGAATAGTATTAACTAAATTTTTAATTTTATAAAATTATTATTCATCTTACGCATTTTCTAGATCATGGTATAAGAACAAAATAAATTTTTCGGGTAAAATAAGTATTTTAAAAAAATGCTATTTTTCCGCCTTTTGATGGTGCACTCACTTTAAATCTAGTTTTTTTACATGTTTATAAGTTCAATTTTACAAAATAAAATTTTTCTTTGGAATTAAGATATAAAAATTTACTTTGGATAAAATTTTCATATTATTCTGATAACTTTCATATTTTAAGGAATAGTAAAAACACGCTATATTTTATTTAAAAACAACTTTTGTCATCGTAATAATTTTTAGGGTTAAATTATAATATTGAATTGTTTTAAAGTATAAATAGAAAATATTTTTACCATTTAATATAATTTATATCATTATCATTTATTTTACATTGAATTCATAGGTAAAATCTTTTCAATCTTTTGCAATGTTTTATCTTTCAAAACTCGTTTTCTAAATAGCGGGATTAAATTTAAATTAATTACTAAAACTTATGTGTTTTGAATTTTGAAAAATGTATTCCATATTTGGAATCATTAAGTCCAAATTTTGTTAATAGAATACTTTTTATTTTTGGGCACTATGAATAGTAACTACCGTAATTTTTATTTACTTCAATAAAAGACAAATCGGGTAATTAAGGGTAAACCTAAGTTTATAAAATTACCCTAAAAAATTCCAAAATTATATTGGATGACTAAAAGTCGACCCATATCACATAAGGGTTGTATTAGATTAATTTTATGGACTTTTGACTCTGAAAATAATTTAATTATTATTAAAACCAAAGAAAGTGACAACATGTCACTCTCTTAAATATTATAAGTATAATAATTTTAATTTACTGATAAAATTCATGAAACATCGAACATAAATAGTATCCATACATATAGAAAAATTATATACATCATGATAATTTATTTAGTATTTTTAGGGATTAAATAATTGTCATTAATTGTGACACAATAGTGATGGAGAAATTGATTATTTAGTGAAAAATCAATAATATGGTTTTTATTAAAACAACAATACCTATCAAAAAAGCCATAAACTTGACCAAAAATTATTGGTCGAGTATATATATACCCTAAGAATCCAAGGGTCTATATTTGGGCCATTTGGAGACTTATAAACCTGTTTATGACATTTATATTATTTTATTTTAAATGACGTCAAAGATGTCACCTTCATAATTTAATAAATATAACAATTTATATGTAGTGTTTTCAAAATGATAAATTCAAGTAATAATATTATTATGAAAATTAATATATTTATATTCATCAAAAGAGTTTATTTTAAATTTTTATGCAACAAATTAGTATATTAAATAATTATACAAAAATGTTGTAGTAATTATTTTATAAATAGATATAGAAAATAAAAGGTATTAAAAATATTAAAAAAATATTATATGAACTATTTAATGTGCTCCAATAATTTTATATATAAATATGACATGTAATGAATCTATTAAAGCTTTTATTTTGAACATATCTTGTTGTTAGGAGTTTATTTAAATTCAAATAAATGAATAGTGTTAAAATTGACACTATTATTATTTTATAAAAATTACATATTATAAAATTGTTTAAAAATCAAAAAAAATATTTAAAAATTATAAATTAAAATTTATATGGTCTAAAATTTAATAAATCATAATATTATGGACAATTCACAATGTATAAGTAATTATTTATAATGATTAAAAATTTAGAATATTATTACCATAATTAAAATTAAATATATTATATAAGGATAATTCAAGTTGATAATGTTTAAAATAAATTCCAAACTTGTCTAAATTTTATTGTTTGATGATATTACAACCCTATATCATCTAATATTTGGATTTTAGTAATTTTGGAGGTTTATAAGTGGGGTTGGAATTTATTATAAATTAATATTTCTTATAATTCCACAGGCGCCCCTCTCCTCCCTTATAAAAGGGAACCTCCTCTCTCTCCTCCTCACACCTTATTGAGCCTTCAATCTCAGACAACCCCAGCCCATTTCCCTTCTCAACCACTTTAGAAACATTCTAGAGGTCCTGGTCTTCTTCAAAGGCTAATTTTAATGCCCTAAAAGGAGGTTTCAAAGAGGTGTGTCGAAGAAGAGGTAATATCAGTTACCAATTATTTCAAATTTATTTCTTCTTATACATCTTCTTCCTAATTAGTTGTTTCATTATGAATTATAACATAAGTATCACTCATATACTAATATTTTATTAAAAATATGAAACAACCCTATTCCACCTTCTATCCATTCTAAGGAAAACGAAATCACCGCGCGTGTGTACGTACGGAATACAGTCTCCACGCCGTGGTGTAATCTTTTTTTACACCACCACCTTACATGGAAGGGTATAATGGTGTAAAGAATAACTACATATGATTATTATAACATCATAATGATTCTATGATATTATATCATTCACTCCAATTCCATTCAACAAATATGGTAACGATATCATCGCTCGTGCGTACGTACAGATTACTGTCTCCACGACGCGATGAGATTCATTTTCCCTGTTAAGAATTAAAGAATGATTATAAAGTATATATAATAAGTAATAATGAAATATATGAAATAATAATGATACTGGATTTATATATATATATATATATGTTTGTCATCTACTTAATTCCATTCAATATGGAAGCAAAAACATCGTTCATGCGTACGTACGGCCTACCGTCTCCATGAACGGTGTATTTATTTCGATTTATCGATCTATTATATATATATATTCTGAATATATATTATATATAAATCATGTTTTATTTTCTGGAATTATGTAATCATGATCTATGTAATCATATTAATAATTACTAGTCAAAACACGGACGATAAATGAAACGATTTTACCCAAAAAGCTGCTTTAACATGGAATTTACAAAAGATAGGGTAATATAAAGTCATAAGTGAACCATATATGATATCATGAAAATGAATATGATTTTATAACAAGTAAATGATATTATTTAAATCATTATACAGAAGTTTCGGATCCATACGAAGCATATCGGACCTAAGGTAAGGGATAACTTTTCCAATCTCATTTTTATCCGAGATTGTTTGTTCATAAGTATTCACTGGGGTTATGTTTATCATCCATGTCCCTGTTTTCTAAAAATGGTTTCATGTATGTTTAAAGTCCTTTGTACCAATTTTTTACTTTTACTACATGGTATTTAAGGAATCTTTGTTTTGTTTACGTTACAAGGTACTTTTTTGACATTTCCTACAAAAGAACATGAAGAATTTTTTTTAACTTATACGACATGAGAGGGTTTTTACGGTTTTATAAATCCTTTTTTCATGAAGCTCCCTCCAAAATATTTCATGACTATTTTCAACAAAATCCTTTTCATTTAAAATTTCATGACATTTTGTGAAATCAAAATGATTTTTAAGAAGAAATGATATTTTCCTCAAGAATTAATTTCAAGTGTTTTATCAAAACCATTTTCCATCTATGATGACATTATTTCATATGTGTATGTTTCAAGTATAATGTCTCTATGATTTACATGGTTTCACTATTCTTATTATAAAATGATATCCATTTCTTTTATATGGATTATTTGATGATGGGATGATGTTTATGAAACCCATTTTATTCGTTGGGTTATTATGAATGATGTATGTTTATTTTATGGCATGAGTAAGAATGATTTCATTATGAGATGGGTGGTACCTATATCTCACTCCAATTTATTGGGTAAGGATTTATATCTCATGAGATATACATGACTGGAATGGTAAGTTAATCTGTTTTAGTGTTACATGACTGGAATGAGGAGTGAACTCGATTCAGAAAGAGACTTTGTCCACTAAGATTGTCTTGGCAGCAATTCATTGGCTACTATGGAAATAATATCATGTTCTTAATGTTTTCCACAATTACATGTTTTATTACCATGCTATTTTATCATGATTAATGTTTCTTTATGATATTTTCCTTATGTACTACAATGTTTTATGTCATTGCCCAAGATTTTGATGTTTAAACATTATGTTCATGTTTTTAAGTTCAAATGTATATTATTTGTTTTATTATATCCATGCTTACCCTTAATGAGCATTTGAGCTCACCATTTATTAGTTTTCTTTTCCCCATGATTTAAAGAATGGTTTTAGTTATGAAAACCGAAAGGGGAAAATCTTTATGGGAGATGTTGAAGATCTTTCACCATGATTAAAAGATTACATTACATGTTTCCAAAGACACTAAACTATTACGGTCCTTGACTGTCTGTTTTTGTTATGTATTAAATATTACTCAAAAGTAATGTAATGTCTATGTATGTCAAGATTCGGGTCTCTACAGTTGGTATAAGAGGAATGTTTTAGTTATCCTTTGGAAATTAGGATGAGAAAACTTTAGTGAGATCCCTAGAGATATTTCTAAAGTATGTATAGGGATGTCCCTAAGGATAAGTATATGTATAGGTTATAGTCCTAGAATTACAGTAACAATATTATAATTAATTCCAAGATGTTAGATATTGAAGGTACTCCCCCTTGATTATGATTTTTTCCTCTCACACTATTCTTTTTGGGTTTTAGAAAATGGCTGGAAATAAGAAGATTCACGATAATGGAGGATATGATGGAGAATGGAATGATATTCTTCATGAGAAACCAAATGCAACGGGATTTGGAAGTCCAAACATTTTTATTATGCCTTATCACAAATCTCATAATATGATCAATAATCTCAACTTTGGTAAGTTTCCTAACTCAGATAATAAGATAAAGATAGAGTTTCATGATAATCATAGAGGAAAGAAAGTTCAATTTACCTCATGTAAATAATGTGGGAAGAGGCATCATGGAGATTGTTTTAAATGAACTGGAAGATGCTTTGGGTGTGGAAAAGAAGGACACAAATCCAGTAAGTGCAGAGGAAAAGGTTCAGTTAACACCATGGACAAGGATAATGGTATTTCTATGACATCAACAACGATTAAATGTTATAAATGTGGAATGTACGGGAATTATGCAAACCAATGCCCTAAGGGAAAGTCTTATGAAGATAATCAGCATGGGCGTATGGGTAGTATTTATATTGATGATGATAAAGACACTACAAATGGTATTTGAGATGAAAGAATTGTTCAAGATCGGTCAATGGATTAACAAGGTAGTGGAATGATTACATGTTTATCAAGAGTAATGTTGTATAAGTAATCTCAAGGTACTATGGAATAATGAGACATCTAAAGATTGTTACACTATTATTTTTCCTTATGTTCTTGAAAGTATATTTTGAATGGTACCGGTAACCATGAACGGTTATTCTGATATTTTTTTTGAAAGAAGATGATATGCGCATAATGAAGGGATAAAGAGAAAATAAAATGTTTTATATTATTCCTGAGCTCATGGATGATAAAAGGACAAAGTGATATCATGATTCGAGTATATAGATTTTTTGTGGGATTTTGGTATGTGGAAAGAGTTAACATTTGAAAGCATTCATGTTTTCAACTAATGTTCTATGGTAATTCATGTTGCAATAGAATACATTTTTAAGTAATTATCATGTTTGGAATGTGACCAACAAGATATATCTTATGATATATGGGGGGGAAATGAAGGAATTCACATGATCGGTAGATGAAATTTATAGTAATCAGACAGAAGTATTTTCAATAAGCCTAAAGGTTGGAATGGACATCATATATTATTGGTTAAGGATATAACTTTTTATTTCTAAAATTTTATGATATTACGGTTTTAGAAAAAGGATAACCTGCAGAATGGACGACAACCCATCACGTCGGACAAGGTTGCGTGAATCGAACCCACAATCGAAGTGCGACATTCCTTCATCGCCTACCACTGGCCTACATGAAGTCCCTGGTTTGTAGAAATTAGTATTATTTTATTACGTGGTATGATAGATGAAGTATAAGTCCATTTTTTGAACCATGTATGATTATCCTCACCATAGATGGAATTATGTATATTTAATATCTTATACACTCCTTTTATTATGAAAGAGACAGATGGAATAACCTATCATTCTATCACGTGATCTTATAATACTTCAAGAATGTCAAATTCAACTTCATTTCTTTAAATAAGAGATGAAGCGGAAATTGTTCATGAATTGACCAAAGATGATTTTACACTGAAATCAAGTAAGTATTTATCTTTGTACAAAAAAATCATCAACATTAGGGAAATGATCTTGAAAACCAAAAATGTTTTCCTGGTACTCTCATATCCGATGAATCTGATGGTACCTTAGATCATAAAAAATTTATGGCTTTGTGATTGTTGGCTTTTTCATAGCCATGTTCTCTACCACTATCCATCAGAATATGATGGTTAGATTTCTCTTCTATATCCATATTTTCACTTATGTTCTCCAATGTGGAAACCCAGTGATTAGTTTATTTGGGTATCCATTACGTTTCATACTTTAGTCTTTAAAGACATGTTTTGGTATTCCTTGTTATGATGTGGGTTTCAATTAAAGAAACTTTCAAGTAGAAAACCTTTTATAACCTCGACGAATTTCGAGGGCGAAATTCATTTTAAGGGGGGTAGAATGTAACAACCCGAGATTTTATAAGATATATTCTTTTTAATTTCTTTCATATCTCTTGTTGTACGATACACCAAGATTGTCTTGCACTATACGCAACACCGTATTAGATTTTAGTATACACAACATTATTCTTGGATCGTGTTACACACAATTTCAAGTTTGTTTGATAGTTATTATTCTACACTACATTGAGTGTGTATGTATATATATATATATATATTAAACTTATAAATCAAATATGGTTTTATTTTTTTATTCACAACAACAAAGGAGTCTTTCACTACACGCAACCCAGATTTGGCTTTCATTACACACAATCACGACCTTCCTCGATAGTGTGTGTTGTACGTAATACCGAGTTTCACTAAACAATGATATATTATTATAATATTATTTAGAACTATCCATTATGAATAATATTAACTAAATTTTGAATTTTATAACATTATTATTCATCTTACGCAATTTCTAGAACATGGTATAAGAACAAAATAATTTTTTCGGGTAAAATAAGTATTTTCAAAAAATAATGTTTTCTCGCCTTTTAATGGAACACTCACTTTAAATTTGGTTTTTGACATTTTTATAAATGAAATTTGACAAAGTAAAATTTTTCTTTGGAATCAAGATATTATAATTTACTTTGCATAAATTTTTCATATTATTCTGATAACATTCATATTTTAATGAATAGTGAAAACACGCTATATTGTAATTAAAAACAACTTTTTTTATCGTAATAATTTATATGGTTAAATTATAATATTTAATGGTTTTAAACTATAAATACAATATATTTTTACCATTTAATATAATGTATGTCATTATCATTTATTTTACATTGAATTCATAGGTAAGACCATTTAAATCTTTTACAATGTTTTAATATTTAAAACTCGTTTTCTTAATAGCAAGATTAAATTTAAATTAATTACTGAAAATTCTGTGTTTTGAATTTTGAAAAATGGATTCCATATTTATAATAATTATGTCTGATTTTTGTTAATAGGCCACTTTTTATTTTTGGGAACTATGAATAGTAACTACGGTAATTTTTATTTACTTCAGTTAAAGATAAATTGGGTAATTAAGGGTAAACCTAAGATTATAAAATTAACCTAAAACAAGAAAAAAGTATATTGGATGACTAAAAGTCTACCCATATCACCTAAGTGTCGGATTAGATTCATTTTATGGACTTTTGACCTTGAAAATAATTTAATTATTATTAAAACGAAAGAAAGTGGCAACATGTCACTCTCTTAAATCTTATAAGTATAATAATTTTAATTTACTGATAAACTTCATGAAAAATAGAACATGAATAATCTCCATAAATATAACAAAAGTATCTACATCATGATAATTTATTTAGTATTTTTAGGGATTAAATAATTTTCATTAATGGTGACACAATAGTGATGCAGAAATTGTTTATTTAGTGAAAAATCAATAATATGGTTTTTATTAAAATAAACATACCTATCAAAATGACCATAAACTTGACCAAACATTATTGGTAGAGTATATATATAACCTAAGCATCCAAGGGTAGATTTTTGGACTATTTGGAGCCTTATAAAATCGATTATGAAATTTATATTATTTTATTTTAAATGATGTAAAAGATGTCACCTTCATAATTTAATAAATATAAAATTTTAAAAGTTTATTATATAAGATGATAAATTCACGTAAGAATATTATTATGAAATTGAATATATTTATCTTCATCAAAGGATTTTATTTTAAATTTTTATGAATCAAATAAGTATATTAAATAATTATACAAAAATGTTGTAGTAATTATTTTATTCAGAGATATACCAAATAAAAGGTTATAAAAATATTAAAAGAAATATTATATGAACTATTTAATGTGCTCCACTAATTTTCTAGATATATATGACATGTTATGAATCTATTAATTCTTTTAGTTCGAACATATCGTCTGTGAAGATTTTATTTAAATTCAAATAAATGAATAGTGTTAAAATTGACACTATTGTTATTTTATAAAAATTACATACTATAAAATTGTTTAAAAATCAGAAAAATATTTAAAAATTATAAATTAAAATTTATATGGTCTAAAATGTTATAAATCATAAAATTATAGACAATAAACAATAGATAAGTAATTATTTATAATGATATAAAATTTAGAATATTATTACAACAAATAAAATTAAATAGATTATATAAGGATAATTGAAGTTGATAATGTTTATACTAAATTCCCAACGTGTAAAAATTTTATTGGATGATGAGATTACAACCCTATCTCATCTATGATTTGGATTTGAGTAATTTTTCTAGTTTATAAGTGGGGTTGGAATTTATTATAAATTAATATTTCTAATAATTCTAAAGGTGCCCCCCTCCTCCCTTATAAAAGGGCACCTCCTCCCTCTCCTCCTAACACCTTTTTGAGCCTTTAGTCTCGGACAAACCATGTCCATTTCCCTTATCAACCTCATTAGAAACATTATAAAGGTCACGGAATTCTTAGAAGACCAATTTTAGTGCCCTAAGAGGAGGTTTCAAAGAGGCGTGTCGAAGAAGAGGTAATATCTGTTACCAATTCTATCAAATTTATTTTTTCTTATACTTCTTCTTCATTAGTTGTTTCATTATGAATTAATAAAATAAGTATCACTCATATACTGATATGTTTTTATAAATATGAAACAACCCTATTTCACCTTCTAACCATCCTAAGGAAAATGAAATCACCAAGCGTATGTAAGTACAGAATACCGTCTCCACGCCGTGGTGTAATCTGTTTTTCCACCACCACCTTACTTGGATGGGTATAATGGTGTAAATAATAAATACACATGATTATTATAACATCATACAGATTATAAGATATTATATAATTCACTCCAATTCCATTCAATAAATATTGGAACGATATCATCACTCGTGCGTACGTACGGATTACCGTCTCCATGACGCGATGAGATTCATTTTCCCTATTAACAATTCCAGAATCATTATAAAGTATAGATAATATGTAATAATTAAATATATGACACAATAATCCTACAATATTTATGTATATATATATATATATATGTCATCTACTTAATTCCATTCAATAAGGAATCGAAAACATTGTTCATGCGTACGTACGACCTACTGTCTCCATGAACGGTGTATTTCTTTCCATTTATCGATATATTATATATATATATTCTGAATATATATTATATTTAAATCATGTTTTATATTTTTTAATTATGTAATCATGATCTATGTAATCATATTAATAATTACAAGTCAAAACACGGACGATAAATGAAACGATTTTTCCCAAAAAGCTACTTTAACATGGAATTTACAAAAGAACGGGTAATATAAAGTCATAAGTGAACCATATATGATATGATAACAATTAATGTTATTCTATAATAATTCAATGACATTATTTAAATCATTATACAGGGGTTTCGGATACATATGAAGTAGATTGTACCTAAGGTAAGGGATAACTTTTCCAATCGTGTTTTTATCCGAGATTGTTTATTCGTATGTATTCACTGGGGTTATGTTTATCATCCATGTCCCTATTTTCTAAAAATGATTTCATGTATTTTTAAAGTCCTTTTTACCCATTTTTACTTTTACTACATGGTATTTAAGGAATATTTCTTTTATTTACATTATGAGGTACTTTTTTGACTTTTCTGGAAAAAGAATTAGAAGAATGCTTTTTAACTTATACGGCATGAAATGATTTTTACGGTTTTATAAAGCCTTATTTTCATGAAGCTTCCTCCAAATTATTTCATGAACATTTTAACCAAAATCCTTTTCTTTTAAAATTTCATGACATTTTGTGAAATGAAAATGATTTTTTAGATAAAAGGATATTTTCCTCAAGAATTCATTTCAAGTCTCTTTTCAAAACCATTTTCCACCTATGATGACATTATTTCATATGTGTATGCTTCAAGTATAATGTATCTATGATTTAAATGGTTTCAATATTCTTATTATGAAATTATATCCATTTATTTTATATGGATTATGTGATAATGGGATGATGTTTATGAAACCCATTTTATTCGTTGGGTTATTATGAATGATGTATGTTTATTTTGTGGCACAAGTAAGAATGATTTCACTATGAGATGGGTGGGACCTACATCTCCCTCCACTACATTGGGTAAAGATTTATATCTCATGAGATAGACATGGATGGAATGGTAAGTTAATCCGGTTTAGTTTTACAGGACTAGAATGAGGAGTTAACTCGATTCAGAAAGGGACTTTGTCCAGTAAGATGGTCTTGGCAGCAATGCCTTGGCTAGTATGGAAATCATATCATGTTTATAATGGTTTCCAAAATTATATGTTTTATTCCCATGCTATTTTATCATGATTAATGTTTCTTTATGATATATTCCCTATGTACTGCCATTTTTTATGTCATTTCCCATGTTTTTTATGTTTAAACATTATGTTCATGTTTTTAAGTTCAAATGTATATGATTTGTTTTGTTTAATCCATGCTTACCATTACCGAGCATTTCAGCTCACCCTTTATTTGTTTTATTTTCCGTAATATTTAAAGAATGGTTTTAGGTAAGAAAACCAAAAGGGGAAGATCTATATGGGAGATGTTGAAGATCTTTCACCATGATTAGAAGATTACGTTCCAATTTTCCAAAGACACTAAACTATTACGGTCCTTGAGTGTCTGTTTTTGTTCTATATTAAGAATTCCGCCAAAGTATTGTAATGTCTATATACGTCAAGATTAGGGTCTCTACAATAATCCCAGATCTAGTGTCTAATACCATTATATTTTAATTATTATATGAAATAAAATCCTGAAGGACTAAAGATTTTAGTAGTCTTAGTAAACCAGATTCATACATTTGTCTTATATTAAAATTTAAAATACAAATTAAACCATAATTTGTTTTAGTCATGGATAAATTTATTCCCATATATTATATACATTCATTTATTTCTTAGTACACTTCATGGATTCTTGGCGAACGAAACAAAATAAGGGTGAGGTAAATTTCTCATTAAGGGCCATGTATAGTGGATGAAATAATGAATCAATGTGAATAGTCAATTTGGAATAGTAATAATTGAAGACACATGTTATATAATCAATAAATTGATAACGAAGTGCGTAAAAAATATGAAACCTATTAACTGGAAAAAAATTCATTAGAATAAATCGATAGATAATAATCAACGTGGAAAGAAAAATAACTCTAGCACATTCCATTTCATCAATGAACTATGAATGAAATTTATCCATGTATAATTTCAAAGAAAAATATAATTGGAAATAATAATTAATGAATTATATATAAAGGAAATTCTTAATTATTTTATGTTGTGTTTCCCATCACATGATTACTTTACCATCAATAATATTCACAAGATGTTTTTGCATACTACTGTCTAGAACATTCATCATACATTTTAAATCAATGTGTAGAAACACATATATTCTTCAGGGAAACAAACTCGGTGGATTTTATGGTAACTAATTTGTATCATTAGACTACCAATGCATAATGAGGCTAATTACAATAGACCCAAATTCTTTCCCATATGTCAAAATCACTCATCAAAGAGAAAATAATTGATTTAATTAAAAAATAATGTGCCTTATAATATATTAGCATTGTGTAAAGGATATAAAATTATGAATATTGACACCATAAATATAATAAAATTTAAAGTAAAAACCATTTGTAAAAATAAAATACGGTTTAGGAAATGAACATATCAATTATAAATGACATGTTTAATTCGGTGAAATTAAATGTTAAATGATCATAGAAAATTAAAAATTTCAATGGGAATAACAAAGAAAACAAGTTATTAAATGTCAATATTTACCTCATTCAATGGAATAAAAATAAATCCATATGCATAATAATAATGGTATCGATATGTAATACTCCATGTGGATTAAAATAAATGGTTGTTTTCATTGATAAATTATAATTATATAAAAATATATTTTAAAAACATTTTTGAGGAAAATAAATTTTTTTTTATTTTTTTTAAAATCATTTTCATTTAAAATCACATTAAAAATACTTAAATATTAATCATTAATAAATACTAAAGTGGCTTTAAATAAGTGATGGTGAGTAATTTTTTACATGTCGTACAAGCTAATAATAATATTCATTTCGTAAGGTAAAAGGTTTGAAAAGCTCCTACTTCAAAAAGAGAAAAGATTATTTCTTAAAAAAATTGTGA
The DNA here is from genome assembly GCA_963277665.1 of Viscum album. Taxonomy (NCBI): domain Eukaryota; kingdom Viridiplantae; phylum Streptophyta; class Magnoliopsida; order Santalales; family Viscaceae; genus Viscum; species Viscum album. The sequence continues at coordinate 1,370,150,497 of OY728143.1, forward strand.
ATGAAAAAAACGTAATATTTTTATTAAATAATTATTATATGGTTAAAAAAATTATAAACTTTTAATAAAATAGGTTCTATTGGAAGAAATAAGTTCTCCACCTAAAAATAGAAATAAAGTTACGTTTTATTAAAAACATTTTTCTAAAACATTTTGAGTATAAAGTGTGAAAAAATCATACAATTACATGAAATTGGTCATGAATAACCGATGGAGGATAAAATTAAATAGTTTATTAAATAAGGATCAAATAATTTCCCTTAATATAAATTCATGTGTAAATAATCCCAAAAAAATGAGTCTATAATGTAAATCATTTGAAAAGACTATAATGTTTATGTGATAATAAATAAATGAATATATTATCTATCTCAATTGTAAAACAAAATAAAAATATTAAATACCAAAATAGATAGTAAAATGTAATTAAACACAGAATCATATAATATCAGTGATCATGAGGATGTTATATAACTTAATGAAAAGGAATCTAATTATGAAATTCTATACCACTTGGTAACTTTTAATTAAAATCCTCTTATAATAAATCATCCAAATTAAAAATCAAAATAAAATTACGATATAATAACTAATCAATTAATATATCATAATGGGTAGTAGATAAACCACAGAAAAATGTATGTGTTTAATATGACATTAATCTCACAGATGTAAAAAGTGAGATGAAAATCTATTACCTTATGTTTTCTTTTGGGTGAACGTAATTTAAATTAGTATATAATAGTTGTAACCACATAAATAACTTATACTATAATTAAAATAATATTTATAATATCACATACAATATTATTTTTAAATATTATTACCTTGTTTGATAACAACCATTCATTATTTTCACTTATTTGGGTTTTTATTTCCTAGTTTATCGAGTATATTTCAACATTTTATACTTGAACCTATTACATAGATCATTATTTCAGTTTTAAAGGAATTTAAATCATGATATATTTGTTATATATATTAATTTTAAATTTATTTATAATAATATATAACACTTATAGATAATTAAGGAAATTTATCATTCATAGAGACGGTAGGCCATATGTACACATGAACACTACTTCAATTTCATTTACAAAATTAAAAAATAAAAAATAAAAAATTTATATGTATATAACAATTAAATTATCATATTTATTTAACATAAGTAACATATAATTATTAAAACCATCATTTATACATTCAATGTATAGTGTGAATGAATCACATCTATTTGAGAGGGTGGTAGTCCACACGTCGACAAATGATGTTATCATATTTACCCAAGATGGAAAGAATAATTTTCTGAATTATATAAAAATTTAAAAAGAATAATGACATTATAAATATTATACATATCATATATGAATATATTTTCCAACTTAATTCACAACATGATATGAGGTAATGAAAAATTAGTGACATCGTTTTGTGATGCTATAATTTGTCGTACACAAATATGTATGTCCGTTTCCCATTTGATTGATGTGTGTGATGGTGTAGGTAAAAAATTATAATAACTATATCTCATTATATTTTATATAAATAATTAATTATATAAGATTTTAAAAACCATAAATGAAGTAGAGGAAAAAATAGAACTAATGTGATCATTGAAGAACTTTTCCTATTATATGGGTAACACGATTTGGTTTATAACAGAATAATTACTTTGATGTATTTGACAAACATTATAGGATTATTTTATTAGAATAGGGATGTTGGAAACATATTTTATCTGACATTATGAGAAAAATATATCACTATATGTTTAAATAAATTGGGGGTTTGATTTCTTTTTCATATTAAAGGGGTTACATTGAGATAAACATTTGAAAATGAAATTCCATCTCCATGTTTACCATGTAAAGTGGATCCAATAAAGAAAAAATTTGGTAAAATATATTATTTGGGAACTTATTTATATCCAATTTATTTTTTTCAAATATTTAGTTCATTTTTGCCTTAATATTAAGGTTCAGTCCCTTGCTAAGCAACATTTTCTTCTAATCACTCTAATTGATTTTCATCACATTCAGTAATATTTGTTGGTAAAAATACTAATTTAAACTTATTAAAAATTATAAATTACATTTATTAAAAATATGGAATCCAATTTTCCTACTTTAAAAAATATAATTGTAAGAAATTATTTTAAACTTTATCCCACATATAGGACGACAATGTTGGTTTAAAGTAAAAATGTTCAAAATATTGAAATTCTTTCATATCTATTTTGATTATGAAATTCACTATAATTTTCATAATTGGATTAATTTATATATAATTTATTTAATGTATCTTTAAAAAAAATATAAAATATAACCAAACTATATAAATAAACTATATTAAAATTTAGTTTTCAATTCAAATTCATTATTTTTCACTCTTTATCAAAAAATGAAAACTCAAAGAAAAATACCAAAAAAGCAGCCTAACATAATTCTTATGTTTACTTTTAAAAAATTATGTTTATTTTTTTTCATATTTCATTTAAAAAATTTCCAAAATCTATATTTAAAATTGGTTCTCTATTAAAAGGTGGTAAAATTTTCTTTTTAGAACAATAACATTTTTAAGTATAAATCTAGATTCATTCTTATATTATGCATATAAAATCTAGTGAATGAAGATATAAAATAATTTATTGAATATAATATAAATTGATATATTTCCTTAATATCATTTACTAATAGTAATTAATTGAATTATTAGGATAAAAGCCTTTTTTATGATCAAAAATATTGCCTTTATATTCAATTGGTTTTATATTAATTTATATTAAATTGATTACCAATGAAGTCATTTTATATTTGTGTAAACCATATATTTTCATATGTTATTTAATACTATTTAGAGCCGAAATTATAATGTCTTGGTTATATATTATTATATTCATTAATATTAAAAGTATTCGGTAAAATTCAATCATGTGTAAAACACAAGCTATCAAGGAATATATTTGTTGCATGTAATATAAGATTACTCGATATTGAATTAAATGAAACTATATAATATATTAAATTTATTTAAATTATTAATTATATTTTAAATAATAATAATATTATATTTCCTTACATTCCTGGGCTTCCAGGTCATGTATGATATCGATGAAAAATGTTTTCTTTTAAATTTTTAGGATGTTACAAACATCACCGGTAAAAGTTTTGACACATGAAACAATTATACAAATAATGTATTTAAAATTATTCTTTAAAACCATTTTAAAAATAAAAATTAATATGTTTTATCACAAATTACAAAAAAATTTAAATATATTTATTAATAATTGAATGACATTAGTGAAAATAAGACGTGAAAAAGTGTATGATGAAATACCCAAAGTGTATGATCTTACAAAATGAGAATTAATACACATCAATATGTAGAAAAATAAATTTTTTAGATGTCATAAAAATATAATAATGATACTATTCATAAGAATAAATAGTCAGGATCCATGTGAAAATAGTTTTTGAGAGAATGATCCACTATAACTCATAACAAGTACATAAAAATCGAGTAAGTATCTTGGAACATTAAACATCAACAATAGAATCAATTAAATGTATAATTCCCATATTTCTTAATGGTAACCTATAATTTCTAAACATTTTCATCTCTTATTACTAAATTATAATTAATTAACTATGTTATCTCTTACTAGTAACAAAACTATGCCATCTATTATGAGTAATATTGATCTAGTTAACTCTATCTCATTACTCAATGCATTAGAGGGATTTAACATACCCATCAAACATTTATCAGAAAATTTCCCCTAATGATTTTGGTTTAATACAATACACCATTTTCATCAATAAATTCTATGTACCGCATCATGAAGTAAAACACATGGATTATTTCATGTCAAGAAAAATTTCAACAGTAGATTTACCCATGAAAATGAAAAAGGTTTCACTAAAATATCATAAAAAATCATCAAAACCATTTAAAATAATACAAGTGATTAGTATCATAAGATAATATCCTATTTTAATCATATAAATCATTAAATTATAATTACATTTGTGAAAAAACCTTTAAATGGCCATTTAATATATTTCTTAAAAACATATGATGATACCCTTTTATTTCGATAGAAATAAAAATCTAAAATTCAAAAAAAGAATTAGAAATGTATTTTATATAAAAATAACTATTTGAAATTTCATAATAATTCTTAAAAAATAATATTTATGATTGTTATAAAATACATTCAATGTGTAAATGTTAAAAATAATCAATATTTTTAAACTTTTGGAAATTGAGACAAAAGTGAAACATGCTAAAAATGTAATGAATGGTAATTTTATATCCCTTTAAAATAAGCTAAAATATCACTAATTTTTTTTCTTGGATCTCATTAATATTAGAGAACAATATTCTTGAAATATCATAATGAATTGGGAGGATTTTTTTGTTGACAGTCTTTAAAATGTAAAAATAAATTTTTTTAATGAAAGCCCATTTACTGTCTTCTGAAACCAAAACCCCTTTGAGAGGATGAAAAAAATATTAGAAATAAAAACCATGATTATATAAATATTCATGATTTTATATTTCAATAGTATATTCATTCATTATATAAATAAATATGGGCTCTTTAATCTAAAATTGTCTCAAATAAAGATGATTGAGACGAGAAACCCAGGAAACATGGGAAATGCCTGAATCCAGATTTCATTAAATGATGGAACATAACAATAACATATAAAACCCCAAATTTCTAGGTAATAATATGTGAAATTATTTCCATATATATAAATAACACCATATAAAATATAATATGGATAAGGATCTAAATTTTGTCTCAAAAATTCAAATTGGTACCATAAAGACCCTTGAAACATTTATAATGTTTGAATCAACATCTGATGAATTAGAGGACTTCCAAATAATGATAAATACCATGATAAATGATTCATTCAAGATATAATATCTCAAAATTAAAAATATGATTCTTATAAAATATTTTAGTTTCGTAATACGAGACATGTTTCAAAGAAATAAAATTGAGAAAATAATCCTCAAAAAGATCATACCATTGAAGTGAGAATTAGTCATTGGGATGATTTTGGGTAACAATTAAAATGAATTAAAAAAATTATAAATACAAAATAATATAATCATATGTAATTTCAAACATAATCATTGAATAAAGAATACAATGAAGTAGAACTATAACCCAATGAATGTTAATTAAGTTAATAATCCTTTACTATAATTCTCAACATGTTGTGTATGTCCTTAAATTCATGTATAAAAAAATAATATTAGTCTTGAAATTTTCTTAATAACCATTTTAGGTTTATTAATTTCTAACTAAACCATTAATTTAATTTATTTATATGTCATATTTAATTACATAATTTTTTTAAGTCCACATCAGGTGTTTTTGTGGATGATAAGTTCATAATTGAAAAAATGAAATTAATAGGTTGGTTATAGTAAAATAGTCCATTATTCCATAATATCTTGAGTAATAATCATAAAATAATTATGATTTTTATATAAGTAATAAAATTTATAATCACCCATGAAATACAAACATGAAAAAAATCTCATCGCTTTGTGGAAGGGGTATTATACACATACATACAAGTGATATTATCATTTTTAATGGGCAGAATAGGTAAGTAGATAATAAATATATTATATTAATGGAATTAAAATTATATAATTATTATCATAAATTTTAATTAAAGCTATTATAATAAAAAACATTTAAGGGGTTATGAAAAAATTAAACATATCGATTTAAGAAGGTTGTAATCTACATGTACATAACGGTGATGTTTTCTTTTCATATATGATTGAAAAGGAGATGAAAAAGGGTTGACACATAATCATAATATCATTTTAATATATTTAATAGAAACTTTTTATCATTTTATCATCTTATGATTAACGCATAATACTCATAGGATTGGTCCCTCAATAAAACAGAGATATCTATGATTTGGGGAGGACTATTTTTGATATATTTTGATAGGAATTGGATGATATAGAATGCTCAATATGTGCAAGGAATTGGGTAGAGCAGGTTCCATTTTATATATGAGGGGAGGGGATCCCTTGGAATTAATTAATGTATTAAACTAATTTTAATTATATTAAATGTTAAATTAGAATAAAATTAAATATTTTTAATTTATGATGATGATGATACAAAATAATATTATAAAATCAATTAAATTTATGTTTAGATGATGTCTTCAAAAATATCTCTCAGTATTGACCCCCATTAAACTTCATGATGATTACTACTATATTAAATTACTTTACTCTATAGGTGTCAATAAAGATACAATAAAGGTAAAATTGACACATAATTGGATAATGGTTTGTAATATAGACCACATCCCTTTCACATGGACTATAATAATTGTTTAATGAGTTTAAAATCACTAAATAAAATATTATTGGACATAATACAATATTATGGTCATTTTTAAGACTATTGACATAGTTTTATTTTATTAAAATAAATATAATAATTTAATTAGAATATAATCTTTTAACACATTAATAATATGTTTTTTTATATAAAAATATTAAAAAACATTATTTTATCCAAATTGTATTACTTTTAATGCTTTCAAAATGATCAACTTCATTTTTATATTACTTGAATAAGTACTATATTGGTGTTTTATAAGCATTAAAAGTAATTATTCCAACAATAAAAAATAAAAATAAATTAATATTTAAATTAGTAGTGTTGAAAAGAACCTAACCTCTTATTTTCTTAGTGATTAAATATTAGATATATTGAAACTATGAGATTGGATTTTTATTTTTTTTATTTACATAAAATCAGAGTAAGGTCATTATCAAGGGAAAGTGGTTAGAAAATCCCAATTCTAAAAATATTTATATTATTTGTGGAAATAAACTTATACAATAAAATAAAGATGAGTTTTAGGGGGATTTATAGTCCTTATGTAATAGTTTTAACATTATTTAACATGATTTACACTTATTGAGGTGATAAATATTTGCAATGGTTAATATAAATAATAACTAAAAATGAAAGGGAAATACTTACCAAATCTGAATCTCATGATTCCAAATATGGAATTATTTCTTAATATTTAATTTATATAAGATGAAGATAATTATTTTAGTACAAATTAATAAAATAAAATAAAAAAACATATATTAAAATGCTTTTTAGAGGCAAAAAATGTTCATATAGAAAAATCATGTATAATAAATATTACTATGTAATTAATTATATTATTTAATAAAATCCAATTATTATGTTAGTTTGAGATAAAATTCAAATAATAATTATTATTTTAAGGGAAAATAAAAGAAAAAATAAGGAAAATAGTTTTTTTCACTATTCTCTAAAAAATAATCATTTCAGAGAAACAAAAAATCACACTAATATAATTATTATATGATGATTTAAAAAACTATATAATTTTAATCAAAATAAATTTATAATTTTTTTAGAAAATTATTTATAGTATTTTACTTCATTAATTAATAAAAACTTGTTTCGAATAAATCATAATTTTTAGGCATTAAATTTACTTAATGAAAAATGAGTAATTATTTATTTTTAATTGATGAATAAATTTGCATCATATAAAACATTTATAAATATTTTTTATAATTTTTTTACTCTATTTCATTCCACTAATTTAATGGCTTAGTTATAATGGTCAAATTTAGATGTGTTAATATTTTTATAGTTTATTGGAATTCTATTAAAACTCAATATTGCATGTTAAGTTTGATTTAGAGAATAGTATTATGATAAAGTAGATTTTCGGGGGTGTTACATTCTACCCATAAAATAAATTATATCATATCAATTTTATAATGTGATACTTAATCAAGGTTTTTACCATTGAAATTATATTTTTTTAAACCCCCCTTCATAAAAATGATTAATAAAACACCATTTTGAAAAGAGGGAAAGGTAATATTATGGTAATCTATTATAAAAACTATTGTAGTGTTCAAATAGGATAACATTATTTAGAAGTTAATATATGTATGTGGAGGAAAAAGATAATTTAAAAGTAATCATGGATAATGGTATAGAACATTGATTATGAGAAAGTAAATGACTACAAAACTATGAATGAAAGAGTTGTAAAATTACCATCAATTATTCAGAAGTAATGTTAATATGATACCACTTTTTTTCAATAACCTTTTCTTCAAGATGAGGATTTACTTTACTATCATGAATAATAACATAGAAAAATATATGTACATGATTTTCTAGAAATCAAAATTTCCAATCACATCCTTATGTCTCCTAATTCAGTCAATTTTCAATTCTATATCATATTTTATTCTAAATTTTTGAAATAAATATTTAATACCCAAATCATTATAATAAACTTCTCGTTGACCATGATATATATTAATGAATGAATGTATTTTCTTAACATATTTACTAAAACAAAAATTGTTATCATAGGGAAAGGTAATACTAAAAATGAATAAATCTTTATATAAATAAATAATATATTAATATCTAAAATTCAAAAATAATACCCAAGCATCATATTAAATCATTCCATAAATAATTAACCTCATATCACAAAAAACCTCAATATCCTCAACTATTTTAATTTTTTAACCTCAAAGGATAGATCATACCTTTCATCTTAAATACCCTAAAAATATTAATACTATTCTTATGAAATAGTACTTAATGATAAATATAAGGGTTATATAAAACTCATCCAAATGAAAAATCTACAAAAATATCATTAGTCGCTTTAAAATATTATATATTAAAACCATAAAATTGTTGTCTATTCCATTGAAAATATGACCAATGTTAAACATATAAACCCAAGTTGATATCCATAACACTTAAGTTAAACTCTAATTAAAAAATCATTATCCCCAAATATATCTAAACACTTTTTGATAATACCAACTATAATAGCAGAAAACCTACATTCCTAAATCTGAAGGTAAAAAAATTATTTAAACTTTTTGGTATTGATTTTGATAAAACTAAACCAATTTTATTCATAAAAAACATAAAATTTAAAATGTAAATATTATATCATTTATAGACCCATGGAACATTTAGGTATACAATCTCAAGGAAACAGTGAAACTTCTTACACAAAAATTCCTTTGTTTTTAAGTGAGTGTTATTTTAACTAAACATATATTTACTTATTCGAAATCAGGTCCTCAATATATTCCATGAAATTATTCACCCGTGGAACCATTTTACACCTAATATAGATGAAACAATTCTTCATAACATATGTAAATGTAAGGAACAAGAAGGGTGATCTCCAATTCTTAGTAATGATAAACATAAGCATTAAAAATTAAATTTCATGATATAAAATAATATGAGAATAAGTGTATGATTACATAACAAAAGCGTATAATATTAACATAATATAATTCATACACATAAAAACATGGATCATTGAACATGTGATATAGAATAATTATTTATAAATATAAATAGTCATAATAATCAAATAATCATGAGCAATGTGAAAAAATACTTGAGTAAAGGATCTATTAAAGCTCATAAGAAGAATCAAAAACCTTTGTAGATTTGTTGAAACATCTAATATTCATTATAGAATAACAAAATTCTATAATTCCCATATCTATTAAGATTATCATATAACATATAAAATCTATCCTTTCTAAGGAGTAACTTATAATTAGTTATGTTTTTTCATCTCTTAGGAGTCACATAACATCATCATCTCATTGGAGTAACATCCATCCAATTAACACTTTCTCATTATGTAATCCATTGAAGGGAATTTATAGACCCACCAAACATATATTAGACATTTTAAATTAAGTATTTGGTATCATGACCCAATATTTCTTTCATCAATAATTACCCAGTATATTATCTTTAAAATAACTCATGGATGCATCCTTTTCATATCAAATTTCATATTATAATTTAACCATAAAAAAGATATATCTCTTATAAAAATATATTTATAGAATAATTATAGACCATTAATTTAAGGTAAGAATATTTTTTAATAATATTATATCCCTAGTGAATCATAGGAATCATTTAAATATGATTAAAAATATGAAAATACCATTTAAATAAATTTTTAAATATTTCATTTAAAACATGGGAAAATACAATTTTCTTTCAATACCTATAAAAATAAAAAATTCTATAAAATATTTAGAATATGATATTTGTTGAAAAAATATTAAATCTTGTATGCTAAGCATCAAACACTAGAATAGTTATATTGAAAATAAAATACATTCATTTTATAAATGATTAAAATAAATAGTATTTTCAAAATTTTATAATGAAATTGATAAGTGACCCATGTAGAAAACATTATGAAATTTAAATTAATAAAATTTTAAAAGAAGTTAAAATATCATATAATATTAATTTATGAAATTATTATTTTTCAAAAAATAACTTTTTAAAAAAAGATAATAAATTTGTAGGAATATTGTTTTAAGAGTATTTAAAAAATATAAAGATACGTTTTAGAGAAACCCACCTAATGTTCATTAAAATATATAAACCCTTTAAAAGAAAGAACATAATAGAAAAAAACCATTAGTTTATAAAGATTTATAATATTATATTTCAAGAGTTATTATTTAAAACAAATAAGTAAATATAGGTGAATCAATCAAAACATTTATCAAATAAGGATGTTTATGATGAGAAGCCTTCTAACATTGGAAAAGGCTTTTTAAAAAATAACTTGAATGAAGGAACCTATATTGATTATATAAAACCTATAATGTTTGAAAACATATTTATGGGGTAATATGTAAACCATATAAAGTAAAGCATCATGCATAACATGAATTATGTCTCAATGAATTAAAATTGAGACCATTAAAACCCATCAACTATTTATAATACTTGAATCAATATCCCCACAAACAGATAAATTCAATGTAACATTAAATATCATGAAAAAATATATATAATGTATATAATAACTCAGTATGTTGATTATAATCATTATAAAAGGATTTAGGTTCACAAAAAACCACATTTTTCAAAGAAACACTATTGAAATGAATAATCCATAGAAAGATCATATCACTAAAGTAATAATTATTTATATAAGTGATTACATTTTTAAATTTTAAGAATAAATAAAAAAGCATAAATTCAACATAATAAAATCCTATGTAATTTGAAATATAATCAATGAATCAATTTTTTAATTAAGTAGAAGTATAACCCAATGAATCAATATTAAGTTATGAAACCCTTGACCATCGGTCTGAAAACATCATTACATGTCCTTTGAAACAAATATAATAAAATTATATTAATTATTTAATTATTTAAGACCATTTTTCAGGTTTATTAATTAATTATAATTCAATTAATTTAATTTTTTCATTGAAATATTTAACAACTTGCTCGGTTAATTCTATTTTAGGTGTTTTGAGGATGTTCAATTCATAATTACAAATGAATTTGGTAGGTTGATCATGTTGAAAGGTTTCGTTATTAAATTACGTACCAAAAAATAAAAATAAATTCTTTCCATAAATAATATTTTAGAATCTCCCATGAATAGGGTAGGTTAATAACAAATCATATCGCATTATGGAGTTAATATTCCCCAAATAAGTAGAAGTGACACAAATTTTCATCACAATGATAGTGTATGAAGGATAGTAATATATTATATTTATATAATCATAATTATGTAGTAAAATTAATTTATATAAATTAAATCCATTATAATAAACATCCTGATGATTTGGTGTTGTAATGCATTACACATCACTTCATAGAGAAGATAACCCATGTGTACCCACAAGTGATGTATTCATTTTTCATAGAATGGAAATAGAAATGAAATGGGGTTTTAAAATAATAATAATAAAATTAATTATATTAAATATAATTATTTTATAATTTCATAAAGTTTAATGAATATTTTAAGAAGTTTTAGGATGAAATAAACATGAAATATATAGGTTTCACCTTATACCTTATCCTTGGATAAACTCATTGGTTTACACATTAATCTTTCAACGTTTGGTAATTTTATGAGACCATGACCTCTAGAATTTTGTTAAGGATTCTGGGGATATATTTTGGTTGGACTTAAATGACATATAACACTCAATATGAGTGAGTAATAGAGGAGATGAGGATCCCTTTTATAATTGATGGGAAGGGCACCATTGGGATTAAATAGTGTATTAAATAAATATAAATAGGATTTTTTTAATGTTTCTCAATATTGACATATTTATAATATAGCATGAGTATGAATCTAACTTATCTCAAAAAATAAAATTTTCATAATTTTAGGGCATCTTTTTGCTCTCATCTCTTTGTTTTAACCTCTCTTATCCCATCTGATGATTACTATGATATCAACATTTTTTACACTATATTAGTCAAGAATGTTTCGTTAATGTTAAAATTGAACTATAAGTGGATAATTATTTATAAGATCAACCATATTAAATTATATTCCACAAATCTAATATTTTTTTTTAATTTTAAATCATTCAATGAAATATTATTTAACATAATATACCATTAAAGTCATTATTGAGACTATTCACATAGTTTAAATTTAATGAAGTATATATAGTAATTTAATAAGAATATTAAAATATAAAATCACTAATATGATACATTTTTCTACTAAAATTATTTAAAGACAACAATTCATCCAAATTGTATTACTTTTAATGTTTTCAATATCCGTTATTTTATTTTTCTATCACATGAACAAGTACAATGTGGGTATTTTGTAAACATTAAAGATAATTATAGAATCAATAATAATTAAAAATAAATAAAATGATTAAAAATTCATTCATATTTTTAATAAACATTTATAAATAAAGATAAAATATTTTTATCGCTATAAAATATCATATATTTATTATAATAGAGAGAGTGGCATTTTGTTCTTATTCTTTACATAAAATAATATTAAGGTCATTATAATGTAATATGGAAATAAATTGGAATATTAGAGACCATGTATGGTTATGGTCAAAAATATATTTATAAAATTAATAAATATATTTTTGAGGATTATTTTTAGGCCCAATGTCATATTCTTAAAACAATTTTACATGTTTTATCTTTACTAAGATGATAAATATATTCATAGATTACTATTCATAATGATAAAAAATAAAAGGAAACTATTTAAAAAATTGACCCTCATGATTCCAAATGTAGATTCATTTTTTCATGAACTTATTTCCTGAATGGTTGTAAATTAATTTTAATATAAATGCGTAGAATACTATGGAAAACATATTTTTCGAAAAATGAATTTTTGGGATCCAAAATAATCTTATACCAAAATAAATCATAATTCTGATACCTATGTAATTAATTATATTATAAATTATTAAAATAGATTGTTTTTAATTCAAGATAAAATTCAGAGCATAATGGTATATTATAATTAAAATAAATGACACTTACAAAATTTTTTGTTTTCACTATTCACCCAAAAAAATATATTTTTTCAAGAAAATTCCAAATGATATACATAAAATAATTTTTATATGATGGTTATATATAATATATTACTTTATCCAATAAAATTTATAAATGTGGTAGAAACTAATTTTATTATTTTCCTACAAAAAGAAATAAAAAATTTGTTTGAAGAAAAAAAATTATTGAAGCATACAATTTCATTATAAAAAAATGTGTACACATTATATATAAATTAATAAATACTTTTAATTATATAAACATATTACATTAATTTTTCATAATTATGATAATCATATTCATACCAGTATTTTAATGGCATTTTTTTAAAAGTTAAATTTAAAATTCTTATTATTTTTATAGTATACCATAATTCGCGTGATGTTATATGTTTTTCTGTTATGAATCTTATCAATTTTATTATTGTTTTCTACTAAAATTGGAAACTATAACATACAATAATTTTCACCCATTATTGTAAAATGATAATGTCATCTGTGCAAATATATTGATGAAAACCTATTTGATGAAATTTCATTCATTTTTATTTTCTCCTTTCTTGGAAGGTTGTAAAATATTATTTAAGGTATAAAAAAGATATTTATTTCATGTTTAATATTATGAATATATCTCAATAATAACCTGTTAGACCTTTTTCAATGATTTTTTTGTTATTTTGAGGTTCTCCAAACATGAAATCAACCATTTTAGTAACTGAATAATTTGTTGTAATATATAAATTAAAAATAATAAAAATAATTAAATGAACCTAAAAAAGGTTATTAAAAATGTATAAATCTAATATAATTTTATTATTTAGGGGTAATAGAACATATTAATCTTGAATGGAGTTGTTGTAATATATTTTTAAATCCTTTTTTATAGTATTGTTTTAAAATCTTTTTCATACTTTTCGTATTATAGAAAATGTTTGAAAAATGATCATAGTTATAAATCAATGATTGTAATGTGTAAATTTCAGCTACATTAAAAATTATTTAAAAATTATTCTAGTGGAATATTTTTAACATTTTACATATGTTTCATTGTGATTATTTTTTTAAAAAAATTGAAAAATATGGTTTTAGCATATTTAGATTGGCCACCCATTCACACTCTCATAGATGTTATTCATTATCAATATCTCTATATTTTATAACATGGTTTTTCAAATATTATTTTATTCCAAATATTGTTGAAATTTTTCACCTTTAATACTTTTTAAAATAAATATGATTTTCTCCACAATTATATATATAAAACATTTAATTTGATTTTCATTTTTGGTTAAAATGAATTCTTTGAGTATTTCTGATGAAAAATGAATGACTATGAATATGTTTTCTATAATATGGTACATAAAAATAAAATATGATGATGGGGGAATATAATATATATCATGATAAAGAGTGGTCCCAATATAGCTCTCAAATGCATTGGATAATGAAAAATATCCACAGGGAATGAGGGAGACAACCCATTATGATACCCATATTGAATTAATTAGAACCCATTTATTTATGAAATTGGGTAATTAAAATTGAACTTGGGTTATGAATATGATTCTCTAAGATACATTTTTCATGCCTAAAATTGGTTTTAATGAAATATTTTTATTTCATGGGGAATGAATTTTTTTTAATATTTTAAAGGTGATCAGTTTGTTTTTCCAGGAATATTGTTTATGAGCTATAAAATTCCTCACATTTCTATTATTATATACTATGATTATAATGTTATTCAAAAGGTTGTTTTTATAAAATGTTTTTTTCAAAATTTTATATTTTTTATTTTGAAAAAAGTAATCATTTTTATAGGTTTTCATGTATTTTGGAGAACTAATTAGTTTAAATTATTTGTATGTCCCTCAAATGAGCATTTCTTTTCTTATAAAAATATTCAAATTTTTTCAATGGATATAGTTATGTGTATTGATTATAAAATGTTTATTTTTTTTTCATTGGAATCATTTAAAAAGATAAAAATATTATTGAATCAAATAGTGTTGGAAACTTTATGCCTTGTTATTATGGAAAAAAGGTATATTGTGTGGAATTTTCCACTTTGTTCTGTAGTGTTTTTTTAATTCTATAAAACTCCTAAACTAAAATATATTAGGAATTTAATAAAATGAACTCCTTATACAAATCCTGTTGTTTTTGGGTTTATCAGGGCATGTGTTGTTACATTTGGAATAATATCAATGTATTAGATAACATTAGTTTGTATAGGGATGTTAAAATACACTGTTAACATATACTAATTTATGGTTATATTATGATGATAATTATTTTAAATATTTGTGGGTGTTTAACCTAGTCATTGTATTTTTAGAATTCTTTTCAATAAAGTAAAAAAGATAACATATGTATGAAAATATAAATGGGGTTACATGTTTCAAAATTATCAACCAATAATGGTTGGAATAGAGTAGATTTTTGATGTTTTAAATTACATAACATAAGATATTAATAGAGAAATCCATGAAATAGTTATAATTAAATCTCTATAGAAAAACATTTATATAGTAGTGCATTAACAGAAACAACTCCCTCTATATCTCAGTGGTTGTTCATACTTGGGGAATTCTTAATGATGTCGAAATTTATTAGATAATATAGTTGAAGTCTTGGAGTGTAATAAAATCTCAAGGAAACTGACACATTTATCATATAGAATGTAAAATTGATCGATGGTGGTCTTAGATTAATAATACTTACAGAAAATGAGATTTATATACTAGTGTGGAATGTCTTTAAATAAAATTTTCATGAGATTTATTTTAATAATTTCATTGAACATATAATGTAATAGAAATTAACGGATTTTAGGATAAATATATAATACTCAATGAAGATTTATAAAGATAATTTTACAAGACTAGAAGTTCATGAACATAATTTCATTTTGGAAAATGAGAGTACAATTGATTTTTTTAACAAAATTCTAAAAGAAATTTAACAAATACTGTTTTCCTCCCATTAATTGAAAATACATGGGGAAGTTTTATTTTATACTGAGAATTACGAGATTGAGATTGAGAACACTTATATACTTCCTGAAAAAAAGTTTATGAAGTGGTTAATGTGGCATGTATTGTAGAATTATTCAACCAAAAAATATAGAGGCTATCCCCCAAATATTCAAATGTGGTAAAAACCATTTTATGTGACTCTTGATTGGATTATAAATATTTTAAAAATGTGTTAATCTTAGTAATTATGATCAATACTGTAAGGAAATAATTAATGATTAGGCTGGTAATGGGAAGCAAATAGTTATGGTTTCAATGGGTTGGTATATTCGGCTAATACCTATATGGAGATAGTTAATTATGGTGGGAATAAAAAATATAATAAATGTCATGTCATGACCCTCCCCTGGGGCCCCTATCGTGGTTACCCCAAGCCCGCCTTCTATAGGCCAGTTGCTGGCGACTAGCACCAAAGGCGTAATTCCCTAAAACTGGGAAGGCATTGCCTTTATAAATCGTTAACACACACAAACAGAGTAAAATAAGAAGAAAACACTAAGTAAAAGCTGTATAACAAGTGTACTGAAAGTAAAGGGGCCGGAAATACAAGCCCAACAGTAAAGTAAAATGAATGGACAAACAGGTACAACATAAGAAGAAAAATAGCTGGATGGTGTCTAGCAGCTCCTGAATCATCCTCTGGGGTTCCTACCTGAAGGATAGGTACAAATGGACTTCACAGAAATCCACATCAGTCAGACTCCACTGTGTACTGATACGTCGTAAGGTCCTCCTCCGGGTATCATCCAATCCTGGAACTCTCGGCCTCTGTCAGCATTGTTCGTCATCTGTATCCAACATAACGAGGTGCGGGCATAGCCCGTGCAGGGTTGAGTGTAACGATACTTAGTAGGGACCTCGAGACCCTCAAGGTCTCACAAAATCCAACAAAGATAAACCAAAAAGTATGATTTTAGTGGATAACCATTACTTAGGTATATGCCCATACATATACCTAAGTTATCAAATAACACATCTCAATCACGGGGAAAACACAAAAGTCATTGACTCAACTCAAACCAGGATTTTCATTATCGAAACCACGACTGCTGGAGAAAACCTCCTCTGTCGAGTACAGTGGATCTGTCGCAACACTGAGGCACTACTCACTATCCTTAGACTGTTGAGGTACTCCTCCTGTCGAGTACCGCGGGTCAACTGCCAAACCGGGCTCTCCATCCGTTGTGGGTCTGCCGCCAAACCGGGAGCTCCCCCAAGTAGCCGTCAGAGGTAATCCTCATGTCGAGTAATGCAGGTCTTCTAGAAAACATGGCACTTCGTCTACCATGGGTCTGCCTCCAAACTGGTCACTCCTTCCACTAGGCTATTCGAATCATTCTGAGTTGTATCAGTCAGGCAGTCATCAGGTCTATAGCTACTAGGTCTCCACACTCCATCTTCTTGTCTTCGGGAGGATCTACTTCATGAGCTACTAGTCGATACTCCACATTTCATGAAGTCTCATGTGGAAGTATATCAAAGGGTCTCTATGTCATCACGATCTCAAGGCAATAGACGGCGCGTCAATCAGATGCCCGGTCTGTGAGTTATTATTTTTTTAGTCACGAGGGCCTGGTCAGATTTGTGTATGAAGCAACCTGATCGTGACTCAACTATACCTCGAACTCCAATGGTGTATACTCAAAGAAATGGCTATGCTCTATGAAAACCGGCGCCGTTGACGGTTCATCAAATGGACATCTGGTGCCAAAGATATGGCCCAAGAAGGTAAAGGGGTTAGTAATGGTCTCGGGTCCGGTCCAACCCGGTCGGACCGACGCGGCCCAACCCATTCTGTGGCGACCCCATCTGGGTCAACCCGATCAGAATTGCTGGGTCTGACCCGACCAATTGGGTGGGTCATCCCGCTATGTTTTGACCTGGTCTGTTGGGCCCGGCCGAGTAGACCACGAGGGCGGTTTGGCCCGATAGTCTCCATGTAGGCGGCTCGGTAACTCGGCCCGGTAGAACGGGCCGGTTCGACAAGCGACACTGCGGGTAGGCTCAGCAGTCCAGTGGTCGAGAGGCCAGAAGGCGGGCTGCATGGGGCGCGGGTGGGCCGGCTGGACTCCGGGAAGGCCGCGGGTACACTGGGCAGGCCTCCACAAGAGCCGGGCAGGTGGGCATTGTGCCGACACGGGGAACAAGGCACAGGGTAGCGCACCAGTAGGAGCGTGGGGCACCAGGCATCGTGCCAGCAGGGGCACATGGCGTTGGGAGAGCACTGGCAGGGGCGCGTGGTGCCAGGTGTGGGTAGCGCACGGGGGTGCCGTGGGGGCTGCTCAGTTCACGAAGGTCATAGGTAGCGTGGCCTTTGTTCGCCACCTTCATCGCTGTCACCGCGTGTCCCGCCTTTGTCGTCGTCGCTTCTTCGCTAGGTCATAGGGTGTCGCAAGAAAGTATAATGACAGAGGATGTCAGGAAATGTTTGGTTGGCCTGCATCCTCTACATTTAGAGGGGTAAAAGAGATCCACGAGATAGGAAATATGATTAAAACATGCCTGAAACAAACAATTTCTATCTGATGAAGGGGATAAGAAAAGGTATAACAACTTCATGAAATCAAAAACCCTACCTCGCTTGTTGTTCGTCGATAGACGTTTGTTGACATCACGGAAGGATGGCCGCCAAACTATGGAAGACGATCACATCCCACATCGACGGGTTTTATGAATGAAGGTCGGGGAAGAAGATCATCGCCGGTGTTCTTCGCATTCTTTGCATTCTTCATTTGGAAAAGCATAATCCTCCATGTGTTGGGAATCACATCACTTTACCAGTGCTTCGTTGCTTGGTGAAGCCATCCCAAATCCTCCTCCCTAGCTCTCTATATATAGCTTAAGGGAGGGGTATGTAACCATTGTGGAATTTATGACGATTCATTTATTAGGAACCTTCCTAATTTCCAACGATGCAGTTACTTTATTTAAAAAAATGAGGATAAAATAATTTGCTACATCAAATTAATTGCCAGAGAGGTGTCGCACATAATTTGGAGGATGTCAAGAGGCTTCCTATAATTAATTTACACATTTTTGAAAAATTAATTGGCACCCTCATTTTCTCAATTAATAGGCATGGGCATTGGCACAATTAATTGCATAGAGGAGGTCAAGAGGTCCTCCCTCATTAAAGAGAGGGAGTGGAGAGGTTTCATCCTCCACCATCAATAGGGTTTGGGTGGTACCCACCTCAATTATCCTCCCATGGGGTGTTATTCATGGGTGGACCCCAGCACCATAACCTCTCATGGGAGGTTAGGGTGTGGAGTTCCCACTCCCAACTCCCAAGGGGAGGTTCCAACTAACCGCACACACATGGTGGATGAAATAAAATAAAGTGTGGCTACAAATTATTTTTTTAATAAAAATACAAAAACTAAAATTCATTATTGACTCACTGTCATCAAAATGAATGTCTCCTTAAGTGAAAACTGGCACAGCGAGTTCAACGGTGCCCTAAGATTTCAATTCCAAGCCCCGGTTCAAAAGTTACAAAACGCTGCTCGCGCGTTTACTGAATGTACCCGGAAAAAAAGTTCGGAAAATTATTATCAGTCATCCTTGACTCGCGCCGATCAAGGTTAGACTCTTCCTAGGTGAAGCACGCCCAAAATATCACAACCGTACTCTCAAATTTTCAATCCCAGTCACCTTTTAGAAGTTATGAATTTTACAATAAAATAATTGTCACTTAATTATTTTATTTGCGGCCAAAAACTAACTTTTTCTAGTGGCCCGTGCATGCCAAAGTTAGTATCTACTTAAATAAAGAATGTCATCACAAGTTTAGTAGTGGTCTCAGATATTTAATCTGAGCTTCCATTTGTGGGTTATAAGAATTTGAAAAATAAAATAATTTATTTAATTATTTTATTTACGGTTATGCCATTTTTAGGATTTCACACAGGAGGCCCGCACCAACAAAATATAAGTCGCTCCTGGGGTAAAATCTCCATCCTAAGCGCAATGGTTCTCTCAGATTTCTGATTCCAGTTACCGTTTAATAGTTATTACACTTTTTTAGGAAACCTGCATAAGCGCATTAACTTAAGCTTAACAAAAACTTCAGAAATTGATTCCTGTCACATCGGGCCTCGGAATCATGCGCCGTTAGAAATTGCGGACTCATAAAATTCCCGTGTAATTTGAAAAAAAAAATTACATGGAATTGATGGGTTTTTTCATTCTCCCCACCTCTGGGATTTACGTCCCCGTAAGCTACAACTCGAACTAAGGGAACAAATGGGGGTACTGAGCACGTATATGAGCCTCCCACTCCCATGTGATCTCCTAGAGGTTCCCATACTTCCAACAAGTGCGAACCATAGGTATCAACCATCCACGCAGGACCCTCTCCTATTGATCCTCAATCTCCATTGGAACCTCCATGAAAGTCGCTCCTTCATCGATGTCCAGCTCCCCATGGTCGATGATGTGGGAAGAGTCATGCACGTATCACCACAGCTAAGATATGTGGAAGATGTCGTGCACCTGATGCAACTGAGGTGGAAGAGATAAGTGTTAAGACACCTCACATACCTTGCCGAGGACCTAGAAAAGTCCTATGAATCGCGGAGATAACTTGCCTCCTTGGACAACTATCCTCAAAACTCATCGAGATGAGACCCGTAGGAAAACGTGGTCGCCAT
Source organism: Viscum album (assembly GCA_963277665.1). Lineage (NCBI taxonomy): Eukaryota > Viridiplantae > Streptophyta > Magnoliopsida > Santalales > Viscaceae > Viscum > Viscum album. The sequence goes on from OY728143.1 coordinate 1,370,171,639, forward strand.
CCTTGACCACCAAAGGTCTCCATCTCATATTATCATATGACTTTTGCATGCTCTGTGTAGTCTTCATCCAATCTTGGATGATCTGTACCTTCTTCATGGTAGCTCTTACCATCTCTAGTTTGAAGGAAGTGGACTGACTTGTTGAGTCGATCAACAATCACCCCAAATCAAATCGTAAATCATGGATTTACGTGGAAGACCCATCACGAAGTCTATGGATATGTCATCCCACTTCCACTATGGGACTTCTAAAGGCTGAACCATGCCTGCTGGTACCTGGTGCTCCCCCTTCAATTGATAACAAGAGAGGAATCAAGAGACAAACTCTGCTACTACCTTCTTCATACCTGTCCACCAGTGCTATTGTCGAAGGTCCTGGTATAACTTCGACACTCGTAGATGTACTACTGGAGGGGAAGTATAGAACTCCCTCATAAATTCCTCCTGAAGTGAAACTCGTACCATGGTACGTCCTCTGAAAAGGATTTTGTGCTCCCCATCTTCAGAAAATCGATCAGGTGCATGCCCTGTGGATATCCGAGCACGTCGCCTATCACAGTTAGCGTCTCCACGCTTTGCCTCCCTGACTCGCTGAAGAAGGGGAGGAGTGACTGTAAGAGACTGTAGAAAGGCTGATCCATCCCAATCCATGAAGTATATCTATAAGGAACCCAACTGCTCTGTCGTCTCTCCTAGTAGCTAAATGTCTGATCTCCTACTGAGAGCATCTGCTACAATGTTCCCCTTCACAGGAGTATGGACTATCTCGAAGTCATAGTCCTAGAAGAACTGAAAACTGAAAACTCATGCTTCCACGAGGGTAAGGCTGGAAGACTCAAGAGTGATTCGATGCACACTCCTATGAATGAGTTTAACATGTGCTGCCTGGGGTTCCTTTTTCACCGAGTAAGGAGAACCTCATCTCAACTTTGCTGATAAACCACAATCTTTTTGGCTAATACATTCAATCTTTGTATGAACTGTGGTGTCCTAGTCCATACCCAAACTAACTTCGTAAGTCCTCGACACTGCCACCAGGAGTTTCCAACTGAAACTCTCACCGCAAGGATAAGATCACACCGTCGGGGTAAGTGTGATTATCGAGTCTCCTCCCAAAGTTATCTCTAGACGTGAGGGTCAAGTCAAAATTTTAACCAGAAACTCTAGGTCTGGGACAAGATTTGTAGATAGAATGAATGATCGGTACCTATTTCTATTGATACGACAACATGTAGAAGACACAGTCTGTACCTCTAATCATTACTAGAGCACTTAGGTCACACTCCTTGACCACATGTAGCTATTCGCTTCCTCTTCCCTCCAGCTCACTGAGCCTGGCGGGGAATACAAAGGTGGGTGGTTGTAACATGTCAAAATTTAAATCACCTCATGCTACTCTCCATTCTCTACTTCAATATCTGCTTCCCTTAAGATTCATCTGTCCCTATTACATCCTGTTTCTGAAATAGTTTACACACCAAAGTCTCTGAGACTGGATCTAGTTTCCTACTTTCCCAATTATAACATTCATTGGCTGTATCCATTTAGCCAAAGAACATTCAACCAAAAAGTATCTCTATAGCATCCTAACATAGGTAGAAATTCACTGTGGAAAAAAGTATGTGTCAGCTCAGATGTCCCTAAACACATCTCACTCGGAGGTCCAATCTCTGAAGTAGTGATCGTATCATATTCATCGAGTACCAGGAATGATCAGTACACCTCGATGAATACTCAGCTACCGACATGTTGTCCTGCTGAAGCTGTAGAAGTTCTGGAGAACTCTCAGCCACCTCCTCAGTATAGTACCTAGACGTCTGTAAGTTGGGCGTGCCTCAGAACCTAAGGGGTATCTGTTTCTGAAACACGTATAAGGCACTAAGCCTACATGTGTCATCAACCCGTACTGCCGGATGAAACTGTTAACCAACAGGCAATGATATAGCTGACACAGTACTTGAAGGTACAATCTTGAGCAAAAGTCCACATACCAAAGCCTCATCACTATGTGGACCAACCTCATGGTCACTCACTGGGAAAAACTAGAAGCTAAGATCAAAATATACTCTACTGGTGTCTCAAGTAGGTGGAGAACTCTAGCAATCACCTCCAGTCAGTCCTCTGCTTCCTGGGAATATGTCTCGCCTCGTAACCTCGAAGGCCTCAGCCACTGGAAATTGTGCAATGCGCTCAGTCGGTGTGCACCGTTCGCTAGTGTGGCTGGTTACATCTTCTAACCAACGGGTGGTGGTGCTGATGGTACACCTACTGAATGTGCCAACATAGTAAGAGGGCCCTACACCAGATCCTCGTCTCTCTGTGGGCCGTCATCGGGTACTCTCTCGAAACTCCAACTTGCTGTTTGTGTGGAGGCATCCTGAACAGATGAAAAACAGTCAAAAGACTGTACCTGGTGAGGTGACCTGGTTTGAGTTGACATAAAGAAAACTTTTGAAAACACACACGCAATTAGTGTTTTTTTGTACTATGTCTGAATTCAGTAGTTAGGGTCCTAGTGTATGGATATGACGGCCGCCGCACCAACACTGGACTCCCTAAACTGAAAACCACACTCGATACCCTTAACATTATTTCTTCATAAAAAAGAAATATCAGAGTCATAGGTTCTGCGGTTGAAACTACTTCTCTGATACCAATTTGTCACGACCCGTCCCCCGGGGCCCGTATCGTGACTACCACAAGCCTGCCTTCCATAGGCCAAGGGCTGACGACTAGCACCAACGATGTAATTCCCTAAAACTAGGAAGGCGTTGCCTTTATAGATTGTAAACACACACAACCAAAGTACATGAAGAAGAAAACACTATGTAAAAGATGTATAAAAAGTGTACTGAAAGTAAAAGGGCCAGAAATACAAGACCAACAATAAAGTACAAGGAAAGGAAAAATAGGCACAACTAAAAAGAAAAATAACTAGAAGGTATCTAGAAGATCATGGATCATCCTCCAGGGTTCCTACTTGAAGGGTTGGAACAGATGGAATCCACAACACTCCATGTTCGTCAGACTCCACCGTGTACTGATACGTCGTAAGGTCCTCCTATGAGTACCGTTCAGTCCTGGCACTCTCAGCATCCGTCAACACTGTCTGTCATCTGTATCCAACACAACGAGGTGCGGGCATAGCCAGTGCAGGGGTGAGTATAACGATACTCTGTAGGGACCATGAGACCCTCAATGTCTCACAAAATCCAACAAGGATAAACCAGAATGTATGATTTCAACAGATAACCATTACTTAGGTATATTCCCATACATATACCTAAGTTATCATGTAACCCATCTCAATCATGAGGAAAACACAAAGGTCATTAACTCAGCTCAAACCAGGATTTTCATTATCGAAACCGCGACTTCTGGAGAAATCCTACTCTGTCGAGTATAGTGCCCTTGTCATGACTCTGAGGTGCTAATCACTATCCTTAGACTACTGAGGTACTCTTCCAGTCGATTACTGCAGGTCTGCTGCCCAACCGGGCGCTCCTTCTACTGTGGGTCTGCCGCCAAACTGGGTGCTCCCCCTAATAGCCATCATAGGTACTCCTCCTGTCGAGTACCGCGTGTCTGCTGCGAAACCAGGCACTCCGTCCACCGTGGGACTACCGTCAAACCGGGCGCTCTGTCCACTAGGCTAGTTGAATTGCTCCGAGTCAAATTGGTCAAGCAGTCGTCAGGTCTACAACTACTAGGTATCCGCACTCCGTCTGCTCATCTCTTGGAGGATCTGCTCCACAAGCTACTGATCGATACTCAAAGTGTCATGAAGTCTCAGGTGGATGTATCTCAAAGGACCGCCATGTCATTGGGGTCTCAACGCAACATACATCACATCAATCGGATGCCCGGTCTGTGAGTTATTAGCATTTTAGTCCTGGGGGCTCAGTTGGACTCGTGTACGAACCAACATGTCTGTGACTCAACTATACCCCAATCTCTGGTGGGGTATACTCAAAGGGACCACTGTGCTCCAAGAAAACCAGTTCCGCTAACAGTTCTTCAAGTGGACATCTGGGGGCAAAGATATGGCCCAATAAGGTAAAGGGGTCAGTAACGGGCCCAGGTCCGGTCCGACCCGGTCGGACTGACTCAGCCAACCCATTCCCGGCTGACCCGATATGGGTCGACCCGGTCAGACTTGCTGGGTTTGACCCAACCCATTGGGAGGGTCATCCCACTATGTTTTGACCCAGTCCACTGGGCCCGACCTAGGGGACAGCAAGGGCGGTTCATCCCGATAATCGCCACATAGGCGTCTCGGTAACTCGACCCAGTATACTAGGCCTGTTCAGCCAGCGACACAGTGGGGGTGCCGCGGGTCAGCACAGTAGGCCAGTGACCAGGAGGCCAGGTGGTGGGCTACGCGGGGCACGGGTCGGCGTCCGGACTCTGGGCAGGCCACAGCTACACCGCACAAGCCACGAGAGGAGCCAGCCAGGCGGGCAGCGCGCCGACACGAGGCGCAGGTCACCGGGTAGCGTGCCGGCAGGGGCGCGGGGTGCTGGAAATCGCGTCGTCAGGGGCGCAGGGTGCTGGGAGCGCACCTTTAGGGGTGCGGGGCGCCGAGTGAAAGTAGGGCACTGGGGCACCGCAGGGGCGGCGTAGTTCACGGAGGTCGCGGGTAGCGTGACCTTTGTTCGCCACATTCTTCGCCATTACCGCGTGTACCTCCTTTGTCGTCGTCACATCTTCTCCATGTCGTAGGGTGTCAAAAGAAAGCATAACGACTGAGGTTGTCGGTCCATGTTAGGTTGGCCCACATCTTCCATGTTTAGAGTGGAAAACGAGCTCAATGAGATAATCAGTTGATTAAAACCTTCCTGAAAAAAACCCTTTCTATCCGATGAAGAGGATAAGAAAAGGCATAACAACTTCATGAAATAAAAACCCCTAACTCGCTTTTTGTTCATCGGTAGACGTTCGTTGATATCATAGAAGGATGGATTCCAAACCATGGAAGACAATCATATCCCACATTGAAGGGGTCTGAGGATGAAGGTCGGAGAAGAAGAGCATCGCCGGCGTTCTTCGCGTTCTTCGCGTCCTTTGTTGGGAAAAGCGTAATCCTTCAAGTGTTGGGCGTCACGTCACTTTTCCAGCGCTTCTTCACTTGGTGAACCCATCCCAAATCCTCCTCCGATGCTCCATATATATAGGATAGGGGAGAGGTGTGTGACCATCATGGAATTTATGATGGTTAATTTATTAGGAACATTCTTAATTTCCAACGATGCGATTATTTAATTTACAAAAAGAAGGATAAAATAATTGGTCAATAAAATTAATTGCAGGAGAGGTGTAACACTTAATTTGGAGGATGTCAAGAGGATTCCTATAATTAATTTACGTGCATTTGAAAAATTAATTGGCACGTGCGTTGGAACAATTAATTGCGCAGTGGAGGTCAAGAGGTCCTCCGTCATTAATGAGAGGGAGTGGAGAGGTTTCATCCTCCACCATCAATAGGCGTCGGGTGGTCCCCACATCAATTATCCTCTCATGGGAGGTTATGCATGGGTGGACCCCACAACCATAACCTCTCACGATAGGTTAGGGTCTCGCAATCCCACTACCAACTCCCAAGGGGAGGTTCCAACTAACTGCACACACATGGCTGCTAATAGAAAATAAAGTGTGGCTACACTTTATTTTATTATTATTTTTATAAAAATCCAAAAACTAAATTTCGTTCATGAATCTCTGACAACGATGTGAAAGTCTCCATAAAGGAAAACCAGTTCTGGGAGTTCAACGGTGCCCACAGATTTCATTTCAAGCACCAGTTTAAACGTTACAAAACCCCGCTCTCACGTTTACTGAACGTACCCGAAAAAAAGTTCATAAAATTTTTATCAGTCACCATCAACATGCGCCGGTAAAGGGTATGATCTTCCTAGGTGAATCACGCCCCAACAAAAACAACGGTACTCTCATATTTTTAATCCGAGTTATCGTTTATAAGTTATGAATTTTACAATAAAATAATTGTCACTTCATTATTTTATTTGCAGAAAAAAATAACATTTTTGGTGGCCCACGCTGGCCAGAGTTAGTATCTACATAAATAAATCATTCCTCATGAGTTCAGCGGTAGTCTCAGATTTTTAATCCGAGCTACCGTTTCTGAGTTATAAGAATTTGAAAAATAAAAAAATTTATTTAATTATTTTATTTACAGTTATGCCATTTTTGGGATTTCACACAGCAGGCCTGCACCGACTAAAATTAAGTCGCTCCTAGGGTAAAATCAACATACTAAGTACAATGGTGCCATAAGATTTATGATTTGAGTTACCGTTTACATGTTATTCCACTTTTTCATGAAAACTGCTTAACTGCATTAACTTAAGCTTAATAAAAACATCATAAATTGATTCCAGGAACACCGGGCCTCGGAATCTTGCGCCGTCAGAAACTACAGACTCGTAATATTCCCATGTATTGAAGAAAAAATTATCCACGAAATTTATCGGTCTTTGCTTATAATGTTATGGAAATTTAGTTTGACACAACTATGGTAGATTAATGAACCTAAAATGAACTGGTTACATGTGTACTACTTGTTTATTCATATTATTTCAATTTTTTTATTTGGGATCCATGAATTCGTTAATATATAAGATATTTTTAAGTATAATAAAAATATTGTCTCAATAAATGAAGTCACAACTTTGTCTAAAAATAGATAGGGTTAGTATTAAGGAAATAAGAATTTATAGGAATCTTCATATAATAAAATGTGTAATATTTTTTCCTTAAACATGATTTTTATTTTACTTAGAGTAGAGAGTGATATTATTCTAGCTGTGGCTTGACATTCAGTTTATCTTTCTAAGATAAATTTATGAAAAAACAAATTTATTTTTTAGAATGAGTTTTTTATATAAACGTCTTACCAATCATAACATGTCAAGAATATGAGAAATTTGTTTTTGATTGGAATAAAATTTATTTTGCAATTTTTTTTGAAATGAATAGTATTATTCCAATTTTTAATATACCAATAGTAAATGAATTTATGAATGTATTTTACAATTATTTTCAATGTAATTTTCATTATTGGGAGTTTAAATTTACTATCTACTTTGTTATTGATTCTAATTTAGTCTCAATAACCTCTTATATAATGGTTGAAGAATAGATTTTGGAAATTAAAAATAAGTTACAATGGATTCTTAATAACGGTTTCAATGACCTTTGCACGTCACCTTTGGGTTCTCTTATTTTTTAATAATTACATTTCTATGAGGCATAAAATATATTATATAGTATTTAATAACATTACTGTAATGAATATGTATCTATTAACACATATTAATAATTTGTTTTATCATCTCCATATTTTTAATTATATTTTATTTTTTGGCCTAAGGTCGAGGTATCACTATATGAAAGGCTATGGTGAATCAATTATAAGGATGATGTTAAATTCTAGGCATGTCCATTACATTTTTTTAGTTATTAATTTCAGAAAAAACATCACCTTTTGTACTTATGAATATTTTGGATAGATTTTTACATGAGTATTTGGATAAATTTTTAGTGTTTTTAATGATGTAATTATTGATTATTCTATATATTAGAAGGAATATGATAAATATATATTGAATGATCTACATAGATTAAAAAAATTATATCAAAACTGAAAAAATGGAAATTTTTTTCTAAAATAGATCTCTTTCAGTAGGAATATTATTTCTAAATATGTAATAACTCAAGATCATTTGAAAAGTAAGGATGTTGGAGAGTCTCTCTGACATGAAAATTTCAATAAGATTTAATGTTTTCTTATATTATTGTGTTATAACCAATAGTTTGTTGGAATTTTATCACTTATATATCCCACTAACTTAGTCAACCAAAAATGAGTTTCATTAATATATAAAAATGAATGTGATGAATGTTTTCTTGAATTGAAAACATTACGGGTTAATGTTACATTGTTAACCTTTAAAAAAATAAATAAAGAATTTTTTATTTATAGTGATTATTCTATGAAAGGACTTAGTTCTATATTGATGGAGCATGATCATACAATTTAACATGCTTCAAATTAACTGAAACTCTATGAAAATAATCACAATATGCATGATCTTGAGAATACCATGACGTGTTTTTAAAAAATTTAGAGACATATTCTATATAGGGTACAATGTGTCATATATAACGACTATAAATGATTAATTTATTTATATTCACTAAAAAACGTGATTTTTATGTGGATAATATGGTTTAAAATAACAAAGGATTATGATTGTGAAATTCACTATCATCTTGGAAAAGAAGAAATGGTTTTTGGTTCTTTTAGTTGAGAAGATATGGTTTCATTAACTATGATGATTTATAACAATTGCCTTTATATAGTGATTTATTAAATACTGGATTATAAATTTTTCATGTAGTTACTCCCAATATTTTTATAAATAAATCTATGTATTCATATTTACTAGATATAATTAATAATTTTCAAAATCAACATTTTTATTTGAATGAAAAGATTTAATTATTCGAGATTTTTTTACTTGTATGAATTTAAAATTGAAAAATTAAGTGTTATGATATTTTTAAAGTGGATCTATGTTCTATGGGGTTCCCTAATAAAGAAGGAATTTTTAAGTATTAATAATATATTTTATTATATATATTTATCTTGACAACAATAAAATGTATTGAGATCCATAGGATTATTATTGGTGGGGTAAGACAAAGATAGATATTTATGATTTTACCATGACTTTTTTGAATTTTAAATAATTAAACGCTGAATGAAACCTACATAAGGGTATGATTCATAATTCTATAGTTCCTATATAGAAATGTGATAATATAATCATATATTTTTTGGCTGTTTTACAGAAAATATCTTAAGGTAATTATTAAATTTGGGATTATGTTGATCATGTTTTTAAATATAATAATTTACTAAATATTCAATATATTATATAATTAAGTCATCTTTTTAAAATTTATCATAAATAGATAGTCGGATTAAATAGGGTTCTTAATCTATTATATCTAATTTTTATCATCAATTTAACTTAATTTTTTGAAAAGGAATTCAAAAGTTAATAGGAAATGGACTAAATTTTATAACATCTTTTCATCCTCAATTTGATAGAATGTTAGAGTATAAAACTCATACATTGGATGATATACATTGGGATATCACATTGTATTATCATGAATTTTAGGATCTCCCTGTCTCATTGGTGGAATGCTTCTCTAATAATTGTTTTCATTCTACTATATATATATAATATTTTGAGGGATTTTAAAGAATGAAGTATCAAGCTGCACAATGTTGGGAATAAGTCACTGAAAGAATGTTATTGGGTCAATATTTGGTAGAATATATGTTAGAGAAGGTAATTATTATTCAGATATATATTAGGGAATCATATAGAAGGTATGAATAATAAATTGTTAAATATAAGAAATATTTTTTGTTTGAGGATAGAGATTATGTTTTTCTAAAAATATATGCTTGGGATACTGTTACGTGAATTTTAAGGAAATGAAAATTAATTTCATGCAATATTTTTTCATATGATATTATACAAAATGTTGTTTCATTGGAATATCAAGTGGTCTTACATATAATTTTATCATAGATACATAATATGATTCATGTTTACTTATGAAAATTCTTACCTAACGAATGTTGTGTTTTGATCATTAATGTAGTTTAGTTGGATGAAAACATATATTATAAGGAAAAATATAGTCTTGAATCAATATAATATAGCTAATGTATTATGGAATAAGGTGACTCACATGGTTGGGGATTTAGGGAATAACTTTATAATTTAAGAATAAACATGAGAATCAGAAACATTGATGAGGAAAAAATACCATCACCTGTTTAATTAATGAGTAAAAATGTGATGATAAAATTTCATAAAAGGTGGAAGAATTTGACAAACCATTTAATTTTAATAATAAATAAATTTCATTCTATAGTAATATTAATGAATAGAATTAATAAAATCATATTCACAAAATCTATTTAATGAAATTTTCAGATAGAAAAAATAACTTATTATATCCAAATTTATTTTCATTTATAACATTATTTTATTTAAATTTTAATTTCAATAAATATAGGAAATAAATATTATAAAATATAATAAATTATTGATATCATCATATAAAAATTATCTTAGGGTGCATTTGTTATATTGTTTTAAAAAATATTCATTTTTTGGTGAACAGTGAAAAAATACCAATTTTTATAAAAACAATAATTTCATTGAAAGTATTTACAATGCCCCACTATTTTTTTATTTACATTAGTGTATAATTAGTCAAAAATTATTAAATTTAATCAAATTAATCCCATATTAATCCTCATTATTCACGATTCTGGTATTAAATCATTTATGTACTTAAATTTATTTTGCCAAAAAATTGGTTTTCATTGCGTTAATTTCATCCAATTATATAAATATAAAATTGAAAACATGATTTTATATTTCAAATATATATTTTATTATTTTTATTCTTTTTAATTTAATTTATGTTCATAATTATATGTTTTAATGGTAAATATTTTTTACAACAACAAACAATAGAATGACTTAATAAAGATTTAAAATAAGTGATAAGGTAAAAAATATCATAAAAAATATGACTGAATGATATAATTTTTATGTTTATCATTTTATTTTATTACATGAATTTCTTTATAACTATCATTTGAATTATCATATATATTATTTAAAAAAATTGAATAATTACAAGAGTGACACTCCCCTCGCTTGTGAAAGAAAGCCTACTCTCCTTTATTATACACACCACATGATCCATTTCACCCATTAAATACCTAAACAAGTACCTTTATAACATCTGTACCCATATAATAGACATATTTATGTCACACAATTACCAAACTGAGAAGTTTTAATGTGTAAGGAAAAGAATGTTTTAATATAGCTGGTATGTCTCTTAAATGTGTTTTTTCATGTTTATTTATTCCTATAAATCCCTCATAAATTATTTAAAAATTATATAATAAAAACATTAGTATCTTATATATAATAAAATTTTATTACTCTGATGTAACAAACTATTAATCTTCTATTATATCTTATGGGAAGTGAAAAGAATCACTTGTGAGTTTGTGTGGACTACGACCTCTATAAAGATATGTATTTAATTATTCATACCATTCCCATAATGAGTGTTATAATTACAGATTAAATTAATATATATGATATTTGTGTAATTATAATTATTCTCTAATGAATTAATTTTATTTTCCTTGATACACTCTCATCCATTGGAAAATTATAATGTCGTTTGAGAGTATCTATAGACTACTATTTCTGTGAAGTGATTTGATTCATTTATCATTTCTTTCATTCATGGATAGTCTTAAAATTTTTATTTAATGTAGAAAAATTACAATTTTTTCATCATTAATAATCTATATATTATGTAACAATGACCCATTTAACATATTCTAGACACTGATGATATTTTGAGGTTATAAATCCAATGACTTCAAAACATCCAATGCAGAATTAACAATTTCAGTAACAAAATAATTCCTAGTAATAAATGAAAAATAATAATAATATTTAAAATAATATTTAAATGGATATTAATAAAGTATAAATGTAATATAATTTTATTATTTATGATTTGGAGAACTTACTAAGCTATAGAATAATTAAGGTGATGAATTTCTCCATAAGGACTTGTTTTAATGTTTACATTTAACCTCCTCATAAACCTTAACCATATTCATTAAAATTATCCCAGAAAATTATTATTCATAAATTATATTTCTCTAAAGGTAAATTAGGAATAATTATTACTGAAAAAATAAAATTGAATCTATCTACAACTTATCATTAAAGGTATTTTTATTTGTTACATATTTTATGAAATATTGTTCTTAATTTATATAGATTGAACATATTTTCTCATCATTATAAATATAATTTTTTCTAAATATAACACTTTATGTTTACAGTGTTTTTTAAATAATATTGTGTTGCCCCCATCCAATAATTTTATATTATTTAAAAAATTAAAATAACTAGATATTTCTCCTTAATGTTATGCAAAAAAATGTGATTTTGATTATGTGTTAAAAAAATATTTCAAAGAATTTATGATAAAAAATTGAAGTATTAAAAATGTTTTAGTAATTATTTTTTAATTAATAATTATGTATCATTATTAGTGAGAAAAAACTCCTCCTTAAATGGTTTATCCGAATATAGTTATCTAATTCTTTCGATACTAAATTACCCTCGAAGGAAAAAATGAGGGTGAAATACAGGTAGATTACTCTTACAGAAAAAATTGGCCTTATTTATTTCTTACATAGGATAATCATTAGTGAATATAGGTTATGAATATAATTTCCTATTATACTTATTTCATTCATAATATGTTTTTTAAGGAAATATTTTGGTTTCAAGAAGAAATAAAAGTTTATAAAATTTAAAAGCTTTATAGATATTTTTCAATGAATGTTCTAGTCAGTTCTCATATACCTCATGTTTCCTTCATGTATTTCAATGAATATAATTGATTTTAAAATTATTTTTTTATAAATTAATGAAATTATAATGTTTATAGCTTTTATGAACATTTTTAAATATTTATTGTGGAAAAAATAAATATTTTCATGTGTTTTTTTGTTTTTAATTGGACTAACAGTTGTCTATTATTTTTATATACCATAGAGAACATTTTTCCTTGTACCATTATTTCAAATATTTTTCAATGGATCAAAGAAAATGTAAAAATTATATCAAGGTTAAATGTTCCACATTAGACTCAACATAAAAGAAGAAAAATTTTCTTGAATAAAATTGTGGTGTAAATTTAAAGCCCAGTTTTGATGAAAATGTTTTTCACTGTATGGATGATTCCATATATATATATATATTTCATATTTCTCTAAAAATACATCACTAAAATATTATTTTAATGCATAAAATTATGAACATTTTATAAATTAGCACTAATTGACTTATTCTATATCTTATGATTAATATATTTTCTAAATTTTTACATCATTTTATTTTTTTCTAAAATATATTTATTTCTATGGTATTGAAGTTACCATAAGATTATTATTTTTAAAAATAATGACTTACAAACATTATATTAGATCATATATATTTAATTTATTTATATTTCTTAAATGAATAAGGATGTGATTAATTAACTAAATTGAATGTTATATAACACTTGAAGAAAATCCACATTGCCATGATGCATACTTACACGATTAAAAGGAAGTGCTGAATGAATTTTAGTTTTTTTTGATTTTGTGGAGACAAAGATATAGATATTTTAAAATGGCATGTATAATTATATCAAGGGTCTTAAGGAGGATTTTAATGTATACACGATATCAGATTTAGTGAGTTCAAAATATAAGGAAATTTCCATCCAAGTAGATTTAGAGTCTTTACATATTTCAATAAGGAAATAATATTCAAAATATTTATTTACTACTATATTAATAATAAATTACTCGATAAGAAAGTAAAAAGATAGAGAATTCCTTAGACACCTGTGTGAATGAAAAAAAACAAAATTTATTAAATAAGTTATTTGAGAAATAAATACTCTTCTGTATCGAAGAGTGAAAATAAGTAAACCATATTTGTGAGTTCTTAAATGGGAGGAAAAATCCGTAAGTGATAAATAATTTTCTATAGTATGGATGAATAATATGACTGAAGATATAGAGAGATTTTTCATCATATATTTTTATAATTATGATTATCAAACACTACTATTTATGAATAATTTGGAACCTAAGGAACTTTTGGTTGAAGAGGCCGAATAAGGAATATATTTATCAACTTTTTAGGAGAAATGAAGTGATCCTTCATATTTTTATTTCAATTATTTGTTATTCTAGGTGAGAATATATTTTTTCTGGATGGGACTGTAGAAATTAAAAAACTATACTCTAAATTGATGGGATCAGGAAGATTCATGGTGTAACAACATTAATTTTTAGTTTATAATCTTTTATTGGGGGGTGTCGAACCAATGACATTAAATAGTTAGATATCACATTGAGGAAAATCTTATATAAATCTCATTTCTTTTTGTTATTTATCTCTCTATAAATTTGGGTATATATGTGTAACTAAAGAGAGATTTTATCATTACATTTTTAAGATATTGTGATAAATTTTGATGAAAATTATAAAATATGTACCACAAATCCACCCCCACCACCCTCAGTAGTACTCAACAAACTAGGGCAATACATGACATAATCATCTCACTCATCTCCACAAAATAAATATCACTCCTAAAATTCATTACTTTGTTATTTTTAGGTGTCACAGATTTATAGTGTATAATATTCATATAATCATACCCCATAATTTTTTTTAGTATATTTTTTTCCTTTTTTCCAGATTTTTTGTAATTTTAATCCATATTTACTTCTTTGTTTTTTGGAATGATAAAGTGGAAATAATGAATTATAATGATATATTCTAGTTGTGACCACTACCGAAATAGATTTTCAGTCACTCCTTACTCAACAAAAAAAATTTAGAGTTATCCCATAATATTCCAAAAAATATCTTATCCACAACATATAGTGAAAAATATAACATGAAATTCCCAAATGTTATAGGTAAGCTGAGATTCATAAATAGATTGTATTGTGGATTACCTAATATGAGTTTTGTTGCCTCTAAGGTTTTAAATAGGGTCAAATGGGAAGGAGTGATAAGAAAAAAGGTTATTATAAATGTAATTTTTAAATTGAATGAAGTCCTATATCACACATATCACACATAAATCATAGAGCATAAAACCAAAATGAGGGAAATTTCTAGTTTTACAATACAAGCTAATACAATCTAGAAATGGATTACTAGTAATAGTATGTCAATATGTTTTCAAATTTCTCTCACATTTGGACATAAAAATAATTATATATCTATTTAACACACACATATATGAGTTCAATTCCACGAATGTAGAAAATATACTCATTTTAGTAGTCATTGAAACTCATAAACATCAAAAGTAGCGAACTTCTAAAAATTAGGTAGTTATTTTCAATATAAAAGAAGTTATTACAGATTAAACTTTCTATCTAAAAACTTATGAAAAATAAAAAAACACGATGAATTTACCACTTAAACTGGTATAATCCCCCCTACACTCATATTTAATACTTCCCATTTAATATGAAGTATGTAAAAAACATATTAGTAGTGACTAAAAATGTACAATAATAAAATTACCTTGTTATTAGGTAGTTAAATACCTATTGTATTCTTCTAATTACTTTACAATGGTTCTTTCTAAAAGAAAAAAAATCTAATTATTTAAAAATATATGTAAATGTAGACATGATTAGATAACCTTTGGAAATCCCCAATTAAGGGATTTATTTATACTGCATATAACAGGAACATGTTGTGTTTATCCCCAATAAATTTGTTAATGAGGTTATTATTTCAATAACAACATCATATCATTTTTATTGATACCCAAGAGCGGATAAAAATTGTGGGAATCCCCTAAGAGAGGGTTTAAAATGCCATAACTCCCAGATGAATATTTGAGAGTGAAATGGAAGTGTAAATGTGGGTGGAATAAACAGTTTTGGGGATCTCTTTTGAATTTTATATTGTCCTTATACATGTTATTTCCACATTGATGTAGATGATGGAGTAAAATTAACATGGTATCTATGAGATCTTATTTTTTTAACATCTAAATTTTTTTCTATTTGGTAACATCAAATACATGTTAAAAAGTACTAATTCAGTTTGAATTCCATGAGGATAATAATTTTATAATTCAATTTTATAAATACTAAAATAAAATAATTTTTATTCACATGATTTACATATTTTGTATTTGATTTCATATCTATTTTTTATTTCAATTCCCATATAAATTTTTCAACATTGGATTAAACCACCATATTATCCTCTGGGATGGTATCTTCATCCTTATCATGATCACTGACTAGGGTAGGAATTAGTGATTGTTCTATAAATAATTAATAATGGTATTGAATTGGATTTTATAATTAAAAAAATATAAATTAATATTATGCTCAGTCCTTTCAACTGATCATATTCAAATGTTGGTTTTTCATACAATTACACTGTGTGTATTGTAGAATTATATAAGAGTGAAGGGATAGTCTATTCATTTTCCACCTCCACAAGGAATTATTAAAAATAAGGATATATTGGTTCTTTTTATACATGACTATATCTTGAAAAAAAATTGTAATTTTATTGGATAATTTTTCATGATCCATGGGAAAGGATACTAAAATTGGTATTTTGAGGTCATCCTTTAGACTATAAATGAGGTCCATGAATTCCACCTCTACATAGATGGACTTTCAAACCCCTTAGGGTTTCCGTGAAAATAGATACATTGGTTACTAAAAGAAAAATTTGAATGATTTAATATATTTATCATTTTTAGGAAATAATGAGCAATAATATTGGATCCCCAACAATGATAAAATATTTTGCCACACCATTCATAGGGTGATAAAAATTAACATTAAAATTTTCCTACTATTGAACATTGGCTACCTAGGGTGGTCTCTTTTAAGGATCCTTTAGTGTCAATTTCTCATAATTCCAACTTATTTATATTTGTAGTGTTTTTATGTATAAAATCAAATGAAAATGAGCTTTTTTATATAAAAAATATTAAAATATTATGAATAAAGTAAAAATTGAATAAGGGTTTGTGAGAAAGTAATCAATCCTTGGGTTTGAAACCCTGGAATCTTCATTATACATTTTATTATTGTCTAATTTATTTTTCGTATACCATACAATAAGACATTAAATACCATACACTACTTTGATAATTTAATTAATCATTCATAATATATCTCTTCAAAAAACCAAATTACTCCACCTCTAATAGTCAATCATGATGAACACAACTATATCTTGAGTTTGACTTCTTCAATGACCTGAATCTATTGTATTTCATTTCATCTATCAACAAAAATTTACTCCATCATAAAAATTTATTTTCTATGATAAGGTTGTGGAGGAATTCCTGATGTGGAAGAAATCATATTTAGATTCATTCCATGGATATAGACACAATTAACTTCCCACAAACCAATATTATACCTTTAATCGTTAATGATAAAAGATAATCGTTGAGAAATAATGTTTTGGTATTTAGTAGCATTGCTAGAACCTCTACCATGAACAACTATTGGGCAAGATTTTCACCATACTATTATTTAATGAGATACAATTGAAGAAAATAAGGAAAAATTGATGAAATATAAAGAGAAATATTTTATATTAAAATATATAATTAATTATATAAGAGGAAAAAATAAAAACCCATGACAAAAATTATCACATTAGGTAAGAGGAAGTGGTTTTAGAACTATCTATAATGGTAGGGAAAGATTATTTAAGTATAAATATTTTTGGATTCAATATGCATTAACTTGAATGGGATCATCTCCTATATGGAAAATACAACTTTAATTCCATCATCTTATCATGTTCTTGAGGCTCGATCATCTCTTATCATGTTTCTAGGTTTATCCTCAATTTAGGGAGAGTATATGATAATATTATGTCCTCATGTAAAATTTCATTCTTATGATATTGTAATGGGTTTGACCTCTACATATTTGGAGGTAAACCTTAATGATTATGTGTTTTATCCTTATTGAAAAGGGATTGAAAATTATTTATCACTATCATCCATGATGTTTCTTAAAGGACCATAAACTTTTTGGTATCACACCCCCACTGAAAAAGAATCAACCCATATGTGTCACATTAGTCCTAGGGTCACTAATAATGTCCTTATCATGAGGATGGTAAAAGCAATTATAAATAAACCTACTTACATATTGTGGTAAAGTAAAAATGGTCAAAATATAGAAAAACCAAGGTTATTTGATCAAAATTATATAAAAAACCAACATATCACAAAAACAGAGTGGTGCTGGTGGAATTATAAAACAAATTAATTGGAAGCATAATAGTGAATAAGACGAGACACTTGTTTTTGTTAGGGGACCTATACAAGATAGAATGGATATAAAATATAAACTCCACTTTTATGTTATTAACCACAATGTAACTAAATATAGATGATAAGTATTATTAAACATAATTATAATTAGATAAAATAACCTCACCATAGATATCTAATTAAAACTATTGTATCCCATAGTAGCTATAAAAAGGATGCTCTGTTATATAGAATATAAGACCACACCCTTTTTTTGAATGTACTTATGTTGTCGTCTCTAAGAATAATTGTACTATATGCTTCCCCCATTAGTACATAAGGTATAGTGAAATTATTATCAATTTGAATTGAAATTGGAATCACTAACTAAAAACAACAAACCACTTTGACAAACACCATACATTAAAAAAATTGAATTAAATATAGTTCAATTTATCAAATTTAACCCCCTAGTCTAATTAGACAGTCGTTAAATAAGAAAAAATAATATACATCATTAAAATATTCCTGAAAGAATGGTACAAGAAGTATATTTGAGAGAATGATGCTTCTCTTGTGTCATCAGCCTCATCCTCTTGCTATAGATAAAAGTGGAATGCCTCAAGTGTAGTATAATAGATCTAATGTAGACCCACTCATAGTCATGTTATAGATGGATGATCAATGTTTTATAAAAAAATGGGATGGTCCTATTCTTTGAATGGAAGTGGATTGTCAGGGAATAGTGTTACAGTCACTAATGACATTTGGGGATATCCCTTCTAGTTCTCTGGAACAATTTACCTTAAATTGTTTTCCAATTACCTCCCCAAAAATATTCTCAATGGAATTTGTCACATCAAGCTATATTAAATGGTTTTTGTTTATCAATTTAAATATTCTTCATCACCTAACTCAATTTAATTACCCTCTCTAAATTAATAATCTCATATGTATTTGGGAATTCCCCCCGCCATATGTAATATTATCTTCTATCTCAAATTCCTTGCATAAAAATCCTATTACGAATTTATAGAACCTATATATTATTCTACCATACCCCACATTTACACTATACTCCTTTAACATCATGAATTATTTTAATTAAATATTATATTGAAGTGTAAAATATATTTAATTTTTTTCCATAAACATAGATGTTGTGTGGTATAAAAAGGATTATATATTCAATTTGATAAATAGCCTAATCTTGATATTTTTTTTACTTTAGATTCACTTTAACATTAATATAATTTCATAGGATTAATATTATGTATACAATTTTTAATATCATAGACCTTTATTTGTGATTTAGTTTTTCAATAAAACTATCTAGTATTTCAAGAAAATGATATGTTTCATCAATTATTCTTGAAGAAATAAATCTTATGCAATGATGTTATAGATAACCCATTCATTACTTCCGTTTTTTTGGAATATTTTATCTTATCTAATTTAAAAGTACCATTACACAACATGAAAATATATAATATAACATTTAGATAGTGATCATATCATTATTATATATATATAATATTATAATAAATTCCATTGACACATTTGAATGATGTGATTCCCTCAACCAGATGATCATACCTTATGAAATTATTTTAATAGAGCTTATAATGGAGATATAATCTCTATGATTTTCCCTTGACCAATAAAAATATGACATTCAACAACTAAATATGGATTTAAATCTTTTATGATATAATTTCAAGCTCATCGAGATCACAAACCATACCATGTTCTTCATACCACACCATGAAAACCTCATCACTCCACACATTTCCCTTATGGTGTGTGATGGTGTAACAAAGGGATATGTAAAATGACCATACTAGAAAGAATATGTATATTTTATTTTATATTAAATAATTATTATATTTATTCCTTATTAATTTTAATTTATAAATGAGTATATAATGTGTTTTATAAATATTAGATTTTAATGAGATAAAATTATATTTGTGTTTTTTGGTAATAAGAAATTTCAATTAAGAAATTCAATTAAAGAATTAATGAATTTTAAAATATATTATATTTTAATAAAATATTATTATTTCATGACATTAATTAAGTATAGTTATAATTAAATCTTAAAAAGTCAAAACAATTAAATGTTAGAAAACTATTATTGTAATGAAACTAATATAATTCTATAAATGATGATTTTTATGTTAAAAAATAAATTATAATATTTAAAAAATTATTTTTTATAAATGAATATTATATTTTTATTAATAACATCAATATAATATAAAAGGAAACATTTTATAATTTTTTTAAACATGATTTTTTGGATAAATATTAAATAATCTATAAATATACATTGTGTTTTATGACATCAGAATGATCCAAAAGTGATGTAATACATCTTATAAAAGGTATCCAAGACTAAATCTATATTTACCCTTTCAAATAATGTGTTTTTTATTATTGTTGTTCAATGCCTTTATGAATCCAAAAAAACATATATTATATATTACGGTTTTGAAACCAATTATTTATAAACATTAATCACATTAACATAAAAAAGGGTAATATTTTAATGACTTAGTTTCATAAACATATCCAATAATTATAACAACTCCACTTTGAATGAAACCTTAGAAAAAACCCATGGAAATGTTTTTTTATTACATTATTTGGTTGATTCAAAAACCTATGTTTATAAAATAATAAACAACTCCCCTATCTTTTCTTATATAATACTATCCAAACACCAATTTATCTTCACTGAAAACACAATGATCATTACACTAATATTCAAATTATAGTCATTGTCTATCAATAAGATCCCCCAATTTCTCTAGATGCTCCACCAAGGCCTTGGGAAACACCCTCTCATGGTAAGGGATCCTCTCTTTCTCCTCTATATTCAATAACCTTTTTTATTATTATACTTTTTATTTCTAATTCCAAATGCTGGGATATGTTTTTCCAAATCTCTAATTTTTTAATTTTTCCTTAAAAAATTATATATACCCATTTCCCTATCATTAATTTATTTTAAAAATCATTAAATACATTTGTTATTCAAGTAAATGCTCACTAAGATTTTTCATTCCAAATGTTACTGATGTTAATTCACATTACTATTTACACTGAATGGTAATCCCCTATATATTCCTATAAATCATTTATTTTGGTCTTCCATTTATGTGACCCATACTAATTAATCATGGTGATGTTATATTGGAAACAAATTTTGTTGTTATATGGTCTGTGTGGAAAACATATGCATGTTCATGATATGATTATGATGGGTTCACCCACATATTACCTCAATGAGTTAATTAATGTTTTAATCCCATTAAATTTAATTAATGGTAGATGTGAGGATATCATTAGAAACCCATTTTATGATTAATTGGTGTTTAACCTTGAATTATGAATATGATTTCAAGTGTTATGATATTACAAAATTCCCTTTTTGGCGTTATTCTACCATCTTATATCATGAATCATTACTCCTGATTATGATTCTATCATATTATGTAAAAATTTTATCAGTCATTGATAAATTTTATTTATTTAACTTATTTCATAATTTTTTATTCCATTATTTGAATTTTTTATCTCATCAATTTCTTAGGTACGTACCAAGGTTACCTCGTATAGTTTTAAAGGAGTAATCAAAATTTATGGAATTTCAATGAAGCTTTCAATAATATTGTTTTACCCATGTATCGAGATATAATATTTGGTAAGTAATATCAAAACACACTAGTCTTCATAGTTAATTAGTATTGTATCATGAGTAATTTAATATAAAAAATCATGAATTAATGTGTATTGAAAATATGGATTTTCGTAGTTTGTATCAGAACATGGTCTATATATTTTTAGGGTTATGATGAAAAAACATTAGTAAAATATTTAGGGATTAGAAAAATCATTGAAAAAACATCCCTAAATTTTTTAGTGTATATGTTAAATGGTTTCTAATTCAATATGTCTTTATATAGGTATTTAAAGTAGATGTGGTTCTGGAATAGATGTACCTAGGGGTAAAAAACCTGGAAACCAAATTATTAAGATATAGTTGATTAGGAACTATTGTACAAAAACGATCCTTTATGCACACCAGGTTTGATGCTCTTGGTGGATATTATATAGTAAATTCAAAAAATCATTACTAACCATTATTAATGGGAAAAGAGAAACATGTAATAATTTACATTAGGAAATAGTTAATGGATAACTTAGATTGAATCCTAGAAATTCAGTGATTTATTATGATGTGCAAGTAATGATTTATCACATTAACATAAATAGATTCAATTATATGTTTTTAATAATGTAATATTACCATCCAAAATTTTACCTTTTATTATATTCAATAGCCATAAATATGAGGAAACCAGTCGAAAAACAATGTGATTGGAAATTTGGTGACTACCCAAACAAACTAGCTAACCCAATGAGAGAAAGAATCATGAACTTCATAACTATAATTTCTTAACTGAATCGTGTTTCTAAAAAAAACTATATTATCAGTAACAACTATGTAAACATAATAAATATAAATATTTAAAGTATACTTTCATAAGAAAAACCCTCCCACTTTCAGTGGTTCTTATGATCCCATTTTTGTGGAATAATAGATTAGAAACATTTAATGTATCTTTTACATCCTCCATTACTTTGTGTATGAGAATATCAAAGTGACTATTAATCATAAAGAAGAGAATTTCATCAATAGTTGATAATGGAAAATAATTTTAATCAGCAGGAGGATATCAGAGTGATGGAGTGGATGTAATAGGGAAAAAAGTTTCATAAATATTTTCCTTACACTCTCTGAATGTAAATGGAGAGTGACTGACATAGCCTCATGTAGAGGATGGCGAATCTGATGGGGTGTATGTGTCAAAATTTTCAAAACATTCATGATACAACTTAATATTTTTCATTACCATTGAATTAAAATATAATAACTAATTTGTTAGGATAATGATGAGGTTCTGAAAATCCTTTGTAATTTGAAACATTAACTATTATGAAGAGATTTTCTGATATTCCATGAAATTAAAAATAGAGATCAGTAAAAATATAGGGTTTTATAAGGATCATATTCAGAAAGTGTTGTATAATTTTGTTAGGTAAATTAACAAATATAATTATGGAATAAAATTCCAACATCCCACTTGTCAAAAGTTCTAGTAGAAACAACCTAGAAATTTTAATAAGGGGACAAGGAAATTATTTAGGTGTGGAAAAGAAGGGCACCAACATAGAGATTGAAAATAGGAGAAACCCAAAAATTTGATGGAAGTGTGTAAAATTCCATTCCACACTCATCCAATTTGTCAATTATTGATCTATAAGGAACAAGTACATTATGTTAACCAATTCCCTAATCAGCTGGTTATTGGAGAGAGTTAATTCCTGTAACCTAAACAGTGGCAAGGGAGAGCATATTCCATCACAACAGTGAAGGTGGATATTGACATGGATGTGGTGATATATATGTAAGTTATTCATTGAATATAAAAAACATACTTTTTATTATAGTTCTATGAATTAATTTGTATCTCAAAATTTTTGTATAAATTTTCAGACACCATAGAAAAACCTGGAACTAGAGTTTTCAATGAAAATGAAAATGCAGAACTTATTGAATCTGAAGTATATAACACATACCATGTTCATATATGTGGCCTAAACATCCTAGTGAACCTTTTCATACTCCCTTTTTGGAATTCTTTTATATTCAAGGAATATAATGGATTTTATAATATAGAGAAATAATATATTTAATATTGATGTAAATCACCATCTATATAAAATCATTTTTTATTTCAATACATGTTCAAGGAAGAGGATGAATCATATTTGGTACCATCATCAAAAGAATTTATATTTTTCTCCAATTATATTTCTTATCATTAACAAGTGACTAAGGATAAATAAAATATAATCCTACAAGGCATTCCCATTTTGAGGGATGTATCTTCTTTTTCATAAATAAGGATGGGTTAGTGGGCCTTGACATTGATTAAAATGAGCTCAACATGATCATTTAAAATAACAAGTTTCCTATATTATTTATTAGTGATTTTATTTGAACTCGCAAATTCTCCATCAATATTCATAGAAATTATTAATACAGCCATTAAATATTACCTCAACCAATTTTTGATAGTATTTATAGATGATATTATTACCTACTCAATTAGAAAGGAGAAATAAGAGGATCATTGGAATAATTTAATCAATACCTTATATAAATAAAATTTTTATGAAATGTAGAGTGAATGAGTCTTCTGGTACGATCAACTATCATTCCTAGGAAATGTCATAACCAACAATGGGATAATAGTGGATGCTTAAAAATGGAGACAATTGATGGGTGAAAAATAATAACCTAGGTGATATAAATTTCTAGTTTCCTTGGATTTGATGTGTATAATAATTAAATTTTTAAAATAAATTATTATTTTCATTCCCTCTAACCAAGTTAACTAATTAAAGATTCATGTTTCTATGGAATTCTAAATGTGTGGAATTTATTAAAATGTTCAAGATGATGATAATCCCAACATGTTCTCTCACATTATCCACTATTGGGGAATTATTTTTGATCTACTATGATGAATTTAAAAATGGATTGGGTTTGGTACAGATGAAAAATTAAAAAGTGATAGACTATTCCCCTACCCCAAAAACTATGACCCATGAGCATTTCTACCGATATCATAATCTATAACTGGCTATAATGATCTTTGAATTAAAAATCTTATGGCATTAAATATTTGGGGAGTAGTATGATATATATATATATATGGACTATAAAATCCGAAAGTGTATATTCACACAAAAAATATTAATATTCTCTAATTGATGTGGTTGTATTTGATCAAGGAAAACAATTATTCAATCCATTACCATCATAGGAATGCAAACTATGTGAAATATAAACTGAGTAGAAAGGATCCCACAACTCTGTGAATGTTGTGTAATTCAAGGTATCTAATATTCATGTACATGAAAAGGATGGATATGTGAATAAGGAAATGACCATAATCCTAATATTATCATGTAACTACTAAAAAATCCATTCTGAAGAGAATCAAGGAGGATCAAATAGATGATAAATTGTTACCAAAGAAGGTAGTGAGTAATCTTGATTTTAACATTTCTAGAAATAAAGTAATAATATTTGGAAGTTAAATACATGTCCCATCAATGAAAAAAATGAATAGGGAACTTTTGGATCATGTTCATAGCCCAACCTTCGATATTTAAATAAGAAACGCTATATTGTATATATATTTGAAGAAAATTATTTTGTGGGATCACATAATGAGAGACATTATGATGATTGTATATTGATTCATGGTATTCAATAAAGTCAACGTGGAAAGGAAAAAGTATAAAGGAATGACACTACCATTTCACATACCAGAATATAAGTAGGGAGACAAAAAAATAGATTTCATCATAGTTAACCTAATGGAAATAACACCATCTATGTAGTAGTAGATATCCTGACCAAAAAAGTGATTTTAATTACAATTATTTAATATCATTCTATTAACCAACTCACTAAGATATACATATGAGAATTTGTAATACTACATGGATTTCATCAATCTGTTACAGCTTATCATTATACAAGGGTTACGTCGAGGTAATTTGACAATAATTAAATGGAAAATATTATTTTCATCACTTTTTATCACCCTCATATGGATATTATGTTTGAAAGGACCATTCCAACTTTGGAATATAGGATGAGATCATGCTCACAATATTTCGAAGGATGTTGGGATCAACACCTTCTCGTTATAGAGTTCTCATATTACAATAGTTTCCATTCAAACATTCAAATGGAAACTTATGATGATCTGTATGGGAATAGGTGTTAGAATATGACATGATAGGATGAATTTGGAGAGAAGAAGTTGATGGGACTTGATCTGATTAAATATATGATTTTGAAAGTTAAAACCATTTAGTGTCATTTCAAATCATTAACTAGTCCCCATATAACATATAAAGGAAATTGTGGAAGGGAAATATTGTTTAAGGTCATTGATAAAGTGTTCCTTTAAATATAACCTTGTAATAATTTCATGACGATTTGAATGAAAGGAAATATTAGTCCAAGGTACATCGTCCCCATTTTTATCCTTGATTGCATCAGAGTTGTGTCATGTCAACCAGCAATCCCATCTAACCCATCTCAAGTACATGATGTCTTTTATATATACCTAATAAAAAAGTACATGCAAGATCCCCCACATGTACTAAATTTTGAGGTGTTACCCTTGTAGTATGATCTTTCATTCAAGGATAATCTAGTGAATATCATTGATTAAAGATAAAAATTTTGTAAAAAAAGACAAATCACCTGGTAAAGTGTTATGGAGGAATCATATGATTGAGGTGGAATCATTGGAACTAGAATATGATATGAAACACAATTACCCTCATCTCTTTTAATGTGAAAATTAAAATTTTAAGGGTGAAATTTATGAATGGGGAAAAATATTCCAAGAAAAAAAATATAAATGGAACTTATTCTCTTCAAATAAATTAATGCATCATTATGTAATGATTTTATTGAAAACACATGTACAACATTAGTTATTTTTGAATATTATATTTAATATAATTAAAAATAAAATTACGGAAAATAATAATTGATAATATTTTCATTGGATAGTGATATAATATTATTATATATATTGTTATGATAAAGTCCATTGATACAAATGAAAGTAGAGTTTACCTCAAAATAATTAGATCATACCATATGAAGTACATCTATCAGATATTTAGAGGGGGATAGATTCTTTACAATTTTTCACTAATTAAGTCCTATAGTATATTAAAAAACTAAATCACGACCAAAACCAATTATTGGTGAAGTTCAAGCTCATTAGTATCAGGACCCAAAACATGTTCACCGAACGATGCCAACAAAATCTCACTATCACACAGCATACCCTTTGTACATTCACTATTGTAATAAAGGGTAATGTATCTCGAAGCTAACATAATGAATACCTATATTTTATTTCCTTCTAAATAATAAATATATTTATTACCTATTTATTTTACATTGTAAATTATAAATAACCAATTTGATAAATATTATATTTCAATATGACAAATCTAAAATTGTATTTTTGGATAATTATAAATTTCAATCAACACGTTCCTTTTTTATAATTCATGAATTTTAAAATTTAATGATATTTAAAAAAACTATAATTATATAAGTAATATTTTTTAGTTACAGTTGAGAATATACTTTTTTGAAGTCAAATGTAGGTTTTATAAAGGTTATAATGTGGTTATTGAAAAATCCATTGTATTTCAACAAATGGGGTTTTGATTTAAAAATATAAATTATAATATTTAGATATTTATTTAGATAATATAAATAATTTTTTGATTTAGCATAGTGAAATTATCCAGTAGTATAATTTTTATAATTTTCTATGACAATAAAATTTTCATGTAAAAATTAAATATTGAATAAATATACAGTTTCTATTATTACATCATAATGATTCAAATGTGATGTAATATATTCCATAAAAGGTATTCCCAACTATATATAAATACACTTTAAAATTATTTATTTTTTATTGATTCTATAATTCCTTTATTAATACTAAAAAAATCTATACTATATATTAAGGTTTTCAAATAAATTATTTATGAACATGTCTCAATTCCACATCCTAAAGGGTAATATCTTAATTATTTATGTTCTTCATCCTATTCAATAATAAACACTGCTCTTATTTCTTATAAAATATGGGAAAAATAAATTTGATGTTTTGTTGTTTCAATTACATTATTCTATAGATTCAAAATCCTAGTGTTAGGAAATAATAAAGAACTCCCCTTTCTTTTCTTATATAAAACCACCCAAGCTACCATTTATTTTAACTAAAAAATATTTTAGAACAACAATAATCATCCAATTAATGTCTATATCCCTATTAATCTACTCCCAATCTCTCAAGAACATCCAAAATTTTTGGAAACACCCTCTTATGGTAATGGATCATTTTATCATCTTCATTATTCAAAAACCTTATTTATTTTGCACCTTTTGATTTCTTATCATTAATGTTGGGATACGTTTATACACAACCCTAATACTTTCATTTTTATTTCAAAATATTAAGAGTCCCCTTTGTATCTCATTAAACTAATTTATGAATATATAAGTATTGTTGTTTTTCTATAGGAAGTTCATTGTGTCTTTTCATGCAAAAATATTATGAAGTGAATTAGCGTACCCATTTTCACTCAGGGGTATTCACCTATATCTATCTATAAATCATTGATTGGGTAATTCCATTTATCTTACCAAAACACTTAAATCATGGGTTTAATATAGATTAATTACATTCTTAATTTATATAATATATGTGGTATATTTATATACGTACATGATATGATAATGTTGACTGCACAAATATATAGTTCCAATGAATTTTGTAATGCTTTAATCTCATGACGTTCCAATAAATGTTCACGGGAGGTTATGATAAAAACACTTTATATGATTTACTTATTTCTAAACATGAATTAATCTAAGGAATATGTGTTCTATGTTGTTGCCACATTTCAATGTTTCCTTTAAGATAACATATTATATAATTTTTCATTGTTCATTATTAGGATTCTCTCTTATTATATTGAATTATTATTCCTCATGTAACAAATTTATTTCTTTACTCTATGCCATAGTTTTTTATTCCCTTTATTATATTTGTATATCACAAATTTCTTCTATATTCCCCTAGGTTATCTTATACTATTTTAAATGATAAATTAAAATTTAGGTCATATCCATAATTTTTCAATATTTATATTATATTCATCTATGAAGGTATTATGTTATAAACCTAATTAAAAGAAGACATTATACTTCACTATATTTTCGGATTTATCATATGTATTGTTATGTAATAAAAACTGAAATAAAGTGTATTAAAAATATAGGTTTTCATACATTATGCAACCAATTAATGGTAGTCAGTAGCCTGACATAAGAACTGAACTACCCAATAAACCATTCTATAATCTCCATTTTCCTATAAACAATCATTACACAGGTCCATACTTATTCGAATACACTTACACCACCATTATGAGTTCTCATATGACCCATCTTTTTTCATGGTTTGGTGATATTAAAATACTTGTAATATTTTCATCATCATGGATTACCAACCTAAATTTTATAAACCCACTACTCATAATTTTCCTACATTGATCCACTATAGAAACAAGAGTCTCAATAATTATGCACCAAATTATTCATTTTCATCTAGTTATTTTGAGATTCACTGAGACTAAATCTTGATTCGAGTGACTACGTTCATCACCATTTTCAAAACCATAGTATTCATCGGTGTCATGGTCCACCTCTATATTAGTCCATCACCTTCACCATGAATTCTAGATAATTATAAATTCATCCACTCAAATAATCACATCTTCTTTGGGAGAAAGTTTATGTAAGTATTTAGAATCTATAACCTATTATAAGCCTTACTCACATAAAATAATAATATTCTTGGATCCATTAATCATGAACTCAATCAATAATTAACAACATCATCCTCGATTTCCAATCAATGCTCAAGGATGTTCGAGTTCATCTATAATAAGTGAGTAGGGAAAACCCCACTTTATGTTATACATCATAACTCAATGTTCATCTATGTTCTCAAAAACATATAAGTATCTCAAAGTATTTATGTAGACTCGTTAATTTTATCTATTCTTCCTACATCATCATTTAGTTCAAAAATATGATGCTTTGATTTTAGTTATCATAAAAATTCATCTTCATTATTTATCATCTAACATAATTATTGGAACTCACCATTCCATGGATCATATGACTTCCCTGACATTATATTTCTTTACTTATAAGATTTGGTGGCTAATAATTGAGTTTTTTAAATGAAATAAATTTGTTTTTTGATGTTCCGTCATTTTGGATGGTTTTGATAAGTTATTATCATGAATCTATTTTTGAAAAACATCAAATATTTTAATGAAGGGATCATATTTGGATTATGGACTCTAGGCCAGATTCAGTTAGGCATCACTATATACTGGGTTTAGTGTCATGTTTCTAGATCATGGAATCTCATGTAATATGGTAGGGTTGTACCATGGACATACGAATGAGGCAACAACAAGGATTCACAATAGAAAACATTGACTATAATAGGGTAGAGAACAGTAGCATTAGGAATGGTATAAATTGGTATGATGTTAAGGTAGTGAAATTCTAGTAGGGGAATAAAATAATCTCAACCATGATTTTAGAATTTTCCTCTAAAAATTTTAATTATTGTGGAAACAACATAATAGAACAAATTGATCTTTTATAGTAGTAAAATACATCATATTTAAAAGATATAAAGTAATCATAGAAGGGGAACTTTTACATGAACAGAAAATACATATTTTTGATCCAAATAAAATATATAATTTAAATGCCTCAAAGAAAAAATATAAAATTAATTCATTTTTTTTAAAAATTATAATTTAAAATTTCCCATCTCTTCAAAAATGTGTTTCCGTAATATATGATTGATTGAAACATTGGATTTTTTGGAGGAATTAATATTTACAATCTCAAGATAATGGAATTATTTTTAAAATATATTTAAAAATGTGATATCAAAAAAATCATCTAAATGAAAAAACATTCTATAAAATATTTGGAATTATTAAAGAAATAACATTAATACAATTATATACAAAAAACACATAAAGATATCAACACCAAAATCATCAATCAACACAAACTAAAAAATAACAACATGTTGTTCCAAAAAAATAATAACTCAATGTAAGGAACCATTGAAATGATTCACACAAAAAAGAACTAGTTATTTTTAAATAATATCAAAATAAATTAGAATATTAAAAAAAAAATTTCAAAATTATTCTCGTAAAGTGAACTATCACATCAAGAACATTGTTAATTCAATAAATCTATTATTGAAAAATATGAATACCCATAATTTTTAATACACATTAATTAATGATTTATTATATTAAAGAAAAAAATAGTACAACTAGAAGGGAATGTGGTCAAGTATTGTTTGGTAATTTAGGCTCATAGAATAAAAACATTAAATAGAAGTTAAAAAAATTATTGTAAACATCATTAACGTGATACTAAAATTGACATATATAGGAATGGGATGATCTATTAATACCATTTCAAGAATAAAAAAACTGATAATAAGGTAAATTATTACTTGTGATCCAAATGGCATATGGAGGAAACAAAAGAGGGTGAGAGTCATAATATTAAACAATGGGTTATGATATAACGATATATAATAAATGAATCATGGGAATGTGGAAACAATATAAAATATGATATCATAAATATAATTCATGGATAACCTCCATGAAATCATAATAGTTATATTAGGATAACTTCATGTTCCCAATATATTGAATCTATTGTGATTAAAATATAATTAGATGAAATGGTGGGGTATATAATTTCAGTGCAACCCATCACTTTTATATCATGTACATGTATAATCATGACACATAAATCAAACAATATAAGGATTATATTCCTCAGTTTTAACCCCATGAATAAAGAGTGTGCATTAAATGTAAATAAATACAAAATAAATAAAGGATTGTTACTTTTAGGTGAATAACCTTCAAGAAAATGGGATACAAGTATAAACTAAACAAATTTTTGGAATGGAAAATCATAGGAAACGTTTTAGAGAATAACTGGTGAACATAATGATTTATAAAATTGGTTAATGAGAGAGAAATGGGTCAGTAATTAACTGGAAGTCATACGGATAACAATAGATATACGATAAAACAAACCACAACCTGAAAAATTGTAAATAAAAAGGAATAATAAATATATGGTGCTTTAATAAAGAGGGGGATGTGAGAATCCATATGCTGAAAAGACTCTTCTAAAATAATATATGGGTCTTCTAATGTTATTAGGGGAAGAATCACATGGATATAAAGAGAGAAGTGTAATTTAATTTCATTGTATAATAGTTTTGACTAAAAAGAAATTGGTGGTTTGGTGGGTTTATATATAAAAATAGATGATGATTCATTTTTAATATGAAAATATAGGTTTTTAACACTATATGTTAATGTATTGAAATCCAAAAACATAATATTGGTCTTTCCCATGTTATCTTCCAAATAAGATTTTATTCATTATTTTATAATTTTTAGAACCGAACAGATTAAAATAATATACTTAGGGATGTGGAAGAGAGTCATGTTTATAAAGAATTTATATTAAAACCAGAAAATATAATACTGGGTTTGGATGATTCATTAAGGGTTTTGAAAATCAAAAAATTATCTTTAAAAAAAATTAATTTAAATGAAATAAATAATTTTGGTTATGGAGACTCTTTATAGTATTTGTTACACTACTTTGGGGATTTTATTGTGTCATAATATAGACCATATATTAACACAGTATTTTATATTAACAAAAACATTTTATTATCTCCATAAATTATAAAAAATTAACATTTAAATAATTTAAAAATGATGATTTACAAAATAATATTTATTTTATCTAAATAATTCTTTATGTTTGAGATTTTACACTTTCAAAATCCCACATTTATTAAAAAATATTGGTTTTTTACAATTTCTATTTTATATCCCATATAAAAATTAATTTTAAAATTGAAAAATAATATTATCATTTATATTAAATAAAAAAATATTTAATATTAAATTATTTTAAAACACTAATTACTTAAAATATTATTATATTCATTGAAACGATTTCTTTATTGAAATTATATATTTCCCAAAATAAAATTATGTTTAATCATATTAATTTTTATAATTTCTAATTAATTAAAAATCATTTTAAATAAATAATATTAAAAAACGATAAATATAATCATTATTCTGTTAAAAAAATTTAAATATAAAAATTTCAAATTTAGGATATATTTACATAACCCGATATTAAACAATCATATATCCTATTTGTAAGATTTGCAACAGTGATATTTTGTTAGAAGGATTTGAAAAAACATCATTTTGTTTCTGATCTTGATCATCATAAAATTATCTAACAAATGGTTTCTATTATGCATTGGTTGTGGAATCTTTTCTTGGGTTTCGTCATTGGAAAATCATA
This sequence comes from Viscum album, assembly GCA_963277665.1. NCBI lineage: Eukaryota > Viridiplantae > Streptophyta > Magnoliopsida > Santalales > Viscaceae > Viscum > Viscum album. Next base: position 1,370,204,802 of record OY728143.1, read on the forward strand.
GTGATGTAATCTACCTCATAAGTTCTAATAAATGGGAATTGTAGGGTATAATAGTACTAGTCGACCCTGTCACACCTTTTATCTAGGTTAATTTCAATATATCATAACCCTTAATATACTAATCATAATGTTCACATTATAATGGATATATTATAAAAGATAATGATTCTTATAAGACTATAAAATCAAATAGTATATGATTTTCCAAAATAGACACATTAGACCGTGTTTGTTTTTATAACTACATTGCTTAATAAGGAATTTATTCATTCATATAAAAAAATAACGACTAAAATATAAAGTTGTTAGATTCTACACCCATTTAAAAATTTCACCATCAAAATTTCATTTCATACACTAAAATATACGTGGGTAATTCAGCTTCATCACCGCTTTTTATTACAATGTCACTTCATAAATCATTTGGTTCTACCATATTAATTATACTAGGAGTGTTGTATTATTTCATAGAACATTGTCTCTAGAATCTACATTCTTCCCCAAATACTCCTTATATGAAATATCATAGTCCAATGATACCACCTTTGGATTTAGTAGATGTGACAGATCTATTATGTAATTCACCAAAATGGATTTATGGAACACATATTGAACCTTTTGTCGCTTTGGTGGGTCTGTTAGTTGATAGTACAACTCTATGATGCGATCAAGGATATCAAATGGGATGATGTATTTTGGAATAATATTCCCCTTCTACACTAACCATAAGAATAAATTCAATAGTAATATATAACGAAAAAATTTATATCCAACCAAAAACTCCATGTATCATCGATGACAATATATATATATATATATTATATCATATTCTTTCGGATTTCATTTGATGGAAATTTGATGAACCTTCTCTGTCATCTCTTAGATTAGATCAGGTCCCATCGACATTCACATTTCAAACTCATCCAATAATGTTTTAGTCTACACCTCTTCCCAAACAGGGCCTCATAAAGCACTATTATAATTATATAATAGAAAATGTAGTTACATGAAAACACTACTGGGGGAATGTGTTAATCCTAATATCCTTTGAAACACATTGAAGAATATATTAACATATCTTATATTTATCTAATGATTATTTTATTCTACCCATCCTTATGAGTATGATAATTTCTGATGAAGCATTATCAAATATCAAACTATACTGAAAGATTTTCCAAAAACCTCAAGGTAAACCTCATATCTCGATAATAAACAATAGAGAGTGTAACTACATGTAATATTACCACTTACCTTATGTACATGAGTTGGTCAAGAGAGAAATCATTGTTGATAACAATGATATTTGTTGAATTTCTAAAGTTATCAAATATCACCAATACAGTTTCATTTCCATTAGGTTACATGGGTTGACCTAAGATAAAATTAATTATCGTTTTCTCTCATTTCAATATTAGTTTAGGAAATGGTCTCACCATACCCTTATACATCTTCCATTTTACCATAAAGTTTTGTCATACCAATATTTTAGATACAAACTCTAAAATATCCCTCTTCATTATAAACAACAAGTTTTTTTTCAAATATCAATACATATTAATAATTCTTGGATGAATAGATATAAATAAGATAAGCACATTATCAAATCATTACCCCTTTAGTTGTAGTTTTTGTGGGACACATATCTAGGTTACAAACCCTATAAATCCATATTTAGGACATTTGACCTCTATAATATTAAATTCATTATTTTGTAAGAACTCATTATCCTTATAGAATACTTAATTATCTTAGGAATAGATGGTTGTGACATTATTTTAGTTGGTCAACTTCAATATCATTTTCTTATTCTCATGTCCATCGTTTTTATGTCCAACAATATTATATCCCTTAAAATCCTCATCATGGATAAGGTTACGTAATATTTTCTACATAGATAATCTTACAATATGTTTTCCTTCCAAAGAGGTAATGGGTTGAGCTGTTATAATCCTTGATTTTCTCTAACTTCCACTAACATTGCATATTGAGATAATTTTCTGTTAATTTATATTTGATGAATTATAGCATAAATATATATCACACTTACCCCCATAGAGATAAATTCATGAAATATTCGATGTGAATATCAATATAGTAAATTAATGATCATTGATTGGGTAGATTTGATCATGGATGTTTAATTGGATGGAGGCATATACTATCAAATTACCATCATATGAGAGTATATAAACCAATACATTTTTTTGAAACATCATTGTAGAACAATAATTATACCCCACTAATGGGTAATGTGACCATAGGTGAAGTTATTATCCTATTCTTTGTCTCTTTATTGTTCCCCTCGCATTCGTTATTATAAGAAAATATTGACCGCATTTTGAGTAAGATTGGTTATTAGGATTTTCAATCCTGAGAAGTTTCTCAAACCTAGATGATAGTACCCTATTGACCAAATGAAACGAATGATTTTTTTATAGAGGTTGTCCTGGTCCATCAATTGATTTCTTTAGATATTTAATTATCCATAGATATATATTTTTTAGTGATACCATGCCCCTTGATATGTAAATTTCTACCTACAGAACTCACATTTATTATAATACGCAAATATATTTTCCTTTAAAAAATTATTCATTGTAGAAATTAATTTATCCTCATGTTCCTACTTTACTATTTAGAAAATACTAATATATTCTCTAAGCACTACCAAATATATATTTATGTGATCCCTAAATACATTTTTCACCTAGTCCGAGAAGATTTATGGAAAATTTGTGAGTCCAAATAGAATCAATATGAAACCATAGTTCCTATAAATTTCATGAAAAGAAGTCTTGGGGATATCCTCCTTCTTCACATTTACATGATAATATATTAACTAATGATCGACCTTAGTGGTGTATCAGTCACTACATGGTTAATCGAACATGTCATCAATTTTTGGAATATGATACATTCTTTAACATGATCTTATTGATATCATGATTGTTGGTCGGAGTAGATTACTCAAGAGGGAGGTCAATTTAGTATTTATAAACATTTCTTTTAGTAATTGTTGTTTGATTTCCCCCCAATAATTAAAATTTTGATTTTCAAGTTAGCTAGTAGAGAATTTTAAAGATCTTGACTGATCGATTAAATTTTAAAAAGTTTTATTAGTTTTGAGTAGCATAAATTTAATAATTAATATAGATTTTTAAACTAACCTAATAATTCAATACTATTAAAAACACTTTCCAAGACTAAATAACAAAGTTCAATTTATATTTCTGAAATATGTGACAAAATATAGTAAAACAGAAAGGTAAAAACAGAATGGAAATAAAATAAGAGGTTCAGTATAAAGTGGAGACTTAATCCTCTCCACTTGGTGATCACCTTTCACCAATAAGTTTAAATTAGTAAAAACATTTATCCACATGCTAGATCGGAGTTCACAACAGCACATAGGCTATCTAGGTCACATCACCTCTTCCACAGTTCATCAAGGGTATAACTACTAGGTCACACACAAATCTCTTCCACACATATCCATGTGAGTGAATAGATGTTAGAATGTATAATTGGAATTATTTCTTGTATCATTTAGTTTGATAAAAGAGATAGTGCGTTCTTAATAGACAGATACACACAGTACTCAAAATTATGTAAAAATGCACATGACAGGGCAAGTAAGTAGGACAAAGGATTTTGAAGGCTCGGTTGATTATCTATGAATCTCTAGAATAGTAGGATGAATAAGATAGAAATATCCAGTCCTCTATTATAATTTCACATAATATAGAGTGTTGTTTTCTGGTTTCCAGGTGAAAGTATGGTTTTGTAGGTAAATTATTATCCTTCATTAATATGATGACGTTATTTTTCAATTCGATTTTCTGCTCAGTTGAGATTTCCTCTTGGGTTTTTACATTGTTCTTGAGTTTATATTGGTTGTAGTTGTTCTTTAGTATATATCATTTTCAAATTAATCCACCACCCCAAACTTTGTTCTCTTTTAAATTTTGTATTTAAAAATAATTTTATTCTTCAGGGCCAACAAAGTGCATGTATGTTCTATGTGCATAGGTTCATGGTAACTTGTACTCTCTGTTAATTGTCCTACAAGATATTATAGAACGTGTCAGTATCATTAAATGACCCAAATATAAATTTTATAAATAATATTAATAAATGTAATTTTCTACAGTCTATCAGTGACTCGTTTGACGGTGTTTCCTTCTGTCAGTGTCTCACTCCATCGGTATGTCATTCTGTTGGACTTCCCATACACCATTGACTAATTACGTTGGTGACTTGTTTGAATAGTGAGAACATTCTTCTTTCGGTGAGATAGGTGGTATGTCCATGACTCATGCAAAATTATGATGAGACTTTCATCAGTATCACCATGAAATGGTAGGTCACATGGACTAACAGTTTGTCATCTTCTTCAGTGAGTAATATGGAACTATGTGAGTCCTTCCAATGGTTTCATCTTCACATAATTAAAACATATGTATGTTTTAACTATCTGTGAATGACTCATATGTCTATCATTGAGTCATTTGTCTGTCAGTGTTAGTGATGAAAACTTCGATAATTTTTAGATGTTCGGACTATCATGATATTCATCAATGTCAGATAGTGTTAATACTCATAATTCCATATAGATAATCAGTTATATTATTATTTAGACTTAAACACACATAAATAGATATATTTGTGAAATGATCTGATTATTCAACATAATACTTTGACATAATTTCTTATCAAATATTAGGTAAGATATATGTTAACATATGACCAGATTTGTGAAAATTAAAACAATTTTAGTCATAGATTGTGTCCAACGGTATCTATTGGATAATAATATCCCCCTTTTTATGATCACTAATCATGTAATTAATAAGTACCATTTGACAGTGATTAATGTAAACTGTCTAATTAGTAGCTCCCATAAAGGTAAAATAATGTATCAAAGATAATAATGGATAAAAACATAATAATTCTTTATAAAGTTATCTCCCTTTTAATAATGCTTAATAATGTTCTCCGTCTTTTGGGATTAGTAAAAATATTAAGGTGAAAAGAAATGTAAACATAGAAAACTAGAAATAGGGAATTTTTATTCATTAGAAACGTACAATGAATTGGAAAAATAACAAGAACTCAACCCTATCATAGAAAATCCTTCCACACTACATGGTTGGGTCAGGGGGTTCCTTCCCCTTATCAGAAGGATCAATGGATAGTTCAACATATGTTGTAGAATTAGAATTAGGATATTTTTAATGGTCTTTTATAGGAGGTAGAGAATCTCCCTAAGTTACTGTAGAAGATAAGGAAAGATTGTGTTGAGAATGAATCCAAGGCTGAACAGGCTCTGAAATTATTGGTCTGATCTTATATAATACCTGAGAAACTCACATCTGAGCTGGACAAAGAACCAAAATAATAGGGCCATGTGGTGCAACAGGAGGTAAAAAATGGATTCACTTTGGACATGAAAATATGGTTTTAATAGATTGATGAACTCTTTAAAGATCTCAACACCATATTTCATTACATTTCCAATATCATTCTTGTTTTCTATAAACTCTTCCAAAAAGGGAGTGAATTATCACATCTTATAAATATAATCATTAAAACCCTTTTTCATTAAAGTTAGATTATGATTGGTGAAAAAAAACTTAAATAGATTATTTATTTGATTATTTGTGATGAGTTTGGAGAAGGACTCATTAATATTTTGGGTCAGATCTTCCATAGTGTGCGAATCACTCCCTGTATAATTCTTCACATGGTCATGCACTTTATCCTAGTTGTCCCCAACTTTGGTTATACTAGAAATTATGTCTTGAAACTATTTTTTAAAAAACTGATATAACAATATTAAGATTTGAATATTGTGAAGGATGGTCTGGAAGATCATAGGATGAAGCAAGATCAGAGGAAGAAAGATCATTAACTTCTTTTCTGGGATTGGAAAAATAAATATCATTAAAATGAGAAACAATATTACCATGTCCTTTCATGACACATTTCGTTGAATTTTGTACTCTGTTTTCAAGGCCTTGATAACAATGGTTAACTTCGACATCTCATTCCCAAGAATGGTGGTTCTTTTCACAATTGTTTATAAGGTTGTAATCAAATTTGGTTGAACTTATTTTATCATAATCTTTTAAATTGAAGCAGTAATAGCTTGAGACACACTGGTTTAGGATGGAGTAGAACTAGAAGTTCCAGATTTCCTTATACCATCAGCCATAGATCAGATGCCTTTTAAAATTTTAGTCTGCTCATTATTCTCTCTCCAGGCATCATCAATTTCATATCTACTTTGAGATTTTACTGATTGTCTTATGGATGTACATAATTCTTGCATGGTGATTTCAAAATCGGCCTTAGTGACATAGTCACTAGAAGAAATATCACCCACTGGTTCCCTTATAGCATGTTCAATGAGTTAACCATCAAAATTTCCATAATCTAATCCCAGTTCCACATAACCAAGATTCCTCACCCCTTCAGCTAAAATATCATAATCCAGATTTGTAAGAGTATCAACCCTAACTCTAACAATTTGATGAACTTAAACTACATTATCTACTATTCTTGCGGCTCCCCCTTAGTTTCATCTTTCTTGGAAGATTTCTCCCCCGCAGTCAGTACTTCCTGTCTAGGTTGATTCTCTTGATGCAGAGTTATTTTTCTAGTATATACATCTTAATCAATAGATTCAACTAGAGAAACATTTTAATCATGAACAACACTCTCAACATATGAAAAAACATTGGATTCAAAAATTTACATACTAACAGCATCTGGATTTTCATCAGGATGTCTCGATTCACTATCACTACCACTTTCAATGCTTTCTTTATTATCACCATCTTTGTTCTCTTCATTTCCTATTTCATCATCAACTTTGTCATATTTTTATTTTCTATGTTATTCCGAACCACTTTCACAACTACCACATTTCTCTTCATTAACTTATTTTTTATTAGATTCACTGACATATTCTTTACTTCCTTCAATTTCTATTTCATTACTTTGAGTAGATTTCGGAACATGTTCTTGAGAAGATAAGTCTAGAGGTGGACTTGGAGGTCCAATAAAGAATATTTCGGATGGTCCAGTTCTGTCTGGGTCACTTCTATAATCAATTGGTGATCCCAAATCTCTAACAAGAGTAGGAAGATCTTCCTCCTCATCTCAAGAATACGTTCCATGTTCATCTGGACCAATCCCTGGATCCACTGGATCTCATGATTTAACTGGATGATCTATAGGATCTAACATTTCATATAGTCATTCTTCATCACAAACACATTCTTCAATCCAGGGGTTCTAGTAAGTTTTCATTCTTTAAAAGATCTCATAACTTAAATGGATTCCACGAAAATAATTATAAACCCATTTATTTCCCATATGAAAAATTTGGTGCTGAATAAACATAATTAAAATTATGAACTCACCATTCAATTAAGAGGCAATGGGTCTCCTATGTTAATCATTTCCAAATAGAACTATAAGAGTTATCTCATAATAAAAGAATTTACTTTCAGGTGGATAAGTACAGTGGTAATTATCAAACATTCCTTTGAGTGTAACCTTAAGACATTCAGCCCAATGGAATGAAGAGAAAGAGATTCTCATTCCTTTTGAAATCGTCTTCACCCATACAACATCACTTCCTTCTAACCGAAATTCGATAATCATGTAAAATTTAAATATCGGCTTCGGGTATAGGACTATGTCATTGTTTGAAAACAATTCATGTCAACCTTATTCTTATACCACCTTCAACTACAAATACTTGCTCTCTAATAACCATTCCACCACGACTTCTTTCTACGAGGATACAACACAGTTTTCAAGACCCTGATTTATAGGACCTGATGATTTTCATGATTCACCTTTATGTTTCTTAGAAGCATGACAATAACCACCTTCAATATCTCATTTCACATGCTCTATTCCAATTAGTTCAGTCTAGATGTCAGAAGGTAAATAGTCGGCTATAAAGAGATAGAGTGGCGATTGAGAGAGTGTATCAGTAAATGAGTAGAGTAGATCGATTCAAATTTATATCATTTAGGGATTTTAAAATTACACAATCAAGAAATCATGAACCCGATTGAACAATACAAATGAAACAATGTCATTTTGATTAAAAACAAAATATATAAAAAAGCGAGTCATCAGTGTCAGCATGATAAGATTTATATTAAACTATTGGTGTCAGTGTGGAAATGATGTCCACATGAAAATGGTTTCGGCATGAAAATAGTTTCATTGAGACAATGGTGTCCTTCTTGCAATGATGTCTTCGTGAAAACTTCACAAAAAATATCAAAGGAATGGAAACACACAGTCTTACTGATTGATCATTACTAACTCATGTCTAATGTAATTAATTCTTTCATATTTTAATGGAATTGTGAATATGTTAGCAGGATGATATTTAGTGCCAATAAATTCTTATTTGATATCACCATTTTGATAATAATCTCTCCAAAAGTGATTTCTTACATCAATATGTTTTTTTTCTCAAATGAGAAACTGGTTTCTTATAAATTTTGATATCCCTTTTATTGTGACAAATAATAGGTACATGTATAAATTGATATCCATAGTCTAGTAGAATGTATTTCATCTACAAAATATGAGCACAATAGCTACCAGTAGCTATGTATTTATATTTGGCAGTAGATGATTTAATATTATATTATTTATTACTAAATCATGAAACCAAATAGTTTCCAAAAAAGTTTCATGTCCAAGATGTGATGTTTCTATCTAACTTCCATCCACAAAAATCAGCATCCGAATAACTCATTATATCAAATTATTTCACATTGGGGTAAAGGAAACCTAAATTTATACTATGTTTGAGGAATCTAAAAATTCTTCAAATAAAATTTAATTTATTTTTTTGGGATTAGCTTAAAAAGAGACACACATACACACACTAAACATTATATCTAGCCTATTAGCATTCATGTAGGGAAAATTTCCAACAATTCCTAAGTAAGCGGTTTGATCAACAGATTTACCATATTTTTTAAGAACTATATTACAATTGATACTCATTGTAGTGTGACTAATTTTAATGTTATAAAATATAAATCTTTTTAAAAGATCATTTGTGTATTTATTTTGATTTAAAATTATACCTTATTTATTTTGAAAAATATTAAAACCAAAAAATATCTTTAGTTCACCAATTAAACTCATTTCAAATTCACATTACATAATTTTTTAAAAATCAATACATAAAGAATTTTAAGAAGATCCAAGAATAATATCATCAACATAGATTTGAAAAACTAAAACAACTTAAGAATTTATTTAAAAAAGGTGTAGGATCATCAATTCCTTTTGAAAACCCTTTTAAAATAAACAAACTATTTAATCTATCATACCGAGCTCTTGGAGCTTATTTTAGACCATATAAACATTTTTTAATTTGAACACATGATTTTGAAAACGAGGGTTTATAAAACCAGAAGGTTGTTTAACAAAACCATGCACAACTATATACCAATTTATGAATGCACTCTTAACATCCATATGAATATGCATGAAATTAAGTTGGGATGTTTAAGCATGTATGATTCTGATGGCCTCAAGTAAAGAATCATGTGAAAAAGTTTCACATAGTAAACTCTTTCTTCTTGAATATAACCTTGTGAAACCATTCTACCTTTGTTTCTAATAATATTACCAGATTCATCTACATTGACTCTAAAGTCTCACTTAGTTCCTATGATCTATGTGTCCTTTCATTTATCCAAATGTTTCCAAATTTTATATCTTTTAAATTGGTTAACTTCCACATGCATATCGATCACCCAATATTAATATTTAATTGAATCATTGATGTTTTTAGGTTCATGTTGTGACAAGAAGGCTTTATGTTCAACATGAATTCTAATATAAGCTCTACTTTTTGTCTATTTATCTAAGTCTCCAACAACAATATCTAAAGGATGGTTCTTGAGAGTTATAGTTTTTCTAGAAAAAGAGGGGCTAGTAACTTCAGTATCATCTACATTTTTGGGTTAATAATGTTCAAATTTTGATGAATTTACAGAATTATTTCATTTAACAGATTTCTTGACAAGTGGATTAGATGATTTTTCATTTATGTCCATGTTTGACATATCATATTCATGTTTGTATAGGGAGATCTTAGGATCATATGGATCTCATTCATCAAATTTCATATTCATAGATTCTTCCACACACTTGGTTATTTTATTAATGACTCAATAGGCTTTACTAGATGTTGAGTAATCTAAGAATATTCCTTCATCACTATTGGATGAAAATTTGTCAAGATAATCCATAATATAATGAACATAGACATTGAAACCAAAAACATTGAAAAAAAGAACTTTAGATTTTTTTGTTTTTCCACAGCCCATAAGGCATCTTTTTGAGGATAATTCAAATTAAGACTCTATTAATTATGTAGAAAATTGTATTCATAGTATCCTCCCAAAATTAAAGAGTTATATCATATTCATTAAGCCTTGTTCTATCTATTTCATTTAAGGATGTATTTATTATCTCCACAACTCCAATTTGTTGAGGTCTTATAGGGCTATAAAATTTATGAGAGTTTCCATTGTGTGACCAAAAATATTCAATGTCTTGATTATCAAACTCACGACCATGATAACTTCTTAAGAATTTAATTTTATGTCCACTTAGATTTTCCACTATTTTATCATACTTCATGATGTATGTACATTATTCACAATTTGTATCTGACAAATAAGTCCATGTATACCTAGACTAGTAATCTACAGGAACATAAACACAGTGCTTTCCATTTAAACTAGAAACTCAATATGCTCCACCAAAATTCATGTTAACCAACTCTAAAGATTGAGAAGTTGAAACTTCATTCCTTGATTTGAATGATATCTTTTGTTGTTTAAACTTTTGATAAGAATTACAGACTTTAACATTTGGAAGCTCAAGTTTGGGTAGATCCATGACTAGTCCCTTTCTAGTAAGATTTATAAGAGAGTTTATTTTAGAGTTTCCTAATATCCTTTGAAAAAACTGGGATTCCTTATGAAACGCTCTTAAACAAGAAATTTTTTGAGAAACTGAAGAATCTATGTTAACTAAATATAAACTTTCATTTCTAAAGGAAGAAAATACCAATTCATTTTTGGAGTTAAGAACATTTAAAGAATCATTTTCAAATATAACATGAAATCCACCATAACATAATTGTGAAATAATAATAAAATTATATTTCTAGCCATCATAAAAAATTATTTTAGAAATCAAAACTCAGTTAGAGTTAACAATCTAGCCTAAGACTATTATTTTTCTTTTATAATTATCACTAAAGTTTACATATCAACCATTAATTTTGATTAAGTTCCTAAAGCTTGAATAATATCCTATCACGTGTCATGAAAAACAACTTTCTAAGTACCACAAACTCATGTACGGGCTCTTCAAACAATATTTCGACATAATAATCAAACATAAACAGTTTTTGGAACCCATACTTGTTTGGTTCTAGTGACATTAGTAATTATTTATTTAGGTAACCACATTTTCCTAATGAATTCCCTATAATAATTATATAATATACTTGAAAAATAAACTATATTTAGTCTAGAAAAACTAGAGGTAGTAAAATATTTTCCAGAACTGGAACTAGAACCCGATTTTTAATATTTAGGAAGAAGAATAGATTTTCCTGAAATGGTTACAAAATGTTTTTATGATTGGTTTCTATGTCCAAGATAAAAACCCATACTAGAGGTGTAGTTCTGGGTTATCTATTTTCCAATAATTTGATTAAGAGTATTCTTACCCTGATAAACATTTCTATATCTTTCTTGAATTTCTCATTAGACATTTTAATTCATTTTTATATTCAAGCATTTGAGCACTCTTTTCCATTTTAGTAGTATGTTTAGACTTAATAGTTATAGTAAGTTCATTATTTTTCTTAAATGATTTATATTTATCCTTTAGTTCATTACATGTATCTTCTAACATGCTACAATAATTAAATAGTTTATCACTTGTCATATTTTCATAATCACTTTCATTTTCAGAGTAATAAGTATTGTATGAAGGTGAATCTATGGTTAAATTAGCTATGTTTATCCTAAAACACATATTTCCCATTTCATGGTTCTCATCACGAGATGATTCTGATTCAATAGAGCTATCCTCAGGGGAACTCCAAGTGTCTTTAATATATTTCTTATACATCATGTATTTATTTTCATACTTCTTTTTGTATTTTAATTTTGGATAGCCATATTTGACATGTCCTTTGCTCTTGCATTCATCGAAGGAAATATCCACTTATTTGTCATTTCTTTTCTAGCCTTTTTTCAAGTTTCCCTTGTTATAATATCATGCTTTATAATTTTCATTCCTGAAAAACTTATTCTTCCTATAGAAGTTTTTGAATCTCTTGGATAGATGAGGAATATGTTCATCACTATCAGATGTTGATTGATCATTACTAGATATTTCAACAGAGACTACTACCTCCTCTTTTACCTAATTCTTAGAGGTAGTAGTCTTGAAGGCTACATATTTTCTCTTAGGTTCTACCTCTTATTATTTATCGACTTTCATCTCTACCTCATACATCATAAATTTTCCAATGAGTTCATTGATAGGTAATTTTATGACGTAAAAGTATTCCATAATTGAGATAGAAGTTTCTCAACATCTATCAGGTAAGCATGTGAAAATCTTCATAATTTTTTCATTGTCAGTAACATCTCTTTTCAGAGAGAGATCATAATGTTCCCAATAACATTAAAACAGAGATAAATGTCAGAAATTTTCTCATCAGGCTTCATATTAGAATTTTTGTATTTAATATTATATTTTTATGTCTAATTTCCTTTACACTAGAAGTTCCTTCATGTGAAATAGCAAAAGTATTCCAAATTTTATGGGTTTTTTACATGATGAAATTTTGTTAAATTCTTAAAAACCTAAACAATAGTATAATGCATTAATGGATTTGTAATTATTGTTTTAATTGTTCTTTTTTATTCATCCCAAGTAGTTCTAGAAGTATTATGAATCTTATATTCATCGAAAATTGAACACCAATTTTCAGAACACATACTTTCTATGTGCACTTCAATTTTAATTTTCCATTGTTCATAATTTGTTCCATTAATGAATGGAGATCCATTTGTAGTAAAACCATCCATCATATTTTCTATAATAAGAAACATTGAACAAGGTTTTGATGTGATAAAAATTTATTATTAATAGAAATTTTAAGATCTTTGAAATACAACTAAAATCACAATTAAAAAAATTGAAAATTTTTTAAAATAAAAAATATTATAAAACCTATGATACCAACTGTTTGTCAGAGTAGAGTACTAAAAAAGGTGTTAATTGAGTATCTAAAAATATTTTTTGTTAAAAAGTATTATTTTTAGATCCCCCAATATTTAAAATTTTTATTTCCAAGTTATCCAATAGTGAAATTATAAGCGCTTGACTGTTCGATTAATTTCTCAAAATATTGATTTGTTCCCTGTTGCATCAATTTGATAATTAATAATGCTTTTGAAACAATACTAATATCTCAATACTGTTATAAAATAATTCTATGACTATCTAATAAATTTTAATTTAGTTTTTTGAAGTATTTGTTAAAAGAGAGTAAAACAAAAAGGTAAAAACATAGCAGAAATAATTCAAGAGGATCAGTCTCAAGAAGAGACTTAATCCTCTATACATGGTGATCACCTGCCACTAATAATAATAAATTTATAAATAGTTTGATCCAAACCCTAGATTGGGGTTAACAACAGCACAGATGGTGTCTAGTTCACAAGACATCTACCACAGTTCTTTGTAGGTACAAACTACCAAGTCCCACAAGGACCTATTCTACAATTATTAGTTGGAGTGAAAAGTTGTAAGAAGGTATGATTTGAAAGATATACTGTATCCATCCATTTGATATAGGAGACAGAGTTTGATTAATATACAGATACCCACACTACTCAAAAGTATGTAAAAGTCCACACGATCGAGAAAGTAAGTATGAGAAAGGATTTAGAAGCATTGGCATGTTTCTCTATGCATCTCCAGACTTATAGGATTAATCAGATGAGAATAATTATTCCCCTTATATAATTTGACATAAAACAATGTGTCACATTCTGGATTCCATGTGAAAGAATGGTTCTGTAGGTAAATTCTTCTCTTTCTTTGATATAATGAAGTGATTTGTCAATTCAGTGTTCAGATCAGTTGAGATAGCCTCTTTTTTTCTTCCTTTGTTCTTGAGATCACATTGGTTGTATATGTTATTCATCATATCTCTTTCACACATGAATGAATCACCCCACACTTAATCCTCTTTTTAATTTTGTATTCATAAATGCTTTTATTCTTGTGGGCCGACAAAGATAACGTACATCCCATGTGAATAGGTTCATTGTACCTCATATTGTCTGCTAAAAGCCCATCAAAAGACTATAGAATATGTTATTATCATGAAATGACACAAATTTGATTGTTTAAAATAATATTAGTAAAATTAGTTTTAAACAGTACATTGGTGACTCGTCTGTCGATGTCTCCTTCTGTTAGTGTCTCAATCCATTGGTATGTCATTTTGTCAGTCTTTCAATATATTGATGACTCATTACATCTGTGACTTGTTTCAATAATGATTCTTTCCTTCTACTAGTGAGAAAGTTGGTATATTGGTGACTCATTTCAACTTTTGATGAGTCGTTGCATTGGTAGCACCAAGAAATAGTTGGTCAAATGGACTAACAGTAGGTCTTCTGCATCGGTGAGTCATATGAAATAGTGAGTCGTTTGAGTCGGTGAGACAGTCGATGTATCGGTGAGTCATTCCATCCATGAGACCTTTCAATAGTTTCAACTTCACATATATAGAACAAATGCATGTTTGAACTGTCTAATAGTGAGTATATGTCTGTCGGTGAGTCATATTTCTATTAGTGCCAGTGACTCATACTTAGATACTTTTTATATGTTTTGTCTATCATAATGTTTGGAAAATTCAAGAAGTGTTAATTCTCATAATTTCACATAGATAATTAGTTATAATATTGGTTAGACTTAAAAAGCATAAATAGTTATATGATTAAAATGATCTGATTATTCAAGATAATGCTTAGACATAAGCTAGGATCTGACATGATGTAAGATATCTGTTAATATATTACATGATTTGTGATAATTGAAACCATTATATTCAAATATTGTGGACAATAGTATGAATGAGTAAAAATGATAATCAATTTAGATGATCAATAACCCTTGTTTCATCTTGATGAAGAGGACTGGTGCACTCCTTAGTTACACTCATGGATATATATACCATTTATCCAAATCCCCCTGTATTCTCTTCTTCAAATACTGATGTCCAATACATGACATTATATATAGGGTCTTGGATATTGGAAATTCTCGCATTATAATATATATTGAGAACTCAAAATCATGGATAAGAGGAAGACTAGAAAATTACTTGGGAAAAACATCAGCGAATCCTCTTACAGTGGGTATCTCATCATGGATGATTTTTTCTTTTTTGTCAATCATTTTAGCCACATATGATTTCTTTCAAGATAAAAATATATATTATTTCTATGATGGTTCCATAGAGGATTCATCCACCTTTGTTCAATTTTCCAGGTTCATATGATGATTAATGATGGGGTGATTATCTTATCATGTAAATTTATGGTAAATCAATATCATGAATGATAATCCATACCAAGAATAGATTTGATTTCTACTGAAGGGTGTATGATTTGGTTTTATATGAAATTCAGTGCAAAAGGTTTGACAGGGGAGGGGTTATATACATGGGTTGCAATAATGGAATATTTTCCATTTTTTTAGTATATATATACTTTTATATCTTTCAGATTTTTTTATTTCTACTAAACGTTCTGATATGACTGAGTGCACATATCCATAGTGTTATAGGATATTTGAATTCCATGAATTAAGAATTTGCACACCTTTCACTGTTTGATTTTATTTATAACGATTTACTTCATCCTAAATACACATTAGAATTAGAATTGATTGACCATTAAATACATTAAAGGTAAATATTAACATTTAAGGGAACACTCATAAATGACATATATCCTTTATCCTATGAATTTCTAGATTTCATTATAGGTTATCCATGATTTGTTTCCTAACAAAAAAAATATAATGGGAACATATTATCCCATATTAAAGCATCATAAGGATTTTGAGAATTTAATACTTAATATCTCCCAGTAGTTTCAAAATAGGGGTTTGTAAGGACAATTTTCATGAACCATGTGATGATCAAGTCACCCTAAATGTGGCTTTTTCAAAAATACTACCACTATGTAAATATTTTTGAGAGGCATATCCACTTATAGTATCCAAAAAAATGGATTAAAATTCATGGAAACCGCATAATATATAATTTTATATATTTTAAGGAAGTTTTATTATGTTTATTATAATCCTATTGGATTTTCATAGAATTTTATAATCCTAATCTAAAAAATAACTAGACGTTCCTCTGATACAAACTATGACAAACCATATTTTTGATACACTAAATTTTATTTTTTAAAATAAAATCACACTTATTACATCCTATAAGATCATGATACCAATTTTACTTGAGAAATTATGTACCTTTAATAAAAATATAAATACAAGTTCAATGAAATTATTTAAATATTTCAGAACATGTTCGTAAAATTCCATCGTTTAACTAAAACTGCACGAGATAACATACTGATGTATATATGAAAGGGTGAAATATAAATCCTATTAAGGTAATAAAAAAGAATATCATAATTTAAAATAATACATGTGATCCAATTGGAATATTATGGAAACATAATATAGTTCAAAAAAATAATCTTTAACAATGAGGCATGATACGACATGATCACATGAAAAAATCGTAATGTGATAAAACATAAAGCATGTCATCATAAAAATAATTAATGGATAATTAAAAATACAAAATAAAATAGAATTATTAGGATAACAACCAATGAAACATAAATTATAGATCATGATAAGAAAAAATTATTCATTAAATTAGAGGTATATAGAGATACGGTCCCACTTATATCTTTCATATCATGTAGATGCATAAGTTTGCAACATAGATCATAAAATATAACGGCATATTTCCACAATTTTTACCCTTAAAATTATGTAGATTTGGTTAAATTCACGTATATCCCAATTAAATGATGCACTTGTACCACTATTGTAATTCCCATGAGTGGAAATGGAGATTTAGACTCATGAGAAAAACATTTGGCATCATAAATCACAGCATAATTTCAGCAGCATGATGAGTGTACTTAATGGTTTGAAAATTGGATGAATGAGAGATAAATGGGTCTATCATTATGTGAGTAATAGTTATGTGTTTCAAAATAATACAGAATAGAAAAATTTATATCAAAATTCATAATATAATAAAGATGATTGAATAACAATGTCAAGGTGTAGATCCCTCACCTTGAGATGATGCATCAAAATGATTTGGAAGAGATTATGAAGATATTGATGTAACAATTTTAGGGAAAAATGTATATAGGGATGTGTATATTAAATTCATGATCCAATATTTTTGAGTGAATAGGAATGAGATGTTGGGTGGTTGGGTTTATTTAGAAAAATAGAGGAGAATTATTTATTAATTTCTAAAACATATATTTTAGAATTAATATTATAATGTAATATAAAAGAACATTTCCATGGTTTGTGATCATTGTTTCTTCCAAATATGAGTTACATTCATAATTTTATATGTTTCTAAACCAATCAAATTAAAATAATTACATTTGGGATGTGTAAGTGATGTTTACAAATAAATTATTTTAAAAACATAAAATATAATACAGGGTTTATAGGATTTATTATTGGTTTAAAAAACAAATAAAATAAAATAAAATATAAATTATTAGAAAAGGAAAACATACTTTTTTTGGGGTAATTTTCATATTGTGTATTAAATCCCTTTAGGGATTTTATGATGTCATAATACATAATGTATATTTATAAAATATTTACTTTTGCCAAAAAACCTATTCTCTCCAAATGTTATTAAAAAATTACCATTAGAAAACATTGAAATTTTTATTTAAAAAAAATATTCATTTTATCCATGTAATTATATATATATATGATAATTTAAACATTTAAAAAGAATTCACATTTATTTAAAAATATAGGTTTTATAAAAGTAATAGTTTTCGTACTTTTATAAAAATTATTTTTGTCTTTGTAAAATTATATTATATTTTATATTTAATTAATATTATTTTATAAAAATATTTTATTAAGTATAACATTTAAAAAAAATGTAATTAATTAAAATAGTGTATTTATTAAAATGATATGTTTTCAACAAATAATATTTTGGTTTCATCAAATCAAGATCATATTTTTATGAAAATTGTTATTTAATAATTTTAAAAAATAAATATTAAAAATGAATAAATTATATCGTTTTTATAGAAAATTGAAATATAAACATTCATGAGTTTATGGACCAGTTATGTATCCCCTTATTACACTAGAATATCCCCTAAGGCTAAGTTGTACGAGGGATAGACTTGCGGTCGGTAGTTCAAAAAACATCATTTGATCTATGATCTTGATGTTCTCGAATGTTACCTATACATTTTTTTACTCATGATTTAGTTGTTGAATCATTTATTGGGATTGGTTTGAGGAGATTCCTAGTGATGATATCTCCCTCATTTGTTTTAGTAATTGGACTTCAAATGGTATGTTCCTACTGGTTTAGGTGATCACTCCTTCCATCTATGTCAATTGAAAATTATCATAATACTAAATATAATAATCATAATTTTTAACATATAAATTTTATATTATTATTAATTAGGTTTCTTTGAAAAAATTACACCCAATACATTATAATTTTCCAAAATAGCCAAATTAGTTCATGTGAAATCTATAGCTACACTAATTAATAATGCATTTATTTATTTAAAACAAATATTTTCATTAATAAAACCATAGGCTATTAGAAAAAACGTGTCATATAAACAACACATTATATTCACCAAAACATAATAAATTACACTACATGAAATTCAATTCATTTTGATTATTTATTTACAAATACTAATAAAAATATTTTTTATCCTATACATTGTTTGAAAAAACATTGAAATATATGAAAATCACGAAACCATCCATTTTCATGAATTTCCATACCTCTAATGTGATTAGAACCCAATTATTAAATTCAATCCATATTTAGGTCCTAATTTCAAGAGTGAAATAGATTATATATAGGTGAAATAAAATCATTAACAAGAGTCACATTCAATTATCACTCTACCCTATGTTCCAAAAATCAGATATCCATTTTCCACTTCATTTATTATACTAAACTGATTATTTTATAATATTTTTCCCCATATTAATGAGGTATAAATATTTCCCTCACCCTAATGAACTCATTTTTTACAAATAGGATCTCTATAGAAAAATTTCCGCAAAATAATTTGTGCATGAGATTTTGAAAAAAATTTATTAATTTTAGATTTTATTTATTAAAAAAACATTAAGTGTCTAATGAATTATATATTAAATGTGGGCTATAAATTTACAATTTTATTCTAGTTTCAAGGGAATTGTTATATTATCATTTTAGTTGGATCCCTAAGGAGTTTTTTTCAAAATGGTCAAGTCACCAATGTAAAAATCAAAAAAATTCATTTCCTTGTATTTGAGTCTCAATTTAATAATAATCCTACATATAACCCTCCCCATAATTGTTATAAATATAATTTCACTGAAAATAGGGGAATCATTTTACTCAAAAATAATGAGATTAGAGTAATTTCTTAATCAATGAAAATTTTCAATATTGTATGAAATTACTACATAGTCAAGAGATAATGAATTTTTCTTTTTGTTACCTAATAACTAAAGAAACAAATGAGTTTATTTAATAGAAACTATAAGACCACAATCTTGTAATCGAGGAGATTTGTTTTAAAAATGAATGTTTTTTATGTAAGAAAAATTTAATCTCAAATATGGAATATTTAAAGACCTGTCTCACCGTTACACTGAGTATAATGACCCACTTATTCCTCGTGTCTTAGGAATAAACTGCATCATTACTCATACTTAAGAAACATACCAAAGAAACCAAAGTCTAGAAATAAATGCTAAATTGTTTTAAATAAATGCGGAGTATGATTTATCCTTTTATAAATAGACCACTAACCAAAAAACCATTATATGATACATGATAAAAATAATGAAACTCAATCACCAAAATTATAAAAAACTACACCAAATTTTACTACAACAGAAGACAACAAACAATCAAATTAAACAATAGAAGATAAATACAAGATCTCCAAGAAAAACACAAGATTCCATTCTCCATAGTCTTCATGTTCAAACATTACCCGATGACCCAGTATCACATGGTCTTGCTAAATACACGTGAGAATTTACCATTGCCCATCTCCTAGAAGATAGAATCCACAAAAGCACCAAATTCCCAAAGTAGTTGTGAGTATAAAACATAAAAGGATTTACCTAATGACTACCCTATGAATTCCACTATGATAGAAAAGTTAGAAACATTTACTTAAAATAGTTTATATAAAAAAATTCACCAAAATAGTTTATAAATAATATAAACAAGATTCAAATCAATTTATAACAAAAAGGGAAACAAGTACTATTAAAACCAAATTTCCCAAAATTCATACTTCCAAAAACATCCACACAATGCTTTAAAACAATTTCTCAACCCCATTTTGGCATTACCATTCCATTCCACTTATTCACACATCCAACTATGCATGTTTCATTATGATAGTTCCATACTCATGAGTGATCTCTATTTGATCTACAATGTCGTCACATGATAATTATACCCCATTTTCCATAACAACATTGGCACTGAGAACAAGGCCGTATTCCAACGTAAAATTATAAATGGGATCTCCACACACACAACTATTATACCACAACCATTTCAGAGAACCATTTCAATAAAATGTTCTTTTATTGAAACCCTTTTAAATAGGCCAATTACAAACACCAACATCATCTAAATAAAATTATTCCTTTTATTTAAAATAGTTTTGAACTAATACATTTACCATCATTCCAAAAAATCCCATGTTATGATCTTAATTTGAAAATAAATAGTGAACCACTTTAATCAAATGCATCACTTTTCTAGATATCCCACAACCATCACTAAAGAGGGTTTCTAGAAATAATAAAGAAAACAATTCATAATAAAATCTACACAAATAAATAAATTTGAAACCATTAAATTTTGTTATACTAAGAGGTGATGATAGTGAATGCACATACCTCAACTGTTTTGATGAAAATTGAAAATGGACAAAGAACGCTTATGAAACCGGGTCGATTATCCATTATACATCCCTGGATCCCTTCCCCTAGAATGATGAGGATCAAATATCATTATATTTTTCACTCAAAATCATATATCTACTCATAAGAGGAATAAATTTGAGAGAATGGGAAAAGATGATAGGTAGATCTAAGAAGATCTAAAGAAATGTGATAAGAATGGTGAAAATGACACTTACCACTAGAATCTGTATTGAAAACACCAAGGGAGGGCTCCATACTGATTAAAAAATTTTTGGGAGTGGTTATCCTAGCTTTAATAGATAATAATCCTGATTTAGGGACAACAAGGAGAAAAAACAAGGTATTAAGAGGGAAAATGACTGAGATCCAATTTTTGAGGATCTATCACTAACTATGTGTGTGGTTAGTCCCAAAATTATAAAAATCATGAGCTAACCGTGTATTTACTCATGCCTTATAGAAAACATCACATTTTGTCCTGGTATGGTCACCCTAACCATTCTCACACCATTCCAATGCCAGTACATCAAAAAATCGACTTATCACAGTTTCTCCTAGGATTATTACACAGTTTAGAAAAACCGAGCACAACCTGTGAACATTACCTTTTTCACCGTAAACTTATTGAATGTTCCCAAAAATATCTCATCTATCACCCTTACACATTATAAACATTAAAATTAAAATTTAAGGGTTACATTACAGAAATTGGTTGTACTAAATTCTCCCCACCATTGCTATTTTTATCCTCATAGTGTAGAAAACCATCTGTTCGCTGAAAGAGTTATGGCCATTTGACTTCCATTTCCTTCTCGCGTTCCCCTGTCTCTTCTTGAATATGACCATTTTTGCATAAAACCATCACTATAATGATTTTTTATTCACACAATACATTATCCAACCTATCCAAAATCTTATTTGGGATATGTACAAATGAAGCATCTGGATCTAGGTCATCATGATCTCATCTTATATTATGGTCAGGATTAGACTGGTTCTATTTCAGTTGAGATACGAGGAACAATTTAGGTACCAAAGAGAACCATGGTGAAAATTAAAAAAAATATTCCACCTCCCTAAATCATTATATTACCATGAAAGGTCCAATTTATCGAGGAGACAACATTCAAGTCTTCCTAAAATGACGATGTACTAGCATTGGTGAGGTACTTAAGAACCAATGATCACTCAACACGAATTATAACGGTCTTCGATGATGATCTGCAAAAGATTTTTGATGAATCCAAGTAGTCTCTATAATCGTTATGATCAACAGAATTTTATCAATTGTTTCTTTAACAAGGCTTGGCCTGACATGTAAAGTATCACCTATTTCCACCAAATGAAGTGGATAATGACAAGGACACCCATAAAACACTTCAAACACAGCTAGATGTATTGGGAAATGATAGATATTATTATATGTGAACACTACTAAGTGTATATTCTCTTTGCATGAGCCGTCAAAATACATTACACAAGCCTGAAACATGTCACTCAACATCTGTATAACCGTTTCAAATTTACCATCCATATGAGGATGATACATCGTACTCATAGTCAACTAAGTCCCCGGGTATTTATTTAAGGAATTCCAGAGATGAGATGTGAACCTCGAATCTCTATCTGACACAGTTGAAAATGTTATTCCATGTCTCCTTACCACTTCTTGTATATAGATTTTAGACAAATACTCCACCACAAGAGTTATATGAATAGGGATTAAATGGGCTAACAGGGTAAGCAGACCTACTATGACCCATATTGCATCTTGCTTCTTAACTATTCTTGGGAGGCCTATAACAAAATCCATTACTATTTTTACCCATTTCCACACTGGAATATATAAAGACTGCAACATACCAACTATTATCTATTGTATTTCCTTAACTTGTTGACAAGTTAAATATGTTGAAAAGAACTAAGTCACTTTACCTTTCATGTCGCTCAACCAAAATAATCCTTCAATGCATTATACATATTCTACATTCCTAGATGTACAACCGTTTTAGAATGGTGGTAAGCATGAAAAAGTTGTTATTAACAATCCTTAGGTACAACCATATGATCTCTGAGCTACAAAACTAAACTCCCATAATGTTTCCACCCCTCAACGGTCTGCACACTATTGAATTTTGAAGTCATAAACAATAATACTGCATACTATTTTTATGCTTATATGACTATATTTACCAAATACAGAACCATGGAGATTGAAACGAAATTCAGAACACCACACTGGGCTTCACATTCGATTGGATTGTTGTCTTGGACCGATATTAACATCCGCTCATCTAAAGCTAATTTTTTCAACTGAGCATATGAATTCCCACTTAATTCATTTACCACCATATTTCAACTACCTGGTTTATATATCAATTCAAAATAAAAAATCATGACATACTCCATCCATATCCTTTTCCTCATATTGAAACCCAATTTTGAAAAAAAATCAAGATCTTGTGATTTGTAATCATAATAAATTTCTCGCCAAAGAGATAATGATTATATGTATTCAAGGCATGAATGACCACAACTCACTCCAAATCATGTATTAGTTAATTCTTCTCATTCACTCTCAATAGTCTTAAACCAGAAGGAACCACATTGTCTCCTTGAATGAGAACAAATCCCATCCCAGTTCCCAATGCATCATAGTACACCACGTACCCCTGTCCTAATTATATAAAAATAAAGATTGTTGTTGATGTAATATGAAAATTAAACTCTTGAAAATACTTCTGGAATTTTTCAATCCAATGGAATGTAATGTTCTTTTTTCTCAAAGTGTTAAAAAATGAAGCTAGTCATGAGAAGTCACACACAATGAATCATTAAGAACTGGCTAGACAAAGACAATGTCACATAACACTGATATTCTTCTGGGGAGGAGATAAATTGTAAAATTGACTTCCATTATAGGTTGTAATGCTTATATTTTTTATAAAAACATCTATAAAATTATACATTACTACCAGAAAACATCTATCCTCGATCTCTTCCATTAATGATAAAGTCAACTCCTCCAGTTAGTAAGAGATCATTCCAACTGCTCATTCCAAGAGGGTCATTTGACCCGTCTTTACAAACTATTATCCTTTAAAGAGATGGTTGAATTCATCCTTAGTCAGAAAATGAATTTTCCTTCTATAACAGTCGATGTGAGCCTTGAAGTTTTTCAACCAATCTAGACCAAGGATTAATTCATTGACATCCATCTCTAAGGATGAGAAGTCCCATTTTAGATCAACTCCATCAATAGTTATAGAACGTTCTCTATGACAAAAGGATTTACACTCTCATTCAGTAACTGGATTTTGATGTTTTAACATAGAGGGAATCATCTCATGTTTTAATCATAGAAAATCAACAGAATGGGATGCAACGAATGAATGATTAGAACCAGTATCAAACCACAATTGTATAAGGGTGGAATTAAATAGAATAATACCTCTCACAGTATATTTTTCTAGCCTGATCATCTACAGTCATCTTCTCATCTCAATACAATTGCATCGTCGCTAAACTCTACTCCTTGTTTCCATACTGAGATTTCTTTTATTGAGGAGTATTGGTGTTCCAAGAATCACCCTTTCAAGTCGTTCTCTACTGACGATTCTGATTCAGAAGGCCTCATCTTATTAAAACATACAATGATTGGGATACCTAAGAAGTGTCTCAAGCACATTTCCTTGGATCTCTATGACAATATCACATAACATTTACCATCTTGTTGAAATTATGGAATGATCGAGGTGGTGTTGTACATTCTAGCATCATGTGGTCCAAGGAACCTCATTTGACCCATCTTTCTTGGCTCTTTGGTCATGGACAAAGGTTCACTATTCCGGACATCTAATTTTGATTCCTTCTCCCAACTTCGAAATAGGTTACCCTCTTCAACTTTCTCTTACCGTTTGAGTTTCCACCATTTCATTTATGTATCATTATTATACCTCTTCCCACATATCCTGTGATTTCACATTCATCTCTTGTCACTATGTTCACTATATCTGTACAATCCGTAATACATAGCACCATAATCTCTAATAAAATATTTTGCATTATCTCGGATTTGATGATGTGTTCCTTCAAGGACACACTATCCCCAACCTCTGGTTCTAAACACATTAAATTCAGAATTTATTCTGCATAATCTATGACAGAGATATTTTCTTTCTTTATGATTGGGATGTATATTGTTATCTAGATATTGAATGTGTGGGGATGGAATTTTTTGATTAACTATTCCTTATAATCCTCCCATGTATGTTCTTGATCAATTTTATCTTGCACCTCTAGATACCAAAAATTAAATGAAAAATCCTATAGAATATAATTTAGTAGCTTGAAATTCAGATCAAATGCTGTGCCATTGAAATTGGAGATATGATCCATCTTGTTTAGCCACACCTTCACCTTTTTTGATTAAAATCACCCCAAAAGATGGAGGATTCTGCTTCCTACAATGGATGGATTGATCCACATGGCTTATTTAATCACTTCAGTTACCAGTATCTATATCTTGAATCACTGGAACAATACCATGAAATAGCTCTTAGTTCACCAGGGTCTCTGGTGTAACATGATTATATGCATATTCATCTCATTGGTTTCTATGACGCCTAAAAGATGCCATTTTCTAAACCAACAACATATTCTTATAAGTCTCACTCTCTATAAACTGATGGATTATTATTTCAAATACTATAACATAAACTACAAGATAATTATTTACCAATATAATTCTTTTCCATGTTTAACATTTGTTTAAAAGAAATAACATTCATACTTTTCAAAATCAAACCATTTTCAAAATACCTTATTCATGAAAATATAAAAAAATATCATTTGAATAAAATTTCTTCCTTTTTCAAAATACATTTTATTGAAAATAACATAAATCTATTATCTAAATGAAATATTATTTACTAGTGGTAATTTATTCCTCTAAAATGCATGCCATGATCATGACAATGGCTAAACCCATGATAACAAGGGTCTGAAATCTTATAAGTGTCTCCAAAACACCTATGTACCCAACTCACGGGGAACATTATGTTAAACATAAAAAGGTTAGCTATGACTCTTTATGCTCTATATTTCATGTCCTGACAATACTAAATTTATCTTTGATCACAACCCAAGGAATAGATAAGATCAAATTTCAACTCCAAGACCATGAAAATTGAGGAATACTTGTTCCACAATTAATGGAACATGTTGATACCACTTACCCCAAACATGGTTTTGGATCAAAAAAATGATAATATTTTTAGTGACCCACTTATCTTCCATGTCTTGGGATACAATGAATCTTTACCTGGCCATAATTGACATCCAAAAGACACAAAATGAAGAAAATAAATGTTAAATGGTTTCAAATTCTTGTGGCAGATGATTTACCCTTTTAGAAATAAACCACTAACTAAACAACCATTATAAGATGCATGAAAAAAACAGGGCTACTCAACTATAAAATTTAAACCAAAACCACACCAAAGTGTACTATAATAGAATAAAAGAAACTATTAATGTAAAAAATGTGTAGGATAACTACAATAATTCAAATAAAAACAAAAGAGTCCATCCTCCACAAGATCCATGTTCCAACATCACTAAATGGCCCATGTATCATGAGGTGGTGCTCAATACGTGTGATACATTACCTTTTCCCATGTTCCGGAAGATAGAATATGCAAAATCACAATAGTTCCAATGTAGGGGTGACAACAACACCCATTAAGCTTTCCCCAATGACCTAAAAACTCATTCCACTTGGATATATAGGTTAGTAACATTTTTATAAAAAATTTTATATAATAAAATTTACTCCAAATACTTTATAAATAAAAATAAATAATCTTCAAAACCATTTATAAAAAAAACAAGTTATATTAAAACCAATTTTACGGTAAGTCATATTCCCAACAAAATCCGCAGAAGGCCTTAAAACCATTTCTTACCATCATTTTGGCATACCCATTCCATTCTACTTATTCACACATCCAAATGTGTGTGCTTCATTATGATAGTTCCATACTTAGGAGCGGTCTCTCAATGATCTACTGGGTCATCACATGATTATTAAACTCCATGTGCTAGTATACCTTTGGAACTGAGCAGAATGTCATATTTTAACAAATCCTCATAAATTTAATATCCACACACCTCACTATTATGCAAATACAATTTCAATGAACCATCTTAAACCATTTAAATAAAACCATTGTTTCATTGACACCCTTTTAAACAATCCAATCCCAAACAACCATTTCATCTTAATAGAATATATCCTTTTATTGAAAACCCTTTTGACTAAGTCCATTTAACATCATTCAAAAAAATCAGATTTAAAATATTATTTTTTAAATAAAGGGTCAGAAACATTAATAAAAAACACCTATTCTCTAGATATTCCACAACCATCACAAAATCGGGTTCTAGAAATCATGAAGAAGACAATTAAAAACCAGTTAAACACAAAGTAATAAATTAGAATTCATAACATTAAGTTATACTAATATGATTTGAGAGTGAATCCACTAAACTCAACTATTCTGATGAAACTAAAAATGAATGAAGAGCACATATGAAACAGTTTCTCTTCACAGTAAAACCATCATAGATCTCTTCCCCTAGGATGATAAAGAACAATTATAATTATTTATAAAATTAAAAATCATATATATACCCGTGAGAGATGTATATTAGAAAATATGAGAAGAGAGTATAAGTAGATGTATGTTGATCCAAGGAAACATGACAAGACTGGTTGAAAACAACACTTGCTACAAGAATCGGGATTGAAAACCCCAGGGGAGGGATCTATATTGATTATAAATCACTTGAGAGATGTTATAATACCTTAAATGATGAATAATACTGAGATAGGGCTGTAATTGAGAAACAAATAGGGTGGTATAGTAAAAAAGAGTGTGATCCTATTCATTTGGATCTAGCGTTCACTATGTACACGGTTAGTTCACACATTTAGAAAAACTATGCCCAAATTGTGAGTTAACAACTTTCTTATGGAAACCCTCTCATATCCTCCTTAAATAGTCTCCCTAACCACGTTCACACCATCCTAAAGCTACTACCTCAAAACTTCTATAGTTCAAGGTTTCTCCAATGACTTCCTCAGAGTGTATACAAACCATGTGCAGGCCATGCACATCCCCCATGTACCCAAAAACATATTGAATGTTCCCCCAAATATCCCATCCTTCACCCTTAAACATTATAAAGATAAAAATAACAAGGTAGTGGTTACGTACCAGAAACTGGGGGTACTATAGTTAGAACATACGGTGGGAGAACATTTTATAAAATTTTGTTTAAAGCATATTTTTAATTTTATAATGAATTTAAATTAATGTTTCATATGTAATTATAAATACATATTTCTACAAAATAAGAATAAAATTATCCTATTAAAATTTTCCACACTTCAACCATCAACCATTACATATATTCTCCTAAAAAATCATGATATCCAAAAATAATCATGCTTATACCATATTAGAATAATATTATATTAAAAACCTCACAAAACATATCATGAAGATTTGTTGTATCAGATCACAATAACTATTACAGTAGAACCAATCAATTGGGGTTTCAAGGGGGTCAATATACATTTCATCAACTTCTATACCATTTTTAATTTAAAAAAGTCTCAACACCACCACAAATATTTTTTAAATAATAATTTTATTTTATAAGAGAAAAAACAATGACTCCCTTGAATTTAGAATATTTATAAATTTCAATTTAGTCGATTATATCCATAATTTTCATAATTAAAGGTCTTTAAATATTAAAATTTAGTCCCTACAGTACATAAAACTCATATGAATTATAATTTTATAGATTAACCACAAATAAATAGTCAACTGAAGTTTGAGTTTGGGCTGGTTGAACTGGAAGGTTCAATATTTTAGCTCGTGTTGGCCTTAATAAGAATTTAAAACATCTTTTTATCAATACATTGTATAAAAAACATAGAAAATGATTTAATAATATATAGGTTCAATGATATTTATTTGAATGAATAATTAAAATAAAAAACTAAAAAACATGGAATTCCTCCCCTTGAATGGAAAATTTTACATCTTCTGCCAATTGTAACCCAAACATTAATTCTAAACATCAACATTCAATTGATATTTTTTATTTATTATATTCATTCTGAAATATTTATAATATGTATTTCTTCCAATGTCCCCTAATGATTCTTAAATTATAGCTTCTATATTTATGTTCCCAAATACATCTAACATCCCAGTAATATGATTGTTTTATGCTACTATATCTATCCCAAGATACTCACCAAAATAAAACATTGGTTAATAAAGAAACCTAGAATGGTGGAAATGATGATCATTGGAATTATCCATGTTTTCCCCAATACATTAGGGATTAAAAACCATAGCTACAGGGATAAAATTTTCAACGACCTGGTGGCTATTTTAATAAATATCTTGTAATTCAAAATGATTAAAGAATTTTCACTTGAAGGAATAAAACTCATCTATGATGATATATATTCTTGACACCTCACTTAAAATAAATGATGTAAATTTTTTAAGATTTTTTTGTGCATTATTAAGGAAAAAGTTAAACATAGTGGGTGAGAAAATTTAATGAAAACACATTTCTATAAATAAAAATAAATATTTTTTTAAATAGATGACATATAGAGATCTCGCTAACGTCGAATATATTTAAATCCTCAATTTAAATTTAGATGATATTATAAACATGTTCATAACATTTTGGAAATAGTATATTCAATTCATACACTAGATTTGGACTAGGGAAGGACATTTACTCATTAAAAAATTGATTGTGTTGGAATAACAGTATGAGTAATACTCCCAACCGATTGCGGAATCCTAATATATACAACCCCAAAATGAAAAATATAAATATTATGACGTGACCTCAATTTGGAATCTCTCATTCTCAAAAATAAACTTTATTTCAAATATAACCTCACGTTGGGTCTTTTAGAAAAATAATCATCTCATCCACATCATCCATAATATAGATATTTTGTTTTCCTTTTGAAAAATTAATGAATTAACCACTGGTAACCCCAAAAAACCTACCTAGGATAATTGTTGCTTTCTCATCATGATCAAGATCAAGAATTACAATTTTTGTGTATTATGACCTTTACTTCATTGAATAATATGTCATCCACCATCCCATATGGATGGGTGTGTGACCTATCAACAAGTAGAAGAGAAATATAAGTACGTTTTAATACCCTAAGACTCTTCTTTTGAAAAAGTAGTAATGTAAAAGATTAATAATCTCACCCAAAACACTAAAAAATATAATGTTCCTCTATTATCAATTTGGAATTGAACCGAAAAACATCATGGGTCACTCATCATTGGAGGAAATGTTTTCAAAATAACCAAACTACACTTTTTGATAAGATTAATTATATCTAATTTTTTCCATTAATTTTTTAATCTTGATACATTTCAGAGAATTCAAAATTTAATTTAATTTTATCCAATGAAAACAAAATTGTAATATTGATCAAAAATTGGTCTCAGAATTTTATAGAACCACATGGAGTAATGATTTGAATTATTGTATGCTCATTCAAGAAAATGAATCATAGGGGCATAATGTTTCAAAATAGGTCGACTGCCCACCTTTTACCGAAATAATACATTCTTATTTACTTCATTGATCAGTTCTCACTACATTTTTCACATTTATTTTTTTTTTTTCATTTGTAGGTTATATTTTAGTTCAAATTGAACTATGCTTCTATCACAAACAGTCCCCCAGGGCACGTATCGTGAGTACCCCAACCACACCTTCCATTGTCCAAGGGCAGGTGACTAGCACCAAAAGTGTAAATCCCTAAAAACTGGGAAGGAATTTCCTTTATAACTGTAAACAAACACAACCAGAGTACACGCAGAAGTAAATACTAAGTAAAAACTGTATGAAAAGTATGATAAAAGTAATGGGTCTGGAAATACAAGCCCAACAGTAAAGTACAAGGAAATTACAAACATGTACAACAACAAAATAGTTGGAAGGTGTCTAGAAGCTCCTAGATCGTCCACCATAGATCCTACATGAAGGGTAGGTACATATATCCTCCTCAGTGGTCCACATCCACCCATATCCTCCGGGTACCGACTCACTGTGAGGTCCACCTCCAGGTACCGTCCAGTCCTCGTACACTCTGCCTCAGTCAGCGCTGTCCATCGCCTGTATCCAACACAATGAGGTGCGGGCATAACCCATGGATTGGTGAGTATAACGATAATTAGTAGGGACCCTGAGACCCTCAAGGTCTCCCAAAATAAAACAAAAATAAACCAAAAAGTATGAAATCAATGGATAACCATTACTTAGGTATATGACCATACATATACATAAGTTATCAAGTAACCCATCTAAATCATGAGGAAAATACAAAGGTCATTGACTCAGCTCAACCCAGGATTTTCATTATCAAAACCACGGCTACTGGAGACCTCCTCCTCTGTTGAAAACATTGGTCCTATCCTGACACCAAGGAGCTTCTCAGTGACCTTAGACTGTTGAGGTACTCCTCCAGTCGAGTACCGCAGGTTTGCTACCAACTACCAGGCACTCCGTCCGCTTAGGGTCTGCCGCCAAATACCGGGAACTCCCCCTAAAATCCTACAATGGTACTCCTCGTGTCGAGTACCACGAGTCTGCTTCCAACTACCAGGAACTATATCCTCCTTGGGTCTACCACCAACGACTAGGTGATCCCCACTGGGCGAGTCGAATCCCTCCGAGTCGAATCAGTCAAGCAGCCATTAGGTCTGTCAGCTACTAGGTCCTTGCACTCTGTATGATTGTCTCTAGGAGGATCTAATCCATGAGCTACTGGTCGATACTCCAAATTTCATGAAGTCTGGTGTGTAAGTATCTCAAAGGACTGTCACATCATAGGGGTCTCAATGCAACAGACGACGCGTCAATTGGATGCCCGATCTGTGATTTATTAGCCTTTTAGTCCCGGGGGCCCGGTTGGTTTAGTGTACGGACCAACATGACCATATATCAACTATAACCTGAACTCCAATGGGGTACTATCAAAGGTATGGCTTCGTTCCAATAATAACGGCTCCACTGACGATTCTTCAAATGAAAACCTGATCCCAAGTTATCGGTGATTAGGTGTAATCGTGTCTGACGAGTTCGGGTCCTGACCGAACCAGGTGCATTGACCTAACCTGACCCGACATAAGTTCGGACTGTGGTTGACCTGGTCCACGAGTCTGTCCTTATTTGAAGGCGGTTTGACCGATGTGGTTGCCCAGCCCGAAGGCGCGGCCCGACCCGGATAGCCATGGGGCGCGGCCCCGCTGGTCATGTAGCCCAACCCTGCATGGCTGGCCATGTGGCCCGTGTGTCCCGGCCCGACCACGAGTGGTAGGGGGCTGCCACCCCCACCCCCTTTGTCCAAAATGGTTGTAGTGAGGTGTCATCCTGTAGCGAACAACGGCGGCCGGCTCAGCCGGCCGCCCACTCTTATCTGCCCTGGCCGCGGATCCCAGCTACTCTGCATGGCGCGACGGCGCCATGACACCATACGAAAACCGTGGAACTCATCGCCACATCCCTTTTATTCCGGCAAGGTGTGACAGCACCACACCCCTCTGACACCGCCGCAGCCCTCCAGTCCACATCTCGGTTAACTTTGCGGCACTGCGGTGTCGCACCCTTGTGGCCACCCAGAGACCTTGCGCTGCTGGGTTTCTTCGTGACCGGCTTGTTATCGGTCACCATGTGTACCACCTTCATCATCGTCAAACAAGAACCAATAAAAGGGGAGGGTCGGGTCATGCTCGTACGGTCCGAACCATCTTCTTTACGGTGATATCATTCTGTTCTCATACCCGAAATTTGTACAACGAAGAACGAGTACAAAACAATTCAAACCCCCTACCTTTCTTGTCACTCATTGATGAAGTCGCGGGAAGCAGATGTCATTTTTTTTAAGTCTGGTAGAAGACGAAGAATTCAAGGAGGAAAGATTCTGGGAAGATGAGCTGAGATGACATCGTCGGCATTCTTCATGGATGGTGGTGTGTCCTCTACTTTCTCTGGTTGAAGAGGGATAATATGGTACTCATCGTTCTTCAGTGGAAGGAGCATTTTTTGTGTTCTTCATTGATAGGATGAAGATCTCTCTCAAGTCCGATCCAAATGAATTATGCCAAAATGAAAAATAATAGACATAATATTATTTTAATGTTTGTCAATAATTCAAAACAATTCAAAATAGAGCTAATAAAATAATTGCAAGGGTTTAGTTAATTAATTTTGAGAGTGTTGTCACATTAATGTAAAGGGGGAAGGTGGAGAGTTTAACCCACATAAATGGTGGGTTAGGGGTGTTCCAAAATTAATGGAGAGTTAGAAGAGTTAAAAATGTCATGTGGGAGCCACTAAATAAAATCCTTCCAAGGGAGGTTATGTGCGTGTGGCCCCCACCACTAGCCTCCACATGGATGTTTTATCCACCAAAAAAATAAAAATTAGTTAAGTCTTATTTTTATTTAATTTTATTTAAAATACCCAAAAACTATCTTCCACTCTCGCTAAAACGCAACTACGGTGAAGGTCTCACTAAGCAATCACTGACGCTGCGAGTTCAACGGTGCCCTTGGATTTCAGTTCCGAGCACCGGTTCAAAAGATATAAAATCCCACTCATACGTTTACTGAATGTACCCAAAAAACATCATAAATTGATTCTGGGCACACTGGGCCTCAAAATCAAGTTCCTTCAGAAACTGCGGACTAGTAAAATTTCCATGTATTTAAAAAATATTTCCATGGGAATTCTGGGTTTTTAAATTCTCCTGATCTCAGGGATTTACCTCTCCGTAATCTACAACTCGAACTAAGAGAGAAAATGGGGGTTTAGAGCATGCATATGAGCCTCTCGCTCCCTTGTGCCCTATTGGAGGTTCCTATGCTTCCAACGAACGCGCACAAGAGGTATTGGCCATCCACGTATGGCCTACTCTTGTTGATCCTCAATCTCCACTGGAACCTCCGTAAAAGTCACCCCATCATCGATGTCCATCACTCCATGGTCGATGATGTGGCATGGGTCATGCACGTATCTCCTCTGCTGAGATACGTAGAAGACGTCGTTCACCCACATCAACTGAGGTGGAAGAGCTAAGCGGTAATCCAACTCGCCTACTATACTGGGGACCTGAAATGGTCCAATGAACCTCAGAGATAGCTTGCCGCCTCAGCCAAATCTCTGTATACCTCTTCAAGGTGAGACCCGTAGGAAAACATGGTCACCATCCTCAAAATCCAGATGCCTCCGCATCCTGTCAGTATACGACTTCTGCTTGCTCTCTACAGTCTTCATCCACTCTTGGATGATCTGCACCTTTACCGTGGTAGATCGTAACATCTCTGGTCCCACTCGTGCTAACTCCCCTGGGTTTGTCCAGCACAGTGGTGATCTGCAAGGTCGACCATACAAGGCCTCAAAAGGTTCCATTCTGATGGTGGTGTGATAGCTTTTGTTGTAGGAGAACTCCACCAAAGGAAAGTGACCCTCCCAGCTACGACCGATTTCAAGGACACAAGCACGAAGCATGTCCTCGAGGTTCTGGATGGTCCACACGGTCTGACCATCAGTCTGAGGGTGGAAGGCCTTGCTCAAGAAAATCTGTGTCCCGAAAGCATCCTGCAACCCCTTCCATAGCCGGGAAGAAAACTGTGTGTCATGGTAGGAGACAATAGAAGAAGATAATCCATGAAAATTCACTACCTCTTTCACATAAATGCGTCCCAAGCTCTCTACTGAACCCTTCTCCCTGATCGGTATGAAGTGGGCTGACTTCGTGAGTCGGTCAATGATCACCCATATCGAGTCGTGAAACCTTGATGTACATGGAAGACCCGTCATGATGTCCATGGATATCTCATCCCACTTCCTCTCTGGGACCTCTAAGGGTTGAACCAAGCCTGCTGGTACCTGGTTCTCTGTCTTCACTTGCTGACAAGTGAGGCACCATGAGAAAAACTCTGCTACTGCCTTCTTCATACCTGGACACCAATGCTATCATCGAAGGTCCTGTTACATCTTTTCCACTCCTAGATGTACCTCTAGATGGGAAGTGTGGAACTCCATCAACACTTCCTCCCGAATTGCAACTGGTACCATGGTATATCTTATAAAGAGGATGACATGTTCCACACCTTCAGAAAACCCATCAGGTGCCTACCCTATGGATATCTAAGCACATCACATCTTGTAGTCTGCGTCTCCATGATGTGCCTCCCTGAATCGCTGAAGAGCTGTGGGAGTGACTGTAAGAGACTGTAGATAGGTTATTCCATATCTAACCATAAAGGATATCTGTAAGGTAGCTATCTTCTCTATCGCCTCTCCTAGCAGCTGAATACCCGTCCTTCTGCTGAGCGCATCTGCAACAATGTTCCCCTTCCCAGGAGTATAGACTATCTCAAAGTCATATTCCTAGAGGAACTCAAGCCATAACCACTGTCTCAGGTTCAGGTCCTTCTGAGAGATGATATACCTGAGACCCTTTTGATCGGTGTACATGGTAAAATGTTCACCCATCAGATAGTGCCTCCATATCTTCAAGGAGAAGACCACTGCTGCTAACTCTAGGTCATGGGATGTGTAGTTCTGCTCATGCTATCTCAGCCGCTGAGAACCATATGTGATCAAAGCTCACTCCTACATCAGGACACACCTGAGTACAGTCTCTGATGCGTCACAGTAGACTACGTACCCTACACCTTCCTCTGGAAGACTTATGATGGGGGCACTAGTGAGCCTCTACCACAGCTCTTGAATGCTCTTCTTGCATCTCTCATACCACATGAAGGGGTTTCCCTTCTTCTTCAAGGATATAAGTGGTTCTGAAACTCTAGGGAAGTCTGGAACGAACCTCCGATAGTATCCAGCCAAACCCAGGTAACTTCGAACCTCTATGACACTTTTGTGTGGCTCTCAAGCATGTATCGCCTCAATCATCACTGGATTCACTGCAACTCCAGCCTCCGAGATGACATGTCCCAAGAAGTGAACCTCTGGAATCCAAAACTCGCACTTTGATATTTTACCATAAATCTAGTGCTCTCGGAGTGTGTCTAGTACTACCTGAAAATGGTATGCATGATCCTCCTTAGTAGTCGAGTAGATTAGGATGTCATCGATGAAGAATACGCCAAAGGGGTCAAGGTATGGATGGAAAATCCTATTAATGAGACTAATGAACACTGCTGGAGCATTGGTTACAGCAAAGGGAATAACCAAGAACTCGTAGTGGCTGTAACGACACCTGAATCCCATCTTAAGCACATCCTAATCTTTAACACTATGTTGGTGATAGCCTGATCTGAGGTCTATCTTCGATAACTGTCGTGCTCCCATGAGCTGATCAAAGAGACCATCAATCCTCGGGAGTGGGTACTTTTTTTCACGATTACTTGGTTCAGGCGGTGATAGTCGACATAGAGACTCAAGATCCCATCTTTCTTCTTGGTGAATAGAATCAGGGCTGCCCAGGGAGAAACACTAGGCCAGATGGACCCTTTTCCATGCAAGTCCTCTAGCTGTACCCGCAGCTCACGAATCTCTACGGGAGGCATCCGATGTGTTGGGGTAGATATCGGTGCCATCCCAGGGTAAAAGTCAATGTATAAGTACACCTCTCTATGAGGAGGTATACCTGGGACGTTATCAGGGAAAACATTCGCGTATTAGTCCACCACTACAGGATAAGTTGTACTCTCTACATCAACTGCTCTGAGGGTAAGGCAAGAAAACATGTGAGTGATCGGCTACACCATCCTCCTAGTAAGTCCGTCCTGTGATGCAAAGTTTCCTTTCTCGCCAATGAAGGTGAACCTTGTCCCATCGGTTCAAACACACTGCACTTTGCTCCTAATACAGTCAATCTGAGCATGGACTATAGATAACCAATCTATACCCAAGATGACATCGTAAGGCCTCGAAGCCTCTACGAGGAGATCCCAACCGAAGCTCTCGCCACCTAGAGTAAGCTCACACATATGTTACCAGTGCATAATCATCGAGTTTTCTCCCATAAGAGTCTCTATCCATAAGAATTGAGCCAACAACTCCTTCAGAATCTCCATGCTCCGAACGAGGGCAGTGACAATGAAAGAGTGACTTTCACCTGTGTCTATAAGAACTGTATCTATATTGGAGGAGACAAAGATTTTAACTCATATCATCTCTGGAGAACCGTTATCGTAGGCCTCAAATGCTTAAATCTGTGCTCTTCCCTTTCCACCTGCACCCTATGGTCGGGGTGGACCTCATGGTGGTGGTGGCGATAGCACCTTATAACGTTGTCCACCGCCAGCTGCACGACTAGCTCCTCTGCCACGTCAGCCTGTTCCTAGCGGACCGACTTGATCGAACCAATGCCTCTGCCTAGGAGGTCCTTCAACTGTCCATTGATCATCAGAGCAGTGGGTCAGACAGTCACGATCCATGTGACCAAGCCCACCGTAGGAGTAACAATGCCCGCTCCTAGCATGTCTGGATCTGTCTCCACTCTAGGTGCCCCTCACAATCGATCCTAAGTCATGCAGTCAACCACCCATAGGTTTGGTCCTCTTCGAACTCTACGTCATCTTTCTAATGCCAGCTGCAGAAGACTCTGCTGCATGTCGACTAGTAGTAGGTCTCACTGCTGGTGACTTCTCAGCAAGGAAACTCTCTACTATGAGGGCTCTCTCCAACACTCCCGCCTACTTCGTGATGCTGTGGGAGATAACTGAAACTCTGATCTCTCTCCAGAGTCCCTACTCGAAGGTCTGGGCCCTAAATAATGGGTCGAGTACCATATCCATAGAGTAGCGCAAGAGGTCAGTGAACCTCGCTGAGTACTGAACTACCGTCATGATGCCCGATGGCATATGAAGTAACTCCTGTATCTGCACCGCTCAAAGGGTGGATGGTACAAACTCCACCAAGAATAGGCTCTCGAAGTCTACCCATAGAAGTGTCGCCTTATCATGCATCTAGAGCATCAGGCTCTACCATCTACCTGCTGCTTCCTAAAAGAGGCTGGATGTAAGGATCACAATGAAGTTGGATGCTGTCCCTACTAGTCTGAAGACTCTCACCACAACCTCCAGCCAATCCTTAGCCGCATGTGGGTCTATCTCTCCCCTGAACATGGGTTTCCTCTAGAACTAGAACTCATGAAGCGTGCTCAAGCGGTGTGCACTATCTGCTGATGGGGATGGTGGAATCGGTGGACCAATAGAAAGTAGTACCGCTGGTGCCTCTGTTGGTGCCTCAACTGGAAGAGGGCCCTATACTGAGGCCTCGGCACTTGGCGGGCTGTCGGTACGTACAACTCTCAGGGATCTAACTGGTCATCCGTGGGGAGGCATCCTGAATGAAACAAATGCGACATGACCAAAAGACTATACCTGGTAATGTTACCTAGTATGATATGACTTAAAGAAAACTTTTGAAAACACACA
Source organism: Viscum album (assembly GCA_963277665.1). Lineage (NCBI taxonomy): Eukaryota > Viridiplantae > Streptophyta > Magnoliopsida > Santalales > Viscaceae > Viscum > Viscum album. The sequence goes on from OY728143.1 coordinate 1,370,243,741, forward strand.
CGAAATCAGTGTTTTTGTGTACTAATTAGGAAATCAGTAGTCAGGGTCCTAGTGTATTGATACATCAGCCACTACACCAACACTGGACTACCTGAACTGAAAACCACACTCAGTACCCTTAGTAGTATTTCTTTTCAGATAAAAAAATTTCAGATTCCTATGTTCTGCCGTAGAACCAACTCCTTTGATACCAATTTGTCACGACCCATCCCCCGGGGCTCATATTGTGACTACCCCAAGCCCTTATTCCATAGGCTAGGGGTTGGCGACTAGCACCAAAAGTACATCTAAAAACAAACAAATAACTGGAAGGTGTCTAGAAGCTCCTAGATCTTCCACCATAGATCCTACATGAAGGGTAGGTACAGATAGCCTCCTCAGTGCTCCAAATTCGTCCGTCTCCTCCAGGTACTTACTCTATGTGAGGTCCACCTACGGGTACCATCCAGTTCTCATACACTCCGCCTCGGTCAGTGCTATCTGCCATCTGGATCCATCACAACGAGGTGCGGGCATATCCTGTGTGGGGGTGAGTATAACAATAGTCAGTAGGGACCTCAAAACCCTCAAGGTCTCACAAAATATAACCATAAAAAAACCACAATGTATGAAATCAACAGATAACCATTACATAGTTATATGCCCATACATATACCCAAGTTATCAAGTAACCCATCTCAATCATGAAGAAATCACAAAGGTCATTGACTCAGCTCAAACTAGTATTTTCATTATCAAAACCAAGCCTTCTAGAGAACTCCTCCTCTGTCGAGAATAGTGGGCCTATCGTGACCCCAAGGAACTTCTCACTAACCTTAGACTGCTGAGGTACTCCTCCTATCATTTATCGCGTGTTTGCTTCCAACTACCAGATGCTCCGTCCACTATGGGTCTGCCACGAACTACCGGGCTCTCCCCCTAATAACCAATAGAGGTACTCCTCTTGTCGAATACCGTGAGACTTCTGCCAACTACCAGGCACTCCATCCTCCATGGGTCTGAATCCAACTACAAAGCGCTTCCCACTGGGATAGTCTAATCACTTCGAGTTGAATCAGTCAAGCAGTCGTGAGGTCTGTCAGCTACTAGGTCTCTGCACTCTATATGATCATCTCTAGGAGGATCCACTCCACGAGCTACTATTCGATACTCCAAGTGTCATGAAGTCTCACATGGAAGTATATCAATATACTTCCACATCATAGGGGTCTCAACGCAATAGACTAAGCGTCAATCAGACGCTCGGTCTTTGAGTTATTAACCTTTTAGTCCTGGGGCCCGGTTGGTTTTGTGCACGAATTAACCTGACCATATCTTAACAATATCTCAAACTCTTGTGGGGTATTCTAAAAGATATGAATTCATTCCAAAAATAACGACGTCTCTTATGGTTCGTCAAATGGAGGCTCATAGCCCAAGTTATGGGTGATTAGGTGTAATCTGGTCTAACGGGTTCGGGTCCGGTCCGACCCAGTCGGACCGACGTGACCCGGGTCCGAATTGTGGTCTGACCCAGTCCGTGGGTCCAAACTGGACTAAAAGTGACCCAACCCGAAAATGGCCCAGTCCGATGGTGCGGTCCGACTCGGATGGCTGGCCGTGTGGCCCAGCTCGGCAGACCGTGTGGCCCTGCCTGGCGAGCCATGTGGCCCGGCCTGGCTGGCCATGTGGCTCTGTTGGATGGCATTTGTGGCCTAGCCCACATGGCCTTCCCTGGCTGGCCCGCATGGCCTGTCCCAGCCATGCGTGGGAGCGGCCTGCCACACCCCCTTTGTCTAAAACGGCCGGCGCGAGGCGCCGGCCTGTAGTGCGCACCAGCAGCCCGCTTAGCCGGCCGCCCTCTCCTATCCACCGTAGCCTAAGGCCGCCATCCTGTTCCACTAGTGTAGCACGACGATGCTATGCCCCTTCACTGTGGCCCGCCTTGGTGGTGGCTTTCTACTGCTCAACGCAGCACGATGTTGTCGCGCCCCCATCTGACCGCCACGGCCCTCCGGGCCGTGGGCCTTTTCATTCTACGCGGTGCGACGACACAGCGCCCCTCCGGCACTGCCGCGGCCCGCCTTGTCGCGACTTTATTCACTATGCGGCACTACAGTGCCGCATTCTTGTGGCGACCCAGCAGCCTTGCGCCACCAGTTTTTTTTCACGGCTAGCTCGTTATCGGTCGCCGTGTGTACCGCATTCATCGTCATCAGACAAGAACCAACAAAAGGGGAGGGTCGGGCCATTTTCGTGTGGTCCGTACGCTTCTCGCTACAGTGATATCATTCGGTTCTCATAACAGAAATTTGTAAAACGAAGAAAGAGTACAAAACAATTCAATGTTCCTACCTTGCTTGTCGCTCACTGGAGAAGTCGCGGGAAGCGGACATCATTCCGTTGACGTCGGGTAGAAGATGAAGAAGTCGAGGGGGAAGGATTCGGGGAATTTGAGTGGAGATGATGTCATCTGTGTTCTTCGTGGAAGGCGGTGTTTCCTGCACTTGCTCCGGTTGAAGAGGGGGAGGACAGTGCTCGTCATTCTTCACTGGAAGGAGCGTTCTGTCACGACCCGACCTCGGGGCCCGTGCCGTGACTACCCCAAGCCCGTCTTCCATAGGCCAGGGGCTGGCGACTAGCACCAAGGCGTAAAATCCCGGTAAACAGGGAAGGCATTGCCTTAATAATAACCTCCACCACAGAGTCAGCAAGCGGAAAGTAACTACAAGTGCAGAAAAGTAAAGGGGGCCGGAATACAAGCCCAACTGAAAGTACAACTGAAAAAGTAAAGAACAACAACTGAAGAAAAGACGGAGGCCTCGTGTCGTCCACTGGCAATCCCACCTGAAGGGTGGGTACAGATAGCCTCCAGGCTCCTCGGGTCCCACGTCCGCTCTGAGCACGTCCGCCCAGTGGTCCACCTCTAGGTACCGTCCTGCTCCACGCCCCAACCGAGATCAGCGCTGTCCGTCGTCTGCATCCAACACAACAAGGTGCGGGCATAGCCCGTGCAGGGGTGAGTATAAGCTACTCAGTAAGGACCCCGAGACCCCCGAAGGTCTCCCGAAATCCACAAAGGATATAGCACAAAAGAAAGATGAAATCACGAAGTAACATCTGACTCGACTTAGGTATATGCCCATACATATACCTAAGTCCCCAATTCTAGCTCTGCTCACGAGCTCAAGAACAACTCAATCCACGCAGGAAAGCAAGACTCAAATCCAGAAGGAGAGTAAACAGTAAATCCACAAAGTATAGTTCAACACAAACCACAAAGGAGAGTAACATAAGATTCAGCTCAACCAGGTATACTTTTTCAGATGACGTCAAAGATGATCACTGATCCATCTAAGTCGTCGGACCCACGAAGGATCGATAGGTACTAACCCCCGCAAAAGACCCACACAGGATCGGGCTCACACAGAACCTGTAGGCAGTGGCTCACACAGAACCGGTAGTAAGGACCCACAAAGGATCGGGCTCACACAGAACCTGTAGCACTGATCCACGTAGGATCGCTGAGTGCAGTAGTCGACGCAGTCCACTGAGGATCTCTGCACAGTCGTCGCCGCAGTCCGCGAAGGATCTCTGCTCTGCCGTCGTCGCAGTCCACTGAGGATCTCTGCTCTGCCGTCGTCGCAGTCCACTGAGGATCTCTGCTCTGCCGTCGTCGCAGTCCACAGAGGATCTCTGCTCTGTCGTCGAAGTCACAGCCAGCGCTAGGGTTCCCGCACACAGCGAGCTCGTTTAGGAGGGTCCGCTCCACGAGCCGAGAGGGTGATACATCAACTGACACGTAGTCCGAAGTTGATGTATCCAAATGTTCCGTATCGACAACAGGATCTCAACGCAACAGACGGCGCGTCAATCAGACGCCCGGTCTGAGAGTTATTGGCATTTTCGTCCCAGGGGCCCGGTTGGTTTTTAGGGAAAAACCAACCCGACCGTACTCCGCCTGTATCCGATCCTCGGGCAGAGTATGCCAAAAGTTCCGTCTCACTTAGAGGAAACTACCACAGCTGACGGTACGTCGATCGGACGTCCGTAGCTCAAGTTATGAGCGTTTCCGCTCTGAGGGCCCGGTTGGTTTCGTGTACGAACCAACCCGGCCGAACCCAAAGTCTTCCGAAACCTTGAGTATAAAATACCGAAACGACCGTATCGATCCAAGGATCGCGTAGCCGCTGACGGTTCGTCAATCGGAGGTCTCAGGCCCAAGATATGGGCAAAAGACCGAAGAAGGCCCGAAAACGGGGTTCTGGGCCCGGGGCGACCCGGCCCGACCCGGCTAGGCCGGGTCCGGTCTGGCCTGGGCATGGCCAGGCCGACCGGCTCGGCTTCGGCCGAGCGGCCGAAGGGGCGCCGCGGGCTTGACCCGCGGCTTAGGTGGAATGCGGCCCCGCGGGGGGCTGCCTGTCACGCGGACGCGGCCGGGCCGCCGCGTCCCTCCCCAGTTCCGCGCGGCCGCGGAACCGGCCGCCGCCGCCGTGGCTTCAGTCGCGGCGGATCTCCTCCACGGCGGCGCGCCGGGCGCCGCCGCCTCCGGCCGCCGGCGCCGCCGTGCCGGCGACCCGCGCTGCCGCCGCCTTCCGCGGGCCGCCGGAGTTGCTCCGGTGGCCCGTTTTGCCTCCCGTCTACGCCGTTGCTCCTCCCGGGGGCCGATCTTCATTGCGGGATTAACGGATCGCCCTTGCCGCACGGTTCGTCGTCGTCCGCCAAACCCGCACAACAAAAGATCGGCGGAGGGTTGCCGGGTCTTGTTCGTTAGATCCGCACCCTCCGCGTTAGTCATAAACAACGGGAGGAAAAGGAAATAATCAACAACAATTTTAATTAAATTAAAATTGTTCGGAGATCAGGTTCTTTATTTTAAAAGAATAAACACGGGGAATAAAATATTCCAACATCCCTTACCTCGAAGTCGCCGTCGGACGTGAGGTCGTCGCGGAATCGCTCGTCGCGGAAGGAGGGGATCGTCGCGTCGTTGCGGAGGAGACGTTCGTCGCACCGCGGGAAAAGCGTCGCGCCGACGATCTCCGGATCTAGAACAAACGGATTTAATTAATTTAAATCTGTTGATATCTAATTATAAAAAAAAGGGGAGAATTAGAAGATTCGATTCTCACCTTAGTTGCCGAACGAGGATCGGCCGCGGAAGAAGAGGCGTCGCCGAAGAACGTCGCGGGTAGAGTTCGTCGACGTCGCAGATCACGGTGTGCGTCGTCGAATTCCGGTTCCGGCGTTTTTCGCGTTCTTCGCGTTTTTCGCGTTCTTCGCGGGGAGAGTGGAGGTTTAGAGGATCTCGCACAACAGGAGGATCCTCCAAAATAGACAAGTTTGTCTATTTTATTATTTTGCCAACGAACGCAAAATGCGTAAGTAACGACCCATTAAATTCGTTGAATTAATTCAACGAATGAAACAGCCCATTTAATTCACGAAATAAACCGCCCAATTAAATGGACTGTTAAGAAATTAAAGAAAACGCGTCGGTTGACTTTTCAGTTACTTTGACGGGTTTTCGCGGGTGCGTTACTTAGCGAAGGAAACAGCGGGGCTCGTGCGGGCCCTGCCTCACAAATATCCTACCAAGAGGGTAGGATATTTCCGGATAGCACCCTATCCGCTTTAACTCAGTTCAAGTGGCTTCCAAGTGACTTCCAAGCAGCTTAAGTGAAATAAAATAAAGTTGTCGCAAAAATTTTATTTTATTTCTGACTTAAAGCCCCAAAATTTAAAAACCACGTCTGAGCAAACGCAACTCTGGAAGAGGCGTTTCTAAGCAAATACCGGCGCTGCGATTTCATCGGTGCCCTCAGAATTCGATTCCGGGCAACGGTTCAAAAGATAGAAAAACCCGCTCGTCCGTTCACTGAACGTACCCGAGCCAAAATTCAGAAATTGATTCCGGGCACACCGGGCCTCGGAATCAGGTGCCGTCTGAAGCTGCGCTCTTGTAAAATTCCAAAGAAAATTAAGAAAAAAATTTCCTTGAAATTTGCGGGTCTTTACATTACTCCCACCTCAGGGCTTTACGTCCCCGTAAAGATACATCAAAAACTAGAGGAACAAATGGGGGTACTGATCACGCATCTGAGCCTCCCGCTCCCAAGTGCTCTCCTGGAGGTTCCCGTGCTGCCATCTGACGCGCACAAGAGGAATCGACCGCCCACGTAGGACCCGCTCCTGTCGATCCTCGATCTCCACTGGGACCTCCGCAAAAGTCGCCCCATCGTCCACGTCCAGCTCCCTAAAGTCGATGATGTGCGTCGGGTCGTGCACGTATCTCCTCAGCTGAGACACGTGAAAGACGTCGTGCACCCGGTGCAACTGAGGTGGTAATGCCAGGCGATAAGCCACCTCTCCTATCCTGCTGAGGACTTGGAAAGGCCCGATGAAGCGTGGAGACAACTTGCCGCCTCGGCCAAATCTCCGTAAACCACGTCGAGGTGAGACACGCAAAAAGACGTAGTCGCCATCCTCGAACTCTAGTGGCCTCCGCCTCCTGTCAGCATATGACTTCTGCCGGCTCTGAGCTGTCCTCATCCTCTCCTGGATGATCTGGACCTTCTCTGTCATGGCTCGGACCATCTCTGGTCCCACGAGTGCTGACTCCCCAGGGTCTGTCCAGCACAACGGTGATCTGAAGGGTCTGCCGTACAACGCCTCGTATGGTGCCATCCCGATGGTGGAGTGGTAGCTGTTGTTGTACGCGAACTCCACCAAGGGTAGGTGGTCCTCCCAACTGCGACCAAAGTCGAGAACACATGCACGGAGCATGTCCTCGAGTGTCTGTATGGTCCTCTCCGTCTGACCATCCGTCTGAGGGTGGAAGGCTGTGCTCAGATGGAGCCGCGTCCCGAACGCCTCCTGCAACCCCTTCCAAAGCCGGGAAGTGAAACGAGCATCTCTATCGGAGACGATAGACGATGGCACACCATGAAGCCGTACGATCTCCTGGACGTAAAGACGTCCCAAGCTCTCCACTGAGCCCTGCTCTCTGATGGGTAAGAAGTGTGCCGACTTGGTGAGTCGGTCGACATTCACCCAAATGGAGTCGTGACCTCTGGAAGTGCGTGGAAGTCCAGTCACGAAGTCCATAGATATGCTGTCCCACTTCCACTCCGGGACCTCCAAGGGCTGTACCAAGCCTGCTGGTACCTGATGCTCTGCCTTCACCTGCTGGCAGGTGAGGCATCGTGAAACGAACTCTGCCACAGCTTTCTTCATGCCCGGCCACCAGTGCTGTCGTCTGAGATCCTGGTACATCTTCACCACTCCGGGGTGCACCGCCAAGGGAGAAGTGTGAAACTCTCTCAGCACCTCCTCTCGTAAAGCGACTGGTACGAAGGTACGTCCTCTGAAAAGGATGTCGTGCTCTGCTCCAAGGGAGAAACCATCAGGCGCCTGACCTGAGGATATTAGTGCACGCCGGGTCTCACAGTCAGCGTCCCCACGCTAAGCCTCCCTGAACCGCTGTAGAAGTGGAGGAGAGACTGTGAGAGACTGAAGAAAGGCTGCTCCGTCTCTATCCACGAAGGATATCTGTAAGGAGGCTAGCTGCTCCGTCGCCTCCTCAAGTAGCTGAATGCCCGTCCTCCTGCTGAGGGCATCGGCTACCACGTTCCCCTTCCCAGGAGTATAGACTATCTCAAAGTCATAGTCCTGGAGGAACTCAAGCCATCTCCACTGTCTCAGGTTCAGGTCCTTCTGAGAGAAGATATACCTGAGACTCTGGTGGTCAGAAAAGACTGTGAAGCGCTCGCCCATCAGATAGTGCCGCCAAGTCTTCAGAGCGAAGACCACTGCTGCTAACTCCAGGTCATGAGTGGCGTAGTTCTGCTCATGCGGCCTCAACTGATGTGATCCGTAGGCGATCACGGCCCGCTCCTGCATCAGGACGCATCCGAGTCCAGTCCCTGACGCATCGCAGTAAACTACGTAACCAACTCCCTCCTCAGGCAACCTCAAGATAGGTGCGCTGGTCAACCTCTGCCTCATCTCCTGGAAGCTCTGCTGACCTCTGTCTGACCACACGAAGGGTTTCCCCTTCTTCGTCAACGCTGAGAGTGGTGCCGCAACTCTGGAGAAGTCTGGCACGAATCTCCGATAGTATCCAGCTAGGCCCAAGAAGCTCCGCACCTCCGTCATGCTCCTGGGTCGCTACCAAGCTAGCACTGCCACGATCTTCGCGGGATCCACTGCAACTCCCGCCTCAGAGATGACGAGCCCCAAGAAGGGGACCTCACGTAACCAGAACTAGCACTTTGAGAGCTTGCCATAAAGCTGGTGCTCTCGGAGCCTGTCTAGCACAACTCGCAGGTGGTAGGCATGCTCCTCCTCAGTCGTCGAGTATACCAAAATGTCGTCAATGAAGACCACGACAAATCGGTCGAGGTATGGATGGAAGATCCTATTCATGAGGCTCATGAACACTGCTGGAGCATTGGTTACGCCGAACGACATATCCAAGAACTCATAATGGCCATACCGACACCTGAAGGCCTTCTTCTGCACGTCCTCGTCTCGAACTCTGAGCTGATGATAGCCTGACCGGAGGTCTATCTTCGAGAACCACCGCGCTCCCTTGAGCTGATCGAAGAGGTCATCAATCTGTGGCGGTGGATACTTGTTCCTCACTGTCACCTGGTTCAGGCGACGATAGTCGACACACAGTCGCAAGCTCCCGTCCGCCTTCTTGGCGAACAAAATCGGGGATGCCCAGGGTGAAACACTGGGTCGGATAAACCCCTTGCTCTGCAAGTCCTCCAACTGTACCCGCAGCTCCCGAAGCTCGGCGGGGGCCATACGATATGCTGGAGTAGATATCGGGGCTGTCCCGGGGTACAAGTCGATGTAAAAGTCTACCTCTCTACGAGGAGGTAGCCCTGGAACGTCGTCGGGAAAGACGTCCACGTACTGGTCCACCACTGTAGGAAAATCTGGACTCCGCACGTCCACTGCTCCTAGGATGAGGCTAGCCAACTGATGAGAGATGGGCTGCACTCTCCTCCGCGGAAATCCATCATGTGCTGCAAAGGTTCCCTTCTCGCCGGTGAAGGTAAACATGCTCCCATCGGTGCGAACACATCGCACCTTGCGCCTAAAACAGTCGATCTGGGCATGAACCGTGGATAGCCAATCCATGCCCAAGATGACGTCGTAAGGCCTCGACGCCGCTACAAGGAGATCCCAGCCGAAGCTCTCACCTCCTAGAGTAAGCTCACACTGCCGGCACCAGTGCGTAATCGTCGAGTCTACTCCCGTAGGAGTCTCTAGTCGTAAGGATCGAGCCAACGGCTCAGTCGGAATCTCCGAGCTCCGAACAAGGGAAGAGGCTATGAAAGAGTGACTCGCTCTTGTGTCTATAAGTACTGCAGCAAGGGTGGAATAGACACAGATCGTACCTCGAATCATCTTTGGCATGTCGGGGTCGTAGGCCTCCACTGCCTGGAGCTGGGCCTGTCCCTGCCCGCCAGCTCCCTGTGGTCGAGGTGGCCCTCCTGGTGGTGGGGGGGGGGGGGGGTAGAGCCTGGAAGCGTCGCCCACCACCCGCTGCTCGGCCAGCTCCTCTGCCTCGTCCGCCTCCTCCCTGCGGACCGCCACGGTTGACCCTTTGCCTCTGCCTGGGTGGCCCCTCCACCGTCTGCTGCTCCTCTGATCGGCGAGTCGGGCAGTCACGAGCCATGTGACCCTGCCCGCCGCAGGAGTAGCACAGCCTGCCTCTCGGAAGGCTGGCACTCCGCTGTGTGCCCCGCACTGCTGAGCCGGTGTCCTGAGGCCGTCTGCGTGGGGGTCTGGTCTGCCATGACCCGAGAGTCATCCGTCAGCTACCTGCTGCCGAAGACTCAGCTACCTGCCGCCCTGCGCTAGGTCTCGCCGCTGAATAAGGCTCTGCCAGGAAGCTCTCGATCAGGAGGGCTCGCTCCAGCACTCCCGCCTGGGTCGGAATGCTGAGGGAGATCAGCGACGCCCGAATCTCCTGTCGCAAGCCCTGCTCGAAGGTCCGGGCCCGGAAGAAGGGGTCTCGTACCATGTCGGTCGATTAACAAGATAGGTCAGTGAACCTCGCCGCGTACTGAGCGACCGTCATGCTGCCCTGGCGCAGCTGGAGAAGCTCCTGGATGCGCACCGCTCGGAGGGTGGCCGGGACGAACTCAGAGCGAAAGAGGCTCTCGAAGTCCTTCCAGAGCAAGGATGCCTCATCGTGAACCTGGAGCATCAAGCTCCACCATCGTCCTACCGCCGCCTGCAGGAGGCTCGCCGCGAGAATCACCATGAGATCCGCTGGTGTCCTCACTAGCCTATAGATCCGTACAACCGCCTCTAGCCAGTCCTCGGCGGCCTGGGGGTCCGCCTCACCGCGAAACCTGGGTGGTCACTGGCTCTGAAACTCATGCAGTGCCCTGAGGCGACGTGCATCGTCAGCGTCTGGTACTGGTAGCATCGGTGGCTCGGCGGGTAAAGCTACCGCCGGTGCCACTGCTGGCAAAGGGCCCTGCACCGAGGCCTCGTCGCTCGGTGGGCTGCCGTCGCGCCCTACACTCGGAACCCTAGCTGGCTGTCGTCGCGGGGCCATCCTGAAAAGGAGAACAAGAGCACCACAGTCAGAATAGTATACCTGGTGAGCTGGCACAAGTAATCACAAGGAAAACTTGAGACTTTCATGAAGCAGATCAGTATACCCGGTGAGCTGACACAAGTAATCACGAAGAAAACTTGAAACACACACGCAATCAATGTTTTCATGCATTAAGTCGGAAATCAGGAGTCAGGGTCCTGGTGTATGGATACGTCGGCCGCCGCACCAACACTGGGCTCCCTGAACTGATAACCACACTCAATACACTAAACACTATTGCTTCATATAGAAAGAAAAGACGATCAGTGTCTGCGGTAGAACCGACCCCCTCTGATACCAATTTGTCACGACCCGACCTCGGGGCCCGTGCCGTGACTACCCCAAGCCCGCCTTCCATAGGCCAGGGGCTGGCGACTAGCACCAAGGCGTAAAATCCCAGTAAACAGGGAAGGCATTGCCTTTATAAGTAACCACCACCACAGAGTCAGCAAGCGGAAAGTAACTACAAGTGCAGAAAAGTAAAGGGGGCCGGAATACAAGCCCAACTGAAAGTACAACTGAAAAAGTAAAGAACAGCAACTGAAGAAAAGACGGCGGCCTCGTGTCGTCCACTGGAAATCCCACCTGAAGGGTGGGTACAGATAGCCTCCAGGCTCCTCGGGTCCCACGTCCGCTCCGAGCACGTTCGCCCAGTGGTCCACCTCCAGGTACCGTCCTGCTCCACGCCCCAACCGAGATCAGCGCTGTCCGTCGTCTGCATCCAACACAACAAGGTGCGGGCACAGCCCGTGCAGGGGTGAGTATAAGCTACTCAGTAAGGACCCCGAGACCCCCGAAGGTCTCCCGAAATCCACAAAGGATATAGCACAAAAGAAAGATGCAATCACGAAGTAACATCTGACTCGACTTAGGTATATGCCCATACATATACCTAAGTCCCCAATTCTAGCTCTGCTCACGAGCTCAAGAACAACTCAATCCACGCAGGAAAGCAAGACTCAAATCCACAAGGAGAGTAAACATTAAATCCACAAAGGATAGTTCAACACAAACCACAAAGGAGAGTAACATAAGATTCAGCTCAACCAGGTATACTTTTTCAGATGACGTCAAAGATGATCACTGATCCATCTAAGTCGTCGGACCCACGAAGGATCGATAGGTACTAACCCCCGCAAAAGACCCACACAGGATCGGGCTCACACAGAACCTGTAGGCAGTGGCTCACACAAAACCGGTAGTAAGGACCCACAAAGGATCGGGCTCACAAAGAACCTGTAGCACTGATCCACGTAGGATCGCTGAGTGCAGTAGTCGACGCAGTCCACTGAGGATCTCTGCACAGTCGTCGCCGCAGTCCGCGAAGGATCTCTGCTCGGCCGTCGTCGCAGTCCACTGAGGATCTCTACTCTGCCGTCGTCGCAGTCCACTGAGTATCTCTGCTCTGCCGTCGTCGCAGTCCACGGAGGATCTCTGCTCTGTCGTCGAAGTCACAGCCAGCGCTAGGGTTCCCGCACACAGCGAGCTCGTTTAGGAGGGTCCGCTCCACGAGCCGAGAGGCTGATACATCAACTGACACGTAGTCCGAAGTTGATGTATCCAAAAGTTCCGTATCGACAACAGGATCTCAACGCAACAGACGGCGCGTCAATCGGACGCCCGGTCTGAGAGTTATTGGCATTTTCGTCCCAGGGGCCCGGTTGGTTTTTAGGGCAAAACCAACCCGACCGTACTCTGCCTGTATCCGATCCTCGGGCGGAGTATGCCAAAAGTTCCGTCTCACTTAGAGGAAACTACCACAGCTGACGGTACGTCGATCGGACGTCCGTAGCTCAAGTTATGAGCGTTTCCGCTCCGAGGGCCCGGTTGGTTTTGTGTACGAACCAACCCGGCCGAACCCAAAGTCTTCCGAAACCTTGAGTATAATATACCGAAACGACCGTATCGATCCAAGGATCGCATAGCCACTGACGGTTCGTCAATCGGAGGTCTCAGGCCCAAGATATGGGCAAAAGACCGAAGAAGGCCCGAAAACGGGGTTCTGGGCCCGGGGCGACCCGGCCCGAACCACCCCTGGGTCGGCCGAACCGGGTCGACCCGAACCGGGTCCGGTCCGGCCTGGGCGCGGCCCGGCCGGCTCGGCTTCGGCCGAGCGGCCGAAGGGGCGCCGCGGGCTTGACCCGCTGCTTAGGTAGAACGCGGCCCCGCGGGGGGCCGCCTGTCACGCGGACGCGGCCGGGCCGCCGCGTCCCTCCCCAGTTCCGCGCGGCCGCGGAACCGGCCGCCGCCGCCGCCTTCCGCGGGCCGCCGGAGTTGCTCCGGTGGCCCGTTTTGCCTCCCGTCTGCGCCGTTGCTCCTCCCGGGGGCCGATCTTCACTGCGGGATCAACGGATCGCCCTTGCCGCACGGTTCGTCGTCGTCCGCCAAACTCGCACAACAAAAGATCGGCGGAGGGTTGCCGGTTCTTGTTCGTTAGATCCGCACCCTCCGCGTTAGACATAAACAACGGGAGGAAAAGGAAATAATCAACAACAATTTTAATTAAATTAAAATTGTTCGGAGATCAGGTTCTTTATTTTTAAAGAATAAACACGGGGAATAAAATATTCCAACATCCCTTACCTCGAAGTCGCCGTCGGACGTGAGGTCGTCGCGGAATCGCTCGTCGCGGAAGGAGGGGATCGTCGCGTCGTTGCGGAGGAGACGTTCGTCGCACCGCTAGAAAAGCGTCGCGCCGACGATCTCCGGATCTAGAACAAACGGATTTAATTGATTTAAATCCGTTGATATCGAATTATAAAAAAAAGGGGAGAATTAGAAGATTCGATTCTCACCTTAGTTGCCGAACGAGGATCGGCCGCGGAAGAAGAGGCGTCGCCGAAGAACGTCGCGGGTAGAGTTCGTCGACGTCGCAGATCACGGTGTGCGTCGTCGAATTCCGGTTCCGGCGTTCTTCGCGTTCTTCGCGTTCTTCGCATTCTTCGCGGGGAGAGTGGAGGTTTAGAGGAACTCGCACAACAGGAGGATCCTCCAAAATAGACAAGTTTGTCTATTTTATTATTTTGCCAACGAACGCAAAACGCGTAAGTAACGACCCATTAAATTCGTTGAATTAATTCAACGAATGAAACAGCCCATTTAATTCACGAAATAAACCGCCCAATTAAATGGTCTGTTATGAAATTAAAGAAAATGCGTCGGTTGACTTTTCAGTTACTTTGACGGGTTTTCGCGGGTGCGTTAATTAGCGAAGAAAACGGCGGGGCTCGTGCGGGCCCTGCCTCACAAATATCCTACCAAGAGGGTAGGATATTTCCGGATAGCACCCTATCTGCTTTAACTCAGTTCAAGTGGCTTCCAAGTGACTTCCAAGCAGCTTAAGTGAAATAAAATAAAGTTGTCGCACAAATTTTATTTTATTTCTGACTTAAAGCCCCAAAATTTAAAAACCACGTCTGAGAAAACGCAACTCCGGAAGAGGCGTTTCTAAGCAAATACCGGTGCTGCGATTTCATCGGTTCCCTCAGAATTCGATTCCGGGCACCGGTTCAAAAGATAGAAAAACCCGCTCGTCCGTTCACTGAACGTACCCGAGCCAAACTTTGGAAATTGATTCCGGGCACACCAGGCCTCGGAATCAGGTGCCGTCTGAAGCTGCGCTCTTGTAAAATTCCAAAGAAAATTAAGAAAAAAAATTTCCTTGAAATTTGCGGGTCTTTACACGTTCTTTGCGTTCTTCATTGAGAGGATGAATTTCTCTCTTAAGTCCCACCCAAATGAATTATTCCAACACCAAAAATAATAGACATACAATTATTTTATTGTTTGGATTGAATTAAAAAGAATTCAAAATGGAGCTAATTAATTAATTGCAATGTTTTAATTAATTAATTGTGAGAGAGTTGGAACATTAAAGTAAAGGGGGAAGGTGGAGAGTTTAAGCCACATAAATGGAAGGTTAGGGGTGTTCCACTATTAATGAGGAGTTAGAAGAGTTATGAAACTCATCTGGGCCCCACTAAATAAATTTCTCCCAAGGGAGGTTATGTGTGGGTTTCCCCCAACACTAACCTCCACATGGAGGTTTTATCCACCAAATAAAATAGAAAAAGTTAAGTCTTATTTTTATATACTTTTATTTAAAATCCCCAAATACTATCTTCCACTCTCGCTAAAATGAAAATGCGGTGAAGGTCTCACTAAGCAATCACTGATTATGCGAGGTCAACGGTGCCCTCATATTTTAGTTCCGAGCACCGGTTCAAAAGATATAAAATCCTTCTTGTATGTTTACTGAATATACCTTAAAAAAACATCAGAAATTTATTCTGGGAACACCAGGCCTTGGAATCAAGCACCTTTAGAAACTGTGGACTCGTAAAATTCCCATGTATTTTAAAAAAACTTCCAATGGAGTTCTGAGTCTTTACATCTTCCCAGATTTCAAAATCTTTCATTTTCAACATTTAGGAAATCAGTTTCTATTACATAAAAAATTTTGTTTTCAATAGATAACACCATAATTAATTTATGAGTTTTAGGCCAATTCTAGTTGTGAAAAAATATAATATTTTATTTTGGTTTCAAAATTACAATGATGTGATTATTACCCTTGTTACTATAGTTCAAATACCTTTCCATTTTTCCCATTTGAGTTTGAAGAGATATCATTGATTGACTAGCGGGAATAAATGTTCATAATATGTATCCAACCAAGCTTCCAAAAATCCTATTTTTGAATTTAATGGTCTATCAACGTTTCGAATTGATTTCTTCATTTATTCAAGTAACCAATGGTAGTAGTAGGTTTTTTGTGAAACCTTGGTCTTAAAATGATATTTTTTTTTGTATATGAAATTAAATTGGTATAAAAGGGGATTTTTATATACATATTTTATTTCTGTAAAATCAAAAATTTGAGCACTCTCCTCATGATATGATGTTATATACAAATTTGGGAAACAGTTTTGAGTGAGACCATACATCCCACAATGTGGATATATTCCCCTATATGTGTTTTAAATCTAAATTATTACATCGTAATGGTTTATTTTAGTCCTATAAATCACTATCTTTCTAGTGGACTTGTGCTGGTATTTCATAGAAAGTCTATAAAAAATTCATTTTTATCATTAGTTTTATTATATAAAAATTAATTTCTAAAAATTTGATCCTCACTATTATGAATGTATGGTGTGATAATGTTGAAGAAGGTTTATATCAGAAGACATGTATCTAATTGGTGGTGAGTACATTTCCAAATGAAACATATAATAATTCCTCATGTCTCATGAAAGTGTACTCACTAATCGTTGAAAAATCATGTGATCTTATGACAAACATCAATGGTATTGTTCCTAGGATGAAATTTTGAAAAAAAATAATTCAATAGTTGATACTAGGTATCAAATATATCAAAATACAAATTATATAACCAACTCTTAGATTTTACCTTTGAGATATAATGAGAATACCCTTAACCTAATCTCCTCCTCACTCAACCCATAGAGATGTAATATTTTTGTAGCACTATAAAAGTTTCTAACGAACAAAAGTGGATCATAATTAGTAAGAGTAGTGAAATTATAAAGGAAACGAATATGGGAATACTTATGGTTATAGTTCTTAGACATAAGATTGATACTTATGCATGAAATATTTCTATAAATAAAAAGAAGAAAAAATATCCCAAATATTTTGAACCTTAGTGACCTGCTTTTGAGGATATGGTGGATTTAAATCGTTATTTTAATTTTTAAATATAGAATATCTAGATTCTCCCTTTTATGTTAAATTTTAATAGATATTTTTTCACACAATTTTAATATTTTATATTTTTTTATATTTTTTTCCTTATATACTTTGGATTTTTTTGCGGGCCATGCCATCTGTGGAAATGGTTCAAAAATTTGATGGCTCCCTTACCGTGATGAAAGAAAAATTATATATTTATAATACTACAAACTATTAGTACTATGAATAAAGTGGTAGAAATATAAGGAAGACCAGAATTTTTTACAAAAACAAAATAAAACCAAAGCAATAAAAAATAAAAAATAAAATATAAACAATAATAATGTGATGTGATGATGGATTTGTGAACAAATGATTTGGAAATATAAAAGTGACTGATATGTGACACTTGATAGAGTTAATAGAACTAGACGATATGTAATTTATTGAAAATTTAAATTCCCCTTCTATGAAATTACCCAAAGAGTTATTGAAGTTGTGTCTTGTAAATTTTAATAACAAATTATTATTCAATAAAATAAAATAAAACGATATATCTCGTGAGAAAAATTATATCTAAAAAATGCATGAAAATGATGATCCGTCCAATATAAGTCCAAACAAAATACTTTTCATGAATGTAATATGATTTTGGTTGATAAAGAAAAAAAGAAAGTATACATTTAACCATATTCAATCTGTGAACAATGAATGTACTTATTTTGATAGATCATGAAAAGGATATTTTTAGATTCAATGTATTATTAACATATTGTGTAAGACATAAATTTCATGAAAAATATAACTTTTTTAAGTGTTATTATAAAGAGGGTGGTCGAAATGATTAGATGATATTTTTAAATTAAATTTATAATTAATTCCAAGAATATTGGAAGAATGAATACCTCAATATTGGGATCTATATTCAATGATGTTGTTGATTATAATGAAACCATTTCGTCCAAACATAATTCTGTCAATAGGATCCAAGTTCATAATCCATCTTGAAGAAATCTAGACATGCACTATTGATCTCTGAACAACGATGATGGGGTTTTTTGTGAAAGCATAAAGGATCAATCATATTGAAGTTTTCATCTATATCATTGTGGTGAATCTTTTATTCTGGAATAATTATTCTTTGAATCTTGTTATTCAAATAATCAAGGAGGAATAAAAATATGTAGTTCGTTCATCCTTATTCATAGAGTGAGCTCTATATTTAGTTGTGCCTAAAAATTATCAAATTAAAACAATATATACACAATAGAAATAATAATATATTTATAGAGATAGGTTTTGGGGGAAATATTATTTAATTTCATAAAAAACCTTCAATAATATAACAATACTTATATGACCCCATTCCATTTAATAATAATATCACGATTATTACTTCAGGTCTTGAGGTAACTAGTGAAATGATAAATATTATTTGACTATATTTGAAATTAATATTTATGAATATATACAATATCTGTTACCTAGTCCTCTATAGGATTTATAAATAAATATTATATATCATTGTAAAAATTTATTATATTTACAATAAATATTTATTTAATTTACGCGGTCAATAGAGAATTCTTGATATTATTCCTCTATCTTTATAATAATACTTATATCAATAATAAAATTAAAATTTAATTTAATCATGATCAGTGAAAAGACACAGTTTGGGATCCTCTTGTATTTTTTCTCATAGTAATTATGCTAGTTTTTATAACCTCCACGATTAATGTCTAATAAATATTCAAGGAAACCAAGAGAAAGAATTTAATGTCATTACATTAACTACCATAAAAAAGTGATCATTGTTTAATATATTTCATTTTTTGGGCTATTTTATCAATTGGGTTAAAAACTCATCACTTCACCAGATATAGTTGATACATATTTATTTTTCAATATAAAATAAATTCTTTTTTATGAAATGGCCTTGATATTTAATGATAGAGATATATTCCAATAAATTTAATGAGAATTACACTTCCACATAGATTGGATGGAAAAATCCTTCATCAAAATATTCATTAATAACATCTTATTCATTGTGCACCTTATTTATCCAACATTACCACGAACTGGTTTCTTCATGGTTTACGACAATACATATAAGTTTACAAGTCCTTACATGCATTAATAAATGGATAAAATTCTAATGATCATTACACATACTCACAAATAGGGATATCCAGTGACACGTAAACATTTGGAATTACTAATTGAATATCTAATCTCAGAATATCTCATCATAAATACTACCAGGTGAAGGAATTGTTACATATTGTTTCATTTTCTTATGAGTGAATAAACCTAATGATAAAAACTCAACGTTTCACATACAATAATTTTATATGTCCAAATAATGTTTTTAATAATATTATTATGGTATATCAATGTTTTCATAATAGCAGGGAACAACTATTTAATTTTAATGATACATTTAATAAGAAATTAAATTCATTGAAAAATGAGAAAGAATAATATATCAGGGGGTGTAATTTTTTTCATGATGATAGCATCACCCCAAAAAATATTGAGACATTCTCTTTATTGGGAATTGAATCGTGAAAATGATCTGGTACCATCAATATTGACCCTTGAATCCATGTAGTCTTTGGATTGATTCCCTTCTCTCCATGTGTGATAAAGAGTAGTGTGGTCTTTATTAAGGGAATTAACCCTATAAAAATGATAAATCATAGACCAACGGGTAGAAATCAAATATTGAAGCAAGTGGGGGATGAATGTATACTAAATTTCGATAGAGGATAGATAAATATTATTCTCACATCATAGTTCTTGTCTGCATCTCATGGAACTAGACATAACTATAAGAGAAAAATCATTCCCATATATTTCTATTAGGTTAATATCACAAAACTACAAGAGTTATGATTAATTATCATTCCCCATATAGAACAAAAGCTATTGAACCATCCAAAATGAGGTTTCTACCAGTTGAGGGGGGAGACACTATAATCATGTTCTCTTTAGGGTCTCGTGCTATCTCCTGGGTGAGGGAAGACGAAGTTTCCATATATTCCATACGGATAGGGAGAACCCCCAACTTTTAAGTAAGGGAACCAAATTATCTACTAGTCATTAGGATCTAACGTCCAGGACACTTGAAACAACTAAATCCTTCATGGCATATAAACTAAGACATTATTTTATTAATTTCACATCAATATATTAATGATTTTTAATAGGATATTATAATTTATATTAATTTCCATAAATATAAATATAATCCAAAGAATAAAAAGTTTGTCATAGAACACAAACTCTAGTAGACACACATTTAGACTAGATCCAACTACCAATTACTTTTATTCCCCAAAGTCTTGAAGGATGAATATGTTCCTATTTAGTTAAAACTTTAGTAATGGGGTTATTTATGTCTCATTTTGTACATAAACTACTAATTATGACATAACCTCTATAAGAAATTTTCATCAGGGGATGATATCTCTGATGAATTTTCTATATCTGTTATTTTATATTGGATCATTTTCTTTTTCCAATATGTTATACTTATCACAATAGCGTGTAAAAGATTCTTCACTACCTGGAATCACATTAAGATATTAGATGATTTTTTTATCCACACTACTTCTTTATATGCGCCAAAAGATACAATATCACATGATTATACTTTATAATACATTACCACCATCATTTTTGAGATCATCTAGTTAGAAATACCTCAATTAAGAGTGATTAATTATCCTAACTAAAAAATAAGATCATATTGATCTATTTTGAAAATAGAATTTTACTATCACATGATGACTAGTTCCGCATCTCGTCCATAGAACAAGAACACATCCTTAGTTCCTCTAATATAATTAACTATATTTTTGACTACTAACCTCGGGTAGTCACATGGGTTAGCTTGATATCTTCATGCAACATTTATGGCGTAAGTGACACCTATCCATGTACATAATATAATATAAATAACTGAACAAATCATTGATTCACATCAAATCCTATAATTCCTTTTATACTATTTGTGGGTTTGATGATACATTTTATTAATGATGAATGACATGTGTCATGACCAAAACATATCACACTTAAATATTACATTTTTATATATGAATATTCATTAAATAACAACAATTACCTATGCCAAAATCAATTATCTCATGTTACTTTGGGATTTTGGAAACATAAACTTCAAAATAAAATGTGAAATACATCTTCTCCTAATAATTTATTACCAACTAGCACACATCTTTGACTACCACGCAAAAAAAAGTTCTTGATAAAATAGTGAATACAATATAATAATGGGTGAGATTATATTTTTATTAAGGTTAAACAAGGGGTATATCAATGATCAGATAGTGAAAACATGAGAATAATTTTGTGATAACATTATCTTAAGATTTAAAATACATACTATGAATATCACAGATCATAAACATGATTCCTGGAATAAATCATGGAATTTTATAAGACATGAATCCTAAAGGATTCTATGTACATAATCCATTATATAATAACACTGGAATAACACATAGAGTTGTATAATACACAAAATAATTGAAAACCTTATGTTAAGTATACCTATCAAGACATTCATAACATGTTAGGCTTGGGATAAACACATGTGAACCTTCTTTTTATTGAGATAACCTCTTATGTACACTATTTCATGCTTGGGATAACCTCTTTTGAACCCTCATTCAATAATTGGACAAACTACCATGTACCATTTGAGATCATATAACATTAATAATTACCCATTTAATTAGTGGGATATATAGGTATAATCTGTGACATAATACACAAAATTGTTCATATGATCATAAAACAATCATTATAATTAAACCTATTAAATGAAATTGGTTTCACAAATATCATAACATGTGCACAAGAAACATGTTTCATAAGCATATTTATATCATATGCATAAATCATCTTGATAATGAATGATGATTAAATCATGGGATTTCACACTATGTAAAGGTATATTATAATCAAATGATGTTAAATAACGTTGAAATTTATTTTTTAATATCACATTGATCATTTCATGTGTAAAATTAAATTTTTACATTAAAAATAACTTATTTTAAAAATAAAAAGTCATAAAACATATTAAATATCATTTTCCAAGAAAATAACACTTTAAACCTAAAAATTAATATTATAAAATTATATGTTCATGGAAACATGAAATTATATTCATGCCGTACATGTTAAAACATAGATTTGTTTCACACAATTTGTAAAATAAACACTGGACTTATTTTTAAAATAAAATGAATATTCTATATAATATTTTTTAAAAAATTAAATAAATAATACTAATTCCTTTTAAAATCATTATATAATAGTAAAAAAATCATTAAAATATTTTTTTAGAAATAAACATATAGAATAAAATGGATTTTTGACTAAAGAAAGAAATAAATTTGATTTTTATTAAAAATAATTATTTTGATATATTTAGTAAAAAAAGAGTGTACGACAAGATGAACACATTTATTTTGATGACATAAATTGCGAATATTAGAAGTAATGTGTTTATTTATTGATATATTATAATATTTTATCCTCATAATCATAAACATAATCAATCCTGATAAACGATTAGATTGTAAAATTAAACCAGTTCAACTTTGGTGACATAGAATCACTTGAAAAATGAAAGAATACTAATAAATTAAACATACAATATCCCCATAATAATTAATTTCATGATATTTAATTTCAAGTTTCATATATATACACCTTATAAATGAATATTTGTGCATAACTTAATGATTTCCCCATAAAAGTGTAATTGAGACAAAATTTGTTACCTTATCTCTTGAATCCCTTCATACAAATTAGAACCTCCTATATAATAAATATCAATTTATTATAAATTTATTTACAAAAATTAATCATTTTTTTCATATGATATATGATTTTATTATGATGTTTTATCACACTCTTCTTAACAATTCCTGTTTAATATCATCTTTGGTGTTATAACCGCTTTGTTTTTCATGAATTTTTTGGTTTGGTATCATCAGTACTTTAGTTTTAATTGTGGTTCTATAATCTACATAATTATTAACCAGATATAAATATTATATAAATTCATTATATACATATTTATTATAATCCATAATAGTTAGATATATAAAATAAAATACACTATTCATGGAGACAGTAGGTCGTACGTACAAATGAACGTAGTTTCTATTCTATAAATATATTTAATGAATGGGAGGTAAATAATATATCCCCATTATATAGTAATTATTATTTCATATAAATAACATATATTCATTAAATTTAACCTCATTTCCATCCATGTAATGTGCCAAGGAAAAATTAATCACGTCACATCAAGAGAAGCTAGTACGCCATACACAAAAGCGATGTTATCTTATTCCCATGTAATGTATGTTATGATGTCATATGTGATTTTAAAATTATATTAGTATAATAATGTAATAAATATATTATATAAAATATATTTACATCATTATAAAAAACCATGATTGGTGGTGATGGAAAAAAATAACACTAGTTCATGAGGTGATAGTTGATCGTACACACGATCAACATATTTGTTTCCCATTTGAGGGAATATAATATAGATGTTGTTCATTCCACTAAATTAATAAAATATCAGTATATTTGATATAATTTTTTTATTTTATTATAATATGTTAATAATATTTTATTTAGGTGGAAGATTAAATAATACAAAAAAAAATAACTCTAGGAATTTTACTTCTTCATCAGAGAGCCTCTGTGGGTATACAACAACAGCCTTACCAGGAGGGACTCCCAAAAAATAAGGAATATTGTATTTTAGGGGAATTATATAAGATATATTTTATTAATTTATTTAAACAATGGGGATTTTATGTTTTATGGAGAGAGGATATGTGGTTGCATTTTATAAGTGGGAAGCGAGTAGACTTGGAATTCATGAAAATAATTAAGTGTACCCATGTTTTTCACAATAAAAAAGGATAAAAAATTGGTATTTTTGAATAATAAGAGTTTATAATGTATAAATAATTCCATAAAATGGTTTTTGGAGAATTGTATTTTCAATTTTACCCCATATATGCCTAGTTTAACTCCTTGAAAAACACATTTTAACATTAATAAGAGTAATTAATTTTTATTGTTCTTATTGTTGATTTTGAAAAAAAACAAAAGTAAAAATTATCATATAATATTCATTATTTTTATTTTAAATAAGGAATCAATTTTTTCACAGTCTATTAAATTAATTTTAAAAATAAAATTTAAATTAAACATAGATACATGATAAAAAACCATTTTTCAAATGGAAAATTTTCAAAATTTTTAAATATTTATATGTCATGATTCATTATGAAATTGATTCAATTGAAAAAAATTGAATTATATAAAATATTATTAAAATAATATTAATTTTAAAAAAATATAAAAATGATATGGAGACTTATGTTATATTAAAAAAATGAAATTTTTAGTAAAAGCCACTATTTTGTGAAAAATTAATATTTTTAGAAAAATTAAAAAACATAAAAATAATATATATTTCATATGTTTAATAAAAATATTTTGTTAAATTTTTAAAATAAATATTCTGAAACTATAAAAAATTATTTTTATTATCTTTCAAAAAAAGAAGTAAAACACATATTTATGAGAAAATGGGATTTATGAAGCATATAAAGACTTACTGAAGAATCTATTACAATTTTTTCAACATGTTTAATTTATATATAGAAATTATAGATAATATTTAGAATGTGTTTATTACTATTCCTACCACCAATTTTATTTTCTAGGTTATATATTTAATGATTAAATAAATATATCATTGGTATATCATGGTTTTTTAAAACTTGTTATTGCAAGTAACATAATATATTGAAAAGATTAAATTTAGTTCCAAAACATATAATTCATAAAAACACATGTTGTTACATTTTAACACCCTTAAAATAAAAATTTCCATTGAAATTCATCACTCCAATACAAATAAATGATGATACTACTTCCTCATCACATCTTTAAGTTCCCACATAGCTTCTTCAAGACGAAGTTTTTTCACCAAAAATTGAGAAATGAGTCAGATTATTTCATATATGTTTCATTGTACATTCCATAATATACACTGATTTATCCTCATAATAAAGATCATGTGATAGTGAGAAAAAAAACTATGATCTATACATCTGATAGAACATATATGTAGTTATGTAGTAGAAATATCATGGACATGAGAGTGGTTCAGTGGAAGAGACAAAAAATAATCTACTATCCCTATACGATTATAAATTTCAAAGGGACTATTATAAAAAGAACTCAATTTTCTATTATTTTTTAATATCCTTACATTATTCTATTTGGAAATTCATAGAAACAACTGCTCACCAACATTAAAATTAAATTCACATGAGCGATTATCTGTCTAATAATTCTACAGACTTTATGATTCCCTTATGTATTGTTGAATGAATCAAAACATATATTCCATTTATTATTCTAGATAAGGTACCACTATATTTATTCCTCCAAAATTATTTCTCTATATTATAGATCCACTCTTCTTTATATATATATTGATTCATATAGATCCATTATAATTCATCGGTGAAATATATTATTGTAGGAAAACCAAACTATAGTATGGTGTTGATACAACCCATATTTTTAATCCATATAATATTATCTTAACATATTATTTAGGGTTTTGATTATTATTTTTGACTAAGCATCTATCTAAGGTTGGTATACAATTCTAATAGTGATACTTGCATCATGCTCTTATGGAATAATTCACCTGAACATTGAGGTAATGCTTAACTCCAAATTAGATACAATGGATTGGGGTACTATATGTAACCTTACTACATATTTAATGTATATTCTCTAAATATGATCATGATATATGTCTTTTTATGATAGTGAGGAAGTGTTTTGAAATTGTAATGTGATCGAATACATCCCATATATAATTCTTCCATTAATATGTTTTGGTTAGTCTAATGTAAAAATTCATGGTGATTGTTTCCCATTTCTATTCTTGTATTGTTAATAGTTTTATATAATATTAAACTATATTTCTCTCATCCATAAATTCTGGAAATACCACTTACTATGATACATACTCATAAAAATATCTCTATATTGTTTCTAAAAAAACAAACTTTTACATAGGCTAGTGGAATGCACTGAATCATTTTCACCCTTCGATTTTTGTGTCAATCCCCCTGGCCTTAACGAATGTAATAGGTTTTCACTTGAACTGTGGGTTATCCATTTTAAAAATATATATAAAAATAATTATTTATACAATTAAAAATTTTATAGACCCGTAATTAACTTAACATCAATGATAATACAAATTCCTTTAGTCATTTTTCTATAAAATGGATTTATACTGAAATCATTTTTTCACTCATACATACACAAAACCAATTGGTTTTATTTCCATAAATGTCTCCCAAAATATCCATAATCATGAAAAACTCCATCATATAATAACTTATAAAGGTATTATGTGAATTTTAGCTTATGATCAACCTAAAACATAAAAACACATAATGGCATCCATAACTCTCCAATAAATCCTACATGGAGACATGTATGCTTCCAAAATATAATTGAAACTTTATTCATTAAGTAATCACTTTTAATAGATGTAAAATTTCAATTATTGATGAGGATCACCCTTAAAACATTAGAATATCAAATGTGACATCAATATTCAAGAATCCATGAGCAGGGAAACAATAACTTCATAAAATAACAACAACTTTCACTAAAAGATTAAAACAAATATTTTCATAGGTCTCATTAATATCATATGTGACTTGAAATTGCCTACTCTAGAGTAGAGTATAATAGTTCCCTAATTATCACAATTCCCTTCCCCTATTGTGATTTCATAATATTTCCTTTTTACTACTTTCTTCTAAGTTATTTTGGATTATTATCCTCATTAGAAGTTAGATTATGTAATTCATTCACGTAATTTCCAATTTCATTTCAATTGATGAATTGAATAGTGGATGGTGAATTATATATGTATTTCCATATATTATAGTCAATTGGTAGCCTCTTCCTATTAATTTGGAAATAAGCTGCTCAATGAACTTTCTTTTGATACATGAATCATTTAGGAGTCCCCATATGAAAATTTCCACCATATTCTTTCCACACTTGAATCATGAAGGAACGATATTCTACTTCTCTAGAGGGTTTTTATAGTTTTATTTGAAATATATCTTTATTTTCATATCAATTACATTATATTAATGGGTAACCATATAATCTATTTCCATATTTATGTAATATTGAATTTTTTCTTCATAACTACAAAGTTACCTTATGGATAATTCCCATTTGAGACTTGGTTATAAGATCATGAATAATTGATCAACCATACATTTACGGTGGATGATAATGCAAGAAGAATACCACAAATTTCTTGTAAAAGTTTCCTCAAAAGTACTAATAGAATAATTTTTCTTCAATTTTATATCAATTATTTCCTTCTCCATTTAATTACTAAGTTTATGTATAAATTACTTATTTGAAAATATTATCCTAAACTCATACCACTGTATATAGTCAATTAAATTTTAGTACCTCGAATTATTCATAAGAATTAACTATTCATTTGATTCATTATCAAAATGATTGAATACAAAAACGAATTATTCATGCTCGAAACACTGGAGAATGCAAAATATTTTTATAATTTTATGAATCCATAATTTGGAAACTTTTGGTTTAGAAGAACCATTAAATGAAGGTGGACGTTAACCCATGAATGAATCTAAAGAACATAGATCCATCTATTTATATATTAGAAGTTCATCATTATGGACTACATAAGAATGTTTTTTATCATATATATTATATTTATAATTCCAAATCCCATAAGAATTGGTTGATCAGTAGGACTATCATTGAATTTTATATTACACTCAAAATTAACAATGTTCTATGGGCTCTATCCAATGACTAAAACAAAAAATGTTATATTAATCAACAGTAATCATAGTGGGAAACAACCTAATCTTGAAAAATAACTTTTATGAAGCCTAAATACGGAAACCTTTTTTTAATCTATTTCACCTTATTCTTAACCTAGGTCCTTCATTGTAATTATTTAAATCCTTAATAATGGTTTGTAAATAGTTTATGTATTTCCGATGTGTATCCACTGGGAGTGTCATACCATGTTCATAGTAAGGCTTATTGTCATGTATTATGTAATGATAAAGTTCATCCCCACATTCCTTTTTCAGAGATATTACCCCTAGTCACATATGTACCAAAACCATGTCCACTTGTAGTTTCCAGATACGAATGTAAATTCTTGGAAACCACTATATCTACCCTTCATCAACATTATAATAAATTTTTCAATACAAATACTTATCCTTATACTTTTCCTCAGATATATGCCTATAGATTTGACTAAATTATTCTAATTTTAGTTTTCAATGGTTAACAAAACCTTACTTTGATACCATCTTTAAAGAGATGATATTCTCAAACATTAATATTACATATAAATTGATGAATCGTAATTACATAACATAGTGATCAATACAAGAATCATTTAGGTGTTCTAAATTCAGATACATGGAAACATACAGAACTGGATCATAGGTAAAATATATCTTATCACACTAATTTCTTAATATATATCACTCATCTTAAACTTATCATACATATATACATTATTCAAAAAATAGTGAAGAATATATAAAAAAATGACGACCTTAGATGCTTAGTAAGGGTAAATAATAGAGATATCAATCATTAAATAACAATAAAATTAGAATACATGTTTGATAACTTGATGTCCACATTTTAAAATCAAACTGTGAATATCTAAGATAATAAACATGAATCAATGCATAAATAACTGTCATTAATAAGATATAAATATTTAATGAATTAATGTGCATAATTCGTGAGAGAATATCATTGGAATTAAAGACAATATTGTGGAAGTTAGATAATAATAGAAAACATATGTCTAGGGTATCCACCAATATATTCATAACAAGTTAGGATTGGTCTTACAACCATTGTACCTACTTCAATCATGGGATAACATGGTGTGTGTCCAATTTTGGTCATAGGATAACCTCTGGTGTACCCTATTTCAGACATGATATAACCACTTGTGTACCCTCTGAGCTCATATAAAATTAATCATTACCTTAATAATTGGAGAGAGATATAGGTACTACAAATCACATAATCAAAACATTTTTCTATCACAATTTCACAAAACTTCTTCATATTATATCCAATGAAAATAAATTTGTTTTAAAAATATTTCATCTTGGTAAAACCTATGGAATATAAATTGGTACCATAAAAAACATATCTTCATAGAAATAAACCATTCATAGATTGGATAAAAATGGTATCATTCGATCATATACCTAGTACATCTTATGTAACAGCAATTGATGTAATCTTATATGGAAAATGATTTTGAAATATCTTGTGGAACATATCTTGTGAGAAATTAACTTTTCCCTTTCAATATTACTTTTTCAAAAAATAATCATTCATGAAATATTTAAAATAAAATTTCATTGAAAATAAAATTTAAACATATAAAATAATATTTAAAACATTATTTGGTAATGACATCATAAAATTACATTCTTTCTGTTTATATTAAAACAATATTCCATTCCCATATTCTGTAAAATTCCAATGGGTCATGTTTAGAAAAAAATATAGGGATTAATTTGATAATTTGTAGTAAAAAATAAAATAAATGAAAATCCTTATAAAATAATTTTATAGTATTAAAAACATTATTTAAATCATTTTTTATATAACATTTTTATAGAATAAAAAGGATTTTTCTACTAATGTGAGAAATAATGTCGATTTTTCTTAAAAAATATATTTTGAAATCATGAGTACATAAAGAGATTAAATTTAAAAGAACACATGTATTTACATGTAGTGACTATATTAGAATAAAATTTATCTATTTATTAAGATATAGATTATAATATTTCATCAATTAATTCATAATCATGAACTATCATGCAAAACAATGAGAATGTATCATAAAACCTAAATCAATTTTAATAACATTGAATCCTAAGAACCATGAAAAAATAGTATTAAATGAAACATAAAATATCATAATAATTAATAATTTCATTATATAACATATAAATGAGGCTCTATATACACCAATTAAAATTATATAGTGCATACCATAATGTATATCCCAAAGAAGAAAAATTGGGACAAAATATCTTACCTTAAATCAGGAATACCTTCTTACATATATTAAAATATTCTATAACAAATATAGTATAATTATACATATATTAAATATTTATTATCATATTTATCATACCATAAAATATTTTTTATTACCTATTATTACCAGTTAATTAACAAGTATTTGTTAAAAATTTCTTTTCGGGAAACAAGTGCTTATTTTATCCTGAATGTTTTTGTTTCATATCATGGGTACCTTGTTTATTTATCATTTTATTATAATATATTTAATATTATCAATAATATAAATATCATATATATACATTATATTATTATTTATAATTATCCATAAATTAAAGATATTAAAAATGAAATACATTGATCATTGAGACAATATGTCATATGTATTCTTGAACACTATTTCCATTTCCTCAATGAGAGGGATTAAAAGGAATATAGACACTATATAAAAATTATTAAGTCATTATTATTTAGTTTATATAAAATATATCCATAAATTGTATCCTCATTACAATCCATGTATGGTGTAAGTGAAAAACAAATAACATTGCTTTGTAAGGGGGTAAAATATCACACACATGAGAGAAATTTTTATATTCCCC
The DNA here is from genome assembly GCA_963277665.1 of Viscum album. NCBI lineage: Eukaryota > Viridiplantae > Streptophyta > Magnoliopsida > Santalales > Viscaceae > Viscum > Viscum album. Next base: position 1,370,273,906 of record OY728143.1, read on the forward strand.
TAAAAATTAAACTATGAAGATATATTTTATAATATATAAAAATAAGTATAATGGTATTAAAATTTCATATAATATCATTAAATCAATCATTATATCCAACGATCAGATGTAGTGATGTGAAATGAAAAACATCAGTTCGTTAGGTGATAGTTCGTTATACATATGTTTGATGGTTCTGTTACTGATTTTATGGAATAATAGATAGATTTGATTCCTTAAATTAGAATATTAAATTATAAATATATTTAAGATATAATTTTTATTTTATTATCAGAGTTTGAAAATATTTTATGAAGGTGGAAGAGTAAATAAAACAAGAAGCAAGGATTAAGAATTTTACCTCTTCTTCAAATACCCCTTTATGTTTATAAATTAATCCTTAATAGTAGGGATTAATAATTATAATAGGGCCTATATTATGATTGAAGGTACTTTAAGATGATAAATTTTTAGTAATTTTCAGAAAAAAAACTTTTTAGATGTGTGAAGTGGAGAGGAGAGTGGGTGGCCTTTTATAACTGGGGAGATGAAACACATGGAATATTTGAAAAGAATAAAGTGTAACCATGTTTTTGAAATTCCAGGAGGAAAAAAGTGATATTATATAACCTTATATGATATAATATGTAAATATTTTAATTCAATGATTTTTTTAAAAGTTTCTAGTTCATTTTACTTCTTATTTATTTTTCATCCCCTTAGTAAACTCGTTTTAAACTTCATCACGATAATTGGATTTTATAGATGTTGGTAGGAGTAGATAAATCAAGAGGGTGGTTAATTGAAATCTAAAAAAAATGAGATTAATAAATTGGTTCTTTTAAAATTTTCCCCAGCTAAAATTTAATCAATGTCAATTTTTAGTTAATTTATAAATGTTTTGAATGTTCAATTTATTTCTCAGAAGATTGATTAGTTCTGAGAAATGCTAATCTAGTGATTAATATAACTTTAGAAAATATCCTACTGGTTCAAAATAGTTATAAACACTCTATAAAATAACCACCAAAGTAATATCTAGTCTTCTAGAATATAAAATAAAATAGATAAAAATTAAATTAAATGACACATTGGATAAATCAAGTGGCTCAGTCCCAATCCATGACTTAATTCATTCTACATGGTGATCACATACCACCAAATAGTCTATATTAAAAATCTGGATCCACACCCTAGATTGGGGTAAACAATAGTACACAAGACTGTCCAGGTCCCATGTCCTCTTAAATTGTTCTTCATGGGTATACACTACTAGGTCAAACAAAGACCACTTCCACACTTATCCATGGGAGTAAACCGATGTAAGATTATTTTAGAGTAAGGGTATCTTGTATCCTTTAGTTAACTGTAGGAGACAATGTGTGTTTTAATATAAACCCAATCACACTGTTCGAAAGCTAAAAGTATTACATAATAGAGAAATGATGATGAGAAAGGGTTAGAAATTATCTGAGAGTATTTCTATTTAAATCTAGACTTTTAGGATGAATAATATGCAAGTATCGATTCCTCTTGTGAAAAATAGTGTATCATAAGTCTACTGCTCTGGTTTCCAGTTCTAAGATCTAGCTCGTTTTCTTCTTAGATATGGTATTTTGATGATGAATTTGGATCTAATATACAATAGTATATCCTTTAGGAGATTATAGTACTTAATTTGTTCCTCAGTTGTATCATGTTGCATGTATCAGTTCCCTTTTCAAATGCTCACTCCAATTTTTGTTTGTTTTTACAGCCGACTTATCCTCCTTTTTAGTTATGGGTTCACACATTGGAACCAACATGATGCATGTATTCTGCACCTCGTACCTCCTACTATCCAGTGACATGTCTATAAAGAATCATTAATTATTTCAGTGCCTCTAAATGACTCCAATATTACCGTTTGAAATTAAATTAAAAACAATAAAATAGATTAAAGAACAAGGTCACAGTTTTTCTTAAAACACAATCACATGGAAATGATGTCACCATGAAACAATGTCTTCTTCTTTTACATGGATGGGTGACATAGTCATGATTCTAAAATTTCATTGATATCAAGAACTAGTAGCACATATTCAATGTTATGATCACGATTTCTGGTCCTTTTCCAAAAATTAAACAGTGTATTTGTGATGGTAGCAAGGAACTGATGTTACATACTTCATGAGATCACGACATCTGAGTCATGGTTTCTAGGACACAATTTTAGGATCAAGGTTTCTAGGTCAAAGTGTCTGGGTCATGTTTTCATGGTTGCGGTGTCTGGGTCAAGGGTTTCAGTGTCACGGTGTCTGGGTCACATTGTCAGGGTCACTGTGTCTCTGTCACGGTTCCTTGGTCTTTTCCAAAAACTTGAACCAGTGATAGATTTATGGTTTCTCAGACTTAGAAAAATATCTGTAAATGATCTTAAGGAGTTATATTCATAGAACTAATCAGACTTAAACATTAATACAAGAAAACATTATAGCACAAAATTAATTATATTTTACAATATTCAAACATGTTTTGAGATATATTAAAAAACAATTACAGGATTTTTGGTCATTTAAACTTGATTAAATCATTAGGAGTCTAATGATCACCCCCTTTTGATGATAAAAAATCCTAGGAGATAGAGTTCTGTTCTTAGTGTGCTTTCTCCCACTTTTAGGATTATTGAAAATATTAGTGGAATAAGAAAATATAGAGAGAAAAAAATTAATGTAAATAACAGAATAGATAACAATGATCCTCATTGCACTAGAGGGAAAAACATTTTCCATAAAATTAGTAGGTAAAAGTACAAAACCTCCCTATGAAAATAATGTTTTCACATTTTTTCAGCACTAGCGGTATTTTATTTTCCCTTGGAAGCAACATCATATGGAACCACAAGATCAGAAGTAGAGGTGTAAGAATAGAGTGAGCTATTTATTAGATAAGGAGGAGGAAGCCATTCAAAAAAAGATGGTTCTAGAGTGTGTTTGGTTGAAGACCAAGTAATTATTGGGACAAGGATAAAAGGTTTTATCTGGCTCAGATCTTGAGATACATACATCGCAGTATTATAAAACCCATTAGATGAGGAAGGAGTTAAACCATGACTTAAAGGTCAAGATACATGATCCATAATGGCACTTATTTTCACAAGAAGATAAGGGTAAAAAATTAAATAAAATCAGTAATGATCTCACCACCATACTGTATTCCCATAACGAAATCAACATTGTTGTCCCAGAATTTTTTAAATAGAGGACTGAAATCTTTCAACTTTTGGACTTCAGTCTTGAAGAGTTGAGTGATAGAGGGTATTTTCAAATTCTATACAATACATTTGAAATGATTGGTCATATCATGCTTCGAGAAAATCCTATTAAAGTAGAAATCAACATTCATAGTAATTTCTTCATTAGAATCATTAGAAATATTTGAATGAATCCTTACTATGTCAAGTACTCTGTCATTATTCATGACTACCATAGATAAACAATCGTTTTCAAAACTACTTGACACTAACTGATGATCCTCTTTAACTATAGTTTTGATAAAATAACTATCAATGCGTTTAAAATAATATCCAGATGCATTAGAGGATGTAACAGCTGAAGTGAGGGACTTGAGCTGATTATGAAATTTTTGTAGAAATCCCTTGTACTCATCCGTTAGTTTTTTAAGACACAAAACAATATCACACAACTCATTGAATTTTTGGTTGTTTCCCTCAAAAACATTGTTAAATATTGATGTCATGTTTGGTTGAATTAGAGAAGAACCTTTCTTTGGAATCTGACCACTAACATCCTCAATAGGATGACCAACATGAGCATTTCATGGTTGCAATACTTTTTTCATATCATCAACCACATCCCTAAGAGACTTAACTTCGACAATGAACTTCTTGTTATCAACTCAAGCCTATTCTCTTTCATGAATAATTTCTTGATGAATCTTCCATATGATTTACTCTAACAGCAAGGGAACATCCCTTTCACTAAGATTTGTCATAGGAGTAGGCTGTGTGTTCATGATATTTTCAAATCTAGATAATAATGTAACTCCAAAATATTTTAAATCACTTTGAATAACATACGTATAAGGATCTTGTGAAGGTTCAGGAACAAGAGTTGAGATAGGCTCAAGATCCTTAGAAGATATTACTTCTAGAGTAGAAACTGGTTTCAAATGAATCATAATGTAAAGGTATATGCCTTTAACCGAGGCCTCCTTGACATTATCCAAATCATGGTATCTAGGAAACTTATACCATGTATCCATGATGATTAGATCTACATGATTAGGATCTTAAACACTTTCTAGCTTGGAATGATGATCCCCCTCAAGAGGTGCATCTCTTGCAGGATTAAGAGATTCAGTCTCTTGATCTGTGTCTACATTTTCATCTCTAATGGACTCACCAATTTCATTTCAAGATAGGTTAAAGGCTTGTTCAATTCATTCCTCAGTAGATAGGATAATCTCATAATCATATTGTTCCCCTAAATGTTCATCAAAATCTGCCACTTCTTCAATGGTATGTTCTTCTTCATGATTCTCCACAGGAACAACATTTTCTTTTACACTAACAAAATATTATTTTCTATAAGCAGGTTCTTCTTCTAAATCAACACTTCTTTAAGTTACAAGTGCATCTTTCTCAACTACATTTTTTGGATCAGGTAGACCAATGTCTTCTTTTTCCATGATAATTCCTTCCATAGGTCCCACAACTTTCTCTAATTCATCCCCACCTAGATAATCAAAAACATAATCTTGTACCAAACTAGGATAAAATTTTTTCTTAGGTCTTCGAGGATTCTCAAGAGGATTAAACTTTTCATATAACCTTTAATATTCCTCCACCCAATTCTTTTTCCAAGTATTCCAACTTATTTTCATCCTTTTGATTGAAACCTTTTAGATAGAGAACTCATAATCTTTCATGATGATTCATGCGGTCTAACCACTATGTTATCCTATTTCATTGCTGAGATTAAACAAGAATAGAAAAAAAATTATAAATTGAAGTTGTCTTAATCAATTCACACATGTGATGTATAACGTACTTTCATAGATTAATCTTGTGTCCATTTTTCATTAGATGTATCAATAATAAATCTTGATACATGAGGGTGGAAAAATATCCTTTCCTTGGACTAATCATATTCTAGATAAACATAAACATCAATCTCGTTTCACCATCCAACTCAGCATCACTTTCTATTATTTTCATCCTATTTCCAGACAAACTTTGTAGGGCCTCTTCTAAGAGAAAAAACTCACTAGGTAGAGGAGGAGTACTTCTCTGGTAGTCTTGAAAAATTTCTTGATGAGGTTTCCCTAGGCAGAAATCCCATTACCTCGATAAAAAATTTCATCTTTGACCATTAATCCAACATCTTACAACAAAACCATCTTCTCAATAAAATGAAAACTGAACAAACTAATAAACATGAGACACATGTTTTGGATAAATCGGCTCTGTCTCTTTTATGAACGGGTTCAAACATCCCTACTCTTCCTGTACTTTCAAAATTAAAGGCTTACTTGTTAGCAGCCACTTATGACAACTTTCCTTTTCTGGTAATACTGTTATATCAACAAGATTCCGCTTCAATGATCCTAAAGGAACTACCTTTGGTTCCCTTTTCACTTTCATCTGAGGTATGCACTTCTCATGAGTTCATGAAGATCAGTGCTTCAATATGGGCATTCAACATGGGTTTCAGAGAGAGAGAGAGAAAGGAATGAAAGAGGACATACAGTATGGAATAGAGGGGTTTGGTTTTTGAGGTAAGAGTGCTAAATTTAAGAAAAGAGTGAATGATAATTGGTTTTTATCATTTATGGATTTGAAGCATTGAAAATTTATAATTGCATGAAAAAATAATAAAATAATCAACACGGTGTTTCAAGTATTAAAATACAAATAAAATAAAAGAAATTAATTATGGTGAGACCAGAATAGATTTTCACAGTGAAACTGGAATAGATAGTTATGGTGAGATCATAAGAAATTCTCACTATGTGATTCCAAATGGTGTGATAGTATCATTTGAGATAGTAAGTTAAAGACAGTAACTGATAGATAGATACTATGAGAGTGTGATAGTAATTCTAAGACAGTAATGTTTTAAACCGTAAATCATGAAACCATAAAATGTGAAATAGAAAGCTGTGAGATAATATATTATAAAACAGAAGACTTTCTACTTGAGATTTACCATTCTTAATTTATGTATGATGTAATCTATCCTTTACGAATTTAATGGTTTAGTGAATATATCATCACGATGGCATTCAGTTCCAATGAATTCAAAATTGATATCACATTTTTGATAATCTTCTCTAAAAAATTTATGTCTTACCTCAATATGTTTTTTCATAGAGTGTGGATTATTGTTTTTTAAATGTTAATAACACATCTATTGTCTCAATTTTATAGGTACATTTCAGAATAGATATCCATAATCTAGTAATGTGTTTTTCATCTACAAAATTTGGGCACAGGAACTACTAACAGCTATATAGTTAGCTTCGACAGTCGATAATGCAACAAAGTTTTGTTTCTTACTACACAATGACACTGGAGACTTTCCTAGAACGTGACATGTTCCGGTGGTGATTTCTCAATCTAACATAAAACCACCAGAAAAATAAATAGAAAAGATAACTAACTCAAATGATTATCTTCTAGGATAGAACATTTCTAGATTGGATGTATCTTTGATGTATTTGAAAATATTTTACATATCATTCCTGTGAAATTATTTGGTATTACCTTGAAAATGGGAACACATACACACAATAAACATTATACCATTTTGGATAAAAGTTAAATAGTGTGAGCTTCCAATCATTCCTTTGTATGTGGATTGATCAATAGATTTTCTGTCTTCATCAAGATCCAACTAACAAGTAGAACTCATTGTATTATCACTACTTTTAGTGCTATCCAATCCAAAACATTTTTGATGATCATTAGTGTATTTTCATTGATTTTAAATAATACCATCTTTATTTTTAAAGATTTGAAATCCATTATATAATTTTAGTTCACTAATTAAACTCATTTCAAATTCATTTTATATTGTCATATAAAATTCAATACATAAATAATTATTTGAAGATCCAAAAATAAAATCATCTACATAAATTTTAACTACTGAAACATCATTGTTAATTTATTTTTTAAATAGATTATCATCAGCTAGACCTTTTTTAAAACTGTTGTAAATAATTAAAGTACATAATCTATCATACCAAGTTCTTGGGGCATTCTTTAAACCATTAAAATAATTTTATAATTTAAAAACATGATTCGGACCATGGGGTTTTGTGAAACCATGGGGTTGTCCATCAAAAACATCATCAGCTATATATCCATTCAGGAAAGCCCTCTTGAAAATCATTTTACACAGTTTGAAATTCTCATTTACTACATATCCAAGAAATATTATGATGGCTTCAAGTCTAGTAACAGGTGAAAATGTCTCCTCATATTTAATTCCTTCTTCTTGATTATAGCCTTGTGGAACCAATCTAGCATTGTTTCTTACAATTTTACCAGCTTCATCTACCTTATTTATAAACACCCACTTAGTGAATATGGGAAATAAGTCTTTGGGTTTATAACCATGTATCCATAAATTATTTTATTCAAACTGATAATGTTCTTCTTGCATATCCATCACCCAAAGTTCATCATTGATATCATCATTAATGATTTTAGGTTCATGTTTTTAAAAGAAAAGATGATGTTCAACTTGATTTCTAAGAGAATATCTAGTTTCAATTACATTATATTAATCTCCTACAACATCATATAAAGGGTGGTTATTAAGGGTTCTAATAGATCTAGAAAAAGTGGTGATAGTGATTTCAGGATCTTCAAGAGGTTCAGGATCTTTATGACTTGAATCTGGATAATTTCTAGAACTTTATGTTTTTAGATATTATTTTAAAGGATACTTGATGGATTTTTCATGGATGTATAGATTTGACATATCATCCACAAGATTATATATGGAGAAATAAATCTCGTGAGGATCTATCTCATCAAACATGACTTGCACATATTCCTCCACAAAATTAGTTGTTTTGTTAAACACTCTATAGGCTTTACTAGGGATTGTATATCTAAAAAACATTTCTTCATCAACCATGGATGCAAACATGTCAATATTGTCTTTATTATTAGAGATATATAATTTTCAACCAAATACATTGAAGTATCTTACTTTTGGTTCTCTATTGTTCGATAACTCATATGGAGTTCTTTTAAGAATAGGTCTAATCAATACCATGTTAATTATATGGCATGTTGTATTTACAGCTTCAGCAAAAAAAATAAATAGGTAAGCCATATTCACATGTATTGGTTCTATCAATTTCTTTCAAGGTCCTATTTATTATTTCTATAACTCCATTTTGTTGAGTTGTTATAGGGGAAGAAAAACTTTGATTATAGCCATTTTGTGAGAAAATGTATTCAAACTCTTGATTTTAAAAACTCACAGGCATAGTCACTTTTGAAATATAAAATTCAATATACACTAAGGATTTATAATGTTTTAGAATATTTTGTGAAACGAGACCAGATTTCACTTTTTTGAACCAAGAATAAGGTCAAATTATATTTAGAAAATTCATCTATAAGAACATTATCATAGTTCTTACCATTTAAAATTTAAAATCTAGATGGTCCAAAAAAACCCATGTGAACCAACTCGATATTATGAGAAGTTGAAACTTCGTTCTCTGGTTTGAAGGATATTTTGTGTTGATTTCCCTTTTGACAAGTACTACACACTTTGTCCTTTGGAAACTCTTGTTCAGGTAGATATTTGACTAAACTTTATCTAGACAGATTTATAAAGGAGTGAATATTACAGTGTCCTATTCTTCAATTCCGAATAAAAAAACAATTTTTTCTACACACTTGAACATGAAGCATTTTTAAGAACTATTGAATCTATGTTTACTGAATATTCATTTTCATTTTTTAATGAATAAAATAATAATTTATTTTTTGAATTAAAATCATTTAAAGCATGATTTTTAAATTTTACAAGAAATACATCATCGCATAGTTGTGAAATACTAAGAATATTATATTTTTGTTCATCAAAAAAATTTACAATGGAAATTAATACCGAGTTAGAGTTACTAATTTGGCGAACGCCAATGATTTTCCCGGTAGAATTTTCACCAAAATTGACATATCCACTATCAACTTTTATTTGGTTCTTGAAACATGAATAGTCTCCTATAATATGTCTTGAACACCCACTGTCCATGTAACATAATCTTTTATAATAAGGCTTCAAAAAAAATTCTTATTGAATAGTAAAATAAAAACAGACTTCAGTACCCATATTTGTTTGGGTCCAATAATATTATTAACTGGTGCTTTAGGAACCCTCATCTGCCTCATAGGATTCTTATAAGAATTATGTTAATTATTTTAGAAATGAACTCTATTTGGTCTTTAAAAACTCAAAACAGTAGGGATTTTATCATTGTTTGAATTGGCCGAATGTTTTTCTGAACTAGGAGTAAAGTTGTATGATCTAGGTTTAGAATCAAAATTAGTTTTTCCCAAATTTATTTTTCCACGTAGATAGAAAATAAAAGTACTATATTTAGGGGTAATCTACTTTCCTATAACTTTTACCAATGTATATTTACCATTAGTAAACTATTCAAGATTATTTTTAAATTTCTCATTAGATAGTTTAAATCCATTGTTTACAATGTATAATTGAACATTTTTCCCTCTTTAAATAGAATGTTCATTTTTAACAGTTGAGGTAAGGGAATAATGTATATTTAATGAATTTTATTTATATTTTAGTTCATTACATTTTTCTTCAATCATATTGAAAAACATAAGCTCTTCTTCTTTAGACATATTTTCAGAATCACTTTCATCTCAATAATAATAGTAATTTTAAATAGGATATTCTATGTAATGCCCCGACCCCAGCTACCCAGAGTCGGTGCATTACTTTGTAACATTGGCATGATCACAAAAGATCAAGTCTCGAAAGACCGATTAGTTTAGTAGCCTTGGAAACACTAGATACATTCATAAATCTTACATTACATCATAAAGTGAAAAACTAATAACCAAGTCTTCATAGTCCACACTCATATCCTCTTCTGACTATCCATGCAGGTCATTCATAAAATACTTCTTCACATCCTGGAAAATATTAAAACATTGAACGGGGTGAGCTCAAATGCTCAGTAAGGATAACAATATTGCGGAAGCTTTCATAAATAAACAGTAACATTTAAGGCAATGTATAACTAAAACAAAAACATTTTTAAACATGAACTTCAGCATAATATGGAAAAAATAAAATTAAATAATGCCATTTACTTACTCACATGGATATTCTACTAGTCGAATAATCACATGCAATATCAATAACCACTTTCATAATGAGGGAATGTATAATGCCAGACATTCTGAAACATTTTGTCAAGGCCTCATCCAAGACGTCTAAAATGATTAAGGCCTCGGCCAAAACCATAAATCAAATTGGGAAAGGGCCTCGGCCAATTCCACGTCTAGTTGTCTCATGAGACCTACCGATGCATTGAGGAGCTATAGCGGGCTCCACCCATCCCTTATTAAGTCCAATACATTCCTCATATGAATAGGTTTAAACATATCATAAACCATAACATAATCGTATCACATAAAACATGCATAAAGGAAACATAACATTTCCAAATTTCAATCACAAGATACCAATACAACACATTGATATAATAAAAACTCTTTCAAAACCATTTTCAATACTAAAATAAAAGAAAGTTAAAACTTTGTATTTATTTTTCATTAAAAAAATGATGGCTTGTAGAGGAAGCCGAAACTCAAATAATGGTCACGGCGGCGGAGAAGTCGTTGTCGCTGCATAAGTATGGAAAGAAAAACATTCCCTTTTGTTGTTTAGCAAAATGCTTCGTATAAAAAAAGATTCCTTTTGAATAAACGTAAAAGTCAAAGGGGTTTATACACCGTATAAAAGAAAGTTGTGTATAAAACCAAATATGCCTCAATGAAAGTGGATTGAGACGAAGTCCTTAAAAAGATCATTTTATTTAAATAAAGTACATCTATAATATGTATTCACTATAAGTACACATAAATAATGTAAAAATACAAGATAGGACATAATAATATCATGACATAATTTGAAAGTAGGAGATTAACCCAAAGAATAGAAATTGGGTTAAGAAGTTCCCTTACCCCGTGTCTGACTTGACGCAACCGTTCTTTAACCTCCTGAATAATAAACTAGAGTTAATATATACCTTATTATGAACCATTTTTAATTTCATTATCCTTTTTATATCACTTATTACAATGTTATGAACATTATTTAATTATTTAAGTTAATAACGGTCGTTTTGTCAATCTTTGGTACTTGAGTCAACAATAAACTTCTTATAATTACAAGTTGTTTATGTGGTAGAATATCCATTATCTCCATAATTATATTCATTATTTATATGTCATATATATCATATATATCCAGTATATACATTCATTTATTACGTGACATTTAGAGGTAATAAATGAAATGCACCGTTCATGGAGACGGTAAGTCGTATGTACGCATGAATGCTACTTTAATTTATATTTCGTATTTAATGGAATGAAATCATAATGACATAAATGTATAATATAATTCCAGTATAATATAGTGTATAATACCATTTACTCCATCCTTTATACATCCCACATAAGGCATTAACGATTCAAATTACTTTGAGGGGGTGGTAGTCCGCACTTCCTAAAATGAAATTATCGCGTTTTACCCATAATGGAAATCATAAAGTATTCCATAAATGAGAAATACAGAAGAATAAGTAAAACATAAAGATATTATATATCATATATAAATATAGTGACATCTTAATGGCCACCTTTGAAGGTGTTATATGAGTGTTGAACAATCATCGTTTCATGAGGCAGAAATTTGCCATCCACAGAAACTGTATGTTCTTTAACCATTAGATGTAGGTGTGTGTAAGTGTAGCTCGAATCCTTCTTATAACAACATACTAGTATATTTAGGATACTGGTGTTTTTACAAAATAAATGAATAAAAATATTTTATGGGGTTGGAGAAGAAAAATAATACAAAACAACATTAGAGAAGACATTACCTCAAAATCGGGTAACTCTTTTTGATTTGAGCCAAAGGCTTACTTGGGAAGAGTTCTGCCCAAAGTGAGGCTTGTAGGAGTAAGAGGGGGAAGTTGGTAGAGTATTTCGGAAGATTTTTGCCGAGCCAAATGGCTTGAATGTGTTAATGAGGTGGTAGTGGTGGGGGCCTTTCATAAGTGGAGAGGAGGGGCACTTTTGGAAAGTAATGAAATGTTATTCTATTATCAAATTCTTTTCGGATTCTAAAGGTCCCACACTTGTATAGTTCGAGGATAAGTTGATAAGGGTTCAAAATATCCTCATCTAATAGGTTTTGGACATGTGTAGGTCTTAGATATTACATTATCTTTCCATTTTATTTAAATCATTAAATAATGAGGTCATCGTTGCATCATCATGATGTCATAAATAATTTAATTTATTTAATGTATAAAAATTATAAACAAAATACTATGATGTAGTAAATCGTTTTAGCTTTCTAATGAATATTTATAGTCAAAATATGGACTTGTGTAACCCCACTTAAAAACTGTTTTAGTAGAACAACTCATGTTTGTGTCAATTTAATTTTAACATTAAATAAATATATATTAATGTAATTTTCCAACCAAAGTGGCTCCATGGGGTCCCCAAGTTGACCAATGAGTTGTCTTGGTCGGCCATGACTCATCCAATAGGAGTAGGACAAGTGTCAAGCTCATCACATATTATTAAAACATCATTTTTACCTTAAACTCCACTAATTACCTCTAATCGCGATTAAGAACTTAAAAGTTACTATTCACCAAAAAATTATTTTAATCTCATTGAACCACATTTTACTTCTTAATGACAACCATGTATGTATGATTTTTGAAAATAAAATCACAGAAGTGGTAATATTTCATTTTAACAAAAAATCAGTTATTTAACTACCACTTAGTGGTTTCACTATTCATCAAAAATTGAAGTTTTTCAGAACAATTCCAAAATTTCACCGTAAGCTATAATTGATATTCCAAATTCAAAAATGATGTCTATTTTAAAAAATTCCAAAAATATAAGTTGCATTAATTAATTTTATAATTAATTCCCGCTGTCACAACAATAGCGTGTTTTTAAGAAACAATATATATCAAAAGATTGGCAATTGTTTATGTCCAATTTCAATGTTAAATTAATTCTAATGACCAACATTGGATAAAATGGTAAAAATATATTTTAATTATACATTAAAACCACAAAATAGTATAATTTATCACTATAAATTATTTTAATTAAAAAAGTTGTTTCTAAGTAATTTTCACTATTCATAAAAAATTGGAAGTTCTCAGAAAATTACAAAAAATTCATCTTTGGATAATTTCGATATTACGAATACAAAAATGAAGTCCATTTTGAAATATAAAATTTCTATAATTTTAAAAAGTGGTTATTACTATTCATAACAGCTACTTTGATTAGTCGCGGTGTTTTAGAACACGAAGTTGCGTACAATGCAAGCTGTTGCATTATTGAATGAGAAGCGTATCGTGGAAGCTTGGGGTGTTACATTCTCCCCTCCTTCAATAAATTGTGTCCTCGCAATTTGAAATTTTTCTTCGAAAATAAAAGGTTGAAAAGAGAAAATACCTTTGAGGAAAACCCACATCGGAAATAAGATTATTAAAATTTTTCCTTAATAAGAGGGAAAGGGAAATGAAAAAGTCACCACCCAATTATGATCTCGATTAGGAGAACATTGGTGGAAATTAGAGACATATAATTGGAGAAAAACGTAAATGTTTGTAGGGAGTGATTGAGGTCATCAATTACAATCAACTGTCAAATTGAGGGTCTTAAAGCCTTCAATTTATGATGATTTAAAATATCATCAGTTCAACAAGACATAAGGTATTAGGATAACACAATTTTTTGTTTTAATATCCCTTTACTAAAGTTTAAGAATTAATTTATTCATTGAATAAGAGATAGGTATATATATATTTATTCTTGACAATTAGAGTTCAACCTTCAACTCATCTTTCACTCAAAAAGATAATAGAACTCAAAAATATTATACTTGTCCTAATTGTATAAGGTTCCAAATGTTAACACATACCATTTAGATTAGTAAAATTATTTTGTAATAACCAGGGACTTCCTGTAGGCTAGTCGTTGGAAATAAAGTCCTGTCGCACTATGATTGTGGGTTCGATTCCTGCAGCTTTTTCCGACGCGACGGGTTATGCCCCACCCTGCAGGTTGTCCATTTCCTAAAACTATTGTATCATAATATTCCAAAAATAATCTTCATAATTTTTTTAACATTAAACAATACTATCCAAAGATCAGCTTAATCCACTCCAACTTTTATAGTTATCCAAAATACCTTTGTCCAGACTTTCTCTAAAAGGTCTCTTAATTCCAAAATCAATTTATCAGATTCCCCAAACAAAGTAAAGTTTCTATTATTCTCACATACTAAAAATATAATTACCTTAATCATATTAAAACCTTACTGAAATCAACAAGTATTGCAGTATAATCCTTATATATATATCACATTATTCTAATAACCAGAATATAATCCGTGAGTCCAAAAGCACCAACACATTAGTTATTCTGCTTCAACTGTAGTAACAGTATAAGATTGTCCTTGATCCCTTGGCCTTTTCTAAGGTAAGTTTCCCTAACGCATAGGAAATTCATTTGCATAATGACCCATTTCTCTACAATTGTAGCATTCAACTTTGATAGCCTCTTTCTTTCCCTTGTAATCACGAGCCTGGTGACCATTTTCTCTACATTTATAACAAACTACCATTCCTTTTAGGCAAGTACCAGGGTGATTCTTCCCACAATTATCACATAATTGAAAATCCTTCTTTCCCTTTTTCCCTTTATCTGTCTCTTGTTCCACCGTTCTCTTCTTCTCTTGCTTTACTTTGTTGTCATAAGACTTAGAGAATTCCTTTTCTGTCTTGATAGCACACGAGACAATATCTTCGTATGATGAGAAGGATTGTGATACTAAAGCTCGACGGAGAAATGGTTTTAACCCATCAAAGAAACGATCAATCTTACTCCTTGGGTTACGTATATAATCAGCAGCATGCCTCGCTACCCTTGTAAAGTTAGCCTCATACTTTGCGACATTCTCATCCTCCTTCTGCCTCAGACTCAGAAATTGTCTTTCCATATCTGCTCGATGGTCATGAGGAAAGTATTTTTCTATGAAAAGCTCTTTGAACTCCCTCCATTCCATATTTGATATGTCATCATCTTCCTTTGTGTTTTGAATCAACGACCACCACTGATCGGAATCTCCAGTGAGGCGGTAAACTACCATGACAACCTTCTCCCTTTCGTTACTCCCCAAGGGATGGAATATTTTCTCTAAGGAGATTATCCATTGCTCAGCTACTAACAGATTTGTACCCCCATTAAATGTTGGTGGTTGTTGCCTCATGAAGAGGTCTAACATTTATCCTCCACGTTGTGGATCAGGGTGATCCATACGAGTAAGGTTATTATTCATAACTTGAGTGAGTTGTCCCAGTATGGTAAGAAGTTGATCAGCAACAGTTGTATCTCCAGATCCACAATAACTATCTTGAGCAGGAGGGAAATCCCTACACGGAGTGCGTGCATTGATACGGTTTCCATTCCTTCCACTAGGCGCCATTTCTAAACAGTGGCATAAACTAGATTAGTTTATGAATCAAAATACATAATTCCATACTTGTAAAATACTTAACATAAATTGAACTATTTATGGATATAATCCATAATCATAAAAAGGTTTTATTTGAGGAAGTATATACTCATAACCGTTTATAGTGGTTTGTAAAGAAAATGAGAATTATCCTAAGCATATCCCCCGGGAGTGTCGTAACCAAGAGTGCAGCAAGGCCCGTTGCCGTGCACCAGTTCCCGTTCGAGTCTAGCTCAAAGCGGTGTTTTTAGGTTTGACCCCTAGGTACATCTTTGCCAGAGCCGCCTCTACCTGCTCATATCCAGATAGGGATGTATTTCTTAGAAAACTCAAAAAATCTCTATAATAACAAAATTCTAGGAAGTTATTCTATACTAATCCTCAAAGTCTATCTTTGGGCTATGTGCTCTAATCAGAGTTTATCTAAATCTAGCTTCCAAGGTTAGTACTAAACTGCCTCTGATACCAACTGTAACTCCCCGACCCCAGCTACCCAGAGTCGGTGCATTACTTCGTAACATTGGAATGATCACAAAAGATCAAGTCTCGAAAGACCGATTAGTTTAGTAGCCTTGGAAACACTAGATATATTCATAAATCTTACATTACATCATAAAGTGAAAAACTAATAACAAAGTCTTCATAGTCCACACTCATATCCTCTTCTGACTATCCCTGCAGGTCATTCATAAAATACTTCTTCACATCCTGGAAAATATTAAAACATTGAAAGGGGTGAGCTCAAATGCTCAGTAAGGATAACAATATTGCGGAAGCTTTCATAAATAAACATTAACATTTAAGGAAATTTATAACTTAAACAAAAGCCTTTTTAAACTTGAACATCAGCATAATATGGCAAAAATAAAATTAAATAATTCCATTTACTTACTCACATGGATATTCTACTAGTCGAATAATCACATGCAATATCAATAACCACTTTCATAATGAGGGAATGTATAATGCCAGACATTCTGAAACATTTTGTCAAGGCCTCGGCCAAGACGTCTAAAATGATTAAGGCCTCGGCCAAAACCATAAATCAAATTGGGAAAGGGCCTTGGCCAATTCCACGTCTAGTTGTCTCATGAGACCTACCGATGCATTGAGGAGCTATAGCGGGCTCCACCCGTCACTTATTAAGTCCAATACATTCCTCATATGAATAGGTTTAAACATATCATAAACCATAACATAATCGTATCACATAAAACATGCATAAAGGAAACATAACATTTCCACATTTCAATCACAAGATATCAATACAACACATTGATATAATAAAAACACTTTCAAAACCATTTTCAATACCAAAATAAAAGAAAGTTAAAACTTTGTATTTATTTTTCATTAAAAAAATGATGGCTTGTAGAGGAAGCCAAAACTCAAATAATGGTCACGGCGGCGGAGAAGTCATTTTCGCCACATAATCACGAAAAAAAACATTCCCTTTTTTCGTTTAGCAAAACACTTCGTATAAAAAAAGATTCCTTTTGAATAAATGTAAAAGTCAAATGGGTTTATACACCGTATAAAAGAAAGTTGTGTATAAAACCAAATATGCCTCAATGAAAGGGGGTTGAGACGAAGTCCTTAAAAAGATCATTTTTTTTAAAATAAAGTACATCTATAATTTTTATTTACTATAAGTACACATAAATAATGTAAAAATAAAAGATAGGACATAATAATATCATGACATAATTTGAAAGTAGGAGATTAACCCAAAGAATAGAAATTGTGTTAAGAAGTCCCCTTACCTCATGTCTGAAATGACTCAACCGTTCTTTAACCTCCTGAATAATAAACTAGAGTTAATATATACCTTATTAAGAACCATTTTTAATTTCATTATCCTTTTTATATCACTTATTACAATGTTATGAACATTATTTAATTATTTAAGTTAATAACTGTCGTTTTGTCGATCTTTGGTACTTGAGTCAACAATAAACTTCTTATAATTACAAGTTGTTTATGTGGTAGAATATCCATTATCTCCAGAATTATATTCATGATTTAGATGTCATATATATCATATATATCTAGTATATAAATTCATTTATTACTTAACATTTAGAGGTAAGAAATGAAATGCACCGTTCATGGAGACGGTAAGCCGTACGTACGCATGAACGCTACTTTCATTTCTATTTCGTATTTAATGTAATGAAATCATAATGATATAAATTTATAATATAATTCCAGTATAATATAGTGTATAATACCATTTACTCCATCCTTTATACATCCCACATTTGGCATTAATGATTCAAATCACTTTGAGGGGGCGGTAGTCCACACTTCCTAAAATGAAATTATCGCATTTTACGCATAATGGAAATCAAAAAGTATGCCATAAATGAGAAATACAGAATCATAATTAAAACATAAAGATATTATATATCATATATAAATATAGTGACATCTTAATGGCCACCTTTGAAGGTGTTATATGAGTGTTGAGCAATCATCGTTTCGTGAGGCAGAAATTTGCCATCCACAGAAACCGTATGTTATTTAACCATTAGATGTAGGTGTGTGTAAGTGTAGCTCGAATAATTCTTATAAAAACATACTAGTATATTGAGGATACTGGTGTTGTTACAAAAGAAATGAATAAAAAGAGTTTAGGGTGTTGGAGAATAAAAATAAAACAAAACAACATTAGAGAAGACATTACCTCAAAATCGGGTAACTCTTTTTGATTTGAGCCAACGGCTTCCTTGGGAAGAGTTCTGCCCAATGTGAGGCTTCTAGGAGTAATAGGGGTAAGTTGGGAGAGTATTTTGGCAGAGTTTGGCCGAGCCAAATGGCTTGAAAGTGTGAATGATGTGGTAGTGGTGGGGGCCTTTTATAAGTGGAGAGGAGGGGAACTTTTGGAAAGTAATGAAATGTTATTCTATTATACAATTCTTTTCTGATTATAAATGTCCCACACTTGTATAATTCGAGGCTAAGGTGATAAGAGTTCGAAATATCCTCATCCAATAGGTTTTGGACATGTGTAGGTCTTAGATATTATATTATCTTTCCATTTTATTTAAATCATTAAATAATGAGGTCATCGCTGCATCATCATGATGTCATAAATAATATAATTTATTTAATGTCTAAAAATTATAAAAAAATACTATGATGTGGGAAATCGTTTTAGATTTCTAATGAATATTTATAGTGAAAATTTGGACTTGTGTAACCCCACTTAAAGACTGCTTTAGTAGAACAACTCATGTTTGTGTCAATTTAATTTTAACATTAAATAAATATATATTAATGTCATTTTCCAACCAAAGTGGCTCCATGGGGTCTCCAAGTTGACCAATGAGTTGTATTGGTCGGCCATGACTCATCCAATAGGATTAGGACATGTTTCAAGCTCATCTCATATTATTAAAACATTATTTTTACCTTAAACTACACTAATTACCTCTAATCGTGATTAAGAACATAAAAGTTACTATTCAGCAAAAAATTATTTTAATCTCATTGAACCACATTTTACTTCTTAATGACAACCATGTATGTCGGATTTTTGAAAATCAAATCACAGATGTGGTAATATTCCATTTAAACGAAAAATCAGTTATTTAACTACCACTTAGTGGTTTCACTATTCATCAAAAATTGAAGTTTTTCAGAACAATGCCAAAATTTCACCCTAAGCTATAATTGATATTCCAAATTCCAAAATGATGTCTATTTTACAAAATTCCAATAATATAAGTTTCATTAATTAATTTTATAATTAATTCCCGCTGTCACAACAATAGCGTGTTTTTAAGAAACAATTTATATCAAAAGATTGGCAATTGTTTATGTCCAATTTCAATGTTAAATTAATTCTAATGACCACCATTGGATAAAATGATAAAATTATATTCTAATTATAATTTAAAACCACTAAATAGTATAATTTATCACTATAAATTATTTTGATTAAAAAAGTTGTTTCTAAGTAATTTTCACTATTCATAAAAAATTGGAAGTTCTCAGAAAATTACCAAAAATTCAACTTTGGATAATTTCGATATTACGAATACAAAAATTAAGTCCATTTTGAAATATAAAATTTCTATAAATTTAAAAAGTGGTTATTACTATTCATAACGGCTACTTTGATTAGTCGCGGTGTTTTAGAACTCGAAGTTGCGTACAATGCAAGCTATTGCATTATTGAATGAGAAGCGTATCATGGAAGCTCGGGGTGTTACATTATAGGGTTACCTCCGATGGGTTTTAGTGAAGCACATATTATCTTTGGTATCTTGTTTATCATTTGAAGACTATGAGTAACCTGAACGTTCCTCATAAGCACATCAAGTTTCCTTCATTTCCTTTTTATAATTTCTATATTTTTCTTCATATTTATTTTTATACATGATCTTGGGATAGTCGGAATTTACATGTCACTTTTACTAACATTAATAACATGCTATCTTATTATACTTGTCATTTATTTTCCAATATTTATTCAATCTTCCCTTTTGATCATATCTCCCTTTGAAGTTAGAATTTCTAAAAAATTTCATCATTTATAAAAAATTATTAAACCTTTTTTCTAATTGATCTATCTCTTTATCATTATCGTGTGATGATTTTTCTCTGCTAGAACTCTCAAAAGAGACTTGCAGTTTCTCCATTTCATTGTGTTTAGAGGTGGTGGTCTTGAAATCCACATATTTCTTTTGGGTTCATCCTTCTCTTAATTGTTGACTTTTATCTCTTATTCATACATTATTATATTCCAAATAAGTTATTTGAAAATTAATTTACTGATGTGACATGACTCTCTAATAGAGACATAGTTTCCTCTCTATCTATCAGGTAGGAATCTTAGAATCCTCATGATTTGTTCTAGGGAAGTGACATCTCTTTAATGAGAGATAATTGTATTGAAACGTTTGTTCAACCTGAGATACATATCATAAATAAATTCCTTAGGATTCATTTTAATGTTATCACACATAATAGTATAAGTATTGAGTCTCATTTATTTCACATTAGTTGGTCCCTCATGAGAAGGAGACAAGGTGACCAAAATCTCATGGGATATTTTACAAGTAAAAAATCTATTAAATTCTTCATCTCATAAGGCACAATACAAAGTATTCATTTCTTTATAGTTAGTATTTAGGTAGTCTTGGTAAGTCTATATGAAGTGTTTCTAGATGTTTCATGAGTTGCATATTTAATTTCAATAATATCCCATGTTCCAAATCCCATGAATTGATGATATATTTTCCTTTTATACTTCCACTGAGAAACGATTGTGCCATTAAAGAATGGTGGTATATTAGTAGCATCCACTTATAACATATTTTCAATAAATAAATTGTAAAAGTATTTGAAATAGATAAGAATTTAGAAATAACATAAATATTAAGATTGTTGAAAGACAAGAATAATCACAGTTGAAAAAGATTTCAAAAAGATTTTAAAACTAAAAAATTTGTGAAATCCTTTGATGCCAAATATTTGTTGTAGTTCATTACTCAATAGGGTGGTCAATTGAGTATCTATAAAACATTAAAATAATAAATTGGTGCTTTTAAAATTTCCCCTAATTAAAATAAAATCAATGTCAGTTTGTAGTGAATTTATAATGGTTTTTAATGGTTAATTAATTTCTTATAATATTGATTATTTATCACCTATACTAATCTAGAGATTAATATAAATTTTGAAACTAACCTACTGGTTTAAAATAGTTATAATCACTTTCTAAACTAACTATGAAAGTAATATCTAGTTTTCTGGAAAATAATGTAAAACAAAGAAAAAATAAATTAAAAGGTGTAGTGGATAAAAAAGTTTTTCAGTCTCAAGAAAAGACTTAATCCACTCCACCTGGTGATCACCAGCCACAATGTTATCTATATTAATAAAATTTATCCACACCCTGGATCAGGGTAAACAACAGTACACAAGAATGTCCATGTCACATGACCTCTTCCACTTTTCTTTCTGGGTATAAGCTACCAGGTTACACAAGGACCTCTTCCACACTTATCTATGAGAGTAAAAAGATTAAGAATATGTGAGACTAACGATATCTTGTATCCTTAGGTTTACTATAATATATAGTGTGTGTTTTAATACAAACACACACACACACACTACTCAAAATCTAATAGAAGTACACAATAGTGAAAAGATGATGATAAAGGGTTAGAAATTCTATAATTTTTATTCTATTAATCTCTATACTTTTAGGATGAAGTAGATGCAATTATTGAGTCATTTTGTGAAAAAACATAGTATCACAATTATGCTGCTCAGGTTTCCTATTCGAAAATCTAGCTCGTGTTCCTCTTATAGTTGGTAATCAAAAGTTTTTTTTGACTATGATCTACTATAGTCTAGAATTCATGAATCGAGGGTTCTTCTTTGGATCCTCATTTGAATGTAGTTTCATGTATCTGCTTGCTTTTGAAATTATTGCACCTATTTCTTTCTGTTTTTGTAGCCTGGCTTATCTTCCTTTTTAATTGCAAGTGCACAAGTTGGAACCGACAAGATGAATGTATTCTACCCCCCATACCTAATAAAATTAGGTGAGATTTCTAAAAAGAAAAAAAAATTATATCAGTTCCT
Source organism: Viscum album (assembly GCA_963277665.1). NCBI lineage: Eukaryota > Viridiplantae > Streptophyta > Magnoliopsida > Santalales > Viscaceae > Viscum > Viscum album. Next base: position 1,370,296,333 of record OY728143.1, read on the forward strand.
TTATATTACTCAAAAATGACCATTTGAAATTAAATTGAAAACCAAAAAACGTATTAAAGAACGATGTAATAGTTTTTCTATAATTTGTATCACATGGAAACAGTGTCACCTTGAAATGGTGTCTTCTTATTTTCCTTTGAGTATTGATACATTCATGATTCCATAGTTTCAATGATATCATGAACCGGTAGCATAGATGTGGTGTTAGGATCACGGTGTCTGATCCTTTTCCAAGCTTTAAATTGTGTCTTGGTGATTCTAGTAAGGAACCAGTGTCATGGAATTTATGAGATCATGGTGTCTGAGTCACAATGTCTGGGTCACGGTGTCTCGGTCATAGTGTATGTGTCACGGTGTCAGGTTCGTGGTGTCTGGGTCACAGTGTTTGGGTCACAGTGTCGGGGTCATGGTGTTAGGGTCACGGTGTCTGGGTATTTTCCAAAAAACCAGGACTGGTGCGAGACTTACAGTTTCTCAAACTTACCCAAATATATGTAAATAGTCTTAAGCCATATTATTCGATGAACAAATTATACTTAATCATTCATACATTAAAAAATTATATATCAAAATTAAATATATATTACAATATTCAAACATGGTTTGATATAGATTAAACAATTTTAAGATGATTTGTGATAATTTAAACATGATTAAAACAAGAGGTGTCCAACAATAGTTTTTACTATTAATTTTTAATAGACATTTAGTTTATATTATTCTTTAATATTAATTATTTTGATTAAATATATGGAATATTCTTTCCTAAATTCTATTCGCATGAGAGGAAATTTTTTATTTAAAAGTAAACCCATAGATGCGATAAAAAAATAGTTTTCTAAATAGAATGATTTCAAAAGTTTAAAAGGTTTCGATAGAAGGATTCAATATTAAATTGACTTCAAAAACAAATAATGGATTTATTATAATATAATTGAGATAATTTTTCATTTAGAATAATTATAAAACTAAATTGAACCTTATAAATCAATTTAATAAAAAAATTTAAATAAAACCACCGATATTTAACTATTCTACATAATATTAACATTTTCAAAAAAATACCAAAAAATACACTAATATAAATTTTATATTTTCCTTAAAAAATTATTCTAATGTTTTCAAATACATTTAATTAATTTATAAATGAAAAATTAATCAAAAAAATAATTAAAAATTATTTTTTGAATGAAATGTTTTTCCAATGTATTTAAAAGCTTTTCCAAATTTTTTATATTTTTTATTAAAATGATTTATTTATATAAAAAAATTATAAATATTTATAATAATATGGTTATTCTTATTCAAACTTTTATTTTTAACATATACATTATAATAACCATATTTAAATATTAATGTTAATATTTTATCATGCTTCATTAAAACATGGTGTTTCATATAACACAAATAATATATGAAATTAAATTTATTTGAAAAACATATTTCATAAATACTAAAGGTGTTACACCATGTGACCTCGGAAACAATCCCTTCTTGGATTATTTCATAATGAATATTTTCCTTATATTTTCAAAACATATAAATTGAGATAGAACAAATATCATCCTGGATTTATCACGATGGAGCATCAACCCATGAATGTATAAAACTTCACCATAGTAATTAATGTAGAAGTATCTATTTAACAATAAATTAATATAATTTTATACTTCTATTTTTCTAATAATTAGTATGTTATAAACATAAACTATTAAATAAAATGACCACACTCCGCCTAAACTTCTTATAACCACAAACGTCACATTAATTGTTTTTAAAACCATATTGTTTTATGGATTCCTAAAACTAAATGTTCTTTGACCTGAATACATGATTTAATCCATAATTTTAGTAATGTCCTCGAACCAGATTCCACCCTATGGTGCCCCGAGCCCAGCTGGCCACATGGACTCAAGCACATATCCCCAAACACCAGAGGCATCCGACTAGAATTGAAGGCTTAGGGGAGTTAGTGTGGAGATTATTCCCTTAATACCATAGTATAAAAACAGAATTCAAACATATAATAAATAGAAGAAGCGAAATAAATACCAGACCACTGAAGATAATAAAAAATAGAAATACATATCAATAATAAGAAGTGTCTCATATACAAAATGATTCATATGGTATAATTGTCTAGAAAGAATCCAAATAGGTACATGTAAATACTATAAAATTAATGTATCCCAAAATGAACAAAAGACCAAAAAGGAATCTAATCATCGCAATCCTCAACATATTAATATGCTCCCCTACATTAAGTCCATAATCAAGAATTTTTACTATGGTGCTTGACCCTATAAACACTGGCAAACATATAATATGTTTGGGTCCCCGAGGTTGTCCAAACAACGTGTAAGATAAGCATCCCATTATGAAACCACCCAGATCTATATAGTTCTAATAGCAATTTTTAAAAAATGCTACCAAGTGTGAACAATGGGTAATTATGTGTGTATTCCCAGGGAATAGGTCTACTGTAATACATAAATCCAAATAGCCATTAAGGATACCTACAAAAGGGATTCATCTCATAACAATGATACTATATCCAAGTAAACAAAAAAGTCACAAAACAACGCTATACATCTGTTTATATCTGGTACCCCATTTCCACGCTCTAAAAATAAATCAAGTGTCATACATCCACACCATATAGCAATGTCATGTATTCCATGGCCATGCCATATAGTGAAGTCAAGTATTCCACAACCACACCGTATAGTGAAGTGTAGATCACAAGGGACATATCCAAGGTGTCATCAAACCAAGGCATCCAAGTAATAATTTCAGATCAAAGTGGGCTAGATCCAAGGTGACTGTATAGGGCATCCCATCAAGTATCATGGGTGTCCCTGGTGGAAACATGGTTTTCCATTGGTTGGGGTCCTAGGAGCATGGAAATAGAAAGTCCTATGTGATCCCAAGGTATCTAGATCCATGGGGTAGCAAGGCCCAAAGAAATTCACGGAATCAAGACCCAGTAAATGCATTAACCCAAGGCATCCACTACCGTATTCTAGATACATAGAGAGTAGTCCAAGGAATCTATCAAACCATTAAATTAATAATTCACACATTCAAATTAATCATTCATTCCATGGGAGTATACCCACTCACATTGACTCGCACAATCCATGAGTATATCCATTCATGGAAACTAGTTAACATGCCATTTTCATTTACTATAGGTATAACCACCCATATTATCCATTTAACATGACATGTTATCAAAATAGACATTTAATAACATGATATTCATTAATAAAGGAGGATTTACATCACCTAAAGAGGATAATCATGTTATTAAGGCATTAATAGGATTCCTCTAACTAGGAAAGCACAAAAACACACCACATGAGTGGTTTAAACTAGAATAAATAGTATATATCCTTAAGGCTCACCCCTTGGGTGGAAAATAAATGAGGAATGAGTGTAAACACATATAAAAGGAACCAATGAACATCCTCACCAGGTCTAACTACATCTACAGAAAAAATTCACTAAAAAACTTGGCCTCGATATAACTTACGAGGGGTGGCATATCTACTGAAGGCCCAAAAAGAAAAAGAAAAAAAAGAAGGTATAGACCACCTACCTCACCTAGTAGATAGCTCTTCCGAAATTAAGTCTTGAGTCATACATGTTTGGAATAAATAATAATAATGAATGATGAATGGAATATTATGGAATATGAACCTAAATCCAAATAGTGATGTAGTTGTTCCGAAGAATGAAGAACAACTAAAAAGAAATTGAGGACTTACCGTTGTAGATCCGATAAGATAATTAGGAATCAAAATGAAGGTCTGAGAGAGACTCGATCTCAATCCCTAGCTTAGGCGCCAAAGGAGAGGCCCCATGGAGCTTCTGTGTGTGGGAGGAGAGAAACCCAAGTTGGTTTTAAAATAAAATTATTTTTTAATTTAAAAATTAAAAAAAGAAACACAGAAGGGTTTCACGATTTACATACATAGTTTTCCAAATCGTACAGAAACTGTGTGGTCCTCAATGTCTATCAAGGGGTCCTTCACATTATTTACTAACCATATGGTAACAGTGTGAATATGTTTTGCTAAAAACCTTCAACTTTAATACCCCTTGCACGGTTTTGGATAACTATACGTTGGTCATGCGCAAACCACGTTCTAGGTCATTTTCATCCCAAAATCTGGTTTCGAGCTCCGAACAAGCCCCTTCTACATCCAAAAAACTCATGACCAAGTTAATCATTCACATAAGACCAGAACAAGGCATTTAAACCAAAAAGAAAAGGATTTGTACCTCATAGGAAAACCTAGGTTTTTAAAATCATCCCCCTTATAGAAATTAATCCCCGAATTGCTCTCTAAAGTGTGGGCAGGATTCATCTAGGAACAATTCAAGGCACTCTGCATGTATTTTGTCCTTCCTCTCCCACGTCTCATCCTATAATCGACTATGCTTCCATTGTACCTGAACTAGAGGAAATGATACTCCTTGAATTACCTTTGTGATCCTATCAAAGATATGAATTAGATGCTCCTCAAAGTATGCGTCAACTTAAAGCACAACCTCCTCAGGATAAAAATGTCTTATGGGCCAGATTGATAGCAGCATAGCTATGACACATGGAAGAAATACTACATGGATTGATACCTAAGAAGAAGAAGCGGCCGATAGAAAACTGACCTAACTCTCTCTAGAATCTCAAATGGACCATTATATCTCAGTGAAAGATTACACGGTCACCTAATCCTCTTGTGTCCCAACCATGGTGGAACACAGATGAAAACATGATCCCCAAACTCGAACCCTAGGGGTCATCATTGGTGATTAGCGTAAGATTTTAGGAAATACTGTTCAATTGCCATCTGCTTCTGAATCAACTGGACCTACTCAGACGTATCCTACATGAGACACATTCCGAGTAAAGATGTCTCTCCATCCTATAGCCGGCACATGGGAGAATGATATGGACTACCCTATGAAGCCTTATAAGGGGTCATCTGTATCATCATCTGATAACTATTATTGTAGGAGAAATTGACCCAGGGAATGTGACTCTACCAAGAGACTACAAAATCTAGGACACATTCTCATAACATGTACTCTAGCACCTGTATTGTACAATATGACTAACCATCAGTTTGTGGGTCGTATGCGGTGCTTAGAAGCAGTTATATACCCAGTGCCCTGTAGAAAATATGCCAAAAACGAGATGTAATGTGGGTGTCCATATTTGAAAAGATAGTGCCGGGGGGCCCAAGAAGTCGTACCACCTCTCAGATATAAAACATTCCTAGATCAACAACAATGAAGTTCTCCTTGATCATCAAGAAATTTTTTCCCATCATATGACTTTCCACAACAACCCACAATGCATTGTTAACTCTAGCTGGACTTAGAAAACCCATCACGAAATCCATCGTTACATCATCCCATTTCCACTTCGGGATATGTAACTTCTGTTAAGTCCCACATATTCGCTGATGTTCTGCCTTCACCGACTGAATGGTGGAACACCTAGTAATAAACCAAGATACCTCTCTCTTCATTCTTGGCCACCAATACCGAGGTAGCAAGTCACAGTACGTCTTGGTAACTCTTGGATGCACTGCCCAAGATGAAGAATGAAACTCCCACATCAACTCCTCGCCTATATTCACTAGAACCCAAACATGTCCATGGACACACATGATCTCATCATTGGATACTGTCAATCAAAGATGAGGTTCATCACCATCCACATATTCCCATAGAACTAGTCCTAACAAATATGATAGTTTCCTCATCCCAACATTGTATATTAGGGTATAGGTAACATCTATGGATGAAAGAAATGTGTACCCCTATCTATCATGCCACTCCAGTTTCATCTCATTAAATAACTCCATAAGTGTCCACTCATTACATGAATGTTGTAATGCCTGTATCTAATTTCTCATACCCAATGAATCAGCCAGTGCATTCCCCTTACCAAACATGTAGGCAAGGTCGAATTAAAATTATTGTAGGAACTCCTCCCACCTTCACATACTCAAATTTATATCATGATGCGTAAATATATACATGAGGCTATTGTGGTCTGTGTACACCACAAAACTCTCTCCCAGTAAATAGTGCCTATAACAGTGCAACATGTTAACAATTGGATCCAAATAGATATCATGCATAGGGTAATTCCACTCATGAGGCCTCAACTACTGAGACCCATTCACCACAACTCGATCTCCCTATATCAGCACTGCCCGTAGCCCAATACCTAATGCCTCATAGTACACCATGTAGTTCATGACCTGCTGTAGAGGTATCAAGACTGGTATTGATGTCGACCTCCCTTTCTGCTCCTAAAAGGCTGTCTCACATGATTTTGACCACACAGACTTCAGAACCTTCTTATAAAATACTATCAATGGCACTGCTAAGTGTAATAAGTCCTTTATAAAATAAATGTAGTTGTCAACTAACCCCAATATTCTTTGTATTTAAAAAATCATTATGGGTTGTTATGAGAAAACTTCAACTATCATGTTCTATGGATGCACTAACACTCATGTATCCAAGATGACGTGACCTAGTAAGTGAATATGACCCATCCATATGTGGCACATTGTGAGCATAACATATAACGTAATTCTCCCTTATTGTATTAAAAACAATCTCATGATTGTTGGAATGGTCATGTCAATTGTCAGAATACACCAAGAAATCATCCATGAAAATGATTAAAAAAGAATCCATGTTATAATGGAATAGTCAGTGTATCAATGTCCTGATAAATGATGGTGCATTCATGGGAAATAATGGAAAAACCATATAATCGTATAATCCATACCGGCTATGAAAGGTTTTATGAGGTATATCTATAGTTTGAACACGCACTTGGTGATACCCTAACCTCAAGTCGATCTTTGAGAACACTCGATCTTCTAAAGCTGATCAAATAGGTCATATATCCATGAAAAAGGATATCCATGTTTAACTATCAACTGGTTCAGTTTCTGAGAGTCCATGCCTAGCCTATTATTTCCATCTAAATGTTTCACAAAAAGAACAGGTGAACCCCACATAAATGTACTATATCTGATAAACCCCTTCAACTATAAATCATTTAGCTACCTCTTCAGCTCATGAAACTCTCTCATAGTCATCCAATGATAAGGAATGGATAATGGTAATGATCTTAGAAGTAGATTGATGGAGAACTCCACCTGTATTATAAGAGGTAAACTAGAAAAGTAATCAGTAAAGATAAACCTAAAGCACTCATCCACTAGATGAATGTTCTCCTGACCCACTACTGAATCATCAAGAAAAAAAATATTCATCTAGGATGTCATCCTACCCATACCATGATTCAGGGGTCCACCTATGCTTTTCAGGACATCCCATTCACCCTTGTGAATAAACACTGCACCCTCTAGAGTTGTGAAAGTCACCCTCCAGTGATAGTAGTCAACATATTATTGATAAGAAATGAGCCTGTACAATTTGATAAGGATGTAAACCATATAATCTAGAGGAAATAAAGATCCTAGATGAAGGGACACCATCCAACCTCTGGGGGATGCTCCATACATTGGTGCACATCACCCGTTTTAAATCCCAATGGTGTGTTAAGAATCAAAACACCCTAAAAATTAAAACCTTAAGACCAAGGGTTTTTACCACTCATAAAGAGATAGAACAATGAGAGGAATGTTTATTGAAAAGATAATATGCAATATTTAATAAAACTGAGATCGTACCACTCACTATAGATGGTATATCATCCTTCTCCTGTTTGGTCTATTCCACTGCATATGTCTAGAATGTACGATGACCCTGTGATTATACCCAGATGGACTAAGCTGATCCACCCTGTTTTCTGTGAGAACACATTGTCTGGCTAACATGGGAATGACCACAAATGTTCTGTCCTAGCTGGCCTACACTGCTACAGATCCTAAGCAAAAGTGGAGATGAAGAACCTTCTCATGAACAAGATGTCAGAGTTGACCCCTACCACTCATAGCTAGACGGAAGGTCCTACAAAACTTTTTCATATTCCCCATACTGTCATAATTTCAACACTCGATAGGGTCGTAGTCACAATGATTTTTCACAAGGCCTCACTTAGCACACTAATAAAAATACACCAGGCTTCCTACACCCACATCCTGACTAGAACTCACATCATTTGAAGCCTCAAATAGGGTATTCTTGTCGGAATAAGTATATCCACTAGGGCGAGAAACAAAACTCCCATGTTCTATAACCCCAACTTCCATAAGGTTCCATTCTATATTCAGTGACCGATTCACAATCAAAATGATAGAAGGAAACCGAAACATGTTGACCTGAGATTTGATAGCATGTGTGAGACCAACTGTGAAGAACCTCACCATCAACTATTCATCTGTAAGATACATCAGTGAAAAACACCGCGGCTCTCTAAAGCGTGCTGAGAAATTCATCACTATCATCACGCAATACTCTAGATGCATAAACTCACTATATATTTCTACTCGTATAGTCGCAGGGTAAAATCAGTCGTAGAAGTTGGTTTAGAATTCATACCAAACCATATTACGCACACCATCAAGATAGTTCAAAACATAACACCATCTCTTTTACACTCCACATAGTATGTAAGTCATGAGATAGAAACTCCACTCTAGATGGGTCTCTAAATTCCCAAATATCGCCTAGGTAGTCTATATCCATAGCTCTGCAACCTGTGGTATGCTATCCCCTAAAGAAGTAGGAGGAGGATGCTACTGGAACACCCATGTCAACTCAACCATAGTCAAGGCTGGATGAGGTGTTCAATGCAACATCTTCATATAGTGCAAGAAAACCTCATGAAACTATGCCTCAACACCTATATTCGGAAGAGAATCTGGTTCCAAAGATGGCTCTATAGGTGGGTCAATAAGTTACAAGTGTCCCACTTTCTCCAATATATGGTCATCTCCTCCATCATGGTGTACCACTGGAGGTCATCATAGAGGCATATCTATGCAATTCCAAATGCACACCTCCAAAAATAATACCACTAATGTACAAATATCAAAATAATAGGACTGCTTAAAAGCCTCCTATGATCCATTTCAAACCCACAACCAGCTTCTAAATCAAGGACTATATAAATAACATCCACCGAACCACTAGAAACAATGCCTCCTACCCACTTAAAATATGATTCCTGTTAAAGTCTCTATTTTCCATTCAAGTACAAATTTCATTCACTTATTTAGGAAATACCTCCATGGGTTACCAATTCAGAATCCATGTGGGCCCATAACACCTCATAATATCATCCTTGGTTTCCTTTCAAACCATACATTTGGAAATTTCATTGGATATTTACATTTCCCTTGTCCGTAATTTCCCAATTCATAAGGGACCACACACCATATGGATTGAAACATGATGTCACACCTTTATCTACTGCACACAACTAACACAACAGCAGGCACATCTATCACATCAACTATCACAACAACATGGAATATCTAATGGATCAAATATGGAATAGAATAATGCATGGAATGTGATCTTAATAAGTTTCAATATGATGCTTGAGATGGAAAATCCTCATCTCATCATGTTAAAACCAAAATAGAACCCACAATTGCATCAAAAGTAATATCAGTAATCAAGTGCATCAAACAATAGTGAAATAAAATCAGTTCCAAAAGTCCAAATCCAAAAAGTCAGAACTCAATTCGAGTTAGTTAGGATTTTCCCTATATACAGGGTAGATACTCCCAAGCAACATTAAGTTCCAAACTCCATATCCATTCTATCTCTGTCTATTGTATCCAAATAGTAAGTCAATCCAAAATGAAATATCATTTGATACCACCTTGTAACGTTCCATAACAATATTATATCCTATGGTGCTCCAATCTTGAATGGCCACATGGCCTTAAGCGCATCTCCCCAAATTACAGAGGATGCTGACTAGAAGAAAGGGCCTAAGTGAGTTAGTGTGGAGAATATTCCCTCATTACCAGAGAATCATAATGGAATTCAAGCATATAATATATAGAAGAAGATAAATAAATAGTAGGCCACTTGAGATAATGAAAAGAAGGAATACATATCTATAAGATTAAGTGTCTCATATAAAACATGATGTATATGTTACAAGTATCTAGAAGGTATCCAAATAGGTACATGTCAATATAATAAAATAAAAGTATCCAAAAAAGAACAGAACACCCAAAATGATATTAGTATTGAATGAATCATTTTTTTCATATACCCCACTGATCCAAAGAAACAATCAACAACCTATACTACGGAGCTTACCCCTACCATAACCTACAACCATATAATCTGTTTGGGTAACCATGGGGGCCCAAATAGGGTGTGAGATAATCATCCTAGTAGGCAGCCGCGCAGGTCTATATAGTTTTAATATCAATTAAAAAAGAGATATCAAGTGTGAATAATAGGTCTATAAGTGTGTATTCCAATGGAATAAGTCTAATACAGTACGTAAATCCCAACAACCATCATAGATACCTCCAAAAAAGAGTACGCTTCTTACAAGGCAACTATAACACAGTAAAAAAAGTAAGTCACATGGCCATGCCATACATTTATCTGTATCCTGTAACCCACAACCATGATGTAAAAAAGAAATCACGTCTCCCACAACCATGTTTTATAGTGAGGTAATGTATTTTATGGACACTCCATATAGTGAGGTCAAGTATTTGATGGCAACACCATATAGTGAAGTGTATACCGCATGATCTAGATCCAAGGTGTCAACAGACCAAGGAATCAATGTAATATTTCTAGACCATATAGGTCCAGATCCACGGAGCATGTCTAAGGCATCCCATTGAGTCTCATGGACATCCTAGGTGGAATATCTGTTAGGAATTGGTTGGGATTCAAGGAAAATGGATATAGAAATTTCTACTTAATAACAAGAAATTCATATCCATGGGGTAGAAAGGCATAAGGAATCCCATAGAATCAATACCCAAGGATAGAGTCAATCCAAGGCATCCACTACCACATTCTGGATCCATGGAGCGCATTCCAAGTCATCTATCAAACCATTCAATCAAGTAATCATTCTTTCAAATTTAAAATTCATTCCATGTGAGTATACCAACTCATAGTAACCTACATAATCCCTAACGATACCCACTTGTGCAAACCATTTAGGATTCTATTATCATTTCCTATAGGTATACCCACCCATATTATCCATTTAACAAATACAATATATCAAAATAGGCATGTTATAGCATAATCTTCAATAATCAAAGAGGCAATACATCTATTAAAAATGATAATTAAGCTATCAAGGAATTAACATGCATCCCATAACAAGTCAGGTAGAAGAACACAACCCTTGGGTGGTTTAAAGATACATAAAAACATATTTTCTTATGGATCACCCGTTGGGTGGCCTTTAAATGATCAACAGGTGTCAAAAGTCCTAAATGAAACTTACATGCATCCTCACTATGTTGGGTTATAGCTAAAAAAAGAAACTCACTAAAAAATGAGGCCTCTCTGGAAAGTCTAATGTGTTTTATATTAGTCAAATGCCCAAAAAGAACATGAAAATACAATAGAAGGTATGGACCAACTACCTCACCCTAGTTGTAGAAATCTCTGCTAGTATCAAGTCTTCAGTCCACATGGTTTGGAAGAAATATTAAGAATGGATGAATAACGGAATATTTGGGCATATGAGCCAAAATCCAAACAGCACATCCGTTGTTCTAAATAATCAAGAATGAAAAAAAATGAATCAAGGACATACCATTGTTGACCCACTGAGACAATTAGCAATTGATACAGAGGTTGGATGGAGACTCGAGCCCGATCCCTAGATTAGGAACAAAAGCAGAGGCTCCAAGGAGCTTCTGTGCATAGGAGGATATTAACCTAAATGGGTTTAAAATTAATATTACGTTTTTAATTAAAAAATTAAAAAACTAAAAAACAACAAAGTAGGGTCACATGGTTTACCCGTACGTTTTCCCAAACTATGATGAAATTATGTGCTCTTTACTATCTATCAAGGGGACCTTCACATGTTTACCCCGAATAGTTTACTAAACAGGTGGTAACCGTGAGAAATAATTCTTCTAAAAACATTCACTTTTCAGACCTCTTGCATGTTTTGGGCTAACCGTGCATAGGTCGTGGGAAATCCATGAACCCGGTCATTTTCTACCCAAAACAATGTTTTAGGCTCCAAATAAGACTCAAACACATCCAAAACACCCAGGACCATGTTAAGCATTCACATAAGGCCATAAAAACCCATATAAACCGAAACTAAAAGGATTTGTACATCGTATGAGAATTTGGGTTCTTACTATTGGTTTTCTACAACTTTCCCACATTATTTTCATCATGTATATTGAAAAATAATTCTGGTTTTGTCATATATATATCATCCTAAAGGATCCCATGATTTAATATATAATGATTTCCTCTTTCAAAATCTCACAATCATGAAATGATGTTATCGAAGGAAAAAATCCTTTGGATTTTAGAGGAATTTTTTTGAAAAAGATTAATCATAGTCTATGCCTTGACACATTTTAAATTATTTTACAATCTGTCATGTCTTATAAGTACTGAATTTTCTATCATCATCTAGTATATTTTGGAATACCCAATTAAAACCAATATGATGTTTAACCACTGTAGGATCTACCAAAATATTGAAATATTTTTGATAAATGGAATCCATTTCAAAAATCATATTTTCATGCCACATGGAAAAATCTACACCATTTACTACATCATTTCAGGCTATAAGATCATTATTATCAATTAATAAGGATCCACTATAATTGGCGAAGAGATAACTATATATTTGAATTACCATATTCAATCTTCTACTCCTACATAGTACACATGTTTTTGGAATGTTATTCCTTTTGAATTTATTGAATATATTTATATGCCAAATCATCTGTATCCTGATCCTCGACTTCGTCAATGTTTATCGCTCTCCATCTATTAATTTTTAGATATATGATCCATCTAATGTAACATGAGATGTATATCAACAATAATTTATTTTGAAGGGTCGTATAGGTAGTGCCCCTTTTTCACTTATGATATTCTATAATGATATAATTATTTCCATAGGGTGTATGTTTGTTACTATATATAGTCTTAACAAACATGTTTCATCCCAACACTTATACATGTGATGATATAATATTAATTCCATACCAAATTTCATATGGAATTATGTTTTCCTCTTATATTGGAACTTAGTTTAGAATGTGTACTTATGCCCACAATATGTATCCTTAAAATGTTAATAGAAGACTTTCTTGAATCGTCATTGATCTCATCATGTATAATAATATATGGTTCCTCCTTTCCCTTTCACTATTCTATTTTGGCATATATATAGGAGTTATTTTACTGAGAATCTAAAACTCCCAAAAATAATCAATGAATTCGTGACTAAGATAGTATCCACAAGGATATGAGTAGTGATTCATAATATTTTTATGAAGATGGTTCTCATCATCATTCTTATTTTCATTATGTAATTTAAATTAATTTAACTTATACAATATTATATTTACATATACAAATATACTAAATTCAACATTAAAAGATATGAATTTTGAGTACCCACCACTGGGATTAACATAAAAAGATCCAAATACATTGGAATGAACCGACTCACGGATCTCAATCGCCATTTAATTATTTTCACTACATATATATGTGGATGTTTTCCCTTCTGATCATGAACGAAACACACCATGTGTTTTAATTCACTGAAATAAACATATATATATTAGTAAAATATGGTTTAATATTTTCATTTACACATAATATCTGGTGATTCCAATGTTCAGTGTGGTATGAAACAGGTGAACTATTTTTTTACTAATTTTTATTTCATAGTTTGTGAAATTTGACATGAAAGGAACATTATATTAATATTACTAACTATAAACTTGATTCATATTTAAAATAAAAATAATTTACTCTCAAATTTGAATATGAATCCATCCACATCATGTTGGGATACAGAGAAATTATTTTTGCTAAGTGAAGGAACATAATGAAAAAAATTAAAATTTTAAGATAATTCTAATTTGAAAAGTTATGTGGTAGTCCCCAATATACACAACCACAAGTATATATTTGTTTTGAGATTTTAGATCAACCCCACATCATAAGTTTTCCAATATGTACATGGTTCTTATATTTGAATACATATGTTAGAACCAAATGTTGTATTTAACAAAAAATAATAAAACCATAAACATTTCACTCAATAAAATACCATGAGGTTAGCCTTAATTCTTTTCGTAGATTAATTTTATTCTTCTTGTGGCCCTTCTTGCCTCATTAAAAATAGACCAGATGATGTTATTTTAATCATTCCTTCATCATTCTCTTTATGGAATGGAATTGTAAAGAAACTATAGACTTAGACCTCTTCATCTAAATTTTCTTTTTATTACCTTTAAGGAGATATATATTTTTGGGATATATAATCTGGTCCACATGGAAAATTATATTTATAATATCTAAGAGATATTTCTCTATGTTTTTCATTTTAAAATATTGAAAAACAATCTAGAGAATATTTTAGGGACTTATGAATGAATGATATTGGTCTACAGTTCTCCAAAAATATTAACCTTAAAACATTTTGTTTCTTAAAATATTAAATGATTTTGACTTCATGGGGCCTTTCAATGAATCCATATCGATGTTTTCTCTAAAATACTACATTGGATATCTTAAATAATTCATATATTTCCCTCTCATAATAAATACCAAATAGATTCTCTACAATTATTTAAAAATCCATGTCTTCTTTTGTGACAACCATTTCATTTGAAATGGATGAAATTATTTAATATAAATCATCAAACGCATTTCTGGGGGTTTTATCATAGATAGTGAACTCCTCATCACTCACCTCCTTTGCATGTAGATGAGGCAGTGGGGATTCCATCATGTAAGAGTTACATTCATGGAACAATACTACCTATGGGTGTCTAAACCATTCATGGATTTTAACAGCTATTATGACATTATATTTAAACAAACATAATAATAGGTATAAGGTGTTTGTTGAAATTATCATTATTATACACAAAAATATATTTTACTAGTAATTTAGTTGATTAAAATTTATGTGAGACATAATAATATTTTTTATTATTTTTTATATCTCCCACTATTTTATAATGTATCTAAGACTGTGAACATTAAACTTACAATTCTCCAACATATATACATTTTAGTGAAAGGTATCCATATTTCCCGTTTTACAATCTATATGGAATCCATAAAAATTATAATAAAGTATATAGGCAGTCAGTCTTTTAAACTACAAATTGGTAGCTCCATGACCGAATGAGTGGAATTATTAACCTATAAATCCTAACTCTATTTTCATAAACACCTTCCTAAAAATTTATATTAGATATAATAATGATACTAAACACAATATAAATTTTTCTAACTCATCCCACATCCTTCTCTATGTTTTACCAAAATTAATAGAACCCCTGATAGAGGATGAATAGACACATTAAATATGGGTTTATCATAATTCAAATTATGGAGGGCTAAATGACATAATATTATATTGAGGGATTTTTATATTATGCATAAAGATGTTATGTTTTATCCAGTAATGTCTTGTTAATATAAATTTTATTTTATTGTAGGAATTAACCATGTATCATTAAATATTTACACACAACACATTTATATTAATTCCGTATTCTCATAGTGAACCATTTATTTATATGATATAAATCATGAATACTAAAATAAATCATCCATAAATATAAATAAAATAATTATATTATTTACAAAAACATGTGATTATCTTATGATTTAATTATTGATAGGATAATAAAAAAATCTATAACCCTTGTGTGAAATTCCTTGTACCATTCTTGGAATCAATTGTATAATTCAACTTATCAACATATGTATCACCCATCATGGTTTCATATAAATTCAATATAGAACTACCACTTCTATAATTCATCCTATAATCAACTACATAAACCCTAACATACACATTTTATTACATATTTTTTATAAATTCAATGTTGGTGAGGGGAACCAAAAGATTTGTAAAAAATAATTATACGAAACAACCTCAAGAAAATAGGTCCTCTATAATAAAAGGGGGAGAGATGAATTCTATGAAATAATATTAAATTTTATAAAATATAATTGAAAACCGAAGAAATTTAATTTAATTTAATTAATCCAACATATGAATATTTCCTGTCAAATATCATGATTGTTCGTACACTTTTGATTATTACACATTTAAAACAACTAGGTAGCATTAATTTCAAAAGATTATTCGATATTTCAAAAAATTCTCTAATTAATCAAATTAATTATCTTAATTATCAGAAAATTGATATTTTTTTTATTCCATACACTCATCTTGAAATTCAAATCTAATGTTATTATAAATAATTTAATTTAATTTATAACTTAATAACATATTACACAATTTTATACATGGTAGAAACACTGTGAGTACAAACCCGAATTACTCAGTACGGTTCTACAAGAATACAATGCACCCATATTTCATATTATTTACATGTAATGCTTCATACTTTTATGTAATAAACTTATCATTTAATTCCATATATAATATATTAACATTATGATTCCTAGTAAATTTAATATGATGAATATTAAGTATGGAATGACCACACATGATTTATAGTTTAAAATTATATAAGAAATTAATTACTAACATAATATAATATAATACATAATGACCAATTTGTATTGTAAATTTAATGAATTCATGGATATTAGGTCAATATGGTTTGATGGAGTAATAAATTAAATTAAATTTTTCTATATAAATTGTTAAATTACATATAATTTAGAATCTACACACAAAACATGTATAACTCTTCACTAGATATATAGAGCAGTTTCCTATAGACTAGTTATCTAATTCTAGTAGGCATTTATGATGTACATGACATGTACTTCAAGAAACATGGATTCCATCAATTAAAAATCATGTATCAAATATACAAAACATATTCATTAAATGACATGTCATAACCCTTTGTTTTCCAAAATGAAAGCAAGTGGACTACATGGCATGTCTCTAATATACATGACATGAAATATTGACAATTCCAGTGCCATGCTGGTCGGACAACATGTTGTGAATTTAATTCATATGAAATGTATTTACTACACAAATACATATATTCCATGATATTTTTAGGATGAAATGAATAATATTGCACGATACGTGACAATGGTGTACATGATGTATAATCATTTATTACCAAAAAAAAATTATTATCACATAATGATGGGTTCTTTATATGAATTCTTCATTAATTTCTAACCATTAAATGTTCTCGACATAGTGGATGTGCATATTGGGGGAAATAACAAAACAAAAAATTTTGATACACAATAGTTCCTTCAAATTAATTTAAAGATGTAAACATCTTGAAAAAAATAAATGTTTACTAAATAAAATTTACAAAGACGGTGGCCAGAACCAAGAAGAGGTATTATCATGTTAAATTTATAATTAATTTAAAAATATTTGAAGAATTATTATCTAATTCATGAGATATTTATTCTATAATGTTTCTGATTTCCTAATTCTATTTAAGTTAAACTATCATTATATCTTAAGTATCCTAGTATATAATCCATGTAGCGGTAAACTACATACACAATATTCATCCCCAAACATTCTGATGGAATGTTGTGTGCTAATGTGTAGGATCCATCATCTTTCCATGTTTTCTTGATTTTTATGTTTATTCCTTTAGTGATTAGGATTATTCTGTGCTATATCATTTTTATAATGACTTATAAGGATGTAAAATCCCAAGAGTTTTCTTTGGTCTTGGGAGAGATCTCTATATTTTGTTATGCACAACGATTCTGAATATCGATTAATATCCACAAAGGGAAAAAATCATCCATTTATAGAGATATAGTTAGGGTACAATATTATATAATTACACAATTAACCATAAATAATATAATAAACTTTATATAAACACATCCCATGTAATTATAATAATAATACTATTTTTTCATGGAATAAATTAACTATAGCAATGCTAAATATTATTTTACCAACATGCAAATAAATATTTATCATGAGAGACAATATTAGTCTCAAAATCCTCTACATAATTTTTGAATAAGTATTATATATCTATGTAATAATAAATTACCATGTGATTAAATATTTATTTAATTTAAATGATGAATAAACACAAAAAAAATCCTCGAACATTATTATAATATTTATTTTAATATATATATATTTAAATTTAATTTACATGAATTCAATGAAAACACATAGTGTGTGACATCATATGATTATTTGTCATTGGAATTTGGTGATTTTTTCTATATTCTGAAACTATTATCTTATAATCGGAAATGTTTCCCAAGAGAAATAAGTTAAAGTCACAATGTCAAAAACCACACAAAAGTTTTCACCATTTAGTATAATCACTTTTCACGATATATAATTAATCCTGATGAAAATATGTAACATCATCCGATATGTTCGAAACATCATTATTTTACTATCTGAAATAAACTAATCATTACACCTTGGCCATGGAATATAATGAAAAATTTCTATTTCAATTATGGGGTCAAATATCAACTTCAGTAATGAGGGAAGGGACATGTCCCTCCTTGACAAATTCATTAATATAATTTCACTCTTGATGAACCCAACATTCCTAAGTACACTATAATATAATATTTACATGGTTTATTTAAATATATATAAGTACGAGAGTCATGATATTCATTAATAATAATATTAAATACAAGTTATGTTTAGACACATTTTGAAATAGGAATATATAATGATAAAAGATTTATCGAATTCGTACTGGTGGTTATGTTCAAAAAATATCTCTTTTTGGAGACTACCATGATTGATATACTTAAGATAAAGTATCATCATCTTATGAATACTCACACCCAATTTTCAACATATGATGTTCTCAATCATAGATTTTTATCTAACCATATAATGTGATTTTAATAGTATCTTCACTGAATTTAATGATAATCATGATTATAGGAAATGATTTGTCCCTTTAAACACATCAAATAAGCTAAAAAATTATTTCAATAATGTCACAAAAAAATAAGAAATATAATTAATAATATATTTAAATTAATATTCACTTCTTTTAATATAAGTTTAATCTAAAGGGAAAATGGTTGGATCTATAAATGAAACTCCCACACACCCATCAATAAATGGAGTATATTGAAAATATTATCTTAAGGGAGAGAAAATGAGATATGTGGCTGAAAGATAATAGAAATCTTTTATTAACACCATTCCTAAACTACTGAAATTAAATACAATTCAATCCATCCAATAAACCCCCTAATGTTATTAAATACTCACTCTAGAAGAAAAACAATAAAATTCATTAAAATTTTCTCGAAACAATGGTATTTGATGTAGATAAAATAGAAGAATGATTATATAGTGTGAGTGGCCTCTTCTTATATCTCCTTCTTTAAGTGAACCACCTCATGTGTGTTCTCTAACCTATTATCTTGATCCACTCTCAGTCACATGTATGCTGGATGATTGATGATCTAGAAAAAATTGGATGGTCCTCTCTGTTGAATGGAGGTGGGTCCTTGTAGTATAGTGTTGTGGTCTCTTTTGATATGGATGTCTTCCTCCTTGTTCTCTTGAATCATTTTCACTAAGTCATCTGAACATTACTTGATCAAACCATCCTCAATGACAATAGGATCATAAAAAACCTAAATAGATCTCATGTGGCACGTTTGGTACTACACATTGGGCTTTTCTCCTTTAGAAACAATCTACCCAGAAATCATACATCCTCCTATTCTTCTATCATCTACCAACATTGGGCTATTCTCCTTTAGTACATCAAATTCATAAAATTCAAAATTATAATGATTTTTTTATTTCAGGGACCTAGATGCAGTGTATCCCACAAAAATTCCATAGAACCGTAGAGCTGTATTTATAACCTTTAATTGGTTCATTTTGTGTTTGGATTCTCCTATACATAAAAATAACTTTACATAATCATCATAATGTATATAATTGTGAGTGGCCTCAATCATGACACAACATTTATTTTACAATTCCACGTGATGGTATTTAAAATAATAAATTGTGAGGTTTTATGCATAAATATAAAATAGTTACATCTCTCAATCTCTCATCTTCAACATTCATCAAACTAGATTCAAAACATGCGAAATCACCTTCTTCAGCAGCCGTTAACGTTTCAAATGATCACAAATCTATATTTATGAAGTTTTTACATGTCAACTTATGATTAATTAAATGGTATGTGTCCCTCTGGATTCCTTCTATTTAAAATAGTGAAATAAGGGATTATGTATGAATTCAATTTTGATATATATTACCATAGAACCATTACAAAATATTTATATAACCTTTATATAACCAATAAAATATGTTTGGTAACCCCATGTCAGGGATGAATTACCTAGTTAACACTTCTATAGACTCCTTGTTACTATCAATAATATATTCCATGTATATAATTTGTGGAGGAACCTTATCCCACCTTGAATAATTTTCAAACAACCCTTTATTTTTTTTTGTGGATGAGTGACATTGATTTGAATGTGTCACTACCTTTAAAAAAATTTAACAAACCAAATCTTGGAATGGAATGGATACAAATATGGGATTTATTATTCTTATGAATGAAAAATTATCTCTAAAAATAATCAACATTGTATGTGTTTTCATCAAATGGTTTTGAGATTCATTGAGACCAAATAAAGAGTAGGGGGAGTATGCTTACATGGATAGTTACATATATAGTGTTGGGTAGTTTCATGGTTCACCTACTACTTCATGAATAACCTACATCATGAACACTCGATAGTGATAAACTCATACACTAGTTTTGTTACATATTCTTCATAGGTCAGTTCAGGTGAGGCTTTGATATCTAAATCCTCTCATCAGTCATTCTCACATAAAATATGTGACTCATTGGACTATTGAATCTCCACAACAATCAATCATCAACATCATCTTCCTTTATTATGAATCAGGGATCGATCTTGTTCAAGTTCTTCTACAACATTTCAGCTATAAAAAATAAACCTTAGCATGGCCTTTATCTCTCAATGTTCCTGGGTTTTAGTAAAAACATGTTCAGATATTATGGTCCTCATCTATTTTGAGTGATCATCTCACTTATTCGTCCATCACCATTGAGTTACAAAGTCCAATGCATTAGTTTCACTTATCATATAAAATCATTTTCATTATGTTGGGGAGCTTTATCTCCTAGCCACCCACACATGCATCATTTAATGAAAAAAATGGTAAATAAGATATTTTCTAGTGTTATGTCAATTTGAACAAGGAATAATCTTCTTCAAAGGATTAAAATACTTTGATACTATCTCTAATTCAAGGTGTGGTGCTCCAATCTATCCTCAAAATTGGGGTAGTGCTGTTAGGGATGTAACAAAATGTTTTGAGATATGTAACTAGATAAATTCTACAAGTCTGATATGCTTTCATCTATGTTAGTATTTGATCTGATCTAATCTTTTTCCTATGTTAACTTTATTCATGTAGTGAAGAGACACTTTAAATAGTCATATATATTTGGGATTCATTATCATACAATTTTCATTATTTCAATATTATCTTAGACTACATCTTCCCTCTCTGTCTGATCCCTTATATTATTAGAGTATTATTTTTGAGATCCCACACATCATTTTGAGTATATATTTCTTTCTCTTTATTATTCATGTATTTTTATTTTTGGACAAGTTACCATGGGATTTCCCTTTTGGGTTTTCCCTGTTAAGAACGATTGGTGTCAACATACATTTTTATTGCACATATTTTTGTTCATTGTGCATGATATTTAATTTGTTTATTAATTTTAAGGTAATTATATTGATTTACACTATACATACACTTTGGTGTTTAGTGTTTTCTTTCATTTAATGCCATCTTTCAAAGGATATAGTACCATAAAATTTTTTAGATATCTTATGGAATCCAAATACATTCAGATGATATTTATGAATGATACCAACTACCATTTTCTGTTATTAAAAATGGTGGATCTGATTTTTTTAATGGTAATGAATCTTTAGATGTTTAGTATTCAAAATTCAAATATAATATATGATGAATAATGGGAGTGTGATCATGATATGGTTTTTGGTTTCATTCTTTATTGGGTAAATGACAATTGGATGAAGCATATTGTCAACAACTCTCACTAAATAACTTTTTGGGAGAATATTGAGGCTAACTATGCTTCAAAGAAAGAGAAAAAAAATTATCCTCAAATAAGGGATTAATTTTAGTTAAACAAAATGTATTTCTATTTCTAACTATTTTAGTGAATATTAAGAATGTTTTGATCAATATTCTGGTATGGATATTACTTTTGAATTTTATTTTTTAGCACTTCAGTTTCATAATACTTTACCAAATTCATGGGATGATTTTTCTATTAATCTAAATGTTAATAATCCAAATGGTTTCAGACATTATATTTTGATAAGTACAATATTTGAAAAAATTGATCGAGAAATGTACTTAGGATAATTATCTTCAGATATTTTAGTTATAGATATCATGGGGAGAGGTCATTAAATGAATTAGGGATAGAGAAATCAAGGTAAGATAAAAGGAAGATCCAATCAAGGATAATAGAGAGATATATTGAATTTTATCATTGTGGTAAGAAATGACATGTTAATAAGTTTTTCCATTTTATAAAGTGGGAAAATTGATAACAAATAAGTAGAATAAAAATGCTGATGGAGATGATCATATATTCACTTCTATATGGGGTGATATTGTTATTATTTATGACTCCATTAATATTTCTTCTGATGATTCATGATTGGGTGTGGAAAGTGGTTCCTGTTTTCATTTAACATCATGTAAGGTATTCATTACATCATAAAAACCCAATAATTCGAGGATTTTAAATAAGTGTAATGATGGTCATGATGATGATATAGGTATCAATACTTTTTTTTAGACCAGCATAGAAAGTATGTTGATTTTAAAGAATGTTCTGTATGTGGCTGGGGATTTTTTGAACCTTATTTCAATAGTTGTTCTTTATTTTTACAATTTAATTAGTAAATTCATGGATGGTCCGCTCTAATAAAGGTGTTGCGCCTTTTCCCCGGCTGCCGCACATCGCTCTGACCTCATGATCCTCCACTCCTATCAAGATCGGTTCAGGAGAGTTGGATTCCTGAGGTTTTGGGCACATCGGCTCAGAGTCCATGGATGTTCAAGGTGTCATCATCATTTGTCTCTAGGGTTCCAGTCCTTGATCTCCCCGCCATCTTTCTTGGTTTTTGCTTATACATGGGTTTTTCCCCGTTCTTCTTCCTCACCTGCCTCAACCTGCTCTTTCCTAGAGTTCCATCACTCCTCTCCAGGTCATAATTGGAGTGATGTATACAAATGGTTTTTGGGCCATGTGGTTCGGTGGCTATGGATTTTCCTTCAGTTATTCATTTCCATCAGGTTTTCCGATCCAATTTTCTCTGTCATAGTGGTTCTTGAGGGGCTTGTTTGCATTTTGTGATTCTGTGTTGTTTTTGTTTATCTGTCAATGCCTATGATGATCCTAGGATGTTTGATTAGTTTTTGAGTGATTTTGTGTTTTGGGGTCGGTGTTTGGTCGAAGAAGTGGCATTTCTGATGCGGTTATTAAGGTATTACTCATCTTGTGGTGTTCGGGGGATGTATTTTCGAAGATGACATTGGTGTTTTAGCGATGATCGTGTTGGACTCTGGTGGCCTTACTCATCGATCTGATAGACTGAGGGCGAAGAAAACCGGTGTGATTATGGTTCATTTATCGATAGGCGACGCTGATGATGATGTTTTGAGTGTACTTCAGCAACGTGACATTAACTACGGAGATATGTTTGGTGAAGACAACGATGATGTTGATCACGGGATTAGCGAGATGTGTACCGGGGGATAATTACTTTTTTCATTTGATTTTGAATTCTGAATTTGGTGTTATTGTGGGGTTGGTGGTCTATGCTTGTTTTTTGAAATGGTGTGAAGCATGTAATTTGAATTTTGAAATCATCTGTTTAATGTTTTTTGTAGGGTTCCCACTTTTCCATAAAGTGGATCTTTCAATAAAATAAAAATGGATGGTGTTTTTTTGTGGATCAATGAATGATGGGGGAAGGATTGTACTAGACTAGTGCTTTTATATTCTTGTGATGTTATTGGGGTTGTTGAATGTAGTGTTTTGTCCACGTTATGTAATAATAGTAACATCCACATTAGTGACAAATGGATTGGTTTTCTGGAAAAGATAAATATTCTTATAGATTTGAAGAGTATCAAATTGGACATCTGCAATCACTGTATAGTTATAAATAAAAGGAGGATAAGTTTCAATAGTCAACTGATATATAGTAATTGATAGGTAATTTTGATCATACATTATAATGTTTTTGGATATTGAAATATAAGACCATTACTAATGGTATTAATTTTGGGACATTTATTTGTGACTACTCACATAATCATTGGGTTTATATTTTTACTTTCAAAATTCTGGTTCTCTATGATTTTATGAAATTTCATGATCTAGCTGAGAGGGAATCCATTAATTTTAAATAAATAGGAACTGACATTGGGGGTGAGTATTATGGTTTGTTTGATCACTGTTTAAGGAAGGAATATAATAGACATTAGAAGAAACATCATAAGAAAATTTATATAAATTTTGTATCTGAGTGGATGAACATGACATTGTTGGAAAGAGTTATGTATTTTCCATCATAAGTATAGTTTCCTAGACATTTTTGGGGTTAGGATTTATTTTATGCTGCTTAAAATTTTAATTTATCACATATGGTGTCTTTTAATATAAATACTACCAAAATGTTTTGGTTTGGAAAATAGATTATGTATGCTCATTTAAATGTTTTTTGGTCGCAATTATATTATTCATTTTTCTGTATATGAGAGGTCAAAGACTGATAGAATGTTCAAATATTTTATTTTTATTGGTTATGAACATGATACGATTGGATACAAGCTCAATGACCTTGCTTTAAAGAAACATGTCAGAAGCCATGACGAAATGTTTAATGAGGTTTAGAGTATTTCATATATTGATTAGGGACAAATGTATACTGCTAAAATATTTTTTGGATTTACCATTTTTGATCATGTTCCTGATTAAAATTTTCCTCATATGGTTGATTTTGATAATCATAATGATATGAAGAATGATGTTCAAGGTGAAAAGGTTGTAGTTCACATTTCATATACACCTTTTTATTATAATCATATATTCCATGTAGTTATTAATGGTCATGTAGTTTCACTTCATTTATCAACATAACATCATGTTATTTTTTCACTATATTCATCTGATGAGTATATTCTCTATGATGAAAGGGGATAACATGAATCTTTTCAAAAGTTAGTTGAATGTGATCAGAATAAGAGATGGGTTGCAACAATGGATGAAGAGATGATATAATTTCATTAAAACCATACATTAAATCTACTGAAGTTAACTACCAGAAATAGATCATTGAAAAATTGATGGATATATTATATTAAAAATTAAGATTCAAGATCTATTCCATGATGTCAGGTAAGGATTGTTGTTAACAACTTAAATCATATGAAAGGTAATGATTTTCATCATATTTGCTCACATTTTTTCAAAATTTACTCTATTGGGGTTATTCTTGGGTTTGATTCCAGTTTGGATACAATGATTGAGCATTTGGAAATGGACACATCTTTAATCCATAAATAATTAGAGGATGAAATTTATATGGAGAATCCAAAGGGTTTTAAAAAAATTGTAAATAGAGATACATCATTACGATAAAGAAGGGTTTTACGGTTATATGTAACCACTGAGACAGTAGTATCAGAAGAGTGACTCTATCATTTTTCATTAGCATTTCAGAAAGAAATTGAACATTTTGTTTCTATTCATTGATTTATTGACGATGATTTTTTAATACTATTGATCTATATTTATGATATTCTTATTTGTGGTCATGATGATTCTAAAATTAAAATATTAAAGAATGATCTATGTTAGTCTTATGTGATGAGAGATATAGGGATAAGATGACAGATTCATAGAATTTTGATCTTCCATGATAGAAGGAACAAGAGATTATGTTTATATAATGAGAGATATGTTGATATAGTTCTTCAGCGATATTATAGGGATATAGTGAACGTTATTAGTACTACTCTTTGTTAACATTTTAATCTTAGTACTAATCGATATCCTTCTACATATGAATAGATAGTGGAGTTGAAAGATATACCATATTTATATGTTATTTGAAATTTTATGTAGGTGATGGTATTTACTAGTCCTAATATAGATCATCCTACTGGTGTAGTCAGTTGATTTCTTTTTAATTCAGGAACAGAGAATTTAAGAGCATTGAAGTATTTATTTCATTATCATCATGTTACATCTGGTCTGATATTTTATTTTTATAATGGGTAACCTGTGATAATGTGTCTTTACAAATTTAGATATGGTATGAGATATTGATTTTTGGATGTCTAATTCAGGATATTTGAACTATTATTTATGAGGAATAGGTATCTTTTCAACTTGTGGGTTTTTATAACATTATCTTCCAATGAGACTAGCATTATTGTAGCAATATAGACAATAAAATTATATTTTGTGTATGAATACTTTTATTTTAGATCTCAATGTTCATTAGACAATGTAAGTTATATATTATGAGGGATAGAGTGACATCTGTATGTGAAATAATCCCAATTTTCATAGATGTTCAAAATATATTTATGTTCAGTATCATTCGATCCACCATATTATTTAATTGAGATTTTTGGAACCGGAGAGGATCCACACATATGAATATTGTTCAGATATGTTGACCAAAAGTGTATCCAAAGGTAAATTTGAGACTTATTGACTAATTGTAAGGCTTCCATTGATCCCAGGTGGAGTTGGGGGAGGTGTGTCTTGGGAATCCTCTTCTACTAGGCCCATACACAAGCATCATATAATGGAAAAAATATGTAAAATGGATGTTTTAAGGTTTTTTATTGGAGTGAGGTGAATTTTTTTAAAGGTTTAAAAAAATATTATTATTCATATCATTCCAAACATGGAGAGACTATAACCTCACTACATTGAGGAAGTGAAGTTAGGCATATAGCCAATATTTTTTATATATGGAATCAGTGAAATTTAAATGGCCAGATCAGCTATCATCTATGGTGGTCTTTGATCTGATCCCAGTTCTTTTATATACACCATTTATTTGGATATAAAACACCTAATTTACATAGTAAAATATATTTTTGTTTCATTATCATGTTATGTTCTTCGTTTCAAGCTATTTTCAGAATGAATCTTATTTCCACCATTGATCCTCTATATTATCGGGGTATTATTTTTGAGATCCCACTAACATTTGTGAGACTCTAGTTTTTACTCATGATTAATCATGGATTCTAATTTCTGGACTACGTCCCTTTGGTTTTACCAATTGGGTTTCCCACATTAATTATTGATTGTGTTGAAATTTATTTATTTTATATATTTGTGTTTACTATATATCCTCTTAAATTTTTTAGGCTTCATTTAAGGGAATGATATTTATTTCCATCGAACATTCAATTTGGTATTTTGTTTTATGAATTCCCCACTTTTAATCTTTCTAACCAAATTCTTCATTTTTAACTTTATCAATTGAACTCTCCCTGCCCAATACCAGATGAAATCTTCATCTATGAGTTCATATTATTACATTAATGGGTGGTATATATTAGATTTCGTGGAATGAGATATCATTGTTATTTGATGGTCCCTCATTTGGGATGGTCTTGATCAATTGAAATCATGTCTCTATTTTTGGTCTTCTTTAATAAATTTTAGTATTGTTATCTCATCTGGATCTGGGACCACAGATCATATTTGGGTGACCATCAATTTAAAATAAACAGGGGTTCTATCTAATAGATTGTGGAATATCATGGTCAATGGGAGGGTGGTACAATGGGAGTATGGAGAAGGAAGCAATGGGGGTTTATGGTTAAAAATCAATGTTGTAGCATAGAAAGGGAACAATAATATAGTGAATAGAATAAAATGGGAATTGTTGGAAATGCAGGAGAATGGTAGTTGTGAAAATTAATGTGGGTCACATAGGGAAATATATTTTTTGTCTTCATGGTAGAATGATTTCTATGGCTTGATGGTATAAAAAAATTATCACTTTATGGTAGGAGAATTCTACCAAGTTCACGATTTCACACATGTTTCTATTAAAAATTGTACACTACTTCAAGGAAAAAATAATTCATATTAGTAGAGTAAGGACATGGTTTTAGGATTAAAAACCTAGTATTTACTATCAAAATATAATATTTAATTAAAATAAATAAAAAATTATTATTTAAATTTATTTTAAATAAATTATCACTAAAAATTCCTTAGTTTTTAAAAAATAGTATATTACAATATATGTATTATTAAACCATAAAATTTTGGGAAGTAATAATTCTAAAAAATTCAAGTAATTATAATAATTCGTAAAAAATATTTTAATTTTATAAATGAAAAAAAAATCATCGAAGGATAAATTTTACATTGAATTATATTTATTGATTAGAACAAAGAACATTAAATAAATTATATACCAAAAACACTTGAGTTCATTAACACATATATCTTAATAGAATAAAAAATAATAATATAATAAAATTTTTTCCCAAAAAATAAAAAATCAATGTGAGAACCCATTTTTTTATTTCAAACAATGTATCCCTCATTTTATAGTGAATAACAAAAGAATTAAAAAACATACAATTTTTTTTAAAAAAACATTCCTGGTAATGTGAAATGTGAAATCAAGAACGCAATTAATTCAACCTGTTTTATGTTAAATTTTTATGAAATACTTGCCTCATCAAATACCTTTAAATATGAAAGTCTGACCCCTAAGAATTATTATATTTTTCCAATTCTACTCAATTCTACTTATCAAATAAATTATTCAAAAATATTTTGGAACACTTTTGTATCCATTCCCTTGGAAAATTGTTTCAACTGTATCCCAGATATCATTTAAATATAGAGACATATATAAGGGTTACCTCATTTACCTAAAATACTAAAAATAATAAATGAATAAGTATGATCATATAATCAACTAATAAAATAATATATTAATGTCACTACAAATAACATTTTAGATTATGTTAATAATAATGTCCAAAAAACATCTATAAACAAAATATATGATAATTGCCTATAAATTGTGAACTCGTGGTGGATTCTTTCATTGAATTAAATGGTAAAAATAATGAATACATAATGTCAAGCAATTTCAACCTTACTAAACTTCATGTAAAAAACATAATTATAGTTTCATCATTAAAAATGTGAAATAAATTTGTACTATGTAACCTACACTTCATGTATTTATAACATCATTATATTCATGATGAAACATTTTAAATTTTAAAAAATTCATATTATATCATCCAAACTCTGTTGAATATCATCATAGAATATTCTAAACTGATTATGATAAAATATTAATTATTATGTAGAAACAAACAATGACCAACATGTGTTATAAAATAACTCATAAACATTCACGCACAATATAATGTCATAGTGAACTGAAATATATTTTTTTCACACTTGAAAAAACCATGATGTGCTTTATACCACCATATTATTGTTTGGATTTAGGGTATACTTCTAACATATGATTGAGTGGGAAATTTTTTTATGAGTGATGATGATTATATGTAATTTTTAATGATGAGTGGATTGATAATTTTATTAGATAAATGTTATTTTATTTAGTGTTACTAATGTGTCTATTATTATTATATTATATTTGTATTCATTTTTGATATTTAAGAGTTGGTGGTGGTGGAATAGAGGAATAAATATCATGGGTTTTTTATTATCATTATAAAATTTTTATAGTTATAGTTATGTTATTATCATTTAAATTGTTTGTTAATTGTATACGTAAAAATAACTTGTTTACACGGGTTTAGACGTTATTATATATATATATATATTTGAGTGATTGATGAAGATTATATAATTGGTTGGTTTGATCTAGATGATGGCTGATGTAATAAATGGATTGGTGGGACATTTTTGGGATATTTCTAAATGATTTTCATAGGTAAAGTTACATGTAGTTAGACGAAGGGATTTTTCTTTGATACATCATAAATGATCTATCTCTTCTCCATAGACAATTCTCATGATTATTTTTTATGGGAAACATAATTAGGTATCGGGAGAGACAAAACACTATGGAATAAAATATATCCATTCCCACATATTAAGGTTTAATGGATAATATACTAAAATTAAAATGAGGGGAAAAGAAGGTAGGTATGATCAATGAATAGAGAGGCTTCATTAATCTCTTATATATTTCTACTTTGTTTTTTTATCAGAATTTCATTTCCTATATTTTAATTCCACAATATTAAAAAAATCATGGATAAAACATTGAATATTATAGTGATTAATATAATTTTATTAATATTGGTATCATTATATAAATTTAAGTTATTACACTTTACAAAATTTACCATTGTGAATTTTTACTTTTGATCATAGTTGTAGAATAAATATGATAAAAATAATGTTTATATTCTTAAATATAACAAATTTATTTTATTAGAATACCAAAAATCAATGGATTGAGTTAGATAACATCTTATAGAATAATTGTTTAAGAGTAAGTTTATGGTATGCTTTCATAGATAAAATTCTAAGTCACATTTATTTTGTAGTATTAATTAATTAATCAAAAAATAAATGACGAATAATTTAATGAAATATTAATAAGTCTTGATGAAAATTATTTTTTATTTTTTAATAATAATCATTTAATTTTTAAAAAATTTATGGAATGAAAATATTGTATTAAAATACATCCAACGAAACATCCCTTTCCTATTTATATATTGTATAAAATTCCTGTTTATCTATCTTATTCTTATAACTATTATTTTTCTTCGATCCTAATTATTTATAATTTATCACACTTAAAAATCACCATCAAAATCATCGATTATATAGGTTAATTTGAAAGTTTAATTTTTTTTAATAAATTAAATACCAAAACATTCATTGTGATTCGATCATTTTCTATTATACTTCATAATGAATATTTTCTCTTATAAAAATTATTTTAACATGAAATGGATCATACAAAATGATCTGTTTTAGTTTTCCAATTTTTTGAGGTAATTAATGAAAAAAATGGTATTTTATCTCTCAAACCATTTGGTTCCAAATTTTGAGTTTTTGTAAAAATAAATGTTTTTTTCTTGTGGATAAATAAGTTTCCTCCTACTATAGTTTGATATATTTCAAAATCATAATATAAATAACAAATTGAAAAAAATAATTTTTTATATTCATTCTATATTTTTATTATGGGATATTTAATCATGAACATACTTTTAAAATTTACTTACTAGGATATCAATTATAATATATATATATATATATATATATATGTTTGTCTGGTCTTTAGATATATATGTTGAAAAATAGACATTTCGATAATTTCATATTAAAATAATTATTTATTATTTATTTTCTATTGAATTTGTATTTTAATTAAACTGTCATTATTCTATCATTACAATGAAGATATCGGTGTGAAAGATGGTTATATTTTTTTATTTGGCCCCACCTAGCCAAAGGGGATTGCTAAGTGACCCAAATAGAACTGAATTGGATTCAACCATGATTAATTTTGATGTTATCAATAATTTCATTAAAAAATTATATTAAATAGAAAAAAACAATAACTAAATTTTTAAAACAATTTTTCAGTATAAGAATTTTGAAATTCCCCATCCTTAGTTTCTTAAACAGTAATCGGGTCTGGTAATGCCACATAACATCGATGGTGCCTCCCATATGATAGAGGATTTCATATAGTGGTCTCTATTTAATATAGATAATGGAGAGACTATAACATCAATATCATGAAAATATAATAATAAATATTAATAAGTATAGAAAAAAAATAAAAAATAAGGAATTACAACAGAATGTGAACCATACCAAAAATATATAATGTGTTGTATCCATATGAAACCCATGTTCAACACACATCGATCACACAATATTTTATATCCCTCAGTGGATCACTCATATAAATGGTTGAATATTGTAAAAAATAAATAAAACTAGAAACATTTCCACCATGAAAATACACATCCATGCCCTTAAACCAACTACATACATTAGAACTACTCTAGCTCCAACCCGATCACTGAACCATTTTCATAAACTACATCTCAAACATAATGAGTTTATATCCACGAGGATTTAATAATATGATGTGATTACACAACCCAATATTCCACCACAAAAAAATCTCCTAAGGGATACCATACTGAATAATCATTAGTGCATTAACTAAACAGTAAATAAAGTTGTAACACTCATCACACAATGCACATGTAAATCTAGCATGTTCTAACCCATCTATTATGACACATGACCCTACGTGATTTATCCAGTTCCAATTATTGGTTCATATTATATATTTTATAAAAGATAATCCTTACCATGAATAACTATGACTCACATTAGGCCCTCCTATATCTACTATAGTTGAGAAAGAAATTTTTCAAAGTACAACATCATAATAAAAATCCCCCTACTTTAAAAATAATGTCAGGAAGAACATATAAGATACACCACAAGTCACTATTGATCCTCCTAAAACAAAAAAAGGATGAAAAAAAAGATGTACCATAGAATATTATTCATCCACTTATATATGAACACGTTTGGAAAGAGAACCAAATATGCATCACAACAAAATATTCATCCTCAAACTATATAATGAAGTTGTAAAAGAGAATAAGTGAGGTATCATAACTCATTATCTATTCCCCTTCATTTTAATTATGTTTGTAAGAGTAGTAAAAGTAAATAAATCTTAATATTGGTCCATATTCATCAATATATGTTAACAAAAAAGCATAAATAAGGTACTATGGTTAACCACTAGTCATAATATATCTAACATAATTTGATCAAGTGTATAAAGTTGGAAGTATATCTCATATTTAATCATCATGAATCAAAATAAAGTCAAGAAATTTCAAAAAAATCACATAAATCATACAACCCCCTATTATAATTATTTTATAGCCAAAAAACATATCATAACGCATACATCAAGTAAATCCTTCAGCTGAATTATTTTCCATCTCCAATTGAAACTGAAAATAAGGTCTAATCTAATCGAGCCACCCCACATTCTGCTAATTACCACCACTTAATTGATCACCAAAACAATATTATATAACCCAAAATATCTATAAACTTACTCCCATTTTAAAATATGATAACAACCATCGATTACATCCCACTATCACCCGAAAATCTAGTCATTTATGAGATCTTACTCGACTTCCCAACCAGTCATCGTTCTCTACGATGGTGAGAGGCCATATCATACATTAATATTATAAAAACTACCCATTTAATGTCAACTCTATTGACCATGAATATTGGAAATTCTATTTCAAATATATCATTCTCAAGTACAACCCTTCTACAATCTCTAAAAATCATTACCATTATCAAATGACTACTGACAACCCAACGCATGAAAAAATATTAAATCCCTACTAAGGTGATCATCAAAGGTTCAGTACCTGAACCATGGCCCTAAAATGATCCCCTAACAATATAGACATTCAATTATTGGGATATATGTTTATGGATATTTCCACTATGAAAACATGATGAATTTGATCCCTAGTTCTACCCATGCATTTAGGTCCCATATTCACAATATTTAATGGAAGGAACCACATCACCATTAAGGTGATGGGGTTGGGTGATTTTTATTAGATTCAGACATTAGGAGTTTAGTGGAATCTAAATTTGGATATTTCCACCTATCCTAAGACTATGTTATAGATTTAATACATTCCTAATAATCCCATAATTATTCAAATAGTCATGTATAAAATTTTTAATTGCATGACATGATCCCTTTAAAAAGTGAACACCTTTAGTTAGAGATGCTAAATCTGTAAGTAACATAGAGAATCATGTACATCATAGATATTGTTCTTCTTAGGTCTATTCCATGAGAGTATACTATCTTCATCATATAAGTAACCATGTTCCCATCACATAAATAATTATGTGATAATCACACAAATAATATTATGGTTATCACAAAATAATGGGTTTTTGATGCATTAGGTCTCTGGGTTATCCTTTTTATCATCACATGTGTATATAATTCTCAAAATATATGGAATGTTTCATTTTATTATTTTCATGAAAGATTAGTTATTATGTAAATACTATTAAGTAATGTCATAAATTTAAATTCTAATGTGGATGCTCATAGTTGAATTTCTTATAGGGATTCTCATGGTATTATTTTTTCAACGGAAACATATTATTGAATGTACTATGGGGGTTCTCATGGTTTAAATATCTATAGGGACACATATGGTCTATCTACTATATGGAATGTCATTATTCAGATCTTTTGGATATGCTCGTGGTTTAACTTTTTATGGGAATGAACATGGTTTAATATCTTGGGGTGCTCACAGTACAATATACATCGATTATTCTTGTGATTTAAATTCTAGTGGGAGAACTCTATAAGAATTTGTGTCTTTGAGGTGGGTGATAGGTTTGGGAATTAATTCCCCTTGAGAGTGAGATAGGGTGGTGATGGTATTATGATTATTGATATTATCATTAAAATTTATTATATATCCATTAGGAAGAAGAATCAAAACCAATTTATTTTGAGTTTTATAGTTTCAAGTCTTGAGACGTGATCATTTTATGTATTTTAAAATCATGTGGTGTGAACAATTATATTTTTAATATGAAATAATAATATATTTAGTGGGGCTTAAACATTGTGAATCCCATCCAGGTTCAACCAATCAGATAACTCAAGTGGAGGTAGATTGAAATGATTAAACATAGTCAGAGACAGTCTTACATTCATTTGATTATTGGATGGATCATGTACTAGATCATCAATGTGAACATGTTCATAGATTATACCTTGTTGGAGGAATTGTTTTTTATTCCTATCATGAAGGATATGTGTATGATTAAAAAAATTCTACCCCAAATTATACAATTTTAATTTAGTGTATTTTGAGTTTACATGATTGAGTCATGGATAATAGGATAATTGAACCATTTTCAATTGATCCTCATTGCTGTTTTCCACATGTTGGAGGCATCAAATTAGTGTACATAACTATATTTAACACAAAATTTGTTTTATTGAATCCAAACAATGTTTCATGAAATGTTCCATTATATGAATAATTTTCTTCTCTGAGAGGATATTGTGTGGGAAAAAACTAAAACTTTTTTAATTAATTAGAAGGATTGTGTGATGGAATTCAGGTCATTTTCTGACATTTTGGAGTCAATAGTGGTTTCTTTGAATGTATATAAGTTGAGGATCCAAGATCTGAGAGCTGCATCTTTTCAAAAATTCTAAATTCATAGTTTGAACCCATGATATGGAATCGTGAGGGGTATTAATAAGATTAGGGATCATGGAAGGTGGATTCTCGAGGAAATAATAATGAATTCACTGAGCCAAACCTTTGTGTGAATTTCCAAATAATAAATCATGGAGGATTATAATGAATCAAACTCTATAATTTTGTAAAACTTCATTTATGGAATTTCTGAACTTATGTTTCATGTAAATCTATAATTTTATATATAAACAAAAAAAATTGGTCATCATTCCCTCTAGATCCTTCTTGGATGTGTTTTCATCACAAAAAAGAAAAATAGAATTGGATTTGAAAGGGATAAGATGATCAATAATGAAGGAAACACTAATGATTGTGAATGTTTTCCCTTGGTCTCCTACAACACAAGTCAACACTCTATTACTAATAAGATTGTAGACCTCATAGGGAACCATTGATCTTTCATTAAAATTGTGAAAATCCTCAATTTTCATTGAATGTTTTTCATTAAGTACATTTTATTTGAAAAATTAATTTTCTTTCATGTGACATCATTTATATGAATGAGACTTTTGTAATCATTCATTCGAGAAGATTCACAAACACACATTATAATACTATGACTTATTAACAGTGAAGAATATACATTTCATGAGAAAAACATGTGTGCACCAGATTATGACATAAAAAATTTTATGTATCCTTGGCTACCATCAGGATCGGTGATCAGGATTGTCATAATCCATCAACTCATTGAAGAGATAAGGTTGAGAACCCATTAAAATGGGTTGAGAAAATAAACTGGTATAATACAGCAGTTGTTCCGTAATATAATTATAGAAGTCTAGAAGAAATATTCACTTAGAAAAAATACCAATGTATGGGTTTTTTCTATAGACGATGTATGCAAATTGAAATTCAAATTTGAATCCCCTAACTTTTACTTCAGGGTTGTGAAGGAACTCATTTTAATGAACATATATACTTTCGACAATATTTTGAGTTATCATGATATTATGTTGGATTTACATCCATGGAACACCATCTGAAAAAAAAAACAGTGAAATGGCTACTACTAAATCACCACTTCATATATTGCTTTCATATTCAAGGATATCATATAAGATAAATACCAAGACATGAAAAATTACTGGGACTCACTACAAGGGGAAACTTCATGGTTGGATGTGTGAGGTCCTATTGGGTATATTAAAATTGTGAGGAGTTTAGAGAACTCCTACAGGGTGTCATGTTGTATAATGAAATGATTAACTCATATTTTTATACTTACTGAAAACCATAACTCATGGAATATATCATGATTAAGTGGTCCCTAGAAATAAATGCATTTCCCCTACCCTATGGTCGTATTAGAATCAGCCTATAATATATACATAAGGTTAGTGGGATTCCCATATTTGGTGGAATGTAAAAAAATATTATTTTAGTGATGAACACATAGGATGACACATAACATATCCCAAAGGTGGAAAATGAATTTTTGGGGGAGCTGCGGACCATGTAGGATAAATATAAATTCCACCATATAGATATAACATTTAGAATGAGGATATATATTTTTAATGACATGGATTGAAGCCAAATAGTGGGGAGTTTCAAGTAATATCCTATATTTAAATCATCAGTCAAGCCTAGGTCATACTAGTTTCTATGGAATTGGGAAAATACATTGAATGGGGTTCAACATGAAATTAATGGCACATCTACAGTTTAGAATAAATGTGTTTATGGAAGGTTTCTTTAGTGTATAGATGTGTCCAGTTGTGTATGCTCTCAAGGGAGCATAACCCCTTACTTTCATCAAGTCGAAGTTGCAGGTGAACAGCCATATGATTATCCTCACAATCCGAGTTCTTATGAATCTATATAAGCAACTAAAGAACAATAGATGCTGAGATTTATTAGTAAAAATGTGTGACCCATTCTAATTCTTATTATTGGGACCAAATTGGAAAAAGCTTGTTTTTGGTTTATGGAGGATGTTATGATGAATGAATAATATCGTGTTTTCAATGAAGAATATAAATAACATCAATTTTTAAAATTTATTGATTACGTATACATTAATATTCTGAAAATGTGATGCAAAAAAATTATGATATTCCAATGGTTTGAGAAGAATATATTCTGTTGAAGAGCCCCATTGAACTCACCTTGATTCTGATAAATTATTTTCTCATTGAAATGAAGAAGATAATTAGATTTTCAATGAATCTAATGAAAATATGATGTTTATCTATTGTTTTTTAATCCATAATGTCCTAAGATTTTTTATAAAGTTTTGATGCAATCTATTTGAACGAAATCGGAGAATAAGTGTTTCTTTTCTGGTTGTGGATTAGATTAGAATGAAAGATGTTTATGGATATATGGGAAGTTATAAAACATTATGGTGTAAAATAGATAATGATTTTCAAATATTCAATGTTCTTAATGTCATGAGGATTTAATGATACAATATGAAGTTTATAGGACAAAAAAGTGAATGAGATCATCAGACACTTATTTGTTTGTATGATGGGAATGATTTTGTACAGAAAGTTGTAAGACCAATATTACGGTTTTAAGTCTAACCCATAATCCACAAGATTTAAATATTCGGAGAAATAAGTTGATGATTATCATATTCTGAAAAGGAAATAAGTTTTTGAAGTTTATCTTACTGATACTAGTCCATCAAACATGGGTTTCCACCAATCACCATACATACTCTAACATTGATCATGAGATGCAGTGTTGTTTTCAAAATATAATTTTGGAGATAAATTATTGTTAAATAATATCATTAAGATTAGCTTTTTGAGACCGACATGAAAGTCAATGACCAATCAACAATATTGTCATCCATTTCCAGCAAGATGATTTTTTGGTTTTTTCAATTTGGTTAATAGAAAATAATAAGTTTAATATGTTATCAATTGGGTCAAGATTAATTGAAATATCATTGACACCAGTTATCAATGTGAAGTCGATACTTAACCATCAGACACATAATGAAACAGGTAAATTCATTAGATGGAGGATCATCAGTGTAAAGGAAGAGGATAAAAACTACCAAAATTTGTTACAAAATATATTTAAAAGGGTACTACTGTTTGAATATTTTATAGAAAATATTTTTCAATTATGTTTTGATGATAGTTGTAACGTTTAATCAATGAATTTTGTCATATTTTTGAAGTTTCAACTATTTTTATAGAATAATGGTTCTAATATTTTCAATTGATCATATTAATTAGATATCTTCACTTTTGATGTGTTAGAAAATGGGTGAAAGAAATCAAAGTGATCATATATTACTGAGAAAATCATCATGGAAGCTAGAATTAGACTGATGATTGTGATGAAAGTATGAAGTGATTTAATGCTGTGAGAGGATTCAAGAAGGTTTGAGAAAAAATGAGATTATTTGAGAAGAACTGATGAATCCAATATGTATCCAAAATGAACGAAAAATTTATGTTTCAAATAATTTCATTATGTGGGAATGTTTTTTAGAATCTTACCTAAACCACATTTTGAAAACTCATAAATAGGGGAATTATTTTTTACTTTACTAAAACTTGTACTAATCATGGGTGAAGAGATAAAGAGGCAAGTTGAGAGTTTATAGATACAATGAGTTTTTAGATTGATCATTAATAAGGATTTTTTAGGAAATTAGAATAAAAAATAATGAATATTGTATTCAAATTTTCTCTGAATAGGCTAGGTCATCGGATTGTCAAATTAGATCAAGGATTCCATACCGAGAACGATGTAGTCCAAAATTACATCAGTGGTATTCTGGTATAGTTTTTTTATCGAACTAATAAATCAAAAAAGGGAATATGTCTATTTATCACAATGAGTACCATTACAAATTCCATATAATTTCATACTTATTTATAGGTAAGAAATTGAATAATTATATAAAATATTCCATTTTTAAAAGTTAAAAAGGCTACATAGTATCATTTTTTTGATGAAATAGGTGAATATGTCTTTTTTTTAAAATATTATAATACATATTTTCATTCTACTTTAAAAATGTGAACCGTTCAATTGAACATATTTATAGGAAAGAGTAACGTAATTTACTACTTGTCGTATCCACACAAAAAGATTGTTTTCTAGGGCATTGTGTTGTATTGGATTGTTTCCAAACCTCACCAAGGAAGTATCTAATCCTTTTTAGTAACAAATCATGTAAATTTTTGTGTTCTTATGGATGTGTGGATTTTTTGTTTCATCATGTTAATAGCCCTTTAAGAGAAGGTGAATGCTATTTCAAAAAAGGGGATATTGAAAAGAAAAGGATACAATTGTTTCACCTGCTCCACTCTTAGTTATTTATTGATCATTTTAGGGAAATCAACCTTATAAGGGTACTTTGTCATACATTATAGGGGATATTAATATCCAAACTAGATCATCAATCTAAATTCTGACTTTGGGTTATCATTTCACTATATTATCATAGCATAGACTCTAAACGTTAATAGGTTTTTGGTGGTTTCAATGAATTGATAACACAAGTAATTAAACATTAAATCTTTTGATCCCCTAATAAAATTAATCATGGATATAAATTATAAAATCATCCAAAATAGTTTATATTTTTTGGTCTTCATTTTTTGGGTGTTGATTACACTCATTGATTATAACATCATCTATGATCCTCACAACCCATACCAACTACTTTCATTTTTAGTTTCCTCTAATAGTTCACAACGTGGTTTTAAACCAAGTTTCAATTTGAAATACACCCCATTATTGTTCAAAAATTCTGGTTGATGGTCACCTATAAGGGAATTGATGTTGGAATTATAGTACCGAGGGATATAACTCAAACCAGAATACTCATATACAGTGTGAAAATATGGGATGTGGTGTATAAAATGTGTTTTCATAGAGAGCTAGTCTTCTTGTATAGATAATATGATATAAACACTGAAATAGAAGGTTGAGAGACTGGTCATTTATAGGGAATCCTTTCATGTAATTACATCTTTCACTTGGATCATAGTGTCTTTTCAGAGTTTTTTGGGTGAGGCATCAAGGGTGGGGTAAATATTTTATAAATGGAACCCTACGATGTCTGTATGAAATAGTATATATGCTCCTCGACCCTCTCTATTTTTTCCAATAATGGATATATGTATGGTCCCATGCATGATCATGAAAATTATAGAAGATGTGGACTTCCTTAGAGAATGAAAAACCAAGTGCATTATACTGCCACACTACCTAATAATATTTCTATAGGGTAGGATTAAAATGAGTGAGAATCAGGTATATAGAATCAAACTATATAGGTTCAATCTCCCACTTCCCCATTAAGAACATATTCCCTATCTTTAGGAATTAGAGGTTATTGTATACTTCATTTAATATGATGGTTTATTTCCCCCATTGTAATTGGGGATGTTTATAACGAATCTTGTTGAATCCTTAGATGATATTGGGTCTCTAGAAGATGCGAAGTTGAGTAAGTTAGACAAAAAACACTTAATAAATAAATTTAAAATTAGATGAGTCGTCTAAGGGAGGTGTTGTGACTAAAAATATTAAATATTGTTTATAGGTCACACTCAATCAGATAACTCTCATATTCTATAATTCCATGGTGGCACAACTATAAGAGGAAAATCAATAAATCATATTTTCTATCTTATATAGAAATTATCCTAATCAGAGGCATTAGATAAACTTCTAGAGAATATGAAGATTATGTAAAATGAAAAACTCGAATAATATTTTGATTCGGGAGTTGAAAATCTAATTTTCTACCCTACCAAATGGTTTGAGGAGTTTAGTCACCTATTTAGGGGTAGTATAATTGACCGCTAATAAAGATAATCCTCTAATAAAGCTGAACATTCTTCTACAATGGGGATTTGATGGTAAACAACAATCATATTTTTCCCTTTAAATTTTTATCAATACATACATTCTAACTTGATTTATCTCATAATTTGATATCTAGAATGAAACGAAAAATATACTAATATGTTGTTTACTGAGTTCCCTACCTTCATGATAGGATATCTGATAGTGAAACCATCCCCCACCACCATTGGCCTCATCCTATTGGCGGGTGTGGTAATCAAGGCCATATATGAACTCGTAGTTGCTATTATTTCAAATGATGAAGACTATGGTCTCTTATACACATTGTTTGTTTCTAATTATTCATCTTATGACTCCATATTATAGTTTAGTTTTCACTTTATAAACTAATGTATTACCTATTATGTCAGTGTTCAGCCATGTTAGTGAGCTGGTGGATAGGGAGATGATTGGTTTGGGAGAGCATGTTTCTAATGAAATGGAAGAGAGGGATATGTAGACACTTGAATCATCAATTTATCCTGATATTGATACCATTGAGACATCGATGATGGGGAAATATACTAAAAAACTGATGATTCCTAAAAACACATTTGTGACTCTCTTGGTAATGTCATCATCTATAGTGGAGGCAGCTGAGAACGTTTTAAAGCCAAAACCTAATGAAAATTGGGTTATATGAAAGTGGTTGTGGAAGAATATTTGAATCCTAATCACTTGCATGCAATTGAATCTTATGGGAGGCTATATGGGAATACTTTTCAATTTTATGTTGAAATTTTTATCTAGTGGAGTTGACTATCACACTCTCGACAAAATGGAACAAGTCATTTTTGTAGATTATGATTGATTAGAGTGGTTGATGTTTTAATAACCTAGGTTTGTGTCTATATATCATGATATGATGACTCTTCAAGTCG
Source organism: Viscum album (assembly GCA_963277665.1). Taxonomy (NCBI): domain Eukaryota; kingdom Viridiplantae; phylum Streptophyta; class Magnoliopsida; order Santalales; family Viscaceae; genus Viscum; species Viscum album. The sequence continues at coordinate 1,370,338,696 of OY728143.1, forward strand.
ATCAATAAGATATTTCCGAGATTTAGGAAGAGGATCATCAACTATAGGTTCATTCCCTTGTAATGGAAGTAAAGGATTTTCAAATGAGGAAACATCTAGACATAGTTGAATATGGGATATACCAAGTTACATATCATGTTTTAGAGTGCAATTCATTGAAATGTCACTCTAAAAATGGGTGTCCATTATTTACCATAAACATAGGATGAAAGAGGGAGATGGAAAGGATGTAGTCGGATTTTGGCTCTTCCTAAAAAATGGTTCTTCATGAGTGAGTAGATGGTGGATCAATAATTTTTTTAATCTAGATATGTATGTACAGACTCAAATATATAGTTTAAACTTTACATTTCTTTTTCAGGAAAAAATTATTTCCACTTATCTTCACACCCTTTGTTAAAATCAATCCATCTTAATCATGTTAATGAAACATCCAACTTAAATATCTAATACCGTATGAGTTATTACTTTTGAGAATCAAATTTTTAATATCATATCATTAAATTAAACTAGAGTTCACAAAATTGGTATATGGTTTGGGGTTTGAATATCACATTGACCATAGATTTAAAGCCACAATGACGAGGTAATTAGGATAGTGTGATTCCAAAAAGATAAATCTCCCCAGGAACATGAAAATAAATATTTGGGGAAATGCCAAGGGTATTTTAGATAATATTATGTAATGTTAGTGGTATAAAGGTATTTTTTTACTCTAATACTTTGAATTTATAGATAAAGGGGTAGGTAGGATAGGGGTGACTATGATCCATGTATCTGAATATCGGGTTCCACTATTGTACTATTAGAGATAGGGGTAAACGAATTGGTGGAAAACTGTTGGAAATATATTCGAATAATATGTTTGATAAAACACATTTGTATTAAATATTTTATTTATAATAAATGATAAAATTTCTTCACATTGTGTTAAATATGTGTATTTATACAATATTTGGGATTAGATCATTCATTTGAGAATTTTATATAAATTCCAGCTTTTCCCTTTATAGTGCACTATAGTATTTCAAAAATAATTTTTTTTATTAATTTTTGAAAATGAAATTTTTTATTTTTGTTCCTAAAATAATGGGATAAAACATTTTTTTAGGGTATTGAAGATAAATCGATCATTTATTTGGACTTAATATACCACAAAGTTAAAGGTGGGATAGACCCACCGGATTGGTAATTGGTTTTGTATTAGTGCCCTAACATCTTCATCCATGCTTGGATTGGGTCTAACTATTGAGAGGATCTCTCCAACCCAATTATTCACAAATCATTAATCTGGAAGAATAGCTTGTTCATGTAATTTGGAGGTCAAATGAGCAGTGCAATTTGGATAAAAATATTTGGTCAAGGGTCCCCATTCAGAATTGAAGTATTTTTAAACATAGACTCCCCTCCACTATATAAATTATTGTCTTTATACTTTGGAGGTGTTGGGACATTCATTATGAGATTGAAGGATGAGGAGAATTGGTTTCACTCAAATAATGCAACCATTGTAAGAGGGGTATCTCTTGAAGCAAAGATCCGCTCATCGAAGCATTCTTCTTCTTCTTCATGTTGTAATGTTTTCTTTTGTGTAATAAAATTATTTTTTCCTCTTCTTTTTATTCACTTTTAATTTGTTTTTTTAAATTATCATCGTCATTACTCAACCATATGGGCTGTAATCAAGAGTAGAAATGATATTGGGTTATACCCTTTCTAAAAAATTTCACAATTAAAAAATTTCTACGATGACTACACCACCCATGGAAGAGTAGTTAGTTTATTAATTGATCTACCTCTAGCACACTTCATTCATTTACTTTGATTCAATTAGATAATTTAATTCCATTAGTATTATCTTTTATTTTAGTTTTTAAATTTGATGAAACTAATAGAGCAATTTAACAATTAACACAAAAATATGTGAGGTTGATATTTTGTGTAAATTGTGAGAGCGCAGCCTTAATATGTAATACAAGACCACACTAGATATATTTTTAGGGTTCAAATATAATAACTAGGCTCAATTAATCCAAATTTACAATGAGGATATTTTCTCTAATTAACAACTGACCAAAATGTCACGACCCAATCATGGGGGTCCAGTCCCACACCAGCAAGAACATCAAAGCTGTGGTTCATCAGGTTAGTCCCTATCAAAGAGATGGGAGTCGCCCTGACAAAGAGGAGGATGGTGCGTGTCAACCTTGACACCACTGGTTGGGAGTTGGGGCCACTCTCTTGATGAGTCCATGGCAGGACAAAACCATTGAACTTCACATATGAAGAGATGGACAGCTGAACCCCACCCGCCTTGGAGGGGGATGGGGTGCCGCACGGGTGAACTGCTATGCTGAGACGCTCAGCCCGTGATAAGTGGTATCAAAGGGAATGTGCCTAGTGGTGTTTCGGAATGCTGTCAGACGGACCTTGGTGGTGGGAGCGGAGTCCCGGGGTGTCATGTGGAGGTGACACGACACAGAAGGTCGCACTTGCGAGATGTCCGAGGCAGAGACGCCACTTTGAAGGGTGGGTCTCAAGGAGGTGGTTTTCAACCCTGGGAGAGAGGGTGGACCACGGTGGTTTGCGACCCAGAGATTGGGTGGGACATTGATTCCAACGACAAGGAAGGAGCGTCCCCTGAGGCCAAGCTTGGTAACCGGTTAGTTGGAAGTAGTCGCGGACACACAAAAGGCCACGATCCTGCCTGCACGAGGGCGTGCATGGAATGGTGGTGGTAGAATGTCACGACCCAATCATGGAGGTCCTGTCCCACACCAGAAAGAATATCAAATCTATGGTTCATCTGGTTAGTCCCTATCTAAGAGATGGGAGTCACCCCGACAAAGAGGAGGATGGTGCATGTCAACCTTGACACCACTGGTTGGGAGTTGGGGCCACTCTCCTGATGAGTCCATGGAAGGACGAAACCAGTGAACCACACATATGAAGAGATGGACGGCTAAACCCCGCCCGCTTTGGAGGGGGCTGGGGTGCCGCATGGGCGAACTGTTGTGCTGAGACACTCAGCCTGTGACAAGTTCTATCAGAAGGAATGTGCATCGTGGTGTTGAGGAATGCTGCCGGATGGACCATGGTGGTGGGAGCGGAGTCCCGGGGTGTCATGCGGATATGACACGACGTAGAAGGTCGCACTTGAGAGATGTCCAAGGCAGAGACTCCACTATGAAGGGTGGGTCTTGTGGAGGTGGTTTTCGACCCTGGGAGAGAGGGTGGACCATGGTGGTTTGCAACCCAGAGAGTGGGTGGTCCATTGATGCCAACGACAAGGAAGGAGCATCCCCTGAGGCCATGTTTGGTAACCGGTTAGTTGGAAGCAATCTCGGACACACAGAATGCCACGATCCTGCATGAACGAGGGCGTGCATAGAATGGTGGTGGGAGAATGTCACGACCCAATCATGGGGGTCCTATCCCACACCAGCAAGAACATCAAAGCTGCGGTTCATCTGGTTAGTCCCTATCTAAGAGATGGGAGTCTCCCTGACAAAGAGGAGGATGGTGTGTGTCAACCTTGACACCACTGGTTGGGAGTTGGGGCCTATCTCCTTATGAGTCCATGGCAGGACGAAACCAGTGAACCTCACATATGAAGAGCTGGAAGGCTGAACCCTGCCCGCCTTGGAGGGGGATGAGGTGCCGCATGGGTGAACTGCTGTGCTGAGACGCTCATCCCGTGACAATAAGCTAACCTATGAACATTAATCAAATTAGGGTGATGCAATATAATGTTCCGAATCTAGCCTAGGGTTTATGTAATTTCATATTTGTGGATAAGTTAAACCCCATATTTTTATAGGGCTAAAAAATTAGGGGTTTTAATTATGTGAATGTTAATTTAATTAATTTAGTGAAGATGTAGAGTTAGATCTATTGTGCCTTTTAAAATAATTTCTAAAAAAACTTCTTGTTGTGTCATTTTAATTGAACTTCATTTCAAAAATAAAAAACAAAAACAAATACAATCATCTTCCAGAAAATATCTTCTATATTTATAAATGAAAATCAACCATTATATTTTTAATTAGTGTTCTTATTTCCTTTCATTTTATTTTAAAAAATGACTTTAATATGTTGTTAAATTTACTTCCTCCACCATGAGATGACCCTGGTCAGCCACTCTACAACACCTAAGTACCCGTAAACCACCAATAAATTTACGGAGTCCATGAAAAATCCTTTCAAATTTGCATCATATATAGGGAGGAAAGTAATTATTTCAACCAATAAGAGGTGTTTATTTTATTTTACATTTTATTCTCTTCTTCTCTTCTTTCTTCCTTCTATACCCAATCTGATTTTTTTTCTTCTTATATTATTTTTATTCATATTTTAGACCATCAAATCCAACTTCTATTTTTTATTTTACTATGGTCCACTTTACATCTCTTAATTTTTATATTATTTCTGACACAAATTAATCTTGAGGATCTTTTAATTTTTTACGCTGAGATTAAATGTAGCATTCGAGCTCTAATCGGTTATTCTCAATCTACGAGAAGTTTCAACATTCAACCAGTTGGATAATTACACCACTCCTATAACATTGAAATTTGAAGAAATGAAAATTGAAATATAAAACAAGAACCAATACATGAAAATAATGGAAATGAACTTAATAGAACCATTCGAGAATTGGATACACCTGATATTAATTATCACTCCAATGGAATTTCATACCAGAATCTTGAAATAGACTTTGAAATGAAATATGGGTTAATTAACCTTCTTAAAAAATTTCACAGCCCCTCTAGTGAGGATCCCAATAAATGCCTTAATGAATTTAATGTATTTTTCTCAAACTTAAAACGAAGAAATGTTTCGAAAGATCAAATAAAACTAAGATAATTCCCATTTTCACCTCATGGAGGTCTAAAAGACTGGATGTATTATTTACAACCTAAAGATGTAACTTGTAGGAACGATTTGAAATTCCTTTTCTTGTGGATATTTTCTCCAGTATTAAGGACCACATCCATTAGAGAAGAGATATCTGGGATCAAGAAAGCCCAAGGGGAATCGATTTATGAGTACTCAGAGTGATTAATGAAGATGTGTGAAAGCTGAACACATCACAAAATCAGTGAGAAAGTCTTCATCCAATACTTATATGTAGGACTCGCACCTATGGAGAGGAGCATGGTGGATTCTATGGCTAGAGGAGAATTGGTGGACAAGATGCGGTAGTTCCACGTGTATAGATAAACAAAATGTCCCAAAACTCCCAAAAAACTGGTGATCGAGGTACATCTAATGTTAGGGGAGTATATTAGGTAGGTCCTTCATCTCTTGAGAATCACTTAATTGATACCAATTTGGAATAATTGACCAGTATGGTGAGGTAGATTTATATGGGTCAAAATACATCCAAACCCCTTCCTTCAAGGCCTTGTGGATTTTTCACCGAGACAAGCTACCCAACTCTTTGTTTCCCCCAAATGAATGAAACAAAAGGTTGTGCAACAATGTTTCTTGGGAGACCTTATCAGCAGAAACAACAACCATATCCCCAAAATAATCTTGATTCCTTTTCTACAACATCCAAACAAGGGTGGGAGGATCAATCAGACATGAGGTATGGATCTATAAAACAACAAATTCCCCCTTTTAAAAAAACATCCAGCTGCCTACACCTTACCACCATGGTTTCTAACAACCCCAAAGGTGATTTGAAGCTCAATCTGGAACATGTCCACAGTAAGGGAGTCCCCCACCCAAGGGAGATCCTAAAACTGATGTCCTCTTAAGGTAAATTCCTCTTAATCAATTGAATTATATGAAGGGTCATGGTTTGGAGCTGAGGGAGTTGATGACTCAAATGAGCCAGATTACCATCGTCAACCATGAATTGGTATGTAATATTTCTAGAAATATACCATCTCAACCTATTACAAATCCTAAGTAGAATTTCATTTCCATCACAATAAAATGTGGGAATAAAACAACTAAAACATCATCCCTTGTCGTTCCACCGGGATTCACCTCATGTTCGTAGAAGACCCATTCCATACCAACTAAAGATAATCTAAATGAGAAAGACAAAGGTAAGAAAAATATTGATGATTTTCTTCCTAAACCCATTCCCTTTCCAAATAGGGTTAACAAAACCAAGAAGAAGGATGACAAATAAAATCTAAAAAGTGGTTTTGGACACATTCAAGCATGTGACGATGAAAATACCTCTACTTGAAACCCTCAAGAAAATACCAAGGTATGCGATATTCGTAAAAGAACATTGTACCAATTGAAGAGGGATCAAAATAAATGAGGGGATCAATCTTGGAAGGAACGTTTCAGCACTCATTAAACCAAATCATGAAATTCCAACAAGGTACAAGGATCCTAGGACATTCAATATTCTAGGCACCATAGGGGAGTTGCAATTTTCTGATGCACTTTGTGATTTAAGAGCTTCTATAAATGTGATGACTCACTCTGTATTTTATTATTTACAGGTTGGTGAGTTGAAATAGGTGAGAGTAGTGGTGAAATTGGAAAATAGAGCTACAAAATATCTAGAAATATTCCTTGAGGATATACTTTTTCGATTAAGAGACATGATCTTCCCATAAGATTTCTGTATGCTTAACATGGAGGATGATCAGGTAAGTTATCATGCTCCCATTATCTTAGGTAAGACCTTCCTCATAACTAAAAAAACAATAAAAAATTTCAATTATGGTACACATTCGATGAAATTTGGAGATGATGTTTTGATATATAATATTATGGAATCCATGTAATACCCCTTAGAGGACCTTTATGCATTTTTTATCTCCCATTTTGAACCACCAAAAAAAACCCATGGAATTTGATTGTCCTATTCATAGGGTGATTTTGAGTATTGGTTATAGTTTGATGTCTATGAGTACTTAAATACCTATTTCTAATGCATAAAACTCTCTTATATTTGATTTGGAAATTGATTTATATTCTGATTTTGATCATGTGAACTCTGATTATGACATGGCTGCTGAGTATACTGATGGATTTGATGTTTTATTCTCAGATTGTGATAATTTCTATTCTGATTCTGACGCTCTTTGTGGACATATTTCATTTCCTTCACTACCTCCATCCATACCTCACCCCCCCAATATTGTTACTCAACAAACTTCCACAAAATATCAAATAATCAAACTTGTTTAGTGGAAAAAGATTACCTGTTATCATTGAAAACAATATATCTTTTGAACATGAATAATAACTTTTTTAAACATTTAATGGATAACATGAGGGAAATTGGGTAGACCTTGGGTGACATATCAGGTATTAGCCCATTGATTTTCATGCATATGATTGTTTTGGAAGATGGGGCTAAAACAGTGAGGCAACCAGAAAGGAGACTCAATCCAACCATATTAGTAGTTGTTAAAAAAAGAACTTGAAAATTTTCTGAAGGTAGGTTTAATATTTTCCATTTCAGATTATCAGTGGGTAAGTTATATTTAGGTTGTTCCAAAGAAATGTGGTGTAACAGTTGTTAAAAATGAGAAAGATGAGTTAGTTCCAATGGGGGCATAGAATAGTTTGTATGTGTGTATTGATTAGAAAAAACTAAATCAGTCTACTCACAAGAACCATTTCCCCCTCCCATTTGTTGATCAAATGCTCGAGAAACTAGACAGTAAGACACATTATTGTTTATTGGATGGAATTTAAGGATTTTTTTAGGTTTCTATAGCTCCATAGGATAAGGAAAAGACTACATTCAGTGGTCCATTCGTCACCTTTGCCTACTGGAGGATTCCATTTGGACTTTTCAATTCCCCATGTACCTTCCAGAGATGCATGGTGAATAGTTTTTTTGATTTTATTGTGACCTACATAGAGGTATTTATGGACGATTTTACAGTGTATGGGTCTTTATTTTATGATTTTATCCCATTTTTGGGAATGGTTTAGAATCGTTATATTGAGAAGAATCTGATCATGAACATTGATAAGTGTCATTTTGTGGTAGAGCATTGAATTGTATTAGGGAATTTAGTGTCCAAACATGGGATAGAGTTTGATATATCTAAGGTACATATTATTTCATCCTTATCATATCCTTCATTTTTGTGTGAAGATATATCGTTCCTAAGGAATTATTGATTTTACCGGCACTTCATCTAATATTTTAATATGATTTCTCTTACTATATTGTGATTTCATCAAAAGGATTCGGATTTTTTGTTCGATGATTCTTGCATGGATTCATTTGATGAGATGAAGAAGTGTCTGACCACTCCACTTCTTATATAACCCCCTCGGTGGGAGCTTCTGATTCATCTTATGTGTGATGCCTCCAACTTCGTGGTTGGAGATGTCTTATCTTAGAGGTTAGAGGGATGTTGACATGTAATCAACTATGCTTCTAGGAAATTGGATTTGGCCCAAGAATACTAAATAGACATAGAAAAAGAGTTTCTTTTTGTCATAATTTATTTAGATAAATTTACTTCATATTTATTAAGATCTAAAGTAGTTGTTTCTTTTGACCATAGAGATTTGGGATACCTCTTGAAGATGATAGATGTGAATCCCAACCATATCTGATTGATGATTCTTCTTCAAGAATTTGATATTGAGATAAAGGAAAAGAAGTAGTATGAAAAATTGGTGGTAGACCAAAAAAGTAGGATTACTCACACATTATAGAATGACAGCTTAGACTAGGTACCACTTTATGACACTTTCCCCGATGAGTGTATTTATTCCATCTTAGGTACACTTACTTTGTCAGCTGATTTAGTGATCTACCTTGTTTCATCTAAAATACCTGCAAATTTAAAGAAACATCAAGTACAAAAATTAAACAGTGAGTCTCGGTATTGTGTGTGTGTTGATACATACATATGGAACCATTTTAGTGATCATGTTATTAGCAGGTGTGTTCTTAATCCTGAGTTTGAGTCTATTCTGCAATTTTGTCATACACTTTCTTGTGGTGGAAACATTGGACCCCATTGGATATCTCATAATGTCTTTGACTCTGGATTATATTGGGATAGCTTATTCCATGATGCCCATGTGTTTTGTAAGCCATTCTCTCATTTCCAACACACTGAGAATATTTCTAGGAGACATGAGGTGCCCTAACAACCCATACTATTCTCTAAGATTTTTAATGTATGGGGCATCGATTTCATTGGTCTTTTTTCAAGATCAGTTGGGTTTTTGTATAAATTTTTTTCTATTGATTATGTGATAAAAAATTTGGAGGTTAAGGCCCCCATGACTGATTATTGTCATGTTGTTTTGGACTTTTTCAATGCATAGATTTTTAGCAGGTTTGGAGTAGCGAAGGGAAACATCAATGAATAAGGGACACACTTCTGAAATTATGATTATTCTTCCCTCCTTCGGAAGAATGGGTTGACCCACAAAACCACAATTCCATACCACCCCCAAATAAATGGCCAGGATGAGGTTTCAAGTCATGAGTTGAAACAAATTTAAGAGAAAATCGTGCAACCAAATATGAAGTATTGGAAAAATCGCTTTGATTATGCGCTATGGGCTTATAGGACAACATACAAGACACCCACTTGTATGTCACCATTTTGGATTGTTTTTTGGGAAAGCCTGTCATCTCCCCGTGGAAGTTGAGCATTGGGATTATTGGGCTATAACGAAATGCAACATAGACTTGGCCCAAGATGGAATCCAATGGAAGATGAAAAATCATGTTCTTGAAGAGATTATATTGTCTTCATATGAGAAATTAAGGATCCAAAAAAAAGTTCTGAAGCAACTCATGACTAAATGATCTAGAAAAGTGAATTTCAAGTTGGAGAGAATGAATTACTCTATAGTTCAAGAGTGAAGCTAATGTCTGGTATGTTGTGTTCTAGGTGGTTAGGATCTTATGTTGTGACTAATTTTTTCCTTATGGTATAGTTGACATTATATAAGAGGAAACATGAACGAGCTTTAAAGTCAACGAGAACCGATTGATGAAATACATTAAGGGACTTTCAACTGATGCAGTGGATTTCATCAAATTGCATGACCCCATCATCACTTGATTATGTTAGGCCGTTTCTAACCCTTTCACTTTAATATTATTTTTCCAATTAGAATTACACATTTCATGTGCATATATCATCTCATAGGTTAACATTGAGGTCAATGAAATATTTTAAGTGTGGGGGTTGTGACACCATTTTAGAGGAGATATTTAGGATTTTCATTTGTGTGTTTTGTGTGTCTTTTATATGATGTTTTTGGTTCAAATTTAAAAAAAAAATAAAAAAACCAAAGAAAAAGATATATATAATGTAACATTCTCATATTGAACATATGGAAAATGCATGTCTTAAATATTCATTGGTATGATTATAAGCATGAGTAAGATTTCATCATGAAGGGTTCACTTTTATAAAAATTGATGTTGTAGAGGATATGAATGGTTATGTTATTATAAAACCTTCTAGATTTGGACAACATTATTTGTGAAATTATTTTATGATAAATTATGTCATTGATTTCATAACACAAATTTTCACTCAACCTTGACTTTAGATATTTTTCCTACTAAATTGAAGGTATAGTCACGTTACGTAAAAACATCATTGGTTAATCCATACATTTGTTTCTCTTTAAATAAATTTCATTACTATACCAAATTGACCTATGCACATGTACATAATATCTGAATATTATACACCCTAAAAAATATGGGTTGTATATGACAACCCTAATTTTATTTCAAACTTAATCATGATTTATTACATAAAACATCCCCTGATACAACAAAGAAGATCGAGAGTTTTAGTGTATTTAGGGCTTAGGACCATTAAATAAATACTTAAAACATGAAATACAACATTTTTATTGAAAACATCCATTACATGACCACTACATTCCCTCGTACTTAGCATTGCATGGGATAACCTGAAGACATGCATAAGAAAAGGGTGATCTATAAAGCCCAGTAAGGGAGTACACATGGAATAACATGAGGAGTACAATACATGTTAGACTATAGGAATATCAACAAAGAATATAAGAAACATGAACATAAAGGCATGATAAAGCATGATAATAATAACATGGAAATGTGGCAACAATACTTAACATGGAATTAGCATGAGCCAAGGATCATTGCACATGGAGCATTAGTAAATCCTCATTTCAGATAAAGCATGAGTAAACCCTAATTGAACTTGAATTAGAATGATTCAACACTCATTTCACATGAAGTATCATGATACTATACTTTACCCAATGCATTGGAGCGCTATAAGGGTGCACCCTTCTTAAACATTTCATTTCATGCATAAGTGTGCCACATGGATCATAAAACATGGATTCATAAACCACAATCATTTATTCCATGATAAAGGAATGTGGAATTAATACATGAAAAATTGAAATCAATATGTAATGATGCATAAAGGTGGATACACTTGATGGAGAAATGGGCATGGTATCCACTACACAATGGCATTGACTTAGAAAATCGGTGCGATTTCGGCAGCGTAACGACATGACATAAGAGTTCATAAAAAAAGGATGATGAGAGAGAAAAGGGTTTCTCATCATATTTACATGTAATGTAAAGTAAGGAGGTCATATAGATACACTTCCCAATAATTTTAATGGAATTTTTATTCATGATACAAAATTATTTCTTGAATGTAAAAGAAGAGAGATAAGTTCCCTCCGGAATTTCGGCATAGTAACGGGCATACATGGGAGGCATTTAATGAGAGAGAAAGGGGTCTCCCATCAATAAAAAAATAAGAGGGAATTATGGGGGAGGTTTGAAACCATACCCCAACATTAATAATTGAAATTAAAAGGGTAATACAGCTTAAAGAAAATTGACAAAAATTAGAAAGGAAGAAAAAACCCTTACTTGGAAGTGTGCTTCCAAAGGCTAGAGAGAGGCTTGTGAGAGGCTTCTTGGGAGCTTGGGGCACCTTGGTAGGATTCAAGAGAGAGTAGGGCAGAGTTTGGAGGAACTCCAAAGGCTTTGGGTGAGGAGGAAGTGGGAGCTTGGGTGGGTTTATATAGGAAATGTGAGGGAATTCTTTATTATTTAGGTTTGGGACCCCTTATATTAAATTAATCCAAACCAGAAACCCTACCATGGTTTTTTAAAATGGTTTTTGGAAAAGGGAAGAGGAAAACAATATTTTATAAGGCCAATGTTATAACTTCTTAAAATATTAGGGTTTCTTATGTGGAGGTGAGTCACACTCCCATGGAAATTAATTTAAAAGGCAAGGTGTTGAACAAGTCTTGAGGGGTCCATTAATGCTTTGAAAAGTAAATTAAACAAACCAAAAATCACATTATTTTGATGCTAAAACATATATTGGCCGAACATAAAGATTATATTATTTTATTACATAACCATTGGGTCATTAAGATGTCATAAAACCCATTATATATTTAAACTGTATTTAATTTTTACTCAAAAATATGACTGTCTCAGAAAATTATGAGAAATTCAAAATTGGATAATTTCGACGTCCTGATTCCAAAAATAACATTTATTTTATCTAAATAATTTTATAAATATTTTAATTTTCACTTTTAAAATAAAAACCGATATTTATCAAAAATTCACAGGTTTGGGCAGAAATGGCTTTCAAACCCTAATAAAAATTATAATTGCATTCATAAATTTATATGATCATTTATATTTAATAAAAATTAATTTAATAATAATAATAATATTTTATTAAAATATTATTTAATTCAAAAATCCCTTAATTTAATAAAATAGAATTCTTAGTTAAATAATAACAAAAACACTATTTGTACTTTAAAAACTATTTACAATGTATCAAAAATGACTAGAAATTATATTCATTATTATATACAAAAAAAATTATGTACATGAACATAATAGTACTTATTTGTTACATAACCCCTTAAAATAGCTGTGTATGACCTAAGGGTAAGGTGTGCGATGGTGACAGACTCTTGGGATGGCTCGGATAGCATCGCTCGAGTGGTAATTTCAATCAACTTCCACTTTTCTTTTAGACGGTCACGTTCGAGTTTGAAAAGATGAAGCTCATCTTGAGCTTGGTCGAGGGAGATGCCCAAAGACGCCACCTATTTTCCGAGCTCCGACAAATGGGCTTCGTACGGAGCAATTCTACTGGATGAGGCCATAACTTCTTTTGTCTAAGTAAAATTGGATTTGTTAATGCCCTATATTTATACTAATCATGTGATCACTGTTCAACGACTATATTAGCAATGGTCAAAATTCATATCATAAAACCAATGAAGTTGACATTTTATATAAGCATAAAGAGAAATTTAATTAGATCAAGAGAGATTTCCCCCTTAAGAAATTTCTCCCTCAAAAGTTTACTTTTCCCACAGTAAAAAAATGTGGGTAACTCAACTTCATCATATCCTCCGATTCCCAAGTCGCTTCTTCAAACTTGTGGTTTCTCCACAACACCTTGACGAGGGGCATTGACTTATTTCGTAAAACTTTTTCTCCACGATCTAAGATCTTCACTGGTTGCTCCTCATAAGAAAGATCATCGTCCAATTGTACCACCTCATAAGAGAGTACATGTGAAGGGTCCGATATGTACTTCCTTAAGAGGGATACATGAAAGACATCATGTACTTCTTCCATAGTTGGTGGATGTGCTAGTCGATAGGCCACAGCCCCGACACGATCAAGAATCTCGAAGGGGCCGATGTACCTTGGACTTAACTTCCCTTTATTTCCAAACCTCATGACCTTCTTCCATGGAGATATGCGTAGAAAACCCATGTCTCCAACTTTAAACTCAAAGTCTTGTTGACGAATATCTGTATAACTCTTCTGTCAACTCTGAGCTGCCTTGATATGCTGCTGAATGGTTTTCACCTTCTCTACCATTTCCTTGACCATTTCTAGTCCAAGCAGCTTACGTTCACTGACCTCATCCCAACATGCCGGTGTTCTGCACCTTTTCCCATACAAGGCTTCATATGGTGCCCTTTGGATACTCGAGTGGAAACAGTTATTTTAAGAGAACTCAACAAGAGGAAGATGTTGATCCCATCCTCTTTTAATGTCCATTGAGAAGGCTCTCAATATATCCTCAATTGTTTGGATAGTCCACTCGGATTGGCCATCAGTTTGAGGATGATTGGACGTACTGAAGTTCAATTCAGCATTCAAAGCATGTTGAAGACTCTTCCAAAACATAGAGGTGAATCATAGATCTCGGTCAGACATAATAGATAGTGGTACTCCGTGAAACCTTACCGATTCCCTGATATATATCTGTGCCAGTTGATCCAACGAGAAATCCTCCCGAATAGCAATGAAGTGTGCAGTCTTTGTAAGACGATCCACAACAACCCAGATTGCATTGTTGCCTTTGGATGTCCTTGGATGTCTGGTGACAAAGTCTATGGTGATGTTCTCCCATTTCCATTCGGGTATGGGCAATGGTTGCATCATCCCCTTAGACTTCTGCCTCTCTGCCTTCACTTACTGACACACCAAGCACTTTGATGTATATTTAGCGATCTCTTTCTTCATATTATCCCACCAAAAGTTTTCTCGGAGATCTCGATACATCTTTGTGCTCCCTGGGTGAATAGAGAAATTTGAAAAATGTTCATCATCCAAAAGTTTCTTCTTTAGCTCTCAACTTGATGGAACACATAGTATTTTCCCAAACCGCACAATTCCTTCTTCATTAACATTAAACTCTTAGGATTTCCCATTTTTGATAACTTCCACTTTTTTCTGAATTCCCAGATCATCCTTTTGATCATCCTTTAACCTTTCCAAAAGAGATGGTTGATCAATCATTTGTGAAAGGATTAATGATGTTCCATTCTCTATGATTCCCATGTCCATCTTCATCAAGTCTAAGAAGAATGGATCCTTCTCAATTCTCATCATTGATAGAATCACTCGATCCTTTCTACTTAGGGCATCTTCAACCTTGTTCGCTTTCCCATGGTGGTAATGTATTGAACAGTCATAATCCTTAATGTGCTCTATCCATATTCTCTGGCACATATTAATCTTTTTCTTTTTGAATATATATTTAAGACTCTTGTGGTCAGTATATATCTCACATTTCTCTCCATAGAGATAATGCCGCCAGATTTTCAAGGCAATGATCATAGCCGCCGACTCCAGATCTTGTATTGGATAGTTTCGCTCATGTATTTTCAACTTCCTTGAGGCATATGATATCACTTTATCATTCTGCATCAGCACACAGCCTAATCCATTCTTTAGAGCATCACTGAATACCACGAACAGTTCCCCACTTGTGGGTAATGTGAGCACGGGCGCAGTGATAAGCCTCCTTTTCAACTCTTTGAAGCATTCTTCAAATTCATCACTCTAAGGAAACTTTACTCCCTTCTGAGATAGCTTGGTAAGACGGTTGGACAATCGTGAGAAATTTCTCACAAATCATCGATAATATATAGCTAACCCCAAGAAGCTACGGATATCCGTTACCGATGTTGGCCTCGACCATCCCTCAATTGCATTGGTTTTGGAGGGATACAAAGATATCCCATTGCTTGTGATGATAAGGCCCAAAAATGAGACTTCCTTCAACCAGAAATCACACTTTCTGTACTTTGCATAGATCTTCTCCTTGCGCAAAGTCTCCAGTACAGTTCTTAAATGCTCCTCATGATCCTCCTTGGTTTTGGAGTATATTAGAATATACTCTATAAAGACTACCAAAAATTTGTCTAGGTAATCTATAAAGACTCTATTCATTATGTCCATGAAGATTTCTGGAGCATTAGTGAGTCCGAAAGGCATTACTATGAATTCATAGTGCCTGTATCTTGTATGAAAAGTAGTCTTGGGGACATCTTATTTCTTCACCCTTACTTGATAATATCCCGACCGCAAGTCCACCTTTGAGAAGTATTGTTCTCCACACAGCTGATCAGAAAATTCATCAATTATTGGGAGAGGATACTTGTTCTTTATCGTGATTTTGTTAAGTTTACGATAATCGATGCAGAGCCGCACTGACCCATCCTTCTTCTTGATGAAGAGGACTGGTGCACCCCATGGTGAATCACTTGGGCGTATAAACCCTTTATCGAGATTCCTCTATAGTTGTTTCTTCTGCTATTAAAGCTCAAAAACCCCCATTCTATATGGATTTTTGGATATTGGTAGCGCCCGAGGTATAAGTTCAATTGATAACTCAACATCTCTTCTAGGAGGAAGACCAGACAGTTCCTCAGGAAAAACTTCAGTGAATTCCCTCATAATAGGCATTTCTTCAAGGATGGATTCTTCCGTGGACTCAATCATTTCAGCCAGATACGCATATTCATAAGGCAGTAATATCCATGCTTTAGATGATTGAGCTAAAAGAGATTAATCTTCCTCCTGACACTTGTAATGAATCGGGGGCCGATTCTCCATATGGAGTGTGATTTCACTCTCCCGACAATTTATATTGGCTCTATATAAGGAAATCAAATCCATGCCATGAATTGCATAAAATTCCACTAGAGCGAGTATGACGAGGATCTCCAGGAAATTAAATCCACATATTATAACAGGGGAGGACTTATATTCTTGGGATGCAATGATTGACCCATTTTCCGTACTCACCGACATCTTTAATTCAATGAGTTATGGTGGTGCTGGGATTGTTCTACTAAACTTTTGAGATATAAAAGAATTCATAGAACCTGAATCAAAAAATATGTTCTCTATTCTTGAATGAATAACTAGCATACCTATCACCACTTCGTTGTCGGGGTTCACTTAGGTAGAAGTGATGGAAAAAGCTCTTCCATGCTGCCTTGGAGGTTTTTGGTCTCCTCTGAAAACCCTTGGATTAGGGCACTGATTTGAAAAATGACCCGGTTCTTTGCATTTGTAGCATTGAACAATGAAATGAGGATCGAATAGACTGTTCCACTCCGCTGTCGCATCTGTGGGTATTTCTTGCCAATAGTTAACAGCTAGGTTCACTTCTCTTCCACACCTGAATCATTTTCTCGTCCCCTTAAGGCAATTTCCATGGTGCTTCTCTATGCACATTGGGAAAGTGGGGTGCTGGATCTTCTTAGCACCGTTGGATTTATCAATCAGACCACCAGCATTGATGTCCACCTTACGCTTCTTGTCCCCATGATACCCCTGTGATTCCCCGATCTCCATTTCAACCTTGAGGGCACATCGGAAAATTTCCTCATAGCTGTCGAAGTCACGGATCGCTAATGCTTTCTGAAAGCTAGGCTTCAGCCCACTAAAGAAGTGGCCAACCTTGCATTCGGGGGTAACGGTAGAGCCTGAAGCATATCATGAAAGCCTTGTGAAGTTTTCCTTGTACGCTCCAGCAGATTCTTCATCTTTTTTCTTGAGGGAATGGAAGTCCCTTTCCATCTTAAGCCGGAGGGTGCGTGGAAAATATTTATCGAAAAACATCTTCTGGAAATCCTTCCATTCCAATGCCTTGATCTCCTCCTCAGGATTCATATTTTTGATCGACATCCACCATTGATCAGCTTCACCCTCCATATGATAGGCAGCCAGGAGAACCTTCTCTTATTCAGAACATTGAAGTATGAAGAAGATCTTTTCAATGGAGTTGATCCTTTGTTCAGTGATCGTGGGATCGGATGATCCACTAAAAGTAGGAGGCCATTGTCTCATGAAGCTCTCGATAATGACTTGTACTTTATTAGGGGGGGTTGAATGTTCCTATTGACATGTGTTTCTATTCAATGCTTGAGTTAGATGAGAGAGAATCGTGACAAAGTTCGCGATTCCCTCTCCCATTGGATTGGGCATCTCATTAGTACAGTCATCACACTGTTCTTCACATCGATTGTTAGCCCGAGTCCTCCTATTACCGGCCATTGGCTGGAATAAAAGGAATGTTAGGGGTAACAAATAAAGAGTAATACAAAGACAAAAGATGATTACTTATAAATAAACTTTCATTTCCTTAAATGATGAGTCTGTAGGCTTCAATCTAGGATTTTCAGGATATACTTTCTAACATATATTCTTAGGGGTATTTTTTCCCATAATAAGGGTTCATACTAAGATTGTGAATTTATCAAAACATATCCCTTGGGAGTGTCGTAACCAAGAGTGAAACAAGGACCATTTTCGTTCACCAGTTCCCGTTCTAGTCTAGCTCAAAGCGGTGTTTTCGGGTTTTACCCCTAGGATACATCTGTGCCAGAGCCGCCTCTACCTGCTCGTATCCAGACATGGATGTATTTATCTGATAAACCACTTACTCAATACTTACCAAAACTTAGGGATGTTTTTATTATACTTAGTCTTGTCTCTAAGGCTTTACAAGGGTTTCGAAATCCCAAAAATAACTAAACCAATCCTCTGATACCAACTATGACAACCCTCCTTTTATTACAAACTTAAACATGATTTATTACAAAAAACATCACTTGATACAACAAAGAAGATCGAGAGGTTTAGTGTCTTTGGGGCTTAGTACCATTACATAAAAACATAAAACAAGAAATACAATATCTTTATTGAAAACTTCCTTTACATGACCACTACATTCCCTCATACTTAGCATTACATGGGATAACTTGAAGACATGCTCAAGAAAAGGGTGAGCTATAAAGCCCTGTAAGGGAGTAAGAATTTAATAACATGAGGAGTACAATACATGTTAGAAAATAGTCATATCAACAGATCATATATGAAACATGAACATAATGGCATGATAAATCATGAAAATCATAACATGGAAATGTGGCAACAACACTTAACATGGAATTAGAATGAGCCAAGGCTCATTCTACATGAAGCATGAGTAAATCCTCATTGCACATAATGCACGAGTAAACCATATTTGCACTTGAATTAGCATGAGTCAACACTCATTGTATATGACGTATCATGATACTATACTTTATCCAATGCATTGGAGCACTATAAGGGCGCACCCTTCTTAAACATTTCATTTCATTCACAAGTGTGCCACATGGATCATAAAACATGGATTCATAAAACATAATAATTTATTCCACAATAAAGGAATGTGGAATTCATACATGAAACTTTGTAATCAATAAGTAAAGGTGCATAAAGGTGGATACCCTTTATGGATAAATGTTCATGGTATCCACTACACAATGGAATTGTCTTAGAAAATCAGTGCGATTTCGGCAGCGTAACGACATGACATAAAAATTCATAAAAAAGGTTGATGAGAGGGAAAGCGGTTCCTCATAATATTTACATGTAATGGAAAGTAAGGAGGTCATATAGATACATTTCCCAACAATTGTAATGGAATTTAGATTCATGATACAAAATTATTTCTTGAATGTAAAAGAAGAGAGAGAAGTTCCTTTCAGAATTTCGGCATAGTAACGGGTGTACATGGGAGGAATTTAATGAGAGAGAAAGGGGTCTACCATCATTAAAAAAAATAAGAGGGCAGTGTTGGGGAGGTTAGAAACAATACCCCAACATTCATAATTGAAATTAAAAGGGTAATACAGCTTAAAGAAAATTGACAAAAATGAGAAAGGATGAAAAAACCCTTACTTGGAAGTGTGCTTCCAAAGGCTAGCGAGAGGCTTGTGAGAGGCTTCTTGGGAGCTTGGGGAACATTGGGAGGATTATAGAGAGAGTATGGATGAGGTTGGATGAACTCCAAAGGCATTGAGTGAGGAGGAAGTGGGATCTTGGGTGGGTTTATATAGGAAATGTGAGGGAATTCTTTATTATTTAGTTTTGGGACCCTTTATATTAAATTAATCCAAACCACAAACCATCCCATGGTTTTTGCCCATGGTTTTTGGAAAAGGGAAGAGTAAAATAATATTTTATAAGGCCAAAGTACTAGCTTTTTAAAATATTAGGGCTGCTTATGTGGAGGTGAGTCACACTCCCAAGGAAATTAATTTAAAAGGCAAGGTGTTGAATAAGTCATGAAGGGTCCATTAATGCTTTGAAAAGTAAGTTAAGCAAACCCAAAATCACATTATTTTAATGTTTAAACACATATTTTCCGAACATAAAGATTATTGTTTTTTATTACATCACTATTGGGTCATTATGATGTCATAAACCACATTATATATTTAAACGATATTTAATTTTTACTCAAATATTTGACTGTCTCAGAAAATTATGAAAAATTCACCATTGGATAATTTCGACATCATGATTCAAAAAATAACATTTATTTTATCTAAATAATTTTCTAAATATATTAATTTTCACTTTTAAAATAAAAACTGACATTTATCGAAAATTCACAGGTTTGGACAGAAATGGCTTTCAAACCTTAATAAATATTATAATTGCATTCATAAAATTATAAGATCATATATATTTAATAAAAATTAATTTAATAATAATAATAATATCTTATTAAAATATTATTTAATTCAAAAATCCTTTAATTTAATAAAATATAATTCTTAGTTAAATAATATCAAAAAACACTCTTTGTACTATAAAAACTATTTACAATGTATCAAAAATGACTAGAAGTTATATTCATTATTATATACAAAAAAATAATGTACATGAACATAGTACTACTTATTTGTTACATAACCCCTTAAAACACCAACATAGGACCTAAGGGTAAGGTGTGCGATGGTGACAGACTCTTGGGGTGGCTCGGATAGCATCGCTCAAGTGGTAATTTCAATCAACTTCATCTTTTCCCGTATACGGTCACGTTTGAGCTTGACAAGATGAAGCTCAGCTTGGGCTTGGTCAAGGGAGAAGCCCAAAGACGCCACCGCTTTTCTGAGATCCGACAAATGGGCTTCGTACGGAGCAATTCTACTGGATGAGGCCATCGCTTCTTTTGTCTAAGTAAAATTGAATGTGTTAAATCCCTATATTTATACTAATCATGTGATCACTATTCAACGATTACATTAGCAACGGTAAAAATTCTTAACATAAAACCAATGAAGATGACATTTTATATAAACATTAAGAGACATTTAATTTGATCAAGAGGGATTTCCATTAAGGAATCTTTGGTTCGTTAAATTGTATCTTGGACTGGTAAAAAACCACTCTTTATTGACCTTTTATCTTGTTATACCTATTTCAATTAAAGTCGTGAGGAGATCAAACATGGGATGATAGTTGAGTGTGATATTTTTTCTAATTTCAACGTAAAAAAACAAAAATAACAATAAACGTGGGGAGAGATGAATTGTACAACATATGGGGATATGTAGGTCGGGAGTTTAAGGATTGAATTTTGGGAATGCCTAAGTGAGTTGGTCTTGAAATTTGATTGTGAAGGAATGTATAATAGGTTTATGGAATTATACCAGTTAAGAATAATTGTATTAATTGACCTGAATATACTGAATAAAGGGTGGATTTATGATAATCTAATTGTTGGTACACACACACATGGAGAATTAGTGGCATGGTAGACCCAAGAAATGTTTCACCATGACTATTGTTATGAATCACACTGTATTTTGATTTGACACAATTTATGAGATAATGACTTTAAAATTTATTGATATTTACTATTGATGGGATTCTTACATTTCCTATATTTGCATTATGGATTGAGAAATTTGAATATCCATATCTTGCCCCAATTTTTTCGAATACATGATATGAGGTTTTTCCCATGAGTGCAAAAGGGTAAGTGTGGGGGAGTTGATAAAATATATTTTTATTGAATATTTTGTTGATAATAAATGAAAATCTTTCCTCACATTGTGTTAAATATGTTTATTTATAAAATATTTGGGATTAGATCATTTATTTAAAAATTTTATGGAAATTCATGTT
This sequence comes from Viscum album, assembly GCA_963277665.1. Taxonomy (NCBI): domain Eukaryota; kingdom Viridiplantae; phylum Streptophyta; class Magnoliopsida; order Santalales; family Viscaceae; genus Viscum; species Viscum album. Next base: position 1,370,360,456 of record OY728143.1, read on the forward strand.
TTACCCTTTATAGTGCACGATAGTATTTCCAAAATAAATATTTTTATATTTATTAAGTGAACATTAGATTGTATAACCGTGTTTCTGACTTAATGGTATAAAACTTTTCTTCAGGATATTGTAGCTAAATCATGCATTTGGTTTGAATAAATAGACCATGAAGTCAACGGTGGGATGGACCCGCCAGATTGGACATTGGTTATGTATTTGGGCCATACATTTTTAATCTGAGCTTGTATTGGGTCAAAAACAATATAAGACATATCCAACACAATTTTTCCTATATATTTCTTCTATAAAATAGCTGGTTCGTGCGTTTTTAGGTCAAATCGATCGCTCAAGTTGGATTAAAATATTTGGTTGGGATTACCCATTCACACTTTAAACCTCTTTAATCATAGCCTCCACTACAATATATAAATTAGTGTTCTTATAATTTGGAGGGGTTGGTATGTGCATTAGGATATTTAAGGTAGACAAGAACTGGTTTCACTCAAATTATCCAACCGTTGTAAGTGGGTTATATCTTGAATCAAGGATCCCCTCATCGAAGTGTTCATCTTCTTCTTCATGTTGTAATGTTTTTTTGTGTAATAAAATTATTTTATCATCTTATTTTTTATTATATTTTCTTCTGTTTTTTTCAATTATCTTATTCATTAATCATCATATTTGTGCTGGAATCCATAGTAGAAACTAAATTGGGCTACACCCTTTCTAATCATTTTTAGATGAAAAAACATTTCTACGACGACTACAATGCCCATGGAAGTGTAGTTTTTTAGTAATAGATCTACCTATATTCCCTTTAAATAGTTTATTTTTAATAAATGACATAATTTAGTTGAATTAATATTTTATTATAATTGAGTTTTTATATTGGGTGAAACTAAGAAAGAAATTGAACAATTAACACAAAAACACGTGAGGTTGATATTTTGTGTAAATGGTGAGAGCACGACCTTAATCAGTAATACAAGACCTCATAAGATATGTTTTCTAATTTAACACTAAACATGTGCTAACCTTATAACATAAATCAATCCAGGGTGCTACGATTTCAGGTTCTGAAACACGCTTGGGTTTTAAGTAATTTCATCGTTGTTGTTAAGTTATCCTCTGTAGGGTTCGAGGGTTAACAAATTAGGGGATTATAATTTACTAAATTTTAATTCAAATAATTGATTTAATAGGTAGAGTTATATCAATTATGCCTTTTAAAATATTCTCTAGAAAAACATCTTCTTGTTTAATTGAACTTCATTTGAAAGAAATCCAAAAAAATACAATATGCTTCCAGCAAAATTTTTCAAGATTTATAAACGATAAAAAAACCTATCTTTTTAATTCGTGTTATTATTAAATTTTATTTTATTTTGAAAAAAAAATTTAATGTTTCGTTAAATTTACTTCCTCCTTTGAGAGACGACCTTGTTCAGCCACAATGTTGGACCGAAGTACCCAAAAACAACTATTAATTTGATGGAGTACATGACAACTCCTTTCAAGGTTCCATAAAAAATTTTATATTATTTTCTCATGGATTTGATCCATGTATTAGAGGTGATCCAATAATAGGGAATTGTGTCTTCGCTATAAATTTAGGGTTGTCCTTTTAGAAATTAATGAAACGAATTTGTATAAGATACTAGGTTTCATGCTATCACCAAAGACCAATGGATGTTTTCTGGTAAAATAGAGGCTAAAATAGATTTAAATCATTATAGAAAGTTATGTTTTGTGAAATATGGGGTATATAATGAAAAATTCCAATCACTCTTAGTTTCAAAACATTATGAATTTATTATATCGATAGGGAAGACAAAAATAGATTACGATATTGTATCAATCCAATGTTTGGGGTAGATGCAAGTTCCAACACTATAATATGAATGAAAGAACAATTAGAACATGTTCATTTGAGAATATCGATGAGATATATACTATTAATTAGTTTATGTTCATATATATTTGATAAAATATGGGTTAATGACTTAAGGACAAATATATTAGACTATAGGGGTTCTAAAGATTAAGGTCATATAGATTAGATGAATAATGGGGGTGACATAGTCTATATAGGAATATGTTTGGGGAAATCCCCATATTGGATAAGGAACAAATTTTAATGTTGAAAATATGAGGGATAAAATAAAAAAATTTAAGAACATGATTCATAGATCATAATGAAAATATTTAGGGTTACATAACTTTGACCAGGGGGAGGGGAAACCAATATATCAATAAACACATGGACAATAACCCGAAATTAATTATTATGTAACCTATATAAATTTAGGAATCCTTATAAAAACATGCCCATATATCAATTTCATAGTGCTAAGAACAATCAATTAGAGAGAAATGACATTTTAGTGTTATGAAAACACACGTAACCTGATGGAGGGGCACCGAATACAAAAATGAGGTGAGGATGATATGGGAGGTTCTATTCAGATAATTATAGGACAATTAAGAATAACAATATATCCCATGATATGAGAATAAAGAGACATATAGTTGGTTGATTAATTTTATTGATTTTATTCATGTACACTAAATTGGGTGGAAATGAATGTGTTCCAAAGTAAGAAGATCATGATTTTTTTCCTGATTTTGTGTGGTTGGAGTATCCTCGCTAGGGGTAGATATGGGAGTGCAGAAAAATCATATAGGTTGTCTTGGGTTAATACATCCTACTTTCACTATATTTAATATCAAATAGGAAGAAAGCCACACGTATTCTTTGATTGAAGCTTCTATGTTGGTTTTAATCACACACATGAGAGAGTTGGATGATGTATCATCCGAGTGTTAAAAGTATAACTGAGTTTGATATAATTCAAATATGTTTCCCAAAAACAAGAAAAGAACAATGTTAGAATATTCAACCCGGCTTATGATTTGATACCTATATGTCCCTTTATATCCCATGAGATATGAACCAAACCACATGTATTTTTAGGGGGTGATGTGCTAGGTTTCTAACACCGAAAGTGGGGTTTACACTTATGTGGGGAATAAAAAATACCATATATTACAAAAAAGGATGATTTAAGGGGTTATATTTTCATTTATAGGGGGTTATAACACCCTCTAAACACACTAGTGGCGGTTACTTGTAATCTATGCTAATGTTGTTGCCTAATTTGATTAGGTGTGGTTGTAGGTAAGAGATGGTAAAATGGAATTCTATATAGTAGTAAATAATTTAGAGGAAGTTCTAATTCCCTATAATTTCTCCAAAAATTCACTTTTAAAAATATAGTATGGCTAGTTATAACATCCCCTAATTGAAAAGTGAATTACATGTTTTGGGAGGTTATACCATAACCACCCCTAAATGACCAATATATTTTTCAAAAATTCCCACCCATTGCCCATGAAAACACGAAGAACCACCCAATGAAAGCCCTGACAACACCAAGGGGAACCCCCTGATAACCATGAGGACTATCCCATGACACCCCACCCGAAAAACTGGAAAACCACCACATGAGACACAAAATCCCTACGGAACACCCCATAACACCACATGACAACCCCACCCAACACCCACTGACACACCTGAGGACCCCCAGACAACCCCAATCACCCCTACCTGACACCCAAACTACCAAAAAACCCCCACCCCCAAACAAACCCTAATAAACAGACATGTCACATTACCACCTGTGGAGAAAACCTTATGCACGACCCCCCCCAGCGTGGGTTGAAAGAGAAATCCACTGATGTCATGGGAATAAAAAACCAATATTTGGATTTGAAGACATGACTGAGAGGTTCAATTAGCATGCCTAAAAAACACTGGATACTTTATTTTTATTTAATATGTAATATAATTTATATTTATTTATACAATACAATATTAGATTATATATATATATGTGTGTGTGTGTATAAATATAAATAATATAGTATATTTGTGTATATATAATATATTTTTCTATAATATACAATATATGTTTATTTTATAAGTAAATATAATTATATATATATATGTATTTATAAAGTGTGTGTGAAAAAAAATATTACTAATTATTAATTATTATTATTATTACACCTATTTTTTAAAGAATACAAATATATGTTGGTTTTAAAGATATTGTACATTTATATATTTTATGATTTATATTATACATTTATTGTATTATATACACTTGTATAATATATTTTTGTATGTAATTATCGACATTTATATTATATCTTGTATACATAAACACACACACACATATATAGATGAAACTAAATACATTCATAAAATTGGAAATATATCATATAATTAAATGATATGTATATATTTACTAAATCAATTTCTAATTAATATGATATTGTACAATATATATAAAATAATTATATAATATATATAAATTTATATATATTAAAATATTTTATAATCTAATATATATATATATAATATATATAATATATATAATATATATATTTTTATATTCATATATAATTTTTACTATATTATAAATATTGGTATACATAATATAATATAATTATATATATATATCCGTAAATATAGAATAAAAATATCTTTAATAAATTATATGTATAATAAAAATTGAATATAAATGTACAGTATTTATAAAAGCATATATAAATTTTATATATTTGAATACATTTATTTTTAATTATATTTATGTTATGTATATCAAAATTTATTTCTATATACATTTTTTATTATATGCATAAGTATTTATTTAAATTATATATAATTTATTTATATATATGTATATATTGAATTTAAAGAAATTTATATAATGTATTTATAATATATATATATATATATAACATTCACACACAAACAAATATATTAAAGAATTTGAATTTAAATATTTATTATAGAAATAAAAAATACATATAGAGGGGGTTAAAACCCATCTTATCAAAATGATTACTTTTGTTTCTTGACCCCCACCCTCTAATTTCGTGAATTAACAACCCTATGTAATGTAATAATGTAGGGATGGTTCACAACCCCCTCTAATATATAAAATTACAAGGTTTTAATAACCCCCTATAATGTGAAAAATTATAAGGGGTAAAAAACACCCTTTAATTTCATTTATTAGAGGTGGTTTAAAACACCCTCTAATTTCTTAAATTAGAGGGGGTTTATATCCCCTCCCATATATTACAGTATAAGGGACTCAAAACCCCATATAATGGAATAAATTATAAGGGGTTCACAAAACACTCTAATTTACTAAATATTAAAGGGCTTTAAAAACCCCTTTAATATTATTGATTAGTGGTGGTTAATGAACCACTTCTAGTTTCACTAATTAAAGGGGGTTCAAACCCCTTCTAATTTAAGAGATTATAGGGTGTTCAAAACACTCATCTATTTCCTTTTAAAAAGAAATTCCATTATATATGTATCCTTTAATATATAAAAAAGATTATAAATACACACACACACATATATATATAAATCAACTCTAAAAAAATAAACATATAACATCCATTGTCTAAAATCTAACCAAAAATTCCAAAAAATACTACTAAATTTTTATATTTGTTGGGTTCCCCCATTAAATTTGATGAATGGGGTGGGGTTCATTACCCCTTCTAACAAATGGCGTTAATATGATTTTTTTGTTGTAATAGTATAATTTAATTTGATATGGATGAAATTGAATAGTTAATATTATATTGAAAATATTTGAGCTTAAAATTTAATATTGAGTGAAAATTATAGTAATCGTGTAGTTTAATTTCATACATTAATGATGATTACTGTGTAGTTTAACATCATATTATGAGGATGAATAAGGGATTCATAGATTAAGTTCATTCAACAAGGACTATTGGGGGTTTTTTAGTTTAACATAACACATTTAAGACTAATGGGGATACCTTATTCTCATCAAAAAAACATTTCAATCATGCTAATTAGACCATGAAAAATATCATTAATCCCACCTGAGTCATTCTCATTTTCGAAAAAAAGACATTTGGAGTTTACTCATGTAATAAAAAGAGTGTAAAAGGGGTATCAATTGTTCAGGAATGGAATGATTCCTCATATAAATTTTAAGAACCATGTGGAATTCTGGGATTAGTTATATGTTATTCCAAAAGATAGGTTTGATCCGACCAATATGAAATGATGTTTAAGGGGTTCAAATGAAGGTTTTAGAACATTTATTGAATAAATAATGATGTATGAGAGGTAAATTAGGACCCCTAAAGTTTGAAACATTTGGTGGAATGACAAATGGGATGTGGATGACCACTAGACATGTATCCAAAGAGGGGGTTCTATTTTTTTATTTCCAAAAATGTTAGGTGAGAAAGTAAATTTCAACCACCAGTCATGAATTTAAAGAGTGTGATTAGAATAATCCAAATTTATTGAGAAAAAATCATGTGAAATAAATATAGACCCAATCAAATTATATTCTTCTCTTCCACCATAAGGATGGTTTCTCAAGATTCTTAGAATGCATTTACCCATAGATGGGGATGGCTGAGAAACTATGAATTCTGTTTAGTAACCAAATTGGGAAACTAAATTACAAATTAGAAGATTTGTTATTTGAGAACTATAATGAATACTAATTGTGTAATATTCATCTACTATATGGTTTTTTCCTAATATATGAAATCAGCATCATAGAAATAAGATTTGATACACCTATTAATTAGTTCATGAGTGAGAAGGAACTCATTTAGATGAATATCTCAAACACTAACAATTATGTGTTGGATCACAAACTTGTTTCTACCATCCTTATATGGAACCCCATCCAAAATTCCAATGGTCACATTCCTGATACTAAATATTCATCCTTATAGTAGAAAGACGTCTACCAGAACAACAAAACAAATAACCATCAGGTTTGGATGAATGATTGAGACCTATGAGAAGGGGGAAATTTTAAAGTTGAATGGGAATGGTCTTATTGTTAAAATACCCCTCTGATGAGTGTGGATATTTAATACTCAATTCCATGTTGTATAAGGTTATGATTACTTCCCAATTTCATTCCTACCACCACCTGATCATCATTCCAAAACACTTGAGTACGTGTTTTCTATATATAAATTATTTTCACTTGAATCATTGTATATTCAAAATAATATTATGGAATCTCCATAAGGTTAGAGGTATTTTAATATTTTATTACATTTAAAATGATTTTATTCCTGAAATGAATGCTTGGGATGACACCAAAAAATACCAATTGGGGAGAAGGAATTGATGGGGTGTACTATGGTCCACACATTAGAAATATATTTTCCTCAATATATGCTTTCCTTTTAGAACATGGTTCCCTTTATTCATTGAAATGTCATAAGGATAGAGTAAATGGATGATAAATAAATGCATAATATCTTAATAATGAGGATAAACCATAATATATTGATTCCTTATAGAATAAATTGTTATTTTAAATGTATATTTAGCATGAAATTCTAGGTTTCCTCAAATATGAGACTAACTTCATTCCTATAATCATTCCTCATTGGATGAATTCAGAAAGTTAGGGATAATCACATGGGGGTGTGACCAAATAATTTCTCCATTATGGAATATTTAGTTTAAAAACATAATATAAATATTTATTTCATTCTGTTTGTAGATCAACGTAACCTTCTAAAGAATGATAGGTGAAGAGACATGATGTTGGGATTTTTCATTTCATTGTAGTTATATTATTCATGTGTCACCATTAATTAGAGTTGATATGAATTTATAATACTAATAATCCCCATGAATAATCACTTCACGTCATTATTTCTAATTATTAGTAAATTTCAGCCTTTGAAAATTCATTTTTGGGTGGGTTTTATAGCGACCTTAGCCTTTTACACAAATCATTACATGATTTTAAGAATAATTAAACATGAATTTACACCCAAGGATTGTAGAGTCTAGTGTCTTGGAATACTATGTACATAAAACTAAAATCATGGGACTAAACAGAACATTTCTTTATTTATCATCCATTGTGATCTTATAAATTTCTTTGATCATTCATATTTATAGAGGATAACCTGGGGATAACATGAACACATGGATAAGATAAAAATCTATGTAATAGAATAAACATTAAAATAAATAAATTTGTATGAGTTAGAAGACATGAAATAATGATAAATAAAGGTATTGAACATTATTAAACATAAGTAAATATAAAATGGGATCATAAAATCATGGATTCATAGTAATGTGGAAGAAACATAAAACATGACATTATCAATAGTTGAGGCTCATTGCACATATAGGAGCATGAGCCAAGGATCACTTCTCATAAAGGATCATGAGTGAAGGCTACCAGCAAGACCATTTCACATAATGTCTCATTATACATAGCATTATTCAAATAATTGGAGTACTATTTGGGAATATCTAGTGAAACCTATTCATGAATATTTATTCCGTATGAAGAATCATACATAACTAATCAAAAATAACCATAATGTCTACCAATGGTAATAATTGGGTATTATAATCATGAACAAAGGCATAACATAAGGGGATATAATAATGGATTCCATGAAAGAATGGATTTAAAACAGACATGGAAATTCACAAGTGAAAATAAGAATAGATAATGACAGGCTATTTCAAATAGAATTTAATACGTGTAAAAATGACTTTTATGAAACATTAGAAATAAATCATCTTAGTGCGGTATAAGGAAAATATTAAAGTGATTTTTATGCATAATGGTGAAGAATATTTTATATTGAAATAGATGTGAATCAACAATTTTTTAATAATAAAATTATCTATTTCATAAAAAAAGTGGTTTATTAAAACATATTTCGGATCACTCTTGAAAATGGGTAAGAATTTGGGAAGTTCCCTTAAATGGATCTTTCTTATCATGAATAATTGTGTAGGGATCCTTTAAGAAAATGCATATACATGAAAATAAAGATGATTGGATACTGATACATGAGTTTGTAAAATATACATAAAATTAATAATATGTACATAAAATATAATTACATTTGAGTAAAATGAGATAATGAATAACCTGAAAGAATAACGAAGGTTCGGGTATAATACCTTACCTTATGTCCAAAACTATTCCTCACATGATCGTAATATCTAGAATAATCCAAATTAGATTCATTAATTAATAAATCTATAAAAATTTAAACATGTATTTGATTTATTATAAATTTATTATGTTAATTTATGGACATTTTTATGGGTTAAGAGATTCAATCTCATCATATGAGAGTGTTGATTTCCTTGGTTTTCATGAACAATTTACTTGTACAAGTGTATGGAAAATCATGGGTAATGATGATAATTGTATATAACATAACATAAATGTGATTAATGATCTTTTTGAATATTAAAAAACTTTTTTTATAAGTTAGTATGATTCATTATATGAACCATTAATGATAATCATTTCGATTTATTTACCATTTTTTGATCATAAAAAATCATTTTATTCATAAATTAGTATTATCTATAAAAATTATTTTATAACATTAAATAATATATAATACAAATATGAAAATCAGGTTCAACCATAAAAATTGTTTTAGGGCAATCATTGAAGGTGGAACTTAATGGCAAAATCTTCTTGTCCACCAAGGTTGTAGATCAACACATCACGAACGATGTTTTCATTATTAATATATGAGAGAGATAGAGAGAGGGCAATAGATTTGATGAAGAACTATTTAATCAAAATGATAATATTACAATATATTTAACATCCATTATTTTTCATTCCATATGGAAGAGGTTAGGTGAGGAGATAAAAAGAAAAGAACGGAACATGATCTAAAATTGATAGAAAATATAAGTGGGTTTTTCCTCCTGATTCCTTCTTCATGAGAACCTCCTTAGGGGATCATTTTGGTTATTTTCTAAGACGAAAATCTCCTGTTCATGGGTATGTGGCTTACGAGAATGTATTAGAAGAATTAGGATATGTATAATGGCTTAATATGTGTGAATATAATTGGTGGTGAGGGGTGGTATTTATAATGGAGGAGAGGGGTGTTTTCTCATTAATTTACACAATATTTTAATATTTTTATCATGGAAAGAAATATTGATGATTATTGAGACTAAATAAATTAATTTTATCATCTTAATTCGAACCAATGGTCACATACATTTTCCATGACTCATGCATCACTCAAAAAAATCATTTATTTAAAAATTCTGAAATTTAGAGAGTTTCACTATTCTGAAAAAATTCTTGTATTTTCCAAAAATCCCAAAACATCACCCTAATAATTTCTCTGTGTGTACAATAAAAAAATTAACTCCATTTTTTAAATATAAATCTCTATATAAGAGAAAAATAATTTTTATTTAAAATCTACATTTACATGGAAAATACATATTTTAAAATCAAAACAGTTTTTCTTATAGTTTGAAAAATTAATTAACATCTCGTAATATCATATTAAAATGATAAGAAATAAAAATTATAATTTTTTTAGAAATTTAGTGAACACAAATTTTCTTTTAAATTATTAAATTAGTTATTAAATTGAAATTAAGTATTTATTACTTAAAAATTACCAGCACTTAATTAATGATTCTTAAAATATTTATATACATTTAATATTATAAAATTACATGATATTATCACTTATATGATGGATAAATTTTTTTATACTATAATTTTTTATTTTACAAATCAGTTGTCTGGTAAAATGTTTAGTATGGTCACATTATTGTTCCAAAGATAATGTTACTATTTCATTGGTATTGGTTCCTTAAATTATAAAAATACTTTTTATTTCATTCATTAATAATTTATAAGGATTTTTTTTGTTCTATATGAGTTTATTTTATATCACATAATTATAATAAGATAATTTCCATTGATAAAACATTTTAATCTTTACATTCTTCTCCCTTATGAAATTAATCCCTAAAAATTTTATTTTACATACTAAGGTTGAAACATGTGTGGGTAATTTTCCTTCTTTTCTTCTTTTGGCTACCATGGTTCCTCTTCTTGCATAAGGTTATGCCATAGTGCAATGACCATGTGTGTAGTCTAGTTTCATAGAACATTATCTCTATGATCCAAGATCTTCACTGGCCTCTCCTCATAAGAAATATCATTCTCTAACTGGAACTCCTCTGATGTCAGTACATGTGAAGTATCTGGTATGTACTTCCTCAAGAAGGATATGTGCAACATATTTTGTACCACATAAATGGTTAGTGGGAGTTCTAGTTGATAGGTCACAACTTTGACATGATCGAGGATCTTGGAGGGGAAAATGTAACTATAACGACCCATACTTTACATACATTGTTAATACTTCAAAATTGAAGCATACTTACTACAACATATAACAAAACCACGAAAGGACCGTATAGGTATAGTGTCTTTAGAAACTGGGAAACATAAACAACTGGTTCATAAAGCGTCGACACTGTCTCCCATTTATTTCATCATATCTATTGTTACTTTTGGCATATCTTACTTAATAACCTTCTTCCTGACCTGGGGAAAGAAAACATACAAAAGGGTGAGCTCAAATGCTCAGTAAGGGTAAACAAAAGAAATATCAATCACATCATATTCATAAGAACATAACTTTTGGAAATCTTAACCTGCAAAAGAGAGCATATTTTCATAACATGGGATAAATCATAGTAGTGAAATGGAATCATAACTTAAAACATGAAACTTTGTGGAATATACACATAATCATAGGTAATCATTTCTTAATAGTCAGGACTCATTTCCAAGTCTATCTTAGTGGACAAAGTCCCTTTCTTAACCGAGTTCATTCCTCGTTTCAGTCCTGTTTCACTGAACCGGAAGCCATGTATATCTCATGAGATATGAAATCTATACCCAATTCATTGGAGGGAGATATATGTCCCACCCATCTCATAATGATACCATTCTTATGTGTGCCACAAAATCATAAACCATAGATCATAGCATAACCCATGTAATAAAAATGGGAATCTTAAACATCATGACATCATAAAACAATTCATATAAGATAAAGGAATTCATAAAAATAATTCCATCACAACATAGTCAAATCAATGTAATAATAGGGATAGAAATAGAACCCTTTATTATCTTAGATGGAAAATAATTTTGATAAAACAGTTGAACTCCATTCTTGAGGAAAATATCCTATCTTCTTCAAAAACACTTTTCCTTTCATAACATGTCATACAATTATAAGATAAAATAAGTTGATTAAAAATAAACTTGAAAATGTGTAAAGTAAGATTCTTGGATATAATGTTTTAAAAATAAATTCATGTCGTATAGGTTAAAAAACATTCTTTTCATACTTTTTTCAGAAAAGTCAAAAAGTACCTCGTACGAAAAATGACAAGAGATTCCTTTCATATCTTTTACTAAAAACTCACCAAAGGGTAAAACAATTGTAGTTGGATGGAAATAATATTACATATTGAGGGAACATGGATGAGGATGATAAAATACACCCCAGTAAATACCAAAGTATAAGAAATCTCGGATAAGAATGAAATTGTGATATTTCCCATACCTTAGGTCCGATTTGATTTGAAAGTGTCCGAACCTCCTGTATAATGATTTAAATAATATTATTGACTTATTCCAGAATCATAATTATTGTTATGATATCATATATGGTCATATTCATAGCTTCTTAGTAGTAATATTTCATTTCCACTTGTTATTCGGGTGTTTATAACTTTTTGTTCTTATGCGTGTTTTGTCAAATAAATTATTATTCTTCTCTTTAGGTTATAGATAACTCATTTCCAGAATGGTATTAGTGTATTATATATCATATTAATTAATTCAATAAATTTATATAATCATTATGAAATGAAGATCATGTAGAACGAGTCGCATCACATCATGGAGACGGTATTCCGTACGTACGCAGGAGTGATGATATTATTCCTATGATCGTGGAATTGTATTGGAGTGCCTGTATACTATTTCATAATCAATATCAATTTATAATAGACATATATAGTAATTATTTACACCATTATACCCATCCAAGTAAGGTGGTGGTGGAAAATAGATTACACCACGGCATGGAGACGGTATTCCGTACGTACGCACGCGCGGTGATTTGTTTTTCCGTAGGATGGATAGATTGTGAAATAGGGTTGTTTCATAATTATAATAACATATCATATTGTGAGTGATACTGATGTTATTACTTCATAATGAAACAACAAAAGAAGAAGAAGTGGAAGAAGAAATAAAGATGAAAGAATCGGTAACTGACAGTACCTCTTCTTTGAAGTGCTTCTTTGAGACCACCTTTTAGAGCACTAAAATAGGTCTCTGAAGAAGACTAAAACCTCTAGGATGTTTCTATAGAAGTGGAGAGAATAAATTGTCAGGGGTTTTCCGAAGTTGAAGGCTCAAAGTGGTGTGAGAAAGAGGGGGAGGAGGTGCCCTTTTATAAGGGAGGAGAGGGGCACCTTTGGAATAACTAAAAATATTAATTTATTATAAAGTAAAATTAGGTTTTTAATATCTGAAAATTGATATATTTCGAATATAAGGTGGGTAGGGGTCTAAATACTCTCATCCAATAGAATTTAGACATGTTTAGGTATCAATTTTAACCTTATCATTTAGATTTAACTTTAAGTTAGATAATTTAACTTTTACCATGTCTTCTTGTTTTCTTACACTATATGGTTAATAAACATACCATATCAAGCCAAAAGAACCCCAAGTTGTTTATTATTAATATATATGGCCTTATCTAAGTCATATTTACAAACTTTAGATTTTTAGGAATAAAATAACAATTAATAATATAATATTTGTTTTAAAAACTATTTTATGTCAATTTTGACACTATTTAGTAATTGATTTTTGTGAAACTCATAATAGAATTATTAGTTCAAACCAAGTTAATTGAATCAATAATAACATGTCATATTAACCTAGAAAATTATTTTAATTCATAAAAAATCTCAAATTACATTTATTTGGGTATTTATAACGTCAATTATGTCAATATTTCATTAATAAGATAATTACTGCAACATCGTTGTGCCATAAATAAATTAAATTATTTAATGTATAAAAATTACAAATAAAATACCATTATGTAGGAAATACCATTAGATTTCTAATGAATTTTTATAGTCTAATTTATCTTATGTATAACCCCATATTAAAAATTATTTACTTATTAAACTTTGATTTTAACTATTTAACCCTTCTTTAAATAAATTAATAATAAATGTCCTAATATGATCCATGTGGGCCTAAATGGTCATATTTTATTCCTAAAGTTGTTTTTGGTCGAATTACACTTTTCCAATAGAATTAGGACATGTGTTAGGGTAATAATAATATCATTTATACCCTTAATTACCCTATTTACTTTTAACCGTCGTAAATAAAAGTAAAAAGTTATTATTCACTAAAAATTATTTTCATCTCATTAAACCACATTTTAGTCCTTGATATTAACCATGTCTCTCGGATTTTCAAAATTCCACTCACAGAAGTGGTAAAATTATGTTTTATGAAAAATTCAGTTTTTTTAACTACCACTTAGTGGATTCACTATTCATCAAAAATTGAATATTTTCAGAAAAATACCAAAATTTCACCCTAGGCTAATTTCGATATTCCAAATCCAAAAATAAAGTCCATTTTGAAAAATAAAATTAAAAAATTTCAAAAAGAGGTTATTACTATTCATAATGGCTAGTTTTAATAATATTTTAATAGCATATCGTTGTTTAGTGAAACTCGGTATTGCGTACGATGCAAGCTTTCGAGGAAGGCCGTGGTTGCGTGTAAAGCAATCCAAGCTAGTTTTGTGTGTATTAAAAGATTCCTTTCATGATTTATATAACATAAAAACAAAATATTTCTAATAAATGTCTCAGGCGTTACATTCTACCCCCCTTAAAATGAATTTCGCCCTCGAATTTCGTCACTTTGTCACAAACAGATGAGGATTCCTCTCCATCATCATATCTTCAAACTCCCATGTAGCTTCTTCTAATTGGTGGTTCCTCTATAAAACATTCACCAATCGAGTGGTCTTTCTTCGTAGGACTTTTTTGCTACGATCCAGAATCTCTATCGGCCGTTCTTCATAAGAATGATCTTGCTCCAGCGGTACAACTTTTGAGCTAAGTACATGTGAAGGATCAGGTAGGTACTTTCTCAGGAGAGATACATGGAACACATCGTGAACTTGAGAGAGATTTGGTGGAAGTTCTAATCGTTAAGATACCTTCCCAACACGATCTAGTATTTCGAATGGACCGATATATCTAGGGCTCAACTTCCCCTTCTTTCCAAATCACATGACCCTCTTCCAGGGAGATATTCGTAAGAACACATTATCACCCACTTCAAACTCTAGGTCTTTTCTTCAGTTGTCGGCATAACTTTTATGTCGACTCTGAGCTGCTATTATGTGTTGTTGAATAGATTTGACCTTTTCTGCCATTTCATTAATGAAATCAGGTCCAAATAGCTTTCTTTCCCCAACTTCATCGCAGCAAGTTGGAGTCCTGCTTTTCTTTCCATAGAGATCTTCATAAGGAGCCATCTGAATACTAGAGTGAAAGCTATTATTATAAGAAAATTCCACCAAAGGTAGGTTTTGATCCCAACCACCTTTGAAATCCATAGGTCAAGCTCTCAACATATCTTCTAGAGTTTTAATTGTTCTCTCAGACTGACCGTCTGTCTGAGGATGATAAGCAGTACTGAAACTCAACTCTATATCCAATGTATACTGAAGACATCGCCAGAACTTTGAGGTAAATCTCAGATCCCGATCAGATATAATAGAAAGTGGTACTCCATGCAATCTTACCACTTCCTTTACATATATCCTGGCAAGCTGATCCAGAGAGAAATCCTCTCTAATAACAATGAAGTGTGCAGACTTGGTAAGACGATCAACTTTGACCCAGATAGCATTATTGCCTTTGGATGTTTTAAGAAGTCTTGTGACAAAGTCCATAGTGATGTTTTCCCATTTCCATTCGGGTATGGGTAATGGTTGTAACATCCTCTTAGACATCTGTCTCTCAGCTTTAACTTGCTGACAAACCAAGAATCGAGAGACATATTCGGCAACATCTCTTTTCATGCCATCCCACCAGAAGTACTCTTTCAGGTCCCTATACATCTTCGTGCTTCAGGATGAATAGGGAATGAAGAACTATGAGCCTTGTCCAGTGGCTCCTTCTTTAATTTCGGGATGGGAGGAACACAAACCCGATTCTTGAACTTTATTATCCCATCACAATCTAGGTTGAATTCAGGAACATTTATCACCTTCTTTTGTAACTTGACATCTTCTTTCTGTGCCTCTTTAATCTTCACATGTATTGATGGTTGAACATTCATTTGAGAAAGATAATATTTTTCCCCTTCCATTATAATTCCAAGATCCATCCTTTATAAATCCATAAATACTGGATCTTTTGTGATCCTCATCATGGATAAACTGGCATGGTCTTGTCGACATAATGCATCTGCCACCTTGTTTTCTTTCCGAGGGTGGTAATGGTTTGAGAAGTCATAATCCTTAATCAGCTCCAACCATCTTCTTTGACGCATATTCAGTTCCTTTTGTGTGAAAATATACTTTAAACTTTTATGATCAGTATAAATATCACACCTTTCACCATAAAGATAATGTCTCCAAATCATTAATGCAAAGATTACCACAGCTAACTCCAAATCATGTGTTGGGTAATTTTGCTCATGAATTTTCAACTATCGTGAGGTATAAGTTATCACCATATCATTTTGCATAAGAACACACCCCAATCCCTTCTTGGATGCATCACTATAGATAACAAACCTCTCTCCACTACAAGGCAGTGTGAGCACAGGTGCACTGGATAACCTTCTTTTCAACTCCTTGAAATTCTCTTCACATTCCTCCGTCTAGACAAAATTAACTCATTTGTGAGTCAACTTGGTGAGAGGATTAGATAATCTTGAATAATCTTTCAAAAAACATCGACAATATCCATCCAAACCAAGAAAACTTCAGATCTCAGTTACTGTTGTTGGTCTCGACCATCTTTCGATAACCATTGTTTTTTCTGGATCCACAGATATCCCCTCTTTTGAGATTATGTGACCCAAAAATGAAACTTTTGGAAGCCAAAATTCACACTTGGTAAATTTTCCATAAAGATTCTCCTTTCTCAGGGTCTTCAATATATTTCTCAAGTGATCTTCATGTTCTTCCTTGCTCTTTGAATAGACAAGAATATCGTCTATAAAGACTACCTCAAATTGATCAAGATAGTCTCTAAAGACTCTATTCATCAGATCCATGAAGATAGCAGGGGAATTAGTAAGACCAAATGGAATCACTATAAATTCATAGTGTCCATACCTTGTACAGAAAGCCGTCTTTGGTATATCCTCCCTTTTGACCCTTAATTGATGATACCCTGAATGAAGATCAATATTGGAAAAGTATGGAGCTCCACGTAGTTGGTCAAAGAAGTCATCAATGCATGGGAGAGGATATTTGTTCTTGATAGTGATCTTGTTAAGTTCTCGATAATCAATGCAGAGTCTCATTGATCCATCTTTCTTCTTAACAAATAGAACTGGTACTCCCCAAGGTGACGCGCTAGGGCATATGAATACCTTATCAAGATTCTCTTGGAGTTGCTTCTTCAATTCCCGCAACTCAATTGGGGCCATTCTATAAGGTGTATTTGAAATAGGAAAAGCACCCGGTACGAGTTCTATTGAAAACTCAACTTCAAGATTTGGTGGAAGACCCAGTAATTCCTCCGAAAAGACATCATCAAACTCCCGTACAATGGGCATATTTTTAATTGTGAGTTTATCACCAACCATTTGAGATAAATAACCTTCATTTAGTGGAATCAATACCCATAAAATGGAATAAATTTCCACTGGAAGGTTATGTTCATCCTTTCATCGATAGACGATCATAGATTGATCTGGAATATGAAATGTGACTTCCCTTCTTTGGAAATTGATATGAGCTCCATCTAGAGAAAGCCAATCCATGCCAAGAATCACATCAAATTCCACTATAGAAAGGATCACAAGATTTGCAGGAAGCACGTTACCAAAAACTTCAATCGGAGAAGAATTATAAACTTTTGATGCGACTGTTGTGCCATTAGGTGTTGTCACAGCTAACTCAACATCTAATTGTTGAGGTAATACAGTGATACCCTTAGAAGAGTCTTCATAAATAAAAGAGTGGGTGGATCCAGAATCAAATAAAACATTTTCTACTTTAGAGTGGATGGTATGTGTACCTTTCACCACATCGTTATCGTACTCCACGTCGCTGATAGAAATTGCTTGTGACATTCCTTTGTCTTTAGCCTTAAGAGTTTTTTGATGTAGACCATCATCATCAACCCTTGGATGAAGGAATTTATTAGAAAAATGCCTCATCTCCTTGAACTTGAAACATTAAAGTCTAATAGGTTCATTCTGGGTATCCCTTCCTTTGTTTTCATAATTCGACATCTTCTTCGCATCATCGCGGCATTCAAATGCTTGATGACCATCCTTTCCACATTTGAAACATTTACTTGTCCCTTTAAGACAACTCCCTCCATGTTTCTTTCCACACTTTGAGCATAAGGGAAAGCTCATCTTCTTTTCGGTGTGCTCTTTAGATTTTCCTTTGAATTCCATTTTCCTCTTCTTATCAAACCCATATGACTGATGGGTTACTCCAATATCCATATCATCTTTGAGAGCACATCGAACGATTTCCTCGTAGCTATTGAAGTCCCTTATGGCTAAGGACCTTCAAATACTTGGTTTTAAGCCACTAAAGAATCGATGGATCTTACTCTCAGGTTGGATAATAATACCAGAAGCATACCTTGAAAGTCTTGTAAAATTTTCTTCATAGGTACCAACAGATTCATCATCCTTTTGCTTCAGTTCAAGAAACTCTTTCTCAATATTTATTCGGAGAATACGAGGGAAGTACTTATTGAAAAATAAGTTCTTGAACTCATCCCATTCTATGGACTCAATTTCATCCATTTGCCTCGTATTGTTAATAAGATTCCACCATTGATCAACATCACCTTCCAAACGATACACTGCTAAGATGACTTTATCATGCTCAGAACATTTAAGAACTAAAAATATCTTTTCAGTAGTACTAATCCATTATTCATCAACTAATGGATCAGTAGACCCGCTGAATGAAGGAGGACGCTGTCTCATGAAGGATTCAACAGAATGTCACTCCTTCCTTTGCTCGTTTGGAAGTCCTGCATGACTCATAGCTTGAGAAAGTTGTGTGAGCATGGCTACAAGATTTTGCATTGCAGCTCCCATAACGTTTGGTTACTTAGGGGGACAGTCATTGCATTGCCCGTCGCATTCCGCATTAACACGCTTCCTCCGGGTTCCAGCCATTGACTAAAACCAAGAAGAATAGTGTGAGAAACACTAATTATAATAGGAAAACCACATAATAAAGAATAATATTTCACACTTAAGGTCTTATCCCAGGTTATTCATGGCCATTTCTAAAACACTAAGATTGTGTTCTATGCTTAGAATTATCCTTAGGGTTCTTACTAAGGCTTTCACATCCTAGTTTCCAAAGGTTGACTGTACCTTTCCTCTGATACCAACTATAACGGCCCATAATTTACATACATTGTTAATACTTTAAAATTGAAGAATACTTATTACAACATATAACAAAACCATGAAAGGACCGTATAGGTATACTGTCTTTAGAAGCTGGGAAACATAAACAACTGGTTCATAAAGCGTCTACACTGTCTCCCATGTATTTCATCATATCTATAGTTCCTTTTGGCATATCTTACTTAATAACCTTCTTCCTGACCTGGGGAAAGAAAACATACAAAAGTGTGAGCTCAAATGCTCAGTAAGGGTAAACAAAATAAATATCAATCACATCATATTCATAAGAACATATCTTTTGGAAATCTTAACCTGCAAAAGAGAGCATAATTTCATAACATGGGATAAATCATAGTAGTGAAATGGAATCATAACTTAAAAACATGAATCTTTGTGGCATACACACATAATCATAGAGAATCATTTCTTATTAGTCAAGACTCATTGCCAATACTATCTTAGTGGACAAAGTCCCTTTCTGAACCGAGTTCATTCCTCATTTTAGTCCTGTTTCACTGAACCGGTATAACCTACCATTCCAGCCATGTGTATCTCATGAGATATGAAATCTTTACCCAATGTATTGGAGGGAGATATAGGTACCACCCATCTCATAATGATACCATTATTATGTGTGCCACAAAATCATAAACCATACATCATAGCATAACCCATGTAATAAAAATGGGAATCTTAAACATCATGACATCATAAAACAATTCATATAAGATAAATGAATTCATAAAAATAATTCCATCACAACATAGTCAAATCAATGTAATAATAGGGACAGAAACAGAACCCTTTATTATCTTAGATGGAAAATAATTTTGATAAAAAACTTGAACTCCATTCTTCAGGAAAAAATATCCTTTCTTCTTCAAAAACACTTTTTCTTTCATAACATGTCATACAATTCTAAAATAAAAGAATTTGATTAAAAATAAACTTGAAAACTTGTAAAGGAAGCTTCTTGGAAATAATGTTTTAAAAATCCATTCATGCTGTATAAGTTAAAAAAACATTCTTTTCATACTTTTTTCGAAAAAGTCAAAAAGTACCTCGTACGAAAAACGACAAAAGATTCCTTTCATATCTTTTACTAAAAACTCACCAAAGGGTACAAAAATTGTAGGTGGATGTAAATAATATTACATATTGAGGGAAAATGGATGTGGATGATAAATTACACCCCAGTAAATACCAAAGTATAAGCAATCTCGGATAAAAATGAGATTGTGATATTTCCCTTACCTTAGGTCCGATTTGCTTCAAAAGTGTCCAAAACTCCTGTATAATGATTTAAATAATGTTATTGACTTATTCCAGAATCATAATTAGTGTTTTTATATCATATATGGTCATATTCTTAGCTTCTTAGTAGTAATATATCATTGCCACTTGTTATTTGGGTGTTTATAACTTTTTGTTCTTATGCATGTTTTGTCGAATAAATTCTTATTCTTATCTTTAGGTTATAGATACCTCATTTACAGAATGGTATTAGTGTAATATATATCATATTAATTAATTCAATTAATTTATATAATCATTATGAAATGAAGATCATGTAGAACGAGTCACATCACATCATGGAGACGATATTCCGTACGTACGCACGAGTGATGATATCATTCCTATGATCGTGGAATTGTATTGGAGTGTATGTATACTATTTCATAATCAATATCACATTATAATAGTCATATATAGTCATTATTTACACCATTATACCCATCCAAGTAAGGTGGTGGTGGAAAATGGATTACACCACGGCGTGGAGGCGGTATTCAGTACGTACACACGCGCGGTGATTTCTTTTTCCGTAGGATGGATAGATGGTGAAATAGGGTTGTTTCATAATTATAATAACATATCAGTATGTGAGTGACTCTTATGTTATTACTTCATAATGAAACAACTAAATAATAAGAAGTGGAAGAAGAAATAAAGATGAATGAATCTGTAACAGACTTACCTCTTCTTTGAAGTGCTTCTTTGAGACCTCCTTTTAGGGAACTAAAATAGGTCTTTGAAGAATACCAGAACCTCTATGATGTTTATAGGAAAGTGTAGAGAAGAAAGTTTCAGGGTTTTTCCGAGCTTGAAGGCTCAATGTGGTGTGAGGAAGAGGGGGAGGAGGTGCCCTTTTATAAGGGAGGAGAGGGGCACCTTTGGAATAACTAAAAATATTATTTTATTATAAAGTCAAATTCGGTTTTTAATTGCTCCAAATTGATATATTTTGAAGCTAAGGTGGTTAGGGGTCGAAATACTCTCATCCAATAGAATTTAGACAAGTTTAGGTATCAATTTTAACCTTATCATTTAGATTTAACTTTAAGTTAGATGATTTAACTTTTACCATGTCTTCTTGTTTTCTTACACTATAAGGTTAATAAACTTACCATATCAAGCCAAAAGAACCACAAGTTGTTTATTATTAATATATATAGCCTTATCTGAGTAATTTGGCCGAACCTAAGATTTTTAGGAATTAAATAACAATTAATAATATAATATTTGTTTTAAAAACTATTTTATGTCAATTTTGAAACTATTTAGTAATTGATTTTTTTGAAAATCATAACATAATTATTATTTCGAACCACGTTAATTATTTCAATACTAACATGTCATATTAACCTATAAAAGTAGTGTAATTCATAAAAAGTCTCAAATTACATTTATTTGGGTATTTATAACATCAATTATGTCAATATTTCATTAATAAGATAATTACTGTAACATCGTTGTGTCATTAATAAATTAAGTTATATAATGTTTAAAAATTAAAAATAATATACCATTATGTAGGAAATAGTTTTAGATTTCTAATTAATAGTTATATTCTAATTTATCTTATGTATATCCCCATATTAAAAATGATTTAATTATTAAACATTGATTTTTACTATTTAACCCTTCTTTAAATAAATTAATAATAAATGTCCTAATCTAATCCAAGTGGGCCTAAATGGTCATATTTTATTCATAAGGTTTTTTTTGGTCGAATTAAACTTGTCAAATAGAATTAGGACATGTGTTAGGGTAATAATAATATCATTTTTACCCTTAATTACACTATTTACTTTTAACGGTGGTAAATAAAAGTAAAAAGTTACTATTCACCAAAAATTATTTAATCTCATTAAACCACATTTTAGTCCTTGATATTAACCATGTCTCTCGTATTTTCAAAATTACCATCACAGAAGCGGTAAAATTATGTTTTATGAAAAATTCAGTTTTTTTTAACTACCACTTAGTGGATTCACTATTCATCAAAAATTGAAATTTTTCAGAAAAATACCAAAATTTCACCCTAGGATAATTTTGATATTACGAATCCAAAAATGAAGTCCATTTTGAAAAATAAAAATTATAAAATTTCAAAAAGTGGTTATTACTATTCATAACAGCTAGTTTTAATAATATTTTAATAGCATATCGTTGTTTAGTGAAACTCGGTATTGCGTACGACACAAGCTATCGAGGAAGGCCGCAGTTGCGTGTAAAGCAAGCCAAGCTAGTGTTGTGTGTATTAAAAGATTTCGTTGATGATTTATATAACATAAAAACAAAATATTTCTCATAAAAGTCTCATGCGTTACAATAACTAGTACATAGCTTCCTTTTCTTTTTGAATCTCATGATACTCTTCCATGGTGATATGGGGAGCAATACCATGTCCATAACTTAATTCATATGGTGCCACCGATTAATTCCTGTATAGATTCCTTTTCGACTATGGGATATCATGATGTGCGACTGAATGGTTTTCACCTTATCCACCAATTATTTTACATTTTTAGATCCTATCAGCTTATGTTCACTAACTTTATCCCAACATTTTGGTGTTATGAACTGTTTCCTATAATAGTATTCATATGGAGCCATTTGGATGCTCAGGTAGGAATTATTGGTGGTAGAGAACTCATCCCATGTATGATTTTGTCCCCATAGTCATTTTATGTCCATATAATATGATCTCAACATGTCTTCCAGTGTATGAATAGTTCCCTCATCTTATCTATTAGTGTGAGGATGACAGGCTGTACTGAAGTTCAACTCAGTGATTTCAGCAATTTGGAGTCATTTCCAGAACATCGAGGTGAATCATGGATCTTAATGAGATACTATTTATAGTGGTATTCCATACATTCTTATCACCTCTTTAAAATATATTCATGAAATTTGATATAGTGAGATTTCCTCTCAATTTGTGATAAGGTGGGATGTCTTTGTAATATGATGCACAATAACACGTATAGCCTAGTTTCTTCTGGATTTCTTTAGATGTATATGGACAAAGTCCATGGTGATGTTTTCTAATTTCCATATTGGTATTGGAAATGGTTGCATCATCCCATTATTCTTTTTTTCTTTCATAATTCTCATGATTACATACTAGGCACTCTGATATATATTCAGTAATCCCCTTTTTCATATTGTCCCGCAATATTCCTCACATATATCTTGAGACATATTTGTTCCTCTAGGTTAATAAAGAAGTTTGATCTATGTGAAAAATTAATAATATCATTAATTATTTTGGGATTGGATGGTACAGATAATTGTGACCAAATGACTCCATCCTCAATGATCTTGAACATAGGGGATTTCCCATTTTAGAAAGATTCCACCATTTTCTGAATTGCCACATCATTTCATTGAGAATCATTTATTTTCTCTACTAGGGGTAGTTCATGAATCATTTGATAAAGGATTCAGGATACTCCTACCTCAATGATTCATATTTCCATCATTTTTACTTCTAAGAATATTGGACCCCTGTCGATTTTCATCAATGATAAAGTTGTAGGATCCTCTCTAATTAGAGCAGCTTCCTCCTTATTTTCCATACCAGGATGGTAGTGGATTGATTAGACAAACTCCATGATATCTATAACCATATTTTCTTGTGCATATTAATCTATTTCCATTTGAATATATATTTGACTCTCATTATCAGTATTTATCTCACACTTCTCCCCCTATAGATAATGTCGCCTGATTGTCAATACAACGATCACAACTGCTTGCACATGATCATGCATGGGATAGTTTTTCTCATGCATTTTAAACTTCATTGAGGTTTAGGATATCATTTTATCATGTTTAATATGTACATAGCTTAAGAAGTTTTTTGAATCCTCAATGTACACCACAAATCGTTCCCCACTTTTTGGGAGTGTGAGTACTGGCGCATTAATAATACAATTTTTGAGATCCTTAAAGAATTCCTCACATTCTTGAGGCCAAAAAAACATCACTCCATTTCATTTAATCTTGTATATTTGGTTTAAAATAATGATAAATTATTCACAAATCACCAGTGAAGCACTTCTGGACCAAGAATGCTGTGGATCTTTATTATAGTTGTTGGCTTTGTCCACTCTTATATTTCATTTTCCTTTGAGGGGTGCACAAATATTCGATTAATAGTGATTACATGCCTCATAAATTATAAATACCCCATATAGAACTATAATTTACCAAACATTAAATATAGTTTATCCCCTCTCAAATTTTAAAACATAGTATTCAAATGCACCTCATGTTCCACCATTCCCCTGGAGTATATCGGAATATCATAGATAAAGACTACAATTTTTTTTCAATCTAATATCTAAAGACTCTATTAATTAAATAAATTAAATTTCATATAGAATTGTTGATTTAAAATGGAATCACTATGAACTCATATTCTCCATAATTTATCCTAAAGGAAGTCTTAGTAATTTCTTCCAACCTCACCTTTAATTGGTGATATCCTGAATGAAGGTCCACCATAGATAAATAAATTCCCCATAATAGCTGATCGAATAATTAATTTATCTGTGGAATGGGATACTTTTCCATTTTCATGATTTTATCGATCTCACGATAATAAATGCTCATGCACATTAATCCATCCTTCCACTTGATGTAGAGGACTGGTGCACCCCATGGTGCAGCACTCAGGTATATAAAACACTTGTCCAAATTCTCTTGTAACTACTTATTTAGTCCTTATAACTCAATAGTGGCCATTTTATGTGGTTTATTTGTTTTATGAAGAGATAAATGAATTAGTTAAATTGTGAACTCAAGATCCGGGTTAAGAGGAAGACCAGGAAATTACTATATGAGTAAGTTAGTGTAATACCTCATGATGGGAATGTCTTCAAGAATGATAATATTGATTTCCTCAATCATATGAGGGAGATATACTTGCTTAAGATGAAGTAATATCAACATGTGAGATGATGATTTTGAATAAGATTCATCTTCCCCATTACAATTGTAATGAATAGGAGGATGCCTCAGGATGTGAAGATTAATATCCCTTTCCTGATAGTTGAAGTTGTATTAGCATCAAAATCTACCAAATAGAGTATGAAAGTATTTTTTAGGGGGTTTAATAAAAAAAATACTATCTAGGGAGGATTGATATTTGTTGGATTCAAAAATTTCTCCATTTTAATTTTGATCGATAACTCAACCTCTAAATGTGGAGGTGGTGTTTGAGTTGTTGTACTAAAATTTAAAGAAATAAAAGAATGCACATGTCCTTAATAAAATATAATGTTTTCTATTATATAATGAATAAATAGTGAACCTATCAACATATAGTTTTTAGTCTCCTCATCAATAGTATTTATATCATAAGACCATCATTGTTTCATGGAGGTTGTAGTTGATTACCTTCGACAACCCTCAGTTAATGAATTAGAAAAAACATTTCATTGTACCTTGCTGTCGAAAAACTAAACATCTAGCTAGGAATTGATATGAATCATACATTATTATTATATGTTAAATGGGATTATTAATATCCCTTCAGATGTTCAAATATATTTTCTCCATTCATACCCATTTGAAGAATTTTCTAGTTCCCATTTAATAGTTCTAAGGATGATTCATCATATAACATTGAAACATGTGATATTCAATCTTATCTCCATGATAGGATATGTTTGATAATACACTCATATTAGACTCCATTTCCACTTTTTTTCACTAGGCCCATGAGACCATTTAAGGTCTTCGATCTCCATCCCAACCTTGTGTGAGCAAAAATAAATCTTCTCATAACATTAAAAGTCTCGAATCACCAATTCATTTCATAGAATCTTCTTTAGTCCTCTAAATAAAAAATCCACCTTTATTTCATTTGTTTTGATAAATCATAAGGATTACATTATAAGCCTTGAAATTTTTGCTTCTTATTCCGCAATAGACTCATATCTGTTCTTCTTATATACATAGGGAACTCATTTCATTTTTATAAAGGGGGTTAGTGGAAAATATTTGTTGAAAACATTATATTGAATTCCTCGAAATCCATGGAATAAATTTCCCCCTTGTACTGTGTATTTTTTGTCAGTGTTCATCACTAACCAGATACCCCATAAAAATTATAGACTTCCAACAAAAATTTCTCTTCTATTGAGCATTGGAGGATATATTATATCCTTTTAGTGTAGTTAATCTACTATTCCGCAACAAGGGGATCAGAGGATCCACTAAATGTGGGAGGAATTTTCCACATAATGTATTTAAAGGACAAAATATCTTTCCTTGTATAATGTGTAAATTCAATATTATTAAAGATATTATTCATAACATTATATAATTGAGAAAGTACTACCACGAAGTTTTGAGCTTCTGTTTCCATCCTACTTGGTAAATCACTAGGGAAATAGTTATATTTCATATCATATTTATTTTTGGCATGTGTTACTCTATTTCTCGCCTCTATATATGAAAAATAATGTTCAATTAGGGTCATTAATACTGAACTAATATGAATAAAAATTAATAATTTAAGAAAAGAGGATAAAATCTTATATGAATGTTATATCCTAATTTATGATTCAATATGGTTCAATGTAAGTTGTCCTTGATAAGTTTCCTAAAATATATTCATATATAAATCTCATTATTCCATTAATAATAGTTCAAAATTACCTTATGAAATATCCAATGCATATCCCCTAAGAGTGTCAAACTCGGTGCACAGTAAGTCCCGTTATCATGAACCACGTTTCCCCGAGTGAAGGCCATAACACCTTGTTGGAGTTGTTACTCCTAGGTATATATGTAACATAACCAATTCCTCTTGTATTATCTATAAAAGTGTTTATTTTTTATAAACAAATTACTCTATACTTACCAAAATTTATAGATTTTTTCCCACACTTTGTCTTAACTTTGTGGTACTTACTAAAGTGCAATATTCTTAGTGTCCAAATATAACTATTCATTTCCTTGGATACCAACTATACTAACCCTATAATTTTACACAAATAATTAGATGATTTTAAGAACAATTAAACATCAATTTACAACCCATGGATCGTAATGTCTAGTGTCTTGGGATACTGGGGACATAAAACTAAAATCATGGGGCTAAATAGAAAGTTTATTTATTTATCATCCATTATGAGCTTGTAAAATACATTGATATATCACATATTCCTAGGATAATATGTGGATAACATGATAAAATGATGGAATAAAAATATTAGTAAGGGAATAAACGTTAAAATAAATCTTTTCACATGGGTTTGAAGATCTAACATAATGATATATAAATGTATGGAAGATGATTAGAAATAATGAATCATAATATTGGATCATATAATAATGGATTCATTGATATATGGAAGAAAAATAAAACATGACTTTAACATAATTTTAGGCTCCATTAAAATATATTAGAATGTGTCAAGGATTTTTTCACATAGAGGAGCACGAGTCAAGGCTACCACTAAGACAGTCGCACATAATGTCTCATTCGAATAAACATTAACAAATTCATTGGAGAAATATATTTGTGTTCCCATCATCAAATATTCAGGAATATTTGTTCCACATTATGAATCATAAAAAAAAGAATAAAAAATAAACATAAGGCTTTCACATGGTATAAATTGGGTATCATAATCATGGAAAGAGACAGAACATAACAAGATATCATAATGGTGTCCATAAAAGAAAGGGTTGAAATTATAAATAGACATTATCAAGGGAAAACATAAATAAATAATTATATGTTATGTCAAATATAAGTGAATACATGTTAAAATGTCATTTAAGAAAAAATATAAATAAAACATTTTAGTATGGTTTAAGGAAAATATTAAAGAGAATTTGATACATAAAGGGGCTTAATATTTTATATAAAATGAGAAGTAAATAAAGAATATATTAATAATAAAAATATTGTTTTTATAATAATAATTTTGTATAAAAACATATTATTAATCGAACATGAAAATGGGTAGGAATTCAAGAAGTTTCCTTAAACCAGGATTGTATGTCAGGAAGAATTGTCTAGAGAGACATTTAAAAACATGCATATCCACAAAAATAAGGATGGATGGATATTCATACATGATTTTGGAAAACATACATATACATTAAAATATATTCATAAAATAAAATATTATTCTGTTAAAATAGGGAATGAATAACCCGGACGAATAACAGAGGTTTGGGTGGAACCCCTTACCTTATGTCAGAAATGATTATGCACTTGATTATAATGTCCTTAATAATCAAATTATATTTCGTAATTAATAATGAAAGAAAAATTTACAAATATATTTTATTTACTATAACTTTTCATGTTTATTTATGGCCCTCTTGATGGGTTAAGAGGTTCAATTTCGTCATTTGTGAGCATTGATTTCATTAGTTTTCATTGTCAGTTTAATTTTATAAGTTTATGTAAAACAATGTAGAATGAAAATAGTTTTCCAGAAATGCACATATATAATTTTTTTTAAATTTTTTTTCTATAATTGAGGATGATTCATTTGATGAATTCTTAATGGTAATCGTTTAAATAATATAGTGTTTTTATCACAATGTACTCATTTTGTTTTATAAATTAATATCACGTGTAAAAACTGTTTCCATAACAGTAAATAAGATATAATATGCATATAATAATATGGATCAACCATAATAATCGTTTATTCATCATCCGTGGATTTAGAATTTAATGATATAAGTACATCATCTATGAAGGTGGTAGATCGATACCTCACATATGATGTTTTCATTCCTACAATAAAAGAGAGAAGAGAAAATATTTGATGAAGAAATATTTCATCAACTTGATAAAATTACAATATATATAAGATAATGTATTATTCATTCCATATGGATGAGGGTAGGTGAGGATAGAAAATCAAATGATAGGATCTTGAAAAGAAATTGAATGAAAATGGAAGAGGGTTTTACCTCTTGATTTATTTTTCTTCAATGCCTCCATAGTGGATTTTTTTGTATTTTATTATGAAAAAGATCATGGTCACGGGGAATGGCTTTGGAAGAATATTTTAGTTTAATTTGGACAATGTTAATGGTTTGATAAGTGTGAATCTAATAGGTTGTGATGGTTGGTATTTATAGTGGAAGAGAGATGTGTTTCTTGTTATTTTACTCAATATATTTTTATTTTTCTCATGATAAGAAATGGTTATGATTATTGGAACAAAATATAGTAATATTAGAATTTTAATTCTATACTATGGTCACTT
Source organism: Viscum album (assembly GCA_963277665.1). NCBI lineage: Eukaryota > Viridiplantae > Streptophyta > Magnoliopsida > Santalales > Viscaceae > Viscum > Viscum album. The sequence goes on from OY728143.1 coordinate 1,370,390,610, forward strand.
AATTCATCAATGACTTGATAATAACTAAAAAATCATTTATGTACTTATTCTTTAAATTATCGTATTTCACTATCCAACCAAAATTCAAGTATTTTATAAAAATAACAAACATTTATCCAAACCATTTTTAGATATCCATTATTCATAAATGAAACCGATTTTATGAAAAACAATTTCTATATATGATAAATAAGATTTTTAATTTAAATCATCATTAACATTGAATATACTAATAATAAAACTAAATATACTCTTCTAGAACATTGAAAAATTAATTAAGGTCTCATTAAATTAAATTAAGATCATATGAAATAAAAACTATAATTTATGAATAAAGTTTCTCAAACTAAATTGTGTTTTATATTATTATATTACTCATAAAACTGTAATTTAATATTTTTGAATTTCAAAAATACCTACACATAATTAATAACATTTAAAATATTTATTTACATATAATATTATATAATTATATTATATAGTCACTTATAAGATGGATAAATTTTATTTATACTATATTTGGGGAGTTTATAATTCGATAGTCTTGTTTACGATTTATAAAGGTCAAATTATAATTCCAATGGTCATGTTGCTATTTCATTGGTATTGGATCCATATCATCTATAAATGATTATTATTTCATTCATTAATAGTTTATAATGATTGTGTTGTAATATATCTTTTTTTATATGACATAATTATAATGAGGGAATTTCTATTGAAAAACTTTTACAGTCATTACAGTTTTTATGATTAGGACACATAAGTGATTCAAATTTATCATGTTTGACACCTTAACTATAGTAATCTCATATCATGGTGAAGGGATACTAAAAAAGGACACAGATTGTTGAATCTAAAGGTGTAGTATTTAATACATTTATCCAAAATAACATAATCTAGGAGCCTTATATTCTATACGAGTTCACATTATAGTTCACATACCTCTAATAATTAGCACCATGGATGTAAACTAGGTTATTCAATAAATTCCATGACAGATTCATCCAAAACCTCTAGTGGATGTTCACTCATGGGAGAACCAATGCTAAAATTAGGATACTGATGGATAGAACACCAAATGGACAAATCCAAAAAATCATGTGAAGTTGGGTTTTGGTTTATCCTATTAATTTTTTGAGAGAGTTAATGATTCACACCGATGTAAGATCAAGGATAGTAGAGTTTGAGAAAATACACTTCTAGGGAACATTGCTGATTAAGAAGATATTTTTCTAAGATCATAATGTATTCTCATATTCATCCAGTCAAAACCATAAGGGTGATGGAAATTTCCAATGAAGGGTTTCATAGGTAGAATACCATGAGTTTGGTGATTACCATATGACCTATAAGGCTATATATAAAAAAGATTAGGGAATGTTCCCACATGATATCTCAGTAATATAATAATCCCAAACCATTAATTAGGTTTAGAAAACATATCTCCTTATGTATCCACAATACTCAATGATATGACTATAGAGTAACATTAAAATATGTGAGATTCAACTATATAGATTGGTATCTCATGGTCAATATCATGGTTACTCAAACGGAACTCATTGCCAAACCCTGAGATTGGGGGGAGCTGTTATGATACCATTTTTAAGAGGGTGGCTTCACCCTTAGGTGATAAAGATAACTATAATAGATAAAATTTGACTCAGAAATCATCGAACTACATATATAATAAAAAAAATGGAATATGAAGATGAAAATTTCATGGAATGGTAAACATACTTAATGAAGGATTCTAAGGATGTCAAGAAGATTCCACCCAGTAATGAGTTGTTATATATCACTCTGGATAATGTAACTCTCAGATCCTATATTTCTATGGTGTAACTGTTATATCTTGTGAAATTCTATTTCTTGTTGTCCAGCATGTGTAGGAATTAATAGGAGAAGAAGAATCGAAGAAGCCTTTAGAAAATTAAAAAAGGTGTCATAATAAAAAAATATTAATGTTAGTAAATGGGAGAAGTATTTATTGACTCCCTTTAATTACTAATGGTCCATGGATTCATTCCTCCTGATGTTGTAGAGACGTGACTAACCTCCAATTAATTGTGGAATCTATTAATGTTAATGATTCATCATCAATGAGGATTATAATGTAAATTTTAATCTTATTATTGACTCAAAATATTTTAAATTCCTTAGTATTTAATTGATTAATTTTGTTATTATAGATCCAAGAGACCAATATAGAGTGTTTCATAGATTGTTTACTAATTTTCCCATTAGGACACAGGGATCTTCAATAGTGTCATATTCCTCCAGCACCTTGGTCCACAACCAGTTGTTGGGTACTACGGCTGAGGCAGGCTAGGAACCCATTGTTCATAACATTCAATCATTGGAGGACTATGATTTCATAAATTTCATGGAAGTAGGTAATAATTAATCAGATAAATCTTTCTTAGTTATTTTATTCCATTAAAACGAAATACCCATTTTCTCGATGTTTTACCCTTTAGGGTAGTCTGTGTTGGGGAGATGAAGTGTTAGGAAGAACTTTCCACAGAGCCTATTGATGAAAGGGTAGAGTGGAAACCAAAAGACTTAACTACTCACATTATTGAGAATTTTTTCACATTTGTGAAAACACAAGACAAAGAGTAATTTAATATTCATTAATAACCTATTTTGAATCTAGATGTAGATCCACCACAAAGAGGGTAAATAGAAAAAATCATGCTTAATCCCCTATTATAGAAAGGTATGAGGGAGATTCATTTGTTGTGAATCTAAGAGATTGAACTAATAGATGAAATTGAAGGTAGGACAAAGATTTTATTTGGTAATGTATCTAAAAATTAGATTTTATAAATATAAGTCTATATTTAGGTATAAAAAAATATCAAAAAATGGTTGGGATTGTATCCAAAAAGTTTTTTGTATCTCATTGTCATAGATAATGTTTCTTAAATAATTTGTAGAATATAAATTAAGTAGGGAATAGATGGTTCATTATTTAGGTACTATAAACTATGGGGATTCATTTTATAAATGAATTAAATCCTTATGGATGAGTATCATAGATACTAATTCACCAGAGAGTCTATGGATAAATCTATCATCATAGAAAAATAGGTGTATATGGGATTACATATATTCAAATGATGGGATATAAATTTTGTTTTTTGTAAGATGGGATATTCTAATGAATATTTTTAGAACACTTTAGGAAATTTAAATATACATTATGTATAATATAAAGGAAAAAATAAGGGCTTGTGGCCTAGTATTTTTCTAACCATATTCAAGTACAAAATTTTTAATAGGCATGAACATATAGTTTTTTCATGCTATAGAGAGAAGAAATACTTGATCTAGAAAGCCTTTTAGATTATGGTCACATTAATTCGACTAAATATTTGTAAATATATTTATGGTCACATTTCATAAAACATTGGTGTAAAACTATTTATGTTTGTATAACATGGGAAATAAATTCGGTTGAGACAATCTCTATAGAAACAAGGTTAGGGTATTCCTTATCTTAAATGGGAACATAATATTAATGAATAACATCTCACTAATAGATAAAATATATTTTATGTTCATGATAAATAGAACATATTGCTGAAGACTGAAGTCGGACAATATTGACTAGGTTGTGAGAAAACTTATCTTACTGTGAAGTAAAGGTTAAAAAATGAAATGAATTAATTAAGGGACCATATAAATATAGGAAACCTTCATAGAAATTTCCTTTAGTTTCTATTTATTGTCCTTAGACTATATCATTAATGGAAAACAGCATCTGAATGCCATGTGGTGGAGGGAAATCGATAGAGACGCACTAAACACCATGTTGAGGTTCAGATTACAAGATATTTTTGGTTTGTCCCAAGATATAATATAAATACATCACAACATATCTCATGGTGTCCTGATAAATAAGCGTTTTCTTATTATAATAACATAATTGATCTTACTCATATGTATAAAATAGGGATATATTAATGAGTGATTGGGTGTGATGATCATGAATTAGAACCTGATGTGATGTGGTTAGAGTCTCCTCTATTTTTGCTGATATGGGCATGGGATACTAGTCCTATTTCTTGAAAAAGATAATTAAATTTTGGTTTCACTACATATCATGTGAAAATAGTAATTATCCACATCAAGTTACGTATTGTAGCTTCTGTTCTGTCCTAGATCAAATATAAGATAGAGTTGAGTGGATCATCATCTATATATTGGGATGTAAAATTGTGTTTCATATGAGTTTAATAGGTTTACTGAACCCAAATAAACTTCAATGATGTAACATTTATCTATAAATAGTATTAGAGACCATGACATAACAACATATATTATGAGAAAAGAATCAGGTCACAAGTAATTTGATAGATTGATGTGTTAATTGAACAACAACAAAAATTGGGTGGTCCTCTAAAATATAAGACTGAAATATCATCTAGTTTGATTTCATCTGATAAGTATGGTACCCTATAGTTTAATTTCATATGGAAATAATGTTGGTGAAACAATTTGACATCATGTGGAGGGATCATTAACCAAATAGTATAATATAATGTTTTGAGGATGATGACCATGTAGTTTAATATTTTATGATGAGGATGAAAGGGGGTTTTATAGTTTAAAGTCTTGAAACTAAAACTATTGGCGATATTCTATTTTACATGTTTAAAATAGAAATTCTTCTGACCCCTTCATTCAATTAAGATGATTTTTAATTATAGTAATTGAATAATAATCCAAAAACTCTAATCACATATTGTTCATGATTGATTTGCGAAAAATGGGTAATGGGTGATTAATTTTATCCCAAAATATTATAAAATATGTATTGACATTCTAGGAAATTAATTTGAAATATAATATTTTAATGAAACCAGTGGAGTTGTTGGATTATTTGGGTGTCATTCTATAAGAATGATTCACACATACCAATGTGGGATGATGAAAAATGGGGTACCATTGTGGAGGTTAGAAAAACATGTACAAATAAATTTGAAAGTGAGATAAATTGTGACTTATAAGGTTTGAATCATGGGTATTGATAGATATATTGGAGATGATAGTGATGCATGTATCAGAAGAGATAGGTCCATTATGGTAATATCAGAAATGGTGAGTATGTATGTTGAGGTAGATATCTGGACTCATATTTAAAGAGTTGAAACCGTACTTTTTTACTTTTGAGACTATTTTATCTAGGATATGTAACTAGAATGGGAGGAATTACAAGCCTTGTGGGAGTCACTTTAACTACAGGGGTTCTATATACAAATGGAAGACAGATGGGGATTCAAACATTTGAGGAAAAAGATGGAATGATAATGGATGTAATGTGGTCAAGTATAGTTCAAAAATTCAGGTTAAAATATAATTAAGAATTTTTCATATTGATGGGTGCACTGTTATAAGTGGGGCTGAATGTATGCTAGTGTGATTTCATGTAAAACATGATTTCTAGTTCCCAAAAGGGCATGAGAAAAAAATTCAACCATGTTATGGGGGACTGATATGATCCATGAATATTCATTGTTTAATTTTTTATAGGTTAGTATGGTTATACAAAATTTACCCTATGAGATAATGTGGTATCCATTAGTAATGTTATGTTATCAATTTCAAAGAAAACTATGATGTAAACTAACATAGATCAATTTTTAGGGTTATTTTCTATAAACGGGAAAAATTTTGGGACAGGTGATTTTAGAGGATAAAACACAATATAATAAAAATTAAAATAATTAATAACATTGGTTTATATAAGGTTATTTCTAGGTAAATATTGTATGGGCCATTTTTTTATGTTTTAGTTCAACTAATTCAAGGTGTATCCAATCAATGAAATAATTCCCCCCTCATCAATCAATGATTTTATCCTTAAAAAAATATATTTCCAATCACCCAGGTATATGTAGGATAACATTAATGATAAATACAAATTATTGTTTTATCATGTAAAATATATAGTTGTTACTTATATTAATGAAAAAAATCAAACATGGCATAAAATGGTTCATTGAAATAAATTTACTAATTAACAGTAAATAACACATTAAATAAGATCCCATAATGCCTTTTGAACTTCAAAAAGAAGTACCTCAATTGTTTTATCCCTTAGTAGATTCACATATTTCAATGTAATTTGGATTAAGAATTGTATAATATGGGTTGAATAGGAGAAAAAATAAAAAACAATCCCTATTTTTGTTGGAAGGGATTCAAACCATAAAAGTATAAAAATGTTAAATATGGGAAGATGATGAATAATAGAATAAGTAATAATATTTATTAAAAAACTATATAGTATTAATAAGTATATAAGAGATGAAAATTATTAGATAAAATCATAGTACGACGTTAAAAAGAAAGACTAAAAATATAAAACTGAACTTTCCTAACATAAATCCACATTTTATGGAAATTTTTGAGGATTCAATCAAAAAAATTTCCATATTAATTATAGATCATGATACGTCAGTATAATTGGTCTTGAAAATGATGATGTGAATTGATTTATTTAATTCACAATTTTTCATGACTGATTTTCTCTCCCCAAATTAAAACACCTGAATGACATTTCATATGAGTGAATTCATTTTAGTTGTAGAATAAAAAATTATGGATCAATATTTCTTCTAAAATATATTTTGATTTGATCTAATATAGATTTTCGAAAAATATTCCATTCATAAAATGGTTTGATAATGTTTTGGACCATTAAATATATCCCATAATATAAACATCAACATGGTCATCCTTGATCAAATTCCAAACAACAGAATTATCTTATGATATTTTTTAATAAAATTTTATATGTGAATTATTATATATTAATTTAAAATGTAAATTTTTTATGGGAATTGTGGGATGAAAATCCGTTTTAGTTTCCTGGGATCAAATTTAATTTTCAAATTAATTTCATCATTTGAGGTCCAATATGTCTAACTTCCTTTCGGATTATCCCATTACTCCAATAGTATAAAATCTTTCCAAAACATTTGGGAAATGAAATTATAATTCACAATTTAAATAATGAATATATAGTGTTAGATATGATGATATTTAAATCAGTTTAGATTAATAATTTTTTTTAAAAAAAATTCTATATGATGTGAAATGATTTCTAAATTGTAAAATTCATTAACAAGCGTTTTTATGAATACTGAATCACTTTTAAATTTTTTAAATTCAATGAAAATGATTAAATTATGGTGAATAATGACACCCGAACATGAGTTTCTCATGGCATTCATTAAATAATTTTATTAAGAAATTATTCTTAATTCTCCACATAAAACACAACTTAACTTATGATTGTTTCCACAATGAACACCCATACAAAAAATAAGAATCACGTCAAAATCCTTTAAAATAAAAATATATAAGAATAACCCAATACCAACCCCAACAATTATTAATATTAAGCACTATAGTTCATCTAATTTTAATTATGTGGGTTTATGTTTTTTTAGACATAAAAATACATGGAGTTCATTTTTTTGTAGTTCAAAATATGGAAGAATTAGGTGTTAATCACATTTAAACATTAAGATCGGTAAGAAAATTTTGATTTTTCATAACCATGGTGTAGTTAAAAAGACTAACATCAGGTCATACAAATATCTGAACACTCTATAAATTTTTTCATTTCTAAACATTATACAAATTCAAATATCTATTATAAATATATAAATACTAACAATAGATAATATTAATATAGAGTCACCATCCTTAAGTGTTTAAATCTAGTAATTAGGTCAAAACATTATGCGATGTGGTCATTTTATCATTTTATTTCAATTTTTTTAAAAATAAAATAAAATTAAATATGATCACAAATCATATAATATGATGAATGGACTACATGAACTGAAACTCGCACCCAATAATCCAACAAACATTCATTATTACATTTTTATTAAATTGATGAAAATGTTGATGGTGAAACATCACATCATATAACCATTAATTTAAAAAGTTATTATCTTGAACATAAAATTGTATTTATATCTGAATAAAGGAATGAAAAATCATTTAACATTTTGTTTTCATGTTTCATAAAGTAAACTGTTATAATGAAGTATAAATAAACTAAATCTTAATAAAATCCAATGTTTTTTTTCAAAATCATATAGTCTCACCACTAATCATAGAATGAAATTATACAAATTATTTAATGAGAAGATAATAATAGAGAATTATGAATTGGTAATAAAGTGAGAGAGAATGAAATTTGAAATGAAATTAGGGAACAAAATAACACGGGTTCAATATTAACAACAAGATATAAAAATTTGATCATTTTAGATCCATGTAAGATGTATAATCTTCAGGTCTTATTATGATTTTTGATTTAACTTTGGAATTAAAATGGTTTAATTTGAAAACCCCAACCTATTCAACACATATATCTTATACAACAAATACATTAAAGAATAACAAAAACAACAAGGAGTTACTTTAAATAAAAATAATAAAGATTAAAATGAATAGTTGAAAAAAAATATTTTTTTTTCATTTTTTAGATGATGGAAAAAATAACAAATATTAATAATTAAAAAAGAGATATTTTACTTCCCCAACCATTTACAATTTATAGTATTTAGCTTGATATATACCCCCTACATACCTAATACCATATTTCAAAATCTATAGGATTTCCTTTTTCACCACCTACACAAGGTTAAGATTGATTATTTTTAACACCTAGAATTTATAGAACAATAAAATTAAATCTAATAGTTTATGAAACACATAATTCTAAGATCAAACAACCCATGAAATATATTCCTTCAATTTATCTATATCTTGTGGAACACGCAACCCTGATTCAAAATTAAATATATTATGGTAAACTATTATAACAAGTTATTAAATTGGTGAGTATGAATAATAATTACTAAATTATGAATATCATATGGTTTACACATATAAAAATAAATCCATTAGTTGTCTATTTATTAGGAATAAAATAATAATCATTTAAAATAAAAAAAATGATTTATAAAAAAATCTATCTTTCCTAAAAGTTGATTTCGTCTCTCTTTTCAGCCAAAATGTAAAATTAAATTTTAATAACTTTATAAAATTTATTTTATAAAATGAACCTAATTATTTAAATCATAATTTAAAAATAAGTTTAATTTAATTTTATCGGGGTTTTCTAAAATATTCTATTTTTTATTGAATTGTGAAAAATACTGAATTTTAATTGAAACTGCCTTTTCAAATAAGTAATTCACAAGTTTAAATTATATTTTAAATTATTATATTTGTAATTATTTAAATTATATACCAATTAATAAAACATTGTTCATTTTAATCATATTCATATTGAATTTCAATATAAAAATTTATAATACTTTGAACATTTTCTATTTCAAACCGACATTATCATCTTGTCTCTGGGATTAATTTTGTATTAAATTATAAAAATTATGTTAATATAATTTTTAAAAAATTATTCCAAAATTTTAATCATATTATTTTGTTTTCTTATTTATATTATCCTGTTTTTTTAATGAAATTATTTGTAAAAACAGTAAATACTATTAACTGTGGGTAATGTAAAATGGATATACTGAGGTATTAAACTAAAAGTATAAGTATTTAAATAGACTAAAAACATTTATGAAAGATATTTTTTGGATATATTTAGAAATAATGAATTATTATTCTTTTTAATATTCCATTTTGGACCCTTTGGGCATCAGAAAAACATGGGTATGCCTTTTTATTTTAAAACATTTTATGTTTTCGTATTAAATTACATACAAAATGACACGCATATGCTCTCTTCATCACACAATAAAATAAATTTGTATAAGAAAATTACAACAAAAATCAAGAAAACATTCCCTAAAATCATTAATTAATACATATATTCAGATTAAATCTAACCAAGGAAGGATTTGGTGCTAACCTAAGGAGGTTACTCAAAGAAGAGGTAAAATTCATTAACACATATTTTTATTTTATTTCTCCCTCCCACACATTAAATTGTTATTAAAAGATGATGAAAAAATAACCATAATATATTAAATTTAATTTTTTTTAATTTATGGTAATTTCTTACAATGATATCCACTTCCATCAAACATGTAATGAAATCACCATTCATGTGTACAGTGGTGTACCGCCCCGTAAACCGATGTCCTTAATTTTTCCATTAACACATATCATGGTTCGGTATGATAATGGATATAATATATTTATATATTAATAACATAATTACACCTCTATATTTATTATATCATATATACCTTTTTATATTTCCATTTTTTAGGCAATACAATAATGTGGCTAGTGTGTATAGCAGACTACCACCTCGTAAATCCATGTGATTCTTCGATCCTAAATGCATTACATGTAAGATTATAAGGGATAGATTAATTATTATCTTTGATATAAATATTATAAATATGATACTAATTAAATATTTCTCATTATGAAATAATAATATTTTATATCATTTTTTCACTGAAAAATGATGACATCATTCACGTACATGTGGACTACCGACTTTATGAAGCTATATTACTCTCTTTTCATCACCAAACCACTTGGATTATATATATAAGTAAATTTAACATAATATAATTTTATTTATTATATTATCATAAATTTTTAAAAGTATTACTTTATTTATTTTCTTGATCATTATGAAATGGAAACGTTACTCATGTGTATGTATGGAATAATGTCTCTACAATCATAACATACTTCATTTTTCATATAAATATTCTATGATTTATTTTAAAAGTAAAATTGATGTATAAATATTATAATTAGTTCAAGATTATTATTCTGAATATTATGGAACTATATAATATTCTCTATAAGTGGAACTTTCATAAAAAATCATGAACGAGTAAACAAGGTAATTAATACATGAAGTAATGAAAGTAATGAAAGATAATTAATGGATTGGGGATAATATGTTATAAAGGTTTCATATATGATATTATATCTATGATTTTGTTTCTTGAATAAAATAATAACATGGTTAAAACCATTATAAAGGATTTTATTACATGTTCAACCAATTGGAAGAGTAAGGTATATGATTTGATCTAAATTTTATTTAATTGAGTCATATTTTAATGTTATGTACCTAATTTATTTTATATAGATCATAAACTGTTCTATTACATATAACATAGTTATTAAGTAATAAGTTATGGTATTTTTATTTTCTATTTAAATTATTTAATCCAAATTTATATTGATATAAAATTTATGAAGTGGTAAAAAACATTATACTCAATTTATTTTCATTAGGTTATATTAAAAATTCATTATATTTGAAATCTTATGATTACATGTGTAAATAAATTTGAATATATAATATTTTATTTAATCATTTTTTGATTTTTATTTGCATGTGATACACATAATTTTTTTATTAACCCTTACATCAACATTATGATTTATTTAAGGGTTTATTTCACAATATCATTATTATTGAGATTCTTTATACTTTAGTTTTTATTAAAGTAATTTTTTGAAAATTATGAAATAAAAAAATTAATAAAATTATGTAATGGTTATTAATTATTTTTTCAATTAATAGCACCCTTTTTTCACTCATTGGTACATTAAATAGTCAATAAGCTGATTTTAATAAAATATAACTTATTTAATCTCTTCGATAAGAAATTTGTTTTCTTTTAAATCCATGTTTTCTAAAAATGATTTAAAATATTTCTTGAACATTTCAAAAATAATTTATTAAATATATTTTTACCCATTTTAAATTTTTTAAAAATGTTTAATGGAATCTTCATTTAATATTCAAAAAAAATCCATGTATTGAATTTACTGAAAACTTGAATGGAATATTCGTTTTAACATGTATAGAATGAATGAAAAATGTAGTTCTCATGACCACTATGAAGTCTTAAATCATTATTTATATGTCTCAAAAATATTTTTAAAGAAAATATTTTTCCAAATATTTTTTATTTTTGTTTTTGAAAAATTATTTACAAAATGAAAAATATTTTTTCATTAATAATGTTTTAAAAAATATTTTCATTATATTTCTATTCATCAATGACTAATAACATATATTCTCAAAATGTTTGTATGTTGTACTAATACCCTACGTTTTATTCATCTATATGGTATATGATTATTTTGATAAATGATAACATTAAAAATCACTAACCTGGTTTATTTTTGTATTCACTAACATTCTCATGAAATATTTACTTTCTTGTGATCATTTGAAATTTTATTTCCATGAAATATAAATATTATTTTTAATGTCAATGTTTAATGATTAAGATATATATAATTTCAACGCACTGAATTCTTCCGTAAAATTTATTTTATTGTCTTGGGAAATATTGATGATTCTGTATTTTGTACTCAATATTAATATCTGATGATGAATACCACTATTTATAAATTAAGTAGGTCATTTTGATATATGAATAATGATTTGGACATGTAGACATGGGTTGGGCCTAAATATAAAAAACACCTTGACACATAAATAGGTCTCGTGAGATGAATTATTTGGATAACCATAGTTAATTGAGTTTCTTCCCATAAGATTAAAATTGTATTGATCATATATATTGATGGTAGATGTATCATGTTCATAAGACATGATGTCAAACAATTAAGCATTTTCTTAAAAAATAATTTAATATTTATTATCCATGATATTTTTACAATGCTATTATCTATGAATGTATTTACTTCTCGGATTACTTATTAAATGGAATGTGTATTCGGTTATTTACCATGTAATATTAATTATTCCTTAAATATTTATGATATTCATGTTATTGATTAAATTTCCGTGTTTTCAGTTTTTTTTCTTTTTCATTGATTACCTAGTCATTTATTTTAATGGAATGAGTGTTCAAATAGTAAAATTTCCATATTTTTCATTCATTTTTCATTATTATTTATTTATTCATTATATATTTAGCTATTCCTCAACCTTACTAATAAATTAATCTCACCCTTTTTCCTTTCTCAAGAAATAATGCAATGTACTATTTTTTCTAATTAAATGCTAGAGTTAATAATTTTTTTCATAAATAAAGATGTTGTCATTTTTTATCAAATATAATATTGGAATAATTTATGAATATATTTTACCAATACTACTAATATATTTTTCCCTTAGAGACGTAATTCAATGTACCTTAGTCCAATATAATAATGTATGAAATCATCTTTATACTAATGGGGTTGGGGTCCAAATATTTGGTATCATAAGAATTTTAGTAGAATCATTGGTAAATAGATTCATAAAAAACACATAAGGGAACATATTCCTATGATATAATTATAGGATATGTATAAAATAACATTTTAATGTTTTTTTAAGGAAAAAATAATGTGTTTTTTCTGGAAAATAAATCGATGTATGTACACTATAACGACCTAATGTTCTCTTAATGAAATTCCCTTATTATAATTATGTAACATAATCATACGAAATGAGAACATAATGAACTAATAATTACTGTGTGGCCTTTAAACATTATGTTGTCACTTCTGTGGTTTGAATTTAAAAAATTTGACATACACGGTTGAAATCAGTAAGATATATGAAGTCTTATGGAACACATGTATTTTTTGGTGAATAGTAACCTACCCTTATGAATAGTAATGAGACCATTATGAATATTAAATCTTCCAAAATAATAATAACCTCATCCATAAAACTATAAATTAAATTTAGGCATCTGATAAGTGATAATATGAACATAGTAAAACTATAGGTATTTTATCTAAGTCATAAACAAATAATTTAAATTAAATAATTAATTTAAAATATAATGAATATTCTTAAAAGGTTTTCATACATTATTAGTTTATGTATTTTGTTTTTATGTCAATTTTATAAGACCATATGTAATTTTTTAAAACATTATAAAATCAGTTATAGTTTTAAAATTTGTATTTTTTCTAGTAAATTATGAATTTATTTCAAAATTAAATTAATCATATTTAAATACATATTTTTAAAAAATGGATTTCATTTTTTTATTGTAAATTTCAAAAACTAGTTTGGGTGAATTGTTGGGATATTTCTAAAATAATTGATTTTTTGGGAATAGTAAAATATCGTGATTTATGATAAATACTAAATAATTGAATTATGATTTCATAAGATGATGTAAGGCCATTATCTCTAACTCACATGCACTATTTAATATTTATGTTCACAATAATCATGATTATTTCTTGACATTGGGAAATAATAAACTAATGAATAAAATATTGAGAAAGCCCTCTCCCCTCCACTATAAATATCACCCCTCAAACAATCATTACATTACCCCTATAAATATGCATTCCTTCTACAAATTCATCCCAAAAATCTTCCCTATTTCCTTCCCCAAATACAGAATTCCTTGGTATGAAAAAAAAACCAAAACATATTCCCTAAAGAGGCTCTTAATGGAGATAAACTTAAGTGGTAAATTCCTCTTTCCGATTCTTTTATTTTCTTTCACGTTCTTTCGTTTCATTTTTATTTACTCAACTCCCTTCACCCAAATAGTATGACTACTCTATTAACATACATGTAATGGAATCATATTATTTCGGTGGTATAGTTTATTATATTCTCTCTTTACCCCTCCTTTTGTACTGTAAATTAAAACATCATCCGAGATGTGTTGATTTATCAAAATCAAGGATGATGGGTTTTCAATTTTCATTACCATATTAAATACATGACTTGAAAACATTTTAATTTTTTATCCAGATTATAATACAAGTATTTAATCTTATATGATGTTCTGGAATCCTTTTTCACACCTGATGTAAAATAATAATACAAAACAAGTTAATTTTGTGAAAAATCTCCATGTTAATCCTGGAATATGTCATTTATGTTTTATATAATTATTCACCTTCACTAAAAAGAAAAAAAATCAATTTTATAATCATTTAATATTCCGAATGTTCAGTAATTTCATATAACATCAATTCTGGACAACCACTCTCATCATACTTGTGTACTCAAACATGAAGATATGTGAACCGATCATTAAATACAAGGAAACAAAATGGACCCAAACAATGAGATTGAACATCATAACCAATCAAAAAGGTTATGAATGACCTGAAAAAGGTTATAATAAATAATTTACATGTAATATTGGTTATGGAATTATTAATTAATGTACTTAATTTTATTATATAGTTCATTATGATCAAGAGATGAACACCATCAACTATAAGGTAAGGGATCCTCCCATTCACAAATTTATTCAAGAATCTCAAATATGTTATGTCCATTTGTCAATAATTCCTAATGTTGGGGTATGATTTCTCACTATCCTTATACTTACCTAATAATTTATAAAAGATGATAAATCCCTTTTCTCTTTCATCAAGTCCTCCTCAGTACACCCGAGACCATGCTGATATTCTATAAGGGATTCAACTCAAACCTCGTTTATTCTTTAGGGTTTCTCTATCTTTCTTTCTACCCAAATGAAGTTATCTATTCAGTTTAGTTATATATTATATATTATGTGTATAATCTCAAAAATAATTTCTCATGATCCCTTAATCATTATCATTTGGTGATATACTTGTTTTTAAATAATTCCCTCTTAAAAATTCTCAATATGAAAACATGTTATAAGGGAAGTTCCCAAATTTGTACCCAATTTCAAGTGAACTCTATGTTATTTTTTAAGACAAAATTTGTTTTATAAAACTACTATTTTTATTATAATGACATTCTTGGATTACTTCTTGTTTTTAATAAAATACTATTACCTTATCTATTTTAAATTATTGTTCATGTTTTACTTAAAACTACACTAAAGTGTGTTAATGATAAAAATTATTAAATAATCTTTTCACCTGATTTCACTTCTATTTTACATAGATTACGATCATATATTCATATTTTAACTTTTGAATTTCCATGTATGCTCTAATTATTTTCTTTCATGGACACTTTTATGATACCCACATTAATTATGTTTTATTACATGATTATGATACCCATTTCATTCAATGGGTACCATTATATTTATGTATGATTGATTTCATATTATCATTAATGTGGAAACAATATCCCAAAACATGTTAATATGGGTGCGATCAGATAGAGCTCCAATTCATTTGGTAATTTTTTGACTCATGGGACGTTAAGTGCAATGGTCTTGGTGGTTACCTTGACTGGTGCTACCATGTGTAGTGGTCTTTGTGGAAAACCATGAATTGTGATCCTCTATGTGCAACAAGCCTTGAATCATGATAAATTTATGATTTATGTTTCTCCATGATTACTATGAATTCACATTTATAAGATCACATGTTTATGTGTTATGAATCCATGTTTTTCATGCCTTTTATTTTTCTTTATTCCATTCCTTCTAACCTAGTTGTTAAAGTTTTATTACTATTTTTTTCATTACTGGGATTTTATCTCATTCCTTCGTTCATTTGATCTCTAGGGTACCCATTGAAGATTTATGGACATAGAGGATGTTATGATCTCTTTATGAAGATTAAATAATGAAGGGTTTTTTGTAGTCTCATGTTTTCAATTTTATGTACTTAGTCTTCAAATACAGTTTACATTACGATCCTTGGATTGTATTCGAATTTATAATTATGCTTAAAATAATGTAATGTTTTGTGTAAAAGGCTAGGGTCAATGCAGTTAGTATGAGTGTAAGGTTTATTTATTTTTGAATATTAGGAATAGAGAACTCTAGTAAGAACCTAAAATATGAGACTATGTATAATAAAACATCCCTAAATTTTGGTAAGTATATATTAAGTATTTTATCAAGAAAATACATTCGTGTATTGATAAAAAAGGCAGAGGTGTTTATGGAATAAATGTATCAAGGTGTAAAACCTGAAAACACTTCATTGAGCTGGACTCGAATGGGAACTGGTGCACCACAATAGGCATTGCTGCAATAATGATTTGACACTCTCGAGGGATATGCTTTGGAAAATTCATGAGCTTTGTACAAACCATTATTAATGGAATAAAAAAAGATCCCATAAAAATATATGTTACGATATAGATAAAGGATAACCTAGATTTAAACATAGGGAATCATAGGATAGGATATACATCTCTTTTACAAGTATATACTATTTTGTTCAATTTTTCCTTTTTATGATAAATAGATATGAATTCATTCCCTCTAATTGTTTGTTCTTTTTCATAGTTAATGGGGGAAATAGAAGAACACTTGAAAAAAATAAATGAGATAAGAAATTTTAATATTTCCCTAAGGATATTCCTGATATGATGGGCATGGGTGCTCAAAACATCATAATAGTACTTTCTTATCTTTCTCATGTTATGAATAATAACCGTAATCAGGTGGAATACCCTCCTCCTCTATGGAAAGAGAAATTTTTTTTGAATACTTCTATAGAAAAGGCCTCCCATGTTTAGTGGTTATTCTAATTCTCTCCTCATGTAATAGTGAATTAACTCAATTAAAAATATAGTTTTCTCTACTCCAGTTCAAATTAAAAGAGATATTCATAGGCGTTCTTTTGTTTTTATGTGGAAGCTGATCAGCAATTAACACTGATCGATAATAATATGCCCTAGTATGAAATTCATACCAGGGTTTGGGAGGAATTCAAGGGAATGTTTTTCAAAAAATATTTTCCCTGAACCCTCTATCTCAAGATGGAAATAGAGTTCTATGGACTCAAGAAGATGGGATATGAGTCAATCGGGGGGTATGGAGAAAAAATTCCAAGGCATGGAAGGTAAACCTTTGGCATTGTCATGAACAATCAAAGCATGGTGGATCTATTATTTTTTAGAATGAAGCTGGGTATATTAAAAGTGTTGGTTATTCGAGACATTGACAACTAAGAGGGGATTGTGTATCATTCCCTTATGATTGAAATGGATATTATAGAATCTCAGTGGTATCGTGTGCCCTATAGAAAAAAGGGGAAAATTGAATCTAATGTGGTAGGTTGAGAAATTAAATTCCATGAAGGAGAGAAACTCAATCATCCCATATGTGTACATTGTGGGAAGATTCATATTGGGAACTACCTTACAAGAACAAAGAATTGCTTCAAATGTTGAAGGTTGGGACATCTTGCTAATAACTGACGAAGTGATATGAAAAATCACACCAACGTGGATGAAGAAAGGAACCTTAAGATCAACACTCAACCTATATTGATGTGTCAAAATTTAAAGGATCAGGGTCATTATGCAAACAATTTCCCTAAGACGAGGTTTGTCATAGGAAATCAAAAAAACCTTCAGGAAACAATTAAGGGATTATGATATCACAATTACTGAGGTGGAGTTGGAAAACTATGTGGTGACAGTTGTGCTAGTAATTCATTCAAGAATAGCTATCATACTATTGGATTATTTTTCTACACATTATTTCATATCTTGAATGTTTAGTAGAACTATTCAATCACCACCTCAATATTTGTAGGTTAAGGTATCTTGGAGAACAGGGAATGTAGAAAAAATTTCATACATGTTTTATATCTCCACCTTGTTTAATGTTTATAGACTGAACCTCACAGAAAATATAATCATACTTTATTTAGTGTGATTCTATTCTATCTTGGTCATGGATTGACTATCTTTATAAAAATACAACATGAATGGTCAAGAAAGGGAGATCACTCGTCACATCATGAAACGTCCTCCAATTCATTAAAAGTGTATAGATTAATATTAATCTCCTTTAGAATCATTTTATTAAGTTCAAATGTTAACTTCTTATGAGAAATAGTGTCTAGAACAAATTATTGATATGAAGGAGAGAATCTCAGTCAAAGATAAGCCCATTGTGAGAGATTTCACTAATGTATTTCCTGAAGAGTTTCTCCATCTTCGTCATGATAAATAGGTATAAATCTCAATTGAACATATTACTAGTCCTCTATATATTATATATATCTTATAGAATGGCCATCGTATAGTTGGTGGAGCTTAAGAAGTAATTATCCGAGAATATAGATAAGGGTTTTATACGCCAGAGTGCTTCACCATGGGGTGCGCCAGTCTAATTTATCAAGAGGAAGTATGGATCAATGTGAATATTAATTAATTGTCATGGGATCCATAAATATTATGATAAATAATAGATATCCCATTCCACGGATAGATGAATTGTCTGATCAGCTTCGTATGGCCAGTTATTTCTCTAAGGTGGATCTTCGGTCAGGATTTCACCAATTAATGTTGAGCAAGGAAGATATTCCCAAGACTGCCATTCAAATGCGGTATGGACACTATGAGGTCATATTTATTCCCTTAGGACTCACCAATGATCCATAAATTTTCATGGATTTAATTAATATAGTCTTTAGAGATTTCCTAAAAACATTTAGTCATTATCAACGATATTCAGATATACTCAAGAATAAAGAATAACACGAGGGGTATTTGAATATTGAGCTAAATATATTGCGAAGAGAGAAGATGCATGGAAAGTAAAAAAGTATGAGTTATGGATTGAGGATGTATCATTATTGGGGTATTTTATCCCCAAAAAAGGGATATCTATAGGCCCTTCTATGAAAAATGAAATTTATGAGTGGCCCATTCCAATATATGTAATAGGGATCTGCATCTTACTGTGTCTATCCTAGTTTTATGGATTATTTGTGAAGATATTTTCATTATTTTGAAACCGAATGATAATGCTCACATGGAAGAGATTGAAGTTTTTATGGACTCAAGAATTTTAAGACTACTTTAAGGAGTTAAAAAATAGGCTTATCGTTGTGTCAAACTCTCACTCCCTACATGTAGAGAACTCATTGTGATGTACATTGATGCATAAATAAAGTTCGTAGGCTATGTGATGATGAAAAATGAAAAAGTGATATCCTATTCCTAAAATCATCTAAAAATCCATAAGCAAAACTATACTACGCATGATAGGGAGATGGGGGATTTGATTTTTTCATTAAAAATCTGGCGACGTTATCTCTATAGGGAGAACTAAGAGATATATATTGATCACAGTAGTCTAAAATATACATTCACGCAAAAATAGATTAATTTCCACCATCATTTATTACTATATCTTATCAGGTATAATGAAATCTCAATCCAATACCATCGCAGTAAGGCAAACAAGGTGGCAGATGCTCTGAGTTGAAAAGATCTTGTATCCTAATAAATGATGATAATTGAAATGGATTATATATTTTTAGATTTTCTGAGGATGGAAATGGGAATCATTAATGGAGGAACTCATCAATCCTTTCTGAAATGATTTCTCAACCATCCCTCTTGGAGAATATTTTGAATTCCCAAAAAAATATGTGGAAATTTAGAAAATAGAGGAAGCCACTAAAAATGGTAAATCCTCGGAGTTCATGATTTATAAGGAAGGAGATATAATATTTGGGTCACAATTATGTGAAACATATGATCTAGAGTTAAAGAAGGATCTTTTGAATGATGCAGATAGCTCAAACTTCCCAATTCTCATAGGGAGTACAAAGATGTATCGAGATCTCCGAGATAACTTTTGGTGGGATAATATGAAGAATGATATTGTTGAGTATACATCAATGTTCATAGTATGTCAAAAAAATAAAGGCTAGAATAAAAAAGTATAAGGAGGTGATGAATCCACTACCCATACCAACATGTAAGTGATAGAGAATATTTGTGGACTTTTTCACTGGACAACCAAGGACATCTAGAGGAAAAAATTCCATATTGGTCATTGTGGGTAGTCATACAATGATAGATCACTTAATCTCAAATTATAGGACTTATCATTGTATCAACTTTCAACTATATATGTCTAATAAGTGATTATCCTACATGGAGTACCACTATCTGTTGTATACGATCAAGATTTGAGATTTACCTTGATGTTCCATAAAAGTCATTTACATGCTCTAAGAACTGAACTAAACTTTAGTACAACCTATCATCCTCAAACTGACTTCCAATCTGAGTAAACAATTTAGACACCGGAATATATGGTGAGATAATTTTCTTTGGACTTCAGAAGAGGGTGGGATCAATATCTTACCCTTGTTTAATTCTCCTACAATAATAGTTTCCACTCAGTCATCCGAATGGCACCATAAAAAAGACATTTATGGGAAAAGGTGAAAAACATCAGCGTGTTGGTATGAAGTTGGTGTGAGTAAGCTACTAGGACTTGAAATGGTTGAAGAAAAGGTGGAGATGGTGAAACCCATTTATCCACACATCATAGTATCCCCAATTCGACAAAAGTGTTATGCATACAATCATCAATTATTCCTTGAATTCAATGGCAGAGACATGGTATTTTTATGCATATCTCTATGGAAGAATGTTGTGAGGTTTGGGAAGGATGGAAAGATAAGTCCTCAGTACATAGGCATCTTCCATAATCTTGATCATGTTGGGGATGTGGTGTATCAACTAGGACTTCCACCTACTGTGTCCAAAGTACACGTTCTCTTTCATATATCCCTCTTTTATAAGTACATACTACACCCTTCACATTTAATCTCCTCATTGGTGGTATAGTTGGAGAAGGATCTTTCTTAAGAGGAGAATCCAATGAGGATATTAGATCATCGAGATATTAATCTATGTAACAAGACTAATCTCATAGTCAATGTACTATGGTATATCCATATACACGAAGATGAAACATGGGAATTGGATGAGGTAATGAATGAAAAATACCTGCACCTATTTATTCCATAGAATTTAAAAAACAAATTCTAAGGAGAAATTTCACAATGGGGGAATAATGTAATGACCTAATGTTTATCAATGGAAATTAAATTCTTATAATAATGTCCTATGATTACATGAAATCAGAAAAAATGAACTACTGAGTACTTCATGACCTTTAAACATAATATTCACCCTTTTGTGATTTGAATTTCAAAAATTTGACATATGTAGTTGCGACCAGTAATATGTTTGGAGTTTAATGGAAAAAATATAATTTTTAATGAATAGTAACCTACCCTTATTAATAGTAATATTACTCTTATGAATGTTAATTTGTCCAAAATAATAGTATCATCAACCTTGAATATGTAAAAAAATTAGGCATATTATAAGTCATAATGTGACCATAGTAAAAGTATTTGTATTTTTTAATTCATAAATAATTAATAACTATTAATTAATTAATATAAAAGAAAATATTTTTTAAAAAATTTATTCATCAATTATTGGTTTTATGCCTTTTTTAATATAATTTTATAAGTCCTTATTTAAGTTTTTAAAACATCATAAAATCACTTATAGTTTGAAAATTTGTTTTTCTTTCAAGTAAAATTGTCTTTTAACTGAAAATTAAATTAATCTTCTATATAAACATATTTTAGAAAAATGGATTTAATTTTAGGTTTCAAAAAATCCAAAAAATGTTAGGATTAATTTTTGGTATTTTTAGGAAACACTTGATTTTTTAGCAGATAATAAAATACGATAATTTATGCTAAATGCTAAATACATGAATTTTGATGTCATCAGCTGATGTATGGCTGATGTAAGGCCATTATATCCAACTCACATGCACTATTTATGATTTTTGGTCACAAAAATATTTAATATTTATTTTCATATGACAAGATAATAAGATAATGATTAAAATAGTGTGGAAACCCCTCTCCCCTCCACTATAAATACCACCCCTCACACCCTCATTACTTCACACATCTCAAGCTTGAAGACATGTCCTAAAAATGTCCAAATATCTTCCCTACCACCTCCTTGAATTCATTAAGCCCTTTCTCTAATAAAAAAACCAAATCCTCTTCCTTAAAGAGGCTCTCAAAGGAGATAAACTCAAGAAGTAAATTCATCTTTCTGGTTTTTTAATCTTCTTTCATGTTCTTTCTATTTTTTTTTTATTTCCTCACCTACCTTCAAACAGATGGTATGACAAATAAAAAAGAACACATGTAATGGAATTATATTATTCTAGTGTAATATTTTATCATAATCTCTCCTTCCACCTCCTTTTATTCTATAAATGAAAACACCATCTGAGATTTGTTGATTTATCACATTCAAGGACGAAGGGTTTTCAATTTTCATTGCTATATTATAAACTGGTCATGAAACCATTTTAATTGTTGAATCACATAATTATATATCTATTTTAACTTCTGTGATGTTCTAGAATACGTTTTCACACATGATGTAAAATAAAAAGACAAAACAAGTTAATTGTGACCAAAATCGCCACGTTAATCCAAGAATTTATCATTATTGTTTTATATAATGGTTCACCTGGACTCTAAATAACCAAATTAATTTTATAAACATGTAATATTATTTATGTTAACTAATTTGAAATAACTTAAATTATTTATATCCACTAAAATCATACATGTGTATCCTAACATGAACATAAGTGAATCGATCCTTAAAACCTTGGAATCAAACGGACCCAAACAATGAGATTGACCCTCATAACTAATCAAAAAGGTTAAGAATTAACTCTAAAAGGTCTTAATAAATCATTTTAATTAAAAACATGTTCTATAATTATTAATTAATAAACCTAATTTTATATTTTCATGTCATTAACAGCATGTGAAGAACACCACCAGACCTATAGTAAGGGATCCTATCTTTCTCACATTTATTCAAGAATCTTCTCAATGATATGTCCTTTTGTACATATTTATGAATGTTGGAGTGTGATTTTTCACCATATCCATAATTAATTCATGATATATAAAAGATGATAAACCTATTTTCTATCTCATTAATCCCTCCTATGTACACCTGATACCATACCGATATTTTGTATGGGATTCTACCCAAACCTCCTTTATTCCTTCAAGTTTTTATATCGTTATTTATACCCAAATGAAGTCATATATTCTCTTTATGTACATATTATAAATTCTTTTTATACTCTAAAAAATAATGTACCAACATCTCTTAATCATTCTCTTTTGGTGATATACATGTTTTTAAATGATTCCCTCCTCAATACTTCCTATCAACAAAACCCATTTTAGGGCACTTCTTGAATCCGTACCAAATTTAAAGTGCACACTACATTATGTTTTAATCCACCATTGTTTTTATAAAACCCATGTTTTTATTTTGATAATATTCTTGTATAAATATGGGTTTTTTACAAAATATTATTTCCTTTTCTATCTCAAATGCTTGTCAGTGTTTTCCATAAAACCACACTAAATGTTTTAATAATAAAAATTATTAAATAATCATTTCACTTGTTGTCAATTATGTTTGAAAATTCATACCATAATATATGCCTATTTTTCCTTATTAATGTTCATGTATGTTCTAATTCCTTTCTTTCATTAGCACTTTTATGATACGCCCATTCATTATGCTTTGTGACCCGATTATGATACCCATTCCTTTCTATGGGTACCGTTTTGTTTTTGTATGATTGATTATGTACTATTTTTTATGAGGAATAAAAATTCATTGAAATGTTTATATGGGTGAACCTAGATATTTATCATATTAATTGGGTAAATATTAGTCTCATTAGATGTTATGTGCAATCGTCTTAGTGGTGAGTCGTGACTCGTGCTACCATAGACAATGATCTTGGTGGATAACCTTGACTTCTGATCCTCTATGTGCAAGGAGCCTTAAATCGTGATAAATACATTATTTATGTTGCTTCTAAATTACTATGAATTAACTTATATATCATACCATGTTTTTTATGATCCCATGTGTTCCAAGCATTTTATTTTTCATTATTCCATGCCTTCTAACCCATGTGTCAATGTTTTATTATATTGTTTTTTTCCTTATTGGGATTTCATCTCAGCCATTCATTTAGGTGATCCCCAGGGTACCCATTGAATATGTAAAGGATCAAAGGAAGTTAAGATCTCATTATGAATATTAAATAATAAAGTGTTTTTCCTTGTCCCATGTTTTAAATTATATGGACCTACTTTTCAAAAACACTTGACTTCACGATCCATGGTTTGTACTTTGATGTATACTTATGATTACAATCATGTAATGTTTTGTGTAAAATTATAGTTTTTCTATATAAACTAGAATTGGATGTGAATATGGAATAGATATACTTAGGGATAATATATATGATAATGGTGCCTTAGGCTTGACCTGATCATAATATGATACATGAAAATGAACCATACAAAGTGCTTTATTTGGATCAATTTGTGTACATTATTATGATAATTCATATTTTCAATACAAACCATGATAAAGGAATTTAATAGATGATGAAAATTAAGGAACTAGGCTAAAACTATGTTGTATTATATTAAAAATAATGTGTCATGATTTATACCTTCTTTAGATTATTATATGGTTTTACAACTATGATTATTGTTTCTCATAATATAATTTTTTTTGTTTTAGTTAATGTATTAAACCCAAATGAATCAATTAAACATTTAATATAATGTAAAATGAGAAAAATTTGAGCAACCAAATGGGATTATGAAATTATTGGAAGATATCAAGATTATGACTAATTAGTTTTCCTGAAATATGATTAACAACATATAAATTTAATAACTCGTAGAATCATCAAAGATGAGAAGTATGGAGTTTACTAAGATATCAATTGATGGATAAAATGAAGGAAAAGGCTCAATTTCAAACATCTATGAAATTTGGATGGAGATACATAGGAAATTGTCACAATGGAATTGAAAAATACATTATATTTGGAAATGAAGGGAATAAAAAAAATGATTTTAAATGAAAAATGAAATGTAGGATGGAATGAAATATATCTCATCCTAGGTATTGATTTATAGTTCATTATCTTTTATATAGAGTATATAGTTGTTATTAGAGTCAACGTCCTATTCTAATTGTTAAATACTATACCAACAAAGGACAAATTTGGAAATAAAATGGATAACGTATTTATGTATTGGGGTTCAAGAAAAAATTTTGAAATAAATTTTACCAATGGTATTTCGGTTATAAGAATTATAATTCAACTAGGAATTTCGTTATATTTTATAATCATGTGTGTATTAATTATTTTATTAGTTTTAGATAACGTAATGGGTTAATGAGTTTAATATCTATCATATCTTCAGAGTCTTAATCATCTCTTTTTTGGGTTTTATATGATGGGAGTCTACCAATATTACAAATATTTTGGGATAAATTTAATTCAACAATATATTTTAGTGGAATGTTTATTTGAGGGAAAATTAATTTACATTTTATAAAAATAAGATTAAAGGAATTTATAACTGTTAGGGGTAATATGTTCCTTATTGAGAATATAATAATATTTAAATAAGATTATAAGACATTGTTAAAAAAATTGCATTGAAAAATTTAGTAAAAAGATTATTTAATGATTAATTATATTTCAAGGTTATTTGTCATATTTTTTTTGGGAAAATTATAGGATTGATATTAATATAGTTTTGAAATGGAAGACTCATAATCTTGATTAAAACCTGTCAAATTTTAAATGGCCATGGGGATTGAACCCAGGACCAAAGGGTAATAAGGGTTTAGTGACTACTACTTCTCTATGAGATGTCATGGTGATTATGTCATTGTATTGAGTTAAATGATTTGAGAATTAAATATTAATAATTAAATAGTGGTGTTACATTTTGGGTATACATATTAATTTAATATATTATCTGACATAAGATAATAATATTTTTTTTAAACTAGTTAGAGATAGACTATAGGACAAATTACACATTAATATATATTATGATTAGTTAAAAGTGAATTATAGTTTTTCGTACATAAAAAATTTATTTTGAGATATTCATTTCATGAATTAAGAAATGAATTTGAAATTGATCAAATCAAAACCAATGTATAAATTTTTTTTAATTAAATATAAATTTTTCATGTAAGTATATTTACTTATATTTGTTGACACCAAAATCATTCATCATCTTTATGAGAAATGATCTTGGATTAAATTGTAATCTTATTCCACATTTTTTTTATATAAGTAAAATTTTCAGGAAAATTTATTTGTTTGTTTTTTATTCATTAATTTAATTAGGCTCGCACAATTTTTTATGATTAATGACCTATATAATTTAGTATAATTATTTACGCTTTTCATCCATGTCTATATCATCACTTTCCAACAATGAAGTCCAACTTGTAAACCTTGTTATATATTATTCCATGAACCTTGTTTCATCAATTTATCTCATATTAAATGATATTTAATTCACCTTTTCACAATGTGGGTCTTTTCAACCATGGTATTTCCAATTTTCAACGACATGATTACTAAGATCAAGATTAAATTATTGGAACACAATTTTTTTATTGTTGGGAGAATGTGACACCATAAAATTCTAAAATAATAAATTTTATTTGATAAAATATTAAACAAAAAATTCTAAACAAAAAAACACACATTTTATAATCATTTAAGCTTTTGATAGATTTTGGAACATGATTGTTAAATACTAAATAACTCATAATATAATATACAGTTTTAAATTATCCGTTAAATTCAATGGTATGCATAGTAGTATATATATTTTGAAAATAATATGGATTATATATTTAAGAAATAATTCCATTTTTATCTATTTATTAAGAATAAAATAATTTCTATTTAGAATAAAATTAAATCTTTTCTAAAATACTATTTTTTTAATGTCGGTTTAGTCGCTCTTTGGGAACATAATAAAAAATTATTTTTTAAAAAAATTATAAATTCTATTTGATAAAATGAAAATAATTTTTAAAATAATAACATTAAAAATTATATTATTGTGGATTTTTCATGGTTTTTATGAAATATTAAATATTTTGATAAATAGTGACCAATATTTAATTTTAATTGAACGCTTTGTTTCTGTTAAAATAATTTATATGGTTGAATTATATTTTCTTTTTGATTTAAGTAAATATTATTTTCATTATATATCTCTTATTCATATTTAGTTTATTGGGATTATATTAATATATAATTTTTATATAAATTCACTGTAAACACTTGAACATCTTCTCCTTAAAAACCCGCTTTCTCATCACGTTTGTGGAATTGATTTCAAATTAATTTTTTATATATATGTGAATAGAATATGAAAAAATAGAATCCATATTTTTAATTATGATAATTTATATTATTTAATAATTTGAAATTAATTTTTCACAAAAAATTAATAGTGAAAACAAATAAATTATTAACCGCACTTAAAGTACAATTGGATTTTCCAGGTGTTAAACTAATAAGATAAGGGTAAAATGACCTCAAAACTTGTCTAAAATGTATTTTATTCTATATTTATACCCTATAATTTATAAAACTAGATAATAATCCTTTATTCTACATATTTTTCTTGTGAAAATTGAGTTAACACCAATATATTTTCAAATATTACAAGTGGAACCTTGACCTCACTTATAAAAGGCTACCCTTGTACTATCTTATTCACATGTTAAAAACAATTAATTTTATTCAATACCTACCCAAATTAGTTCCCAAATTCCATAATATCTTCATTGAATCATTATTTTTGTATAAATATCACGATTTATGGCTTTTGGTTCTATCTTATGTTGGATACATGAAGAAGAGGTAACATTCTTCAATAAGAATTTTTATTTTATTTCTTCAGTGAGCTCCTTGAATTATTGTTTAACATTGATTATATAATAATCACAATATCATAAATATAATTATATTTATTATGTTATTTTATTTACCTAAAAAATCTACATTTCCATCAAATGGGATATGAAGTCATCATTCATGTGTATGGTGGACTACAGTCTTGTGAACGGATGCCATTTTTTCCATTAGTTCCAATACTGGTTGGGTATGATGATGAATATAAATTATATATATATATATATATATATAAACATATGATATTTATAACATAATTATAATTTTTAAATCATCATATCATATATATATTTATGACATTCTATTTTATAGGGGATACGATAATGTTGATCATGTGTACAATGTACAACCGCATTGTAAAGTGAGGTGGTTGGTCTTTCACCAATGATTTACATGGAAGGTAATAAGGATAATGTTCTTGAATATATGTTATATAAATTACATAATTATTATATTAATTAAATATTTATCATTCTTAAATGATAAAATTTCATTTATGTTTTTCACTATAAAATGATAATGTTGGCACCAAAATTTTTGAAGAACAAGAATTAATAGACACCATTTGGGGCGGCCTCGTGAAGACCGATCGTGAAACATCCATAGCCCCATGGATGGTGCAAAGCTCCCCCTTCGCAAACACATTGTGGAAAAAGGAGGCGGGATTCTCCACGAACACATTTTACATTCGCAAACCCTTTACAGAGAAAGGAGGTTGGATGCTCCATGAACCCATTTGATGTTCGAGAATCCACTGCAGAGTAAGGAGGCGAGATTCTATGTGAACCCCTTTGATGTCCAATAACACACAATAGGGAAAAATTTGTCTTCGCATCGAGCATGCTCTTTTTCGTGGAGCTTCTTTCCTATAAATAATGTGTTCCCCTTGATCCCAATGTATGGATCCTTGGACCATTCTCCTTCATAGCTCTGAAATCGCGAAGCACTATCTTCTATACGAACCATGAGCACTTTAGGTACTTTATCATCATGAAGTACCTCTCCCTTGGTTTGAATTCTGCCCCTATTCAAGGAGGGATGCCTTTCGTGGATCCCACGAGCCTTCGCAATGGGGATCCCCAAGGGGACTGGGGTCTTCGCTGGGCACTTATGCTTCACGAAGTACCCTTCATTCACATGTGACCTGCATGCTAAGGCAGGGTCACTGTGCTACGCGAGGCATATCGCTTCATAGTACTACGCTTTATAGATCCTCTTTTCATCGCAATGAATTGCTCCGCAAATGCCTTTATACATTGTGACGAAGCTTTCATATGCACCTACTCCCTATGCTTAGGATTGGCCACTTAACCTCTCAAAGCACACCCCTTTGTGAATCCCCTCCACTTCATGGAGCCACATAGCTTCACATGGATTCTACCTATAGTCTGCTTTTCTCTTTAACTCCTTTTACTGTGTGAACCTCTAGGTTTTCACGAAGTGATTTCAAGGTCCCTTGGGCCATGCTTCCCA
Source organism: Viscum album (assembly GCA_963277665.1). NCBI lineage: Eukaryota > Viridiplantae > Streptophyta > Magnoliopsida > Santalales > Viscaceae > Viscum > Viscum album. Next base: position 1,370,420,642 of record OY728143.1, read on the forward strand.
TTGGGTTTATTCTCCTCAGGCTTCATCCCACAGGCATGCTAACGGATATTGCATCTTTGCATAGCCACGCTAACGTGGACCCACAATGGATCACACCATAACAACCTTTCACCACTCCTTTGCAGATGCCTTACCTTCCCCATGGGTGGGTGGTTATTATTCATGTATCTCCTAGGGGTGTGAAGTGAACCCACCTCATCTGAGCCAAAAAACATTAAAATTCCAAGCATCATCATCCCCAACACATGACGTTAAACAGTGGCCTCGCCACGTACATCATACGCGGGATGCCCCATATTGGATATTCTGAACGCCCACTAGTCTCCACAAAAGCATGATCATTAATCACAAGTAATGAGATCATCTTTATTAGAGCGGCTCCTGTCCATGGGGAAGGGAAACCACCGTGGTGTATGCTCATAGCCTTTCTAGCAGGAGGCAGCAGTCATGATCCTCCAATATTTTTCCTGGACGAAGACTAGAGAGGGGGGATGGGAATCGAAGCCCACCTTTCTTCGGTGCTGAATCCCTCTCCTTTTGGGATTATTCTCCACCCAGGCCCCCCTCCTAGTGTAAGTCCCAGTCTCTATCTCTGTGGGCTACGAACCACACGTAAGCCTTTGTTTCCTTTTTGGGATGCTAACCACGTGTAAGACCCATTCCACTTCCCACATACACACCTTTCACGATGAGATCGTCAGGTATTTTCTTCCTCTTATTTCTCATATTGAGCATGAATCATGTGGGCATAGAGTAATAATCAACAAAGACATCATGTATGGAATGCCTAGGGTGTAGTCCCTACACACAAACCCGAACTACGTGGACTTTGATCTTTTCCAATGCAAGGTACGTCAGAAGTATCCCCGAGGTTCAAGCCCAACATTCATTTGTTTTGACCATATTCACATCTGTTCTAACCATCTCGAACTACATAGAATTTGACATTTTCCAATGTAAGGAATCTAGGAATCCTCATAGAGGTTCAAAGCCAACATTCATTGGTTATGACCGAATTTCACGTCTATTACCACCATCCAAAACTATGTGGACTTTGATCTTTTACCCAGCAGGGTACGTAGGAAGCCTCCATAAGGCTTAACCCCAAAAACCATTGGTCTCCAACCCCTTCATGTCGGCACACCATGCCCCAAATATGAACTACGCGGAATTTTACCTTGTCCAAGGCAAGGTAGGTAGGAATTCTCCCTATGGTTAATTCCCAAAAAACTACTGGTTCTGACAACCTTCACGTCAGTTCACCACAACCCACTCTGTACTACATGGAATTTGATCCTTTACAAGTCAAGTTACAAAGGATTCCTCCATGAGGTTCAATCACACCATACATTGGTTCTAACCTCCATCACGCTGGACAACCTTTGTCCCACATTATGTTAAACTGCATGCCCCATTTTCATCCCACGCGATGCTAAACTGTACCCACTCGATCTATGTGTTCTTTCATCCCTTTCTCCTAGACATGGTACATAAAAATCCACCATTAGTTTCAAACCCATCTATTGTTAAGATGTTGTGACCCCATCTAGTGGTAAGCTATTGTGACCCCCATCTAGTGCTAAGTCATTGTGACCCACAACCCGCAGTAAGCTGTTGTGACCCTCATTTAGCGGTATTCTAGAGTGTTTTCAACCAACGGTAAGCCATTATGTACCCTGATCGACGGTGAGTTGTAGATATATGAAATATTTTTACATTGATTTCATACCACATGGATACGTAGGAAACCTCCCTGTGGTTCAAGCCCATAACTCATGTCTCGTCTAGATCTATCCTTTGATCCCATGTGTTCCATGAAAGTCATGCCTCAACCTGGAGTTAATATTTTTGCCAGATCCCACCCATTATCAATCTTGATTCTTACATGGGCCGCCACATCCCGGTGAGATCAGGCCAATCCACATATTCACTAATCCGAGCAGTAACTGGATAACTAACAAAGTGTTATCCCTGACATCAGTGTTCCCTCTAGGGGCCGAACCCATCTGATCCACTCTAGTCAGTGTTTCGATTAGTCCGCTATGTCTCCTCTAGACGTTAAACTCGTGGCATACCCTGTGTTAAACATGGGAAGATGAAGAAAACCTTCAAGACATGCCTATGGAATATAATTCCCCACATTCAACATGGGATGCCTCAGGCTATCGTGCCATCGAGAAGCCCTACAATAAGGGGAAGAAACCCAGATTCTCCAGTGTTACTGCATTCAGACACGCCCGTGATATCCAATGTGACTACTCCCCCGACCGATGGTTGCTGTCCTGACCAGACCCCTTGTAATTGTTTGACAGAAGTAGTGTAATTAACCAAAGTCCATGAAGATATGACAATTGGAAGGTTTTCACGAACAAAGTCTTCATTCTATAAGGGAGATCAAAACTAGGTGACGAGTTCTGAGGATGAATCCATGGAAGGAAGAACCAATATCCCATTATCCCATTTTGATCAAAGATAAAATTTCCTTGAATAGGGAACAAATATCGCCCACCTTTGGAATGTGGGAATGTGGAGCAACAGCTGACGTGTCCTCAAAAAGAAAAATTCATGTGCCCAGGTGAAAGAGTAAGAAATAGAAATTATGAACCCGACATGAAAGTCCTCTCCTCCATGTAGATATTGGAAGAATTTGAGACATCAGTGGAATAGCATGTCACCATATCTAGTTATCTGGTGTTGGGTACCTCCATGAAAATAGCGGGCCTGGCGTGAAACACACCATAAGTTGGGGAAGTCAAAATGTCGGGAAACTCGATCTACGATGTTGTCAATGTGGATCCATCTTACAAGCAATTGAATAAAGAATGAAACTGGGGCACTAGACGTCGATTTCCTTTTTGCAGTGCTAATGATTTGATCTCCCTGCTTTTTAGTAAGCAAGTTATTGAATCAAGAATCTGATCACCACCCACCCACCAATCTAGGGGTAGGGGAAATGCCAATGAGGAAAACCCACATGGCTCCACTACTTCTGCAACGACCTCCAAAACCATAGATGTTGGGAACCCTTGCCCCATCTCCCCTTCTGAATTTATTCAACGAATGGTTATAAGCGAACTCGTATGTTGATACGAGGAGGAGGGAATTATCTCGACATGGGATATGGCTCACCATTACATAGAAATGTATGTGCCTCATCGCAACCATCGTCCCCAAGGGCCGAGCAGGGAGACACTACTCTCCAATCCATCATACAATAATTTAAGAAGCCTCTCCCTAGAACAATTTTATGAATCCCTCCCCCATGAGTCGAGGAGTAGTTAATCCATGCTCCTGCGCCACTGGCCCCAGTCCGGCTGACCCGATGCCACCGTCGAGCACTAGTAGAGGAGGACACCCAACTAGGAGAATCAACATTAACTACGGTGGCTCTCCCCACCTCTAAAGTACATAAAAAATTCCTATGTATTCTGAATAGAAGAACTTGTATACTTGTCTGGGATCGAGGCCCCAACCACCCCACGGGCCGGCTGGGTCCACTCTATTGGCCTCTGGCACAGGTAATGGCCGCTGCCAATACGGAGGCCCTCCACATACCACCAACATGTAGAATGTGGGTCCTCACCTCTTCCAAGAATTTCATGGGGATCCTCCCCATGCTACCTTCATTCTGAACGAGGGACCTCCCCATGATGGTGAAACTCAGTATGAAATCCTCTCCCACACTCATTACATTGGGTATGGAGTCATTCGTCCTGCCACATATTACCAGTGTGGGGACGTTGCACATCCATTCAATCTTCAGCATGAGCGGCCTCCCGATGTCCTCAAAACAGCTAGCGAAGGTACTCCTCCCCTCAGTTATTGGAGTGATGAAGGCCATCTTTGCTTAACCAGCACCCTGCACAGAGGTCCTACCCGTATTCAGCTTTACCAGTACGAGGATCTTCCTCACGCTAACACTGTAAGGGAAAAAACATGAAGGTCATACCCGTTCTCTTATCAACACCAGCTTAGGTCTTATCCACTCCATCACTTCGCATGTAGGTACTCCCCATGTCTCCTTTGATATCTGTCTAAGTGCCCCTCAAAACCAAGCTCAATCAGGCAGGAGTCATCCGCGCCCCAACACTAATACAGCTGATAGACCTCCCCTTTCCAGGAATTTACCCTATCTTGACGAATCCTTTCAGGGAAAGAGGGAGGGTCATCGCCGCAATAAAAACAAGGCTGAGAAAATTACGACTGAGATCAAACTGTTTTACTTCTCAGACTCTGAGGCAGATTACGACATAATGATGAAACTCTCTCCTAGGTCCTCCGTGTCAAGGGTTAGGGCAGGAACAAGGGACATCAGCCCTATACTTCTAGAATTTGAGGTCCATCAGATTCTCTCAAACCTCTACATGTATATCTAGGAGGAATAAATTATGGAAAATCCATAGGTTACGGTCGTGAAATCTCCACCATCATCACCAGAAGCACTCTCTACCTCGACTAGAGATCACATAGATCTATTATGAGGACCAATGGTGGATGATTAGTCTGGTCCACTTCCATTAGCTATAGTCCCTACACCAGAAACTGTGGCTGCCAACCCGTCTTACCATGATGTGGTGGCTAAGTCACTACACTATTCGCATGATAGCCTGAGATGCAGTGGTTTGTCATCTTGCTCACCATATTCTCTACCGACCAGTATCCCATGTCATCAGTCTTCTTCGGTACCGCTATCGGTTCACCAGCTACCTCTAGTGGATGAGTGTGTAAATGAAGGTCCAGACCCTGAGTTAGAGCCTAGGAGGTTTTGGGATGTCCTCTCAGCTGACCATTTACCTAATATGTTTTGGCCAATTGCGGTGCCAGTTTTTTTGTACGCCGGAATCCCTCACCCAAGAGGAAGTCATGTGTATTTGCCAGACCCTCTGGGTGACTCATTTCTATCTTCTTTATTAGCAAGTGGCTTACACTATTATCCAAGATCATTTCAAGGACATTGGAGAACAATAATGGCTGGTTGATTTTGCAGCACTCCCTGTCGCCCAGTGTCCTAAGATGCCATGCCACCATAGGACCCTCTAGCAAAGATGCATATATAGATTCAATGTACTCCTCATGATTATCAAGGAGGATTCCCCCCACGTGTAGATCCATGCATGGGATAGTATGATACCCTTTTGATCTTCCCTATCCGGTAGCAGCCTGACCTGCAAGGTGATATTGAGGAGATGCCCCCAGGAATGGTTGTAGTTAAGATGGTTGACATAACAGAGGGTCAGAATGTGCTTGAGCTTTTTAGAGAGGAAATACATCATGAGGGAGTTTCAAACTTCTTGGATCCATCAGGAACGATTTCCCATTAATAAAAGGATATAATGGGTATTCCTATTCCCAATGAGGCACCAGTCCTCATCCAGAATCCCAACAAGGGATATGAACACCTCATAGCTGTCAAACCCTCCAACCAGTGGGGCTCAGTGTAAAAGGTAGAAAGAAGACATCGCAAAATCCGTGTTGCACCAGCAACTCATCGAAAAAAATAAGTTGTTCGATGAAATCCTTGATGAATGCAATGTAGAGCGATGACCGGACTACCATGATCCCCCACCAGGGTAGCCGGGGCATGCACAACTTCCCCTCAGCAAATTTCCTCTAGGTGACCCTGACCATCCTGCCCACGCAGACAGGGCTAAATCCAAATTTCACGGCAAGAGGGTGCGGTATGGCTCACGAAATTATCATGAATGACATAAAAATAATAATGACCTAGCTCAGGATCGCCAAACTATTCCACATGTCATTCCACCAGCCGCTCCATGAGCTGTTGGGCCTATTTATCGTGTTGAAGAACCCTCCAACGCACTTGTGGTCTGGGATCCCAATAAAAACATGGACCCCGCCCAGATGATCCAATGGAGGCACTCATTGCATGTATCAAGGCATTGGAGACACAATAATTGTCATTCCCACCTATTGGAATGCCTTATCTAGAGTGGGTGGATGATATCCAACACCCCCAGATTTTGGGAATCCCACGTTCCCCCTTCAATGGGATAGGGGACCCGCCACAGCACCTGCTCCACATTATCTCAATATGTGGACCCATGTTGGGAACCCCAGTGTAGAATGAATCCACCAAACTCCAGTGTCTCGTGCAGACATTAGAGGGACTGTAATTCGTCAGGTACAACCATCTCCCCATCAGATCAGTCTCCGGCTGGGATGACCCCCGTATGCAATTTCCCTACTAGTTTAGTTCCACCACATCAAAGAAGAGTATCACGAACCTCTTCATGTTTAGGCAGAGGCCTGATGAGCGCGTTGTAGACATTGTCACCTAGTGGAATGGGTTAATATATTCCCTTGACAAGCCACTGACTTAAGATAAATTATTGACAATGTGCATATATAATGTCAAGATGGAACTGGTCTTCACTTTGATCACCTAGAACTACCCTTATAGACTCTTAGACTTCTCTAATAAGGCCCAGTTCCTATAAGAATCCCTATCGGAGGCTATATAGGAACGTTCATTACCTCTTGCAATCTCCGTGAGAAGGTATGATAGGTCCGATCCCACTATAGTAGATCAAATATATTCCCCTAGGAAACTTGATTTGTTACTAGTGGAGCCGCCTCCACAGCCTCTCAGAGGCCGTCCACCTCAGGTATAGCCTCCGGCCCAGCAGCGCCCACCTAGAAATCTGTAGGTTCCCCTGCGTAATGTGATGCCACCACCTAGGTGAGATAAACACGACCCACTACCTTGATAGGCTCCTCCAACTCCTCATTAACGTAATGCTCCATGGGCCCCCCTTTGTAGACATGATAAACCAAGCCTACTCATTCAACAAGGCTCATTTGCCTGATTATTTCACAATGCCTCGGAGTAGGGGATTTTACGTTTTCCTAAGTGCATAAGGACACAAGAGGCCAACCTCACTGATCTTCCTAACTACTACCCTTATCACCGGATCTTGGGGAACATAACCAAGTAGTGTTATGTCTTCCAAGACTGACTTCAAGACCCAGTAGATAACAACATATTCCGGTTAGGCCTAGCTCCAGCACAGGTGGAATGTGCCTTCTTGAGGCCAGCCTGCAGTAGTGACAATGAGGGAGGGTGGCATCAGGTTTCTAACCTCGGGTCATAGAAGTATGATGACTGAATGGATCATAAAACAGTCACCCATTCCCATGGTATCATCTGTGCATGCCTAAAGCGTCCAGAGCCTCCCAAAGCTGTCGCCACTACTTCGGCATCATCATCTCAGCCGTCCTTTTCCCAGAAGAGAAAACTCTAGCGGTGTAAGGGAAAACAATGTCCCCTTCCAATATCATCGTCATCTCATACTCATAGCGAATTCATCCCCTTGGGGGTGGAGATTCCTTACAGAATATCTCTTATAGTAGATGACTCTTTGTGTGACAGTCATGGGTACATCTTGGTTAATACAGTAGATATGGAAAACCCCTACTTGATTCCTTAGGATGAGGACCTCCAGGTGGATTCTCCCAATGTCCCTAGCCGTCGTTAGCATCGACAGAGTCATGGATATATGGGTTGGTATAGTGCCTTTATTAGCACTTACTGCTAGGCATTTCATGCTACCAAAACCAGGAAGCAGGCTCAATGTAGTGCTCAACAAGAGTAGCCTTCTCATCTTGTGACATCAGACCCAACTTTATCACTGTTCATGTTGTTGGATTAGGTAGATCCACCTCGACCGTATCATGACCAGCCGACCTGCTAGATGCTAGTCTCAGTCATTTTTCATGCATCCTACAGTCACTCCGCGGGATTCGACTAGTGAGCAGCAGAATATTCCGAATACCAGTCAGCGGTCGGTCTGGTCGGTAGGACCCACCATACCTCATGTCATATTACGACCTATTATAAGCAGAAGTTCACTCCTGTCACAGAATTATGATGTTCTCAAACATATTTCCAGCATTATATAAAGGATCTCCATCCTTGAGGATCTTTTCCTATCATCATACATGTGTGAGGCCCTTGCCAAGGATTTGAGGATCCCCCTCCAGTTTGAGATAGAAGTAGTAGCTGCAGAAGCCTTTCACACTAAGGAGGTAAAGAATGATGAATTCCAAGACATTATCTCATTCTATAAAGAATATGGAGGACCCCCTCATATATGGTCACATTATCCCATTGTACATCATCATCCCGTTCAGTGGCATGGAGGTTTTCCATTGTCTCTTCGACACGGGCTCTGGGATTAATCTATTCCCGAATTGGACACTACAAAAACATGGATTGTATGAAGATGATTTGATTCCCTTTGAAAATGGAATTATAGGTTATGATAGGAAGGAACATACACTTGTTGGAAAGATCCTCTTGGAGACCCAATTTGGTGGCCTAGTTTCTAGCACCGAATTTATGGTTGTCTCCCAGGACACTGCCTACCACGTGTTGATGGGAAGGATGTGGCTCCCCTATATACGGAGGTTCCACCATGGTATCACATGTTCCTCATGTAATCCCTTAACGATCGAGTGGGAATTATTCAAGGTGACATGTCTCTCTTTGCCTCTTGTGAAGCCCTCTATTTAGATGCCGACTATTACAAGTGAAAAGCCAACCCGATTCAGACTAATGAGGTCGAGCATGCCATGGATGTGATAGTCCCTTGGAAAGATCTAGATGATTCCTATGTGCTTCCAATCCACCTATTGGAGGATATAACCTCAAACATGGGTCAATGCTTTGTTTTTTCATGTATGGGGGTGAATGAATTCCGAAGTCTAAGAGATGCCGGACGATCACCTCGTACTCCTATACAAATCAGGCTCAGGTTATCCCGATGCCTCCTACTCCCATTAGGTATAATTATGTCCACCCCCTAGTATTGGAAATATGTCATACTTTCTTATTTCACCAGGATGGAATTAACCAGCTCAAGAAAACACGCCATTATTACTGTGACATCATCAAGCATGGCCTCTTGGGATGAATACCAGATGGGATTAGATCGACAACCTTCATCGCTATGGTTGCAGTAGAACAAGAGTCCCTAATGTAGTGACCACTAACGCTCATGTTGGTACCAGCCTCCCATCGGGATCTTTTGACTCAGAAGCAACTCCTCCCATTGAGAATGCCTCCTACATAAGTGAATAAGATGATTTAGAGGATTCTCCTCCCGCCTTTGAAGAAGGCGTCTCCACCATGGTCGATGAATTGGTACAGGTGAAACCTCTGTAGTGTGGTTGACCCAAAACAAACTATAATCAGTGCCATTATGCCCCTTGATGAGCAACAGAGGTACATAAAATTCCTTAAAAAACTCCAGGATGTGTTTTCCTAGAGTTATGATGAGATTACAGGACAAGATCCTCTGGTAGCTGTCCACCGCCTTGGTCTCCTGGAAAATCATCATGGGTTCATGAAGCATCCTAGAAATATGCACCCTTCTCACAGTTCTATGGTGGACGTAGAAGTTGATAATCTCATTAGAGATAATTCTGTTAAAGAGGTCCATTACCCCAAATTTCTAGCCAACATTGTACCAGTTAGGAAGAAGAACGAACAAATAAGATTTTTCATCAACATACAGGATCTCAATGGTCAGTGTCCTAAGGATCATTTTCCCCTTCCTTTGACAGAATTGTGGATAGATGATATTACTAGGTTTTAAGACCTCTCCTTCATATATGGGTACTCTGGATATAACCATATCTGAATGGCCACCAAGGATGAGGAGTCTCCTGACATATTTATGCTTATCCTCGTAATTTTGGTGGAATGTTAAATGGATGATTTGGTGGTTAAATCTTTCCAGCATCAGATCCATCTCAAAGACCCTGAGAAAGTGTCCAACTTCCTTCATTCCTGTCACCTAAAGATGAACCCATTGAAGTGTGCCTTCGGTGTCACCTCTAGAATGTTTCTCATCTTCATTGTAAGATATTGGGGCATTGACGTTGACCGAGAGAACATCAAGTCCATTATCCAGATGTGTCCTCCAAGCAACATTTGAGAGCTTTGAGGTTTCTAAGTCCACCTAGCCTACATAAAATAATTCATTGTGAATCTAGCCAGAAAGTGTAAGACCTTTTTCGGCTCATGAAGAATAGAATCATCTTTGAGTGGGTCAAAGAGTGGAAAACATCTTTTGAGGAAATCAAATAGTATCTCCTCTAGCCTCCGGTCTTCATGCCACTTGTCTCTGGAAAACCCTTAGTCTTTTACGTAACCACCCTGGAATAGTCCCGCAGTGCCCTTCTCACCCATAAGAACAATGAGGGGACAGATAAAAACCTCTTCTACTTAAGTCTCATGCTACTCGATATGGAGACCAGATACTCCCCTATCATAAAGAGCTGTATTGCATTAGTATTCGCAGTGCAGAAATTGAGACATTATTTGTAGCACCCTGAGGTACAACTATTACCCCGAGTAGATCCACTTAAGTACATCCTAAACTTCCCATGTTGATAGGACGTCAAGATCGGTGGGTAGTGATTCTATAGAAATTCAATATCTATTTGGTCACATAGAAGGCTATTAAGGGGGAAGCGATAACAGACTTCCTTGCTACCCATCCAGCTCCTTCCAACCAGTCCCTAGATCTCGATTTCCCAAATGAAGTGATCCTCTCAGTATTCCAAGCCATACCCTGCTGGAAGATACACATCGATGGTGCTTTCAGGAGCCCAACCAGCAAGAGGCTCAATAATCCCAGAATCAACAGAGTAGGAATGGGTTTCATCTTCATTACCTTAGCATAAAAGTTTCTTGCATACTCATTCCTATTGTCAGAAGGCTGCACCTCAATGAGGCAGAGTATCAGGCTCTCATCACTGGCCTCGAGCTGGCCCTTGAGATTGATGTCCCCCCTTTTCATTGAAATAGGATTCCAAAATAGTTATAAAGAAGATCAATGGTGACTATGTCGTCAAAAATCCAGAGCTCTTACCATTTTTGAAGCGCACACTCCAGCTAATGGTCCAGTTCCCATCTTGGTCAGAAGTTACTCATGTCCCTCGATCTCAAAAGGTTCAGGCTGATGCCCTTTCCAGTATAGGTATATCACTTGCAGAGCCTGAACATGATGATCTGATTATCCACGTGGAACACAGAAGAGTTGTTTCTCCCCTCACACAAGATGAAGTTGAAACCCTACAAGTAAGCCATTGTATCACCAGCGCTTCCAAGTCAAGAACCCCTGGTCCCTATGATGTAAGGATTAAAGTGAATCATAATTGGAGAACCTCCTTCGTTGAGTATCTCCAGAATGGTTATCTCCCTACATATCAGGCCGGGCGTGAGTGAATTTAATGTCACACATTATAGTTCACCCTCCAAGATGGCCCTGGTCATGATGAGATCCTTTATAAGAATGGGTTTTATAGGTTCTCCTCTATTGCATTAAAGAAATCGAGATTTCCAAGGGCACTAAAGAGGTTCATGTTGGTTCTTGTGGGTCTTATTAGACTGGGATGAAACTATCCCACTAGATCCAGAGTCTGGGGTAATTTATTCCCTCCATGATCCATGACTTCATCGAGTTCTCCCAGAGGTGCAATGCATTCCATATTCATTTTAACTTCATGCTTCTTCGCCAGAGACTCTCCACTCCACCAAGTACTCTTGACCATTTTCGGTATGGGGACTCGAATTCTTGGGACCTTTTCTACCGGTGACAGCTCGCCAGTGTAGGTTCATCCTGACTACTATAGATTTCTTCTCCAAGTGGTCCGAGGAAGCTCCTATCAATGAGTTCAAGGCCCATTCCATCATTTACTTTGTGATCTCCAACATCATCTACCGATTTGGAGTCCCTCATGCCATCCTCACCGATAGAAGCATGGACTTCCAGGCGGTTGAGCTGAAGAAACTATTTGCTACATACAACATCCGTTCTAACCATATGTCCCACTATCATGTGGAAGAAAATGGGTAGGTCGAGGTGTTAAAAAAACCCCTCTCTAACATTCTGAAGAAAATTGTTTTTCAGAATAGGAAGAGTTGGCCAGACAAGCTCCCCAATGCCCTCTGGGCATACCGGATGACGACTCGTAATTCCACCCATCTGACCCCATATTACCTAGTGTACAGAATGGAGTCCATCCTACCCATAGAGATACAGTTTCCATCATTGCGCATAGCAGTCTATGATCAGAAAGTGACATATAAAGTAGGTGAAATCGTTCTGGCTGAGCTGAAAGCGCTCGATGATAATAGGCTTCATGCCCTGCACAATCTGTAAATTCATCAGAACAAGATAGCTAGAGTTTATATATAAGAATGTTTTTCTCCGCTCCATATTTCAAGGTGACTTGGTATTGGCCCTCAGGACACCAATGATACCTAGTAGGAAACCACCCAAGATGGAGCCCAAATGGGAGGGACCTTACATAATAAATTTTTTTTACCTCAATGGTGCATACTCCCTAGAGACTATGCATGGTGAGCGGATAAATCATCCAACTAATGCCAAGTTTCTCAAGAACTACTTTTCCTGACCAAGATTGGGCCTACATGACCCTAAACTGTCTGGTCCCACACAAAATTAATCCTTATTTTTCTATCGCATGACCCTAAACTTGTATGTATCACATGACATTAAACAATATGATGTCTTATGCGATGTTAAACTATGAATGGTATAGCATTACCTTAAACTATACACTCCTACATGATCTGAGATAATGAAACATCCCGTATTACATTAAACTGTGTGTCATCACACAATATGTTAAACTTGATCCCGTAAACTACATATGTATTGATTCCCATCTTTATGGGATATGTAGGAACACTCGGATTCCATGACCTGAGTCCAGCCACATGCTCTTTTCATTTGGATACCCCTCATGGTTGTAGTTCCATGGGGTGATCTCATGTGATGCAACCTACATTTATTTGGCCCCACAAGCACCATGACTATGGAGGTCACGCTAGGTGACCCTCATCGTTATTCTAATTCTATCTACATTATTACCACATGATGTTAACCTGGATAGACTTTTCCGAACTACGTATTTCATGATTCCCATACTCATGGGATATGTAGGACCGCCTGGACATTTTTTCTGTAGGCCCAGCCCCAAACATCGGGATCTCTCATTGGGACGAAATACATGGTGGGGTGCATGATTTTTCCCTCATTCATGGTGTGTTCATCATAACCGTAATGTGTATCCCTACTCCATGAATATCCCCACATCTTTTACTACCCAACTATACTTTATGTTGCATGAGCAAATGTATGCTCCACAGACTCCACCATTTTGGTTTCCATCATCTTTCATATCCGAATGGGCCCTCGAATGGCATGGATACTCATCCCAATTAATCTCTTAACATTATGGGCCAACTCCCTCAAGGACCCTGGAAGACAAATTGATATTAGTAACTCATTATGAATATGGTCAGTGGTCAATGTTCATTTTTTGTTCTCATTTTATGTCACACAATATGGATTTTGGGTTTCAAATCTGGTCAAAAGCCAACCTTTATCATTTTCACTACCCCTATATGCCCCAAACATAACGTGTAGAGGTTCATTCTACCTTGATGTCTTTCCAAACCCTATTCTTCCTCGATCAGGAATGTGATTCTAGCTGATGGTCCCTTATGTGATCGAGAGAGCCTAATCATAATCCTTGCTTCCCACACAGAGCATTGGTCCCGTGGGATTAGGAGCTATGATAAGGCGATACCCACATGAGTGGCCATATGTCTACAGATGGCCAGGATGTCGAGCCTCAGGTCCCTCGACCCTCTCGGCCCCTTGGCCCGAGATCTCATTTGGGAGTGTGCTGTGTGGTATGGACTCACGTCCTTAATCACATCAGGATATTTTTCCACACCACACATACCCCTTTGAGAATTCCAACAATTTACCATCCTTTTGGCAAGCACATGCCCTGCCATGCTTTGAAAGCCCCATCATTTTGTTTTCCATCATATTCTAGATCCAAAAGGACCCCAAAATGGAATAAATACGTAGCCTATGGGATATTTTACCATTTTGGGCCAATGCCCCCAACTATTTTGAGATAAAAATAGATATAAGTCGGGTGTTGTGAATACGGTCAATAGTCGACACTCAATTGTTTCCCCCCGAAACTCTGGTCACACAAGGGTGGATATTATGTTACGAACATGCTCAAAAGATATCATCTATCATAATTTATGCCTTTTGGTATTCCATAGGCATGGTGATTCCTCCTCTCCATTCAGTTGTCCCATGTATATTAAATTAAACTACGCATTTACAGTCCGAGCCCTATGTCCTTAAACTGAGATCACTATCGTCCTCACTACAAAATGTTAAACTGCATGCTCACTGTGACATTCTTTCTGTGGCCCAGCCTTAGGTCCCTCGAACTTATTGGTCCCCTGACCCATGTTATCACATAGAATTGTATGGTGTGGTATGTGATTTTTTACACATTCACGTCGGGTTACGTGATGTACCATAAGCATCCCTCATTGGGGTATCTTTCCCTTATTTGCATCCATACAACATTCTGATAAACTGTACATCATCCTTCTATAGAACTATATGTGTCTTGATTCCCATACTTATGGAATACATAGAACCGCCCCAACATCTATTCTTCTGGTGCATCCCCATCTCTCAGAACATCCCCTATCATATTGGCCCTCCTAGCCCGATTCCTTCTAGGAAAATGGTATATTTTATGGGATGGGCTTGTGTCCCCATTCACATCAGGTTTATAAAAACCCCAACGTAGACATATCTCTCCTGAGCTCCCTTCACTCTCTTTCCCTACATTCATTTCATAAAGTTGGTCTCCCTTATTTTGAGTCCCTCGACCCTCTTTGGTGATTGTCCAATGTGCCTAGAAGTACTCTGGTTTAGAGCCCGTAGTGTCAGATTCTTCATGGAGATGCTTTCACCCATTTTTTGGGCTTCGTGTTCCCCTTCATTTGGGATTTCATTATATTTCACAAACGAAGGGACCCCTAGATGGCCTGGATGCTCCGCCCATGGGATCTCATACCATTACAAGCCAATGTCCTCGAGGGTTTCATAAAACAAATTGATACAAGTCCTGAGTTGCAAATACGGTCACCAGTCAATGCTCATTTCTTGTCTCCATTTCCGGGTAACACGATATGTATGTTGTGTTTTGAACATGGTCAATAGTTATACTCCCTCATTACACCAACTCCTTTGAGGCTTAAATGTCGATTACATGATTCACATCATTTTCCACTCCATCATGTCCAAGTATAATTTCAACACTCCCGTTGTTATCCCTCAGTAATCATTTGCACATTAGGAGGAAAACCCAAAGTGAGGCGTCATTCAGGGCTCCACACCAACTACCCCTTTTAGTGTAGTCGATGTAATACAAAAAACCTCTTCCGCCATTGTTTCCCACACCACGTTTGACTCACGTGGGCTTAGGGATTGAATTGAGTTCTACGCCCTACTTGGAAGAGTTTCACTTCTATAGAGTTTCAGCTCTAGGACCTTAAAATAAGATCTCCTTATATTCCATCTCCTAGTACTATGTGTGTCTTCATTCCCATGCACATTGGATACGTAGGAAATCCCAGACATACGGTCTTTGGGTCCAGCTCGATTTCAACTGATATATCTCTTACGTTCTTTTTTTTAGGCCCCAACTCTTATAGGACTGCATGGTGTGGTATGCGTGCAATTATGCCTTCATTCACGTCAGGAATACAATTTTTTCACCATGTACTCCGCTTCAAGGAGCTAGTCTCACATACCTTCAATCCCCCATGGAATTAAACTGTATATCATCCTGTAAGACGTTAAACCAAAAGAACTATATATGTCTTTATTCCCTTCCCCATGGGATATGTAGGAATGCCTAAACATCTTGTATTAGGGTCAAGATTAACCGAGATCTAGTCTCTCATGTCCCATATTATCTTATATTTTCTATCCCCTTGGCATGTGGTTTCTTTCTCAGATTCACGTGTGGTGAGATGTGGAATTCATCATCATTCCTATGGGATATGCCTTATCACATCGTGCACATTACCTCTTGAACCTAATATATCCTCTATGTGTCTAAGCCATAAAACATTTAACTATGTTGCCTTTTCCCACATGACTTTAAACAGTTATGTCACATGACCCAAAATAGTGACATTATCGTCATGGACGCTTGACGAAAAACGGCCCCGCATCATGGTGTCCTCACTCAAGGGGACATCATGTTTGGTATCGGTCACCCTCCATAATATTTTTCTATAACTTCATAAAGCTTTCTTCTTGTGGATATTTTTGGACTCAATATTCCAGGAACATCACTTCACAAAAAAAAAACACACATTCACCATAAAGAACAAACAAGACCTATCAAATTCTACTTCTTTTGGTGCGAGGGCCATACCCACACGATCTTATTATCTCTTCCGCTGGAAATTTACCATGTCATCCCTTTAATTAGGTGTGTCTTGATTCTCAATCTCATTGGATACGTAAGAATGCATGTTCACTTGGCCTCGGGCCGATTCTAATTTTCATTTTCTGTTCCTCAACCTAAAACCTCCCAAAGGAACACATGGGGATCTTGACCCCAGGTCCCCATTCACATCGGGTATAATAGTTACCTCACCATGTGTCTCCCACATCCCCCGTATGTCGTCTGAACTCTATGACAATAAACTAAGATCACTCCACATCCTTACAACAAGACGTTATAGTGCAAGAAATCTTCTATAACTACGTACAACTTGATTTCCATCCTCATGGGATACGTAGAAATGCCTAGAAATATTGTCTTCAGGTCTATCCTTGCTGCATAGAAACCTCATATCTCTGGCCCCTTGGCGTGAGTCCTCTAGGAGGGAGGGAATCTGGGGTGTTATGGGATTATTTCCTCATTCATGACCAGATTTAAATAGCCATACCATGTACCTCCTCCTCTTTGGTAGTTCACCAATGTACCGAGAAGCACTCTGGTTCAGCACCTAGAGTGTTGAATCCTACATGGACCTGTTATCACACATCCTTACGCTTCATTTTCTCATTTATTTGGGTTTCTATCATCTTTCACATCCAAAAGGGCCCCCGAATGGTATGGATACATAGCCTATGGGCTCTCCTATCATTTCGAGCCATCATCCTCAAGGATCTCAAATGAAAAATTGATACAAGTCCTGTAGTATAAATATGGTCAGTGGTAAACACTCATTTTTTGTTCCCATTTCATGTCACACGATATGGATTTTTTGTTCAAACATGGTCAACAGTTATCCTCCATCGTCAAACCAACATTATAAAGCCTTAAATATTGGTTGCATTATTCACATCATTTTCCACTCCATTATGTCTGTGTGGAATTTTGATACTATGGGTACTATCCCTCAGTGCGTGTTTGTATGTTAGGAAGACAAGCCACAGTGAGGATTCATTCGGGGAATTGCACCGATTTCCCCTCTAAATGTATTTCATTTGTTGCAACAACCTTCTCTGCCCATGTTTTTCACATCGATCATAGCTCACTTGGTCTTAAGGATTCGGTCAAGGTTTGAACTCATTTGGAAGAGTCTCACCACATATGGTTCGAGCTCTATGAACATAAACTAAGACCACTCCGCATCCTTGCTGCATGATGATAAACTGAACAACAACTTCAAGAACTACATATATCTTTATTCCCATCCTCATGGGATCTATAGGAACGCCCAAGAATCTTATCTCCAGGTCCAGCCCTAGGAATCTAAAATCCTGCCCCAACGTTTTCGGCCCATTGGCCCGAACCCTTATGGGAACATGTGGTGTGGAAAGTACCTCATGGGTTCTCATTCACGTCGGGTTTTACAATAGTCGCACCATGTGATTCCTATGTCTTTTCCCAACCTAGTCTGTGTTCTATGACCCAAAAATATGATCTCCTTATGGGAACTATGTGTAAAGTTTGGATACTTCATCACCCTGTGCACAATCCATTAAATAAAGTACCCCATAATGGTCCACCCTAGGACCTTAAGCTAGATGTGTGTGACCACAGGACCCCAGTCCTTGAAATGGGACCCGACTCCCTCTATCTGATATGTCTTATAGTTGTATTCAAATGTGTTGTGAAAAAGAGCCTGAAGTGCAGAATTTTTACAGGGACATTCCCTTGCCTCATGTCCAAGCTTCCTGGGCCCTTTATTTGGAACCTCATCATCTTCCACATCCGAAGGTACCCACTTTATGTCCAGGTCTCATGCCACATTGACTTACCTACCGTCTTGGGTCAACATCCCTAAGGACCTTAGAAAACATTTTCAATAGGCCCCATGTTTTGAACATGGTTAGATTTCAACCCTCATTTTTCTATCCCCATTCCAGGAAAACGTGAAACAGATACTTTGTTTCAAATATGTTCAGTAGTTATCCTTTATTTCCACTCCACCATCATTGTGGTCCAGATATCAAGCATCATGATTCACATAATTCCACTCCCTTCTGTTCAAGTGGAATTCGAACAGACTCATATTTACTCCTTCACACATCTAGGTGCGTTGTATAGGAGGTTCATCATCATTTTAACTTCATTCTCCTAGCGTCCCATCACCCCTAACATGTTCCTTACCATTTCAAGAATGTCCCATCACTAATTGTTGTTTCCCACATTGAGCCTGGCGCACGTGGTCTTAGTAGTTTTTGTAGGACATGTACTAACACCTCTATGCCGCATGTACCTTTCATCATCCCGCAAGATGTTAAACTACACACTCATTACTACATGAATCTTGATTCCCATTCTCACGGGATACATAGGAACGCCCATGCACTCTGCTTCGGGCCTAGTCTAACTTTCACTTTTGGTCCATTGACCTAATGAAATTACTCCTAGGATGCATGGTGCGGTTCGGAGTCCGTATATAATCATTCATGTTGGGTTTATAGCTACCACACCACATACTCCCTTCCTGGGATCTTCCCTTTCACTCCCATTCCATTATTATGAAGTTAAATAGCACGAGTCCATATTTACTCAACACATGACACTAAACTGCAGCTCTCCCCTGAACAAGTCCGGGATGCCCCACAACAATGATGAGATGTGATTGATTTCTCACTAGAGAGGTTCTGTTGGGACATAGGGATGGTCCTTGACCAAACTAGTACATCCACCTAATGTGTTTCCACCATAGTGGAATTATTTCCAGAGTGTTGGACTCCATTCAAACAATACATCACTCCACCTCCCACGCTTTGTGTTCCAAATATTCGGACCCTCTTCCACATTCACCTCTAATGGGACCCATAACAGTATGGATACACGACCTATGGATCATCTACTATCCTGGGATAACATTCCGGAAGACTAATATATGAAATTTCGAGTCAGGCCTAGTGTTTCAAATATGGTCAGTGGCTGGCCCTAGTCTGTTACCACCATATAAGGCTAATAAAATATGGATACTATGTTTCGAACACGGTCAACAGTTATCCTTGATTGGCATGCCACCCTAAAAATGTTCCGAACATTGTTTATGTTATTCACACTTTCCATTACCCTATGTTCAGATTAAGTAAAACGCCATTGGCATTACCCCACTCGTGACCTAGATCACATTGGGAGGATGACATGTTAATTGTTCTAAGGTCCACATCATCCAATCAGGCCTCCCCCTTTTCTTACCAGAAATCCGAATTGGTTGTTCAAACACCTAGATACCCAAATATTGGTTTTCACTCATACATTTGGATAGAATATTAAGGTGGTCATCCCCTGTTTCTCACATCTTTCCTGACCCATGTCAGCATAGGAATTAATCATTGGATGCTCCAAAAATATGGATGGAATGAAATAAACTAATAAAAACTACAGAATTCATGCATCTATCCATCTTAAAATGATCGAAGCATGAATGCATTCACGAAGGTTTCCATGTATTACGACAACCACGGATCGATCCCTCCAATGGATGGGTTAACACTGTCAAAAGAAAGTTTCAACTCTGCCACCCTTTGGATTGTGGTGTCCAGGATTTGAGGCCACCTATTTAGCTCCTGCTCCTCCTCGGTAGAATTGTGGTGTAGTTCATCAGCCACAATCTGGGCCGAATCTACTTCATTCCGGATGATTTTAAATTAGTCAGATTCTTTCTTCATGTGCTCATCTGCCTCTTCCAACTAGGCCTTCAATCGCAATATTATCTCTGATTGCGCATTGAGGGAGGTTGAGTTCTCATAATCCCAGACCTGCGGTCACTGATCATCATTTTCTGCCTCCTGAAGCCTCTTTATGTTCACTGCCTTCCACTACTGCCACCCCACACCAAGCCCACTGTCATACACTCAGGTCTTCTCTTCCATGAGATCTCAGACGAACATGTGGGGGAACTGGGCATCCACTCCCCCGGATCACAGTTTACACAGTCACGAATGAAGTCTCTCTATATGATCTATCCATTTTACCTGGGGGTGTTGTCAA
This sequence comes from Viscum album, assembly GCA_963277665.1. Lineage (NCBI taxonomy): Eukaryota > Viridiplantae > Streptophyta > Magnoliopsida > Santalales > Viscaceae > Viscum > Viscum album. The sequence continues at coordinate 1,370,441,015 of OY728143.1, forward strand.
TTAAGTGCTCGGTCAGCTTCCATGATCGGCAACATACTGTCTTGATATCTTCTTCATCAAGAGTTGTCTCATCCCAATATGGGGGGATGGAAGGATCATATGTGGGTTATAGCCATAAGAACTCATCGACAAGGACTGCATCTAGTGTTTGATTGGGTATGGCGGGGCCTGGGCTATCCGATTATTCTTCATTGTCGGATCTCACCCCAATAATCTCTGGCTCGAACCAGCTAATGGTCCCACCAGGGATCGACAAAGTCGCCGCATTGTCAGTTTGGATATCCACCTCCACGACCACCAGAATTCCCCTAGGAAAGGTGCCGCCAAGAATACCAATCAACCTCACCAAGGTATCCCACTCCATTTGAAGTAATACACATATCAAAAGGGAACATATGTTTTTAGCCTGGTCAATGAGTGGTAGTCATGAATTGTGCGGAGGAGACTTACAGAGATCAAACTCTTGGTCTCATTCTTGGTTTGTTATTATGGGGATCCCGAGACATGTCCCTCCATATGTTATAGGGATGTCTGAAAGCTATAGGGGAGTCATATCAGGTGTCCTGGTCTTGCTAGATGCATTAATCGCCATAGTAGTGGGTACGGACCCTGAAGTCCCTACATTTACATCTATTGTATGGCGGGAGAGGGTTCAGTGTTTGAGGTTCTCCTGCATAGTTAAAATATTAGTAAGGTGTTCAAAAAGACCTGGAAGCGGACCCTTAGGAAGGGTCTTATGATGTTACCTAAAGGGCCTCCAAAAATTCTCCATGATCTGGTCTGTGATCCCAGACTTCGCCCTCTCCAATGGGCTCCCTGTAGCGGCCTCTTCCCCCCTATAGGAATTGTTCAATTCCACTAGAAAATGAAAGCTATATCATAGTTCTGTAGCTAGAAAATGCGGAGGGGTCGTTCAATCAAATAACACCTTCACCCAGTCTGTCATTAGACTCAGGGAATCACGAGAGTGGACAAAATCCTCCAACTCGGCTAGGTATTGCTCTGCCTCTGCCTGGGATACTACAAAGCTGGCCCTACAAGGGCTTATTCCCGAAAAATCCATCCCGAGACGGTTCAAGTGTTGACACATCATGGACGGGCCATGTAATTGCCTGTTGGCATCCCAGATGTCCCATTCCTCTGGGATGGAAGCATTCTCTGACATGTCTATATGGTGCAGTCACTTCCCTATGGATTAGGTGGATATTCTATGGAATCCTCTTGGTGGCCTCCCCTCTAGATAAATATTCTCTTCTAGGACCACCGGGTCAACTACCATTGTTGGATCCTCCACCGCTACCTCCCCCTCAACTGGTGCGGACCTCACCATCACGGCACCACCACCACCACGGAATGTCCTTATTGCCTTTCGGCCTCGAACTCGAGGTTCTGGGTGAACACCATAACCGGCCCGAATGGTTGTCTGCTTCACATATCCCCCATGTAGGTCTCTTACAAGATATTGTCGTACTCCTTCACCAAACCAAACATGGCTATGAGTGGAGGTAGATCGTTCCGCATCTTTCGATCATCCTGCGTGAACATGAGCCACATTTTCCTCATCACACATGGGTGCTCCTCGTAGCGCACCCACAAACAGAACTGTGGGGTCTATCGCTGTATGGACCAAAATTTCCTTGAAAATCTATGTGTGTTGTACGAATCACAGAGGGGATCATGGTACACCTTTACCACAAAGACTCCACATCAAAAGGCCAAAAGATAGGACCGATGCTCTGACATTACTTGGCCATCATCAAAGAAATAACCCATTGTCAGTGGTAACATATGAGAGTTGAATTCATCTACCATACAAACTCAGTTTAGTACTTCTTTCATAGTCAGCTTTGCCAGAAATTTCACCACGAAATTCAAGAAGGATGGGCGGAAGTCCGATCCTGGAGGGGAGATGGGGTTCATATATTCATATACCCCCTGACATGTGCTGGTATCCACCCATACAAGAAGTGTAAAGGTATTCATATCCTATGTGGCCTCTTCCCTTTGCGGAAATGGCACAACATCTTGTACAGTCTAGCGAGCATCGGGATTCTGAGGTTGACCCGCCCTCATGTTACCAGCATGGACACCATGATAAATTTTCCTGGTCGTATGCCCATGTTCTTATCCCTCACCGGTAGGATCCAACATCAGTTGAGAGCCACTATGAATGCAGCCATCCTGACTACCATTTGCTTCTCGCTGCTTACACTGAATCCCCTAGTTTTACAATGGTTATACTCTAAAAGCCACTAGTAAGAGTGCTCTTTTCTCCATTGATCCCCCTTCATGCAAGTCTAAGGCCTCACTAAAACTTCCTATCTTCTGGGTTGTTCAGAAACTTCTTGAACCACTATCTGAAGTGGACGTCTCTCAATCCTTCCTTGTCTTAACCGGACACCAGCTCTATCAACTCCATCGCCAGTGGCGAAATTTTCACGGGATCCTCCCACACACCCATAATAGGGTGTAATTCATCATACATTTCCCCCATTATTGGGACCCCAATGATCTGATTCACATCCCATTAACTGATGCCAGCCTCCCTGTGGTGTAAGTGGAATATATTGGTCCTCGTTGAAAACCTTCTCAACAACTCCGGAATTAACTGCTTCGTCTAGTAGATATGAAATTTGGAGGCAAAATCTACCTCATACAGGCCCACTCCCCTCAACTCTTCCCTGAAATCTTCACACGAGGGACCTACACAATAGGCCCATGCCCAGTCATTTGTGAAGTTTTCAACCTGGTGTAGATATCACTCATCAGACAATCCCTTCCCCGCATTCCTTAGGGATGCCTTCAAGATCGTTTGACATAGAGGGGGGGGGGATGTCTCCAGCTACCATTTCATCCTGTCAACATTTTTCAGATGATTGTATAGAAAATCGGAAAAAATATGAGAGAAGTCCTCTCGGACGTGGTCGTCAGCTGCCCTGAACCACATTCACTTGCACGACGTGCTCTTGAACTAGGAATTTGGATCATCCCTACTTGAATTAGTGAAGAAGACATCATCCCTCAGCCCAAAGCCATACAGAGGTAGCCTCTTACACATTGGATTTTGCTTTTGGATTTCCAATTGAAGCTTCAATAATGAGTCATGGTCAGAGTGGCTCCAAATCAACTCCCCCAGACCCAAGATATTCGAAATCTCCTCCCTTCAGGCATAATCCATAAGGACCAACTGGAAGCCTCCTTGTGTGTCATTTAGTTTTTGAGTTTTTAATTTATTTGGTTTTTGTTCACAAATATCTTTCACAGAGTAGGTTCGTGGAGCTCATTCATGAAGTCTATTCACGAAGCACTCCCCCGACATTCAAACGCAAGTCGCAAAGTGCTCCGATGCAAAGTCAAAAAATCATTGTGCACTGCAAAGTATAATTCGTGATTCGTGGAGAGAAATTGCAGAGTACGTGGAGCTTCGAGAATTGAGAGTGCTAAAATCTAAAAACATAGAGAAGGGAAAGGAAAAAATAGTGGTCATCTCATATTTATAAGGGAGGACCTCGGCTGCTTCACAGTGCATCTAGTCGTAGTGATAATTGCGACGCCCTCAGGCCCCACATGTCCACTCTTCTTTGTGAGCCTCTTTTTCAAGGTAGCTTCACGATTTATCAAGGGATTTTGGCGAATGACCCTCAGACTTTGACCCTCGCTTTCTCCTCAGCTCACAGACTGAGGGGGGAATTTTTTGGCACCAAAATTTTGGAACAACAAAAACAAACAGAAAAAATGAGGGGAATCCTTGCAAAGATCGATCGCGAAGCCCCCATGGCCTCATAGATGGCACAAAGCTCCCCCTTCGCGAACCCTCTGTGGAGAAAGTAGGCAAGATGCTCTATGAACCCATTTGACATTTGAGAACCTACCACAAAGCAAGGAGGCGTGGTGTTCCTTGAACCCATTTGAAGTTCACAAACCCACCACAAAGAAAAGAGGTGGGATGATCCGGGAAACCATTTGAAATTCGTGAACAAACTACGGAGCAAGGAGGTAGGATGCTCCGCAAACCCCATTGACATTCGCAAACCTGTTGCAGAGAAAAAATTTTCTTCACACTGAGCGAGATCTACTTCAAGGAGCCTCTTTACCATAAATACCAGGCTCCCCTCGATACCAAAGGATGGATCCATTGAACATTCACCATCTTAGCTCCCAAATCGAGAAGCACTCTCTGCTCGGAAAACCATGATCTCTTCTTGGTACTTTAGCATCGTGAAGTGCATCTCCCGTGGTTTGAATTCAACCCTTCTTCAAGTAGGGATGCCCTTAACAGGGCCCATGAGCCTTCACGAAGGAAGGGGATCCCCATGTGGACTCAGGGATTCGTGGGGGCACTTATGATTTATGAAGTACCCTTCATGCACATGTTACTTGAATTCTAAAGTAGGGTCCATGTGCTTCCTGAGGCACATCGCTTCAAAATACTACGCTTCATGGACTAACCTTTCATTGTGATGCATTTCTCCGCGAATGCCTTTCCACTTCAGGAAGGAACTTCCATATGCACCTACGTCCAACACCTAGTCTTGGACACTTCACCTAGAAATGCACAACCCTTCGTGAAGCCCCTCCACTACATAGAGCACCAGAGATTCACAAGGCTACTACCTATGGACCCCTTTGGTCTGCAACTCCTTTTCTCGTGAAACCCTATAGGTTTTTATGAAGTGAAATCAAGGTCTCTTGGGAGGTGCTTCCCATTGTGTTACTTCACCTCATGCTTCTTCGCACATGCATGATAACGTCTATTTCTTCTTTGCATATCCATGCTAAAGAGGACCCCCACCAACGGATCACTCCATAACAACCATTCACCACAGCATTGTTGATTCCTTCACTTCCCCAAGGGTGGGTAGGTATCAGTCATGTAAGTCCTAGAGATGCGGAGTGAACCCACCTAATCCGAGCTACAAGACGTTAAACTGGAAAGCACCATTGTCCCAATCACATGATGTTAAACTGTGGCCTCGCCCCATGCATCATATGTGGGGTGACCTATCTTGGATATTCTGCACGCCCACTAGTCTCCATAGCAGTGTGACCATTCCTCACGTGGAATGATATCATATTTATCGGAGCGGCATCTTTCTGTGGGGAAATGGAAACCACCATAATGTAAGCCCCTAGTCTTCCTTGCAGGAGGCAGCACCCATTATCCTTCTATCTTCATCAGGGTCGAAGACCATAGAGGGGGGGGGGGATGGGCACCAGATCCCTCCTATATTCAGTGATGAATACCTCTCCCTTTGGAATATGTCGCCACTCGGGCCTCCATTCTAGAGTAAGTCCCAGTATCCATATCCCCGAGCCACAGACCACACATAAGCCCCTGTTTCCTTTTTGGGATGCTAACCACATATAATCCCCATTCCACTTCCCATAGAATCAACTTTCATGACATGATCGTTAGGTATTTGTTGCCTCGTGTTTCTCACACATTACATGAGTCATGTGGTCTTAGAGTAAGCAATGACCATGGAATCCTCTATGAGCAGCCTACAATGTAATCCCCACACACCAACCTAAACTATGTGGACATTGATCTTTTCCAAGGCGATGTAAGTAGGAAGCCTCCCCATGGTTCAAGGCCAACATTCATTGGTTTTGACCATCTTCACATATGTTCCAACCATCTCGAACTACATGGAATTTGATATTTTCCAAGGCAAGGAAGTTGAAAGCCTCCCCAAGGTTCAAGAAAATCATTTGTTGGTTCCAAGACCCTTTCACGTCGATTCCCACCATCCCGAACTATGTGGACATTGATCCTTGCCAAGGTAGGTTACATAGGAAGCCTCCCAGAGGTTCAATCCCAAAAACCATTGGTCCCAACCCCATTCACATCTACCCACCAATACCCACTTCCGAACTATGTGAATTTGATCATTTCCTAGGAAAGGTACGTAGGAAGCCTCCCTAAGGTTTAGGCCCAACAACCACCGGTTCTGACCAACTTCACGTCAGTTCACCACAACCCACTCCGAACAACGTGGCATTTGATCCATGCCAAGGTAAGGTATATATAAAGACATCCTGAGGTTCAACCCCACCATCAATTATTTATGATCCCCTTCACATCAGAACACCTTCATCTCACATGATGTTAAACTGTATGCCCCCTTTTCGTCCCAAACGATGTTAAACTGTACCCACTCGAACTACGTGGGATTTAATCCCTATCTCCTAGGAAAGGTACGTAGGAATCCTGAATGAGTTTCAAACACATCTAGTGGCAAGCCTTTGTGACCCCATCCAATGGTAAGCTATTGTGACCCCCATCCAACAGTAAGCTATTGTGACCCCCATCCAGCGGTAAGCCGTTGTGACCCCTATTAAACGGTAAGCTGTAGTGTTTCCAACTGACGGTTAGCTGTGTACCCCGATCAACAGTAAGATTAATATAGGTGAACTACGTGAACATTGATTCCCCACCATAGGGATACGTTGGGAGCCTCCCCAAGGATCAATCCCATCACTCATGTCTCATACGGATCTATCCTTTGATCCCATGTGTTCCAGGAAGGTCATTCCCTAACCTGGAGGATCTATTTCTTCCAGATACCGTACATTATCCATTTAGATTCTTACCTAGGTTGCCACATCCCGGTGAGATCAGGCCAATCCACCTCTTCACTGCTCCTAGTAGTAACCAAGAAACTAACCACCTGTTAGACCCGACATCAGTATTCCCTCTAGGGGTCAAACCAATTTGATCCACTCTAGTTAGTGTTTTGATTAGTCTAATCCATCACTGCTAGACATTGAACTCATGGCGTACCCTTTGTTAAACATGAGAATCTAACAAAAACCTCAGAGACATGCTATGGAATTTAATTCCCCACATTCGATGTGGTATGACATGGGCTTCCACACCCTTGAGAAGACATATAATAAGGGGATGAAACCCAAACCCTCCATTGTTCCACTGTCCAGACACGCTAGTGATGTCCAACGTGACAACTCCCCCGACCGAAGGGTGCTTCCTGGATCGGATCCCTTGGAATGTCCTAACAAAAATAGTGTAATAAACTAGAGTCCATGAAGATATGGAACTACAAAGAGTTTCACAGACTATGACTTAAGTCTATAAGGGAGACTCGGACTAGGTGAAGAGTTCCGAGGAGAAATCTATCGAAGGAAGAACATGCATCCAATTATATTGTTTCAATCAAACAGCAAACATCCCTTAATAAGAAAAGGATGCAGCCCACCATTGGAAAGTGGGAATGTGGGGAAACAGCCAACACATCCTCATTGTCCTCAAATAGAAGGATGTGCACGCCCCAACAAAAGAATCAGAAACAGATAACATTAGTCGTGTATGTTTCATCTACTACCATCATGAAGTTATGTGACTCACACTTTTCAACACAACAATATATGGATTATATATATATATATCTGTGTGTGTGTGTGTGTGTTTGTTTGTGAGTGTATTTAAATAAATGATATGTTATATATGATATTATTATTAGTTTGTCATGATAATATGTTACTTACATCTGTTATATAATGACCATTTAAAAATGGAGATTTTACCCCTTCAAATGTATGACCTAACTTCTTCATGATCATAACGTACATCATTTTTCATAAACATGTTTCATAAATGGTAAAAAAAATAAATTTGATGTAAAAATATGATAAATATTTCATTATTTTTATTTTTATTTTTATTTTAAAAGATAATATTCACAAGAACCAGAACATTCCTAAAAAATCAAGAATGAGAAAACAATGCAATTAACACATGAAATAATGAATATAATGAAAGATAATTAATGAATAGTTGATAATATGTTATAAAATTATAATATATGATATTATAAATATGAATATGTTTCTAATATAAAATAATAGGATGTTTAAAACCATTATTCCGATGGTTAATTGATGATAAACAATAATAAATCATGAGATAAGGGAATCCATAAAAATTTCATTACATTGAGGAATATTGTAATGTTATCAACATAATTTCTTCTCTATGGTGTACATAATAATGCTTCACAGGAAATATCATGATTAATTAATAATTAATATTATTTTATGTTTTAATTTTAATTATTTCATCTGAATTTATTTTGATATAAAAGATACGATGTGATACAAAATTTCTTAACTAAATGTCTTTTCAATGGGTTATATGATATGTTATTTATCGTTGACATTATAGAATTATGTGTGTAAATACTGTTTACTGTTATATATTTTATATCCAATTATTTTATTTACATTTTATAAATATAATCAATTTTGTGGTTAATATTCAATTCAATGTAATGATCATTGTAAGGGACTATTTGTTATTATTATTCAAATTTGGATAGTTTGTAAATCTTTTTCCAAGGATGAAAATTATTTTATCATTGTGTGATAAAAAAATTTAATTTTTTTATCCTCGTTTTTTTCATTATTATTTCATGTAATATAACCATTTTTCTATCTTTGGTACTTAATATAACTAAGAAATATTCTCAAGAAAATTCAACAATATTTCTCTTTTTAGTTAAAAATATGTTTTGTTCGAAACCCATATTTTCTACAAATATTTTCAATTTTTTTAACCATTTTCAATTGAATTATTAATTACATTTTTAGACATTTGAATTTGAACAATGACTTTTTAAAATAATCTTCATGTAATTTTCAAAACTATGACCATTTGAAATTTGAGGAAAATGAGAAAGGAATCATTATTTTAATTTGTAACACATGAATAGAATTTTTAGCCTTATTGACCACTTAAATGATATAAATATTCTATTATATGTTTTAAATAATATTATTAATGAAAAATATTTTAATTTTTTTTTGAACTTTTATTTTTAAAAAGTGATTCCCAAAATAAAAAAGATATTTTCCTTAAAAATGTGTTTAATGATCATTTTTTGGAATGTATATTCATAAATGAAAATACCCTATCATTTTTACTCTAATTGGTATATTATGTATTGATACCATCCATATGAATCCTATGGATGTTTTATGATTTTTTTGGCCAAGGATAGTATTAAAATTCACTTCCTTGATTTTTTATATATTATTTAACTTCGTCATGAAATATTCACTTTCATATGATAACTGAACAATAAATATACCCTAAATATCCATATGATTCATTAGGATATGTTAATTACCTAAATAATATATCATATCTATATATGGTTTTCTATAATGAAATTTATTTTCTATCTATGTAATAATTGATAAATACTTATTCATTTCTCAATATGAATATTTAATGACAAGTCACATTGTTCCAGAGTTAAAAGGATTATTTGATATATGATGAATTATTTGTACATGGATCCTTGGGCGAGACCTTGTCATAGATAACCTCTCGATGCATTGGTAGATCTCATGAGATAAATTAGTTGGCTAGCCTTGGTTAAATGTGTTTCAACCAATACTTAAAATTGACTTAAGGATAAATCATAATGGAAGATGTATAATATTCATGTGACATGATGTCTAATTTTTTATAAATTCCTTCACCAAGAATGCAGTTACCGTTATCGATGATATTTTCATAATGATATTATCACTGAATTATTTTAATTATCATATTTTTTATTAAATAAAAGTTTTTGTTTAGTTATTTATTATTACATATTGATTATGCCTTAACCATTTAGGATAGATATGTTATTGATTAAATTTTATTTTATTTTATTTATTTAACTTCGCATTTATAACAAAATTCAATTATATATATGAATGGTTTGATTATATATTTACCTCTCATTATTTTTCATCCCTTGTTGACTCTGCTTCATTTATTCATGATAGATTATGATGTACTAAAACCTTAATTACACATCAGGATCATTGTTATTTTTTTCATTTATCAGGAATCCATGATTTATAATATATTTTATATTCTAGGATATGTTAGATGGAATAATTTTATTTCTTGAAACAAAATGTTGTAATTTGTGATTCCAAATTTAACATATGAATAATGTTTGTATCTAGTATACTAAGTATAAAAAATCATTTGGTCCTATGGGAAGTGTTTCATTGTATATAATTCCAATGTAATAAAGAAAAACAATTGTCTCTACTTTACAAGGGTTGGGGTCACTATATTATTCATTAGGGTTGGTGAGATGGTTTATAATCTCATTCAATAACAATTTTATATTTCCTTTGTGTGGGTTGACCCTAATAATATCATAAGTTTTTCATATAAATTAGTTTTATAATTTATTAATATATGAATTAGCATTTCACCTTGGTTGTATTATAGGGAAGAGTAAATAAAAATCAGATATTTTTAGTTATTCCCCTAGGATGGAATCATAAGTGAGGAAGGTAGATTCTGAATTTAATGTGGATGTTGGTCAGAGTTACATGAGATGTAATTGTGGACCAGAATCAAAATTGGTTATATATTTTTAATAATATGAAAATTTGATTGATTTTAAATTTTCATTTCATAATTTAATGCTAATGTGGTACCCCTAGGGTTTGGTCATTTATAGTACCAAAAAATAATTAAATGAGATGGATTTAAGACATTCAAATTAAGAAGAAAAATTTCCCTCATCTGAAGAATGTAAAATGATTTATTATGTACTTATACAACTATAAACAAAATATTGATGTCCCTTAATTTTATTTTTAAATCTCCTAGTCCAATTTACCTAATGAACCTCCTCATCATCCCTAATTTGAGATCTGTACCTATAGATTATGAGATCAAGGATCATGGTTTTTTTGTTTTTTTATCATATTCTTATTGATAATTTGGATTATATATTAGTTTTTTTAGGAATTCATAACAAATAATATTATGGGTTTTACCCTTAAGATCTATTCATGGTTGATATTAGGACAGTGAAGTCTTGTAGGAAAATGAAAATTTTAACATTAATCAAAAAATATTTTAATACACCCTTAGGTAGTTAAAAACTGTGCTCACCAAGTTATAGAGTGAAAAAAATTGTTTTCGAGATCATCATGTCCTAAATAACAATACATGACAATTGAAATGAGTTGAAAAATTTCTCTATGTTTATATAAATCTTTGATAAATATTTTATCTATAATATTGATATTGATGTAAGGATAAATATGGTCCTTTAACTTAGGTGGCATGGTTCCACTATTGGTGGTTCTCAAATTAGTATCCAAAAAGGACATGATTTTTAAGTGATGGATTTTTATAAAATATAAAATTCATTTGGGTACATTGAGTACGAAACTGTGATTTGGATTTAATCAATATGGTGTATATTAAGTTTTGTATGAGGGAAGGATTCCATAGCGTTTCTCTCAGTTGAGGATTATATTATCCCTTTATTCTTTAAGCTATTATAGAATCATGATATATTTTTATAGAAGGTAGGTGTTCCTCTATGAACCCATTATATTATTTATATTCGAGACCTGGTTTATCGATATTATCATGAGGATTTAAATCCTTTGAAAATTTGGGAATATTTTGTTTAGTTCATTAAATTCTTTTCCCACTCTATAAAGTATTCACAATATTGAGTTACTTATAAGTGGAATGCATGTAACTATATTGTCCCCTTAAGGTTTAGTAATGTATATTATATGTGGGAATGGATTCATTAACTGTTTTAATTCTTTTGAATTCAATGATTTTTATGAGACCTCAAAATTATTTTTCCCTATTTTCTATGACAATTTCTTAGTGACTGATTATAGAAAATATTTGATAATGGGATGTGATATTTTTTTTCCCATGAAGATATTTATGTATTTTATGGGTTCTTATAATTTCATTTTATAATGTTGGAATTAGTAATTTAAATATTTAAACCAGTATTGAGTTATAAAATGTTTCGGTGTTGGAGATTTGGACCATGTGACTGACTAGCTTAGGGATAGTCCATCCAACATAACATAGGATGACCATTTTACATTTTATTAAATAAATTATGGTTTTGAGTATTTTGAAAATATATATAATTATCTTTTATATGTGTTTCTATAACAAATACAAAATTTATTAAATGAGATGTTGTAAAATTATCAGTCTTATGATCATGTTTGTCTCAAATAAAGAAAATGAGGTCAATATTTTGATCTAAATATACCTTGGTAAGGTCTATGTAAAGACTCGTAAAATTCAAGATAAATTTTTTCTTATTTTTTTAACGATTTTACAAGAGTGCGGTTTCTGACGGCACCTGATTCTGAGGCCCGGTGTGCCCGGAATCATTTTCCGAAGTTTAGCTTGGGTACGTTCAGTGAACGAAGGAGCAGATTTTTTAAACTTTTGAACCGGTGCTCAAATCAAATTCTGAAGGCACCGATGGAATTGTAGCACTGTTAATTGCATAGAAATTCCTTTTCCAGAGTTGTGTTTCCTCGGGTGTGGTTTTTAAATTTTGGGGTTATGTAAAGGAATAAAATAAAAGTGGTGCAACCAATTTTATTTTATTTTTGTTTAAACTAAGCTATGTGGACGAAGTGGGACCCAGAATATCCTACCCACTAGGTAGGATATTTGTTAGGTGGGGCCCACATGAGCCCCACCATTTCTTTCACCTTTTTCAACACCCTCCTTTAATTAAGTAACGCACCTGCACCCCCCTTTTTAATGAAGTTAACCCTTGCGTTTATTATGGATAATAAACGCCTCATTAATTGGGAAGCTTAAACTCCTCAATTAATTCAATTAGTTGATTGTTTCTTTTTGAAATTAAAACGTTGTCTTGTGTTAATAAAATAAGACAATTCTTATTTTATTAGAGGTGGGTTGTGTGATAGGAATTGGGAGAAATCACTCAAGCCGAGAAGCACTCCTTCCTCGACGAAGAACGCGAAGAACGTGAAGAACGCGAAGAGCGCGAAGAACCCCGACCTCTGACGAAGGTCGAAAAGAACGCCGGATCCTCGGAGATCGATGACACGACACCGACAAATCCTTTCTCCGTCACGCGACGATCCTCCTTCCGCGATGCTTCTTCCATGACGCTTCTTCTGTGATGTTCCTTCTCCCGCATCAATCTTTGAATCATCTAATGCTTGAGGTAGGTGTTTTGTTTCAATTAAATCTATGTGCTTTATAATCTCGGCATGTGTATAAAATTTGTCGGAAGCTATTTAAACTGCTAACACGGTGGGTGCGGACCAACGAACAAGTCTGAACCCACACTTTCTTCGTTCATGGTGTGCGGATCGGCGGGCAATGACGAAGCAGGCCGCAAGGGCATTTTGATGTCTTTGCAGTGAAGAGATGATCCCGGGAGGACCGCTGGCGAAGATGGCAGGAAAAACGGACCACCGGAGCACGTCCGGTGGTCTGCAGAAAACACCGCCGGCGCGTCACGCTGACACAGTGGCGCCCGACACGCCGCGGCGGCAGGCCGCTGGTCCCGTGACCGCACAGGGTTGAGGGAGGCGGGACGCGGCGCTCGACCGCGCCCGTTGGCAAAGAGTGGCCCCCACGCAAGGCCGCGGTTTCATTCAATGGGGTGGCACCCCCCTTTGCGCATTCGCTCGGCCAAAATGGCCGAGCTACCTGGCCACCGGGCCGCGCCAACACGCCGGGCCTGGTTTCACCCAAGCCGGGATGGGCCGAACCCAAGCGGGTCGGACCCGGGATGGGTCGACCCAGTTCGGGCGGACCCAGGGGGTCTCGAGCCGGATCTGTCCGGGCCCGAAACCCCCACTTCCGGACCCCCTTTCGATGTTTTTCCCATAACTTCGGCTAAGGACATCCGATCGATGCACCGTTAGTTGAGATGTGATCCTTGGATCGAGAAGTTCGTTTCTGTATATTGCACTCATGGTTTTGGAGAACATTGGGTTCGGCCGGGTTGGTTCATACACGAATCCAACCGGGCCCTCAGAGCGGAAAAACTTATAACATGAGTTCCGAATGTACGATTGATATGCTGTTGAATTTGTTAGATTACTCTTAGTGAGATGGACCTTTTGGCTTACTCACCTCAAATTTTGGAAGCAGTTGGAGTATGGTCGGGTTGTTTTTGACTTAAAAACCAACTAGGCCCCTGAGACGAAAAAGCCACTAACTCTCAGACCGGGCATCCGATTGACGCGCCATCTGTGACGTTGAGTTCCTGTTGACGATGAAGAACTTTTGGATACATCAAATCCGGACTATGTGTCAGTTGATGTATCAGCCCCTTGGCTCGTGGAGCGGACCCTCTCGAATGAGCTTGCTGAGTGCGGGAACCCTAGAGCTGGCTGCGACTGCGACGATGATGAAGACTGTACAGAAATCCTCCAGGGATTGGACAACGACGACTACAACACTCAGTGATCCTACATGGATCAGTGCTACTGATCTTGTGTGGGTTAGATCCTGCGTGGTTCAGCACTCAGCGGTCCTGTGTGGGCCAGCGCCTACATATCTTGTGTGGGTCTGATCCTGTGTGGGTCATTGCGGGGGTTAGTTACCTATCAATCCATTGTGGGTCAGATCCTGTATGGGTCATTGCGGGGGTTAGTACCTATCAATCCTATATGGGCCCAATGACTTAGATGGAACAGTGGCTACATCTGATCATCTCTATCATCATACAAAGAAGTATACATGTGTGAGCTGAATCTTGTTTTTCTTTCCTATGTGGATTGAGTTGTGCTATCCTCTGTGGATGTGATCGAACATGGGATCGGATGTTGGAGCCGAACTGGAATTGATAACCTAGGTAATTAATGGGAATATACCTATGTAGTGTTGGTTGTTACTTCGTGATTGTATCTTTCCTTTATGGATTATCCTTTGTGGATTCTGGGAGTCCTTCAGGGGTATCGGGGTCCCTAATGAGTAGCTTATACTCACCCCTGCATGGGCTATGCCCACACTACTTTGTGTTGGTTACATATGACTGACAACAGTGATCATCGTTGGGGCTAGTAGAGGAGGATGGTACCTGGAGGTGGACCACTGGGCGGGATGTACTCGAGCGGACGGCTGGACCCGAATAGCTGTGGAGGCTATCTATACCCACCCTTCAGGTGGGACATCCAGTGGACGGCTCGAGGCTGTGACTTTACTTTTCAGTTGATGTACTCTCTTTTCAGTTGTACTCTAATTTTATTTTGGGTTTGTATTCTGGCCCACTTACTTTTCCGCACTTGCTGTTATACCCAGTCATTACATAGTGTTTACTTCTGCTTTCTTGCTCTGTGGTGTTTTTTTACTTTACAAAGGAAATTCATTCCCTTTTTACCGGGAATTACACCTTGGTGCTAGTCTCCAGCCCCTGGCCTATGGAAGGAGGGCTTGGGATAGTCACGACATGTTCCCCAAGGACGGGTCGTGAAAAATTGGTATCAGAGGAGTTCGGTACTACCGTAGAACTCAGGTCTCTGATCTCTTTTTCTACATGAAGCAATAGTGTTGAGTGTATTGTGTGTGGTTATCAGTCTAGGGAGTCCATTTTTGGTGTGGCGGCTGACGTATCTGTACACCAGGTTGCTGACATCTGATTTCCGACTTAATGCACGAAAACACTGATTGAATGTGTGTTTAATGTTTTCTTTGTGATTACTTTGTATCGGCTCACCAGGTAAACTGTTTGACCGTGGTGCACCTGTTTATTTTCAGGATGGCCCCACGACGGCAGGCAGCTAGGCTTCCGAGTGTTGTGCATGACGACAGCCCACCGAGCGACGAGGTCTCGGTACATGGCCCTTTGACAGCAAAGGCATCGGCGATACCTCTACCCACCGAGCCATGGATGCTACCAGCCCCAGCCGCTGACGATGCACGTCGCCTTAGTGAACTACACGAGTTTCAGCGCCAGCGACCGCCCAGGTTCCGCGGGGAGACGGACCCTTAGGCAGCCGAGGATTGGCTGTAGGTAGTTGTATGAGTTTTCAGGTTAGTGAGGACACCAGCAAACCTCATGGTGATCCTCGCAGCGAGCCTCCTACACGCGACAACAAACAGATGGTGGAGCTTGATTCTTCATGTGCACGATGACGTATCTCTTCTCTGGACGGACTTTGAGAGACTCTTCCGCTCAGAGTTCGTCCCAGCAACCCTCCATGCGGTGCGCATCCAGGAGCTTCTACAGCTGTGGCAGGGCAGCTTGACGTTCGCCCAGTACTCGGAGAGATTTAAAGACTTCTCGCGCTATTCAACGGACATTGTACGAGACCCATTCTTCCGGGCACGGACCTTTGAGCAGGGATTGAGGCATGAGATCAGGGTGTCGCTGATCTTCCTCAGCATTCCGACACAAGAAGGGGTACTTAATCGAGCCCTTCTCATCGAGATCTTTCTTGCTGAGTCTACACCCGTGGCGAGACCTACCGTAGGGCGGCACGTGGCAGAGTCTTCTGTAGCCGGCAGTAGACAGATGTCATAGAGGTCCAAGCGGACCAGGCCATCAGGCAGACGACCTCACAATACTGGCTCAGAGGTACAGGGCACACACAACATAGCCAGTCTTGCGAGTGGAAGATAGTGCTATGCATGCACCGGGCAGGGCCACATGTCTTGTGACTGCACAAGCCGCCATGCAGAGGAGTATAAGATGATTGAGGAACCACGTAGGAAGAGGCAGAGGTTCGACCGTGGTGGTACGCAGGGAGAAAGTAGACGAGGCCGAGGAGCTGGTCGAGCGGCAGGTGGTGGACGACATTTTGAGGATCTACCACCACCATCACCAGGAGGTCCACCCCGACCCCAGGGGAGAGCACAGCTTCATGCAGTTGAAGCTTTCGATCATGGAGCTCCGGAAGCGGGTGGAAAAGTACGGGACTACCTCCAGGAATAGAGGCCTTTCCCCATAATGCATCTAGCTTATTTTTTTGTGTTTCCTTGTGTCCTTGTACTTTGAGTTGATGTAATAAAAGATGCTTTCAATAGTGACGTTTGCTTTCTTGTCTTTCGTATGTTAATACTAAGTGGTGCTGGTTAATAACTATTGACTTTACCCTCACTTGTGAGATTCTTACTAGAGAAGACCTAGTGACCACAAACTGATACCGAGAGTGTGACTCAACCCTTGGAGATGAGAGTAACGGTTGGATCTCGTGGTAGCAGCGTCGAGGCCTTACAACGTCATCCATGGAATGAATTAATAGATTATGACAGGATTGACTGTATTTGGAAAGGAACGTGGTTCATCCAGGGGATGAGACCAGATTTCACTTTTCGGCATAGAATAAATCTATGTAGTTTTTCAGAACGTTATGGAAGAAGTGGCAACCCTTCGTGTGGTCAGATAGATGTTAGCATAGCTTCCAGGAGCTGAGATAGAGATTGACCAGCGCGCCTATCTTGAGGTTGCTGGAGGAGGGAGTAGGGTACGTAGTCTACTGTGATGCATCAGGGACCAGACTCGGATGTGTACTAATGAAGGAGCAGGCTGGGATCGCCTATGGATCACGTCTGTTAAGTAAGTATGAGGAGAAATACGCTACCCATGACCTGGAGTTAGCAACAGTGGTATTTTCTCTGAAGATGTGGAGACACTATCTGATGGGCGAGCGCCTTATAGTCTATTCTGACTATCAGAGTCTGAGGTACATCTTCTCGAAGAAGGACCTCAATTTGAGACAGTGGCGGTGGAACGAGTTCCTCCAGGACTATGACTTTGAGATAGTCTATAATCCTGGAAAGAGGAATGTGATAGCTGATGCTCTCAGTAGGAGGAGAGCACAACATCATTTTTAGATGATGTACATTGGTACCAGTTGCTTACAGTATGAGGTTATGAGAGAGTTGGACACTTCTCCTTTGGCGGTACATCCTGGAGTGGCAAAGATGTACCAAGATCTCAGACGACAGCACTGGTGGTCGTGCATGAAGAAGGTTGTGGCAGAGTTTGTTTCTTGATGCCTCACCTTCCAGCAGGTGAAGGCAGAGCACCAAGTACCAGCAGGCTTGATACATCCCTTAGAGGTCCCGGAGTGGAAGTGGTATGGGATATCTATGGACTTCGTGACTGGACATCCATGCACTTCCAGAGGTCATGACTCTATTTGGGTGATTGTTGACCGACTCACCAAGTCGGCCCACTTCATGCCCATCAGAGAGTAGGGCTCAGTGGAGATCTTGGGATGTCACTATGTTTAGGATATTGTACGGCTTCATGGTGTTCCATCATCTATCATCTCCAATCGAGATGCTCTCTTTACTTCCCGACTTTTGAAGGAGATGAAAGAGGCGTTCGGAACACAACTACGTCTGAGCACCACCTTTCACCTTCAGACATATGGTTAGACGAAGAGAACCATTCAGACTCTCGAGGACATGCTCCACGCTTGTGTCCTCAACTTAGGTCGCAGCTGGGAGGACCACCTACCCTTGGTGGAGTTCGTAAACAACAACAGCTACCACTCCACCATCGGGATGGAACCATACGAGGCGTTGTATGACCGACCTTGCAGATATCCTCTGTGCTGGAGAGACCCTGGGGTGTCCACACTTGTGAGATCGGAGATGGTCCAGGCCACGACATAGAAGGTCTAGGTCATCAAGGAGAGGATGAGGACAGCTCAGAGCTAGCATAAGTCTTATGCTGATAGGAGGCGGAGGCCACTAGAGTTCGAGGATGGTGACCACATCTTCTTGCGGGTCTCACATCGACGTGGTTTACAAAGATTTGGATGAGGCGGTAAGTTGTCTCCGTGCTTCATCGGACCATTCCAGGTCCTCAGGAGGATTGGCAAAGTGTCTTATCGCTTGGCTCTACCACCTCAATTGCACCGGGTGCACGACATCTTCCACATATCTCAGCTGAGGAGATATGTGCACGACCTGACGCATATCTTTGACCATGGGAAGATGGACGTTGATGATGGGGTGACTTTTGCGGAGGTCCTAGTGGAGATCGACGATCGATAAGAGCGGTTCCTACGTGGATGGTCAATTCCTCTAGTACGAATCTGATGGCAGCATGGCAACCTCTAGGAGAGCACATGGGAGCGGGAGGAACATATGTGTGCTCAGTACCCACATTTGTTTCTCTAGATTTTGATGTATCTTTACGAGGACATAAAGTCTTGAGGTGAGAGTATTGTAAAGACCCGTAAAATTCATAGTAAATTTTTACTTAATTTTCTTTGGTATTTTACAATAGCGCGGTTTCTGATGGCACCTGATTCTGAGGCCTGGTGTACCCGGAATCATTTTCCTAAGTTTAGCTCGGGTACGTTCAGTGGACGAACAAGCGGGTTTTTTAACTTTTGAACCATTGCTCGGAATCAAATTCTGAGGGAACCGATGGAATCACAACGCCGGTAATTGCTTAGAAATGCCTTTTCCGAAGTTGTGTTTGCTCGGGTGTGTTTTTAAAATTTTGGGGTTAATTAAAGGAATAAAATAAAAGTTGTGCAACCAATTTTATTTTATTTTTCCTTAACCTATGCTATGTGGATGAAGTGGGACCCACAATATCCTACCCACCAGGTAGGATATTTGTGAGGTGAGGCCCACACGATCCCCACTGTTTCATTCACCTTTATCAACCCCCTCCTTTAATTATGTAACACACCCGCACCCCCCTTTTTAATGAAGTCAACCCTTGCGTTTACTCCGGATAATAAACGCCTCATTAATTGGGCAGTTTAAACTCCTCAATTAATTCAATTAGTTGATTGTTTCTTTTTGAAATTCAAATGTTGGCTTGTTTTAATAAAATAAGACAATTCTTATTTTATTATAGGTGGGTTGTGCAAGAGTAATTGGGAGAAATCACTCAAACCGTGAAGCACTCCTTCCTCGACGAAGAACGTGAAGAACGCCGACCTCCGACGAACGTCGACACGAGCACCGGATCCTCGGAGATCGAGGACGCGACGCCGATGAATCCTTTCTCTACGACGTGAAAATCATCCTTCCGTGATGCTTCTTCCGCGACACTTCTTCCGTGACATTCCTTCTCCCGCGGCAATATTCGAATCATCAACCACTTGAGGTAGGGGTTTTATATCAATTAAATCTATGTGATTTATATCCTCGGTATGTGTTTAAAATTTTTCGGAAGCCATTTAAACTGATAACGCGGTGGGTGAGGATCAACGAACAAGTCTTTACCCACCGTTTCTTCATTCTTGGTGTGCGTATCGGTGGGCAATGATGAAGCAGGCCGCAAGGGAATTTTGAGGTCTTCGCAGTGAAGAGCCGATCCGGGGAGGACCGCTGGTGAAGACGGAAGGCAAAACGGACCCCCGGAGCGCATCCGGTGGTCCGCGGAAAACACCGCCAGTGTGCCGCCGGAAACGGCCGCCGGGGCTGAAGCCGCGGCGGTAGGCCGCTGGTCCCGTGACCGCACAGGACTGAGGGAGGCAGGACGTGGCGCTCGGCCGCGCCCATCGGCAAAGAGCAGCACCCACGCGGGGCCGCGGTTTCATTCAAGTGGGAGACACCCCGCTTTGCGCATCCGCTCAACCGAAACGGCCGATCCACCTGGCCACTGGGCCATGCCCAAGTGGGCCGGACCCGGACCCAGGTCGGGTCGACCTGGTTAGGGCCGACCCACGGGGTCTCTGGCCGGATCGGTCCGGGCCCGACACCCCCACTTCCAGACCCCCTTTCGGTGTTTTGCCCATAACATGTTCTACGAACCTCCGATCGATGCACCGTCAGTGTCGATGCGATCCTTGGATCGATACGGTTGTTTCGGTATATTACACTCAATGTTTTTGAGAACTTTGGGTTCGGCCGGGTTGGTTTGTACACGAAACCACCCGGGCCCTCGGAGCGGAAACACTTATAACTTGAGCTTCGGACGTCCGATTGATGTGCCATCGACATTGTTGGTTTCCTATTAGTGAGACAGACCTTGTGGGTTACTCCTCTCGTGGTTTGGACGCATCTGGAGTACTGTTGGGTTGGTTTTGATTTAAAAACCAACCGGGCCCCTGGGACGAAAAAAAGCCAATAACTCTCAGACCAGGCATCTGATTGACGTGCTGTCTGTGACGTTGAGTTCCTGTTGACGATGTGTAACTTTTGGATACATCAAATCCGGACTATGTGTCAGTTGATGTATCAGCCCCTCAGATCGTGGAGCGGACCCTCCCGAATGAGCATGCTGTGTGCGGGAACCCTAGAGCTGGCTGCGACTACGATGACGATGAAGACTATACAGAAATCCTATGGGGATTCAACGGCGATGACTAAAACACTCAGCGATCCTACGTGGATCAGTGCTACCGATCATGTGTTGGTCAGATCCTATGTGGGTCAGTGTTCAGCGGTCCTGTGTGGGCCAGCTCTTACAGATCCTGTGTGGGTCCGATCCTGTGTAGGTCATTGCGGGGGTTAGTTACCTATCGATCCTGTGTGGGCCATTGCAGGGGTTAGTTACCTATCGATCATGTGTGGGTCAGATCCTTTGTGGGTCATTGCGGGGGTTAGTACCTATCGATCCTATGTGGGTCCGATGGCTTAGATGAATCAGTGGATACATCTGATCATCTCTATCGTCATACAAAGAAGTATACCTCTCTGAGCTGAATCTTGTTTTGCTTTCCTATGTGGATTGAGTTGTTCTATCCTGTGTGGATGTGATCGAAATTGGGCTCGGATGTTAGAACCGAACTGGAATTGATAACTTAGGTGTATGTATGTGCATATACCTAAGTAGTCTTGGTTGTTACTTCGTGATTGTATCTTTCCTTTGTGGATTCTCATTTGTGGATTCTACGAGACCTTCGGGGGTCTCAGGGTCCCTACTAAGTAGCTTATACTCACCCCTACACGGTCTATGCACACACTACGTTGTGTTGGTTGCAGACGACAGACAGCGCTGATTGTGGTTGGGGCTAGCAGAGCAAGACGATACCTGGAGGTGGACCACTGGGCGGGATGTACTCGGAGCGGACGGCTGGACCCGAAGATCTGTGGAGGCTATCTGTACCCACCCTTCAGGTGGGACTTCCAGTGGACGACTCAATGCTGCAGCTTTACTTTTTAGTTGTTGTACTCTCTTTTTCAGTTATACTCTACTTTCAGCTTGGGTTTGTATTCTGGCCCACTTACTTTTCTGCACATACTATTGTACCTAGTATTTACATAGTGTTTACTTCTTCTTGCTTGCTATTTTGTGTTTGTTTACTTTACAAAGGTAATTCCTTCCCTTTTTATCAAGAATTACGCCTTGGTACTAGTCGCCATCCCCTGGCCTATGGAAGGCGGGCTTGGGGTAGTCACGGAACGGGCCCCGAGGATGGGTCATGATAGTCTATCTCTTAAACCATAATACATATAAATTAAATTTTATCCCTTAGGATTTCATTTTAATAAATATTAATAATCTGAATAGATTTTTTGGCATATAATTATAACTAAATGAATCCCATATTTATTTTTTATGAATAATTATTCACAGATACTCATAAGAATAATTTGGTAGTTTGTTTTTTAAATGTACTATTAAAAATCATGTAAACTAAATTTTAATTTCATATACCAAATATGCCATAAAATATAAAAATTTCTTTTAGGTTTAAAAAATGATGGTGTGGTACCATGTGTAGGGTATATTTTATTTATTCTCAAGTTTCATAAAATGACTTTCCCCATTTTTAAAAAAAAATCATTTCTCTTTTTATATTAAATATAAAAATTATGATGGATGTTTTCCTATAATATTATATGTTTAATTGGTTATATAAATTGATGATTTTGGGTCTCATATTTCTTTACTAATTATTATCTTAATATTTTTTTTAAAAAAATAAAGTGTTTCATTTTAGATGAATAAATTTTAGAATGTGGGTATGTGTTCAAACCAATTTAATTACATTATTTAATATAAAGTTATATCATCTAAGTAACCATCCCATGAAATATTTGAAGGATATTTAAGACATTTTTATTCTAGATATGGTGTGTTTATCATTTTAAAGTATGTCTCATGTATAAGAAATAATTGTTTTAAGAATTTGTGTGTCATTTATTCAGGTATTGGTCAATGAAATCCCCCAATTTAAGGTTTCCCTCATATATAATTTCCATTTTATTAATAAACTATGTTAAAATATGTTTATCTAAAAACCATCATTTGGAGTGGACATAGAAGTAGATTTGGGATTCTTGGAAAAACATTTTTTCAATGTAGATGATAACTAGGTTCACTTGATTCCTCTATCCATGGATTATAAACACTAAGTAAGCGATTCTAATTGTTATAGGTATTAAAGGACATGAAAAGATTGAAAGGAAAAAATATATGATAAATGGGGGAAATATAGGAATTTGGTTCAAAACATAATGAGAGTGTCTAAGTTACATACTTGGTTCCCTAAAAGTGGTACCCGAATATACATAACCCATATATACCTTATAATATAATTTTGTCACCTGTAGCACAAATAAGGTGTTTATTCCATAGTGAACAAAAAAGGTATCTATGATAGATGGATTATATGACAGATTTTTTCATATAGAGGAATAGTTTTGGGATGTATTTATTTTAGAGAAGGAAACACAATATGATTTAAATTAAAATATTTAATGAATATGGGTTGATCATTGGTGATCCATAGGATATGTTGGACAAAATATTTTCATAAGATTTTATATTCACTAATCGAAAAAGTATCCAATAATTAAGAGACCCTAATAAATGGCGGATTTAATCCCTAGAAGAATCCATGACTAATCACCTAGTAACATTGAGTATCACCTTCTTAATTAGTAAGTGTTAAAGGATCACAATATCAATCAAAAATTTATATTTTTTAAATTAATAAAAAGTTGTAGAATAAAATAAGTCATTGAATGGAAATATAAATTTTTTCGTAATTTGTGGTATAATAAGAATAAAATTCCATCAATTATATTCAATGAAACCCCAAAAAATAAACCAATAATATGATTAAAAAATCATTAATTCAAAGATAATAATGTGAATACGTTATAAGAATAATAGAAGCAACATTGATGGAGATAAAAAATCAAAATATAGTTACTACTATTAATGTGTGAATGGACTCAAACCATAAAATAAATTATATTATAGTGAAGAATATTAAAAGGATAATAATAATAGAATAATAAAGTTTATTATTTAATATAATAGATAAGATTGATAAACATAAGAGTTAAGAACAATCTAATGACAATAAAACTACAAAATAATATTACAAAGAAGTAAAATCAAAAAAAAATTATCATATTTTATCCTCTAAATTCACTTTATAAATAGCATTTGGATTTTTGGTTCAATTATGTTTCTAGAGAATTCATACAATGTGATAATTTCAGGAAAATTTGGGTGTATAGTGGGTGGATAATTTATTATACATATTTCTCAAGGCTACATGCATACTTTTCTATCTACACGTTTCCATTCTATAAAAAAAATTTCTGATAAATTTAGATAGTATTATATTAAGAAATTATAACCCTGTATTTATTCTAAAATCTTGTAAAATGTTTTCCTAATTTATTTTTCAATATATAATCGATGCTTGAAATAGTGGGATGAAAATTCTGGATTTGAAATTAAACCCCAATTTTTAACATTTTATTAGCTTGTGTGGACCAGCTTATAAATTTCAGAATTAGATTACATCACAGATTAATGAATATATCTTATAAATTCCTTAACATTAATTTAAAATATCAGATTATTTGTATTTGTATTTGTAGATTCATATCCATTTTTGTGTCTGTATTTCCAATTTTTCTAAAGAATAATTTTTATAATTCAATGCCCAATATGTCCTACTTCATTTTTCAATATACCATTTCTACATAAAGTAAAAATATTACCCAATAATTTATTAACATTTTCTTAAAAAGTAAAATTTAAATCATGAATAGATATTTCTCAACAATGTGATGTTTAAATGGGATGAGATTAATACATTTTAAACAAAAATTTCTCAAATGGTTAGAAATTATGTGTAAATTTTAATATGAAAAATACTATTATTTTCTTGTCTAATGAACTACATTAAAAATCATAATAAATAAATAAAATGTTTCAAATTACTTTTTATAATCATAGAAGAAACTATTTTTCCAATTTTATGGTCATGGTATATATATCAAGTGGGTCGCTAAACGTTTAACATTATTCATCATGGGCTGTGGGGGGTAAGGTATTCTATATTGAAATTATAGTATAGTAAACTAGATGTCAAATGAAATTCTAATGCCTCTATGAAAAACCTCATAGATGGGAACCCACATTTTAAGGTCAACATTCTTGGACCATATTGTGTATTGGTGTATAATGTCCTATAACTTGGACCAATGGGGTATGAGGTAGTCTTTATTGAACCGAGGAAATTAACACCCAGCATGAATTAGAAGCCTAATAGTAACATATAAAACTACTAGGAGGAGTTCATATAGTTTAAAGACATAATGAATAGACCAGTGGGATTAGTTTTGTTCAGTGTATAGTAGTTGGGAAAATTTAAAGAAAAATTTAATTTGTATCCCAATGACAATATAAAACATATCAATATTAAATTAATATAGTTTGTGTTCATTATTATTTGAACCAATGAGGTTCCATTTAATTTCATGTGTCTAGGATCAACACAATATTCATTAACATCACTCAATGATGATGAGGTGTTATAATGTTTAATGTTATATATCTAGGACTATATGGGGTCTTCAGGTGGTCCTACTAAAAATATGGGCATGAAAAAACCCAGAATGAGTATGAAGTAAAAAAATTAAAATATTGAAAGTATCAAAGACATGTTTATGTATTTTATGTCTATGGTTTAAGACCATATCCTTTAAATGTATCATTCTATTGACATCGGGTTGAAAACGTATCCCATGTAACGGGTCAAGATAACAAAAGGGGTACTAGAGATTTGTATCATGGGTTAGGATTGAATATATGGAAATCACTATATATCCCATGGTATAGGAACTAATCCACTAATTGTTCATAAATATAAAACCTCTAAAGATATTAGGATCATATGTGGGAAGGTATGAGAGAGAATAGGAACTTGAGTGAGATAAAGGAGACCAAAATCCAATAACAATTTTTATACGTCCCATAATTTGGTAATAACAATGAAAAATCTCAAATATAGATATATCATATAAAAATGAAAATGTTTTACAAGGGTATTATTATAACACCTCAAGATTTTAGGATATATTTCTCTTTAAATAGATTTAATCACTTTGATTTCTTAGGATACACACAAATCTTAGTCTAAAAAAACTGTATTATTGTATAACATTAAACCGTAGCCATTATATTGGTGGATTGATTATAATTTTTTTCATGAAATTATGTAAAATGTTTTAGATAATGAAAGTATATTGATGTATATGTACAAATTTTTTATTATTGTCTTTATAAGCATCAAAAATACATTTCTCCTCAAAATGGGTTATATAGATTTCTTTGAGAAAAATAATTTAAATAAGTTTTTACACAAGTTTTATGTTTAATTAAAAAATAAAATTATTTTGTCAAATAAAAATTCTAATATTATTTTAGAGTTAAATTTTGATAATTTTTTGAGAAGATCAATTTTTCAATGAATAGTAAAAAATACTGATTTTTATAGAAAACTAACATTCCATTTCAAGCATTCAAAAAGATTAATTTTATTTTAAAATTATGTTAAATTATAACTAGTTCATTTATATTATTTATAATCCAATTATGTTTATTAGAATAAATTTTATATTGGATTTTCATAGAAAAAATACAAAAAGAATTCTACAAACCTGCTTTTCAACGCATTTTATGAGATGAATTTTAAATTAAATTCATCAAATTATGAGAATTGAATTTTATAGAACTAATTACATATTTTTATGAATCACAAATAATATTATCTAATAATTTAAACTTAATTTTTTGCATAATGAATCAAAAAATTATGTAAAATTCATTATTACTCTGTTGGTTAAAACGTGTTTACCAGGGGTTAAACTAAGGGATTAGGGTTCATTTTCCAACTAAACATGTCAAAATAAATATTATTTCCATATTTGGACCTTATAATTTCACACCAAATATATCTATAAATTTTTAATCATAGGGATGGATATTTAGTTATAATAGATTTATCATTTTAGAAATCTTATATGTGTCATCTATCCCACTTATTAAATGACCCCACTCTTTTTTCTTTTTTACACCATATTGAGCCCTATATCTAAAAAACTACTAAATTAAATTCTAAAATTACCTATACATGAATTACATGTGCTTTAATTCCTAAAACATCATCATATTGGTCCTTTATAAGGGATCTAAAGGAAGTATATCCAAGAAGAGGTAATCATCCCACCCGACCTCTTTTAATTCATTACTTATTCTAACTCTCATAAATATATGGTATTCACAATTAAATAAAATCATAATTAAAATAAATAAACAAAAATTTTATTATTACTATATAAATACCATTATTCACACTCATTTCCATCAAATGGAAAAAGAAAGTACCACGAGTGCATATGTGTTGACTACTTCTTGCATGTATCGATATAAATCATTTTCAACCACCATGTTTAAAATATGATTATTATGATGGGTTTATAGTATTTATATTACATATTTGACACAATTATGTTTCTTAAATTTTAATATAAAATATTTCTTCTTATTTTGGAATCTTTTGGAAAATGAAATGTTGCTCATGCATATGTACGGACTACCAAATCTATGAATCGATTTGATTTTTTTTCATTTATTCGTTATTTATATGTAAATCAAAAGGGATAAAATATATATATGAAATATTATTTATATTAATTATTATCTAAATTTGAATTTTTATTTACCTATATTTTGTTCCATTTTTCAAAAATTTAAATCAGGATTAATGCATACATATGTCTTATTGTCTCCATGAACTATATAATTCATATTAATATATCTCACATTTAAAGATGAATATAAATAAATAAATATATATATAATATATAAGATATGTATATCTAAAATATAAATATGTTTATGATGTAATTTTGATGAAATTATACATACCATACCTACTAGACCGAAATTCGTATGATAAATGAAACAATTTACACCTTGAAAAAAATATTTTAATAAACACATTTTAATAAATGGGTTCTTGAATATTATAAGTGGAACATTAATGACATTATAACTATACAAATTACTATTTTATAGATTTATAAAAGATTGAAATTTGTTATACATAATTTTAGACTACTTTCTAAGCATTATTATATTGTGTTTGGTGATTTATGTTACAATCATATTTTTTATCGAGTATGTTTATTATATAATCTTTGATGATGAAAGTTTTATGACGTATATCTCATGAATACCATTATATTTATAATAATGGACATATTCATATAAATTACACGTTATCCATTAATTTTACACTCTTTTATTATGCAATACCTAAAAATAATACTTTTATAAGTAACCAAAAGTAATTATCTCTTAAATTAGAAATCTATTTTCATCCATATCCATAATTTCAAAAAAATAATAAATGGTTTTTTATTATCCTATGACAATTTAGAGTCATTTTTACACTTGATTTATTTTTTTGATATTGTTTTAAAATGAATATTGTTTTCATTTTCGTGATAAGGTGATTTTTTTACTGAAAATGTCAAATGAATATTTGTTTTCACATACATGGATTGAATGAAATTTAATACCATGATGAATTCTCAATGATTTGAAGAAAATTTTAAATGTTTGTAAGTTTTTTTAAATTGAAAATTATTTATTTAATAATTTTTAAACTTATTTCTTTTAGATAAATGATTTTAAATTGGAAAGGTTATTTTCATCATAAAGCATTCCATGTGGTATTTTTATGAAGTTTCACATCTAAGATGAATTAATATTATGATAAAAAATATTTAAAATATTTATGTTTCACTGGTACCATTGTAATTTATTCTTATGGATTGTTTATGATTAAATTTAATATATTTTTATGAAATATTTTTATTTCCCATGGGTTATGTAATGATGAAATCGTAAAATGTTTGTGAAACACTTTTCATTTCCCAAGGTTATAATATGTTGACTATTTTATGATCTTATGGCACACGTATGTACAAATTTCATTATGATATATGTGAGATTGAACTTATATATCCCTCAGATTAATTTTTTAAATATGGATAACTCGTTAGATAATAAGGAATTTAATAGAGATGGAACCCCGTTTTTTATGAGACTCTTTCCACAATAACATTCCCGAATGTTAACCTTGACTAAGGATATGATCGAATGAAGAGTGAACCAATTCCACTATTATATTATTGTAAATGATAAATGTCAATGTAAATGATTTTTTATGATTATATTTATATAGGGAACAAATGTGTTATGCCAATTTTGTTCTTATCATGCTCTTATGTTCTATGATTCCATTTTGATTCATGTCTTAGAAACATCCATGATTTATGACACGACTCTTTCTTATTATTTATAATATGTTGGGTATAGTTTTGTAATTTTATTACCATGATATCAATCAATTATTATCATATTATACTTTTTTATCATCAATATAACCCATGTTTACCCTTACTGAGCACCTAAGGTCACACTTTCTTATGTTTCCTTAACCGATTTCGTAGATAATGATTATAAGTATGATATAACTAATATGGGTTTTGGTTATGAAAAACATATTAGGTGATAATGTGGATCATTTATGAATGAATTAATTATGTAACTAATTTAAAAAAACTAAGCAGTTATGATTCTTATGTGGATAATAATTGTATGTAATTAATCATCATATAATAAGATGTAACATTTATCTAGAAAAATTATGGGTCACTATAGTTAGTGTCAGATCTGCAATTAGTTTTCTTTTGGAAACAATGATGAGTATAACGTCATTGAGAACCATTATGATAATCCTATATATAGGATAATGTATTATGTTAATGTACATAAGGGGGGTGTTTTTCCTATTAAAACATCAATATTAGAATAATATAAGTTGATGTGGTTTTGGAGTAGCTGAGACCTATGGTAAAATCCTCAAAAATAGTTTTTTAATTAAATATCGACAACCATTCTGGTGCATAGTGAGTGTGTTATTACAACGCACCTGGTTTTCACTCTTGGGGGATATTCTAAAGATAATTTACATTTCCACTATGAACTATTATAAAGTATTTTCAAAGATCACAAGCAAGGATGAACTTGGTTAGATTTGGTGTATCATATATTGAAAAGATGTTTTCAAGATTTTGACAACAAATGGATGATTTATAATAACTGACCACAAAGATAAAATATGTTTGATTGTATTTATAAAAATGTGGTATTATTAAGGTATTGAATATTTCATGATAAATTTGAGGCATTGAAAGTTTGATAAAACTTTGAAGTATAATATTTTAGATTTTCCAAGTGAATTCCTTTATATCATGAAGTGTTACTTATAATATAAATTTATATCCAAAATAATTAGATATTGAATTAGAATTAATAACTCATAATGGTATGATGATCACATCTCATTTATTTGATTCTTCTCCAATTAATGTTTATGGAATATATTTCTAGAAACTATTATTGTTCTCCGTCTAGTGGAATAAGATGTTACTTTGTTCCAAAATTATCATTCATTATAAAAATCCCACATAAATTCCAATGGAATGGAATTCACAATTCATATTCTAAACCAATATATAATTTTATATCCATGTGAATATTAATATAAACTTACAAGGGAAATTAAATCAATTATATAGTTTTTTATTACTAATGATAAGGGGTATTTATGTTATATGTTTAGTGATAAACATAGCATCAATGATATATATATTTTACAAAACAATTGATGCATTTATATAGGAGTTTTATAGTCTTCCTCCAATTAATGAAGATGAGTTTTAAATAGAAACCATACAAAGGGATACTCCAATTTCAAATAGTCATTATAAAATAGACACTATTGAGTTATTGGTATTGAAGATAAAACTAAAGAAGAATCATGATAATGGATTCATGCATACAAGAATGTCACCATGGCGTGATACTATTATTTTTATATAAAAATGATGATTCAATTGACCTATATAAAAATGTTCAGGATAATAATGATATCACAATGAAGAATATGTTTCTTCTACCCTATATTTAAAAAAATTATTCAATTAGGAGGAGAACTATATTTTTCCATGATTGATATTTGACCTGGTTATTTTTCAATTGATGTTCATAAGTGAATAAATGCTGAAAATAACCTTATATACTAGTTACAAACACAATGAACATATAGTGATTCAATTTTCTCTCACCTATTTAATCTCTACATTCATGTAAATAATGAAAATACAATTTTGAGATTACCTTGATCTATTTTAGGTTGAATTTACGGATGATATTGTTATATATTCCAACCAAAAAATTTCATGAATATCACTTGATAATTATATTGAAGCCACTATAAAAGGATATGTTGTTTGAAAAATTTACCATGTTTCAATCTTGTATAAGAAATGTTCTTTTTTAGAGATATAATCTACAGAGAGGACATTTCGGTGGATCCATCCATGATTGAATTTATTTAATATTGTCATAGACCGACCCCTGTGATTGTGATCAATAGTTATCTTGGTTTAGATAGATATTATCAAATAATTATGGATAACATATCATGGTTTTATAACATAGACACCCAATTAACACAAAATGGAGCCAAGTTCCTTTATGTAGATGAATATGAAAAAAAACATTCATGGGACATAAGATATGTTTAGTCATAACACATATTCATACATAACCTAATTGTGGAGAATTTTTTTTGATCTTTAGTTATGCATAAAAGAAGGTACAAAGATGTTTCATTATAGATTATGATACAGTGATTTGTTTTGCCTAAAAAATATTGATGTTTCATAAGTAAAATTACCAAAATCAGTACATGAATCTAGATATGGTAATTTTTCCATTAGTTATGTTGAGTCATTATAGTTATGTTTAAAATTTTGATATATATACCAACCATAAATTTTTAATGTATATATTAATACGAAATAGTTTAGTATATTCCCTAGAATATGGTTCTAGTTGATTAATGATTATGATATATCTATACATTACAACCATGTGATTGTGAATAAGGTAGAAAAGGACCTAATTAAAATAGATAATGATAGAATATATAGAATTGAGATCACAAAATATCCATTATTTCTGGACTTCCAATAGACGTATCTGCATTTCTTGATTGGGAGAAATCCTCTCTTTTTTCAATTAAGAGTTAAACCATATATCCAAGTGAAAATTAAAGACACTCAAATTGAAGATACAATTTTATGAATCAAGTTAAGAAATATTCTTAAGTTCATCATTGATTATGATGGAATGATAAGGATCATGAACCATGTATATGTCTTTTCCATACCGTATTTGAAGAATGTGTTGTTGGATGAAGCTCATAGTTCATCATTCTCTTTTGATCCGTGATTTGTGAATATGTTTATATGTCTAAAATAGTATTTATTGTGGGAAAACATAAAAATAGATATTACATAGCATGTATCTCAGTCCCTCATATGTTAATAAGTTATGTTAGAGAGACATAATTATAAGGGGATGCTACAACCATTACTTATACTAGTATAGAAATGGGTAAAATCCTAATTGATATTTTCATCCATATCCCCAAAAAGTCAGAAGAACAACATAATATTTGGGTTGTATTCAATATTCTTATGAATTTATAAAAAATCATGTATATCATTTAATATTTCTCTCTTGGTTAATTTTCCATACTATACTTTACGGAAGTCGTCAGGTCATATAGAGTACCCAATTATATTTTATCTAATTGGGATCTGAGTTTTACATTGAGTTTCAAAAGAATTATTTGGAAATCTATGGATTCATACAATTATTTTAGTTCTTGTCATCATCCTTGAACAAATTATTAGTTTTAGAGAACTTTTCAAAACATAGACGATATTTTTAGATCTTGTTTTGTTGTTTTGAAAGGTGGTTGGGATTGATACATTCCTCCAGTAATGTTTTATATCAATAATATACGTAACTCAAAAATTATGATGGATTATTAATATGACCAATATAGAAATATTTTTAGAAATCCAATATAAATGGATGAAGATGGAGAAACAATTCTATTAGAAATTCAGTAAGCTAAAAAATGGTAGATAATTCTAGATTCATTCATCAGCACATCATTGTAAATCAAAGTCAATGATAGTTTATTCTCACAATCTTTAGAGAAATATATAATTTTATGTATTAGAGAGAGTATTCATACGATTTTTTCAATGGTAAACAGTTATGAGATTCTTAAATAAGAATATTTATATCCTTGTAATATTTTCTACTTTGAGATTCCTAATCGAGTGGGTGTGGTTTCTTATCTCGTAGCATTTCCATCGATCGTCTCTCAAGTTCACAATGTTTTCCATGTATCTCTGTGGAATAATTACATAACTATTCCATAATATATAGTGTACTTAGATGTTTTACTCATAGAGAATGATCTTTCCTATAAAAAAAATATTAGTATAAATATTCGATCATATAGATAATGTGACACATAACATGACTTCTAAAAAGGTTAATGTTCTTTAAAGAAATAAAATATAAAAACACTATATGGGAACTGGGGGATGTGATGAAACAGAGATATGTTCATATTTTTGAATCATAGTGGTGTAATTTCAATTGATAAAATCATTTTCATCGGTGTAGAATGTAAAAAACTGATATTTTATTATATACTTTCCTTCAAATAAATTTAATTTAATTGATAGCTTGTGATAGAGTAAAACAAAAGTCTAACTTAACCATAACATAGTGTATTTTTATAAAAAAATCCATTAAATCAATGGAGTGAAATAATAACTACATTTTTTTAAACAATACTTTAAATTAATGGAGTTAAATAATTACTAAATTTTTATATTTATCAATAAATTATTTAGATAAAATTTATATGTTTAAAGAAAAGTACTCAATATTTATTAAAATTCATATATACATAAATATTACATTTTCTTCAAAAATTATTTTTATTTCTATTAGTGAGAAAATAATATACTTTTTTTAAACTATTACAAAATATACATGAAAAATAATGGTCATTTATGAAATCATCATGTAATAATTATCCTAGAATGAATTTTTTTTATTTTTTGGAAATGTTTTATTTTTTAATGAGTATTAATAAATATGAATTTTAATTGAAAAATGTAGTTTAATTTCAAGAGTTAAAAAAGATTGATTATAATTTTAAATTAATTAAAATAAAAATAATTTCATTTAATTTCATAATAATCATGTTAAACTCATTAGAATAAATGTTTTCCCTTATTTTTGAATACATTCATTAAATACATAAGAAAAAACCTCTACTAAAATATTTTTATTTTGATTTTATGAGTGTAATTTTAAATTAAATTCTTTCACATCATTTAATTGAATGTGATAAAATATATTCCATATTTTGAATCATAATAAATAGTATTATATAATAATTTTACCATAATTTTTTTATCATAAATAATAGTAAAAAACTCATACTTTTTTACTATGGTTAATGTTCAAACGAGTTTACCATGGGTTAAATCAAGATATAAGTGTATGATTTGCAATTAAATTAAAATAAATAGTAATTTATGGACATATTTACACAACATAATATTATATCTTGGAATATATATCTATTTTGAAACGTTTTTTCTTGAGAATGTGATCAAAATATTATATCCTATTAAGAAATATCATGACTATCTTTACCACAGTCTATAAAATGTCACATTTCCTCTTTATTCTTATCATGATCTTTATCCATGTATATTTAACAAAAATCTGACCATGTGCCTTAAAAAATTCCACAAACATGAATTAATGGTTATATTGTTCCTAAATGTTCTTTACAAGGGTCATAAAGAATGGATATAAAGTGGCATGCTAAAGAAGATGTAGTCATCATACCTGACCACTTTCAATTTATTTAATATTCTATATTCTAAAAATATATGGTATTAGAAATATAATTATAAAGTAAATTTCATAAATATAATTACATTTTATTATGATTATGGAACCAACATAAGATACCCTCATTTTAATCAAATGAGAAGTGAAAATAATGCTTGTACATATGTGTGGACTGTTGCCAACACGTATCGATACAGTTGATTTTCCATAACTATCATTGTTGTATTGTTATTAAGATGGATTTAGATTTTATATATAATATTTAAGTCATAATTATTCTCATATATTATCATATCATATCTTACTTCTTACCTTCAGATCAATTGGAAATTGATAATGTCGCTTGTGCATAGTTGTAGACTACCACCACCACATAGTGAGGTGATTCATTATTAATTTTTTCATTACATGGATAGAAATAATGATATATTTAACACATACATATTATATATATGATAAAAAAATGAATAATTAATTATGAATTATTATTTAGGTTTCTTTTATTCCATCATTCAAAAAGTGAAAATAGTTTTCATGCATACATACAGCCTACCATCTCCAGGAAAGATGAAACTAATTTTCAAATCACCAACTATAATGGATTAAATTTAATATATATATATATATGTAATGAATATATAACTTTTTATATCATGTTTCACATTTTTTATATTATGTATCCACGGTCTATGTTCAAGGACCACTACAATTGGACAAAAATTATAATGAAAAAATAACAAATAAACACCAGGAAATAATGATTTTAACAAGTAATCATTAACACATGGGTGTTGAAATGTTATAAGTGGAAAATATATGATATTATAATAATTCTAATGACAATTATATAGAATTATAATAGATTATTATTTATTATATAAGATTTTAGATCTCTTTTGAAGAAATTATAAATTGTGGTGAGTGATTCATGCTATAATGTCATTGCTTATCATTATTGGTTATGATTATGTTTATAGTGATGGAATTTTATTACCCATATATCAAGAATAACATTAATTTTATCCTCCTATGGTTATTTATAGGTATTGAATTTTTTTCCCTTTAATTTTGAACTCTTGTAGTACTCATGATAGAGAATGACTGTATTTACAAAAAAGATAATTTATTTCTGTCTACGGTCGAAAATCAAGTTTTCCATATCAATTTTTTGAAAAAATGTTTTCATGAATGTTTTTAATATTATCCTACGATTCATTAAATTTATTTTTACCCAGGATTTACTTTTTAGAAAAAGTATAAATATATTATTTTTTTGAATGAGGTAGTTTTGAATGTTTATTTACAATGGTAAAGGGAAAATTATTTTAATATATAGGAAATGAATGAAATTTATAGCTTTTATAACAACTAAATTATTTGGAGATTTTTTTATAATTCCCCATTTTTATTTTTAGATAAAGTTATTTCGTTAATATTTGGAAAATTTCAGATTTTAAATAAGTGATTGCAAAGAGAAATTTAAATTTTATTCAAGGAATGTTCCATGTGATATTTCAATGAATTTTTTCATATAAGATAAAATATTTTTGCAACACCTTGACCATAGTTACCCAGAGTCAGTGCATTATTACATAACATTGGCATGATACAAGGAAATCATGTCTTGAAATGTCACACCCTGACCACAGGTAGCTTTTTTTCCTTCTTGGCCACGGTTTTAATTTTTTATTTTTTTTTTTCAAATTTTATTTGTGTTGGCAGTTTCGTGCCGGTGTGCGGTCACCGCATCGCTAGCAGTTACTCTGCGTTCGGCCCGGGTGACTATGTACTCACCCGACGTTTTAAATATTAAAGTTGTTACGTTGACATTTTATTACACTCATTATTTAAATTGTGCTATTATTATTGTAGTTATTTTTAATTGTATATGTGTTTGTATATGAGTATATGTTATGTCTATATATGTATATATATATATATGTTGTTGTATTTATGTTTATATGTTTTTATAAAGGTATATATATACATATGTATATATATATATTTATGTATATATATGTTTGTGTGTTATTTTTTTTAAAGTGGTTTTATTATTCTAAATACTTTGGTTATAATAATAATTATTATAATTAGATAATTTTTTATTATTATTATTATTATTATTATAGTTACGATATTATTATTATTATTATAAAGTTTTACTATTTTTATAAAGTTTTATTATTACTATTAAGATATGATTTTATTTATTTAATTAATCATATTATTATTATTATATCTTTATTATTATTATTATTATATCTTTATTATTATTATTATTATATATATATATATATTAACTTAACCCTAATCCTACCCCCTACCCAGCCGCCAGCTCGTCCCCCTTTTCTCCTTCTCTCTCCCCGTGGCCCCCGCCCACCTCTACGCAGCAGATCCCGGCGTCTGGCCTCCATCCCGGTCCTCCGTGCAGCCCGCGCAGCCCACGCCGTCCCCCCCTATTTCCCATCACCGCACCTAGCCGCCGCTCCCTCGCGTGACCTCCCTCGGACCCGCACTGCGTTGCCCCTATTCCGGCCTCCTCCGGCGAACAGCCCCGACGCACTTCCCCTCCGGCGCGATCCCCCTCCTGCGCCGCCCCCTCACGCGACCTTCCCCGGACCCCGGCTCCGCTGCACCCCGCTTCCCCTATGGCGCGACTCCCCGCTCCCGCATCCGGCTCCCGTTCAGCCCCAGGCACGCCACTGCGCGGCCCCCGGCTCCTCCTACGCCCTCCACCGCCCGCGGCTCGCCGCACCGACCACCGCGTCGCCCTCCCTGCTCCCTGCCGCCGGCGTCCCGGCCCCTACAAGGCTCCCTCCGTCATCCCGGCTCCCTCTCCCCCTGGCTCAGCCTCCTCCAACGAAAAGCTCGGCAACCCGCTCCCTCTCCCCCTGTCCCGGCCTCCCTCCGTCGCCGCACCCTGCCGCGTCCACCTGTCCGGCCACCCCGTCGCCGGCGCACCCTCCTGCCGAACCGCTGCACCACACCTCCGGCCTCCCGACACCCCCGCTCCGGCCCGTTCTCCCCGCTCGACCGCCCCTGTAAGTTTCAGTGTTTGTTTTATTTTGTTATTATATTATTATTATACTTGATTTATTATTATGTTATCATTTTTATTATTAATGTGTTAAATCAATAATATTATGATTATATTATTACTATTGTTATTATTATTATTATTATTATTATTATTAAGTTAATATTTTTCTATTATTATTATTATTATACTACTATTGTTATTATTATTATATTATATTATTATTGTTATTATGATTATGTTAACATTATAATTATCCTTTTTATATTATTATTATTGTTATTATTATTATATTATGGTTATGTTATTATTATTATTATATTATGTTATTATTATTATATTATTATTAATAATATTAATATATTATTAAAATTATTATTAATATTAATATCATTATTATGATGTTGTTATTATTAATACTACATTATTATTATTATTATTATCATGTTAACAATATTAAGTTATTATTTTTATTATTATTGTTATGTTATTGTAATTATTATTATTATGATTATGCTATTATTATTATTATATTATTATTGTTATCGTTATTTTATTATGGGTTTGCTATTATTATTATTATTATTATATTATTATGGTTATTATTATTATATTATTATATTATAATTATGCTAAATTATTATTATTATTATTATTATATGTTATTATTATTATTAATATGTTATTGTTATCACTATTATTATTATTTTTAGATTATTATTATTATTGATATTACTATTGTGTTATTATTAATGTTGAACCTGTTCAACGGTCTTTTGTTTTAGGACCTGTTTGACGGGGCAATACGGTGCGACCTTTACGTAACGAGAGTTTTGCGCCGTGTCATTTCTCGTTCTGATTCGAGGTAGGTCTCCCATTGCACTCACCTTTAAAATTAGAATTTATTTATTCCTTCACTTTTATTTTAGTTTCAGTAAATTTAAAAGTATTACTAAATAGTTATTTATAGTGTGTTGATTAGCTGATGATAAAAGTTATTTTAAGTCTAGCATTTCATTGAAAGCATTTTCTTGGATTTAATTGTGTGCTTCCATGGTAGTATTGCTAGCTGGTTCTTCCTGAATAATGAAAGACATGTTGAGTTGGGTTTTGAAATGTTTTTGGCATGTGTAAATTAGTAGATGTATTGTTAATGGAAAAGGTGTTTCGTAGAACCTGGATTAGAGAAAATGACCGTATGACCTTTAAATGTAATTTTGGAAACTTAAAGTGTGGTTCTTGGTTGATGAAAAATCTTTTCCTTTTTCACGTGAACAAAAGATTGGATTTCATTTGAAAAATGGTGTTCCTTCAAAAAGTGATTAAAGGCCTGTTTGGCTCTTGATAAAAGTGGAGTGCGTTTGGATATTGGAAAATGATTCTACTTGTGGAACCAGTGTGTTTCAGGTTTAATATGCTGATTTGAGTTTCTTATATAAAGTTCTAAGTGTGTTTGTGGTTTTCAATGAAATGGCGTGTGTCATATCCCTTTAGAAATGCATTAGTATTAAATGGTTAAAATGTAAATGATATGACGGCCCGGTTGGCACTTTATTAAATGTGAAGTGATTATATATATATATATATATATATGTACTTATGGGGCATCTCTATAGGGGGACTTCCCTTCAAGGGTTGTCATGTCGTGATGTCCGTGTAAGGGGTTGGCAAGTACGGTGAGATGAGTCACGCATGCGAGGGTCTCCCACTTACAACGTGTCATTAAAACCACCGTGGGTTCCTGGGCGTCCTTTAGAGAATCGAGTGACGGTTGCTGGCTAACCCCGATTAGACGGGTTAGTCCCTCCTTGGTAGGTAAGGCCTTTTGGGGCGTGCCACTGGTTGGCTGTTAGGGCGGCCAGTTGTTTATTGACTATAGAGTACCATGCCGGTAGGTAGTCTGAACCCGAGTACGTCCAGGGATTTTCTAGGGATGTTTAGGATCACCCATGGTTATTGCTTATAACTTCTTCTTTACTTTTACTTTCACTTGTTTTCCCAGCTTGTTTACTTTCAGTCATCCTTCACAGCCTATACTGTTAGACTTTGGGAAAATGGTTTTCAAATGAAAATGCTTTATTCTCTTTTTGTAAGATTTGAAAATGTAACACTTCTTTCCTTTTTAAATGAGTTTAAAACTAATGAAAATGAACCAACTTTCTAAAAAGAATAAGGGAAATGTCTCGTGTTTTTATTTTCAAGTAAAGCACTATGAAAGCTTACTTTTATACATTATATTTCAAACCTGGAACATGTAGATTCTTTATTTACTGGATGTGCTTTGGGATTTGTTGTGGGGCTCACCTACTGAGTACTTTTTGTGCTCACGCCTATCTTTTACCATTTCAGTTGCAGGTTCCCTGTGTTTAGGTTTTCCTGGCTTCAGTCGCTCAGTGAGGGAGCAACGTTGGTTATGGTTGGGTGGTGACCCGCGAGGTCACGTGGAGGTATGTCGTGGTGTAGTTTTGTTTATGTCTTTAGTGTTTGTCTATTGTTTAGTTTATATTGTTTCTAATGATCATGTTTTTAATTTGGGCTGAAATCATTCGCAAAGATTGAAATTTTAGATGACCGACACTTGTTTCCATACCAGGGGGATCGGGAACGCTCCTCGGGACATGCCACGGACCGGCTCGGGTGACCTGTTCAGGGTCGACCCGGGATGGTTCATGACAAAATGGTATCATAGGAGGTTCTTGTTATTTGGGTTGTCTGGTAGGTGGAGATTAGGATTGTCGGGACTCTAGAGGTAGGTACGGGA
This sequence comes from Viscum album, assembly GCA_963277665.1. Taxonomy (NCBI): domain Eukaryota; kingdom Viridiplantae; phylum Streptophyta; class Magnoliopsida; order Santalales; family Viscaceae; genus Viscum; species Viscum album. The sequence goes on from OY728143.1 coordinate 1,370,481,672, forward strand.
AGGACGTCATGAACCCTCGCCCGTCCCGCACCTCGAGTCGCCAGGGGTAGTCCGGGAATTGTGTCATTGTCTCTTTCTGGTTTGTCTTGGATTGAGATATGACAACAGAGGCAAGCCGACGTTACTTCGTGATTTTACATGGAGTAGTGACCCATGTGGAGTCTGAGTACACGGTTTGAATTCTTCTTAGTGGTCAACGCTGACTTGGGACATGGCCCACTACCACGTCACCAGGTTGAGCATGACTACTAGTCCCTCACTCCAGTGGTTGATGCAAATTTGGATGCTACTTTTGTTTTGGTCTGTGTAAGTACATTGTTGGAAATGAAAAAGGTTTTCGAAAAAAATAGGATTGTTTTTCTTTTAAAAGACCATAAATGTATGAAATGGGTTTTAAAACTAAAATCTCTTGATTTAGAAATCTGTTGTTTTCTTGGAAGTGCTTAAGAATGATTTGGGGTGTCTGTGCTGTCACCGGGACCCGGTTGTCACATTTGGTATCAGAGGAGGAACCCAGCCTTAAGTGAACGGTGTACTACCTGGGTTGTGATGTAGGGCCAACAACGAGGGCGTTGTTCTCTAAAGGGGGATGATTGTAACATCCAAAAATGATAAAGGGTTAAACGACTAATTGATATGACTCATGTCTACAAGGTGCACCTTCCTTTTCGGGAGCCTGTCTGATTAGTACTCCACAGTTAAGCGTGCTTGGCCTGGAGTAGTGATCAGGATGGATGACCTTCTGGTAATTTTTCCAGGATGTGTGTGAGTGAGGACAAAACACACTGGAAAGGACATGTGTTGGCCTGTGGGGATTGTAATTAGTCAGATGACCCGTTCAGGCGCGTGGGTGGACCCTAGGGTGGGCCCGACGTGTCTACAGGGCAACTGGTGGTACCTGGTGGGCCAGGACCCGACGACCATGTTAAGGCAGGGTCATTGTGCTACCACCAGGACCCAGTTGTCACATTTGGTATGGACCAGTGGAAGATGATTACCCCACCGTCAACGCAAGGTGAAATGATGTGGTATGTCATTAAAACAGTTTTCATCCAATGGTTTGTACCTGAGGAAGTGAAGCTGTAGAAAAAGAGAGAGCTTGTGCATATTCAACAAGGCCAATGGACGGTGAAGGCATATGCTGACCATTTCAAGGAACTGATTTCCTTTTCTCCAGAGGTAGCGTCACATGAGCTCATGAAGGTCTCTCTTTTCACTGCGGGTCTTCGTCCAGAGATCAAGGAGAGAGTCCTCCCTTCTAAAGACCTCTGTTTCGAGAAGCTGGTGGAGAAAGCTTTCTTGGATGAGTTGGTTTCCAGAACACAGTTGGTTAGTACTCCAGCATCCCCGGTTGTTTGTAAGAGTTCCCCCTCTGGTGTGGAAAATACGCCAGAGATACCTGTTCCTCCGGAGTTATCCCGCTTGGTCCCAGCTTCCAGTTCATCAGACTGTTCAGTGGTGTGCTATCAGTGTGGTCGTTTCGGGCATTTGAAGCCGTCTTTTCGCAACCCTCCAAAGACGTGTCATCGCTGCGGCTGTCTGGGTCATTTGGAGAAGTTTTGTAGGAAGCGTCGCTTGAAGAAGACGCTGTGGTGGGAGAATGTCAGTACCTGACTGTGAGGCAGAAGATGCTTCAGCCATCAGAGCCCCAGCCACAGTCTCGGGGTGAATCTCGCGCACAGTAAGGAATTCCCAGGGTTGTGAAGCCTTGGTCTAGGTTCTATTTTCTGTATTGATGGTGGAACTATTAAAAACCTTTTCATACTTGTTTTCCTGCTATTAAAGTTTCAACAGCGTTGTAAATTCGTTGTTTTTCTATAAAGTGATGATGGAATTGTTCGATGATAATCCAAGCAGACTTGTCGTGTGGAGGTGATGTTCTGAATCGTGTGTCCTTCTTAAAAGTATGTTATACTTTTGTGTAGGCTGACCTTGGTTTAGTTATGCTTGTCGGATGTAGTTATGCTCCGTGGATTATTGTGGGTCATGTTTTTGAATTGATGTCTGGTTAAGTATTTTCTGTGGGGTATCCCTGGTGTTGAAGTTTGTTGACTCTAGTCGAGGGTTCAACATTCGACGGAGGTGTAGTTTTGATCATGTTATAGGAGTCATTTCGGATAGGTTATGAGTCCCCTCCCTGGACTCACCTCCTTGTGGTAGTCTGTTTTGAGTGTTAAATTTTCAAACCAGTTATGTTCTTGTGGTGGGGAGAACCCCTTTGTGTTCTCCCCTCAACCTCTGACTTCATCTTTCTCTTGGATCGGTCGGGTGTGACCTGTATAGAGTAAGTTCATCCTGGGATTCTCAGTTCTCTTCGGTTCCTTTAGTTCCGTTTGGGCATGGACCTGAATCTTGATCGACTATTGGGCTTGGTGACTTTCTGGGGGAAGAAAGTGTCTGTGGTGGGGAGAATTGTCACACCCCGACCACAGGTAACTTTTTTTCCTTCTTGGTCCCGGTTTGAATTTTCTTTTTCTTTTCGTTCATATTTTATTTCTGTTGGTGGTTTCGCGCCGGTGTGCGGTCACCGCATCGCTAGCAGTTATCATGCGTTCGGCCCGGGTGACTATGTGCTCACCCGACGTTTTAAATATTAAAGTTTTTACGTTGACATTTTATTACTCTCACTATTTAAATTGTGTTATTATTATTGTAGTTATTTTTAATTGTATATGTGTTTGTATATGAGTATATGTTATGTCTATATATGTATATATATATATGTTGTATTTATGTTTATATGTTTTTATAAAGGTATATATATACATATGTCTATATATGTATATTTATGTATATATATGTTTGTGTGTTATTTTTCTTAAAGTGGTTTTATTATTATAAATACTTTGGTTATAATAATAATTATTATAATTAGATAATTTTTATTTTATTATTATTATTATTATTATTATAGTTACGATATTATTATTATTATTATAAAGTTTTACTATTTTTATAAAGTTTTATTATTACTATTAAGATTTGATTTTATTTAATTAATTAATCATATTATTGTTATTATATCTTCATTATTATTATTATTATATCTTTATTATTATTATTATTATATATATATATATATTAAATTAACCCTAATCCTACCCCCCCTACCCAGCCGCCACCCCGCCACCCCGTCCCCCTTTTCTCCTTCTCTCTCCCCACGGCCCCCGCCCACCTCTGCGCAGCAGCTCCCGGCGTCCGGCCTCCATCCCGGCCCTCCGCGCAGCCCGCGCCGTCCGCGCCCCCCCCCCCCCCCCCGTTTCCCGTCACCGCACCTAGCCGCCGCTCCATCGTGCGACCTCCCTTGGACCCGCACCGCCTCGCCCCTGTTCTGGCATCCTCCAGCGAACATCCCCGATGCGCTTCCCCTCCGGCGTGATCCCCCTCCGGCGCCGCCCCCTCACACGACCTTTCCCGGCCCCCGGCTCCGCTGCACCCTGCTTCCCCTCCGGCGTGACTCCCTGCTCCTGCTGTCGGCTCCCGCTCAGCCCCAGGTGCGCTGCCGCGCGGCCCCCGGCTCCTCCTACGCCCTCCACCGCCCGCGGCTCGCCGCACCGACCACCGCGCCGCCCTCCCTGCTCCCTGCCGCCGGTGTCCCGGCCCATGCAAGGCTCCCTCCATCGTCCCGGCTCCCTCTCCCCCCTGTCCCAGCCTCCTCCAATGAATAGCCCGACAACCCGCTCCCCCTCCCCCTATCCCGGCCTCCCTCTGTCGCCGCGCCCTGCAATCGCCACCAGTCCGTCCACCCCGTCGCCGGCGCACCCTCCTGCCGAACCGCCGCGCCACACCTCTGGCCTCCCGACACCCCCGCTCCGGCCCGTTCTCCTCGCTCGGCCGCCCTGTATGTTTCAGTGTTTGTTTTATTTTGTATTATATTGTTATTATACTTGATTTATTATTATGTTAGCATTTTTATTATTAATGTGTTAATATCAATAATATTATGATTATATTATTACTATTGTTATTTTATTATTATTATTATTATTGTTATTATTATTAAGTTAATATTTTCCTATTATTATTATTATACTACTATTGTTATTATTATTATATTATATTATTATTGTTATTATGATTATGTTAATTTTTTAATTATGCTTATTATATTATTATTGTTATTATTATTATATTATGTTTATGTTATTATTATTTTTATATTATGGTATTATTATGATATTATTATTATTAATATTAATATATTATTAATATTATTATTATTAATAATATTATTATTATGATGTTGTTATTATTAATACTACATTATTATTATTATTATTTTTGTCATGTTAACAATATTAAGTTACTATTTTTATTATTATTGTTATGTTATTGTCATTATTATTATTATGATTATGCTATTATTATTATTATATTATTATTATTGTTATCATTATTTTATTATCGGTATGCAATTATTATTATTATTATTATTATTTTATTGTTATGGTTATTATTATATTATTATTATATTATAATTATGCTAAATTATTATTGTTGTTATTATTATTATTATTATTATATTATGTTATTATTATTATTAATATGTTATTGTTATCACTATTATTATTATTTTTACATTATTATTATTATTGATATTACTATTGTGTTATTATTAATGTAGAACCTGTTTAACGGTCTTTTGTTTTTGGACCCATTTGACGGCGCAATACGGTGCGACCTTTACGTAACGGGAGTTTTGCCCCGTGTCGTTTCTCGTTCCGATTCGAGGTAGGTCTCCCTTTGCACTCGCCTATAAATTTAGAGTTTATTTATTCCTTGACTTTTATTTATGTTTCAGTAAATTTAAAAGTATTACTAAGTAGTTATTTATAGTGTGGTGATCTGCTGATGATAAAAGCTGTTTTAATTCTACCGTTTCATTGATAGCATTTTCTTGGATTTAATTGTGTGCTTCCATGGTAGTATTTCTAAATGGTTCTTCCTGAATAATGAAAGACATGTTGAGTTGGGTTTTGAAATGTTTTTTGCGTGTGTAAATTAGTAGATGTATTGTTAATGGAAAAGGTGTTTCTTAGAACCTGGATTAGAGAAAATGACCGTATGACTTTTAAACATAATTTTGGAAACTTAAAGTGTGGTTCTTGGATGATGAAAAATGTTTTCCTTTATCGCGTGAACAAAAGTTTGGATTTAATTTGAGAAATGATGTTCCTTCAAAAAGTGATTAAAGGCCAGTTTGGCTCTTGATAAAAGTGGGGATGCGTTTGGATATTGGAAAATGATTCTACTTGTGGAACCAGTGTGTTTCAGGTGTAATATGCTGATTTGAGTTTCTTAAATATAGTTCTAAGTGTGTTTCCGGTTCTCAATGAAATGGCGTGTGTCATATCCCTTTAGAAATGATTTAGTATTAAATGGTTAAAATGTAAATGATATGATGTCCCGGTTGGCACTTTATTAAATGTGAAGTGATTATACATATATATATATACGTACTTATGGGGAATCTCTACAGGGGGACTTCCCTTCGAGGGTTGTTGTGTAGCGATGTCCGTGTAAGGGGTTGGAAAGTGCGGTGAGATGAGTCACGCATGCGACCGTCTCCCACTTACACCATGTTATTAAAACCACCATGGGTTCCTGGGCGTCCTTTAGAGAATCAAGTGACGGTTGCTGGATAACCCCGATTAGACGGGTTAGTCCCCCCTTGGTAGGTATGTCCTTGTGGGGCGTTCCACTGGTTGGCTATTAGGGCGACCAGTTGGTTATTGACTATAGAGTACCATGCCGGCAGGTAGTCTGAACCCGAGTACGTCCAGGGGTTTTCTAGGGATGTTTAGGATCACCCATGGTTATTGCTTATAACTTCTGCTTTACTTTTACTAGCACTTGTTTACCCTTCTTGTTTACTTTCAGTCATCCTTCACTACCTATACTGTTATACTTTGGGAAAATGGTTTTCAAATGAAAATTCTTTATTCTCTTTATGTAAGATTTGAAAATTTAACACTTCTTTCTTTTTTAAATGTGTTTAAAACTAATGAAAGTGAAACAACTTTCGGAAAAGAATAAGGGAAATGTCTCGTGTTTTGATTTTCAAGTAAAGCACTATGAAATCTTACTTTTATACATTATAGTTCAAACCAAAAACATGTAGATTCTTTATTTACTGGTAGTTCTTTGGGATTTGTTGTGGGGCTCACATACTGAGTACTTTTTGTGCTCACACCTATGTTTTACCATTTCTGTTGCAGGTTCCTTGTGTTTAGGATTTCCTGGCTTGAGTCTCTCAGTGAGGGAGCGACGTTGGTTGTGGTTGGGTGGTGACCCGCGAGGTCACGTGGACGTATGTCGTGGTGTAGTTTTTTTATGTCTTTCGCGTTTTTCTGTTGTTTAGTTTATATTCTTTCTTATGATCCTGTTTTTAATCTGGGCTGAAATCGTTCCCAACGATTGAAATTTTAGATGCCTGGCACTTGTTGCCATCCCGGGGGGATCGGGAACGCTCCTTGGGACTTGCCGCGGACCGGCTCGGGTTACTGGTTCAGGGTCCACCTCGGCGGGTTCGTGACATGAAAGGACAACCGGTTTAGTAGACTTGGAAGTACTAGATACATTCATAAAGTTTACATTTCATTATAAAATTAAAAACCACAACAACATTGTATTCATTAACAACATTCATATCCCAAAGACTATCCCTTCAGTTCCATCATAATATATTTCTTCACATCCTGGAAAAAGTAAAACATAGAAAGGTGTGAGCTCATATGCTCAGTAAGGATAACAATATAGCGGAAACATTCATAAATAAGGAAAAAATATTTAAGGTAATATATAAGACTAAAAAATCATTTTAAAGTTAAACATCATCACATTATGGAAAATATAAATCAAAATAATTATATTTACATATTCACATGGATATTCTACTAGTGTAAAAATCCCATGAAAAATCAATAGCCAATTTCATAATGATGGAATGCATAATGTCAGACTTCGTAACCAAATAGTCAAGGCCTTATGCCAAGACAAAAAATAATATTTTGTTAAGGCCTTGTTCCAAGAGACTAGTTTGTCTCATGAGACCAATCGATGCATCGAGGAGCTATAGCAAGCTCCACCCGACACTTACTATTCCCAATGCACTCTTCAATTGAAAATGTGTAAATATAACATAAACATTCATATTAAAACTAGCATAAAAAATATCAATACTTTATCCTTAAACCATTAATGGTAAAAAAATAACACATCCACAGTCAAACACATCACAAAACCTTCAATAGAATATAGAATATTTTAATCATAATAAATCAACTTCAAGCTGGTTTAAAATACATCAAAGATGTTGACAGAGATGAAATAAAAACTATTTGAAAGATATAACTCATTATATTTTGAAACCATTTAAAAGAAAATATTTATATTTTAAATATTATTATAATTTTGTTAGAAAATCTTATAAGATGTTATAACTGCGGATAATATCTGCACTCGTAGTATAAGTTAAAAAAACATTATTTCCTTAATTTAGTCGAAAAGGTCATAAAGTACATTATATGGAAAAAAATTACATGATTCCTTTATAAACATCTTATAAAAAGTAAAACAAGGGTATAAATTACTTTAACCTATAGTTTAGGAAATAGTAAAAATGTTTTGAAATTCATTTTTAGGAAACATTGATGTGGATGATATTGAGGTCCCAGTAGATACTTACGTAAAAAACATTGGTTAATAAAGAGATTGTAAAATTATCCCTTACCTTGTACTTTTCCTTTTTTGAGGGTACGCTAACCTTTTTTATAACAGTTAAATAATTGTTTTTAAATTATAGAAAAAACAAATACCTTAATATGATATCATAGATGATCTTATTATATTTCTTTGTTAATAATATTTTAGTAGTATCATTGTTCTGGGTGTTAACTAATTTGTTTTCCATTATATGATTGGTTAAGTAAGCCATTTTTTCTATGAATAGAAAGTATTTGATTCATATACAAAATTATATTATTTTCATAAACATTATTTTGAACCCTAAATATAAAATTATTCTTGAATGATTATGATGGTGAATCAATCTCACCATGTTCGTTGGGATGGTAATCCGTACGTATGCATGAGCGATAATATCTTTATATTGATGGTGATATCGTATGTAAATAGATGGTATATAATATATAATGAGTCATTAACATGTTATATTTATTATTTACATGAATTATACTCCTTATTATGCACATTCAAATAATAATATATTGAATAACAACTACACCACGACGTGGAGACGGTAAATCATATGTACGCACGTATGTGGACTTTGTCATTCACATAATGGATATAATAATGAATATGGTTAAATAATTTTTATAATAACATCACATTATATATAATATAATTGAGATATTATTTTATAATTGAAAAAAAAAGAAATAAGAAGTGGAAGAAGAAAAGAACTAGAAAGAGGTGGTGAAGTATTTACCTCTTCTTCTGGTTCTTCCTTTTCATTTGATCAAAAGGGATCATTAGGATAGATTTATGACCAATTTAAGGACACTAAGATGAAATGAGTATATTTGGTAGGATACTTGGCTAGCTTTTGTCTGTTCCAAAAAGCCTTGCAGCGGTGAAACTTAGAGAAGGGGAAGTGCCCAATTATAAGAGAGGTGAGGGTCACTTTAGGAAAAGCTTGAAATATTATTTTATAAAAGAATAATTTTCAATTTATAATGGATCAGAAATAATTTATTTTGATCCTAAGATGGGTATGGGTCGAATAGCACTAAACCGATTGGTTTTAGATAGGTTTGAGTCAATATATTAAGCATATATTTTAGATTTAACTCATAGTTAAACTGTTTGACATTTACCACGTCTCTTTGTATTTTTTTATATAGTTAATAAACATACTATAAACTTTCAAGAGAACCCCAAGTGGTTCATTATTAATATATATAACCTTATATAAATAATTTTGATAAAACTAAGATTTTTAGGAATATTTTATATATTAATCATAAAATATTTTTTAAAAAAACTCTATTATGTCAATTTTGACACTATTTTGTATTTTGTTTTCACTAAAGCTATAACAGCCTTATTACTTAGAAAAAAATTCATTTAATAAACCATAACATGCCCTATTAACCTATCAAATTATTGTAATTCCATAAATATCTCATATTATATTTATTTGGATATTTATAATATTAATTATTTCAATATTTCATTAATAAGGTAATTACATCACCATCATTGTGTCATAAATAAATTTAATTATTTAATGTATAAAAATTATAAATTAAATTAAATTATGTAGGAAATATTTTTATATTTATAATTAATATATATGGTCAAATTTATCTTATGTATAACATTATCTTAAAATTTTATTATTTATTAAAACTTGAATTTAACACTTTTAACACTTCTTTGAGTTAAATAATAATAAATGTCCTAATCTAATCCAAGTGGATATAAAGGATCATATTATATTACAAAGGTTGTTTTTTCTCTAATAAAACTTATACAATAGAATTAGGACATGTGTTAAGATAACTATAATACCATCTTTATCTTTAATTACCCTATTTAATTTTACTAGTGGTAAATAAAAGTTACAAGTTACTATTTATGAAAATTTATTTTCATCTTATTGAACCACATTTTACTTAAGGATATAAATCGTGTCTCTCTTATTTTTTAAATAAAATTCACAAAAGAGGTAAAATTATGTTTTATGAAAATTCTCAAATGCTCCTAGGAGTTGGGTAAAAGACTATAAAAAGTTTAATAAAATTTTTATATATCTAAACATATTATAAAATGAATACAATGAATTAAATTGAACATATATAGGTATTATGTATCTATTTTTACCTAAAATAAATTTAAATACAATAAATAATTATTTAAAAAAAATTTGGTTTTAATCAATAACATAGTATTTTTCACTATTCATCAAAAATTGAATGTTTTCAAAAAAAAATTTCAAAAAATTCACCCTAAGCTAATTTAAATATTTAGAATTCAAAAATGATGTCGATTTTGAAAAATAAAATTTTAAATTTTTTAAAAATTGGGTATTACTATTCATAATGGCTAGTTTGATTGGTTGTGGTGTGTTAGAACTCAAAGTTTCGTACAACAAAAGCTATTGTATTATTATAAGAGAAGCGTATCGTGGAAGCCCGGGGTGTTAAATTCTTCCCTCCTTAAAATAATTTTGTCCTTAAAATTTCAAGAATATTACTGCATAAATAGATTGAAATTATTCTTCATCATAAGTTCCTTGGGTTCCTACGTCCCATCTTCCATCTTATGATTTCACCATAGAACTTTTACCAGATGAGTCATCCGGTTTCTCAATACTTATTCTCTAGTATCCAGAATCTTGATAGGCTCTTCAAAATAAGACAGACCATGTTACAGTTCAATTTCCTCACAGGTGATTACATGCAGTCAGTCCGACATGTATTTTCTTAACAATGATACATGGAACACATCAAGAACATTGGAGATACTTGGAAGCATTTCCAAATGGTAAGATACAACTACAATTTGTTCTTGAATTTTGAATGGTCCGATATACTTGGGACTTAATTTACCATGCTCACCAAATCATATAACTCCCTTCCATGGAGATACCTTCATGAAAACATGATCTCCTACCTGGAATTCCAAATCATTCCTTTAGTTATCGACATAACACTTTTTCATACTTTGAGATTCTTTGATGTGGGTTTGGATAACCTTCCCCTATTCCACTATTCTCTTATCAAGTTCTTGGCCTATGATTTTTCTTTCACCAACATCTTCCCAACAAGTTGGTGTGCGACATCTATTTCTAGATAACGCTTCATATGGTCCCATATGAATACTTGAATGGAAGCTATTGTTATAGAAAAATTATACAAGAGGTAAAAGTTGGTCCGACATACCTTGAATGTCAAGTGAGATAGATCTCAACATATTTTCTAATGTTTTAATAGTCCATTCTAATTGTCCATCAGTTTGAGGGTGGTAGGAAGTGCTCAAACGAATTTTAGTATCTAGGGATTTCGGAAGTCTTTTCCAGAATCTTGATTTAAATTGGGGTTCACGATCAGAAACAATCGATATAGGTACACCATGAAGTCTTACAAGTTCATTAATATAGAGTTTTTCTTAAAGGTCAAGGGGTAAATCTTTTCTTATAGAAAGAAAATGTGCATACTTGGTAAGACGATCAATAATGACCCATATTGTATCATTTCATCTTGGAGTATTTGGTAGTCTCATGAAAAAATCCATCGTAATATCATCCCATTTCCACTCAGTTATGGTAATAGGTTTCATGAATTCCCAATGATGTCATCTTCTAGCTTTCACTTGTTGACAGACCATACATCATGACAAAAAATCAGCAATCTCTTTCATCATGTTGTCCCACCAAAAATGTTCTTTCAAATATTTAAACATCTTAGTACAACTAGGGTGTATAGAGAAATTAAAGCTATGAGCATCATACAAAAATTACTATTTTAGATCAGATATATCGGGAACTGAACGTCTCTTCCCAAATTTCAAAATCCCATCTTCATATATGAAGTTGATCAGTCTCCCATCTCTCATAGCTTTAATCTTCTTTTAAAACTCCTAATTATCAGTCTGAGAACTATTTATCATTTCTAGTAAAGATTTTTTGGAAACCATTTGAAAAACTATTGATGTTTCACCTCCGATGGTTATTCCCATATCCATCTTTACTAGATCCATGTATATAAGATACATTTTAACTATAATCTCATTCAAAAATCAGTGATTCTCTCTGGTCAAAGCATCTGCCACCTTATTTTCCTTCCCAAGGTTACAGTGTATAGTTCAATCATAATCCATGAGTAGTTTAAGCCACGACCTTTTCCTCATGTTGATTAATTTTTGAGAGAAAATATATATCAAACTATTGTGATCAGTATAAATGTAACATTTTTACCATATAGATAGTGTCTCCATATCATCACAGCAAAAATTAAAACTGATAGCTCAAGATCTTGAGTAGGATATTTTTGTTCATTAATTTTTTACGGTTGTGATGCATATGCAATAAATCTATCATTCTGTATAAGGACACAACGAATTCCTTTTTTTGAAGAATCACTACAAATTACATGACCATCGTTCCCTAATGGTAGATTCAAGATAATAGCATTGAATAATATTCTATTAAGTTATTCAAAACATTCCTCACACTCTTTTGTCCAAAAACATTTATTCCCTTTATGCGTGAGCTTGGTAAATGGGTTATCCAACTGGGAAACATTCTGGACGAAACGTTGATAAGAACCTGCTAAACCAATAAAACTGCATACCTTAGTTAAACTCGTCGGTGATGTCCATTCTTGGAATGCCTTGGTCTTTGAAGGATAAATAGTGATTCCATCTATAGATCCAATATGGCCAAGAAAAGAAATATATTAAAGCTAGAATTCACACTTGCTAAATTTTGATTATAATTCATTTCATCTAAGAGTACATAGGATAATGTGCAAGTAATTTTCATGATATTCATAGCTTTTGGAGCATAAAAAGATATCATCAATAAATACCACTACAAAGTTAACAAGATATTTCTTTGAAAACCTGGTTCATTAGATCCATGAAAACAGAGGGTGGATTAGTTAGACCAAAAGACATTACTGTAATCTCGTAAAGCCCATACCTGGTTCGAAATGTAGTTTTCATAATGTCTTCCTTCTTCACACACAATTGATGATATCCATATCATATCTCAATCTATGAAAAATATTGAGCTCTATGATGTTGGTCGAATAATTAATTAATGATATGCAGGGGATACTTGTTCTTTATTGTTATAGCATTGATCTCCCTGTAGTCAATGCCCAACCTCATAGATCTATCTTTCTTCATAGAAAAAAGAATATGGGCTCCCAATGGAGAAATAGTAGGGAAAATAAATCCCTTACTCAATTATTCTAGGTGTTTATTTAGTTCCACAAATTCCACAATGGCCATTCTATAAGGGGTCTTCGATATGGGCCTAGAACCAGGAATTTTGTTAATAGAAAACTCAATTTCTCATTCTCGAGGATGTCCAGGTAAATCATTTGGAAACACATCAACATAATCTTTCACAATAAGTACATACTCTATTTGAACATTCCTTTCCTCACCTAATGTTATTTCATTCTCTTCCTCCTGAATAATTTAATTTAGATGAGCTACTAGGGGTGGATCTAGATAAGAATCAGATAGTGACATTTCATCTTTAAAGATAATGTGTTCTTTATCATCATCATAAACTATTGTTTCCTCCATCTACTTAAAATAAATTTTTGCCTGATGGTCCGAAATACAATCCACACCAAGGAATATATCAAATTAAATCATGGGTATGATGTCGATATTAATAGATAATTAACATTTATATTCCTTAATGGGAACAGATTCAGAAAACATTTTTGCAATGATACTTTTCCTTAAGTGTTTTGACTGACAACTCTCATGTTATATCAAATTGGAGATATCTAATTTTCTTATAAAACTTGGAATATATGAAGTAATGTGATGATCCAGAATCAAATAAAGCATTGGAAAAATCGAAGGAAACTATTAAATTACCTGCCACCATGTCTTTTGGAAGATAAAAATCTATAGTACTGATCCCATAAGCTTGGCCTTACTACCTTTTCCTTTTCTAAGTAAAGTACACTTGGTTCTTAGGACATTTATTTTCATAATTCTCTCTTTATTTAGAATTGTAGCTTTCAACATTGAAAGCCTCTTTCTTCCCCTTGCAATCACGAGCTTGGTGGACTTTTCCACAACACTTGTAACATACTCCCATTACCTTCAGGAATGTACTAGGGTGTTTCTTCCCATATCTACTGTAGGATAGATTTTCAAATTTTCCCTTCATCCCCACATTTCCATTTCTATAGTCTTCAACTGATCTCCTCTTCACTTTCTTTTCTTTAATGTTCTAAGATGAGAATTCCTTTTATGTCTTGATAACACATGAGACTATATCTTCGTACGATGAGAAGGATTGTGAGACTAATGCTCGATGGAGAAAGGGTTTTTAACCATCAAATAATTGATCAATCTTACTCCTTAGGTTACGTATATAGTCTACTGCATGCCTTTCTAACCATGTAAAGTTAGCCTCATACTTTGCGACATTCTCATCCTTTTATTACCTCAAACTCAGAAATTTTCATTCAATATCCCCTAGATGGTCACCATGAAAGTATTTTTCTACGAAAAGATATTTAAACTCCATCTATTACATATTTGATACATCTTAATCTTCCTTTTTGTTTTGGATTGATGACCACCATTGATCTGCATCTCCAGTGAAGTGATAAACTGCCATGAAAACTTTTTCCCATTCGCTACTCCCCAAAGAATGAAATATTTTCTATAAGGAACATATATGTTGTTCATCTCAGAATAGATTTGCAGTCCCATTGAATGTTGGTGGTTGTTTCTTCATGAAGCAGTCTAACATTGATCCTTCACATTGTGGATTAGGGTGCTCCATAAAGGTAATGTTTTTATTCATAACCTGAGTGAGTTCTCCTTGTATGGTGATAAGCTTATCTACATTTGTTGCATCACCAAATCCACTATAATTATCTTGAGTAGTATGGAAATATCTAAATGGATTACATGCCTTCATACAGTTTCCATTCCTTCTACTAGGAACTATTTATAAACAATAGCATGCGCTAGATTACTTTATGAATTGTAACACATAATTCCAAACATGTAAAGCACTTAACATAAATTGAACAGTTTATGGATATAATCCATAATAATAAAATTGTTTTCATTGAAAATGTATATACCCATAAACCCTTCATAATGGTTTATAATGAAAATGAGAATTATCCTAAGCATATCCCCCAGGAGTGTCGTAACCAAGAGTGAAGTAAGGCCCATTGTCTTGATCCATTTCTCCTTCAAGTCTATCTCAAAGTAGTGTTTTCAGGTTTTACATCTAGGTATATCTCTGTCAAAGCCGCCTCTACCAGCTCTTATCTATATAGGGATGTATTTCTTGGAAAAATCACAAAATCTCTACATTACCAAAAATTTAGGAAGTTATTCTATACTAATATTCAAATTCTATCTTAGGGTAATGTGCTCTAATCAGATTATTTATAAATCTTGCTTCCATGGTTTGTACTAAACTTACTCTAATACCAACTGTAACCCACCAACCGTAGTTACCCAAGTTCAGTGCATTATTACACAACATTTTCATGATACTAGTAAATCATTTCCCGAAAGACTGATCAGTTCTGTAGCCTTAGAAGTACTAGATACATTCATAATTTTTTACATTACATTATAAAATGAAACACAAAAACAACATTTTCTTCATCAACCAAATTCATATCCCATATATTATCCCTTCAGTTTCGTCATAATATACTTCTTCGCATCCTAGAAAATAGAACATAGAAAGTGGTGAGGTCAGATGCTCAGTAAGGATAACAATATAGCAGAAAGTATGATAAGTAAGTATAAAAATTTATGGAAATATATAAGGATAAACCAAAATCATTTTAAACTTAAACATCATCATAATAAGGAAACTATAAATCAAAATAATTCCATTTACTTATTCACATGGATATTATACTAATCGAATAATCACATGCAATGTCAAAATCTAAGTTCATAATGATGCAATGCATAATGGCAGACCTCATAACCACATAGTCAATGCCTTGTACCAACACTACAAAAATGATTTTGTCAAGGCCTAGTGACAAGAAACTAGTTTGTCTTATGAGACCTACTCATACATCAAGGAGCTATAATATGCTCCAACCAACACTTACTAAGCCCAATACATTCCTCATATGAAATGTTTTAAATAAATCATAAACATTTTTATTGCAACTAGCATGCGAAATGTCAATACATTATCCATAAACCATGAATGGCATAAAAATAACACATCCACAGTAGAACATATCACAAAACCTTCAATACAATATTGATGATTTGTATCATAATAAATCAAATTCAATCATGTTTAAAATCCATCAAAATAAGTTGACATAGATGAAATAAAAACTATATGAAAGATATAACTATTTCTATTTTGAAACCATTTAAAAGAAAAAAATTATTTTGGAAATATTATTATCAACTTATAAGGGAATCTTCAAAGATGTTATAATGGTGGAAAATAGCCCCACCCAACATATAAGTTAAAAAAACATTCATTCCATAATTTTGTCGAAAAGGTCGTATAGTGACTTATTTGGAAAACAACAGAAAGATTCCTATATAGAAATATTATAAAAAAAGTATAACAAGTGTATAAATGACTTTAACCCATATTCTTGTAAATAGTAAAAATGTTTTGAAAATCATTTTCAAGAAACACGGATGTCGATGATATAGAGGTCCTAGTAGATACTTACCTAAAAACAACCTCGGTTAATAAAGAGATTATAAATTAACCCTTAAATTGTACTTTTCCTTGGTCTAGGGTAGGTTAAACTCTTGTATATTAGTTAAATCACTGTTATTAAATTATACAAAACCCATATACATAAATATGATATCATATATGTTCTTCTAATATTTCTTTGTTAATAATATTTTTGTAGTATCAATGTTTCAGGTGCTAACTGATTCGTTTTCCTTTATATGCTTGGTTACGTAATACATTTTTTTATGAATAGGATGTATTTGATTCATATATATAATTATATTATGGTACTAAAAATTATTCTTAATCGTATAATTAATATTATTCTTGAATTATTATGATGGGGAATGAATGTCCTCGCGTTCGTGGAGACGGTAATCCATACGTACGCACGAGCGACAATATCATTATATTTAACATGATGTCATATGTAAATGGATGGAATATAATATATAAAGAATCTATAACATGTTATTTTGTTTATTTAATTAAATTATACTCATTATTATACCCATAAAAATAATAATGTATTGAATAAAATCTACCCCACGACGTGTAGACGGTAAGTCATATGTACACACCTATGGTGACTTTGTCATTTATATGATGAATAGAATAATGAATATGGTTGTTAAATTTTTATAATATCATCAACATATATAGAAGATTATTTTTTTTTCTATTTTATATTGGAAACAGCTGAGAAAGAAGAAGTGGAATAAGAAAAGAATTTGAAAGAGGTGGTGAAATATTTACCTCTTCTTCGGGTTCTTCTTTTTGATTTGATCAAAAGGGCTCCATACGTTGGATTTATGATGAAAAGAAGGCCTCTAGGATAAATTTAGGATTTTTGGGAGGATACTTGGGTAGGGTTAGGCTGAGAAAAAAGGCTTTGGAGGTGTGAAATTAAGAGAAGGTGAAGTGACCTTTTATAAGAGAGGTTAGGGTCACTTTAGGAAAATCTTGAACTATAATTTTATTATAAAATAATTTTCGGTTTCTAATTGTTAGAAAACAATTTAGTTAGATCCAAAGGTTGGTATGGGTCTAAAACCTCTCAACTAATATGTTTTAGATAGGTTTGGGTCACTATATTAACCTTATCTTTTAGATTTAACTCTTAGTTAAATTGTTTTACATTTACCATGTCTCTTTGTATTTTTATATTTTATAGTTAATAATCCTTCAAAAAACTACCAAGAGAACCCCAAGTGGTTCATTATTATTATATATAACCTTATCTATGTCATTTGGATGACACTTATATTTTTTAAAAAATTATATCAATTAATAATTTAATATTTGTTTTAAAAACACTTTTATGTCAATTTTGACACATTGTGGTATTATGTTTTTGTTAAAGTCATAACAGCCTTATTACTTAGAAATAAATTCATTTAATAAACCCTTAAAAGTATTATTAACTGAGAATATTAGTTTAATTCATTAAATATATTAAATTAGATTTATCTGAATATTTATAATATAAATTATTTTAATCTTTCATTATTAAGGAAATTACAACATCATCATTGTGTCACAAATAAATTTAATTATTTAATGTCGAAACATTATAAATAAAATACCATTATGTAGGAAATATTTTTAGAGTTATAATGAATATTTATAGTCGAATTTATCTTATGTATATCCCAATATTAAAAATTTTTCAGTTATGAATACTTGAATTTAACACTTTTAACTCTTCTTTGAATTAAATAATAATAAATGTTCTAATCTAATCCCAGTGGACCTAAAGGATAATATTTAATTATTAAGGCTACTTTTAGTCAAAAAAACTTATCTAATTTCAATTAGTACATGTGTTAGGGTAATTATAATATCATTATTATCTTTAGTTACCCTATTTACTTTTAATCATGGAAAAAAATTTAAAAGTTACTATTAATCAGAAATTATTTTCATCATGTTGAACACCATTTTACTTAATGATATCAACCATGTCTCTCTTATTTATGAAATTCAATTCACAGAAGCAGAAAAATTAAGTTTTATGAAAATTTTAAAATGCTCTTAGGAGGTGGGTAAAAGACTATAAAAATTTCAAAATTTATTTATATATCTAAACTTATTATAAAATGACTCTAATGAATTTCATTGAACAGATATAGGTTTTATGTATCTATTTTGACATAGAAAAAATTTAAAAAAAATTAACAAATTATTTATTTAAAAAGTCGGTTTTAAGCAATAACGCGGTGATTTTCAGTATTCATCAAAAATTCAATGTTTTCAGAAAAATACAATAAATTTAACCTAAACTAATTTCAATATTTTGAATTCAAAAATGAACTCCATTTTGAAAAATATAATTTTTAAAATTTAAAAAATTTGGTATTACTATTCATAACGGCTAGTTTGATTGGTTGTGGTGTGTTAGAACTTGATGTTTTTTAAAACACAATCGATTTTTTTATTCAAAGAGAAGAGTATCGTGGAAGCTTGGGATGTTACAATTCGGATGTTAGTTATTCATTAATAGGTATATGAGACATGATATAATCATTATTATTTTTCCAGATTATTTATTATTATGATGAAAATATTTTTATGAAACCTATTTTTTCGGTTATCATATGATGAATTATTGAAATGTTTATGAAACCCATTTCGTTCAGATGTGTTGTAAACTAATGAATTTTTTATTATCATGTGGAAAACATGTGTATGATATTATTTATGAGATGGGGTGGCCTGAAAATATATATCTCTCTAATGGATTGCGTATATATGGCTATTTGATGAGATAATAAGGACTGAAATGGGGAGAGAACCCAGATCAATAAGGGACCTTCCACTCTATGGTTGTCTTGCTAGTGAAAATTCTATAATGATTTGATGGAATGGGTAGTTAAAAAAATTTCTCTATGATATTAATGAAAGTGATCCTTGACTATGGAATTGATTTTATGTGATTATGTGTATTTCAAAAACTAATTCCTTATACGAATGTTATACTCTCCGGGACCATGGTCTTTGATTCCATTACGATTCATGTCTTATGAATAACAATGATTTATGCCATTATTTGTGGGAAATATGTAGATGGTTTGGAAATATGGCTGATTGTGGTGTTTTCAATGTCTATACAATCCTCCACATCTGGTTTTACATTTTCTTCATTCATAGAAACTCCCAACAGTCCCCAAATCCATAACTACGTACGAACCTAACTTCAAAATGCAAGAAGACATTCAGGGATTCAGACGCACCTATGATTAGGAACTCTCATTGGTCAAGAGTATGGGAGATCAAGATCATTATAACCTTTTCATTGTATTTTTTCCTACTTCATTACTCTATTATAGATTTAGTATATGTTCAATAATATCTTTATAATACCGATATAAAACTAGTTACACTAAAAAAATGATCAAGTGTTTAAACCTACCATGTGTAAGGGGGGGGGGGGGTCTTTTAATGAGTCCATATGTATGTATCTGAGGTTATAAATATTCATCCATATTAATGGTTAGTTTCAGATGTTATAAAGCCATAAAACTAGGAAATATTGAGTTTTTTTCCACCTTGATAGGGGATTAATACCTAGAAAGCTCAGCCAGAGACAATGTCTCAAACCATTTTTTAAAATAAAGGAAAAGTACAGCAAACAAGCATCACAAGCCATGAAACACAACTACATTTCATAAAAAATATGCTTGTAATCATTTTTATAATGAAGTGCTTCATCTGCAGTGGATGACTCCCATTCCGAACAGTCATAATGCTTCATATTCTTAACATACACTCTCCTAAGATTTAACTTTTCCAGATATAAAAACTCCTAAGAAGGTTGAGTACCTTTTACTTTGTTGACGTAGGACGTAGTGAGCATTGGATTTTTCATGGAGGAGTAATCATTCCTTTTCCTTATTCTTGTTGTATTGGTCATAACTTCTTCCTTTTCTGACGTATTCATCTCACCACCCTGCACAATATCACAATAAGAAGTCATAACCCTCCTGTCCGCATTCTGATTTTCAAATTCAGATATGTCTCCTCAATTTAATGAGATAATCACCCCCTGGAATCCATCATTCACTACGTGTTCTTACCTGAGGATACTTTTATCATCAACCATTTCAAAGCATTTCGGATGTTCCATAATTTCTATATCACCATGAACCTCCTACTGCAAAATATCTTCTTCACATACAACATTTGAAGACTAAAAATTGTGTTGTATTTTGTCACCATCACTCCTTTGCATTTCCATGTCAACCTGAAAATTCCTCTTGTGATTACGTTCTTTTCCCAGATTTTGTGTCCCTCTGCCATTAAGATCATTAATAAATTCAACCGGTGTCTATCCTAGAGACATATAAGATAAATCTTGCTCCACCATAGCCTGATCCTGAAACAGTTCCAAAACACCATTCATCAAATACGCAAAGAAATTTCCATGTTCAATGTTGGTCACTCGCTTTCCCATAAATGGCTTTATCCTGGATGAAACCTTCACCCATCCTCCAATTCCAACCAAAGGCATGCCTTCCAGAATAACCAACGAAGAGATTCCCCTCATTGAAACATTATTCCCATTAGGTTCAACTATAGGGATCATATCATCCATGATATCTCCTACTTTTTTAACCTCAAGAACTTACCCATTAGTCCCAACTGCTTGTATTTCAGCTTGGACATTGTGCACCAGAATACCTATATTAAGCACACCAAGATCACTCATCAACCTTACAACCAAAAAATCCACCCTCGAGTTAAGAGACACCTCCACTGACTTCAAATGGACTCCATGCACAACCGTCTTACTAACTGGATCGAAGACCTGTTTCCCTTGATGATGCTGGATGTTCCCCACTACCAGTCCATCTGATGCTACCTACAAATCCACCATTCTACCCCTGCAAACATCCTTTTGGTGCCCAAATTTGAGACACCAGAAGCAGTACTCAATCCATGACTCAAACACTACAGACTGCTTATACCTAAATTCCTCACTCACATCATTGAAAAATGAATTGAAGTTGATCTCTCGAAGCCTCCAACCAATTAATTTTCCAACCAAGTTTCAAAGAATATTAATAATGGAAGGGTTATGGAAAGGATGTGTTAATTCAGAAAATCATTCCCAGATTACAGAGGTTGGAAAATATCATTTCATGTTGATGTCATAAGACCAACAGAAGAGAAAAAATTAGTTCCATCACATGTTCACGTAGAAGAGGATTATTCCAAAACTAGAACTTCCTCTGAATGAAAGTGAACCATTAATTTCCTTGAGTCGAGGAGACCAACAATTGTGTGCTCCTTTAAATTCTATGAATCAAAGATGAAACGTTCAACGAGATCCATAGATAGAAGTTGTTTCTTGAAGGACACTATCAAGGTCATGTTCAATAGAGATGAGGCATCCGTTAATTCATGGGCTATGATTGATTATTGTGGGATCCCGTCGAACAACTCAGGAACTTTGGGAGATAAAGTGATTTCTGGAAATGAAGGAATGAACTTAGTATTTGAGAAAGGAAAAAAAGGATGAGTCGTATGGGGAAGCGACGATCCCCCCTCAACCAAGCAGAAAAGATCTATTCCTAGGCCATCACCACCTATGGCAGTGATCACCAAGCTCAATCCTTAATGCCGTTTTATCTATGGAGGGGATTAATATATCAAGGATGGTATTGAGACTTTATGAGGCATCTTATATATAATAATTACAATAGGAATCAAAACCAACATAGTTCATTAAATCTACATAGTTTAACATCATATGGAAGTGAAGTATATTAGGGAACATATAATATGGTTATTGATATCGATCCTCAGGGAGGAATACTAAGTATCATGTTCATAGAATGTAACTAAATCAATGTAGTTAGATCACACCATTTGGACATACCTCGAGGTGGATTCACTTCTATGGGGGTTGTCATATCAATCCACAGAATGAGGATTACATTATGAGGTTTACATGGATGTGGAAGAATCATGATATAAATTATTTGATCAAATAAAATTCCTAAGCCCATGTGAGCCATGGTCTATGTGGGAAAAAAGGGATAATAAAAAATTAGTCTCACTGTATATGGATATAGGACTTTTTCATTGGGGTGGACCTTTGGGATACTTGGTATGGAGATCAGGTCTTATGAAGGTATCTTACATATCTTGTATATGGAAGGAATCAGAGTCATTGTAGTTCATTCTGTCTCTCGATCCACTATTGGTTGATGGACAATGTTGAACCCATGGAATAGACTGGGTCCCAAAGGTTATTATGTTAGGGAAATAGATGGATCTTAAACCAACATAGATTACCATTTGATCTTGATCCTTAGTAAGTAATCCTACCTATACTACTTATGACTAGAAATATGTTCATCATAGTTCAGAATAGATATTTACTAACTTAAAATGTGGTGGATAACTATTGGATATTGGGCCTTAGAGAGGCATCTAATGTATCCATGTTACAGAAGGAATCAGAGTTCATATAGTCTAGTTTAGTAATTTAGGAAGTTACATTGAGGTGGATTATCATTAGTTATTTAGTCTCAGAGTGGAATCATATATATTCTAGTTATAGTAGGAATTAGGGTTCTCATTATTCAGTTGGGAGAATTCCCAAAAAATTCCATTTGAAAGGGTTATAATATCTCAGTATGTTTTCTTAGAATTTCCTGATTTCCTACATTAAATATATATATTTTCTTCTTGATATGCATGGGATGTATGTATGTCATGTATAATGATTTCTGGACATGTCATGGTTTTATAGAACACATCTACAATGAAAAATATATAATCTAATGGACTCAATGAAAGGACATAAAATAAGATAGTAGGAATGTCTATAAGATAATTCATATTCAAGGATGACTTGTTTGGAGGGTGTCACTAGAGTTTAGTGACCTTCCAGGAGGTATTCACAAGACATAAATGACATGCCTAGGAGGATATCACATGACCAAAACATACATGTCATGGTGTTGGTTCATGATTTTCTTGACACATCTAGGGTACTTAATGTGACATTCATGATATCTCTTAATGACATGGTATGTTTTCTCGGTAATTTCTATGTGTCATCTCATGAACAAATGAAATTTCTAGAATAAAAACATATGATTGACATAGAAAGATCTTATTGCAGCCGCATGGAATTATAGACTTGTTCATAAGAATTCTCATTTCATGGGTGACATGTTTGAGTATCGTCACATGAACTAAAAATCATGTAAATATGAAGACATGATATTTGGTTAAAATATCCTATTGTTTTTTACTATATTTGGATAAAATTCATGGAGGGTTTTGTAAGATCAGGGTGGAAGAACCCATCATTATTTCATGATTTGGAAAGGTCATACAAAGAATGTGATTCCTTTAGTAGATAGTATATTATTTTCTTCATAAGGATTCCACCCATTTTAGTATTTATTTAATATTTCCCCCATGTATTGTAATGTATTAGACATTTTTAGCATTCTAGTAACCCTGTTGACATAATAAAACCTCTTCATATTATTTGGATGACATTTCAAATTTCCATGGCATAATATATAAATAGATCTGTAGAAAACAATATTTTTGTCACATGATCCCTTAGTTAATGATCCATATTGTACCTAGTGTAAGAAATTTTAATAGTGTGACCTTCCACTCTTATAAGTCAGAACCATCTCTCTCACTATCATTAAAGAATGCATCCCAATTTTTTTTGTATTGAGTGGGGGATATATTGGAATTTATACCTTGATTATATGAAGAATTTCATGTAGATTATCTTGAAGATATTATCTAAGGTCGGTGGATGGATAAATGCATTATGTACTCGGCATGATCCAATTTTAGGACATCCTATGGGAGTCACATGACATTCAGATACTGCAAGAATATCCCACCATTGTCCCATTTATTAGACCATGGTTGATCAAATGGATTTCAATTATCCATGTTGACGTAAAAAATGAACTTTACAATGTTAGGACAACATTTCTAGGTGTATTCATGAGATTATAATACCCATGGATCAGATTTTCCGTGATTGAATATGAAATTTATTGGATCATTCCTGAGACTAGAATGGGTCACCATGGGATTATCTATGATATTAGGATGACATGTCAAAGGAACGTCTGATATCATGTTAAATTTTCCATGGGTCATTCCATGACAAACAACATAACTCCTCTTCGCATAAGGCTTTTTTCCTTTCCCATTTTTCCTTAATTCATTATTCTATTAGGAATGGGGATCTCTCATAGCCGTAAAAGTGTTGTCGAAGACAATTGCTCTCATTGTTTGTGATGTTTCATGTGAATGGTAATGGATATTGTTGTGATTCATGATCATTTTCATTGAAACCCCTTACACATGTCTATGGATATGGAGGCACATCGTATAATCGAATCGATATATCTGATACCCTTAACATGATGAAAGTGTAATGCCAATATGCATTTTCTTGATAATGTGGACATATTTCCAAGGATTTCGTGGGGTCTTGTTCACTTATCATGCTTGTAAAATGAAAAATCAATGGCCATATAAGGTCTCCACCAATTCCAAATTTAATCTTTTATTTTAAAAGTGTTTTTGGATGATTTTCTGGAATCCACTGACCAAAACACAGGGTTATTAAAAGAGATTTTTTTTCACCTTCTTCATGATCATTCGAGATTATTTCATTTCCTTCTCAAGAATAGGGGGCTAATCATCGTGTCCTTTCATGATTTATAACTAATCATGAACTATGCATGACATGCTCACATGACCTTCTGTGGGTGATGCAATCACATGTCCTTATAAATGTTATATGATCTATAAGAGTTGGTTTCCTTCCCTTATGTTGGATTGTAGATAATAAAATACCCATACTTTAGGTATTTATTTCCTTTTATACTTCTCAATGATCATTTTGAAGGAGTAAAGAAATTCACCCTAGGTTTGATGTCTATAGGGATAAAGAATCGGTTTTGAGGAAAGTAAATTCCCCCTTCATTCCTTGGTATTGTTGAAAATCGTTGTCTTCAGTGAAATTTAGTCGTCAAGGTTACCATTGGTATCCTTCAGAGAACTAAAAAATAGGGGTGAAGTGGAGTCTCATTCCATTGGAAACTCAACTCTTATATCTCTTCATATTCCTCTCATTTTGTAACCCCTTCACGAGACCTCATTTCAATATCCCATTACGAAGACCACTCCCTGAGAAAAAAATAAAAAAAAATCAGGATTCATTCATATTACCCATGATGTCATTGGTATTTTTTTAACCAAGAGACTATTGTGTATCTTTTAGTTGGCAGATTTATGTTTTTTGAAACCAGACCATCTCTATACTGTAGTTTAAGGAATTATACCTTAGACATTATGTTTCTATTATTTATGGATTTTTTGGATGGACCTTCTATTTTGGGTAGTTTAGAGTTTTCTAGTTCTAAATTTATTATGTTTTTAATATATCATATTTGAAGTATCATTCTTCGTGATGTTCAAGAACATTTTTCAAGGACATCTGTCATTTTGTTTAATCAAATGTGGTAAAAACGTCTACCATGAATTGTAACATCATGTGGGAATCAAATGAAATATGACATAATGATTGAGGTTAAACTACTAGGATGATATTTATGGCTATAGATTGAGGAATACATAATGGGTTTGACCTGGAACATATGTCTTGAGTTCATCCATGATGTTTATAGAGCTCATGAGGATTGGAGTTCCATTCATACAAGGAGAATATTCCTCTAGTTGGATGTTCAAATACCTTATGAATTAACTTCATTGTTAAATAGAGGTATCACCACTCTTATACAAGGTCTAGGAAAGCATAATGGAGGTAATGTTGGTTGACTATCAAATATTAGAGAAGATGAGTCCACCTAGATAGTTTGAATATTGGTGGGTATGTAATATCCCAAAAGTTTGAATATGGGAATATTAAATAGAGAATACATGACATTAATGACACATAACAACCTATGATTCCTGGTTTTTCCATGGTGTTACCATGTATCTCATAAACTAGAGTTATTGTCCTACAAAGAGGGTATGACTCTTGTTTGTATGTTGATGCCCTTATTTGTGGATAGAATGGTCAAACAATGACGTCCCAAGTCTTTTCTAAGGTACATGGATGATTTATAATGAATTGAACATCTTGATTATAAAGTGTTATGTAGAGTGTGTGATATCAAGTATTACTTCTAAAAATCAAGGGAAGTATTGATCCTAATTGGGATGCTAAATACCTACTCCATGTGGTTTAGAATCACGAGGTATGTTTCATCAAAAGTTTCAGTAATGTGGATCGTTATTTCTACTTTGACTAGATGTAATGAATGCAAAAGAGCCTTAGCCCAGTTGGTGTGGACTCGGCAAGTGCATCCAAGAGACCCATGTTCAAAACGTGGTGGAGACATATTTCCAGGGTAATGTATTATTACTACAGCAGGTACTGTAAAAGGTACTATTTGTTACTGTAGTAGCCTAAAATATTCATAATTTTGGGCTTTTGGGAGACTATTTTGGGAATTGGGTCCTTTAAGGCCTTCATATCACCCAAGGACTTCAAGAAAGTATGGAATTTGGGCCACGTCAAGGCCATTGGGCCACCTCAAGGCCTTTGGGCCACCTACAATTGTGATTAAGGTTCAGAAAGACTCTACAAAGAGCAGACTCTAGATGGGTATGAGGGTAGACACATTCACCAGAGCAGAAGCTAAGAAGATTTGATAGATAGGGAGGGTATGACATTGCTATCGGGACCATCCTATGCTTTCATGGGAAGCCTAGCTGAACATCCATGAGAATATGGAGAGATGATATCATGATGAAGAAGCTAGGAGGAGGAGCTCCAAGTATAGTCTGTATAATTTCCTAAGGCCTACGGGTCATTTATTCTCTAATCCTACATGCCTTGTAAGGGTTCCCCCTTATAACATGTAAGGGGGGTTATAATAAATCAATAAAAAAGAAGACATTCGGGCTGTTCAGGTAGAAAATTTAAAGAACATAGTGGATTAACATCAAGGATGTTGAATCTACTTGAATAGTTTAATTATTGGGACTATATATCATGATCGAATGATCTTGGGTGATGATGACGAAATGGGAAAATCATGCTGAAAATTTCTCAAAACAGCCTATTGTTCTAAATTCCCCAACAATGGCATCTGGTTTCAGAAGGATTAGAAATCAATTTTCATGATAATGAAGCATTCGATTGATTTCTAGTATCTCACATGAATGAGAGATAAAAATACAAGAAAATTCAAAGAAATAAGGTATCTTGATGTCGGGCATCCTTTTCTAAGGTCTATAGAAGGTCTGTTACGATTCATGGCACTCAAATCCTAAAGTTTGATTTATGGAAAACGTAGTATTCAAAAAGGGATCAAACAACCGGGTGGTTATATCTCCTCTTAGTGAATATGTTTTCATGGTGAAAATATGTGATAAATTTTTACTATAAATATTTACTTTAATAGATTTTCTAGTGAGCATAACTCAAATATTAGATGTTCCACTAAATGGGATCATAATAATTATGAATTATTTATTAATTATCTAATTTGTAAAAAACATTATGCAGATGAAGAGTTTTGAGATCAGATACATGAATTTTTCTCATTCCCCCATTCATGATTTCAAACTGAAATAATTTCTGCCATATTCATTAGAAATTTAATGTCTTATGATTTGTATCATCAAATGATATAATTTAAGGTCATACGACATGGACTAAAGAGAAGGTATTTTAAGTTAATGGTGTATATATACCTTGTATGATGAAACATTTACAGACTAACATGATTATGAAAGACATGGTTATGAGTAATCCTATATCCTTCCGAGTGGAATATGAAAATTTTTTAATCAGGGATTGCAGTTATTGGGGGATCAGAAATGATATGGAATAATCATATCAGGGATAATCTAAAATAGTCTAAGTTATTATGTTCCATGATGGTGATGTCAGGCTAAAAAATATAAGAAATACCTTCTTATATGTCCATGATGTATCTAGATGGTATGCATAATCCCTTATGAATTTATATCATGGATAAAAAATGATATACCTTTTCATTTCCAAGGCCCATGAATATTTATTTGAAACATGAGGCACTCAATAAATGAATGGTGGTTTATAAGTTGTGGTGTTAAAAAATATGACAGGCATATCCAATTCCATGCCTGATCTGGGTCAGTATGTTTTCCTCACTTGATAAGTAATGACAATATTAGACGACCTCAAAATTTTAAAATCACACAGTGGCGGTGTTTCTATTATATTGTTTAATGCCATGCGACAATGATGTTGTCCTCACAGTCTAATTTCATGTGGTAAGGAAATTTATCATTTAGTTCAATGTTATTTGTTAAGAAATTTTTTTTATATAAAGTGTTCCTCCATCACATTGGAATGATTCACATTCCAGGTTACCTATGCTCAAATGGGTAATGATCTTCTTAAGAAATAAAGGACAACTAGGCATTCAGTTAAGATTTATAAGAGAAATGATCATATAGATGGTTGTATATGTCCATTGCATATGCAGTTGGGTGTGGATTTTTATCATCTCACGTGATGTGGTAGAACCCACTATTGAATATTTGGTTCCCATTGTGTATCATGTGATTATTGTAATGAAAACACATGTGGTTCTAGAACGAGAAACTCCCTATGTAGGTCTGACCCATGTGTAGATGGTGTATTGTTTCTATTTATTATTGTAGATAGACCAAATAATTGAGATCCTAGAACCAATACATATACGATAATAATTGGTATCAATCCGCATATAGTTTTTAAATTAATTCTCCCTGAACATGTCTATTCTATATGAAGGGAAAGTAATTTTTATGTATAATTGTGGAGGATGTTCCCAGGATTGGAGTCTGGGAATCACTACATATCTTATGATTAAAGGAATCAATCCAAAATTAGTTCTTGAGTATGAAAATCACTATTCTATTCTTACCCATATATAAGGGGCCATTATTCCCATTGATTATTGCCGTTATACCCATGATTGGAGATTTATATATCACTACCTATCATGTGATCGGAAGAATCAACCAAGACATAGTTCATGATAAACCATGTAGTTTAACTTTTAATGGTAAGGACATTGGTTCCCCAATGTGAAAAAATATTAAGGTTGGGACAAGAACATGAGATCTAGGTGTCACTATGTATCCCCCAATGGTAGGAATCAAGAAACATAATGTTCTTTAATGAAGGCATGGTGAATGATAAATACTATGAATATTTTATCTATTGGGAAAAGACCACATTCATTCATAGATTTATTTCAATAAAGATACATCAACAGAGAATTTTAACATCATCTGGATAAGAATTATTGGGTGTCTTTTAATATCATTCATCTTGGACCCTACCGATTCATACCTGAACTACTATGTCTTGTTCATGTTGGGAAACATTTACTAGTGTTCCTAAGCTCAAATTAGAGATGCTCGGTGTGAGAAATAAGAAATGAAAAAGGTTTCCTTCACCTCATATTGATTATTTAATGTAAGGATATAGTAATTGTGTATCAAATTTTGGTTGGTCCAAGACATAGGATCTAGAAATATCTACATATCTCATTGGAATAAGAATTTTCCATAAATAGTTATGGAAGACCATGTCGTTTAGTGTCACACATCAAGGTATCGTCCATATAGATTAAAAATATGTTTCAAGTATTAATGTGAATTTACATAATAGAAGATAAATATTTTAGTTCCACATAGTTTATCACCATGTTGTAAGAATAAAGGTTACCTAAAATGAAAAACAAAGTTTTTAATATTGTTCTATAAGATAATGTACTATGACGGGGGGAATATATTGTTGTTGGACTTGTGATTTGG
Source organism: Viscum album (assembly GCA_963277665.1). Taxonomy (NCBI): domain Eukaryota; kingdom Viridiplantae; phylum Streptophyta; class Magnoliopsida; order Santalales; family Viscaceae; genus Viscum; species Viscum album. Next base: position 1,370,511,964 of record OY728143.1, read on the forward strand.
GATATTTATGGAATTATGTAACTTATGATGATATGAATCATGATATGGGTACTTCATAGATGATTAATTCCCTATGTGGATCTAACACACACACACCGGGATGAGGGAACTTAATTTATCGTATGCATATATCTAGATCATGAATGACGAATCACTGGTGACATGATGATTCCCATGTATTGTAATTTAATGTCCTGGGGACATCTCTTCAGTAGTTTATCCTCATATGTTGAGGACATTTGACACTATAAAAATTAAAATAATTATTCAAGAAAAATTTCTATACAGTTTAAAAAAATGTGGTTGAGATGAGTTTCTATAACTTAATGTTATGAAACCTGTACGTCTTTTTACAGTTTAACATCATCAAACCATGATGAATTCGTTCAATTTAACATCATGTGACTAGGATGGGGTTTTTTTAATTTAACATCTTGTGACCATGATAACATTGTTGAAGTTTACCATCACATGACCAATATGATTTTTTATCAACTTTACATCCTCCGAACAAGAAGAAAATAATGCTTAATAAAACTTATGAAAATTATTTCATGAGAAACCATACATTGGTCATGGCATGATTCATTCTCTATACCTTAAGTCCATTGTGTAAGATCTATTGTGATAGAACTTTTGCATGACATAAGTCCATTTTCAGATTTCTTCAACCATGGTAGGTCTCTTCCCTATTATTAGTGGAGTTTTGAGAGACAATTACAATTATTCTTGAAAAAACATACAGAGGTGTATAATTTTATTTAAGGCTCATGTGATCAGATTCTGATGTACTTCAAGGTTGTGATGTGTATAAAACCATTTCACGTAGAAATTTTCCAAATCATCCAACAACTTTTTTGGTTTCCCATCACATGATAGTTTTCCTCATATAGCTATTAGAAGTGAGTGGAAGTTAAATTCTATGGAAACACTTCCACAATTTTAAACACAATTGAAAACGCAGTTTCCTGATTAGCAGTACGCATGGTGTTATGGTTCTCCCATAAACCATGAAGGAGATTGTTTTGACACAAATTTTTTTTATTCTCCATTTTCTAGAGTATATTCAAAATTGTCTTATTTAAGGCATTAAACAATCCATTTTCTCCTACATGATAGATGCATCAGTGGTTAGACACAATGATTTACTCATAGTATAATTTCATCAACTCGGTAGAGTAGAAGGTTGCGTAATTGTCTATTAATATCATGTGAGGGACTCCCAACCTGGTGATAATATCATTATTCATGATGTTAATGATTTTCTTCAAATCAACTTACTTGATGTGTATTTCATCTTCCTATTTGTAAAACTACTCAGTAGTAGTAAGGATATTCTAAAACTACTCATATTTAGTTGGGAGATATAAACATAAAACTTCCATTCCTCATATAGAAAATGGACTAAAATATTTAGATGAATATTGAAATTATGGGGGTTAATGAATGAGGTTTTCATAAATTTATTATGCATGAAATATCCTGGAAAATACCACATAGTAATTTATCATGTTTTTTCAATAGTAACCAAGCCTTCTAATTTTATGGGAGAGATCGTCTCAATAAATATGAGCACCACATGATCCATCATGGAATTCCTCCAAGATAGAGGGAATCTACATATTTTTTTTCTGTATATAGGGGATTCCATTGAAACCTTATTTTTAGTGGGAAATTTTCTTATTTTTCTATCCTAAAGGGTATAGTTTTCTTCTTAGTGTAGAATGTTTCCCTTTTGGATAATTCTGTCTGGTGGTCCCTTTTAGGGAGATAATCAAATATGAGATCAATCCATAAAGGAGTGAATTTCAGTTCATCACACTATAGTAATGTCTTGTTTTAATTGATCTTTTCCACAACAATGGTGCGGACTAATGAGACCATACTTCTGTGTGAGATTAGAATGAACTCCTTATCCTGACTAGGTTAATCTAGAACAGTATCTTTATTATTTAGTGTATTGAGACAAGGATTATGTGATTGAGGTGTATGATATAATGTTGTTCCAAAATGGAAATCTTCCACCAATCCCATGATTTATCTAGTTAGATGGGATATGAAGAGAATATACCCAATAACACATAACATTATATGATTTTAATTTAGAAAAAATACAAAGATCATGAAATATAGTGTATTTGAATACTAGGTACACAAAACATAATAGATGGGACAAAAAAATCTTCATTATTTAATATTCATAAAGTCCTCCTAACATCTTATAAGCCCTTACATCTGCATATGATACCCTTGGGATCACATGAAATAATTTATGAGCTAATATCCTTGTAAGGGAAAAACCTAGTAACAAAACATTAACACATGGGTTAGAAGGAATGGAATAATGAAAATATAAGGTATGGATAACATTGAATAATAAAACATAAACATGGGATCATAGAAACATGAATTCATTATAATGTGCAATAAACATGGTTAACAACGTAGATTGTTCCACATGATAGCATGAGTGAATGCTAACAACCCAGAAAGTTGCAAATAACATCTTGTGAGACAAAAAATCACCCAATTATTTGGATAAATATCTTGGAACACCTATATTAACATGTTCTTGAATAATATTTCCACATATATAATCATAAATAAACAATACTAAACATAAGGGATCCACAAAATGAAATGGGTATCACAATCATGTCATAAAGCATAATGAAGGAGAGTATCTTAAAAGTGTCCGTGAAGGAATGGAATTAGAACATTCATAGAAATTCATAAAGTAAAATAGTCATATATCATGGAAACTGATTAAAAACAATAGTGAAAACATGTAAAAATAGTATTTAATTTTTTTTAGCGTTAAATCATATTAGTAATGTTTTCTAGAAAACAGTAATAATAATTTAAAATTGAAAAGGGAATAGTGTTTTTTACAAAACCGAAAGTTATCCAAATAACCATTTAATAATATTTTTTTAATAAAATCAATGGTGGCTTAAAACACATGTTAGAGTGAACTTGAACTTGGGTATTAATTCAGGATGTTCCATTAAAATGGGTTTTCTTATCGAAGAGTATTGAGGAGGGAATCATTTGAAAACATTTTTATCCCCAAAAGAGAATGAGAGATGGATCTTGAAACATGAATTATGATAATTTAAAAAACATTTAGAATATTTAAATAAAAAAATAGGTAACATAATTTGGGTAAAAATAATGATTGAAGAACCCAAAGGAACAATAGATGTTTGGGAAGAATCTCGTATTAAGTACCGGCATGGTACCATATGTAATTAGGTTGTAATAATGTGAGAGAAATGGGTTTATCTTGTTTTATACATCATTAGAGAGGTATGGGGGATGTGATAAGTCATACCCCATCATTAGTAACTGCACATTAAAGTACATAACATAGAGAAGAATCCTGAACTAATGTGAGAAATAGAGGACCCCTACCTTAAGTCTGATGGTGTTCTTCACATGATCTTAATGACCTGAATAATAAAAGTAGGTTCATTAATTAATAATTCCAAAAAATACATGAGATATTTTTGATTTATTATAACCTTATTATTTTCTTCCATGTCCTTTTTTGTGAGTTAAGATGTTCAATTTCATTGTCTGAAAGCGTTTTCTTCATTGGTTGTAATGATCAGTTCACTTATATTCATGTTTGGATAAACATATATGCTGAAAGTGGTTTTCTAGAATTGAGTTTATATGAAATTTTTTAAAATTTAGAAGCTTAAATGGTTTTAAAATTATTATTTTTATTTGGAGTGAAGGTGGTTCATTATATAAAACAATAATGATTAACACATGGATTAATTTGGTGATATTACTCATAATTAAATTGTTTTCTATCATTATTTTTTATCATGTGTGTAAAAGGATTACAAAAAATCACATAATTTAAAATAAATGTTTAATACTCTAGTTCATCCATAAAAATTAATTCATGAACAGAATCTCAAATAGTAATATAAATTGATAACCCATGATCCTTGAATGTGATATATTCATAGATCTCGGATATTGTTTTCATTTCATTCATATAATAGCCTGATAAAGGTGATATGATAATAAAATATCCAATTATCATAAAAATACTCCATTGGATGTATGGTACTATATTTTTCATACCATTTGGATGAGGATACATTAGTAATTTAAAGAGAATAAAGGAACATGAAAATAAACTGAATGAAATGAAATGTGAATTTACCTATTGATTTTGTCTTCTTTGAGATCCCTTTACAGGGATAGGATTTGGACTTTTGAGGAGACCAATGGATTTTTTACGTGGAGGAGGATCTTGGAGAGTGACTAGGGATGAATTTAGGGAATTCAAAATTCTTGAGAGGTGTTAAAAGAAGTGGGGACTATAGGTGGGTTTTATAGTGGAGGGGAGGAGTGTTTTTTTATTATTTTAATCATTAAATTGTTATTTTTCTACAAGGAAAGAAATAATAATGGCGTTTTTAACAAAAAAAGTAACATATTCATTTGATATTGAACCAATGGCCATTGAAATCAACCATGACTCAAGAATAATGTAGAAATTAATGTTTTAGAATTTATCGTGCATTATCATATTTTACTATTTATCAAAAATTTATATTTTTAAGAAAAATACTCAAAAATCTTCCTAACCATTTGTAAATGTGTATAATCGAATGTTGAAATCAATTTTTTCAAGAATAGGATTCTAAAAATGATTAATTTAATTTTTAATTATACCAATAATTTATATGAAAAATGCATATTTTAAAACATTAACTAATTTTATAATGCTTTAAAAAATTACATAACATCTTATAAAATTATCATAAAACTAGAAGACATACAATTGATAATTTATAAACACCTTTTAGGAAATTAAATTTTCTTTTAAATAAATAAATTAATTTTAATTAATTATTTATGGATTACAATAATACCAATACTTTTACTATTGTTATATTATTACTGATAAAGTGCCTAAGTTTTATTTATACATTCAAAGATTAGGTTACTATTATTTTCCATGATTTACTATTCATAAAAGTCATATTACAATTCATATGGGTGGGTTACTATTCACAAAAATATAATTTTGTCCTATCGGGCTCTAAATATCTTACTGATCACAATAATTTATGTCATATTTTCAAAATTCAATACTCATAAGTGACATTATTATGTTTAATGGTCACATTGTAAATGGAAGTTCATTGTGTTTTGATTTCATGTTATTATATGACAAAATTATAAGAAGGGAATTTCCATTGATAAAACATTGGGTTGTTACATTATTCCCCCCTTATGGAATTTCTCCCTAAAAATTTCATTTTAAATTATATGCCATAAACAAGTGCAGGTACTATTCTTTCATTGCCTCCTCTAGTTCCCATGTCTCCATCTTCAACTTACAGTTTTTTGACATTAATTTTTCTAGATGAGTAGTTTTGTTACGTAGAAATTTGTCTCTACAATACAATATCTTTACTGACTGCTCTTCATAAGAAAGATAATTCTCTAAATTTACCACCACTAAAGAGAGTACATGTAAATTTTATGGTATGTACTTTCTTAGGAGGGATACATGAATGGCATCATGTACATCAGTCATGGTTAGTGGATGTGCTACTCGATAAAACACATCCCCAAAATGATTAAGAATCTCTAAGGGGACAATGTCCCTGGGAGATAACATTACTTTCTTCCCAATCCTCCTGAACTTCTTTAATTTAGATATCTGTAAAAATACCATGCCTCAAACTTTTAACTCAAGTTCTCGTTGATAATTGTCTTCATTACTCTTTTATCAAATTTTGGATGCCTTCATGTGTTGCTGAATGGTTTCACCTTCTCTTCTATTTCTTTATCTATTTTAGGTCCTATCATCTTACAGTCACCTACTTCATCCCAACATGCTGGTGTTTTACACATTTTCCCATAAAGGGATTCGTATGGTTCTATTCATATGTTCTAGTGGAAACTATAGTTATAGGAGAATTCGACTCCTAGAAGATGTTAGTCCCATCCTCCTTTTATGTTCATAGAAAATTCTATCTATATATCTTCTAGTGTCTGAATAGTACACTCATATTGGCAATAATTTTGAGGATGATAGGCCATACTAGAGTTTAGTATTGTTCTTAGAGAATGTGGGACTCTTTTCCAGAACATCAAGGTTAATATCATATCACGATCAGATATAAGAGATAGCGGTACTCCATGCAGACTAACTATCTCTTTGATATATATCCATGAAATTTGATCCAATAAGAATTCCTCTTGAATTTTGATTAAGTGATATTTCTTTTAAAGATGATCCACAATGATCTATATAGCATTTTTTCATATGAATGTCCTTGGACGTCCATTGAAAAAGATCATGGTAATGTTCCCCCACTTCTATAATGGTGTGGTTTGTGGTTGAATCATCCCCATTGAAAATTTTCTTTTATAATTAACTTGTTTACACACCAGACACTTTGATTTTTATTCAGTAATCTCTGAATTCATATTGTCCCACCAAATGTTCTCTTGGAGATATCGATACATTTTTATACTCCCTAAGTGAATAATGAAGGTTGAGCTATATGAATTATTCAAGAGATCCATCATTATCTCTAGATAAGATGGTACACATAATAATGACCCAAATATTACAACTTATTGTGTAAAATGGTTATATATAACGTTTTCACTTCCTTGGTTTTATTATTTTGACTTTTAAAATAATGATAATAATTAGTATCTTTGCTAATATAGTCGTTGAATAGTGTTAACATGATTAGTATAAATATAGGGTTTAAAAATCGAATTTACTCAGAAAGAGGAAAAGATGGCCTCATCTAGTAGAATTTCTCCATAAAAGACCATTTTTTAGAGGTTGTAAAGGAGGTAGAGTCACTGGGCTTCACTCTTGACCATGCCCAATATAAGCTTCAACACTTTATGCTTTAACGAATCCTCCTATAAGACAAGGGGAAGTTAATAGATATTACCACCCAAAAAATGTTATCTGAGTCTCCCCAAGAGACTATCAACACTGCACAACATACCCTTAGGTCTTATGGAGGTGTTATAAGGGGTTATTTAACATCACCCTAGCACTATGATTATGTGCATTATTTTTAATAAATAATATACTTTCATTTTATTATTGTTACTTTGTAAATGTTTTTTTTAAAGAACAAATAGTATTTTTAGTTAACATATAAATTCAATTAAGAAATCTATTTTGATAAATTAATGGATTTTATAAATAAATAATATTTTAATAAAATATAATTATTAAATCACTTTTTATTAAATATAAATTCTCATATATTTTTATGACTAAAATTGTAAATTTTGTAATGGTTTTAAAACGGTTTTCTTCAAAACCCCTGAATATTCAATAAATGTTGGTTTTTGTTTTTAAAATATAAATTCAAATATTTATCAAAAAATATATATATATAATTAATATCATTTTTGGATTTAGGTTGTTGAAACTTTCTAATGGTTAATTTTTCATAATTTTCTGAGATAATGGATTTTTTTGTTAAAAAAAATATCGTTTAAATATATAATGTATTTTATGACATCATAAGGACCCAATAGTGATGTAAAAAATAATAATATAAAAGTTATTTTAGGCCAATATATATTTTAACTTTAAAATAATGTGATATTATATTTTTTAGATTAATTTTATGATCCCTTAGTGGACCATCCATGACTTATAAAATATTTTAATGTTTTAAAATCATTTCTTGATACTGTGACTCACCTCAACAAAAGATATCCTAATATTTTAATAACTTCATCCATTTTTCTTATAAAATAATATTCCCCACATCCCTTTTGAAAAAATAACCATGGGAATAACCATGGTTTCGTTTTTGTTTTTAGATATTTAATTATATATAATGAAAAATCTATGTTTGTGAAATATTAAATAAATCCAATCTATTATCCTATATAAGCCCACTCAATCTCGCATTAATCTTCACTCAAACCATTTGTAGAATATACATCATTTTTCTCGAATCTCTCTATAATCATCCTAAGTAAACCCAATCTCTCAATAAGTCTCTCTCAAATTTCTCTTATGCATTTCAGATCACACTTCCACATAAGGGATCTCTTCCTTTCTCATTTTTGTTTAACTTTATTTATATTATTATACCAGTTTGGTTTCAAATAAAAATGTATGGTTTTTCTTGGAAACCTCTTTCATACTTCCCTCCTTATGACTTAATTATGAGATACATCTTTCTCTGTCATTTATGTATCCCATGTACACCTGTTACCAGGCCGAAATTCTGTATGGAGTATCTAATTTCTCATTACATTTTTGAAATTATTATATATTATGCATCTAAATTCCATTACATATGTTGGTACATGTATTTATATTACCCCCATACAGTTCCTTTCTTGTATATATGATGACATAACCCTTTTTCTCTCATCAACCATTTTTATTAATTATTTTGTCACGTCGTTATGCTGTTGAAATTGCACCGTGATTTTACACTCCAATGTCATTGTATAGTGAATAACATTCCAATTTTTCTATCAAGGGTATTCAACTTCGTCCACATTTACATATTTGTTAAATAGTTTCATTTATGAATTCTAAAATATTTTATCATTGAATAAATTTTTATTTTTAATGAATCCATGTTGTAAGATCAATGTGAAATACGTATACATGAAATGAAATTTTTAAAAATGGTGGACCCTGATAGCTCTCAAATGCATTGGGTAAAGAATATTACCAAGATATACCATGTTAAATGATGGTTTACTCAGGATAATTCAAGCTAAATAATATTTTAATCATGCTAATTATTGCTCAATGATGGTTTTCTCATGATCCTGGTGCAATGATCCTTGCCTCATGTTAATATCATGTTAAATGTTGTTGCCACTTTTCTATGTTATGATAATCATGAAATATCATTCCTTTATATTCATGTTTATATTGTGATCCATTGATCATTCTATTTCTTAAAATGTAATATATTCTTCATGTTATAACTTTTTTACTCCCCTAGTGGGCTTTATAGCTCACACTTTTCTTATGAATGCCCTCAAGTTATCCCATGTAATGCGAAGTACAATGAATGTTGTGGTCATATAAAATAAGTTTTCAATAAAGATGTTGTGTTTTATATTCTAAGTTGTTATATAATATTCATAATTTCGTAATACACTAGACCTATCGACCCTTGATGTTTTATTAAGTGAATGTTTAAGTAATAAATCATATTTATGTGTGTAATAAAGATCAGGGTTGTCATAGTTGGCATCAAAGGGATGTTTAGTTAGTTTTTTGGATTAGGATTAGAAAACCCTAGTGAAAGACTTAGCTATAAGACTATGTATAATAAAAACATTCCTATATTTTGGTGACTATAGATTATGTTTTTTATCAAGAAAATACATCCATATCTCGAAATGAACAAAAAGAGGTGGCTCTTGAACATATGTATCTTGGGGTAAAACCAGAAAACACCACATTGAGCTAGACTTGAACTGGAACTAGTTCAAAACAACGAGACTTGATTTAATATTTTTTTATGAAACTCTAGAGGAATATGCTTCGGTAAATTAATAATTTTAGTATGATCCATTATTAAAGGAATAAAAAATGACCCTAAGAATATATGTTGGGAAGTAGATCATTGATAACATATGTTGAAACCTATAAATTAACAAGTTATGGAAATAGAAGTAATTTATTTCTTATCCATTTTTTATTTGGATTCCCCTAACATTTATTTTTTTTCCAGCCAATGGATGATAATTGGGGGACTCATGCTAACAACCGATGTGATGATCCATGTGATAGCTATTCTAATGAGATGCCCAATCCAATATGGGAATTAATCTTGGTCTTTGTTATCATACCCTATCAGTTAACTCATATTTTTATTAGAAACATGGGTCAAGTGGAACATTCAACCACCCCTAAGAATGAACAAGTCCAAATTGAGATCTTCATTAGACAAAAGGACCCCTAATTTTAATGTATCATCTGATCCCACAACTACTGAACAATGGATAAACTCCTTTGAAATGATCTTCTATAACATTCAATGTTCCAAACAAGAGAATTCTCTTCTGGATCTATACCATATGGAGGGTGAAGCTGATCAATGGTGGACATTGATGAAAAATACAAATCCTAAGGAAGATATCACGGTGTTGGAATGGAAGGATTAGCAAAAAAATTTATAAAAATTATCCTCACACCCTCCAACATAATATGGAAAATTAAATCTTTTCCATCGTGAAAAATGTGAGGAATCCATCCAAGCATATGAGGAAAAATTTACAAGTCATAAATGATATTCCTCTAACATTGTTGTTACCCTCAAATGTGGGTTGATCTGTTTTTTGGAAGTCTAAAACCTAGCCTATAGAAAGCTATAGAGATCCATGACTTAAAAAGATATGAGGAAACATTCCAATTTTCCCTCAATGTCAAAATGGAGATCAGAGATTGTTAGAGGTTTCATGGGGATAAGAATCATAAAGTGGACTTTAATTTTGGAGGTCTGATGGATAAATCCAACGATGCTATGAAATACCATCACCCCACATGCCAATGGTGCGGAAAGAAGAGCCATGGAAATTTCATAAATGGGATGATAAAATTATTTAGGTGTGGATGAGATGGGCACCCATCCATTAACTGCTAACAAGAAAAACTCGTTGATACGACAGAGGATAGGAACACTCTATTCAACCCTCAATTCATTGTTTTCTTCTTAATCTACAAAGAAATAGGTCACTTTTCACACCAGTGACCTAATCCAAGGGTTTTTGGAGCCAACCAACAAACTCCTATGCCGTATGGATGGGATTCTTCCATCACTACAAATGAATCTAACCCCAAAAATGATGTGGTGATAGGTACATTAGTTATTTATTCAGGAATAGAGAACATAATTTTTTATTACGACTCTTAAAATTTTTTTATATACCAAATTTTTATTAGAATAATAACAACATCCCCACAAATCATAGAAGTATATATGTAGGTGAGAATGGAAAATGGAGAAATCATTACAACCCATTAATATAACTCATCCCCTGTCACAATTTGAGGATTGATCTTATGGGTGAACCTTATCATACTCCCTTTGGTGGAATTTGATGAAATTATTATCATGGATTGGATTTAAATATATATATATCCAATATAAATTTTCATGAGAGGGAAATCACTCTTCATATGGAAAATAGATCCCGGATTCTATAAAAGTGCAAGGAGGAGGATGAATCTTCTTTATAACCTAATCTCAATAATGGATATTACTGCCCTATGAGCATGCTTATCCTTCTCAAATTATTGAGTCTAAGGAATAACCCTCATTGAAGACGTGCATATTGTGAGGGAATTCACTGATTAGTTTCCCAAGGAATTTTCTGGTCTTCCTCATAGAACAGATGTTTAATTATCGATTGATCTTATACCTGGGGCATTGCCAATATCCAAGACTCTTTATAGAATGGATGTTCTGGAGCATGAGGAGCTGAAGAAGACAACTATAAGAGAATCCAGATAAATGGTTTATATGCCCATGTGCTTCACCATGGGGTTCACCAGTCCTCTTCATCAAGAAGAAGGATGTGTCAATGTGCCATTGTATTGATTATTGTGAGCTCAAAAAAATCACGTTAAATAACATGTATACACTGCCATGAATTGATAACGTGATCGATTTTCTATTTGGAGTAAAATACTTCTCCATGGTTGATATGCAGTTGGGATATTACCAAGTAAGGTTTAAGAATAAGGATATCCCCATGACTACTTTTCATACAAGATATGAGAACTATGAATTCATAGTAATCCATTTCTAGAAATATTTATTCTGAATAAATCTTTATTGACATGATTAATAGAGTCATTAGATATTACCTCAAAAAAATTTTGGTTGAATTTATAGACGACAATCTAATATACTCAAAAACCAAGGAGTATGAGGAGAATCTATGCACTGTACTAGAGACCTTGTTTTAAGATAATGTTTATAAAAAGTATAGAAAGTGTGATTTTTGGTTAATGGAAGTCCTATTCTTGGGTCATATCATCACAAGCAATAAGATATCATTTTATCCCTCCAAGATAGATTCAATTGATGGGTGTCTGAGGACAACATCGGTAACAGATATCTATAGATTCTTGGGGTTAAGAGGATATAATATATTGTTTGTGAGAAATTTATAATGATTTTAAAAACCTCTTACCAAGATCAATATGAATAGAGTCAGGATCTCTCTAAGCGATGAATGTGAATATAGATTCAAGGAGTTGAAAAGGAGTATTATCACTACATTCGTGATCACAGTACCCATAAGTGGAGAATTTTTTGTGGTGTTCAGTGATGATTCAAAGAAGGGAATGGGATGTGTGTCGATGAAAAATGACAAAGTCGTTGTCTATGATTCATGAAAATTTAAATATAATGATAAAAACTATCCAACACATGATCTGGAGTTGGATGTAGTAATATTCACATTGAAAATTAGGCTAAATTATCTATTTGGTGTGAAGTGTGAAATATATACAGATCAAAAAATCCTCAAGTATATATTTACACAGAAAGAGAAAAATATGCACCCAAAAAAATAATTAGATCTGATCAAATACTATGACTGATCTATCCATTACCACCCTGGTAAGGAGAAAAAGGTGGCAAATGCTCTTAGCAGAAAGGACCCAACAATTCTATAGTTGATGACAATTGAAAAGGATATAATCTTCTTTTTATTTGATAAAGATTGACATGAGAATCATAAATAAGGGAATGACATCAATCCTTTCACAAATAATTGATCAAAATTATCTTTTTGAAAGGTTAAAGGAATATCAAAAGGGTTTTGTGGGAGTTTAGAAGAAAGTGGAAACTATCAGAAAAAACGAAATCCTCGGAGTTCAATGTTATGAAGAAAGAATTATAAGATGTGGGAAAAGACTATGTGTTCCATAAAATCCATATTTAAAGAATAAACTTTATTATGATGCACATAGTTCAAATTTATCCATTCACCAAGTAAAAAAAATGTTTTAAAGAGATTTATAGGTCTATTATTGGTGGGATAACATGAAGAAAGAGATTGCTGAGTATGCATCAATGTGCCCGATATGTCAGAATGTAATGGCTGAGATGCAGAAGCATAATGGGATGATGAAACCATTACCCAAAACAACATGTAAATGGGAGAAAAAAACCATATAATTTTTCATCAGACTTCCGAAGACATCCATGGGAAAAATGAAATATGGGTTGTTGTGGATCATCTTACAAAGACTGAACACTTCATTGTAGTTTGAGAGGATTTCTCATTGGATCATCTAAAAAGGATATACATCAAAGAAGTGGTTATGATAAAGTGAGTACCACTATTGATTTTATCTGATCGAGCTCCAATATTCAACTCTATGTTCTGGAAGAATCTCTAATATTCTATGAATATTGTGATATACTTCAGTATGACTTATCATCCTGAAAATGATTTCCAATCTGAGAAAACTTTCTAGAAACTTGAGGACATGATAAGAGCATGATTAGTGGACTTAAAATAGAGGCTGGGATCAATCTCTTCCCATTTTTAGTTCTCTTATAATAAAAGTTTTCACTCGGAAGTCCAAATGGATCCTTATGTAGCCCTTTATGGGAATAGGTGTAGAACACAGGGTATGTTGGCATGATGTTGGGGAGAGAAAACTCTTAAGTCCAGAGATGGTTGAATAAATGGTGGAGAAGGTTAAGACCATCCAACAACACATTAAAGCTACTCTGAGTCGAAAAAATATATTTGCTTATAATCATCAACGATACCTAGTGATTGATGTTGTCGACTAGTTATTTCTCCTCATATCACGATGGAAGATATTTTTGAGATTTTGTAAAAAAGGAAAGCTCAATCCATTGTACATCGACCCTTTTGAGATCCTTGACTGCATTGGAGAAGTGGTCTATCAACTAGCACTCCCACCGAACCCATCTCAATAACATGATGTAATACATGTATCACTCTTGATGAAGTACATGCCTAACCAATGGCATTTACTCAATCCAGAGGTGGTACCATTGGATAATGATAGATCCTATGAAGAGAAGCCAGTGAAGATCATAGATCTTAGAGAAAATGTTATACGAAATAAGACAATGCCCCTCATCAAGGTGTTGTGGATAAACTAAATATTGATGAAGAGACATGGGAATTAGAGGAAATGATGAAGCAAATTTTACTTCGTATGTTTTATTTTTGGAAAAGGAAATTTCAAGGGTGAAATTTCTTAAAAGGGGGATATTGTAATGACCCAAACATTTATTAATGAGAATTTATCTTGATCTAATTAAATGTCCTATTATTTAAAATGGTTATAATAAACATACTCACATACTGGGTTTATTTTTTAAAATTTTTATATAATTTTACGAATTGTTACCATTTTTGATATATTCATTGAGCAGTGACCACATGATTACTATAAATATAGGGATTTAACAAATCGAATTTACTCAGAAAACGGAAGTGATGGGCACATATAGTAGACTTGATCCATACGAATCCCATTTTTCCAATCTCAGAAAGTAGGTAGTGTCATAGGGATTCACTTATGACCAATCCCAATATGAGCTTTAACACGTTATGTTTGAATGGAACTGCCTACAAGAGAAGGGTAAGTTAGTAAAGATTACCACCTGAGGGATGTTATACGGGCCACCCTAAGAGTCTATAACCATCACACACCTTACCCTTAGGTATTATGTGGGTGTTATACGGTTTTCTATAACAATACCATATAACTAGGTTTATGAGTATAATATTTTTTAAAGAATATACATTTAGTTTATTATTGTTACTTTGTAAAAAAATTAAAGAACAAATATTATTTTTAGTTAATATTAAGATTCTATTAAGAAATTTATATTGATGAATTAGTGGATATTTCAATTAAATATTATTTAAATAAAATATTATTTCTAAATTAATTTTTATTAAATATAAATTATCCAATAATTTAAAGAAATAAAATTGTAATTTTTATTAAGGTTTGAAAACAATTTTTTTCAAAACCCACGAATTTTATAAAATGTGGGTTTTTATTTTTAAAATGGATATTAAATTATTTATAAAATTATATAGATAAAATAAATATAATTTTTGGATTCAAGATAATGAAATTATCTAATGGTGAATTTTTCATTATTTTCCGAGTCAATCAATTTTTTTTGGTAAAAATTAAATACTGTTTAAATATATAATGTGTTTTATGACATCATAATGTCCCAATAGTGATTTAATAAAATAATATAAAAGGTATTTTCTACCAATATATGTTTTTCCTATAAAATAATGTGATTTTTTATTCTTTTTGATTAATTTTAAAATTCCATATTGGACCCTCCACGACTTATAAAATATTTTATCATTTTAAAATGATTTCCTTAATAGTGTAATTCACCTCCACAGAGGAAAGCCTAATATTTTAATACGTTATGCCATTGCACTTATAATTTTTTTACAATTATCTTAAGAAATAAATTGGGAAAAACCATGGGTTGGTTTGTGGTTTTATATATTTAGTTATATAGATTCCAAAACTCGCGTTTGTGAAATATTAAAAAATTCTCTTATACATTCATTTATAAAACCACTCAATCTCCCATTCCACTTCATGGATCTTTCTTGAACACTATCCTACCCTCCCTAGAATCCTCCCAAGGAACCCCAATCTCACATGGATCCTCTCTCAAGCCTCTCCCAAGCCTTTGGGATCACACATCCAAATATTGGATTTCTTCCTTTATCATTTTTTCCAAATATATTTATATTGTTAGAACCTTTTTTCAAATAGAAATTTAGGGGTATGATTACACAACTCCCCTGTACTAAACTCCTCACTATTTAATATTTATATACCTATTTTTCTCTCATTAATTCCTCCAATGTACATATATTACCATGCTGAAATTCCGTAATGAATTTCTCTCTTCTCATTTACATTCAAGGAATGTTTTTATATTATTCATCTAAATTCCATTACATACATTGGGACATTTATCTATATAACCCCTTACTTTCCATTTTATTTACATATTATGAGATACCATTTTATCTATCATGCACCATTTTTATTAATTCTTATGTCATACTGTTATGATGTTTAAATTGAACCATGATTTTCCAAGCCAAAGTCATTGTGTAGTGAATACCATGCCCATTTCTCTATCAAGGGTATTCAGCTTCAGTCACATTTAATTATTGATTATATAGTTTCATATATTAATTCCACAATCATTTACCATGGAATAAATGATGTTGTTTAATGAATCCATTTTTATGATCTATGTGGCACAATTATGCATTAAATTAAATGATTATGTAGGGGCACCCTGATAATGCTCCAATGCATTGGGTAATGAATAGTAGCATGATACACCAAGTGAAATGAGGCTTTACTAGTACTAGTTCATGTGTAATGAGGGTTTACATGTGATAATTCAAGTGAAATTATGGTTTACTCATGATCCATGTGCAATGAGACTTGGATCATGCTAATATCATTTTAAATGTTGTATTCACATATCCATGTTATGATAATAATGCTATATCAGGGAATTATTTTTAAGTTTCTCTTATTCTCTATTTATATCGAGATTTAATAAAATGTACTATATTCTTCATGTTATGCCATGTTTACTCCCTTAGTGGTCTTAATATCTCACCCTTTTATTGTACATTCCCTCAAGTTATCCCATGCAATGATATGTACAAAGAAATTATGTGGTATTGTAAAAAGAGTTTTCAATAAAGATGATGTGGTTTATGTTACATGTAGTTATGTAATGTTCATAATTTCCCAAGACACTAGACTTATCAATCTTCATAGTTGTCTTACATGTATGTTTATGTAATAAATTATTTTTATGTGTGTGATAAAGAGTACAGTTGTCTTATTAACTGTACTTTTCATACAGATTCTCCCTTAAAAAAGTCATTTAAAAAGTATTCCAATGCTCCTTATCTTCCTTCTTGATCTTGGGGTATATCATAATATCATCGATATAAGCTATCAAAAAATTTTCTAGGTAATATCAAAAGAAATTAATCATTAAATCCATGAAAAGTTAAGTCTAATTAGTGAGTCATAAGGGAATCACTATGAACTCATAGTGTCTATAAATTGTTTAAAATGATGTCTTTAGAAAATCTTCCTTCCTAACATTTAATTAGTGATATCCCAAATGAAGGTCCACCTATGTGAAATAACAATCCTCCAAAAGCTGATCAAACATGTTATCTATCCATGGAAGTAGATATTTGTTCTTTATTTTGATTTTATTAATCGTACAATAATATATGAAGAGTCACATTAATCCATCATTCTTCTTATTTTTGAGGACTAGCGCACCCCCTGATGAAGCACTCGGGAGTATAAAACCCTTATCCATATTCTCTTGTAACATCTTATTCTGTTCTTCCAGCACTATGATGTCCATTTTATAAGGTTTCATTGATATAGGTAGTGATCCCAGAATAAGTTCAATTGAAAACTCAACCTCTCAGCCAGGAGGAAGTCTAAAACCCTCTTCAACTAATACATTCATGTAATACCCCATGATGACCATGTCTTCAAGAATTATTTTCTCCTTTGCTCCATGATTTGAGCTATAAAAACATGATCATAATGAATTAATATCCAAACACGAGACAATGATTCTAAAAGAGATTCATCTTCCTCCGTACACTTGTAATGACTTGGAGGATTCTTTGGGTTATGAAGTGTGATATCCATTTCCCGATAATTAGTGTTGGATTTGTAAAATTTTTGCCAATCAATGTCCAAGAGAGAATCAAAGTCCATTAAAGGAAGTATGAAGCGATTTTTTGGGATGTTTAGTCCAAAAACGTTAACCACAAGGGAGTTATAGACCATGGATGTAATAATTTTCCCACTCAATGTTATCATAGATAACATATACTCTACATTTTGAGGTGGAGTATGAATAGTTATACTAAACATTTAAGATATGAATGAATGTCTTGAACAGGAATCCAATAGTATGTTTACTATAATTTATTGAGTAATTAACATACTTGTCACCACATAATTGTCCGTATCCACCTCCAAATTAGTGATTCCATAAGCCATTCCAGGATTCTTTGGAGCTTGTTGTTGATGGCGTCTAACAACCCAAAGCACAGAGAAATTTTTCTAATAATAAAAATGCTCCTTGTAGTTTTAATAGGACACTATAGGATGAGTGTTGATCTAAACCTTCCTTTACTCTTACACATTAGTGTAATTTTTTATATCCCTTCAGCATTTCAAAGCCAAATGTCCCGACATTCCACATTTGAAGCAGTTCTTGGTTCCATTTAAATAGTTCCTATGACGATTCTTCCCACAATTAGTATATGTGGGTTGATCATGCTTCTTTACATCATTGAATTTATTGGAGGAACCACCCACATTAGATTTCATTTTATTGTTTTTTTCAATGGGCCCTATATATAATTGAGAGTCTCTAATCTCTATTTCAACCTTAAGGGAACAAAAGAAAATCTCCTCATAGTTGTTGAAGTCTCGAATCAACAATTATTTTGGTATACTTGACTTCAGTCCACTAAAAAAGTGACCCACCTTACATTCGGTGTTCATGACAAATCCAGAAGCGTACCATGAAGGCCTTGTAATGTTTTCTTCACACACCCAGATTGGATCATCTTCCTTCTAACTTAGTCTAAGGAACTCTCCTTCAATCATTAGATGGTGGGTTCAGGAAATATATTTATGAAAAACAGTCTCTTGAATTTCTCCCAATCCTTGGGATTGATTTCTTCATGGGGATTCATATTTTTGATCAGTTTCCACCACTTATCATCATCCCCATCAATATGATAGATTTCTAGTATGACATTATCTTCTTCTAAGAAATAGATGATAGAGAAATCTTTTCAATGTAGTTAATCCACTATTCCATGAGGAGGTGATCAGAAGATCTAATAAACTTTGAAGGCATTTGATGTTTTAAGGATTCAACAGAAACATGCTATTTCCTTGAAGAAGGAGGGTGTTCCAAATGATTCAAGTTATTATTCATCATACGAGCATGTTGATAAAGTACTATCATAAGGTTTTTGAGCACCTTATCCCATCTTATCAGGCATATTGTTAGAGAAACATTCACATTCCCTATCACATTGACTATTTGAATGTGGTATTCTTTTTCCAACTATTAACTATGAAAAAGAAAATATATTTATAGGGATTCAATACATAGAAATTGAGAATAAAATGAAAACGTTGAACAAAAGACGGTAAACATGAAAAGGAGAATTATATCATAACTTTTGATTCCCTATGTTTCAATCTTGGTTATCCTTGATTTATTTCCTAGCTTATATTCATATGGAATTTTTTCATTCCCTTAATAATGGTTTGTACCAAGATCATGAATTTACATAAGAATATCCCTTGGGAATGTAAAACCAAGAGTGTTGTAAAGACTGTTGTAATGAACTAGTTCCTATTCCATTCCTTCTCAAAGCGGTGTTTTTGGGTTTTACCCTTAGATACATCTGTGGAAGTTCCACCTATACCTATTCGTATCTAGTTAGGGATGTATTTTATTGATAAACCACTTACTCTATACTTTCCAAAATTTAGGTATGTTTTCTAACACATAGTCTAATACATATGGATAGTACTAATGTTTTATATTCCTAATCTTAAAAAATAACTATTCAATCCTCTAATACCATCTATAGTGACTCTATCCTTTTACACATAACCTTACAAGATTCTACATTAGAAAAAAGTCATCGATCCTGATGTCTAGGGTCTTTCAAGACTAGGTACATAAAACGGAAAACATGGGACTGAAAAACAACTTTATTTAATATTCAAAAAGAGCTCCAAAATTCCTTTGATCCTTTATATCTACATAGGGAACCCAAGGGATCACATGAACGATAGGATGTGCTAAAATCCAAATAAGGGACAAAAAATAGAAATAAAACATTAAAACATGGGTTAGAAGGCATGAAATAATGAATATAAAAGGTATGGATCACATGGAATCACAAAAAATCAACATGGGATCATATACGCATGAATTCATTATCATGTGGTAGAAACCTAAATCATGAATTTTGAATTAGTCAAGGCTCATAGAACATAGAGGTGCACAAGTCATGGCTAACCACCAAGACCGTTGCAATGGTAGCATGAGACATGGAAAACAACCCAGACCATTTCATGTAAAGTCTCAGGATACTAGACATTACCCAATGAACTAGATCACTATATAGGTGCACCCATATTAACATGTTCATAAATAATATTTCCATATATGGAATCATACCTAAACAATCATAAACATAAGGTAACCCATGGAATGAAATGGGTGCCATAATCATGTTATAAAGTATAATTAATGGGTGTATCATAAGAGTTTCAATAAAAAAGGAATTATAACATGACTGGAGATTCATAAGGTAAAAATAGAATATTTCATGGTAACTAATGCAAAAAATACATTACAACATGTAAAAAGAGTATTTAATAATTTTTTTCACGAAAACATTTTACTGCAGTTTTAAAGAAAACAATAACTAGAATATTAAATATAAATGGGAATATTAAATTTTCAATAATCATATGTGATCCGAGAATTTGTTCATAATAAAGAATATTTATTTTATAAAAAAATGGTGGCATAAAACATATGTTAGAGTGAACTTGAACTAGGGCAAGAATTTGGGAAGTTCCCATAAAATGGGTTTGCTTATCGAAAAGTATTCAGGAGGGGAATAATTTGAAAAAATTTATATCCCAAAATGAGAATGAGGGATAAATAATGAAACATGAGTTTGGTGTATGTAAACAACATTTTCAATATGTATATAAAAAATATAGATAACTTAATTTATTTAATAATAAAGATAGAGAAACTTAAAGGAATAATAGAGGATCGGGTTCAATCCCTTATTGAAAATCGGCATGGTACCGGCTGTACATAAGAGAGATTAATGTGAGGTAAATGGATTTATATTCATTTATAAATCATAAGGGGTGTATGGGGAGTTGAGAAATTATACCCAATCATTAGTAACTACACATAAAAGTTCATAACCTATAGGATATTCCTGAATAAATTTGATAAAGAGAGGATGTCTTACCTTAAGTCCAATGGTGTTCTTCATTTGTTCTTAATGACTTGAAAAATCAAATTAGGTTCATTAATTAATAATTACAGAAACCCCACTACATTTTATTTATTTATTGTAAACATATTAAGTTCATCCATTTAATATTTTATGATTTAAGATGTTCAATATCATTTTTAGGTGAATATGCTTTTTTATATTAAATGATCGGTTCCGTTATATTCTTGTCTAGATAAACATGCATGATGATATTGGTTGTACAGAATGTATGTTATATGAAATTAGTTAAAATCTAGAATATTTCATTGTTTTAAAGTTCATTAGGTTATTTTGAGTGAAGTTGAATCATTATATAAAACATTAATGATAAATGGTAGGATTAATTTGGCGTTTTTCCTCATAATTAACTAGTTTTGTATTATTATTTTATAAAATCTATGAAAAATAATTCCATAACATCACATCAGATAAAATAAATGTTTAATATACTTTTTCAACCATAAAAATGGTTTTATGAAAATAATAAATGATGGTAATATAAATTGATAACTCGTCATCCTTGAATGTGATATATTAACACATCTCAGGGAGTGTTTTCATTTCTTTCATATAAAAGGGGGGGGGGGAAGAGATATGATAATGAATTATACCTTTATAACAAAAACATTCCATATCATGTATTTTAATGTATTTTTCGTACCATTTGGATGAGGATTGGTTAGGAATGAATATAGAATAATGCAATGTGAAAATAAAATGAAGGAAATGAACATAGAAATTTACCTCTTGATTTAATCTTCCTTGAGAGACTCTTAAAGGGAGAGGATTTGTTATTGTGCAGAGACCAAGGGATGATGGACGCGGGGGAGGAGATTGGGGAGATTTTTGGGAAAAATTTAGGTAATGTACAAATCTTGAGAGGAGTGAATGGAATACGGGAGTGCAGGTTATTTATATAGTGGAGGGGGAAGATTTTTTAAATATATTATTAATTAGATTATTTTTTTCATAAGATAGGAAATATTAATGATTCTAGTGACTAAAAAAAATTATTTACTTTTTAGTTCGAAATAATTTCCATTTACATAATTTGGGACTCAATCATGATGTATAAATTTAGGATTATGAATTTATGGTGAATTATCGTATTTTAGTATTCATAAAAAATATAGTATATTAGAAAAATCCCCAAAATTTAACCTAACCATTTTTTTAATGTGTAGAATCTAAAAAGGAAGTCCATTTTTCAAAAATATTTTTATAATAATGATAAAATTAATTTATAATTAAAATCATTGTGTACATGAAAAATACAGATTTTAAAACTATAGTGGATTTTATAATGCTTTCAAAAATTACATATTGTTTAATATAATTTTCTTAAAACCAATATACATTAAAATTTTAATTTTGGAACACATTTTAGAAAAATATGTTTTATTTTTAATTAATTAATTAATAGAAATTAATTATTAATGAATTAATGAAACGCCAATACCTTTACTAAGGTCATATTATCATTTATAACATGCTGAACATTTATTTATACATTCAAGGGCAAGGTTACTATTATTTTGGAATATGTACTATTCATAAGGGTAATATTAATATTCATAATGTCATGTTACTATTCACCAATAAATTATAATTCTCTTATCAGACTCCAAAATTCCACATAGTACTTTTTTTAAATTTTATGAAATTAAATTTAAGAAAAAGTTTGAAACTTCACAGAATTCCAACACAGCACAATTCACTTCGAAAAAACCCAAAACCAAAAACAACCATAACTGTGTGCCATTGTAAAAATTTTTTGAAAATAAAAACGCCTAAACCGAATGTCCGTGCTTTGAGAAAAGAACAACACCGTCCCTCCTCGATTATAGAACCACCAAAACACTGACTTGAGGGTCACATTCCACATCACTGGCACCATCATAGCTCTACTAGCGTTGCTGTAATTGACATCACCATCACCCACAACAATCAATACAGTTCCAGTCAAAGGCTAGAACGAACGCCGGTGAGATCTGACACTCCATCAGAGAAAATTACACAATCCTAGAAAGTCAAGAGATACTACTATCATGTAACTCAAAGAACAAAACACTATCATTGCCATTCAAGAACCATCAAAACTATTGTAGCAGGCCAGACGTGCCTCTCGGAGACCCCTGACCACTCGAACAACACATCTCAAACCCTCCGTGAAGACTACCATACCTACCGACTTGGATAAGAGTTTGACCAGGATGGTAGAGTAGAGTATGAGTGGCATGAACCACTGCCGACTTCCTCTATAACCAAGATAGTTCAAATACAAACCAGAAAAAACCAACAGATCCTTTTTCGGGCTGGTATCGAGTAGATCAACCGCCAAGGGAGAGGACTCAAACAAATTAGCACTGAGAACCGAAGCATACCGCGTGAGGGGAACCATCATCCTCCAAACCCCACCTCCCAAAAACATTGAGGAATCACCACTTCAGATCTGACATAGAGTGAAGAAAAAGGAGAATGAGGTCAGGGCAGGGGTAAAATCGGCCTAGGTCTCCAAATGACGACCATCCGATGAGACTGAAACAAGAAACACAAACCAAGGTTGAGTCGAAACGGAAGCACCTAAAGAAAAGATGACTACCAAAACCTTTAACCAAAAAACCTATTGTCAAAACTGCTCTAAATCAGACCTGGATAGTAGTGGTGGAACACGAGATCAAGGTACGGTTGAAGGAGACAGAGTCTTCAACAGCGGCAAGCTTCGGCAGAAACAAAGAAATCACCATAGAAGATGAACGCCAAGAAAACTGCACCTTTAAGGAGTCCAACATCGACCGAAAAAAGGACAACAGAGGAGGAATGAGACTAAAGGAGTAAAAATAGGAGAATAAATGAAGAAATGGAAGCAGCACTCAGATGCGCCACCGACCCCAAGCATTGGGTTTCATGGGGAAACCCTACACGGGCCAAGGAGGAGAGGGGGAGCGCCAGGAGAGAAGGGAGCCACTACAAATCTAATTTTTCCACATCTTACTTAGTATTTCATTGTTTTTTTAGGTGATTATATAATGTTATTATAAGAAATAAAATTTCCTTGATAAAACATTGGGATTTACAGGGTAATTAATCATTCCTGATGTTACATTCTCTATTGATTTACTTTATCACTAACTCCATATCCCCTTTGATATTCAGGTTTACTATTTATATTTTTAGGGATATTTCCAACAAAAAAATGTGGTATTGGTATTGTACCTCACTATTGGTTCCAATTTATAATAGTAAAAAGTATTAGGGTAAATTTTCTTTTCATGGGGATATAAAAAGAATCCCTTAGAGAACTTGATTTAGCCTCAAGTTTTCCATCCTCATATTGATTGGTCTTTGAGAGGAACAATCAAAATATATCATTCTTTTATAAGGAGTGTCATGGGAGTATAAAACCTCCTCATATGGACGTTCGGTGTCCATTGGGATACATTTCGGGGTGGGGTACGCAGTGAGGAAATCATATAGGGTCTACCCTTCCACTAACATCTGTTAAAATAATTTGATGTCATACTGTAATAGAATAACATCCCATTGGGACAAACACCCAATCATAGGTATTATAAGGATATAATTTTGAGGAAAGATATGAAAGACCAAGTGGAATTAATGACGAGGCAATTTATGCCTCATCTTTATCATTATAAAGATGAGTGTGAGAAAATTCATCCTTACGTCAGAGTACTAGGTCATAGTACCTGAAATCATTCAACTGAGTTAGTATAGACTGTTCTCATTCCATAAATAATTTTTATATATGAGGATAGGACCAAGTGATATTTACATGGGTACCATGTATTAGATGATTGTATTTCCTCTAAAAAATGGAATCAAGTCTGGTGGTTGTAGCAGGCACTACCTCAAACTCTCAAAGAGTTATTAGCCGTCATATCGGTAGGTAACCCCCTTCTCTAATATCCAGGTGAAGGATATATAATTTCTACCAGGTTGGATATGAAATGATGCATTTTGGAAATGCTAACATAGATCCCCCTAATTTCCATGAGATTTGTAAGGGGTAACATTACTAGAATAGTACTAGTCTTTTTGGGTTTGAAATTAATGTCATAGTGGTGTAAAAAAACCATGGAATTTTATTGATGTTACACCGAATGTGTATTTTAGCATGTAAAAATTAAAAAAACGTTTTGGAAACTTGTTGAATACTATTTGGAGGTCAATAAAGTGATCAAAAAAAATGACGGTATTTTATCACCATGTCATTGGCATATCATTATTTTATTCATTCTAAAAAGGGAATAATGATATGAATTATGGAATATTGATAAGTAGTTCTAGAATTCTTTAACCCAATGAGAATGAACTGATAACAGGATATCAATTAGGGTTCTCTAAAGGTAGTGTGATCTTGGGATTTTGGGACAATATTTTATTTTATTCTACCCTAAATACCCATATATGATGGATAGGGATTGACCACTTGGAGTAACATTGTTCAAGAGTTATATGATCAGAAATTAAAATCATACACTATTAAATGTCGATTATGTTATTTTACATAAATATAGGCCCTAATATTACAATTAAAATTTTTTACTAGGAAAATAATATTGATCTATCTTGGGTATTTGACCTCTTAGAAATAAATTTTGTTAATCACTTTTTGATCGTTCATTTATAAATTAGTATCATTAGAGGGATTCATCTTCTTGGATGACTTCTTGAAACCCCATTGGTCACTAGTATATCCCTGATAGTGTGCATTCACTTTAGGGTTTGGACTAGTAATTTCTTTATAATTCATAGAAAAAAATATCGATGATGATTTATAAATTTGATGTACAAAACTTCTTCTTTGAGATGCATCAAAGGACTAATCAATATTGGATTCATGTATTCTTCTATTCCCATATTTATTTTCTTGGTCGCATCAATGGTGGTGGATATTCCTTCATCATAAGTGATCGGGGAATTATTTATGTCATCCTATTTTATTCCACCTATGAGACTTTAGGATAATTTTTAGTTGAGGTAGGAAATCAATACGGAATCTATGTTACTATTAGTATGAGAGAGGCCATGGGAAGAGAAATTATGATCCACTACTACTAGAGGGATTTCCGAGTGAGTTATGAGCTGATTGTTTTATTTCAAGATGTCACAAGGTGAAGGGGAAGCTTGAACATCTGGGAGAAACTCTACTACCTCAATTAGATTTATGGGTTGCACGTAATCATTATTGAACATAATCCATTGATTTACATTGGAGCTCCCAAGGTCATTGGGAGATACAACATATATATTATCATTCACCATTATTTATTTTCCATTCCTTTTATAAAAACATCCCACTTCATATTTGTCTCCACAAGACTCAATGGGACCACTATCACCATGAATTATACGAAATTTTACATTGATGGGGTATTTTAAGAATTTATGAAATTTTGAAGGAACTTATACATGGTTATGAATCCAAGGCCTTTAAACTATGAAATATTATATAGTTTATTTCTTGATTATCATTAAATCAATGTAAGATGGGATATTCCCAAACTAATCTTTTATATATATGTTTTTTAGAGGTCATGGATCAATATTATAAAACTATTGAAGAGTTATATTTGTGGAATATATATACCCATCACTATATCAAAAACATTAAAAGGTCCAAAATGAGATATGGTTGATCCTAGAACAATTATAAATTCGGTACCTTCATTTTTCTGACATTATTGAGTCTTCATAAAAAAAATAGTTGTCTAATGTGTCCTAGACTTCCATTTTTGATTTAGATCTGTAAATGGGTTGAAAAAATGGAATTCTAATGGAATAGTATCGAATTGATAAACAATATATTTTAAAAAATATATATTGAATTAATGTGGACTCTATGGGGCTTCAACTAGTGCCTCTCTATGATATTTTTAATGATGGAGAGAATACATGACTGAGAGTTTGATTGGTAAAACGGAAAAATACTTTAAAATATCAACCTTTTTTTTCTAATTTGTTATGCCTCCTGACGTCATGATTCTCCATAATACATGGCTCAAATAGATGTGGTTCATGTGTTGTGTGGTTGTGTTTCTTGAGTAGATGTTGAGGGAGCATCATATTATAGTGGTGTAGGTCATTCCATCCTTCCCATTTGTATGGGATGATCAAATAGCCCCACCCCTTCATGAAATTCATGTATGATGACTGGGCTTGAATGACTACAAGACGGTTCTAAGAAAAATAAATGTACTGTTTGTTCTAACTGAAGGTATTTAATAGGGATAATGATTACATATATGTCTTCTATGAGGATGTGAGAGAAATATTTGGTCATTCAAAACACTTATTTTCCAATATATCCAAATCTGATACATCATCAGCCTTTGGATTACTGGCCAGGTATGGGGAACTATTTTTATGAGGTGTATTCATCATCCAAGAAAGTGATTCCATTTTTTATTATGTTAAAAGAACAAAAAATGAGCACTTCTTCTGGTGAGTGTTTTGTTTGGTGGGGTGGTTCCCATGCTACAGATGTTAAGGGAATGAAATTATTAAGATTTAGGTCCCACATAATAGGTGAGTATGAAATTCCAATTTTGTTTCTTCATATTTTTGGTAGTTTCTTCTACATATCAGAGGTGTTTTTGATGTCATATTCCTTGAAAATGAGATCATTATAGGTGTGGAAAGAAGTTCTATAAAGGAATGATGAGATTAATCAATTGTTTTTCAAGTAATAAAATTTTAGAAATTCTACCTACAATTATCCATTCAAATTTTCAATCAACAAATTCTTTTGACTATGAAATGGATAAACAATTAACCTATGCATGTGTGTATTACACCGTCACCTATATGGAATCTTCCAGGATTTGGGGTGGGATATTTGAAGATGAAGATATCTCGGTTGTTGTGACCTATCCTCCTATTGAAATGGAAGTAGTCAAGATATTATTTATGGTTGACCTCATTTTGTTTCCTATATTTTTTTATCTTTAGTTTGTTATCTTCCATGGATAAATAGAATAATGTAATGATTTTCTCATTTCTAATGGAGTATTAATTTTTCCTCCATTCATCAAATCATGGGTGATCATGAACACATTTCACTTCTGGGAATGGGTGATTTTTTGTTGATGCTACTCAAACAGAGGAATCAAAAGATTTATATAATTCTTAGTAATGTGGATAATAACTGCTACTTGTTTGAAGGAGATATCCATATTTTATGATTCACCATGTATTTTACCTTGTGCTGAAGGAATGAGCTAAAATTTATTCCATGTCTGATAAATGGAATCTTCTATGGATTGTGTTATTTCTAGAACCGATTTAGAAACTTCATTGAGATCAATTGTGTCTATAGATCATCCAATATATTTTCATCATAGAGTAATATAATTTTTTGTTGAGAGAGGGGATGTAGATTGAATGGGGTAGATCCTTCCATTAAGATATAATGTTAAAAAACCTGTTATTAACATGTTTCATATAGTTTGTTATGTCATGAATTTTCATTTTTCTTAGTATAGAGCTAAATTGGAAAATGAATTGATGATGAAGGTATCCCTATCCTTCAATGGATCCTACTAGAAGGTTGTTGAACCATATGAAGTTCATACCTAAAAGTTTCTACAAAACAACACCTCATATTGGTTTCCTAATGCTGATCTCGAGGGCCCATCATTGGGCTGAATTAGACATCAAAAATGTGATATATAGTTATAGATCTCTCATACCATGAAAGTTTGAGACATATGGATTGATGTTATTTTTTGTGTGGGTAAAGTGTTAGATAACTATTTTGGATATGGATTCTTCACGAGATTCATAAGGGAACATTTCCCTTTCATGGCTTATATTGGAGATGTTACAGACTTATTGGGGTTGAAAAGTTCCAGAGGTAATACTGTCTGATCCACCTCCCCCCTATAATATATGGGTTGGCCTGGATGTGGAAAACTTTTTTTCATTTCCTACGGATTTCTCATTCCATGACAAGACTGAAAGATCTCAATGGAGGGGTGCCTATCACAGTAATGGAGGTAAGTAATGATCATCTTTGACATAATTATTTATATAGACTAGATGCCTGGATCTGGATTTAGTATGGTACCCAAATGAAACTCTTTTAGGAGGATATGATATTTTTTAAAATTTGGGTTGATGGATTTAACCCCTTATCTGGAGAAGATATCCAATTGGAATGTTTCCTCTATGTTTCTCCTCATTGAGTTTTTTGATATTTTGAATATCACTCTAATATTGTGCAATTTTTTCATCCATTAAAGAAATTTTAGATCTTCTAATAGTTTATTGGGATGTAGCCACACCATTAAATTATATTTCATAGTGTTCCACACTATAGGTGGTAGCTCAATATTCAATATTTACACTTTTATGATTCTATTTTGATTCTAAAAAACCAAATCGTTAGTTGAGGCATCCAGATTAGCTTCCTCTCAGCGAATATTTCCCTTATTGGGACCCTCCATATTTGCATATTGATCTACATTATCAATTCTTTTGATGGTTGTGACATTAACTTAGGTATATCAGGAAATTATATATTTCCCATTACTCTCAATGTAATATTATGATTTTACCTCGATTCCATCAAGGTCATTTTTTGACCCCTAAATATATTCGTCCTTTTCAGTTTACTCCCCCTATAGTGTTTGATTTCATTTTCAATATGGTCCTC
This sequence comes from Viscum album, assembly GCA_963277665.1. NCBI lineage: Eukaryota > Viridiplantae > Streptophyta > Magnoliopsida > Santalales > Viscaceae > Viscum > Viscum album. The sequence continues at coordinate 1,370,541,821 of OY728143.1, forward strand.
TAATATCATTATATGAGTAGTGGATATGATGGTGTTTCTGGCCATTTTTTACAAATGGTCCATAAATAGAAAATATTTTTCATATGATAAGAATAATGGATGTGATGTAGAGCTTCAATAGTTACCTCCCAACCTCGAAAAGATAGATTCCCTTTATTTTGGTGATGATGATAAAAATTTCCCCATGCCTTTGCAGAGGGGAATAATTTGGTCCACAATTGGTAGTTTTGGAACCTATTGTTTAGAACTTTATTACTCTAGTCAAGGATTTGGTGACTCTTAGAACGGGAATTAAGATATAAATTCTCCCATTCCGATGGGAAGGGGTTTATCTAGAACTATCATTGATTTCTCCAGGACCCTCTCGAAGTGTGAAGAACCTGGTGATGGTGATTGAGATATTAATTGACACATGCCTATGGGATGAGGTTGATTTTTAGATTCTGTTGATATGTGTTGAATCCTCTCTAGGATTTATCATCCAAGGGGTGGAGGTGGTGGTAATATTCCAAAAACCAAGTGGTCCAGGTTCACTCCTATATTAATGTGATAGAAAATGATATTTTGATCTGTCTGATTTCACACAACTATGATTTTATATGACTTGGGTGTGGTAGCACCCCATTATGGGAGTAATTTTTCGCAGTAAGTCATCCTGTTGACTTTGCATTTGGATTCCATGTCTAAAATGTGTTCGTATTGCATTGAGGGCCTCAATTCAAATATCTATGGTGTTACCATTCACTATATTCATTATGTATTGTCATCGTTAAGGAGGGATAACTCTATAGTAGTGATAAGATGGATCATGTGTTACCTTATCCCCATCTTTTCATGGATTCTATATGATTACATGATGGTGTGTCTAGAGATTTTTACTATGTTAGTGGTATAGTGAAGTTTAATTATCCATATATTTTGAATCCTTGAATATGTACATTGATAATACTATAAGAATTAGTCAATGGATATGAGTTATGATATTAATACAAACACTACATATGTATTTATCATGATATATAATCATAGGTTCCAGGCTATAGATAAGGCAGCCATATCCATATAACAATAGAGTGTATTGATGGTCTGAAGGTGATACTTGTATCATAGATAAAGAAGTTTTCTATACTTCAATCACTAATGTGTTTCCCAAATATTTTGGAGTTGTTAAGGAAAGAACTGTTTTTCTATCTATTCTTGGATCTTATAGTTTGAAAAGGTCAGGGGACAGAACATCGTTCGGAGGATGTTTCTAGGTAACTCTCTCTATATATCAATGTTAGCTTCCACATCATTAGAATAACATTCCTACACATGGTTTGACTACCAGAGTTACATATTTGGATTTCCCATTGACACAGGTGATGTGTTACTAGTACCTGGTGAGAAGCAATATAAATTTGACATCCGTGTTTTGATCACCTCTAAATATGAAGGCCTATGAGCTTTGATATCCTTTCTATACTATGGTTTTTAGGAAAGGGGTGAGGTATTTACCTACTAAGGATATCTTCATGGGAATTTTACCATGGAGTATTTATGGAGTATAGTTCCTTCGATACATCCCCACACTACTGTGAGAAGAATTATTGATGTAATGGCCACCTTGTGCTTAATTTTAAGAGTCTTTACACCCGTGTGGTGTTTAAAATGTTTATCGAACAACCTCAGGAACAATGTAATTGAGCTTATTAGGGATATTAGACTCATTTTATGTCATGTATAGAATATTTCAACTTGAAATATGTGATTTTTTTGGGATATGAGCATGATCTATGATTGATTTCCTAACATGTGGATAAAATTCTATTATTGTGGGAATATGAGACAACCACTAATAGGGTGCGATAGTATTATAATCATATTTTTTATGGTATGTTCAAATTTGAGCGTATGTATGGTTGGTTTTTATGTTATACCATTCATAACTAGATTAAGTTGGGATATGATCCTGATTCAACTATGCATTACCTACTTGAATATGTTGATAGACCTATGAAATAGGAGAAGGGATTTGAGCCTCCTCTATTATAGCCCCTGAATATTGATTCTGGAGTTTTTATTCAATTGATGTTGGGATATTATCATGGATTCTGAGGGATACTAGAATTTCAGATGTGGTTTCAGTAATCAAAATATTACCCTCTTATGAGGCATGCATGCTCTCACATGGATGGGCATGTTTAGAGTAGGGATATGATTCTAATCATATGCCTTCAGAGTATGCCGATAGTCTTTATGGATATGGTTATGAGCCAATCCCAAGGCATATTCCCCGTTAATTTAGTGAGGAATGGATGAAATGGGGATATGATCATAGTTTAGTGATTTTGGATTATTCTACCAGTGTTTTTTTACTAGAATATGAGCTTATCCAATGGTATTTTCTACTCCCAATTAATATTTTTTATTTGAATAAGAATATGTGCCCAGCCTGATGCCTTTGGTGTATGTGACTGGTATATTTTCATATCAACACATGCTTGTCCTAAGCCATGTTCGACACTCACATGGTGAGTTCTCTTCAAAGTGGAACTATGATCTAGTTGTGGTTCCTCATTATGTAACAGAATATGCTAATAATCCTCCATAATGAAGCATGTGTGCTTTCTTCTCCTAAGATAGATCTTATTAATACTAATCTGAGTGTTTTGATTCCCTAGATATATGTAGAGGAATATTCACATAACTCTATATCAATAATAATATTGGAATATGCCAACTGATTTCATCAGTGATTGTTCTATTGTATTGACACTATAAGAAGGTTTGTGTAGAAATATAAGAATACATATTTTCTCTCTCTAGTATATACTATAATATGTCATAGATTGAAGGGAGGATATGATTCGACTTCTATCCTACTTATGTCAAAAAAATACGATGTTGGCATTCATGAATGGGGGTAGGGATATCTTACCCCCAATTATTTTTCTAGAAATATAGAAACAAACATTCTCTCAGTGAGTATGAATTTGAGCCTACTCACTAGCTGCTATTAGAATATGTCAGTGAGATTCATCATTAGAAGTGGGGTTACGAGACCCTCTCATTTTTACTAATATTTCAATGCCTGGTCTTTCTTCCTTGGTTCCCATGCATGAGAATCAGAGGTTTAATAGGTCCTCAAGTTCCCTCTCTAGGAAACAATTTGGTAGTAGAAATATGTCATTGGTGATGAAGTTTTATAGGATCCCACCATGGTGCATCCTGAATAAGAAGAAATTAATTGCTGAATCCTTAATCCACCACCATAATATACTAAATGTGGTGATTTTTTTTCACCTAGTTCATGATACAAAATTAGTTGTCTATGGAATAAGTTACCATTTGTTTCACTACACCATTAATTGGAAAATTCAGACTTATTAGTTTCAACATTTAGAGACTGTTCTATACTGAATTAAGTGTTGGGATTGCACCGTGTTATATATATTCTAATAAACCATTCATCCACCACTCGATGTTTCATGTTTTAGGTGGTCGAGGTAGTAAGTTGACTCGTATGGGTTCCATCTATATCTAATAATCAATAACATTCTCTATATTAAAACATGATCTAGGGTCTCAGATGTGTTTTTAAGATTTGTATATATATTCCCAAACACACTAATAAATAAGGTCTTTGATATGTGTACAATCCTATTCATGATAAATAATCATGATAATATGCATAGGTAAAAAATTTATTTATTATTCTCAGTCCTAAAAATTTTCTTGTGTTGAAATATCACAATGAGGATAGACTTATTTAATGATAACTATTATTACATTTTTTAGCATATCATTTTTATTAATTGAGATGTTCAATTTAATTTCTCCAATTTTTTTTCTTAGTAATGAAGTGGAATTTTTTCCATGATGTATGATTGTGTTGGGTTTAATTTATGTAGATTCCATTACATCGGGTTTTCCATTTATTTCATTCATAAAAAATCTCAACAGCTCCCACAATCATAAATGAGTACACAACTAATTTCCAATGCCAGGTGGTTATTCATTGATTCAAACCTAAAGACACTTAAGAACTCACACTGGTCAAGATGACCGGAGGAAGATACCATCACACACTTTTGGTGAAATTTTTTTCCTACTCTAAGAATATAATATAGATTTATGATATGTTCGGTAATCTATTACTAATTCTGATACAAAATCTGTTTCCCTAAAAAATTGATCAATTGATAAACAATTACATGTGTAAAGGGGGTCTATTAATGAGTCAATAAATATGTATATTAGGTTCTCCATCTATTTACCCTATAACAGGTGTATGCTTATATTTTTATTCCATATAACTAGGAAATTTAGATTTTAAATAAATCCAGGGTGGCAATTAATATATTGATGATGTGATTGAACCTTTATGAGGCTTCCTACATATCCACTTTATAAGAAGAATCAAAACCCACATAGTTCATTAAACCTATGATGTTAACATCGTGCGAAAATTATTTATATTATTGAACTTAGGAACTATGTATTAAACTTGTTCCTCTAGGATGAATCTTAAATATCCAGTTTATACTAGGAATCGAAGACACCATAGTAAGATAATACCCTTGGGACATACACTAAGGTATATTTCTTAGTATATGTATAGTCATATCACAACGTTGAATAAGGATTGCATTATGATTTTTCCATATATATGGAAGATTAATGATCATATTGACATGGTCATTTCAAATACTTAATCACACATGGGCCATTCTTAGTGTCGAAAATATGGGATATCACATAATTAGTCTCACTATATTTGTATGATAGACTCAAGAAAACGGGTGGACCTTTGGGGTGTTTGATATAGAGCTCTAGAATTAGGATTGAAACATACATATCCTGGTTGAGTTATAAATTAGATTAATCGTAGTTCATTGTGGCCCATCGATCTGCTGATGGATGAGTTAGCATGATGAACGCGTTGGAGAGATTGGATCATAAGGGTTAGGAGGTCAAAGAAATAGAGTGGTATTACCCCATGGTGGATTACATTTTGAGCTTGATCCTTCTTATGTAACCCAATGTAACTAAGATATGGTTGGAATTTAATTCATTGTAGTTCAGTTTGGATAGTGAAGGATATACCATGAGGTGGATTCCCATTAGATCAGAGGCCTTAGAGAGTTGTTCTATGTGCCATGTTTATAGAAAGGATCAGAGTTCTAATAGTAATGTTTGAATATTGAGGTACTAAAACTAAGGTGGATGCAGATTAGAGATTGGTCTTTAGATATGAAATCTATTTATCATGTTTAAATTAGGAATTGGGTTTCCCATAGTTTAGTTCGTGTATTCCCAAATAAGACCCCCATAAAAGAATATTATATCTTGATATTTCTTCCTAACATGTCCTGATTTAGAAGATGACATACAATTATCGATTGAATGATATGACTAGGATGTATTTATATCTTGTTTGAGTATGTTCGAACATGTCCTATTTTCCTAGAGGATATGTCCAAAGACACCATTATGATCCAATTGAATCATCAAAAGGACATCTCATGATCTAGGTGAAATGTATATAATACATCTTATGATCAAGTTTGTTAGGTCGGGAGGGTGTTTTATATAGTGGCTCCATCCTTTTATACATATAATTACATGATTTTAAGCATAAATAAACCCTAAATTTTAATCCAAGGAACGTATGGTCTAGTGCCTTGTAATACTAGGTACATAAAATTGAAAAAATGGGACCAAATAAAACATTTCTTTATTTATCATCCATTATAATCTCTTAACATCCCTTTAGCACTTAAATTTTCATAGGATAACCTTGGGATAACAAGAAAAAAGTGATATGCTAAAATTCCCCAAAAAAAATTAACATTAAAATAAAACTTATCACATGGGTGAGAAATCATAACATAATGATAAAAAAATTCATGGAACGTGATTAAAAAAATATAAAAATAATATATTGAAAATGGAATCATTTAATCATGGAATCATAATAGTTCTATAGCACCATAAAAATATAATTTAGCATGATTCAAATATCATTTCACTTAGAGGAAAACAGTTCATTGCTAACCACTGTGACTGTTTCACATAGAGCTGGAGTCAAGCCAAACCAGCATGATCATTGCACATAATCTATCATGAAACTAATAATTATCCAATCCATTGGATCTCTATATAGTATCACCCATAATATCATGTTCATGAATACCTTTTCCACATAAATAATCATACATAACCTATCAAACATAAAGTGTACCCATTGAAATAATTGGGTATCATAATCCTGTCAAAAGGATTATCAAAATGGAATATCAAAATGGTGTCAATCAAAGAATGGACTTAAATAATAAATCTGAATTCCTAAGGAATGATAGGAACAGATCCTGACAAAGGATTTAAAACTGAAGTGAAATCATATAGAAATACTGTTGATGAAACTTTTAGAATAAATCATTTTAGTGAGGTTTGTTTAAAATATTAACGCGAATTTACTAAAAAATAAAATGAATGATATTAAAAATATAAAAATTATTATACATTGAAAGAATTAATTTTTACCATGAATTTTATATATCTATATGAAGTATTAGATATGTTTCAAATAATAATATTTTCAGTCACTATTTTTCATTATGTATTGAATGTCAAATTAAATGAATAGTGTTAAAAATTAAAATAATGATATATTATAATAAATAATGTATTATTAAATGATTTAATAATAATAATTGTCTTATATTTTGGAAAATTAAGCGGTTACTGTGTTATACATGAATCATGGAACATCAATTGGTGGTATTGAATTTTATAGTGTTATTATTGACCCTTAATGGATAGATAACATTAATATTATGGTAAATGTCGAAAGGGTTATCTAGGTGTTGAAACAAAATAATAATGATTTAAATAAAAGTAAAACCTCAAAATAAAATTATTATATAATAATAATATTATACATTCACATACTATATTCTAAGTATAGAAATTTGGATCCATTTTAACCTTGGATATTATTTATATTAAATTAATAATTTATGAAATTACAGCAATGCCCCTCCCCTCCCTTGCACTCCTCTCAAGTTTTCCCTCACATTTTATCCATATATATCCACCATAACCTTAAAATTACTATTATTAAATTCCTTATCCATGTTTTAGATCTTATGTTACTTCTATAATACTTACCATATCACCATAAGAAGATATCTAAAGGTAGTCTACCGAATAATATGTAACTGTCTTTACCAAGTCCAAGAAATTTTTATCTTCATATAAATCATATTAAAGTTTTGTAACCATACTCAAATAATAATTTAAACGTCATAAATATAATTATATGTTATTATGATTAATTTACAATCATATTGCATATTTTTTCCATCATACAAAAAGAGAAAATGTCGCTCATCCGTACGAAGGGTTTATCATCTCCAAGTCATAGTGTAATTATTTTTTCATCACCATTTTACATGGATGGTTAAAAATATGGAAAAAATAAATTCATATGATATATATTACATATATATTATTATTTAATGTAATTATCGTGTACACCTTCTTACCTTCCAATCTGTTGGAAAACAATAACATTGCACATGTGTATGTGTGGACTACCACTTCCATAGTGTGATGTGACCCATTTTTTCATTTATTTTTAACATGGTTGGTGATAAAATAAAATTTAATGAATATATATGATATATATGAAATTATAACTACTACGGAAATTATAATTTGTTGTCCACAATATATTATTTCACCCATTGATAAATAAAAACAATGTTCTTGTGTACGTATGACCTACCATCACCATGAATATTGTAATTAATTTTTATATATATATATTTTCTATATTTTTCTAAATATGTATATATATATTTAATAAATATGATATTTAATTATGTAGTAATAATATTGAGATAATAGAACCATTATAAATATGAATGAATCAAGACTATCGAATCAAAACATTCTGGAAAATCTTGTTGCTAAATATTTAAATAATGATAATAATAACTAAATGTTAAAAAATTTAATAAAATATAATAAATAGGTCACATATGATATTATATAAATTAATATGATTATGTTATGTAAAAATGAAAATTTTAAATTTATTACAAATAATTTTTGATAAAATGTGTGACATGTGAGGCTTAATGTAAGGTGTTTCGTAACTCAATTTCCATTCATTGGACTATAATTATACTTCATTGAATATGTTATTTCAAAATTATAAGGTAAATAAACTATGATTGTACTATGATGTATTTCTACCTGTATTATTTGGATTTACATTTTTTCCCACATAATTACTATATTGATTTATTCTCAATTCCACATTATAATAAATTTAAAGGTGTTTCATATCAATTTTTCTACTGTGAGACATAGTACATACACACCACTTATTTATTTTATATGGTGCATATAAATTTCCATTATATATTATATCATGAATCACTTATATTAATTTTATTTAATGTCTAATTTTTGTTTTTCTTTCATGAATAATTTGATTCAAAATTTACCAATTAGGTAAGGGATTCGGTCTCAAATTCATTTCACTAAGGCATTTTTAAATATTTTGAACCTATTATATTTTATATAGTGTATATAAAGATTCTTTTATATATTAATAAACATTATTAATTAGAAATAAATTTTTTCTTAAATATCCTTATCTTTTGTGTCATGGATATGGATATTTGTTAAACCATAAACCATATCTATATATGCTTTTTAACTTTGAATTTTTTTTCGTTGACTAGGAAATTATTGATAATTTATATTCATTACTCGATAAGGTAGTTTCTTGATAATAAATATTTTTCATCAATTAAATAAATATTTTTATATATGAGGAATAAATTTTATAGGTATTGACTTGTGGGGGATGAAATTATATAACCTCTTTATCCCTCAATATATCTCATGACACAAATTAGTAAGATAAAATTAAATGGGGTTTTTTGGGTATGCCTCAATATAGTTTTAAACTATCATGGAAAAGGCCTCAACGATATAGATACCATGATGTGTATAATCATGGAATCCAATATTACACATTTCTTTAATTTCTAATAAATTTATTGTTATTATTATCCGTGAGATTATTGCATTAATATTTTCCTTGGATTTAGTTTGTGCTCATCTTATTGATTAAATGGATTGTGTTTCTATTTATTTACCATTACATATTGATTATTCCTTATTTACTTATAATAAATTCCACAAAATATAACCCTTATTGATTATCTAATCTCACCCTTTTATATATTTTCTTTTCCATAGGAGACTAAGATATTTTTTTTGAATAATACCAATTATGTAATAATGTTATTATGGTATGTATTCTGTATATAAAATGTTATATAGAAAATGTATATACATCAGGTTAATCAAGACTACCATATGACTCTATCCATTAAGATGTGATTACTTATATCTAGTGAAATTGTAATCAAGAAGACACTGGTTCTAGGTTACTGTAGTTGGTGTTATTATAGTTATTATTATAGTAATTTTAGTTTAAACCATAGAATAAGATTTTTGAATAAATACATGTAACATAAGAATTATGTCAATACCTTGTACTATTTTAAAACTATCACCATTGTAGGGATTTTAAGATTTAGCTCTATATTCATTATGATTATGAGCTATCTCAGTGTTTCACATTATTTAGTGATAAAAACAACCAGAATAAATGGTATCAATACAAGTAGAAATTGTAGAGATTTACCTCCAAAGAAAAATAATACAGTATGTGTTGGTAATTATAATATGATTTAATTATTAGGGAATCTAGCTTAGTTTATGAAAAATAAAGTTTCCCATGTTTAATAAATTTTTGTTCTAGAAAATAGTTTTACATTTTTAAATCACATCATGAGTCAAAATCCAAAAAAAAGCTTGTGGGACTATTCATCCACATGTAACTACCAAATGGATTAAATCTCTCAAAATGAAATTCTTAGATTTGATATATTATGAAATTGAAAGGGTAATTTTGGAAGTGTATTTTTTGAAAGGGTATGTTGGTTAATTGCGACCATTGATCTAGAATGCTAATGAGGTAGAAGAAATAGATATCATATAATGGAGAATCATAAAAGAGATATTATTCAAAAAATACTTTCCTCAAGACCAATAAGTTTATAAGTAAGGAAAATTCATCAATCTAAGAAAAAATGAAGAGTAATGTGTTTCTAATTATGATGAAAACATTAAAATATTATCAAGGAATGTTGTGGTATACATACATAATCTATAATGTAGTATTGATAATTTCTTCAATGGTATTAATTAAATCCTCTAAAGGGAGATATATTCTCATAAATTTTCATCATATGATAATATGGTTGCAAGTGTCATTAGCGTGGAGAAAAAAATATCCATGTAATATATTTTCTAAGTAAATAACGAAAATAAGAGGATGACTAGAAAAGGGAAAAGAAATGATTTCATGGAATATAGAAGGAATGAAATTACCACATGTGATAATTCTAAAATCAACACCTATGTACTTTCTTGAAGGGAATAAGAGTTTTCATCAATAGTGGAGATAATTTCCATGCATCAAATGAGTATAAGGAAAAGAAATTATCTATTTTGATTTATTATTTGAACTGTAATGATATGCGATATTATTCAAACAAATTTCCCAAGAACCAAGGCGAATTACTACATAATAATGTAAGTTGATAAGGACAATATTATTCTATTACTACATCTCATGTGAAAAGATTAATTTTCATTCTTATATTTATTCAAGAATCATGTAGTAGTATTTTATCAATTAAATTTTTATTGAAATCATAAAACAAATAAATATTATGCTACATTAATTTATTAATATTTTTAATGAATATTGGTAATGATACTAATAACCAATAAATGTGATTTAGTAGTAAAGGGATATTTTTTGAGAATACATGAAGAAGGATAATGCAACCTTTAACATGTTCATAATATTGAGTTATAAATTTTCTGTTAAGATAAAGAGAAAATTGATACAAATAAAGTAATTCATATAGTAATTATTAACACAAAAAAGATTAGTTATATTTTTATTGTATTTATGATTCATTAGATATTTTTGATAATATATTATTTTATTTAAAGAATAAGGAGTGAATTATTTTTTGTAAACATGAATTTTTTATTTATGGATTCATGATGATAATAGTGTCAAAATATATGGTATGCGATATTAATATCTACATTATATTGTCCATGAAACTAATGATATGTTTATTTTGTAAATTTAGTGAACATGTTAATAATTGTTTTTTTATTTGGCCAGATATATTTTATTAGGATTCATAAGAATAACTACTTATGTAATGGATTATGTTAAAATTTGGATATTATTATATGAGGTTAAATTTTGATTTATCATATTTTATAACCTATTTCAAACATTTTTTTGGTAAATATTTAAAGGATTGAGGAATGAATTTTGGAACTTTTAATTCAATTAGAATTGATTCAGGCATAAAAAAATCAGTTCATATATATATTTTGTAACATAATAGATGAAGTAGAAATATATCGAAGCACAAAAAATGTATGATATTATGATTATAAAATGGAAATAAAGCATTCGAGTTTATTTTCATTAGTGATTTATCAAGATAGTAAAACAATCCTATATCTTTAGGAATGGGACCAAGAAATAAAAATGTTATATGTTTACTTTTCTTACTGAAAAATCAACTATTTTTTAACTGATCACAAATTTGTAGTCTAGATATGGATTTTCATGACTATGTTATATATCACTCTCCACTAGTACAGTAGAATTATTTTTTTATATCCATATGTTAACATTTCACTATTGTGCCCCTATATGAATCCTTATTTTTTCACCATCAGAAATCTCTTTCTCCGTTATCAATAAAAAGTTATATTAAATAATGTTATGATGTGGGTATTCCAAAAAGGAATGTTTAAATGTCAATCCATTGATTACCGATCAAATGATAAAATTATGAGGAACCAATTTATTAATGGGTGGATTATAAGGACCCGACCTTAAACATTATATAATATTGATTTAAATGAATAATTCACATTTAGGATATTTTCAGGTTTAGAATTATAGAGAATTAGGATATAACTATTATATCTTAAAATATTACAAGGTAGACATATCTACATAGTTTACATTTTCCCATAAAATAAAAAGTCATGAAAAAAATTCATGTCTAGTTCCATGTTTTAAATGGCATGACTTTTCCTTGATCCCATCCTTGACCTTATTCATCTATAAGTCCTGTGAAAAAATTTCAAAACATGGGATGATCATAAAATGCTCAGTAAGTGTTATAAAACAAAGAATGAAAACATTTGTTCATAAATACATATAAACCTGAAATATTTTACTTACATCATGAAATCATAAGATTTATTAAAGACACATATAAATCATTAATCATAAAGGTAACGTGTGGCATCCATATCATACTTACATTGTAACTATCACAGCTATATAGGGAGTTACTTTGGAATACCCATAACTGTATATTCCCTAAATCTCTTAGGAGAAAAATTTATTTTTACCTCCTTCACGTTATCCAATGCATTGGAGAGCTATCTTGGGCTCACCTGCCCTAGGTTTATCACGACACCACCCGTATACATAAATAATGCCCATGAACCATAACATGATCATAACACATAATATAAGCATACAAGAAATATAATATTTCCATATTGCAATTACAAAATATCATTTCAAGATATTGAAATAAAAAATCCATTCTCAAAGTTATTTTAAATACCAAAATACATAAAAAGAGTATATGGTATTTATTTTTCCTTTTAAAAAACTATACGACTTGTTAAGGAAGCCAATGATCAATTAATACTCGCAGCGGCAGAAAGGTCGTTGTCACCGCTTACGTTAAAAAAAACATTCCTTTATGTAATTTAGTAAAACAGTTCATATAAAAATATTCTCTTTGAATAAAATGAATAGTCAAAGTGGTTTATACACCATATAAAATAAAGTCGTGTATAAAACTAAAAATGCCTCAATGAAAAGAGATTGATACGATGTACCTTACCTCGCATCTGACATGAATCGATCGTTCTTTAAGCTCCGGAATAATAAACTAAAGTTAATTTCTACTTTCATAAGATCCTTTTTTATGTTTATTATTCCTCTTATATCACTTATTACCATGTTATAAACATTATGAAATCATTTAAGTTAATAACTTACATTTTTTCGATATTTGGTACTTGAGTAAAAATGTACAACTTATATTTACAAGTTGTCCATGTGGTCAAAGGATCATTATATCCAGAATGATATTAATGATGTTGATATCATATATATTATATATATATAATATATACATGTATTTTATAATAGTACTTAACATTTAGAGGTAAGAAATGAAATGCAACGTTCATGCAGACGGTAAGCCATTTGTACTCATGAACGCCACTTTCGTTTCAATTTATTATTTTAATGGAAATAAAACATAATGATGCATAGGTATATAATAATTTCAGTGTAATTTCAAATATAATATCATTAACTCCATACTTTATACATCCCACATAAGACATTAATGAATCAAATCACTTTGAGGGGGCGGTAGTCCGCACTTCCTAAAATGAGATTATCGTATTTACCCACTGTGGAAACCATAAAAGAATGATATGAATGGAATTAAAGAAGCATAAGGAAATAATAAACATAATATATATCATATATAAATATAGTTCCATAATAATGGGAACCATGAGAGGTGGTAAGATGTAATTGAACAATCATCGTTTCGTGAGGCCTTAGATTTCCATCCATAGAAACATTATGTTCTTTATCCATTAGACGGAGGTGTGTGTAAGTTTAGTTATAATACTTCTCATAAAAACATCCTAGTATATTTATCATACTGGTTTTGTTACAAATGAAAAGAAATAAAAAGATATTAGGGGTTGGAGAAGTAAAATAATAGAAAACAATTTAAGAGAAACTCTTACCTTTAATTTGGGTAACACCCTTTGGTTGGAATCAAAGGACTTCATGAAGTGCCTTATGCCTATGTTAAGGCTTCTAATAAGTGGATAGGAACGTTGAGAGCTTAATTTGCCTTAGTTTGGAAGAGACAAATGTCTTGATAGGTATGAGAAATTGGTTAGAAGTGGTCTCCTTTTATAAGGGGGAGGAGGGGCTCTTTAGGATAGTGTGAAATTGTTTTTTTATATAATGATATTCGGTTTCTAATAGACCAAAATTCATTATATTCGAATATAAGATGACTCATGGTCGAAATAAAATCATAAAATCAGAATTGTACATGTTTTGGATAATATTTTAATCTCTATAATCTTATTTATTTAAATCATTTATTAATGGGGCAAATAATGCATCATTATTGTGTCATAAGTAATTTAATTTATTTGAAGACTAAAAATTATAAAAAAATACCATGATATAGAAAATATTTTTAGATTTCCAAATAAAATTTCTAGTTGAAAATATGACTTATATAACACCATATAATAATTAATTAATTAAAGATTTTTGTTTATGTAATTTTGGCCTTTACTTTAAATTAATTAATCTAAATTGTCATTATCACATCCAAGTGGATCAAAGGGGTCCCAAAACAGACCCAATGATGCTCATGGTAGATAATGGCTCAACCAGTAAGGTTAGGACATGTTTTATGGTAATTTTGAATTATTATAATATTCTTTTAACCTTGAATTACCTTATTTACCTTTAATAGTGTTAAATAAAAGTAAAAAGATACTATTCACCAAAAATTATTTTCATCTTAATGAACCACATTTTACTTCTTGATAACAACCATCTATGTTGGATTTTTGAAATTCAATTCACAGAAGTGATAAAATTTCATTTAAATGAAAAAGTCAGTTTTTTAACTACCACTAAGTGGTGTCACTATTCATCAAAATTGATGTTTTTCAGAAAAATACCAAAACATTCGCCTAAGAATTATTTGATATTCCGAATTCAAAATTGATGTCTACTTTTCCAAATTCAAAACATTGAAGTGGAATTAATTAATTTAATAATTAATTCTGATTGTTAAAACAAATAGGGTGTTTTAATTAACAATAACAATCAAAAGATTGATACTTGTTTATGTCCAATTTCAAAGTGAAATTACTTCTAATGACCAAAATTGGATCAAATGGTAAAAAACTATTTGAATTTAAATTTAAATCCAATTAAAAAGATAATATAACCATATAAATAGATTATATTAAAAGGAAATTTTGAATTAACATACAATATTTTTCACTATTCATTAAAAAATGAACTTTATCAGGAAAATACCAAACAAATTACCCAAAGTAAAATTTTATGTCCACATTCTATATAAGGATTATATTTGGTCAATTAAAACACATAAATATGACCAAAATATGATTTAATGAGGGTTCTCCATTAAAAGGCAGTAAATCAGCCTTTTAATGTATATTATGCTTAAAATTAGATTGATTCATATTTTAAGACTCTAAATTGTTATTGGATAAATTTAAATACATTTAAAAATCATGTATAATAATATTTTAGTTAGTTTTGTTCATTCCTACCACTACAATGGCAATGAGTTAACTACCATTTAAAATAATATTATTATATAATTAGTGTGCAACATTAGATTCCAAAGAAACCTATTGTCGTGTATCGGGTATGCTATCAAACATAGAATCCCTTTTAAAGTAAAATTAATTTTTAATTAAAAAATAGTAATGAGTATAAAAATATCCTATTCTTCATTTACTTGGGATGTTACATCCTTCCGCCCTTTTGGAAATTGCGTCCTCACAATTTTTATTCACTTATCAAAATAAGTGGGGGTATTTTTCCATCATAGCATTTTCAGATTCCCACGTGGCCTCTTCAACCATATAATTTTTCCACAAAACCTTTACCTGATGAATTAACTTATTCCGCAAAACTTGCTCTCTACGGTCATGAATCCGAACTGGTTGTTCTTCATAAGAGATATTTTCTTCCAACTGAACTACCTCTGGGCTCAAAACATGAGATGGATCTGGTATATACTTTCTCAACATCGAAACATGAAAAACATTGTGTACCTAGGATAAACTTGGCAGTAAATCCACTCTGTACGCAACTGATCCAACTTTTTCCAGAATTTCATTAGGTTCAATGAACCTCGGACTTATGTTTCCCTTCTTACTATAACACATCACACTTTTCCATGGAGAAAATTTGAGAATGGCATGATCACGTACCTCAAAAGAAGGATCCTTCCTCCGGTTATCTGCATAACTTTTCTGTCTACTCTGAACTGTTCTCATGTGCTTCTGAATCAACTAAAATTTCTCTACCATCTCTTCTACCAATTCTGGTCCCATCATCTTCCTTTCACCTACTTCATCCCAGAATACTATAGTTCGTCAATGCTTTCCATATAATACCTCAAATGGAGCCATCTGTATACTGGAATTAAAGCTGTTATTATAAGAAAATTAAACTAGAGAAAGATGTTGGTCCCAACTTCCCTGGTAATCCATCAAAAAAGCCTGTAACATATCTTCCAATGTCTGAATTGTTAGTTCTGACTGCCCATCTGATTGAGGATGAAAATCTAAACTAAAATTTAATTCAGTACCCAATTACTTCTTAAGGCCTTTCCAAAAGTTAAGAGGGAACTTGGGATCCGATCAAATACAATGGAGAGGGGAACTCAATGAAACCTCTCTATCTCTTTAACATACAACTGTTCAAGTTGATCTAAAGACAGGGTATCTCGAATAGGAAGGAAATGAGCAGATTTAGTCTATCGATCAACTATAACCCAGATTGCATTATTATCTTGATATTTCTTTGGTAATACCCCAATGAAGTCCATGGATATATTTTCCTATTTCCACTCTGGCACCGGTAGAGGATGAAGAATCCCTATAAGTAACTGCCACTCTGCTTTAACCCACTGACATGTCAAACACTTCAAAGTAAAATCAGCAATATCTCTTTTCATTCGATCCCACCAGTAATACTCCCGAAGATCTCTGTACATCTTAGTAATACTAGGATAAACTAAAAACGGAGAACTATGTGCTTTATATAACAACTAATTCTTCAATTGTGAATCACTAGGTACACATAATCTCTTCCAAAATCTCCAAACACAATAATTATCAATGTTAAATTCAGGAAACTTACCCTTTTGAAAAAACTCTAACTTTTTCTGGAACTCACTATCTTCTTTCTGCGCTTTTGTAATTTTGTCTGATAGAGATGATTTCCCTGACACCTGAAACAAAACAGAATAATATCCTACAACAACAACTTCTATGCCAATGTTCATCAAATCAAAAACACAATGTATCTCGTTCCAAATGTAGCATGGCTAATGAGACATTACTTATTCGACTCAAAGCATCGACCACTTTATTTTCTTATCCTGGATGGTAAGGGATCGGGCAATCATAATCCTTGATTAATTCCAACCATCTTGTCTGTCTCATGTTTAATTCTTTCTGATTGAATATATACTTCAAACATTTGTGATCAGTATATATTTCACACTTCACTCCATACAAATGATTCCTCTTAAATTTTAAATCAAAAACAACTGTAGCTAATTCCAAATCATGTGTAGGGTAATATAACTCATGTGGTTTCAACTGACGTGAAGCATAAGCAATTACCTATTCATTTTGAATGAGGACACAACCTAGTCCTTTCATAGAAGCATCACTGTAGACAACAAACTCACCATTTCTAGAAGGCAGTGCCAAAACTAAAGCATTCACCATTGTTCTATTCCATTCCTGAAAAAAATCATCACATCCTTTTTTCCAGATGAACTTAACACCTTTTCGAGTTAACGTAGTCATTGGACGAGATAACCATGCAAAAGTTTCTACAAACCTTCGGTAATAACATGCCAAACCAAGAAAACTATGGATCTCGGTTATATTTGTGGGTCTTGTCCATTCTTCAACAAATTTTGTTTTAGTAGGATAAACAGTTATGCCATTTTTTGAAACAATGTGACCAAGGAAAGAAATTTGTTGTAACCAAAAAATACACTTGTTGAATTTCCCATAAAGTTTATTTTATTTTAAAGTTTGCAATACAACACTTAAATGACTTTCATGTTCCTCTTTACTTTTGGAATAAACCCAAATATCATAAATGAACACAACCAAAAACTTATCGAAGAACTCACCTAAAATTCTATTCATAAGATCCATGAATACATTAGGTGCATTGGTTAATCCAAAAGGAATAAATACAAATTTATAATGGCCATATGTAGTATGAAACATGATCTTTGGAACGCCTTCTTACTTTACTTTCAACTGATGGTACCCCGACCTCAATTCAATCTTCGAATAATACCGAGCTCCCTGGAACTGATCAAACAAATCATTAATATGAGGGAAAGGATACTTATTCTTAATAGTGATATTATTCAATGCTCTATAATCAATGAAAAGTATCATTGAACCATCTTTCTTTTTAACAAACAAGATAGAAGAACCCCATGGTGACATTCTAGTTCTAATGAATCCTTTATCTAATAACTCCTGTAATTGCTTCTTTAACACTAAAAGATCAATTTGAGGAATTCGATAAGGGGGTTTTGAAATTGTCTTAGCATTATGAACTAAGTCAACAGTAAATTCAACTTCGTGATCAGGCATAATACCAGGAAACTCATCAGAAAAAACATCAAGGTACTCGTTTACCACTGACACATCATTAATATGAATAGTTCCTTTGTTTTCAACAATATGTGCAAGGTGACATTCATTTCCATCTTTTACTAGTTTCTCAGCTTCATGATATGTTATCAACATCAAGGGTTCTTTTTTTTATACGAACATTAAATTATTCTGAAAAGAAGCCTCTTTAGATCTGTAATCAATCTTATCTTGATAAACAGAAATCCAATCCATGCCCAAAATAATATCAAACTCTACTAGAGGCAAAACAATAAGGTTTTCAGGTAGATTCTTTCTACACACAAGGATATGAAGGTTCTTATGTTTTTCTTTGTCTCAACATTTCCTCCAGGTGTTTTTACTGTATGTTCTGTATTCATATCTTGAGATGGAATTCCCAATTTACTAGAAAAATTATCATAAATGAAAGAGTGTGTAGACCCTAAATCAAACAACACATTGGAATAATCTGAACAAACAAAAAGTGTACTTGATACGACTTCATTTGATGTCCCAACATCTGCTGATGTAGTTGCAAAGTATTTTCCACCCCTTTATACTTGTATTCTGGATGCTTTTTCATTGTTGGACACTCATTTGCATAATGACCCATTTCATTGCACTTAAAACATTTTACTGACTATAAATCAGATTTTGTCTTACCATTACCCTGATCTCTTTCAGTGCAATTACGAGCCTTATGTCCCATTTTACCACATTGGTATCACTTACCGGAATTCAAAATACATTCACCAGTATGCTTTTTACCACAATTTTCACAAACTGTAAACATAAGTTTCTTACCATCAGACATTTTTGAAGAGTTCTTCCCTTTCGCCTGCCACCTTGACATTTTATTTTGTTGTTTGTCAAAGAATACCTGATCATAGGAAAACTCCATTTCCACCTTCTCTGCACAATGAAAAAGTTTTTCATAACTTTTGAACTCATGAGAAGCTAAATTCCTTCGATACATTTTATTTAATCCTGAGTAAAAATGATTGATTTTACTATCAAGACCTCTAATGAAATTTGGAGCATACCATGCCAGTCGAGTGAATTTTTCTTCATAAGCAGCCACTGAGTCATCCTGCTACCTCAATTCCAGGAATTGTTTTTCCATCCTAAGAAAAACCACCTTAGGAAAATATTTCTCAAGAAACATACATTTCAAATCATCCTAATCAGCATCAATCTCCTCACTATTGCTTATATTTTTCACCATCGAACACCACTGATCACCTTTACCTTCAAAATGGTAAACAACAAGACTAGCCTTTTGATGTTATGAACAACAAATGACATCGAATATCTTTTCCAGTCCTTTAATCCACCCTTCAACTAGCACAGGGTCAGATGATCCTCTGAATGATGTGGGATGTTTCCTCATGAAATGCTCTACTACTGACATGTTCCTCTATGGTTGATCAGGATGATCTCATACATGGATACCACCACCATTTAAAGCCTGAGTCAACTGTTCCATCACTGCAACAAACGGTTCAGTTCCAATTCTGACCACCTTAGGTTTCTGATATTGATGGTTGTCTTCCTCTTGACGTCGTCGCAACATAGCTTCCAGTTTCCTCTACGGAAAACCATTCTGAACATAGAAATATCTTAGGTAAAGCTACATGGTAATCTGGAAATGCTATATGATGTCAATATTAACATAAATTTCTTTATGAATATTAATTTAACAAAACCCTAACACCTAATGTTATATAAACCGACCTCTGATACCAATTATAAGGACCCGACCTTAAAATTTCATAATATTGAATTAAATGAATAATTCACATTGAGGATCTTTTCAGGGTTTGAATTTTAGATAATTAGGACATAACTATTACATCTCAGAAGATTACAAGGAAGACATATCTACATAGTTTCCAGTTTTTTCCTGAAATAATAACTCTATAAAAAATCATGTCTAGTTCCATGTTTTAGATATCATGACTTTTCCTTGATCACATCCTTAACAATATTCAACTTTGTGTCATGTGAAAACATTTCAAAACTAGGGATGAGCATAAAAATCTCAGTAAGGTTATTAAAACAAAGAATGAAACCATTTGTTCACAAATAAATACAAACAAGAACTATTTTACTTACCTCATAAAATCATAAGATTTATGAAAGACACATAGAAATCATTAATCATAAAGGCAACTTGTGGCATCCATATCATACTTACATTGTAACTATCACAACTATATATGGAGTTACTCTGGAATACTCATCACACTACATTCCCTAAATCTCTTAAGAGAAACATTCATGTTTACCTACGTCACATTACCCAATGCATTGGAGAGCTATCTTGGGATCACCCGCCCTAGGTTTATCACGGAACCACATGTATACGTAAATAATGCCCAAGAACCATAACTTGATCAGAACACATAATATAAGCATAAAAAAAGATAATATTTCCACATTTCAATTAAAAAATATCATTTCAAGATATTGAAATAATAAATCCATTCTCAAAATAATTTTAAATACCAAAATACATAAAAATAGTATATGGTATTTATTTTTCCTTTTAAAAAACATTACGGCTTATTAAGGAAGCAAAAGATCAAATAATACTTGTGGCGGCGGAGAGGTCGTTGTCACCACTTACATTTAAAAAGCATTCATTTTTGTCATTTAGTAAAACGCTTCGTATAAAAAAGATTCCTTTTGAATAAAATGAAATTTCAGAGGTTTTTATACACCTTATCAAATAATGTGGTGTATAAATCTAAAAATACCTCAATGAAAGGAGATTGAGTTGAAGTCCCTTATGTCGTGTCCGACATGACTCGATCATTCTTTAATATACTGAATAATAAACTAAAGTTAATTTCTACTTTATTAAGAACAATTTTCAAGTTTATTATTCCTTTTATATCACTTATAACCAATTTATAAACATTATGTAATCATTTAAGTTAATAACTTTCATTTTATCGATATTTGGTACTTGAGTAAAAATGAAAAAATTATATTTACAAGTTGTCTATGTGGTCAAAGTTTCATTATATCCAGAATGATATTCATGATTTGGATATCATATAAATCTATTATATATATGTTTTTATAGTAGTATATAACATTTAGAGGTAATAAATAAAATGCACCGTTCATGGAGACGGTAAGTCGTACGTACGCATGAACGCTACTTTCATTTCTATTTCATTTTTTAATGGAAATAGAACATAATGATACATAGGTATATTATAATTCCAGTAAAATATTATATATAATATCATTAACACCATCCTTTATACATCCCACATAAGGAATTAACGAATCAAATCACTTTGAGGGGGCGGTAGTCCGCACTTACTCAAATGAGATTATCGTATTTACCCACTATGGAAACCATAAAGGCATGATATAAATGGGAAGTAAAAAAACATAAAGAAACCATAAATATAATATATATCATATATAAATACAGTTTCTGCATAATTTCCCCCATGAGTGGTGGTAATATGTAATTGAACAATCATCGTTTCGTGAGGCCTTAGTTTTCCATCCACAGAAACATTATGTTCTTCATCCATTAGATGGAGGTGTGTGTATGTTTAGTTAAAATCCTTCTCATAAAAACGTCATAGTATATTAAAGAAACTTTTTTTGTTACAAAAGAAAATATATAAAAAGATTTTAGGGGTTGGAGAAGTAAAATAAAAGAAAACAATTTAAGAGAAACTGTTACCTTTAATTTTGGTAACTCCCTTTGGTTTGAACCAAAAGACGTCATGAAGTGCCTTATGCCTAAGGTAAGGATTCTAAGAGAAGGAGATGGATGTTGAGAGGTTAATTGGGTAGAGGTTGAATTATCCCAATGGCTTTAGAGGTGTGAGGAATTAGTTAGAAGTTGTCTCCTTTTATAAGGGGAGGAGGGGCTCTTTTGGAAAAGTGTGAAACTATTATTTTATTATATAATTATATTCGGTTTCTAATGGTCCAAAAATCATTATATTCGAATATAAGATGCATAATGGTCTAAATAAAATCATCCAATCAGAATGGGACATGTTTTGGATAATATATTAATCATTATAATCTTATTTGTTTAAATCATTTATTAATGATGTAAATAATGCATCATTATTGTGTCATAAATAATTTAATTTATTTGATGTCCAAAAATTATAAAACAAATACCATGATATATTAAATCTTTTTATCTTTCCAAATAATATTTATAGTCTAAAATAGGACTTATATAACAATATATAAAAAGTAATTACTAAAAGATTTTTGTTATGTCATTTTAGCCTTTACTTTAATTAATCTTAACTGTCATTATCACTTCCAAGTAGATAAAAGGGGTCCCAAAATAGATCCAAAGATTCCCATGGTAGTTAATGACTCAACCAATAAAGTTAGTACATGTGTTAAATTAATTTTGAATTATTATAATATTCTTTTAACTTTGAATTACCATATTTACCTTTAACAGTGGTAAATAAAAGTCAAAACTTACTATTCACCAAAAATTATTTTCATCTTAATGAACAACATTTTACTACTTGATAATAACCATGTATATTGGATTTTTGAAATTCAATTAATAAAAGTGGTAAAATTTCATTTTATTGAAAAAATCAGTTTTTTAACTACCACAAAGTGGTGTCACTATTCATCAAAAATTGAAGTTTTTCAGAAAAATACCAATAATTCAGCCCTAGAATTATTTGATATTTAGAATTAAATATTGATGTCTATTTTTCCAAATTCAAAACATAGAATTGGAATTAATTAATTTAAAAATTAATTCCCGTTGTTAAAACAAATAGCGTGTTTTTAAAGAACCAATAACTTTCAAAAGATTGATACTTGTTTATGTCCAATTTCAAAGTGAAATTACTTCAATGACCAACATTAAATCAAATGGTAAAAATATATTTTAATTTCACTTTAAAACCAATTAAAATGATAATCTATCCATATAAATAAATTTTATTAAAAGGCACTTTTGAATTAAAATAAAATATTTTTCACTATTCATCAAAAACTGAACTTTATTAGAAAAATAGCAAAACAATTACCCAAAGTAAAATTTTATGTCCCCATTATAAATAGGGATTATATTTGGTCAAATAGAACATATAAAGATGACCAAAAATTTATTTAATGAGGGTTCCCCATTAAAAGGCAGTAAATTGGCATTATAATGTAAATTATGCTTAAAATTAGATTCATTCATATTTTAAGCCTCTAACTTATTATTGGATAAATGTAAATACATATAACAATCATGTATAATCATATTTTCGTTAATTTCATTCATTTCCGCCACTACAACGGCTAGGAGTTAACTACCATTTAAAATAATAATATTATACTATTAGTGTGCAACGTAAGATTCCAAAGAAAACCCGTTGTTGCGTATCGGGTACGCTATCGAACATAGCATCCCTTTTAAAGTAAAATAAATATTTAATTAAAAAATATAAATAAGTATAAAAATACTCATTCTTCATTTACTTGGGATGTTACAGGGATATTGTAACAACATGTGAATTTCAAAGAACACTATGATTCATAACATAAACAATTGGAAACACTAAGTCAAAATGAACCCCAAAATACTATTAAAATATTAATATTTAAATAATTACCTAATAACCATTCAATTAAAATTTATAAATAGTATTAAATGAATTATCAAATATATATATGTTTACTAATAAATGAAAATTCATTGTTTAATTATTGTGAAATAATTATTTAATTTTTATTAAGGAAAATTTATGCTCGAAAAATACTTTTTCTTCAAAAAAAATTATTGATTCTTTTTTATCAAATGATTCAATTAATTTATTGAACATAAAATAATATTTTTTAAATTAATATCAATTAAAAAAAATCAAAATTAACTTAGGATTAAATATTTTGATTTTTATGAAAAGCATAAATTTTCTGTGAATAGTGATGAATACCAATTTTTATCAAAAACAAGATTATTGTTTCAATAATTTAAAAAGTTAATTTTTGTAAATTATATAAAGTAAAATTAGTTCTATTATAGTATTAAAAATCCATCTATTTTCATTGAAATCAATTCACGGCTTTAATTTTGTATATAAATTTTTTATAAATAAAATGATTTTTTCTAATAAAACAATTTTTAATCTTCTTTCCATCATTTATTTTGAAATTAATTTCTGCCACTTATGGACATTGAATTTGATAAAATAAATTCCATATTTATAACAATATTGTACAAATCTCTTAAATATGACCCGTTTATTTTTTATCAATATGAATAGTTACTGTGTTACCTATATTAACACAATAATGGGTATATTAGTTAATTAATTTTCAAAATGAAATGACAAGGACTACATAATGACCCAAAAACGTGCATATATTTTATTTTATGAATATATGTCATAAATAATAATATAATGTTCTAACAAATGGCCTTTTGTGGAATTTTTTTGTTATTATGACCATTATAATTTTACATGTAAAGAAATGTAAAAAATGCCACAATATTATTCTAAAAAAATAATTCTAAAATTGTTAAAAACAAATGATATGTTAGGTTATAAATTAAATTTTTAAATAAAAATCATTTATCTAGATAATTTTAGTTTATTTGAAATTTTTTTAGAGAAATAATACCTTAAATACATACACAACGCAGAAGTTTTAATTAATCAATTAACAAAAAAATAAAATAAATCTTTCTATATATATTAAAAGTATACAATTTGAAAGAAATAATGTGAACCATAAAATTTATAGACATATATGATATATTATGGATTTTTGAAATCATTATATTGTAATTACACTTTTCCCATGATGTAATTGATGAAAAATTAATTGAATAGTATTAAAATGGTATGAATGATATTTTATAATGATTAATATTTTACTAAATGTTTTAAAACTTCTAGTACAATTAAATCCATACACAGTAAAGGTATATGGTTTTAAACATAATAAATGGTCCATTTATGGGCCTTTTGGTTTTATAGTTACATTATAAACCCTTATATAGTATAAATATTCAATATTGCAGTAATATTCCAAAGAGTTAATGAGCGGGTAAAACTAAAAGTTGGGGATGAAAACAGAAAAAAAAAATTTCCAAATTTTATGGGATTAGAGTATATATACTCTTCATAAAGTTATGTTATAATTATATCAAATTTTTATCAATTTTCACATGTAAAATAATTTATATTAATTTAGTAAATTATGAAATTCCAATAATTCTTATAAAAACCATGGTATTAATTGAATAATTTGTTTATTTATAATCACGATTTAAATAGTAATTCTTGAAAAAAAATATTATATGGTTATATATTTTAATGTATTAATATTTAAATTAGATAATTTTTATTTGAAAAAATTATTTTATTTTTGAATTCATAATGTTGAAATTATATTGGTATTAGTTTTTGTTAATTTTCTAAAAATGTTTAATTTATAGTGAATAGTAGAAAAAACACTGTTTTTCTTAATACAGTATTTTTTCTAACACCATGTCAACATATTTGTGATGTAAAATTTATAATTTTTTTAAATAATTTATTAATTATAGGATAAGTAGAATATTTTATATAAATAACTTAAAACATTTAAATTTTATTCTATTCATGATAAATATAAAAATTATTAACACCACCGATGTAGTCCCTGGGTAGAATCAAAAAATTCAAATTTGGTAATTTTTAAATAATACGTGAGTGAGAAAAATTATTTTCAATAATAAATCAATAATTTTTGTGTATTATTTATGTTTTTTGGATGTTAATCTCCAATTTTATTGTTCGAAATCATTAATCTTACCCAAATTCCTATGCAATGTTTATGTGGGGAAAGAAAAATCAAAATAACAAATTTTGGATGTTATATTTTCATGTATATGGGTGAATATAAATATTTAAATAATATATAATTTTATTTTGATCTTAATTATCTTTTTTATGAGTGATTTTGATTACTTTTTATATATGAAATAATTATCAGTAATGCATGTGGATTGCAGATGTAGTTCTTGTACAAGCATAAGAAATACGAATAAAATGTTTTTATTAAAATTATAAGAATTATTAAGTGACAAAAATTTTCACTAAAACTATTAATATAATAAAGTTTCAAACATTATATTTATTTGATTGATATTTGGGACATTTTGGACCCATATGGACCACATTAGTTCATTTATATTATTTTATTAAAATGAAAGACTGCTTGGTCTCACTATATAATGTTCAATGAGTATAATATTTCAATATGAGGTTCTATAGATGTTTATATTGAACATGAATTGTATTTATAAACATAATAAAAATATATTTTTCATATAATTAATTTTTTATTTTTAGTAAATAAATAATTACCGAAATCTATTGAAGAATTATGATGCAATAAATATTTAATTAATGAATATATCTAATTTTTTATTTCAAAAAATAGTAAAATAAATATAATTTGATACCTTAATGTCAATTCATGAATTATATATCTAATTATATTATTTATAAGATATAATAAAAAAATTAATTATAATTGTAAACTTTTTTTGACGTTTTGAAAGCCATGATTGAGAATAGTTTTTAATTTGAAAAAATCAATTTCCCATAAATAAACTATTTCATTAAATTATTTAAAAATATAAAACATGAAAAAGGCCAAAAATGATTGTATTAATTCTAAAATATTATATCATCTTTTTTGAGGCCCTTTTTAAGGCTTACACCCAATATTAAATGTATTATATTTTAATATTTTTCTTAATTCCCATATTACCTCTCCCCTCAATTTTAAAATAAGTATCCCTCCATCACAAATTCTCATCACCATAAGCCATCTTCCTTAATATATTTTAATGTTTTTTATGGTAAAATCATAATAATATCTCTAATATTCTACTTTTATTCTTAAATAATGAAATCATTTTCTGTGGTGTTTCAATTCAACACCTTCGTGGATGATGATTTTTCATTTCCCTATCTTCAAAATCATAGAAAGTTAAAATTCACATGTAATTGATTAAAATGACTTAAATATATATTTTCTGTCACTTATGGAGTATTATTTGTTTTTTAATAATGTCCATAATAAACTAATCTTGAAAAGCATGAAAAGATCGCATTCGAAACAATCGAATTAAATAAAATATTGTTAATAAATGGGTGGAAAATGTTATAATAAAGTCATGTAAGGTATTATAAACTCTATTATATTTCATTAACATGTTATTAACACTCTAGAAACCATTATATATGAAGTTTTAACAATGTTTAATGAATATGAACTACTGGTAATGGGCTAATTAACTAAACACTAATTTAAATTTTGAAAAGGTTCAGTCTTCTAAATATTTTATTTATTTTATTACCATGTCTTAAAAATCGTTTTTTATTAATGTATCTATATGTTTGTTTATATTTAAATTCCTTTAATTTTTTTTAAAAGGGATTTTATAATTTTTTATATAGGGTGCTTTCCTTTGAAAATCATTTTAAATTGCCCCATTAATGAAATTCAAAAAGATTGTTTTTATATGGTATGAGTGGTTTAACCAATTTTCTTGAATCTTTATGATAATAATGATTCATTTTTATGTTTTTATTGTTTATTTATATTACTTTATTATTATGTGTTTTGTTTTTATATTTGTTAAAAAAGATTTTTTTAAGAAAAAATGTTATTTTTATTTGTGAATGAGTTTTTCTAATGTGTGTAAATGAGTTTTTAAGAGTTTTATTCTTGATATATTCCTAGGATATTTTTATGTTTGGTTGAGCCCATTATAGTTAATGATATAATGGGGGAACCCTATTATAACAATCAAACGCATTAGGTACTCCAAATATAGAAGTTGGATGAATGGTTATTCTATGTGTAAGGGTGAATGTAAGATTGATTTGGTAAATATCTCCCAAGAAAACTACACGATGTTTCTATGCCGGATTATGAGTTTTTAAGAAATTCTATTTTAATGAGTTATCATGTTTTCACTAGACTAATGGTTTTTTTCTTTCTTTAGGTCCCCCAAAAATATTTTTATGCTCATCCCAAATTATTTATTGTTTTTTATATGTTATAATGTGGTGTAAGAGAAATAAATAATCCATGTTAAATGTTATGAAATTTTTTCAAAGAAATCATGTTTTGTTTTAGAATATTCTATATTTTAGAAAGCGTGGTTAATATTGTAGTATTATTCTATTTTTATGAATTTTTTCTATTATATATGAATTATATCCCAATTCTATTATGCTATAAACCTAAAAAGATCCTCGATGTTATAGGAAGTGAATTTCTGAATAAAACTAATGATTATGTAATGTTTAAAGTATGTGTCCTTATAGTAGGTATAAAAGTATGGTTTAGATAAACATGGGGATTATGATGAAGTTAATTGAATAATATAATTGATTTTTATTTTTGTTTAATTTTAGATGGTATAGAATTTGAGGATAGCCTCATTACTTTGTCTAGGATATGTCTGTTAAGAATGTTTTTCTATAAAATAATGAAGGATCCTATAGTAGGAAGGCTCCAAGAGTCTGATATATTTCCAAATCCATAGTCTAGAATGGTGGGAATTAGAACTAAGCAGTTTGTTATATTAATGTCTAAGATAACTCAGGTGATAAATGGTGGTGGTATTCATGCTAGAAAGGAACCTAATCTACCATAAAGAGACATATATTTTTTTGGGCATTTTATGATGCAATATCATATGGATTTTGGTTGTACACGAGTTATTGTGGTAGAAAATGGATGGATAGATTCTAATGGAAAGATATTTTATGTCATGGGATGTTTGGAACACCAATAAGTAACCCTTATTGTTTATCATTTTGAAGGTGATGCTAATCAATGTTTGTATTCAGATAATAATAAGTGAGGAAAATATTATCACAACAGTTTGAAATGGGATTATTTTATGATTAAATTTCTATAAAAGTATGTTTATAAAATTGTTCAACTCATAATGGAAAAATAATTCATGAAATTGGGGTAGAAGGATGATGAATCTATATCTGCACATCAAGCCAATTCAATGATACTATAGAGGTACATAACATATTTTACTCAGAACATTGATAGAGAATTTAATATATTTTACTCTAATTTGAAACCATTTTTATGAAGATATCATGGGAGTTTCAGATCAAGGAAAAATATGTTAATTGTACTGAAAATGTTGGGATGGTTTTTCCTGAAATTTATATACCTCAGGATGAAAATAATAAGAATCATTCAAGTTGGTAGTCTTTGGGGAGTAATTAATAAGAAAACATAGGGGGTTCAAAATCAATCTCCATTCTTGTGAAATGTGTGGAAAAAATTATCCTGCAAATTTCATTTTAAATTCTAGAAAATGGTAAAAATGTGGAATGTTTGGGAACAAGTCTCGTGATTGTATGAATAATGATCCAAAAATTAATGAGAACTCGATGTAGATATTCTTTAAATGTAAAGAGTTGCTTCAATTTGATAATGTGTGTCCAAATTTAATCTCTCAAGGGGGAAGTTGACATGATTGAAATTTGGAGGGTGTGGAAAAATACAATTCAAATACTTTAATAGATGTTGAGCCTTCAAAAAAATTTATCACTTACATTTCTTTTTTTATATATTTTCTCCAATGTTGTGTTTGATTATGGTTTTAAAATTCCTTAATTTCTATGAAATTGTTTTCTAAAATGAAAATTCCATATCATGAAATAAATCTACAACTATTAGAAAAAACATATGGTTGAAATATTTTGGAAAAAATAAAATATAGGAATATACCTATCTTTTTATATGGAATGAGTATACATGAAAACCTTTTCATATTTACTCTAGTAATGTTTGGTGTTATTCTGGGAATGGATTTGATTTATTTTTATAATGCTATGATAGAGTTTACAGAAATATAATTTGTTTTTATAAAGATATTCTGTTTCTATAAAAGAATGAACCTGTAACATTGAAAACATATCAATATGATGATAAAATATTAAAATAGGGAAATTAATATTAACATGACAATATTATTGAAAATAGCTTTATGTATTAATATTAATGATGTGATAGTGGTAAATTATTATCTTGAAGTTTTTACGGATGATTTTCCCAGTGTTATTCATGATCCATATGTTGAGATTACTATTTTCTTAGTTACTGATAGTAATTCAATTTATAAACCCCCTTATTGAATTTCTCAAATAGAACATCTAGAATTAAAAAATCTATTCCCAGAATTATTTGATAAAGTATTCATATGACCTATACCTTCACCAAGGGGTGTTTTTATCTTGATCGTCAAAGAAAAATAATGGTTCAATGAGTCTTTACATTGATTATAGACTCATGAATGACATCATTGGTGAGAAAAAGTACAATTTTATTTATAGAGGTGATTTTTCTGATCAACTCTATGGGTCATTTTATATTTTTAAGGTTGATTTGAACTCCAGGTACCATCAGTTGAAATTAAAGGAATAAAAAATTATGAATACAATGTTTTTTACTAGTTATGGGCATTTTGAATTTGGTGATATAATGTTTGGGTTAAATAATTCACCAGTTGTATTCATAGATCTTCTGAATAGAATATTTCATGAGTTCTTGGATAAGTTTGTGGCTCTGTTTAATGATGAAATTTTGGTATATTATAATAGAAAATAAGAACATGAATGATATCTAAGGGATGTTTTTCAAAATTTCAATGAAAAAAAACTGCATAAAAAATGAAACAAATGTAAAAACAAATTCCATCATATTTCATTCTTGAGTAATAATGTTTCTAAAGATGACATAACTGTTGATCCTAATAAATATTTTTTTATGATTGGCTAAGACCAAAAAATATAACTGAGATTCAATGTTTTCTTGTTTTTTAGGCTATTACTGTTGGTTTGTCAAAAAACATTCACGGTTGCCTATCCCACAGACTAATTAAACTTGAAAATGTGTATTAATCTGGAGAATGTATTGTGACTATTGTATTTTGGAATTGAAGAGAATATTTTTTTATTATCCAGTTCTAACCCAACCTTCCAGAAGTGGTGAATTTTTGAAATATAGAGATGCTTCTTTGAAAGGACAAGGTTCTTTCTTGAGGGAGAATGAACATGAAATAGTTTATGCTTCAAATCAGTTGAAACCTCAAGAGTTAAATTACCCTACACATGATTTGGAATTAGTTTTTTTTGTTTTTTCATAAATAATTTTGAGACATAAATTCTATGGAGTAAAATTTGAAATATATAATAACTATAAATGTTTGAAGTATATTTTTACTCATAATTAATTGAACAAAATAAAAATAAGATGCATAAAAAAAATAAAGGACTGTGATTTCATGATTCATTACTATACGGGGAAAGCATGCCGAGAGGATGATGAATTTGTTTTGAAATGTAATAATACATTAACCATGATATATTTAGAATGTGGCCCCTTGATTAATGATTTAATGATTATTGGATTGTAAGGTATTATTTTCCTCTTTTTTATTTCAGGTGTCAGTGTAATGATCTTTATTAAATAGAATGGGGCATGATCAGATGGAATATTGTGAGTTAAAAATTATGGTATAATTGTTTAAAAATGGTATTTTCCCTAGGTTTAACATTGATAAATATATTTTTTTAGGCTTGAGAACAGAT
This sequence comes from Viscum album, assembly GCA_963277665.1. Lineage (NCBI taxonomy): Eukaryota > Viridiplantae > Streptophyta > Magnoliopsida > Santalales > Viscaceae > Viscum > Viscum album. The sequence continues at coordinate 1,370,574,133 of OY728143.1, forward strand.
TATGTGTCCCTTGAGATTATTAACTAAAAATATATTGTAATGTAATGCTCATAGTTCTTCGTTTCTAGTTAATCCAGGTAGCACAAAGATGAATAGATAAATTAAATATTATTATTAGTGGGATGGTAGAAAATGAGATATTGATGATTTTACCATGAATGTCTTCACATTTAAATAGGTTGATGAAGAATTAAAGTTACTTAAGGGTATGCTTAAGCCATATCAAGTGCCAGAGTGGAAATAGAAAAATATATATAAAATTCATGGCGTGATTACCAGATACATCACTAGGTAACAAAGCAGTCTAGGTTATTATTTATCATCTTACTAAATCTTCTCATTTCCTTCATATTTGAGACACTCTATCTCTAGATCATATTTCTCGATTTTACCTCAATGAAATTTTAAGGTTTCAGGGAGTTCCTTTCTAGATTATATTACTTCATGATCTCATGTTCACATATACAGTTGGGATAGGCCTTTATATTTCATAAGAAATATAATTGAATTTCAGTACAACTATCCACCATCAATAATATGTGTAGTTAGAATGAACAATTAAAACATTGGATAAAATGCTATGATATTGTTTAATGGATTACAAGGGATGTTGGGATTAACATCTTACAATAGTTGAGTTTTCTTATAAAAAGAATTGTATTCATGTATAAAGATAGCAGCTTTGGATGCATATTTTGAAATTGATGTTAGAATCCATCATTTCGAGATGAGTTTGGGGAAATAATGTTGATGAGACTAGAATTAGTAGAGAATGTGGAAGATAAAGGCTAGTTGATTCCGAAAAACATGTGGATAACTCAGAGGAGGAAGAAAAGTTAATAAGGTGAAATGAGGAAAGACCTATCATTCAGGTTTAGCAATCATTTATTCCTAATAGTTTCTATATGGAAGAGTTTTATGATTTTTTGTAAGATAAGATATTTGAGTCCATGATTCATTTAACCGTATGAAATTATAGAAAAATTTGGACACGTCACCTACTAAGTTTCTATACATTCGAGTTTATCTTAGGTACATAATGTTTTTTATGTTACAATAATATGAAATTATGTGCCAAATCCATTTCATGTTTTGATCCCAAAATTCGTTCAACTAGATGTTAACCTTTCTTATGAAGAGAAACCAGTTCAGAAACCTGATCACAAAGAGCATGTTTTATATAAAAAGGTAATTTTCCATGTTATGGTTTGGTGGAGTAACCACTTTGTAGAGGAAGGAACATGATATTATGAAAATGGTTTCAGGGAAATGTATCCCCACATGTTTAATATGTGAATAACAATTAGGAGAAATAAAATTCTAAAGGTATGGTAGAATGTAACAAACCTAGAATTTATAGAATAATTTGTTTATTATAATTATTGATTGAAATAATAATTAAAAAAATAAATAATTTATTTAATATTTTTTTATTTTAGTGTATTAACATTGAAATTATAGAATTTATTTGAAAAAATTTATTTAATTTTTAGATTTATAATGATTAAATTATCCTAGTATGATATTTTCAGAAGTTTCATAAAATGTTTCATTTCTGGTGAATAGAAAAAATACATCATTATTAACAAATTATTTTTTTTGGGACATCATGAAGACATAATTGTGATTAAAAATATGTTAAATAGTTAAAAAATGATATAATAAGAGGAATATTCTATATAAATAATTTATAAATTGAAAATGTTTTATATTCCTAATATGTATAAAAGTTATTGTCAATGTCAACGCAAATCCTCCATAGCCTTGTAAATTATAGATATGGTTTCTTAAAATACTTATTGAGTGAAAAAAAATATTTTTCAAGACATATTTATTATTTTTTATATATTTTTTATTCTTTTAATGTTAAATTAACCTTTTTATAGTTTTATAACATCAATCGTACCCAAATTCTGGTGCAATTTTTGTAGGGGGAAAAAAAAAGACAAAATAATAAATTTAAGATGTTGTCTTAACATGTATATGTGTTAATATAAATAATGAATGGATATAGTATTTTATTTTAAACATTATTGAAATACATTTATGATATTTATTTATTTTTAATTTTTAATATGAAATAATTAACAGTAATTCATGTGGAATAATGATGCAGTTCTTGTACAAGAATAAGAAAAATAAATTATTTTTTATAAATATTATAAGAAATATTAAATTAGAAAAATTGTGAATAAGAATTTTTATATAATCTATTTCTGACTATTATATTAATTTTACTCATATTTATAACTTGTGTGACCCACATAGATCACAATAGTACCTTTATATTATTTATTCAAAAGAATGTAAATTTTTTCACAATATAATGTTAAATAAGTATAATATTTTAATATTATTTTTTGAAGAAGTGTTTTGTAAAAAATTGTTATTTATGAATCTAATAAATTTATATTTTTCATAGTCTTTTATTTTTAATTTGTATGTAATAAATAATGACCTTACTGGCTTGAACAAACATGATGTAGTAAATATTTAACTAGTGAATAAATAAAATTACTGATTTTATAATAAGTATTATAAATATAATTTGATATTTTGTAGTTAATTATCAATTTATATATCTAATTATAATATGTATAAGATATTATAGAAAAATTATTTTTAATTTTAACCTTTTTTTGATGTGTTTAATGTCACTATTGTAAAGACTTTTTTATTTAAAAAAATTATTTTTCCATGAATGAAATATTTCATTAAATTAGTTCCAAATAATGAAAATAGTGTAAATCTAGGTAATATTATTTCTAAAATAGTATATACTAATTTGTTGGACTTATAATGTCTTAAAACATATATTAAATATATTATATTTTTATAACTTGAGTAATTCCTATGTTACCCCACAACTAAATTGTAAAAGGAGGATCGCTCCTTCGTATATTTTTAGGACAATATGACTTATTACTCAAATAAAATCATAAAAATTCCTTCATCCTAATACCTTGACACATTATTGATCTCCTGGTCTCACAACATGACCACATAAAATAGCCATTAGGAGGTTCTCAAGGATAAATTTTCAAGAAGTAGGATTCCTTTTTCTTCTTTTTTAAGTTCTATTTAATTTCTACCATATCCACTTATCTTATTATTTGTTTCATGATAAATCTAGTATAATATATATATATATATATATACTATAATTTTGTTTAAGTAATGGTTAATTAATCATAAAATCTCTCATATTATCCTTTTATTCTTAAATAATTAAATCATCAATTGTGGTGTGTCAATTCAAGGCCTTCATAGATGATGATTTTTCGTTTACCTATTACTGAAATCATGGAATGTTTTTATTCACATTTAATTGTTTTTGATGACCTAAATATATATATTTTATCAGTTTTATAGTATTATTTCATTTCACAAGGATTCCCATCATAAACTATCCATAAAAACTATAAAAGGAACACACCTGAAATAATAGAAATAAAAGAATATTGTTAGAAATTGGGTGAAAATATCATAAGAAGGTTTTTAAGGCATTATAAACAATAATATATTATTGTAATCAATTTATTTTTTATAAGTGTGGTTTTAACACTATTTAAGGATGTTTAACCAGATATAAGGGACCCTTTATGCAAAACAATGTTGTAATTGTTTTAAATATTTATTCGTCTAAATCATTAAACATTAATTCAATGACTTAAAAAGGGTTTTTATGAATTAAAATAAGTATTAATTAATGTTTTAATTTTATTATGTGCTTTAAAAATGGTTATTTTTCCTGTGTTATGTAAGGTAATTTCCTTTGAAAATCCTTTTGAAATTTATCATTCCTGAAATTCAAAATTATTTTTTATAAGATATGAGTGTTTTTTCCCATTTTTTTTGTGATTCATTATCATTGTAATAATTCCTTTATATGTTTTTATTGTGTAAGTATACTATTAAAATATTATATGTGTTGTATTTATATTTTTTTAAAATGATTTTTACGATAAAATGTAATTTATATATGTGAATGCATTTTTCTCATTGGTTTAAATGAGTTATCAAGAGTTTGATTCATGATATGTTCTTTGGATTTTATTATGTTGGGTTAATCCAATTATAGCTCATTATATAATGGGTTGAACAACATTACAGCTGATTATATATTGGGTTGAGCCATGTATAGCTGAATATATGACAAGTGAGCTCCATTATAGCTCTCTAATGAATTGGTTACTCCAGAGATGGAAGTTGACTGAATGGTTATTACATGAATAAGGGAAAATTTAAGAGGGATATGGTAAATTTTAACCAAGTAAACTACATGATGTTTTTATCCATTTTTATTAGTTTTCATGAAAAAATTTTTTTAATGGTTTTTCATGTTTTCACTAGACTGACGATTTTCATTCATTTTTTTGACACTTACTTAGCATTTTATGATCATCAAAAAATTTTAAATGGTTTTAATAGATTATAAGGATGTGTGAGAGAATTAAGGATATCAAGCTCTATGTTATTAATATTTTGCGAAGAAAAAATGTTTTGTTTTAAAAGATTTGATATATTTTAAAAAATAGTTACTATTTTAGTAGTATCTTTTTTGTATGAATATTTTTTGTTATCTATTTATTTTTTCCTAATTATCTAATCCTTTAATCCAGAAAATATCATCAGTATTAAAGAAGTAATATTTGGAATAAAACTCAAGATAATGTAATGTTTACGATTGGTCTCTCATAATTCACCTCCCCTCTCTTATAAAATGACCCCCCCTTCTCTTAATTTTCAAAAAAACACACACACACACACACAGATATATATATATTTCAACCAACTAATGTAAATTCCTCTTAAAAAACCTTATCAATTTTGTGTAGGTTATGATCACTCCAAATGACCTAACTTAGGCCCCTAATGGGTGCTATAATGGATGTTTACCGAAGCATAGGTATTTTTCTTTACCAAGTACTTCATTATTATTTAATATTCTACTTCCTCATAAAGGGTTTTACCAATAATAAAATAATATATTATGTATAATAAATATACAGATTGATCATTATTATTATAGTTCAACTGTATCTTGTTTCCATCATACTAAAAGAGAAAACATCTCTTGTGCTTATGTACGACATACCGTGTCCATGTAGTAGTGTAATTTATTTTTTATAACCATTTCACTAATATGTTTATATTATTTAAATAATTTAATTATATGATATTTATGAAATTAATGTTCTTATAGAAATAAAATGTCATATATTCCTTATTAAATTTTAATCCGTTGGAAAATAATATTGTTTCTCTTGCATAAGTGTGAGCTTCAACATACACGAAATAATGTGATCAAGTTTTCATTTACACTTTTCATAGATATTAAAATCGTTATATATAATTAATATATATGATATATAAGAAAAAATTATTATTCACTAAATTTAATTATTATTTACCTTTATTTTTCTCCATCCATTGAAAAATAAAAACAACATCCATTAATATGTAGAACCTACCATCTACATGAGCTATGTAAATTGTAAATGATGTAATAATGATAATGATTTGGTGACTAAGATAATAAATTATAAACATAAATGAAAAAAAAATTTAAAACCCGACATAATGATAAAAATAAAACATATTTAACAAATGGTTGAAAAAATTTCATTATTGGATAATATATTATAGTATATATATTAATATATTTATTCTATGTATGTATACAAAATTTATTTTTTTTATAAATTATTTTAGAAAAACTAAATGAAAAGTTTATCCTGAGTTAATGTGGGTTGATAAATTAATTTCCACTCATTGGGCAATACTTCTACATCAATAACTATGTTATTCCAAAATTATTTGTGAAATGAAATTTGATTATATTTTGTTGTATTTAATCATTTATTATTTAGATTTATATTTTAAAAATAATAATTACATCATTTATTAATTTATCATTCGATGTTATGAACATTGTAATGGTTTTTTTCTCACATTAATTTATATGAGACAAATTCAATACTCACTACTTATTGTTTTGTACATAATTTACAAGGATATGTTATATAATCAATCAAATATATTCATGGAATTTAATGTTTTATTTAAATTTAATATTTTATGGAGATTAGGATTCAATAGTTTTCAATATGATAATAGATTCCATATCAATTTCCAATAATTGAGGAATGTTTAAATAATATGGATCTAAAATTTTTATATGGGGTATATAATACTTGATTGATGTATTGAATATCATTATTAATTAAATATCTACTATCTATTAAATATTGATACTCATAATATCATGGAATTTTGTATTTATGACACCCTATTCCATTTATATATATGATGTTCTACATTGAAAATTATTTTTTTGACCGAGGAATTATTGATAATTTGTATTGTTTACGCGATAAATAAATTCTATGATAAGGAATATTGTTCAAGAATTAAATTGATCATATAATATTTGTTCAATTAATTAGAAACATAGTGATAGGTGGTCCTAAAATTTTATATCTCTATGATGCATCAGCATGTATCATGAAAAAAATTAGTAAATGAGCATTCAATGGTTTTTGGTGCGTGTGTTTTCCATATTATTTATTTGTCTTAGATCAATGCTTTGATGATATAAATACGATGATGTTTGAGATCAAAGAGTCAAATATTAATAATTTATTTCTTTTATAATTTAGTTATTATTATTTTTATCCATTAGATCATTTCATTGATATTATCCATTAATTCAGTTTGTGCTGATGTTACTGACTAAATGGAATGTGTTTCAAGTTGTTTACCTTTCTATATAGATGATTATTTATTTATTCATGTTGTAATTCACTATATAAAACCTTTATGAGATAAATACCTCACCCATTTTTATTTTTTATTTTCATTGTGATAGAAGTAATGATATTATGATTAATATTTTGGATAAAATAATTTTGTTCAAAGTATCTTATATTTCCAATGTGACATGGTAAAAATTAATGTATCTAGTTTTTAATGAATACTAAACTATAGATTCCGTTGGGATGAGATTGGTTTTATCTATTATAAATTTAATAAAGAAGACAACAACTATGGGTTGGTGGAGTTTGGTTTGCTATAAAATGTTCTAGTGGGAACCTGTTAAGTGTTTTTTTATTGATTTGATTATTTTCGCTTGCTGAACACCTTTTATTTGATGATGATGTTATTTTTATACATGTGGTTGATGTGGAAATGTGATTCATGGAGTGTTTATGAGGTGTGGATCATTCTAAGACATTCTTGTGAGGTTAGGAGTATATAATAATAGTTATATCCATTAGTCATTATTATTTTAAGGTGACCACATTTTACATTTTCTGTCACAATACCTTTAGTTATTCTATGTGCTACTTGGGTTTTCTTAAGGAAAACATCATTTCTTCTTTGAAATCACATTCGTTTCTTAAAATGCCACACAATTTTCAAAGAAATAAATTTATTTCAAAATAAAATTGTAATATTATTAAGTAATCTTCATCATAATAAAACGTCATGAAATCTTAAAAATATTTTCATAACGTATAAGTTAAAAAACATTATTGTAATAATTTTGACGAAAAAGTCAAAAATAATCTCATTAAGAAAATGAATAAATATTACTTTCAACTATTTAATAAAAATTAATACATGGGTAAAAATGAAATTAAATTTTATTATAAGAATATTTACAATATTCTTGAAACATATTTTAATAAACACATACATGGATTGTAAATACACCTCAGTAAATACATACATTTAAAAAATCATGGATAATAATAAAATTTTGGAATTATCCCTTACCTTAGGTATTATATCCATTGTATGTATCTAAACCTCATGTATAATAATTTAAATAATTTCATTGACTTATAACATAATCATAGCCATTTTAATGATATCATATATGATAATATTATCATCCTTTTGTTAATAACATTTCATTATTACTCGTTATTTGGGTATTAAATACTTCATTTTCTTATGTGTGATTGTTGAATATGTGTTGGTACACTTTATTAGGTTATAGTTAAATCATTTCAAAAAATATTTTTATATAATATATATCATATTTATTCATTATTATCATTTATATTATAATTATTTAATGGATATCATGTAGAAATAATCACATCCCATCGTCGAGACGGTTCACCATACGTACGTGAGAGAAATGTTATCATTCCCATAAATATGAAATAGTATGGAAGTGGATGGTATACATTTTTAAAGAATAAATATAATTTTATATGAATTATATATAGTTATTATTTCCCTCATTATCCCATTCATGTAAGGTGGTGCTGAAAAAAAGATTACACCACGGAATGGAGACGGTAAGTTTAACAAACACATATAGAGTGATTTTTATTTTAGTAGGATGGATAGAAGGTGGAATATGGGTGTTCCATAATAATACTAATATATTATAATATATTTTATAATATATTTATTACAATATAATGAAAAAATCTAATGAAGAGGATGTAGAAGAATAAATTTGTTTGAAAGAATCTATAGAGGATATTACCTCTTCTTCGACGAGCTCCCTCTAGATCTCCTATTAATGGAACTAGAGTTCGTATTTTGACAAGAAAAACAACTATATATTGTAACTAAATAAGATGATAATGGAAATGGTCAGTGGATACAAGATATTTAAGGCTCAAAGGAATGTGAATAAGTGAGGTACATGGTACCCTTTTATAATTGAGGTGATGGGAACTTTTGGAATCTCCAAAAACATTTATTTATAATAAAATCAATACGCATACAAAAAACAAAATAAATATCATATTTTTAAATTAAATATAATAAATGGTTATAAAATCATCAAAATATAATGTTTGGATATCTTTTTATATCAATTAATACCTAATTTTTTAATTAACCCTTAATAATTCTATTATAATTCTACCTATGATAAAATATTATTCAATACTAAAATAGTGAAATTTTTACTTATTTTATTTTAATTAGACCATAAATGAACAATTTAGAACTTTATTGAACATATCATAATTATTTTATATTTTTTAAAATATATTATGATTTTTTAATAATTTAATAAAAGATTACTTTGACAAAATATCAATAGTGTCAATTTTGACACTATTCATTTCTTGGATTTTGAAAAATATCAAGAAAATATGTTATCCTAAAACCAAGTATTTTATTATATAAATAAGGAGTAAAGGTAATCTATTAAATTCATTTGATATATTAATTATCGGAAATTATATTTATTTAAATATTTTTAATAACATTAAATTTACATTTCCAATAATAATATATTTACTACATCTCTTTCATATAATTATTTAATATAAATATTTTAAAATAAAACTTTAAAAGAAAATACTATGATGAATATAATTCACCTATATTTCATGGTAATTATTATAATATAATATATATTTATAAAAATACAATATTCAAAATACTATATATATTGAAACAAGAGTGTGACAACTTTAACATCACTTTAAATAAAATATTATAATTTTCATAATAATTTAAATATTTATCCAAATGGTCAAAAACTCTAAAATGGATGATTTTGGTCAATATATACTCAAAAAATAATTTTTGGATAAATATTTTTGTCTTCTAGTAATTATTATCATTTTAATAAGAAATATTTTTTTGATTTTTCATCAATTAAATATTTGTTTCACCATCAACATAAAATCCATTAATGTCATTTTTTATTTCAAAAAAATTACAAGTAAATTACAGTGAAAATGGAAGGAAAATAAATTTTAAATGAGTATTTATAGTATAACTTACCTTATGTATAACCTTATATTAAAATTTATAATGTTATTAAAATTTGAGTCAAAAAAATTTAAACTTTTTTATAAATAAAATATATTAAATGTAATAATATCACCCAAGTGGATTCTACAAGAAAAAATCTATACTCAAGGATGATATAGGTATAAAACTACTCATACATTGATTTTAGGCAATGTTTTAGGGTAATATGACAATATTGTATTGACATTTAATTACTTAATTTAACTATTTACAGTATGAAAACAATTTGTGAAGTTACTATTCACAATTCCTAAAAATAAATGAAACATATTTACATAAATTTTACCCAATAATTCCTAATATGGAAATAATTTTTCTAAATTTTAAAAAAATAATTTTTAGTAATTAATTTAATATTATTCATGTTGTCTAAATGAGAATGTTTTTTTTCAAAGTTCAAACATTACAAAAGATTGAAATTTTTTTACATAAAAATTCAATATAAAATTAATTACAATGACCTAAATTATATTATATTTTAAAAATATTTTTTTTATTTTTAAACACTTAAATAATATAACAATGCAAGAAAATTTATTTCGATGAAAAAAAAATTTCAAATAAATTTTATTATTCATCAAAACACGTAACTTATCAGATAAATATAAAAAATGTAAAACAACGTAAATTTTTATATCATACATATGAAAAAAAATATTTTGTCAAATATAACATAAAAACGTCTTCAAAAAAATATTTAATATGGGTGTTCTATCGAAAGGTGACAAAACTCTATATTTTGAAAAATACTTCATATGTCCCAAAAAAATTGAATTTGTTATTATATCCTGAATATAAAACATAAAATATGAATTTGAAATATTATATTGAATATATGAAATATATATTTCTTTAATAGAATCCATCAATAGTAATTATATTATTTTGTAAGCTAAATTTTTTTCACCTAAATTGTTTTTTAGTATGCTTTTCAATTAATTTAAAGTGGTTTTTATTTTCATTAATAATTAATATATCACTATAGTGTTAATTATATATAAATGTTTAAAGACTATTTTCATAATTTAGTAAATATTGTTCACTCCCATAGTCATAATTTCTACGAAACAAGGTAACATTATATTATTTTGTTGTTCATTTAAGCTCGGTCTTGCTTGAAATGAATTCTATCAAAATAACTTTAAAGTGTGTGTAACACTAGCCAGGTATAGTCATTCATATACCTCAAGATAATATGGTGTTTATTGTAGCACAATATTATCTTGGTGTACAATAAATCACTAAAAATAAAATAAATTATAAAAAAATATCTAGTAAAAATCTATGGGAGTTACATTAACAATCCTGGTTTGATATATATTGTAATATCTTGATGAATATTTTTTGAAAAATATTAGAGATCAACCTATATGAATTTGATCATGTTACTATAATTAAACCATAAATTCTAAGTCTACATCACATATGTTATAAAAAAAATTGGTATTCACATAATTTCTAATTCAAGACGACAACTAATAAAAAAAACTTCTTGATGAAGTGAAAAAATAGAACCTCCCTTAAGTGCGTTATCCAATGACATTTCCACAGACCTATATTTTGTCCAAATCCAATATCTCTAGAAGGTAAATTTGCATACATTAATTTATATTATATGTTTCTTTACTCTCTCATTCTCATTCTAAAAAATATAAGAACATATAGACATAGGGGGAATTTGAATAAATCAGCGAAATTTAAAAAATAGATAAAATTTCAATATGTCCAATGAATAAACTCATGAATATAAAGAGCCAGGAATACATGAATATTTTTAATTAAAATATTAAAATAAGAGAACAAATTTCTGGTTGAAGATTTCTTGAGGATATTTCAACAATAAGTGGTATTAGACAAGTTCAACATGGATTTCATAAATTTATATTACTATATCACTATGAACCTTTAAATTTTTTTACAATATTTGATGAAATTAGAAAACTATTCTATATCACTTAGAATCATATTATGAATTTATAGTTGAAAATATTGATGTATAAATCATTCCCACCTATTTTTTAAACTAATTTATCCCATGTAGACAGAAGGTGGAATAATTGATGGAACATTGATTAAGAAATAAATGATAACATACCCTCTCTGGTTCTTTTCATTTACTTTTAAAAAAGGGGAGAATAAATTGAAAAAATAATGAATAACTGAAGAGAAACTATTGCAATACTATTTTATTCATTGATATTGAAAAATAGGGTGATATTGATAATCCTACATTTTTTTCTGTAATATTTTAATAAATATGTGATTTAGTGATGAATCAAATAATTTCAACGTGTATTATAAAAGAAATAATATTTTGGAAACCTATAGGATACCCCAATAATGTTTTGAAAGTTAGATCCATCTATGGGGAGTTCAAAGTACAAATATACTATTTTGTATGAGGAACATATTTAGCTATGATGATGAAACATCCCTAAATTCTATTGTACATCTTTGTATTTTATTTCATGAATGACACACATCACCAAATGTTTAATGGGATATAGTATCCCAAACACTAATATATATTTATTATATTAAATAAATTTAATATATAACAAATATATTAATGCACACAACATCTAAATAACATGTTTTACACCCAATATCAACCTTCCTTAATATAATGTGTTACATGCAACAATGACCTTTCTTCGACTGCATGCATTATACGCAAGACTGAGTTTCACCAAACTAGGATATATTTTTAGAATATTTTTATTTAATATAATATTATATAACATAGTCGATATATCAGAGGTGATGAATATTATTAACTACATTATAGAAGTTTATTATTTATATAAATATAAAATTAATTCACGGATTACCTATTACTGAGATATAAAAATAAGATCCAATTGGGTATAAAAAGAAATATTTGTATTTCTATGATTCCAAAGAAGTTTTGTCTTAAAATGCATAATTAAATAAAATATCATAATGATTTTAATTAAATTTATATTTTATATATTCAATAAAATATATTTCAAATTAAACCAATTTATTTTTTAAACATATGATAATAATAATAATATCTATTTCACACATAAAAACCAATATTTTTTGTTAAAGCATTTTACCACCTTTTAATAGTGAAACTATTTTAAATATGAATTTTGGCACATTAATAAATTTATTTTGATAAAATAAAATTAATTTTTGAATTCAGAAATTCAAAATTATATTAGGATGAATTTTGGATATCTTTCTAAAATAAATCATTTTTTGATGAATATTGAAAAATACTGCATTTTAGTTAAAAATTGCCTTTTCATTTAAATTATTATTAATGTTAAATTATATTTAAATTATGTTATAAAGACATAATAGATCAGTTATAAATATATTAATAAGAATTTGTTTATTATAATCAATTTAACTTTGAAATTGAATATAAAAACATACCAATATTTTTGACTATTTTTCAACAAAAACCTATAAATTCATTAGTCTTCATGATTTATATTATTATTTATTTTCCCTCTTATGTTAATTGAATTTATTAAAATTGGAAAAAAAACATTTTAATGAATATTTTATATTGATTCTAATAAGACCACCTTATTTTTTAAGAAAAACTATTAGCGAATGTGACTAAAGTTAATTATAGTCATTAGGGTGTAATTATGCTATAAAGGGACTAAACCCTAAAGTTAATGGCACAAATGACCTTCCACATTCCCAAATACCATTTTATAAACATATATAATCCCCAAAACATCAATTTTTTTGTTTTTTGGTTTTATATTACTTTCATTCAGTAATAACATGTGTACACCTAACTTGTTTTCGAATAATCCAAGTGAGTCATTTTCTTTCCCAATAAAAGCCCACCACCACCCCCACTTCATAACATATATCAAAACACATAAGATAAAAATATACATGAAAAAACTGCTTCCTGAAATACCTACCCTCATTCTAGAATCCTCTCCTTGGGTAGAATGTAATCCATGTAATATTTTCACTCAATCCAAAAATAGATACATGATAAAGAAGTATTAACTTTCTTGAGCTTCTTAAATTCATCTCCATTATCCACTACTGATACTGTTCTTATTATATTCATAAATAAAAAAATAGTATCCTAAATATATAAATATGGTTTTATGATAAGGGTTAGACCTATACTTTCCCACACTCCCATTTAATGGGTATCAAACATATTGTATCAATTTATGGAGAACTACTCTCCCTTGAAACAATGATTGTTCATTTTTACCTTACCAACATTAATTTTGGGCCATTATAATTAACAATCTATTTATATGTGATATATATTATATTTTTAATTTCTTTATTATACTATATTTTTTATTTATAAGATGCATTTTGTTTTTCATCTGACGTTAATATGATAACATCATTTGAGGAAGTGTGGATTACCGCCCCTCGAAGTGGCGGGATTTGTTAACAATATCCATAGAATTTATACATGATGATTGTAATTTACATATTATACATAAAGAACATATATATTATATTCATGATATAATTACATTTCTGTAAAATATATATATATATATATATAATATGATTTTCATTATTACCATTCCACATAGTTGCAAATAATAAAAAAAATCTGTGTATGTGTGGACTACCACATCCTTGAATTGTTATGGTTTCTTATACCTCAAAACAATGATACATATAATTATATATGATTAAATAATATGGTATTTATGATAAAAATATAATTATTTAAATATATGGTGTTACCTCATTTGCATAATGATCGTTGCAAAATGAGAATGTTACTCTTGCGTACGTGTGATCTACCTAATATCATATTGCAACATTGATTAATTTTTCATATAATTTATTAATAAACGGTTTTATAGTATTATTTAGGTTTAAATATTTTTTATTTCATTATTATTCTATTGTATACGTTTTATAAAGAGACATTTTACTATATTGGACCTAAAAATTTTGTCTTCGTTACATAAACCGAATTTGGTCAAAACACCCAATGTAAAAATTATTATTTAAGTAGTTTTATAAAACAAAGTAATAAGTGAAATAAAAGTATTGATAAATATGAAATATTTTTTCAATAAAGTGAAAATTTACCATAATTTTAATATACAGGATATTAAAGGACGTTCACATGAAAGGAATTCCATGTTAATAGTCTCTTGTCTCACTTTTCATTCTGAGATGCATAATTTATTATATTGCACATAATTTCATATATATGGTATATATACTACCAAATTATCATGTAATATCTTGAATTATTTTATCTTCATGGTATTTAGATGTTTCAATTTAATATTATTACTTTTGGGTATTTCAATTCATATGTAAGGGATTCTCATCTCAATTTTTACATCCGTGAGAAAAATAAAATTTTCACCACTCACTTCATTTGTGTGGAGTACCTACATGCCATTTTGACATATCATTTAATGGTTTACCTTTATTTCATGATATTAAAATCTTAAATTTATTATTAATATTTCATGGATTCCATTATTAATAATCTAATCAACTAGTAAGGTATTTTCATCTCACAATTTTATAACCATATGAATAATTTTATGTTAACCACTTACATATTTTTTGTGGTAAATCTACCTACCCTTATATTAGATTATATATTTAATAATTTTATATTCATGTTCTTTTAAGAATTCATTTAATATTATTTTGTTTATTATTTTAATGACTTTCTATGTGGCACTGGAGACTTTGGAATATTTATAGGTTATTTTCTTTAAGAATAATCCTAATTATATTTCAATGAGAATTTTATTCAATGAAATCTTATAAACATATTTCAATAAACCCTTATATTATTATCTCTTTATTCATTGAATGTTTTAAGTATTAGCTCCATTTTCCCTCTCCATTTCAGTCAAAGTCTTTTAAAAATGTTATCTAAAAAACCTTGAGTTCATTTCACTCTCTAGTTGAAGAACCTGTTTTCTTCTAAAAACCATGTTTTATTAACATGATTTCTAAAATGTTTTTAAAATGATTGCTAATGAAATTTTTACCCATTTTTTTACCAATGTTTTGAATGGAATTTTATTTTCACTTTATGATCATGTAATTTATCTAACCTTTTTCTATGCAAAAAGAATGTTCTTTTTTACCTTGAATGGCTTGTATGGATTTACACACCATCATTTAATTAATGAAGCCTTTTCATTTTTCAAAAGGTTACTTTTTATAGAAGTTATTTTTAGAATTGATTTCCAATTATATGATTTTAAAATGTTTTTTCAAAATGAAAGGATATTTTTCTAATGAATTTTTTTAAAAGATCGTTTTATAGTATTTCTATTCCTCAACAAAAACAACCCTTTATTTTACTACACATACGTTATGTTGTATTTATACCATCCTCAATATTCTTAAAGATGGATTTTGATTTATTTATATAATGATATTATTCAAATTTACTTTATTGATTCCTTTTATTCCCCATGAAATATTCTATTTTCTATTATCATTTAGCATTAAATTTCCCTAAAATATCCATATAATTTTTCATGGATTGATTATTGCCTGAACCATATATTATTTTTTATATGGATATTAGTTTGAAAGTTATTTTATTATTTGGGTAAATATTGATAAACTCATATATTTTATTCAATATATATTTTATAATGTACTTACTTATTTAAATTCTATAGACATTTACTATACATTTTTGGGATCGGTTAATGAAATACATATGGTTCAGAGACTGGTTAATGCAATATCTATAGGTTGTGGACCGATTAATGAAGTCCCCTTGATGAATCGGTCATATCATTGGAAAAATTAGTCACAA
Organism: Viscum album; assembly: GCA_963277665.1. NCBI lineage: Eukaryota > Viridiplantae > Streptophyta > Magnoliopsida > Santalales > Viscaceae > Viscum > Viscum album. The sequence continues at coordinate 1,370,590,721 of OY728143.1, forward strand.
AAATTGGAATGTATAAATTTTTTATTGATGGTATTTGTTCAATGTACCTAATAAACACGACATCCAATAATTACGAATTTATTTCATTTAGTATTAGTTTTTATTTATGCATTAGATATTTTGTCGGCATGTCTATGGATATATTACACTTTTAGATCATTTAATACACTTAATTTTATTAAATTTACATATTATTTACTCCTTTACATTCAATTTGTTAACTATATGTCATGTGTTTTCAATTATTTACCTTTCCATAATTAATATTATTTTTAATTCATTATTTATTCTGCTATACATTACCCTTACTAAGAATTTGAGATCCCCCTTATTAAATTTCATTCCCTAGTAATCCATGAAGCATACTATAGAAGATATGTAGGGATTTAATATATGGATTAGAGTTATTCATGAGGTTATTTATTTGTAAATAAAAAATTTTGTTTTAATTAGTGTATTAATTTATAACAAAAGACTCATATATGTATCTATTTTACCAAGACTACTAAACTAATTCTCCATTTGGGAATTGAATACTTATAATCATGCCAATGAATTTGATTTTAGACATCGGTGCTAGGCCTTATGGTGTTTGCTCCCTATAGATGATTAATGTAATTATCTTCATACTAAAAGAGCATGAACTAATGAGTATAATTTTTGTACACTAATTAAGATGATAGAGATCTATAAAACTATTTATTTTCATTAATGACTCCTGTTGAAGTTAATACATTTATGTTTTCTTGAATTTATTGTGTGATATTTCTTAAAATTTTAATTTATACATATAATTAATCTCTAAGTGTTTTCTGATGGGCCTTATGAAAAATTGTTCTAACCATAGGAAAATCAAGGACCACCTCAATCACATGGGCATACTAAGGTGGTCAAAAATGTTGACGTCAATGAACTTTCTCATCCCATTTAATATGATGTGTGATATTGGGCATGCATAGATCCCATTGGGGGAATGAATATTGGTGTTCATGGAACACACACAAGGAGTGAAGGAGTGTGCCTGGGGTATATGTAAGGTTGATGAACAACCCAGTGTTAGTTGTGTGCCTATTTATGCATCTCTATGTGACAAACACAGTATTGAATCCAAATGATTGTGACATAGAGATGTATACTATGGGAATGTAGACCAAATAGATGTTTGATGTTGGACATTCTCGACACATAATGTTTTTTTAGTAATCTTAAATAATGTTAAAATAAGAATTTATACCCAATCATGTTAATATCAATGGTTTGATGGATCCTATGCATAATATATTTAACATGTCACATATTTAACCTTCATTTACCATTATGTAGGTTACCCATATAAGGTTTTACCTTTCACGGTTATTGTAAAACATGTTGATACAATCACAACTATTCTACCCTGATGGGAGTTCTAAAAACCCTTATAAGATTGAACTCATGAAAAATGATGTCTTCCATCACTGGTGATGACATAACTATCAAATTTATCTTGATATCATGATAACACCAAAAAATAATGACACTAGTAACCAATGATTTCATGTTTTGGAATATTTTCAACTATTTGTTTAAACAATATGCTACTATATGAGAATGGAACGAATATGCATAGAATAATTCCAACGAGTCATTTAATGATTAATCACGGATAAAAAAAATCTTCACATGAAATTATGTGTAACATAAATCATGTCAGATAATATCTTGGTATTTTTCCAACACATTAAGAATTCAGTATGTCTTGAGCTTGTATCCACTAAGGTATCACATTATCATGAGATTTTACCATGAGATAATGTATTCACATTGGTTTCAAAAGAAAAAATATGAGATCTTTGGAATAATAAATTTCATAGATACACACTTATTTTTGGGTATTAAATGGGATTTGACTTTAAAATAAATCCTGACATGAGGCGATATAAACTCACCTATAAATGTTGATGCTTGATGTTAAGTGTAATTAATAAAATACAAGAGATATAATTGAAAAAAAGATAATTTTGTTTTCAATTTTGTGTGAATTAGTTCACATGAATAATACTCACATGATCCCTTCATTTGGAGGAGTTCCCATAAACCTCTTGGTTACGCAAAGAAGAAATTCTAATTCTATAAATATCTTAATGAAATGGATAGAGAGAGATAGAGAGAGAAGATATCGTGAAGTATCCGTTTATTATGTGATGTAATAGGAACCACATTCTACCTTAGTCACATGTATTTGAAGTCCTCATGTGTGTATTTTACATGTGGGAAAAAATAAGACACATGTAATCATAAATCAGATATCATTATGATGGAGAAGAGACCTCAAAACATTATTGATGTGAATGATTTTATGGAATATGTGATCACACAATGAATTGATATGAAGAAAAAACATTTTCAAATGTTTATGGTTTTACATAAAGAAATATAAAATTAATTAATATATAAACATTATAATATCTCCCATCCTCATTAGCTTAAAAACAAAAAAAATTTGCAATCATTCGGTGACATCCCAACGACACCAAAGGATGAAAATAAATTCCATGGATAGTGCCTACAAATAAAACATTCATAGAAACATAAAAAATTGTTATACCATCCTCTATATGATGCATGAAAAAAATACAACCAAAGGTATACCCAATAGTGAAAAAGTCCATGTACCAAGGGAAATAAAAGGAAATAATCAAAGAACACCAAGAGACATGAATTCCTAAATACACTAAAAATAGGACAATCCAATGTATCCAATGTTCATGATCCAACATCCAAGATCCAACTCCTGTTATGACCACAGATTTGAAGAAACATCATGGGAGAAATATAATACCTTCCTATTTCCTTTTCCCAGATAGATGACATCTAAAAATGCACTAAAGTTTCTAAGAAGAGGGTGGGTATAAATTTAGTAGGATTTATCCAATGAAATCCCAACTCATTCCAGTAATAATAAATATGTTAGAACAATTTAAATAAAATAAAATAATTTAATTTTAAACTATTTAAATCAAGCCAATAAAAAATATCCATTGGAAAACACTTATCATGTTTTCAAAACATTTCTTGTAAATTGGAATATTCATTCCCTTTTCATCACACACACACAAATCCACATGTACACTAAGTTAAAATATGATACTCATGGTAGGATGCTTGTTCAATTAACCAAGTCATCACCAGGTGAAAAATATATTTATTCCATAATTGAACATTCTCTATATCCTAGGATACATTCTTGTATATGAAAAATACATACCCCTTATTCAGGGTTATATTGAACAGATGAACTCAAACCCAGAACATATTGAAAAATTAATGACATAAAATTTCATAAAAAACAAATTATCTCTAAGATAACATTCATCAAACAACATATATATATAAAAAACCCAATTTTAAAACTATTTTTTTAACAAATTAGGTTTTACTAAATCCATTCAATTCCCCAATTTCTAATCCAAAAATGAAATGGTATTATCATCATGAATCGAAAAAGGTTTTAAAATAAATAAAAAAATTGTGTAATATTTAATAATCCGTAATGATGTAGTTTAGGAAGAGATGATATTGTATCCACATACATCTAAAATGTTGTAAAAAATGATGCATGAAAGTACAAAACTCTAAATCAGGGCATGAATCTTATTCGATTAAATTGTTTCAATCATATATCATCACTATTCCCATCAAGGAACTTATATATATCCAAAACAGAATATATATATGGTTCATAGAGATAGGAAAATAATGTGTCTACGATTAGAGATTATGAATATATACGTACTGATGAATTTTTATCTCTACCATTCTTATATTTTTAAAAATACCACTTCTGTATTGAAGGGAAAGGGCTCTCACACCTTAGGAGGGGAATAAATTTGACATCCTAGTTAATTATAAAAATAACGAGTCTTATAGGTATTGATTCATATTTGATCCATGGTTTTTATAGTTCTATATATATATATCACACAATTCAGATGCATAATAAAGAAAATCATGCACCCGTCATGTAGGGATACTTTCATAAGTCCACACATCACATGGATGTATCCAACTGTTAGAAAACTATTGAATAACCACATTTTCACCTTTATTTCATGTTTATTATTTTCCCCGATCACTCTCAAGTTTTGACCAAAACATGTTAAAACTATGTTCCTACCCAGTTAATCCCAAAACATGTTATATAGTTTGTCGGATGTGGTTAATGGTTTCTACTACACGTTGAAAAATAAGTCACCTTTTAAATCACCTTGTAATCATGTATAAACCTCCAAAAAAATCCCCAAAATTAACCTAGATATTTTATAATATCAAAATAAATAAATTAAGCTTCATATGTTGAAAACTAGGGGTGATAAATTATACAAATCATGTGACATTCCATCACAGTAATGTAGAAAATCGGTGTTACATTAATGGAGTTTAGGATATTTCGCTTTCATTTCATTTTATTATTCCCATGTTTCTTCCAACATCTATCCATGCTTCCATAAAACCGCCAATGAATGTTTTTAATTTCCCACACAATATATTATTCATCCTTCCATAATCTAAAGTAGAACATGATTCAACATAACATCTAGTAACAGAACAACATGTTCCCATAAAATCACATAGTCAGGATCATGCTACCTCATTTCCAATTGAGATACATGAAACATTCTATGGATTTAACCATATTTTGGTGGTATGTCCAGCTTATAAGGAACATCACCAATGAATTATAGTATCTAATTATGTATAAGGTATAATGGGGGAAACTCCCCCTGCCAACCAAAGTTATTAATCCCATGCAATGTAGAGAATCAAAATAAAACATGATCAAATACCTAAAATGATAATGACCATCGCTGATGATGAACATAATGTATATAATGAATCTGACCTGTAATTATCCTTTTTATGATAATTATATTTTTATCTATTTATATTTCATGAGGTTGGGTCTGAAAAATGAAGTATCAACTATTTCCATTCAATGAAGTATATAACTGCACGGTTAGACATATAGTTCATTAAAATGATCGATATCTATCGATTCCAAAAACTCTTACTCTATTAGAAATACAATAACGTTATTTTCTCCTACCAAGAGCCTCCAAACTCCATTATATAAGACTTAAGCATGTCCTTCAACTTTTGGACCTTCCTTTCATATTGTTCATCTATTTTATGATGATATGGTGTGCTCATGGTTAACTATGTTCCATGTAATTTCTATAAGAATTTGAAAAAACAATATGTAATCCTGAGGTCTCAGTAAGATAAAATCATGATCGTAATGTTGTGAATATTTACAATTTCCATAAATTCAATGTTTGGGAAAGCCTTCCACCATATTATTTTCATGAATATGGATGCATTAAGATGATATTTTGAGTCTATACACTATCATCATCATAGAATTTTGTTTCTTACACATCCTTTGTATTCATATTAAAAAAATACATGGCTACATGCTTCTCTATGGAATTGAATGGTGGTTGAAACTAAGAAGTTTTTTCTAAGAAACTAAATTCATAGCTGTCATATATCTAAACCATAAACAATACTCCAATCATGCTTCAATATCTCAATAGTATCCAAAAAATTTATTTTTCACCTCATGTAAATGAATTTATGATCAGATGTTTTGTGAATTTATATCATGACAAACCAAATCATGAAGAAAATATATTGGAAATAGAACTACATCATCAATTGGTTATGAATAATCAAGATTCATATCAGCTCTAAATTAAATATAATACAATTTATATGAATCATCTTTATCCCACTGACCGTATGACTTACTACTTAAGAAATATGAAACCTAACTATCTTTATATGGTTAATATAATATGTCAAAGTTAAAACATTTAATGATATTCCATATATCTTATATAACTTATATTCAAATCTCTTTAGGAGAAACTTTTCATCAAAATTTATAGTCTGTATATACAAAAAATTTCTTTCCATAAATATAGTGAAGAAAAGTCTTAATGGAATAATATAATGTAGGAAAATCCAAATCATGTGTTGGGTAGTTATTTTCATGTATCTGTAACGACTATGAACCATATTTACCAACACGATCTTCATCCAAGGGTACACATCCCAACCCATTTCCTAATTTATATAAATAGGATACACATCCCTTCCTATACTCTATAAACATAAGTATTGGTGTTGATGTAAGTATAAATTTATAATATTGACTGGACATCTGGAGCTCATTGAAACAATAGAAATAAATGCCTTTCCTTATCAAATCTATCATCGGTTTAGAAAATTGTAAAAAATCACACTCAAAATATCAGTAGGATCCAACTAATCTAATAAGACAGTATATCTCAATGAAATTTTTTGGTTTTTTACAATTGATAAAAGCATATATCTTATCGAGATCTATAGATATTACTTTTACAGAAGACTATTGGGGAGTTTTTCATTCCTGAAATAATTAAGGTTAGTATTGATTCCAAATGTACTTTCTAAAATAATATTAGAAAAAAATCATCCGGATTCCCAAGAATGTTTTTTATTATTAAGGAGAAAAATCATCTTAATATTCTATTATCATATGGTATGTTGCAATGTGATTTAAAAATTATTTTTGGATAGTGAACATCTATTCTATGTTTACATATTTGGTTTAGTGTCATGTTCTCTAAATATATTATATTTTTTTAAATATTTTCATATATTCCCTATTTCAAAACATTATTTTTATTATTTTGTTTCCATGCCTCGTTTAGAAATATTTTTTATATATTCTACGTAATGTTTTTGAGAAGAATTATGTTATGGCCATTTGTCTATTTTTTTTATTTAATTGAGATGGAGATTTATGTTTTAATTCAAAAATTCATTTATCTCTATTTAGAATGATTCTTCTTTATGAGGATCTTATTTATATAATATAAATTTTTATTTTATAGGATAATGTATTTCTTAATCCTTTTTACCAATTCTATAATGGGGTATTAAATTTTTTAATTTTTTAATAATTATTAAAATTTGTGATAATGTTAGAGTTTCTGCATGAAATTTTTTTTTAATTACAAATATTATTGATTTTATTATTTATAATAATGTTGTTAATTTAATTTTCCCTTACATGTTTTATTTATTAGAAAATATTAAAGTTATTTTATATATTTTTTTGAATAATTTTTTTTGAATTGTTAATTTTATAATGTTTTTCATTACCCATATGGAAAATTTATTAGTTATTCAATACCATTAAACTTGTTTAGAAACTCTGTTTTTTCCCTTTACATGAGTTTTTTACTGTTAAGGGAGCAGAAGAAGATTATCATTTCCTTGAAACAAAGTTTTTTTACCTATAGTATTTCATGAAAGTACCATTATGCAAGCTATATATATTTTGGTATACATTTTGACATGTTTTTTTACCTTTATACATCATTTCAAAAACATCTTTTACCATTATGTTACTATATTTTACTGTTATCCATGGATGAATGTACCTTTAACCATGTTATATACATTATATTTTACCACTAAAAAACACATTTATACATATATTTACCATTAGAAAATGAATATTTCATCAGGTATTACATAATATATCTCATTGTATTTATGAGTTACCCTTATACAACATACTAACTTACTTTTATGTGTATATGGAAATATAGAATATCTAGATTAATCAATTACATTTTTTCCATGGTATTTTAAATTTAAATTTTTTTATAAAAATAGTTTAAATTGTTATAAAAATTCCACAAATTATTTTTTATGATATAAAACATATGGGATGTGTTTTTTTACAATTCTTTAAAACATTTATATGATGAAAAAGTTTGTTCTTTTTTTTCACTGATATGTATACATCATGAAACTCAAAGAATTTATCTTTATTATTATAGGTTAAATCATTTGATTATAATGATTCAAATTTAATAATAGATGTTAAAAAGTCATTCAACCCTTTTTTATATTTCTTAATGTACTATTGTTTATTTTTAAAATTCTACGTTTCTATCTACATTTAAACTAAAAGTTCTCAAATTTTGAACTTTAAAGGTAATTGTTATTTATTTTTTGTGTAATTTAGTTGACATATTATTATATAAATAATGTAAAGGGGTGTTTTAAAATATTTTGAATTAGTCTTACGGTGGTTTGAATCATTCAAATGATATATTCAATTTATTTTGAATTCATATGATAATTCTAGAACAATTTTTTACCCCTAGAATAATTCTAAATTACCATTATTATTATGCTAAATTATTATAACTAGTTGGAATATTTATTTTATTGTTTTTGAATTATATTTAAAGGTGATTGACACGAATTGAACTAGTATTAATAATACCTCCTCAATCCTTTTTTCATTTTCAAAATACCACTTTTGGGTAAGTGGGAACTTCACAAAGACTTGGACATTACCTGCTTACACGATTCAAAACAAAAGCCACATTTAAAATTTTAAATTCAAATTTTCAAATTGAAAACCCCAAAATGCAGTTAATGTGTGCCACCAGAGAAACCCCACATCGAGGTAAGACACATCACTGGGCTACCATCATCACTTCACCGGCCAAATCGTTCCATCACTGTCACTGTCAAACCATAATCACATCACTGCCATCATCGACATCAACAGCTCATCATCGTCGGCCAATCAGAATCCATCGTCGCCATTGAGGAATCCATCATCATCGTCATCGACACACAATAACCCAACGTCATCATCATTGTCATGGTCACCTCTCCACAATAGATGACCTAGGAGAAGACACTTCATCGCCGACGAACCTCTAGGAGAAGACCAGCAGAACAAAGACCCATCCACAAAAATCCACAAAAATCCACAAAAATCCCCACCCACTCCATAGGCCAGAGAAGAAACATCGCAGATTCAAAACAAAAAAACTGCAAGATTAAACTATTTCGAAGACAATCTAGAAAATAAAATTGAAAAAAAACTTCATTCATGCCAGAAGCACCAAAAAAGCATCCCAGCAGAACCAAAAATCATAAAATCCTCACCTACGTCACCGCACACCAAATTATTAAAAACTCAAATCATCAGAAACCACAATGTTGCCCGAATAAGGACCCAATCCGTCGCCAATCCACCAAACCAGAACCAAAAACATGAGCAAAATCATCACCTCAACTAGTATGAATAATAAATTTATGAAAAAACATTATGATAAGATAATTGAGAAGAGTGATTTATATTTTATGAAATGTACATTCAAGTGAATGGTATAAAAAACTCTTTTAAGAAAAGATTCATCATTAAATTATTTCTAATAGAATTAAATTAACAAAATTTCCAAACATAATCATTAAAATCCATTTAAAGGTATAATAATTTTTTTTCTACACCAATATATCTATCTAACAGTATCTTGTGGTTCATTAATTTTTTCTATGATGGCTAGAGTTATTCGCACAAAATCATTTTTCATGATAGGTTTTACCACATATGTAACATCCCTAATGTGGATCTACTAAACCGGTTTCCCAATCTGATTGGTGACATGGACTCAGGCACACCTCCCCAAATGTCATAGGATGCCCACTAGCAATGAGGCACTAAATGAAGTGTAGTGGACAGACTATACACTGTATATTAGTAACAAATAATATAAAAGAAATCCTAAATAATGGAATTTCAATCCAGTGAAAACTAATGGATTATAATTTGTGGATGAGTAACCCTGATTTAAAATTATATATTGTAAAAGTTATTGACATAAATTAGGTAATACAATATACATAACTAAACATAAAAATGAATAAATAAATAAAAGACTCCAACTATGGTAGGGAATCTTGATTACATTATCAACCACTACTCCCATGCTTCCTTGTCCATAAGAAAAAAAGTACATATCCCAAGTCATGATCATAAATCTATAACCTTGAGGTCTGTTCATATTCCGAATAGAGGCCCAAATACGGTATTGGATATACTCAGCAGGCCAATACCAATGTTGTCTAATGAATTTTAGTCCATTATTATAAAATAATGTATCGTATGTGTATAATCCATATGTAGTGAATAAAAGAAGATAATCTAATCAGCTCAGGTTTTGAAAGGACACATGGATGACAATAACTACATTAACCTATGCTAAAAAAATCAATGTGTGTCAATTTGTATGTAGGTTTATGTATATATAATTATGTATGTATATATTAATTATATAAAGAAAAACATATATAGACTTATGTATAGATACGTATTACTATCAAGTACATGAGGTGTACCTCTATAATACATGTAGAATGATTGTAATATAAAATTCTATAAATTTCATGATATTTAAGCCCTAAAAAGAATTGGTCAACCAATTAACTTCCATGTTTTATATAAAACATTTGACCTGTGGGCTGGTAAAAAGAATACCATATCTGACACCCATGAATCACCCAAGTCATGTCAAAATATCATGTAACCTATGACCCCATCCTCGGTAGCATCTGTGTGGAGTCAACATATTTGTGAAGGCGTATATCACATCACGCAATGTATGAGTCAGTCTTATACATTCTGTATTTGGAACCCAATATTAGTCAAGGAGTTTTATAGTTCATTTAGCTACTGAGGACCTCCAATGCATTCAATCGGAGGAATCCATGAATCACTCATGGTGCATATGTAATCTCAATCCCTATTATCACATTATAGTAATTTCATTTTAATAATCTTGGTATCACTCACTTTGTACTTATTATCATCCAACCATTGAGACCATCCCAATAATTAAATGTATGGGACCCTAGTATCACTCAAGGTGCAATATAAATCATTAAACCTTGAATTTAATATTTTAATATAGGTCATTGAATCATCCATTACACTATCATTTTTAACATTATAATTATAATATTACTTATAAAGGATCACCAAATCATAAATTTAGTTGTAATATTTAGCTTGGTGAAATATCTATAAGAAGTTGGTACCATACATGTAAAAATGCATATGACATGCCATGATAATTAACTATGATCGGATGTATATTATTCATAATGATTGTCTATTTTTTAGTTCAATTTATAAATAAAAAATTTGGTCATACATGAATATATTACACTATCATCCTATCATGTTATAATATTCATGAATTATGTTTACTAATTGATAAGAGCCCTGTATAGGTCCTTTACATTAACATTTAAATCTATTTCAATTGGTTTCTTCATCTACAAATGATGGTTCTATCATAATATAAATAATACTATTATGAAAATTGAAAAATTAAAAACCTCATATCTTTGATTTAATTCCATTTATCATCTCATTCATGGGATGACAATTCAAATCAACTCAGAATGTTGTTTTAATTCCAATCCAAAGATTAAAGGTTAAAGCACATGATAAAAACATCCAACGTGGAGGTTTTATATAAGGTATAAATCTTTTTATTTTGAAATAATTATTCAAAAAAACAATTTGAATGTATGAATAATCATTTAAATGTTAAATTTCACATTTATAAGGTATTACAACAACGGTCTGGTGGGAAGCATAATGATGTACTTTATTAACATGCTAGATGTAACGTCAGATCATTTAATCGAGGTACAACACAATTTTTTTAGTTTAAATCCTTGTTTTATTCTTGCATAATATTTTCTATGGCATAACGAAGGTAACATTGGCATTTGGTGCTCGTTCGAATGCTAGAGTTAAAATAAATGGGTAAACATGCTATTTTGCATTGTCACTCCATGGTTAGTAGTAACAATGTGGGGGTAACCATGCAAATAACCTTGTAGCAGCTGCATTTTTTTGTAACCAGGAAACCTGATGCCCATACCTATGCAAAAATACTATAGAACTATGATAATGTAATTTCCCATGATTTTTTCATGGTTAGTAAACCATACAAATTAACAAATCATGGTCTCTTCTTCAAGTAGTGGGAAGAACACAATTTGTGCACAATTTTTAAAAACCGTGTTGCCAAACCATGAAGCCCTATATTTGGGGGTTAAATTTCAATTTTTCCCATAATGATTATATTAATACTATTTATATATTTATTTTCCCCATTCCAATATATGAGCTCTCCCTCCTTCCTCCAATGAGCCATTTTATCTTCCCCCACAGGTTCTTTGATATACTGTCATGACCCGTCCCCTGGGGCCCGTGTTGTGACAACCACAAGCCCGCCTTCCATAGGAATGGGGCTGGCGACTATCCCTGAAGTCGAATTTCCCTAGAACTGGTAAGTCATTTCCTTTATAACTAGTAATCACACACATCCAAGCACACAACTGGATACAAACACAAGGTAATATGAATATTAAATATATTGAGTACAGTAGTAAAGGGGCCAGAATACAAGCCCAAATGGAATGTAAAGAAATTTAAAAGTAAAAGTAAACAAGAATAGCTCTTTTTAACACCCACGAAGGATCCCACCAGAAAGGTAGGTACAACTCTCAAACAGTCGTCTCTGCGGCATGCCTCGTCTAAGGTCCACCTCCGAGCTACCTCCATTCCTTGTACCCTCATCCCTAGTCAGTGATTTCCATCATCTGAAACTGACACAACATGGTGCAGGCATATCCCATTTAGGGGTGAGTATAACGATACTCAATAGGGTCCCCAAGACCCTCAAGGTCTCAAAAAATCCACAAAGGATAAACCACAAAGCATGAAATCAACTTACAACCCAACATTGGTATATACCCATACATATACCTAAGTTATCAAGTATAACCATATCAATCAAGAGGAAACACAAATTCCAAATCAAAATCCCAACTCCCAACTGTTCTACAAAGGAATAATTACCATAGAGGTAATTACCACACAGGTACAGACTCAGCTCACACCACGTATAACATAAGGACAATAGTAGAGATTATATGATGTAAATACTAATTCATCTTACTTAGTTAAGAGGCAGACCCACAAAGGATCCTAAATCATTATCATACCCACAGAGGATTGTAGTACATTTTCAGACCCACTCATGATCTTAGTACCTCGTCCGACCCACACAGGATCCTAGTACATCATCAGACACACACAGGTTCCTAGTACATCATCAATATGTCGTCATACCCACACAAGATCCCAGTACATCATTAGTATGTCGACTAACCCACACAAGATCCTATTACATTGTCAGTACATCATCAAACCCACACATGATCCTAGTATTTCTTCACTACGTCGTTAATCCCACACAGGATCCAGGTACATTGTCAGTACGTTGTCAGACCCACACAGTAACCTAGTACATCGTCAGTAGGTCGTCAAACCCACACAGGATCCTAGTACATCTCCAGTACGTCATCAGACCCACACAGGATCCTAGTACATAGTCAGTACGTCTCCATACCCACACAAGATCCTAGTACATTTCTAGTACGTCTCCAGACCCACACATGATCCTAGTACATCACCAATGCGTCTTGAAACCCACATAGGATCATAGTACATCACTAGTACGTCATCAGATCCACATAGGATCCCAGTACATCATCATTACGTCTTCATACACACAAAATATCCATGTGCATCACTAGTATGACTTCAGACCCACACATGATCCTAGTACATTGACAGTACGTCGTCAGACCGACATAGGATCCTAGTACATCGCCATAGCCAGCTACAGGTTTTCCGCACTAAGATCGCATGTCTCCTGGAGGGACCACTCTTCAAGCCACCGTTTGGTACTCGAAATTCCACAAAGTCCCATTAGGAAGTATCCCAAAGGTATGACACATCAAATGGGGTCTGAACACAATAGACGGTACGTCAAACGGATGCTTGGTATGTAAGTTATTAGTCTTTTTGTCTCGAGGGCCAAGTAGGATGTGTGCTTGATCCAACCCGAACATACCCAAACAATATCCAAAACTCAATTGGGGTATACCAAAGGGATGGTGTCACTCTAAGGTTTCTGGCACCACATACGGTTCATCAATCTAACACCCGGTGAAAAATTTATGGCAAATAGAGCATATAATGTTGAAATTGGTCCGGGTCTCGTCTGACCCAGTCAGACCGACCCGGCCCGCGTAGGGTGGTTTGGCCCATGATGGGGGCCCGAACCGGAGGCACGGTGTGGCGCGGTGGTCGCAGTGTGGCGGGGTTGCGGCGATGCGGCGGGGCACCGCGGTGCGGCTGGGAAGCCACGGTGCGGCAGTCTGTCATGGCTAGCCGGATAGCCAATCGTCTCCTTCGTGCAGTGCGATTGCGCGCCCTGCCTTCCCCGCAATGGCTCAAGCCGCAATTCTCTGCTATCGGGTGGAATGATCTTGTTGTCACCCTTATCGGAGCCAGCAGTGTGTTCGCTGCTGTTTCCATGCCCCACCGGTGTAGGATGGCATCCTGCTTCATCGCGAAGAACACAACAAAAAATCACAAAGAATTTAGATCGGTAGGGCCATGCTCATTTGGCCCGTACTCTCCACGTTGGAGCAGTAGAAAGATCCTATGATTCCATCATGAATTATGAATAGACGTCAAGAATGGAAAGGGGTAAAATAAAACAAAAATCCCTACCTTGGTGGTTTGTTGATGATTGCCCGCGGTTGAGATGGATCAACGCTTGTCGATCCCAAAACAAGTCTCCTCCAACAATGTTTGTGAAAAGAAGAAAAATGTTAAGTTGGTGATGACATCATTTCCTTGATCATCAGTTTTTTTGTCGATGGAGATCCTTCGATGGAGTTTTAAGAAATATTCATTGAAGGAGTAGAGTTTTTCCTTGGAGAATGCTTCCCCAAAGTTCTCCCCACTCTTCACTTTGAATTTTTTTCCCCCAATGATAAAATGACAATACAACATAAATTAACATAGGTTTACACAATTAATTTACATTGGCACAAAATTAAATGGCTCCAGAAATTAATTGGAGGGTTGGCATAATTAAAATGTGAGAATAAATTAATTGGGAGTTGAGAGGTTCCCCCCCCCCCCATTATGAAGGGTTCGGGTGGTCCCCACCAACATAACCTATGTTGAGAGGCTTTAGTTCAGGTGGTCCCCAAAACCATGAATTCACAAAAAGGGTTTTAGTTCAGGTGGTCCCCACCTCTTTAACAACATCTAGGAGGTTTTAGTAGAAATAAAATAAAAGTTTATTTTATTTTATATTTATTTCCATGAAAACTCCAAATTCTATCTTTCACCCTCGACCTACTGTGGTCGAGGTGAAGGTATCCTTAAGTGAATACAAGTGACGTGAGTTCAACAGTGCCTTTGGATTTTAATTCTGAGCACCGGTTCAAATGATACAAAAACCCGCATGTACATTTACTGAACGTACCTGAAAAAATGACGATAAATTCATTCCAGGCACACTGGGCCTCGAAATCACCTGCCATCAATTTTTTGGACTTGTAATATTCCCATATATTAAAAAAAATTCATAGAAATTCTAGGTCTTTATATTCTCCACACAATAGTTATTTGCGTCTCTAAAAACCACAACTCAAAACCTGAAACCAAGTGGGGGTACTGAGCACGTATCTGAGCCTCTCACTCTCATGTGCTCTCCTAGAGGTTCATTTACTGTCAATGAATGTGCACTAGAGGTATAGACCTCCCACAAAGGACATTCTCCTACCAATCCTCAGTCTCTATTGGATCCTTCGTAAATGTCGCCCCATTGTTGATGTCTTTTATGTCATGGTCGATGATGTGGGAAGGGTCATTCACATGTCTCGTTGGTTGGGATATGTGGAAGACGCCATGCACCTGGTGTAACTGAGGGGGGAGTGCTATGTGGAATGCCACTTTGCCAACTCTACTAAGGACCAGAAAAGGTCCGATGAACCTTGGAGATAACTTGCGGCCCTAGCCAAATATCTGTAAACCTTGTCGAGGTGAGACCCTTAGAAATACGTGGTCTCCATCCTAAAACATCCGAGGCCTCTGTATCCTACCGGCATAAGACTTCTTCCTACTCTTTGCAGTCTTCATCCACTCCTGAATGATCTACACGTTCTATGTTGTAGCACATACCATCTCTGGTCCATCTAGTGTTGACTCCCATGGGTCAGTCCAGCACAAAGGTGACCTGTAAGGTTTCCCATACGACTCATCAAAAGGATTCATCCCAATGGTGGAGTGAGAGTTGTTGTTGTATGCAAACCACACAAAAGAAATGTGATCCTCTCAACTGCGACCAATTGTCAAGGACGCAAGTATGCATCATGTCCTCGAGGGTCTGTATAGTCTGATCAGTCTGGCCATCCGTCTGGGGATGGAAGGCGGTGCTCAAATGAAGCTGCATCACGAAAGCCTCCTACAACCCCTTCCATAGCTGGGAAGTAAAAAATTCATCCTGATTGGAGATAATCATCGGTGATAATCCATGTAGACATATAATCTCCTGCATATTGAGGTGTCCCAAACTCTATAATGAACCCTTTTCTCTAATCGGTAGGATGTGGGATGACTTGGTGAGTCAGTCGATGATCACTCAGATAGAATCATGACCCCTGGATATACATGGAATTCCTATCATTAATTCCATCAATATCCCGGCCCACTTCCACTCTGGGACCTCTAAAGGTTGAACCAAGCCTACTGGTACCTAATTCTCCACCATCACTTACTAACAATTGAGGCATCGAGATACAAACTCTTCTACGACTTTCTTCATTCTCATCCACCACTGATGTTGTCGGAGATCCTGGTACATCTTCACCAATGCGGGATGTACCACTAGAGGGGATGTGTGGAACTCCCTCAAAACTTCCTCCCGAAGTGACACTCGTACCATGGTACATATTCTGAAGAGGATGACGTGCCCCCCACCTTTATAAAATACATCAGGTGCATGACCAATGGATATATGATCATGTCGAGTATCGCATTCAGCGGCCCCATGCTGCGCCTTAGTGACTTGCTGAAGAAGTTGTGGAGTGACAGTAATAGACTGAAGAAAAGCTTCTCCATCTCAATCCACAAAGGATATCTACAAAGAGCCCAGATGCTCCGTCACCTCAACTAGCAGTTGTATACCAGATATCTTGCTGAGTGTATGTTCTACAACATTCCCCTTCCCAAGAGTATAAACTATCTCGAATTCATAGTCTTGATGAAACTCAAGCCAATGTCATTTTCTCAGGTTTATGTCCTTCTTAGAGAAGATATACGTGAGACTCTTGTGATCAGAGTAGATTGTAATACACTCTCCCATCAAGTAATGTCTCCATGTCTCCAAGGTGAAGATCACTGCTGCTAACTACAATTCATGGGTAGTGTAGTTCTGCTCATGTTGTCTCAGCTGTCGAGAAGCATATGAGATCACTGCTCACTCCTTCATTAGGACACATCTGATCCTAGTCCCTGATGTGTGGCAGTAGACTATGTACCCTATGCCCTCCCACAGAAACCTCCAAATGGGGGCACGAGTCAGCCTCTCTCTATGCTCCTAAAAACTTTGATGGCATCTCTCCGACTAAATGAAGGGTTCGTATTCTTCTTCAAAGCTGATAGAGGTGCTGCAACTCTAGAGAAATCTGGCACAAATATCCAGTAGTATTCAGCAAATCCTAAGAAACTTCATACCTCTGTCACACTGCTGGGTGGCTCCCAAGCAAGTACCACCTCAGTCATCATTGGATCCACAACAACTCCAGCCTCTGATATAACATGTCCTAGAATGTGAACCTTTCAGATCTAGAACTGGAACATCGAGAGCTTACCATAATGCTAGTTCTCTCGGAGTGTGTCCAGAACTATCTGCAAATGATAGACATTCTCCTCCTCTGTAGCCGAGTATATCAAAATGTCATCAAAGATGACCACCACAAAGTGATCAATGTATGGCTGAGAGATCCTATTCATGAGTCCCATGAACACTGCTGGAGCTTTGGTTATGATGAATGACATAAAAAATAAATCGTAATGGTCGTACTGACATATGAAAGTCATCTTCTGCACATCCTCATCTTTTACTCTGAGCTGGTGATATCCTGAGAAGAGGTCAATCTTCCAGAACCACCATGCTCCCTTCAACTGATCAAAGTGGTTGTCAATCCTCGAGAGTGGGTACTTTTCCTTCGTTGTCACCTATTTCAGGTGCCGATAGTCAACACAAAGCCTCATGCTCCCATCCAACTTCTTGGAGGAAACAAAATCAGGGATACCCAAGGAGAAACACTGGTCCTGATGAACCCTTTTCCCTGTAAGTCCTCCAGTCGTACCTGCAGCTCACAATGCTCCACGGGAGCCATCCGATACGCTGGTGTAGATATCGGTGCTATCCCGAGGTACATGTCAATGTATAAGTCCACCTATCTACATGGAGGTAGACCCGAAACATCATCAGGGAAGACATCTGTGTACTGGTCCACCACTATAGGATAGATCGGTCTCTCTACATCAACTACTCTGAGGGTAACACTTTCCAACTGATGCGTGATCGGCTACAATCTCCTCCGAGTAAGTCCATCCTATGCTAAAAAGGATCCCTTCTTGCTGATGAAGGTAAAACTGGTCCCATCAGTGCGTAAACACAACACTTTGTGCCAAATACAGTATTTTTTAGCATGAACTGTATATAACCATTCCATACCCATGATGACATCGTAAGGCCTCCATGCCGCTACTAGGAGATCCCAGCCGAATCTCTCACCTCCTAGAGTAATCTCACACTACTGGTACTAGTGTGTAATCATCAAATCCACTCACATAGGACTCTCTATCTGTAAGGATCGAGCCAACGACTCCATTATAATATTCGAGCTCCAAATGAGGGTAGTGAAAATAAAATAATGAATGGTACTTGTGTCTATAAGTACTGAAGCTAAGGTGGAATAGACACATATCGTACCTCGTATCATCTATGGAGCACTGTGATCGTAGGAATCTACTTCCTGGAGCTAAGCTCACCCATCTCCTCCTACTCTATATGGTCAGGGTGGACAACCTGGTGGTGGTGGTGGTAACATCTCGAATCGTCGCCCACCGCCAACTGCATGACCAGCTCCACTGCCATGTCCACCTTCTCCCTGCGGACCTCCTCGGTCGAATCTATGTCTCCTCTTGGGCAGTCCTTCGACCATCTACTGATCATCCGTATGACAGGTCGGACAGTCATGAGCCATGTGACCCTTCCCGCCGCATGCATAGCACTACCCGCTCCTCGCATGATTGGATCTGTCTTGGGTGCCCCTCACAACCGACCCTTAATCATGCGGTCATCCACCTATAGGTCTGGTCCTCTTGGAATTCTACGACATCTCTCTGCTTCTAGATATAGAAGATTCTACTACGTGAAATCTGGGGGTGGGCCTCACTACTGGTGACTGCTCTGTAAGAAAACTCCCCAATGAGAGGGCTCTCTCTAAATCCCCCACATACGCCGGGATGCTAAGATAAATAACTAAATCCCTGATCTCTTGATTGAGTCCCTACTCAAAGGTCTAGGCCCGAAATAATGGTTCATGAACTATGTCATTAGAGTCACATGAGAGGTCATTGAACCTAACTAAGTACTTAGCCGCAGTCATGCTACACTACTGCAGATGAAGTAGCTCCTTAATACGAACTGAGTGAAGGGACGCTGAGACAAACTCTACCCAAATTAGGCTCTCGAAGTCTACCCAATAAAGAGTCATCTCATCGTGAACCTAGAGAATCAAACTCCACCATCTGCATACTACTGCATGTACAAGACTGGCGGCAAGGATCACCCTGAGATCAGCTGGTGTTCCTACCAGTCAGAAAACTCAAACCATGGCCTCCAGCCAATCATCAGCCGCTTGTGGTTCCATATCTCCCTTGAACCTGGGTGGTCTCTGGCTCTGTAAATATTTCAATACCCTTATGCATTGTTCACCCTCTACTGCTGGGGATGGTGGAATCAGTGGTACAACGGGTAATGGTACTGTTGGTGCCTCAACTTGTGCATATACTTTAAGAAGGCCTTACCCCGAGGCCTTGTCGCTCGATGGGATATCAATGCGTACTATAACTGAAACCCTAGATTTATATCTATGTGGATGCATCTTGAAATGAAACAGGTGCACCACGATCAATTAGGTTATTCCTAGTGAGATGAATCAAATAGATCACAAAGAAAATTCTTCAAAACACACACGCAATCAGTGTTTTCGTTCCCTGAGTCAGAAATTAGAAGTCACGGTCCTGGTGTATGGATACGTCAGCCGCCAAAAAAAACAATGGTTTCCCTAAACAGATAACCACACTCACTACACATAACACAATTTCCATTAAAAATATAAATGTATAATGTTTTATGGTAGAACTGACTCCTTTAATACCAATTTGTCATGATCCATCCCCCATGACCAGTGTCGGGATTACCCCAAGCCCCCTTTCATTGGCCAGGGATGGGAAACTACCACAGAAGGAAAATTTCCCTAAAACCAGGAAGCCATTACAATTATAACATGTAATAACACACATCCAAGCACACTACTAGATATGAACACAAGGTAAAGTTATTAGTAAATAGAGTGAGTACATTAGTAAAGTGGAAAGTATACGATCCCAACAGGAAAGTACAAGAAACTGAAAAGTACAAGTAAACTGTAACAGCTCATGTGAACACCCCCCAATGATCCTACCTGAAGGGTAGTTATAGCTATCGAACGATCATATATGTGGTATGCCTCGTCTAAGGTCCACCTACGAGCTACCTCATGTCCTGGTACCCTAGTCCCCAGTCAGTGTTGTCCGTCGTCTACACCATACACAGTAGGGTGTAGGCATAGCTCGTGCCGAGGTGAGTATAACGATACTCAGTAGGGATCCCAAGACCCTCAATGTCTCACAAAATCCATGAAGGATAAACCACAAAGTATTAAATAAACTGACAACCAACTTAGGTATATGCCTATACATATACCTTTGTTATCAAGTATACCCATCACGATCGTGAGGAAACACAGAGTCCAAATAAAAATCCCAAAGCTCAATTGTTCCACAATGGAAGAATTATCATGGATTTAAGTACCACATAGGTACAGACTCAGCTCACACTAGGTATAACATAATTAAGGTAGAAGAGATGATTAGATGTAACTACTAATTCATCTTACTCAGTTAAGAAGCAGAACCATGAAGGATCCTAAATCATCATTAGAACCACGTAGTTTCATTGTACATCGTTAGACCCACACTATATCTTAGTACCTCGTCAGACCCACACAGGGCCCTAGTACATCGTCAGTCCTACAGAAGAATCCTAGTACATCATAAGTATGTCGTCAGACCCACACACGATCCTAATACATCGCCAGTACGTCGTCACACCCACATAAGATACTAGTACATTGTTAGTACATCGTCAGACCCAAAAAGAATCCTAGTACATCATTAGTACGTCTTCAGACCTACACATGATCCAAGAACATCTTCAATACTTCTTCAGACCCACACACGATCCTAGTACAACGTCAGTAAGTCGTTAGCCCCATGTAGGATCCTATTACATATCCAGTATGCCGTCAGACCCACACAGGATCCTAGCACAACATTAGTAAGTCGTCAGACCTAGACATGATCCTAGTACATCACCATTACGTTGTTAGACCCATACAATATCCTAAAAAATTGCCAACACATCGTCAAACCCACACATGATCCTAGTACATTGCCAGTACGTCGTCATACCCACACATGATCCTAGTACATCTTCAGTACCTTTTCAGAACCACAAAAGATCCTATTACATCGCCAGTACATTGTCATACCCACACCAAATCCTAGTACATCTCCAGTATGTCGTCAGACCCCACAGGATCCTAGTACAATGCCACAACATGCTACGGGGTTCCGGAACAAAGATCGATTGTCTCTTGGAGGGTCCGCTCCTCAATCCACCGTTTGATACTCAAACATCCTTGAAGTACCATGAAGAAGTATCCCAGATGTCCGCCATGTCAAAGGGGTCTCAACATAATAGACGGTGCGTCAAATGGATGCCCGGTCTATAAGTTATTAGCCTTTTAGTCCCGAGGTCCCAGATAGATTTCTGCTCGATCCAAACCAATCATACGACAACATTATCCCAATCTCATGTGGGGTTTACCAAAATTAATTTCTCTTTCCATGGATTCTAATGCCATAGATGGTTCGTCAAACGGACTCCATGTGCCAAAGTTATGGCCAACAGAGCGTAAAGGGTAGAAACTAGTCCGGGTCCGGTCTGACCCGGTCGGACTAACCCGAACTGACTCAGTTTGGGTTGACTCGACCCGACCCACTGGGTCCGGCCCGACCTGCGCAGGGTGTCCCAGCCTGGCAGTGTGGTGGGGCGCGGTGTGTCGGGGCACTGCGCGGCGGCGGTGCAACGGGGCACCACAGTGCGGCGGGGTGGCCGCGATGTGACGGGGCGCTGCGGTGCTGCGTGTCAGCCATGGTGCGGGGTGGACACGAAGCGGAGGTCCACCAATGTGGCCCAGATGGCCATCCGTTGGTTCCACACCGCACGGTTGCATGCTGCGCCTTCGCTACCATGGCTCAAGCCGCAGCTCTCTTTCGTCGGGCAGTGCGATCGTGCCTGCACCTTTGTCGCGGACGGTGGTGTATCAGCCGCTTTTTCTGTTCCCCACCAGTGTAGGTTTCCATCCACCTTCATTGTGAGGAAGACAACAAATACTCACAAGGATTTTTGAGTGGTCGGACCATGTTCATTTAGCCCTCACTTTTCGCGTTAGATAGGTATCAAGTGGTTATGATTCCTTCATGAACTAAAAAGAGACATCAGGAATGGAAAGGGGGGAAATCAAACAAAAATCCCAACCTCAAAGGTTTTTTGATGATATCCCATGGTTTAGATAGATTGGTGTTTGTTGATCCCAAAACAAGTCTCCTCTAATGATGTCAGTGAGGAGAGGGAAAAGGTGAAGTCATTGACGATGGTGTTTCCTCGATCATCAGTTCGTTCATCGTTGGAGATCATGCGACAAAGTTTAGATAAATTTTCATCGAAGGAGAAGTGTTCTTCGTTTGAGAATACTTCTCCAAAGTTCTCCCCACTCCCCCCTTTTCCAAAATTTTTCCCCCAATGATAAAATGAGGATCCAATATAAATTAAAGTAGGTTTTTGCTTTTAATTTACATTGGCACAAAATTAAATGGCTCATGAAATTACTAGGAGGTTTGGAATAACTAAAAAGGGAGAATAAATTAATGAGTATTTGAGTGGTTTTCCCCCCAATATGAGGGGTTCAGGTGGTCCCCACCATCATAACTTATGTTCGATGTTTTAGTTCAGGTGGTATCCACCACCATGAATTCACAAAAATGGGTTTTTAGTTCAAGTGTTCCGTACATCATTAATAAAAAGTGGGAGGTTTTAGTAGAAATAAAGTAAAATAAAATAATATTTTATTTCTTTTTCCACAAAAACCCCAAATTCTATCTTTCACCCTCATCCTACTGTGGTCGTGGTGAAGGTCTCCTTAACAGAATATCGGCGCTGCGAGTTCAACGGTGCCCTTATATTTGAATTCTGATCACCGGTTCAATATTTACAAAAACATGCTCGTACATTTTCTGAACGTACTCAAAAAAAAGTTTAGAAATTTATTTTCGTCACACCGAGCCTTGTAATCATGCGCCATAAATTTTTTTTGGACTCATAAAATTACAATATAATTAAAAAAAATTTACATGGGAATTCTGGGTCTTTAGATATCCTCTCAATCTAAAGTCTAAATAAATCATTTTAGAAGAATCAAGTACATCTATGAAATATCTACATTCAAATTAAATTCAATCTAAGATTGTATTTGGATCATTTATGCAATTTTATGCACGAAAATTTTCCTTATTTTTAGGGGGTTAGAAAGTTTCATTGATTTCTCTCAACATACAATTAATTTTGGGTCTCGATCAGGTAATTAGTCATCAACGACCCTAATTATGTTGGTGATGTTGTTTTACTAATATTTTGAATGTTTTCATAGCTTTGAGGTGGTGCTTTACACCACCCTTCATCGCGTGTCACTATAAAATTGATTTCATAACCATAAATTTGTATACGCACCTAGTAAGACTTCTGTTGATTATTGTTTAGTAGTTTGAAGACATCATCCATGATCATGGACACCCTTTGGGTGTACCTTCTTGGATTTCCCCTTTATAATTAACTGTTTAAATATCTAGAACACCTCTTATGTGTTATTATTGGGTTTCAATTTATTTTCTATCATTATTATGGATGCTGAATGAACCCAGAGAACCTTTTATGTTCTTGTCCCGACTTATATAAATAAGTTCACATATAGGTATTATCCTAAATTTAAATTACACCTTCCAAGTGACTCATTGAGGCCTGTAAAATGAATTTTCTTGTTTTGGTAAAATTATTTAATTTATTAAATTTAAGTTTCTTTGTTCATGGTGGATCCCATCCATAAATGGATTAAATGGTTTCATAAAAAAAATTAAAAATGGTTGAATGGTCACACCAATTATTTAATACTTTATTAAATGCATTAACTAAACAATAATGACTTTGTGAGGAAGGTATTGGTCAATATAAATAATGAGATGTAATTCCTCATGGATGTTATTATAAATACGATCATTTCCTTGAAATAATATTTGGAATTATAATAAAGGTTATGTTCATCAAGATGATTCAAAATCCTTTATATCAACTGTCAAGCATTATGTCTCACACCATTAACACTATTTGGATAGTGGGCATGATGTGCCACATCCCTTATTTCATGTGTTGTAATGATCACATAAGTAACCTCTCAAGTGATGATAATTAAGTCAAAAAATCATTATTAGATTAAGGGAATTTATACTCTTTTTGATCTTATAGGCTCATTTAGACTAGTTATAGATGTCAGAATTTTACCCAGGTCTAACCAACACCTAGTACTCTTCATATATGGCCACTTACGTCTGCCCGTACAAGGTTGATATTGTTAGATTCAATTTATAAATATACCAAAAACATATATATTGTTACCATATATATAGTTACTGACCAGACACTCATTCTAGTTATGAGCCAAACCTGATAGATCCGTGACATTTCCTTTAGGAACCTGAATAGGATGGTGTTTATTTATTCATCTTTTACATTTAATTATTTTATACATACATGTGGTTGTTTTTTGTATACATCTAGGATTAATTATATACATAATTGGAGGTTTCCTGCTTGGATATTATGTCACACACTACTCGGTCGAGATTTTGTTTCAGAGTATATTAGTTGTTTGTAGGTATGGATAAGGGAAATAACCCCACTATAGAGTTCTTATACGATTTACCTATAGAATGAGAATATGAGAAGAGGAAAGATAATATTATCAAGGTGATAAAGGAGTATCCATTTTCTCATTTAGTATTTTTTTATAGCATGATTGTTTATTAATTTTATATATTCCCTTTTTTCATACATTAGTATACAATGCATCCATGTATTCAGAACTACCTTGTGGATTTGAATATTATTATTTAGTTTTTCAGTTATATACATTTCTGATGTTTATTTATTTGATCTAGTTATATAATGCTTTAAATTTTTTAATCATGTAGTTATTATCTATTGTTCCACTCTGGTAAGAGGGTATAGTCTCCCCACCATACCACCTTCACAACCTCACTGCTAATTGGAATCCTCTGGAATATAGGGAGGCGTGTTTGAGGTCTTGTAACCTACAGAATCAGTGATTTGGTTAATTGGACCCCTATTCGTGATTTTAAAAAGTTGTATTATATATTTATTTTTTCCATTTTCATACTGTTTGTGTATTAGAAATGAGTCTATGTTTTAAAGGAATTTGGATATAACCCTATTCCTAGACATGGCTAACCCATGTACTAGGGAGACCTAAATTAACTATAATGGGAAATTATAGTTATAGTTTTCTCCTATCATGGATGATGTTTCATCAACATTGGGTTACTCACATGTATTATTATTATTTATTTGGACATTACTGAAGGATGAATTTTCTCTCCTTGGGGTGTTGAAATGAGGGTGTTTTATTAGATGCATCATTATAGAAAAAGAAAGAAAACTTTTTCATAACTTTTTCAATTTCACATCTTCATACAATATGTTTTTTTTCATATATCACAACAATTTTTACTTGATTATTATATGAATATGTGATTACATTCCTAGTAGGAATGAAAAAACATAATTGAATCATAAGTTTCATCCATTATCTTAATAGTTTTTTTAGAATAGGTTATAGTAGAAACCTTAAAAACATTATTATGTAATGTTCAAACATGGACCACAACGTTCATGGGTTGGAATGTGTTATGGAATGGATTTAGTGGATTCGATATTTCAATTCTTGTGGAGTATATTATCTTATGAATCAAAAGTGTTGATCCATCAAATTCCACCATCCAAGGAGAATTTAATCCAAAAAATGGGTGAAAATTTAAAATTAATGTAACTTTTGCATAAAATGGTTGTCATATATTTGTGAAACAAATACCTAGAACCATACACAATCTTAGAAATGGGTAGTGGGGTATCTATTATGTTCTCATGGACTGCTACGAGTTTTCTTGGCTACTTAGTATTGGGTTTTGGAGATGGAAGAGGGGTATGAGATGTCTATAAGAAGGCTATATATCTACCATAATTTCCTACCTATAATCTTTTCAATTTCGAATATCTACATAATGGAATGAATTTGGATTTTTAGTATGTTCCCATCATGAAATCATCTATGCATATTCCATTAATGTATTGATGAACATGCACCTGGGGTTGTGATTCTTGATCGACCAATGATTCCTCGTATTATGCTACATGTTTTACTTTTTATTGATCATGATTTGGTCATTGATGACGAGTGTTGAGGTGGATTTATTTATTTGTTTTAGAATATGAATGGTTTTTTTTTAAATGTAATGAGAATGGAAAAGTTTACTCGAGAGGTATTTCACCAGAATCCTCCAAAATTTTCGTGTAATGGTGGACTACACAATGTTGAGTTGTGGATCAAATATTTTCTTACCATATTAGAGAATCTAGAGATGCCTACATAGAATAGGTTCAAGAATTCTGTGTATATTCATTGAGATTATGGAATGTAGTACTGGGATGTTATTACCAAGAAATATCAACATAATGATATGGTTTGGGAACATTCCTATAAAATCTTATATGACTATTTATTTCACTAGGCACTGAGGGATAAAAAAAAGAAGATAATTTATGATCCCGGAGTATGGAGGAATATATATCATTTAGTATTATTCTCAATTTACTAAGTTGTAGTGATTTCTACTACTCTAGTGGGTAAAGATCTTATTACTATCAGGTGATTCGAGATGCACTGGTATACACCATCTGATTGATGGTTAATGTATTCCGGTTGTATTCAATTTCTGAAATCATCAAACATAACCTTAATATAGAAAGGAATATAATAGAAGTTTATGGTGAAATTCAGGGAGCATCCATACCTAAATCTATCTATGGTTCCTGGGGATATTGCAAGGATCACATTGTGGTTTATCAAGGGGTTGTAGTAGTCAGGATCCTCATACTAAATTTTTATTGATATTTCATTAGTGAATTAATTTATGAAATTTAATCCCTCATTGTTTTTTAGATCCAATGGAATGCAAGGTTGCAAGATGTATGGGGAATATCTAGCTCTTTGATAGGTTATTTCCACTATTTTATAGAATGTGAATATCTATCCCGACAATATTTTATAGAGAATGACCAATATTGTGACAATAGTAATTCAACAAGAATATCATTTTTTCATTCAGGATAGCATGGTGGCCAATCTAGAGGTATTCAGACTCATGAATCTCAACACTAAAAAATTGATCTGGGTTAGGGAAGTCAGCTTATGCCTCTGAACCATGGAAACATCCAATTACATTTATTACATCTATTGTCAGAGGAGTATAACCCAAGACCTTCTTCTGAATGAGGTTCTATTCTAGTAGCCCAGGAATTAGTTTCTTCTTTGTTTGATATCGTCATATCCCATTCCATTATATCTATGGTTATAATATAGTGTATGAACATTGAATTCAAACTCTTCTATGATTTTATGATTCTTGAAACCACGTTAGGTATAAAATCAAAGATAGAATTATTTTGTAAGGATTTTACCCTAGATATAGTTTGATACCTATTCTTATGAAATATTTTAATCCTTGACATGATGTTATTTTACATAATCATTGGGATGGACTAGTTAGTTTTATATCGATTCCATACAAACTAATTTCATTTTATGGTGATGTTCCCATCACCATAGGGTTGTAGGAACATGCATAAGATAGAATGGGATGTTCATGAGACTAATGTTGGAACATAGCAGTAGAGTCTGGGTTGTGTTACATCTTAGATAACTAGTCTTTTCTTACATGATTAGTCCTACAACCCACAATTTTCCCTCCTATAGTGGATTATATCATGGAAGTCATTATTGAAAACTTATCAGGTATAACATCAGTGTGAGATATTTAATTCACTATTGAGATTTTTAGAAGAGAAGAACCAGTAACCATTCCTCCATATAGGATTACACGTATATATATCCTATAACTCATGAAACAGTTCTAGGATCTAAAGGATATAGGTTTTATACTCCCCAGTACTTCTCATTGTATTTCAAAATCCTTTTTCCAAAGAAGTTGGTTCATACCCTTTGACATTGCATGGATTAAAATCGATTAAAATAACACAAATTAATTAATAGGTATCCACAACCTTGAATAGAAAACCACTTTGATAATCTTTGAGGACTGAGTGTGTTGTCAAAAATATATTTTAGGATGGGATATGATCGAATGTATGTCAAGTAATCATACATTCCTCACACATATTTCAGGAATTGGTATGGTGTATATGTTTACATGGTCATGCCATTCTGTCTCAAGAATGCACTTATAAATATTATGGGTCTAATAAATTTGGTTTTCCTCCCATATTAGGATTATTTTTCTTTATAATTTGTTAAAGATATATTTTTTATTATTTTTCATTACATGAAATTTCCATTCTTTGAGACCAGGGTAAATACACTATGAGATAATCATCTCTATGATACGATTAGTAAATTTCACTTTTGGGTTGATAAATTCCACTTTTAATGTAATATTATTTCATAATTATGAGTTTCTACTGACAAAGGACAAGTGACAGCTGTAGTTTATTAGAAATAGCCCAAGAATTTCTTTGATGTCCATATTTCATTAGACTATCCAGGTATTGTAGATGCTTCATCCAGGATTTCTCATATATTTTAGTGCTTCTTATGGGCATGAATCAAATAGGTGTGAAATTAATATGGTTTGTATATTATGAATAAGTATTTGAAAAGATAAAAGTCTTTTTGACATCACCACTGACACTTATTTTTCTGGAGCTAGGACAATGCTATACAATCTACTACGATGGATCAAGTATCAGGTCGAGAGTTATTCTGAAAAATTATGAGTGAGTATTTACATACTTGTATTGTTATTTGAGGCCCCATGAGTGAAATTAATTGACACAAAACCTCAATCAATCTATTTTTATTAATTCATTATGTTTTTCTATACATTATTTACTTCATGATAAATTTGTTATAGTCAATGTTAAAATTTCCTCAAGTACATATTCACATAGTGATATATAAATTACATGTATCATAAATGGTTGACTATATTTAATCAAATGATTTTGATCGTATTTCAAAACATGGTAAATGCATCTCTATAAACAATTCTATGATTTGTAAGACTCAAACAAAGGTGGTTCATGATGAATGTTTTGATTGGATGCTGATGGACATATTCCTAGATATGTACACGGAGTTTAATGAGGATCATGGACAAACCATCCTCACAGACTTTGCAGTGACCTCTACTCTTTTGAAAAGCACAATAATTAGATATATTTCTGATCCTGAGTGACTTGTCCTAAGGGAATGTATCTCTAATGATGATACATCATATAGTTGGGGGAAGGATGGCGAAAATAATTTACTATTCCATGGCCAAATATGGGTCCCATAAAAAAAAAAGAGAGGATATGATATGATATTTTCCTACCTTATCATGGTATGTGAATAGAGATGTTACAAAGATGTATCAGGATCTATGGTGTATGTATTTTTCCCCTAGTATGAAATGAGATTTTACTGGATTCATCACTTAATGTTCCATGTCTCCGTAGAAGAATGAGGAACATCAGTTCCTGAAACAGAATATAAATATATTTTCCAATCCCAAGTAGAAAGTTGGTTGATGTTTCAATATATTTCATGTCTGGTTTACCCATATCACTTAATTGAAACTATATCATGTGGTGTCTCATTGATCATTTGACAAATGTCTCAAACTTCTTACTTGTGTAAGAGACTTACATGGTAGACGATATTGAAAGTCTATACATCAATGATTTCATACATCATAATAATTCTCCTTGATCTATTTTTTCCAAAATAGATTATTTTCATATATCATGGTTCTAGAATGGGTTTCAGAAGGCCTCGGGTATATAAGTTCTTCTAAGCTTGACATATCACCCTTACACAGATTGATAAATAGATGATAATATTTAGCTATTAGAGGAAATGATTTGGGCATTTTTCCTAAACATATGTGGTTCATGGGGGTAATATATACCATATGTTGAGTTCTCTTATAATTTAAGCATTTATGATATCATTGAGATGGTTCGTTATGAACACTTATATGATTGGAATTTTCATTCACCTATATTCTGGATAGAGGCATGGGAATATTATTTCCATGGATCATGTATCATCCAAGAGACTATATAAAAATTTCACTAGATTAAAAATATAATGGTGAAAACATAGTCCAGACACCAGTCAAATTCCAATAGATGGCGAAGAAATCTTGTGTTCAAGGTTTTAGATTAGGTTTTCTTGTCAGAATCACCCTGGTAGGGCCACAGATGCATTCAGAGGCATGGTAATCCCTCACCTAGGTCCCTTGAACCCTATGAGGTTGTACGACAGATCAAACTTGTGGATTTCTAGATAGAATATCCTTATTGATACCAGTTAATTCATGACTTCTCCCACATATCCCAACATTGCCTACATTATCCAGACCCATCACATTTATTTCATATTGATGAGGATGAGTTGTATGTGGATTATTCTTTTGAGGGTTATCCCACACATATTTAGGACCAAAGAATGAAGAAACTCCAAAACACGCCCTTTCATTTGGTATGGGTTCTATGGTATCCTAATAGAGTACATGATGATATAATGGAGTGACAATCAGATTTAAATGTTAGTGGATAGACCTATTCTTAAATGATACCACTTTTCACTCAAACATTTAACATAGGGACAACTTTTGTTATAAATTGGATTATGTAATGAAATTTATTTTAATGACGTTACAACAATTTTTTCTATTTAATTTACATGTTTAATATTTTTAAGCCTTATCATTGGACTAAAGAAGGTTCCTTGGTCTTTCAGGGCTTCTTCAGAGCCCAAAGTTCTAAAAAATGGGAAAACGTGATAGGATGCATGACTACCTCATTATTAGTAGTAAAATTTTGGATAGTCCATGTGGGGAACCTTGTTAGTATTAGGGGCCACATTATTTTTCTAAAACCTTGTTATCCAAGGTTCACATTATTTTAAAAATCTACAAATCTTTCACAGTGGTATGTAACATGTTTTTGACATATTTAGGAAAATTGTGCCACCTAACCATTTTGGTCTCTTAGTTAATAAGTGGGATGAGTATGGTTTGTGCACGGTTTTCCCAAAACATCCATCCAAACTATAAGACCATATATCTAAATTTGAAATTAATATTTTATTTTTTGAATCTTTTGAACCTATTACCTTTTTCCCTTTTCCTCATTCATATGGATGATCTCTCTGTTCATTCCCTTAAGAGTTATTTTCTCCTCCCTCCAAGATTATTTGATATCTTTCTGATACAATGTATAGATCATGTGTTATCGGATGAATCAAATCCATATATGTAAGATCCATATTCCAATAAAATTTTATATAAGATTATATTTGGTTCTATTTCACTATATAACTGAATTCTCATTTTTCTACTTTTAGGGTGTTGGACCATTTCTTCAATTTCTCTGAACTAAATTTGAATACACTGCATACATTAGATGATGAGTCATCAATGGGAAAAATGTAGGTAGTATTTTCATTTTTTCCGCAATTTATAGTGTTTTTATAGCTTCTATAATGTTTTGTATGTCATCCTTCATCGTAAATTTCCCAAATTTTGATTTCATTATTTTAAATTTGTATATGAAAATTGTTACACACATGTTGATCATTCTTCGGTAGTTTGAGGAATCCAACCATAATCACAGATAATCTTTGTGTGGTCTTTCTATATTTTCCCCCTTCATAATTAATTATTCAAATACCCAGAAAAATACCTATGTGCTCTTCTTGGGCTGTAATTGATCTTCCCTCATTTATATGGATTATTATTCAACCCAACACACATTTTAAGTGCTTGAATCCACATATAGAAGGAATTTCAGAGGTAGGTATATTACTACATTAAAATGAAACCTTCCAAGTGTCTTATTGTGCCTTATAATATGAATTCCCATGATTTGATTTATAATATGAATAGATTAAATGGAATGGATTGTTCATGGTACATTCCTTTATTAAATGAAATAAATAGTTTAATTAAATTTATTTATATAGGGTCTAAATACAAGGCACATTATTTCATAATAAATTAAATTCCTTAAGTAAATTGATATTTCATGATTATGATGGGATTCATGAATATAAATAATAAGAAATATGCCTCATGGATATTAATATAAATAAGATTATGAATTTGATATAGGTTGTGGAATAGTGATAAGGGTTCTATTAGGAATGAAAATTCAACACCTTTTATGTCATGTGCTGGGCATGATGTCTCACACCATTATCACTATTTAAATAGTCGGAATGACACCCCATGTCCCTTTTTCAGGATTTTTCATGAAGACAAAACCCCCATATCTAGAGATGATCATGAAGTCTCATAGTCATTATGATATATAAGGCTTTCACCCTATATAGGATCTTATAGGATAATTTAGAATTGTTATTGATGTCTGAGTTATTCATCGGTTTATCCATCACCTAGTTTTCTAGGTATATGTCCACTTAAGTTCGCATGTTGATAGTTTATATAGCTGGATACAATATATAAATCAACTATAAATAAATTATTACTATATATATAGTTACAGATCAAAAACAAATTCCATCCTTATGCTAAACTAGGTAGAGAATCCAGGTGTCCTTTAGGATCCTGATCATCGTGGGGTTTATTTATTCATATTCGACTATTAATTAATTTTTGACGATACACTATTGTTGTTTTATGTGATATATGTATTACTTCATGAAACTATTGGTGGTGGAATACTTGGGTTTTTATCTCACAACCTACTCATGCCACCTTTTGTATCTGGGTTTGTTACCTATCAGTATGTATGGATAAGGGGAAGCACCATGCTATAGTGTTTTTACATGCTTTACATATAGATGGAGAAATAGAGTAAAGGAACAACAATATTGTTTAGATGATATGTTAATACACATTTTATTCTTTTTTTATCATTTTATATATTTTTTATATAACATTATTCTCCATTTTAATTTTGGTACATCACATTACATGAATCAATTTATATGACACTGCCTTGTGGATTTTGATATGGTCATTCAGTTGGTTAGTTATATATGATTCCATTGTTTATTTCTTATATCTGGTTATATGATGCTTAATCTATTGTCTACTTATTGTTGTTATCTGTTATGTCACTCTGATAAGAGGGAATAGTTTCCACACTATACCACATTCACATCCGCACTTATAGTTATAACATATTGCATACAGATAGGTGCAGTTGAGTCCTTATGTCCAACAATCTGATTTCATAGGTTTGGTGAACCCTTACTCGGGATGTTACACTATGAATTAATTGAATATCATGAGGCCATATACCTCATTCACATAAAGATTTACTCAACCATTATCACCCTTTTATTTATGATAGAATGATTTAAAATGAATTACCAAGAAAATAGATAGAAATATGACATATGAGATCACAATGAAATAGTATTCAATATGACATGATAAAAAAGGGAAGGAAGAAAAATGAATTTTAGACTAACTGAGGTTTATCCATTGAAACTGGCAATGAATGATTCTACGAACAAATGAGGGAGATATAATAATGAATATAGAGGAAAATGAGGAGATTATTAGAGTCCTTTAGTGTATGGGAGATGAGGGAAAAGAAATAGGGAAGTAAATATAAAATATGGGGTGAATAGTCATTTTATCCTCTTTATAGACTCACGTTGTTTCGCAGACCACGTTCCAACCAAGTGGTGCCACTGTCTGAAGGGACATCCCATAACTACATGGTTTGAAAAACCATGTACTTCTTTTGAAATCACCAATATAACTTCCAATTTAAAATTAACACATATATGAAACCAACATTTGATAGTTTATCAAAGCATTCTCCTCTGTTTAATGGTGTCATGGATCACCCTCATAGCTACTACTAACAATGTTCCAATCGTGTTCCTTATCCTATTTAACATGAAAATGATGGTTTGAATATCAATGATCCTAAAATTCCTCTGATCACCGAAGCCACCTACTGGTTCTTATGTTCCATCTAAAAAACCCATTTATTTATTACAACTCTTAGAAATTTGTATTTACCATATATTTAAAATTAATCCCTCCACAAAAAATAAAAAATAAAATTACTTTGGAAAATAATTACATGTATAAAATATGGGAAATAAAAATCCCCCATATTATATTTTATAATCTCTAAGAATCCATGGGAATAAAGAAAACATCACCCGACTTACTCCGGTCGTGAATTCCTCCTCAAACTGACTCCTTTCATTACC
Source organism: Viscum album (assembly GCA_963277665.1). Taxonomy (NCBI): domain Eukaryota; kingdom Viridiplantae; phylum Streptophyta; class Magnoliopsida; order Santalales; family Viscaceae; genus Viscum; species Viscum album. The sequence continues at coordinate 1,370,625,572 of OY728143.1, forward strand.
GAATCCTAATTCGGCTGCAAGGACAACACTAAACACATAGTACATAAGCCACTAAAACATGATCCAATTTTATATAAATCTTCAAATAATAAGGGGATAGAAACCTGAACTCATGTAACCCAATACATGATCACATAATCATCTATTTTATCATCCGGTCTATGGAACTCCCCATCACAGGATCTACCATTATATGACCAATTCTATATCATGGTACTCTAACCACTATAATTACCTACTTAAACATTTCCCTAAAATCTTAATAATACTTATAGAATTATTCAAAACATCTAAAACCTAGTCTCATATGGCGACTCTATTATTGGTCCATATTTTGAATGAAACTATTTAATTTCAATAGACCAAGCTTAATTTTTCATGCCATATTTTCCATCAAAAGTCATGACTAACTCATACATGAAGCATGTTATATACAATTACATATATAATCTAGTTTCAAAATACATACATTAAACTGACCAAGAAAACACGTATAGAGCCACTTCTTCCGATTATCGTTGAATATCTCAACTTCCATAGATGATAGATTATCAAAACTAGATTCCAATACCATTGACCAAGGAACAAATTCAATATTTTTGGGTATGATATCAACTTTTTTATATGAACCTATATGTATAATTTATAAAGGAGTTTTCTCCTACTCATTTTGGATTATTGAACGACACAGTAGGTGCCCATAATTGACTATCCAAAGACCAGTCTCAAGATAGACTCTTATAACATGATGGTCACTAACTAGTGACTAATATATCGCTACTGAAGAAATAATTATTCTTGTAATATCCAAATAAATACTAAAACAGGATCACCATTTTAACATGCCCCACCTACATCTGGACATAGAAATTTTTATGGCTAATAACTCACTCATTTCGAGTGCTAACATATACATCAACCATAACTCGTTACTGAATACAGAGAATGATCACTATGATGATCTATAAAATAAAATCATAATAAGGATAATTTCCCTAAAATATATAATAGTTTACTAAAAAAAATATGAATTCCTTAAAATATATCCTAGAGTAGAAATCCCAAGGATTTATTCCATCAATCACAAAATATATTTAGTTAGATAAATTGTTATATAGACGATGATCTCTCAGTATACTCAAGATGATAAAATGGTATGAGTGATGATCTCTAGTTCCATATGAGTACCTAATGATTTTTATTTATAGGAATTTATTGATTCTATAATCCATTATCACATCAAATAAGGATTTATTTTCATTTATCAATATAAGACACCACATCTCTCGATGATGCATGCCAGTATCCTCACAGGGTTCAGTTGTTTCATTTCACCAGGTTTATTTCTGAATTATCCCTACTCACATGGCACTTAATTTAATTTATCACAATGATATATGTTCTCATTCTTATTGGTGTCACTCCTTTACAACCATTGGTCCTTGGATTTTATCCATCCATTACCCAATTTCCAATTTCAAATAGTTATCACATGCAACCTGCATGAACGAACTTATAATATGATGTGGGTGTAAAATCCCATACCACTAGGTTTGATATCCAAGTCATGGTCCCATTTATATTAAAATTATAGGGTCATGGTAACCATTCCACAATGAACATCATCTTTTAACATGCTATAGTTCCCTTCGAAAAGGTCTTCAAAATCTGGGCACCAACTTATAACATGATTTATCAATAAATTTCCCTCCACATGGTTTCATTTTAGAAAACCTGAGTGTATAAAGTGATAAAACATGTCAAAATTCATTAATAACATAAATTATATTTCCCATATAATCCATTTTTTGATATTTAATTTACAAGGATGATTCCTTAAAGACCGGGAATAACCGATCCAATAACATAAAACACAAGAACCTTATGTGCATCAATCTCAAGACCAATATAAAACCACACTATTTTCCTTTAACGATAATTTATTTCACATTTCAACCACCCTTTTATATTTCCATATAAAAATTTGAATTATGAACTATGAGGGTATGATCCAAAAATAATTTCATCTATGTCTGTTCACCAAGTCCTAAGATCTCTAGCATGAGAATGACATCAACATTATAAATTTTCTTCAAAAGTATCTAACAAACCTATAAAATATTTTATAATAGGTTAAACTAAAATTATTAAGAAATAATTGACCACCAAAGTCCAAAAACTATTGATACATGCATAACTAAATCCATGACCAAACATCAAGATACTAGTCTATGATCATCCCTGAACATCCGAATGTGGGTGTCCTTTTGGAGTTGTTTAATTGCTAAAATGAAGGATAAATAGATGAAACTAAATTATATATGTATATTTTAATATCCCCTAATTTATTAACTCTCTATAAAACCACCCACCTATGTTGGGGTGTTGTTTCATAACTGGGAGTCCTACTCAGGACAAACAACACCTGAATGAGACCTCTTGTTTCAAAACTGAATGAATGAAATTACCAATTATGATTAAACTGTGATGATGATAACTCAACTACGATAGAACCATAAAATATCCTGAGAATAAAATCTATAACTAGATCACTAGGATAATCAGACTAACAACTATGATCACTATTGGAAAAAGTTCAATTGTGACCTATGGGAAATGTCTGTGATCCCAACCAAGGTAAATTTTTTTAATGTACCCTTACAATAGGGGTGAAACTAAGAACACCACTTTAAGGATTTAGGTTTCATTAATTTAATTTATTTTCAAGTATCATAACATTTAAAGTAACTTATGTATATGGGATATTAAGTTCTATTAAAAAAAATTAATTATACTATAAACATTATTTAGCTAACATCGTGCATCATAATAGGAACATTGTTTCAAAACATCCTATAAAATATTAAATGATTAATAATTTGAAAATAAAGTCCTCACAACTAGCATACTTAAAGAAAATATCAATTCCAAACTATAGTTATAAATAGACTTTTAGTGTTAAGTGGAAATTTAATAAAAAAATCATCTTAATAATAAATATCAAAACTAGATAAAGAACTTTTATAATATTATGGAAATTAGTTTATAATATGCCACCATGAATTTATATACAACACTATATTAGTATTTGATGACCTCTTAAATAACCATACTATATTTAACAAAATAATACCCACATGGGGTTATGTACTAGATAAAAAAAATATAATGGGGACCTATAGGTTCCCCTTCATTCAAACCTAGATCAATTTAAGGCATCCAAAGAGTAGTATTTTAATTAAAGATAAATTTCACATTTGTATGGGTTATTATATCAGTAGCATGCCCCAAATAACTAGCATATGACAATTTCGGAATTTAGGAATATATCCATATAGGTCTTAATGGCCAAATTATAGAGGTACATTCCTTCATATATATATATATACATATATATATATTCCATAGTTTAGTTAGATGAGTCATTATTCCTAAATTATAAAGGTAAAATCCATTATGATTTACAATTAGCAATTCTTGTAACTAAAAATAGATGATTACATCCGGTTAGTATAACAATACTGTACATATATGATGATTTTATTAGAAATATGACCATTCTAAATATATATAATTTGTTACATAAGAAATTAAAACTGATAGCCATGTAATGGGAATAAAAGAATATATCTTCTTATGTAATTAAAGTTACAGGAAATAAGAATATGATAATTAGTTAGTTAATGTGTTTTTGTAATACCAATTATTGGGTGTTTAAATATATTTTTTTTAGTATAATATATCAGTTGAACATGTTTGTCTCATTTGATAAGAATCACAATGAGTTCGATCACTAATTATATTACACATAATATAAATATTTTATATTAGAAAAATTATTTCGGGTTCTTGAAATAGTAATGAATTGTAAAAAAATAAATCTATATGGGGATTCAAATAGAATTCAAGTATCAAATAATGGACTTGTTTTGTTTTGGTTATGCAGGTTTCGTCATTATTTAATTGAATACAAAATCCATTACTTTTCATACATGGATTGTTATTCTCTTCCATGAGTGAGAAATTTAGGATTCTTAGAAACCCACTTAGTAATACCAAAGATCCTAACCCCTCCTAGAAAATAGAAATGAAATTGATATCCATTTCATGGTGAAATACCTCCACACCCATGTAATTTACTCATATCCACCACAAATTAAATTTATTTTTTGTTAAATTAATCCACAATAATTAATAATTCTATGAAACCTATATCAATTCTAATCCTCGGGCCAGAACATTATTTATTTATAAGTGAAAAGAGATTACTGTGGAAAAGCGGTGGAGATAGAGAGATTAACATAGTGTTATAGAGAGATGAATGAAATTGGGATAGGAATTAAACAACCCAATTGAAATAAATTATAAATGAATTATATGTGAAAATAAATTTAATATAAAAATAGAATATAAATTCTAATTTTTAGTATCCTTATAGAACAACATAGTGGTGTATGCTCAGGAACCAATCCACTTCAATCCATCCCAATCCTCTTAAATGTATTTTTTAAAAACTCCCAGACCATTAGAAATGGTTTGTTTAATGGTATTGGGTCATAATGGATTATCCAAAAGAATTTCTTCCACAAATATCTATAACAAAACCATTTTTAGGTCTGTTTGATAGTTTCACATCATGGGGAGTTTTTATGTTGTGCAATGTGTCGGGGAGTGAAATATTCTATTTTTTCCCTCATAATTCCTTTTACAATTATGAATATTGTTCACATATATAATGTGTGGGGTTTTGAATCTACTCATGGAATGTTTCACATCTTTCATTATTTCAAGTTACATGTCTTGAATGACATTATAATGGTTTAATATTGATTTCCACCCATTTTTTATCCTTTTTGTTCTGGTGATTCATTTCCAATCTCTAGACTTTTTCGTTGAATTTCCCATCACTCTAATGCATCATCAATCATCATTCAAAAAATTAGAGTTATGTTGTGCCACATCACAATGATGCATAAAGTGTCTTCAGTCAAATTAATTCATTATTTTTGTTCATTTCCCAAAAATTTGGGATTCCCATCCATAAATTGGAAAATCAATTAATTACTAGAAAATAGAATATATTAAATTATAAAAATGTATTTTATATACAAAAATAAATGAAAAATATGACTATGTAACATAAAATTAAGATGTATAAGAAACACCATTTAGGTTTATGTATAAATTTTTACAAACAATTATTTATATCAATTTTCCCTACATAAATCGTTATAAAAATTTCAAATATATTATTCTAGGTACATAAGTAAGACTACATAAAATGCATGAACTAAAATAAACATTAAACTATATAATTCTTTACATTTAAATCCTCAATTTCTATAAATAATGAATTAAAAATACATCCATTAAATTATAGTAAAAGGTTAAATTATCATAAATAATATAATGATTACATATATTTGTAACCATTTTCTATACATAAAAAAATGAAGAAAAAATAATTATCATTTTTAATCATCAGAACACGAATAATACTATCGCTAGAAAAATGATCTTTCATGAGTGTATTGATTTTTCAAAACCAAACATGAGCTATCTACTACGTTAGGAAACATTCCTAGTCTCTAGTCTACCATCCCAAAATAAGAAGACAAGATTAAAATAATCAACTAAAAACTCATTATAATGTACAGATTCTGGAGAAACTAAAATGGTTCCCATGCCATTTTGTCACAAGGCCTTTAGTGTGCCACCTCATATTCTAGATACTTTTCACTATTAGTGATGTTCTAAAGGTGGTGTATTAGGGAAACTATACCCAATATATCGATATGAAATTAAATATGTGTAATCATAAATAAAGGATATAAAATAAACTAATAGCTGATGACTAATAATAAATTCACGAGCAACCATGCATGAAAATTGTACATAGTACATCTTACAGACATACAGTAGGTAATGGAATGTACATTAATAAACAAAAAATAGAACAAATATATAAAAGGAAAAACTCTATAAATAATTACAAATAACATGATCTATGGATACTCCAAATCCACCGTGTCAATAATGTAAATTGTAATGAGATAAAACCATCATCTTGAACCATCAATAATGAGTCTATTCAGGTACCAAACAATAGCATAAATAGGGTGTGATATGTACTCAGTAGGCCATCACCAAAGGTGTATAATTTTGTCCAATATATTAATTTTAAATATATTAGTTAATAAGAAGAAAATAACACAATGTAATCTTGTTAGATTAGTTTCACCAAGGACACTTGGCCAACAATTCCTACTTCAGTCTAAGATAGAAAATATCTAAATGTGATGCACCTTATATATAGATATTTTTAAATATATCTATGTGTATATAAATGTGATATATATATGTAACAATATATATAGTCACATATATAGATACGTAGTACTGACTAGGGCCCTATTCATAACTTGGAAATCCATGTATAATAATAATCATTTAACATTGTACATGTTTAATGATATAAAAAAACATTTCAATCAGGAGTAATCCAGTTAAATATCATGTGTGAGATAAAAAATTGTGTATGTGATCCCTTTCATGAATTTCTAGATCAGTAACATAATTATCATACAAGTCATGTCATAATATTAATAAACCTATTAACTAATCTATGACAGTCAATATTAGGATTCTACATATTGATCAACACATATTTCGCATCATGTATCCTATTAGTCTATCCAAGGAATTCATAGTCAAAAAGTATTATAACTCAAGGTGTATCATAATTCATTTAACCGTTGATCACATCCAATGTATTCCTATTTAGGAATCCATGTTTCAATCATGGTGTATATGTAATGTCAATCATCCTAAGAGATAATTCAAGAAATTCCATAGTAGGAGTCAAGGTATTTCTCAAGGGATATTTATTATCACCCAAACTATGATATAGTCCCCAGAATTATTTATAAGAAACCTATATATCACTCAAGGGGAAAATTAAATACACAATTTTGTTGTTTAATATATATATATATTCCATGGGATCATCCATTCCACTATTAATTTAATTATTCAATTAGACCGTTACTTATAATTGATCACCCAAGAATAATTTGTGGAGTAATCAATTTCTAGCTGAACTATCCATAAGCATTTATCACCATACATGTAAAAAAAATAACAGACTAAGAGAATAACCCATTCTAGAATAGATATGATTCAAAGTGATCATCTAATTATCAATTCATTTTAGAAGAAATAAATATTTTTATGCATGTATACATTCCAATATTAATTTACAGTGAGGCAAGTCAAGAATTACACTTATTAATTGTTAATTTCCAAGTGGAATGCCTTTACATGGACATTTAATTATATTTTAATTGGTTTCATTATATAGAAAATATTTCCCTATCATAATATAAGTAATTATGTTAATATAAGTTAAAAACACCGACACCACTTATCATTTGTTTAATTCAATTTAGAATCTAATTCCTATAGAGGAAAGGTAAATAAACATAAAAGTTAGTTTTAATTACACATCTAATGATAAAGGACAATGAACATGAAAAACACACCAAATGTGTGGTTCAAGTTATGGTATACTTTCTATAATAGTGAAGATGTTTTACACAACAAAAATATAAATTTTTTCATAAAAACAGACATGTTATGTTTCAATTTTTCATGATGTATCATAGAATTTCAGATGAATGGAATAATGGATTACTTAAAAAACATGATGGAAATTAAAGGAAACGAATGAGACCACCCACCTCATATATAAAATAACTCACTTATTTACTACAAGACATCGATTCGAGCTGTAAGGAGTGCAATAAAATTACAAGGTAAACACCATAAAAAGAGCATGTGAACTCACAATAAAATAAAATTATATAAAAAATATAAAGAGTGTAAGGAGATAAAATTAATCAATTAATAACTGAGGGTTATCTAATGAAATCTATGATGATCAATTCTGATCCCCAATGATAGAAATAAACCAAATCCTAGGTAGGAAGAGGAGGACTACTCGAGAATCCTCCTATGGATGATAGACAACGAAAAATAAAGAGGTAAGGAAATTTGATGGATGGAGGGTGAAAAATCAATTTCATCACCCTTAATAAGCCATAGGTTTTGGCCATATGTTTTGAAAAAACATGTGTTTACCATGTGTTTACACTTTGGGATGGTACATCCCCTTACACAATTGGGTGAATGGTTTGAAAAACTGTGTGCTTTAGTGACGACCACGACACCAGAATCCTGAAGTCTGTGCCTAAACAATTGTGTGTAGTTGTTTTTTATAAAAACTTGCAGATAAATATTACACATCTAATTCCATCAAAATGAATATTTTCGGTTTAAGTTCTAGAAAACCAGATACATCTGATACATTTCTTTAAAAGAACTAAACAAGATAAACATCATATTTTGGCCATCACATTATAGTACCAAAATCTTGAAAAATATAGATACCCTAAAATAATAAATATAAAAAATAGTGTGAGTGTTTAAAATGATGAGTATGGTTATTTGAAAGGAAATTAATAAAATTACTTTTTGAAACAAACATCCTTTTAATTAATTAGAAAACGTTTTCTTAAAAGGAAAAAATACACTTAACCTCATCGACATTTTTGAAAGGTTACTTGAAGACATTTTATGGAAAATCTCTTACCTAAGAATTATATATTTTCTTAAAAGATACAGGAAAAACATATATTAGAGTGTGTATACGTGTGAAAAGTGCATGGAATGCTACATAATCCAGATATTGATCAATCTAATTTAAAAATGACCTGCACTGTTGCATGTACAAATTAGCACTTGAATTAAAACTTTCATATAATTGAATAGGAAACAATATCATGACTCGCATGACACATAAAATGTAATTCATGATATGATAGATTTAATATCAATTTATGTATCAAAATTTTGATAATATATTGTATATATTCCATAAAAACATGCAAATTATATACTTCATTATGCCATATAAATTACTCACCATTATCATAAGAAAATAATAATTAAACAAAGGATATTCTACTAGATAAATAATAACATGGATTGTATTATACAAATACATAATGAGGTCATGTATAATTCCAGACTTCATAATATATTTTTTATATCCTTAAGCCACGATCGAAAATAATCATGTTGTCAAGGCCTCATCCTAAGACCACACATGTAAAAACGCACCATAATTCGTCTTATGTGACTTATCATTACCCAATTCCTTGGAGCACTATTTGGGAGCACCCATCATATCATATAAGTCTAATACATTTATCATATGGCTATTATGGTTTTCTTTTCATAGTGTCCTAGACCACATTAAATATTTACATTCTTAATTCAATTGTTATCAGGAGAGACAAATATCATTCTTGCATACATATTTATAAATGATGTGGATTATTCAATAAATGAAAAAGTATCTCGGTTTTTTAATTTTAGGTAATGGATGCATCAAATTTAAGAGTAACATGCATGGAAGAGAATGTAAGGCCTTTTCACATGTGATAATAACTCGTACACATAAAACAATGGAATCTCAAATAAATTAATAACACTTAAATACAATGAATTGTATTTTGTGATTGAACATTTATTATAAAAAAATACATGTTTTTAATTCAAGATAATAATCATTCATGCTCAACCATACAATTATAAAGGATGTGTCTAACAGATTAAATCATAAACTCCGAAAACTAAACGAAATATAATATTTAAATATTTATAGCATTTATTTCATGTGAGATGAAAAAACAACTAATCACACTTCACTAAGAATGAATGTGTATGTGTATTAAAAAAAATATAATTCCAACTATTTATCATAAATTTAAATGAATTCAATAAGAAATTGATGAATTATTTTAAAATTTTTACACACACAATAACAAAGTAATGTTTTGTTATATTTTTCTAATATCAGATTTCATTTGCGATCATTTGAACATGCATATATGTAATTGTGGAACATTCTTATACATGTAGGGTTTGAAATCAGAATCATAAGAATACACATAAGGATTGGATTCAACTTTTAATATAATTTATTATCTTATAAAGAAACTAATCTTAGACAAAAGAAAACATTATAAATATACTTATACTTATATGTGTTAGTTTAGAAACTGAAAACCATTCCTAGTAAACCCTTTTACTTTCATAAAAACTATAGATAATTTCTGATAATTATTACCTAGAAAACCCCAAAAATACAATGAATTTGATTTTTTATAAAACTGTGTACATATATATATATATATAAAGTGTTAACATTGGATTTTTCATAATCAAATAAAGTTTTGATAAATCCTTATCAGTTTCATACACATAAATACATTATTTATTTACTAGAATAAGTTTTATGAAGTCTTAAATCAATTTAGAATTTAAATAAACTTATATATACATATAATATTATATATAAAAAGTGTATATATAGGTTTTACATATAAAATTTAGAGCAAAAATAACCCTTACATGTATTACCTGAGTAGAGAACATCTTACATATAGTCATCATCTGAAAAATATGAAACATAACAAGATTGTTATATATATAAATGTATACACACACATATATTTATATAAGGGTTAATCACACACTAAACTATGAAAATAAATACTTTCATGAATAACATGCATTAAGAACATTATTAAATAAAAAAATGCTCTTCATTTGAAAATCATAAATATATAATAGATTTGTTACATAAATAAATGTATATATATATAGATAATGATATTTATATAAGTTGTAAACAAGGGGTATTTATATGGAAAAAACCTAAATAATCCCTTTCATGGATTCAAGAGAGATATATAGATTATTAGAGCCTTGGAGAGGAATTGAGAGGAGAAAAACCCGTAGGGTTATGGTGAAAAAGAGAGTTCATATAAACTATAATTATATATATATTATACAACTTGGTTTTGTCTTAATATATAAACAACCACCTTAGATCCCACCTTTTCATATAATAACAAGCTTCATAATCATGGTAAACCCTAATTTAACTGGACATTGAAAACACACACACACACACATATATATATTGTGGAAAACTTCCATGGGGAATGTTGGGGTTTGTATTAAAATAACATACCCTTGAAGACTTTTGGAAAGAAGAATGTGGACAATCAATCACAGAGAGGGATAAGAAAACTCCCAGGAGATGGAAGACCAAGTGGATAGATGGCGGTGGATACTAGTTTGGAACATGGAATAAGAAGAAGTAAGGAGAAATTTGGAAAATAGATTGTATGGTCCAGATTTTTTAAGGACAATCAAAAAAATGAGGATGTATTCATAGTTATAAAAACAAAAGGATAGTTGGGATCAATCATGGAACTAGATCATACATTCGTGGATTGAATCGGTGTTTTAAAAAGGATGGATGTATTGGATCTCGGATAGTGAGCTCGGATGGTCGAGGAAAAACATAGTGGAAAAGTCACAGTGGTGGGATCCGAAAGCTGGATGGATCAGATGACCGAGATCTATACACCCACCATCTGTCGTCGTGCCGCCCCACATGGTGGAACCGCCTTGGTTCCTACTTGATCCCCACATGGGGGCACACTATCACAAGTGTGAGAATCGGCATGTTCCATGCATGTGCCTCCCAAATGTCCTCTGACCTCAAGGTTCCTCTTGAGACACCCACCATGCCATGGGGGCTTGGCCTTCAAGGTTGCCAACTGTTGGGTGGGTACTCACCCAAATATTTGTAAAACAAACCATTATTTATGTTAAACATATGATCTTATATATATTACTGTTTTAAAAACAAAACCAACGCATATATTAATTTCTTATATAAATTTTCTTTCTTATGCCATTTTTTCATGTCAAATGATAATTTTCAGAGGGTTCATATTCTTCTAGAGAAGACTTTGAAATTATGGTCTATATAATCTTAGTAAGAAGGGAAAAAAGATTTGTTGGTTTTATTTCATCTTCCATCTGAAAACTTTATGTAAGGAATATACTTAGAAAGTCATAAATAAATGTTTAGTCTGGTTCTAATTTTCCATTGTTGTCTAAATAGATCCTCTGATACAAATAGTGATGAACCTGACACAAGAATCCTAGAGTCGATGCCTAATACTAGGTGTGTGATGTTTTTTATAAAAACATATAGATAATTACTACACATATCATTCCATCATAGAGAATATTTTTGTCTTAGGTTTTTCAAAACTAGATACAAATGATACATTTCATCAAATGAACTCGACAAAGATAAACTTCATATTGTTTCCATCACATATGAGTACACCAAGCATGAAAAATATACAAACCCTTTAAAAATAAATTGAAAACATAGTTTGATAAATTATAAATCTCATTAAGGTTTTTCAAAACTAATTAATAATATTCACTTTTAAAACAAAAAACCTCTGAAGCAATTTAAAAACATTTTTTAAAATGTAAAACTACTCTTCTTGAAAAATGTCATCAACTTTTTTCAAATTATAGCTGATTTTATTTTCAAGAATGTATCTTACACAAGAATTATATATTTACATAAAAGATAAAATTAAAACATATATCAGAGTGTGCATACATGTTTGAAAATTCATGTAATGTTTCATAATCTAGTGATTTTTCAAGATAATTTAAAGGGGACATGAAAGGATTCAAGTACAAATTATCACCTGAATTAATAGTTTCATAGAATTTTATAAGTAACAATATATTGACTAACAAAACACTTAAAATTAAATTCATGAAATTTTAGATGTAATATCAATTTTTTTATCAAAATTATAAAAATAGATGCTATAAATTCCTTAAAAACGTTACAAGAACATACTTCATTATGCCATATGTATTCAACTCAATTATCATTAGCAAAAGATTCTTAAACAAGGGATATTCTACAAGTCAAATAATAAATTGGTTGGTCATATACCAATACATAATTAGGTAATGTATAATTACCAACATCATAATCTATTTTTCAAGGCCTTACGCCATGATCACACATAATCATTCCTTCAAGGCCTCATGCCAGGACCATTCGATAAAAACCCAACATAATTCACCTAATGAGACTTAACATTACCCAATTTATTAGAGCACTATCTATTAGATCCCATAAAATCATATAAGTTTATTATATTCCCCAAATGTATAATATGGTCTTATATTCAATTTTTTATATACCACATTTACTATTTAAATTCTTAATATATGAGTTATCAAGATAGATAAATTTCATTCTCACATATAAATACATAAATCTATTGAATTATGAAATAAATGTAAAAGTGTCTTGGTTTTTCAATTTTAAGTCATGGCTGCATGAAATTTAACCGTGAGATTCACGGACTAAAATGACATACTTTTTCAGATATTATAATAAATTATGAAAATAAAATAATGGGTTTTCACATAAAATAATAGCACAAAAATTCAAAAAAATGTTCCATGAGAATACAGAATTATTATAAAAAATACATGTTTTGAATTCCAAATACCCATCATACATGGTCAACCATACATTGATATTGAATGTTTCAAATAGATTAAATCATAAACATTGTTAACTAAATGAAATATAATATTTGTATATGTATAGCATTTATTTCATGTGAGATGCATAAACAACTAATCAACATTCACTAAGAATGTATGTGTATATGTATTAAAAAATATACTTCCAATTATTAATCACAAGTTGAGATGCTTGCAATAAAAACAGATGACTTATTCTAAAAGTTTTAGGCACACAATAACAAAAGAATGTTTTTTTATTATTTTCCAATATTATATTGCATTTGTGATCATTTATAAGTACGTATATGTAAGTGTGGGACATAATTAAGCACTTTGGGTTTCAAAATCAGAGTTAAAAGAATATTAATAAGGATAGGAATCACATTTAAGTATAATTGTTTATCATTCAATGAAATTAATCTTAGATAAATTAAAACATTATATGTATACTTATACATATATGTATTAGTTTAGAAACCCAAAACCATTCCTTGTAAATGCTTTTTCATGCATAAAAACATTATCTAATTTCATATAATTATTACTTAAAAACCCACATTAATAGACTCGGTTTGATGATTATATAAAACTATATATATATATATATAAAGTTTATAGATGTGATTTTGCATAATAAAATCAAGAATTGATAAATCCATATATGTTTCACACACTTCAAAAACATATTTAATTACTAAAATTTGTTCTATGAAAGCATAAATCATTTTAGAATTAAAATCTACATATATATACATATAATCGTATATACACAAACTATATTTTTTTTACATATAACATCTAAATCCAAAATAACCCTTACATGCATTACATGTGTAAAGAACATCTTACTAATAGTCATCATCTGAAAATTATGAAACAAAATAAGTTTCTTATATATATATAAATATATCCAAACATATATAAATACATATAAGTATACAAGGGTTAATGAAACACTTAAATGGAAAAAAGAAACTATTTTATGATTAACATTCCTTAGGAGAATTATCAAAAAAATAGATGTTTATCATTTGAAAATCCTAAAAACAGAAAAGGATTATTATACGAATAAACGTATATATATACATAACTAATTGTTCATAAGTTGTAAACAAGGGTTTTTCATATAGAAAAAATAATAATAATAATCCCTTACATGGATTAAAGTGAGAGATATAGCTGAGAAGTGTCTCAAAGAGGAATTTAGACGAGAAAAATTGTAGGGTTATGTTGCAAAAGGGAGTTTATATAAACAGTAAATATATATCTTATACATCATGGTTTTCAGTTAAAATATAAACAAAGACCTCAGATTCCACCTTTTCATATAAGAACAACCTTCCTAATCAAGGTAACCCCTAATTTAACTATTCCATGAAAGCATATAATTATATACATATATATTTTGTGGAGAACATCCAACAAGAATGATTGGGTTCATATTAAAATAAAATACCCTTGAAGACTTTTGGAATGGGGAACATGGACAACCTGGCACAGAGAGGGATAAAAATACTCTTGGGAGATGGAAGACATGGTGGACAAATTGTGTGGGCTATCGTTAATATGCCAAGAAGAAGTGGAAATGTGGAATAAATATTGGATGGTAAATATCATTTGGGGTGGATCAGATAAATGACGATGTTTCCACAGTTATAAAAATAGGACGATCGAGATCCATCATGACATTCATTCAGTGGTTCGTGGATTGATTCAGTGTTTTAAAAAGGATGGAATACTCAGATCTCTCATGGTGATATCAGACGGTGGAGGAAAAACACGGATAAAAATTCATGGAAATGGGATTCGAAAGATGGATGGATCCAACGATTGAGATCTCATGTGGCGAGACTAAATGGTTGAGATTAGATATTCATTAAAACCTCACATCCCCCATCGAAATGAATGTAGTTTTGAGTCCACTGTATAAATCTCAATGATTTGGGGCTATAAAAAATAACTCCCTTCCCCCTCCCAAGTACTTCCCTGTATCGGTTCTCTGCTGCGGGCATGCTCTGCTCCCATCCTCTATCATTCTTCCTCCTTGCATGGTGGTGATGTCGCAGTTCTTCCATGCACCCCACATGGGCACTCACTAGCATCAGTACGCAAATCATCATGCTCCACGGATACACTATCTGAGGGTCCTCTATCCTTAGAGTTCCTCATGAGATGGCAACCAGACCTAGAGGGATAAACCTTTAAGGTTTCCCTCGGTTAGGTGAGTACTTACAAAACATTTTCTAAAAACAATACCTTATTCCTGTTAAACATTATATCTTATATATAATAATATTTTAAAAAAACAATACATATATTAATTTCCCTGTATATGTTCATTCATATGCCATTTGTTCGTATATGTATGTATTTACATAAAACATTATATGTTCAAAATTCAACGTTTTTGATTTTTAAAAACATATATTCATTTTAAAAAATGCATCCTGGTTATAATAATTTTAAAATAAATTACATCCTTAATTAAAACTACATTATTATTTAACATAGGATAAAATATTTAAAGCATTTTAAAACATGTGAAACATATATATATATATATCATTATAAAATAATAAGTTACATTTAATTTTTATGAAATTCTAAATAAGTATACACTTTTAATGAAAAGAGAGTTATTCTTTCAAAACATTATATTTACTTAAAAACATATATTTATAAACTAAAATATTACTTTAAAACATTAAAAACCCTTAATTTTATTAATGTAAAAATAATAATTAAGATTCTTTAAATATTAAAATACTAAAAATACATAGTATACTTATAATAACCTCCATACATAAAATAACTAACAGTTATAACATTTTATTAATGGTACAAAAACCAACATTAAACTAAAGTCATCAATGGTCATATTTAATTTCGAGGACTTATAAACACTTATAGAAGGGTTTTCAAAACATCAAAAAACAAATTGGGGAAGATGATTCTCTACATCTCGTTGATTCTTAGTACAGTTTCCATTGTTGATTCCATACTGTTTTTCATTATGAAAAATCCGAAGTACTTTCACTATTTTATTAGTCTGTTTGTGGTGTTTAAGGGTCTCCGGTGATTCTGATAGGTCTCCTAGTAAGAATTCTAGGTTAGATAGGTACTTTTCGCCTTATAACAATGTAGGGTTTCAGTATTACTATTCAATAAAACATGTGTTTTTTTATTCTTCATTCATTTTATTTTAGATGCACCATTCTTAAATAAAAAACCAATAATAATAATACTAATAACTATAAAATTATTATTATATCATATAAAATAATCTCAGGGCGATATAGATTTCCATGTTCTCATCACTTCAGTATTCTATATACACTTTACAAGGACGTACACCAGACCTTTAATTGTATATCAAATCATTTTATTCTATTTAAGGGCCACACGATTGAGTTGTATGGTTACTACTAACTGTGTGCCAACAATGCAACTAAACTTGTTTCACTTGAAAATAATATTTTGAATCCCAACACTCCTGAAACTATTCCGAACACATAATACACCTATAAATTATTAATTAACATCTTAAAAACACATTTAATTTTTCCAAATCTAAGAACTTCATTTTGATGTTCGTTTTGTGATTTATCCATCCCACCAAATGGAAAAGTCAAATTATTTTGGAAAAAATTAACCGGTCCATAACACAAAATGTTACAACCAATTATAAGTATTTGTTGATTAAGATCACTTGAATAATAAGGAGAAAAAATAATTTGGGATACTCCTTTTAAAAAAGAATGGGTTTTGGGATTATACCCATTATACAAGTATCTATATATTTAGTGGGATCCATATTCAATCTGTTTCGGTCTAAAGAGTATATTAGTATTACTTCTATCCAAACTACTATTAAATTCCTCAAGTTCGTCTCTTTATTTATTCGATATTCACTTTTCACACATGAACTGTTCTTAACCATTTAAGAAATATTTTTTTAATTTTTTAAAACCACCATGATCCATAATTATTATTTTCATAAGACTTTTTATTTTAAAAAGTGAAAATTCACCCCCTCTAATTTATTTCCATAAACTCTTCTCTAACCTATTATTTGGTATCAAATAGAACACTTTTATGGGGTTTTTATATATATATTATTAATTCTCATAAAAACTAACATGAATCTCTTCTTTGGTGATGTTCAATGGGATACATTATCATTATCTTCAAACTCCAAGTCTCTTGATAATTGTTAGCATGGATATTTTTCTGACTATGAGTTTTTCAAATATGTTGTTGAATGATTTAAATAATTTTTTCCATATGTTACACAACATTATTTCCATTTGAATCTCTTTCACCAACTTCACTCCAACATGTATGAGTTTCACATTTCTTTCTGTGTATAGATTTATATAGGTCCATCTACATACTTCAGTGGAAAATATTTTTCTATGTGATCTTAACCAACGAAATATATTGATCATATCTTCATTTGAATACTATATATAATGAACTCAACATATCTTCATATGTATGGATGGTTCCTTAATTTTATCTATCATCTGTGGCATATTGGTCCAGATAAAGTGAAACATAGTATTCATGGAATGTTAGAAACTCCTCTGGAATTTAGAGGTGATCCTTTAGTCATGATTAGATACAATAATACATGTTTCCTTATACAACACCACTAATTTCTATATGTGTATCCTTCCAAGTTGACTTACTGATAAGTCTTCTACAATGGTCTACTATATAGTGAGTATTATTTTTTATATAGTCCACTATATTGAATAATATGAGTATTATTTTTTATATGGTCTACTGTAACTCATATTTCATTATTCTATTAATATGTATTCAGAAGGAACATCACAATATCCATGGAAATTCTCTCTCATTTCCATGCAGGTATGGGTAATGGTTGCATCATCCCCTATGAATTTTGAATTTATACCTTCACTTGTTGACATACAAAACTCTTTTATTTATATTTAGAAATATTCTTATTCATATTTTCCCACTATTATTTCTCTCAAAGATCTCTATTTATCTTGATGATCCCTTGGTGGATTGGTAATGTTGGACTATCAGCATTAGTAAATAGTTCCTTATTTTTCTATGTTTTTTATGGTACACATTTTCATTAAATAAATATCAGAACTCCATATTTATCAATCTTTAACTGAAATAATTTCATATTTTTTATCATCTAAATTATTTTTTATCTCCACAGTATCCCATTGAGTTATCTTTATTTTCTATAGAATGGACGGTCTTTAAATAATTTTAGAGATGTAGTATATTATTCCTTACCTTATGATTCCCATGTTAATCCTTTACATGTCTAAGAATATTTGGTCCTTCTCACTCCACATCATTCATACAGTTGTAGTTCCATTTATTATTAGATTCTCAGACATTTGATTCTCCTAATGAGATAGTAATGGATTGAGATAACATTGTCTATGATCATCTCTAACCATATTCATTGAGGAATATTGAGATCCTTCTTTGGGAATATATACATAAGTATCCTCTAATAATTATATATTTTTTACTTCTCTGAATATAGATAATTACCCAATATAATCAAGGAAAAATTACAGATTCTAAATTCTAATAAGTTGTTAGGTAATTCCACTTATGGATCATTAATTTTCATAATAATTTGGCTATTTATTTATCATTCTGTAAATATACTCAAACTAAAACCTTCATTGATGATACTCAATATAACACAAACCATTATATCCTTAAAGGATTAATCACATTTTCTAACTAAACATATTTTATCGCATTCTATGTTAACTTAGTTAGTTGTATAGAAAATCATGAGATGTTTCTCAAAAAGTGTTGGTATTACCATGATAATACCAAAATAATAATAATCTATTTGAAAATTTTGTGTCTTTTCCAATTTTTGATTTCTATTTTCCATCAAGGATCTGCTTAGACTCCCTTACACGCGATCACATACACTAATATAATGACTTAGTACATCCTAAATTCATACATACAAAACATTAAATAATAATAATTATACATAATTTCACTATAACATTCCTTATATGTTCATAATATTACTTTATTTACATGGTGTAAATAATGATGTCATAAATAATTATTAGTATATATATATATGGCTAGTATCTAAGTATTTAATTTATCAATTACAAGATGATTTTAGAAGAATTTGTATGTTTTAATTGTATCAAAATGAAGTAATAGTTTCCATGTATCATATGGGATGTTGAATTTTTAATATCTACTCACTTATTCTTATATTGATGATATCCAAAATGAAGATTCACTTTTTATATGTATTGATATTGTTGAGGATTGTCGATTTGGTCATGAATCCTTTATAGTGGATACTTGTTCATTATATTGATCTTATTGAGATTAGGGTAATTGATATACAAAAAACATTTATATTTCCTTATTATTAAAAAATATCATGGGTGAACCCCAAGGAGATTAATATGGTAGTACATACACCTTTTTCAAATTCTCTAGTAGTTAATTCTTTTACTCCTCCATTTTAATTGGGTCTATCACATAAGGGATCTTGGATATAGGTGTAGATCAATCTGTAAGTTATATTAAAGACTCTACCTCATAATATAGTGGGATTATACAAAATTTTATTTAGAATAAATCATTATACTCCCTCTTAATGGTAATTTCATCTAGGTTGATTCATTCATTTGAACCAACATTTTGTGCAGGCCATATTTATTCATTAGCTATCTATACCCACACCATTTTTGGAATTTTCTAAAGTATATACATTATCTTCTTATCATTTGTACATAAAAATGGGTTGGTTTGGGATATATAAAGGGTTTTATTTTTCCAATTTATTTCTTTGAACTCTATATAATGATATCTAATTCATGAATTGTATAACATCAAATTTCACAAATGGATGAATTATGAGATTCAATGGATGAATTACCCCATTAATGTTGACTATGAAAGAATTAAACACTTTGAATTTAATTATTAATCCAATAATTGTTTCAAAAATATGTCTCAACATCAATATATCGTGATTTTGATTCAATAGTTCTATAAAAGTATCATGATATAAGGAAGAGAAACAAAACATTCACAATTATTGAGTGAATTATAAGTGCATCTTTTATGATCTCATTTTCATTCTCCTTTGTTGAAGTGGGGATGGAGTAATATTTCCAATTATCCATCAACATAGTTGGTGATGACAGTGATTCCCCTTGAAACTCCTTTTTTGGTGCACAAGATTGTATTGTTCCCATGTTCCTTATAGTCAAATAATTGAACTGTATTTGTGCCTGGTATGTTCCTTCCATCCATATATCATATTTTCCAGACTACTAATCTATCTTTTACATTAATGTGAATGATTTATTTCTCTTAGAAACTTATGAAATTTCCATTTTCCACTGAGAAAATTCTCATGCTTATTCTTTCAACATCTTTTTCATGGGGTGGTTGGATCCTCTTTCCTTCTTTATCAAGTTATCCTCTATCTTGAAACTCTATACTATATTTATAATTATCATTTACATGGGGAAATTCTCAAAACTCCATTTATACATTTAGAGTACCCCAATTTAATTATTAATAAAACCTAATGTCTCAGATAGGAAAATAGTTTCATAGATGTGGTTCCACACCACTATATAATCTATATAATTTTTTGTCTTTATTTATAACAGAACAAGACTTGTACCTTATAGAATATAATAAATTCACATCATAAGTTTTTTATAGGTTCGTTCTCTTATTTATTATGTCTTATAAAATATATCTCAAAATTGGTATAATTATTTCTAGGGAAGTACTTTTTAAGAAGTTTCTTCTTAATGTCTACCCACAATATTTCTTATATTTCATCCTTCAATGTTGTAATCTTCATCAATGTCCACCATTGATAAAATTCTCATTGTATATGGTAGATACCTATGTACCTTTCTTATTATCATAATACTAAATCATGAAAAAGATATATTAAATATATTTTATTCCTTGTTCTATAACATTTTGATTACATATTCTATAAATTTCTGTGTCTCTTGGTGTATAAAAGACTCTATTAAAGAAATTTAACCACAAAATATAATCTTCTTACATCATTTAAAATGGAAAATTATAAATTCTCAAAACAAATCAAGCCTCGTAACCATACTATTTAGTTTATTCACATATAGATACATAATAACTTATTTAACAATACTTCCATCATCTACCATAAATAGTCTTTTCTCACGGTACACTTCTAAGAAGATGTTACACAATACACTTAATCATAACCTCGTGAATTGAATCATAATTAAGGGTGTGATAAAATTCTGTGTTTGGGTAAAATATGAGGTTATAAGAAAATATCAAAAATGATAATAAAATAAGAATGTGGTTATGAGCCTATAATAATAGAACATAGTCATAAAAAAGAGATTCATAACCAATAAAACATATATCCTAAAACATTATTCATTCAATAAGTATTTTAGAATGACGTAATATGTGTGATTTTAAAAAGTAGAATCACGAGTCAATAATCATGAACCATGAAAACATATCATAGGAATAATAATATGGTACATAGATAATAATAATAATCAATTATTTATATTGAGGTTCACTACTATGACCATCATTTCAAAGGTTACAAAGTTCCATCTTGGATTGGGTTCACTACTTTGACTATCATCTCAAAGGTTACATAGTTTTATAATGGATTGGCTTCACTCCTCATTCCCATGAACATAGTGGATAGAGTCCCATAGTGTATTGCATTTACTCCACAGTCCCATACGTATCATGTCATGAGATATTAAACTTTTCTTAATCCATTGGTGGTTAAAAATAAACCCTTAAATTACATAATTATTAATCATTCATATGTGTACCATGTGAACATAAAAACATTCTTAATTACATCATATCTTAAATAAAAAGTGAAAAATAAATGAGTTTCATGAAAACATTAACATAAAATGATCATAAGACATCTAGATAGATAATGATGAAATTAAAATTTGTTAATATCCCCAATGATATAGAGTAAACATTAATTTATGTTAACATAAAGGATAAAATATTTATTATGATCCTTATAAACATTATTTCATATTTAAGAAGAAATATAATTTTCTTTTAATGACATTTATTTTCAAATAAAAAATTAACAATAAAAGGAATATATTTATTTTTCAAACTAAGAAAAAAATAAGGGAATAATTATTTGGAAAAATATTTATAAATGTTTAAAATTTTCTATATGTGGAGAGTACTAAAAAAGAAAGATTCTTTTCGTAGTCTAATAATGATAGTCAGAGTTGGTAGAAAAACTATTGAGAAAACATAAAAGGTATATTAAATTTCAAATAAATTTAAGTACTATTAAAAAGAAAATTATAATTTATAGAATCATATATAAATGAATATATAAAAAAATTATACGGACATGGAAGATAAATATACCCAATAAAAAAAGAAGTTATGTGGTCATATTTACTTATGAATGATGTTTTAGTCGAATTAAAAACCTAAGTGAGAATAAAAATTTATAAGAATAAAAAACCACTGAATAACTTTATTAGAATATATTTTACATTTTTTATAGAGAATTACATATATATTCTCATTATGGAAGATCATACATAAATAATCTCATATTTTAAATGAGGATCGTAATGAAATCCTTATCTTTATCCTAACATCCAAGAAATCACATTAAACTCATATATAATAAACAAAATAATATTAAATGTTTATTTTATAACATTATTCTTATTTATTATATTTGATATATTTAATTATATGAATTAATTACACATATATTATCTTTTTATAGTTTATTTTTATCACCATATATTAGTGATTTTAATAATTTCGATGAAGTTTTAAAATGGTGATGTTAGTTCACATTATTTGATACCAAATTCATCAATAATATATTATTCATGTTAATGATATAGTTTTATTCTAATTATTTATGTATTATCATTTTCATTTTTGAGAAATAATGGGTATTTTTTTATAATTGAATCCCAAATGAACATTTTTTGAATAATTTACAGATAAAAATTTGTTACAAAATATTTTTCATTAATTTTATTATCATCCTTTAAGTACTATATTAATAAAATTTATAAATATTTAATATCAAATATTACTAGTATTATTTTTGTGATATTTGTTCAATTTTAAAGTGATTATGTTGGTGTAACATCATTCATGATGGTGATTGAACCAAGAGAAATATGAACATGCTACATTATAGAGTAAGAAAGAGTTTAGAGTAATATAATACTAGTATCAATAAATAAAATCCATAATTATGTTAGTATTAAATCACTATTACAGATAATATGGTTTATAAATATTTTATATGATAATGTAATTGGAAATGATAAATAATAATTTATATACATACATAATTATTTTTCTTTTTCATAACATGGGTTCCATTGGGAAAAAGGATTTAGGATTCTTTATTGGAACCAAATATCTAATAAGGAATTTTTAAATGGGAAATGGTAATTGATTCAACAAATATAAATTTTTTGAGACTTTTGGGAGGGTTAAATGAGGTTTCCTTTAATATGTGAATTTAGAGTGGCATTTCCGCAAATAAAAACTCCTTGATTTATAATGTTCTCCTTTTAAAAAGAATGTTGATAATAATAGGAAAACTAATGACAGTTTTTTATATTTTGGTTAATAAATACATAATATAGACATTTTATGTTAAGGTTTATTGATATTATTTTATCAAATAGTTTTTACTCCACTTTACCTCATTTTACTTTTATCATGGACATTTAAATTTTCCTTGGTAATTTATTTTAATTACAATAAATTGAATTGAACGAAATACCATACTTTGAAACACTGATTACAAATTTTGAATACATTTAATATGATTCAATTTTAAAATATGGTAAATTTAATATTCAATATATATATATATATAAACAATATTTAAAGAAAATAAATTTCTAAAACATTATGGGTTGTTAATCCTATCTCACATAATTTTTTTTTAAATTATTTTAAATATTGTAATAAATTATGTTATATTTATCATTTCAAATTATTCAAAATAATTTATTTTTATAAAAAATCCCAAAACATAAAAAATAATTCTTTGAAAATTTTCATTTTTTAGCTATATTTTTTTAATAACATCCTTTAAATATTTATTATTCACCTTCTAATCATTTATTTTTATCAATCCATTAGAACTAAAATTTTTATTATAATTTTAAAAATATATGAAATATTTTTTTCAATAATATTAACATGTAACATATATTAATATATTTATATTATATAATATTTAATTAAATATTCTATTTTTTATTTAACACTAGATTTTCTTAATTATATAGTTTCTAAACATAAAAAATGCCCATCGAATATACCCAACGACAGTGTATATGACAACTATATTTCTGAAATCCATATATCCAATGGGTATTCATATAAAGTTCACATTTCATTTCTATCTAAATACATTAATACAATATAAAAAACCTTCATTCTATTCATTTCTCTCTCTCTGTGAACACTGTAATTATATTTCTAATTCTTTTTCTTACTTCTATAGTTTCAATATAGGTAATTATATTAAAATAAAATCATGTGGATAAAAATTTTATGTTTGTGGTACGTTTATTTACAATTTATTTTACACCAATTTTAATTTTATTAATTATATTTGATATTTCATTCTTATAATGAGGTAATTATTTTTTTTCCATTAGAAATTTTATATCAATTAAATTTATTATTGTTCATTTTAGTTAAGAGTTTCATGTGAAACAATTTATTTTTAAAAGTTTTAATTTAATTCATTTTGAATACTATAATGGATATCATTATTATATAATAACTCTACTAAAGGACGGTGATGATACCAATATTCTCTGAAATTTATTTAATATGATATCATCTTATACACTAGTGTTTGATTGGACCATTCATATTGAATAGATTTTTAGGGGTGTTAAATAATTATAAAAATTAGTAAAGTATCCAATACTTGTTATAGACTTCTCTACAACATTGTGGTAAACCCTAGATCTCAATCAAACACAATTGAGATTGGTAATTCATAAATAATTCCAAATTTCTTTTTGTATATCCACGAATGATAATAAACCAAGAAATATTACAAAAAATAAAATGGGATAAATTCATTAGGAGATCATTGAATACCAAAATTTAAGTATGGCCTTTATCGGCCTTCAGAAGTCATAAAAAATCAATGTTGATATTATCCTATATCCATATCGGTATAGATAATAGTTTCATTATCACCTTGAACATATATTATCTCACCCTAACTTCTTGGTATACCAATAATCGATATACATACTCTGAAATATCTACCTTTTTTTTCCACTAGAAGTTCTCTGTGATATATTTCTAATTTTGTTTCTTCAATGATACATAAAGAATGATGTTCTACATGAAACCTCTACGATCTCATTATTTTGGTGTTGTATTTATAGAACACATATTTTTCAATAATTTTATAATTAAATTTTTTTAATACATAAATCCATGTTTATTACACATATTATTTCATGATTTTTAACAAAAATATCTATTAAATACAACCCAAAATCTAGAGGCCTAATGTATTTGGAGGACTATGTACACAAAACATCGAAATGAAAATAAAAAAGTTGTCATAATATCCAAAATGATATTATAAATCCCATTCATATTATAAATTATTATATTACAGCTTGTGGAATATAAGGATAAAATGTGTGAACAATTAATTTTACAATATGAGATTTTATGATATATTCCTCCATAAACAAATTTCATTGACCCCATTCATTTACGCAACACCGAGTCTAAAATAATCATTAAAAAATATTAAAATATAATTATTTTTAAATTATATAATTATTTAAATCTTCATTCAATATTATATGAGGTTGACATTTTGGGATTTTCGAAAAAGGTTCATATTTCAGTGAATAGTACCGATTCTTGTAAAGATATCATTTATTTAATTTAAAAAATCACCATAATTATTTTTAATTTATTTATAAATAAAAATAATATTCCTATATTTATATTTAATATAATGAATAATATTTGAATCATAGTTATACATAGTTATGGAATATAATCATTTTTGGACTTAAAGAAACATTTATCTAAAAAATCAGTTCTGCATCTTGTTTTATTTTTTAAAAATTAATTTATAACACATTTGTGCATTTGATTTGATAAAATTGAAGGACTATTTTCATTAATTAGGTTAAAATTTGGTAAATAAGTCACTTTTTGTTATTATGTATAATAATACTGGTAGCATTTATCACATTTGTAAATGTCAAAATAGTTACTTATGAATAAAAACTAGTGTTAAATGGATTTAAAATTTCAATAAAAAATTCCATTAACTTATTTTATTAATTTATTTTGTCCATTTCCATCCATGTATCTAAAATATGTCCACCTTGTTCCATTTTAATTTGATATGGACCATTATGATGTTTTAAGAAATAAATAGAATAAAAATGTCATAGTCTTTATATTAATATCTCAAATATTTTTCCAAGATGATAAGAAGATGAAATTTTTTGTTATAAATATTCAATTGAACATGAATTTGTTTTTTATCATTGTAATTTATTTTTATCTTTTAGCGGTTGAATAATTACCTTAAATACCCATGAAACACCAACATATTTTTATCAAATTTATATAAAAATAGAATATATGACTTTTCAAATATAAAAAATAATACAATTTTATAGAAATGTTGTCAAACATGAATTTTAAATATTAATGTAAAATATTTGGCATTTTTTATACTATTGTGATATAAATCAGTCTTTTTATTAATTTATTTAAATTCAAATGAAATGAATAGTGTCAAAAATGACATAAATGAAATTTTATAAAAATAATATTTTATTAAATTATTAAAAAATATTTAAAATATTAAAATTGTATAAGGTAGATTATATATGTACAATAACTTAATCCACTTAAATTTATGAGCCACTTGTTACCTTATATGATGAATTATAACCCTTTAATATTAAAAAAGGCATTACCGTGATTAAGGTTAAAAATGGCTAACCAAGGGGTAAATACAAATTAATAGGTTCAAAATTATATATAAAATTGTAATAATTTAAATTTATGATTATATAAATATTATATCGTCATTATAATCAAATAAATTCTACTTCTTAAATAATTTACTTGATTTAAACACATATTATATAATAATATTTCATAAATTTCCAAGAGATCACATGCGCTCACTTATAAAATGACACATATTCTCTCTTTTGTTTACAAAACATTTATATATATATATAGACCAAACACAACCCAATACTATCCTCAACATACTTATATATTGTTTATGTTATTTTCTTTTAAAAATATAAACACTATGCCCATAAAGAGATGATATACATGCAGTGTTTCAATGAAATGGTAATCTTATTCACCGAGAACTTTTGTTTTTCATATCATTTTCTCCTCCATAAAGTATGTACTAATCATTAAAATATAATAAAAAATTAATATTACCTATAATTGTAAGTTATTATTCTAATTTAATAATATTTATCCATCTCCTTCTCCATCAAATGGGAATCAAATCCATCACTCGTGTTTATAGAGGACTATATCCTCAAGAACCTATGTACTTTTTATTCCATTACCAACCCACATGCATTTTTATAAATATTTAAGTATTTAATATAATTTATTTATGAAATAATTATACTTATTTAATTATAATATCATATATACCCTATTTCATTCCAACTTTTTGGAAAATGAAAATATCGCTTGTGTGTAAACGTTTACTACCACCTTCATGAAGCGATGTGATTCATTTCTCATTTATGATTTACATGGTTGTAATAATGATTGAATTAATAAATATATATGATATAATAATGATTTTTTAATGTTTAATTATTATTAAAGTATCTTTTTTCTATCTATTGAAAAGGGAATATATAATTAATGCGTACCTGCAACCCACCATCTCCATGAATAATGTAATTCATTTTTCAATCTCTAATTTTCATTGATACAATATAAATATAATTAATCTATATTATATTTATATAATTATTAAAACTCTGAAAACTATGTGATAATAATAAAATTAAAAGGATTTGAACTAACAAATCAAAACATACATAAAAATCAGGCAGTTATCACCCAAAACAAAAACAATAATAAAATATTCTTGAATAACATGTGATAACATTTTATAAATAGATCATATATGATATTATATATATTCATAGGGTACTTTTATATAAAAATAATAAATATAAATTTACTATACAAGTTGTTAAAATAATATATTTTTCATGTATAACTTTAGGAAAGGGATTTCATATAAATTTATACTGTATATAGAGATATTTATTATTATATATCAATTAAATTTTATGTGGTGTATATACATCCCCTTTGATATATTTTACATTGATATATATTTATTAATGATGATTAATGTTTGAATTTAATTTAATTCATTTAATGGACTATAAGTTGTTAGTTACAAAAGAGTTAAGAATTAATTTTACAATCTCTTTTTTTGAGATATCTATTATTTCATCAATAAAATATTATTATTTATCATTTATAAAATTATTTGCTTTTCATATGTATTGGATTTTCATGTTGTATCCATGCTTTATTCCATATTTTATAGTCTTTTGAAAATAAATCATGGAATGAAATGATTACAATAAATGTCTGTCTTATTTCACTTTTGATCATGTGTATTTTTATTCCATGTCTATATTTTTAAAATTTGTATTTCAAAATTTATTTTTTACTAAAATGATTTATGAAGGAATTTATTTATTATAATTTAAATTTTAAATTTTTTGAAATTAATCATTATAATATTTCCTAAATGGTTCATTTTTAATTTTCATTACAAAAATCAAAAGGAATAGTTTTTTAAACCTATACAACGTTAACAAATTTTCATGAATTTATAACCATTTTATCAAATTTATATTTTAAAAAAATTATTTCAATGGTCTTACAGTGAATGAAAATTAATGGAATATTTTTTTAATAATTTTCTTTAAATTTTTTTTATATAAATGACATTATTATTTTTCAAAACATATATTTCGGATGAACTTACGGCCATATTGTACATATTTTTAATTTTTTTTACATTTATTATCTATTAAAACATTCATTTTATTGTGTTAATTTTTAATTGGAAATTATATTTATATTAAATAAAAATATTACTCGAAACAATGATATGGTAATTTCCTCAATTTTATAGAATTTTTACATTAACCGTTTCAATGCGAATGTTAATTTTTTGGATAGAAAAAATATATATATATTTTACTATTTAAAAATTATTTATATTTATTAATAAGGTATAATTTTTATGATTGAAAATGAACATTAAATATTTGAGATGTTCATTAGACATGAAATGATAGGTAGGTACTGGCTATAGATATCTAGTTGATGCATTGATGGGTATTTGGAAAAAAAAGCCTTTTAAACAGAATTATTTTACATTGTTTTTTATATTTTTCTTAACATAGATTAAAATATATTCAAACATGGCCTTAATGGTAAATATATCATGATCTATGAGGTAATTGTGTCTAATAAAAAGCATTTATTTAATTTAGAATTTAGTTTTCATTATCAATGTAATTACTGCATTGATATTATCAATGGATGTTAAAACCTAGTTAAATATAAAGTAAATAGTTTTCATTTTTATTAATATAGGTAAATTCACTATTAAAATTATAATTAATTTTTACATAAATATTTTTTTTAATTAAGAATTTTAATTATAAGGTTTTATTATATAGTTAAATTTATAAATATTAAAATATAAATAATAAAAAATTAATTTAATTGTTTAATTAATCATATCAAAATTTTCTTCAGGTGAAGGTTTTGGGTTTTTTTGGAAAATATTAATATTTCAATCAATAGTTAAAGGTATCGTTCATTAATTTTTTTCATTTATTTCCTTTAAATTAATTAATTTAAAAGTCACAATATGTTTTTAATATTATATAAATTTAAATATGAATTATTAATCAAATTGTATTCCACATAATAAATTTTCAATCATCATTTTGTTAGATTTTAGTGTATGTTTGTTTTTTCATTTAAAAATTGGGTTTTATGAAAATAGTTTTAATTTGAACAATCTTTCTCCTTTTTAATTAATTAAGATAGTATATAATAAATGTTATAAATGATATTTATTGATTATATATCTATAAATGATAATAATATATATTCATATAATGATTATTATTAATCATTGAGTTAATATCAAATCATCTTCTCCTAGCTAAGTACACATCCTGAAATAGCTCTTTTTCATCGCATATGCGGGCTTTGTTTTAAAATAAAATTTTTACACTTATATAAATTAATGTTGGTAAATTGGATTAAATGTTTGGAAATATTATATTTTATATTTTATAATATTATAAAATTTTAATTTCACTCTTATGAATAGTGAAATAGTAGAAGTTTATTATCATAGTGACGGTAAAAATAGAATTACCAAGGGTTAAAAAAAAGATAATGATTACAATAACCTAAAAACATATCTAAAATATATTATATAGAAATATTTAGACCATATAATGTATAATTTTTTATAATTCACTATTCGACCCTTTTTCATGTGAAAATTATGGGTTCAAATTTTATTTTCAATAATGATAACTCTGGTAGACACCTCACTTATAAAAGGCAACACACTCACCACTATTTTTCACAAATTAAAAACATTTTCATTTAAAAAATATAGACCTAAAAAAATTCCATACATTCATTCCCTAAACCAAGAATACTTTTCGTGTTCATAATTTCACTCTAGTAAAACATTAGGTATAATCCTAAAAAGGAAGCATGAGAAGAGTTAAAATTACCAACTATTTTTTTAATTTTTTGATATTCGATATCCTTAAGCAATTTATAATTTATTATTATATAATAAATAATTTATAAAAAATATAATTATATGTTTCAATGTTATGTTTATGAACTATTTACATATTCTAT
This sequence comes from Viscum album, assembly GCA_963277665.1. NCBI lineage: Eukaryota > Viridiplantae > Streptophyta > Magnoliopsida > Santalales > Viscaceae > Viscum > Viscum album. The sequence continues at coordinate 1,370,657,120 of OY728143.1, forward strand.
TTTAAAAAATGGGAAATGATAATATCGATCGTGTGTACGATAGATTACCACCTCACAAACCGATGTCATACATTTTCCATAAACACATATCAAATTTGGGTATTATGATGGATATAAAGTATATATATGATATTATTAGCATAATTTTACCTATGGAGTCATTATATCACATATAAAATTTTTAAATTCCATTTTTTTGAGGATACAATAATGTCACTTATAGTTATGGTGGACTGCCGCCTCGTGAAGCGATGGGAATTTTTTTCACTTAGACATGAAATTGAAGGTAGTAATGTTACATTTAATAAATATATATTTTATAAATGAATTATTTATCATTTTACTTAAATATTTATCATTCTTAATAGATAATAGATAATTTTTATTTTTTAGTTTTCAATCATTGAAATATGATTGCGTTGTTTGTGTCTGTGTGGACTGTCACATTCTTGAAGGGATGTGACTAAATTTCCATCACCACAACACTTGTATTATATATATAAGTATATTTAATGATATAATATGCTATATATTATATCATTATTAGTATTTAAATATGATATATTAATTATCTCCATTCCATCGTGATTGTTGAAAAATGTAAAAGTTACACATGCATATGTATGACATACCATCTCCATGATGGTAACATTGTTCCTTTTTCATTACCATTATTCATGATTTGTCCTGAAAATAAAATTTATGTATAAATACTAAATTTATTTCTGGATTATTATTTGGGATATGTTCAAATAATATCATATTTGACTATATTCAACCTACCGAAATCATTTTGGACAACGGAGCCCAATTTGGTGAAAACATATAATATAAACTTTATTGATTTTTTAATAATAAATACTATGGTAATTAGTGAAATAAATGTATGAATAAAAATTAAGATGGTTCATAATAAAGTAATTTACGAAAATATTTTTATTATTTAGGAACACAATTAATGAAATGATAAATCAAACACATAGTAAGGGGATTCATTTTAATATATTTTTCCAAAAGAATATATTGATGTTATGAACCCATATTATTTTATGAGGATTATTTATACCACCTTTTATATGTTTTATAATTATTTTCTCTATTCTTATGATATTTAAACATTTTTTTAAATTTATCCTTTCATGGGGCTTATTATTCAAATATTGTAAGAGTGATAAAGGAATTTCATTTTGAAAACTTCTTGTAATATTTTCCCTCTGACTCATTCTCTCCAATTTCATTTTTTGAATTATATTATTAATGTTATTATATGTAAATTAATATTTATAAATTATATTATGTATATATTTTTACTTTATTTCAAATGTTTCCAAAAGGAATAATTTTTTATTATATTTAATGTTTTGAAAATTAACAAAAGGAATGTTATTTTCTTAACATATACAGCATCAACAAGTTTTCTTAACTCAAAGACTGCTATTTTAATTAAAATTTCCTTCAATATATTTAATTTTTTCTATAAATTAAAAAAACCACCTTCCTAATTTTCTATGTATTTTTTTTATTGAAAATGGTTTTTAAAATAAAATAGTATTTGGATATCTGAAATGGATTTTCAAATGTGTTAAAAAGTGTTTCTTAAAGGGTTTTATGATAAAGCATTTAAATAATAATATTCTTTATTAATGATATTTCCCATGAGAGTTTTTTATAATGGGTGCCCTAGAGAGAACTCGGTGGTCCCGTTATAACATATATGATGGGTGTCCCCAGACAGTATCTAATGTGTTAATTAAGGATTAGGTTTTCAAGAGAAATATTTTTTATGTTGGTTGTATGGTTATTAAAATCTGTTAGGGTTTTATCAAAGTTATATATGAGTTCTATGATATTATGTCCCAAGGAACCAACATGAATTTTATAGTTTTCATAGAAGTCATTTGTTTCAAAAGGAAATATAAAATGACCATTTTAAAATAACAATAATTCCCTTTCTACGGAAAAAGTTGTTTTTATGATATGGGTTTTTATAAAAATTTTCACTGGAAAATGATTGTATTATTTTTATGTTCCTTTCTGATATTTTTTTAATACCATGTTTTTTTATAATTTCATCTCATTTAAGTATCAATAAGGGAAATGAATAGTTCAAGTTAAAATTCATGATGTTTTTCATGAAAACGAATCCAGTTTTTTAAAAGTTTTATATGGATGAAAAAATGGATAATGTTCATAGTGTCCACTTTTTATTATATAGTTTTCATACATATTAGTTAGAAACTAATTATCTAAAACTATAGAAATAAAAAGATCATAAAATTTAAGAGAATCAATTCATGAATTAAAACTAATGATTATATAATAGTTATTTTTAAGTAACTGTTGTTGATATTAGAGAGGGTTTAGATAATTGTTTTGGATAGAATACTGTTAATTCAATTCACTTAATATATTTGACATTATATTTTAGTATAAATGTTATATATTTTTACTATTACCATGTTTCTTAATCTAATATATTTTTTTTTTCAAAATAATTTTTTATAGTGGAAACATATAATATATATTGGGAAGGAACCAATAAAAAAATAACCTTCCAAACGAGAATCATGATAAGGTTAGAATTAGAATGAAGAAGCCTGTTATAGTGATGACTTAATTGACACAAGCTTTTAATGGTGGGGTTATCCATGATATAGTGAAACAAAATATACCACAATGTAACATGACTACAGTGGATCATTTAATGAGGAAATATGATGCATAATTTATTAGCTCATCTAAAAATATAGTAGCCAAAGGATGGATTAATTCTCTGGGGATGATATTTTATGTAAAGGGATATTTGGAATGTTAAAAGGTTACTAGAGTCATTTATCATTTTGAAGGTGATTCTTAATGATGGTATTGTATTAAGAATACTATAGTGAAAGATGATCATGATTCCAGGTAATTGGATAAATGTAAGGATATTTTCTATGAAAAATATTTCCTTATGGTTGTTCAACTCTATAGGGAAACAATTATTGGAATTGAGAAAAAATGATGATCATAAAGAGGCCACATCTGAAGCCAGTTTAATAAGACAATCCATTTTCATACTATAATTTCTTGGGAAATTGATAGTAAAATTAATGTATTTTTATATAATTAATACCAATTATTTAATTATCTTTTGAAGTGCAAGAAATTTAAATCTTTTTAAAAAAATTTCTTTTTACTAAAATAGTTGATATAGAGTTTCCAGACATGTATGTTCCTTATGATGATTAAATAAAGAAGAGGGTGTGGTGGATGATGATGGGGAGACATAACAAAAAATATTTAGGTAAAAAATTAATGTCACCATATTTTAGTAAATGTGGTAAAAAGACTACTAGAGAATGTATAATGAAATCCGTGACGTGTTATCAATGTGGAATGCATAGCCATATGTCCATTTATTGTAAGGAATGGATTCATGATGAGTCAATGAATTGGTTAAACGATACCCATATAATGGTAATGTATTTTATTTAAATGAGTTGGGTCGTTATGCTAACATATCCTTGATGATAGTAACCCAGGTTGGAAATCATCCATATTGGAAAAAAATGGTACAAGAAAATTGTTTTCTACTACTATAGTTAATGTTGGTCCATAAAATGATGTAAGGATTGGTATGTTACTTTTTCATTTGAATTATTTAAATACATAATTCATGTTTGGATCTTTACATTATTTTTATTCAATGAAATTTTATATTAAATTGGAAAAATTATATCATGAATGTGACAAATAAATTTTAGTTCAAACACATGTTGGTTGTATTAAATAAAGAATTATTTATAGGAATCTTCCTATTTTTAACATTAGAACTGTCTTTCGAGAGAATATTATTGAATTATCCATATTAGAGTTTGATATAATTTTAGCTATGGAATATATTTCAGTTTATCAGGCTCAGATATATTTTCAATCCAAGAATGATTTATTCAATGGTTTCATGCCTTTGATAACATTCAAAGATATTATGAATTTTTTAGAGATTATTGCACAAGATACCTAATTCATGTTATTGAAAAGAAATAAACTATTTAAATAATGGATGTTATAGTAGTGAATTAATTCCTGGGTGTTTTTATAGATTTTTGGATTTGGGTTATACTTGTTTTAGAGATTCAGTTTACTATTAAGATATTATCCGATTCTAAGCCTATTTTAAGCCTCATTTTTGAATATCTCAAGTGTAAAATTTTTAGAATTAAAAAATTAATAGTAGGAGTTTCTAAATAATGGTTTCTTTCACCACAAAACATGGCCATGGAGTTATCTTGTTTGTTTTACAAATAAATATGGTTCAATGAGGGTTTACATTGATTATAGAGGCTTGAATAACAACACTGCTACGAAAAAGTGTCTTTTTCCTTATATAGATATATTTTTTTAAATAACTAAAGGGAGAACATAATTATATGAAGGATAATGTGTGGTTTGGGAACAATCAACTGAATGCGAAGGAGGATAAAATTCCAAAGACTGTAATTTGGAATTCATATAGAAACTATGGTTTTGTATTTATTCCCTTTTGATTATCCATTGCACCTACTATATTTATGGTCCTTTTGAATAGTGTTTTTTAGGAGTTCGTTGTGATGATTTTGGTTGTGTGTGTTGATGAAATTTTGAATTTTTATAAATTTCATGAGGAATAAAAAAATATTAAGGTTTTATTTCAAAAACATAAAATAATAGAAACCATATGAAAAAAATTTTATCATTGAATTTTTGTTGAAAATTTTTCAATTCCTTAGGCATATTATTTCTAATAAAGGAATAAATTTTGACCATACTCAGAAAACATTGGTGAGGAATGGATGAAACCAAAAAATATAAAATTGGTTAATAATTTTATTTTATTATCAGATAATAATTGGTGTTTTCTTGAAATATTTTCTCATTTGTCTAGCGTAATAATTAATTTAACTAAAAAAGAGTTAAATTTATTTGGAAAAAAGTATGTGATGATGGTTTTTTCATGACATAAAAATAATATTAGTGAATGAGATAATTTTACCCTTGACATATAGAAATGGAAACATCCTCATTAACAGTTATATTTCTTCTAAAGGACTTGGTTGTGTCTCAATGTAGAATGATTGGATAATTAATTATGCTTCAAATTAATTGAAACCTCGCAAGTTAAATTACCGTACACATGACCTATAGTTTTCTGTAGAGTTTTTTGAATAAAAAATTTTGAGGTATATTTTTTAGTTATTAAAGTGTTTAATATATATTAATCCCATAATTTTGAATCATATATTCACCAATAATTTGTTAAACATAATATACAGATTATGGTTAGAACTCGAGGATTTTGATTTCATGATTTTTTTCCATCCTAAAAAAATTGGCTAAAGAGTTGAGTTAAAAATTCTAAATTATCAATGTTGTATTTGGAAGGTGACTTTTAGTTAATTATTTGATTAATTTTTTCATATAAATTGTGGATGGAAAGACATCCACTATTTTGTTTCATCTTGTAGTACAGTTATACTTTCCAAAAAAATAAAGAACGATCAATATGAGCATCATATTTGCAGGAAAAGTTATCATATATTTAGTAGGGTATTTTTCTTGATTTTATTATTGATTAATAAGTTGATTTATAATTTGGTAAAATATTATGGTTGCTTTGTGATTCCGATTTGAAGAAAGAGTTATTGGGTGACACTCATAGTTATCCTTTTTTTCATTCATCCATGTAACACAAACATGTTGAGACACCTTTATAAATATTATATTAGGGATTTTATGAAACGTTATATTGTCAAATTTACCTTGAACTATTTGAATAATCATCATGTAAAGGTATATATAAAATTAATGAAATTATTTTTCCAATATTTTCTAGTGCTGGAGTAGAAGTGGTAAAATATCACCATGGATTTTGTGGTTAGATTACTAAAGTATTGTTGTGGTAACAATGAATTTTTTGTTATTAATTAATGATTAATAAAATATACACATTTCCTTCCAATTCATAATACAATATATTTAGATCATATCACACTAATATTTCTAATAAATATAAACAGGATACATGGGGTGCCTCTTTTCATTATATCATACCATTATCCCATTTTCACATATAATTTTTAGAAAGGAGTTCAAAAATATTTAGGTTTTATATTAAATTTCATTATAACATTTCATCATCAGACTTATTTCACATCTGATTGGAAAATTCAGAACATATAATATATACTTTGTTCTTCTTCAATTCATTACAAGTGAATTTGATATTAATATCTTTATTTGGTTGATTTGTCTTATAATATTAGTTTACAATTTGATATACAGATAGATATATTTAAAGAATTATATGGAACTAAATACTAGAAAGCATATTTTTAAGATGAAGTGGGATAAAAGAAGTTGATGGGAAAATATTCAGTTGATAAAATGGAATATAAAATGCATCATATTCGTCAACATATATAGACAACTCAGAGCTGGTAGAAATGTGTTTTGGTTTACCAAAAGAAAAGATATTTCTTTTAAGGTGGGTGATCTTGTATTTATCAATGTTTCTACATGAAAAAGTGTTATGAATATTTTTAATAAAAATAAGATAATTCCATAGTTAATTATTCCATATTAAATCCTGGATAATGTTGGATAATTTTTCCACCGAGTGTATTTTTACCAGGTTTCTCTCAGTTAAAAAACATATTTCATGTTTCAATTTTAAGGAAGTATGTGTCAGATTCATCTCATGTTTTGATCCTTTAAAAATAATAGTTAGAAAATAATATTTCATACGAGTAACAACCATTTCATATAAATGAACATAAATATCATTTGTTATGGAATCAGGTACTTATCCACGATAAGGTTTTATGGGAAATACCATGTTGTTTAAGTGGCATAATGGGAATCCAAAAATATTATGGGGGAAAGACATCCATATTTGTTTAATAAGTGAATGAAATTAAAAAAAAAATTCCATTTTAGAAAAGGGGAATAATTTGACAACATAATAATGGATATATTAAATCACTTCCATTTTTGTTAATATAGTGATATTCTTTATAAATTTCCTAAAAAAATTTATATAATAAAAGATGTAGTTTTAATAAAACTCTTTTGTATTATAGTTTTATTTAAAAGATTTATTTCGAAATTTTTAAATTTTAATTTTAAAAAATGAATTTCAATTTTTAAAAAGAATATCAAATTTAACTTTTGGTGAAATGATTGCAATTTTTTAGAAAATATTGATTTTTTGGTGAATAGTGAAAAATACAAATTTTTGTAAAAACATATTTCCTTTTCTATAAATCAAGTAATTAAAAAGTAACTATATGTTTTGAATATAATTTAATGTAACATAAGTATTTTAAATTTGTATTTAATCCGTTTAATTCCAATTTATTTAATTTTATATTTGATTTCATTATAAGTTTTTTTAAGGCTTCAGAACAAGTATTTATGAAAACTGTGTTATATTGCACAATGTGTATCATTTTTAATTAATTAATATAAACCATACTGAAAAATGTTATAAATGAAATTTATTTATTTCATATCATTAAATATTTTTCTATATTAATACATTAATTTTTATTAATTGTTTTGTAGATATAAAATCGACTTTTGATTAAAAAAACACATCTTGGTAACCATCTTTTTCAACACCACTGTGAGTTTTGTTTTAAATTAAAATTTTCAGCATATGATAATTGAATTTTATAAATATATTTAAATATTTGGAATAAGATCAATTTATATTATCTAATAATATCAAAATAAATTTTTACACAAAAAATTAGTGAAAACGGTTAAAATTAATCACCATTTGTTAAGGTAAAACAGATTTATCAAATGGTTAAAAAAATAAAATAAGAGTTAAAAATACCTAAAAATAGGTATAAAATATATTTTATGGATATTTTTACACATTATATATTATGTCTCTAGAATATATGATTTTAGACCATTTTTTAATATTGAAAACATGGGTATAACCTTTTATTTTCAAAAATTACAAGTGTGCCACTCGCCTCACTCATAAAGGGGAACCTTCTCATCCCTATTATTAAACCCTTCAAACACATTTGGTTCATCAAATACCTAACCAATACACTTAAAAATTCCATCCCCAAATCCATTTTTTTTTTCAGAAATCGTTTAATGGAATAAATTATGTATAATCCTACAAATGTGGTTCGAGAAGAGGTGAAATCCCAAACTATGTTTTGTTTGTTTGTTTTTTTTCATCCACATCCTTAAATATTATTTATTTAGTATTAAAAAATAACACTATTACCCACCACATACTTAGATGTTATTATTTTATGGTTATGAGAACATCTATCTCCTCTTTCCTCAAACGGGAAATGATATCATCACTCGTGTGTACGGAGGATTGCCACCTCGCAAACTGATGTGACACATTTTCTATCAACACCTCTCATAGTTGGGTATAGTGACAGATATAAAGTAAATATATTACAATCATGAAATAATTATACATTTTTTTTAATTATATAATATAACTTTTATTTAATTTCCATTCAATAAGGAATACAAAAACTTCTCTCTTATATACCTAAGGAAGCTGTCATGCGAAGCATTATGATTCGTTTTTCACAACACTTTATTTGGAAGGTAATTAGAATATACTGGATGAATAGTATAAAAGAAATAATGATTATATTTATGAAATAATTATCATTATTAAAGTATAATATATCATTTATTTCTTACATTTTAACTTACTTGAAAATGATAACATCATTGGTGTATGTGTGGACTGCCTCATTCACGAAGAGACGTGCCTCTGTTTTCATTACCACAGAATATGAATGAAATATTTATGTAATTTTAAATATATAATATTTTATATATGATAATGGTATCGTAATTTAAAAATAAAATTTTACATACCTCCATTCATTAAGGATTGTTGAAAGATCGAAATGTTACTCGGAAATATCATATGATTAACCACCCCCATTATCATAACATACTTTGATTTTCATGAAAATGTTTTAGGATTATTAATAAATATATAAATCATTTAGAAATATGATAATTATTTCATGATAATTATTTTCTATATATTTAGATAATTAACTCTTTGAACCCATCCAACTTATCAAAATTAATTCTGACACATAAGTGAGATATCTTCAAAACATCTAATGTAACAATAATTTATTGATTAATAATATAAAACATGTTAATAAGTGAAATAAATTAATAATAAACTTGAAAAGGTTTATAATAAATTAAATTATTAAAATAATTTTTTATTCATTAATTTAAAGAATGTACATGAAAAATTGAAAACAATGTTAGATAATTTATCTTAACTTTCGTTAATTATATAATATTTTGTTATTAAAATACTTATATGATTTTATGAGGTTTATATATATCCCCTTTTACATGTTATACCATGTATTTATCTATTATAATGTTATAGAAAATTTTATTTAAATTTACCCTTTAAAGAGGCATACAATTTGAATGTTTCTAAAGTGGTAAAATATTTTCTTTTAAAAAATCATATTTTAAATTTTTTCCTTACAACTCTTTCCCTTATATGTCCACATATTTAAACCAATTTTATAGAATATTTAATATAGACCTAAAATATTTATATCGTAATTTTTATGTCCCTTTTTACATTAATCGATTTTTTTTCAAAATACATCCTTTTACATTTCTTATACAGAACATTCTGATAACGGACAAAAAGAATCTACGATTTTTAATTTATAAATCAATAATGAATTATCACACCAAAATGAATATTATTTTATTTATTACTCCAGATATAAGATATCACATTTTCTTAATTGAAAAATCTCCTCTCCCTATTTTTCTAATATTGGTATTAAAATGGTGTTTTAAAAGAATAGTTTATTTTGATATATGAAAAGACTTTTCATATGGTTCCAAAAGTGGTTTTCAAAGAGTTTTATAATGAAAAGATTAATGGTTAAATTTTTTATTGAAGATATATTTCTTTTAAATTATTTACTATGATTGTAATTGGATATTAGAATGTGGTCCCATAATAGCTTATATGATGGGTTCTCCCTTCAAGAGCTTCAATGAATTCAGTAATAAATATTTTCACTAGATAATTTGGTTTCAAAATGTGCATATGATAATTCCAATTTTTAAGGATTCTATATGGATTCTATAAGGGTTCTATGAGATGGATTTATAAGGAACCTACATGAATTTTTAATTATTTCTAATGATATTTCCTGGAAATTTTTTTTCTAATGGAAATGTAAATTATTTTATAAAATAATGATAATTTCATTTATAAGTAAAAATTTTATTTTTTAATAAATTTTTTTTCATGGTATTTCATTTTCATCACAAGAATAATGGTTTTATTCTATTTATATCAATTAATGAGATTTTTGTCCTCATAAAATATTTTTAATATTTTTTTCATAGTATTTAAGGATCAATATGGTAGAGGAAGAGTTCAAGTAGAAAATCATGAATTTATTTCCTGAAGAAAATAATGTTTTGTTTTAGATGTTTCATACAGTGGAAAAATTAAACAATGATTAGTAGAGTCCTATTTGTATTATATGGTTTTTCATGTACAACTGACGACCGAATTCTCTACAACTATAAAATTTAAATGATCATCAAATGTAAGATAACTAATTCTTCAATTATGAGTGACAATATTGTAGATTTTATGGTTGTATCCTTATAATAGAGGTATTATGTTCTCTATAATTTATTAAATGGAAATTGTTTCAGTTATTTACCATTATATATTTATTACGCCTTATTTATAGCTGATTGCTTCGAATTTACATAACTCTTTTTAAGAATATGAGCATATGATCTTTTCCTGGACTTGTTTCCTTTCCTCAAGATATAGATAATGATATTATGAATAATATAAATGGTGGAATTTATTTATTAGGATATCTGTTTTATATTTCCAATGAAATATGGGAATCATATATGTGTATCATCCTTCAAGACTATTAAACTGATTATACTATCTTGATGATTTACATTGTATCTTATAACAATTTTTTAAATTTTAACCTAACTCTTGGATATATTATTTGTGGTGTATAGATTTGGTATAATAGGATTTTTATTGGAAACCTTGGGAACATGATTTTAAATGAACATAGACAACTCAATAATATTGATAATCCCGTACAAAATTTGATAAATTTCACCATTACATATATTTTAATATTTTAACTCAATATTCATGATGATTATGATCTTACTCAGTGTGTGACATTATTCAGTGATTGATCATAATATATGAAAGGAAAAAAACACTTCTGTAAAAATTTTAGGGATTTCCCTACAGAAAAATCCAATATAGGTGGTGTTGGAAATAAAACAAGTATAATTATATTATGGTATATTATATAGGTTATGATGAATACCCTTTACCATTTGAAAAAACACTTTTTCCATTGAATGATTCACCAATGTATGATTTCTTCATGTGATAGGAACATCCTTATTTTAATGTAATTATTGACCCTTTAGTATCTGAATAGTTGATTACTTCCCTCAGAATGATATTCCAAGGTTAGGATGTTATGAAAATGTAATTGATATTTGGAAAGAGGTTTTTTTTTGAAAGGATCTTAAAATAAATGGTGATCATTGATGGTGAACTGTAAAGAGGCTGATAAAATTTAAATCATGGAAATGATAACTTTTCATATGATATTATTTAAGAAATATATCCCCTATGAACAACAAGGAGTAATTGATAGGAAGTTCCTCAACGTAAATAAAAAATGAAGATAAATGTTTGGATGAATAAGAGGATGACTATACATGATTATTCAAGAATTAATCTGACTATATATGAAATCTAAAAAAGAAATATTGACACTTTCCATGAAGGGATAAATATGAGTCTCTAAATTATACTAGTTTCTAAAATGTTTTCAGCATATGAGGATATATTATCAATTAATATTAAAAATGGAAAATAATATAAATAATCATATAAATTAATGGAAAATAATGTGAATAGGATGATGTGTGAGAACAATGAAAAATTGATCACATTAGAGAATAATGAGAGAACAAGGTATTTTCCATCACTTAATAATTATGGAAAGAAACATTCGGGGAAATTCTTAAATTAAATTTGAGTTTTTTACAAGTTTTTAGATAAGGTATATCTACCTAATGAGAATAATGCAATTAATAAAACCAACACTATGTAGTTATTCAACTATAAAGAGATGGGGAATTATTCTAACAACTTCACTAAGCATCCAGGTATCTCCCCATAGAAAATGAGAAAGAGAGATTATCCAGTATATGAAAAAACAATAATTGATATCGATGTTCCTTCCATTGTGGTGAAAGGTACACTTATCATTCACTAAAGAAGTGAAAATATTTTATTTGATTTAGGTTTTACCCACACTTTCATATCTGAATAAATTTCAATGTGTATAAAATCACAACCTTGATGACTAGATGTTGAGTTAGAATCGAAAACTCCCAATAGCAGACTGATCACATCTCAATTTTATAACTCCACTTTAATAGACTTTTTTGATAATTTTCTAGTTGGAAATATTATTATTATTCCTATAGATGAATTTTATTTAATATTAGTAATAGATTGGATCTCTCAATATATATACTATATCAACTATCATGGAATATAAGTTATATTTAGTATATTAAATCAACCAATGAAGTTCTATTGCGTTAAGGATTAACCTGAACTCCTAGGAGAAATTACATTCATCATATGTTTTTTTATAAATATTCTTGATGGATATTTATCTCAGATAGTTGAGGATAAACTAAACATTAATGATATGTGTATTTTTTAAGAGTTGGATTATTTTTTTGTAAAACAATATTCTTAACTTCCCCCATATTTTGACATTTAGTTTTCAATAGAATTTATACTTTGAGATGCACCTATTTTAAGTACACCAAATAGAAAAAACCTAATTGTGGTATATGAATTGAGGAAAAAACTCCATGAGAATCTAGATAATGGATTCATTTATCCTAGTTAATCATCACGAGGTTCACATATAATTTCGGTTGATAATAAATATGTGGTAATGTTTCATGAAATTTATTATCAAAAATATAAGGAATAAACACTAAGAATAAGTATCTTCTACACCATTACATGGTGTATTATATCAATTACATAGAGATAGATATTTTTTCATGACTGATCTATTATGTAGATATTATCTAATAACAGTCAAGAAGAATGATATACCCAAGAAAACCTTTTGTATGTGGTATGGTTATTATGAATTTTTAGTAATTCCATTCAGAAATATCAATCATCTTCTATATTATCAGATTTAAGGAATATATTATTTATAGATTATCTTGATTAGTTTTGGGTTATATTTATAGATTGTATTCCTATATATTCAATGATCACTGAATTTTATGAAGAATATGTGTGATATGTACTTAATACCCTGATGAAGGATAATATATAAGCTAAATTTACCCGATTTGAATTATTTCATTTATAAATATTCATTGAAATTTTATATAATATCATGTGATGGTATATCAGCAGATCCTTGAATAATGTAATTTATTGATAAATGGATAAGAAAAATCATGGTAACTGAGATCTGTAGTTTTCTTATGTTGATAGGACATAATCGATGATTTTTGATAGATTTATCAAGACCGTAAAATACAATCACTATTATGACTTTTAAGGGGGATATGTTCTTCTGTACAAAAGAATTTAAAGATACATTTAATTAAATGAATAAAATATTGGTTAATTGGCCCATTATTTCACTACCATATAGTAGATAAGGGTTTTTGATTTATAGTGTTCTAATAAAGTAGTTATTGGTATGTTTTCTCTTGTACAATGATATAGTGATAACTTTTTCCACCCACCAATTAATAATTCATTAGAAAAATTAAATGACTCATGATTTAGAGTTAATAGTGATTAAAATTTCATTGAATATATAGATAAATTACCTATAAGGTGAGAGGTGTGATATATATACTGATCATACAAGAATGATGTATAAATTTACATAGTAATAGTAGAATATGAGCCATAGAAGATGGTTGGAGATGATAATATATTTTCTCTTATAAAAAAAATATTACCCTAGGAAGGATAACAAGGTGGATGAAATGTTGACGGGGATAGATCATGCTTTTTTTCACAGATAAGGATTTAAATAAATACATTATTTATATATTTTTAGAAATTAGATCTTGAAATCATGATGAAAGGGGAATGATATTATATTTATTAGATGAATTTTCCATCATCGATTCACGATAGGATTAATATTATGTATAAGGAAGATATGGAATTTAATAAGAATGTGAGGAATATTGTTGAGATTAATCATGGTAATATTGGAATGATAAGGTTTTGGAGATAATTATATTTACTATAAATACCAGAGTTGAAGAAGGATCTATTGGATAAAACTCATAATTCATAATTCAACATAGATAAAAGAATTAAAAATTTGTATGCAGATATGAAATATTATTTCTAGAAGGGTAATATGAAAAAGGAAATTTATTAAATATATATCTTGTATCCTTGTGTTTTAACAAGTTACTGCTAAAATATAGAATTCTATGTTTTTTTAAATCAATTTCCCTAAAAAATGGAAATTGGATATCATTACTATGAATATCATCATATTAATCCCCAAAATATATAAAGGGAATAATTTTAATATTTGTTTTAGATGATAGTTTTATGAAATCAGACCATTTAGTCTCTATTATATATTATTTTATTTCTTGAACAACTTAATAATTTATACATTAAGGATGTTTTGAGATTGCATTGAGGGCCACTAACAGTCATATATGATCGGGTTCCAAGGTTTACCTCAATGCTTTGGAAATAACTTTAGTAGGATTTGGTTAATATTTTGATTTTTATTCATTATTCTCATCCTAAAAACATGGATATTCTGAGAGGACCATTCATACTCTATATGGAATACTAAGAGCATGTAATATGGATTTAAATGGTTGTTGTGATCAACACAATACATTACTGTAATTTTCATAAAATAATAGTTTTCACTAAATAATTGAAATTTATCCTTTAGAATACCTCAATTATAAGTAGTTTTAAACTCCATTGTGTTGGGAATATGTTTGTGAAAGAAATATTGTTGGACCAAACCATTCTTAATAAATGATAACAAAGGTCAGATCCATTCAACAAAATATAAGAAAATATCAGAGACAAAAAAATAATATTGAAATTAATGAGTGATATCTATAGTTTAAAGATAGTGATATGGTATTTTTATTAATATCTTTTTTTAAGAAGGTTTTGAGATTTGGAAATAAGGGAAATTGATCCCTAGGTATATTAGTCCCTTCAAAATTCTAGATAATATC
Organism: Viscum album; assembly: GCA_963277665.1. NCBI lineage: Eukaryota > Viridiplantae > Streptophyta > Magnoliopsida > Santalales > Viscaceae > Viscum > Viscum album. The sequence goes on from OY728143.1 coordinate 1,370,672,498, forward strand.
ATAATGGTATCTTAACTCATGGAGTTACCATCAAATCTCTATAAATTTCATGTTATGATCCATGTATCTATCATAATAAATTATATACCTTCTCCTTTATAGGCACTAAACTCAAATTTCATACCAAAGGAATATGATATATCTTACGGGTAATAGCTAGTAGGGAGTACATATCGTATAGAGAATGTTTTACTAGAAAATACGACTCATGTGGCCATGGTTTGTGGGGAAAATCGAAAAATAAGGAAGCTATGTAGGAAACTGAGGATGTGACAACGTATATGTATCATTATTTGATTATATAGGAGTGAAATAATTTCTAGGTTGAAATTATTATAAGGGGGTTGACTATAACAACCAAAGATTTTATGATATATTTCCCTTTACAAAAATGTCATTGATACTTATCTTTCCATGAATCACTGATTTCAAACGAACTCTGAAAAAAAATTAAAATATTATTATATGAAAATTATACCATTTTTAAATTTTTAATAAAAAATATTATCATAGGCTGTAATTTACGTATTTTTTTTAAAATGATTGATTTTTCTATGAATAGTGAAAATATATTGTTTAATAAAACTTCAATTTATTTAATTAAATCATAAAATATTACAATTCTTATTTATTTTTTAATGTATATACATAATTAAATTTTAATCAATGTAATAGATAATTTTGATATAAGATCATTTTTTGACTTAAAATAACATTTTTCTAAAACATTATTCTTCGTTGAGTTTTTTATTTTCATATTAAATTAATTAATTTAACATATGTAAATTTAATTTGACATTTTTTTCAAAAATATGAATTTGGAGGATCAAAATCATAAATATGTCCATTTTATTTCAGTCATTATTATTATTAACATTGGTATGAATTTACACTTCATTAAAGGGTAAATCAGATAATTAAGGTTAAAAACTAATGTGTTGAGGAATTAAAATTTAAAAAAAAAACATTCCTCTAACTTATTGGATCATTTTAGTTAAAACATTTCATCCAATTCTTGAAAAAGTTCAACATCGTTCCATGTTTCTTTGATATTTACTTTTCTATTATTTTTAGAAAATAAAATTAAAAAATTTTCACACGCATGATATTAATATCTCAAATATTTTTCCATAAGGTTAAAAGTGGTTATGTTTAGATATAAAAGTTAATTTGAAATTTTTACTATTTTTTACCATTTTAATTTATTTTTTAGTAATTTAATAATTCCATTAAATGTTTACAAAGCGCCGCTATAATATTTATTACATAAAAATAAATTTAAAATAAATATTTTATGAAATTAAAAATTATTTTAATTTAGATGAATTATTATATTACATTTTGTTTATAGATTCATAAGAAATATTATGGATGTGTTAATGGATTATATTATAATTCTATATTTTTTCGATGAATTAAAAGTCAAATTAAAGGAATAGTGTAAACAAAATAAATACTGATATTTTTTTGGAACTAATATTTTAATATATTATTTGAAAATATGAATTATATATAAAGTGGAAAAGGGGGAAATGATACTGTTAAAAATTTAAACTCTCTAGCATTTATGATCCAATTTTCACCTTATATGAAAAATTATAACCCTTAAATATATTAAAGAGTTATCGTCACATTGAAGGATAAAATTTGTCAACCAAGGGGTTAATAAAAATGTTAAGGTTTAAAATGATATTCAAACCTATCCAAATTTGATTTTATTATTATATTAAGATTATATACTCTCTATCAATTAATATATTCTATTTTGGAAAAATTTTACTTGATTTATACAAATATTTTATTCTAATATTTCATAATTTTCTAAAATGTATCCCCCCCTCAAATAAAAAACGACACATATTCTATATTATATTTACACCAATTTGAGCCATATATCCCTTAAAAGACAAAAATAATATAATTCTCAACATAATTATCCATGTTCTGGTGGTTATAGTCTTCCTTCCCTCCAAATCCATTTTTTTCTTATTTAAAAAAATCCAAATTATGGTTATGTTCTAACTTGCATCAACCAGATTCAAACCAAACCACAACACTTAAATATTAAAAAACAACATATAAGTTAATATTTATACCTATTTTCAAATTAAATGTATCTATTATATTATCCCATCATAATATAAACTCCTAGAACCATTAAAACTCAAACACCTAGCCTCCTTGATCTGTGCCCCCTAATAAACGAGGACTTTGATTTTTATTCTACATTACCACATTAAATTATTAACAAAAAACTAAAATATAAAATACTAGTATCTAACATAAATTATGAATTAATTATTTAGATTTTAATATATTTTTTCGTCTCATTCTCTGTTATATGGGAGAAAAAATCATCTCTTGTATGTATAGTGGACTAACACCTCACGAATTAATGTAATTTGTTTTTAATTACCATATATAATGGATTTTAATAATTATGTAACTAATGGATATGTATTATAATTATTAAATAATTAAAATTATTTAATTATAACATTATATATACCTTATTACTTTTAAATCCACAGGAAGATAATAATGCCGATCATGCATACATGTGGACTGCCGCCTCCACAAAGAACTGTAATTATTTTTTCGCTTCAAATTTACATACATGGAAAAAATTATAGATTTAGTAATAATATATTATTTATATGATATAATAATTTTTAAATAATGGTTAATTAATATTTATATTTTCTTCATTCCATCCATTAAAATGCGAAAATAACTGTCATTGTACGTACGGCTTACCATCTCCATGAATGGTGTAATTCATTTTTCTATATTTGCTTTTTATAGATGACTATATATATATATAAATATTATATATGATATTTATATCATGATAAATGTTTTGGAGATAATGAAAGCCAAATCAATTTAAAAGGACCAGAACTACCAAATCAAAACATATATGAAAATAGAGTTAGATAAAAGATGAAACAATGATAATAGTAAAATATTGGAAACAATTTGGTGATAAGATGTTATAATTAGATCATATATAATACTATAGATATTTATATAATTTTGGTATGTAATTATAAAAAATGTAAATCTATTTTATAGGAGTTTAAAGAAACTTATGAGTTCTCATGAATATAAGTTAATGTATTTCATCTCAAATTCTACTCCATTAAGACATAATAGGTATTAATCACTTATTTAATTTTATGTGGTGTATATAATTACCCTTTGATGTAGTTAAAATGAATATATATTTATTCATTATTATTATTAATAATTCATCATAATTTTATTCTTTCAATGGGTTTCAATTTTAATATTCCCAAGGATGTTAGAATTTATTTTGTGATATCATTTTTCATGTTTCCCTTATTTCATTAAATGACTTTTATAATACATCCTTTATTGTCTCATTATATTTTATTATCCTTTATATGTTTATATATTTTCCATGTATTTTTCCAAAGTTTATACTATTTAAAATTGGAATCAAGAAAATGATATTTTTAAAGAAAAGAATATCTCATTTTTTTATCAAGTAATTTATTATTCTATTTCCATATATTTAAATCTTTTTATATATGTATATTTTATTTTAAAAAATAATTTATTAAGGAAATGTTTTATTATATGTGGAATTTTAAACATCCCTAAAAATATTTCTTTTTTAATGGGGCGTCATTGAATTTATTATAAAAATAAAAAGGAATGGTTTTTAATGTATATGGCATTGACATATTTTACCACCACTATGACTGTTTAACAGAACCTATCTTTTTCTAAAATATTTAAATGGATTTATAATTAAAAATATTTAATTAAATATCATATTAATGTTTTTCCATTTTTATGTATTCATTAAATTACATGATTTTTATATAAATATTATATTTCACATGAATTGATTGTCTTTCCAATATTTTATTAATTATATAGTCAGTAAAATTATTTGGAGACATGAAATTTATTGTGATAATTTTTAATTGTACATTTTATTTCTTCTAAATATCCATATTATGTATATCATGGATACGATAATTTTTTAAATTTTTTTACATTATTAAAAATGGTGTTTTAGTAAGATATTATTTTTAATTAATTGGTAAACTCTTAATATTATATATTCTTTAATCATTATTGATATTTTTTTATAAGAGATATTTTTTATTATATTAAATTTTCATTCAATATATAAATAATTTATTTGACATGTAGTGAAGTGTGTGGTTCAGTTATAGACGACCCCTTGATATATCAATAGGTATCACTAGGAAAATCAATTGGACAACCTTATTTAATTTTTTTTTTTGTATACGTACACATCGATTTAACAAAATTGGAACATATAATTGATGGTTAGGATATCATTATACATTTAATAATTAAATTTAATATAAATAATTTCCTTCATTGAGAATTCAATTATTATTATACATGATATCTATCTATTTATATTATCTATGGATACATTAATTCTCATGATATAGATTAAATATAATGTCTTTAAGTTATTTATTATTCTATTATGTGTATCCCTTATTTACTCATGACATATTATGTGGTACATAAATCATACCAATCCTATAATTCACCATTTAATTTTTTCATTTCTACAAGATATGATTATGGATATTAGTAATAATATCAAATATTAAATATTTTTTTATGCTATGTGTTTTATATTTCGAATGTAGTGTGGGAATCATATATGTATATTTTCCTTCATGGATACAAAATTGACCATTAATTTAGGATGATATACCTTATATCTTATATAAATGTAATAAATAATAAATTGGCTTTGGGTTTATGGTCTTAGGGTTTCTATAATAAATCATAACAAAGGAATAAAAATGATAAATTAGCATAACATGATACTGTAAAAGAAAAGACTCCTATATAATCTTATAAAATAATGAAATAAAAAAATATGGAAACATAAGATCATTAAATCATATAAATATTTAAAAAACATAATTCATGATGTCTTAAGAAATATTCAAGGATCAATACTAAGGAATCATATCGCATTATAAAGAGTCCCATAATGTATGACATGAAACAACTATATTAGAAGAGAATATAATACCCAAAAACTGAATGATATATTACTTTAAATTCAATCTCTTAAAATCTCATGATTCCCGAAACGTCGGGTCTAAATGAAACAAGATATTGTATTAATATATTTTTATTTAAACATGACCACTATAACTAGTCATTAAGAAACATGGTATGATTATTAATAACTATATTATGAAAATTATATGGTTGAAATATAAATAGAATAAATTTTGTGGAGGTGTTTTAATTTTAATTAATATAAAAATAATTTAATAGAAAAATAAATGTTTTCTGAAAAATTATATTACTCTAAAAGGAGTATTAGTCCCAATTCTCCCACATAATTAAAAATTAATTTTTTGAAATTTTAAGAAAAAATTTTACAAAATAAACATAATGTTTAAAATTTAAATTTAAATTTTTTGGGGGTAATTATAGAGAATTTTGTGGGAGTATGTTGTTTTAAAATAATAATGAAATATAATGAATTTTCTTGAAAAATAAATTATTTAAAATTTTAAAATTATTAATTTATATTTAAAACTGATTTTAATGTAAAATTATTTTATTTATATTAAAATTTAATTAATTTATGTCATTGTAATCTTTCTCGTATTTAAAATTGAAATTAAAAAATTCTACACTTATGAGAAATTGTTGTTTACAAACCTTCTCTTTTTTTGTGTCTGAATTATAATTTTATATTTAATTCTACCACTAATATAAATTGAAATTGAAAAAATGTATTATATTTTTGGAAATGGAATAAATTAAATTATCTAACATTTTAAATAAATTTTATTACCATATTGAATAACGTGAAAAAATATTAACCACCGCATTTGAGGAACAAATTGGTCTACCTATGGGTTAAACTGAGAATAAAATGGTAAAAAAATAAAATAAAACAAGTCTAGCACAAATTTTATGGACATATTTAGAGAATATATCATAAAATGATTTTTAATGACCCGTTTTTTATTCTTTTTGGCATGGGAAAAAAGTGGGATTCAATTTTTCTTTTCACCAATTTCAAATAACTTCCATAACTCCCTAAACACCTCTTATATTCTTTTATTTTTCAGTAATCCCTCCTATGAATTATTTAGATATAGTCTTATAGAGGCTCTCCAAAGAAGAGGGAAAATTCATATACGTGAGTACTTGTTTTATTTATTCTTCCACATCCTTACAAAATTCTTAAAGAATAATAATAAAATAACCATTGTAAATAAAATATACTTATATTTTATTATTTTTATAGAAAATCATTGATCTATCTCCACATATATCAAAAGTGAATCAGAAATTCTAATCATGTGTATGGTGGTATACCTCCTCACAAACTGTTGTACTTTATTTTTCATCATCACCATTCATGGAAGGATATAATGATGTATTTATCTAATTTATATGATATTTATAACATTATTGTAATTATTGATTTATTAAATCAAATATTACAACTTTCATTCCATCCATGTGTGATATGATAACGTCTCTCACGTGTACATAAGACTACGACCTCTTGAATAGATGTGACTAATTTTTAACATACATATAAAATGGAAGGTAAAAAAGTTAAAATTAAATAATATATTTTATATTATCTACCCAATAATATATATTTAAATATAATATAACATCAAATTTATTACCATCCAATTCTCCAAAAAACAATCATTTCTCTTGTTCGTACGTGTGGACTACTAACATTGCGTAGGGATGTGAAATGTTTTTAATTTTATTATTTCATGGATGATAATAAGGATTTATTTCATAAATATGAATGATATATATATTAAATAAAAATTATTATATAAATATTTATTAATATTTATATTTCTTTCATTACATATATCGAGAAAAATTTAAACAATGATCCTATGTACTACGACCATAAATCTCTGTAAATAGTGTAATCTATTTTCAATATTTATATTTAGAATATTACTATAAATAAAAATGTTATGAATAAATATGATTTTTATATAATTTAGGACATTATTTATATGAGTTAATCATGATAAAATTAAAAGGATCAAAATTAAAAAAAACTAAAACATACAAAAAAACTGATCAAATTATCAACCAAAATGTCGATTTTAATAACGAATTTCTAATAAAAGGGTGATAAAAGACTATAAGTAAATCATATATTTTATCATATATATGAATTTTTTTATTTAATGTATTCATTATAATCCTATATTTTAAATATAATAGGTTCAGAAATATATGAAGGAAGTCAAACATTCAGTAAGGTTCTATTATCTTGCTTTTACTTTTGTGATACATATTCCATATTCACTAGTTATTCCTTTATGTTGTGTGTATATTACCCATTTTGAAATTTTATATTAATAACATTTTTATCAACCAGATATTAAATTCTTCTTTTGATGTTATTTCATTTTTTTGGCTTATGATTCAAATTTTACCAGAGTGGTAAGGGTATATTTCATATTCTCATCATTATTCATGGTTATTTTTTTAAGTATATCATTGGAATTATTTTATAATTCTATATTAAACCATTGTGTTTTATTATTTTTTATTTATTGATGATATTTTTCAATTAATAGTACTATTTCCTACTCTTTGGTATATAAAATTAATGCAAAAATGTTTTTAATAAAATAAAAAATTATTAATTCTTTGGTCAAAAACTGATTTTCATTAAAATTCATATATACAAAAAATTATGAAAAAAATAAATTTTATTTAATCTTTTTAAACAATATTTAATGAATAAAACATTATACATTTTTACCTTTTACATAATTCTTTAAGCTAATATTCCCATCTTCTTCCAAATAATGTCTGTTTGGATTTTACCAAAAATGTGAAATGAATGTTTATTTTAATGTGTAAGACATAAATGGAATTTCCCAATATAAAACCCACTAAATGTTTTGAATCATATTTTTCAAGTATTCAAAGCTTATTTTAAATTGAAATTATTTGAAAAATATTATTTTAACCATTTAAAAAAATCAACGTGAAAATGTTATTTTCCAGGAAAAATTTAATTATTTGGATATGGTATTTCTATTAATCAATGATAGAAAAAAAGTATTGCAATTATTATAAAATATAGATATATTATAATTATTTCATAATTATTATTTATTTTGATGGTTTTTTATTAACTTGACTTAGGATGTACAATTTTTTTACCATTTACCATATTACACTAGAAGAATTGTGATTATGTTTATTTGGTTGGGGGTAAGTAATAAAATTTCATATTTTTGTTTGTATATACAAATGTTTATGATATTTATGTTTCAAAACATTAATAAGATAAAAAAATAGATTTAGTATGTTGTTGGTGGGTCTCGATTAATTATATCTTACTAATGCCTCAACACGTCCCATGAGACAATTAATTTTGACAAATTATTTGGGTTTCTACACACAGATTAAACTATCTTGGGAAAGGTCTTTCTAGTACATTTCAGATTCCAATCATTATGAGATCATCATTTTATATCCATTTTATTATTTTCTTATTTATAATATTTATGGAAACTATATAAATATTATGTGACTATTTATATGGATTTATTTTTCAATCATTTAATTCTTCTATTTTATGATTAGATTATTGATTAAAAGAAATTTATTTGAGTGGTTTACATCTATATTGATTATGATTATTTATTCATGATTGATTATTTTTTATTCATACCCTTATTAGTCATTTTATCTCACCCCTTTGTTGTGTTCTATTTTCCCCAAGATAATAGGGAGTTATTTTCCATTTATTTATAGGGATATTCAATTAGTAGTAATGGGGTTCTCATAGAAAACAATTATGTATTTTAGGGTTTTAATTATAATGTGAATTTTATGTACAAACCAAGTTTACTAGGAAAATTAAACTATTTGTTCCTTCATGATGTGATTAATTATATCTTATTCTAATTTAATAAAGTAACCATTGTTTCTGGGCTACTAGGGTAATGTATTTTTTAGTTAGTATGAGAGTATGTTTAGTAGAACCCCTGCTAACTTGATTTAAGAAAACATAGATTAGAGAATATAATCCAATGATAAATATTAAGTATATATTAACAACATAATATTTTGATAATGGTTTTTACTATAAATAAATTCATATCTGGATACCGAAACACACAAGAAATAAAATATACATTAGTGACATGTTTTATTTTTCATTAGTGATAATTTAAAATGGTTGTAAAAGTGTTTTTAATAAATTACCATTTTCTTATTGTATCTAAATAGAAATTTTTATATTTATTCCTAATTTTGTGAGGTTTATAAACTTTCTTAATTAAAAACAACCCATTTAATGATGTTTTTGAGAAACATTGGAAAATCACTCTGAATTTTCCAACATTTTTAAAAGACATCATAGTTTTTCTCAAATTAATATTTATTACCCGATTTTTTAATTAAAATGAATTTTTTATTTTTGTATAGTGCACCCTCATGTCCTCAGTAAGCCATATGAAATCTAAAACCACCCTTGCACCACCCTATCAACCCCCACAAGATCCATGTTTATAAAGACTACATACATTACACACTCCCAAATAGAAAATCTTCTTCTAATAGATATCGAACCATGAACTAGCTACATTGAATTCCAAGCCTCAACTAACTCACCTACGCAATGTTTGAACATTCTATTGAATTATAAAATATATATAAATATATATTTAATATGTTATATATATAATGATAATTTTAATATAAGTATTTATCTTTATTATATATATATCACTGTTTATTATATATATATGTGTGTGTGTGTGTTATTCGTATATTTCTATTATATATATTCCTATTTATGTTTCATGTTTTATATTTTAAGTTTATATATATTTTTAATGGAATATATTATATATATATATATACACAATTTACATATACATATATATTATATTGTATATATGTGTGTGTCTGTCTATATATATTTCATTAAATATCTATATATCTATGTATTCTAATACATACATATATAAATATTAATATATTTATATATATATATATATACGTTCATATAGTTTATATATATTATTTGTTTATATTGTTATATATGTGTTTATATTTTTTATATGATTATATATATATATATGTGTGTGTGTGTATATATTTGTGCGCGTGTGTGTGTAAATATATATTTTTAGGTATTTATTTGTATATATAATTTTAATTATATATATATATATATATCTACATTTTAAAATACTAGTAAAAGTTTTAGTAAAATTTCCACGTTTTTTAAAGATATTATGAAATTAAAAATATATGTGTGTGTTTTTATATATAAATATATGTATATATATATTTATTTTTATATATATCTAAATATATATTTATATCGATGTGGGGAAATTGGCTATATATATATATATGTATACATTTCTTGCAACCCACTCTTATTTGTATATGGTTTTCAAAAATTTCAGTAATTTAGAATTAATGTTATGAATCATCATTAATTTAGTGATTTTTTTTGGAAAATTCACTATTATAGAAAAGTTTTCAAGAAGATTCTATCAATTAACGACGATTCTAAAAAATGTAGCTAAACATAAAATTGATTATGATTTTAAAAAATTCCCAGGACTTTCAATAAATTCCATTTTTAGTGCATGTGGGTGTGTTTATGGAACCGATGAGCCTAGGGGTAGTAGTTTTGAAAATGGTGTGTCTTCGTGACTCGATCATTTCATAGCACACAATAATGGGCCTTATAATACACCTCGTTTGATAATCTACGAAGATATTATAAAGATAATTCTCTTTTCAATTAAATTTCATCATTGAGGATTTAAAAATATTTATATTATATAGAAACATTTTCAATCAAACTATATTTTTTATTATGATATTATCCATGCATTATCTTTTCAAATTATGATATTTATTTCTGTAATGTTAGTATTATACAGAATTTTTCACACTTTAATGTTCTAATATAAAATATGAAATTGTCTAAAATGGTTCATAGTGAAAGGAATGATATTTTTACCTAGAAAAATACCCAATATAGTGATTTACTTCTTGGGAATGATAATGATTCTAGAGCTTGAGCTAAGTTACAACTAAAGATATTTTAACTATATTAGGGTAGTTGACTCAAGTTATCATAAATAACCATTCCTATATGGAGCATCTTTTTTTCCAAAAAACAGACAAAAAATTATACTTCAGTATGATTCAATGACTAGAATCATTCATTGGGACTACAAATCCATTTATATATATTAAGTGCATAAACTCCTTATAGAACATATTTCTTACTTTGGAAAAATATTTAAAGGGATAAAATTTTCATTGAATTATATTTTCTCTAAAGAGATATAGATCAATAGTGGTCGTAGATTCAAAACAATAAGGTTGAATAAGAAATAAAAAACATATAATGGATGGATTTAAAAGTACATTCTTGGAATTATATTTTCCTTGTGGGAAACATGCAGATATGGAGAGACAATTATTGAGTCTATGAAATAATTAACAATAATATGTGACTAATTTGAAGATATATTTATAATGTTATCAAGATATTATATAGACTAAATATATTATCATGATAGTATGATTTACCATTTATTTTTAGTATAAAATTTCATCCTTCAAAGGTAATTATTCCGTCAAAAGTCTCATCATACAAGAAGATAATATCATGTCCTATAATGAAAGAGAAATACTTATCATATTATTATATACACGAATGATATAAAGATAAGAATATGAATAGTTTGAAAAATATTGGAAATGTAAAAAAGGTAAAGACTGAATTTTTCTCTTGTTTTTTTTGGAAATAAAAACAATAGTACTTTCTTAAAGAAAATGGGAGTTTTCAATTATTGTGGAGAGAGATGGAACCATATTCATGATTTCTATGGAAATAATAACGTTTAAAATTTTTACTGCTTCAACTATATGAATATGGGGTACTATAAAAATAAATTTCTAAAGATTCTAAGGAATATATCAAAGGAATATCTAATGTATAACGGTCAGGATTAGGATATTGATTCAACAAAATTGAAAATATTAACATTCTTCCATTTGGATTCATAAAATACGTCATCGAATTATTTTATCAGTCATATTCATATTATAAGAATAATAAAATATATAATTATTTTACTATAGGTTTTTAAGGATCCTAAATAATATGATAAATAATATCGATAACCAAGAAAATTGAATATCTGGAAGGTTTAATTTCATGAAAAAACATGATTGAGATAATATAACCCCTAATAAAGGCAATATGTTGATATAATAACGATCCCTTGATTTTAATGGAATTGTATTGGAAACATATAGATTGGTTAGCAGTTTATGTTACTTTTTTTGTATTTTACTATGTGTTTGGATTATGGTATATACTTGAAATTCTGATATATATTTTTAGAAAGAATGAATGTTTTCATTATGGTATTACAGAGTCAAGTTATTAAAAAATTTATATTGTTAAATTAATAACAACTATATATTTCTAGATGAATATAATGTTTATTTGGTGACCGGCCTTCTAAATTTTTGGAATTTGAATTTTTTTAAAGTATTTTTTACAATCCTTACGTTTATAAATTTTTGTAAGGTATTAGTTCGAACTTCAGGTGTTATTGGATAAACTGTGTTAACAATTTTTTTCATTAAAAGTATATAGAGACTATAGGAATGAATATTATTTCTCTTATTCATCTAATTATCTTTTAAATGTTTATTTTAGTTTTTCAGACATAAAAATTCATATTGGATATTCATTTATATTAGTAATAAATGTAGTAATAATTAATTAAGGAAAAATAAATGGATTAAATTGAATGTTTGTTTCCTGGTCTTCTCTATCATAAGGGTAATAAAATCCCTCTACATTAAGAAATATATATGAAACAAAATGGTTATCTTATTTCTTTCATTTTTGTTGAATCAATGGCACTTTAACTCATCACGCATTTGTGTTATTTTGGTTATAAAATTTATCATGATCATGTTATCTATCACTCTCTATTCATCCTTTGGCGTTAGTATTCTCTTCCATGTCCACATTTTTATTTCATAAAAATTGTTTTTTACATTGAAACTTTAAAATATTTTGTTCTATATGAACATTGTACTCTCATTTATATCTTATCAATATGAAATTTTTTAAAAACATTAATTATTTTAGTTTATTATAAAGGTACTTTCAAATAACAAACCCTTGATTACTGGGATCATTATTTAATTTTGATGATGCAATTTATTTAAGTGGTTATAATGTTGCAAAAAAAATTTAAAATAAGAACATCATGATAGATTAAATATATGAAATGTAACACCATAATTAGAAGAAAATAAAATACATTTATACTTCACAATAAATTTCATTAAATTAAATCATGTTGATAACTAGTGACACACACAATGTTGGGTTTAAAACAAATGTGATAGTCTATTAAAGTTTTATTATTTAATCATAACCACTATAAAGTAGATATTATGATGGTGTGTATGAATAATAATATCTAATTTATGGAAATTTATAGTTTATACAAGTATAAAATTAATTAAATAGATATATATTTGTTATAAATAAAATAAGAACCATTTAAAAGATAAATAATGGTTCTCTAAATAAATTTTTTTCTAAATGCCATATTAATATTGCTTTTCACATATAATTAAAATCTAATTAAAAATTTTTTATAAATAATATTTAGTAAAATTAATAATAATAAGAAATCAAAATTCACAAATTATCATTCTGTGAATCATTAATTTTTTTAATAGAATAATGTTTTGATAAATAGTGAAAAATAATATTTTTAATTAAAAGCTCCCATTTCGTTTAAATTGATTAAAATGTTAAAAAATATTTCCAAATGTTTTTAATGTAGAATTATTTAAATTAGATTACAATTTAGCTAATTTGGGTCATTGAGATAGATTTCAAATGAATTTTTATATTTAAACATTGTATACATATATGAATTTTATCTTTGGAAAACTGATGTTTCATCACATCTGTGGTTTAATTATAATTGTTATTCTTACACTTATGTGAATATAAATTGAAGAAATTGATTAAATATTATAAATAATTATAATTTATATGATCTAACAAGGTCAATATAATTCTTTAGATACAAGAAAAGTGAATACAATATAAATTAATTACTGTAGTTATGTTAAAAATGGGTTTTCCGGGGGATTAAACTTATAATATAAGGGTTAAAATAGATCTAAAACATATAAAAACACCCTTTTATGGATTTATATATACATTATAACCACTATTGTTTGATAATGACCCCTTTTTTATGCTTCTTTCATGACTAAAATGTGGTTATCCCTTTAGAGTTTAAAAAATAAATGTTTTTCTTCTCACCAACTTATAAAAGGCCACCCCTCCTCCATATTTCAAAAAAAAAATTCATCAAAAAAATTCCCAAATACTTTACATACATCCATCCCCATACACTAGAATAATAATTTTTATTATTAATCTCTCCTAATATGTCTTTAGGTGAAAACCTATTTAGGCTCTCTGAAGAAAAGGTAAAATAGTTAATGGTATGTATATATTTTATTTCTTCTTCCACCTCCTTCAAAACATCATAAAATATGATAATATAAAAACATAAATATATAATATATAAATATATGTTATATTGTAAACTAAATAACCCATATATATCTCTATGTCTATCAAATGGTAAAAAAACCGTCAAACATGTTCATTGAAGACTACCCCCTCATGAACTGATGTAATTCTTTTTCCATCACCAACTTTCACAGCTGGATATAATGATGTAATTAAAATATGTATGTAATATTTATGAAATTATTGTACTTATATATTTATTATATCACATATACCTTTATACATTCCATTCTTTGGGGGATATAATAACATTGCTCGTGTGTGCAGCAGATGACCTCCTCGCGAATCTATGTAATTCTTTTTTCACATATGCTTTACAAGGAAGGTAATAAGATTAAAATTAATGAATATATGTTATATTTAAAACCAAAAAATTCTAATGGAAATATTATATGAATTATAATGTAATACATATCAATTCATTACAAAAAACACCGCTTGAGCATACTTGTGGGCTGACAATCCACAGAGCAATGTAAAATATTATTCATTTTATTTTTACATGGATGGTACACAAAATTCCTTTTAATAAAATAAATTCTAAAGATAAATAATAATTATAATTATTTAATTTTAAATTAATATTTGTTATCATTTCATTCAATACATCTAGAAAAATTAAAACCACGTTCATCCATACATATAGCCTACATTCTCTATTTACGGAGTAAACCATTTTCCATCACTAAACATAATAGATGAAAATAAATACACATTAAATTAATAAAGATGATATTTATATAATTTATGAAATTTTATATATTATTTAAGCATTATCAAAATAAATGGAATATTTTTTACCAAAATAAAACATACATTAAGAATGAAATAATTATCATCAGAAACAATAATATTAAGATAAAACTGTTTATAGATAGGTGATAAGATATTATAATTAATTTATATATGATATGTAGAATATAATTACAGTTTGGTAATATATGTATAAATAACCTGTATTTATCATATATGAGATTTGGACACACATGATGGATGTCGATCCTGAGGTAAATGATTCTAGTCACAAATTTATGTTTATACAACATATTACATAATCACCACTTATTCATTTGTGTAGTGAATATAATTCCAATTATGATATTTTATATCATTAACTTATCTCTCTTAATGGTTTTTAATGTTTCATTTGTTTTTAATCTATTCATTGGAATTATGATTCAAAGTTTCTAAAGCGGTAAGTGTTTTTTCACAATCTCATTATTATTTATGATTATTTTTGTTTAATTCTCTGATGTGGGAAATATTTTATATTTTTATATAAAAATAAATATATTTTCTTATACAATGTTTATTGTTGATATTTTTCATATAACACTTCCATTTACTACTCTTTGGAAGCTAAAATTGTTCAGAAAATGTGTTTTAGAAAATTGGATTTTATTTCTCTCTTTTGTTGATATTTGTTTTTCAGCGAAATACCTACGTTCTAAAAATTATTTTAAAACCGTTTTTATGCTCTTCGAATTTTATTAAAAATATAACTTTTTTACTTTTACAAAATATTTTGAAAGTAGTCTTCATTTCCTTTTCCAAGCATGGTTAATTTTTCTTCAACCATAAATGTAAATGGAGTATTTGTTTTGATGTGTATTTCATGAAAATAAATTACAATCACTAAGAACAACTACTATTTTGAAGATTACTTAATATTTATAAAATTTATATTTTGAAATAAAATTATTATCAATATATTGTTTGAAACTTTTTTTAAAATATTTTTAATTTTAAATTATTATTTTTTCCAAACAATTTTAAATTTTATTTCTATAGTATTTATATTCATAAATTACATAAAAATTATTGTTCATATGTTCCACTATAGGAATTTTTTATTTATATCATACTTACTCTTTATGTGGATGGATTATCAATAATTTGGTAGAGTATTATAGTTTTATTATCTTTCACTAAATTACTCAAGATTGTTGCTTTTTGTGTTTATTTTATTGGGTTAAGTATTATCATTTTGTATTTTTTCATTAAAATATAAATGTTTCTATATATTATGTATCACATATTTAAAATAAGGATTGCATTTGACATGGTAAAGGATTTGTGGGTCCTGGTTATTTATAGCCCATTTATTAATCGGCATGTCTAATAAGGAAAATTAGTTGTCTAAATCAGATGATTTTCTATAAAAAAAATAAACTATCTATTGAATTATCTTGATAGTATATTATACATTTTCGAAATTATGAAGTCCATAATTATGATATCAGATATGTTTTATATATTATTACTAAATTAGTTGAAATATATATGGATATATTTCAATTATATGTGTTTATTTATATCGATTTATTTTACCATAATGTGTTTATTCCATATTATACTAACATTATTGATTAAATGAAATATGTTTCGGTTTTTTACATTGACATATCGAATATTATTATTTATTCATTATATATTCCATTGTATACTTACCATTACTGAGAATTTCATCTCACCCTATTCTTATGTTTTATTTTCCCAATGTTATTAGGAAGTGTTTCATGATTCATATATAGGGTTGAGCTATAGGGAAAAGAAATTTTCTCAAAGAAAACAATTTGGGTATTTTATGTTTTCAATTGTAATTTGATTTCTACTATGTTCTAAGTATACTAATATTATTAAACTATTTATTCCATTAGTATGTGATTCTTTATTTCATATGCCAATATAAAAAGTAACCCCAAACTTCGGGATACTAGGGTTGAGTTTTTTAAATATTGGGTCTACTCCCTAATCCCATAAATATGTTCTTATGAGATATAAACAATTCATAATGTATTTTACGTACATTTTGGTTCATTGATCATTACATGTGAATATATATGAGTTCAAAAAAAATCCATCATGTTGGATGAGCATAAGAATTACCCAGGGAATGAAATGGGTAATATAATCATGTCTTATAATCATATGGAATTTCATTATATTTACATGATATAATGGATTAAATTATTATAATATTTTCATAGATAAAAAAATTTATAATCCATGAAAAATTATATTAATGTGATTTGAAGACATAAAAAGGAATGAATATGAAACTTAAGAAATATACCTCTTAAAGAGGGTTTTAAGGAAAATGGTATATAGTCATTAAATAGGGGAAATAGAAAAATAATATTTAAAAATAAAAAATTAAATAAATATTTTTTACACAATTTTCTGGGAAAATGTAAGAAACCATGTATTTCTTAATACATTTTATGGAGTCGTACTTAAAATGGGGTAAGTAACCTAAATATTCCATTTCATTGGGTTTATTTATTGAATGAAATTGAGAATGATATATAAAAAACATGTATATCCCTTACAAATAAAGGTAATAAGAACAAGGAAAATATGTGAGAGGAACTGATATATATATTTTTAATGTAATTCATGAGAATAATTGATTTAGGAAAATATTTTTATACGGAATGGAACAGGCCAAAATTATGGACTATGGTTTGGATATTACCTTACATTTATTATAGATTATAAATGAAAGTTAACATAATATCTTCAATAATAAGTTATTATTTATCAAAAACATTATTTAGAAACTAATTAAAATATATTTGATTTATTAATAGATGCTAATATTATTTTAGAATTATTTAATTAAGATATTTTATATATATTTAATATCTCATGGTCATTTTTTCAGTATCCAAGGTAAAGTTAATTTTTAGGTAAATATGATATGTTATTATGGAATTTTAAAATAATACTAGAAGAATATTGGAATTATTTTCATGTGATTCTAGGAGTTAAAAATGGGTTTAATAGTCACATAGTATTAAAAATACACACAATACATATATTTTATTTATTAATGTTAAATAGTATATTTAAATTAGTGGGTTTCCAACCATTGTGAACTTATACAATTTAATTTAAACTTATAAATGTTAATACATAGTGAAATATGAAAAAAATAAAATATAATTATTTTGAAAAAAATTAAAAATAATAGTTCATTCTAGACCATCCATGAATGTGGTGAACCAACTATAATATGAACAATCATTTTCATTTTTGAATGAAATGAAAATTATTTTGATAAATTAAAATTCCAAAAAAAATCCATTTTATTTATTATATTTGTGTAATTATGTCTTATTGGATGGAATAAGTGAGGATACGGTAGAACAATTTAAAACTAAAGGATATGTTGGTTGAGAAAATTAGCTCTTTGGATTTCCTCTCTCATACGAAATGTTAAGACACATTGGAATGGATGTTTTCAAATAACATAACTCTATTGAAATAAGGAGATGTTTTTGGAGATATTTGATAAGAATGTGGGAAAGATAATAACGTTAGAAATTGTGGTGAAGAGTGGTGAGACATTATTTTATAAGGGTAGGATAAAGTTGTTTTAAGTATAATATTGATTAGATTTAAATTTCATACTACGACCACCAAAAGAAAAAATTATTGTTACTCTATATATAAATTAGTGTTTTAATGTTAAATAAAATGGTTTCATAAATTATCTATGACACATTATTTCTTTTATTTTTCATAAAATGAAAAATATCATATTTTGTCTTTTTCAAAGTTCCCTAAAAAATCCAACTATTTATAAAAACACTAATTATTAATTTTATTAATTTACT
This sequence comes from Viscum album, assembly GCA_963277665.1. Lineage (NCBI taxonomy): Eukaryota > Viridiplantae > Streptophyta > Magnoliopsida > Santalales > Viscaceae > Viscum > Viscum album. The sequence goes on from OY728143.1 coordinate 1,370,691,803, forward strand.
GACATTAAATGATAAAAAAGAACTTTATTTTACAAAAAAGTTTTTCAATATATGATAAGATTATTTTTAAATAAAATCCAAAAATATATAATTTTTTCATATTATGATAAAATTTATGGCCATTTAAAAAATTACATATGATCTCATAAATTTATATTATCATTAAAATAAACATCGGTTTTTTGTGAAACCATTTTATGAAAATAATTATCCTATAAAATTTTTATATTCATTAAAGAAACATAAATAAAATCTGCAGGTTTATGAATCTAAAAAATAATAATTTTATCATTTATAAAAAATTTATTTATTTGTAAGAAGTTATAAATTTGAAATATTTTCATTCAATAAGATACCAAAATTTTATTTTATACTTAAATAGGTGAGGGTAAAATTCTAATGGTTATTTTACAATTCATAATGGATAGATTATTATTCCAAAAATGAGGCTAATATTCCAATAGTCAAATTAGTATTCCAAAAGTCAAATTTATAATGGTAACATGAATTTTATACCTTTTAAAAATATCTTTTATTTAAACCATTATTCATTCACATCAATTTATCATCGGTTTATATAAATTTTCAGTTTTTAAATGAAAATATCATTGCTAATTGTTTTAATTTCTATAGTGTTGTTCTTTAGAGAAATCATTCTTAGGAACTAAGAAGATTCAATTTTCATATTAATGTTATATTTCTTTATATTTCTATCCCAGTGTATAAATTTCAATTTTTTGGTATATTTATTATTTAAATGTGGTTTTCATTTAAATATGATAAAATTTGGCTGTTTAAATTATGTAGTTCATATGCAATATATAATTCTGCATATGTATAATTTCTATAATCCAAAGTGAATTTTCATTGATGAATGTATGGGTCATAAAAGTAAATGTTTAACTCTTGGATATTCCATACCTTATTCCCTAGAATCATATCCTCATTTGGTTTCTCCAACATATTTACATGCACTAATTATTGATAATTCATTTTGGAAAGATATGATTTATCCCTTAAAAATATTATTTCTCGGTCTATTATTTTAAAATCCAAGAGTATGGCGTATCATTCAATTAAAATCAATGATAAGGTAACATGATCCTTACTTCATAGATACATAGGCACCTTGATATCTTTTTCATAGAGGAAAGGTATTTAGAAGTCAAATTCTTTGATCAATTCCATCTATCTCATTTGTAACATGTTTAACACCTTCTATGTGAATATATAATTTAGTATCTAATGATCATTATATTTAATACATTTCACAATAATGATAAAACATCCATATGTTAAATGAAAATATTACCGTTAAAATATCCAAATAACGTGCCAGGTTATTTTTCTCATGATTATTTAATTGATGTGAGGAATAATCTATCCTAATGTGATTTTTGTGGGGGCACATCCTAGTCAAATATTTAATACATCACCATATATTAAAAACCCATGCACATTGTATGGTAATGTGAGAACTATTATATTGAAAACCCATACCTTGAATTTATTTAATATATTTATTTAATTATTCCAATTTCATTGGGGATATTCTATATAGAGTAATTGAGATACTCATAGAAGTATTTATGAGGTCTATTGAAATCTCATCCTTGTATTCTAGGGGGAAAATGGATCGCATCTAAAAAAATATCCATATTCCATCATAAAGGAATATCATCAATATTTTGTTCACCTAATTATTTGAACTAAATACCACTCATATTTTGGTATTAATATTCATATAATTGTAGTAATTTAAAATGAGAGTTCTTGGTAATATTTTAACTAATATATGATCATTGTTTGACTCAATATATGAAATATAGATTCTCTATTCATGAAAATTATATGGTTTTTATATATTTTGATCTAATCCATGCATATAAACACAATACATTCCACTTATAGTAGTATAATAAGATTTATAGGTTGAAAATTACACCAAAATTCTCTAGGAATTGAGTTATAGACCTCAGATGCAATCATTTTACCACTTATGTTTTCAATGATATATCAATACCTTTTAATTGGTGTTTTGATTTGATGCCTTTAGAAAAATTACATAATAAAAAATATAGGGTAGAATAAGAATCAAATAATACATTATTGGTTCTATACGGGATAATTAGTGTACCTTTCACCACATTGTTTTCTTGGCCAACATGAACTTTTTTTATATCATTGGAATTCTCATTATTACTTGGATTTTGAGGTTTATGGCATTGATTTGCATCATTAACTATTGGATTAGTTAACATGTCATAATAACGTGTATAGTATTTATTGTTAAATCACTATAGTTTTGGTGGTAAATTAGGTTCGACTTTCTTTTCATCAATGTCATTGGTTAGGCTCTTTATATCTATCTTGAATTCATTTTCAAAATGAAAATATACTCCATAATTGAAACAATAACCAATCTATTTAATTAAATTTTCTCTACAATTATTCTTATATTTTCAGTATGTAGGAGGATTAATTTTCATTACTACATGGGTTTCATCATTAGATTTTATATGAGAATACATTTTTATCATCTATTCCCTATATCCATAAATGTAATATGAGTCTCAAATATTCATATCCACCACGATAGCACATTAGAAAATATATTCATAGATGATAAAGACCCTTATAGATGACACTTTTCAATGGATTGGGTTTAAAGACACTAATGGAATGAAATAATTTTCTTTAATGTTAAGGGATAAAACCTGAATCATACATTATAAGTCTTGTCATGTTTTTTTCATTTACACCAATTGATTCACCGACCGTCTAGATAACCTCATTGAATTTTATCCATTCCTTAGTGTAAATATTTCATAGATAGAATTTACTAAATAATTCCTTATAAAAAACATCACATTCCCTAGATACAATTTATTACTCTTACCTTATATTATTGTTTAATTAATACCATTGATGAGACTCACCATCCAAATGATAGATATTTTTAAAAAAAAATCTTTCTTTGATCGTTTTGGAACAGAAAATTTTGTTTATATTGTATTGATTTATTACCCCGTAATAAGTAGATTAGAAAGCCCAATGAAGGTGGGTGGATGTTTCTATATAGGATACTCAATTTAGAGTTGTATTTTACTATGTGAATTATGGATTTTTTATTGAGTTGTGTTATAGTTCATTACTGGACAGTGTTTGGTGAGAATTGAAATGATATTTTTCACTGCAACTAACATCTCATTTAGTTTTTCATTGGGAAAATCATTACATTGTCCATAAAATTTGTTGTTAAACAATTACCCCTCGTTCTATACATTCACTAAAATATTATTTTAGTATTAGTAGTATTTAATAGTTATCAAATTAATAATTCATATAATAAATTAAAATCAATAATAATATGTACTAAATTAAAAAAAACATTATTTTATCCTAATACATTTTAGGCTCTTCCTATTTCTTTTTGGTTCGTCATATTTTTTATTTAGGTTATATTATTTTATTATAAACATAATAATTCATAAAATAACTAAATCCAACATAGATAAAAACCAATTCAACCTTAGAATAAGAAAATTACATATTACATCACTTTATATGAATATTCCTTACATACCATAATATATAACACATCCTAACTTAATGGTTTAATATAGTAATGATTAGATACATAGAAAAATAATTTAAAAAAAATCAACATCTCTTCGAAATGGACTTTTAAGATGATACCCTTTTATAAAGATCATATATAATATTTTTTTCATTACAGAGTGAAGGGAAGCAAAATAAAGGGTGATATCTGAATCATGGTAAGGGTAAAAATTCATGAAAACAATAAAATATCATAAGTGATCATAAGACAAGCATGTCGGTATGAGAAAATAAATAACTTATATGCTCATAACATAACAGAGTCATACCCAATAATAAATATATCATAAAATGCATTCATGATAAAAATATTTTATATTAACATAAGACATCAGATGTATGAATGTTGAAACATGAGTCAACAATCATGATCCATGAAAACATTACATATGAGTAATAATTTGGAACCAATATAATCAAAATAATAATAATTTATGAAGAGTATTAATCCTAAAATTATGATAACATAGTTTATAGTGTCCCATAGTGAATTAGGTTAACTCCATATTCCCATAAAATAGTATATGTAGTCCCATAGTGGATTGAGGTCACTCCATAGTCCCATACATGTATTATCATGAGAAAGAATACTTTACCGAATTAATTGGGGTTATATAATGATCCATATATCATATAAGGATAAAAAACATATATAGTCCATATAACAATGAGTAAATCCTTAATTTTAATATCTATTAATTAAACCATTAGAAACAAATGGAGTTTATGATAACATTAAGGTAAAATGATCATAATTGATCAATACCGATAAGATGGATGGTAAAATTAGATCATATCCCTAGAGAATCATAAGAAACACGAATGGATATTGACATGGAAAAATAACCACTTTTATAAAATCATTATTAATTTTTTCTAAAAAAACAAGAAGTATCCTTATATTTTGATAACATTTTTCAAATAAAAATTTCATAAGAATATATTAATTTTTATTTATATAAAAAATCATGAAAACTTATATAGGAATATTAGTTTTGAAAAATTGTTAGATTAGTGGGAAAATTAATTCTTATATAAATAATTAAATTTGAAAATCATTTTCATAAATTTTTAAAGAGACTCAATGTGGTGGAAAGAAATATACTAAAAAAATTAAAAGAATATTCAATTTTTAGATAAATTATAATAAAATTAAAATTTCCATAATAAATCATCAAAGAATTTATAATGAAATATTCAAAACAAAATAAATAATATCTATATGTTGGAGAAAAATTCCCATCTAAAAATAAGAGATAAGGTCAGTTTTAATTATAAATTCCATTTTGGTAATATTTTGAAAAAAACACATTTGAAAAAATAAGAAGTCATCTAAAAAAATGCATGACATTAGGAGAAGAAAATATTTGGTTTTTAAAGATAAGATCATATAAATTTTTGAGATTGAAGTTCACGCATAAATATATTTATTTTAATATTATATTGGTAATGAAATACTTACCTTTAATCTTTACATAAAAAAAACTAATTTAACCTCCTTTATAATTCCCATAATTCAATTAATCAAAAATTTCAAAACCTGATTCATATATAATGCATTTTATAAACTTCAATTATAATAATTAATTAATAATATTTAATTTAGTTATATTATACTTTAAAAATTAGATATAAGTTATTTTGAGTGTTTCACAAAAGTTTCATAATAGCGATGTAGGTACTCATTATTTGATACCATGTTCATAATTTCATGATTATTAAATTTATTGAAAAAAATTCATTCTAATTATTTGTATATATTCCCATGCTAATTTTATGGAAATTAGAGCTATAGTTCACGAGACTAGAAACCATGATGAACCTCTTCCTGGTATTTTGCTAATATCAACGAGTTATTGATATTGATCATTTGTTTTTGAGACATTATTCCATAACCATAATAGTTATATTTATTTATATTTAATATAAATTGTTCCCTATATTTATTTATTGTCACTTATTCTCAGTGAATATGAGGATATTTATATAGCATCGTTCATGTAGGTGGTTGAACTAACAAAAACAAGTAAAAGTACACCAATGAAGGTATAAGAGCTTAGGGTTATATATTAGGAGTACCATTTTATCAAAATTCTAATTATATATCATTATTATAGTGTATAAAAATGTTTATAAATAATTTTTCTTTGGTGGTAATTGAAAATGTTCTACAATAACTTATATACTTACATGAAAAAATTTCTCCTAAACATGAGCTCCTTTAGAATGAAGAATTTAAGAACCCTTGCTAGAAATAAAATCTATAAAACATTCAATAAGGCCTTTAGAGATGAAAAAAGGTATATATTTAAGATAAAACATAATTTTCTTTGAGTGGATTAGGAGGGTTAAAGGAGGGGTACTTTATAGTTGAGTTTTGGGAGGAATTTATGCGATAATTCTTTTATTAATATATACACTTGTCAATCTAAAACTATAGTGGACAAAAATTTGATAATAACAGAAGTGAGAAATTTTTTTGAACAAATACTCACCCAAAAATATAATTATATGGAATTATGATAATTTACCATACTAACTGAATTTTTATTTAGGTAATTTTTTATGTCTAAAAAAAGAAATTTAACTATATACCTATTTTTGAGGCACTAATTAATAAATTAATAATCCATTTAGTCTAAATTAATTTTCAAGTAAGGGAAATTAAAATTATAATTGATAAAATAATATATATAATGTTTTTTATAAAAAATATAATTTTTTTAAATTTTATGTGTTCCTAATCCTATTTCATTTCAATTAAAAATTAAATTAGTATGAATATATTTTTTATAAATTCAATTAAATTAATAATTAAATATTTATCAAATTAATTTATTATTATAGAATTACAAAATACATTAAAAGAGATGTTTGAAAATTTTCATTTTTAACAGTCAATAATTTTAAACTCATCGTATAAAAAATTATTATTATTCTTGTAGACAATTTATTTTATTAATACATTTGTATTAAAATATATATTTTAATTTTATAAAAACATTGAATCAATTTAATGATAATAATAATAAGATTTAACACATAACAATATTTTTGTACATTATAAAACTTTAATTATATATTTTATTTTTATTTCATACGATATTTTATTATTACTTTTTAATTAAATAATTTTAAATTAAAAATTTAGATAATTAGATATAACTAACAATCATATATTAAACCATCTTATTTTAAATTACTAAATTTATCAAACTTGTATAAATATAATGTTTAGATTTCATTCTTATAAATATCCTTACATGCACTATTAAAATCATTCATTCTATTCATTTATTTTTCCCTTAAATATTTATATTATATTTATAAATCACAGATTTATTTACATATTTTCAATTTGGGTGATTATCTTTATGGAAAATAATATGGATAGTGATTTTTTGTTCATGGTATTACTATTCACTTATTGTTTTATTCCTCTTATAATTATCATAATGAAGTTTAATTTTTCATTCTCATAATGTATTAATGTTTATCATACATTGTGATATTTTATCTCAATGAAATATATTATTTTTCATATTGTTTTAGTGAATCATGTGAAATAAGTTTTTTTTATGGAAAAATACACTGTAAAATTTTTGGTTATTACATCAATGGTTAATTTATCCTTCTTGGGTATAGGTGTAGGTTACATATTGAAGATAAATTTTTTATTAATAATATATATCTTGGTAATTATTTCCAAATTGTTTGTAACTTTTCCTCACACTGCATTGGGAATGTTATTTAGAGAATCCTTGCATTGTTCATCACCTGAGTTTTGGGTTTGATATTAATGAAATGATTAATGTAAGGATTTTATAAATAACATTCACAACTCAGGGAATCTTATGACTATATATCATGTGTATATAGTATTTGATATCACCTGAGTTTTGGGTTTGATATTAATGAAATTAGTTTTGGGTTTGGTAATCATTTCATTAATATCAAATATTTTAATGAAATATTTGATATCACTTGGGTATAGGTGTAGGATCCATATTATATGGAACATGATTCAATATAGTACATGGGTGATCAAAATATTCATCATCATCATATCATAAGAAAAGGGTCATCCTCATGAAAATGATGGAATCATCTATATGTTTTGTATAATGTGGTATGTCCATACTACTAAAATATCATAACACATTGGTAAATTATCACACAGAAGTTGTGAAAAAATCCCGTAAGATATTCACACATAACATCAGTGTAAAAATTATCATATCTTAATAATTGAATAAAGCTTGTATCATGTTAAGATGTAATACACATAATCTCATGAGATATATCACAGTAAAGAGTTAATTTGAGAGATATATAATTTTATTCCCACTATTCACATCATAATATGTTCATAATCAACCATTTCACATATGAAGGTAACATTTATCAATCATGGACATTAAATAAACCCATCAAAAAATAATGATTATTATAATATTTATTAAAGTATATATTAATGAATATAAAAATATAGTTTCCCCAAAATAAAATTGTAGAATATCATTTAAGGTATTAATGTGTGTAATTAACAAGGATGAGGTAATGGTTATTTAAAAATAAAATAAGAACCACTAGAAGAGTCAAGGAGGGGTATTGATAATAAGAATTTTATCATCATTCATGATGGTGGCACCCAAATCATTACAAAAATGTAAGACCATGAATAAACATAGAAAAGAAAATTTAATATAAGATATAATAAAATTAAAATGGTCATTATATGGATCATTAAAATTATTGAAAATAATAGAAAATCCCAATAGTAAAGGATCAAGTAAAGGAGTCCCATAACCTTATCTCCAAATATATATTTTCATCATTATACCTTTTGTATAATAAATGCATGTGTTTTAAAAAAGGATTTCAAAAAATTATATTTTAATTTATGTTGTTCATGATCAATTATAACCCTTGTAATATATTTATTTACCTCTTTTGTAAAGATATATGGGTTTTTTGACAAGTTTCTTTAAATAATACCACCCCTACTTTAGTTTCACTATTTTGATTCATTATAATTTATAATTTTCTAAAATGTCATATAGAATATTAAAATAAATAAAAAAATATTTATTATATAATATGAACAATTAATCCATTAATTTAGTGATAAGTAAATCACTACCAACGTCCTTAAAGGTGAGTGAAACTGACTGTTTAGAAGAGGTGTCAAAGGAGGAGAGCTTTATAGAGTATATACATATAATATAGTGAACATATTTATATGATTTTAATATTAATAACAATTTTTTATTATAATAATTAAATTAATTTGGAATATTTGGTATGGAATTCATAGGATGAATTGAAAAATAGAAGTGTAAAAATGGGACATAAGGATTATAAAAATCAGATGCCGATTATAAAGATAGTCCTTATTCTAAGACCATAATACAATGAGTTATTATGGTTGAGTGACTCAATAAAATATTTAAGGCTACTAATGGGAAAAAGATAAGAAAATTTGGTAGATATTATTCTTGGATATGTATATGGTAATTGGTTTACCAAGGAAAGTAATATGGGATATATATATTTGAGAAGAGAGGAATGTTTGGCAAAAATATTAAATAAATTAATATTTTCATGGTAGTTATTTTAATGGTGATATAGTTTAAATTATGAATTAAATTTCATTAAATTTCTATGTTTTAAGTCCATAAACCCCCATAAAAACTAAATTTATTTTTTATAAAAACAAAATAAAAAAAATTATTTTTAATGAAATACGTAACATATCAAGAATTTGGAAATTACTTATTGAGTTTCAAATTTAATTTTATTATTTTTAAATATCATATTCATCATATTATTTATAAATTTGGTTGATATATCCATTAAGTAATTTATTTATTATTTATTTTATCATGGAGGAAGTAATTAGGAAAAATTTATTTCCGTAAATCTATATATTTACAATTCACTTAAAATTTAATATTTTAAAAAAAACAATCAAATAACAAACTAGTTGATAATTTAACATTAATGATTCAGAATATAATATTATGTGGTAAAATGTTTTATAACTTAATTTATTTTAATTTTTATTAGGAAAATTATGGGTTTCTATAAAAAAAATATTTCAATAAACAAACGTATACTTTAATTGATAATATATTTATTTTTTAATATTGTAATATTTATTTTTTAAGTTATTTATTTCTTTTACATTTTATTTTCATGGAATTATATTGTTTTATTAGTTATGTTACTATTATAATGGTAAAAGTTCAATTATAACATTCAAGTTGTTATTCTTAATGGTCGAGTTAATATTCCTTTTTGTCATGTTACTATTCTAACACTCGTATAGGTTTTATAACTTCTATAAGTACCTTATATTTCCATTTTTCATCTTTCAATTTAATTCCTCCCATGGTTCTATATTCTTCATTTTTAAATTTTCAATTTCATTATTAATGGTTTGTTTTTTAGCATCATTTCTAATTAGTTTTAAAAATATAAATGATCAAAATGATCTATATTTTTCAATTTTAATGATAAATAATTACCATCTCAGTGTACTAAATTTAGTATTATTGGGAATATTTATTCTGAAATATTCTTATTTAAGGAAATTAAGGGCAATTTTTTTATTTTTGATTCAGGTGTTTTATACTATATTATATTCCTATATATGAACACATGTTTATTCAGAAAGAAAATATCATACATATTTTTATTAGGAAATTATAAGACACATTCAGTGTATTTTAATTTAATTCATAATTGAATTTGGTGAACCCAATGTGCGATTATGAATGATACTTCATGGGGAACATCATGTGGGTGGGATGTGTCATTATTTTTATATCTTATAATTATTAATGAGTACGCACCCTTTGAATATAAATATTTTATATTGAAGGGTCCTTCCAATTTAGGATCAAACATTGATATATTTCGTCTTGGTATCAATAAAAATCCCAATATTAGCCCAAAATATCCCTCTAGGAATGAATGAAGTAAATCCTTCTTGTTGATTTCTCGATACACTCAAGTCTAATGGACATAGATATTTTTTAATTTTGGGAGCCTATTTTCATAAAAAAATCCAAATAAACAATAAGAAAATGGGACCTTTCATCCTTTATCATCTATCTATAAGTATGTATTTTGATAATTTGTAGTTTAATCTCAATGTTTATCACTATATAGATTATATAAACCATGGATTATTGTGTCCCTAGGGTGGTTGATTGATTCATTGTTCAATATTCCTACAATGCATTTGATAATTTTAAATTTTGATATTATTCTTTTAATACACCATATTTTGAATTATTTTGAGAGTTTAATATTTTAAATTCCACTATCTATCCATTTTTTGTGCATGATTGTCAAATGTACGCTTAAGTCAAATTATTTACATGACATACATCTTCATTGGATCAAAGTATCAATTTTTTCAATTTTTTTGTGAGAATGGTGTGGGGGTCACAAACCAGTGATTGATATGAAATTTTACAAACTTGTTCATAGACCTAGTCCTGAACTCCATAGAGGGAATGGATTTAAGAAACATTTATAAGAATTTAATGGAAGGAGAAACTAATATGAACTATTTATCTCTCACATATGGTTAGGAACCCATGGTATCAATTCCCCACACCAAAAATGGGCAAGAGTACTTGGTGGCATATAGTAGATCCATGGGTTTATTAAAAATGTTGGTGTGAACTGGGAATTTCTCACACCTCACGGTGAATTTCATGAAGTCATGAACCATGGTCGGCTAGAACTTGAGAAATATTCAAATATGGTGTGATAGAAACCATCAGCTCTAATGAGCTACAAACATCTCGTTATTAACATCATATAAAACCATGGGAATTTCATATCATTTGATGCAGTGATGAATAATTACTTAAAATACTCTTTTATATAAGAAATTATACATGTTCATCCATCATGAAAGATTAAATGTATTTCACTTCTATGGATTTTCTCCCTCTCATACTTATTTGATGATATAAATTATTGTTGGATGTAATTAATAAATAGATTAATCCCATTGGATTATACCTCTACTATATGGGATGTCAAGGGTCTTTCATGGGTAGATATTGGATTTTTTTATTCACCTCACTACATTATTAATCAATAGATACAATTGAAATCACTTCTTGAGTCACCAAACCAAGGTCCATGTTGTCTTGTTCTCGATACAAAACCGATACACCAAAATATTCAGGAGTGTGCATCCAATAATTTTGGGACTAATGGAAATGAGATCCCATGAGATGAAATGAAAATATAGACAATAACTCATGGGTGTGATCAAGAGAGAGTATGAGATCCTACTTCTTAATAGTATAATTACCATTGATCTATTTGATTACTAGATCATAGTCACTCTTCACATATAGTCAAGGTATTTGGATTTTGATGGTCGAGTCAACTCTAGTACTAAGGCCTTGGTATTTAATCCCATTATTGATTCGCCCATCTGACAGGAGGAATGATAATATAATATTTTCATTTGAGTATGTGATATGGAAATCATGAAGAATAAACCTATTACGTGTAGGTGTTTTCATCCTCATCATTATTAGGCTTTGAGATACACCATCAATGTGATGTTTTTAGTGTGGGGATTGTTTGTCGAGAGAGAGAATATCCCCATCCTGGAAATCGGTACCCAAGGAAAACTCATAGATGTTTTGGTGCACAACAAGGAAATATTCTACTACTTTTCATATGAAATAATTCTTAGGAATGAAAATTATGTCAAACTGTTTTGGGTTTATTACCCAATGAACTAATCATCATGTCACCATAGGGTGATTAATGATATATTTTAATTGGTTTTGGGGGGGAATCTATTGGATTTCTTGGTGCTATAGATAATGAAATACCTTCTAGATTGTGAATACCAAGTCACATAAATTATTCTGAATGGAATAATACCTAACCTCAATTTTGATCATCCTATAGGCGAAGTAATAAAAACAAATATTTGTTAACTCAATATTATTTTAGGATAAGATGATATTGAGGGATCACTCTAAAGTTTTCATATAGATGATCTACGGTTTCTCTGGGTAGGTGGTATGAGAACTAGGGGAATATTAAATACTAGTTAACATCATCGAATGATCTCTACCATTCTTGATCCCATTAAATATGGAACAATTATTTATAAACATAAAAAAGGACAGATACTTTCCCTCTACATTGGTTAATGAATTATGGATGTAATATTTAGACCCTTGATAGACTCGTGTCTATCTTATATTATACATAGGTAATATTTCAAGGATGTTCTTCATCATCTTAGTGATGATATCATTTCTTCTATAATAGAAAACGAGTCTGGTGAATAAAATATTGGTGACACTAAATGACCACATCAAGGGGTTTATCATCAGATTGTGTGTGTGGTGCATTTGAAGCACTTCGTCAAGGTCATTGAGATGATCATGGTGTTGGAGGGTTTGAACAAACAAGTCAACCACATTAAACTTCACCATGTTTCCAATAAAGGGATTTAATAAGTTAATCATGGATCATTGGTAGGTTTATCCATCATTATTAATGAATATAGGAATTACCCATAATAAATATATTCTATGGGTTTCATTGAATGTAGTGGATTCTTCATTGTTTCTAATCCATCGTTGATTTATTGTATCTAGAGAATCAATCTATGAATGATATGGTTAGGAATTTATAGTTTTCTTCAATACTCTATTCTATAAATGATATTATTTTTTTCATTTTTTAGTGATAGTTATGATCTAATAAGTAAATAAAATCATTGTTCTTATTAATTTTTTTATGGACCAATATAATTTTATCCAAAAATTTTGTGTGATGAAAATCCGATATTATATTTAATTTTACTACATTATTAACATCAATCTCAACAATGGAATCATAAGAGTGGTATATCTATCAAGGTACCTATTTTTATCAATGGTTACCAATAAGATGTACAAATAGCGGATAAAGACCCTGGGATGAAGACATGGAATGATATTACAGTTCCCTGCAAATAGTTTTTTTATAACCTCATGAATGCATTGTACTACTCTTTTGCACTAATATACATGACTACACTAATCAGAATCATCTTCGGGTATTCACCTCCGAGGGTTCACTTATACCCTCTCATAAATGGTGGTATATTCTCGTTTTTCAAAGGTATTTTTGGGATTCATCCAACTATTCCTCATCATATATATGAGGCATGTACGAAGGATTGATCTCCTTGACTAAAAGTTATTTTTGGGTAGCATCATCATCCTATGGTGGGGTAGATTTTTTAGATGTAACATTATCACATAGTAGTGTTATCGATAACATAAAGATGGATTTGATGATCTCAATACATTGTGATATTTTATATAAATGTTTGAAAAAACATATTGTCTCAATTGACCACCAAGTGGTTATAATAGATCTTTGGTATATGTGGGTTAGGAGTTGATTGATGAGCATGTCAAGAACCACTAAACACACACTAGGAGGGTTCATAAATATCTTTGAATTAACATTTCCATCATATGAATAGTAGGTGATCTTGGAGTACCTGTTCATATCCAAATGTCTGAATTTTTCTCTAAGGTACAAAGCTATTTGTTCCTGAAAATTGACCAATAGTATAAAAATTCACATGAATTCATCTCAGGGATCCAACAACATTGTTTTCATGTTATTAGGTAAATTTATGCACTATGATTTTTTGAAACAAGTATTATTTCTATAAATATTATGATTGTTTCTACCAAGGTAATGGGGTTTTTCATGAATCATTTTGGGAATCATCACTATTGATCAACCGCAAATGACAGTTATTGAAGTACATGAGGCACTAGTTATATGATGATAATACAACCGAATAAATGGGTATTAAAGTCCTTCCCACTAAGTCATTAATGGAATGTTCATGTGGGATAATTCAATATGAGATACTAAATTGATGAATGAGGACTTTCAAATTTTATTTTTCCTATCAGATTCTATTCATTTTTTCATAACCCTAAAAGTTCGAGTTATATTAGGAAAGATTATAATCTATGTATCATAGATTATGAAGAATCTGGTATGTGTTTGGTTGATCGCAATGTCCTTTTTAACCAGTAATTGCTGAACATTGAAATTTTTTTTCTTGTATTTGAGAGTTATTGGAGGTTTTTGTGGCCTATTAAAATTTAACTCTCATATTTTATGAAACCTTATATCATTAATACTCATTAATTCCTAACTTATTATACATATATTAAAATAATAAAATCCAAAAAAATTCCATGATGCCTAGTGTTTTTGGATAATTAGATACATTATAAAATAAATTTTTTATTTGAAAATACACAGTACAATAATTTAAATTATAGGTCTAATTAATTTACTTAAATACTCTGATACATGACACTATATTCCATCAATATTTTAATACTACTAATGATAACCTGGGGATATATATAAGAATAGGGTGATCTATAAAGATAGAAAAGGGGATAATCAAGTAATAACTTGATTAATGTAATACATTTACTCAAGATATATATAAAGTGAAATTAAAATATTGAGAGTCATAATAACCATCGAATCATGGTATATGATGACAAAATCAAGGAAAAATAACAATGTGGAAACAACATAAAAACATGACATTATAAGAATAAGAAAAGGACGACCTATGACACATAGTAATAACATATTACTAGGATAACCCAGAGTGCACAATACATTTTTTGACATGAGATATCAACATTACACAATACATTGGTCGGATATATAATTTCAGGCCCTCTCTTCATATTTCAATCATATTATTTAATTAGTGTGAATCTTATATAATAAAATATAATAATTCCTTTAACCGCTTCATATACCATGATTAAGGAGTGAGGGTTTCATAAATGGGTGTCTGTAATCAATGAAAGAAACTTATATGTAGGTGAATACTCATGAGTGAAATTTTGGATGGGTAATGAGTACAAAAATGTTTTCAAATGAAAATAGAATGATAATTTCAGCATCATAATGATTGTACATATAGATTAATTAAAGGGTTAAATGAGCCTTAATTTTGGTATTTCATTATATGGAAAAAATAATGATAGATATTGGGATGTTTTATTTCATATTCAAACATGAACAATAAAAAATTAAGTGACATAATACAAAGAAACATCTTGAATAATGTTGAGGAGGTAATACCTTACCTTGAGAGGGTTCTTTTAAAATATTTAGAGGAGATTATTAATATATTAGTAAAATAATGGGATGGATTTAGAGATAAATATAGAGAGTAAATTAATTATCATTATGTTTTAGTGAAGATGATTGGGATTATGGGTGGGTATTTATAGTTAAATAGAGTGGAATTAATTATTAATTCCCAAAGATCAATTTTGGACTCTACATGATAAAATTATCAATACCACAAACATTACCATGGTTTTTCTCTTATTTTCTTCAAATTAAGAATGTTTTTCAATATTTTCTATGTCCAATAAAAGTAAATATATATAATTTCATTAGTGAAGTGTGAGTGAGTCAGGTTTATAATGATATAATTTTATAACCGTAACATGTAATATTGGTTGTGGTTGATTCATTAATGGTTTATAAAATTAATAAATAAATAAATAACTTTTTAAAAGGGCAAACAAATATTTTTCAAGGATTGCTTTTATATAATTTGTTAAAACACTTTTGGGCTATTAGGATGTCATAATATTGTATGTGTGTTTTTTTTATATTTAATGTTTACCCAAAAAATATAATTCCATAATATATTATAAAAAATTCACTATTGGATAATATGGAATGATGAGTTAGAAAATTATATTTATTTTATCAAAATAACTATCTAAATATGATATTTTATACTTTCAAAAGTATCCTTATTTAATAAAAAATACTTTAGTTTACGATAACAAAAATTATCTGGCCCTTATAAGAATTATGTTGGAATTCATTCAATTATATTATGATTTATATGTAAATAAAAATTATATAATAATATTATAATATGAAGGTAATTTGTATTTCATTATTCATAAATTTATCAAAATTATTGTTAACACTATACGTTTTCCAAAAGTAAAATTTTAATTTCTTTGTATCATTTTTTTGATGTAATAATATATAATTTTATACATAATTAAATAAAAGGATGTATTGGAAATAATGTTTTTCATAGTTTTAAGTGGGTTTTTTTTTATTTTTTTTAATACTCACTTGTTTGGACATGTAGTTTTAAAGACAAATGATCTTATGGTGAATGTGGGATTAATAATGAAGGTGGTGTCATTTCCTAGTGTTTTACAAATTTTGGATCTCCCAATATTGATTAAAGGATGATATTAAAAAAGGATGAATTTCTAGGATTGAATCATTAAAAATATAAAAAAGCAATATATTTCAAAAAAAATATTGTTTTAAAAATATGTATATCTTCGAAGGGGAATATGGTGTTGTCAGGTTTTTAAGGTTTGATAAAGAGGTTTTGTAAAGAATGGTTAAGGAATAATGGAAAGATGGTAATTGACGCAACTATAATTGAATTCAACCTTGAATAGATAAACTCATAAATACTTCACCCAAGGAAGTAATACATGGGGAGTCCATGGAAGTGATCTGGGGGAGGTGATTTTTTATACATATACTTCATGTAAAGGCTGTGATCCAGTAATAATGTCATAGGGTCTGGTCTTTATAATATACAATATATAATGAATATTTGTTAATTTTTTCTAAAACTAACTGATAACTTCATATGATATGATTAACAAGTTCCTATAAAAACATTATAAAACCAGTAGACTATAAAGAGAGAAAAAAACATTGGAAAACTATTTAAATCTCAAAAGATTTTGTGGTGTTTAAAATATGTATTTAAGTGGAGGAAAATCATCAATGAAATTACATAAATACTAGGGGAAAAGTATAATATAGTTGAGATCCTTCAAGAAGATGTAGTTTCTTAAAGAATTAAATTGTAAAATGAATCAAAATATACAGAAAAGATGAAATTATACAATGGAAGGTTATCATATGTAGATATTTTGGAAACATTCAAAAAATGGTCTTGACGGTGTAGATTAATACTTGAATGATAAAATTTGTGAATTTATGTGAAACGTTGAATTGGATGTGATATAGAAACAAAAAATGTGGAAAATAATAATCAATTATCTAGAGAAGATATATAGTGAAATAACTGTATAAAAATATTTAATATGATTAATGAGAAATGAGAGGATATTTACTTTTACAAAATGAAAATTTGGTGGCTTTTGGTCCATACAATATCCTATTATGAAGATATAGGCAACTATTAGGATAAGGAAGAACCTATAATTTAAATAATGGAGAATGATACTATATCATTCATAATATAAAATACGTAATTTCTATATATTTTATTTCCATTTTCCCTTGTTTGGAGATATAAATAGTCAATTCAGGAAAACAAAAGCTTGGATATATAACTATATATTTTTTAGATGAGTAAATATTGATCAACAAATCACAATTACCCTTTAAAATATGTATTCTCATTTAGGATAATATTATCAATATTTTTCATCCTTGCATGTTTAAACAAGATTATGAATCCCTATTTTTCCGTCACTCAATCAGGTATCTCATGGATGGAAAAGAAGAATATTTTTAATTCTAATCCCGAATAAATTTCTCTCAATGATACATAGAAGAGAAGTAACTAGATTCATATAGTGGATTCTCATCTAGTATAATGAAAAATATAAATTTTTTAAATAATATTAATAAATTATTTTACAAAAGAATGATATTTTACAATGATGGTTTCATTAATATCAAAGGTATTGGAAATTTAAAATTTATAAACAAATAGTTAATATAAATAAAAGTACTATATGTCGACATATTGCATCACAGTCTCCTCAGTGTAAGTCAACTCATTGACTTAAGACTGATAGTGAGATTTAATCAAAATATGTGCACCATCAAATATAATACATTTAATTCTCTCTATAATGGTTTTATAAAAAGATGGTTATTTATATCATGTATACAAAAAAGAAAACACTTTTTTGTTAACAATTTAAGGGAAAAAAATATTTGACCATGTAGGTTGGGTCCCATTAATCATAAAATCATAGAAATATTATCAATGATAAAGGATTTTATCAAAAATACCAATTCATATCATGTTTGGAAAATGATATTTGATTCTTTAAAGCGAGGAATGATGTTATGAAATTTTTATCATACAATGAATAAAAGGGAATTGGATCAACATAATTATTTCCATGGAGATGAATGTATTTTAATATATTTGGATGGAACATGTTGATATAGGAAAATAATTATTATTTTTTTGTATTATAATATAATGGAATGTGTGATGTGTAAAGAACATAAATGGGAAGACATTTCTTGAATGAAGATATATCTCTGAAGATTAGAGAATGAAACTTGCCACAAAATCATGATATTTCCATATGAATATGTAATATAATTCAATCCTTTGAATTTAAAACATTATATAAAAAAACAAATGATCAATATTGATAAATCTTCATGGATAAAAACTCAACAAAATTGGTTTCTTGATCATATAAATTGATAGGTGAGTAATATGTCCAAAACAATTCCTATTTAGAGTTGTGTTTCTCATTATTATTGGATATTGATTTTTCTTTTTGTGGTGTATGCTAAAAATCATATTGAAACATTTATATCAGTGGAAATGAAACTATATGTGATTTTGAATAGAATATATTTTCTACTAATTTATATTTTTTGTAAGTAAATTCTTCATCTAAAACAAATAAAAAATCATGGAAATTATTCTTATGTTGTAGATGAGGTAATTTACATTGGATTTTCATTAAAGTGAAAACTAGAAAAATTGTACAATAATTGACATATTAATATTTTGGAAGAAATTATATCAATATCATTGTAGATAAAACTATTAATAACTTGTGTATATAATATTTTGATATTATTGATGACGAAGAAGAATGTTGTAGTGGGAAAGATTCAAATATCAAAATTGTGGAATGTTTTCCCAATATTCAGGGATCTCAAAATGATAGTGATTTTGATTTATAATCAAAAGTTGAAATAATTACTAAAGAAAAACTACCATAACTACATAGGAGAAATATAAAAAAATAATATGATAAATACAACATTATTGGGTATTGGACTTTACATACACATTTCAAGATAATGATGAATGAATCATAGTTTACCCTCTTGTAAAATGTGGATCTTACCAAGTTTTATGAACCATAAAATGATGAATAATGGGTAATAACCATGAATGCATAACTGAATCAGATCTACACAATATAGTCATGGGACCTTGTTAAGAGTCAATAAAATCACAATGTGATTGTAATAAATGGGATAATAAAAATATATTCAATTAATTAGGAATCATGGCCAGGAATAAGGCATGCCTGTTGTGTGTGGGATATGCATATATATATGGAATTTATGTTGAAGTAACTTTTTCTCTAGTACCTTGACTGTATTTTATTATTATTTTCATATCCATAAAAATTAAAATAAGTTATAAAATTTATCATATGTACGTCAAAATGGAATTATAAAATTTTATAATGGAAGAAGAATCCTACAATGAAAATCTAGTTGATATATTTATTAAAAATGAAGAAAAAGATATATATATATATATATATATATATAATAAGGGTCTCTGTGGTATAAATTAGGCACCCTGAGCCTAGTATTTTTGACTAGATATTTATATAAAATTATGCTAAAATTTAAAATAAGTGGTGTTGTTCATAATATCTATGTGAAAAATTATCATGGATTTTAATATATGGTGCTTGTGTAGATGATATTATATTATGTGGAATAAGTAAAGGATTAGTGGAATAATTTTATTAACTCATGAAATCAAATTTTGAAATGTCAATGATTGCTGAACTATATTTTTTGGGGGAGGGAGGTGATTTAAAAGAAGGAAAACATCATCATTTCATAGGAGAAGTATCTATTAGAGAATTTGAAAAAATTCAATATTCCGGACACCATATCAATGTCGTCTTCAATTATTGTTGGAAAAAACATGGAAATAAAATGATGGGAAATCTATATATTTCAAATTTTATAATATTATCATTTGAATTTAATTATGCTTGCCCAAAAAATTGCTGTGTATCACCATTTCAACATATTTATTGGGTCTCATAAAATGTAATATGAAGGAAGTGAATTTTACAATATTTAAAATATTCCTGAAATATATTCAAGGTACTCTAAACATTAGACTATTCTTCATATAAAGAAGAAATAATGAATTAACTAATTTTTCTAATGGTCATTGTGTTTGACATATTGTCGATCTAAATTAAATAAGTGGGTGTGGATTATTTTTTAGAAATACATTTGTGGGATGGTTTATCAAGAAACAAGAAATCACTTCTCTTAATACGTCAAAAGAAAAATATATCATTTTGACAATGTTATGAAATATGATATTGTTGAGGTAGAAAAAATTTCCCAATGGTTTTGATGATGTTAAATTGATGATTTTGATTCACTATGAAAACAGAATCATCATGGATCTTATAAAAAACATTTTTCAAAACTCTCATACCATGAATATTGACACCATATATCATTTAATTATCTAAAAAATGAAAAATTGGTGATTATAATGGATCTTGTTATAACTAATGATCAAGTGGTTGAAATTCTAACTAAGCCTTTTTCTAGTCAAACATTCAAGAAACATCGGTTTGACCTTAGTGTTCAACCACCTCCCATTACACTATGAGGTAACAACATATACCATCTTCCCATTTGTGTAAACATTTTTAATCAATTTGATGATTTAATTTTCGTTTATGAGCACATATCTTCTATGGGAATTTTTTCACATGTTCTAATGTTTCAATATTGGGTTTCAGGTGTATTTTCAAACCATTGGAATGAAATTAATTTAATTGTAGGTTTCCCATATAGTTATATTGGTTGATGGTCTCTCGAGGCATGAAAATATCTTTTTCCACTCTTTTTTTATACAATGTGATTTTCTCATTAATATTTATTGTGACGAATGTGTTATTTCATACATATCTTGTTTTTTATTGATGTTTCATATTTATTGAGTTTATATAAATACTTATAACAAACACTAAGAGGTATTTTTGGAAAAAATATTTTTCACATCTAAAAATATATTTTATTTCATTTATGTTGTAAATCAATAATATGATTAATAGGGAACAATGTGATCTAGTGATTTAAGTGGCTGTTGTGTTGAGCGTGCATGATTTCCCAGTTTTTAGTAGATTTTTGAATATCAAAATATAATTGAAGGGGTGATATTTTTGAAAGAAGGATTCATAGTACAAACACTTTAAAAATATGGAAATGGAATTTATTTTGTATAGATTTATTTTTCAAGAAGATTTTGAGCTTTAAAAAAGAATATGGTGTCATAATGGATTGAAGGTTCATCAAATATGTTTCCTGACGAATTGGAGAGGTGCAATGGAAATATGGAAATATACATGAATACTATATTCTTAAAAAAAAATTCACTAACATTTATTGGTTAAAAACATCTTGAAAAAAATTAAGTAATATGCTTTGAAAAAGTTCATGGAGATATTAACTGATTCTTGAAGAGTGATTGTCTATAAATAGTCGGTCTCTCATCATTTTAGGCATAAAGTGAGTTTTGAAAAAGGTTGAATCTATTTTATTTTATGATGTTATTATACGATGGAATTTATTTATGAATTAAGAAATCATAATTAGAAGAAGTATCGTGAAATGAATATTTAAGATGAAATTTACAGATTAGTATTTTTGAATGGGAGTTTCAAGAAGATTAAGAGTTTCACGGTATCATAGATTTATTTTAAGGCTTGGTGTTTTGTGAAGGTTTGGATATCCGTGAAGGCTGGGAGCTCCATGTTAGTTGTGATACTGGAAAAAAAAAATTCTTCCGCAAAAGGTGGACCATTATTGAAACCATAACGGTGGTTTCACAAAGGATGGAGTTTCATGATTTTTCATGAACATCTAGTTTTGAACATCTAGTTATAGTGAAAAACACATTCTAGAGAATACATTATAGAATATGGTGCAACTAGAGTCTCATGCTAATTAGGGAGAAGTTATCATGTTCACAATATATTTAAACAATCGTCAAGTTGATAAACTGAGTAAGACATCACCTATAGCAGTGAGCAAGGTGGAGTCAAAAAAGTTATCTATGTGACACAGTGTGTTATCTCTAAAATTTTTGTAATGGAAGTGAGACTATAAAAAAGTGACCATGTCAAGTATGTTGTAATCCAAAATAACTACTTAATTATAGTGAATTTAAGTATAAAAAATATGACTCCATTAGGCATGTTTAAAAATATCATACTAATAGGGGGACACGATATATCTCATTAATTGAAAATGTTGAAACCCCAATTCACCCCTCCCCTCTTATGTGGTTCTAGGGTCTTATAAGAAGTTATAAAAATAATCATTAATTTTTTATGAATAAATATAAAAATTTATACCACTACATCATAAATATGTTACTCCTTGTTATACTAGTTTATTCCCTAAGGTTATGGTGTGAGATAATGTCGCTTTCTTAGGGTGTTTTAGTGAACATGGTTTGGGTATTTATATCAATGAAATTTAAAAAATTACATAAACAGCTTTTTTAGTTTTAGTTATTGAATATCATCTCCATCTCGGTCTTGTTAAATTCTTAGGGTTGTCATCTACCATGTAATCATTAATAATTTTTCATCATAGCGAATGATCCTACTGGTTGAGGCCATCACATTTTTTTGGCAGTGTCAATTAGATATTATAAGAAAAATTAACATATGATACTCTTAATGATCACTATACAATGTGTATATTATTAATGTTTAATATTTTTAAAGGTATTTTTTATCTAACCATCAATATTTTAAAATATTGTGAAATAAATAAAAGTAGTAAATGTGTTTCCTATAACAACATCTCATAATTGTAAATATATTCATTAGAAAGATAATTTTATTTATAAATGTTTGGATCATTATATTGTTCCCCCTTTTAGAAATTTTTCCCTTGAAACTTCATCACACACACTAAAATAGATTGTGGTACTTCTTTTTCATTTCCTCTTCTAGTTCCCAGGTGGCTTCCTCAAACTTATGATTCCACCATAGTACTTTGATCGGGATATTTATGTTGATTGTTACGAATTATTCTCTAAAATATATGATCATCACTAACTGATTATTGAATAAAAGAATATTAAATAATAGTACCACCTTAGGATTTAGTACATCTTATGGGTCAATATATTCTTCTTCAACATGTATCCATGGAACCCATTATGTACATGAGATATGTTATGTGGGAGTGCCATTCGATAGGCCACAACTATGATGAAATCAATAATCTCATAAAGGATGATGTCACTTTGAAAAATCATTCCCAACTTCTCTAACCTCATGAATTTCTTCCACGATGATATACAAAGGATCATATTATCTCTAAAATCATAATGTATGTCACATAGACCGTTGTCAAGACAGACTTATTGTTTAATTTTTAGGGATTTCATATGACACTAAATAGTTTTAACGTTCTACATCATCCCATGGTTATAATCAAGGTCCATAATCTCTATCTCTCTAATATTGTCCCAGTAAGTTAGAGTCCGACATTTATTATCATATAAATCCCAAAAAGGTTCAATTTATTTATAGAATATAATATATTATTATATGATTCCTCCAATAGGGTTTGGTGCTCATCCAAAAATAATGAAAATCCATAGAAAAAGATCATAGAATTTCCTCTATAGTTTGAATGGTTCTCTACGACTAACAATCCCTATAAGTGTTATTTTCATTACTAAAACTCAACTCTATATGCAACACATTCCAAAAGATTTTACGGAACCTTGAGGTAAACCATAGATCATGATAAGATATAATAGTGTGTGGTAATCCATAAAACATAACCACTTATCTTATGTTCATATTTGATATTTTGTTAAGGGATACATCCTAACTAATAGAAATGATTTATTAAAAAAAGAATGGTTTTTAACTACTACATAGATGATGTATTTTTAAATGACATCAGGATTCCTATAATGAAATCCATGGTTATGATTGTTATTTTCATGATTTTCATAGAAATAGATGCATAATACCATTAGAGTTTAATCATTCATCCATGAATTTTGGGAATACAAAGCATCAAGATTCAATTTCTATAATCCCCATGTTCGTGTTATCCCACAATAAGTTTTTTCGTTAGATATCTATATATCCAGTACATCTTGGATGAATATTGATGGATGATTTATGTGTATTATTAATATATTCCCTTTTCAATTAGGGTTTTCATGGGACAAAATTTCTTGATACAAACCTTATAAATATGTCTTTATCAAAGTTGAACTCGGGAATATTATCTTCCATTATTTGTATCTCATAATAACCTTGTTGGTATTCTTTTATCCCCTCAAGAATGGATGGTTTAGAATTTTTTTGTGCAACTAATTATAAAGATCCATTAATTATTACAATTTTCATCCTTTTCATGTCCAATAATATTGGATCCCTTTTAATCAACATCGTGGATAAGTTTACAAGGTCATTTCTACTCATTATATAATCCACATTGTTCGACATGTGAGGATGGTAATCGATTGATAATCATAATCCATAATCTACTCTATCCACATTAGATGGAACATATTGAGTTCCATTTGTGTGAATATATAGTTAAATATTTTATGATCCATATATATGTCAAGTTTCTCCCAATAGATATAATATTTCAAAATCATTAAAGAAAATACCACTACTGATAATTCCTAATTATGGATTAGATATTTCACCTTAAGGACATTTAATTTTCATGAAGTATAGTCTATCACATTTTTATCTCAGATTAGTAAAATGCCCATTCCATTCTTTGGATGAATTATTTTAGATCAAAAATCATTCCCGACCAATGGGGAAAGTGAGCATAGGTTCAGTTATTAGACTCTTATTTAAATCATTAAATCTCTCCCCACATTCATAAGTCTTGAAAATGATCAATCTCTTATGTTCTAGAAAAGTTAGTAAGATTGTAAATCATGATATGTTTCTAATAAATCAATAATATTTTACATTTAATCCATGGAATCTATGGATCTCTTCCTTAATTGTTTGTTTATTCTATAGTTTTAATGCATATTTCTGAAGAATTTAATGATATCATTTGTTTGGTGATTACATGCCATATTAATGTTAATTTATAAATTTAAAACTCTTTATTAATGTAATGAACATAAATGTTTTCATTTTAAGGGAATTTAGCACAATATTAAAATACTCTCATTGTTCCTCTTTACTTTAAGTGTAGATAAGAATATCATCTATAAATACAATGATAATTTTTTTAAATTAATCCCAACATAATACAATCATCTTGTACATGAAGCTAGATATAGAATCCATATGTATAAATGGAATCACTATGAACTCATAGTTCCCATTACTTGTTCTAAAATAGTCCTTTTGAATATGTTTCATCAAAACCATTACTTGATAATATCATGACCGATGATTATCCTTAGACAATCATTAAGATCCATAAATCTAAGAAAATTACTCATAAATCTATATTAGATGATACTTCATCATTATTATGATCTTGTTAAGTTCATGATAATCAATATAGCAGAACATTAACTCATACTTATTCTTAACCAAGGGGACAATCACACCCCTTTGTGAAACACATGGGAATATAAAATCATTATCATGAATCTAATATAATTTCTTCTCCAGATCATCAAGTTAAATATTGGTCATCATACATAGAGACTATGGTATTTTAAAAAATTTAATAATAATATTGATTTGGAACTCAACTAATGAGTTTAGAGGAGGATTGGGCCATTCATTAGGAAAACATCCATATATTCCCTTACAATTGCTATACAATCATTGATGATATTTACCTTAGTTACAATCATTTGATCTAGATATGATTTCTCATATTGAAATATTATATTTTCTTGAGATGATGATTCCAATGGTGATTTATCTACCACTTTGATCTTTTGTAGAATTAGAGAGAAATTATTTATGAGAAGGGTTATTTCCTTCTCTCAGATATATATATTGTCTCTTTATAGGGAAATTAAATCCTTGCCTAGAATAAAATAAAATTTCACTAATGGTGTATCACAAGATTCCAAAAGAAATTCATAGAAAAAATATGGACATGGGAGAAGTTATACACTTAATATGTAACAATTTCCATATTTTTCTGTTTTCATCATTTACTATGCTTCCATTTTTTTAATTCGTGCATGAATAAGACTAATAAACATGCATGATATGAATAAGAAAGAAAAACTTGAATTAACTAGTACATGGACAATTCTTAAATGAATAACAAGTATACCTGTGACAATGTCATTGTCAGGATCCACCTTAGAAGTTTTGATGGAAAATTATTTCCCTTTATCTCCAGACCTTGGATGTATTTTTCATCTATTAGAATCAGAAACACTTAGAATTTTTCATTGACTCGTATAGTTTTCTTATTTCCTATATTTTAAACATTAGACTGTGTGATTAGGGTTGAGTATAAAATTCCATTATTTCATCATACTGGTTAGTTTCTCTTTTGGGTATTCAGTTTATTAGTGACCATCCATATCATGCCTAAATAACCTACTTGTCCCCTTCATTAAATATCCATGATTATTCTTCCCACTGTATTGATAAATGGTATGTTGAAAAAAAATTGAATAGGAAATGTTTCCATTGTTCCCCTAGAATGAAACCCCATTTCGTACTTCATATCTCCATACCTATGAGACCCTTTTTATTGATATCCATTTCAACTTTTTGGGAACATTAGAAAATTTCCTAAAATATTTAAAAGTATCAAATCAAAAATTCATTTCATATACATAGATTATCCTGAAAAGGAAGTGGTCAACATTAATTTCAGGGTTATGAAAAATGTTAGAGGTGTATCGTGCAAGACATTTGCCATTATCCTTGTTTTTCTTGATGGATTCTTCATCCTTTTTATAGAGTCTAAGGAAATCCATCTTTATTATAATTTATAGAGTTTTTGTAATACATTTATCTAAACAAGGATTATATAATTCTTTCAACTCTATCAGCTGGATATGTTCATTAGGATATCTATTTATAATCCACACCCACCATTGATCAGTTACTCCCTCTATATGATAAACAACTTTCAAAAATATATATTTATTAGAACATAAATGAATAGAATACATAATTTTGATTTAGTTGACACATTTTTCCATTAATAAAGGATTGGAATATCACCTTAACTTTGGATCCCTTTTTCATATATGGTTCTCCATTGTAACATTATTTTTCATAACGGTTTTTTGTTTTCACCCTAATTCAATTTTCTATTAAAAAACACAAGTTAGTTGAGAAAAATATTTCCATCATGTTCCTACATTTTATCCCATTCTGTTCAGAATCTCATTTGGGTAGTCATTATGTTACCCATCACATTGGTTGTGGACTCAATTCCTCAAATTTTAATCTATTGATTATGATAAATGAAAAATTATCAATTAGAATTTTTATAATATTAATTATATAAAATGAAAACTTAATATTATTATAGGTAATGCTCATAAATGAAATATGTTAATTAACCAATGAATTTACATGTTTCATTGTATTTTCTTCCTTGTTATTTCCCTAAAATAATATTTTTTGGTAATTGTTTTCCCTTAATAATGGTTTGTAATGAGCTTATGAATTTACAAAACAATATCTCATGGTTTTGTCAAAAAAGTTGTAATGCAAGACCCCTTTGTGATAAAAATGGTGGTGATCTACATAATAACCAATGTTCCCATTCTTGGGTTATTTCCCCTAAGTACATTTATGCAAGATACACATCCAATTGTATTCATTATTATAAAAAACATCCTATACCAATAGTTTAAAACCATTAGTATATACTATAAAACTATTGGTATAACCTATACCAATCATTTTACAAACTATTTGTTCATATGGAATGGTTATTGGTCTATACGAAAAGTTATATATACATCATTGGTATAGTCCACTGGAATGTAAAATATACCAATAGTTTGTTTAAAATCATTGGTATAGATCTAAACAGACAGTTTTTTAAACATCAATATAGATCAGGAGTATTTAAACTATACCAATGGTTTAAAAACCATTGGTATAAAGTTCTCCAAAATTCCATACAATGGACCCACTATATTTCCCAAATAACCTCCAACATTACAGAAATCAACATCTCCTCTTTTTCTGAAATCACACTCGCTAGAATAAAAATTACAAAACCATACATAGAATTTAGAAACTAATTTAACCCCATGAAATGCAATAAAATATGTTTTAAATAATTAAACAACCTACTGTAGAAAATATACTAAATGAATAAAGTGAATCATATTTTATAATTCAACCATACCACATTATCCATGCTATCATTATGAAAAAACACCACACTAGAAAGGACAACACGCCACTTGAGAAGAAATTTTGTACCCATCCAAGGAAAGAAAAACATTATGGACACATATATAGTTTCTAAATTTTAATTATAGTATATATTTTTTTCATATTTGATTATTCAATTATGGGAAATATATTCATTTGTTAAAAAAATACTTTTGATGGTAATTATACAATCATGGATGAATAATAAAACTCAAAAAAATTTAAATTGTAAAATTTGATCTAAATGGAAAAAATATAATATTCATTTAATGTCATTAAATTTGGTGAATTAATAGTTTTTACTACTTAGGGGAAAAATTTACTTTAATAATTAACCTTAACTATGTATATATGTGGTAAATTATAAGAATATAAATCCAACATATAACCAATCCACTACACCCTTTACATGTTGGGAGATCAATTTAGAATAAAATCCCTAAAATATATCCTTACAAGTAATTTTATTGAATGATCAATGTAAAGTGATCTAAGGAGTTCCTTATAAATGGAAGTCATTAGGGTGGATTAATCACATAGTGTATTACCCTAATTTTTAAAAATTGTGAAATACCCCAACATGACTGGCTTGAATGGTGATTAAGACTAATGGTGAAATGTTACCTTAGTCATTCTCACACTAGTCCAATCCTTGAAAAAACGAATAATAATAAATACACTCATAGGATCCAGAAATACACTATTACAGTCCTCAATTAATTATCAAAAAACCATTGAGAAAGGTAGTATGTCCATAACTCTGATTCATTTCATGGACATCGTATAGGTGTTAACCCCTATATTAATTCTTTATATTCATTTATTTATTGTTTTATTGATGGTTTAGATCTAAAATATAATCATAGATCTATTAATACAGTGACTCTCTGTGTAGTCTTACGGGTTCTTTTGAATCTTAAAAATGGATTTATTATACATGGAAATAAATATGTGTTTAAATAAATTACTAAGAAACTATTTATTTTGATTCACAATATTGTATCTATTTCGATTTGAACTTCAAAATAGACTACATTAATTGGAATCAATGTCATTTGTTCAGCCAAATGGATTTTCATATTCCACAGGATCACTTGGTTCCGACCAGCATCTTTCCTAAGACATACCTCTAAGAGATCTTTCTTGAATATATTTATATACTAAAGGGGACATATTAATTAATTCAACAACGTGGTAGTAAATTCATAATGTATGTAAAACAATGAAAGTAGTGTTCTCGAAGAGGAAGATCACTCCATGTTGATTTATATAATTCATTTTATCATTAGGAATATTATTCTCTCAATGGTAGAGTATATCTTATCATTGATCATTAATTTCATCCATGGTACATGTGAGGCGCACTGTTATATAGTGTTTATCATTTTATATAGAAAATAATTCCATTCCTGGAATACAACTTATTAAAATTAATTAGATTGAGTGAAATTTGGTGTTGGATTTCATTATCTAAAAGGAGTCTAATCCATTACTCACACCTTTTCATTCATTGTATATTTACCAATTGATTATAATTTATTGGTGTCTAATCATGCTCCTAGAATCTATTTTTTTCCACTTAATAAAATCACTGAT
Source organism: Viscum album (assembly GCA_963277665.1). Lineage (NCBI taxonomy): Eukaryota > Viridiplantae > Streptophyta > Magnoliopsida > Santalales > Viscaceae > Viscum > Viscum album. The sequence goes on from OY728143.1 coordinate 1,370,722,531, forward strand.
ATGTTTTCCACTTGTGAAACCTATGATTTATTTGAATGTTCTTATTCCGAAAACATTATTTTTTTTTGTGAAAAATTATTAAATTTTACATAAATTTATATAAGTAACGTATATGAAATCATATGATTAATTTGAAACCAAATTAAAATAAGAGTATAAAACCACAGATAACATATATGACTTGATAAATAATCTAAATTGAATAGATTACAAAAATGAATCTTACTTTTTTCGACTATGATAATATCTATACATCTAATGGTTTTCATGGTGTTTGATCAAAATTATCATGTAACATTTATCAATCTTGATTTTAAATCATAAATAGATCATATATGAAATCCCAAGTATTATTAATGATTTTATAATCTATGATATTTTAATGGTAATTCACAACATCTAATGAAGATTACACTATCATGTTTGAGTGAAGAACAAGAGGGTATAAATAGACATGCTTCCCAAGATATTTTGATCTCACATTTTAAGAATACCTATTTATTATATTGGATTTCATTCACTCATCTATTGATTAATTTACCCTTTTTTGTAAAAACATAAAACATTATATTCTTCATTTTATTGTTCTTAACTAAATGGTATACTGTGATGTACAAAAAATATCTATTACTAACAGTAACACCATATCCTCTAATATAGTCAAGGTGATACTTCTTACCTAATGTGGTCAAAAAATTCAAACATACCATGAGTGATAAATGTCTCATATGTCTCTTAACCTTGAAGGGTATCGGAAATTTCCATTTCTAAATGTTCTATTATTGTGATGCATTTAAAAAATTCAGAAATTTAAATTATATTAATAATTAGTTGCACAATTGTTTTCAGTACATATATTGATGGATATATAAGGATCTTATCAGTTTTATTTATCATTCCCTTTTAATTAATTCTTGGTGAGAGGGGGGATGTTTTAATAATAAAATAATTCAAATGAAAATTACAATTTAGTTTTAGTTAAAATCGACCAGACATATAAAAAAATTATTTTTATATCTTTAAAATGATATCCTCTCTATAAAATATGATCCATTATAACAATGACAGTTGATATATGTTACATTTACATAACCCAAAAACATAAATTTTATTTTTTTCTCTATTATCCTCTAATCATGATTAAATATAAAAATTCAATATGGACTCTGAATATCCATGAAACACTAAAAATGAATCACTTTTGGGTTATAAGTTAAATGTAGAGACTACTATTCTTAAAAATATATTTTGAAAATAAATACATCTGTTAATCCTTAAATAGATGATTATAATGTTCTCTATAGTGGGATATTAAATATGACCATATTTATAAAAATGTAGTGGAAATGTGAGATATGAGTTAAAAGACCAAATCAACAGCCTAAAAAATTATTAGAGAATCAAATTTTTAAAAGAGAGAGAACGAGGTGCTTTATGATTTCACCAATACTTGCAGTAACTGAATAAATTAGATTCCAAATATATAAGTTAAATTTTTTAGTAATTGGCATATAGAATAAAACTAACCACAACATCAAATCCAATCAAAAATTCCTTTTATATAGATAAAGAATGTGTGTGGGAGTAGAATTCACATAGCCACCATGTCTTCTATCAACTGACACACCTATATTTCTTTTAAACCACAATAAATATCAGTCCCTTATTAATATAAAAAATTTCATCAGATATAATCCAATATAATAAGTGAAATATTCATTCCAAAACAATTCTGACAAGGTTTCATCCCATCCTCAAAATCCATACATGATATGGATAGTAACACAATAATAATCATCATTCCATTAATCCACTCAAAATTGGTAAATCCACAAGAATTCTAGGTTTATTGTATTTTTAAAAATATGATCCAAACAAAAATCTTGTCCAGAAATAGTAAAATAAAAATAAACGACTCATCAGAATTGAAAGAAGGTAGTCCATGTAAACTAAATCAATCAGTTAAGAATAGAATTACTCTTCTCCATTGTGTTTTTAGCATTCAAACAAATATGTAGATTTAAATACATGTGAAAGGATCAACATATACAAGATAATTAAAACCAATTGGTGTAATATGATAAAAATGAAACTACTTAATGTTTTAGAGCTATAAAAATGATAGTTGATTGAAGAAATTGTGAATTTAGAACTCACAAATTTTATGAAGAAGAAGAATGGAATTAAAGTCAGATGTGATGTGAGATAGATGTGGTTGGGGATGAAAATTGAAGGTTTCTAGCTCGTATGGTTTGATCTAGGTGGGAGTGAAATTGGAAGAGGGGGGTCACATGGCTATGTAAATTTGGAAGGGCTATAACATTGATTTTATTAAACAATTTCAGATCCATAATCTATAGTGGTGGTTTCAAATAAATTTTTGTATGGCCTTATGTATACTAATGGTTTTACTCTAATGAATCATATACCAATAGAATAAACACATTACACTAAAATTTTCTATTAACCACTGTTATATGGGGACCTATACGAACAATTTCATCAAATTGTTGGTCTCACTCAATTTGTATAGGTCTATTTTCTAGTAGTGAGTTTGAATACAAAGATTTTACTTCTTGGAATCGAAATACTCTATAATTTACAAAAATTTATGTATTTTTCCAACATTTAGTCTTATCATATAACGTTTCACTAATTGTTTCAAATTATAATCCCTAATAATAACTAGACATTGATATAATATCATCTATGACAACTCATGTATAAAACATACATTAATTCATGATTTTTTATAGAAAGATAAACATTAAATAAGGCTTTATTTCTTTGGATAATTTGATACATAGTAAAAGAAATTGAAATATGGTTAAATTAACATTATTTGAAAACATTGAAACATTCCCCTATATTCCATCGATCTTTTAATAATGTAAGGGATAACCTAGGGACCTTTATAAAAAAGAGTATAAATATAAATCCCACTAAGGGAATAATAAAATAATAACATGGTGAAATCAATACATCGATGTATGGATAAATATCAATGTTTTACAAAAAGGGATGATAATCGTAAACATAAACAATGATGTATGATATAAGATGATAACAACAAGAAATCAGATGAATGTAGAGAAAAAATAAAACATGACATAATAAGAATATGTCATGGATAACTATTGAGAAATAATAACATAGTGTACTCAGGATAACCTCATGTTCACCATATATTGTATTTAATTAGAAAAACATTGATCAATTCATTAGAGAGAGATATAATTTGGGACCCACTTGTCACATTCATATCATGTACATGCATTAGTGTGCCACATAGATCATACAACATAAAAAAAAATTCATCACTTTTTCCCCATGATTAACAAGTGTAGGTTAATTACCTGGAATTAAAAAATAAATAATAGAGACAACAGTTTAATTGAATACCCTTCAGTGGAATGAGTGGGGGTGGGTATTAACTATACAAATGTTTGGCATGAAATATCAATTTGATAATTTGAACACTATATTAAGTGGGTATAAATATTTTTAGAAGGTTTTAATCAGAAATAAATTTAGACTATAATTAAAATGACGTCGTATATAATGTAATAGGGACGTCTAAAAACACATTATGACATGAAAAATTGGAAATCAAATAGAATAATACAAATAATTTGAATGAATATAGATGGAGAGAGAAACCCTTACAGTGGGAGGAATCTTATATAAGTGTGGTAAGATATTATTAAGATATTATAAACACCTTTTGAGGACTATAGAAATTCCAATGGATAGAAAATTCATTCCTAATGGGTTTTTAGAGGTCTATTAAAATTATGTGTGTGTATTTATAGAAACATATACAGTATTTTTTTACTATTGTCTAAACATAGGTTTTCAACTCTGTATATAAAAAAATCCAAACCACAAAATATATAATGGTTTTTCCCTTTGTTTATACAAAATATTTTTTTTAAAATATTCCATTAGTCAAAAGACAAACCATATTAAAATAATTCTATTTTTGATGATTAAATGAGTAATGTTAAAAAGATTTGATTTTAAAACCTTAATTTTTAATGTACGTATTTGATGATTCATTATAAGTTTATAAAATTTATAAAATAACATAAAAATTTATTTTAATATGTAAGTATATATTTTTTTCATTTATGAATTTTATAAAATTTATTAAATCACTTTTGTTTCATTTTGACTCCACTATGAAGAACATATAATTATAAAATATTAAATTCTAACATAAAAATTATATAATTGTAAAAAATAAGGAAAAATTGAAACTTATTAAATTTACAGATAATTATTTCAAAAATAAAAGTTATTTTATCAAAAAAATTCACTAAATATGATAATTTAATCATTTAAATGTATACTTATTTAATGGAAAATACCATTTTTGCAACAATAGAAATTTTCTGAAACTTTTAATGATTAATTTGGACTTCATTAAATTATATTATCTCTTATATGAAATAAAATATTATTGAATTATAATATTTTATTAATTTAATATTTATTTACAATATATAATTTATCAAATATATTATTAAATCTATATATTTTTCAAATATACAGTCTTGTTTTAAAGATATTAAAATCTAATTTTCATCAACTCATATATAGTTGTATGTATAAATTAATAATTACTGATAAAAAAATGATCATTATATTAGTAAAATAGAAACATAAAACATTATACTACTAGGGTCTGTATATATAGCCCCTTATTACACAAACATGTGGATACATGTTAAGGTGTTTGATGATAGAACTTTTTTAGGATGATTTGGTAAATAAGGTTTAGTTATTGATCATGATGAGCTTAAACATCTCTAATAAATGGTTTTTTTCTTGTCTAAGTTGTTTAATTTCACCTTGGCCTTATTCATGGGCTAATACCAGTGATGAAATATCCCTCATAGGATTAGATAGTTGGTCTTCATACAGTAAAATCTTACTCTTCAAGGATATTACTTCTTCTATCAGTGTTTTAAATTATCACAACCCATAATATATACTAATCATAGCTATCAATCAAAAATTAATATATTTTAAATAGTTACGATGATTAGTTGTATTTTAAATCCAACCTGATATATTTTATAATGTTCCCAAATAACCACTATAGTACATGTTTTCTTCATAACCACATTACATAATAAAGAATTTATTCTCTCAAAAATAGAATTTCATTTACAAAAGTTCTGGTCATTTAATATTCCCTAAATAAGAATTTAATTACATAGAATTATTCATTTTCACCATCATCTGTATGATAGGATTCAATTATATCCACATAGGTATTTAACTATAGAATAATATTTTAGGATATAATACGAAAATCACAAAGTTAATTTAAAATATATACAATTTCGTGGATTTTTAGTAGAGTTAAGATGCAAATGAGGTTCTTGGGAATGTTTTATTTTCATTTCATGGGAATATTCTATCTCCGGAGGTTTTTTTACCTATCAATGATCATTTATGAGACAATTGGACAACATGGGGTCCCTAGTTGGGAAATTAAATAGTTCTCTTGTTGCTTTAATGGATAATATTTAGATATTATATAAACTAGTGGAAATGGTTATAGAAACATATTAAAGGATGCTTCCATGTGAGGATGTTATTATTGACCATGGTGAAATTATTATCATCCATACTAAGAATAATTGTCAAAAGATTCGAGAATATAACCTTGTTCATTGTAAGTTGTAGAATAAAATATTCCATTTTATAGGTAAATTCAGTGATAAGCTTAAAAAGGGATTGAAATGTGTGCTTCATCCAAGGGTTGGGTACAACGATCCACCAATCTGACAACATTGATTGTGGAAAATGGTTGTTCCTCATTAGAGGACTCCTTTAGAATGTGACTAGTCACCATAAATCTTTCTAACTATGGGGGTATGATTCCAATGAGGGTGTATAATTACCTAAATACAAGGAAATGATTATAATTATCCTTGTGATGTCCACACAAGTACATTTGAGTTTTGTAGTCTTATGAAGAAGAAAACATCACTAGAAAAGATGAACTGGACATGGGAGGTGTGGAATAATTTATTTCTATATGAATTATCCAATCGTATTGGGTGTTCCAATTTAATTATATTCAATCATTAAACTTATGTGTTACTAAAATAAAAACCTTTTGTCCATACATGTTATCCAAGACATCATTGTGGACAGTGGAATTAAATTTTACATGTGCCTGAGTATCTCTAGGCTCTAGTAAGTCTTGATATACCATGATTTGGATCATTTCCTATATGATAAAGTACACTTGTTTGGTGTGTTTGAGGATCCTATGGTAGATGGAATCATTAGGATGGTTTTTCAATTCACCCTATTATAGATTCTTGTTATTCGAGAAGATGGAAAACCATCCTTTCCATAATGAATATGAAAAATTAAATAAATTTTCCATCTATAAAAGAACATACCCTATTCTTTCGATAAGTAAAGGGAGAGGAATCTAATACCTTATGGAATACCAAGAAATTATTGTATATATGGGTGTAAAAAATGAGTATTATTTGTTAGGGTCTCTTTCTTATAAATCGAATGAGCGGCTAGATCCTTCATCAATTTATCAATCTCTTATATTCGAGGACTTCTTATATATTAATCAGGTTAAAAATTAGACCCTAACTTGTTCATATGCATGATGTTTTATATTATTTCTTCCCTCTCATAAATTATTATAATCCACCTAGGTATTTTAAGAAAATCAATGTTGGGGATAACATGTTCTAATTATTATCCACACACATTATCAAAAATGTTTCATATGAAATGTTTTAATTGTGGTAGTATGTTATGACCTTGCACTGAGTAATGAATTTGGATACATGTTTATTCTCCCATTTTTTAAACATCCATGATTCAATGACATTTATCCAGCATAGGGAGGAACAAATTTTGTAGAGGAATTTCTAATAAAGATCCCCAAATATGGTGGTAGACTCTAGCATTAGATTATTTCATCTGAAAAGGTAGGTACTTCTAGTGTCTAAATTATATAGTGAGTCTTCTCTACCTCATATGACTTTAGTGTTTCCAATATTGTTTAAAACTAAATGTGAAGGTGTGTGAGATCATTCCCTATGTCACCAATAAAATTGAAGGAAATTTAACATTTGTTGTTGAATGTATGTTTTAATGGAACATGATACACCAACTATGGGTATGGTTCCCTTTCAAGATATACCAAATCATGTTTTTTCACCACGGTTATAGGTGAGTGATGTCAGTATTGATAAGATCTCCCTGTGTTTCATCCTCACGTGTCTTATCCATTGATGGTTGAATGGATCATAAAGTGGAACTACAAAGTCACACATCATATCCACAGCTGGTCGAATGAATCATAAAGTGGAACAACTTGGTTATAATTGAATGAATTCATATTGATCCACAACAGAGGGACCCCCATGGAATACATGACTATATATCTAGTTGGTATAAGTACTTAACTCAATTCTGGTTGTTTGGTCAGGTGCTCTCAGCTTCTAATGTTTCATGGGAAGTGTGATTCTGTGATATTATTAATCCTCCTCATATGTGTATATCCCTGGAGAGTCATAGTGTAGAGTTATTTACTCTGCATGGGTTCTTGAATCAAGGATGATATATGGTGATCTGAAGAGGTCGTAACAGCATATTTTATAATACCTGAGGTATCAACTAAGACCTTTTCATTTTCAAGGATTAGAAAGGTTCCTGGTTGAACTGTAACTAATAGTCTCTAAATATATATGAACTATCTATAGGAACGGTTGTTAAAACCTTTATAGGGATTTTTTCGTGTTAATACATCTTCTAAAGTTCATTCTTCCATGCTTATTTGATCATTAAAATCAGTATCCTAGTTTTCAAGGGGACCGACTATGATAAAATTCCACATAATGATGGTTGACGGTGAAATGAATTTGAATTATTCAAGGGTCATGATTTATAATCCTATGGTAAACATCATAGACGATTATGAAGGTGCATGAAATAATTTTGGAGGGTAAATTCAAAGACATACTGGTGATTTAATATCCACTATAGATTCTTCCAGATATACGTTTCATGTAATTCAGTGAGAAATTAATGGGTATAGAATTATATATTTGTCTATACCCATAACATGATTATAATTTAGTCAGTATCTATGGAATCTCATGGGTACTCCCATCATAATTCCTTTCACTCATAGGAGTATTTATTATTTGCGGTCATGGATTGGTGGGAAGTCATAAGGTGATTGTTGATGGCCTCCCCTATTTTAGATCCCTAGGTGGGAGTGTTGTCATCAAGGATACCCATACCCTAGGGTGAGATTGTGTTTTATTAATCTTGCTTATGCTTTAATAGAATTTCAATAAAATAATGGGGGCTTGAATCATCATGTTGTGGTATATTTTTGGGTGATTATGAATTTTTCTATTATTGTTACTTGATGAAAATATATAGGTAGACCTAAAATTTTCTCCCACTCTAAGTGTATAGGTAGAGGAAATTAATTTGATTAGCACTGTGGTTGGAGTTATATATAATACTTTGAAGGAAGATAGTACATCTTCTAGGCATATGTATTTTTGTAGGTTTCCTAGAATATTATTAACCTAACTCTATGTAATAATAATACTTAATCATTTAATCAACTCACATAGGGGTTTTGATGGTGAATACATAATTATTTCTTCAAAATAATCTATATTCTAGGATTATAAAACATTTGGTGCCATATACCATTGATCTTCTATACTAGATCTCTAATATCAGTGAATGAGTTTCATGGGCATGTGATTAAATATTTCACAGTGATTCCTTCCAGGGGAATTTTTTTCTATATTATAGGATGTATACCCAAGATGATATGTATTTAATTCACATTAAGAAATAACTCTAGTGAGATATAATTAATTATGGGAGATCCTTTATGATGGATTTTTAAAGCATATGTGTTCAAGAGAGTTAACTTATCATGCCTTGTTCATGGTTGGGATCTTGATCCTAATATGATAATTTGTTCATCCCATATTATGGTTGAAACATAGGTAAGTAGTTTGGAAGTTATTACATTAGAATCAATTCCATGAGAACCTTATTCCATATAAGGGTTGGAGGCCTTCACCCAACATTAGAACCATGTGGTTGAGACTGAGGTAACCTGTACAAGAGAGTGATAAACCACATAATCTAGTAGATTGGTTGTCATTCACTGATAGAGGTATCATTTGGTGAAATCCCTCTATGGTTAAAATCAGGTGTAATATGGTGTACCATACCTTTTCTGTTCGATACCTCCATATCATAGGGGTAAAATTCATTCGTACGCTGTGGAGAGAAGATATAAGAGTGGATAGAGGTGGTAATGTGGGATTTGATCCCCCTATGGGGTCTTCATTTTTGTGAGAATTGAAATGGAAACATTTCTTATAGGTTATCCCAAACCATTTTCAGGGTGAAGAGGATGACATATTGTTCATAGTGGTGGATGAGTATGTTTATCAACTATCATTGGATCGTATATGATAAGGAAAGGGTTGAGGATTTCTGATATCTAGGTGATATATTATGGTATCAACCTATGAATAAATGTTCAAAATTTCATCATATATTTGTTCATTTATTTCAGTAGCTTCATGGGATCCCCACATTCCCCCATTCTTATTAGGAGTAATAGAATAACCTCAGCTCACAAATTATTTAATAAGAATTATATTTTATTTCGAAGCCAAATGTTACAAGGTCTAGGATGATGGTGAACATTCCCAAAATTACTAACATAACTTATATTTTTTTAATTTAAATATGCATTTTAATTATTTAATTCATATTAATTTGTCAATTTGAACTTATTTGCATCAGTTTCATATTTATGGGGTGTTTTGGGATAAAATGAGTTTTTTTGTAATTTTAACATATTTTATTCAAATTTGTATTTTGAACATAAAATTTATAATATGGATTCAATATAGGTTTCTATAATATATGGTATTCATCATTCCTATCTAGAAAAAAAGATAATTAAAACATGTAAATGCCTAAATAAGTCAATCAATTTGAAAAAGATTTTAGCAGATAGACTGAATCCTACAATAGTAAATGAAGAATATATATATCTACACACATCCAATTGAGGATGATCTATCAGGATATGATAGGTAAATAATATATTCATTTAAAAAAATCATGGAGATATTTTTTCAATAAGGAATCCATTTATTGCTTATCAACTAAGTATGAATTATGAATCATTTAAAAAGAGTATAATTACTGAGTAAATGATCTATAAATTCTGCAACAAAAAAGGATAAAGCTGAAATTTTATTAGAGAATGGAAAATATATTTTGGAATATAATTATTGAAGTCAAATTTATATGATTCTATCAAAATAAGGTGATACCACATAAATACATATTGTGTAATATTCTGAAGAAAAATTTTCAATCGTTGAAGAACCATTATGTACCGAAACCCATTAATGGACCGTTAAGAAGACCTGAAACCTCTCCTATTCCTATAAATAATATGCTATGGGTGGCATGAATAGGATATCAATTGGTTAGGGAATATTGGGATTTTGAACATGCATTAGGATTTTTCTTTTATTTTGTTTTTATTTTCCCATGTGTTGTGCATTCATATTTTAATTAATGTCTTTCCTTTATTCTTCTATACCTTTTTCTCTACCAAAAATAATCTAAGTATATCTCTCTTCAATAATTAAATTGTGATATCTTATCAATTTTTAATGTAAAGTGACTATCCCAAAGCCTCGCCATGGGCATGGTTACACATCATTCTATGTTACTGGGATCCAATTCAATGTGATTTAAATGTATTTGTGGTGGATGTGATTGTATTAGATGGGTGTGTAAGTCATAAACAATGTAATTATTTAAAATTACATCAATTTTATTTTATTCATTATTTCACTCTCCCGTCTCACATCAAAACCCCTCTTACAGAGGATTTGGGGTTTCTTAAAGGGATGAAATACATATGGTGGATCCAGGTCTCTTAGGAATTTCGTACATGGTTGAGCTTTTATCCTAATTGAAATTTTGGAGATGTTTGGTTTGGTTTATCAAATACAATATAAAATCATACACCCAATAAATAAAATACATGTAATAATTACTGAGTTTTAGATAAAGGAATTATCAAATTGAATTTATTCAAAAAAATAAATAACAAATGAACATGTATTATCCAACCCTTAGACATACACATTTCTTCATTAATTTCACATTCACTATATCTTAATTAAGATTTTCATTTTGAATTACAATATATAAGTGTCACATTTTCTAAAAATCCAAAACTATTTTCTTTAATAAATATAAAAAACCAAAAAATAATAATTTTTTCGTTGAATTAGAAAATTATTGAACCAACTGGGAAACTCCTCCAGTGAGATGACCATGTTAAACATTTGTGCAACATTAGGAATATAAATTTTTTCCATGACTTAATATATAAATACATTAATAATGGGACCATTTATAGGGATTTATTTTGTTTTTTTCATTATTTTTATGCTTTAACACATTAAGTAAATTTAATTTTTTAAAACAAATAAACAAAAATCATTTTCCACGATGACTTAAAATTAATTGCTTTTAAATTATTGGAATATTTACTCACAGTTATATGAATAAGAAATATATTATAAACAAGATGCCATATAATTAGGGGATGATACTCTTTTGTTAATTGTAAATCATAAGAAAAGAGGAAATATAATATGTATAACAGCTAAAGATTTAATGTCCAGGGTTGATGAACTCCACTCGGACAATAAAATATTCAAAACAAATGAGTAAGGCACACTTGTTTTCCCCAATTTCACTAAATACATCAAATAAATTTAGGACAAACTAGATGAATATCAATATAATGACAATTTTCAAAATCAAATTAATAATGACCATGGAAAGATATAGTGGATCCATGATGAGGAAGAGTTTTGTTTGATCTACGTATTGTAGATAAAAAATATCTTAATGAATTCTGGAATCATTATGAAGTTCCAAATGATCTCCCTAATTTGTAAAAATTATAATTTTTTGTTCCATTAAATGTCAATATATCCATTAAAGAGGATGATAAAACTCATTTGGTTAAATTTCAAGAAATGATGGAAGATCCTCACTACCTACTTCAATCCATTGAGACTCACCTTAAATAAAAACTTATGAATAATTATGTTATTGAACTAGAACAAACATATGGATATGACCTTTTATTAAATAGTAGCATTTTTTATTTCATCCAATATGATTTGAGTATCACCCATTCATAATTTTAATTTTCATATTTTCACAATAATATCGTTTCCTTATAGTAAGATGAAGAATTAGAACATGTACTTGTTGGGGAACACATGAAACTCCCTGATTTTAATAAACATACTTTTATGGAAGACTGTAAAGAATACCAAGTAGACAATCCCTCAGAAACTACAATAAAGGCTCCGCATATTATAAGGGGGAAATCAGATTTATATTTTTCATATATAAATTTTGTTGAATTATAAATACATTCTGAACTTATTTTTATAATTTCAATTCATGTAACCCATGTTTAGCTACCACTAAAAAAGAATAAATTTTTTCACACATAAAAACAAATGAGGATGATCTATACTTCATCCTATCACCACCATTCATGATATACATAAATATGAATGTGATGGATCAAAGGTATTTTATCCATGTATCATTCCACACTAAAAATGATAAATGGAAGCTGAAAAAACTATATGTTGTTGTTCAAGTATAATATGATTCACTCACCAACAGATTATAGATAACAGTCAGTACATCCTTTCTAGAGGATGTAAACATCTTGGGCCCACACTAGGGATCATACCAAGATTTATCATTCTAATTTATTTCTTATAATTTATATTTCAATTCCATTATTATGATTAGTCCATCATGTAACCCACTCTCTCTAATATTTTTGTATATTAACGACATAGTCCATGATTTTTAATGATTAGTTTTCTTTTATAGGACCTTGATGGCACATGGTATCCCCTAAAAAAATGGAATAAATTGGACTAATCCTTATTATATGGTTAGTTAACATTTATCGATTATATTTTAGAATCGAAACTTACTTTCCAAAACATGTTTTTAGATTAAAATTGGAACTGTATGCCGATGCATGAATTCATGGATTACATTACTTATCAAAGAGGAATTAGTTTATTAGGAATCCATTGATTTTATGCTTTATATTTCATTGATAATGAGATTAAATTCTCAAGACAGATTATTTTATGATTAAAATGGAACCTGGATATTAAAATGAGGGCTCATGATTTTCAGGAATTAGTTTATTCATGTAAACAAAATTTCTTAAAAATATTTCAAGATTTAAATTTTTTACATTCATGTTAACAAGATTTATTATTAAAATAATTCCTATATTGATTATATAAAATCATATGTCCCATTACCAAGATGATATATATTTTATGTAATTCATATTTAATCTTGATTATATTTCTTGAGTGATCTTGGGAGATTTCACCTATTTGAAAATTAATTCAAACATTTCAAAGATATGACTGTGCAGAAACAAATTTAAAATTATTGAGGAATCAATTGAAAAAAAACATTCCGTAAAATATAACCTTTAATACAATCCTTCTTTAGTCCATATAGAACATTAATAGTCTATATAATAATGATCAATGATTCAGTCTATTGTTATACATTCCCACCCTTCTCATAGTAAATGCATGATATTTTTAAACTTGAAGTGTGGGGGTGAAGGGAGTCATTACATAAGGGATGAAACACATTATAAAGAATAAGGGTGCAATTATTGGAATACAAAAAGGATTTTGATTCATTAATTATAATTATTTATTTTTATCATCTTGAATAAATAAATATAAAATGACAAAGTTAAACAAAAAAAATAAAAAAAGTGTTCTGACATAGGAGAATAAAAATTAACCATTACCAGACTAATGATTTTGATCAAATGTTATTAGGTGGTGGATTTGAGGTTTATTCAAAGCATAACATCTGAAAAAAATAGAAAAAAACTAAAAAGTTCTTTGAAAAAAAATGTATAAAAACCCAAAAATCAAGAGCATGCACAAGTAATTAATTATGATTTACTTCGATCAACATAATACGTTGATTTTCTAGGGAAATGGAAGTCTCTAATATGAAGGGGATAATTTTATTACACTTTAATTTTTGAAATCATGCATTGTACTTAAGAGAGATACCTCCACCTTGAGACTTAAATTTCAAAGCATCATATCCTACAAACCGTAAGACTCGGATTCATATGAACCTTTATTGAAAACTCCTCATGATTTTATGTGAATTTTTTATTTACAGTGTGGAAGAATTTGTTCCTTTACACGAATATGGATTATAGTCATTTATTCCAGATATGAGTACAACTCCACTTTAATTTATCATGAGTGATGATAGAAAACATTGGAAATTGTGGTAATTCATGATTTGGCTTGTTAAATACTAATGAATTGAAGAAATTGAATGAATGAGATTAGAAGTTCCACCATTTTCAAAAGGTATAAATTAAAATACATGATATTATTTCTTCTTTTAGAATTGAGAAATTAAATTGATATATTATGTATATTTTCGAAAATTTGGGTTGACATTAAAAATTGTGTGATGTTATTGCATTATAATTTGAATATTGGTAACATTGGTTCCCACTAATAATCCTTTCTGATAATTTATACTTGAGGAAAATGAAGGTTTATGTGTGTATAATTGACAGTGAAAATATTTTCACCATTTTTAATATATAATTAAATTATTTAAATACTCTAAATTTATCATTTTGAGTTTATTTACATCAGTTGTGAATTTATGGTGTTTTTTGGGATAAAATCTAATAATATCAATTTTCGGGATTTTTTATAGATTTTAGTCACTTTGGAAATTGGATCATAACATTTACAATACTGATCCAATATGACCACTTTTTTGTCTGTGTGATTCCATAATTTTTGGGATTCAACTTTCTCTACAGGAGCAAGACATAATCCGAACCTCTAGAGTTTGGAAAAAATAAATTAATTAGAAAACAATTATAATAGACAGAGTGGATCCCACATATAAAAATGAAGTATACATTGGACTGGATAAATTTAATTGATTTTATGACATAAGTATATGGATGTGAACTCGTATCCTCATTTAACAAACAAATATCATTTTGTTATTTTGTCATTAAGGTGTATAACGGATGCTCATCATTGATGGAATATTTATGAATCATTTAGTGAGAATAATAGTACTATGTAAATTGGCTATGAAAACTCCTACACATTCATGATGGATCTAATGGTTTTTGGTATAAGGATAAAGATATTTTGGAACACCTTTATAAAATAAAACTATATCAGATTTTGTCAAAATGAAGTGATACCATGTGTAAATGTTTTTATGTAAAACTATGAAGAATAGTTTCCCATAATTGATGACCAATTATGACCAAAAACCCATTAATGGACCATTATAAAACAAATAAAGACTCAAAAATGTGTGTAAATAAGAGTATAGTGGTGGGATAAAGAGGATACTGATCATAGAGGGAAGCACTAGATGAAGAGATACCATGCACAATCTTTTGAAGTAAAATTATAGATCGAAATTTAATTTCAAATATTTCTGTATGGTATCCAATAATTTTGACCAAATAATGAATTTTTAATTTATTATAGTTGTTCAAAAATATCATTCAAATTAATCCTAAAATTTTGACCACCTTCTGCCACTATTATAATATATTATAATGCATTTACTTAGAAATTATATATTTTTTTGAATGATTCAAAAATATTAATTCATGTTAAGCATTCAAAAGATTACTTAATAACAACATAACGCAACAAAATTTATTTTTTAAACATCAAGATGAGTTATACATTATGTAACGATATAATCACTTAAATTTGATATGTATTCAATGAGTTATTCCTCATTTTATGTATTTGAGGTCCACTTTTGTTGGATTAAAATGTTTTGAAGTTGATTAATTTTTTAGGCCTTCATATGGTATAATTAGCTCTTAGTCAAAAATAGAATGGTGAATCCAAAAAATTATGTTGTTCTAAAGAAGAAAATCACTCAAATTAGATCAATGTTTTAAATTATATTCTCAAATTAAAAAATAGAATAACATGTGTTAAAATTTCCCAAAAAATCATTTTTTACATTTTATTATGAAACACACCATAAATCCAAAACTAAGGAAAATAAGAACAAATTGATAAATTGACAGTATTGAAATAATTTAAATGCATAAAAAAGAGTAAAATATTTCCTCTATCTGTTACTCATAATATTTTTTTTGGTGGATACAGGTTTCGCATTACATTCACCATTTCAATTTGTGAATCTCAACACCAAAAATTGGTCATAAACATCATTACTCATCATATGACTATTTAAAGATGAGTTCACAATGGGTTTATCATTTAAATTTTGGATTTTATGTACTAGTACAACCACATGGATATGATATTGGTTTCATTCACTTATCATGGTCTCTTATTCATTCATTCTAATGGTTGGTCCCCTTCTACCACTAGGTTTATGCTTTTGAACCATTTAGATCAATGTGATGGGATGGGAGGTTGGTGAAATCTAACATTTGATCTTTTTGTCTACTTTAGTAGTCCCTAATTGATTAAATACATGATCATGAATCTCACACATAATTTTATATTCGTTCGGACATATGTTTATTACATCACTTACTACCTTAGAATTATAAACACTTTCTGCTTGAGATGATGAGCCTTTCTGGAATGTTGTATGTCATGGAAATATTTCATGATATTCTATCTTCCAATTATAGGTAAATTAGTGAATCATGTGTTCATAAAATAATAAATCATGTTATCATCAAACAAGGTTTCATGTACTTGTAACACAATTCATCTTTTTATCATTATAGAAGGATGGGTTTATGATAGATCTAGTATGTGGAACATACTTTTCTCATCACATAGAGAATATTATTCTAATAACATATATAAATTGTCCTATTATTCTCATTACCCATGTCTTTTTCAGATTTTAATGTCTCGTCAAGGAATTCATGGTTTAAAGTCTTTTTTGTAATTCTCATTGTTTAAAATCATGTGTGGACCCTCATGGTTTAATGTTCTATGAGGATGATCAAGATTATGTTTCTGGGGGGATGCTTATGAATTTAATGACTATAGGGATTATCATGTTTTAATTTATCATGGATATTATAATAGTTTAGAGTCATGAAGGGAATCATACATTTTAAATATGTGATGGGACGATTATGGATTAATGTATCATTAAGACACTCATGGTTTAATGTCAGTTAGGGATGATACCAATTTAAATATCATAAGGTAAACTCTATATGTCTTGGTGTTTTAATGGAGTGTGATGGGTTTGGGTAATAACACATCTTGATTGGATGAAAGGGCATTGATAGTGTTTATATATGGGGTTCTATCATGAAATAGGTATCCTAAAATTCTTGTGGGAACAGAAATAGGACCACACATTGTTTGAGTTACAATCTTTATTATTGTGTGATAGTACTGATCCATGAAGTTTAAAATCATAAAGTAAGGAATATTTTGTTATGAATGGTGAAAAATTGTATATTGTGGGGATTTCAAATTCATATTCCCATCTTGGTTCAACCTAGAAGATGACTCTAGTGAAGGTTGGATTCAGATATTAAACTCAGAAGGAGACCCACTTGGAGGCATGAATCTTTTAGTGAACTGTGGATTTAATTATACGTGAATAAAGTATGGAGAATTACACATATAAGAGGATTTGATTCTTCTTAGGAGTAGGAATCATATATTCCAGATGTAAATATATGTTCCCTCTAAGCCAAAATTCTTGTTGTATGTTATGTTTTCATGACTGAAAATAAATTCTGTGGGTTATGGTACCATGTTCCATTAATTCTCCTAGAATATGTTCATGTGGATGAGGCATAAAATGGATGGAATTAATATTTTTTCATTAAACCATAGTGTTATGTATAACATTTGATTCTAAGAGGAATTATGCCTTTGTATAATCCACGTTCTTCATGGAGATGTAGTTGGGTGAGAAAATATACAATTTTTTATTTCATTAAATGTATTTTTTTCAAGGGAATTCAAGTTTTTTTATCACTTTTATGTGTAAAAACCCAGTTTTTATATGAGGAAAAGATACATCAAATTTTCAATAGAATTATTTATATTTGGATTCATAAGGATTACTATTGAGTTCACTTGTGTTTTTTGGTTGTCTAGGGTTTTGTCGAGCCTAGAGTCTATCAATTTTGAAAAATCCTAAAGGCCACATGGTTATTAGAAACAATTTGGAATAGGTTTAACCATTATGTCTAGTCTAGAGGGATTGATAGTGATGTGAATGAGTCCACACGGCTTCAAATAAACTGTAACCCATATAATTTATGGTCGTGTGGTAGATAAATTTTTTATAAGAAGTATTTTTTCACTTTATTCACAGAGTTAAGAAAACTGTTCACATTGACCATGCAAGACCCACCCACCCCCCCCCCCCCACAATGCATTGAATGGTGCCAAATTGGTGCAAGGTTCATCTAGCTATGCTATCAAACCATGTGACCCAGATATGTTGGGTGAAATTACTATATTTCCCATAAATTTAGTTTAATTAAACCCCAAATATCCTTTTATTTATTTTGTAGTGGTTAGGATATTTTACTTCCATTTAGTTATCCTTCCTCCATCTTGCTATATTCTCAGATAAAAATTTGAACCATACTAGGATTTGATCTCCATTAGTCTCATTCAATTTTTTCTGGTAATTTCTTCTATCATATTGTGCCTTTCTGTGTTTGTCCTTATCTAGATGAAGTAACATATGCCTTATTTTTGGTAATTCATTATTTCATCTATTTTATATCGAACTATTCTAAAATAAGGGTTGATACTCGATTATGATATTATAATGAGATTTAGGTAGGTGTTATAGTATTTATCACATAAAAGACATGATATTTATAATATGTGTTATTGTTCTGCACTCTGGTATGACCATGCCTTGCATTAAATTTTTTCTGCCTTAATTTTGTTTCCATTAATGGAAGCATATGTCTTATTATAACCCAAATACATGTTGTGATCGATCACCTTTGACTGATCCACTCCGATGCATGTACCCTATATATGGATAATTGTATTTAAAGGTTTTATAGTCAAATAAACATATTGTTGTGTTTGTATTTACATTTAAATGGTGATAAATTTTTGATAGTCGATTAATTTATTGGTATACCAGATCTAACACCCTTAAAAATTATAATGATTTGAATTGAATGTGACTGGTATGACCACATCCTGTGAATTAAATATAGCAATGTTTACGCCCCCTTTATTTATTAAATTGTAATGAGTTATGAATTTCACATTACCTCGAATTAAAGACAATTTTTAACATTATTAATAGATGTCAGAGAATGGAGACCCTCAATAATTATGTAAAATGGAAAAGACAACATGAATTCATGTCATATACTCACGTAAGGTCATGTAATACCTTTTTAAATGTGATACATGCAGCACATCCCTTCTATATTGGTGATAAAACCACAATCTTCATAAATTTATTATGATACTGGAATGGGATCCCATTATAAATGTGATATAGTAATTGTGTCCCTAAGTATATGTTATACGTCCATGGAAGTCCTTGTGTTATATATGAGAATGAATACCGTTACTGTGATAATGGGCATGGTATCCCTTATTCGTGTGATATTGGGCATGGAGATTATATTCTATGATACTAGGAATGATGTCTTATATTACATTGATACTAGGCATGCTTCTCCTATACTATTATATTTTTCATGGTGATCCCTACTCTTGTGATACTAGGAAACCTGTCTTTTGATATTTGTTCAAAGATATTCCAGCATAGTCAATAGTAGGTAGTGTCATCT
Source organism: Viscum album (assembly GCA_963277665.1). Taxonomy (NCBI): domain Eukaryota; kingdom Viridiplantae; phylum Streptophyta; class Magnoliopsida; order Santalales; family Viscaceae; genus Viscum; species Viscum album. Next base: position 1,370,742,503 of record OY728143.1, read on the forward strand.
TAGTCATCCATTCATAAATAGTGTACACCCATTTATAGTTGTAATTACTTGTTTTCTTATTATATCTTCATAGTTTAATTTTATTTAAAAATACAAGGTATTTTTAGATGTCATTGGTGGTGGGTGACATAGTTTATATCATAGTACATCTAGATTTCTGATGGTACCCGGGAAGACTATATGATTCAACGTGTAGATAAAGGGAAACATACTCTTATGGATTCATTAAATAGGATGGTATTTTGGTAGAAAATGATCATGTTGGAGCTCAATATTTGAGGATATATTTTTCCCTTTTTGTAACTCTTTAATATATTGTACTAAATTGACTTCATTCTTCCATGTAAACATGTTGTCCAGGTTTTTTAGAGACATAAAGTTTTTATCATTCATATATGATTATGATGCCTATTTATGCTGACAATTCCTTTCATGGATGATTATGTCTACTGAAAATCAGTTAGTTATTCATATCATGCTTCCGCTACAGCGGGTAACAATTCTTATTGTTATATTTTTTGTTTCTTATATTCCAAATATATACATATGATACCTCAATTTATCTATTATTACTTATCCAATGTTCTCCACATTTACATGAGTGAATAATATCCCTATGGACACATCTTATAAAATCACTTCTAGTCAAATTTCGTTGGAATTCAGGGAGGCGCGCTTCAGGACCATTGGCCCACCAGATTGTGGCACCGTTGAGTGGCACCCAAGTCAGGGAATCAGAAGGTTGTATCAGTCCCTTAAATTTTTTCATCACTAGTTTTAGACAATATTTAGGGCATTATAATGAATTTAGAGAATAGTAATTATTTTTTCATGGGATTCTTTATCCCATGTATAGAGAAAAACCAAATCTCTATGAATGGAGATTGTTTTTTTCTAGTTTATTATTATTTTTGTTGATTTTATTCCACCATTGGGTTATTAAATTGAATTGTGATGTAATTAATGATATGATTGAAGTTTTCTTTTACCACATCCCAATGAGATGAGGTAATTCTATAACATAAATAACTTATTTAATCCTTGTTGAAAATATACATTCCACACATATGCCATGCCATATAGTTGAATTTTCTGGCATGCGTTGCATGTGATTCCAATGAGTGATTTTCCTGTTATATATACATATTGAATAATGTTTCAGAATTTTTATTGAGAAATATATTTTTTACTTATATTTTATTTTAATACATAAACAATGATTCCTTCTTTGGTTCTAGAACAAACCCTATGTAGTCAACTATGGCACGTTTAGTCTTGCACCATTTGATATAAGGACTGGAATGTATTATGATATGGATTATGTGTACACCACACTAAAGTTCATGAGTTGTATGGTCCTCTGTTGACCAGAATAGGCGACCCATTTTTTCAACCATTTACGTAAAAAATTTAATAAAAATAAAAAATTAAATAAAATTTGAATTCCAAAATAAGAGATTTACCCAAACCCAACCATATAGTGGGGTAGTAGGAAACATCTCTGGTGTTCTATATAATGATTCTATTACCTAGAAAAAGGATTAATGATAAGGTAAGGAGTTTTAGTGTCATATAAATTCTATTTACCTATTCTATAATTATGTTTTTTCCAAATCCATTATAAAATTTTCTATGAGGTGTTTTATTGGGGTTTTATAGAGAAAATCCACCATGACGTCCTCTAGTCGTCTGCCAGGAGGGTGGTGACGACGATGCTCTAGAGGTGGTAGGCCATAAGCCACCAATGAAGCCTCTTGTTTTGAAATTATAGAAACTATTAAAATTCTTGATTAAGGTGATGATCCCATATTTTGAGAGTATTTCATACATATTATTATGATTATATAGGGAGATCCATTCTTTTCCCCTTCTATGAGTGTTTTGACTATGGAATTACAATAGCAGGATCCACCCATATTTTTTGGGGATGGAGGATCTCAAGATATCGACATATGACTCTATATGGTTATGCATATATTCTAGAATATATAATAAACTCATGAGATGATATTTATTATCTCTAATTATATGCTTTGTGGATCCTCCCATCGTTGGGGGATGTTCTAAATCAGGCAGGTTAGTATCATGAAGTGACTTGGAGGGATTTCTAATCATGATTCTATGATTATTTATTTTCTAAGACACTATGGGTTAAGTTATCTAAGGATATAATTAACATATTTTAATGTTATATGATAGTGATAGACTATTCATCCAATTTTGTAGAGAGTTATCTCTTTCCACCTATCTGTTCTGTTGATGAGCTGCTGAAAGTGTGATGATTTGAGGATGGAACTATAAATCCTATTCATTTTTAGATGAATTTTTTATGGATTAATATAGTATTTAAAATTGTGAAATATGATCTTATCAAAAAGAATAATTTCTATTGAGGATGATGGAGTGATCTTGGGAGGTTTAGAACCAATATAGGTTACTAGTTTGATATGCGGTCAGAAGCAATTATTTTAGAATACATGAATGAGTAGTGAAATCTACATGAATCCCATAGATAACTTTGTGGGTTGTTACCAACATGGGAAAACTACTCTTCATAATCCCCAGTTTCCCCATAAACCATTCAAGTGATTAGGCATCAGTAGATTAGGTAATGTACATTATCTTAGTGGGACACTCCAAACTAGGCAGAGTGGGAGAGGATCTCTTTTAGATCCACCATAGGGAGAAGGATATGTAGAACCTCCCCATAAATGTTTCTAAGTTAGTACTATTAATACAAGAAGAGGATGAGGTCAGGGTCATGGTACCCAGGCTTCAGATATATTGTTCTAGCAGAGAAGACACACTCTAGGTAGTAATGTTGCACAACTAGGCAATAGATCATTCCATATTTTTTCACTACATCATGTACCTAGGGAAAAGGACACTGATCCATCAACTATTCTAGGTACTATTATTGTTTCTGTCTAGTTTGATATACATTCATCACATTCCATTATAATTGTGCCTTTTGTGGAAATCCCAGGACTTCTTGTTGAGTTTTATTGTGAAGTTATGACCCATAATACTACTTTTGGTATATGTTATCAGAGTATACACTAGTAAATGGACATTTCTATTGATGTATTTTGTAATCACATACTATTAAAATTCTTCATCCATTCTATCATTGGATTTTATGTAATTATAAATATGGGATTGTTGATACTCTATCATACCAATGTGTATTATTATCACTATAGGTTATCTTTTAAATTACCAAAGGGATGAACTTATATTCACAAGGGTGAGTGGGATGTCTATGAGAATAGAGCTAGACTATAAAATCTTGGGAAAGGTTGAATGATTACACTAATTCTCATCCATTATATTAATGTTCAAAGGCTACATCAGAATGATTTCCCTTATGTAGTTGATCGATTTATGGATTTGTTCCCTAATCACATTTAAGGACTAACTCTAGAGAGATAGGTGGAGTTTACTACCAATCTGTTTCTTGTAAAATAATTGTTATACATTCCTCCTTATATGACGGATACTAAAATGTTGTAGTAGTTCGATAGGTAGCTAGAACATTTATAGGCCAAGGGTTTTATATGAACTACTACTTGTCCCTGGGTTTTACCAGTCATTTTCTCCATGAAGGTAAAAGGAACCCTCATGCTTTGTCTAGATTTCCAAAAGGTTATTCAGCTTATAGTGATAAAGAAGAATCACATTACATGAATATATGGTCTCTTAAACTAGATCAATGTTGAAAGGATATTCTCTGATATCAACCTAATATTGGGATATCATCAAGTTTTAGTCACTCCTTTAGATATTAAATGTATGGATTTCCATAGTCAGTACAACTTATATGATTATCTTTTTATCCTATTGAGTCTTATGAACATACATTTCATCCTCATGGATTTGATTAATATGGGTTTATATTCCTATTTTTATTCGTTCATGGTGGTCTTTGTAGATGAGATATTGGTGAATTTAACCACTCAAAGAGACCATGTCAGTAATCTTGATACCATTTTGAATACATTTAACAAGGACCATATGTATGTTATTCTTAGTAAATGTGACTTCTAGATAGAAAAGGTACACTTATAGGAAAATATTATCTTAGATTCAAGATTTTTAGATGACCCAATGAAGGTGAGAGAAATAATATCCTGGGAGAGTCTCATTAATGTATTGGATATATGGGTTTTCATGGGGATATCGAGATATTACCACCAATTAATATATCAATTCTCATGCTTAGAACCACCACATAGGGGCTTGACTAAGAAGGATTTAAAGTTTATTTGGTTTGAATCCTATAATATAGACATTAGAGATGTTATAGGAAGATTGAATTAAGCATTGATCTTGGTTTTTCATGAGTAGGGAAAAAATGTATACAATATATTGGGATGAATTATGTATCATGCTTGGAGAAGTTCTGATGTTAGATGTTAGACTCATTTTATATGGATCAAGAAAATTGAGGCCTTGTAAGATGAATTACCAGATGCCTGATCTCTAGTTAGCATTCATTGTTCCCACCATGTGTTGTTGAATATATTACCCACTAGGAGAGATTTTGTGGTGTTTACAAACCACAAAATACTCAAGTATATTTTTTCCAGAGATAACTAAATTCTATTCATTGAAGATGGGTTGAATATCTATTTTATTTTGAATTTTATTTTTCTTATACACCAAGAAAAGTAAATGTTCTTATTTATTATCTAAATATAAGGACATAGACACTTGTAGAATATGAGGCATGTAGTGATTGTAATCTTATGGATTTGTTTTTTGAAATGCGTAGATAGGTGTAGGGGTGTCATGTATAGTATGAACATTCAATCGTATTAGTAACCTATTAATTCATTGAGAATTTAAAGATGATAATGTCTTGGGATCCAGAATTATTGGTCCTATGATAGAGTATTCCATGTGAGTACCCATATATGTATAGGAAAATCAATAACGATACAATTAGGAAAATACATTGGTGTTTATAGCCTGACATATATATTATTAAAGAGAAGATGTATGAGTCTCATTCTTCATAGTGAGAGTTTAACTCAGGTATCTCCATAGTGTATCATGATATTCTCTAACAGTTGTATTGGATAGTGATGAAGCAACATATTTTAGGTTTGACCACTACATGTTCCACTTGTAAGAAGGTGAATGAGGAATGCTATTTTCCTGATTTCTTATTATCATCATTTACAGTTTATGAATGTAAATGGAAATATTTTTTATGGACATTTTCATCATCTTATTATGGTCACATAAAGATAGAAATGTTGTTTGGGTATTCATGGATCAATTGAAAATGGTATCCCAATTCCTTCCTATATGAGGGACAATTGCAGTTGATGATATAGGATGACTATACGTCTTTGAGATTTTACAAAAATACAAGGTCCACCATAATATCATTTTTTATAAGGAAACTCATTATACATTGTGGATATGGTATGGGATACAGTGTTCTATGGGTAGATAGGTTCTTCATAGCACAACTATTCACACTAAGATAGATGGCCAGTATGACTAGATTATACCAGTGTTAGAGGACATGCTCAATGCATACATCCTTGAGGTTGGCGATTCATTGGAGAAACATTTTCCTCTCATCGAGTTCACATACAATTATATGTATCAATCAATGATTCATATAGATCCTGATAAGGACCAATAATGTTGGACATTTTGTTCACTTCTAGTTTGGTTAGAGGTAGTTCTACTAGGTGCTCATCTAGTTTGGGAGACTTCAAAGTAAGTTCAAGTGATCGAGGGTCATTTTTCAACCACTCTGTCTAGATAGAAATATTATGCATATCAACATTTATGACCTCTAGAGTTCATGGTATGGAATTATATTTTTGTATGACTATTGACCATACATGGGCATAAATGGATACATAGGCAAGGGATTATTTTTCATGTTATATTGTGTCATTTGAGATCTTGGATAGAGTTTTTCCAATATCTTATTGGGTGTTATAGACTAAGGGGTAGAATTATGTGCATGAAATCTTATTTATTTCAGAGTTTCACCATTATCATGTTTACCCATATCATACTTTTCATCCAAAGGAGGTTGAGATAGGGGTGGATTCTTTATTTTGATGAGTATCCTATATATATCATTGATCAGAGTATGAAGGCTCCCAAGTCTTGTATCTCACTTTATTATGGGTGAAATGGATGACCAACTGGTTATTGGATGAGACTTGGGAGAAGGATGAGGACATATATGTTCAGTGGTTTGAGTTATTCTAAATTAGCATTTCATCTCCCATATATGGTGAACACGGGGATGAGTTACTTTAAAGAGGAAGACTGTAAGAAACCAGTTTTTATTTGTGGTACTTATACTATAATTTTTTTTATAATTCATTATCCTGGAATTAATATGGGTTCCTACAGAGGTCACCTATGTTTCAGGGTTTTATGTGTCTTGTTTGGACCACAGAGCCCTAATTTTTGAGTAAATAAGACTTTCCACATTATTAGTATAAAAAATGTAGAATATGCACCATGGATATCCCTATCCATTCAGGTATTGACAATAATGTTAAGGATTCTATAAGGTTTCAACAAAACTGTTCACCCTAAGGTGCATGCCCATGCGGGGGATCTTCGGTTTTTAGTAGAGGTATTTGGAACGGTTTTCACACAGTTAGTAAAAATGTGCATATGAACCATTAGATTCCCACTTAAAGAAGTCAAGGGTTCCTATTTGGTTCATGATTTGTACAACCATGCTTCGAAACCATGTTAACCATATTTTTTTGTGTGGAATTACCATATTTTAGTTTTATTATATTTAATTCAATCCAACATATCCATTGCTTTATTTTCCTATGGAAAAGAAATATTCATCCCATTTTATCTCATTTCTCCCTAATTATGGTTCTAAAATAAAACATTGATATTTATTCAACATAATATTTCATTCATCTTATTGTATAGGAAATGATAAGTTCATAGATCATCTTCTTCCTTTTTCTAAATTTCTTTCGCTCCATAGAGTTATCAAGGTGCAGGCTCATATGGAATTTTTTAGAGTTCTTCTATTAATTCATTTTCTCTCGATCAATAAAAAATAAACATATAGTAATAGATGAAAAGATAAATAATATGTAGAGGATTGTGGCCTAGTATTTTTTTGTTAAATAAACTGATATTAATAATATGATCATTGTTCCTCCCATTCGTTGGACTGTGTATTCCATTAAATTTTATTATCCTTGAATTTGACTAATTTATTAGAACCAGATGGGTTTTTATAACCCCATTAAATTTTGAGATCGATCCTCTCTGAGTGATCCTCCACTATGTGTGGGCCCTCCACATTCCTAATTAGATTTTGTGGTTTTATAGTAAAAACAACTGTTAGTGTGGTTTGATTTACTTTTAATTAAAGATATCTTATTGATAGTGGATAAATGTAGTTTCATAGCACAACTAACTCTCATAAAATTATAATTATTTGAATAGAATGTCAGTGGTACAACCATGTCACCAGAATTAAATGGATAAATGGTTATGCCTTTATTATTATTCAATATTATTGATTTATAAATTTTCCACTGGCTCGTATTAAATACATTTTTTATCTATCACTACTGATATAAGTGCATGTAGACCCTCTCTAATTATGGAAAATGGGAATTATAACCCTTGTGTGTCTTATATACTCATGTATGAGAATATTTTTCCCATTATAAATGTCAAACAAGCATCTATTACATACTATTATTTACATGAAATCATAGAATCCAATCAATTATCATGATACATGCTTGGATTCACATTATAAATGTGATACAAGAATAGAGTCCCTTAATATATGTGATATGTACATGGAAACCAATGTGTAATATATGGTCATGATCACCCTTACTATTATAAAATTCATGGCATCGCCTATTCTTATGATAGTAGTCCTGGAATCCCTATTCTATGAAACTTTGCATGGAATCCTCGATTCCTATGATTCTGGGAACGAAATAACAATATATTGATACTGAGAATAAAGACCCATAATATTATGATACTATGAATTATGTCCCTTAATAGGTCTTCAATGATATTTTAGTACAAGGAAAACCTGTTATTGTCAGCCCAGACTACCTTTAAAAACGTGATAAGATCCAATTATTGTTGTTATTAAAAAAATTAGTTTTATGTATTAACTATACCATGTTATATAAAAAACAAGATATTTATTGACTTCATTAGTGGTGGACTACTAATTTTAGATCACAATTTATCCGGGGTTCTGATGGTATCTAGTCAGAGTATAATCTTGTAGGTGTAAATATGGGAAAATATCCTCTTAGGGAGGATTTAGATAGGATGGAAACATGGTTTAAGATGACTAGGCTGGTGCATAGGATTCTTTGATAATATTATTCCTTTTTGTAACCTTTTTATATCATGTAAATTATTTATTTCATAATTTTATGTATATAATTTTTCAATTTTTTTTATTCATTACAGAATCATGTTTTATATATGATTCAGGTTACTGTTTACATTGATTATTTGTTTCTTGGATGTTTCTGTATTATTCCACTAATTTATTTATTTTTTGTTAGAATGCTTCTACTATGAAAGATTAATGGTCATATTTATTAGAGTGTATGTTTTCTCTATCCCATCGTTTTTCATATTATTCTTATACTTATTTGTTATCAATTATCAGTTTCTCTTCACTATGACATGATCATATATTCTCTCCATGGAAACACCCTAGGCCCTTGCTTCTATATAGAATCTTCTAGTTTATAGGGAGTCTTGTATGAGGCAGTTTGGCAACCCACTTGGGAAAACATTGAGTGGAACCTGGGTTAGTAAATCACATTATGATTCAATATTGGTTGATAGGAATTTCTAAGTGATTAGAATTTAATTTTGAGTGATCATGGGGATTCGAATTTCATAAAATATAATGTTCAATGTTTGAACCCCTAAAATAGCGATTTAAGGTGTATTTAGAGGACAAAAGATCAATACTATTTGATTCTCATAGAAATAATTGTCTGCATGTGGAACTAGAAATCATTATAATGTTTAGGATGTGAGATTATGGAATATTTCAATGAGATGGACTTTTTGGTTGTGCAATTCATCTTGTTGTGGCCTCACACAAGTGTATTTTCATGATAATAATTCATTTTCTCAAAAAAATTATTCTATTAATGTTCCTTCCTCAGGGATCCTTCTTGGGAATTTTTTATGCAAACCCTATCACCCAAACATCCTACCTCTATTTGGATCTACATATGTAATCTAAATAACTAATCAACACCCCTTTCATCAGGCCTATAATTTATTTAACTATTGGGTATCCTTAACTATAATAAACCCCTAAATAACAATGTGATACAATCTCTAAATAATTCCATCGATATTTCACTATGAATAAAATGTTCATTACATTTAAATTAAGTTTTATTTATTTATTATAAATTATTAACTCCTCATGAGTACCACTTTATTCAACATGAAACAATTCGTCCCCTCTCACATATCACATTGAAAAAAACACATAATTAGAAGTTATTAATAAATTAGGGACCAACCTAAATATTGTTGGATTTACTCCTCCTTTAATCATTCTCAACCAATTCCATATCCAAATACATTACCAAGAATCCTCAAAATATTAATCTCATCAATATTATCGAATGTTTCATTTAATTAATAAATATTTTATAATGAAATTATAAATTTAATAAAAATAGATATATTCTACAATAAAATAGCTTTAAACACCATAAATTTCATGAATAATGTTTATGTAATACATTAGGAACTATTATGAAAAAAACTCTTTCATAAGATACTTGATTATCATTACTTTTTAAATGATATAGAAAAAACACAACAAAAAATCCCACATGATAATTTAACTTAATGGAAATGATGAGTGGTGGAGTTGTGTAATCATATTTTAGTTTCCTTTATCCATATTACAATGATTCCCTGTTATTAGATTTGAGATTTATCTTTCCCCAGTGAAACGTTTCATCATTATTTCTCGAAACATTGTAAAACATAGAGGGAAATCAGGACGGATAAAGATTTTGGAGAATGAAGTGAAGTGATTACCTTTCATTAGAATAATAAAACAAGCTTAATCCACCTTGGATTAGTAGATTAATTTAAGGAGAAAAGATACGTAAACAATGGAATCATACCTTTTTTGGATTAGTTAGAGAGGAAGACCATATAAGGGGTGTGGTATTATGTTTTTTAAACTAAAAATTAACCTTATAAAAAAACAACTTTGAAAACATTGGAATATGTGTATAATTATATTAGTTACGTGGTGTTTCACTACTAGTTTCCTAGTTGTGACAATCCATGCCATTAAATATTGTAAAAATCAATGTAAATTTGTATTTGTATTCTCATAGAAAGATTTTTTTCGAGAACTGACATTTGGATAAGGATTCCATGGGTAGAACATATAATGAAGATGATGTTTAATGGTTTTATAGACATAAGATATGTCTCTATTTCATGTGTGGTTGTTGGATTAGTTTTAGTGTAACCATTATTTGAAATTTTAATTTGGATATATCATCGTGAAAGAAAATTGGTATTTCATTCCATGATAACGGTTGTTTATGGATTCATTCCTTGCATAGGGAGGTATTTGAAAAAGAGGAAATATGTATTTTTTGGAATATTTAGATTCATAATGTGATGTAGGAGCGTAACAAGGATGATATATGTGGGTTTGTGGTCACTCTTTGTCTAGTATGTATTAGATAATTCATATATACTATTTGTATCTTTGATTAATAAAAAACCTTATGTTTTTGCATCACATAATGGTGGATGAAATCTTCCCGTTGTGGTTTGTATATGTGTTTTGTTCCAGGTAAATACCCTTATGTAGGTATGAAATTTTTTGACTAGTTGGTGTCATGATATAGTTGACATTTTTTGGGTTTTTTGATAAGGGGAAAACATATTTTTTGTGGTTATACCCTGGTGAATAATATTATGTATGGGGTTTGAAAAACAATATGTTTTTCTATTTTTTTTATGTATAGAGTCGGGTCATGTCATGAATATTAATTCACATAGTGATGAACTTTCATAAGGGAGGAATCATAGAGAGTGGCGTGAAGGACATGTTGTGAGTGGGGAGGCCGTTCTGAGGAGGATTAGGCCTCACCATGGCGAGGTGCATTGCAAAGTGACCCATAGTGGTTGTGTAGTGAAAAAATAGGCAAGTTTTAGAGATAAATTCTTATAGGTATTCATGTTGCAGACTTTCCATTTCCCAACTTTTATCATAGATGTATTTTTAATTTTATATTCATACACTTTCAAGATTTAGAGTTTGGGTGTCATGAGAGGGTAATTTTCAGTCAATTCTCCACCTCTCCTCCAATTTATCAATCCCTGGTTGTGAGGTATAGGTGTGTAACATTATATAGAGCATTTAATGTGAGTGTCTCTATATTTTTCCTATTGTTTCTATTTACCATATTCATTTTCTAATTTACGGATGATTTGAGCTTGTATTTTGATGAAGATATCACCATTGTGTGTTGTAATTGGGCTGATATGATAATGATTTTGATTTTCATGGATTGAGGTTGTCCCAACAGGATGATTTGATGACTTTTATCACCTTTTTTGGAAAGGTATTCCACAAAAATTATTTATTTACGTTTTTTAGTAGAATTTGATTTTATTGGAAATTAATTTGGGTTTTTGAAACAATATTTTTTAGATGAGGTTTCTATTCATATCCATAGTGCACCACACTCTATTTAGTATATATTCCAAACTATTTGTCTCCTTTGGTAATTTTAATTTATTATTCCCTTTGTGTTAAATTTAATAATTCATTGTTATTATTTATTTTTGGATATCGTAGAATGTGAGAAAAGATCTGTTTTAATACAATCTTGTAATGGTATTATACAATATTTGGATATTACAGTTGAGAATTAATAAATGTAACAACTATTTGAATGAGGTAGGTGGACCACCAGTTAAAATTTATAAAATATATTATGCATGATTTTACATCCCTACGTGTATTTGTGGGACTGGATAAATGGATAATGACAAAGAGAGTTTTATGTGTAAGGGATAATAATTATTTATACCTCCTAGACCTAGAATAAGTTCTCATTGTCACTGTGGGTAATTTTGGATTGCATACTAACCATGTAAATAAGGGGGAGAAGGTGTCGATTATGTTGAAAAGTGACCTTTGTGTAAGTCTTGGAATATAAAATGTTATATTAGTAACCAATATGATTTTCATATATTTTGTTGGGAAATTGTGAGATGGTTTGGGATAACATGTTAGGTGGGATTTTATTATTCCCCATGCATAATAGGGAACACCCAAATAAGGGAGCATGATTATGATAAAAAGATATATGAGTGGGATAATTCCTTTGGGTCTTGATAATGTATAATAGGTAGGTTTTACCAAAGGTAATAGGTTGAGATTTCTCTTAAGAGAATTATAGAAAAATAAAAATGTACATATCCTAGGACTTGTTTGGAAGGATTATAAGTGGAACGAATGTAGAGACCTGAATCTTGACGTACATGGACATTACATTACTTTTTCGGAATACATAGTACATAACAAAAACACACACACAAGGACCGTAAAATTTAGTGTCTCTGGAAACTCGGAATATAATCATCTAATCGTGGTGAAAGATCTTCAACATCTCTCGTAAAGATCTTCCTTTTTTCTACCTAAAAACTTTCTTTATATCCTGGGGAAAAGAAAACATAAAAGTGTGAACTCAAATTATCAGTAAGGGTTAACAAAAGAAATATCAATAACATCATATTCATAAGAACATAAAATTTTGGAAATCTTAACCTGCAAAAGAGATCAAAATATCATAACATGGGATAAATCCTAGTAGTGAAATGTAATCCCAATAATCACAAATTAAAACCTAAAACATTGTGGTGTACACACATAATCATAGATAATCACTTCTTGTTAGTCAAGACTCATTTCCAAAACTATCTTAGTGGACAAAGTCCATTTATGAACCGAGTTCACTCCTCGTTTCAGTCCTGTTTCACTAAACCGGTTTAACCTGCCGTTCCAGCCATGTCTATCTCATGAGATATAAAATCTTTACCCAATGCATTGGAGGGAGATATTGGTCCCACTAATCTCATAATGAAATCATTCTTTCGTGTTCCACAAAATCATAAATCATACATCATAGCATAACCCATGAAATAAAATGGGATTCTTAAACATCATGCCATCATAACATAATCCATAAACAATTGATATCATTTCATCATAAGAAAATTGAAACCATTTAAATCATAGAGAGATTTTACTTGAAACATACACAAATGAAATAATGTCATCTTAGATGGAAAATAGTTTTGAAAAAACACTTGAAATGAATTCTTGAAGAAAATATACTTTGTTCTTTAAAATCATTTTCTTTTCACAAAATTCCATTCAATTTTAAAAGATAAGGGATTTGTTGAAAATAATCATGAATTCCTGTAGAGGAAGCTTCTTGAAAATTAGGCGTTATAAAACCGTAAAAATCTGTTCACGCCGTATAAATTAAAAATAACATTCTCCTCATACTTTTGTCGGAAAAGTCAAAAAGTACCTTATATGGTAACCAAAGGAAAGATTCCATTCATACAATGTGGTAAAAAGTCAATAAAGGGTAAAAATGACTTTAAACATCCATGTAAGAATGGTAAACATTTTATGAAAGCATTTTTAGAAAACATGGTCATGGATGATAAACGTAACCCCAGTAAATACGTACGTATAAGCAATCTCGGATAAAAATGAGATTGAAAATGTATCCCTTACCTTAGGTCCGATTTGCTTCGTAAGTGTCCGAACCTCCTGTATAATGATTTAAATAATGTCATTGACTTATTCTAGAATCATACTCATTGTTATGATATCATATATGGTTCACTTATGACTTTATTTTACCCGTTTTTTTGTAAATTCCATGTTAAAGAGCGTTTTGGGTAAAATCATTTCATTGGTCGTTCGTCTTTTGACTTGTAATTATTCATATGATTATGTATATCATGATTAATTAATTCCAGAATATAAAACATGATTTATATATAATATATATTCAGAATATACATATATATAATAGATCATTAAATGGAAAGAAATACACCGTTTATGGAGACGGCAGACCGTACGTACGCATGAACGATGTTTTCATTTCCTTATTGAGTTTAATGGAATTAAGTAGATGACATACATATATATACACATAAATCCAGTATCATTATTATTTCATATATTTCATGATTACTTATTATATATACATTATAATCATTCATCAATGGTTAACATGGAGATTGAATCTCATCACGTCGTGGAGACGGTAGTCCGTACGTACGCACGAGTGATGATATCGTTCCCATGATCGTGGAATTGTATTGGAGTGTATGTATACTATTTCAGAATAAATATATATTTACAATAATCATATATAGTTATTATTTAAACCATTATCCCCATCCAAGTAAGGTGGTGGTGGAAAATAGATTACACCATGGCGTGGAGACGGTATTCCGTACGTACGCACGCACGGTGATTTCATTTTCTATAGGATGGATAGATGGTGAAATAGGGTTGTTTAATACTTATAATAACATATCAGTATATGAGTGATACTGATGTTATTACTTCATAATGAAACAACTAATTAAGAAGAAGTGGAAGAAGAAATAAAGGTGAAAGAATTGGTAACAGACATTACCTCTTCTTTGAAACGCCTCTTTGAGATCTCCTTTTAGGGCACTAAAATTGGTCTTTGAAGAAGACCAGGACCTATAGGATGTTTCTAGGGAAGTGGAGAGGAGAAATTGGTAGTTTTTGGCCGATCATGAAGGCTCAATGTGGTGTGAGGAAGAGGGGGAGGAGGTGCCCTTTTATAAGGGAGGCGAGGGGCACCTTTAGAAAACTAAAATTATTTTTTTATTATAAAGCCAAATTCGGTTTTAAATAGCTCCAAATTGATTTATTTAGAAGCTAAGGTGGGGATGGGTCGAAAGCCTTTCATCCAATAGAATTTGGACAAGTTTAGTTTACTATTTTAACCTTATCATTTAGTTTAAACTTTAAGTTAGATAATTTTACTTTTACCGTGTCTTTTTTGTGTTCTTACACTATAAGGTTAATAAACTTACTATAACAAGCCAAAAGAACCCCATGTTTTTTATTATTAATATATATAACCTTATCTAAGTCATTTGGCAGAACCTTATATTTTTAGGAATAAAAGAACAATTAATAATATAATATTTCTTTTAAAAACTATTTTATGTCAATTTTGACACTATTTATTAATTGATTTTTGTGAAAATCATAAAATAATTATTATTACAAAATAAGTTAATTAATTAAATAATAACATATAATGTTAATGTATAAAAGTAGTTTAATTCAAAAAAAGTGTCAAATTACATTTATTTGGGTAGTTATAACATCAATTATGTCAATATTTCAGTAATAAGATAAATACTGCATCATCTTTGTGTCATAAATAAATTAACTTATTTAAAGTCTAAAAATTACAAATAAAATATCATTATGTAGGAAATATTGTTATATTTCTAATGAATATTTATAGTCGAATTTATCTTATGTATAACCCTATATTAAAAATGATATACTTATTAAACATTGATTTTAACTATTTTAACCGTTCTTTAAATAAATTAATAATAAATGTCCTAATCTAATCCAAGTAGGCCTAAATGGTTATATTTTATTCAAAATGTTAGTTTTGGTCGAATTAAACTTATACCAAATAATTAGGACATGTGTTAGGGTAATAATAATATCATTTTACCCTTAATTACCCTATTTACTTTTAACCGTGGTAAAGAAAAGTAAAAAGTTACAATTCACCAAAAATTATTTTCATCTCATTGAACCACATTTTACTTACTAACATCAACCTTGTGTCTCGGATTTTTTAAATTCCACTCACAGAAGCGGTAAAATTATGTTTTATGAAAAATTCATTTTTTAACTACCACTTAGTTGTTTCACTATTCATCAAAAAAATGAATGTTTCCAGAAAAATACCAAAAATTAGGCCTAAGCTATATTTGATATTATGAACTCAAAAATTATGTCTATTTTACCAAATTAAAAACATATAAGTTGCATTAATTAATTTAAAAATTAATTCCCATCGTCAAAACAAATAGCGTGTTCTTAAGAGATAATAACTATCAAAAGATTGACACTTGTTTATGTCTGGTTTAAATGTGAAATTACATCCAATGAACAACATTGTATTAAATTGTAAAAATAAATTCTAAATATACTTTAAAACCACTACAATTAATAATTTATCACTATTAATTATTTCGATTGAAAAGGTTGTTTTTAATTAAAATATAGTAATTTTCACTATTCATCAGAAAATGAAAGGTATCCGAAAAGTACCAAAATTTCACCCTAATCTAATTTTGATATTCTGAATCCAAAAATGAAGTCCGTTATAAAAAATAAAATTTAGAAAATGTCAAAAAGTGGTTATTACTATTCATAATGGCTTGTTTTAATAATATTTTAATAGCATATCGTTGTTTAGTGAAACTCGTTATTTTGTACTACACACTCTATCGAGGAAGGTCGCTATTGCGTGTAATGAATGGAAAGTCAAGGATGCATGTTTTGAAAGATCCTTTTGGTGTAGCATACAACACAAGACATTAATGAAATTAAAAAGAATATTTTTCATAAAATCTCGTGGTGTTACATTCTACCCCCCTTAAAATGAATTTCGCCCACGAAATTCATTTGGGTTATAAATGGTTAACTAATAAAAAGTTTCTTTAATCGAAACCCACATAGTAAAAAGGAATACAAAAACCAATCTTTAAAAACAAATGTATGAAACGTAATGGTTACCCAAATAAACTAATCACTGGGTTTCCACATAGGTGAAAATATGGATATGGAAGAGAAATCTAACCATCATGTTCTGATGGAGAGTGGTAGAGAACATGGCTATGGAAAAGCCAGAAATCACAAAGACATAAATTTGTGACGATATAAGGTACCATATGATTTATCAGATATAAGAGCACTAGGACAACATTTTTGGTTTTCGACACCATTTCCCTAAAGTAGATGAAATTGGGATTAGAAGAAATACTTTCGTGATTTTGGTATAGTCTCACCATGGGTCGTTCTTTGGACAATTTACACTTAATCTCTTAAATAAATGAAGTTGAATTTTTCATTCATGATGTGTTAGCAGATCATGTGATAAAATGATGGGTCATTGCATCTGTCTCAAACAAAAGGTTACAAAAGTTATCAAAACTTACATAAGCCCATCTATAGTGAGATTAATCATATATGGTTCATAAAATGGACTTAAAATTCATATATCATAGTTGATTATATAATAAAACTAGTTCCTACTAAAAAAGTACTTCATGTAGGACAGTGGTAGGCGATAAAGGCCAGTAGTACTTCGGTTGTGGGTTCGATTCCCACAGCCTTGTCCGACGCGATGGGTTGTCGCCCGTCCTGCAGGTTGTCCTTTTTCTAAAACTACATTACTATAACATCCCATAAATAATATAAAAAAAAGATCTATCCTTATACAATACTAACTTATGTCCAACATAATCCATTCCAATCATCAGGCTTATCTAAAATACTTCGGTCCAAGCTCATAGTATAAAGAAAACGATTACTTGAAATGTCATCAACCAAGCATGTGAATACCATAATTTATCCCCCATATATCTTTTTGGTCACATTCCAATCATGTGAATACCTTAATCATGTATTATCTTATAAAATTAATACCCATTAAACCTTAGTGAAAACATGAATGTTGTCAAAAGTTAACTCATTCCACATACCAAAATCCAAAAATTCTATATACTCAAACCATGATATAACCTTCTCCTTATATCAGTCATGAGCTCATGAATACTATCAAACATTTAATTTTGTCATTATACCTTCATTATGCGCATATCATCTATATTCCAAAAATATCTGAATAACATTTAATGGATACTGGTACCATTAATCATACACTTTCAAAACTCAAGGAAAGACAACAGTGTAACAATCCTTGAATGTCTCTTTATTCCATAGTACCATGAGATTACTTATACAACATTACAATTGATAAACATGTAATCATTCCACTACCTTTTTAAACCATTTTCCAAGTTTCAACAATTCTTTCATCTCACATATCATTTTTAGTCTCTTCATCATCATCAACATAAATACTACCCATTCGACTGTACTGATTCTCTTCATGAGACTCTCCCCTGGGGAATTGGTTTGCATAATGCCCGTACATTCCACATTTAAAACATTTAACCATTGTTGATGTCATAGAAATACCATTATCCTCATCCCTGGTGTGAACTGAACCTTTTCCTTTGCACTTACTGGCTTTGTGTCCTTCTTTTCCACACCCAAAGCATCTTCCAGTTCCTTTGAAACATTCTCCTTGATGCCTCTTCCCACATGATTTACATAGGGGAAATTGAACATTCTTTCCTCTATGATCATCATGAAACTCCATATTTCTCTTCTTAGCCGAGTCAAGAAACATACCAAATTTTACTTTAATGATCAAATTATGATATTGCTGATTCAGCATAATAATTATGTTTGGACTTCCAAATCCCATTTCATTTGGTTTCACATGAAGAATATCATTCCATTGTCCGGCATATTCTCCATTATCATGAATCTTCCTGTTTCCAGCCATTTTCTAATACCCAAAAAGAATAGTGTGAGAGGAAAAAATCATGCTAGGGAAAACAACATAGTAAAGGGGGAGAACCATCAATATCTACCATCTTAGGTTAAATTCTAATATAGTTACCGTAGTTCTAGGAATATATACTATACGTATACATATCCTTAGGGACATCCCTAGACATACCTTAGAAATATCTCTAGGGATCTCACTAACATTTTTGCATCCTAGTTTCCAAAGTTTGACTAAACCATTCCTCTGATACCAACTGTAGAGACCCGAAGCTTGACATACATGGACATTACATTACTTTTTCGGAATACTTAGTACATAACAAAAACACACACACAAGGACCGTAATAGTTTAGTGTCTTTGGAAACTCAGAATATAATCTTCTAATCGTGGTGAAAGATCTTCAACATCTCCCATAAAGATCTTCCTTTTTTTTCTACCTAAAACCTTTCTTTATATCCTAGGGAAAAGAAAACATTAAAGGGTGAGCTCAAATGCTCAGTAAGGGTTAACAAAAGAAATATCAATCACATCATATTCATAAGAACATAACATTTTGGAAATCTTAACCTGCAAAAGAGATCATAATATCATAAATGGGATAAATCATAGTAGCGAAATGTAATCCCAATTATCACAAATTAAAACATGATACTTTGTGGAATACACACATAATCATAGAGAATCATTTCTTTATAGTCAAGACTCATTTCCAAGACTATCTTAGTGGACAAAGTCCATTTCTGAACCGAGTTCACTCCTCGTTTTAGTCCTGTTTCACTGAACCGGTTTAACCTGTCGTTCCAGCCATGTCTATCTAATGAGATATAAAATCATTACCCAATGCATTGGAGGGATATATAGGTCCCACCCATCTCATAATGAAATCATTCTTTCATGTGCCACAAAATCATAAATCATACATCATAGCATAAGCCATGAAATAAAATGGGATTCTTAAACATCATGCCATCATAACATAATCCATAAACAATTGATATCATTTCATCATAAGAAAATTGAAACCATTTAAATCATAGAGTCATTTTACTTGAAACATACACATATGAAATAATTTCATCTTAGATGGAAAATAGTTTTGAAAAAACACCTGAAATGAATTCTTGTGGAAAATATCATTTCTTCTTTAAATTCATTTTCTTTTCACAAAATTCCATGAAATTTTAAAACATAAGAGTTTTTTTGAAAATAATCATGAAATATTGTAGAGTAAGCTTCTTGAAAATGAGGCGTTATAAAACCGTAAAAATCTGTTCACGCCGTATAAGTTAAAAATAACATTTTCCCCGATCTTTTGTCGGAAAAGTCAAAAAGTACCTTATATGGTAACTAATGGAATGATTCCATTCATACAATGTGGTAAAAAGTCAATAAAGGGTAAAAATTACTTTAAACATCCATGGAAGAATGGTAAACATTTTATGAAATCATTTTTAGAAAACATGGTCATCAATGATAAACGTAACCCCAGTAAATACTTACGTATAAGCAATCTCGGATAAAAATGAGATTGAAAATTTATCCCTTACCTTAGGTCCGATTTGCTTTGTAAGTATCTGAACCTCATGTATAATGATTTATATAATGTCAATGACTTATTCCAGAATCATACTCATTGTTATGATATCATATATGGTTCACTTATGACTTTATTTTACCCGTTCTTTTGTAAATTCCATGTTAAAGAGCGTTTTGGGTAAAATCATTTCATTTGTCGTCCGTGTTTTGACTTATAATTATCCATATGATTACTTAGATCATGATTACTAAATTCCAGAATATAAAACATGATATATATATATATATATAATATATTCAGAATATACATATATATAATATATCATTAAATGTAAAGAAATATACCGTTCATGGAGACGGTAGGACGTACGTACGCATGAACGCTGTTTTTGTTTCTTTATTGAGTTGAATGGAATTAAGTAGATGAAATAAATATATATAAACATAAATCCATTATCATTATTATTTCATATATTTCATGATTACTTATTATATATACTTTATAATCATTGATGAATGATTAACGTGGAGAATGAATCTCATCGCGTCGTGGAGACGGTAGTCCGTACGTACGCAAGAGCGATGATATCATTCCCATGATCGTGGAATTGTATTGGAGTGTATGTATACTATTTTAGAATCAATATCACTTTAAAATAATCATATATAGTTATTATTTACAACATTATACCCATCCAAGTAAGGTGGTGGTGGAAAATAGATTACACCACGACGTGGAGACAGTATTCCGTACGTACGCACACGCGGTGATTTCATTTTCCGTAGGATGGATAGATGGTGAAATAGGGTTGCTTAATACATATAATAAAATATATATATATGAGTGATACTGATGTTATTACTTAATAATGAAACAACTAAATAAGAAGAAGTGGAAGAAGAAATAAATTTGAAAGAATTGGTAACAGACATTACCTCTTCTTTGAAACGCCTATTTGAGATCTCCTTTTAGGGCAATAAAATTGGTATTTGAAGAAGACCAGGACATCTATGATATTTCTAGGGAAGTGGAGAAGAGAAATTGGCAGGGGTTGGCCGAACTTGAAGGCTCAAAGTGGTCTGAGTAAGAGGGGGAGGAGGTTTCCTTTTATAAGGGAGGAGAGGGGCACCTTTGGAAAACTAAAATTTCTATTTTATTATAAAGCCAAATTAGGTTTTAAATAGCTCAAAATTGATTTATTTCGATGATAAGGTGGGGATGGGTCGAAATAATTTCATCCAATAAAATTTGGACAAGTTTAGTTTATTATTTTAACCTTATCATTAAGTTTTAACTTTAAGTAAGATAATTTCACATTTACCATGTCTTTTTGTGTTCTTACACTATAAGGTTATTAAACATACAATAACAAGACAAAAGAACCCCAAGTTGTTTATAATTAATATATATTACCTTATATATGTCATTTGGCCGAACCTTAGATTTTTAGGAATAAAATAAAAATTAATAATATAATATTTGTTTTAAAAACTATTTTATGTCAATTTTGACACTATTTAGTATCTGATTTTTGTGAAAATCATAACAGAATTATTAGTTCGAAGAAAGTTACTTAAATCAATAATAACATGACATATTAACCTCTAAAATTATTGTAATTCATAAAAAGTCTAAAATTACATTTATTTTAGTATTTATAACATCAATTATGTCAATATTTCAGTAATAAGATAAATACTACATCATCTTTGTGTCATAAATAAAATAACTTATTTAAAGTATAAAAATTACAAATAAAATATAATTATGTAGGAAATATTTTTATATTTCTAATGAATATTTATAGTATAATTTATCTTATGTATAACCCTATATTAAAAATGATATACTTATTAAACATTGATTTTAACTATTTTAACCCTTCTTTAAATAAATTAATAATAAATGTCCTAATCTAATCCAAGTGGAACTAAATGGTTATATTTTATACCTAAGGTTGTTTTTGGTCGAATTACACTTATCCAATAGAATTAGGACATGTGTTAGGGAAATAATAATATCATTTTTACCCTTAATTAACCTATTTAATATTAACCGTGGTAAAAGAAGTAAAAAGTTACCATTCACAAAAAATTATTTTCATCTCATTGAACCACATTTTACTTACTGACATCAATAGTGTCTATCGGATTTTTGAAATTCCACTGACAGAAGCAGTAAAATTATGTTTTATGAAAAATTCATTTTTTAACTACCACTTAGTGGTTTCACTATTCATCAAAAAAATGAAAGTTTCTAGAAAAATACCAAAAATTAGGACGAAGCTATATTTGATATTATGAACTCTAAAATGATGTCTATTTTACCAAATTCAAAACATATCAGTTGCATTAATTAATTTAGAAATTAATTCCCGTCATCAAAACAAATAGCATGTTCTTAAGAGATAATAACTATCAAAAGATTGACACCTGTTTATGTCTGGATTAAATGTGAAATTAAATCCCATGACCAAAATTGTATTAAATTTTAAAAATACATTTTAAATATACTTTAAAACCACTCAAATTAATAATTTATCACTATTAATTATTTCGATTGAAAAGGTTGTTTTTAATTAAAATTTAGTAATTTTCACTATTAATCAGAAAATGAATGTTATCCGAAAAGTACCAAAATTTCACCCTAAGTTAATTTCGCTATTACGAATCTAAGAATGAAGTCCGTTTTGAAAAATAAAATTTAAAAAATTACAAAAAGTGGTTATTACAATTCATAATTGCTAGTTTTAATAATATTTTAATAGTATATCGTTGTTTAGTGAAACTCATTATTGCGTACTAAACATGCTATCGAGGAAGGTCGTGATTGCGTGTAATGCAAGGCAATTCAAGGATGCATGTTGTGCAAGATCATTTTGGTGTAGCGTACAACACAAGACATTAATGAAATTAGAAAGAATATTTTTTATAAAATCTCGGGGTGTTACAACGAAAATAGTATTATATTGGATTAACTAGAAATGGTACCTGATAAAAAGATATAGTTTGTGGTGTGGGGTTTTGAAAAGTTGTGGGACTAGCATCTTGAGTCTGGGGTTAGGTAGAGACAACAATCGATTTGAACATCGTAATTTTATGTAATAGTTTGTTTTAGTGGGCAATGACTAAGGTGGGTCTTCGGACCATAGTGTATGAAATTTCAGTCTCGGAATTAATTTTCATGGGTTTTTCATAAAATTTTAGTGTATCCAAGATGTTCTTGAGGGTTTCATCTTGTTAGACTAGATAGATAATGGCTTGTAAATTGAGGTGTTGTGCTATCTTTTGAGTAAATAGATCATTATAATAAGATTGTGAGATTTAGGGATTGGATGAATAACATATTTTTTGTTTCAGACATATTATTTATTTTGTTGATGTCAGATGATGAGATGAGATATTTATGTATTACCTCTCCTATAACAAGGGGGATAGTTTAACACATTCAGTTTTCTCTACCTTGAGATGGAATGGGATGCCTACATTCAGTGTGACCTTCCCTAATAGAGAATATTTTGGGTGCTTATATCATGTTTTTCTCCAAGATATAATGGGTTATCATAATTTAGTGTTCCCCTCCTTGGGAAAAAATTTTTGGGTACTTTTAGTGTACCCTTCCTTGAGAGGGAATTTATTGGGAACTCTCATTGTGCCATTCCCTGATAGGGTATGGGTTACTTACTTTAAATTAACACTTACCTAAGAGAAAATGAATTGGTTAATTTATTTCACCCGTCCCATAGGTGGAAATTGTTTGTTACATTCTTCGTTCCCCTCCCCAATAGGTAATTGGTTGGGTGAATTAAATAAACCCTTCCTTAATAGGGAATAGGATGAGTACTCCTAGTAAAATCAACCCTATGAGCGACTGGCATGGGTAATTGAGGTTGACACTACCTCTAGGATGATGGTAATATTATTATAATGGTATGTAATCCTATATTGACTCTTTTATTATGTGTTTCAATTCTAGAATTAGATGATTTATTTACTATTATTGTTGACACATATATTTTTTTGGTGTCATGTTGACATTATTAGAACACAATGACCTACCATGAATGTTAATTTTTATTTATATATTATTCACAATTATATAGATATATATGAGTGAGTATATTAGGGTCTCTGGTTTAGAAAATACTAATATGTGTTTCTTTCAACCTTCACAATCACTATGGTCTGAGTGAAAACATTATTTTAGTTATACCGGATAGATAACTAGTTTTTTAGAAGATACCACTAGGAAATATAAATGTGTATCAATGTTTCAGATAAGGATATGATTGAGGATAATATTAGGGAATCTATGGCATTTATTAATTATTATTTATATATGAGAATATCCTAGTGGGTGATCAGTCGGATGTATTATCAAATAAATGTAGTAAATTTTTTTGTAACATGCTTGTGTTTTATTGAATCTATGTAATCTAGTCATTATTATATGTGATTGTTTCTGATGCTTTCTTCGGGGCACACACATCTATCACATAGAGGATTCATAACTGTTGCCCTGTATTCCCACTTCCCAAATGGGGCCAGCATTCGCTCCTTATTCAGGGATGTCTACTACTTGATCGAAATGGGATGATGTGATGTCGTTTCTTCCCTCCATGGATTCCTTCTCGGAGGTCGTCACCTTGTCTGGTCTCCCTCACAGACTTAAGACGTTGTTCATGAAACTCTTCCCGAGGCCATATCTTCATGGACACCAGTTAATTACACTGCTTCTATCAGGACGTTCCAAGGGGTCCGGTCAGTGAAGCAACCTTCGGTTAGGGGAGTAGTCACATAGGGAACCACTGACACATCTTGACACTTGGGGATTGGCATGTCTGTCTTCTGTCCCTTATTATAGGGCTTCTTCAGAGTGTGGAATCCCAAGGAATCCCACATCCAATGCAGGTAATCACATGCCATGGGAAAGAATATAAGGTTTTCATCAGCTTCTTATGTTTAAGACAGGGTATGTCACGAGTTTAACGTCCAGCATAGAAGTATCAAACTGATCATATCACTGATTAGAGTGGATTAGATTGTGGAACCCCCTGGATGGAACACTGATATTGGGGCCAACATGTGGGTGGCTTACCAAATGTTGTCAAACGGATTGGGGAATTGGGTGGCATGATCTCACTGAGATGTGGTGGCCCGGGTAAGAATCAGGATGGACGATGGCTTTGGGCTTGCGCCTTGAACAGAATTCCTATGTATCCCCGTGGTGAGGAATCAAATTCCACATAGTTCGGAGAAATGATGGGACACCATAGGAGGCAACCCGTGAGAATGGAAACATGAATGTGACCAAGAGGAAGTGGAACCTCCTGGGTATGGCATGAGCTTCCCAAGACAAATAGCCTTGAGGGAGAGGTCAAGATGAGACATGAGTGATGGTATTGAACCTTTTAGAGGCTTCTTACGTATCCCCATGGCGGGGAATCAAATAAAACTTAGTTCAGATGGTGAATATAGTTTAACGTCATTCGGGATGGGGGTGAACCGACGAGAAGGGGGTCGGAATGGCCGGGTGGTGGGCTAGAATCACGTGGAGGCGTTCTACGTACCATGCCTTGACATGGATCAAAGTCCCCGTAGTTCGGGATGGATCGGGGTTTACACTCTGAGGTGTCCTATGGTGTTTGGGGCTTGAACATCGTGCAGGCTTCTTATGTACCATGCTTTTACATGGATCAAAGTCCCTGTAGTTTGAGATGGATTGGGGATTACACTCTGAGGTGCCCCAAGGTGTTTAGGGATTACACTCTGACATGGACCAAGGTGTTTGGGACATAAACCTCATGGAGGTTTCCTACGTAACATTCCTTGACATGGATCAAATTCCCCATATTTCGGGATGGATTGGGCCTTACACTTTGATGAGGCCCAAGGTGTTGGAGATTGAACCTAAGGGAGGCTCCCTTCCTACCATGCCTTGACATGGATCAAAGTCCATGTAGTTCGGGATGAATTGGGTCTTACACTTTTAGGTGTCCCAAGGTGTTTTTCATGGTCGTCACACACTCTATGATCACGTGAGTCATGCTTGGTGTGAGAAACAAGAGACATCAGAGACCTGATGATCACATTGAGAAACATGCATCCGTGGGAAGTGGGTGGGGCTTATGCGCGAGGCAGCCCAAGGAGGAAATAGGGGCTTACGCATGGTTAGCATCCCAAGAAGTCGGGGCTTACTCTAGGATGGAGGCCCGAGGGGACAAAGAGTAGTGGGAGATGGATATCGGAATGAAGAAAGGGGGAACCTCATTCCCTATCGCGCCCTCCACTGGACCTGGGGACCAAAGATGAATGGAGTAGTGATGTTTCCTCCTGGAAAGAAAGCTATGGGATTACACCAAGAGAGTTTCCCTTTCCTGTAGACAAATTCCACTCCAATAAAGAGGATATTATCCCCTATAAGGTTTGATCCCATCCCCGTGGAGACGAGTGGGCGTGGAGAATGTCCAAGGCAGGGGGAACCTGCATGTGAGGCACGGGGTGAGGTCACAGTTTAACGTCATGTTGTAAGGACGATGGTGCTTGGCAGTTTAATATCATGTAGCTCGGATGAGGTGGGTTTTCTCTGAACCCCTATGACATAAATAACTGGTTCCCTCTGCTCCTTATGGAAGGGAAGGCATCGGTAACTCCATGGCAAGGGGTTGTCGCGAAATGAACCATCGAGGGGTCTACGTTAGTGAGGATATGAAAAGAAGCAATCGTCATTAGCGTGCCTATGCGAAGAATCATGAGGCAACGTAATGAAATGGATAGTGTCGTCCAGGGGACTTTTAAGTTACATCATACGAGCCTAGAAAGTAGAATGGGAAAATGACACATGATGTGGATGCTCGGGACGTGGGAGACACCCACGAATGGAATCCATAAGAAGAGCAATGGGTGCTGGCATAGGGGGGAACCCGTGGAGAACCAAGATGGGAGGTCCCAGGTGGGATTGCACGCAATCTTTGAGGTTTGGGAGAAATAAGTAGACATGCGTGAAAAAAACTAGGCCAGCACGAAATCTGTGATGCTTGCATGTAATTGGAGTCGAGGTTTTGCATGCAACTAGAAGGATTTCACAGGAGGATAGACTTTTCACAATGAAGGCACTACATAGAATTGAAGGGGATTGCGTGAAATGGAAGGGTATTGCGCACAATTGGCTGGAGGTGTGCGCAATGGATGGGATTGCTCACAATTTACGGGCTTCTGTGCAATGGGAAGGGATTGCACACAAGGGGCGGACCCTGAAGGGATTGGAATTCAGTCTAAACCATGGGGATCTTGTGTGAAAGAGGAATCGAGGAGACTTGGAGTGAAAAGAACCATACCTGAAGGCCATATTTGCGCATGCAGAAGACAAATTTCGCACACAAGATCCGGTTCATATTTGTCATCCCTAATGTGAAAGGGGGTTGCCTCATATTTAAAGGTGTATGGAGGTGAAGAAACTGGGTTTTCATGAAATAATTGCACGAAGAAGGCGGCGGCGCGGAATTTCAGCCACGCGGGGTGTGATGCAAAATATTTCGCATCCCTTCAACTGACCTTTTGTGAATCCTGGATCATTCTACGTGGGGAATAATGTTTTCACGTGCCTATGAATTTATTTCGCATGGCCACTCCAGGCCCCCTGGACGGGGTCCCTGGGTCCGAATATGAACTCTCTTTGTCATTTCAAAACATTCTACAACACCTGAGTGCTTTTCAGCATCTACAAATTCCCCCCTTGGAATTTGATTGGTGATGGGTCGCAAAGGTCAGATTTTGAGGGAAATGCCGAAATGCAGGGCTCCGTGGGGTCCAAGCACAAAAAAATTTGAAGGAGCGTGCAAAACTTTAGAAGGTGGGAAATCATCTTTTCGCGTTGGCGTGTGAACCGGGAATTTCCTATAAATGTGGTCGTGGGTCCCAAGCTCCGTAAGGATTCTATCGCACGACAAGCTCCATGCTCTCGTGCGCAAATATTTTTCTTGTCCCACACGAAAAACTGCTCCATCTGCGCGCAATTCCACTACGATCAGGCATCGTTTTATACAAAAAACCCAGGGTTTTTTGAGCCACATTCTGAAATTTTGCGACACCCACTGATTTTACGTACCATGGTCTCCAATTTCGTGCAAACCACCCAAATACTTTTCTAAAGAAGATGGGCACAGACCAGGCTGGTCAGGGAAAAGCCACTGCTCGAAGGGCCGAAATGGTTTCATAACCAGAGGTTTATGGCGCCAAAAGTATTGTCTCTAACAACCATACCCTATTCAATATGCTAACCCCCTCCCAAAAGGAGTATGCTTTGTCCAACAATCTGCCACTTTGGGACTTCGCCATTCTGGAGGAGGTCCCTCTTCTGGGCTTTGAGGTGGATACACTAAGTCATGGGTGACCCATGGGGACGATCTTACTCGGTACCACATCACCAAAAACGGTCATACTACCCAATAAACTAGGCACATGGATGTATATGACTTGAATACCAGGACTAGGACCATTGCTGTGGGTGACCCTGTCGTAGAGAGTTCACATGTCCTCTACAAGAGCACCCTTCGTCAGAGCGTTACTAATGAGACTAAGGTCTAGTTGTAGGACAGGGACTTGCTATCCATAGGAAACTTCACCATCGAATTGGCATGGGCGTACTAGGTTCTCCATACATGTGAAAAATTTTCTACTGATCTGTGACATATTGGTTTATTTGAGGCGGTATAGACATCGCAATTCCACTTTTACCGCCAGAACGAGCTTGGGCCAGAGCTGTTCACCTGGTGCTCCCCTGATACCAACATGTTCCATCTCCATCATGGGGAAGTTCACATCAGTCTCTGGAATATTCCCTGCATCGGGGTTATCCCTTTGGAGGTCCACCAATAAGACGAAATCCTTCCACCGATGAGAACCTGGGGAGACAAATCACGAACCCCAATACTGACATATAACCTGCTGAAGCTGGGCAAGGAGAATCTGGGGGTCAAGGACTTCTTGTTGGACATCTCCTACAAGTATTGGTTCAACCTATTCATGGGGAGGGATCTAGAAATCAAGATTCCAGGGCGTGGGAAGCGGCGTCCGACTATGGCACAGAGGAGAAATAGTGGATCATACTAGAGGGTCCTGGATGTGGGGAACTACCAGTCATGGGGCTACAGCATAAATGCGAGTCGGCACCCGAATGTTCCATACACCGGATTTCTCACTACATTTCTGAGAGGGTGGCTCTTTCTGATGAGGCACTCATGGATGGGAGTCCTTCCAACAACCCTGGTGATGGATGGCATCATGGCTTGCAACAATAGATTGAATCTGGGGGTCCCTGTGCTGGCTCATCTATACGCCATTTTGGGTCACATCTCAAGAAGATGATCATGATAATAGGTTTGATGACATGGGGAATGGTACATTGTTTAGGATCATGATAAAAAGATTGATGACATGAATCATGAATGCATGAGTAAGGTTGTATGATCTGGGGATACGAGATAATACACATGATTTACTTGGATGAGATTGGGATGGATATAGTGAAAGAGACATAGATATGGTTCTTTGCGGATCTGTCTACCTCTGAATAGAAGAGTGAGGGTTATCTTATATTTTTTGGTGAAAATCTAAAACACATGAGTTAAATCGCTTGCATATTTATTCAAGTTGAATGTTTATTTTTTTAGATATTTGATTGATTATGCATAGTTCAATGTAAAGTGTAATTGATGAGATGATTATAGGAATGGCGGAAAAAAGGATTTGATGAGGTTTAATGAAATTTCACTATAATGGATAGTGACATAACTAATATATTAGAGCGTCATCCTACACTAAATTGGAGCTTTTTCTTAGATAAAGTTTAATAGGAAGGATGAGAAATTATCAGAAAGTGTAACATGTGCATGATGATGGCACCTATCCAGGTTAACTAATGAGGAGTTTTTTTAAATAATCCATTTTGTGTGGAGCTCAAAATTGGATATTGGAGAGTGAAAACCATGATGAAAAAGGAATTGTTTTGGATTTTGAGTGTGATGATTCAGTGATCTGGGGATGTATTATGATTTGTGTTCCATATTTTCAGTGCTGTATGTGTGGGATGTCCTCATCTAGCAATTATATTTGGAAAATAGAAAATCACAGGATATTATGATCGATGTTTCAGTTTAGAAGGTGTAATGATAAACATACTCCTATGGTGGGGAGGATTGATTAGGTCATTGAGGAATGACCCATGTGATGGTATGATCATGGATGTTGTGATATAGGTTAGTGGATGATTGAGATAGATATAGGATGTTTGTGAGTATTATATCTATTTTTTATGGTTCATTGAAAAGTACAAGATTCTATATTTAGATTTTTTATTCAATATATTCCATGTGATGGCATCGAGCTAATGATAAAATATAATGTGATCCAGGAATGAGTCAGGTTGGAGGTGATTTAATTATATTGTTGGGATTATGATAGTTTTTGTTCATAGTTGAGTATCAAACCATTGAATTACACCTAGTGTCATGTGTAGAATTTTGGGTGTGTGTATTTAGATTATCTCATGATACCTCTGAGGAATTAAGGAATTGTGGTATAGTGATGTGATGAAACATCGATGTCTAAGGTCGATTTTGTCTTGGAAAATTCATCCAGATGGGGACCAAATGATATTTTTAACTGATATTGGGTGTGTTGAGGTGGATAATTTATTTATAATTTCTAAATACTACTGAAAATGTGTTATGGATTGGTTATTCATATTGAGTGGAGAACCTTGTTCTATAATCAACTTTATCCATGGTATATTATTGTTTAAATCATGCTATTGTTTGAAATAAATAATTCAATGACATTGTACTATTTTATCATAGATGGGTGTGTTTGATCATCATCTCAGTATTGAAGATGGTAATGATTTGGTGACACTGTTTTTAGTGAATAGTGGAACTTTGATCATGGATTTGTGAATAAAAAAAGATTCATCATTCTGGGATATAATTTAATA
Organism: Viscum album; assembly: GCA_963277665.1. NCBI lineage: Eukaryota > Viridiplantae > Streptophyta > Magnoliopsida > Santalales > Viscaceae > Viscum > Viscum album. The sequence goes on from OY728143.1 coordinate 1,370,773,791, forward strand.
TTTTATTAGTGATATCCTGGCCAATATAATTCCAAATTGAATACCACATATTCTCATTGATGATATTCATTATGGAATGTATTCTTTAATGACTCTTTCAATTATAGGATGTGAAAATTATTGTAAATTTGAATTTTTGATCTTGAAGGATGTGGGGTTAACGAATTGGGATTTGGATTAGGATTTTGAGGGATGGAATGTATCAATGATATGTTTTAGAATGTTAATAGAGGGTCATCGTATTTTTTGGAATCATTTTTTGATGTCGATGAAAGGAGAGGTTAACCATAGGTGAAAATTATTTTATAGATCAATTTCCATTCCATGAAAAGGGAAGGTCACAACTATATTGCGGGTTAGTTGAGGAGTCATTCCATGTCAGGGTGGTTTAATGGAATGCATGAAGTAGTTCATATCATCAATAGTGGATTTTATTACATGGTGTAGGTGTCTGGCTACGATGTTATCCATGGGATATGGGGTCACAAAATGGACAATGAGTGTCACAGTGAGTAAATATTCATATTTGTGTTTCTAGAAAAGAAAAACCCACAATTTGAGACATCATGTCATGGTGGAGGGAATTAATCAGTGTAATTTTTGTTCCATTGTTTCCTCTATGTTGGAGTGAATTCGATATATATGTCACAATATAACAGTTGGGTGACATGTAGTAATGATGAATTATTTTATTATCTAATGAAGAAACCATACATTTCAGTGTTACCATAAAGTGGGGGAATCCCACCATGATGAATAATATTATGTATGAGGCTTTAAAAACATTCCTTTTTTCCACTATGATTTTTCATGGTGATCTTGTTCATGTCATGGACTTTAACACATGTATTGATAGATTGAAATGCTAAATGAGATAACAGGTTATGAAGGCCATGATATGAGAGGAGGGGAAGTTCTATGTAGGCTTGTGTCTCACCTGGTTCAGGTGAATCACATCATAGCCCATTGGAGTCACATCATGATAGATATATATAGGGGTGCCTTACCCTATGGCTAGGGATAGTCATGTTTTTACACTAATAGGATACAACATGACCTACCCCTTCCATAATTTTTTATAGAGGACCACATGTTCTTTTGCTTATCCCACACCGAGATTTATAAGATATGAGCATTAGGGAAAGCCTAATTTTACATAGATCACCCATTCTCATTTCTATCATCAACCCCCATAGTGATGGAATTTTTTAGATAATCATTGATGGATTCAAAGTTGTTTTCTCCCTCTGCATCATTCTATTTTTTACCTTTATCAAATAATAATTTTGGATGATATAAAGATTTATATCGAATTAAATCATATAATTCTATAATAATGATAATATAATGAATATTTTACATAGTTTGGAAGAGGAATATCCTGAGAGGGATATTGTATATTTTCCATTATTTTGTTTTATTTATGTCACTACCCTTATTTATTTTGGTTTTTTTGGAAAATTGGTTTTTATTGGGCATTGATTAATGTGATTAAATTTTATTTTTCATGTGTCTTAGAATTGGACGCATGTTAGTAGTGGAGGGTTTATAGTGGATTGTGGCTTTGAAGGTCTGATTGTAGGACAGTTTAGATGCTACAGTGGTGTCTCAGTGTGCGATCGAGGATTCCGGGTTTGTGGACTCCAGAAATATCTGTGTTGATGGATGAAAGTTTTTTTCCTAGCCTCTAGTGGTCCAGATCTATTGTTTATGACCACATATAGTTGGAATTAGTCATCATTGGTGGTCTGGCTGAGTTCATAGGGGGATGTGTACGGTGTTGTAGATGATGACAGATTTCCATGAATTGGTCCTTATCTATGGTTGACTTCATTCTAGCAATGGGGTGGCACTCGTTAGTGGTCAAGATGATGTGGAGGAGCTATAGTGTGGTATTAGAATATGTTTATGGATATTTATGTTCTGTGTCTTCTCAAATGGGCATAGGCGGGATGATGTGATGGTAGAGGTGGTGTCTCATTGGGTCAGTGGTTGGGCCACAGTGTCCTGTGTAAGTGATGAATCCGATGAATCTAAAAAGTGGGCTTGTTTTTCATGTGATTGAAAGATATGTATTTTGGTGTTCACATGGGATATGGTTCCCTTTTCATTAGTGGATCTCATATGGTGTAAGGATCATCGGATACCAGCCTATCCGGTGATGGGATCTGGAGGTTCTGGCTATAGAAAATGTTGCTTAAATTTCATAGGGTTTCGAGACCTAGGAACATGGGATTTTGGGTTTTTTATATTGTCATTTGGGATACTAGGCCTATGGGCTATGTTAAATCTAAAATTTTGGTTTGCGTTTATCTATAATGTCATGGGTTCTCTCCCCGTTAAATTATTTTCTTTTTTTCTTTTTTTACTAAATGGGTTTGTGCCCTAACTTTTCCTACTAAAAAACCATATGATTATATATTCTCAATTGTGAATTTCATCATGAAATATTACCATCATGTAAATGGATAATGATCAACATAAAATAGGGTAAAATAGATAGGATGGAATTGATCCATGTATACATGGAATAAGTTCAGTATAGTATATTGGGTAATTTAGGATCTCCAAGAAACCATGTAACTAATGGTGAAAATTTTATCATTCAGTTGACATAAGACATAGTGTAGATCATATAATGACATATGAGACATGAATATCCTATTAGAGTTTCTGAGATCTATTTGGGAAGAATATAGAGGCCTATGGATAGTGTGATGAGTTATATATTCATATAACTCATGCATGATAGGGAACACTATCTTGAGGTTGGATAAGGACCATGGAAGGTTTCATGTGCGGAAATATTCCTTCCTGGATTGATGATCTATGATAGAGTGGTATTATTATAGGTTATACATATAGAGTTATCTTAATGGAGTCATGGTATGTAACTTATGAATAGGTTTTGGGAATTTTTTGGATGAATTAGTAGAGGCAAGTCAAGAGGCTTAGTTTGAATTAACTTAAGGCAGTCCCTAGTTAGTGGAAGGTATTAATAAAATATTTTGATGGGGTTTTACACCATCCTCTTGAGGCTAGGATGAGTAGATCTTGTGAATTTTTTTATGGATACGGTTTGACTGTGGTGAAAGGGAATGAGATGGTGTAACGCCTCGACCCTATTTACCCAGAGACGGTGTATTATTACATAACATTGGCATGATCACAAAATATCATGTCTCGAATAAACAATTAGTTCAGTAGTCTTGGAAACACTAGATATATTCATAAGACTTATATTACATCATAAAGTAAAAAAACTACAACAACATCTTCTTTTCATATCCCCTCATACTATTCTTGCAGGTCATTCATAAATTACTTCATCGCATCCTGTGAAAAATAAACCATTGAAATGGGTGATCTCAGATGCTCAGTAAGGATAACAATATATCAGAAACATTCATAAATAAGCATAAATATTTAAGGCAATGTATAACTAAAACAAGATCCTTTTAAACTTGAACTTCAGCATAATATGGCAAAGATAAAATGAAATTATTCAATTTACTTCTTCACATGGATATTCTACTAGTCGAATAACCACATTCAATATCAATAACCACTTTCATAATGATGGAATGCATAATGTCAGACTATCATAACCACATATCCAAGGCCTCTTCCAAGACTACAAATAAGATTTTGTCAAGGCCTCGTGCCAAGACACTAGATTGTCTCATGAGACCTACCAATGCATCGAGGAGCTATAGCGGGCTCCACCCATCACTTACTATGTCCAATGCATCCTCATATGAGCCGTTTGAAACATAACAAAAACATTCGTATTAAAAATATCATAAAAAATGTCAATAAGTTAACCACAAACAATGAAAGGTATAAAAATATCACATCCACAGTCTAACATTACTCATTCGATACAATATGGAAGATTTTATTATATCAGATTAACCTCAATCGAGAATAATGATATATATTGACATAGATTTAAATAATCATTAAACTATTGCGAGAAATATCCCCCTTTTTCTTGAAAACAATTAAAAGTCACAATATTTGTCAAGTTTCCATATAAACTAGATTTTTGAATCAAAGTGTCCCATACCACCTTGAAACATTTAAAAGGAATTTTGATTTGAAAACTTTAATTTCCATAAAAATAAGTCCTTAAAACATTTTTTAAAACATGGACATTAATGAAAAATATTTAGAATAATAAATCTATAAAACATTTTAAATTTATATTTTAGTTAGAGTTCCTAACAAAAAGAGATACACTTGAATACAAATAATTGAGGTAATAAAAACATTATAATATCATGAGAATAAAGGGATTCATGATATACTATGTCAAAGTATATTATATACACCATATAAAAGTGATTTGGTGTAAAACAAGAAAGGAGTCTCAATGGAATGTAAATTGAGATGAACTCTCTCAAAAAGGACATATCCTTAGGTTAAGGATAAATCAACGACACAAATATATGTAAAAAATATAAATACACTCAATATGAATGGATATTCAGTGTAAAAAAATTAAAGGAAATTCACATATATTCTTGTAAAAACAACACCAATGAATTAGATGTTTAACTCAATAAATGGAGATTGAGTAAAAATTACTCTTATCAAGTTCATATCGATGTCTTGAGAATTTATCAATGGAGTGATTATGTATATCAAAAGTATATTCACTGAAAGGGGAGTGGAAATTATGACATAAGAAAATAAATAGTGATTCCACACATAATCTTGGAGTAAAATAATTGATGAAGTATGAGTAAAGCCGAATGAGTAGAAATTGAAATTTCGCATTCTTTTATTGATTTGGTAACTTAAGAAACATAAAACCATGAAAGAAGGATCATACAATGACGATGTAAATATCCATAAATTATAGTATATTACTCAATGAATACAATCATGGGAAGTACACACACCACATGTAATAAATAAGTGGTGAACAATGGAAATCTCACGGAATTAAAAGTGAGATAAGAAACACCTTACCTTGTAATTTTCTTTGATATAGTGTAGTTTAAACTCCTGTATAATAGTTAGATCATATTATTAAATAATACAAGAATCATATACATTAATATGATATCATATATTATCTTTTAATATTTCTTTGTTAATATTATCGTAGTATTATCATCGTTTTAGGTGTTAACTTACTTGTTTTATTTTATATGTTTTGTTACATAAGCCGTGTTTTTTATGGATAGGTTTTGTGTTATTCATATACAGAATGATATAAAGTCCTTAAACATTATTTTTAATCATAAAATGAGATGTATACTTGAATGGATACGATGGGGAATGAATCTCATCGCATTCGTGGAGACTGTAGTCCATACGTACATAGGAACACTACTTTCATTTCATTTTTCATTTTAAAAGTAATAAAAATCAAATTATAAATAGTTATATTATTTTTCCAATATAATATAATATCTTATATGTGTTACTTAATTTCATTAATACCATCCTTTATACGTTCCATTTATGGTATGAACGAGTCATATCACTTTGAGGGGGCGGTAGTCCGCACTTCCTCAAATGAAATTATTGTATACATATACATCATGAAATGAATAATGCTATGATATAAAATGGAATTACAGAAGCTTATATATAAAATAAATATCATTAATTTCATATTTAATTATAGTGCCATCGTAATGGCCACCATGAGAGGCAGTAGAAGATAATTGACCAATCATCATTTCGTGAGGCGTTTGGTTTCCATCCACAGAAACATTATGTTCTTCACCCATTAGATGTAGGTGTGTGTAAGTGTAGTTCTAATACCTCCCATAAAAATACCCTAGTATATTTAGGATACTGGTTTTGTCACAAAATAAAATAATAATAATAGTTTAGGGGTTGGAGAAGTAAACTAAGAGAAAAGAAGCTAAGAGAAATCATTACCATTAATTTGGGTAACTCCCTTTGGTTTGAACCAAAAAGGGATCTTAAAGAGCCTTCTGCCTAAGGTAATGCTTCTAGGAGGAGGATAGTGATGTACGAAGATTAATTGGGAAGATTTTGGACGTTAAAAAGGCTTGAGAGGTGTGTGGAATTTTTTAGAAGTGGTTTTCTTTTATAAGGGGGAGGAGGGGCTCTTTAAGAAAAACATAAAGTATTAATTTATAATAAATTCATATTCGGTTTATAAAGGCTCCAAAGTTGAATATTCAAAGTATAAGGTGGTTATGGGTCGAAAACCACTCAAAAAATAGATTTTAGATAGGCTTGGGTCACTATATAATCCTTATATTTTAGATTTAACTCTTAGTTAAATAGTTTGACATTTACCATGTCTTTTTGTATTTTTATATTATATAGTTAATAAACATACTATATACTTCCAAGAGACCCCCAAGTGGTCCATTAATGATAAAAATATCATTATATAAGTCCTTTGGACTATATTTATATTTTTAAAAATATGATATCAATTAATAATATAATATTTGTTTTAAAAACTCTTTTATGTCAATTTTGACACTGTTGGGTATTTTCTTTTTGATAAATTCATATCAGAATTATTACTTCGAATAAATTTCATATAACCTATAATAATATGTCATAAGAACCTATAAAATTATTTTAATTCATAAAAATTTTCAAATTACATATATTTGGATATTTATAATATCAATTATTTTAATATTTCATTAATTAGTTAATTACTGCATCCCCATTATGTCATAAATAAATTAAATTATTTAATGTCTAAATATTATAAATAAAATACCATTATGAATGAAATATTTTTATCTTTCTAATGAATATTTATAAACGAATTTATCTTCTGTATAACCCTATATTAAAAATGTTTTAGTTACTAAAATATGATTTTAACTCTTTAACTCTTCTTTGAATTAAATAATAATAAATGTCCTAATCTAATCCAAGTAGATCAAAGAGGTTAATATTTTATTCCTAAGGTTTTTTTTGTGAATTATAATTATCCAATATAATTAGGACATGTGTTAGGGTAATAATAATTTCATTTTTACCTTTAATTACTCTATTTACTTTTTACTGTGGTAAATAAAAGTAAAAATGTTACTATTCACCAAAAAAATTTATCTTATTGAACAAGATTTTACTCCTTGATATTAATAATGTAATTTCGATTTTTTAAATTTCACTCACAGAAGCAGTAAAGTTATGTTTTATGTGAATTTGCAAATTCTCCTAGGAGATGGGTAAAAGACGGTGAAAAGTTCAATAAATATTTTATATATCTAAAATTATTATAAACTAACTCCAATGAATTAAATTAAACATATATATGTATTGAGTATCTATTTTGACCTAAAATAAATTTAAATAAAATAAATAATTATTTAAATAAAATGTCGCTTTTAACCAATATCTTAGTGTTTTTCACTATTCATCAAAAATTGAATGTTTTCAGAAAAATACCAAAAATTCACCCTACGATAATTTCTTTATTCCAAATCCAAAAATGAAGTTCATTTTTAAAGATAAAATTTACAAAATTTTCAAAAGTGGCTATTACTATTCATAACGGCTAGGTTGATTGGCTGTGGTGTGTGTCAGAACTCGAAGTTGCGTACAACACACGCTAATGTATTATTCAAAAAGAAGCGTACCGTGGAAGCTTGGGGCGTTACATTCTCCCCTCCGTCAAATAATTTCATCATCGAAGTTTTTAAAATTGGTCTTGGGATTACAATGGAAGTTCCCACATCTGAAAAAGACTCAATAAAACTATCACCTAAAAAGAAAGAAAGAGAAGTACAAAGGTCACCCAAGATAACCCATACTAGGATTCGATATAGGAAAACATGGATATGGAAGATAAACTAAGTGTCATGTTCTAATGTAGAGGGATAGAAAACATGATCCAGAGAAATTTAACAACAAGAAAACCACAAACTTATGATGGGAAAAACGGTCATTAGTTTCCAAGTAGGAAAAGTATATGGACACCATTTATTTAAGTTGCATTACATAAAGATGAGGAATTAATTTATGAGATTGACTAAGAAAATAATGTTATATACATACTTTTTAAGTAGAGTTTTATTCTTTAATAAATCTCCACCACTAACTCATTTTTATATACGATGAGTATTCAAGAAGACTTGGTCACACTGGAAGAGCTAGAATAAACTTCTATAGAATCACATGATCCATGAAAGATAAAATATATATTTGCCTTGTCTTTAGATATTAATCAAAACCATAATGTTTATTACAAGATCTAATGATCCCCCAAAAGGATATTCCATTAGAGAAAGAAACACTAATTTTAATTTATAAAATTAAACAAACAATACCCCAAAGTTAAATAAATACTATTCAATAAACAATTTTCCTAAAAATACTTCAATATAATCCAATCTAATATTAAAAACCAAAACATACAAGAATTTGGTTATGTAGTCTTCCACGTTAAATTGTATCTCCAAATGACATCAACTACACTTAATGTCACATACTTAAAAGTAATTAACCTAATAACATATTCTCTATTATAGGTTAATCATTTCCCTAAATAACCCAAATCACTATAAATCCACAATAAAAACGTAGATAACAATCCACCATTATTGCTCAAATGAAATCCCATAGTATTCTAGTTTCCTTGTACATATATTCATCCCAACAAAGAGAACTTCTTCCAAAATAACATTTATCACTTAATCACCAAATCATTTTCCTATACTAAGGGTATTCATTTGATAAGACATAAGAACCCAAATCAACTTATTATTGATCAATAACATCATTTAACTAAAAATAATTAGTCCCACTAACCAGAGACTTCATGTAGTCCTGTGGTAGGCAATAAATCCCTATCTCACTTTGGTTGTGGGTTCGATTCCCACAGCTTTTTCCAATGCGATGGGTTGTCACACTATCTGCGTGTTGTCCTTTTTCAAAAACTATATTTTATAACATTACCAAAATGGGATAAATCCCTCAAAATAACCATAACATAATTTTAACTAGAAATGTTATCTCATACCATGCATTTTCATCCCAAAATATAATAACTTGTAATTGCATCATTCCTAATGATCATATAAAACTAAATGGTTATTTATAACTATATCCACAAGGGTAAATATAAGTATTCCTAAAATATCATTCTCACATGGAAAACTGTAGTGTTACAAATAAAGGAGAAAATTATTCCAAATTAATCTCATAAACAAGTAGTACTAATACATATAAACATTTCTCCGATCATTTATTTCCACATATATTCTTCTTTGACGAATAAAATATCCTATAGAATAGGGCCTTCACTCAGGAAATGGCCAAGTACCCTAAATTTATGGGAAATGACTCCAAATGGATTATTGGGGCCATTTTCTTTCTTCCATAGTACTCTTCATTTTTCCTCATTGATTCTTCACATTATGTCCATATTTCCCACACGTAAATAATTTTTTTGTTCCATTGAGAAACTCTCCTGGGTGTCTTCCATCCACATTTCCCACATGATGGAAATTTTGGATTCTTTTCTCCATGGTCTCCACTGCTGGAGCTCTTATCATTCATCACCTTTCTCTTCTTTTTTGAGTCCAGGAGTTGGTTAATATATATGTTGATGATCATATTTTTTTGGAAAACTGATTTGGCATGAACACGATAGCTTTTATGCCTACCAAAATTCCATTTTTTTCCTCATTTCCACCACCGTTCCCACCTTGTACATCATTCTCAATGTTACTATGACATCCATGGACCCCATCCATTAACTAAAACTAGAAATCATTGTGTGAGTAACAGTAGTCATAAAATCATTTAGAGAATATCATGAAACCATATTATCAATTTGAAACACCTTAGGATTATCCAAGGTCATTTATTCTCATCTTATATTAAAATACTTCAAATTGGTTTGTATAGAAAATGTAAATTATTCTAAGCATATCCCCCGATAGTGTCATAACAATGAGTGGAGCAAGGCCCATTGTCGTCAACCAGTTCCTATTTGAGTCTAGCACAAAGCAGTGTTTTCAAGTTTTATCCCTATGTACATCTGTTCTAGAGCAACCTCCACCTACTCGTATCCAGACAAGGATGTATTTCTTGGAAAACTCACAAAATCTGTACAATACCAATATTCTAGGAAGCTCTTCTATACTAATCCTCAATGTCTATTTTAGGGCTATGTGCTCTAATCAGAGTTTATCAAAATAAAGCTTCCAATGCTTGTACTAAATTTCCTCTGATACCAACAGTAATGCCCCGACCCTATTTACCCAGAGTCGATGCATTATTATATAACATTGGCATGATCACAAAAGATCATGTCTCGAAATACTGAATAGTTTAGTAGTATTGGAAACACTAGATATCTTCATATGTCTTATATTACATCATAAAGTAAAAAAACTACAACAACATCTTGTCATCATATCCCCTCATACTATTCCGGTAGGTCATTCATAAATTACTTCTTCACATCCGGTGAAAAATAATCCATTGAAAGGGGTGAGCTCAGATGCTCAGTAAGGATAACAGTATATCAGAAACTTTCATAAATAAGAATAAACATTTAAGACAATGTATAACTTACACAAGACCCTTTTAAACATGAACTTCAGAATAACATGGAAAAGATAAAATGAAATAATGTCATTTACTAATTCACATGGATATTATACTAGTCAAATAACGACATGCAATTTCAATAACTATTTTCATAATGATGGAATTTGTAATTCCAGAATATCATAACCACGTAGCCAGGGCCTCGTGCCAAGACTACAAATAATATTTTGTCACGGCCTCGTGACAAGACACTAGTTTGTCTCATGAGACCTGCCAATGCATCGAGGAGCTATAGTGGGATCCATCCATCACTTACTAAGTCCAATTAATTCTTCATATGAAAAGTTTGAAACATAACATAAACATTCGTATTAAAACTAGCATACAAAATTTCAATATTTTAACTACAAACCATAAATGGTATAAAAATCGCACATCCATAGTCATACATAACTCATTCGATACAATATGGAAGATTGTTTTGTATCAGAATAACCTCAATCAAGAATAATGATGGATATTGACATAGATTAAAATAATCATAAAACTATTGAGAGAAATACCCCCCTTTTTCTTGAAAACATTTAAAAGTGACACTATTTGTCAAGAAGCCATTTAAACTAGATTTTTCGAATCAAAGTGTCCCATAACACCTTGAAAATTTTAAAAGGAATATTGATTTCAAATCATTAATGTCCATATAAATAAATCCTTAAACCATTTTTTAAAACATGGACATTAATGATAATGATTTAGAATAACAAATCTTTAAAACATTTTAAAATGATATTTTAGTTAGTGTTCATAACCAAAAGAGAGATAGTTGAATACAAATATTTGAGATAATCAAAACATTATAATATAATGGGAATAAACAATTCATGATATACTATGTCAAAGTACATTATATACACCATATAAAAGTGATTTGGTGTATAACAACAATGGAGTCTCAATAGAATGAAAATTGAGATGAAATCTCTCATAAATTATATATCATTTGGTTAAGGATAAATCAATGACATAAATATGTGCGACAAATATACATACACTCAATACGATTGGATATCTAGTGTAAAACTATCAATTTACATTGACAGAAATTCTTGTAAAAACAACACCAATGAATTAGATGTTTAACTCCATAAATAGAGATTGAGTAAAAATTACTCTGATCAAGTTCATATCGATGACTTGAGAATTTATCAATGGAGTGATTATGTGTATCAAAATTATATCCACAGAAAGGGGAGCGGAAATTATGACATAAGAAAATAAATAGTGATTCCACACATAATCTTGGAGTAAAATAATAAATGAAGTATGCATAAAGCCGAATGAGTGGAAATTGAAATTTCAAGTTCTATTATTGATTTGGTAACATAAGAAACATACACCCATGAAATAATTATCATAAAATGATTATGTAAATGTACATAAATTATAGTATATTACACAATGAATACAATCATTGAAGTACACACAACACATGCAATAAATAAGTGGAAAATAGTGGAAATCTCACAGAATTAAAAGTGAGATAAGAAACCCCTTACCATGTACATTTCCTTGATAGAGTGTAGGTTAACCTCCAATATAATAGTTAAATCATTGTTATTAAATTATAAAATAATCATATACGTTAATATGATATAATATATGATCTTTTAACATTTATTTATAATAATATCGTAGTATTATCGTCATATTAGGTGTTAACTTACATGTTTTATTTTATATGTTTTGTTAAATGAGCCATGTTTGTTATGGATAGGTTGTTTCTTATTCATATCCAGAACGATATCCAGTCCTTAAACATTATTTTTAATCATAAAATGAGAAGTAGTCTTGAATGGATATGATGGGGAATGAATCTCATCGCGTTCGTGGAGACGGTAGTCCGTACGTACGCACGAATGGTACTTCCATTTCATTTTTCATTTTTAAAGGAATGAAAATCAATTGATACATGGGTATATTATTATTACAGTATAATACAATATCTTATATGTTTTACTTATGTTCCTTAATACCATACTTTATATGTTCTATGTATTGTATGAACGAGTCATATCACTTTGAGGGGGCGGTAGTCCGCACTTCCTCAAATGCAATTATCGTATATATATACAACATGAAATGAATAATGGTATGCTATAAAATGGATTTATAGAAGCTTATATATAAAATTAGTATCATTAATATCATATTTAATTATAGTTCCATCATAATGGCCACCATGAGAGGCGGTAGGAGATAATTGAACAATCATCGTTTCGTGAGGCATTTGGATGCCATCCATAGAAACCTTATGTTCTTCACCCATTAAATGGAGGTGTGTGTATGTGTAGTTAGAAAAATTCTCATAAAAATATCCTAGTATATTTAGGATACTGTTTTTGTTACAAAAGAAAATAATAAGAATAGTTTAGGGGTTGGAGAAGTAAAATTAATGAAAACAATATAAGACAAATCGTTACCTTTAATTTGGGTAACTCCCTTTGGTTTGAACCAAAAAGGACCCTTCAAGTGACTTATGCCTAAGGAACGGCTTCTAGAAGGAGTATAGGTATGTAGGGAGCTTAATTGGGCCAAGGTTGGAAGAGACAAAGGGCATGACAGGTGTGAGGAATTGGTTATAAGTGGTGTCCTTTTATAAGGTGGAGGAGAGGCTCTTTAGAAAAAACATAAAGTATTAATTTATAATAAATTCCTATTCAGTTTATAACGGCTCCAATGTGGATTATTCAAATTATAAGGTGGGGATGGGTCTAAAAACACTCAACAAATATATTTTAGACAGGTTTGGGTCACTACAGTAACCTTATCTGTTAGATTTAACTCTTAGTTAAATAGTTTGACATTTACCTTGTCTCATTGCATTTTCATATTATATAGTTAATAGAATTACTATATACTTCCAAGAGACCCCCAAGTGGTCCATTAATGATACACCTATCATTATATAACTCCTTTGGCCAAACCTCAGATTTTTATGAATATAATATCAATTAATAATATAATATTTGTTTTAAAAACTCTTTTATGTCAATTTTGACACTATTGGGTATTTTTTTTGATAAATTAATAACAGCATTATTACTTCGAATGATGTTCATATAACCTATAATAATATTTCATATTTACCTAGAAAATTATTTCAATTAATAAAAATTCTCAAATTACATTTATTTCGATATTTATAATATCAAATATTTTAATATTTCATTAATTAGGTAATTACTACATCACCATTTTGTCATAAATAAATTAAATTATTTAATGTCTAAAAATAATAAATAAAATAAAAATATGTAGGAAATATTTTTATCTTCCGAATGAATATTTATAATAGAATTTATCTTATGTATAACCCCATATTAAAAATCATTTAGTTACTAAATCTTGATTTTAACTCTTTTAACTCTACTTTGAATTAAATAATAATAAATGTCTTAATCTAATCCATGTGGACCAATGAGGTTCATATTTTATTCCTAAGGTTTTTTTGGTCGAATTATACTTAGCCAACAGAATTAGGATATGTGTCAAGGTAATAATAATTCCATTTTTACCCTTAATTACACTAATTACTTTTTCCCGTGGTAAATAAAAGTAAAAGGTTACTATTCACCAAAAATTATTTTTATCTTAATGAACAACATTTTACTCCTTGATATTAACCGTGTGTCTAGGATTTTTGAAATTCCACTCAAAGAAGCAGTAAAATTAAGTTTTATGTGAATTTGAGAATTCTCGTAGGAGATGGGTAAAAGACAGTGAAAAGTTAAATAAAATTTTTATATGTCTAAAATTATTTTAAACTGACTCCAATGAATTACATTGAACATATATAGGTATTACGTTTCAATTTTGACCTAAAATAAATTTATATAAAATAAATAAATATTTAAACAAAAATTTTGTTTTAAACAATAACTTAGTGTTTTTCACTATTCATCAAAAATTGAAAGTTTTCAGATAAATACCAAAAATTCATCGTAGGCTAATTTCGTTATTCTGAATAAAAAATTAAAGTGCATTTTGAAATATAAAATTTATAAAATTTCAAAAATTGTGTATTACTATTCATAACTGCTAGTTTGATTGGTTTTGGTGTGTGTTAGAACTCGAAGTTGCGTACAACACACACTACTGTATTATTCAAAGAGAAGCGTACCGTGGAAGCTTGGGGTGTTACAGATGGGTTTTAGGACCCTAGTAGATATCCATATAAGAGAGATGAGAAGAACAACTTGTTCTTCATTGTCTCATGGTGTGACTGAGATGGACATTAGGGAATATCCTATGAGTCTTAATGTATAAACATATGCCTATTGATGTGTGAGGATAGGTCATGAATGACTATAATCCTAGGAAAATCATTTTGTCTTGTGATATGGTTTGTGTTCCCTATTTTATGTATCATTCATATTTCTAGTAGTTTGAACACTTAATAATGAGTCTTCATGCTAATTGACCAAATCATATATTGAACAGTGATGGTATTTCCCTTCCAATGTGGTCTTCCAGAAGAGTTGATGTGTTTTATACTTTTAGAGTTCACTTCTTTGAGATGGAATGGGTTGGGTACATTCAGTTCTTTATGCCATGAGAGGGAATGGTTTGGGTACCTTCAGTACACCCTTCCAATAGAGGGAATGGGATGGGTATATTCACTAAAAACATATTATGTAGGAAATAGGTTGGGTAATTTTGGTTTTACTTATCCCAAAATAGAATGTGTTTGGTACTTTCAGTACACAATCCCATAGAGGGAATGGGTTGGGTACTTTCAGTGCACCCTTCTCTATGAAGGAAGGGTTGGGTAATTCTAGTATAGCATCATATAAAAAGGAATGGATTGGGTAATTGATCTGAACCATAAATAGAGGAATAGAGTAGTGTTAATTACATATCATGGAACCACACTATGAGTATTGATGTTTGAGTTTGGTTTTTTGAATGAGATAAATGATTTTTGGTGACTCTCAAAGAAGTTTTGGTTACTCCCCATGGTGGTGTGGTTAGTAGAAAACAACCCAAAGGGCTTGAATACCATAATTTATTTATTGTCCCCATGAATATGAATATATGATATCATATATTACCATAACATTATGAGTACCTATTGATATTAATTTCTCATTTCCTTTATTGGAACACTGGTGAACATGTATACATTATGTGTATTTTATATGTTTGAGTGTAGGATTTGTATTGAATTGTGATATTTCATCTCACTGGAGATTATATTTTTGTATGAGGTGAGGTGTGGGGATTGTAATAATGTCTCGTTTACATTTTCTATTGTTTTTATTTATATATGTGACTATCTTGGTAAGTGATTAGTGGGATTTATGTTCTTATGACTACATTACATTTTCATATAGAATGTATGTTTTTTATTGATTCAGAATAATATGATGATAATTTTTTATGTTGTTTGGTTATTTTTATATTTCTAATGATTATGATTATGAGGTTATTTTCTACCCAATGTTTGATTTAGGTACTCACTGATAGTCGTTGGACTCTTATATTTGGGAAGGAATGATTGAGGTGTTTTGAAAATCTGATCAGTACACTGATGAGTGGTCCTAGGATGGGGCATCACACTTGTAGTGTATAAAATCATATAGTATCATCACCAATTATTATACTATAGATTGTTCAACTGATTACTTCATTGTTCGATAAATATAAGAAAAAAAATTCTTAAATCAATTACCAAGCATCAAAAATTCATTTTGAGCCTCTAAATTCACATCATCATCAGCTTTGGTTGCAATAGAATATAGATTATTGGTATTTATAACTCATAATGACATGGGTCATAACGATTTTTCCACCAAGTAATTCTCATATATAATATTTACATCTCATATTTTCCTCGTAATATTTTTTGATATTATATTGAATGATTTCGTTAGACTCACGTGAGGTTTTCCTAAAAGAGAGGAATAACTTATAAATGGGTGATCGGATCAATAATATGAGGGCACCATTGAGTTTATAATTGTCTCTTTACCCTAGTAAAAATTATAACATTAGTCATCACAGATCGTTTATGATAAATATGTAATGGGACATAACAAGAATAAGATAACTTAATAAAAATTATTTCATTGATGAAATGGTTGATAATATTTAAAAAATCATTATCAATAAATTCCAAGGTTATCCACATAACCTTGGAAACCTTGGGTAACCATTGGGGGGAGTTTCTAGGATTCTCTCTTAGGATATGGCGATAGATCATGGATCGAAGACCGACATACCCCAGATTCAATATACCATTCCTATGACAACAATATGATGATTATTCTTCATTAATGAGCTATCTAAATTTAGGTTGGGCTTTTTATATTGATTTTCATTCTCTATTTTTGAATTCCATGACAAAAGTGGACTAATCAGTGAATATATTGATCCATAGTTTGGTTTTATTTGCAAGTTATCAGGATTTATTTAATTTTTTTTCTATCCCAAATACCCCAATAATGATCATTTTACAATAATAGTTTTCCAACGATGATAAACCTTATTTATTGTAATTTTCTCCCTCTTTTCTTCATGTTCATCACTTTTAGAACCCCTATGTTCATGAATCGATGTTTTTGAGTGGTTGTGAGCACGATCGAACCCTCAAAATGGAGGTGAATTGACAACCGAGGATGGATATGTGTAAATGAGGACCCAATGATCTCAGATCTGCAACCATTTTTATTTTTGGTCATTAAAGGAGGTGTGGTGGTCCGTGGAAGGGACCAACGGTGTAGAACCTGTGATTGAAAATGGTGAAGGTGGAGATGGCCTTGTGAGAAGGAAGTAAATATGGGGACATGGAGGTAGCGTCAATGATGTGGGGGGAAGTGGAGGTGAATGTGGTGGAGACAGGCAGATGCATATGTGGTGTGGGATAAGGATAGGGGCCGGGCTAAATTGGCCAGGCCAGGTCAGGTGGTCCATGTCGGTCCAGGAGGCCCTGCTTGGGCTAGGTGGGCTAGGACAGGCCTTCGGGTCGGGACGGATCCTGGTCGAACCCATGTCATATCTAGGGAAACAAGGAAAGAGCTTGGTGCAGCCGACCACAATGGTCGGTTGCAGGGGCGCGACAGCTCCAGCGATCATGGGCGCACTCATCCATGATGGTCGACCATGATGGTCGACCGCTAGTGTAGAGACATTGTGGCTGGTCTGTGAGGTCTGTTGACGGACCACAATAGTAGGCCTACTTTCCCCAGTAGGCCTACCATTGGTTTCTCTTAAACTATTTTATTTTCTAAACAGAGCATCCAATCGATGATCTCTCAGTGATGTTGATACCATGATGTTAAGAAAATGATTTTGGGACAAGTTGTAAGTTTTTATTTTGGAATAATAAAGTTCGAGAGTGTTTACTTGGACAATTAATTGAGGGTTCGATAAAGTATTACATCCACATCACCAGATTATAATCCCCCTTAAAGGTCGAGTCTCATTTAGAGTTTGGTATCCCTCCCCGAGACTAGAGTGTGATCTTCTATCACCCCTAGAAGAGTATGTGGAATTGTGTGACATTATTGAGTAGGGTGTTTATCATCCGTCTAGCAAACCACATTAGTAGGGTTTGTGGCATCCCCCGGTTGGTTCTGGCCATGATCCCATATGTAGCAGGTTAATCCTGATTTGGTATGTGATATCCCCAAATGAGTCTGGGCGTGATCCATGGTCTGCCCCGGTTAGTTCTGGCCATGGACTCCACTATGTGTATCATAATTTTCCTTTAACAATATGTTCCCATTCTAGAAGGTACCAAATGAGCTATATCTCTTCATGAGTGTCTCTAATGATATCATGTCTCTACGAGTGATTTATTCCAAAAAAACAAAGATTCAATAAAAATATTTTGTTTGGTAGTTCGTTATGACTATCTGATTGGGTGGTGTCTCTCTTGAGTATATCTAGATATTCATTTTATATGTATTTTAGACATAAACCTATTTCGATCTGACCATAACTTCATTTGTTTTATTTCTTTGTGGTTTCAGGGTTCCCTATGGAGTATTGTTATACTCACCCTTACATGGGATTTTCATGAACATGTCATGCCTTTTCAAATGGTCAACCTTTTGAAAGAGTCCCAGGTGGAGTAGGACCAAATGGTTCTTAGTGAGACCGGATAGGATTAGGTGTGTTCGTGTGGCTTCAAAAAGAATTCTCAGTGTCTTTACATTCATGATGCACTTGTGTTATAGAATCTTTTTAGTGGGATTGTGTTTTTCCATGTTCAATTTCTTGTACTTTTAGTATATCACTATGTTGTGGGATCATATTGGTATGCATGAATTGTTTACTCAGTGGTTTTTATGTTTCATCATTTGTGACATAGAGTTGTGTGTCTATACAGGTTGTTTAGAATAATTCATCCCATTTGTGGGATATTCCTACCTAGTGCTAGTCATTATCCCATTGACTATTGGATGCAGAATTGGTGTAGTCACAGCACAGGCCCCTATGGGATTACATGTGAAAGATTGGTATCATAGTGGGTCAGTTATACCTTTGGATGAGAAGTATATGAGATTAGTTTGGGAAAATAGTGTCATGAATTTCGAGTTCATCTTTCCTGACATGGACTCTATTATTGGTGAGGAGACTGACATATCCATACACCCAAAATCTTACTAACCACAATTGGACATAGTATATGAAGACACTATTTGAAGGGAAAAACGATGATATATGCATTATATAGTAATGGTTGTCACTTCCATTTCCTTGTTGATTCATCTCTCTAGGTATACTCTATTGAATTTGGTACAACTTCTTTAACTTTTAATATATATGTTTGTATAATTCCATCCTAGATTCCACCAAATGATCACAAGGATGATCCACTTTGGGACAAGGCATAGGTATAGGGGAATGTAAATGAGAAAGCACCTCCGGGTTGTTTTGTAGTTATACCACCACTCGTTATCTAGCAACTACTATCAGTACTATTAGATGATGATTAACAAATGATAAGTGTGATGAAAGAGTTCTAAAGGCAGTGAAAACTCAGGTTTCAGGGTGTTCCATACCCATAGATGGTCGATGATTGGTTAGAGACAGTCTCCCATGTTTTCCTCTTTATGTGGACACATATCGACTAGAAATATGTCCTCACCAAATGTCTTCATTAGGGATATTCAGGACGATGGGGGATCTTGGTGACACAGTCACATGAGGATAAAACCCTCTCCTAGATAGGATTTGATAATAAATTCAAATAGGACTTATTTATGACACTCTTGAGATCAGTATGCATACTAAATATTCTACATATGCAGTAGGGAATCATGACCATAGAAGGGTATTCAATGAAGTTTACAAATATTTTTCACTGATCCTTATACATGGTATGATACTAGTTCTTTTGGTATTGGAATTTCGAGTAGGGATTATGTTAGGATAACAGGGAATTCATGGTATCCCATAGAATTACTATATACGATGTGGTACTTGAGTAATCCATTCTAGTGGAGATTTTTCTAGAAAAAAATCACTGGTAATGGGAGATAGCGGTGAGAATCGGGTAGCTGAGACCCAATAGTATGAAGTTGAGTACAATCACAATAATCTAGACAGGTGAGGAATTTTAATGGATGATCCATGGACTCATGTTCATTAGTTTATTTCTTCAATTTCGGCTCAAGTCAGCACATGGATAGATAGTGTTACTCATGCGGTGGTAGAGGACATCTAGATATAGATTTCCCCACCCGTCATACAACTAACTAGGAGATGGTTGAGGGACCACCAAGGTATAGGTAAATATAAGATCAGGGCCGTCAGTAGGGCATAAAATGTGGTAGATGGGATGACAAGATACAAGGAAGTGGTCATAGGTTCAACCTATTACCTCCACCATCCCTAGGTGGTCCGTGCTAGGCAAAGGGAGATGGGGGTCAGGGATGAGGCCAGATATAGGTGAGGGAGGCTTATTACCACAGTCAACAAGGATGATAAGAGGTATGATATTTTCCTCTTTTAACATAGTTTCATTTTTGATAAAAATCGTTTATAGTAATTCCTTTACATACATGAACGTTGTTTGATACTCAGAGATTCCAATTGAACTATTAACTCAACCCTTATGATTGGGAACTCCTACAAGAGGACACTCGATGAACACTCAAGGGTGTAGATAGTGTGACATGACTCTTGGAGGTGAAATTTATTGTTGGGATATCATGGCAGTGGTGCGTAGTCCATATGTTGTCCTTCTTGTTATGGACTACCAATCCATACTTCATGTCTAGATTGACTATTTTAGGAAATGAGTGGAGTCTGTCCATAGTGATGGATTCATATTTTTCATTTTTTATTGAAGTGGAAATGCAGGAAGCATAGGATGGACTCAAACATAGCAGGGTGTAAATGATTACTCATTAGTTGGATAGTCTCACCATTGGTGCACTGGATGATATGAGTCCCTAGTTTCTAGCTGTAGTGGTATATTATGAGGACAACTTCACTGATGATATTCGAGGTTTACCTCTCTCTAGGAGAGATGGAATTCTCCATTTATCTACACCCCATGACATCACTGATATCTACACCATCATAACATATGGTTACCTTATAAAACTACATGAGATTAGGATATAGTTTGAGTACATTAGGGGGAAGGTCTACATGATACACAATGTCTCATCTTGAGCAGTCCCAGTTTTGTGTTCCATTAAGGATGACAAGAATATGAAGTTGTATTTGTATTACTGACACTTAAACTAGTTGATTGTGAAGAACAAGTATCCACTTATGAGGATCTACATACTTTTTTGGTTGGTTGAAAGGGGCATAATGGTTCTTGTAAATTGAACTAATATCTTGATATCACCATCTATGAGTATGAGATGAGGACATAATGAAGATGGTATTTAGATGATGTCATGGTAGCTAGGAGTACTTGGTGATTCTGTTTGAAATGATATACTCCCATGTTGTGTACATTGGACTCATTAATTGGTTCTTTGAGCCTTATATAAACCAATTCATTGTATTATTCATCAAAAAAATCCTGGTGTACTCGGCGTCCATATATGGGCACACGAGACACTTGAGGATGGTCTTGGACACACTCTAAGATCACCAATTTTTTGGAAAGCTCTCAATGTGTCAATCATAGATTCAAGAGGTCAATTTTCTAGGAAAAATCATCTCAAATGTTGGTGTTGAAGTAGATCCATAAAAGATTACCACCCAAGAGATATACTGAGGTGTAGAGATTTCATGGATAGGAAGGTTACTATTAGATTATTTTTACCCAAATTATCATGAGTGGATAGAACCTTGATAGTGTTGACACAAATGCGTCATCCTTTAATGAGGTCAAATAAGTTCATGTTCTTCTTCCAGGAGTGGAGGCTGAGGTTAAAGAGTGCTCCCATCTGAAATTTACCGGAGGAAGGCCTCGAGTATGTGGTTTTATAGGATAAATCTTGAATTTGGTTGGGTTGTTTCATGATGCAGGAAAAAATGGTGATTTCCTATGGTTCACTTCAATTAAAACCGCATGAGAGGAATTATCTAACCATTTATATTGTGTTAGCAGGGGTAGTCTTCTTATTGAATATGTGTCAACACTACATGATGGGGGAGTTTTTTAACATATACTCTGATCACCAGAGTCTCATGTAGATCTTGTATTCAAAGGATCCGAACATGAGACCGAGGTTTTGGGAAGAGTTCTTCCAGGACTATGTCGTTATGATTGTCTATACTCTAAGGAAGGAGAACATGGTGGATGATGAACTCAGTAGGAGATCTAGTATGCATTTTCTGAGAAATTCGTCTGAGAAACTAGGCTCGTTGAAGTTATCCTTTATGGATGGAGATGGCTTATCATACCTCCATTCAATGGTCGTCACCACTCCACACATATAGTGAGTCCTAGAGGCATATCTTGAGGATACCAACTGAGAGACACAAAGTGCTCAAATAACTACATGGATTTATTTTGATGGATACTCAAAAGTTGGGTAGCATGTTTTTAATTTCAGAGGGAACACATTAGTAACATAGGAATTCCTGGGGGATGTTTTGCGGGAGTTTTAGACATCTCATTTGGTGGTACATCTATGTGTGTCGATGATGTACCATGACCTCTGATGTTAGTTTTGGTGGATGGGGATGATGAAGGGAGTTGTATAGTTCACTTCGCAATGCCTTGTCAACAAGTGAAGGATGCGAACCAGGTTCCAGCAAGTTTAGCTCAACCCCTTGAGATGCAAGCATTAAATAGGGATGTGATATCAATGGACATTGTGATGGGTTTACTATGTACATAAAAGAGAACATGAGGCTATTCAGTTGATCCTTGAATAAATCACTAAGTCTAACCACTTTCAGGATATTTGGTAGAACATTTTAGGAGATACATTCAGATGCCTCTTTGTGCATGAGATAGTTCGACTCTATAGAGTTCCAACAATGATAGTTTCAAATAATGATGATACATTTACACCCTAGTAGTGGAAGGGATTGTAGGAGTAGTTTGGGAACCATTTATTCTTGAGCATAGTGTTTCCCCCATAGGTAGACATCTATGATGTGTTGACCATTCATATTATAGAGTACATTCTTTGGGAGTGCGTGTTATAATTTTTCCATAGTTGGTGTAACACCCCAAGCTTCCACGATATGATTCTCTTTGAATAATACAGTAGTGTGTGTTGTATGCATCTTCGAGTTCTAACATACACTGCAACCAATCAAACTAGCCGTTATGATTAGTAATACCCAGTTTTGAAATTTTATAAATTTTATATTTCAAAATGGACTTCATTTTTGGATTCAGCATATCATAATTATCTTAGGGTGAATTTTTGGTATTTTTCTGAAAACATTCAATTTTTGATGAATAGTGAATAAACATTGAGTTATAGTTTAAAACTGAATTTTTATTTAAATTTTTATTTATTTTATTTAAATTTAATTAAGGTAAAAATGGATACATAATACCTATATAAGTTCATGTAATTCATTGAAGTTAGTTTATAATAATTTTAGATATATAAAAATTTTATGGAAATTTTCACCGTCTTTTATTGACCTCCTAAGAGAATTTAGAAATTAACATATAACTTAATTTTACCGCTTCTGTGAGTGGAATTTTGAAAATCTGAGAGACATGGTTAATATCATGGATTAAAATGTGGTTCAATAACATTTAAATAATTTTTGGTGAATAGTATCTTTTTACTTTTATTTACCACGATTAAATGTAAATAGGGTAATTAAGGGTAAAAATGAGATTAATATTACCCTAATGCATGTCCTAATTCTATTGGACAAGTTTATATCGACAAAAAACAATCGTAGGAATAAAATATTATCATTTAGGTCCACTTGGATTATATTAGGAAATTTATTATTATTTAATTCAAAGTAGAGTTAAAATAGTTAAAATCAAAGCTTAATTACTAAAACATTATTAATATAGTGTTATACATAATATATATTCGATTATAAATATTCATTAAAAATCTAAAAATATTTCCCACATAATTTTATATTATTTTTAATTTTTAGAGATTAAATAATCTAATTTATTTATGACACAATGGTGTGCAGTAATTACCTATTTGATGAAATATTAAAATAATTGATATTATAAATATCAAAATAAATGTAATTTGTGACTTTTTAAGAATTCCACTAATTATCTAGGATAATATGACATATTATGATTGGTTATATAAATTTTTTCGAAGTAATAATTCTGTTATAAAATTATCTAAAACAAAATACCCAATATTGTCATATTTGACATAAAAGAGTTGTTAAAACAAATATTATATTATTAATTGATATTATATTCCTAAAAATCTAATGTTAGGCCAAAGGACTTATAAAAAGATATTTGTATCCTTAATGGATCACGTGGGGGACTCTTGGAGGTATATAGTAATTTTATTAACTATATAGTATAAAGATACAAAGAGACATGGTAAATGTAGAACTATTTAACTAAGAGTTAAATATAAATGATATGGTTCATATAGTGACCCAAACCTTTCTAAAATATATTGTTTGAAAGTATTGAAACCCATACCGACCTTAAACATTAATAAATCAAATTTGAGCCATTATAAACTGAATATGAATTTATAATAAATTAATATTTCTAGCTTTTCCAAAGGTTCCCCTCAACCTTCTTATAAAAGGGAACTCCCCCCTCTCTCTAATTCACACCTTCAAAGCCTTTTTTCTCAGGAAAACCCTACCCAAATGTCCTCTAATCTTCCATCAATTCAACCTTGAGGCCTTATTTTGATCATAAAGCCAACCTAAGGATCCCTTTTGGTCAAATCAAAAGGATGAACCCGAATAAGAGTTAATGTTTTCACCACCCACTTTCAAGGTCTTTTCTTCTTTAACTTCTTCTTTCTTTGTTATTCAGATTATATAATAATAACTCTAGTATCTTCTATATCCTGTGATGTTATTATAAATATGTTAAAACTATATTCAGTATTATATCCATCCTTTGAATGACATGTCACCATACGTGCATGCATACGGCTTATCGTCTCCACGTCGTGGTGTAATTGTTATTCTAAACATTATTATTTGGATGGGTATAATAATGATGTGTAATCCATATAAATAATAAATATAAAATGAAATTGATTCTTTATATGTGATATAATATCCAATTATGTATTATTTTAATATCAAATGAGTGATATTTTCACTCGTGCGTACGTACGGACTACCATCTCCACGAACACGATGAGATTCATTCCCCATCATATCCATTCAAGTCGAATTCTCATTTCATGATTAAAAATAATTTTTATGGATTTATATCCTTCTGGATATGAATAACATAAAACTTATCCATAACAAACATGACTTAAGTAACAAAACATATAAAATAAAATTAGTATGTTAACACCCAAAATGATGATAATACTAAAATATTATTATTAAAGAATTATTAGAAGACAATATATGATATCATAATTATGTATATGGTTCATGTATAATTTAATAACAATGTTTTAAAAATTATACAAGAGGTTAAAATACCATCGACTCAGGAAAAATATAAGGTAAGGGTTTATTTCACAATCTCTTCATTATCTGAGGTTGTTTATACGTAATTATCTAGTGGGACCTTTTTATCATCAATATCCATGTTTCTTAAAAATGTATTTCAAATCATTCTAACTATTTGACAGATAATGGGTTAAATTCATTTATACCCTTGTTGAATTTTTATAATAACTTTATAAAGGAATCTTTCTGTCGTTTTCCAAACAATGCCCTTTTTATCCTTTTTGACAGAATCAAGGTAAGAATGCCTTTTTAACTTATACGGCAGGTGCATCTATTTTCCGCTATTATAAAATTGTAGAAGCTTCCCATAGAATCTTATAAGAATGTTTTCAAGGTAAATATTTTCTTTTATAATTATGTGTCTTTTAAATGATTTCACAAAATAGATATTTCTATCAAATAGTTTAGATTTCATCTATGTCTACATCCTTTGATGGATATTAATCTTATTTGATGATTATTTATTATGATACAAAACATACATATTTTATGGAAGGTTTTGTGATATGTTTGACTGTGTATTTGTTATTTTTATACCATTATTGGTTTATGGAGAAAGTATTGACATTTTGAATGCTAGTTTTAATACGAATGTTTATGTTATGTTTAAACCTTTTCATATGAGAAATGCATTGGACATAATAAGTGACGGGTGGAGCCCGCTATAGCTCCTCGATGCATCGATAGGTCTATTGAGACAAACTAGTGTCTTGACACATGGCCTTGAGAAAATCATATCTGTAGTCTTATCACAAGGCCTTGACTATGTGCTTATGATAGTCTGACATTGTGCATTCTATCATTAAAAAAGTGGTTATTGATATTTCATGTGATTATTCAGCTAGTAGAATATCCATGTGAATAAGTAAATGTAATTATTTCATTTTATCTTTTCCATATTATGCTGAAGTTCATGTTTAAAAGGATTTTGTTTTAGTTATACATTGCCTTAAATGTTTATGTTTATTTATGAATTTTTCTGCTATATTGTTATCTTTACTGAGCATCTGAGCTCACCCGTTTCTATGTTTTATTTTTCCCAGGATGTGAAGAAGTATTTTATGAATGAACTACATGGATAGTATAAGGGGATATGAGTATGGAGACAATATGTTGTTGTATTTTTTACTTTATAATGTAATGTAAACTTTATGAATGTATCAAGTGTTTTTAAGGCCACTAAACTAATCGGTCTTTAGAGATTTGATCTTTTGTGATCATGACAATGTTATGTAATAATGCACTAACTCTGGGTAACTAGGATCGGGGCATTACAGTTGTTATCTGAGGAATTTTAGTATAAACTTTGGAAGCTAGATTTAGATAAACTCTAATTTGAGTACATAACCCTAAGATAGACTTTGAGGATTAGTATATAAGAACTTCCTAGAATTTTGGTATTGTAGAGATTTTGTGAGTTTTCCGAGGAATGCATCCTTATCTAGATATGAGCAGGTAGAGACAGCTCTGGCACAGATGTACCTAGGGGTAAAACCCGAAGACACCGCTTTGAGATAGACTCGAATGGGAACTTGTGCACGACAATGTGCCTTGCTGCACTATTGGATACGACACTCTCGAGGAATATGATTGATATAATTATCATTTAATTTACAAACCATTATGAAGGGTTTATGAGTATATAATTCCTCAAAGAAAACCCTTTTTATGATTATTGATTATATCCATAAATAGTTCAATTTATGTTAAGTGTTTTACAAGTACAGAATTATGTATTTTGATTCATAAACTCATATAGATTATGCAATTGTTTAAAAATTATGCCTAGTGGATGAAATGGAAATTGTATCAATGAATTATCTCCATGTAGATATTATCCTCCCGCTGAAGATAATTATAGTGGACCTAGTGATACAACTGGTGCAGATAACCTAATCACCATACTGGGACAACTCACTAATGTTATGAATAATAACCTTACCCTTGTGCCACACACTAATCCGCAGCGTGGAGGATCAATGTTAGATTACTTCATGAGGCAACAACCACCAACATTCAATGGGCATAAAAATCCATTGGGAGCTGAAAATGGTTAAGATCCCTAGAAAAAATATTTCAGGCTTTTGGGAGTACTGAAAGGGAAAACGTTATCATGGCAGTTTACCGCCTCACTTGAGATGATGATCAATGGGGGTCATTGATTCAAAAAAATGAAGTAAGTTGATGAAGTATCAAATATGTAATGTAGGGAGTTCAAAGATCTTATTTTATAAAAATAATTTCCTCATGACCATCAAGAAGATATGGAAAGGCAATTTCTGAGCCTGAGGTAAAAGGAGGATGAGAATGTTGCAAAGTATGAGTCTAACATTACAAGGTTAGCGAGGCATGTATCTGATTATATACGTAATACAAGGAGTAAGATTGATCATTTCTTTAATGGGTTAAAACCATTTCTCCATCGAGCATTAGTCTCACAATCCTTCTCATCATATGAAGATATTGTCTCATGTGCTATCAAGATAGAAAAGGAATTCTCTATGTCTTATGACTTTAAGGAAAAGAAAGAGAAGAAGAGATCTGCCGATCACTCTAGGAATGGAAATAAGGGGAAGAAAGGAAAATTTGAATATTCATCCTGTAGTAAATGTGGAAAGAAACACTCTGGTACTTGCTTGAAGGGAATGGGAGTCTATTTACAAGTGTGGTGAAAAAGGCCACGAAGCTCATGATTGCAAGGGGAAGAAAAAGGCTACCGATTTTCAATTATACAATTGAAGGGAGATAGGACACAATGAAAATAAATGTCCTATGAGTCCATGGAACTTCCCTCAGAAAAGGCCAAAGGATGAAGGCCAAGCTTATGCTATCACTACTGCTGAGGTATAATCTGTAAAAGACGTGGTGGTATGTAATTTAATGGTTTACCCAAGTTTAGAAAATGCAATATTTGATTCCTGATCATCCCATTTTTTCATATATTCTTAGTTGGATAAGAAAATTAGATATTTCCAATTTGATTTTACAAGGGAGTTGTCAGTCCAAACTCATAAGGAATGTATCATTGCAACAATGTTTTGTGAATCTGTCCCCATTATAGCACATAAATGTTCTTTATCTGCTGATCTCATCATCATACATATGATTTAATTTGATATAATCCTTAGTATGGATTGGTTTTCAGACCATGATGCAAAAAATTTATTGTAAGAAGAAGGAGGTTATTATATTTTATGATGATGATAAGGAACACCTTATCTTTGAGCGCAATCACCACCGCCTAATTCTTATCTAGATCCACCCTGACTAGCTCAACTAAATTCAATTATTGTGGACGAATAGAATGAAATGACAATGGGTGAGGAACGTAATGTTCAAATAGTGGATGTACCAATTGTGAGAGAATATGTTGATGTGTTTCTAGAAGATTTACCTAGATGTCCTCCAGAACGAGAAATTGAGTTTTCCATTGATTTATTTTCTGGTTCAACGTCTATATAGAAGACCCCTTATAGAATGGGCACTATGGAATTAGTTGAACTAAAGAAACAAATAGAGGAATTGTGTAATAAATTATTTATTCACCCTAGTGTTTCTACATGGGGAGCCCCTGTCCTTTTTGTTAAGAATAATGATGAATCTATGAGGTTATGTATCCACTATAGGGAAATCAATTCTATAACAATAAAGAACAAGTATCCCCGACCACACATTGATGATTTATTTGACCAAATGCATGGAGATCAATACTTTTCAAAGATTGGCCTTCGATCTGGATACCATCAGTTGTGTTTGATGAATGAAGACATTCTGAAGACAACATTTCGAACTAGGTACGGGCATTATGAGTTTACAGTAATTCCTTTTGGGATGAACTATGAACCCTCTATACTCATGGATCTAACGAATAGAGTTTTCAAGTAATATCATGATGATTATTTGGAGGTATTTATTGATAATATATTGGTATTCTCCAAAAGCTACGAAGATCATGAAAATCTCTTGTGCATTATCCCAAAGACTCTTAGAAGACATGAATTATATGGGAAGATTAGAAAGTGTGAATTCTAGAATCATGAGATCTCTTTTCATAGCCATATTGTCTCTAAGGATGGAATCTCTATTGATCCTTCTAAGACTAGAGAAATCCAAGAATATCCAACACCAATGACTATAACCGAGGTATGCAGTTATATTGTCATAGCATGTTATTATCGGCGTTTCATCTAGAACTTTTCCCGATTGGCTAACCCATTAACAAATCTCACACGTAAAGGGGTTAATTTTTTTTGGAAAAAAGAGTGTGAAGAATGTTTTGAAGAGCTTAAGAGAATATTATTCAATTCTCCGATATTGACTCTACACATCGGGGAATGATGGGTTTGTTATTTATAGTGATGCTTCAATGAAAGGACTTGGCTGTTTCCTTATGTAGAATGATACGGTTATTGCCTATGTATCATGGCAACTGAAAATTCATGAGAAAAACTATCTTACTCATGATCTTGAGTTAGCTGCTGTAATTTTTTCTTTGATGATATGGAGACATTATCTCTATGGTGAAAAATGTGAGATTTATACTAATCACAATATTTTGAAGTACATTTTCTCCCAGAAAGAACTCAATAAGAGGAAAAGGCGATGGATTGAACTACTCGAGGATTATGATTTCACGATACACTACCACCCGAGGAAGAAAAACAAGGTGGTAGATGCTTTGAGGAGAAATGATCATGGAGTTTTGAACATGATGAGAGTTGAAAGGGATCCAATTTTCATGGATCTAGTAAAGTTGGATATGGGAATCACCATGGAAGGTGAAACATCAATGTTTTTTAAAATGGTTTCCAAAACATCTTTACTAGAAATGATTAAGAGTTCTAAAACCGATGATGAAGTATTTAAAAAGAAGATTATAGCTGTGAATGATGGTAGATTGAGAGACTTTGTGTTTGAATAAGGAATTTTGAAATTTGGGAAGATATTTTGTGTTCCTGATATACCTAATACGAAAAGGGGATTGTAATATGATTCTCATAGCTCCAATTTATCTATACACCATGGGAGAACCAAAATGTTTAGAGATTTGAAGGAATATTTTTTGTGGGACAACATGAAGAGGGAGACTTCTGAGTTTTTTTTCAAGATGTATGGTTTGTCAACAAGTGAAAGCTGGAAGGCAACAACCTGGAGGAGTCATGCAACCTCTTCCCATACCGAAGTGGAAATGAGACAATATTAGGATGGACTTTGACATGGGACTACCAAAGACTCCTAGAAGGAATGATGTAATATGGGTTATTGATGATCGTCTAACCAAGTCAACACATATTCATACTATAAGAGAAGATCTACCACTAGAATGTCTAGAAAAATTATAAATTAATGAAGTTGTGAGATTTAGGGAGTACACTTATCGATTGTTTCTTATCGTGATCCCCGTTTTACATCAAGATTCTGGTAGACTCTTCAAAAGGCCTTGGATACTGAAATTCATTTCAGCACTGCCTACCACGCTCAAACAGATGGACAATCAGAACAGACTATTAAAACATTATAAGACATGTTTAGATCAGGCTCACTTGACTTTCAGGGTATGTGGGATCAATATTTTCCTCTGGTGGAATTTTCCTATAACAATAGCTTCCATTAAACTATTTGGATGGCACCATATGAAGAGTTTTATGGAAAGAGATGTCACACACCAACCTATTGGGATGACGTTGGTGAAAGAAAACTCGTAGGCCTAGAACTGGTGGAGGAAACGATGGAAAAGGAAAAGGTAATCCAAAACCACATCAAAGAAACTCAAAGTAGGCCGAAGAGATATGACGATAATCGAAGGAAGGATTTTCAATTTCATGTAGGATATCATGTTTTCTTGAATGTATCTCCATGGAAGGGAGTTATATACTTTGGTAAGAAAGTTTAATTGAGTCCCAGGTACATCGGACCTTTCGAAATTCCAGAATGAATTGGTGTTGTAGCTTACCGTTTGGCAATGCCGCCAAATCTCTCCAAAGTTCACGATGTGTTCCGCGTATAACTGTTGAGAAAATACATGCCTGACCCAACACATGTACTCACCTATGATAAATTAGAACTAAAACCTGATCAGTCTTATTGCGAAGAGCCTATCGGGATTCTTGATACCAGAGAACAAGTGCTAAGAAACCAGACGAATCGTCTAGTAAAAGTTCCATGGAGATACCATAAGAAGGAAGAGGCATCATGGGAACCTAAGGAACTTATGATGATGAATCATCTGAGTCTTTTCATGTGGTAGTATTATATAAATTTCGAGGATGAAATTATTTGAAGGAGGGGAGAATTTAACACACCAAGCTTCCACGGTATGCTTCTCTTTGAATAATACAGTAACGTGTGTTGTACGCAACTTCGAGTTCTAACACAAACCACAACCAATCAAACTAGCCATTATCAATAGTAATACCAACTTTTTGAAATTTTATAAATTTTATCTTTCCAAATGGACTTCATTTTTGGTATTTTAATATCGAAATTAGCTTAGGGTGAATTTTTGGTATTTTTCTGAAAACATTCATTTTTTGATGAATAGTGAAAAAACACTGAGTTATGGTTTAAAACCGAATTTTTATTTAAGTAAATATTTATTTTATATAAATTTAATTATCGTAAAAATGGATTCATAATACTTGTATAAGTTCAATTTAATTCATTGGAGTTAGTTTAAAATAATTTTAGATATATAAAAATTTTATGGAACTTTTCACCATCTTTTACTCAACTCTTAGGAGAATTTAAAAGTTCACATAAAACATAATTTTACCGCTTCTGTGAGTGAAATTTCAAAAATATGAGAGGCATAGTTAAAATCAAAGAGAAAAATGTTGTTTAAATATGATAAAAATATTTTTTTGGTGAATAGTAACTTTTTACTTATATTTACCACGGTTAAAAGTAAATAAGGTAATTAAGGGTAAAAATGATATTAATATTACTATAACGCATGTAATAATTCTATTGGACAAGTGTATCTCGACAAAAAAACAACCTTAGAAATAAAATATTATCATTTAGGTCCACATAGATTAGATTAGAACATTTATTATTATTTAATTAAAAAAAGAGTTAAAAGAGTTAAAATCAACATTTAATTACTAAAACATTTTTAATATAGGGTTATACATAAGATAAATTCAATTATAAATATTCATTATAAAGATAAGATGATTTCCTATATAATGGTAGTTTCATTATAATTTCTAGACATTAACAAATTTAATATATTTATGACACAATGGTGATGCATTAATTTCCTAATTAATGAAATATTAAAATAATTGATATTATAAATATCAAAATAAATTTAATTTTATATTTTTTATGAATTAAAACAATTTTCTAGGTTAATATGACATATTAGGATTGGTTATTTAAATTATTTTTGAAGTAATAATGCTGTTATAAAATTAACAAAAACAGAATACACAATAGTATCAAAATTGACATAAAAGAGTTTTTAAAACAAATATTATATTATTAATTGATATTCTATTCCTAATAATCTAAGGATCGGCCAAAGGACATATATAATTATAGGTATATCATTAATGGACCACTTTGGGGTCTCTTGGAGGTATATAGTATGTTTATTAACTATATAATATAAAAATACAAAGAGACATGGTAAATGTGAAACTATTTAACAAAGAGTTAAATATAAATGACAAGGTTAATATAGTGACCCAAACATATCTAAAATATATTGGTTGAAAGGATTTTGACCCATCCCCATCTTATAAATTAAATAATCTACTTTGGAGGTATTAAAACTAAATATGAATTTATTATAAAAAATATTTATAGAGTTTCCAAAGGTGCCCCTCACCCATCTTAAAAAAGGAAACTCCCTCTTATCTCTAATTCACACCTTCAAAGACTTTTTTCTCGACAAAAACCTACCCAAATATCCTCTCAACATCCCTAAATTCATCCTAGAGTCTTTAGTTTTATCATAAATAAAACCTATGAATCCATTTTGATCAAATCAAAAGAAAGAACCCGAAGAAGAGGAAATGTTTTCACCACCCTCTTTCAAGTTCCCTTCTTCTTCCACTTGTTTTTTATTTGTTATTCCCATTCTAAAATAATAACTCCAGTATCTTATATATACTGTGATTTTATTATAAATATGGTACAACCATATTCAGTATTCTATCCATCTATTGAATGACATGTCACCATACGTGCGTACGTACGGCTTACCGTCTCCACGTCGTGGTGTAATTGTTATTCAAAACATTATTATTTGGATGGGTATAATAATGATGTGTAATTCATGTAAATAATAAATATAAAATTATACTTATTCTGTATATATGATATAATATCCAATTATATATTATTTTAATATCAAATGGGTGATATTGTCGCTCATGCGTACGTACGGACTTCCGTCTCTATAAACATGATGAGATTCATCCCCCATCGTATCCATTCAAGTATAATTATCAGTATCTGATTAAAAATATTTTATCAGGACTTGATATAATTATGAATATGAATAATATAAAACCTATCCATAAAAACACGGCTTATGTAACAAAACATATAAAAGAAAATGAGTAAGTTAACACTCGAAACGACGATAATACTAAAATATTATTAACAAATAATTATTAGAAGATCATATATGATATCATAATTATGTATATGGTTCTTGTATAATTTAATAAAAATGTTTAAACAATTATACGGGAGGTTAACATACCATCGACTAAGGAAAAGTACAAGGTAATGGTTTATTTCAAAATATCTTCATTATCCGAGGTTGTTTGTACATAATTATCTACTGGGACCTTTTTATCATCCACATCCATGTTTCATTAAAATGTATTTAAAATCATTATTAATACTTTACAAACTATGGTTTGAAGTTATTTATACCCTTGTTGAATTTTAATAAGAATTTTATAAAGTAATATTTCTGTCGTTTTCCAAACAAGGTCCTTTTTAACCTTTTCGACAGAATCAATGTAAGAATATTTTTTTAACTTATACGGTGGGTGCGGCTATTTTCCGCCGTTATAAAATCATTTAATATTCCCTTACATGATTATAAGAATATTTTAAAATTAAATGTTTTCTTATATAATTATGTGACTTTTAAATGATTTCAAAAAAGAGATATTTCACTCAAATTGTTTTGATTTCATCTATGTCAACATCCTTTGATGGATTTTAAGCTTATTTGAAATTTATTTATTATGATACAAAACATCCATATTTTATTGAAGGTTTTGTGATATGTTTGAATTTAGATGTGTTATTTTTATTCCATTTATGGTTTATAGAGAAAGTATTGACATTTCATATGTTATTTTCTATACAAAATATTATGTTATATTTAAACCAGTTCATATGAGGAATGCATTGGACTTAATATGTGACGAGTGGAGCCCTCTATAGATCCTCGATGCATCGGTAGGTCTAATGAGACAAATTAATGTCTTTGCACAAGGCCTTGAAAAAATATTAATTGTATTCTAGGCATAAGGCCTAGACTATGTGGTTATGATATTATGGCATTATTCATTCCATCATTATGAAAGTGGTTACTGATATTGCATGTGATTATTCAACTAGAAGAATATCCATGTGAATAAGTAAGTGGAATTTTTTAATTTTATCTTTTCCATATTATGCCTCATTTCACGTTTAAAAGGATTTTGTTTTAGTTATACATTTCCTTAAATGTTTATGTTTATTTATGAATGTTTCTGCTACATTGTTATCCTTATTGAGAATCTGAGCTCACCCCCTTCTATGTTTTATTTTTCCCAGGATGTGAAGAAGTATTTTATGAATGAACTGCATGGATAGTATAAGGGGATATGAGTGTGGAGACAAGATGATGTGGTAGTTTTCACTTTATGATTTAATGTAAAAATTGTGAATGTATCTACTGTTTCCATGGCCACTAAAATAATCGGTCGTTCGAGATTTGATCATTAGTGATCATGCCAATGCTATGTAATAATGCACCGACTCTGGGTAACTGGGGTCGCGACGTTATAGTTATTATCCGAGAAATACCTACCATTGGTGGAGATTTCATACACTAATAGATATCATTCCACCATTGGGGTGGAACCATTTTAGGCTCTTTATAGGACAAACTACAGGTCAATGCTTTGTTGGAATAACCTATAATAGTAAACACTCATGGGCTCAGAGTTGGTGCGAGCTACTATATAGAAGGTGCAGATCAACCAAGTGCAGAATAAGAATATAAAAATACGTCTGAAGTCTTATAATGACATACGATGGAGGAATTTAGAGTTCAAGTAAGGATACCATGTAGTTCTTTAGGTTTCAACATGATGAGGATTACATATATTTAGTGTTGGTGATAATCTATCTTCGAGGTTCATTGTAACTTTCCAGATACAGTGTATATTTGGATAGGTGGTGAAGTAAATGGCTCTAACACTGTAGTTAAAACTTCTATATGATTTCTTCAATATTTCGTAGCTGATGAGGTACATGCCTAACCCATCACATGTTATCGACTAGGGTGAGATAGATATTGAGGAATGAGAGACTTTAAAAACGTACCTGAAGGAAATCACTAAATGATAAGATAGGATTATGAATTGGAGGTTTATTCCTTTTATGCATGTCTGGTGGTAGTATGGGAATCTCCAAATCAACACATTGTAGTAGAATCCTCATATTCATGCTCAGTACCCTCATCAGTTTTTGTAACCATTGTTTTGAATTTTGGGGATGTAAATTCCCAAGGTGGGGAGAATTAAACATTTAATATTTTCCATGTACTATTATTGGATATTATATAGAATAATTTTTATACCAGGTTCCAATAAGGAATCAGATTCCATGTCTTGGTGTGCTTAGAAAAAATATTTGAAAAATATTATTCTTTCTATTAGCAAGCTTATATAGGTGTCATAAAAAAAGTGGACTAAATATTAAATAGGTGTTCATATGAAAAACATGAGAGAACCATTGTGATCATAAGGTTAAATTTACACTGTGATAATCTTAAAAATACTCATTACATGTAATTTGTGAAAAAAAATTTGGGGGACAAAACATGAATAAAATAATTTAAGAAATATTATTTTGATGACGTGTTGTCGGAAAATTTTTAAAATCATTATTATGGGTAATTTCTAGGGTTATATGTGTAACCCTAGAAGCCTTGGATAACCATTGGCCGAGATCTTTGATTATTTATTATTAGGATACTACGATGTATTGAAGATCAACGGCCAACACACCTCATATTTGAAGGACCTTGCCTACAACAATGACGCAGTGGCTGATCATTTTTAGCGAGAAATTTGAATCAGTGCCGGAATTTTATCTTGATTTTATTTCCCTTTTAGTGCATTAAAAAATGAAAATAGACCAGTAAAAAATATATCTATCCCCAGTTAAGTCATATTTTTAGGTGGGTATTGCTTGCGGGTTATCAAGATTGATTTAATTGTATCTCTAACCCAAATCGCCTGATCATTATCTTTGTCCAAGAAGTCTTGGAAAACAATAATGAACCATATTTAATATTAATTTATCCCTACATTCATCATTTTATTTTCCTTCAGAACCCCATCGTTCATGACTGGACATTTTCAGGTGGTTTTTTAGAATGATCGAACACTTGGATTCAAGGGGAATTGACCACTGATGTTATATCTGTGTAGATCATGACTCATGGATATCAGATATGAAGCCATTTTTATTTTAATAAATCATAGGGGGAGTGGTGGTCTGTAGAAGTGACCATTAGTGTGGAACCAATGATCATCATTGTGCCATGACGGATCCATGTGTGGAAGGTACAACCATCATCGGTACTGTTGACGATGGGGATGTAGAGGTGGCGAAAATATTGGATCAGTGGAAGAAACATGGGATCAACAATGGTGATGTGGGTTCCAGCAAATCTATACATGGTGGCGACGGGAGGATTCGACTATGGAGCAATGCCAAGCCAGTGGGCTGAGCCAAATGGGTTGGGTTAGGCTAGGTGGGACTGGTCAACCTGGCGAGACGAGTATGATATGGGTTTGACCAGAGTCAGATCAGTGGAAACATGGGTGGATCATGGTGCAGCCGACCGCAACAGTCAACTATGGGTTTTTAGACTGCATGCTTGGACCCCACGTTCAGTCGATCGACCAAGGCGAAAGGTCCGATGGCCCTAGTACCCTTGCAAGCTATATTTCTTAAACATGTATTTTTCCTAAATGGAGTTTCCAATTGAATATACTTCTACAGAATTGAGGACATGAATTATAGGTAGTAATTTTGAGACAAGGGGTGAGTTTTTAGTTTTCAATAGTATAGGATGATAGAGTTCCCTTGGTCTTTTACTTGTGGCTTCAATATGGTATTACATCCACATAAATGGACTCCAATCCCATATAAAGTCTGAGTATAGAATAGAGTATGTTATCCCTCCTACAGACTAGAGTTAGATACTCTATCACCCCAAGAAGAGTTTATAAAATCGAGTGAGCTCTTTGAGAAGGTTACTGATATTCTATCTAGTAGGCTGAATCAGTAGGGTCTATAAAATCCCCTTCTTGGTTTTGTATATGATCCCTTATGTGGCGAGTTGATCCCGATTGGGTATGTGGAATCCCTCAGTGGGTTTGGGGATGATATGTGCTGTCACTAGGTCAATTATGGGTTTCACCCACTCCACGTGTATTATATTATTACTTGAAAAATAAATTCTAAATTGAAAAGGTCCCAAATGATCTAGAACACTATGTGACTGTCTCCGAGGATATCATGGCTTGAGGAGTGAGTTCTCATGGAATGGGCTTGAATCAAGAAGAATCCCCTGGATGAAACATGGTTTTTATTTCATGATGGTGTGGTGAATCTCATGAGTATATATGGATATTCTTGATATATATGTTCTATATATATATATACATATATAGAGCTTATTGTACCTTCCATTGATGTATTTCTTTGTGGTTTCCTGGAGTCTAATTAAGTAATATTAACTAACCCTGTATGGGATTTTCCCTCACATGTCATAAATTGTGCAGATGGTTGACCTTTTGAAGGATTTCAAGGTGGACCATTACCATACAGTACATAGCGAGACCAGATAGACCGTGGTGTGTTCCTACAGCTTGAGATAGTTGTTCTAGTGATATTATTTCCAGGATTAACTTATGATATAGAATATTTATAGCGGGATTGTATTTGTCCTTATTTACTTTCTAGTAAATTTACTTTTTTCTCTATTGTGTGATCTTATGGTTTGAATGAATTCTTTACATAGTGTTTTTTACTTTCATAATTTGTTGCTTGGAGATTTGTATGTGTGTGCATGTACTTTAGGCTAATTTCTCCCATTTGAGGGAAATTTTTACTTGGTTCTAGTCACTATCCCCTAAAATATTGGAGGTAGGATTGGGGTAGTCTCTATATGGACACCTTTAGGGTGGGTCGTGACATAAGAGGCATCCCCACATGTCTCCACCAAACCACTCATATCACTACAACCCATGATCTAACCCTCAAGTTTAAAATCCCACAAAATAAGATGTTTAATCACCATTCCTAATCAATAAAACATTTTTTTTAAATCCTTCCAATAAAATCTTCCAAAACAAACAAATAATATTCCAAACAATGCATTCAACTCCAATACCATTTCATCGTACTTGAACATATATGAAATTTATCACATAGTTCCCCGCATTATCAACATCTTATAAAATGTTCCCAAACTAATATCTACTAGGTATTCCACCACTATCAGCTTAATAAATGATTTCCTTTCCTTGATAATGTTCTTAAAAATATTAATGATGTTATAGTCCATCAACATATGTAATTAGTTTATTTAACTCCATTAATTGATCTGAGCAGTCTAATCTATGTCGTTGGTCATCCATAATCGACTGTTAGTATCATGATAGGAGCTTGATCTGCCATATAATGTATTATAGTAATATGATTTTTC
Source organism: Viscum album (assembly GCA_963277665.1). Classification (NCBI taxonomy): domain Eukaryota; kingdom Viridiplantae; phylum Streptophyta; class Magnoliopsida; order Santalales; family Viscaceae; genus Viscum; species Viscum album. The sequence goes on from OY728143.1 coordinate 1,370,813,368, forward strand.
AGAAACTTTTGAGTAATTACACCTTCTTTCCCAAGTCTTACTAAAAACATTAATAAAAAATCATATTTCACTAGCTTCTTAAACACTGATTTTGAAAAAAAAAACAATAATATTTATAAATTTAGTGCGCACTCAAGAATAAGATATAATTATCATTCCTTATTCTGGTGTTTGAAATATTCATAGATATATTTCCTAGGTTATTATACCTGTTATCGAACCAAATCAACTACCTTAATCTTGATCTATTTGATATTTTTACCCATAAACCAATAAGGTTAATACTTTAAGAAACATGTGTGGTGGTCACCAATATATTGTACCCCTAATAATTTCTTCATTAAGACATATATTCTTGATTAATAATGTTCTACAGGGATCATTTCATAAGATCCCCACAGATTAGAAGCCATCAATTTTATCCCACTAGTCCCGTTCTCATATCCCTACAATATTGGGCATAAAAAATTGGCCATTGTAAACCACATTCAACCATTAGTTGAAAATAGTAACCATTTATATGATCAAATCCCTAAAGCCACATCTAATATGACTTATTGTACTTAATACGGTCTTATGCAGGGACTACGAGTCATTACACCTAATTTCCATTGAACATCATGATGTTGACTTTGGATCTCATAATAATAATATTTATAAAGAATTATAAAAATAATAATTCACAATGTTGAGGTGTTCATTTTATCTACTCTTATAAGAAGTTACTTTAATGCATATATGCTTTACTTCCTATTTACTATTATCCCACAACAAATATATCGATAACTTGAGCCAACCTGCTCAATCATCGATTGAATAATTTCATCCCATTAAAATAATTATATAATCCTATTAATATTTAATAGTGTTCCTCAAGAAATAGTAGACAACAATAACTAATATCTCCCTCTCTTGAAACCCTTAATATATTTTCTAAAAATTCATGGAATAAAATATCAAAGGGTAGTTTAATAAGGGTATTATTCATTAAAGACTCTTGAAATTTCAACTTAACATTGTACAAGTAAATTCCTCTTGGTTATCACTCATTAATTCTAGGATACTTAGTTGTTGTTAATTTCATATATTTTATATATAAAACCCATACAAACCCAAAAATATTAACTTTAATGTTCTTTGTATCCTATAAACCAAAATTCCTATTGTAATTAAAAAACATTACTTCTAGAAGTTTTTGTTTATCAAACATTTTCACCTACCATATCAAACATTGAACATAAATTATATTCCAAAACAATGTCTCCATATTTTTTATAGTTAAAATTCCTTTTCTAGGTGGCTACCATATCTGAAATCCACATGTTCCATCCCCTTATTACACTGTTCACACTATCCATATATAATGAACATCATTAAGAAAACAATCAAACCATATAACTCAATTTTCATCACTTACACATAACCCACAAAACAAAAAAACACTCATCCATATTACCCTAACATATGAGACGAAATAAAAAACCTAATCCTAACACCATTTATCCCTCACTACCCTTCATATATGGTTTTCTTTAATAACCAAAAAATAATCAACCCTTGGGTATCCCATGTAGTTGAACACAAAATCTCATACTATCATACATTCACACCCAACCCATGTTATCATGAAACCAATGACATCAAATCTAGGCTTCCAAGACTAACCATTAAAACTAGGTATCTCATCAATCATACCCTATACATAAAACAACTCATACCACAAATGAATATTTATTCATTTATCTCCAAATATTCCAAAGGAACCCTGTAATATATACTCTACCCACTATCAGGTTTCATATCTACTTGAATATCACATGCATATATAATACTTACCTATACAATTTGAAAATTAATCATCAATACACTCATCCAAAACTAATAGTACTAGACGGTCCGTAAGGAATTACCATCCCCCATCAAACTATAACCAAGGAATATAATTCATTTCCTACATATTCAATGGTTTCTGTATTTACAAATGTGTATAAACAGTTATATCAAGAAGAAATATATAGAAAAAAACTTGTAGGGTTTAGTTAATTAACATTAATCAAACAAGATATTATGAAAAATACCTAATAATATTTTTGACTATTAAATAAACAAATCCCCTTTATAAAACCATCTTCAAAATTTTTTATATTAAAACATTAATCAAAACATAATTTTGTAAATTCCTTTTTTTGAATCAAACATAATCAATCACCTGTCCATGTGAGCATATGTGTTGACTATGATGTATAAACATAGGCCCTCCAGCAACACCAATCCAAGAGTAAACCCAAATTAATGAATAACAATATACTTTTATAAAATCATCAAATTGGTAATTGAAAAAAAAAACAAAATCCCATTACCATAGTTCATCGGGGTTTCGTCATGTAGGTTCACAAAGTATAAGGTTGACATCCATCCAAATTTACAACTAGTTATATCTTCAACCAACATGATTTAAATAATAAGTCTAAAACAAATAAAAGTTGATCTAAAAAAATTTATAACTCCTTTAATTGGGTCTCCCAAATAGTTACTAAGATAGGTTATGCCATATAACCTCAATTGAATCTCTGCATTCTCAAGAGGCTACAGTCTAGAAATTAGAGTTTGATTCATGTTATAGGGATATAGTACCGTCAATATTATTACCATAAAATAATAATATGTTAATAAATGTTAATGTTCCCATAAAAAATATAAAATTAAAACAAAAAGTGAACAATAAAAATAATTTAACACTTCTTTTCCCATCATAAAACCGATACTAGACATAAATTATCCATAAAATACTAGATCACCCATGATTGGTTAATTGTATCCATTATAGGGAATTAAAATAAATAAAACAAATTTATCAACACTGTAAAAAACATGGTCCTAAACTACACCAAAAATCAAAATTGGAACATTTAGTGACACTCTATCACTAACAATATCACTAAAAAATTTCTATATACTACATCTGATGCATAATATTAGTAGATTGATTAGGGTTTTTGAGAGTAAAAATTATTTTTCCCACCACCAATTGTTCCAATAAAGGATACCTTAATTAATATAGGTTTGTTTTTATATAAGGAATAAAAAATTTATAACAATCCGAATGAACCACACAAGTCAGGTTATTGTGTGATAAAAATGGTACCACGATGATGGAACATACCAGCTTTGTGAAATTCTAAAAAAATGATTACTAATTTTTGGATTTTAAAAAATCAATGAACTAACCATGAGGATACACGGATCACTATGAACCCTCCTCTATATAAAATATTGGAATAGAACACATATTTTGAATCAATGTGTACTATCAGTACTACTACATCAAAGAAGAGTGGGAAGAACTAAATAAATGTACCATGAATCACTATTAATACACATTCAATTGAAAAATGTTAAGAAGAATGATATGAGGTTAAATGAATCAAACTTATTCCACCAACATCTGTAATGATTGAGAAATGTACAGACTCTATGTTTTTTCATGGATAATGGCATATCTCATTGTTGATTTTTTTGGTGTCTAGGCCGCTAAGGATTAATACATTATTTCTATTCTATTTGAATATCATTGATATATTTTATGAGAGATTTTTATTCTTTGAGAATGGATTTTTCACTTGGGATGTTGTTTAGTGAAATTATGATGTAGTTTATTTTTATGGTATTATTTAAATTTTTATAAAATATATTAATTAATTTCACATTCAAGTGAGTTCAACTATTGATAACTCTTAAATAGAGCCACATAAAAAAAATTCATTTTCATATTTTTACTTATGTTAATAGGTTATACCTAAGAGAAGTATAGTATTAAATTCAGTATTTGGGCCTTATTATCATCCCATTTTAGGTCTCTAAATGTTTTTACCAGGTTTACATTGATATGTAATTGCAAATATCCCATTAATCATTAATTAGTTTTAGCAACTAAATGTTACATAAAATAAAGAGATATTTGGTCATAACGCTATTAGATAATGTTTGGATAAATCATTTGTATAAATTTATGTGCATTGAATCTTTGGGGAATCATGATTGATGTAGAAATTTTTTAAAATTCAACTTGGTCTGATTTTCATGAAATATAGTTTTTATTCATTATTCATTTTTATATCAATGTAGATATTTCTTCTAAATAAATTTTTGATAAAAAAAGTTTATCATGAGAATTTATATTTCTTTGTTCATGGTGGATCATCCATTTAACTGAAGTCATAAAATTAATGTTAAAAAGTGGTTGGAAATTATCTAAATTAAACCCATATTTTCCACCAGATTGGACTATGACTTTTTTGTATATTGGCACAACCTTCACACAACATAATTTTCCCTCACTCCCAAATTTCCCTTACCATTATTCTATTTCTAATATAAGACCATTTAATTCCCTAAGACCACTGAAAGTGTCAATATTAGGCTCTATTGAGGTGTAAAGGTGGTGTTTTACTAAAACAATCAGTGAAATTAAATTTACCATAAGTAAATTCAATTGAAATGTAATAGAAACATGGTGATGGTGTATCATCCAACATAGATGATTGAATTAGTGTCATATCTAGATAAAAATCTGTATATGGAAATATCAATGTTGTTATCTCTAGAGTGATTATTGGTAGAGTATTTAGTGAGATAAAAGTATCTTTTCCAATGAAGCATTAGATTTAATGGAGTTTTATGGATGGTTGTCTCTCCGCATGGTCGGAAAAATCAATGATCCAAGCCCAACTATGAGGTTACACTAGTCAGTCCCCATAGAGGGTTGTATAGTATAGTAAAATTGATTAGTTTGTCTCTACTAGATAGAATGTGGGTCCCATAGGCTATCCCTTATGGTTTATCTTACCCTCAAACTATCTCGACATGTTCGGTCGAGTAAGGTAGCAAGTCCCTTGAGTCGAGTCTACCTTAACTCGACCAGGACCTCAGGATGGGCATGCATGGAACTATGCACTCATGCCTACTTCCTGCACCTAGGAGGGTATAAACACCATGGAAATTCATTCTCTAATTTCAAACACCATGTTCTACACCTTGGGGTCACCACATAGATTTTAATGATCTCTTTCATTCTTTAATTACACTTTTTAACCTAAGGCTCATAATATAATGAGTGTGTGGTACATTATGAGTGTTTTTCATATAAATAATGATGGTGAAATCCTATTCTCTATCATAGTTTTTTTCAATATTTTCTTCATATTTTATATCATTATCCCCATTAGGTCCATGAATAATTTCAATAAATTCATTTAGAGTGGGCATTGGTTTGACAGTCCCCTTGTTACATACTAAAGATAGGTCATGGGTACCCCATGTATGTATTTCAGTTTCTTACTCTCCTATTATGTTGTGGAATGATCCTTCTATAATGGGTATAGGTAGGGATAGGTTTCTTTGGGATTTCCAAATATGTTTGGGAAATATAAACCAAAAAAATTGTTCGATAAGGGGTTATTTAAATTCTTTACTTCCATATAATATTTAGGTTGGAATAATGTATATCACCCTACAAAGTAAGATAGTATTCATTATTTTCTTATATATCTCGACCTTAGTGATTGAAAGGGGATACAAATATGAAGAATTACATTTTATTTTTCAATGATCTTATAAATACAATCAGATTGACATATATTGGGTCTCTAATTGGGAGTACAATTGATGTTATACTTTAAATAAAAAATAGATTTCAATGACCAAGAGGTGAAGCAAGTGATATCAATATTGGGCCCCTTATTCATTAAATACATGAATAATTTTAGATCTTTATGAGAGAAAATATGTTCTCACATTAGTTTCATATAATAAGGATGTCTGAAATATATGTTTGGAGGAAAAAATCCTCCAATGAAAAATTAATTTTTTGAGGAAATCCCATAAGGGATTATGTGTTGTGTTTAGAAGGACTAGGATATAAGATCAATAATTATGTTTCGAATAGATCCATATTTTCCCTTAGTATTTTTGTGGGTGGAAAATCCACAACTAAGTTTGACTTTGAAAAAAATAGTGGTGGCTTAGTTGGAGCATGTACATCCATGGTTGTGCCTTATTTTGAAATTATTCTTAACAGAATCGGTCATGAAGTGTGTCCCAACAATGAAAAATAATTGTGAATTTTTTTTAAATCAATTAGACTATCATTAAAAAAGATACTTGAATATGTGTTCTTTGGTTTTAGGGGAGTGATACTGGGTGCAAGCCCAATTTCTAGTCAATTTCAAAAATTATTTGTAGCTAATACATGATCATTAATGGGAGACTCCTCCTATCACTAATTGGATTTAGGATATATCCTCGTAATTCCTTATCTGTATATCCACGATTTCTTTTCCTAAATGATCATTAATTGTAGGTAACCCATATATTAATGAAGTTATCACTCCCCATGAGGTTTAGGGTGGGTCCCTAAATTTTAATATATTGTAAAAAAACATTCATGGTTATTACACAATCTAAAATGTATGTTTATTCCTTAACATGTATTAAGGTAGGGAAATCCACCCATATGATTGTTAATATAACCCCCATTTATGGATATGATATCCCTCAATCCAATATAATACTTGTCAATGATGTGTGAGTCCCCTATGAAAATTATTCATTTGAAGTGACTTCTTGGAGAAATTTATTATATTCTATTATCATCACCTAGAAGTTATTCCTGATTTAAGTATGCGTTGAGACATTCAGTTCACTAAACATCATATCGGGTAATAGGATGGTCATGTGTTTCATTCATCATTTATATGTTCACTGAGAATGTATAATTTGATTATAATCTCTCAATATTGATATAGAGGATATGGTTGGGGGGTTTTCCAAGATATTATGAGGATTTGTACCCTTACATAACCAATAGTGATTATAGATTTTTAGTATTTTCACTTCAGGTTTAGGGGTATAGTTATTTCATTCTTATTATGTGAGTAAATAATTTTATTAAGATTTTTTTTAATCTCATTAAAATGATATATTTTCTTGAGGAGTTGGATGATTCAAATATTTTGGTTTTGTTATTTATAATGTATCTCATATGTTCTTCAAATTATGGTCTTTTTGAAGATGGTTTCTGATGTTAGGGCTTCGTTATCTAATTATTAGTCTCAATCCTTATAGTATATTGGGGTCTTGTATTTTTATTTTTCTCTGGTTTTGAATTAAACTACACTTTAGTATTTCTTTTCACTTTATCGAACTTTACATGATATGTTTACAATAACACCCATATTGTTTTTATTCGTAGAAGTGTTTCATTTAATTTAAATGATGTGTAGTTTAAGGATGATGATGGAGGAAATGGATTTAGTGGGGAAAGTGTTTAGTGGTTCTTAGTAGTGATGGCTACTGTTGATTCTTGTGTTAAGAGATGTTATGACAAGGAAGGGACTCTAGAAATAGTTTTGGGTTTTCAATAATTTTGTGTATTATGATATTATATTTTTCTATTCATCTTGTTTCGGCAATTATTAAATTATTATGTCTAGTGGTAACGTATCAGATGCATTTTACACAATATTTTTTTAATTTCAATGACGGTTGTTGGATTTATCAAGAATGTGAAGATTTTTTGGTTTTGTGAAGGCTCATTGGATAAATAATCTGATTATATGATATAACTTTTTTGTTCTAGTTATCATCCCATGCAATATTAGAGGTGTTATTGGGGTGGAACACACAACCTAAATGTAGACCCACGTAGGGTCTCAGTGGGCCTGGTCATGTTAATGTGGTTTTAGTGATTTAAAATATTATCAGGTATGGATTTAAAGATGTGGGTCTTGTGATTTTTGGGTTGAGAAATCAAGGGAAACAATGTAGGGGTATTTTAGTCAAGTTACCCAAATAAAGAAAAAAACTAAAGGATATGGTGATCAAATGCATCCCTAATCAAGGAATCTATTTATCTTATAATTGATTTCAGTTTTTAATATCATTATTTATATGGATCAATTATGATAGTTCATGATTCATATAACATAATAGTAATTTCATTATACACATATTATGTAGACCCTATCATGGTAATTAATTCATTAGACGCATCATATAGATTCTATGTGAATGTTATGATCCTTAGGAAAACTTACGGTAATGTGTGTCTCATTGGTTTTTTATGTATAATGTTCTAGTGAACAATCACCATGATTAGTTTTTCCATAATAACCATAGATAATTGTTAAATATCATGTTTCCTATGATTTCATAGAATAGTTACAGGGTTCGGAACACTCTTTAGATATGAAATTCATGCAGTACGATTTCTCCATATACTTGATGAGGTCAGGGATTACTTATATTATTTTTCATTGATAAGGAGTGGGTCACCTATGTGGTATATGGGGTCATGTACTCTCCTACATATAAGGGAATGTTTCCTATATCCATAGGTGTAGGTACTATCCTGGTGATAGGGGTGTTAGATCTCTATTAGTAGGATATTTTACTCCTCCGATGACAGAGTTGTGGGTACTCTATTATTGTACTTGTGTACTCCCATGAGGTCCTACACCATATATCAGTTATTAGTGGGATCATATATGCTAAATAATAATTTTTTAATATCTATTGATAACGTTTGAAATTCAATTAATTATATCATTTATATAAATGTTTTATGTTGGGATTTATCGTTCAATAAGTAGATGTTATAGTAATATTAAAGCCAACCAATATTCCCATATCCAAATGGGAGTGATACAATCAATAATTATGGTAATGAATGGAACATCCTTTATTGATATATTAATTATATGATTGGAATGTAGGCTTAGAAAAAGGTTACTATAGGGATTCTAATTTAGTGATCATGATTTATTTGATCACTCATATTTATATAATTGGAATGATCATGATCCGTTAAGAAGATCAAGGATGAGGTTTAAATTTTCGTATGAAAAAATAATATTATTCATCTCTATGAAAGATCAGTAATGGTGTATAAGGTATCTTTATAAAAAATTCTATAAATATTTTATTCCCTTACCATTCCCCTTAAATTTGTTGACATGATTGTTTTTAGAAACACAAATATTATTGATGGTAATTGATGAAATCATCCTTATAGGTGGTGTGATGATATTTAATGGGTCTATTAGTGCGAGTTCATTAAAAAAGGATATTTAATTTTGATTCATATTGGGGTATCATGAATTAAATCATGGAAAAGGTTTATTCTAATTGATCATGGGTTTATGGTAGTATGTGACAAGTTTAGTGTTCATTTTTCTATATTATTAAGAAACATGAGATACATAGAGAGGAAATTAGATTAGGTGAGTTTTTTTATATTAGGATGTGTGAGGAGAAGTGAAATAATAATTGAATAATTTTTTTGGTCATCTCATTTAATGCTTTAAGAAAAAATGATGTATATATTGGAAAAATATGAACATAATTAGGTATTTGGTTCTGAAGGTAATTATCAAAGTCAATCAAATTGTGAAACATGTTATCCTAAAGCTTAAAGATAAAAAATCCATTTTATATTAATAGGTAAATAATTTAATATTTTTATTAGGGTGGAATAGGTCATTAATGAGTTATAATGAAGATACATTGGGGGTTTTCAAGGTGAATGAATTGTTTTGTGTGATTTTCAGTAGATTTTGAGTTAGAAAAATAGTAACCTGACTGAGTCATCTATAGTAGTAGAAATTAATGTTTTTTTTACATAAATGGTTTTCCATTTTCAAGGATAATAGGATGCTAAAATTAATATATTGGTGTTTTCGTCATGTTATTATCTAGATATACTAATATATACATCTTATTTTTGGAGGTGAAAAATCAGAATGAAAATTTCAAGGGATATATATAACCATGATGATCACATGAGGTTGATGTGGTGATATCGTTTGATGCATTAATGATATAATTATATGTAGATAGATGGTCTTTCATGCTATATCTCTTCATGACACTAAATAAATATGGGTATCTTAACCCTATATCTATAATATACAATTATTAATGAACTATTTCAATGTTTTTTTGATGATTTATGATTTTCATTCATGTTGTGAGAGAGTATATCTATATGATATAAACACATTATATAAAAGGTGGTAAAGAGTTTCCTGAAATACAATCTTTTCTATGAATTGAGTAATTTCATATAAGAAAAACGAAATTAATTAATTGTACTATAAATTGAAGTCCTTCAAATACAAGTCAAAAAATGATTGAAATTGGGCATTTTCCTTATTTACTATGATAGAAAAGTTATTTGGGTCAAAAAAGTGATATAGTTGTGTTTGAATGAGGTATAATTAATTTTTATGAGGTTTTGTAATGATATTTTTAGTTTATAGCACCATGTTTTTTTCCATTCCGAGATTAAAAATTTTAAGGTGGTGAAAATGTATATACCCATGGTTTTACTTGAGAATGAGATATCTCGTTCTTGATTGTTAAGGTCCCCAAGACCCTGGAACGAAATTTTTAAATTTTAAACTACTAAGCAACCTTGAATAAAATTGTTTATAGTTATGTTTATCATGAAGAATAATAGTTTCCTTCGGGATGAAGTTTGGATAGATTTTGTGGCATTTATTTTTTAAGGAAGTTTTTAATATTTGATTCAATGTTTTAATTAATCTCATTCATGAGACAGATGAACTATATATATCATCTAATTATTTAATTAGATATAAAATCTTTTAATTGAATTTGAATTTTAATTCTTTCCTAATATATTTATTACTTTTTTATACAGGATTTGGGCCTCAGACTAGGGCTATGTCACGTTTTTAAATCAATTTACTCGATTGAATAAGCTCTTGCATTATCAGTATCTTAATTTATCTCACTAATAATGCATATACAGTAATTGTAACATAAACCCTAGAGAGATTGTATCATCATTTTAATCAATAATGTGTATATGAATCCCATGTAGTGAACTTTGTACATTGAAGATAAAATGAATCAACATCAAGGTAAGACTTTTTTATAATTTGTATTTCTACATTCTTTATAAAAGAATGAATTTTTTCATCATTGTGTCGATCCTTCTAAGTATTTATTATCAATTTATTAATCTATAAATTTATTTCTAATGTAAATGACTATTGACTAATTTATGGTTGATCTTCTGTCAGAATGAAATGATTAATTATATTTTGAATGGGTTATCAGACCATCATCAGACACCACCCCACTTCGTCCGATACCACAATGTGGAATATTTCTCCCCAACATCTCTCCTCTATTATTTCTTTAATAACACACATACTATATTGGTGAATCCCAATAAACCTTTACTAGTACTAGTGGTGTTCTTAATATAGGTTTCAAAGTGAGTGATATTCTAGATAGTATCATTGATAGGGAAATTAGTGTAGGTTAATTTGAGGGAAGAATGAAAGTGATGTAATGGTGTTGTAGTGAGTGTAGTGGATTTTGGAACGGGTATCATGGATGGATAATGTGAACTAGATGATGATACAGAATAAGGTGTCCCAAAAGTGATGATGTATATGGTTTTCTGAGTGAAGAAATGTTAGGTTTTCCTCTAGAATATTAAATCGAATTATTTTTCAATAGAATAATCACCTATTATATGGTGAGAAGATATAATGGCCAAAGTACCATAATTAATTCATGGTATGATATAACATTGTATGGTCACATGTATAAGCTGACCAGCTAAGTCAATCCTGCATGGCCGCCCATCCTAATGACTAAGACAAGCATCGAAATTGGCCAAGCACATCAGCTTTACCTGGCCGGGGGAAGTGTAGGATGACCAAATCTAAATCAACCCCCACCCCAAATAATATAAAGGGGTTGCACAAAATACCTCAGATACTCTACTTCCCCTCCAAAAATCATGATACATTTTTCTAGTCTAGTTTGTTGGGGACTAGGATCGAGTTCTCACCAACCCAACCTGACCAAACCCTGGGTGGGGAACTCATTATGCCACATTAACATTATTCATGCTCATGTGTGAACAGACAGACGACCAAAGGGAACATTTTACCCCTCTTAAAAATACCACATAGTGTACCGAAATGGAGAACTCACTCTCCCAATATGACCCCTATTTGAGTCATCTTTATAATGCTTAACCCAAGGCACAAAACAAGATAATTGAGTAGACTATTCTACTATTTATTATGTGATAGTATGTTCCTATTATTTATCAAAGTTTATTTTGAAATTAATTTTGTGTAGTTTGTGATTTTTACCCTAATTGGATTGATGAATATATTGAAATGAGACATTCAGAATAGGGATTGTTTTTTATACTCCTCATGAGATATACTGATAACAAGATATGTGGTCCTCCCATACAGTATGGAGTATTATACTCCCCCATGGACATGGGGAAAGAGTCCATAATTTTAGGTATATAGATGAAATGTATCTTCAAGCTGTACCAGTATGTGTATGTAAGATGAAGGTGAATCTTGAATTGACAATAATATTATAAAATTTTATAACTTCCATACAATCTATTGATGGGAAATGCGGACATATCTGTGAAAAAAGAATATTATTCATTTGTTTCTTATATGAACTTACTTTAGTGATCAGATAGGTATACTTAGATAAAATTTTTCTTTTTCCCCATACACTTTGAAATACATTTAGAGAGAGTAAAAGTGAATTCCTGCCAATTATTACGCTTACTGTTATAATTTCATTGATTCCTATATTTAGAAGACTATATGTAAAGTTTTGTGATCTTAGAGATAGTTACTCCACCATTAATTACATCCTTGATGAATTGTGGGTCCCCCAAATGTTGGTGGTATTGTCAAACCCATAAGGTATAGGGTTTGGGCACTTAATTTTATGAATATGGTTTACAAAATACCTTGTGGAATACACTACCAGTTGTGTAGGGTCTTCCTTCACATATAATAGGGTAGGTAAAATATCATGGGATGGTGTGTGGGACCTTCATTTTGTGGATTTAATACTCTTCTAATTGATATATGAATCTCTGAGAGGTTCATGTCCTCCCCTGAAATTAGTAATTCAAATGAGGTTGTTGTTATTTACCAATTTTTTGAGATTTCATGCACTGGTTATACTCTATATCAATCAACATAAGATCATTACAGATTTTTTTCATTGTGGTTTTACCCAGTGATCTATATATTTTATATTTTTTCCTTCTCAAGGGAGGGAACAACAGTTTACTATATTCCATTAGTCTTTGGGGTTCTTTTCTAGGATTATTTTCATTGTGTTTTAATAAATTTATAAATTATATATCTTCGTATTTCTTTAAAAAGGATGAATGGTTTTTGGGATGTTTGGTTGTTTTCATATTTCATGTTCTATGATTTCTTTTGGATTTCAGATTTCTTATTCCCTAAGATCTTTTTTATATTACATTTGTTATTGGGACATTATTTACTTTTAGACGGCCTCAATCCTTATAATATTCACATTTTTTTCATGGGATTCCTACTTGGTAAGCTTATACTCCCCCCTATATGGGTTTTCTACCCACATGTGATATGATCTATCAAAAAGATGTTCGGTTTAGGAATGATCATAAAGGAAAATGTGTTGGTCGAGATGGTTCTAAGTTTCACATGGAAGTGATAGCTATTTATTCATCTTGTCTGGAAAATTTATTTGATGATGAAGAATCTTTCTTCTTGGTTTTGGTATATCCATACATTGGAATATTTTTTTCGTGTATTTACCTCTACTTAAAATTTTTATAACTATTTCATTATTATAGATAATAATATGTATCAAATATTTTATTCTGTAGTTAGGAGATTTCGATTTTTTATTAGATTTATTATTTATGTGGATATGTATGATTTTATGATTATTCATAGGATAAGGCCTTCCATGGTGTGTTATACCTTCATGGTGCTATGAATTTTCTTATGGCCTATTGGAGGTGGGATTAGGGTTGTGAAATCATCTAAACAACAAGCCCACGAAGTGCCTTTTTGGGTCGATTCTACTTAATAATGTATATAACTGAGGTTCCATGACTAACTTCAAGAACAACGACTTCCATAAAAAGTCCAAAATGATAAAAAATAAAGCATCATGATTAACTTTGTTCCCCCTAATATCAAATAGTATAACATTATGAATAAAATTACAATAACTCACAAAAAGTACTCTGATACATGAACAATTAAATATATATAATAATAAATGAAGAACTATTCATTATTTGTTCTCTTAAATCTATTTTTTATAAAATATCACAAAAAGGTACCATGTATCCCTTCTTATTCTCCACCATCCAAAATAAGTTAAGAAAGAGCATAAAAACCCTATTCATTATTAACCCATATCATGGCCTTTTGAATTAATTCAACTTGATCATTTATCTCATACATAAAATAAAAAAAACCTTGAATAATATTAATCAATCATTTTAACGGTAAACATGATCCTGAAAAACTAAGATGCCCCTTATTTTAATAATGGTTATCAATAAATATATAACATAACCTATAATAAACCAACCAACGTATCCATACATTGACTCAAATATAAACTAATATAAATAATTCTCTATCACAACTTACTCTTAATGGGCTATCTAGCATAGTAGAAAATGGAATACTAAATTTTAAAACTATTCCCCATTTATTCCCATTGTGAAATGTACGACCATAGGTTCCCCTTAATAATGTACTCATTGAATTTGAAAACAATTTTCTACAACTATTATACCATCTTCATCCAATTTACCACACTCTAGAACTACCGTAAATTATCTATGAGAATCCCAACTACTCCTAGTGAGAATCAAACCCTCTAACCCATTTTAAGCTACATATCATTGTCAATGTAATCTTTTTAAGGACCTATTCCTAAACCATGACCCCCTCATGATCCATAAAAAACATGAAATTACATCTCTATTCCATAATCCTGAAATAAATATCCCATTTATAACCAATTATATGGTCTAAAAAATAATTAAGACCCCATTCATAGTGCCTCACATTAATACACACAATCATAATTTTTATTAATACATTACACTTCTATCATAAATCCAAAATCTTTTAATAATTCCAATATAATTCTATTATGATCAAAATTTATGTTTTCTTCCTGATATTTTTTAATTTTTTTTAAAATTTTCTAAAACCCTCATAGTTCCAATTTGGTTTACCATGAATCAAGTCTTCATGGTTTCCATATCACCTTGAAGAGACAAAAACATGCATGTTTTTTTAAATTAAAGACCAAATTACCTCAATTCAAATTTATATCTCCTTTATCCATGAATGAATAAGTCCTTTTCCAATTTAATAAAAATGATCCTCAAGACCCCTACCTTATATATCATCACACAATGTGTGATTAATTGATAAAAAAATTATTAAAAAAATTTCAATTCGATTCAATGATATATAGTCTTCTAAAACTTATAAATTTTCTTGGATGAAACAAATTGGAACCAATTGTATGTGTAAGGACATTTTTATTCCTCTAGAACACCCAGGAACAGAATCCTTATCATCTGATTCTTAATTGGACTTCATTTTTAAAATAAGATTGAAAAATTCTAAAAAACTCACCATGTGAGTTACCATCATAAAAATATAATTTCAACTTGTGTGTTCTTCCTATTTTAGTATCCTTTATCTATTTCCCTAATAAGACCCATAATTTGATACATAATTCACCATCATATAGTGAAATTCATCATTATTACTTAAATGAAATCATCCATATCCAAATTAAAACAGAGAAAAAGAATAGTATAAAAAGAATGGGAGTTATTAAATTTTATTTGAATAACGAATCATTCTAGGTCTACCATATATCAATAGATTTAGAGGAAATGATACGAGATGGGGAGAGTGGTATACACCTTTAAGACATGCTACTTTCAGAAGAAGATCCGTTAGAGGGTATTCTATTGGTGTTACAATTAAAGGTTGTTTGTTGGAGTTTATTAAATAAATGATGTCAATTAATGTTATTTTTTATTTTTAATAAAGGATTAATATTAATGAATAGAAATATAATTGGAGAATATTGTTAAGTAACTATATGGGTGTTTTTTGAAGGAAAAAAATTTAGTATATTGCATCCATTATGTTTTTTATATTTATATTATAATAATTTAAGATTCATAACAGAACATATAGATGTAAATCATGGATAGAAAATATAATTGTGGGAGAATGAAATAATTTAAACTTACATGGATAAAGAAGTGATAATTAGGATGTAATACATTGTCACACCTAAAAGTAGCATTTTAAGAATATTATAGTGATAGTTTGATAACTAAGAGAATAATTATTTTTGAAACCAAGGTGACAAAAAGGATTATATTTAATATAAAAGGATAATATAGATTAAAATACAAAGGATGAGGGAGGTTGAGGAATATTTAATGATAGAATTAATAATGAAGATTGAAAATTTCTTTTAAAATGTTGAGATAGATGATCTAAACAATTGATTATGGATTGGTGATGAATTTAGTGATATATGAGAATATTTGGGAATGTAAAGAGAAGTTTATAAAAAATTATTTTATGGAATATCCATCGGAAAATTTTATATGACATTCTATAATATAGATTGGTGGACTTCTTGATAGAGTGTATTAAATATAACACTATGAACTAAACATTTAATGTCATAAATTATATTGTGTAAAATTAAATTGTGAAGAAGTTATCATCACTATCTATTACAACTAAAAGTTCAAAATGCAATGTTGTCATATATTGGAGATGATTTGTAGTTAATATTAAATCACACTACATGTAATAGAATTTTTTTCATAAAGTATAGTAATCTAATAGGGTGGTTTAGTATTAGACGTTATGCGTATATGGACATGCTAAAAAATTATTTATTTATTTGACAGAAGATTTTGATTTTTTTTTAAGATCATTCAATACTCAAAAAAAGTATAACCCCCACCCAATAATAAAAATATTTCATCATAGAAGAAACATGTAAATGAATAATATAATAATAAAAATTTGATGATTAAGTAAATTGATCTCAAAATAGATGGAGTGTACCATAGGGATATCACGAATAAGAAATTATCCAATTATTTCCTCTACAATTAGTACACTAACCAGTAGATCTATATATTATTTGTAGGAATCCATAAATTTTTTAAATTGTGTTCTCGAACCCTCTTTCCGATGATTAATGCAGAACATGGAAAAATAATTTTTGGGAATGCATCAATAATTCTCCACAATAATAAATATGAGGGATCATATCCTTTAAATAGGATCACAAAAATCAATAAATGAAATTATATCATCACTTCCAACACATGGAAGTGACTATGCATTGCACATAATATATTCCATTTTGATGTTTATTATTTGTGAATGTTTTCATAATTATACAATATGTATTGAAATGAGAATGAACAATCATAATTATTTATACCTAATGAGAAGCTATTTGATAAATGTGGAAGTAATATATGTAATGTGATATCACTTATATCATAAGTGATAGATATATTTTTTTCTATGATATATGAATAACATGATTATAATATAATATCATATTTCTACCTATAATAAGAATTGTATCCACATCAATGGTTATAATATATAATAATCAAACTATAAAATTCATCCTGTTTTACTTCATAGCAATCAATATCCAACTTGTACTGAATTCCTATAAAGAATTTATTAAAAAAAAGTAAAAATCTTTATGAATATATCCATACTCTTTTTCATAACATTGATCACACTCTCTTAATCATAGAATAAAATGATTATCAAAAATCTAATCCCTATTCTATGGTGTATCCATGGGATCATATAAGAGTTTCGTTATTTTCCATTAAATATGTGTTGTCCAATTCATAACAGGAACAAAAATATAGCCTATAGAGAGATGAAATTTCTAGTCAATGAAAAAAAGGTTCTAATGTGATCCCAATTAAAATTTCTTATATCTTTATATAAACATGTCCACCATAATATAAATATCAAACATCATATTTATAATTATATATTAACTTTTCTATGAAATTTAGAGTCCAATATATTCATCACATCCCATGTCAATTCAACAAAGCACAACCATGTATTTACATGGAATAATTAATTCATATGACTAGATTTATTTTCTTGATATATAAGTGGATAAATATAATCTTCATTAAACTGAACAAATGAAATGGAAAATAATGCACATTACCATCCCCTAATTAGTTCACCCTAAATAGTGTACTATGAAATATATCAATGTTTGAATGTTCAGAAGCTATGTAACATCCCCACCTCAAGAAAAAAGGATTTAATAATAAGTGTTCCCCCTATGTATATCAAAGACCATATCACATTCCAGATGATTTACATTCACAGTTCTATCAAAACAATAACCCTCAACATATTATATCATGAGTATACTCAATGGTTTATATAATAATTATACTCATGATAATATTTTTATATTATCACAACCCCTAATACTTAGTGGTGATATTTTATTAGAGATTACTAAATGAAATATATTGAGGGGTTTTTATAAATTTACGGGACATTTTTAATTAATATGATTCACACATAAATGATTGTTAAATAGTGTCTTCCTTTCTCATAAAATCATGATACATGTTACAACCATTACATAAAATATCTCATGTATAAAATATTCATATATTCAACAAAACCATTTTTCCTACCATAGGAATTGTTTTATTAATAGATTCATTAAATTATCCTCTATAGACCCACAGTAGATATTTACAAATCAATTCATAATACTCCCTATAATAAGAATGTATTTAATAACTATTTGTCAAGTCTTTTGATAAGACCAGGGTTCCTTGACCTAATAAATAGCTCTATTTTCATCAGGGTAAACATAAATTTTTCTTTCATTACTAAGAAATACCCTATGTTAAGAGAAAAAAATCTTGATCCAAGAATTTTCCTTCACATCATCTGATAAAACAATTTACTCTTCCAATATTATTGAGTCTTCGACAATGTATTATTGGTACTCTTCCTACTATTATATCAATCATTGATGAAAAAACAAAATTTTAATGAGATATCATAACATTATTTTCAGTTTAAATTTTAGTATAATTATAACCCCTTAATATGAGATAATCTTCACCCTACAAAGACCAATAACATATAAATAATAGTTCATAAGAACTTAACTATGTTATTAAAATTAATCTAGTTATACTCACAAACATTTTATTAGTATATACTTTTTAGGAACACGGCATAAGAAATATTAGTTCAAGTAGATAACAAGGCATGAATAATAGATCATATGGAAGACATATAATGAATATTTCCCATCCCTTTTTACTATTTAAAATCATATGAAGTCTTCCAAAGATTTATTATATGTAACACTATTAAATACACATTCCTAGAGTTCTACAAGAATATCCTCTTTATCACTTTACCAAAATCATTTATTTCACATAGTGTAAGAAGCCTCATTTATCTATCTCTATATATCATCATACCTAGTTTGTATAATGGTCCACTGATGCCTTTCATCATGATGAAATTTCCCAACCACACCATTACAAAATGTAAGGTTTTAATATGATTTATAATAAGTATTTTTCCATCCATAAGAGGAATATGAAATTTGATAAAACTACATCTAATCTATTTGTATACATAATAATCATCCTTATTCATTATGAAATAGAATTATGTCTTTAAATCATCAAACGAGATGTTCTAACATTGAGAATATTTTATCATTCCAAAAATGGATAAATGAAACTTGATAAATTTATCAAGGTAATTCAGATATTCAAAACCATCTAGTTGTATTATAAACAAATCCTTTACTAAATTCCCATTAGGTAAATAAGTTTCAACATTGATTTTTTATATCACATAATCATAGTGAGTGGTTATGGAAATAATTATTTGAATGTAATTTTTCATCCCCATTGAAGAAAATGTTTAGTCATAGTTGATAACAAAAATATATTTATAACACTTTATTACCATATGAAGATTTCAGATTTTAAATATACCATTCTTGTCAATTTATATTTTTAGAAACTCACTTTAACTCAATGGATATCACCTATTCTGATGCATCTACAAAATTTCAATACATTTTAGTGTACCTGGTGTCTATTTTAGATATCATCACTTCTAACAATATTATAGAATCATAACTCTTAATGGATTCTAAGTATATTGTTGTTTCATCATCAATCAACATTACTAGCTCGCTGTTTTTCATAATAATTTGATATCTACTAGGATCTTGATGTATCACATATAACTTCAAAGTTCTTATGTATCTTGATTCATTTCTACTTCTACAACCTAATATAGAACTTGATCAATTTCCATCTTAAGAAAAATTCTTGTTTATTATCACTAAAATTATCAATCTTTAAATTTTCTCCCACTAATACCTTGATTTTTATGTTTATTCTAATTTGAAACCATATTTATCTATAGAAAAATCTTTAGGATTATAGAAATAATATTTCACTATTTCATTGGGATAACCAATAATGTAACACTTTTCATATTTTGATTAATTTTTATCAGATTCAACATTTTGATCAAATTATTTACAATCACAAATCATTATATAATGAAAAATATGATTTTCTCATTTTATATAACATATGATTAATTTATAAATATATTAAATATAATGTGATTAGTTATGAAAGAAATAATTTCCAGTGAATATCCCTTAAATCATATAAAAAGGTCTCATTTAAGAATCATCGATCGAAAAATTTATAAAATTCCATGATATCTCCTATTATACATGTAATTATACATTTAATTTCTATATGTAGTGGTTTAGGGAATAATTAAAAAAACTCATAGATGATTGTTGAATTCCAGGCTTAAGTATTCACTACCTAAATATAATCCGTGAATCTTAATACCTTTTCCCATTTTCACATCTATTTTTAATACATTGATCTATTTAATGGTATCAAACTTATGATCAATAAGAAATACATAACCATTACAAATGAAAATGTTAGTATGTTTTATAATGAGCATATACCCACCACATTCTTAAGTACTCAGTGGTATGCATATATCGTTATATATCATATCCAATGACACACTATCCCTCTCGAATTATTCTTGAAATATGATTTATTAATTCTAAATAATGAACAATTTTAATACTCTTTTATAAATTAATAATTGAATCATTCTAAAAATTTATATCTATAGAGTTTTTGTACATATTTAGTATTTATATTCCTAAGGAGATGAAGACTCTGGAAATTTGTGTTAGAATCATCATAGACCTTATTTTCATGAATTATTTTAATAATATTTTCCATGTAGAGAATATATAGACCATTCACAATATTCTAAATGTCATGAAAAATTTCATTCATATACATATGACAACTCATTATCTTAATATTAAATGGAACCCATAATTTTCTAAATACAATACATAAATTTAATTCAATTTATTAATGGAAACAATTACTAATTTTCAAAACAAAATACCCTAGGTTAAATTATATAATCAGTTATGAATTCCAATAAAAAATATATCCCCATATATGACACATAGATATACTTCGCATCATATATTCTCATCTATTTCCATGTATTTGTTTTTTAGAAACAATGTATTATGCATTACTAATATCCAACACCCATGAGTTAGAGTAAGAGGATTTTATTTCTATGATAATAACACTTATATGCTTATAATTATTCTTTTTATGAACACTTATCAACCATAGAAACAAGTCATGGATTTTATTATAGGTCATACAGAAAATATATCTCACAAGGATAATCATGTAACATGAAATAATTAAAAAAATTCTACAGGTCAGTATTATGTTTTATATCTTTTCATAATGAAATTTTAATAAACGTACTCTAACTAAAATTATAAATTCATACCTCATTAACTTCTGTATAAAAATATCCATATTTCATTATGTTCTAATTCAAATTTAGTATTCCTCTCAAATAATTTATATTTAGGTAGACTATCACGTCAATGATATCACATATGGTTCTTGTATTGTAAATTGGAACACTCTTTTCCTAAATTAGTGATATGGAAAAACTCAACTGTATCGCTATGGTAGCATGAATCATAGTATTACCCATGTTATTTTACCCCAAATATCTTCATATGATATGGTTACTTCAAAAATAGTGTTAGTTATCTACACAATGTTCTACAAAATATATTCAATGTTCACACATATTTACAATGGGCCTACCTAGTTTGATGATTTAGTAATTGACATGTGTTTAATTTTCAAGGAAGATCACACATGGTATGTGAGTATATTTCTCAATCTCATAATTTTAATATAAATATTATGTATATTTAATCCGTAACTATAAAATATCATGAAATATTTATTAAATTATTTTACATTTCTCTATATATGTATGCTTCTAGTGATTTAGTTTTGAAAATTTTCTCATTCTACAAAATTAATATTTCCAAACTCTATTAATGTGTAACTATTTACACAACTCATTGTTTCTGATTCCAATTAAAAGACCAGAATCCACACATTTTTACACATATCTAAAATCATAACATGAATAAAATGTATGAATCTCTTTCATGTAAATATTTAGGTTTATGTGAAACTAGTAATTTTCAAAAGAAAAATTATAATCCCATAAGACAATGAGTAATCTAAACCCAAGTTCCACTAGACATGGTTCAATACCCATGAGAGACTTCAATTCTATGAAAATATTAACAACTAATATGTGTAAACTATACTAAAATTCTAAATTCAATTCAATAATGTTAATACAAACTAAATATTAGGTGGAAGGAAACTAATTATTATATTATCATGACTATCATGTAATGCATGGTTTGGGAATTTTAAAATAATGAATTTACCATATAAATTAAATATCACAAAATATTTTCATTATTTTAGAAATTTATATAAATGAATATATATATAAAAATAAATGAATATTTCAATTATTAATTAAACATGTAATATTAATAAAAACATTTAATATCATATTTAGGTATGGAAATATTATATTTATTTTTTCTAACACTAATATATTATAAAAATGTTATAAAGTTTAATAATATTACATAAAAAATGGAAAATACTATATTTCCTTCGTATATCATATTATTAGATAGATATTATCTATCAAATGTTGTGATATAGTCATTTTGTATAACGGACTCTATCACTAGGGATCTGAAGAGTTTTAAAATATGTGTTGTCATATTGTATGGTTCATTATATTATAATCGGTGATATCCCATATATCACTCTAATGATGTAACCCGCTATTTTATAAACACATTGAAGTTGACTGTATCCAACAATAAATCTTATTACATCATTCAATATAGTGAAAATTCTCTATTTTGATTCATTATGCATTATAACACACCTTTTCACACCATACAACATTGAATGAAAAAAAATAATTCTTTAAAATATACAATATAATAAATTTCAACATATAAATATAATATCTGGAACATAAAAATTTCATATCATACATTCTGGTATATAAAATAATATCTTAAAAAATATATATTCTTTATAAAACCGTTTGAAGCATATTTCTTCTATATTAAATATGGATCTGATACCACTAATGGGGTTTCTAGAACATTTTATGCTTCTAAAAATCTGGATGAACCCATTAATAAGTACTTATCATCATATAATAAATGTGTTAATAAGAAACATAAACATAAATATGAATATATATAGTATAGTGATCTCCATATCGGAAGATTATACTTTTTGTAGATCACTAATCAATTGTTCTTATACTCTATTCTCATTAGAAAGTACACTAGCCAATAATACCCTGATACATTATATGAGGACCCCATGATCTCTAAATTTCATTCTAGCACTGTCACCTCAAAGAGGAATATAGAAAATTGAAAAATATAGTTTTTTATCAATCATTCACCACCATAGAAAATAATTGGAATCATATCCTCGTATATGTTAACAGAAGTCAAAAAAATAATGTTCTGTGTTACTAAAAAAATAAGGAATCCACTATACATTATATATATCATATTCCCATTTTTTTATGATGATTGAATGGTTCAATGGTGACATGACACTGGTTTACCCATAAATTAGTTATCACTGCAATTCATGATCGATGAGAAACCATTCAAAAAACTTGTAAAATCATTGTAAATAAATATCACTTATTTTATAAAGCATGAATATGTTTTACTCTACGATATAGAAATCTCACACATATCATATAATACCATATATCTACTAATGATATGCATTACATTCATATCATTGGTTGAAATATAGAATAATTGTATCATATGATCTATCTTTTTTAACTATATAACTATCATGGTGAATCCTATGTTACAAAATATATATTCACATTGTAATATATTTTGGATAGAAATCACTAGATATGTTAAAAATGTGAATTTCATAGTTCCATTTCAAGATATGTCATGATTTTGAGAGAACCCCATAATAGAGTCATGTTACACCACATTAAATGATGTCACTCCAGAATTCCTTGAAAATTGGGTAACATACTACCTCATATATCATAAATATATATATATATATATATATATATATTAAATGTAAACAAAACATTTATGAAAAAAATTATCACAGATAAATTATTTTAATAGAATTGATAATCATGGTTGATTTTTTGAACATGGATTGATCTCAACCATTTATTGTAGAGAATATATAGGAAAGCCTATAAATATATAGCTATGGTGGAATTTAAAAGAGAATAGAATAATAAAACTATGATATATAATATTCTAAAGATAAGATATACTCTTGATAGAGTACTCATTGAATCATATGATTCATTATATATATTATTATTATTGATGGAGTTTTATTGATTAAATCTGGATGGTGGTAAAATAAGATGGAGTGTACCAAAACTAATTCATTTCATAGAATTATATTTATCAGAAAAAAAAATTCTAGAGTAATCATTTTATGAGAAAGGCTATACATATCTAATAAAGAGTGGTTCTTACCATGATTTATAAAAATAATTAAGAAATGTGGATATCAACATCAAATAAATTCCTGAATTTATTGATGTAAGGGATATTTTTTATACATTACTATTGAATATAATTCTATATTTATATAGTCTTGAAGACATTCATAAATATGTTCATATAGTGAAATGATATCGAGTGAATATTTGGCGAGATGTGTGATTTATATAAATATATTTTAAGGGTAGTTCACCCATTCCTGAATAACCACACCATAAAACATTTATCCACAAAAATAGTGCATTGATTGTGGTAATTTCTACACTTAAGAATCAAATGTATATTCTCATTACGTGTATCCCAGTGTGGTAGGACCAAAGAGAATCACTTTATTATCATGTGACTAATTTTTTTTCCAAATATGATTTATATTCTATGTAATTGAGACTGATAGTGTGATAGATCAAACAAAATTTATTGAAATAATGTACCAGGGTCCAATTATGGGTGAGGTTTTTTTTAAAAATGTTTGAATTGGTTATAATACAACCACCCCCCCCCCCCCACAGGGAGACTCAACAATAAATTTAGAAAAAAAATATTCCTAATAAGTGGTATCGTATCCTAATGTTTCTGACATGGATCTCAAAATATTAAATTAATTTTTGATGTTTTTTTACATATGGATACTGTTTTGAAAACTTTTGTTTCTTTATAGTTCTAAACATATTGGCTGGAAGAAATATAAATATTTTTTTTCTTTTTATAAACATGTGTTGAACATCTATATAAGTATTTAAATCATTTTTTTGACATAAAAATGTATAGTGAAATAATTCATGACATAAATAAATAAAGGATCATCGTTTGTGTTATAATCGATGAAGCATTTTGGAAAAACATTCATTGTGCTACTAATTTTTATTTTTGGGAGATATACAATAATATATATAGAGAACTATCAGAATAGAAAAGTGTTATGATTCCTTCCAAAAAGACTCTGTGTATATCTATGAATGGTGAGTTGACGAAGATAACTGTTATAGAAAATTTTATAATTAAAAGTAAAAGAATATGAGTAAGAAGAAGAAAACCCATCTAAATCTAATAACATCCATAGCGGATAAATATATTAATTGTATTGAAATTTTTCTTTATCATACTTCTTTGGATGTTGTTTGTAAGTATGGAAATTCATATTCCCATATAATTATTGAAAGGGATGAGTATTCCCATGAATAATTAGTGACAACATCATGTTTTTATAATGTAATATGTTCTTACATACATTGAGGAGTGATCTAATACTTACATTGAAAGGGGTATCAATGGGAAATTCAACATTAATTGGATTTCATATTCATATAATAATGTGGTCTATGGTATTAAATTTTTATGTATGAGGATTCAAGCATGAAAAAAACTATTTCATGAATGATTGGAAAATGGAAAGGGAAATTAGCTTACATAGAGATCATGGACATGTATTAGAGGAAAAAATATCAATTGAGAATAAACATAAAGACCAATTTATTTACACTAAAACAGAACTCCAAAAGTGGAAAACATCTTGATAATATTAATCTTCATGATGGTGGAGATGACTACTCAATTGAAGTTATGTTTTTGAAAATCGTAGATCTTGAAGAAAAATTGGAATCAATAATATTCAAGGGGAAATTGAATATCCCTCAGATGGAATCCCTACCAATATTATTTAAAAAATATATAAATTTTTAATTACTGGATAAAATGAAGTTTTTTCAAAATAGAATTGAAATAGACATAAAATGAAGGTGGTAATTAAGTGATACAATTTTGTAGTTATTATACACAATATGAACAAATGTTTTGATACTAATGACCTCAATAGAAATATAATGACCTACAAAATCCCCACATGGACTATATGTTTTCCACGTGTGACACCCTCATACAACCTTTTATTGGATAGTAGATGGAGTTTAACACCAAAAGTGAAAAAACATATATGGGTGACCTTAACATATAACATCCTATAACAATAATGCACCACCAATTAACCATACTAACCCAAATATATATATATATATATATATATTTATGTAATCAAATGAATTGTATACAATTCATGCATGAAATATTAAACAATAACTAAAACATCATAAGGGAATATATCAAAAGGGGGGAAATTTAAAAATCCATTAAACAGTACCACCATGTAAAAATGAAACCATGAATAAGAAGTAACCACATCGTGATATGGACACATAGAATGAACTCTAATAATAACTGTCTCCCACCCTACACCAACATCTACTACTATTAACTAGTTCAACAAGATCCATGTCTACTAACTATGAATCTATTGTTTCGAAATTCTTCATATACAAAATCACATGTTAACACCAATATCATCTCGAGGGGAGTATGAACAAACCATGTAGGATAACATGAAAACAATTTTTTTTGATATATCAATATTACAACTCAATCTCGGATTTAAGGGAAACATGAAAGAGTGTCCCTGGGAAAATTGGTATACTCTAAATTTTACCCATTCATTGGAAAAATGCATGTCTTCCAAAATACAAAGAAATGTCTTCTGGAGGATCTAAAATCATATCTATTAAGAGTTACATAGTAACCATTGGCTGGAAAATATTAGATTTTATATCCCATCATGAGGTCACATATAATGGGAAAACAAGTATATTATTTATATCACAAGACTTGCAACCTAATCCACTTACCACCCCATCTACACATTTTTTAACATAAAAAAATCCTTGCAATAAAAATAATAGAGGAAAAAACTATTTGAGGGGTACATGTTGGTCGAGGTGGTACCAAACCATAAAGCAATAAAATAAAAAACAATCCCATGGGAAAAAAACTTGTATGGGTAGAGGACACATGCCCCATCAAATGGGGGAGTGGTAAACCCTCTTGTGGAATTAGAAACCTAAGCATTATTAGGATCAAGGGGGCACTAACCACATGCCTGAATAGTGGATCTAAACCATCAGGATGGATTTCATGAGCTAAAGAACCCAAATGGGTAAAAATTTCCATATTTTATGTATTTATTTTCAAGGTATTTTTATTGTGAAAACAATATATTATTTTATGATTTTATCATTTTTAAGGAAAATTAATGTATTTTAAATGTGAATAATTTTTTTTAAATTGGTAGTTTTTTGAAGAATTTAACTAACTAACAGAATTGGGAATTTAAATTATTAATGAATTAGAATATAAACAAATATATATATATATATATATGTATTTGATGTGTAAAAAATATCTTTATCAAATCCAAATTTGGGATGGTTAATGAGGATCTAAGAGAGGATAAAATCCAAGTGTGGGTTGATGTTGGGCTCGAGGGATCATGTCTTGAACATATGTCGGTACTAGGAATAGAGTAGAGGACTTGGTATGGGGAATCTCTTAGAGGGAACTTTTATAATAAGTAATAAAAACAACAATATGCAATATTAGGTTAATGTTTTCACACATACCCATAGTATTATAATACATTTACTTATCTACCACATGGATAAATCTATATAAATAAATAAATAATAAAAGAAATACATAACTAACCCTTATTCAATTTAGGTCTATAGTAAAAACCCTATCTTCAAATATCCAATGATATTCATAGATCAATTCACTACACATCTTATACCGAACCTAAAATAAAACTACAATCTGTATATGCACACAGAGGCTTTCAAGAAGTGTTTCATTAAATTACATAGTATGGTATTATAATGTTTCCCCAATAAACAACATTATATACACTCATACACAAGGAAAAATAAACATGTCACAAAACATTGTATGATGTTGTGTTCCAACCATTCCACCATGACACATTAGAAATCATGACACCATGTTCTACCTAGGAAACCAGGACACTTGATCATAACTGATTTGACAACATACATGATTTCACCTAGAAGTTGTATGGAACCATCCATGTAATCTATCCTATACTCCAGGACTTTTGGTAGGCATCATCTAAGACCTGGACCTGTTACAGTAATGAAACGGGTATAATTATATATACCAATCTAGACCCACTACATTTTCACACAAGGAGGTTCTATTATCCCCATATCATATTAAATTCCATACCAGCCACACACGGTCAATCATGGACCCAATCATATGTAAGGCATGGATTATGATCTAATCATACAATAAGAATGGTTCATGGCCCTATATTTTACACACCGAGAATGTTTTGGCCAAAAGATCATATCCCCACTGAGTTCCTTATCTATCAAAACTACAAGAAACACAAGAATGGTCGATGTCCTATCATAGATATCACCATCTCATCATATGATTCAAATAACAAGGGTCTTGTACCCTCATTAAGACACATCCCATCTCATCGATTATTGAATCCACTAGCTCCTCTACACTCGTCACCGTCTTTCCTCATTGAGACCATATCACATATATTTCCTATAAGATCCTCCAAATTAGACCTAAAGGATTATTATAACCCCATAAAAAACCATGATAACTCAATTCCCACTACCTAGTGATTTTTCCAAGCCATCCTACTCTAATCACCTTGGCATCCAAATTCGAATCACTAAATTAAACCCACAAATCACTCCGGTGTATTCTATATTATCTATAATGTTATATCTATCAAAAATTTATTTACATTCAAACCCTTTTCATCACCAATGTATCACCCTGAAGGACTAATCCTTCTCATATCTCTCACTTATCCCCAATCCAAATTCAAGAGGGTTCCACTAACCTTGTGCTTGAAGTATGGCAACCTCACCTATTACACTAGGCCTAAAATCCATGGGCCTTCCCAACGATCCCTACCAAAACTAAAAAAGTCTATACATGTCATTTATCAAACCATTATACCTTCTCAAAGTCTCTCTTCACCAAAAATTATTCGGTTTCCCCTTGGTGGAATAGTTTTTGTGTGATCAAAAGAAACCAAAAGTTTATATGATCCCTCATCCAACCTCTTTGAGGGTCATAGTCACCCTACCTATTCTACATGGGCACTGT
Source organism: Viscum album (assembly GCA_963277665.1). NCBI lineage: Eukaryota > Viridiplantae > Streptophyta > Magnoliopsida > Santalales > Viscaceae > Viscum > Viscum album. Next base: position 1,370,843,344 of record OY728143.1, read on the forward strand.
TGGACCCTAATTCCTAACCCTAAACCCAAGAAACATGATTTAGGAGGAAATACTAAATATGAAATAATATGACCTTATTTGATAGGGACTACGTACCTCTAAAAAGAGTTACCATATGCACCAAGCTCTGCACAAACTGGATCGAGCGTTTCCATGCATCGTCAAAGCTCTTATTTCCAATAGATCTCCAATTTTTTTATATACAAAAGAAATAAATAATTATTTAGAATTTTATTATATATTAAATTTTTTTTAAAAAAATTGGAATAATCATAAAAAACACACCATGTATCCTCATCAAAAAAAAACCATGACGAGCCACCCATGAAAGGTCCTCAGTACATCCCTAACTCTATATTGAGAAAAATACCTATGACATGATACCTGGTTAAATATTTATTTCATATAAGTTCAATAAAATCACTAAATAAATTATGAAATTAGATTACTCTTTCCAAAATAGAGAAATACTATGTGTTTTCACCTTCCAAGTAATGCCTCTCACTAAACCCCATGTAGGTCCCATAGAATTTGTGTGATTTAACCATTCTCTAGTGAAATATTCATTGAAACCCTACCCAAATTTAAACCAAATCAATGTCTAGAATTGTGGTACCATGAATTAAGAAATAAAACATAACATATGACCTATGATCACCATATAAACACACACTACGAAAAATTGGAATATACCAATGGTTTGAAAAACTATTTTTACAGGTCCCTTATACATATGGCTTGACTAAACAATTGGTAGAAGTTTATTTTTATTACCTTTAAAAACTAGTTGACTAAAAAATCATTTTAGGTTTTTCATTATACCACCTATAATAATTTTTATTCAAAAAACTATTATATTTTTCTAATTTATATACATGTAACATTAATAATAATAATAAACAATTATAAATTAATAATATTTCTAAGACATAAATACACACACATATATGTATATAGGAAAAATACTCTTTTGTAATGTATTGGGAAAAATCCTTGAAGATAGAATTGAAGTATTTCAGGATTGATTGTGTTTATTGGAAAAGAGGATTTCCATGGTAAATTGTGGAGTTCTAAATATATTTTCGACATTTTATATCGAAAAATATCCATGAAAATGGAATGGATTCCATAGAGGAAGTACAAATAAATTCACTTAAAAGGTGGAATATTTTTCTAGTGTTTGGAGACTTTTGGGGGTCCTAAAATTGGAGGATTTGTAAATCATTACGAATGTTTTATTTCATTGAATTTGACATATAATTTTGAAAATTTCATTAGTTTCATGAAGAATATATTTTTGGGAATGAATAGAGATTTACAATGAAATTTGGTGTCATGAATGATGGGTTTAGTGAAGGTGCGGAGCATCGCGGATATCCAATGGGTTGAAAGAAAACTCGATGACTACGAGAAGTAGAGATTCATAACGGTTTGCAGGCTTTGTGGTAATCACTGTGACTAAAAGAACTACTACATTACGAATTCCAGAATGGTAGATGTTGATTATCCATGACTACAAGAATCTTCTTGAATAGAGAAATTCCCCAACAGCATCTTCAAATAGGTTGACATGCAAACAAAATTAGAGAGATTTTGGAAAAGATGATGATGAGTATAAATGCATTGGGAATGGGAGAAACACCCATAAAATGGCCTCTAACCTCCACATGAAAGCAAATAAAGTATTAAAAATTATTCTATGGTAGTAAAATCATAATTGTTATTGAAAAAGGTGGTTCTTGTAACACCCCAAGCTTCCACAGTATGTTTCCCTTTGAATAATGCAATGGCGTGCATTGTACGCATCTTCGAGATTATAACACACCAAAACCAATCAAACTAGCCCTTATGAATAGTAATACCTAATTTTTTATATTTTATAAAATATATCTCTCAAAATGGACTTCATTTTTGGATTCGGAATATCGAAATTATCCTAGGGTGAAATTTTGGTACTTTTCGGATAACTTTCATATTTTGATGAATAGTGAAAATTACTAAATTTTAATTAAAATCATCTTTATTAATGGAAATAATTAATATTGATAAATTAAGCTTTTGAGAGGTTTTAAATTATATTTAGAATATATTTTTACCATTTAATACAATTTTTGTCATTGGACAAATTTTCACAATTAAACCAGACATAAACATGTGTCAATCTTTTGATAGTTATTATCTCTTAAAAACACGCTTTTTATTTTAACAAAAAGAATTAATTTTAAATTAATTTCCCCCACTTCTATGTTTTGAATTTGGAAAAATGGATTCCATATTTATAATAAGGGTTTCCAAATTGTGTAAATAGGTAACCTTTATTTTTAGACATTTTGAATAATTACTTCGGCAAATATTTTATTTACCATGGTTAAAGTGTAAATCCAGTAAATAAGGGTTAACAAATAATATTATAATAATAATAAATTACCCTAAAACATGTCCTAACCTTTTTGGTGGATACATATCCGACCATGGGAATCTTTGGGTTGATTTTGGGACCCCATGGAGCCACTTGTAAGTGATAATGACACTTTATATTAATTAAGTTAAAATAAATACAAAATTTACAAAAGCATATTTCTTTTAGAAAAACATTTCTTACATAGGGTTATATATGTTATATTTTCAATTATAAATATTCCTTATAAATATAAAACTATTTCCTACATAATTATATTTTATTTATAATTTTTAGATAATAAATAGTTTAATTTATTTATGACACAATGATCATGTAGTAATTACCATAATAGTGAAAAATTAAAAAAATTGATATTATAAAAACCCAAATAAATATAATTTGAGACCATAAATGAATTACACTTATTTTTTAGGTTAATATTTCATGTTAGGAATTATTTAATTAATTTTTTTCGAAATAGTAATTCTGTTATGATTTTTACAAAAGTAAATTATTGAATAGTGTCAAAATAGACATAAAAGAGTTTTTAAAACAAATATTATATTATTAATTGATATTAAATTCCTAAAGAACTAAGGTTAGTCCAGGAGACTTATATCATGATAGGTGTATCATTAATGGAACACTTGTGGGTATCTTGGATGTATATAGTAATTTTATTGACCATATAATATAAAAATAAAAAGAGACATTGTAAAAGTGAAATTAATTAACTAAGAGTTAATACTTAAAGATAATGTTAATATAGTAACCCAAACCTGTCTAAATCTTATTGTTTCAGTGGTTTTAGACCTATCCCCACCATAATCTTTAAATAATAAACTTTTTAGCCATTAGAAACCGAATATGAATTTATTATAAAATAATATTTTTATTTTTTACAAAGGTGCCCCTCACCCCTCTTATAGAAGGGACCTCCCCATTCTCATTAATTCACCCCGTAAAAGCATGTTGGTTCAGCCAAACCCTACCCATATACTATTTCAACTTCCCTCACTTCATCTTAGAGTCCTTCCTTTAGTCAGAAATCCAACCTATGGATCCCTTTTGATCAAATCAAAAGGAAGAACCCGAAGAAGAGGTAATGATTTCACCACTTTTTTTCAAGTTCCTTTCTTCTTCCACTTATTCATTCTTTGTTATTACCATTTTAAAATAATTTCTCCAGTATATTAAATATACTTTGAGGTTCTTATAATCATTGTACAACCATATTTCAGTTTTTTATCCATCCTTTGAATGACATGTCACCATACGTGCGTACGTACGGCTTACCGTCTCCACGTCGTGGTGTAATTGTTATTCAAAACATTATTATTTGGATGGGTATAATAATTATGTGTAATTCATGAAATTATTAAAATAACATGATAATTATTCTCTATATATGATATACCATCCAAATAAATATTATTATAATATAAAAAGAATGATATTGTCGCTCGTGCGTACGTACGGACTACCGTCTCCACGAACGCGATGAGATTCATTCTCCATAGTATCCACTCAAGTATAATTCTAATTTTAAGATTAATAATAATGTTTAAGGACTTGATATCATTCTTTATATGTATAATATAAAACTTATCCATGACAAACATAGCTTACGTAACAATGAATATAAAGGAAAATGAGTAAGTTAACACCCGAAATGACGATAATACTAAAATATTATTAACAAATCAATGTTAAATGATCATATATGATATCATATTAATGTAAATGATTATTTTATAATTCAATAAAAATTATTTCACCATTATACATAAGGTTAAAATACTTTCGACCAAGGGAAACGTACAAAGTAAGGGGTTTCTTATCTCACTTTTAATTCTGTGAGAATTCCATTGTTCACCACTTATTTATTGCTTGTGGTGTGTATACTTCCCATGATTTTATTAATTGTGTAATATACTTTAATTTATGGATATTTACATCATCATTTTATTATCATTCTTTCATGGGTGTATGTTTCGTATGTTACCAAATTGATAAGGGAATTTAAAATTTTTATTTCCATTTATTTGTCTTTACTCAAATATTATTGATTATTTTACTCCAAGATTTTGTGTGGAATCACTATTCATTTTATTTTGTCATAATTTCCACTCCCCTTTTCTTTGGATATACTTTTGATACACATAATCACTCCATTGATAATTTCTCAAGTCATCGACATGAATTTGATAAGAGTAATTTTAACTCATTCTCCATTTGTTGAGTTAATCATCGAATTCATTGGTGTTGTTTTTACAAGATTATGTGTGAAAGTCCTTTGATTGTTTTATACTGAATGTCCAAACATATTTAGTGTATTTATATTTTTCACACATAACTATGTCGTTGATTTATCCTTAACCTAAGGATATGACCTTTATAAAGGATTTCATCTCAATTTACATTCCATTGAGACTTTTTTGTTGTTATACACCAAATCACTTTTATGTGGTGTATATAATAAACTTTGACATCTTATATCATGAATCCCTTTATTCTCATGATATTACAAATTATTGATTACCTCAATTATTTGTATTCAAGTGTCTCTCTTTTGGTTAGAAACTCTAACTAAAATACCATTTTTAAATGTTTTAAAGACTTATTCTTCTAAATTGTGCTCTTTAATGTCCATGTTTTAAAAAATGGTTTTAAGGATTTATTTATATGGACATTAAGGTTTTTAAATTAAAACTCCTCTTAAAATATTCAAAGTGATATGGGACACTTTGATTTCGAAATCTATTTTTAAATGGCTTCTTGACAAATAGTGTGTCTTTTAAATGTTTTCAAGAAAAGGGTGATATTTCTCTCAAATAGCTTTGATGGTTATTTTCATCTATGTCAATATAATTCATTATTATCGATTGAGTTTAATATGATAAAATAAAATCATCCATATTGTATCGAATGAGTTATGTTTGACTGTGGATGCGCTATTTTTATACCATTCATGGTTTGTGCTTAAATTATTGACATTTCGTATGGTAGTTTTAATATAAATGTTCATGTTATGTTTAACCAAGTTCATATGAGGAATGAATTGGACTTAGTAAGTGATGGGTGGATCCCGCTATAGCTCCTCGATGCATCGGTAGGTCTCATGAGACAAACAAGTGTCTTGGCACAAGGCCTTGACAAAATCTTATTTTTAGTCTTGTCACGAGGCCTTGGCTATGTGGTTATGATAGTGTGGCATTCTGCATTCCATCATTATGAAAGTGGGTATTGATATTGTATGTGATTATTCTTTTAGTAGAATATCCATGTGAATAAGTAAATTACATTATTTCATTTTATTTTTTCCATATTATGTTGAATTTCAAGTTTAAAATGCTTTTTTAGTTATACATTTCCTTAAATGTTTATTCGTACTTATGAAAGTTTTTGGTATATTGTTATCCTTACTAGGCATTTGAGCTCACCCATTTTCTATGTTTTATTTTTCCCAGGATGTGAAGAAGTAAATTATGAATGACCTGTAGGGATAGTATGAGGGGATAAGAGTGTCGACTATATAGACTATGTTGTTGTAGTTTTCATTTTTATGATATAATGTAAAACAATATAAATGTATCTAGTTATTCCAAGGCTACTAAACTAATCCGTATTTCTAGAATTTATCATTCTTGTGATCATGCCAATGTTATATAATAATGCACCGACTCTGGGTAACTGGGGTCGGGGCGTTACAGTTGGTATCAGAGGAAGTTTAGTACAAACCATGGAAGCTAGATTTAGATAAAATCCGATTAGAGAAAGTATACCTATGATGAACATTGAGGATTTGTATAGAATAACTTCCTAAAATATTGGTATTGTAGAGATTTTTTGAGTTTTACGAGCAATACATCCATGTCTGGATATGAGAAGGTAGAGGCGGCTCTGGAACAGATGTACCTAGTGGTAAAAGCCAAAAAACACCGATTTGAGCTAGACTAAAATGGGAACTGGTGCACGACAACGGGACTTGCTGCACTCTTGGTTACGACACTCCTGGGGGATATGCTTAGGATAATTTACATTTTCTTTACAAACAGATTTGATGTATTATGTATATAAGATGAGAGTAAATGACCATGGTTAATCCTAATGTGTTTCAAATTGAGAATATGGTGACATGTTAATCTCTAAATGATTTTATGACTACTGTTACTCACACAATACTTTCTGGTATTAGTCAATGGCTGGATTCCAAGGATGTCATAGTGACATTGAGAATGATGTACAAGGTGGGAATGGTGGTGGAAATGAGAAACAAAATGAAATGTTGATAGGCGTAAAATATATCGTCTTTATGCCAAATCAATTTTCCAAAAATATGATCAACAATATATATATTAACCAATTACCGGACTAAACAAAGAAGTGAAATGTGATGAATGATAAGAGCTCCAGTAGTGGAGACCATGGAGAAAGAAAACCTTAATTTCTATCATTCAAGAAATGTGGAAGGAGACACCCAGGAAAGTGTCTCAATGGGACAAAGAAATGCTTTACGTGCGGGAAGGAAGGACATAAAGTGAATAATTGCCGAAAAAATGAAGAGTACTATGGAAGAAGATAAAAATGGTCCCAAGAATCTATTTACAGTCATTTGCCATAAATGTAGGGGACCTGGCCATTTCCCGAGTGAATGCCCTATTCTATAGGATATTTTCTTGGGCAAAGAAGAAGTTATGTGGAAATAAATGGTTGGATAAATTTTTAAAAAGTATTAGTGCCCCTTGTTGATGGGTTTACGTTGGAATAATTTTATCTTGTATTTTTAACCCTGCTGTTTTCCATGTGAGAATGATATTTGAGGAAAAATTATATTTTCTCTTGTGGATATAGTTATAATTAACCATTTGGTTTTATATGATCATTGGGTTAGAGGAAATTAGAAGTTATTATAATTTGGGATGAAAAAGCAGGGTATGAGATAATATTTGTGGTTAAATTATGTTATGGTTATTTTGTGGAATTTATCTCATTTTTGAAATGTTATAAATTTTTTTTTGAAAAAGTACAACACGCAGACCGTTTGAGAACCCGTCGTGTCAGACAAAGCAGTGGGAATCGAACCCACAACCAAAGTGTGATTGGGATTTATCGCCTACCACTGGACTACGTGAAGTCCTTGGTTAGTGTGACTATTATTTTTAGTTAAAGGATTTTATTGATCAATAATTATTTGATTTGGGATCTTATGTCTTATCAAATGAATGCCATTAGTATAACAATATGATTTGGTGATTAAGTGATAAATGTTATTTTGGAAGTTGATCTCTTTGTTTTGAAAACTATATTCCCAAGGAAAATAGAATAGTATGGGAATTAATTTGACGAGTAATGGTGGATTTTTATCTATGTTTTTATTGTGGATTTATATTAATTTGGGTTATTTATGGAAATGATTAGGTTAATTACTTTTATGTATGTGAATTTAAGAGTAATTAATGTCATTTGGAGATACAATTTAATGTGGAAGACTACATTCTTATAAGTTTTGGTCTTCAATATTAGTTTGGATTATATTGAAGGATTTTAAGGACAATTGATTATTAAACGACATTTATTTAACTTTGGGGTATTGATGGTTAAATTTTAGAAATTAAGATTAGTGTTTTTTTCTCTAATGGAATATCCATTTGGGGGATCATCAGATATTATACTAACCATTTTGGTTTTGATTAATCTCTAAAGACAAGGTAAATATATAGTTTATCCTACGTGGATCATGTATTTCTATAGATGTTTATTCTAGCTCTTCCATTGCGACCAAGTCTTCTTGAATACTCATTGTAAAAAAAACGAGTTAGTGGTAAAAATTTATTAATGAATGAAAATATACATAAAAAGTAAGTATATCTCATTATATTCATAGTCAAAATCATAAAATAATTCATCATCCATATGTAATGTAACTTAATACAAAAAATGTTGTCCGTTTACTTTTCCTTCTGGGAGACTAATGAAAGTTTGTCCCAACATAAATTTGTGATTTTCTTATTGTTAACTTTATCCTGATCATGTTTTCTATCCCCCTCCATTAGAACTTAACACATAGTTTATCTTCTATATCCATTTCTTTAACATGGAATCATAGTATGGGTTATCTTGGGTGACCTTTATACATCTCTTCCTTTCTTTTAAAGTGATAGTTTTATTGAATCTTTTTATGATGTGAGGCTTTCCATTATATTATCAAGCCCAATTTTAAAAAAATTATGAGTATGAAATTTATTGAAGGAGGGGAGAATGTAACACCCCATGCTTCCATGGTACGTTTCCCTTTGAGTAATGCACTGGCGTGCATTGTACGCTACTTCGAGATTCTAACACACCACAACCAATCAAACTATCAGTTATGAATAGTAATACCTAATTTTTGAAATTTTATAAATTCTATCTCTCAAAATCGACTTCATTTTCGGATTCGTAATATGGAAATTAGGCCAGGGTAAAATTTTGGTACTTTTCGGATAACTTTCATATTTTGATGAATAGTAAAAATTACTAAATTATAATTAAATAAAACTTTTTTAATCGAAATAATTAATATTCATCAATTAGGAATTTTAGTGGTTTAAACGTATATTTATATTATATTTTTACCATTTAATTCATTGTTTTTAATTGGACATAATTTCACAATTAAAACAGACATAAATAAGTGCCAATTTTTTGATAGTTATTATCTCTGAAAAACACGTTTTTTGTTTTAACAACGGGAATTAATTTTAAATTGATTTATGCCACTTCTATGTTTTTAATTTGTAAAAATGGATTCATTATTTGGAATCAGGATGTCCAAATTTTGTAATAGGTAACTTTTATTTTTAGACATTGTGAATAATTATTTCCGTAAATATTTTATTTACCATGGTTAAAGGGTAAATCCGGTAAATAAGAGTTAACAAATAAAATTATAATATTACTAAATTAACCTAAAAGGTGTCCTAACCTTATTTTTGGATACATATCCGACCATTGGCATCTTTGGGTTGATTTTGGGACCCCATTGAGCTACTTGTAAGTGATAAAGACACTTTATATTAATTGAGTTAAAATAAATACAAAAATTACATAAGCATATATCTTTTAGCAAAAAACTTTTTACATAGGGTTATATATGTTGGATGTTCGATTATAAATATTAATTATAAAGATAAAACTATTTCATACATAATGATAGTTTATTTATAATTTTTAGACAATAAATAATTTAATTTATTGATGACACAATGATGATGCAGTAATTACCATAATAGTAAAAAAAAATAATTTATATTATAAATACCCAATTAAAATTAATTTCAGACTTTTAATGAATTACACTAATTTTATAGGTTAATAGGACATGTTAGGAATGATTTAATTAACTTTTTTCGAAGTAATCATTCTGTTATTATTTTTTAAAAAATCAATTATTGAATAGTGTCAAAATTGACATAAAAGAGTTTTTAAAACAAATATTATATTATTAATTAATATTAAGTTACTAAAAATCTAAGGATCGACCAAGAGAATTATATAATGATAGGTGTATCATTAATGGACCACTTGGGGGTCTCTTGGATGTATATAGTAAATTTATTACCCATATAATATAAAAATATAAAGAGACATTCTAAAAGAGAAAATAATTAACTAAGAGTTAATACTTAATGATAAGGTTAATATAGTTACCCAAACCTATCTAAGTCTTATTGGTTGAGTGTTTTTTGACCTATCCCCACCTTAAACTTTAAATAATCCACTTTGGATCCATTATATACCGAATATGAATTTATTATAAAATAATATTTCTAGATTTTCCAAAGGTGCCCCTCACCCCTCTTATAAAAGGGCATCCCCATTCTCATTAATTCACTCATTCAAAGCCTTTTGGTTCGGACAAACCCTACCCAAATAATCTCTCAACTTCCCTCAATTAATCATATATTCCTTCCTTTAGTTATAAATCCAACCAATGGAGCCCTTTTGATCAAATCAAAAGGAAGAACCTGAAGAAGAAGTAATGATTTCACCACCCTTTTTCAAGATCCTTTTTTCTTCCACTTCTTCTTTCATTGTCCTTACCATTATAAAATAATATCTCCAGTATATTATATATACTTTTATGTTCTTATAAACATGGTATAACCATATTTCAGTATTCTATCCACCCTTTAAATGACATGCCACCATACGTGCGTACGTACGGCTTACCATCTCCACGCCGTGGTGTAATTGTTATTATAAACATTATTATTTGGATAGGTATAATAATGATGTTTAATTCATGTAAATAATAAATATAACATGATAATTATTCTGTATATATGATATAACATCCAATTGAATATTATTTTAATATCAAAATAATGATATTGTCACTCGTGCGTACGTACGGACTACTGTCTCCACGAACGTGATGAGATTCATTCTCCATCGTATCCATTCAAGTCTAATTCTCATTTTAAGATTAATAATAATGATTAAGGACTTGATATCATTCTGTATATGGATAATATACAACATATCCATAACAAACACAACTTATGTAACAAATAATATAAAGGAAAATGAGTAATTTAACACCCGAAATAACGATAATACTAAGATATTATTAACAAATCAATGTTAAAAGATAATATATGATATCATATTAACGTAAATTATTCTTTTATAATTCAATAACAATTATTTCACTATTATACTGGAGGTTAAACTACCGTTGACCAAGGAAAAAGTACAAAGTAAGGGGTTTCTAATCTCACTTTTGATTCCATGAGAATTCCATTGTTCACCACGTATTTATTGCATGTGGTGTGTGTACTTCCCATGATTGTATTCATTGTGTAATATACTTTAATTTAAGGATATTTACATCATCATTTTATTATCCTTCATTCATGTGTGTATGTTTCGTAAGTTACCAAATCGATAAGGGAATTTGAAATTTCATTTTCCATTTATTCGGCTTTACTCAAACTTCATTGATTATTTTACTCTGAGATTATGTGTGGAATCACTATTTATTTTCTTATGTCATAATTTTCCACTCCCCTTTTCTTTTTATATACTTTTGAAACACATAATCACTCCATTTATAATTTCTCAAGTCATCGATATGAATTTGATAAGTGTAATTTTAACTCATTCTCCATTTGTTGAGTTAAACATCCAATTCGTTGGTTTTGTTTTTTCAAGATTATGTGTGAATTTACTTTGATTATTTTACACTGAATATCAAATCATATTTAGTGTATATATATTTTTCACACATAACTATGTCTTTGATTTATCCTTAACATAAGTATATGGCCTTTATGAGATATTTCATCTCAATTTACATTCCATTGAGACTTCTTTGTTGTTATACACCAAATCACTTTTATGTGGTGTATATAATGTCCTTTGACATAGTATATCATGAATCACTTTATTCTCATGATATTACAACATTTTGATTAACTCAATTATTTGTATTCAAGTGTCTCTCCTTTTGTTAGAATCTCTAACTAAAATACCATTTTTAAATGTTTTAAAGACTTATTCTTCTAAATCTTGTTCATTAATGTCCATGTCTTAAAAAAATGGTTTTAAGGATTTATTTATATAGAAATTAATGTTTTAAAATTAAAACTCTTTTTAAAAGTTTCAAAGTGGTATAGGACACTTTGATTCAAAAAAATATTTGTAAAAATCTTCTGGACAAATAAAGTGACATTAAAATGATTTCAAGAAAAGGGGGATAGTTCTCTCAAATAGTTTTGATGGTTATTTTCATCTATATCAATATCATTAATTATTATCTATTGAGGTTAATATGATACAATACAATCTCCCATTTTGTATCGAATGAGTTATGTTTGACTGTGGGTGTGCTATTTTTATACCATTCATGGTTTTTGGTTAAAGTATGGACATTTTGTATGCTAGTTTTAATAGGAATGTTTATGTTATGTTTAAACATGTTCATATGAGGAATGCATTGGACATAGTAAGTGACGGGTGGAGCTGGCTATATCTCCTCGATGCATCGGTAGTTCTCATGAGATAAACTATTGTCTTGGCACAAGGCCTTGACAAAATCTTATTTTTAGTCTTGGTACGAGGCCTTGGCTACGTGGTTATGATAGTCTGGAATTATGAATTCTATCATTATGAAAGTGGTTATTGATATTGTATGTGATTATTCGTTTAGTAGAATATCCATGGGAATAAGTAATTGACATTATTTCATTTTATTTTTTCCATACTATGTTGAAGTTCAAGTTTAAAATGCTTTTGTTTTAGATATACATTTCCTTAAATGTTTATTCCTATTTATGAAAGTTTCCGCTATATTGTTATCCTTACGGGGAATTTGAGCTCATCCCTTTTCGATGTTTAATTTTTCACAGGATGTGAAGAAGTAAATTATGAATGACCTGCAGTGATAGTATGAGGGGATAAGAGTGTGGACTATAGAGACTTTGTTGTTGTATTTTTCCTTTTTATGATGTAATGTTAAACTTTATGAATGTATCTAGTTATTACAAGTATAATAAACTAATAGGTCTTCCGAGACTTGATCCTTCTTGTGATCATGCCAATGTTACGTAATAATGCACCGACTCTGGGTAACTGGGGTCGGGGAGTTATAGTTGGTATCAGAGGAAGTTTACTACAAACCTTGGAACCTAGATTTAGATAAACTTTGATTAGTTCACGTAGACCTAAGATGAACTTTGAGAATTAGTATAGAAGAACTTCCTAAAATTTAGGTATGTAATGATTTAGTGAGTCTTCTGAACAATACATCCCTATCTGGATTTGAGCAGGTAGAGGCGGCTCTGGCACAGATGTACCTAGGGTCAAAACTCAAAAACACCACTTTGAGCTAGACTCGAACGGAAACTGGTGCACGACAACAGGCCTTGCTGCACTCTTGGTTACGACACTCCCGAGGGATATGCTTAAGATAATTTACATTTTCTTTACAAACCGATTTGAAGTATTATATATATAAGATGAGAGTAAATGACTTTGGTTAATCATAATGTGTTTCAAATTGAGAATATGGTGACATTTTAATCTTTAAATGATTTTACGACTACTATTACTCACACAATGCTTTCTGGTTTTTGTCAATGGATGGATTCCAAGGAAGTCATAGTGACATTGAGAATGATGTACACAGTGGGAACAGTGGTGGAAATGAGAAACAAAATGGAATGTTTATAGGCATAAAATATATCGTCTTTATGAAAAATAAATTTTCCAAAAATATGATCTACAATATAGATATTAACCAATTCCTGGACTCAACAAAGATGAGAAAGGAGATGAATGATAAGAGCCCCAATAGGGAAGACCATGGAGAAATAAATCCTCAATTTCCATCATACAAGAAATGTGGAAGGAGACAGCCATGAAAGTTTTTCAATGGGACAAACAAATGCTTTACGTGCGGGAAAAAAGGACATAAAGTGAATAATTGTCGAAGAAAAATGAAGAGTACTATGGAAGAAGAAAAAAATGGTCCCAAGAATCCATTTACAGTCATTTTCCGTAAATGTAGGGGACCTGGCCATTACCCGAGTGAATTCTCTATTTTATAGGATTTTTTCTTGGGCAAAGAAGAAGCTATGTGGAAATAAATGGTTGGAGAAATGTTAAAAAAGTATTAGTGTAACTTGTTGATGGGTTTATTTTGGAATAATTTTCACTTGTATTTTTAACCCTGCAGTTTTCCATGTGAGAATGATATTTGAGGAAGAATTATCTTTTCTCTTGTGGATATTGTTATAAATAACCATTTGATTTTATATGATCGTTGGGTTAGAGGAAATTATAAGTCATTATAATTTGGGAAGAAAATGCAAGGTATGAGATAAGATTTTTTGTTAAATTATGTTATGGTTATTTTGAGGAATTTATCTCATTTTGATAATGTTATAAAATATAGTTTTTGAAAAAGGACAACACGCAGACGGTGTGACAACCCATCGCGTCAAACAATGTTGTGGGAATCGAACCCACAACCATAGTGAGATTGGTATTTATCACCTACCAATGGACTACGTGAAGTCCCTGGTCAGTGTGACTATTATTTTTAGTTAAATGATTTTATTGATGAATAATAAATTGATTTGGGATCTTATGTATTATCAAATGAATACCCTTAGTATAGGAAAATGATTTGGTGATTAAGTGATAAAAGTTATTTTGGAAGTTGTTTTCTTTGTTGTGAACACTATATGCCCAAGGAAAAGAGAATAGTATGGGATTTCATTTGGGGAGTAATGGTGGATTTTTATCTACGTTTTTATTGTGGATTTATAGTGATTTGGGTTATTTATGGAAATGATTAGGTTAATTACTTTTAAGTATGTGAATATAAGAGTAATTATTATTATTAGGAGATACAATTAAAATTGGAAGACTACATTCTTATAAGTTTTGGGTTTTTATATTAGTTTGGATTATATTGAAGGATTTTAAGGACAATTGATTATTGAATGGTATTTATTTATCTTTGGGGTATTGATGGTTTATTTTTAGAAATTTAGATTACTATTTTTTTCTCTAATAGAATATCCATTTGGGGGATCATCATATATTATACTAACCATTTTGGTTTTTACTAATCTCTAAAGACAAGGTAAATATATAGTTTATCCTATGCGTATCATATTTCTATAGATGTTTATTCTAGCTCTTCCATTGTGAGCACGTCTTCTTGAATACACAATGTTAAAAAAAATGAGTTAGTGGTAAAAATTTATTAAAGAATGAAACATTAAATAAAAAGTAAGTATATATTTTTATGTTCTTAGTCAATATCATAAATTAATTCCTTGTTCTTATGTAATGTAACTTGAAACAAAAAATGTTGTCCGTTTACTTTTCCTTCTGGGAGACTAATGACCATTTGTCCCAACATAAATTTTTGATTTTCTTATTGTTAACTTTCTCCTAATAATGTTTTCTATCCCTCTCCATTAGAACTTAACACTTTGTTTATCGTCCATATCTATGTTTTCCTACAGGGAATCCTAGTATGGGTTATCTTGGGTGACCTTTATACCTCTCTTCTTTTCTTTTAAAGTGGTAGTTTTATTGACTCTTTTTTCGATGTAGGACTTTCCATTATATTCTCAAGCCCAATTTTAAATAAATTTTGAGGAAGAAATTTATTGAAGGAGGGGAGAATGTAACACCCCATGATTCCGTGGTACGTTTCCCTTTGAATAATCCAATTGCGTGCATTGTACGCAACTTTGAGATTCTAACATACCACAACCAATCAAACTAGTGGTTATGAATAGTAATACCTAATTTTTAAATTTTTATAAATTATATCTCTCAAAATGGAATTAATTTTTGGATTATTAATATCTAAATTAGCCTAGGGTGAAATTTTGGTACTTTTTGGATAACTTTCATATTCTGATGAATAGGGAAAATTACTAAATTTTAATTAAAAACAACTTTTTTAATCAAAATAATTAATATTGATAAATTATGAATTTGAGTGGTTTTAAAGTATATTTATAATATATTTTTACCATTTAATTCAATGTTTGTTATTGGACATAATTTCACAATTAAACCAGACATAAAAAAAGTGCCAATCTTTTGATAGTTATTATCTCTTAAAAACACGCTTTTTGTTTTAACAACGGGAATTAATTTTAAATTAATTTCTGTCACTTCTGTGTTTTGAATTTGGAAAAATGGATTCCATATTTGGAATCAGGATGTCCAAATTTTTTAAATAGGTAAATTGTATTTTTAATCATTTTGAATAATTACTTCGGTAAATATTTTATTTATCATGGTTAAAGGGTACCTCTGGTAAATAAGGGTTAACAAATAATATTATAATAATAATAAATTACCTTAAAACGTGTCATAACCTTATTTTTGGATACATATCCGACCATGGGAATCTTTGGGTTGTTTTTGGGACCCCATGGAGCAACTTGTAAGTGGTAATGATACTTTATATTAATTAAGTTAAAATAAATAAATAAAATGACATAAGCATATATCTTTTAGAAAGAGATTTTTTACATATGGGTTATATATGTTGGATTTTCAATTATAAATATTCATTAGAAAGATCAAAATATTTACTACATAATTATATTTTATTTATAATTTTTAGACAATAAATAATTAAATATATTTATGACACAATGATGATGCAGTAATTACCATAATAGTGAAAAATTAAAATAACTGATATTATAAATACCCAAATAAATATAATATGAGATTATTTATGAAATAAAATAATTTTATAGGTTAATATAACATGTTAGGAATAATTTACGTAACTTTTTTCAAAGTAATAATTATTTTATGAATTTTACAAAAATCAATTATTGAATAGTTTCAAAAATATCAAAAAAGAGTTTTTAAAAAAATATTATATTATTAATTGATATTAAATTCTTAAAAATATAAGGTTCTTCCAAGATACTTTTATCATGATATTTTTATCATTAATGGACCACTTGGGGGTCTCTTGGATGCATATAGTAAGTTTATTAACCATATAATATAAAAATAGAAAGAGACATTGTAAAAGTTAAAATAATTAACTAAGAGTTAATACTTAATGATAATTTTAATAGATTAACCCATACCGGTCTAAATTCTATTGGTTGAGTGGATTTCGACGAATACCCACCTTAAATATTAAATAATCCACTTTGGAGCCATTATAAATCGAATATAAATTAATTATAAAATAATATTTCAAGATTTTCCAAAGGTTCCCCTCACCACTCTTATAAAAGGGAACTCCCCATTCTCATTAATTCACACCTTAAAAGCCATTTGGTTATTCCAAACCATGTACCAATACTCTCTAAACTTCCCTAAATTCATCATAGAGGACTTCCTTTAGTCAGAAATCTATCCTAAGGAGCCATTTTGATCAAATCAAAAGGAAGAACCTGAAGAAGAGGTAATGATTTCCCCACCCTTTTTCAAGTTCCTTTTTTTCATCCACTTCTTCATTCTCTGTTATTACCATTATAAAATAATATCTCCAGTATATTATATATATTTTTATGTTCTTATAAACATGGTACAACCATATTTCAGTATTCTATCCATCTTTTCAATGACATGTTACCATACGTGTGTACGTACGGCTTACCGTCTCCACATCTTTGTGTAATTGTTATTCAAAACATTATTATTTGGATGGGTATAATAATGATGTGTAATTAATGTAAATAATAAATATAAAATGATAATGTTTCTGTATATATGATATAACATCCAATTAAATATTATTTTAATATCAAAATAATGATATTGTCGCTCGTGCATTAGTACGGACTACCGTCTCCATGAACGCGATGAGATTCATTCTCCATAGTATCCATTCAAGTCTAATTCTCATTTTAAGATTAATAATAATGTTTAAGGACTTGATATCATTATGTATATGTATAATATAAAACCTATCCATAACAAACAAAGCTTACATAACAAATAATATAAAGGAAAACGAGTAAGTAAACACACAAAATGATGATAATACTAAGATATTATTAACAAATCAATGTTAAAAGATCATATATGATATCATATTAATGTAAATGATTCTTGAATAATTCAATAAAAATTATTTCACCATTATAGAGTAGGTTAAACTACCGTCGAACAAGGAAAATGTACAAAGTAAGGGGTTTCTTATATCACTTTTAATTCTGTGAGAATTCCATTGTTCAACACTTATTTATTGCATGTGGTATGTGTACTACCCATGATTGTATTCATTGTGTAATATACATTAATATATGGATATTAACATCATCATTGTATTATCCTTCTTTTGTGGGTGTTTGTTTCAAATGTTACCAAACCGATAAGGGAATTTGAAATTTCAATTTCCATTTATCCGGCTTTACACAAACTTCATTGATTATTTTACTCTGAGATTCTGTGTGGAATCACTATTCATTTTCTTATGTCATAATTTCCACTCCCCTTTTCTGCGGATATACTTTTGAAACACATAATCACTCCTTTGATAATTTCTCAAGTCATCGATATGAATTTGATAAAAGTAATTTTAACTCATTCTCCATTTGTTGAGTTAAACATCCAATTCATTGGTGTTGTTTTTACAAGATTATGTTTGAATGTCCTTTGATTGTTTTAAACTAAATATTCAATCATATTTATGGTATTTTTATTTGTCACACATAACTATCTCGTTGATTTATCCTTAACCTAAGGATACGGCCTTTATGAGATATTTCATCTCAATTTACATTCCATTGAGACATCTTTGTTGTTATACACCATATCACTTTTATGTGGTTTATATAATGTACATTGACATAGTATATCATGAACCCCTTTATTCTCATGATATTACAAAGCTTTGATTACATCAATTATTTTTATACAAGTGTCTCTTTTTTGGTTATAAACTCTAACTAAAATACTATTTTTAAATGTTTTAAAGACTTATTCTTCTAAATCTTGCTCATTAATGTCCATGTTTTAAAAAATGGTTTTAAGGATTTATTTATATGGATATTAAAGATTTAAAATTAAATCTCCTTTTAAAAGTATCAAAGTGGTATGGGACACTTTGATTCCAAAATATATTTTTAAATGGCTTCTGCACAAATAGTGTGACTTTTAAATGTTTTCAAGAAAAGGGGGATATTTCTCTCAAATAGTTTTGATGGTTATTTTCATCTATGTCAATATCATTCATTATTATCGATTGAGGTTAATATGATACAATAAAATCTTCCATATTGTATCGAATGAGTTCTTTTTGACAATGGATATGCTATTTTATACCATTCATGGTTTGTGGTTAAAATATTGACATTTTGTATGCTAGTTTTATTAAGAATGTTTATTTTATGTTTAAACATGTTCATATGAGGAATGCATTGGACTTAGTAAGAGATGGGTGGAGCCCTCTATAGCTCCTCGATGCATCTGTAGGTCTCATGAGACAAACTAATGTCTTGGCACAAGGCCTTGAAAAAATCTTACTTGTAGTCTTGGCACGAGGCCTTGGCTATGTGGTTATGATAGTCTGACATTATGCATTCTATCATTCTGAAAGTTGTTATTGATATTGCATGTGATTATTCGTTTAGTAGAATATCCATGTGAATAAGTAAATGACATTATTTCATTTTATTTTTTCCATACCATGTTGAAGTTCATGTTTAAATGGCTTTTGTTTTAGTTATACATTGCCTTAAATGATTATTCTTATTTATGAATGTTTCCGCTATATTGTTATCATTACTAGGCATTTGAGCTCACCCCTTTTCTATGTTTTATTTTTCCCAAGATGTGAAGAAGTAAATTATAAATGACCTGCAGGGAGAGTATGAGGGGATAAGAGTGTGGACTATGAAGACTATGTTTTTGTAGTTTTCATTTTTATGATGTAATGTAAAACATTATGAATGTATCTAGTTATTACAAGGATACTAAACTAATCGGTCTTTCGATACTTTATCTTTCTTGTGATAATGCCAATGTTATGTAATAATGCACCGATTCTGGGTAACTGGGGTCGGGGAGTTACAGTTCTTGTGAATATTTTTTCAAATAAATGAAATTTTGAAATGATATGAAATCATAACAAGATTTTTAATCATCATGAAAGTATTAATGTTTGAAAAATCTATATAACTATGACCGAAATTTCTGAGCTTCCTGAACACTATGTGAGATTCGGAAAAGTGTTTGAACATCAGGAAAGGAGGTTTCATTGTAATGGCTAGCTGACCTTCATTAATTTAAGAGAATTGTAAAATTTGTGGGGTTTATGAAGGAAATATATATATTTCAAGAATTGGGTATATTCTTGAAGGATGTGTGATCTTCACGATGGTAGTGAGAATTATGAAAGTTTTGAAAATGGATTTCACAATACAATTTTGGTAAAGATATATTCTTAAAGTGGATGAATCTGGGACCATAATAGGTCATTTACCTATACCTTATGATACATTCAATATTTTTAAATATGAAAGCTATATTTCTATAAAATATTTGTGTGTCCTTTCTGGAGTTGTGAGAAAATAATGATAAAGAATGTGATCCCTTCCATTAGTAGTGAGTTGTAGAATAAATTTTTAGGGAATGTCTATTTGGAAGATGTGAGATATTCCTAAACATTGTAATGGTAGTGAGCTTGGTAATATGACTGATCTATCCCTAACATTCAATTCATTGTAATACTTAGTAGATTTTATAAATCATAAAATTTTCATTGTATGCTTATTGAATGTATCCCAGTGATGGTGAACCTTGTAAAATCGATGTATCTTGTGCCTGATTTCATTTATGTTCATACATTTCAATTTAAATGGGAGAAATGGATGTTTTGTTTAATAACGAAATATTCCCTCAAGCATAAGTTTTTTTAATATTTCATACCTGGATTCACTCACATCCTATGATATTCAACCTAGCTGGGATAACTATTAGTGAATGGTTAATATCAGTGTTTCTCTCTTGAGGGTTTCAATGAAGGTTGTCAATCATAATGGGATTTTGATATTTGGTGTAAACAATTTTCAATTATGAATAAATTTGATTAGGACCTACATCTTATCCATAATAATTGATGTATTTTTGGCGACAATGCAATGAACTTTGACTAATATCAATAGTGGTTTTTTATTAGAAGCTGACAGAAGTGAATTGGATTTTGTTGAAAATGAAATCAATGATTTAGGGAGATCCCTATATAATGAAATCTATCTGAAGGAGTTTTATTTTAAGTAAATAAATTAAATATGGTAAAATTTTATAAATATTTATGATAGAAACTAAACAATTAGATAAGAAAACATGTCTGTTATATGGAACAAGTATGATAACCTTATAACGTACTATAATTAGTCATTTTATACATTATTTCATCTCATGAATGTCATTGTGGAAGACATGCTTGGTCTCAAAGAAATTATTTAAGATGTAAGTATTTTTAAAAGAATCTTGAGAATACTTCCACCTCATTTCAATCTGAATGTTTTTTCATTGGAAGATAAAGATCAAAATGAACTGACATTAGATATCTTGCATAGCACTCTTGTGGCATAGGCGATAATATTTGATTATAATGATTATATGTAAAATTTGAAGTCTGAATAATTGAAATTCAAGGCTATAAAAATGATCAATATTAAATATGGGAAATTAAGAGAATAGATATATGAAGTAACGACATTAATTTCATCATATTTAAAAAGTGGAAAAAATTCATAGGGAAACACACACTTGAATGATTTCGGTGTGGAAAGGTTGGACATATTTTAGTAATGTACCCTGATGAAGTTTCAATAGGATCTAGAGAATGAAGTTAAAATTTCCCATGATGAATTCCTTATCCTATCTAAAAGATATGAAAAATATTAAAAGAAATATCTTTAAAAGAAAGAATATCCTTTCACAAAACATTAAAAGATCAGAATAATTTGATATTTAGGAGACAAAAAAATACAAATAACATAGAGAAAATTATATGATAGTAGTTGTAAGTAGCTTTTATAATATGAAAGAAAGTGAAAATTATGGTGCAGAATTAAAATGATCGTTTGATATGAAGACCGAATTAGAATCCACTATCGAGGATATAAATGTTTAGAGATCTAAAATGAAGAAATATATCATATTGGTTCATAAAGAAAAAGAATAAATGAAATAGTTGGAAGAATAGAAATATGAGTTGGAGGATGAAATTGAAAATCCTTAATATTTAATACTTGAGAAATAAAAAATGGTAGGTGAGTAAAATCACAAAATTGAGGAACAAAATGATGTGATAAATGGTTTGAATAACATAATGAAATATCAAATAAAACATATTGATAAACTAGAAGTGGAATTCATGGCCCATCATTGAAAAGTTATTGATCAAGAAAAACACTTGTATCCAGGTATGATATCTGGAATTTAGATCATTAAGGTGATATAGAGAATAGGATTGTAGCATATAGGTCTAATAGAAAATAAGCAGCATCCAAATTCAAATTATAAGGGTAGTATGGGGTTTGATTGAAAAGAAAATGTAGTAATAGTTGAATTCATACCACAAGAACCAATTGTTTTATATTGATTATATATAAATATAAAATCCCCCAAATAATATTAAAAGAAACGAACTATAATAAATATATATGGGTGGATATGTTTTCAAAAAATTTATTTCGTATAACTATCTGGAAGAAACTACTTTTCCATTTAGAATATTGTTTAATTTTTTTAATGGTGCGGTTGTTTTAAATGGAACCTTATATTAAAAATCATATGTATAATGGTACTTTTGGATATATTTTCTTGTAATGTGTATCGTGAATTACTTTTTAATTTGTGGTATATCAAAAATGTTTCAACGTGAGATGCACTCCATGGTGTGATGCTTGTGGTGAACCTGGTCAATTTAGCGCATGGATAAAATAGTGTTTGAAACACTGATAATGGCCAACATCATGGCTCATTGTGATGTTTCAAACATGAAATGGCGATGTCATGGTTGTAGCACATTCCATAGTGAGGGTGATGCATGAAAATATGATATAGAAGAGTTTTTATGTTTACACTGAAAATAATATAAATTAAGAGTTGTCCATTTTTAAAAACAGTTCCCAAAAGGATTATAGGTTACTTCCACCTTCTGTATTTATTGAAAGGTGATAGGGGGTGTTCCACCTTTTCCTCTCATCGATGTAGATCTATGACATGGTGAAGGCGGTTGAGGGTTACTCAACTTGTACCGAAAATAAAATGAATGGTAGGCAGGGAGGGTCCACCTTTCACCTATTATAAAGGAAAATAGTGGAAGGGAGGTTGTCTCCCATACCTTAATTTCCTATAAAAGGAAACCAACCATCCTCATTTCAAAATTTCTCTATCATTATAAATTATACTATCATATATCTAAAATAATCTTCCTTTCTGTGTAGAGGTTCAAGTGGACAAAAAAAGTGTCAATTTTTTTGGAGAATCATTTAAAATGTATATTTATTTATATATTTCGATGTTATTTATTTATTCAATTGATTATTTTTATGTAGTTATAGATATGTTATTTATTTATTATTTTATTTCATTATAAATTGTTTAGTAATAATGAATATTATTAGTAATGATTGATTATAGATTTACTAATGAATAAAATTGGATTAAAAATTGATTACATGTTATGATAAGCTACTAATAATTAACTAAGGAATACTATATGATTAATTAATTTTTAGCTAATTAATAAATAATTATTAAAAATTATTGAAGAATGATTCTGAAATGATTGAATAATAATTATGTAATTATTATAGAATGATTATAAAATTATTAATGAATGATTAAGTAATTATTTAGTAATGGTCAACTAATTATTAACTAATGATTAATGAATGATACAATTGGGATTAAATTATGATTAATTAATGACAGAGTATTGATTAACTAAGGAATATCTAATGATTAATGATTGACTAACCAATGATTAAGTTATGATTAATGAATGATTAATGAATTATTAAATAATAATAACAACATGGTGAAATAGTGATTAAATAAATATTGACTAATGATTAAATAATGATAACTAAATGATTGTGGAGTGATTAACAGATAATTAAAAAATGATTAACTAAATATTGTATAATGATTAAAGAATGATTAACAAATAATTGAAGATTGATTAAAGGATGATTAACTAATGATTAACTAATGATTATCTAATTATTAACTAATGTTTAAATATATATTCTGTAATGATTTACTATTGATTAAATAATTATTACGAATTTTAAATCAGTGATTAAAGAATGAATAACTAATGATTATATAACTGTTAAATAATGGTTAAATAATGACTAAATAACGATTAAATACTGATTAGGAAATAATTAAATAATCCTTTACTAAGGATTAACTAATGACTAAATAAGAATTACATAATGATTAATGAATTATAAACTAGTTATTAAATAATTTTCAGTAATTATTCATTATTTATTAAAGAATGATTCAGGAATGATTAAACAGTGATTAATAAATTAAAAACTAATGACTAAGAAATTATAAAACAATGGTCAACTAATTATTAACAAATTATTAACAAATTATTAACAAATTATTAACCAAAAAATAATAATTTATTAAACTATGATTAAAAGGAATAAGAAATTACTTACTTTGGATTAATATAGAATAATTTTATGGTGAATTATGGAAAACGTGATGAAAATATGCTTAACTACACATATGATTTGTTACTCTTGTGATTTAGATGATTTATCCCTTATTATATTCCTATTTTGTAAATGTCTATGGATGTGTTTTAGGTTAATAACATTATCTTTATAAACCATTAACCATACTATTTGTAAATCTAATAATAATTCTACAAAACATTGGTGTCATATTTTATGATATATGACAACATTATAAAATTTTGGTAGCATAACAATTTTGTGATAATTCAAGAAATAAAACCCATTTTGGATACTACAATTGGATATGGCTTTGTAATATATTTACCTAGTGGAAAAACCCAAAAACCCCGAATTCATCTAGAATTTATCGGGAACAAGAGCACGACAACATGTTTTGTTGCACACCTGGTGTGAAAATCCATTGGAATATCCTCTAGAAAATTCATATATTCTTTATAAACTTCTTATATAACTTTATGATGATTAAAAATTCTATAAAAAACATTAATTTCATATTTTAGGTAATAAGTTATTATAAAATTTTAGTATCATTAAAACAATATGGTCAACCCTCATTATCAATAGTATTCATAGAATGTTTTGGAAGCATAGGTAAATGGAATAGAAAACATGAAATGAGTTTTTTATAAATAATAAAATGAAAATTAAGATCATATAAAGTGAAATGGTAAAGAAAAAGACTATTAAATAACTCCTTGAAGAATTCATAATATATAAGAAATACTTTTTCATTTTTTAATAGAATATAGATTGGATGAGATTAGTGTTACATGATAAGTAATGTAAAATTGATATTATTTTTAAGTGATAGATTAATAACATCTTCCTTAAAGATTTACTTCTCTTTTAAATTTTCAAATGGTTTTTTCCTTTAATTATTGGCCTCCCCACACATTGATGATGTCATTAGAAGGTTGAAATATTTTTAATGTTCAAAATTTATGTAAATCCATTTTGAAGGTGTTATTAAGCTACAAATTAAAAATAAGAAAAAAATTTCTTCACTTCTGTTGTTAGGCTCATCTCATCCAAACTCTATTATGTAAAAAATATTCTATGTATTTCGTTTCTATTGTAATGAATTATTGTGTTATTTAATTTTTTTTTTCTTTTACATTTCACATTATTTGATCAAAATTATTATTCTATCATGGATAAATAAAGTTATTAGATTTATTCTCTTCATTAATCATTAGTTTCCAACAATTAATGTGACACATTTTATATTAAACGAATATTTAATTTAAAATTGGTGTCATATTTTAGTATATATGATGTCGTTCTAATATTATAGTATCATAAAGATTATATAGTAAACCCTCATTATCAATACTATTTACACTATGAGAATATTGATAAAAAAAATTGACAAAGAGAGTCATCATTGTATGTGTAAAATTCTACATGAAGGTAATTCAAAATATTAGCCAAAGTGATGTATTTCATCCAATGTCAACTTTTCGAATTATTAATTATATGGTAATACTATAAGATCGTTCATTTTTATAATTTTATAACATTTATGAATACATTTATGATAAAATGAAAATAATTCTTTAATATTCACATAAAAATGAATATGACAAGTACATGTGAGGGGACTTGAACGAATATTCAAACTATCCACTGAAAACCCATAATGCAAACATTGGATATAATAATAATTAAACATATCGTAATATGAGAAATCAGATTTAAATTAATGACAACACCATTTGAGATGTAACATAATATTTAAATTCAAATTAAGGTTGTTTTTTTTAAACATTTCTTCGTTATCTAAAAAATTATTAAAAAATATTTTATAAAATGTTCTCAAAAGTTTGTTAAAAAGTAAAGAAAACATAAAATCAATTTATTTATCCATGATGAAATGATAATTATGTTAATATAATGTGAATGGATTATCAAAACACTCTTAAATAACACATGAACTATTTAAAACATAATAAAATGACCTTGATATTTTGCAACAGAATGTATTTTGGATCAGATGAGCATTAATTTGGAACTGAAGTAACATTCTATTAACAATAACATGAAATGTGTTACATTCTATAGGTAATAACATTATACTAACCATAATTTTGTATTTATATTTAACATAGAATTATTTTTTCCTCTTTTTACATATAGAAGGAGGATAATACACTACACACTGATCAGTATATTCATGTTTTCTATGATGTGAACACATCCTTCAGGTTTGATGGATCTTGGTGTGCCGAGTGCACCATTATTTTCACATGATTCCTCTAAACACCATTATATTTTACCTACGTCGTACTGGATTCTACGACATTGTCATATCCAATTTCCCATTTTTTCCATCACCTATCGTTTTCCCTCCTCAAGAGATGGATACCGAAGATACACACAATCCACCTTCCCAAGAGAGATTTTACCATCAACCATGAGGATGTGGATGTCCTAATATTTCATCCTATCTATATGGATGAATTTACTAGTCCCAAATGTGGATATTGGAATGATCTTGTACAAATATTTCTAGGTGTAAAAAGTTTGGATGATGATGATGCTACTGATTGAGGATCGATATCTATGAGGTGTCTTGAGATGAACATTCCACATTTATCTGATGATTGTAATGAGCATACTATAATATTTCATTATCCTGTCAATATCTTATGGATCCATTAAGGTAATCCATGTGTTGATCACTCGTGTATTCATGTGCACAATATGTATTTGGGTATAGTGGGGGTTCTAATAGTTTCAGAGATACAACAGGGGATCTATGTTATTTTGTTACACTTACAGGGAATTAATCATGAAATGTTGCTTAGATCACATGTATCATAGGGGATGTGTTATCATTATTCATATATGGGAAGGTGAGATCATCCCACCCTTCTCCTCTATTGTTTTTTGTTAGGAGATACATATAGATATTATTTGTGTTGCTCTGTGTGGATGCTGGTATGATCACTCATATCTATTAATTTCTGAATCTAGTAGGAGTTATTGAATTAAATTTATTTTTATTTACCACTTTTGATGTAATATATTATTGGTTAGTCGGGAACACCACTTTATTGGAACTCTGAGACACAATTTGGGTTTATATAATCTCGTATTTTGAAGTCTCTTACCCACCGATGTATGTATGTACAATAATTAATTAAATAAACAATTTCATAATAGCATCATTTTTGGGTTTTTAGTAACCAATTTTTATGACAAATATCAAATATAATTTCAGTTTACATAGATGTCATACTAGGATTTATTAAACTAGTTGCCTTTATAACTAACTTATAGACTTCACAAAGCTACATATTTGGTGACTATTATTTACTTTCATGTTATTGATTGGAACTATCCAGATAGAGTCATGTTCCAGTTTAGTTATGTGCAATGCATTCCATTTCCACCGAGCCAGTCACCAAATCATCATTCTATGAAGCTAATGGAAAAGTAAGATGTCGACTGGTAGTGAAGAAATTCCAAGTATCTGGACCTCTACGGAATATGAGCATCACATCATATTGAGGGTGTATGTACGATGTGAATCCATCTATCACAACAGGCCGAGTATGATTAATGTTATAGACTGAAGTCTATATAATATCATACTCCACATGGAAGAGCGATTCATTATACGGTTAGTTAGTAAATTTCCAGATTATTTTAACATTTTATAATTAATTTGGTGTCTCTTTACTACATACTTGACTATATTGTATTATACACACATATGATCAAGATGAGTATGATGTTATCAGCTTAGCAGTGATCCATGTGGTAGCATAGGGGACAATGCTATCTTTTCATGTAGTTCACAACAGTACCTTCAATCATCCATCCCAGGGAGATGACTTTCCTTTTCATGAGTGGAGGTTCCTGATAATTAACCTCCTCCAATAACTGCTGATATGGAGGATCCACAATGATAATGATGTAGATTGTGTTGTTCTATTCATGGGGCCTCACCCATTCTATTGGAAAAGTTTGTTTCTATTACAGTCTAGCCTCATCCTATTGGATATATTCATAGGGAGACATAGGATCCATCTGTGTTGGAATAATATCCCCTGCTTTCTTTGGGTAAAAAATATTCGAGTTTCAATCATATATAATTTTCCATGCCACCAGTATTCATGGAAGATATTTCATTCGATGTTTGGTTCCCCAGGTGATGATGAAAAGTACTTATACTCACCTAGTGGGAGAAGGATCGTGTTCATAATATGGAATCTATTTTACACATCCTCTCATTGAGACACAAGGAGAGCCTCTTACAAACAAGGTTTAAACACCCGGGGATCATCCCTCTCCAGGTCATTATACTCCTCCACAACACAGAGGTCGGTGATTTTAATACATGCATCTCATTCTCACACTAGAATGTACGATGTGACATCACTATATAGATTTTCTATACTAATTAATGAATATGTTTTCTATCTGTTTAAATGATGAAAATAATTTTATTTCACTAATTTTTACATGTTTATCAACTATAATAATTTTGTTTTATTTTTTTGTTTCAGTTTATATTTCATAAGCTTCCAAAGTCAATTAGATAAAACATAGGAGAAAAATATAAATTTCTAATTGGTAACACTAAAATATTATAAATTATAACCTACAAAAAAATATAAATAAAAAATAAAACATATCCAAATAATCTCAAAATTGATTGAAAATAAATATAATTTCAAAATTTTAATAAATAATTGATAACGAAAAGAAGGAAGAATCGTTATAAATGAAATTGTAATGGTTTAAAACAATCATATATTTGTCCACAAAAATTACAATTAATTAAATTATTTATGAAATTATTCTTATTTTTATTTATATATTATATATTCCATATCAGTGAAAAATATTAATTAGATAGTATTTATATTTTATAAGTTTTAGACTTTCAAATCCACTTATTTCAAACATTATTATGTTTCATGTAGGTGACTTTGAAATAATACAATATAAAAAATATAATTATAATGTAAGGGATGTTTAATAATGAGACTCAACATACAAAACCTAACTGAAACAAAATCATAAATATAATAAGTAAAATCTAATTTACCATTCATAAAATTTATTTCATAAAAATATATCATTTTCACATTACGATTTAAAAAAATTATAAAAAAATAATTTATAACCCATATATATATTATAGTATACAAATATATATATTTTTTAGAATATAAAAACTTGAATATTTAAAATATATTTTGTTTATGAAAGGAAGATTACACCCTTCCACCATTACACATAACTGAATGGAGGAAGGGCCTCTTCTGCCTTTCTGTAATAATTTTTAAAAAAAAATTGACCCAGAATTATTTTAAATATTTTTTCATAGAACACATAAAAAACTCTGAAAAAGAACTGTGTTGAGAGGATACATGATATGATGTGAGGATATTAATTTAGTTTTTTAAAAAAATGTGTTTTTTATATTTTTATTGGAGTTATGTATATTTATGATAAATATTTTATGGCCTGGAGGAGATAATTTGAGAATCATTATGTAAGCCAGAAATAGGGAATGTCATGAATTGGTGAAGAATATGATGTTGTTTTTAAAATTATTTTCATAATTCTACATATTATCAATCTCTTAACAAAGGATAGTTTGAATTCAAGTTTCTATATATAATATTAAATTATATTTGAGAAATGTTTAATCTAATATATTTATAATAAAATCTATTTAAAGGGTTTATATAATAGCTAGAAGATAGAAATTGACCATCAGGGGGTCTTCCAAAAAAAGAAATTTACATTAATTATTTTTCCCTTTGGGATTTATTTAGGTTTTCATTGTGAAATATTGGGATTTTTATAATGGTTGATTCAACTTTCAGGTAAATTTTATATTATTATTTTATTCCTTCATAGTTTTTTCATATTCTCTATTCTATGTTGTTTATTCATTATTGATATCTCATCATATTTGAGTGGCTAAACTCATAGGATATAGTTTGATCAATGAAAGAGGGTGTGTGCATGTTGTTTTAATTATTAATTTTATCTAGGGTACTTTTTTTCAATTGTATTATGTTGTGAAGTTATTTATTCATCTTATTCATTATCTTATCGATTATCAAGTGTATTAAATAATGGATGATCCCCCTAAAAATTTTAGTTAATTAGTTCATTAATAAATAGTTGGATTATTATTTTTCTTTTATGATTAGATATTAATTCACATTAGTTACATTAATTATTTTAATAATGTGGTTTTGGGATCACTACAACAAAAATTAGTTAATCCAATGCTACAGATGTAATAGAACTACTTAAAAGAGATGTCAAATACCCCCTTTATCAATAATAAAAAATAGCTATTAAATGGGTCCCTCTAACAACCCTTTTTTACAATTGTTAAAGGGGATATTTAACAATGAAAAAAGCACTAATAAAGCCCCCTTTATAAGTGATTTATTACAACCACTGATAAAGGACCCCATTTATCCCAACTTCTAAAAAATCACTGATAAAAACCCACAGTTATCAATGTTGGTAAAAAATTGTTGATCAAATGGGCCTTTATCATCGCTTGTAAAAAAGCACTAGAAAAGGGGAGTCTTTATCAATGAGTTTTTAGAAGTGCTCATAAATTCCACCACTTTAACAGAACTTTTATACTTGCACTAATAAAGGGTTTATTTAAAATACATTAAAAATATATTAGTATAAATATATATAAATGAACTTATATTAATCTAAAAATAATATACATTTTTTAAATATGTTTTAAATAAATATAAATAAACATTTAAACAAAATATATAATTTATTTACTGAAAATGGAAAATAAAATAATTTTAAAAAAAATTTAGTAATTTTATACTTATTATATAGTAATAGTCATTAAATAACAATTTTAATATAAAAAATTTAATAAATTAATAAATGATAAAAAATAAGATAAAAATGAAACTTAAGCATGAAACAACAATAACTTTTTTTATAGGTGTCCTCTTTCTCTCTAATGCATTTAAAATAAAATCATGCAGTCAGATATAAAACTTTTTGACCTAGGGGGACCTCGTTCACAATTATTTCAAGTCCAAAAAAAAGCCCATAATCCCTCCAAAACAAATTTTTTAGTCTGGGTACCCCAATTTTGCAACATTCGATGGATTTTTATCCCAATTTGAGGGGGTTCGTATTACTTTTTTTGGGTGAGGATGGAATTTATTCCCTAGGATTACATTCATATTTATTTTATGGTTTTTAAATTTTATCTTTTTTCATAGTATTGTTTTATTTATAATTAAATATATGCATATTTAATAATATTTAAATTAAATAAGTCACTTGTTTAGATACATATATCCCAAATTTAAAAATATATACAAATAAATAAAAAATTCATTATATATACAACAAAACACACATGTAACATTGTTAAATAGATTCATTCTCATATGGGAGGTCTACGAATAAATTCTAGACATGTGCATGAATTTCGTGTTGCCTTCTAATGCTGATCAAGGGGTGGAGTGTGAGATGATGGATGTTTAGTGAGAAGAACCAATAAAGAGGGTTTCAAGTACTATGAATGGTCAATGGTATTCATGAAAATTTATTTTTTCCCATATTTTTTAACTGTTCTATTTTAGAACTATAAAAAGCTTATCTCTAATAGCACTAAAAAATATTTGTTAAATGAACCCTTTAACATCACATAAAAATCACTATTAATGCCACCCTTTAACATCACTACAAATTTACTGATAAATGGTTCCCTTATTAGTTATTTTTTATCACTATTAAAGGGTTCCTTTAATAGTGATTTTTTAGTGCTGTTAAAATCCATATTCACATCACTCACAATATCATTTATTTTTTAGAGCTGATAAAACCCCTTTACTAGAGTTGTAAAAGACTAAATTTGTTGTAGTGTATGTTGAATTTAATATTCATCCAAATGGATATCATTTATAATTATAATCATAAAAATATTGAGATTGGATATCTTGTGAATAAAGTTAGGTTAATATTTTTAGAAGAACCATACTTAGACGTTGATTCCCATATAGTCATCCTTTTGTTAGTCTTTTATCTATCATTAAGTTAGTTTCTT
Organism: Viscum album; assembly: GCA_963277665.1. Classification (NCBI taxonomy): domain Eukaryota; kingdom Viridiplantae; phylum Streptophyta; class Magnoliopsida; order Santalales; family Viscaceae; genus Viscum; species Viscum album. Next base: position 1,370,876,051 of record OY728143.1, read on the forward strand.
GTTATATTAGTTTAGTTGAGATTTCATTTTATAATCATAATAAGACTTAGAGTGTTTAACCATCATTTAAAAAAAAAATTAGTTCCTTGTGGGATCGATCACGTGTTTTTACTGTACTACACCTTGGTAGTTTTTGTTTGTCAGGAAAAATATAATTTCTATGATTTACCCACCAAGAGGAATTAAAAATCCATCATGTTAAACTATGTTTCTGATATTTTTATCAGGGAACAACAAAAACTAGTGATAATCTAGAAAACAATTAATTAAATCAATGATTTTTCCTTTCCTATTTTGGTGTTCTTATTTTAGATTAGCTTTTGATTTTTTAAATTTTTAAAAAAATTGTTTTCCATGGTAATCTGTACTCGATGGGTTAAAAAATTAATGAATATTATGACACACCATTAGATTATAAAGATATCATGATCAACCTACACTATGTTTGATTATAAATCTATAATGTTGGACATCATGTGGATTATAATGCAATAATTCAAATTCTTATGGGTATGATGAATTAAAAAATAAAAAATATTGTGGGAACTAATATCAAACATGTGGAGGAGATTAAATATTTTTAAAAATACAATGACAACTATGGGATGAAAAAAACCATAAAAGTGATCATCGACTTCAAGGAAATATGAAAAAAATTATAAGAAATATTAATGAAAAATTTCATGATGTACAATGAAATCTATCATATGAATGAATACATAGGTATCAATAAGATATTGAAAAGAACATTAATAAAATAGGTAATACATAGGATTAACTATTTAATGACTTATATTTACATCATCTCATTGAAAAAGTGGAAGAAAAAAAATGATATGACAGAAGAGGTCCCACTTATTAATTTAAATAAATAGGAGGATAAAAATAAACAATGATTTGAATTTGTTCAAATTACTAATGGATAAGAACCTAAAATTATAAAATAAGTGAAGAAAGTTGTTTAATATCAATGATCAACCTAGGAATTAAAAAATGGGGAAAATATGAAATGTGATATTGGAATAATAAAGATATAGAGTTTGGTAATGATGTTTCTTTTCTGATTCATTAATTTAACCATTTAAAAAAATATATTTCACCATAAGATTGTTTTAAGTTCATAAAAAGGATAAAAAGGATAAAAATTTCACTATATGAGTATAATTCAATGTCACTTTTCAGTACACACTATGTATATTTGTTTCATTCTCCAATACCCTAAAGCATGAGTTACGATCTAGCTAAAAACTAAAAACACATCACTTTGTTGGAGGAACCCCATGTTTTTAATCATTTAATAGTAAATTGTATTGGGAAAATTTAATTTCACAACATTATGGAAGATTCTAAATCAATTTAATTTTTATATTTAAATGAATTAAATATTTTACATAACCTGTTTACATTCTTTTATAGATTCAAAACAAGAATAATATTGAATGTAGGTGGAAGATAAAAAAGAATATAATTTTATGAATATGGGAGTGTATTTATTCCATGAGCATATTTTTATTCCCATTTTCCATTACATGTTTTTAAAAAAATGTATAGAATTAATAAATTGGATTATCCCATTGGATGACTATATTTTCATTTTATACTAACTTGTCCTAGAGACATCATCACTTAAGATAAGTTTTTTCAATATAAGAAAATTTGATTAATCATGATCATAAATGTAAAAAAATTTGGTTTAACTTTTTAGTTGAAACATTATTATTCAAAATATGAGTTTTTTTAGATTGATTTCTAAAATAATATCATTTCATGATTTTGATTCATGGAGTCTTTCATTTGAAAAACTTATTGCTAGTGTCTGTTACATGATTGATTTAACCATTTTTATTTTTTCCATTCCTTAAATGGTTTTAATCCTTCTTAACATATTATTTCATATATAATATTTCATAATATATTATTTGGATATGAATAACTAATAAAAAATTATAGTTTTTGTGTAATATAAGCATTTTGATTTTGAAAATTATTAAAATTATTATGTCAACTAATTTATTATAATTTAACCTATTTGATATAGAGAATGTCTCTATTAATGATATTTTTTAAATCCCGTAGATTCTAAGAAATTATTTATAGTTAATCCAAATTAAAAAAATGTCCTTCTAACTATAATTATTTGGTTTTACATCATGGTTATTTATTTTAGATTTAAATTTGTAGTTGAGTGTTTTAGAGAAGAATTGGATGAGAGTTTCAATATTGATTATGTAGCGGAATATTATATTTTTCATATGGGGATAAATGTTAAAAACCTAATATCTGTTCATACATTATGGTTTTCTAATGATTCAAAAGAAAATAACTAGAATAAGGAAAATAATTGAAGTAATTTTTGAAATAAATATTTTAAATAAGGGGAAAATTATTTGCATTAAATGTTGTATTTTAGACACAATGATATGTGTGATAATTGATTGTTGATACTATCATATAATGGATGTAGAAGGAGGAAATATATTTCTTTAATATTTTATTTTATATCATGCATTGATCTTAAATAACCTATCCAGGTTTTTAAAGCCTATAGGTTTGATTTTTCACACCATTATCCCTTTATCTATATCCTCATATTTACTTGAACCTGAATAAATGTACTCATAATTTTTGAGGATTTATCTATAATTATATATTTAAATAAAATTAAATATCATGGATAAAAATTATATTCATTATATTTATCATAACATTGATTAAATTTTCTTGAGTTATGAGTAAAATGAATTTCAGATAAGGTAGATCATAAATTATGTGAATATAAATGGATAATTGAATAATTATAGTGATATAATAAAAGTCATGAATGTGAATTATACATGAATATTGATTTAAAATTCATTATTGGGTGATATTGTGCTTCTAAAATAATCATTTATTACATTATGTTTTTAGAATGATAATGTTGAATTTTCTATTTTTTAAGTATGGATCCTCTGTAGTGAAACACAAATATTTAACAAATTGACATTACAATAATTAATTGTCTGCCAAAATCATTGACCAGCCTTGTGAATTTATTAATTCTTCATTGTGGAAGAAGTTTTTATTTTTTATTTTTCTCAAACAAAAACTATTCAGTATGAAAAAAGTATAGTGAAATCATGAAGTTAATTTAATGAGTAACTACGAACCCAAGTGATAAATTAAAACTAATCATTAAATCCTCACTATGTTTTCATGAATAGGAAATAATATATACTTTGAAATAAACTAGTAAGTTATTGACTCAAGGATATAGAAAATACATAAAAGGATGAAGGGAGGTGAATCAATATACAAGGATTGTTTTTTTAAATAGAAACTATAATTTACTTGCAATATATCCAAAATTTATAATTTTGAGCTTTAAAATGTAAATAATATCTATTTATTGAACTTCTAAAAATTCAACATCAACATCCTAAAACCTCATGATCAAAAGAATAAAAATATTTAATGTTCATTAATATTTAATGACAAGAGAAAAATAATAATCAAACCTCCACAAAATGAATTAATTACCTCTACTATAGAGGATTTCATCCATTATTAAGTACACATGATCAATTATTAAATAATCAGTAAGATGAAAAATTTAATGACAATATATTACTAATTAATAAAATCAACCAATCTGTAAATAAGTACTAAAAATAGTTTTCACACACCATCTTTTATCAATCCCATTATCAACAATGAGTTTAGAAACATGTCGTCAATGGGTTAATAACCGTGAATAAACCCGACAATAACTAAGAGATAATTAAAGAAGGAAAACATATATATTTTTCAATAATACTAAAAAATTCCCTAAAATATGATTCATTCACATTATGAATCCTTGTTTTACACATTGATAGCCAAAAGAAAAAAATAATGGAGAAACATTATTTATGTGACTTCCCAAATTTTTATTATCCCCAATGGTTGATCAATCTTCAAATTTTCACTCATCCATTTAAATATAGGTTTTATATACTCCATAGACTATGAAATACATAGAATATTTCATAAGGTTATCCCTTGAAGTTACCTTCCAAAATATCCAATGATGAGAAATGTAAATTATTTTTGATTCTATAATTAATCAATAAACACCATAATTTTGTTCAACATTCCATGAAATCCCTCATTTCACTTTTATCATTTTTTTGCTATGCTCATTTTATATTCAACATGAAATATAATATTAATATTAATAAAATCTATCTCTTAAAAATATGAGATCATTTGGTGCTTTAAACCTCCGTTAGAATCCTCGCACCACAGTGTGTAACCCCCAAACATGGTCATTTCAACTATATTCATCTAGTTCCACCACCATGTCATGTACAAAACAAATTATATAATTGTCTCGTATTTGGAACATCCATATTCCCCATGGCTTCTCCCAACATGGGTACTTCAAAAACCATTTAATCTATACACTAACCATATTGGGTTTAGACAAACGCACTCACCATGGATTTCATAGGTCACAACGTAACTTCATATCACTCTATACACTGTGGAATGAAAGTTATTTATTAACTATCATGCTTAATGTTTTATGAATTATTTAAAACTCATGGTTTTTTTGTTTTTTCCAAATCTTGAGCATGTTTATGTGGGGTTCCTTGTACATTTTCTTTAGACATTTAGCTCATGTTATGGTGTTTCTTTCTAGTGACATCTCATTACCCATTCTTCATCATATTTTTGAGCTTCTTGACAATGGAATAGTGGATTATAATACAAAATGACACCTCCCAGGAATTTTAAATGTAATATTTAAACACTTAAATGCCACCACATGATATATCTATACTCCAAATCACAAAATATAGAAACCCTTATGCATTTCTACTTGGATTTGATTACTTTTACATAGCATCTTCTAAATCTTTATAATTTCTCTCCACCTTTCATAGTGTGTTCCATCATTAAATTTAAACATTGTGAAGATAAATTCATGATATTTTCATGGTTTTAACTCCAAGACATTGTGGAAATCTCAGTATTCAATGAGGTAAAATTAGTTGGATATGGGGCTATAACATATCCATCCATTATTTATCTAAAATAATTTTACCATTTCATGCATGAAATTCAAACCCTTGATACATGAGGAGGAAAGTTGGATGAATCCATTTTTCATTATTTTTATATGTATCATTTTTAAACCACGTCCCATACTTACCAATACAACATCAGTTTATTTATTTCCCTAGAGGTTGTTTGATAAGACATTATATGGTATATCACTATTTTGTTTCTCTCATGTTTTATCCTAACGTATGAATCTATTCTCCTTTCACAACACTGACCCATTCTAAATCCTTACTCCCACTTGTCCAAAGCCATCCCATACTACGTCCTTGCACCCTAATTATAAGTGTTAACCAATTCCCAAGATATTCTATACATTATCTAGTGATCACTAATACTTTTATTTTCTCCTCTACTGATCCTTATGTTCTATGTCACGTTTGTATGATATTTGGCCACTTTTTTCACTTTATGTATATTACATTTTATATTTCATAATTTATTTTTTAAATTCATGTATTCAACCAAATTCTTCAAAAAATATTCCAAAATCATAAAAACATATCCAAATTCCAAATGTTATAATTTTCCTACTACAAAACAAATAATAAATGAAATTTGACATGATTTTCCTTTTATCAATCAAAATACAATGAATATATATACATAAAATGTGGATATAATAATCTGTGCCGCATAGTCACTCACTGTATTATATAAATGGACTATATGAAAATTAATTATTGATTATGATGTCAATAGTCAAAACTTATATAGTGATAAGTGTGTTTTATTGAAATACCATCAGAACCATTTTTAGGTTGAGTACCACTGATGATCTAAAAGCGGATAGTCATTGATGCTATTTATAATTTCAGAAATTCATATTTTTTGTCAATTCTAAAAAGGATTGGGGGGTTACACATTATGGTTTAAAAATTCAGAATTGAGTTTTAATGAGTGTGATGATATAAAGGTTTTTTAGAGATTTATTCAAAATGAGTTTTAAGTTTATATTTTCAAGGTTTTTCATATGATGTGATATAGTGTTTAGTTGATAATATATTTCCAAAAGTGTTTTGAAATTTTGAAAAATGTTTTTTGGATTTGGATGCACAATTTAAGGTATATGCTACAATATATGGTAAATAAACTAATTCATTAAGGATTTTGTGAAAGTAGAATATTAATAGATATATTCTATAAATTCATAAAATATATAATGTTTTTTTTCTATATAATATTATACAGTAAGGGGATATCATAAATCACAGTTTTTATGTTACTATAATGGAATATTATATTATATTTTCTAGGAATATAATAATTCATAGAATCATATGGTATAATTCATGTGGCATGATATTTATTCATACTATGTAACAAAAATAAATCTAGTTCCCTAGTTCTAATGTTTATTTTATTACAATGGAACATAGATAACAATATAGAGGATATAATTGTTTTTAGCCTCAAAAACTAGATAAATAAATGAGTTTTACATAACATTGAAACTAATATTTCATCATATGAATAAAATAAAAATGTATTCTTATTTCCAAATATTTTTCATAATTATTATAATAGTTGGTTTCTGAGGGAAAATTAAAACAATATAAAGGGGTGATCTTAGATTCTCGTTATGGTGGTATTGTACAATGAATGCGTAAAATAGAAATTATGGTATGAATAGATAAATTGAGATATTCAATCAGAAATGAAACTGAGAGAATAAATAAAACTATGGAAAATATTCTAATGTGAAAATTTATACATAGTATTTACTGTTATTATAGTTATGCTAATGAATATTGAAATACATCTTAAACAAACCATCAAGGACTTTTGTGAAGACAACACACATAAAATGTCTTGATTGTACTATTACCCTATTATAGTTGTTTGAAGAGATATACTAGTGCACCGAGTTTATATATAATTCCATGCCCAACCCATCACATAAAAATAAAAATTCATTCCATCAAATAATAAAATATTACATGACATAATTTTCAAGTATTCAACAAAATAATCATCTTTATCACAATTTCTCAATTTGGAATATATTATGAGATAGTACCAAATATAGGAATGAATTGTACTGTATAAAAATATTTTGTCTAATAATATAATAAATTATGGTTTCTATGTGAAATCTCATAAATGATTTCAAGGGATTTTATAATGTATAAAAAACCCTTCATAAGTAAAGTATATAATATTTTAGTTAGTATGTTTTCCAAATACTATGGTTTCAAGGTGTCTAGATTGTAGGAAACAGTCATTTTAAAACATATTAGTCCAATGAATGGATAGAAAAATCTTTATTAATAGTTGATAAAATGAATGTATAACTTCAAAAAACATCCCTCAAGAGTTTCAAACCATACGAGTAGAAAGAGACTATTAACTGTGCATTAGGATGATGATTGGAATATACCAAAAAATTAATTTCAAGGTTATAACCCCTATATTCATATAATTAAAAACAAAATCCACTTGTAATATCAAAATAGCTATTTCATTACATGGAAAAAACCATACACACTTTACTTACCAAACTTTAGGGTAGTTTTATGTGTAGAAGGACATTTAGGCAATATAATGACATATGAAAATACCATAACATGAGGGAACAAAATATATATCAATATAAATACATATAATTGATGATAATACCACGTAAATAAAGTAAATTAAGTATTTTAACAAATAATTATAAAGAAATTATGATAAAAAATATTGTAATTGAAATACAAAAGAGGAGGATAGAGGAGCCATAACTTGGGAGGACGCTTCTTAAATAAATAGAAAGCCTCCGAAGAAACATAGAATCACCTTGTAGTGACTATTGATAGGGGATGTTGAGAGATTAATAATTAAGAATGGATGTATTTTGTAGATTCGGTAGGGAATGGGTGGGTATTTATATTTTAGGATGGGTGGTTTGAAGGGGAAAAATAATGATTACTTTGCTATTAAGGCTAACCACATTTGGGTGGTACTAATTTCAATTAATGATGTTTATAATTAAACTTTAAAAGTATATTTATATTCTTTAATCAAATAAAATGAAAATTTAAATTTCCCATTTTTGTTGTATTATGCCTTTACCCTTTAATTGTGACCATTTATATCATTTTACTTATAATGTGGTAAATTTGTTTACTATACTAATTTTTTGTGTGTCAAAAAATGAAAGTAACCTTATCACCTAATTCTAACCTTTTAATTCAAAATATTCAATCTATTTTACTGGAATAAATTATTAAAATTGATAAAAATTAATTCTAATATAATACACAAATAACATTATGACTATTTACTATAAAGGATAAATCATGGTTTAAAAAATGCTATATACGTGTTGATAATAGTAACACAATATAAATTATGAAATTAATTAAATAAATTTTAAACAAATAATAAGGATTAAAAAATATTATGTCATGATCATATTTTTATTTATTTATTAAAGTTATAATATTAACAAAAATGGTACTTTCACTTTTTCCCCAAAATTAGAAATTTTCAAAAAATTCTAATATAATTACCTTTAATTTAGTTTTATCTTCTAATTATAGAAATGAAATTTATTTTATCAGAATAATTCTTTATATCATAAAACTTTATCTTTTAAATAAAATTCCTATATTTAATAAAAATAATAATTTTTATAGTATTATAATCATTCTATCATTTAGGAAATATACATTAGAAATTTTTAGAATATAATCTCAATTAAAATGTTTCTTAAAAATCATTTTATAAAAGTAATTTTTTTTAAATTTTTTTATTGAAATATATTTATTGTCTTAAAAATTTATAGAATTTTGTTTATGTGATAAAATATTCATGATGATCAATTAACTAAATCTAAAAAACCAATAATAAAAATGACCAAATATATTGTTGACAAAATATAATAACACCCATCAACCATATTGGATAAAAACCATAATAGAAAATGGATGTATTTCTCTATTAATACACCATCATTCTCACATTATCACTCACTAATTCACTTATAGAGGTTCTTACACAACCTCTGATAATTTTTATCATTTTCTAAGCCTTATCATTATTTTTAATGTAGGTATAGAAGGAGATATATTTATAGGAGAATTCAAGGTTAAGGAGTACCTTTTATTGAATATAATATTCTTTTATGTTTATGTACATTTACTATTCAAAATTTTAATTGTCAATATAAATTCTTGACGTGAACTATTACTATGAACTATAATAATACTTTTTTGTGTCTACTTTTTATAATAGTGGGGTTTTATTTGATATAACTTTATAGTAAATTTAATGTCTTAAATTCATGAAATAATGTATTATTTAATTTTTACTATGAAATTTCATTCATAAACATTTAAAATAAATATTTTAATGTAATAAAACATTGGAATAAAATAAAAAAAATTAACAACTAAATGAACGATAATGTAATAATAAATTATTACTAAAGTATTATTTACATTTTAAAATTTAGTTTATCATGTTTCAGATAAAAGTCCATATGATAGTACCTCTAATAGTTATATTTTATTAATTTTATGATAATGAAAAATTGAATCCTACATTGGTAACTAGTAAATTACACAAAATTGATCACCATGAAGATGTGATGAATAAAACCATTTGTAAAATTATTGTAGTTAATAAATAAATATATATATATGAAAATAATAACATCTATAATAAATAGATTTATATATATATATATAAGTATTGAAGATAGAATTAGGGTATCACATTGGCTGGTGGAACACATTTTTCCCCTATAACGGTTAGGTTGTGGGCTCAATCCCTATGGATATAACAGATGTGATGGCTTATCACATGGATTGGGAGATACACCTTTTTCTAAAACAATAAAATTAAATAAATTTCCATTTTACTTGAAAATTTTATAAAATAATAACTTATGTGGTAAATCATTAGTTTATTTAATAATATAATTTCTTTAGAATTTATATTTATATTTATGAATAAAAAATTATTAAAATGTTTATTATAATTTTAGGATGTAGGATTATACCCCATCAATGAAACGTTTTCCTCAAAATTTTATTTATTACTTACTAAAAACATTAACTATATGTATCTAAAAGGTTATAATGACACAATATATAACTTCTAAATACATAACAACCTCACTATCTTCGTGATGATGAGTTAATATATATTTTCTCTCATGATAGTTATATCCTTATACTCAAAATATTTTCCAAATATTATTCGTTATGTGGTTATCTGTTATATGAGTTTATAGAAACATACCCTTTTATAATGAAGATAACAAGGTAATCCAATTCCATTATATCTTTTTCAGTCTCAAGGGTTCCTCAAGATGAGTATATGAGTTGATACAATGCATCATATGGTTTCTAAATTGTTTATATTACTATGGAAAATAACAAAGGAACAACTCCTATAAAAATGAGAGAGGGAAGATAAAAATGGATTATGTATTTGTGGAGTTTGAGAATATATTTTTGATATATAATTCTAGACATATCCAATATAAAACCATCAGATATGATCTGGGGAGAATGGTTGAAAACACAGTCAATTGAAAAAATATATAAAACATCATATTATTTCTGAAATAATTAATATATGATTCACGAAGATCACCTTAATCTTTTTATTTATAAAAGATGACAATACCTCTTTTTCAGACATTGTGATGTATCAACGTTTTCCCTTACGGTAGTTCCCAAATTGAGAAATTTGAGAAGATAATGTCATTATAATATGGAAAAATACTATTTATGACCCATTATAATATCTAATAATATGAGGATAGTTAGATATGTTGTAAACTGACATAGTAGTTAGTTGAATTAAAAAAATTATAGTATCACTCAAATTAAAATTTTCAATTATTTTTGAAATTAAATTATCCTGGAGGGATAATAGAGTCGTGCAAGATTCCCTTACTTTAATATTGATAAAATACCTTTATTGTTTTGAAACAACATAATTAGTGTGTGAAATGAACTACTTAAAACCTAATTATAAGGTAATTATATACCTATTATTTCCAATTATCAAATAAAACAAAACAATTAATCAGGAGTGATTAAAAACGTCAAAAGATAAAAAATTATATAATGTTACAATAATCCAACATATGAATTTAAATGGTACCCTAATATTATACTAGTGTAATTTCAGATCAACCTATGTAAATCTTGGATCAATCATTGTATTTTTATGTTAGGTTTTTACAATTTTTAACATAATTTTTTAAAATAAAATATGAAAATAATCATGTAATTTCCAAAAACTCATTAAAATATATTCCACACAATTTAACAAACCCTTTATACATAAAAGAACATATCAATTAATATTTTTCATTAATTTGGAATATATATGTTTTAATCTATGTTATCCATGACAAATTTATGAATATGTTCTATATGAGTTCTATTAATTATTTTTCATGAGGTTTCTACTGAACATTATTTTATAATAATGGATCATACATAACAAGGCTGAGGATCTAATGACTTATTTTCCTCATAATATTAGATACATAAATGATTTTTAAATTATATGTAATCATAGAATATGTTATAAAAATACATAAACCCATTTTTGTTCTCTTTGAAATCTATTTTTCATAAGTATTACACTACATGGTTACCTAGGGAAATGGAAAAAAATAAAGGGTTGAGCTCAAATTTTCAATAAGGGAGAAGCATAAATCTATATCTATTATAAAATAGATATTATATAATGAATAAATAAAATTAGTTATTGCATAAAAATGAATATTGAGAGTGTATTAGTTCCAAAAAATATTCTTCATATCAGTTTTTTTATTTTAAACATCAGTTACCTTAGGAAGTTATTGCACGATATAATGTCAAAAGATTTTTGAATCTTTTTAATAATAACCATAATTATAAATTTTACATTTTTGAATGTGGTTATCCATTCTAGTTGTAATTAAATTTACTTGGAAAACCATTTACCTTGTCAGTGTTTAGAGAAAATGGATGTGATAATTACTTTATATTGTTGGTTTTAAAATAACTTAATTTATAAATTCTCTTATACATATTTTTTAAAATCATTTTTATAAAAACTATTACATTAGATAGTTTAAAAATATATATTTTGAAGTTATTTTCCATGTGGGTTATATGAAAATTAATGTATAAAACCATGTATCACATTGGTTTTAAAATAACCGACATAATTAATATTATTTTTAAAATTATCTAGTTCATTATCAAATATCATACATGAAAAAAACTATTGTAAATTAAATGAAATAAAGTTACCATCTTATTAATATAGTAGTAGGACAAAAATAGAAAATGAGTATAAACACAACCAGAAAAAACCATAACAAAATCAATGAATTTTAACTTAAAAATTTGAAATTTAATCGATACATTATATATTACAAATAAACTAAAACTCAATCATACATGAAAAATTATATTCCACAAATCAGTGTAAGTATATTACTTATTATCTAGTATCAATATTAGGGTCCTTAAAATGATAAAAATTTAATTTATATCATTTAAAATCTATTCTGGATGTAATGTATAAAAAATTCAAGGAATTGTTTATTAAAAAATAAACCATATATAATTTTTATAAGTTTCCTATTTGAAATTATTTCAAAAAAAAAGTAATAAAAAATAATATATTCATTACATTACTCATTCTTGATGATGAATCTTCTTTTAAATAAATTTTTAATTCAAAATAAAATCTTCTGTACTTGTAGAAAAAAGGTAGTAATTATAAAAGTCAAATCACATTTTCATTTAAATATTTGGTCTTTATTCCCTTATTAATGTTCTCTCTCAAAATTAATCCCATTCCCTATTTTAAAATATTATTTATAAAATAGATTTAAATATCATTATAATATTTAAAAATATTCAAATATTCAAATTTACATGTCTAATACATTATTAAAATTATATCACACGTCATCATGGATAGAACATAGCCAGTATGTTGTCTTACCTATGAAAATAAACCCAACTTCCATTGGAAACTAATATAAAATAAAAATAAAATTTTATTGGTTATTAAATTAATAAATATAACAACTTATGGGACATATGTTTCATACCCTTGAACAAATGGAAGCATCCAACATTGAATATAATATGTTTGAAGTAATTTGATAATATAAAATATTCTTTTTTTTCACCCATTATCATCACTCCAGGGAAAAATAGTTGTATATTCATATATAAATATACATATGTCATATCATACCATATAAACTTTTTATACAGGTACCTAAAAAATGGAAAATTTATATATTTAGATTCAATAAATTGAAATAAATGAGATAAATATGATAATAAAATACATGTTAAATACAAGAATAGTGTTGATTCCCAACTCAATTCTAGTTACAAGATTTATGATATCATTCTTTAAAATCATCATAGCCTTTCCACACCCACGAATATGAGAATACATTGGATTTCCATAATCATTCTACAATAAATTTGAATGTGTTAATAATTTATCAAGTTTATAAGAAGTTGTATATGAATTAATAAAATTATTTACTTGTTGTATTTTTTAATGCATGTCTTTAAAATTAAATTATTTCTAGAAAATATATAGATGTATAAATTTTTAAATTATACTAAAATGTAAACAGAAATATCAAATAAAATATATAATATACACATACATCAATTGTAATTTTTCAAACATGTCTAGATATCCAAACTAGAAAATGGGTGATGCTTGTTACATATATAGTGACCACATCAATAGGAAATTTTATTCTTGACGATCTATCTATAATATTCTATATAGTGAACCTAAGCTTATCTATCACTGTCTAATAATAATATAGGGTATCCTAGATTTAATATATTATCCTATTTGAAAATATATTACTCAATGGATCCTCAACAAATAAATAGCCACAAATGTGAATATGTGGAGTAGCAGGATGTATAGGAGTTGTACCATTAGAATGAGGTGGAGAAGTGGGATCTATTGGTGTACTCAGTGGTGGAGGAGTGGCATCATCAACATGAAACTATATTTTTATGTCTGTAAACATGAACTGTACCAAATATTTGTTACTTCCATCCATCACCTCAACCAAAATACTAGGGGTTTTTTCTAAAGCTTCTACTAATATTTTATAGACATCCTCTAATAAATAAGATTCATAATGACCAAACTTTCTTTTTATTGATACACCGGTGGGGTATCCTTATACACCCACCAAGTGTTCACGAGTTCCAAATTACATAGATAAAATTTACTTCCAACACTTTTTTAAGGTCCCTTGTCGAATATGATCATCAAGGGATTCTGGTATAGAACATTTAAAAATTATAGTAGTGAATAAAAATATTTAACGATTTGATTAAATATTCATTACATAAATAAATTAAATAATATTTTACAATTCTCCCAGCTAAATCCCTAAACTCTTCCCTAATAAATAATTATTTTTACTAATTCTAGTCATCTTCTGTTTTTCATATATAGTAGGGGAAGGGACAACCTCTGTGAAGCCTAAAGACCCAAATCCCAATTTTTAGATTTTTTTTTCATTTATCATTTATTCTTCTAATAAAAAATACCCTCCAAGAAACAAATTATGATGGTATACATTTTTATATTGGATCTACAGATAATATCTGCACATTTTACTTATATTGAGAATAAATATTTTATTAATATGAACATTAATTTAAAAACCTCTAAAAGAAGAAAATTTAACTAATAAAAAATCTTCTTTTCATAAAATTTCAAAAAAATGATTTTGTGTACCACCGTCTAGAAATGGATATATATCACAGGGGTTTCTATGTTCTCTATCACAAAAAAAGAAATATAATGAGGGGGATTATTTAAAATCCCCCCATATCCAATTTTAAATTACTGAACATTTCTTCCTAACTTCTCTAGTATCCCTTATATCATATGTTATATGATAAGAAGTTTATATCCTTTTTTAGTAAGAAAGATTATATGTAATATAATAATCAATAAGATTAGAAAAATTATCTCTCATAATTGATATGTTTTCACCTAATCAACCCTAATCCTATCCGAAATCAAAATACTAACATTTTTTTATCCTATTCTGAAATGAATGTCTTAAATTGTTTTCAATTTGGACCCCTAGAAATATCAATATTATCGAAGACAACTAGTATCCTCTCATGTTGACTATGGGAAACTAATGATATTTTAAGCATGTTTTACCAAGTTTAGAAAGCCTTAATGTATTGTCCCCTACTAAAGAACAAAATGGATCATCTATATAAGGGAAAATAGGCTCCCTGATAGCATTTTATGTACTTTCCTCCCTATGTCATGACCCATCCCCCGGGGCCCGTTCCGTGACTACCCAAATCCTTCCTTCTATAAGCCATGGGCTGGAAACTTTCACCGAAAGTTGTATTCCCTGAAACGGGAAGGAATTTCCTTTATCCTGTACAAACACATGGTCTGAGAAAAAAAAAGAAGAAACTGCAAAGTAATCCTCTGTAGTAAAACAGTACAGAAAGTAAAAGGGGCCGGAATATAAGCCAAACATTAAAAGTATGAGTAAAACTGGAAGAATAATACAACGAAAAAAGGGAAAACAACTACTGGATTATCCTATGAGGATCCTACCTAAATGGTATTTACATATCACCTCCTCAGCACTACTCGTTCGTCCGTCTCCTCTACGTCGCGTCACGCCAAATGGTCCACCTACGACCACCATCTAGTCCAGGCTCCCTCAGCATTGATCAATGTTGTATGTCGTCTGCACAAGACACAAAAGGTGAGGGTGAGGCCCATGCAAGGGTGAGTATAACAATACTCAGTAGGGACCCCAAGAATCTTATAGGTCATCTAGAGTTCCACAAAGGAAATACCACAAATAAATACCTCAATGTCAAACCATGAAGCTATATACATCAACTCTACTTAGGTATATGCCCATACATATACCTAAGTTATCTAGATAGGCTCATCTCAGACATGAGAGATGAATACCATAAAGGTAACACTGCGAAGATAATACCAGAATATAGTACCATGAAGGAAAAAGAACCACATAGGTATCACTATGAAGATAGTACCAAGAAGGTAAAAGTACCACACAGGTATCACCACAAATAGAGTACCACAAAGGTAAAAGTACCACACAGGTATCACCATGAAAAAAGTACCACAAAGGTACATGTACCACACATGTATCACCTTGAAGATAATACCACGAAGGTAAATGTACCACACAGGTGTTACCATGAATAAAGTAACACGAACATAAAAGAAATAGTTCAAATAGAGTCACAGCTCAAACTAGGTCTTCAGTAAAGTATAGAAGTACATATGATTATTCACGAAGTTAGATCATCTCATTCTATCAAGAGGAACTGTTGCGAATTTTACGGAGATTGACCCACATAGGATCGATATGTATTGTAACACACTGATATTTTATGAGATATATATATATATATATATATATATATATTATGTCTTATTTTATATGCAACACTAATGGAATATTTCACTACACACACCACTGTCTTGTCTTGCGTTACACGCAAGAGAAACCTTCCTCGATAGCTTGCATTGTACGTAATACCGATTTTCACTAAACAGTGATATATTATTATAATATTATGAACTAGATGTTATGAATAGTATTAACTGAATTTTAAATTTTATATCATTATAATTTATTCTACACATTTTCTAGAATGAGATATGAAAACAAAATCAATTTTTCGATAAAAGAAGTATTTTTTTAAAAATGTAGTTTTACCACCTTTTGATGGCGTACACAGTTTAAATATAATTTTTGACATTTTTATAATTTAGATTTTACAAAAAAACTTTTTTTTGAAGTAGGATATAAAAATTTAAATTGGATAAATTTTAGATACATTTTTGATAACTTTCATATTTTGATGAATAGTAAAAAAGGATATTGTTTTCTTAATAACAAATTTTTTCATCAAGAAAATTTATATAGTTAAATGAAAATATTTTAAGGATTTAAATTATATATTGAATATATTTTTACCATTTAATATAATTTATTTCATTACAATAAATTTTACAATGAATTCATAGGTAAAAAAATTTCAATCATTGCAAATGTTATAACTTTTAAAATCCAATTTTCTTGACAACGGGATTAATTTTAAATTATTTACTACAACTTATGTGTTTAAAATTTTGAAAATTAGTTCCATATTTGGATTCAGTGGGTCCAAATTATGTTAATAGGTTACTTTATTTATATTCTGAATAGTAACTACGGCAATTTTTATTTACTACAGTTAGAGGTAAATCGGGTAATTAAGGGTAAAAATATGATTCTAAAATAACCCTAAGACCACTAAAAATTCAATTGGATGAATATAAATTGACCCATGTAACTTAACGGTCGTAATAGATTAATTTTATTAACTTTTGACCATGAAAAATGATATAATTATTATTAAAACCAAAGAAAGTGACAACATGTCACTCTCTTATATATTATAAGTGTAATAATTTTAATTTAGTTACAAATCTCAAAAAAAATTTAATATAAATAGCATCTACAGATATAATAAAATTATATAAATAATGAGAATTTATTTATAATTTTTGGGGATTAAATATTTATCATTAATGATGACACAATAGTGATGCAGAAATTATTTTATTAAATGAAATATCAAACAAATGGTTTTAAAAATATTAAAATAAATATTATATGAAATAATTAAGGTTATCCTCAAATTTTATAGATAAATTTTACATGTTAGGAATCTATTTACGATTTTGGTTTGAATATATCTTCTTGGATGGATTTTATTTAAATTCAAATAAATGAATAGTTTCAAAATTGACACTATTGTTATTTTATAAAAATAACATATTATAAAATTATTTAAAAATCGAAAAAATATATAAAAATTATAAATTAAAAAAGATATGGTTTAAAATGTCATAAATTATCCAATTATGGACAATTGAATACACAAATGTAATTATTTATAACAATTTAAAATTTATATTATTATTACCACAAATAAAATTAAATAGATAAAATAAAGATAAATCAAGTTGATAAGCTTTAAAATGAATTCCCAACATGTCTAAATATTATTGGCTGATGAAATTACAGACCTATATCATCTAAAACTCTGATTTTAGACATTTTTGGAGATTTTGATGTGGGGTTTGAGTTTATTATAAATTAATATTTTAGAGGTTTCCATGAGTGCACTTCTTCTCTATTATAAAAGGGAACATCCTCCCTCTCCTCAAAACAACATTTTGAGCCTTCATGCTTGGCCAAACCATGTCAATTTCTCTTATACACTTCCATAGAAACATTATAGAGGTCTTGGATTCTTTAATTACCAAGTATAGTGCCCTAAGTGTAGGTTTAGAAGAGGGGCGTCGAAGAAGAGGTAATATCCTTTACCGATTTTTTTAAATTTATTTCTTCTTACACTTCATATTATTTATTTGTTTCATTATAATGTAATAAAATCATTATCAATAATATTCTTATATGTTATTATAAATATGAAACAACCCTATTTCACCTTTTATCCATCCTACAGAAAACGAAATCATCGCGCATGCGTACGTACGAAATACTATCTGCATGCTGTGGTGTAATCTGTTTTCCACCAACACATTACATGAATGCGTAAAATGGTGTAACGAATAACATTATATGATTATTATATCATGATACTAATAATGATATATTCTATCATCCATTAATATACCATTCAATAATTATGGAAACGATATCACCGCTTTTGTGTATGTACGACACACCGTCTCTACGGTGTGATGTGATTCGTTCTACATGATTTTCATTAAACCATGATTATATAAATGAAATGAATGAATAAATATGATAAATATTATACTAATACCATTCATTAAATAATGTATCTATTACCATAAAATATTAATAATAATTTATTCGAAAAAACACACATAATAACATAAAGCAATGAACAACCGAATAACAAGTAGCAATGAAATATTATGAATAAGAAGATAAGAGTATGACCATATATGATATCATAACAATTTATATGATTTTGGAATAAGTCAATGACATTATTAAAATCATTATACAGTGGTTTCAGATACGTACGAAGCATATCAAACCTAAGGTAATGGAAAATCCTGCAATATAATTTTTATCCGAGATTGTTTATACTTCATAATTTAATGGGGATTATTTATCATCCACATCCATGTTTTCTCATTATGTAATATTATTTATATCCACCTACAATTTTTTAATTCAAATTTTACCTATTTGTGTATTTTTAGTAAAATATATGAAAGGAATATTCTGTCGTTTTTAGTACGAGATAGTTTTTGACTTTTGGACCAATGCACGAGAAAAATGATTTTTTAACTTATACTACATTAATGGATTTTTATGATTTCATAGAACATTATTTCCATGAAGCTTAATTTATTGTATTTCAGGTTTATTTTCAATTAACTTATTTTATTTTTAAATTTAATGACATGTTGATATAGGAAAAATGTTTTTGATGTATAAAGGATATTTTCCTCAAGAATGGAGTTCTAGTGTTTTATCCAAATTATTTTTCATCTAAGAAAATATTTGGTTCTGTTTATATCCCTATTATTAAATTAATTTTATTATTTTAGGATGGAATTATTTTTATGAAGTCCTTTTATCTAATATGGATTATGTTATGATGGCATGATGTTTAAGAATCCCATTTTTATTACATGGTTTATGTTATGATGTATGATTTATGATTTTGTGGCACACATAATAATGGTTTCATTATGAGATGGGTGGGACCTATATCTACCTTCAATTCATTGGGTAAAGATTTATATCTCATGATATTGACATGGATGGAATGGAAATTTAATCTGGTTCAGTGATAAAGGACTGGAACGAGGAGTAAACTCAGTTCAGTAATGAACTTTGTTTTCTATGATGGTCTTGGAAATGAGTCTTAACTAATATGAAAATATTATCTATAATTATGTGTTTCTTACACAAAGTTTAATGTTATATGTTATGAATATTTGGATTAAATTTCCCTACTATGATTTATCCCATGACATGATATTATGATCTCTTTTGCAGGATAAGATTTTCAAAATTTTATGTTCTTATGCATATGATAAGATTGATATTTCTTCTGTTTTCCCTTACTTATATTTTGAGATCACCCTTTGTATGTTTTCTTTTCCCTCGGTCAAAAATAAGGGTATTAAGTAGGATTTTCCAAAAGGGACTCTAGATATGATGAAATAAACTGGAGACAATGTAGATGATTTATGAAACAGTTGTTTCTGTTTACAGGTTTCTAAAGACACTATACCTATACGATCCTATGATGGTTTTGTTATATATTGTAATAAGTATTCTTTAATTCTGATGTAATAACAATGTATGTACATTATGGATCGTTATAATTGGTATCAGAGGAAAGGTATAGTCAATATTTGGAAACATTGATGTAAACACCTTAATAAGAACCCTAAGTATATGTCTAAGCATAGAACACAATCTTAGTGTTTTAGAAATGGCTATGAATAACCTATGATAAGACCTAATGTGTGAAATATTATTCCTGTTTATGTGGCTTTCAAGTTGTAATTATTGTTGCTCACACTATGATTCTTGGTTTTATTCAATGGCTTGATCTTGAAGGAAAAATGTAATACTGAATGCAATGGGAATTGTAATAATTGTCCCCTGGAGAAATAAAACGATATGGGAGCTTGAATGAAGAATCATGTATCCATGCTCAGAAAACATTCTCATGCTATGAATCATACAAGACTTCCAAATGAGCAAATAATGGAGAAACATTCGGTTGAATCTTTCATGAGGCAGCTTCTAACTTCATTTAGTGGTTCTTCATATACATTAGTGGCTAAACAATGGATCAGTACCACTGAATAGATATTTTAAGTCCATCAATGTTCTGAACATGCTAAAGTCATCTTAGCAGTATATTGTTTGGAAGGTGAAGCTAATCAATGGTAAAATATTGTGAATAATATAAGGCAAAGAGATGAAATTGATTCCATGGAATGGGATGAGTTCAAATTCATATTTTTAAATAATTACTTCCCTAGTATTCTTCAAACAATGATGGTGAATGATTTTCTTGAACTGAAGCAAAAGGATGATGAAACTGTTGGTACCTACAAAGAAAATTTAACAAGGCTTGCAATGTACGCTTCTGGGATTATTATCCAACCTGAGAGTAAGATCGATTGATTCTTTAGTGGCTTAAAACCAAGTCTCTGAAGGGAATTAGCTATAAAGAACGTCAATAGATATGAGGAAATTTTTCGATGTGCTCTCAAGGCTGAGATGGAGGTTGGAGTAACACATCAGTCATATGGGGTTGATAAGAAGAGGACAGTGGAATTCAAAGGAAAATCTAAAGACCACACTGAAAAGAAGATGAGTTTTCCCTTATTCTCAATGTGTGTAAAAAAGTAGGGAGACAATTGTATTAAAGGGAAATTTATATTTTATAAGTGTGGAAAAGAAGGTAATCCATAAATTTAATGTCGTAGTGATGGGAAAAAGATATCTAGTGATGTGAACAAAGAAAAGGTGACACATAATGCAACTCCGACACTTCAAGGTTACAAGTTCAAGGACATGGGGTATTATGCCAATCAATGCCCTAATCCAAGGGTTGTTGATGATGATTGTCATCAAAAAACTATTAAGGACAACGAAAAAGGAATGTCACATGTAATTTCAATCGGCATTGTAGAGTACGATAATGATGTGGTGAAAGGTACACTTACCATCCACTCTAAAGTACCATATGTTTTATTTGATTTTAGATCCACCCAATATTTTATTTCTGAAGAATTATCTAAGGGTATCATGGTACTACCCCAACAATTAGCTATTGAGTTTGTTGTGACAACTCCTAATGGCACAACAGTCACATCAAAAGTTTACAATTCTTCTCTGATTTTAGTTTGTGGGAAAGTGCTTCCAGTAAATCTTGTGATCCATCCTATAGTAGAATTTGATGTTATTCTTAGCATGGATTGGATTTCATTATATGGAGCTCAAATAAATTTCCAAAAAAGGGACGTCACATTTCATATTCCTGATCAATCTATGATCATCTATCGATGCAATGATGAATATAACCATCCAGTGGAAATTTATTCCATCTTATGGGTCTTGATTCCAATAAACAAAGGTTATTTATCTCAAATGGTTGGAGAGAAACTCATGATTAAGAATATTACCATTGTACGGGAGTTTGATGATGTCTTTCTATTAGAATTTCCAGGTCTTCCACAAAATCGTGAAGTTGATTTTTCAATAGAACTCATACCGGATATTGTGCCCATTTCAAGGAAACCTTATAGAATAGACCCAAATGAGTTACAGGAATTGAAGAAGCAACTCCAAGTGAATTCTGATAAGGGATTCATACTCCCTAGTTCATCACCTTGCGGAAAACCTCTTCTGTTTTTAAAGAATAATGATGGATCAATGAGACTCTACATTTATTATAAAGAACATAACAAGATCACTATCAAGAAAAAATATCCTCTCCCATGTATTGATGACTTATTTGACCAACTATGCGGAGATCAATACTTTTTCCAGATTGATCTTTGTTCAGGGTATCATTAATTAGGGGTCAAAAGGAGGATATACCAAAGATGGATTTCCATACATGGTATGGACACTATGTGTTTATAGTGATTCCATTTGGTCTTACTAATTCCCCTGATATCTCTATGGATCTAATGAATAGTGGATTTACAGACTATCTTGATCAGTTTGTGGTAGTCATTATATACGATATTCTTGTCTATTAAAAGAGAACGAAAGAACATGAAGATCACTTAATAATTGTTTTGAAGACACTGAGAAAGGAGAAGCTTTATGACAAATTTACCAAGTGTGAATGTTGTCTTAAAAGAGTTTCATTTTTGGGCCACATAATATCAAAAGAGGTGATATCTGTAGATTCATAAAAAATAGAGGATATTGAAAAATGGTCGAGACCAACAATAGTAACTGAAATCTGATGTTTTCATGGATTTGCTGGGAATTATCAACGTTTTGTGAATGATTTTTCAAAATTATATAACTCACTCACCAAATTTACTCGGAAAGTAGTTAAGTTTGTTTGGATGGAGGAATGTGAAGATAATTTCAAAGAACTAAAAAAAGGTTAGCCAGAGCAAATATGCTCACACTTCCTTGTAGTAGAGAAAGTTTTGTGATCTACCGTGATGCATCCAAGAAGAGGATGTGGTGTGTTATCATGAAAAATGATATGGTGATAGCTTATGCCTCCTGACAGTTGATAATCCATGAGAAAATTACCCAACTCAGGATTTAGAGTTTGCTGCAGAAATCATTGCATTAAAGATTTAGGGGAATTATCATTATGGTGAAAGGTGTGATATTTATACTGATCATAAAAGTTTAAAGTATATTTACCCACAAAAGGATCTGAATATGTGCCAAAGAAGATGGTTGGAGCTGATTATATATTACGACTTCTCAATTTATTACCACCCTGGGAAATCTAATAAGGTGGCAGACGCATTAAGTCGACAAGATCATGCTACCTTTTTCATGATGAGGATCACAAAGGATACAATATAAATGGATTTATAAAGGATGGATCATGGAATTATAATGAAAGGGTAGATATCTTATCTTTCTCAAATTAATGTTCATCCATCTGTACAAGTAAAGATTAAAGAGGCATAGAAGGAGAATGTTGGGCTTCAAAAGAACATGAGAAATGTTCCTAATTTAAACCTTGATTTTGTTGGGATAATAAGGTTCAGGAACCATGAATTTATTCCTAACATACACGAATTATAGAAGGAGATACTGGATGAGGCTCATAGTTCTTCATTTCTTATTCATCTCAGAAAAACAAAGATGTACAAGGACTTGAAAGAGTACTTTTGGTGGGATGGAATGAAAAGAGATAACGCAGAATATGTATCTCGATGCATGGGTTTTCAGTAAGTTAAAGCCGAGAGACAGAAGTCTAAAGGGATTCTACAACCATTACCCATACCAGAATGGAAATGAAAAAACATCACTATGTACATTGTCATCATACTTCCGAAAACATCCAAAAGAAATAATGTTGTCTGGGTTATAGTTTATCATCTTACGAAGTCGGCACAATTCCTTGCTATTATATAGGATTTCTCTCATGATCATCTTGGCCAGATATATGTAACATAAGTGGTAATATTGCTTGGAGTACCACTTTCCATTATATCTGATCGGGATCTGAGGTTTACCTCAAAGTTTTGTCGAAGTCTTCCCCATGCTCTAGATGTAGAGTTGAGTTTCAGCACATCCTATCATCCTTAGACAGATGGTCAGTCTGAGAGGACAATTCAATCTTTGGAAGACATGTTGAGATCATACTCTTTGGGTTTCAAAGGTGGTTGGGATCAACACCTACCTTTCATGGAATTTTATTATAATAATATCTTTCAATCTATTATTCAGATGGATCCTTATGAATCTTTCTATAGAAATTAATACTAAACATCAACTTTCTGGGATGAAGTTTGGAAAAGAAAGCTATTTGGACCTGATCTTGTTGATGAGATGGCAGAAAAGGTCAGATCTATTCAACAACATATAATAGAAGCTTAGAGTCGAAAAAAATGTTATGCCAACAACCGAAGAAAATACCTACAGTTTGAAGTGATTGATAAAGTGTTCATATGAATATCTCTTTGGAAGAGAGTAATGAGATTTGGAAATAAGGGAAAGATGAGCCCTAGGTATATCAGTCCTTTCAAAATACTGGATCGTGTTGGGATGGTATCTTACCATTTGGAACTTCCACCAAATCTCTCTCAAGTTCATGATGTCTTCCATGTATCTCTCCTGGGAAAGTACATACCTGATCTTTCACTTGTACTAAGCTCAGAAGTTGTACCGCTGGAGCAAGATCTTTCTTATAAAGAATAACAGATAGAGATTCTGGATTGTAGCAAAAAAGTTCTAAGAAACAGAACCACTCTCTTGGTTAATGTTTTATATGGGAACCACCAACTAGAATAAGCTACATGTGAACTTGAGGATGTGACGAGGGAGATGTATCCTCATCTGTTTTCTACGAAGTACCGAATTTTGAGGGCGAAATTCATTTTAAAGGGGGTATAATGTAACACCCTAAGATTTTATGATAAATATATGTTTTTATGTCTTATGTTATACTCCACACCAATAGAATCTTTCACTACACACAACACTATCATGGCTGCGTTACATGTAAGAGCAACCTTCCTCTATAGCTTGTGTTGTACGTAATACCGAGTTTCAGTAAACAATGATATATTATTATAATATTATGAACTAGACATTATGAATATTACTAACCGAATTTTTAATTTTATAACATTATAATTCATCTTACACATTTTCTAGAATGAGATTTGAAAAAGAAATAATTTTTTCGATAAAAGAAGTATTTTTTTAAAAAATGCAGTTTTACCACCTTTTGATTGCACACCCATTTTAAAAAAAATTGACATTATTATAAGTTAAATATTATAAAAATAACTTCCTATTTTGAATTAGGATATAAAAATTTACATTGGATAATTTTTTTATACTTTTCTGATAAGTTTCAAATTTTGATGAATAGTAAAAATATGCGAAATTTTTCTTAAAAACTACTTTTTTCATCAAGATAATTTATATGGTGAAATGATAAAATTTAATGTTTTTCAAGTATAAATAGAATATATTTTCACCATTTAATCTAATTTATGTCTTTACCATTAATTTTACATTTAATTCATAGGTAAATACATTTTAATCCTGAACAATGTTTTATCTTTTAAAAACCCGTTTTCTTAATAACGGGATTAATTTTAAAATAATTACTTCAACTTCTATGTTTTGATTTTTGAAAAATTAATTCAATATTTGGATTCAATGGGTCTAAACTATCTTAATTGGATACTTTTAATTTTAATTTTTAGATATTATGAATAGTAACTACGATAATTTGTTTCACTACAGTTAAAGGTAAATCGGGTAAATAAGGGTAAAAATAAGATTATAAAATTACCCTAATACCTGATAAAATACTATTGGATGAATAAAAATCGACCGATATCACTTAAGGGTCGGAATTGATTCATTTCTGTGGACTTTGGACCATGAAAATGATATAATTATTATTAAAACCAAAGAAAGTGACAACATGTCACTCTCTTATATCTTATAAGTGTAATAATTTTAATTTAGTGATAAACCTCATAAAACATCGAATATAAATATTCTATATGAATATAATAAAATTATCTAAATCATTAGAATTTATTTATAATTTTTAATGATAAAATACGTATCATTAATGAGACACAATGGTGATGTAGAAATTATTTTATTGATTGAAATGTCAAATAAATGTGTTTAGAAAAATTAAAATAATTATTATATCAACTAATTAATGTTCTCCAAAAAATTTCTAGATAAATATGTTATGTTAGGAATTTATTTAATACTTTTTTTTAATATATCCCCTGTTTGGATTTTATTTAATTTCAAAATTATGAATAGTGCCAAATAGACAGTATTTTTATTTTATAAAAATAACATATTATGAAAAAGTTTAAAAATAACAAAAATATTTAAAATTTATATGTTCTAAAATTTCATAAAGTATCCAATTATTTACAATTAACAAGAAATAATTAATTATTTATAACAATTTAATATTTATAATATTATTACCAGAAATAAAATTAAATTGATTAAATAAGAATAAATCAAGTTTATATGGTTTAAAATAATTTCCCACCATTTCTAAATTTTATTGGTTAATGAAATTAGAACCCTATATAAATTATTATTTAGATTTGAGTCATTTTTGGATGTTTTGAAGTGGGATTTTAGTTTATTATAAATTAATATTTTAGAGGTTTCCAAATGTGACCTCCTCTCTTATAATAGGGCACATCCTCTCTCTCCTCCTAACAACATTTTGAGACTTCATTCTCAGCCAAACTCTGTACATTTATCTTCTCCACTTCCCTATAAACATACTATAGGTCCTTTTCTTCTATATAGACCATCTTTAGTGCCCTAAGAGGAGTTTTAGAAGAGGCACGTCGAAGAAGAGGTAATATCCTTTACCGATTCTTTCAAATTTATTTCTTCTTCTAATTACTCTTTTTTATTTGTTTAATTATAAATTAATAACAATAGTATCACTCATATACTGATATGTTATTATAAATATAAAACAAACCTATTTCACCTTCTATTCGTCCTACGGAAAACGAAATCACTACGCGTGTGTACGTACGGAATGCCGTCTTCATGCCGTGGTGTAATCTGTTTTCCACCACCACCATACTAGGATGGGTATAATTGTGTAATGTATAACTATATATAATTATTATAAAATGATATAAATTCTGGGATTTTCTATCATCCACTTCAATACCATTCAATAATTATGGGAACGATATTGTCGCTCGTGCCTTCATACGGCTTACCGTCTCCCCAGTGCGATGTGATTCATTCTTAATGATCTTTATTAAACCATGATTATATAAACGAATTTAATGAATAAATCTGATATATATTATACAAATACCATTCTGTAAATGATGTAGCTATAACATAAAAATAGTAATAAGAATTTATTCGACAAAACACCCATAAGAACATAAAGCAATGAACACCCGAATAAAAAGTAGCAATGAAATATTACTAATAAGAAGATAAGAATATGACCATATATGATATCATAAAAAGTTATATGATTCTGAAATATGTAAATGACATTATTTATATCATTATATAGGAGTATCAGATATCTAAAGAGCATATCTGACCTAAGGTAATGAAAAATCGCCCAATCTTATTTTTATCCGAGATTGTTTATGCTTCAGAATTAACTGGGGCATATTTATCATCCACATACATGTTTCGTCAATATGTAATATTATTTCTATCCTACTACAATTTTTTTAAATCCAATTTTACCTATTGGTGATTTTTTAGTAAAATATATGAAATGAATCTTTTGTCGTTTTCAATACGAGATAAATTTTGACTTTCCGGCCAAAGTACGATAAGAATGTCTTTTTAAATTTTACAGAATTAATGGATTTTATGATTTTATAATGCATTAATTCCATGATGATTCCTTCACAAGTATTCACGTTTATTTACAATTAAATTCTTTTAGATTAAAATTGTATGACATGTTGAGAAAGGAAAAATGTTTTTGTAATAGAAAGGATATTTTCCTCAAGAATGGAATTCAAGTGTTTTAACAAAATTATTTTCTATCTAAGAAAATATAGGTTAATTTTTTTATCCCTATTATTATATTGATTTGATTATGTTATGATGGAATTATATTTATGAAGTACTTTTATATTATATGGATTATTTTATGATGGCATGATGTTTAATAATACCATTTTTATTACATGGGTTTTTCTATGATGAATGATTTATGATTTTTTGGCACACATAAGAATGGTTTCATTATGATATGGGTGGGACCAATATCTCCCTCCAATGCATTGGGTAATGATTTATATCCCATGAGATAGACATAGATGAAAAATCAAGTTAATATAGTCAAGTGATACAGGACTACAATGAAGAGTGAACTCAGTTCAGTAATGGACTTTGTATGCTATCATGGTCTTGGAAATGAGTCTTGACTAATATGAAATGATTTTCAATGATTATGTGTGTCTGCCACAAATTTTCATGTCTTATGTTATGAATATTGGGATTACATTTCACTACTATTATTTATCCCATGTCTTGATATTATGATCTCTTTTGCAGGATAAGATTTTCAAAATGTTATGATCTTATGAACATGATATGATTGATATTTCCTTTGTCTGACATTACTGAGAATTTGAGCTCACCGTTTATATGATTTATTTTCCCTAGGTTAGGAAGATGTGTATTAAGTAGGATATGATAAAAGGGACTCTCTATATGATGAAATAAACGAGAGACAATGTAGATGAATTAGGAACCAATTTTATATGATTTTTAGTTTCTAAAGATAGTATACATATATAGTCCTATCATTGTTTTTTATATGTTGTAATAAGTATGCTTCAATTATGATGTAATAAAAATGTATGTAAAGTATGGTTCATTATAGGTACTAACCCCCGAAATGACCTACATAGGATCTGACCCACATAGGATTAGTATGTGCTGACCCACACAGGATTAGTATGCGCTAACCCACACCAGATCACTGAGCGCTGACCCACACAGGATCTGACCCACATAAGATCGGTATGCACTGACCCACACAAGATCGATGAGAGTTGATCCACAGATGATCGATAGGTACTAACTCCTGCAATGACCCACATAGGATCTGCCCCACCCAGAGTCGATAGATAACTAACCTCCATATTATCCGTCTCCATCCTCCGCCTCACTGCCAGCCACTAGATTCCTCGAACCCGGTGCGCTTGAGTTCCGTAGAATATATCCTTCAAGATATCAATCATACCTCAACTAACATGAAATCCCATGTTGAATAATCCCAATGTTTTGTCACATCATAAGGGACCCAAATCATTAGATGACGCGTCAATCGGACGCTCGGTCTGTAAGTTATTAGTGTTTCCTCTCCGAGAGCTCAGTTGGATTCGGGGTTTGATCCAACCTGTACGTAATCCACCTTCATCCAAAACTCAATTGGATTATAAAAAAATGACAGTCTTGATACCAATATTATGGTTCCATAAACTATTAATCAAACGGACTCTCGGTTCTCATGATATGACAAAAAAATGTGAAATTGGGTCCAGATGGGCCTCGGTTCGGTCTAACCCGACCCGACCCTGCCTGGACTAACCCATCCTTGTTTAGGTCGACCCTATTGGCCTAGTACGTGAAGGGCCCAACCTGTTGGGCCATGGCTTGGCTGGCCCGCGAAGGGTGCGGCCCGACCCAGCCCGCCGGGTGGCCCGTGGTGGAGCTCGCAGTCAAGTGGCCCGCCATGGCTGGGTGCGCCCTAGCCGCAACCATAGGGGAGGCACCCCCAGTATTCTGAAATTCCCAATGGCTGGCTAGTAACCCTACTGGCATGCGAGACCATAGGATTGGTCCCCCTCAGTGTGACATGGTCGGTCTGAAAAGATGGTTGGTTCTCCTCCCAGTGTTGTGGATGCACTCTATTGTCCACCTCTAGCCGATCTGGTGTTGGTCGCCATCCGGACTCCGCTACGGCCATGAAACCACAACCTACTTCTCTAGATGTGCGGATGTGTGCCCATGCTTTGGAATGAGACGTGGCAC
Source organism: Viscum album (assembly GCA_963277665.1). Taxonomy (NCBI): domain Eukaryota; kingdom Viridiplantae; phylum Streptophyta; class Magnoliopsida; order Santalales; family Viscaceae; genus Viscum; species Viscum album. The sequence goes on from OY728143.1 coordinate 1,370,906,433, forward strand.
ATGCCAGCCACCACCCTGCTTCATCGTGGCTGACGGGCCACGACCACCAACCCAACTGGCGGCATGGACGCATGCCGCTTCACCCCCTTCCCCACTGTCATCCGGGCGTCGGTTGCCACATTCTTCCATGAGACATCGTGGATTTTTTCCAATCCCAAAAATTATGTTGTTCCCATATTCATGATCCCTGGGTTGAGGGCTCCACACCCATACATTTCACTCAACAAAACATTGGGTTTCTAGCATCATTAATTATTTGGCATCGAAGAATGCTTGAAGAACACACGAAGAATGAAAGAAAAGGGATCAAGGTATTAGTGAGGAACGATGGACATGTTTATTTGTCCATTTTCTTTGAGACTCAAGAACAAAAAATCAACAAATATATTTAATCATATATCAATTTTAAACCCCTACCTCCCTAACGATGGTGAAAACGTGTTTGTGGAAGTGGTTAGGTGTTCGTTGTCCCCTGCAACTAGCCTCCAACGACATTGCTCGATCGTCGATCTCGAGTTCTGGGATTCCATGCTCTCTTCACCTCTCGTTGGTATCGGCTCCATCCTTCTAGGGTTTGGCATCACTGCACATTTTCAGCACTTCATTTTTTGGAAAAGTAGTGTTGACACCTCTCCCCAAGCTCCATATAAATAAGATAGGGGAGGGTTTGCAACATTCGTTGAATTAATGGAGGCCCATTAATTATTAAACTTCCTAACTCCCTAATGGTTCAGTAACATAGAATCAAATTTCAAACAATTAATTGTCTTGACATGTCTCCAGTCACATATTGTCTCTTGTCCATTGGAGGAAAATAAAGAAATTTTAAATTAACTAAGTTATTTTTTATTATTCTTTTAAAAGTCTCAAATTCTAAATTATTCTCTGGACCTACTGCGGTCAAAGTGATGCCTCCCTTAAACGAATCCTGGCATTTCAGATTTAATGGTGACCTCATATTTTTAATCCAAGCACCGGATCAAAAGTTATAAAATGCCTCCCACACCATTACTGAACATACACGAAAAAAAGTTCAATTAATTGTTAATTCTCACCCTCGACATATGCCATTGGAGGATAGGCTCTACCTAATGAAAATAATCCCCAAAAAACTCAATGGCACTCTCAGATTTTCAATCTGAGTTACCATTTAGAAGTTATATATTTTATAATAAAATATTTTTCACTTATTTATTTTATTTACGGCCAAAAACTGACTTTAACTTGTGGCCCGCACTAGCCAATGTTACTATCTTCATAAATTGAGAATACACTCACGAGTTCATTTATGGTCACAGATTTTAAATCTGAGTTACCGTTTGTGAGTTATAAGCATTTGAAAAATATATAATTTCATTAAATTATTTTATTTATGATTATTCCATTTTTGTGTTTTTCTCACAGGATGCCCGTGCAGACTAAACATAAGTAGCGCATAGGGTAAACCCACCATCTTGAATGCAATGGCGCCCTCAGAATTTTAATCTGGGCGACTGTTTTAGAGTTATTCCTCTTTTTCAGGAAAAATGATTACACACGTTATTTAATGTTTAAAAAAACATTGAAAGACCATTACATGCACTCTGGGCTTCGAAATCATGCACCGTTATATTTCGCGGTCTCGAAATAATTTCATATAAATAAATAAAAAAATTATATGGAAATCTAGGTCTTTACATTTTCCCAATATTTAGAGCTTTTCGTCCCCAAAATCCATAACATAAACTTAAAAAATAAATGCTGGTATAGAGCATGAATTTGAGACTCCCACTCCCATGTTCACTCCTAGAGGTTCCCATGTTGCATGCATATGCTAACCAGAGGTATCGAGCTCCCACGAATGACCTGATATGGTTTATCCTCAATCTCCCCTGTAAACTCCATAAACATCACCCCATAATCTATGTTCAGCTCACTGTGGTCGATGATGTGAGATGGTTCATGCACATATGTCCTCAGCTGGGATACATGGAAGACCTCATGCACCCTTTCCAACTGCGGTGGAAGAGCCAAGCAATATTCTACCTCACATATCCTCCAAATTATAATAAAAAGACCGATAAACCTCAGTGAAAACTTGCCGTCTCTGTCAAATTTTTGTAGTCCCCATTAAGTAGAGATTCACAAGAAAACATGGTCACCCACCTCTAACTCCAAGGGTCTCCGTCTCTTGTCAACATGTGACATCTACCACTGTTTCCTTTATCCTGGGCCACTAGTACTGACATCTGATATCCATGTACACCTTCTTTACACCATGTTGTACCACTAAAGGGGATGTATTGATCTCACTAAACACCTCCTCTCAAAAAATCACTGGAACCATGGTGTGTCCTCTGAATATGATGATGTGCACCCCATCTTTAGAAAATCCTTCAGGTTCCTGTCTTGAGGATATCTGAGCATGTCAATCCTCACAGTCAAAGTCCCCAAGCTGTGCCTACCTGACTTGCTGAAGGAGTGGGGGAGTGATAGTCATAGACTAGAGGTAAGATTCTCCATATTTATTCACAAAGTATATCTTTAATGCGGAAATATTCTTTGTAATCTCACTGAAAAACTGTAGACCAGACTGTCGGCTAAGTGCATCAGCTACCACGTTCTCCTTTCCAATAGTATGGATTATCTCAAAGTCAAAGTCTTGGAGGAACTCTCGCCATTTCCGCTGTCTCAGGTTCAAGTCCTTCTGAGTGAATTTATACCTGAGACTCTTGTAATCAGAGTAGACTATAAAATGTTCACCCATCATGTAGTGCGCCACATCTTTAGTGAAAAGATCATAGATTCTAACTCTAGTTCATGGGTAAAACATTTCTTCTCGTTATTCTTCATCACAGCTCCTGGAAGCTCTGCTGACACTTCTACGTCCATATTAAAATCTCCTCATTCTTCATCAAAGCTGACAAGGGTGTCGCTTCCCTAGAGAAGTGAGGTAAAAATATCCAGTAGTACCCATCCCAGGTAGAAGTCCCTCTCCATTCAAAGAGGTAATCTGGGAAATATATTCTGAAAAGTTGTCCCCGCACTCTGCCACTTCTATTGGGATATGAAAACTCAAAACTCCCACTTCCACGAGGGATGGCTGGTTGAATCAAGATTGATCAGTTGCACCGTCCAATGCATGATTTTATCCCGTGATTCCTGGGATTCCTTTATCGTCGACTAGGAAAACCCCATTCCAACATTATTGATAAACCATAGCATGTTTCTCTAATACATTCAATCTGAGTATGAACAGTGGATGACAAGTCCATACCAAAAATAACGTTGTAGGGCCTTGATGCTTCCACCAAAAGGTCCCAACAAAAAGTCTCGCCTCAAGGGTCAGATCACACCATCAGTGTAAGTGTGATTATTGAGTCTCCTCCCAAAGGTATCTTCATACGTGATGGTATAGTCAATGGTTTAACCAGAAACTCTAGGTCTTGGACAAGATTCATCGACGAAAGGAATGATTGGTACCTATGTCTATTAATCCAAAATCTTGTAGTAGACACATACCGTACCTCTAATAATTCCTAGAGCCCTTGGGTCACACTCATTGCCACATGAAGCTACTCCATTACCCTGTCATTTAGCTCCCTGATCCTGGTTGGGACCACATTTAGGTGGTGGTTGTAATATGTCGAAACATATACCACCTCATATTGCTCTCCTAGATCAACTTTCACATCTTCTACCATGAAGATTCATCTGTCCCAAAGACTTCCTCTTCCTAAAACATTTTACAAGCCTATGTCTCCTAGACTGGCGTAAGTTTCTTGATTTCCCACTGCTAACATTCACTTTCTGCATCCACTCAGCCATAGAACATTCAACCAAAAATAATCCCTCTAGCACCCTAACATATGTAGGAATGCATATAGGAATATTTCTAGCTCGGTTATCCTTAAATAAATCTTGATCGGCATTATGAGGCCTAAAACACTAATCGTATTGTATTCATTGAGTACCGGTAATGGTTGGTACCCCTCGATGAATACTCAGATAAGGACATTTCATCCCGCTAAAGCTGTATATGCTCTAGAGAACTCTTAGCCACCTCCTCATGCCAGTCCCCAACCGCCTGTGAGTCGTGCTCGCCTCATAACCTAAGGGGTATCTGATGCTGAAACACAGTTAAGGCACTAAGAGTACATGTGTCCTCTACCGATACTTATGGTTGTAACTGCTGACCAATGAGCAATGATATATCTGGCACACTACTCGAAGGTATCATCTCGGGAAACGGTCAAAGTACTGAAGCCTCATTACATAGAGAACCATATTTGTGGTCACACACTGAAAAATACATTAAGCTAAGGTATCCATCTACTCTACTTGTGTCTCAACTAAGCAGAAAACTCTAGCCATAGCCTCAATCCAGTCCTCAACCGCCTGCAGGTACGTCTCGGCTCGGAACCTCATAGGCCTCTACTGCTGGAACTCGTGCAACGTGCTCAGGCGACATGCATCCTCTACTGGTGGGGCTGATGGAAGCACCAATCCAACGAGTAGTGGTACTGATGGTACACCACCCGAAGGTTCTAACACCATAAGAGGGCCCTGCACCAAGGTCTCATCACTCGGTGGGCTGTCATTGTGTACTCTCTCAAGAAACCTAGGTGGATAGCTTTATGGAATAATCCTGATAAGGAACAGGTGCGCCACGGTCATTAAGTTATACCTAGTGAGCTGACTCCAATGAAACCAAGGAAAAACATTTCCAAAACACAGGAAATTAGTGCTTCTTTGTACTGAGTCGGAGATCAGAATTTAGGGTCCTTGTGTATGGACACGTCTACTGTCACACCAACATTGGACACCTCGAACTGAAAACCACACTCATAACACTTACCAATATTACTTCACAAAAAATATCAGAGTCCTCTTACTCCAGTAGAACCGAACTCCTCTGATACCACTTTGTCATGAACCGTCCCCTGGGGCCCATGCCGTGACTACCCCAAGCCCGCTTTTTTTAGGCTAGGGGATGGCGACTAGCACTGAAAGGTGTATTCCCTAAAAAGGGATGTCATTTCTTTTAACCTGTACTAACTCAAGGTCAAATATAACAACAAGAAGAAACTGTGAAATAAAATGATGTACTAAAAGAGTGCTCAATGTAAAAGGGTTCAGAGTACAAGCCCACCGTAAGACTATTAGTAAAACTGAAAGAACAATACAACTAAAAAGGGTAAATAGCTAATGGGTTATCCATAGAGGATACTACCTGAAGGGTAGGTATAGATCGCTGCCTTAGAACTACGCTTTTGTTTATCTCCTTTGCGTCACGTCATGTCCAATGGTCCACCTCCGAGCACCATCCAGTCCTGGCTCCCGCAGCCTCGATCAATATTGTCTATCGCCTGTATAAGACACAACAAGGTGTGGGAGAATCCCGTGCAGGGGTGAGTATAATAATACTCGGTAGGGACCCCGAGGCTCCTGTAGGTCTCCTAGAGTTCCAAAAAGTAAATTCCACAAAGAAAGAACTCAATCAAAAAGAACAACGCAATAGACTTAAACTCTACTTAGGTATATGGCCATACATATTCCTAAGATATCAGAACATACTCATCTCATACATGAGGGATGAATACCGTAGAGGTAACACCACGAAGATAGTACCATGAAGGTAAAATTAACACACCGGTATCACCACGAAGCCAGTACCATAAGGGTAAAAGTACCACATCTGTTTCACATTGAAGATAGTACCAAAAAATTAATAGTACCACACATGTATCACCATGAAGAAATTCCATGAAGGTAAATGTACTACACAGGTATCACCACGAAGATAGTACCATGATGGTAAAAGTACCACACATGTATAACCATAAAGAAATTACCATGAAGGTAAAAGACATATTTCAAACAGAATCACAGCACAAACAAGTTTTTCAGTGAATTATGAAAGTGCAGATGATTAGTCGTGAAGCTAGATCATCTCATTTTATCAACAGGTACTACTGCTGATTATACGGAGTCTGAACCACACATGAGTGATAAGTAATAACCCCCAAAATTACCCACACATGATCTTACCAACACATGATTAGTTTGCGATGAGCCACATAGGATCACTGAGTGCTGACTCAAATAGGATCTGACCCACACAGGATCGGTATGTGCTGACCCACACAGGATCGCTGAGCATTGACCCACACAGTATCTATCCCACACAGGATCGGAATGTGCTGACCCACATAGGATCACTGAGCACTGACCCACACATGATTGATAGGTACTAATCCCTGCAATGACCCACACAAGATCCAACCTGTCCAGATTCGATAGGTAACTAACCTCTATATTATCTGTATCCAACCTCTACCTCACTACCTACCACTAGATTCATCGCACACGATGCGCTCATGTTTCGTAGAATCTATCCCACAAGATATCAGTCAAACCTCGATCACCACGAAGTCCCATAGAGAAGTATCCCAATGGTCTATCACGTTATAAGGGACCCAAAATTAATTGACGACGTGTCAATCTGATGCTTATTCTGTAAGTAATTTGTGTTTCTACTCCGAGGACCTAGTTGGATTCTGGGTTCGATCCTACACGGACATATTAAAAATTATCCAAAACTCAAGTGGAGTATACAAAAAGGACCATCTTAATCTAATTATTCTGGTTCCATAGATGATTCGTCAAACGGACACCCGATTATCAAGATATGTACCCAAAGGTGAAACAGAGTCCAGATGGGCCCGAGTCCGGTCTGACCCATCCTGACTCGACCTGGGCTGACCCGACCCAGTTTGAGTCAACCAGGTAGTCTTGGACCGTGGTGGGCCCAGCTTTTTGGGCCATGGTCTGTCCCGGTCCGTGAAGGGAGCGGCCCGGCCCAGCCCGTTGGGTGGCCCGCTGTGCAGAATGTGGTCGGGTGGCTCGTCGTGGTGGGGTTCATCCTAGCCGCAACCCATGGTGAGCCCTCCTAGTATTCCAAATGTCTTGATGGTTGTTTGGTCACCCTGATGGCACAAATGACCACTGGAGAGACCCCCCTCGGCATGATGCGATAGGTCGGAACGGCTGGCCGATTCTCCATCCAACGGCACGGATGTGCGCCGCTGTCCACCTATGGCCGGCCAGGTGCTAGCCACCCTCTGTCATCCTACTCCGGCATTGAAAACATGTGCCATCTCTTTTCCATGTGGCCAAGTGGATGTCGGTCTCCACCCTGAAATGCCGCGGTCGATGGGGCACAGCCTCAAGCCCAACTGGCGGTGAAAAAGCATGTAGTTTCCCCCCTTCCTTGCGCCCGACCGCCGCCTTCTTCCATGAGCCATCGCGACTTCCTTCCAGGCCCAAAAATTATCTCACTCACATATTCATGATTCTCAAGTGAAGGGATCTATGTCCATACATCGCACTCAACAAAAATTTGTGTTTCCAGAGTCATTAATTATTTATCGTCGAATAATGCAAGAAGAACGTTCGAAGAACGAAAGAAAATTGGTCAATGTATAAGTGTGGAATGATGGACAAGTTTTTTTGGACATCGTCATTAAGAACCAAGAATAAGAAGAATCAAAAAATATATTTAATCAAAATTCAAATTATATCCCCTACCTCAAAAACGATTGTGAGCGCATGTTTGTGGAAGGAGATCTGTGTTCACCATCCCCCAAAACTAGCCTCCAACGTCATTGCTCGATCATAGATCTCCAATTAGGGGTTTCGGTGTCACTCGTCAGCTCCCGTTGGTACTGGATCTATTCTACAAGGGTTTGGCGTCACTGCACTTTGTCATCACTTCATTTCATGATGAACCAGTGCCGAAACCTCTCCCCAATCTCCATATATGTAGGAGAGGGGTAGGGTGTGCAACATCCATGGAATTAATGGAGTCTCATTAATTAGGAACCTTCTTAATTACCCAAAAAAAAAGTTACATAGAATAAAATTTCAAGTAATTTATTTTCTTGACATGTTTCCGGTCACACGTTGATGCTTATCCGTTAGAGGAAAATAAACAAATTTAAATTAACTAAGTTATTTTTGATATTTTTTAAAAGTTTCAAAATCTATCTTTTTATCTGGACCTACTGTGGTCGATGTGAATCCTACTTTAAGATAATCATGGTGCTTTAGATTCAACTGTGCCCTCAAATGTTTAATCAGAGCACTAGATCAAAACTTAGAAAATGTGTCCCGCACATTTACTGAACGTACCCGAAAAAAAGTTCAATAAATTATTAACGCTCCCCTCGACCCGCACCGGTCAAAGATAGGCTCTCTATAAGGAGAATACGTCCCAAAAAACTCAACAGTACTATCAAATTTTCAATCGGATTTATAGTTAAGAATTTATGGATTTTACAATTAATTAATTTTCACTTATCTATTTTATTTACAGCCAAAAAAACACTTTCACGGGTGGCTCGCGCCAGCCAATGTTAGTATCTCCCTAAAGAAATCATACCCTCATGAGTTCAGCGGTGGTCACATATTTATATTTCGTGTTACCGTTAGTGAGTTATAATCATTTTAAATATAAAATAATCTCTTTAAATTATTTTATTTACAGTTATTCCATTTTTCAGTTTTCTCACAGGAGGCCTGCGCTGACTAAAATTAAGTCGCGCCTAGGGTAAACCCGCCATCTTGAATGCAACAGTGACCTCTGGTTTTTAATCTGGGAAACCATTTAATTTTTATTAAACTTTTTTAGGAAAACTGCTTACGCCTGTTATTAAAAGTTTATCAAAACTTCGACATACCATTCCAAGAAGTCTCGGCTTCAGAATCATGTACCGTCAAATTTCACGGTCTCTCAATAATTGCATAAAAATAAATAAATAATTACATAGATATCAAGGTATTTACACCCTAGAATTATTTTTATTGTCCTCCCAATAAGATATTGGTTAATAAAATGTTTCATCTACCATTATACTAAAAATCAACGTCACAATTTTTTTTACACTTATATAAAAATCAAAATATTACATTTAATGGTAAAAAAAATGAAAAATGATCAAACATAAAAGAAAATAAAATAAAAACATTTTTATCCATATATGTTAAATATGATAAATAAAATGATAAAAAAGATATTGAGTGATGAAATGAAAGAAAATTATGAAAACCCCCAAATAATTTATAAAAATTTCAAATACCAATTTCATAATGATACAAAAAAAATACTAAAAAACCACTTATTATCCAATTCAATAGAGTATCTCTAATGAAATACATAATTAAGAAACAGAGTTACTCCAAAATGAGTGCGTGAATATACAAAAAAAATTATATTATTTTAATATACACATTTATAAAAACAATTATTCATATTAAAATAAATTTATTTTTAAAAAAATATCAAAAAATTAAAAAGTTGTGTATGGATAAACATATGTTTTGTAAATTTAAAATAAAAAAAGAAAATTAGATAAAAATAATAATTTAACTTATCAGTAGAAAATGTTTTTTAATAAAAAATTAAATTTAATATATCTATTATTATATATTCTTAAAAAAAATAAATAAGAAATTTTTTTTTAACATTATTATTAGTAAATCATAATGGGATAGTTTTCACAATTTTCTTCCTCACAGTCATTATGTATAGTGAAACCCATGTCTAAAATGTGGTAATCAATATTCACTGTTAAACATTCCTTAGAATTAGGGATCTCACCCTAATTATAATTTTCTTCAATTTTTTTGACCAATATGCTGTGTTTTGGTATAAAATGTTATACCAATGAAAATCCAATGAATCAAGAATATAAGATTTTTTGAGCTTTTCGCATGATAAAAGGATTAGATTTGTATTCCAATTTATTCAGATTAACATTTATAATACCAAAAATCATTTCTAATAATATTGTAACTAATAACCCATTTGGTAGTTAAACACTAGAACTCCATATTTTATGTAATCAACCATTCATATTTCCTAAATGACACTATAATCAGAACATATAGTGGAGATTGGGTTTTTTATTTAGAACTCAGAAAATGAATTTCCTCTATGAACACCAATACATTACTATTAATAACTGAACAACTATTATCTTGACCATTCATATGAAATATGAATTAATTAATTGTATACTCAAATCATGTTATCAAAATTAAACATGGACCATCCACTAACCAACTCATTGTTTTTTATTATTCTGATCTACCATGCATTGTATCCTTAATCAATGTTAAAAATAGTTTTTATGTTCATTCAAAATACATAAATATTTCTTCATTAGATAAATTTTTTTAACATAGTTACATGAAATGTTTTATATATACATGAACATCCTATATTTTATTCAATATATGTGAATTTATATGACATTTCTAGATACATATCAATGATTCTACCTTCATTTCATAGATATTGTTTCCTTAATAATTGACATGTTCATGGAATGATATATGAAAAATGATATTCTTCATTTTAGAAACATATATTGTAAAAATCTATTCAACTATATTAGATAAATAATTCTAAACAATTGAGGCTACAGGTCGGAATAAATTCCTAACACACCCCTTTAATATTTTAATATACCTTTCAAAAGGATACATCCAATGTATATATACAAGACCTAAAATATGTATTCCTCACACCAAATGAACCATTAAATTGACAAAGACCTAAAAAAGATAGAGTAAAATACACTTATATTGGATAAAATAAATAAAATACATCATTAACCAAATTTTTTAATGAATTTAAATTAATAAAATTATTACAAATTGAATTGTAAAAATAAAACACCTTCGTGAAAGACATGTGACACAAATGGTAAATATTTCACTCCATAAAAATGGAATGATTTTTTCATCTTGATAAGAAAATCGAAAAAATTTATACATGTAACCTAAAAAATTAGTGACATATTTTTTCAAATTTGAATAATAACCCCATATATAAGGACTTGGCCTCATTACATTACATAATCATTAATTTTTGTGAAAAACTCACTTCCTATCATATTTAGGATCATTTTATGATTATATTTTTATTTAATTTTTATATAATACATACAAAACATTTAATATTACATCCTACTTTTTCTTACACATCCTTATAACCTATGAAAATCATTTACAAACATGGGATGAGAACAAATCACTTAGTAATTGATATAAAAATATGGAAATAAAGCATTATTCCATGAATACTTGTAATGTATGTAATCATTTCTAAAAGACATATGTGTTACCCATATAAACATACTTTGTGAAACATGAGATTTCTATGAGATTTCCAAAAAACATATAGAACATAAAAGGAAAAATAAAGGTATATATGGGAATTAAAAACTTAATTTTTTAACCATCGTCTCTACCTTATTATTTTTTTACCTTCACGAATACCTTACAGTGGAACACTCACAGCTACCTTATGGTGTAACCATCACAGTTACACAAAGAGTAACCATACAAAATACCTCAAACTTAAAAATACCCAATGAATTGGAAGGAGATATGGGTCCCACTATTCATCATAAGAAATTCCTGATAAAAATATCTTAATCATCAAAAAATAATACTTTCATAAAAGCATTCACATTAAATTTTTTAAAACTAGATGTTTAAAAGATGATTTTATAAGAAAGGTAACTTAAAAATAAAATATAATTTATATAAGAATCAATATAATGAGGGGAATATATGTATACATTGTAAATACATAAATAAAATATAATATACAAAATATACACAAAAAAATTTAATTTCACATAAATAATGAAGTAGAAGGTAAACCCAATGAATGGAAATCAGGCTAAGAATTATCCTACCGCGGGTTATTCTTACATGCAACTTGTTTAAACCACATTTATAATTATTAAAAGAATGTTATTAATATCATAACGAAACATTTTATTGTTTATAACACCCTATATGATCATTTTATCACATCATTTAACCCTTTAATTATTATTATATTGGTCCTTCCATTGTTTCTGGTGCATTCATTATATTTTTTCCATGGCTGTTTTGTATTTGATTTTCTTGTCCTATGGTAATGAAATTAAATAATTGAAATGAAATGGTATATATATGTTTAAATAATATATAATTATATAATAAATAATTTATTTATCATATATTATTATCAATCTTTAGATAAACATTAATGATATTTGTTTAGATCATGTTTGGAGGTACCTCGATAATCATGAACTTGTTTCATTATATAATATAATGTAATAAATATAATTTATTTCCAGATCATAAAATAGATTAAATAATAAAATTTACATTCTATTTAAACTGTTAATATGGTTTTCTGATTAGTAATTAATGATGTAATGGAAATTGAAAACACATCATCTATGATTTGGGTAAATTAGCACATCACATATGGTGTTTTTTTAGAATAAGAGGGAGAGGAGAGGAAGAATGAAGATTAATTTTTACATGAACATGATAAAATAAATAATATACACTATTCTGGAGATTTCATACCTCCTATATCATGGGAGGAGAAGGTCGTATGAGAAATAAAAGAAATTGGAAATAAAACACATGACAATGGAAGATGATTCTTACCTCTTGATCTATTCCCTTTAATATCATATTTAAGGCCCTTGGTTTTGGTATTTTCGTGAGACCAGCAAGTGTTGGTTTTGGGGAAGATCCTCAAGGAGGGGAATTTATTGAACACAGAAAATACTCAAGGCTTTAGAGGTGTGTGAGGAATAGGGGAATGAGGGTGGTATTTAAAGTGGATGAGATGATGGATTTTACATAATTTGAATCATTATTTTAATATTTTTACTCAATACTATGAACAGTCTTCATTCATGTGACCCAATATAGTAAATACTGCATTTAAGTAAGAAGAATGTGGTCTTACATCATCCTTTCTTCACTTATGAGGAAATGAAACAAGTATTTTTCAGTCATCATAATTTATCATATTTTACTATTCATAAAAAAATTCATGAATTTCAAAAAAATATCCCAAAAAAACACCCTAACAATTTTTTGACATGTAGAATTCAAAAATGAACTCCATTTTTTGAAAATAATTTTCTAAACCTTGTAAATTTATTTTTTATATAAAATCATTATTTATTCCAAAATTAAAATTTTAAATCAATAACTCAGTTTTTAACACCATCAAAAACTAATCGACATATGATTATCATTTGACATTAATGAAAAAAATAAGATCAATTACTATTCCTTATGGTCATATTACTATTCATATTACTACTCATACGGGCATGTTACTATTCAAAAAAATCAATTTGGTTCTATCAGACTCTAAATAACTTACTGATCACAACTGTAGAAGGCTATTTGTTGAAATTTACATCATATAACCGGAAACATTATAATTAAAATCTAGTGATAAATATCTACTTGAAAAATGATTCATGCATTTCAATTTATTTTTTATAATAATAGGTGTTACATTTTCCCCACCTTCTGGAAATTTCATCCTCACAATTTAAATTACTTATTAATCAAGTGAGGGTACCTTTCCCTCGTTGTATTTTTAGATTCCCATTTTGCTTCTTCAACGATGTTGTTTCTCCACAAAACATTTACCTGGTAGATAACCTGATTCCACAATACATGTTCTCTTTGATCATGAATCCAAATAGGTTCCCTTCATAAGAAATTTTATCTCTCAGCTGAACTGCTTCTTGGGTCGAAACATGATATTAATCAATCACATACTTTCTCAACATTGAAACATGAAAAAATATTGCGTTCTTGAGATAGAAACATAGGAAAAGCTACTCGGTAGGTAGCTGGTACAGCATTATCAAAGATTTCATAAGGTATGAGGAATTGTGGACATAACTTTCCATTATTACCAATATTCATAACACATATTCGTGGTGTGATTCTAAGAAAAACAATATCATCTTCCTCAGACTAAAATTCATTCCTCCTAAGGTATTCAAAACCGTTCTGCCAACTCTGAGTTGTCCTCATGTGTTTCTGGAGAATATTTATTTTCTCAGCCTCTTCATCTACTAATTATGGTCCCATAAACAGTCTTTCCATAACTTTATCACAAAAATATAGGTATCTACACCTCTTCACATACAATTCCTCAAAAGGTTCCATCTATATAATAGAATGAAAAATATTTTTATAAGAAAACTCAAATATAAAAATATGACGATCGCAACTCCCCTTGTATTCCATTGAACAAGCTCAAAGAATATCCTCCAAAGTCTGAATCATTCATTCATACTTCTGATCTGATTGAGGATGATAAGTTATACTAAAATTTAATTATGTACCCAAAGAATTTTGAAGGCTCGTCGAAAAATTAGAACTGAACCTGGGATCTCGGTCACATAAAATGGAAAGAGGAACTCCATGTAACCTGAAAAATAAATTTGAGGTTTTGTTGAGAAATCTGATCAAAAGACATTATATCTTGAATAGAAGGAAAATTTGCAAATTTAGTCATTCGATCAATAATAACTGAAGTCACATTGTTTTCTCAAGAAGTCTTTGGTTGTCCCAAAATAATTTCCATGGATATATTCTCCCATTTTCACACAAGAACTATAAAAGGTTGATGCATACCCTTCAGTAACTGCATCTCTGTATTAACATATTGACATGTCAAACATTTCATAGTAAATTATACAATATCGATTTTCATTCCATCCCACAAGTAATACTCTCGAATGTCTCTATACATCCTAGTACTACAAATATGAACGTAAAATGGGGAACTATAAGATTCAAAAAATAAATAATTCATCAACCAAGAATCTAAAGGCACATAAATTAATTTTCCAAATCTAAAAAAATATCTTTATCAAGGATAAATTCTGGGAACTTACCTATTTCAACCAACAATAAAATTTTCTGTAGCTCATGGCCTTCCTTATGTGCTATCATAATTCAGTCTAATAATTATGACTGCACTGATAACTAAAACAAAATAGATGTATTTAATTATCCAATAACATATATTGCAAAATTCATCATATCATTAATCATATGATCATGCTCCAAACATAACATGGATAATGATGCATGACGTTTTCGACTCCAAGTATCTTCCACTTCGATTTCTCTTCAAGGATGGTAATTGATCATGAAATCATAATCATTTATCAATTCAAGTCATCTAATATTACTCATGTTTAATTCATTCTAAGTTAATATATACTTCATAATTTTGTGGTCAATTTATATTTTACATTTGGATCCATATAAAGGATGCCTCCAAATTTTCAAATAAAAAATCACAGCTCCAAATTCCAAATCATGTGGGGGATAATTTAACTCATGAGTTTCTAATTGTCTTGAAGTTTACGAAATTACATAATAATTCCTCATAAAACCAAAACCAATTCCCTTCAATGAAGTGTCACTATATCTGAAAAACTAACCATTTTTTAAATGAATATCAAAAACAGGATCATTCACCAATCACTTCTTCAATTCCTGAAAAAAAAACATCACAATCTTCTGTCCAAAAAAATTTCACCCTTTTCATGTTAACATAGTGAGTGGTTTATATAACCATTAAAATATTTTAAAAAACTATATTTAATAACCTACTAATGGAATAAAACTATAAATCACTATAACTTTTGTAGTTCTTGTCCATTCATAAATAACTTTTCTTTTGGTAGGATCAACTGTTATTCCATCCTTATTTACAATGTTACCAAGAGAAAAAATTTGTTTCAACCAAAAATAAGACTTTATTTATAAGGCCCCAGCTTTAAGACTTACTTAATATTGAATTAAATGAATAATTCACATTGAGGATCTTTTCAGGTTTATATTTTTAGGGAATTAGATCATAAATCATGAATTACATTCCACATTTAAACAAATTGGTTATATAAAAGATAGAATTCGTTTTTTCCCATCAATAGAAACATATTTAAAATAATACATGGAATCTTTCTTGACACTTCCTTGACACTATCATCATATCATGCACCTTTCCCTTGACCTGTGAAAAACATTTCAAAAACATGGGATGAGCATAAAAAGCTTAGTAAGGGATATAAAAGCATGAAAATAAAACATTAGTCCATGTATGAAATCATACTTTACTCATAAAACATAAGCATTTTAACATACCTTATAAAATCATGAATAAATCATAGAAATCATAAGTCATAAACATAACTTGAGGCATTCATAAAATTCTTACGTATGGAGTAGCCCTCATGGTTATGTTTGCAATACTCATCATAGTATATTCCCTAAATCTCTTCGGAGAAACCTCAATGTTTAACTCCTTCGCGTTACCCAAAGCATTGGAGAGCTATATCGGGCTCACCTGCCCTTAGTTTATCACGGAACCACCCGTCTTCATAATAATACCCAATAACCATTACATAATCGTATCCCATAAAACATGCATAAAGTAATCATAACATTTCCACTTTTCAATCACAATATATCAACACAACACATTGATATAAAAACATTATGAAAACCATTTTCAATACCAAAATAAAATAAAAGTAAAACATTGTATTTATTTTCAATTTAAAAAAAGTTATGGCTTTTAGAGGAAGCCGAAACTCAAATAATTGTCACGGCAGCGGAGAAGTCGTTGTCGCCGCATACGTACGACAAATCAACATTCCCTTTTGTCATTTAGTAAAACAATTCTTATAAAAATATTTTTTTGAATAAATATAAAATTCAAAGGGGTTTATATACCATATAAACGAAAGTTGTGTATAAAAAAATATGCTTCAATGAAAGGAGATTGAGACGATGTCCCATACAAAGACGATATCCTTGTATTAAGGATAAATCAATTACATAATTATGTGTGACAAACGAGTAAAACAAATATAAGTGGATATTAAGTGTAAAACAATTATATTTTATTCACACATATTCATAGAATGACATTTTCAAGGAGTGCAATTTTATCCCAAAGAATCAAAATTGGTTTCAGAAGTTCCTTTGCAAAAATTCGACAGCATAACGGCGTCACTTCAAAATTCAGAAAAAGAGTTGATGAGAGATAAAAATGGTATTTCATCACTTGGACATAAAATTTAAATAAATAATGATATAGAATAACATATCCCAACATAATAGTATGTAAATTAAAAGACATAAAAAAGAAGTCTTTTTAAAGAAGAGGAGGGTGAATGGTCCCCTTACCGATTTGGGTAACTTTCGAAACGTACACCCCATTAAATAAGGGTCATAAAATGAATATGTAAATACCCATAAATGAAATTATATTACACAAATAGTATAATAATGGTCATTACATACACCACTTAAAGGAAATGGTGTCAAATGTAGCATAAATCTCACGGGAATAAAAGTGAGATGAAAAATCCCTTACAAAAACTCGGCAGCCTAACGACACTACTTAAAACATCCAAAAATGGATTGATGAGATCAAATAGGGTCTCTCATCATATTAAAATAAAATTTACAGAATGAGTAATATAAAAGAACATACCCCATCATAACAAAGAGGGGCTTAAAATAAGTTACATAAAGGAGAGTACTCAAAAAGAAAGAGAGAGGTTAGATCTCTTACGAAAATTCGGCAGGTTAATGGTGCCACTCAGTACATCCATAATAGATTGATGAGAGAAAATATGGTCTCTCATAATATGAACATAAAAAGTACAGTAATATTAATATAAAATAACATTCCAATCATAAGAAATATGAGCTTAAAATGAATGACATAAAAGAGTGTACTTAAAAAGAAAGAGAGGGGTAGGATCCCTTACCTCATGTCTGACATGACTCGATCGTTATTTAATCTCCTGAATAATAAAATTTGGTCAATTTATAATTTCATAAGGACCTAATTTAAAGATTATAATTCATTTAATATCACATATTATAATTTTATAATAATTTGTTAGTAAAGTGATTTCATATTTGACATTTTTGTCGATGTTTGATACATGAGTAAAAATCAAACTTGTTGGAAAAGAATTTTCCATGTAGTAATAGGTACATCATATCTAGAATAGTATTGATGTTTTAAATATAATATATATCCAGTATATATTCATTTTATACTATTACATAGAATTTGGAGATAAAAAATTAAAAGCACCGTTCAGGGAGACGATAGGCCGTACGTACGCATGAACGCTACTTTCATTTTTTGTCATATTAATGGAATTAAAACAAAATGAGATATATATATATTATAATTCCAGAATTATATCCATCATTTAGATGTAATATATTACATATATATCCGTTATATATATGTTATTATAATGGTACATAACATTTGGAGATAATAAATGAAATGTACCGTTCATGAAGATGGTAAGTCGTACGTACGCATGAACGCTGCTTTCATTTCTTTTTTTTTGTATTCAATGGATTTAAATAATAACGATATAATGGTATATTATAATTACAGTAGGATATCATATGTAATACCATTAATTACATCCTTTATACGTCCCACATATGGCATGAACGAATCAAATCACTTTGAGGGGCGGTAGTCCGCACTTCCTAAAATGAAGATATCGTGTTTACCCATAATGGAAACCATAAAGGTATTCCATAAATGAAAAATAAAAAATATTAAGAAAAACATAAACATATTATATATCATATATAAATATAGTGTCATCTTAATGGCCACCTTTGAATGTG
The DNA here is from genome assembly GCA_963277665.1 of Viscum album. Taxonomy (NCBI): domain Eukaryota; kingdom Viridiplantae; phylum Streptophyta; class Magnoliopsida; order Santalales; family Viscaceae; genus Viscum; species Viscum album. The sequence goes on from OY728143.1 coordinate 1,370,925,000, forward strand.
TTAAAATAATATTGAACAATCATCGTTTCGTGAGGCAGTAATTCGCCATCCACAGAAATAATATGTTCTTTAACCATTAGATGGAGGTGTGTTAATGTGTAGCTCTAATAATTCTTATAAAAACATCCTAGTATATTTAAGATACTGGTGTTGATAAAAAAAAATAAAAAGATTTTAGGGGTTTGGAGAAGAAAAATAAAACAAAAGAACACAAGGGAAGACATTACCTTTAAATCGGGTAACTCTGTTTGATTTGATCTCAAAGGCTTCCTTGAAAAGGATTCTGTAACATCCCAGGTAAATAAATAATAAAACATTATCATATTTATTAATATTTAATAATTAAATATTAATTTTACTTTAAAGGGGTTGCTATGTTTGATAGTGTACTCGATACGCAACAAAGAGTTTCTTTGAAATCTTACGTTGCACACTAGTAATAAAACAATATTATTTTAAATGGTACTTAACATGTTGCCGTTGTATTGGAGGGAATGAATAGAAATAACTAAAATATGGTTATATATATTTTTTAAATGTTTTTACATTTATCCAATAAATAATAAAGGCTTAAAATACGGAAAGAATTCAATTTTAGGCATATATACTCTAATTTTCACTAAAGGCCCACTTAGCGCCTTTTGATGGAGAACCGTCATAAAATATAGTTTTGGCCACTTTTATACATTCTTTTGGACCAAATATAATTATTCTTTAGAATCGGGACATCAAAATATAATTTGTGTAATTGTTTTGTATTTTTCCGATAGATTTCATTTTTAATGAATAGTGAAAAATGTTGTATTTTAATTCAAAACCTCTTTTTAAACTAATTTATTTATATGATTAGATTATATATTGAATTTTTTAAAAGTGAAAATAGAATATATTTTTACCATTTAATCCAATAGTGGTCATTGGAATTAATTTCACTTTGAAGTTGGACTTAAACCAGTGTAAATCTTTTGATACCTATTGTTTCATAAAAACACGCTATTTGCTCTGACAGTGGGAATTAATTATTAAATTAATTAATTAAACTTATATGTTTTGAATTTTGTAAAATATACATCATTTTTGAATTTGGAATATCAAATATATCTTAGTTTGATGTTTTGGTATTTTTCTGAAAAACTACAATTATTGATGAATAGTGAAACCACTAAGCGGTACTTACAAAAACTGATTTTTCGTTTAAATGAAAATTTACCAACACTATGTTTTGAATTTAAAAAATCTTACATACATGGTTGTCATTAAGAAGTAAAATGTGGTTCAATGAGATTATAATAATTTTTTGGTGAATAGTAACTTTTATGTTTTTAATCGCGATTAGAGGTAATTAGTGTAGTTTAAGGTAAAAATAATGTTTTAATAATATGAAATGAACTTGACACATGTCATACCCTTATTGGATGTGTCATTTACGACCAATAAAATCCATGGGTAAACTTGGGGACCCCATGGAGCCACTTTTGAAGGAAAATGACATTAATATCTTTTTATTTAATGTTAAAGTAAAAAAGGTCACAAACATGAGTTGTTTTACTAAATCAATTTTTAAGTGGGGTTATACACGTCATATTTTTGACTATAAATATTCATTAGAAAGATAAAAATATTTCTTACATCATGATATTTTTTTTATAATTTTTAGACATTAAATAAATTAAATTACTTATGGCATCATGATGATGCAGCAATTACATCATTATTTAACGATTTAAATAAAATGAAACGATAATGTAAAATATAAGACCTAAACTTGTCAAAAACCTATTTTATTGGTGGATTTAGAACCCTTATTACCTTATCTTCTAAATGTATATTTTTGGGACCTTTTTTATCTGAAAATCATTTTATAATAAAGTAACCTTTTATAACTTTCCATGAGTGCCCCTCCTCTCCTCTTATAAAAGGCCCCCACCTCTACCACATTACCCACACATCCAAAGTCTTTCGCTCGGAAAACCCCTGCCCATTTTGTCTCTCCAAATCCCTATATTACTCCTAGAAGCCTCAAATTTGGCAGAAGTCTTCCCAAGAAGGCCTTTGACCTAAAATAAAAAAGAGTTACCCGTTTTAAAGGTAGTGTTTTCTCTTGTGTTCTTTTGTTATATTTTTCTTCTCCAACCCTCTAAACTCTTTTTATTCCTTTATTTTGTAAAAAAACTAGTATCTTAAATATAATATATGTTGTTATAATAATAATTCGAGCTACACTTACACACACCTACATCCAATGGTTAAACAACATACTGTTTCTGTGGATGGTGAATTTCTCCCTCACAAAACGATGATTGTTCAACACTCATATAACACCTTAAAAGGTGGACATTAAGATGTCACTATATCTATATATGATATATAATAGGTTTATGTTTTCCTTAAGATTCTGTATTTTTCATTTATGTCATACCTTTAAGGTTTCCATTGTGGGTAAACGCGATATCTTAATTTTATGAAGTGTGGACTACCGCCCCCTCAAAGTGATTTGATTTGATAATGCCATATGTGGGATGTATAAAGGATGGATTTGAAGTTATTATATATGTTGTTATACTATAATTATAATATACATTTATATCATTATTATTTCTTTCTATTAAAGTATGATATAGAAATGGAAGTAGTGTTCATGCGTACGTACGGCTTACCGTCTCCATGAACGGTACATTTCATTTCTTATCCCCAAATGTAATGTACTATTATAAGTACCTATATATAATGGATATTAATTATTTATGTTACATATAAGTGATGAATATAATTGTATAATTAAAATATACATACCTCTCATTTAGTTTTAATTCCATTAATATGACATAAAAATGAAAGTAGCGTTCATGCGTACGTACGGCTTACCATCTCCATGAATGGTGCATTTAATTTCTTACCACTAAATCATTATGTAATATTATAAATAAATGTATATTCTGGATATATTTGATATATATGATATCTAAATCATTAATATCAATCTGGATATAATGAACCTTTGACCACATGAACAACATGTAATTGTAAGAAGTCCACTTTTGACTTAAGAACCAAATATCGACAAAACAAACATTATTAACATAAATGATTACATAATGATTATAACACAGAAATAAGTGATATAAAAGTAAAAATGAACTTGATAAAGGTTCTTAATCAAGTAGAAATTAAATCAAGTTTATTATTCAGGACATTAAATAACGACCAAGTCTAGTCGGACCCAAGGTAAGGGAACTTCTTAACCCAATATTCATTCTTTGGGGTAATCTCATACTTACAAATTATGTCATGATATTATTATGTCCTATCTTGTATTTGTAATTTCTTTATGTGTACATATAGTGAATACACATAATAGATATATTTTATTTAAAAATGATCTTTTTAAGGGACTTCGTCTCAATATCCTTTCATTGAGGCATATTTCGTTTTATACACAACTTTCATTTATACGGTGTATAAATCCCTTTTACTTTTACTTTTATATAAAAGGAATCTTTTTCTCTGAAGTGTTTTACAAAACGACAAAAATGAATGTTTCTTTTAACGTATGCAGTGACGAAAACCTTTTCCGCCGCCATGAGTATTATTTGGTCTTTGGCTTCCTCAATAAGCCGTAATGTTTTTTGAAATGAACTAAATAACATATACTATTTTATGTATTTTAGTATTGAAAATGGTTTTTATAATAGATTTGTTATGTCAATATATTTAATTGATAAATTGTGATCGAAGTGTCGAAATGTTTTCTTTCCATTATATTTGTTTTATGTCTTATGATTTTATAATGGTACTTGGACATTTGACGGGTGGTTACGTGATAAACCATATGACGGGTGGTGTCGTGAATACCTGGACAGGTGGTCACGTTATAACCTCCAATGCATTGGGTGTAAGGCCCCAGCCTTAAACCTTACTTAAAATTTAATTAAATGAATAATTCACATTGAGGATCTTTTTAGGTTTAGAGTTTTAGAGAATTAGGACATAACTATTACATCTCAAAAGATTACAAAGTAGTCTCTTCTACTAAATTTCGATAAAATAAAAACTCTTAAAAAGAAACATGTCTAGTTTCATGTTTTAGGTAGCATGACTTTCCCATGATCCCATCCTTGACCCTATTCCACGCTAAGTCCTGTGAAAATAATTTCAAAAACTTGGGATGAGCATAAAAACTCAGTAAGGGATACACAATGAATAAAAACTATGAGTTTATCAAAACAAAAAGTAAACCATGAATACTTTATCAATGTAATACTTTTCACCTTCACGAAGTAGTAAAAACTCTTCATTGAAAAAAAATTATCATTATTTACCTTTTTTTAACCAAAGGATTACCATAAAACCCATATAAAGAACACATAACATACATAAAGGTAACTTGGGACATAAACATACTTAAGTGGAATAACCATACGGTCGACTTCCACACATATCACTTAATGGAATAGCCATACGGCCAATTTCCATACATACTTAATGGAATAGTCATACGTCCGACTTCCATACCCAATCATAAGAAATATGAGCTTAAATGAAATGACATAAAGAGTGAACTTAAAAAGAAATAGAGTTATAGGATCCCTTACCTCGGGTCCGACTTGACTCGATCGTTCTTTAATCTCCTGAATAATAAACATGAGTTAATTTATACTTCCTTAAGAACCTTTTTAAAGTTCATTATTCCTTTTATATCACTTATTACCATGTTATAAACATTATTTAATCATTTAAGTTAATAATGTTTGTTTTGTCGATATTTGGTTCTTAAGTCGAAAGTGGACTTCTTACAATTACATGTTGTTCATGTGGTCAAACGTTCTTTATATACAGAATGACATTCCTGATTTGGATATCATATATGTCATATATATCCAGAATATACATGTATTTATAATATTACATAATCAATTAGAGGTAAGAAATGAAATGCACCGTTCATGGTGACGGTAAGCCGTACGTACGCATGAACGCTACTTTCATTTCTATCTCATACTTTAATGGAAAGAAATAATAATGATATAGAGGTATATAATAATTACAGTATAACATCATATATAATAACATTAAATCCATCCTTTATACGTCCCACGTATGGCATTAACGAATCACATCACTTTGAGGGGGCGGTAGTCCGCACTTCATAAAATGAAGATATCGCGTATACCCATAATGGAAGCCATAAAGGTAAGACACAAAAGAAAAATACAGAAGAATAAGTAAAACATAAACATATTATATATCATATATAAAAATAGAGACATCATAATGGCAACCTTTGAAGGTGTTAAATGAGTATTGGACAATCATCGTTTCGGGAGGCAGAATTTCGCCATCAACGGAAAACCTATGTTCTTTAACCATTTGATGTAGTTTTGTGAGAGTGTAGCTCGAATAAATTTTATAACAACATCCTAGTATATTGAAGATACTGGTTCTGTTACAAAATAAATAAATAAAAAGATTTTAGGGGGTTGGAGAAGCAAAATACAACAAATGAACATGAGAGAATGAATTACCTTTAAAAGTGTAACTCCTTTTGATTTGAGCCTAAAGGCTTCCTTTGAAAGGATTCTGCCCAAAGGTAATCCTCTAGGATGAGGAGAGGGATGTGGAGAGAGTAAATGGGCATGGGTTGGCCGAGCCAAAGGCTTGAGGAGTGTGTGAAATTAGGTAGAGGTGGGGGCCTTTTATAAGAGGAGAGGAGGGGCACTTTTGGAAAGTAAGAAATATTACTTTATTTGAAAATGTGTTTCGGTTTTAAAAGGTCCCAAATTGATATAATTCGTGTATAAGGTGATAAGGCTTCGTAATCCACTCATCCAATAAGTTTTGGACTTGTGTAGTTCATAGATTTTACATTATCTTTCCATTTTATTTAAATCGTCAAATAATGATGTCATCGCTGCATCATTATTATGTCATAAATAATTTAATTTATTTAATGTCTAAAAATTATAAAAAAATACTATGATTTAGGAAATATTTTTATCTTTCTAATTACTATTTATAATCAAAAATCTGATCTTTATAACCCCATATAAAAATTGTTTTCGTAAAACATATTATGTTTGTGTCATTTTTACTTTTACATTATATAAAAAGTTATTTATGTCATTTCCCAACCAAAGTGTCTCCATGGGGTCCCCAAGTTGACCCATGGCTTGTCTTGGTCTGACATGACACAACCAATAAGGTTGGGACATGTTTCTAGGTCATTTCATATTATTAAATCTTTATTTATACCTTAAACTACCCTAATTACCACTAATCGCGATTAAGAACTTAATAAGTTACTATTCATCAAAAAAATTATTTTTATCCCATTTAACCACATTTTAAATCTTAATGACAACCATTTATGTCATATTTTTGAAATTAAAAACACAATTATGGAAAAAGTTCATTTAAACGGAAAATCAGTCTTTATAAGTACCACTTAGTGGTTTCACTATTCATCAAAATTTGAAGTTTTTCAGAAAATTACCAAAAATTCACCCTAAGATATATTTGATATTCCGAATTCAAAAATGAAGCCTATTTTACAAAATTAAAAACATATAAGTCACATTAAATAATTTAATAATTAATTCCCGCTGTCAGAGCAAATAGCGTGTTTTTATGAAACAATAAGTATCAAAAGATTGACACAGGTTTAAGTCTGATTTCAAAGTGAAATTAATTCCAACGACCACTATTGGATTTAATGGTAAAAATATATTCTAATTTCACATTAAAACCAATTCAAAAGATAATCTAATCATATAAATAAATTATATTAAAAAGAGGTTTTGAATTAAAATACAACATTTTACACTATTCATTAAAAAAAATTAACTTTATCAGAAAAATACCAAAAATTTACACAAAGTAAAATTTAATGTCCCGATTATAAAGAAGAGTTTTATTTGGTCCAAAAGAATGTATAAGAGTGATAAAAACTATATTTAATGACAGTACGCCATCAAAAGGTGATAAGTAAACCTTTAGTGAAAGCTAGGGAATACACGCCTAAAATTGAATTCTTTCTATATTTTAAGCCTTTATCTTTTATTAGATAAATGTAAAAACATTTAAAAACATATATTATCATATTTTAGTTATTTATATCCATTCCATCTATTACAACGGCTACATGTTAACTACCATTTAAAATAATATTATTTTATTATTAGAGTGCAACGTAAGATTCCCAAGAAACTCGTTGTTGCGTGTTGGGTACGCCATCGAGCATAGCATCCCCTTTAAAGTAATATTAATATTTTACTCACAAATATGGATAAATAAGAAACTGTCATATTCTTTATTTACCTGGGGTGTTACATCCTTCCCCCCTTTTGGGAATTGCATCCTCACAATTTTTAAAATTGGGCTTGGAAACATCCTTGAAAGTCCCAGATCAGATCAAGAGTCGGTAAAACAATCACTTTAAAATAAAGAAATATAAGCATAGAGGTCACTCGAGTTAACCCATACTAGTATTCCAAGTATGAAAATATGGACATGGATGAAAAAACAAAGGGTCATGTTCTGATGGAGAGTGATAGAAAACATTTTTAGGAGAAAGTTAACCATGAGAAAATCACAAACTTGTGATTGGTTAAACGGTATTCGATTCCCCAGTAGGAAAAGTTAATAGACAACATTTTTATTTTAAGATAATTTTTATTGGGGAATTTATTCATAAGGAAACATAATCACTTATCATGATGACTTTCAACTTTTATTAGATTCCTTACACAAACTCATATTTTCTCTAAAAGGCGAGTATTTAGGAAGACTTGTTCACATTAAGAGTACTATAATCAAATTTTAGAAAATCACCTAATCCACAAAAGAGAACTATATACTTCCCATGTCTTTAGACTTTAACCAAAACCAAAACCAAAAAGGCTAGTACAAGATTAGATAATCCAGAAAAGGATAACCCTTTATAAAAAAGAAAATCTATTCTTAACCTCCAAAATTTGTCCAAAAAAAACCCAAAGTTCAATGAGGACCATTAGATAAGAAATTTGTCCATAAAATTCTTCAAAGTAAACCAATCTAATATTGAAACCCAAATATTTGAAGGATTTAGTCACATATTCTTCCAAGTTAAATCGTAACATTTATCTCCAAACAACATCAGTTGCTCCTAAAGTCTCGTATCGAAAAGTAATTAACCTAATCACATATCCTCCATGATAGGTTATTCATAACCCAAAATCAACTTACTATTAATTCATAAAATCATATAACCAAAAAGAATCAGTCAAACTAACCAGGGACTTCACGTAGTCCAGTGGTAGGCGATAAATACCAGTCGCACTTTGGTTGTGGGTTCGATTCCTGCAGCTTTGTCCGACGCGACGGGTAGTCACAGGGTCTGCGTGTTGTCCTTTTACCAAAACTATATAATTCTTAAATCATTCCCCAAAAAGAGATAAAATCATCAAAAATGATCATAACATATTTTAACCTCAAGTTTATCTCATGCCTTTTATTTTCCATCATATCATAGAGTAACCCATAATTACCTAAAAATTAAGTATCATATAAACCCTAATGGTTACCTTAATAATTATTACCTGAATTTCCACATCGAGTTGTCCATCTCGTACATGATGCATTAGAGAACTCACCAAGGTTGAAGTGGTTGATCATGACTCCTTGATATTTCGTTTAGAACAACCACGAGTTTCCTCATTGAATCCTCCATTTTATCTAGTATCTTAATCAGAGAACCACCACAGTTTCCTTCAAACCTGTTGTCTCTTTGGTGCCTGCTAGATCCATCCATTCACTAAAAATAGAAATGTCAGTGTGAGTATATCAACAAAACCATCATGTACTAATGAGGAAGGTAAACACTAAGATACACTTACTCATTCACTTTATCTAAAACTAGGACTCTTTCTGAAATCCTAACCATTATGGTAATGTCACTTATGCTTAAATAATACCCTAACCTCTAAAGTTATCTAAACCTACCTTTGATACCATATATAAGGCCCCATCCTTAAACCTTACTTAAAATTGAATTAAATGAATAATTCACATTGAGGATCTTTTCAGGTTTAGAGGTTTAGAGAATTATGACATAACTATTACATCTCAAAAGATTACAAAGTAGTCTCTTCTACTAAATTTCCATAAAATAAAAACTCTTAAAAAGAAACATGTCTAGTTTCATGTTTTAGTTAGGATGACTTTCCCTTGATCCCATCCTTGACCCTATTCCACGCTAAGTCCTGTGAAAATCATTTCAAAAACTTGGGATGACCATAAAAACACAGTAAGGGATACACAAAGAATAAAAACTGTTAGTTTATCAAAACAAAAAGTAAACCATGAATACTTTATCAATGTAATACTTTTCACCTTCATGAAGTAGTAAAAACTCATCATTGAAAAATAAGTATCATTATTTACCTTTTTGTAACCAAAGGATTACCATAAAACCCATATAAAGAACACATAACATATATAAAGGTAACTTGGGACATAAACATACTTAAATGGAATAACCATACGGTCGACTTCCACACATATCACTTAATGGAATAGTCATACGGCCAATTTCCATATATACTTAATGGAATATCCATACGGCCTACTTCCATACCCAATCATAAGAAAGATGAGCTTAAATGAAATGACATAAAAGAGTGAACTTAAAAAGAAAGAGAGTTGTAGGATCCCTTACCTCGGGTCTGACTTGACTCGATCGTTCTTTAATCTCCTAAATAATAAACTTGAGTTAATTTATACTTCCTTAAGAACCTTTTTAAAGTTAATTATTCCTTTTATATCACTTATTACCATGTTATAAACATTATTTAATCATTTAAGTTAATAATGTTTGTTTTGTCGATATTTGGTTCTTAAGTCGAAAGTGGACTTCTTACAATTACATGTTGTTCGTGTGGTCAAAGGTTATTTATATACAGAATGACATTCCTTATTTGGATATCATATATATCATATATATCCAGCATATACATGTATTTATAACATTACATAATCATTTAGAGGTAAGAAATGAAATGCACCGTTCATGGAGATGGTAAGTCGTACGTACGCATGAACGCTACTTTCATTTCTATCTCATACTTTAATGGAAAGAAATAATAATGATATAGAGGTATATAATAATTCCAGTATAACATCATATATAATAACATTAAATCCATCCTTTATACGTCCCACTTATGGCATTAATGAATCACATCACTTTGAGGGGGCGGTAGTCCGCACTTCCTAAAATGAAGATATCGCGTATACCCATAATGGAAGCCATAAAGGTAAGACACAAATTAAAAATACAGAAGCATAAGTAAAACATAAACATATTATATATCATATATAAAAATAGTGACATCATAATGTCCACCTTTGAAGGTGTTAAATGAGTGTTGAACAATCATCGTTTCGGGAGACAGAATTTCGCCATCCACGGAAACCGTATGTTCTTTAACCATTTGATGTAGTTGTGTGAGAGTGTAGCTCGAATAAATATTATAAAAACATACTAGTATATTTAAGATACTGGTGTTGTTACGAAAGAAATAAATAAAAAGTGTTTAGGGGGTTGGAGAAGTAAAATAAAACAAATGAACATGACAGAATGAATTACCTTTAAAAGTGTAACTCCTTTTGATTTGAGCCTAAAGGCTTCCATTGAAAGGATTCTGCCCAAAGGTAATCCTCTAGGATGAAGAGAAGGATGTGGAGAGAGTAAAAGGGCAGGGTTTGGCCGAGCCAAAGGCTTGAGAAGTGTGTGAAATGAGGTAGAGGTGGGGGCCTTTTATAAGAGGAGAGGAGGGGCACTTTTGGAAAGTAAGAAATATTACTTTATTTGAAAATGTGTTTCGGTTTTAAAAGGTCCCACATTGATATAATTCGTGTCTAAGGTGATAAGGCTTCGAAATCCACTCATCCAATAAGTTTTGGACATGTTTAGTTCATATATTTTACATTATCTTTCCATTTTATTTAAATCGTCAAATAATGATGTCATCGCTGCATCATTATTATGTCATAAATAATTTAATTTATGTAATGTCTAAAAATTATAAAAAAACTACTATGATGTAGTAAATCTTTTTAGCTTTCAAATGACTATTTATAATAAAAAATAGGATCTTTATAACCCCATATAAAAATTGTTTTCGTAAAACATATTATGTTTGTGTCATTTTTACTTTTACATTAAATAAAAAGTTATTTATGTCATTTCCCAACCAAAGTGTCTCCATGGGGTCCCCAAGTTGACCCATGGCTTGTCTTTGTCGGCCAAGACACAACCAATAAGGCTGGGACATGTGTCTAGGTCATTTCATATTATTGAAGCATTATTTATATCTTAAACTACCCTAATTACCACTAATCGCGATTAAAAACTTAATAAGTTACTATTAACCAAAAAATTATTTTTATCCCATTGAACCACATTTTACTTCTTAATTACAACCATGTATGTCCTATTTTTGAAATTCAAAACACAATTATGGAAAATTTTCATTTAAACGGAAAATCAGTCTTTATAAGTACCACTTAGTGGTTTCACTATTCATCAAAAATTGAAGTTTTTCAGAAAATTACCAAAAATTCACCCTAAGCTATATTTGATATTCTGAATTCAAAAATGAAGTATATTTTACAAAATTCAAAACATATAAGTCACATTAATTAATTTCATAATTAATTCCCGCTGTCAGAGCAAATAGCGTGTTTTTATGAAACAATAAGTATCAAAAGATTGACACTGGTTTAAGTCTGATTTCAAAGTGAAATTAATTCCAACGACCACTATTGGATTTAATGGTAAAACTATATTCTAATTTCACATTAAAACCAATTCAAAAGTGTAACACCCCAGGATTTCATAGTGTTTTATTTCTTAAAAATAATTCAATAACTTGCACTACACGCAACACCGAGTTCTATCACACCATGACGTACAAAAAAAAGCCATTAAAAGAGGTCATGAATAGTATTAACAACATTTTGAACTTTATATAATCCTTATAATTTTAGAATCCCTATTATGAGTTTCATAGTCATAATGCAAGAACAGATTCATTTTCAGTATTGCACTTTTATCAACATTAATAGTGAAACCTTTTTAAATAAAATATTTTAAACTATCTGAACAAATTGGGACATCAAAAATTTTTTTAAATGAAACATCCCAAGCTTCCACGGTACGCTTTCCTTTGAATAAAATAGTAGCGTGTGTTGTACGCAACCTTGAGTTTTAACACACGCCACAACCAATCAAACTAGTCGTTATGAATAGTAATACCTAAATTTTGAAATTATATATATTTTATATTTTAAAATGGACTTCATTTTTGGATTCGGAATATCGAATTTAGCCTAAGTTGAAATTTTGGTACTTTTCGGATAACTTTCATATTTTGATGAATAGTGAAAATTACAAAAATTATAATTAAAAACAACTTTTTTAATCAAAATAATTAATAGTGATAAATTATGAATTTTAGTAGTTTTAAAGTATATATACAATATATTTTTACCATTTAATATAATGTTGGTCATTGGACATAATTTTACAATTAAACCGAACATAAACAAGTGTCAATCTTTTGATAGTTATTATCTCTTAAAAACACGCTTTTTGTTTTGACAGCGGGAATTAATTTTAAATTAATTTCTGCCACTTCTGTGTTTTGAATTTAGAAAAATGGATTCCATATTTGGAATCAGGATTTCCAAATTGTGTAAATAGGAAACTTTTATTTTTAGACATTTTGAATAATTACTGTGGTAAATATTTTATTTACCATGGTTAAGGGTAAATCCGGTAAATAAGGGTTAAAAAATAATACTATAATAATAATAAAATTACCCTAAAACGTGTCCTAACCTTATTGGTGGACACATACCCGACCATGAGCATCCTTGGGTCAATTTGGGGACCCCTTGGAGCCACTTGTATGTGGTAGGGACACTTTATATTATAAAAGTTAAAATAAAAATAAAAATGGCATAAGCTTACATCTTTTAAAAGAACAATTTTTACATAGGGTTATACATGTTGGATTTTCGATTATAAATTTTCATTAGAAAGCTAAAAAGATTTCCTACATAATGATATTTTATTTATAATTTTTAGACATAAAATAAGTTAAATTATTAATGACACAATAGTGATGCAATTTTACCTCATTAATAAATCATTTAAATAAATAAGATTATAATGATTAAAATATTATCTAAAACCTGTCCAATTCTTATTGGTTGATGTTATTTAGAATATGAGTCATCTTATCTTCGACCTCAATGATTTGTGGACCATTATAAACCGAATATAATTATATTATAAAGTAATACTTTCACTCTTTCCTAAAGAGCCCCTCTTCTCCTTTATAAAAGGAGACCACTTCTACTCATTCATCACACCTCTCAAGCCACTTGGCTCGTCCAACCTCTGACCAACTAAGCTCCACACATCCCTCTCCTCCTCCGTGAAGCTTCCCCTTAGGCAGAAATCATTTCAAGAAGTCCTTTGGTTCCAACCAAAGTGAGTTACGTAAATTAAAGGTAACGATTTCTCTTAAATTATTTTCATTTATTTTGCTTCTCCAACCCACAAACTCTTTTTATTTCCTTTCTTTTGTAACAACAACAGTATCCTCAATATACTAGGATGTTGTTATAAGAAGTATTCAAACTACACATACACACAATTCCATCTAATGGATGATGAACATAATGTTTCTGTGGATGGAAAACTAACGCCTCACGAAACGATGATTGTTCAAATACATCTTACCGCCTCTCATGGTGGCCATTATGATGGCACTGTAATTAAATATGATATTAATGATTTATATTTTATATATAAGCTTCTGTAATTCCATTTTATTTCATACCATTATTCGTTTCATGTTGTATATACATACGATAATTTTATTTGAGGAAGTGCGGACTACCGCCCCCTTAAAATGATATGACTCGTTCATACCACACATGGAACGTATAAAGGATGGTGTTAATGAACATAAGTAACATATATAAAATATTATATTATACTGTAATAGTAATATACCTAAGTATCATTTGGATTCAATTCTTTTAAAATAAAAATTAAATGGAAGTTGCGTGCGTGCGTACGTACGGACTACCGTCTCCACGAACGCGATGAGATTCATCCTCCATCGTATCCATTCAAGTATAATTATCATTTGATGATTTAAAAATGATTTTTAAGGACTTTATACCATTCTGTATTTGAATAATATACAACCTATCCTTTACAAACATGTCTTACGTAACAAAACATACAAAAGAAAACAAGTAAGTTAACACCCGAAACAACGATAATACTAAGATATTATTATCAAATCAATATTAAAAGATCATATATGATATCATATTAATATATATGATTCTTGTATAATTTAATAACAATTATTTCACCATTATACAGGAGGTTAACCTACCCCAACCAAGGAAAAGTACAAGGTAAGAGATTTTCTTATCTCCCATTCAATTCCGTGAGATTTCCATTATTCGCCACTAAATTATTGAAAGTGGTGTATTGTGTAATGGAATTTGATATATATTATCATATTCATGTTATTCTGTAAATAATTTGGTGGTTATTAACTTTTGGCCATATGACTCAGTTGATTAACGTGGTAAGGGGTTTTCATCTCACTCCTTATTCTCATGAGATTCATGCCATATTGCCACCATTACCTTTTGTGTGGTGTATGTACTGCCCATAATTATATTCATTGTGTAATACACTCTAATTTATGTGTACTTACATATTCATTGTATGATACCTCTTTCATGGGTTGTATGTTTCATAAGTTACCAAACTGGTAAGGGTTTTTTCACAATCTCTTCATTATCCGAGGTTGTTTATACGTAATAATCTACTGGGATCTCGTTATCATCCACATCCATGTTTCTTCAAAATGTATTTCAAAACATTTTTAATATTTAAAATAATATGGGTTAAAGTCATTTATACCCTTGTTTGACTTTTTATAAGAGGTTTATAAGGGAATCTTTCCGTCGTTTTCCAAACAAGGTGCTTTTTAACCTTTTCGATAGAATTAAGATAAGAATGTTTTTTTAACTTATACGGTGGGTGCGGTTATTTTCCACCGTTATAAAATCGTCAAAGCTTCCCTTAAAAGCTTATAAGATTATTTTCAAAGAAAATGTTTGATTTTATATGGATCTTAACTGATTTCAAAATAAAAGGAGATATTTCTTTAAAATGAATTTTGATTTCATCTATGTCAACATCCTTTGATGGGTTTTAAGATTATTTGAAGTTGATTTATTATGATACAAAACTTATATATTGTTTTGAAGGTTTTGTGATATGTTTGAATGTGGATGTGCTATTTTTATACCATTCATAGTTTATGGTGAAAGTATTGACATTTCGTATGCTAGTTCCAATAAGAATGTTTATGTTATATTTCAATCTTTACTTCATATGAATGTGTTGGACAAGTATGTTCCAGGTTGGGGACTGGTTAAAGTAAGCCCTCCAGGTTGGGGACTGGTAAAAGTAAGCCCTTCAGGTTGGGGACTGGTAAAAGTAAGCCCTCCATGTTAGGGACTGGTAAAAGTAAGCCCTCCGGGTTGGTGTCCGGTTATTAGAGGCACTCCGGGTTGGTGTCCGGTTATTAGAGGCACTCCGGGTTGGGTTCCGGTTACAGTTAGCCCCAAGGTCTTGGAATGAGGCCTTGTAATGTTATTAAAGTCTAGCATTATGCATTCCAACATTATGAAAGTGGTTATTGATTTAGCATGTGATTATTCGATTAGTAGAATATCCATGTGAACAAGTAAATGGCATTGTTTCATTTTACTTTTTCCATACTATGTTGAAGTTCAAGTTTAAAAGGCTTTTGTTTTATTAATTCATTGCCTTAAATGTTTATGATTATTTTTGAATGTTCCGCTATATTGTTATCCTTACTGGGCATTTGAGCTCACCCCTTTTCTATGTTTTATTTTTCCCAGGATTGTGAAGATGTAAGTTATGAATAACCTGCAGGGATATTATGAGGGGATTATAGTGTGGACTGCGGAAACATTATGTTGTTGTAGTAGTTTTTCATTTTATGATATAATGTAAAACTTATGAATATATCTAGTGTTTCCAAGGCTACTAAACCAATCGGTCTTTCGAGATTTGATCTTTCTTGTGATCATGCCAATGTTATGTAATAATGCACCGACTCTGGGTAACTGGGGTCGGGGCGTTACAGTTGGTATCAGAGGAAGTTTAGTACAAACCTTGGAAACTAGATTTAGATAATCTCTGATTAGATCACGTAGACCTAAGATGAACTTTCAGGATTAATATAGAAGAACTTCCTAGAATTTTGGTATCGTAGAGATTTTGTGAGTTTTCCGAGCAATACATCCCTGTCTGGATACGAGCAGGTAGAGGCGGCTCTGGCACAGATGTACCTAGGGGTAAAACCCGAAAACACCGCTTTGAGCTAGACTCGAACGGGAACTGGTGCACGACAACGGGCCTTGCTGCACTCTTGGTTACGACACTCCCGGGGGATATGCTTAGGATAACTCTCATTTTCTTACAAATCATTATGAAGGGTTTATGAGTATATACTTCCTCAAAGAAAACATTTTTATGATTATGGATTATATCCATAAATAGATCAATTTATGTTAAGTGTTTTATAAGTATGGGATTATGTATTATGATTCATAAACTGATCTAGTTTATGCCATTGTTTAGAAATGGCGCCCAGTAGAAGGAATGAGAACTCCAGAAATGCACATGATCCAAAGAGAAGGAAGGATCATATCTTTCATGGTCTTAAGCTAGAATTTATAAGAGAAATAGTCTCCCATGTATTATCATCATATGAAGAAATAATATCATGTATTGATAAGATAAGTAAAGAGTTTACTGAGTCCTATGGCTTTGAAGGGAAGTAAGAGAAGAAAAGGATGGAAGAGAGAAATATGGATAAAGGGAAGAGGGAAAAGAAGAATTTTCCCATATGTGGTAACTGTGGAAAGAAACACCCTGGAACTTTCCTGAAAGGAATGAGAGTTTGTTATAAGTGTGGAGGAAAAGGGCACAAAGTACGTGACTGCAAGGGTAAGAAAATGGTTTCAAATGTACAATGCTTCATTTGCAAGGAGTTTGGACACTACGCGAACCTATGTCCCAGTCATCAGTCTATGACGCAAATGATGCTATTGGATAATAATCAAGTTATGATACTACCACAGATGAAGAGGAATGATTAGAGTTCTTATGTTGATTATGTCAATTGAGTGTTGTATCAACAATGTACTTGTTATAATAATTATGGAGTATATAAGGATTGTACTGCAGTACTATTTCATTAAGGACTTGAGATTGTGTGGAACAAAGAAAAGTGACTCAATAACATGATAAATTTTTGGAAAATATATGGTTTAGAGAATGATAAATCATAATATAGTTCTGATACTGAGGTAGTGATTTTGGAATAATATGTGATTGTTTTGGATAAATTATATTGGATATTCTTGACTACCTTGGAACTGATTAATGATTTGTATATTCCATCATTTTTTTGGGGTTTAAAACATTTTTGGATTGATGAAGTATATCCAGCATTCTATATGGAATAGGGGAGCATGAATGTAATCAATAAGGAATATGGTAATTCAAGATGTTTCAGTTTATTAAAAGAATACAAGATGAAGGTATTCATATGCTATTACGGGGTAAAAAGGATCTATATTATGTTTACCTTCCTTATAAATGTTGGACTGTGAGTTTGGACAGAAGTATTTTGGATAGTTCTAGTTTGAATTATTTTGGATTACCATAAAAGGACAACCCAGAGGTCGGGCGGCAACCCGTCACATCCGGCAAGGCTGCGAGACTTGAACCCGCAACCGAAGGGCGACAAGGGTGTATCACCTACCACTGGCCCACGAGATGTCCTGGATTAAATAATGTTGTTTTTTTTAAGATCTGGTAGATGAATTATAAATTCATTTATTTTGGAACCCTATACGAATAGTATAAATAAAAAAATTACATTCTATTATCTTTTAGAGTAAAAGATGAGTTTGTGGTAGAAATTTATTAATGGATAAAACTCTAATTATAAAGTAAGTATATCTCCTTATAATCTTAGACAATCTCATAAATAAATTCCTCAACATTAATAATAGAAACTTAGAACAAAAATGTTGTCCTAGATGGTACCTTAAATCATCACAAATTTATGGCTTTGGGATTGTTGGCCTTTTCATAGCCATGTTCTCTACCACTCTCCATCAGATAATTGATGGTTAGATTTCTCTTCCATATCCATATTTTCCTACATGGAACCCTAGTATGTGTTATTTTCGGTAATCTTCATACTTTGCACTCTTTATTTTAAATAGAGGCCTCATTAATTCATTTTTCGATGTGGGATTTCAACTAAGATATTTTGAAATGTCAAAAATGTGTTGTCCCAATACCCTATATTTTGTTGAACCGATGGTACTTCAAATCATCATAGATTGATGAGTTTAAGGACCTCAATTTTATATTTGTTTGTGATTGATGACCTCAATCACTACCTATAAATATTTACTTTTTTCCTCCAATTATATGTCTCTAATTTCCACCAATGTTCTCCTAATCGAGATTATAATTTGGTGGTGACCCTTTCATTTATCTTTTCCTCATATTAAGACTAAATTTTAGTAACCCAATTTCTGATGTGGGTTTTCCCACAAATATATTTTCTACTTTCAACCTTTTATTTTCGAAGAACAATTTCAAATTGCGAGGACGCAATTTATTGAAGGAGGGGAGAATGTAACACCCCAGGATTTCATAGTGTGTTATTTCTTAAAAATAATTCAATAACTTGCACTACACACAACACCGAGTTCAATCACACCATGACGTACAAAAAAAAAGCCATTGAAAGAGGTCATGAATAGTATTAACAACATTTTGAACTTTATATAATCCTTATAATTTTAGAATCCCTATTATGAGTTTCTTAGTCATAATGCAAGAACAGATTCATTTTCAGTATTGCACTTTTATCAACATTAATAGTGAAACCTTTTTAAATAAAATATTTTAAACTATCTGAATAAATTGGGACATCAAAAAAAAATTTAAATGAAACATCCCAAGCTTCCACAGTACGCATTCCTTTGAATAAAATAGTAGCGTGTGTTGTACGCAACCTTGAGTTTTAACACACGCCACAACCAATCAAACTAGTCGTTATGAATAGTAATACCTAAATTTTGAAATTATATATATTTTATATTTTAAAATGGACTTCATTTTTGGATTCGGAATATCGAATTTAGCCTAAGGTGAAATTTTGGTACTTTTCGGATAACTTTCATATTTTGATGAATAGTGAAAATTACTAAATTTTAATTAAAAACAACTTTTTTAATAAAAATAATTAATAGTGATAGATTATGAATTTTAGTAGTTTTAAAGTATATTTAGAATATATTTTTACCATTTAATATATGTTTGGTCATTGGACATAATTTTACAATTAAACCGAACATAAACAAGTGTCAATCTTTTGATAGTTATTATCTCTTAAAAACACGCTTTTTGTTTTGACAGCGGGAATTAATTTTAAATTAATTTCTGCCACTTCTGTGTTTTGAATTTAGAAAAACGGATTCCATATTTGGAATCAGGATGTCCAAATTGTGTAAATATGTAACTTTTATTTTTAGACATTTTGAATAATTACTGTGGTAAATATTTTATTTACCATGGTTAAGGGTAAATCCGGTAAATAAGGGTTAAAAAATAATATTATAATAATACAAAATTACCCTAAAACGTGTCCTAACCTTATTGGTGGACACATACCCGACCATGAGCATCCTTGGGTCAATTTGGGGACCCCGTGGAGCCACTTGTATGTGGTAGGGACACTTTATATTATAAAGGTTAAAATTAAAATAAAAATGGCTTAAGCTTACATCTTTTAGAAGAACAATTTTTACATAGGGTTATACATGTTGGATTTTCGATTATAAATATTCATTAGAAAGATAAAACGATTTCCTACATAATGATATTTTATTTATAATTTTTAGACATCAAATAAGTTAAATTATTAATGACACAATAGTGATGCAATGTTTACCTCATTAATAAATCATTTAAATAAATAAGATTATAATGATTAAAATATTATCTAAAACCTGTCCAATTCTTATTGGTTGATGTTATTTAGAATATGAGTCATCTTATCTTCGACCTCAATGATTTTTGGACCATTATAAACCGAATATAATTATATTATAAAGTAATACTTTCACTCTTTCCTAAAGAGCCCCTCTTCTCCCTTATAAAAGGAGACCACTTCTACTCATTCCTCACACCTCTCAAGCCACTTGGCTCGTCCAAACTCTGCCCAAATAAGCTCCCCACATCCCTCTCCTCCTCCGTGAAGCTTCCCCTTAGGCAAAAAGCATTTCAAGAAGTCCTTTGGTTCCAACCAAAGTGAGTTACCTAAATTAAAGGTAACGATTTATCTTAAATTATTTTCATTTATTTTGCTTCTACAACCCCCAAACTCTTTTTATTTCCTTTATTTTGTAACAACAACAGTATCCTCAATATACTAGGATGTTTTTATAAGAAGTATTCAAACTACACATACACACAATTCCATCTAATGGATGATGAACATAATGTTTCTGTGGATGGCAAACTAACGCCTCACGAAACGATGATTGTTCAAATACATCTTACCGCCTCTCATGGTGGCCATTATGATGGCACTGTAATTAAATATGATATTAATGATATATATTTTATATATAAGCTTCTGTAATTCCATTTTATTTCATAACATTATTCGTTTCATGTTGTATATACATACGATAATTTCATTTGAGGAAGTGCGGACTACCGCCCCCTTAAAATGATATGACTCGTTCATACCACACATGGAACTTATAAAGGATGGTTTTAATGAACATAAGCAACATATATAAAATATTATATTGTACTGTAATAGTAATATACCTAAGTATCATTTGGATTCAATTCTTTTAAAATAAAAATTAAATGGAAGTTGCGTTCGTGCGTACGTACGGACTACCGTCTCCACGAACGCGATGAGATTCATCCTCCATCGTATCCATTCAAGTATAATTATCATTTGATGATTTAAAAATGATGTTTAAGGACTTTATACCATTCTGGATTTGAATAATATACAACCTATCCTTTACAAACATGTCTTACGTAACAAAACATACAAAAGAAAACAAGTAAGTTAACACCCGAAACAACGATAATACTAAGATATTATTATCAAATCAATATTAAAAGATCATATATGATATCATATTAATATATATGATTCTTGTATAATTTAATAAAAATTATTTCACCATTATACAGGAGGTTAACCTACCCCAACCAAGGAAAAGTACAAGGTAAGGGATTTTCTTATCTCACATTCAATTCCGTGAGATTTCCATTATTCGCCACTAAATTATTGAAAGTGGTGTATTGTGTACTGGAATTTGATATATATTATCATATTCATGTTATTATGTAAATAATTTGGTGGTTATTAACTTTTGGCCATACGACTCAGTTGATTAATGTGGTAAGGGGTTTTCATCTCACTCCTTATTCTCATGAGATTCATGCCATATTGCCACCATTACCTTTTGTGTGGTGTATGTACTGCCCATAATTATATTCATTGTGTAATACACTCTAATTTATGTGTACTTACATATTCATTGTATGATACCTCTTTCATGGGTTGTATGTTTCATAAGTTACCAAACTGGTAAGGGTTATTTCACAATCTCTTCATTATCCGAGGTTGTTTATACGTAATAATCTACTAGGATCTCGTTATCATCCACATCCATGTTTCTTCACAATGTATTTCAAAAAAATTTTAATATTTAAAATAATATGGGTTAAAGTCATTTATACCCTTGTTTGACTTTTTATAAGAGGTTTATAAGGGAATCTTTCCGTCGTTTTCCAAACAAGGTGTTTTTTAACCTTTTCGATAGAATTAAGATAAGAATGTTTTTTTAACTTATACGGTGGGTGCGGTTATTTTCCACCGTTATAAAATCGTCAAAGCTTCCCTTAAAAGCTTATAAGATTATTTTAAAAGAAAATGTTTGATTTTATATGGATCTTAAATGATTTAAAAATAAAAGGAGATATTTCTTTAAAAAGAATTTTGATTTCATCTATGTCAACATCCTTTGATGGGTTTTAAGATTATTTGAAGTTGATTTATTATGATACAAAACTTCTATATTGTTTTGAAGGTTTTGTGATATGTTTGAATGTGGATGTGCTATTTTTATACCATTCATAGTTTATGGTGAATGTATTGACATTTCGTATGCTAGTTCCAATAAGAATGTTTATGTTATATATCAATCTTTACTTCATATGAATGTGTTGGAAAAGTATGTTCCAGGTTGGGGACTGATTAAAGTAAGCCCTCCAGGTTGGGGACTGGTAAAAGTAAGCCCTCCAGGTTGGGGACTGGTAAAAGTAATCCCTCCAGGTTAGGGACTGGTAAAAGTAAGCCCTCCGGGTTGGTGTCCGGTTATTAGAGGCACTCCGGGTTGGTGTCCGGTTATTAGAGGCACTCCGGGTTGGTGTCCGGTTATTAGAGGCACTCCGGGTTGGGTTCCGGTTACAGTTAGCCCCAAGGTCTTGGGACGAGGCCTTGTAAAGTTATTAAAGTCTAGCATTATGCATTCCAACATTATGAAAGTGGTTATTTATTTAGCATGTGATTATTCGATTAGTAGAATATCCATGTGAACAAGTAAATGGCATTATTTCATTTTACTTTTGCCATACTATGTTGAAGTTCAAGTTTAAAAGGCTTTTGTTTTAGTAATTCATTGCCTTAAATGTTTATGCTTATTTTTGAATGTTCCGCTATATTGTTATCCTTACTGGGCATTTGAGCTCACCCCTTTTCTATGTTTTATTTTTCCCAGGATGTGAAGATGTAAGTTATGAATGACCTGCAGGGATATTATGAGGGGATTATAGTGTGGACTGTGGAAACATTATGTTGTTGTAGTAGTTTTTCATTTTATGATATAATGTAAAACTTATGAATATATCTAGTGTTTCCAAGGCTACTAAACCAATCGGTCTTTCGAGATTTGATCTTTCTTGTGATCATGCCAATGTTATGTAATAATGCACCGACTCTGGGTAACTGGGGTCGGGGCGTTACAAAAAGATAATCTAATCATATAAATAAATTATATTAAAAAGAGGTTTTGAATTAAAATACAACATTTTACACTATTCATTAAAAAAATGAACTTTATCAGAAAAATACCAAAAATTTACACAAAGTAAAATTTAATGTCCCGATTCTAAAGAAGAGTTTTATTTGGTCCAAAATAATGTATAAGAGTGATAAAAACTATATTTAATGACAGTACGCCATCAAAAGGCGATAAGTAAACCTTTAGTGAAAGCTAGGGCATACACGCCAAAAATTGAATTCTTTCTGTATTTTAAGCCTTTATCTTTTATTAGATAAATGTAAAAACATTTAAAAACATATATAATCATATTTTAGTTATTTCTATCCATTCCCTCCATTACAACGGCTACATGTTAACTACCATTTAAAATAATATTATTTTATTATTAGAGTGCAACGTAAGATTCCCAAGAAACTCGTTGTTGTGTGTTGGGTACGCCATCGAGCATAGCATCCCCATTAAAGTAATATTAATATTTTACTCACAAATATGGATAAATAAGAAACTGTCATATTATTTATTTACCTGGGGTGTTACATCCTTCCCCCCTTTTGGGAATTGCGTCCTCGCAATTTTTAAAATTGGGCTTGGAAACATCCTTGAAAGTCCCACATCGGAACAAGAGTTGGTAAAACAATTACTTTAAAATAAAGAAATATAAGCACAGAGGTCACCCGAATTAACCCATACTAGTATTCCAAGTATGAAAATACGGACATGGAGGAAAAAACAAAGGGTTATGTTCTGATGGAGAGTGATAGAAAACATGTTTAGGAGAAAGTTAACCATGAGAAAATCACAAACTTGTGATGGGTTAAACGGTATTCGATTCCCCAGTAGGAAAAGTTAATAGACAACATTTTTATTTTAAGATACTTTTTATTGGGGAATTTATTCATAAGGAAACATAATCACTTATCATGATGACTTTCAACTTTTATTAGATTCCTTACACAAACTCATATTTTCTCCAAAAGGAGAGTATTTAGGAAGACTTGTTCACATTAAGAGTACTATAATCAACTTTTAGAAAATCACCTAATCCACAAAAGAGAACTATATACTTCCCATTTCTTTAGACTTTAACCAAAACCAAAACCAAAAAGGCTAGTACAAGATCAGATAATCCAGAAAAGGATAACCCTTTATAAAAAAGAAAATCTATTCGTAACCTCCAAAATTTGTCCAAAAAAACCCAAAGTTCAATGAGGACCATTAGATAAGCAATTTTTCCATAAAATTCTTCAAAGTAAACCAATCTAATATTTAAACCCAAATATTTGAAGGATTTAGTCACATATTCTTCCAAGTTAAATCGTAACATTTATCTCCAAACAACATCAGTTTCTCCTAAAGTCTCGTATTGAAAATTAATTAACCTAATCACATATCCTCCATGATAGGTTATTCATAACCCAAAATAAACTTACTCTTAATTCATAAAATCATATAACCAAAAAGAATCAGTCAAACTAACCAGGGACTTCACGTAGTCCAGTGGTAGGCGATAAATACCAGTCGCACTTTGGTTGTGGGTTCGATTCCTGCAGCTTTGTCCGACGCGACGGGTAGTCACATGGTCTGCGTGTTGTCCATTTACCAAAACTATATAATTCTTAAATCATTCCCCAAAAAGAGATAAAATCATCAAAAATGATCATAACATATTTTAACCTCAAGTTTATCTCATGCCTTTTATTTTCCAGCATATCATAGAGTAACCCATAATTACCTAAAAATTAAGTATCATATAAACCCTAATGGTTACCTTAATAATTATTACCTGAATTTCCACATCGAGTTGTCCATCTCGTACATGATGCATTAGAGAACTCACCATGGTTGAAGTGGTTGATCATGACTCCTTGATATTTGGTTTAGAACAACCACGAGTTTCCTCATTGAATCCTCCATTTTATCTAGTATCTTAATCAGAGAACCACCACATTTTCCTTCAAACCTGTTGTCTCTTTGGTGCCTGCTAGATCCATCCATTCACTAAAAATAGAAATGTCAGTGTGAGTATATCAACAAAACCATCATGTACTAATGAGGAAGGTAAACACTAAGATACACTTACTCATTCACTTTATCTAAAACTAGGACTCTTTCTGAAATCCTAACCATTATGGTAATGTCACTTATGCTTAAAGAATAACCTAACCTCTAAAGTTATCTAAACCTACCTTTGATACCAACTATAAGGCCCCAGCCTTAAACCTTACTTAAAATTGAATTAAATGAATAATTCACATTGAGGATCTTTTCAGGTTTAGAGTTTTAGAGAATTAGGACATAACTATTACATCTCAAAAGATTACAAAGTAGTCTCTTCTACTAAATTTCCATAAAATAAAAACTCTTAAAAAGAAACATGTCTAGTTTCATGTTTTAGTTAGGATGACTTTCCCTTGATCCCATCCTTGACCCTATTCCACGCTAAGTCCTGTGAAAATCATTTCAAAAACTTGGGATGAGCATAAAAACTCAGTAAGGGATACACAAAGAATAAAAACTATTAGTTTATCAAAACAAAAAGTAAACCTTGAATACTTTATCAATGTAATACTTTTCATCTTCATGAAGTAGTAAAAAAACATCATTGAAAAAAAGTATCATTATTTACCTTTTTGTAACCAAAGGATTACCATAAAACCCATATAAAGAACACATAACATATATAAAGGTAACTTGGGACATAAACATACTTAAGTGGAATAACCATACGGTCGACTTCCACACATATCACTTAATGGAATAGCCATACGGCCAATTTCCATACATACATAATGGAATATCCATACGGCCTACTTCCATACCCAATCATAAGAAAGATGAGCTTAAATGAAATGACATAAAAGAGTGAACTTAAAAAGAAAGAGAGTTGTAGGATCCCTTACCTCGGGTCCGACTTGACTCGATCGTTCTTTAATCTCCTGAATAATAAACTTGAGTTAATTTATACTTCCTTAAGAAACTTTTTAAAGTTCATTATTCATTTTATATCACTTATTACCATGTTATAAACATTATTTAATCATTTAAGTTAATAATGTTTGTTTTGTCGATATTTGGTTCTTAAGTCGAAAGTGGACTTCTTACAATTACATGTTGTTCGTGTGGTCAAAGGTTCTTTATATACAGAATGAAATTCCTGATTTGGATATCATATATATCATATATATCCAGAATATACATGTATTTATAATATTACATAATCATTTAGAGGTAAGAAATGAAATGCACCGTTCATGGAGATGGTAAGCCGTACATACGCATGAACGCTACTTTTATTTCTATCTCATACTTTAATGGAAAGAAATAATAATGATATAGAGGTATATAATAATTCCAGTATAACATCATATATAATAACATTAAATCCATCCTTTATACGTCCCACGTATGGCATTAACGAATCACATCACTTTGAGGGGGCGGTAGTCCGCACTTCCTAAAATGAAGATATCGCGTATACCCATAATGGAAGCCATAAAGGTAAGACAAAAATGAAAAATACAGAAGCATAAGTAAAACATAAACATATTATATATCATATATAAAAATAGTGACATCATAATGGACACCTTTGAAGGTGTTAAATGAGTATTGAACAATCATCGTTTCGAGAGGCAGAATTTCGCCATCCACAGAAACCGTATGTTCTTTAACCATTTGATGTAGTTGTGTGAGAGTGTAGCTCGAATAAATATTATAACAACATCCTAGTATATTTAAGATACTGGTGTTGTTACAAAAGAAATAAATAAAAAGAGTTTAGTGGGTTGGAGAAGCAAAATAAAACAAATGAACATGAGAGAATGAATTACCTTTAAAAGTGTAACTCCTTTTGATTTGAGCCTAAAGGCTTCCTTTGAAAGGATTATGCCCAAAGGTAATCCTCTAGGATTAATAGAGGGATGTGGAGAGAGTAAATGGGCAGGGGTTGGCCGAGACAAAGGCTTGAGAAGTGTGTGAAATGAGGTAGAGGTGGGGGCCTTTTATAAGAGGAGAGGAGGGGCACTTTTGGAAAGTAAGAAATATTACTTTATTTGAAAATGTGTTTCGGTTTTAAAAAGTCCCAAATTGATATAATTCGTGTCTACGGTGATAAGGCTTCTAAATTCACTCATCCAATAAGTTTTGGACATGTGTAGTTCATATATTTTACATTATCTTTCCATTTTATTTAAATCGTCAAATAATGATGTCATCGCTGCATCATTATTATGTCATAAATAATTTAATTTATGTAATGTCTAAAAATTATAAAAAAACTACTATGATGTAGGAAATCCTTTTAGCTTTCCAATGACTATTTATAATAAAAAATAGGATCTTTATAACCCCATATAAATTTTTTTTTCGTAAAACATATTATGTTTGTGTCATTTTTACTTTTACATTAAATAAAAAGTTATTTATGTCATTTCCCAACCAAAGTGTCTCCATGGGGTCCCCAAGTTGACCCATGGATTGTCGTTGTCGGCCATGACACAACCAATAAGGTTGGGACATGTGTCTAGGCCATTTCATATTATTAAAGCATTATTTATATCTTAAACTACCCTAATTACCACTAATCGCGATTAAGAACTTAATAAGTTACTATTCACCAAAAAATTATTTTTATCCCATTGAACCACATTTTACTTCTTAATGACAACCATGTATGTCAGATTTTTGAAATTCAAAACACAATGATGGAAAAATTTCATTTAAACGGAAAATCAGTCTTTATAAGTACCACTTAGTGGTTTCACTATTCATCAAAAATTGAAGTTTTTCAGAAAATTACCAAAAATTCACCCTAAGCTATATTTGATATTCCGAATTCAAAAATGAAGTATATTTTACAAAATTAAAAACATATAAGTCACATTAATTAATTTAATAATTAATTCCCGCTGTCAGAGCAAATAGCGTGTTTTTATGAAACAATAAGTATCAAAAGATTGACACTGGTTTAAGTCTGATTTCAATGTGAAATTAATTCCAACGACCACTATTGGATTTAATGGTAAAAATATATTCTAATTTCACATTAAAACCAATTCAAAAGATAATCTAATCATATAAATAAATTATATTAAAAAGTGGTTTTGAATTAAAATACAACATTTTACACTATTCATTAAAAAAATGAACTTTATCAGAAAAACACCAAAAATTTACACAAAGTAAAATTTAATGTCCTGATTATAAAGAAGAGTTTTATTTTGTCCAAAAGAATGTATATGAGTGATCAAAACTATATTTAATGATAGTACGCCATCAAAAGGCAATAAGTGAACCTTTAGTGAAAGCTAGGGCATACACGCCTAAAATTGAATTCTTTCTGTATTTTAAGCCTTTATCTTTTATTGGATAAATGTAAAAACATTTAAAAACATATATAATCATATTTTAGTTATTTCTATCCATTCCCACCATTACAACGGCTACATGTTAACTACCATTTAAAATAATATTATTTTATTATTAGAGTGCAACGTAAGATTCCCAAGAAACTCGTTGTTGCGTGTTGGGTATGCCATCGAGCATAGCATCCCCTTTAAAGTAATATTAATATTTTACTCACAAATATGGATAAATAAGAAAATTTCATATTCTTTATTTACCTGGGGTGTTACATTGGGTATGGAAGTCGGCCGTATGGCTATTCCATTAAGTGATATGTGTGGATGTTGACCGTATGGTTATTACATTTAAGTATGTTTATGTACCAAGTTAACATTATATGTAATGTGATATTTATATGGGTTTTATGGTAATCTTTTGGTTGAAAAAAGGATAAGTAATGATTTTTTATTCAGTGAATAGTTTTTACTACTTAATAAAGGTTAAAAGTATTACTTTGATAAAGTATACATGGTTTTCTTGTAGTTTTGATAAACTAACAGTTTTCATTATTTGTGTATCCCTTATTGAGATTTTTATGATCACCCTATGTTTTTTTCGAAATGTTTTTCACATGACATAATGTGGAATAGGGTCATGGATGAGATCAAGGGAAAATCATGCTATATAAATCATGGAACTATACATGTTTCTTTTTAAGAGTTTTTTATTCTAATGAAACTTAGTAGAAGTGTCTACTTTGTAGTCTTTTGAGATGTAATAGTTATGTCCTAATTCTCTAAAACTATAAACCTGAAAATATCCTCAATGTGAATTATTCATTTAATTCAATATTAAGAAATGTTTATGGTCGGGGCCTTATAGTTGGTATTAGAGGTTGGTTTAGAAAACATTAGGACTTAGAAAATTTTTAAATTATAAGTTAATTTACGGTATGATTGAAATGATATAGCATTTAAAGATTACCATGTTTCTTCACCTAAGATATTTTTGTGTTAAAAATGGTTTCTTATAGAGGAAATAGAAAAACCTTTCTAGCATGGCTTACAGAGGGAAATGACCTTTCAAATCAGTATCCTGAGATAGTCATAATCAGAACTAAACAGTTTGTTGCAATGATGGATCTGTTGACTCAGGTTACTACCGAAGGAGTTGAAAAGAGGATTAGTGAATGCTCTAGTTTTGGCACTACCTTCTAGGAATGGTGAGTTTGTTATAAACAGCGATGCTTCATTGAAGGGACTTGGTTGCGTCCTTATGCAGAATGATCAGGTAATTGCATATGCTTCGCGTCAGTTGAAAACACATGAGGTAAATTATCCTATACATGACTTGGAATTAGCTGCTATTGTTTTTTCTCTATAAATTTGGAGGGATCATTTGTATGGGGTAAATTGTGAAATATATACCGAACACAAATGTTTAAAGTATATATTCACTCAGAAAGAATTGAACATGAGATAGAGGATATGGCTGGAATTAATCATGGATTATGATTGTACAATTCATTACCATCCAGGAAAATCAAATAAAGTGGATGATGCTTTGAGTCGAAAAAATAATGTTTCATTAGAAATGTTGCATTTGGAACGTGATCCTTTGGTTATGGATTTGATAAACTTTGGCATAGAAGTTGTTGGTAAAGGATGTACTTCTGTTTTGTTTCAGGTATCAGTGAAATATTCTTTATCAGACAGAATTAAGAAACACAAAAGCATGACAACGAGAAGCAGAAAAAGGTAGAGCTGGTTCAAAAGGGTAAGTTGCCTGAATTCAATATTTATAATGATTTTTTATTGAGATTTTGGAAGAGATTGTGTGTGCCGTGTGATTCATAGTTGAAGAGAGATTTGTTATGTGAAGCTCATAGTTCTCCGTTTTCAGTCCATCCTGGAATTACTATGACGTATAGAGATCTTCGGGGGTATTACTGGTTGGACGGAATGAAAAGGGATATTGCTGATTTTACTGTGAAGTGTTTGACTTGTCAACGGGTTAAACCAGAGAGGCAGTTACTGAAAGGGAATCTTCAGCCTTTACCAGTGCCAGAGTGGAAATGGGAGAATATATCCATGGACTTCGTTGTGGGATTACCGAAGAAATATCGAGGTAATAATGCAATCTGGGTTATTGTTGATCGCTTGACTAAATCTTCTCATTTCCTTACTATTCGAGATACTTTCTCTCTAGATCAACTTTCTCAATTGTATCGTAAATAGATAGTCAGGTTAAATGGAGTTCCCCTCTCCATTGTGTCCGATCGTGATCTCAGGTTTACATCTAATTTTTGGAAAGGCCTTCAGAAGTCGTTGGGTAATGAATTAAATTTTAGTTCAACTTTTCCTCCGCAATCAGATGGGCAGTCAGAAAGAACAATTCAGACTTTGGAGGATATGCTACGAGCTTGATCTATGGATTATCAGGGAAGTTGGGACCAAAATCATTCTTTGGTTGAGTGTTCATATAATAACTGGTTTCATTCTAGTATACAGATGGCACCGTTTGAGGCATTATATGGGAAGCGTTGTCGAACTCCAGCTTTTTGGGATGAAGTAGGTGAAAGGAAGCTGATGGGACCAGAATTGGTAGAAGATATGGCAGAAATAGTTCAGTTGATTTAGAAAGACATGAGAACAGCTCAGAGCAGACAAAAAAGTTATGCGGATAACCGGAGGAAGGATCTTTCTTTCGAGGTAGGTGATCATGTTTTTCTCAAGGTTTCTCCATGGAATAGTGTGATGCGATTTGGTAAGAAAGTAAAGCTGAGTCCAAGGTTCATTGGACAATATGAAATCCTAGAGAGAGTTGGATCAGTTGCATACAGAGTTGAATTACCTCCGAGTTTATCTCAGGTACACAATGTTTTTCATGTTTCGATGTTGATAAAGTATATGCCAGATCCATCTCATGTTTTGAGCCCAGAGGTAGTTCAGTTGGAAGAGAATATCTCTTATGAAGAACAACCAGTCCAGATTCTTGTCCAAAGAGAGCAAGTGTTGCGGAATATGGTAATTCACCAGGTAACGGTTTTTTGGAAAAACTATATGGTTGGAGAGGCAATATGAGAATCAGAAAATGCAATGAGGGATAAATACCCCACTTATTTTGATATGTGAATAAAATTGTGAGGACGCAATTCCCAAAAGGGGGGAAGGATGTAAAATCCCAGGTAAATAAATAATAAAACATTCTAAAATTTTTAATATTTACGAATTAAATATTAATTTTACTTTAAAGGGGTTTCTATGTTTGATAGTGTAACCGATACGCAACAACGAGTTTCTTTGAAATCTTACGTTGCACACTAGTAATAAAACAATATTATTTTAAATGGTACTTAACACGTAGCCATTGTATTGGAGGGAATGAAAATAAATAACTAAAATATGGTTATATATGTTTGTTAATTGTTTTTACATTTATCCAATAAAGGATAAAGGCTTAAAATACGAAAAAAATTCAATTTTAGGCATATATACTCTAATTTTCACTAAAGGTCCACTTTGCGCCTTTTGATGGAGAACCGTCATTAAATATAGTTTTGGATACTCTTATACACTATTTTGGACCAAATAAAATTCTTTTTTAGAATCGGGACATCAAAATCTACTTTGTGTAAATTTTCGGTATTTTTCCGATAAAGTACATTTTTAATGAATAGTGAAAAATGTTTTATTTTAATTCAAAACCTCTTTTTAATCTAATTTATTTATATGATTTTATTATATTTTGAATTGGTTTTAAAGTGAAATTTGAATATATTTTTACCATTTAATCCAATAGTGGTCATTGTAATTAATTTTACTTTCCAATTGGACTTAAACTACTGTCAATCTTTTGATACTTATTATTTCATAAAAACACGCTATTTGCTCTGAATGCTGGAATTAATAATTAAATTAAATAATGAAACTTATAGGTTTTGAATTTTTTAAAATAGTTATCCTTTTTGAATTCAGAATATCAAATATAGCTTAGGGTGAAGTTTTGGTATTTTTCGGAAAAACATAAATTTTTTATTAATTGTGAAACCACTAAGTGGTACTTAAAAAAACTGATTTTTCGTTTAAATGAAATTTTAGCACCACTATGTTTTGATTGTCAAAATTAAAATATAAATGGTTGTCATTAAGAAGTAAAATGTGGTTCAATGGGATTAAAATAATTTTTTGGTGAATAGTAACTTTTAAGTTTTTAATCGTGATTAGAGGTAATTAGTGTAGTTTAAGGTAAAAATAATGTTTCAATAATATGAAATGAACTTGAAACATGTCCTACCCTTATTGGATGTCTCATGTCCGACCAAGAAAATCCATTGGTAAACTTGGGGACCCCATGGAGCCAATATGGAAGCAAAATGACATTAATATCTTTTTATTTAATGTTAAAGTAAAAAATGTCACAAACATGAGTTGTTTTACTAAAACAATTTTTAAGTGGGGTTATAGAAGTCATTTTTTTTACAATAAATATTCATTAGAAAATAAATATATTTCCTACATCATTATATTTTTTGAATAATTTTTAGACATTAAATATATTAAATTATTTATGGCACCATCATGATGCAGCGATTACCTCATTATTTAACGATTTAAATAAAATGAAATGATAATGTAAAATCTAAGACCTAAACCTGTAGAAAAACTATTATATGGTTGTATTTCAAACCCTTATCACCTTATCCTCTAAATTTATAATTGTGGTACCTTTTTTATCCGAAAATAATTTTATAATAAAGTAACCTTTTATATCTTTTCAATAGTGATGCTCCTCTCCTTTTATAAAAGGCCCCCACCTCTACCACCATACCCACACTTACAAAGCCTTTGGCTCGGCCAACCCCTACCCATTTTTTCTCTTCACATCCCTCTATTACTCCAAGAAGCATCACTTTGGGCAGAAGTCTTCTCAAGGATGCCTTTGAGCTCAAATCAAAAAGAGGTACCCGTTTTAAAGGTAGTGTTTTATCTTGTGTTCTTTTGTTTTATTTTTCTTATCCAACCCTCTAAACTATTTTTATCCCTTTATTTTGTAACAAAACCAGTATCTTAAATATACAAGGATGTTTTTATAAGAATCATTCGAGCTACACTTACACACAACTACATACAATGGTTAAAGAACATACTGTTTCTGTGGATGGAAAATTTCTGCCTCACGAAACGATGATTGTTCAACACTCATATAACACCTTCAAAGGTTTCCATTAAGATGTCACTATATTTATATATGATATATAATATGTTTATGTTTTACTTAATCTTCTTTATTTTTCATTTATGTCATACATTTATGGTTTCCATTATGGGTAAACGCGGTATCTTTATTTTAGGATGTTCGGACAACCGCCCCCTCAAAGTGATTTAATTCATTAATGCTATATGTGGGATGTATAAAGGATGTATTTAAAGTTATTATATATGATGTTATACTGTAATTATAATATACCTTTATATCATTATTATTTATTTCCATTAAAGTATGAGATAGAAATGAAAGTTGCGTTCATGCGTACGTACAGCTTACCGTCTCCATGAACGGTGCATTTCATTTCTTATCCCAAAATTTAATATACTATTATAAGTACCTATATATAATGGATATACATAATTTATGTTACATATAAGTGATGAATATAATTATGGAATTAAAATATACATACCTCTCATTTAGTTTTAATTCCATTAATATGACATAGAAATGAAAGTAGCGTTCATGCGTACATACGGCTTACCGTCTCCATGAACGGTGCATTTAATTTCTTACCACTAAATGATTATGTAATATTATTAATACATGTATATTCTGGATAAATATTATATATATGATATAAAAATCATGAATATCATTCTGGATATAATGAACCTTTGACCACACGAACAACATGTAATTGTAAGAAGTCCACTTTCGACTTAAGAACCAAATAACGACAAAACAGACATTATTAACATAAATGATTACATAATGTTTATAACATGGTAATAAATGATATAAAAGTAATAATGAACTTGAAAAAGGTTCTTAAGCAAGTATAAATTAACTCATGTTTATTATTCAGGATGTTAAAGAACGATCGAGTCAAGTCGGACCCGAGGTAAGGGAACTTCTTTACCCAATTTTCGTTCTTTGAGTCAATCTCCTACTTTCAAATTATGTCATGATATTATTATTTAATATCTTTTATTTTTACTTTCTTTATGTGTACTTATAGTGAATACACATAATAGATCTATTTTATTTAAAAATTATCTTTGTAAGGGACTTCGTCTCAATCTCCTTTCATTGAGGCATATTTCATTTTATACACAACTTTCTTTTATATGGTGTATAAAACGCATTGACATTTACTTTTATACAAAAGGAATCCTTTTCTATGAAGCATTTTACAAAATGACAAAAAGGAATCTTTCTTTTAATGTATGAGGTGACAATGACCTTTTCCGCTGCTGTGAGTATTATTTGGTCTTTGGCTTCCCCAATAAGCCGTAATGTTTTTTTTAAATGAAATAAATACCATATACTCTTTTATGTATTTTGGTATTGAAAATTCTTTTTATAATAGATTTGTTATTTCAAATATATTTAACTGATATATTGTGATCGAAGTGTGGAAATGTTTTCTTTCCATTATAATTTTTTATGTCTTATGATTTTATAATGGTACTTGGACATTTATGAGTGGTTACGTGATAAACCATATTATGGGTGGTGCTGTAAATACCAGGACGGGTGGTTACATTATAACCTCCAATGCATTGGGTATGGAAGTCAGTCGTAGGGCTATTCCATTAAGTGATATGTGTGGAAGTCGATCGTATGGTTATTCCATTTAAGTATGTTTATGTCTCATGTTACCTTTATATATTATGTGATCTTTATATGGGTTTTATAGTAATCTTTTGGTTACAAAAGGGTATGTAATGATCATTTATTCAGTGAAGAGTTTGTACTACTTCATAAAGATGAAAAGTATTACTTGGATAAAGTATACATGGTTTACTTGTTGTTTTGATAAACAAACATTTTTCATTCTTTGTGTATCCTTTACTGAGCTTTTTATGCTCACCCCAAGTTTTTTTGAAATTTTTTTCACAGGACATAATGTGGAATTTGGTCAGGGATGGGATCAAGGGAAAGTCATGCTATATAAAACATGGAACTAGACATGTTTATTTTTAAGATTTTTTTATTCTATAGAAACTTAGTAGAAGTGTCTACTTAGTAATCTTTTGAGATGTAATAGTTATGTCCTAATTCTCTAAAACTATAAACCTGAAAAGATCCTCAATCTGAATTATTCATTTAATTCAATATTAAGTAAGGTTTAAGGCCGTGGCCTTATAAATTCTACCCAAAGTTAGGCTTCAATGATGAAGAGATGGATGTGGAGAGATGAAATAGGAAGGGTTTGGCCTAGCCAAAGGCTTGAGAGGTGTGTGTAATGTGGTAGAGGTTGGGGCCTTTTATAAGAGGAGAGGAGAGGCACTCTTGGAATGTTATAAAATATTACTTTATTATAAAATGATTTTCGGATTTAAAAGATCCCAAAACGATATATTTCTAGGATAAGGTGATAAGGATTCTAAATCCACCCATCCAATAGGTTTGTGACTAGTGTAAGACATATATGTCACCATATCTTCTCATTTTATTTAAATTGTTCAGTTGTGAGAAAATCACTGCATCAACACGGGGTCATAAATTAATTAATTACTTTTATATCTAAAATTTATAAATAAAATATCATGATGTAGGAAATACTTTTATATTTATAATGAATATTTATAGTAAAAAATATGACTTGTATAACCCTATATAAACTTTTTTTAGTACAACAACACATGTTTGTGACATTTTAATTTTAACTTTAAATAAAAAGGTATTAATGTCATTTTCCATCCAAAGTGGCTCCATGGGGTCCCCAAGTTGCCCCAAGGATTGTCTTGGTCTTCCATGACTCATACAATGAGGGTATGACATGTGGCTAGGTCATTTCATATTATTAAAACATTATTTTTACCTTAAACTACACTAATTACCTCTAATCGCGATTAAAACTTAAAAGTTACTATTCACCAAAAAAATTATTTTCATCCCATTGAACCACATTTTACTTCTTAATGAAAACCATGTATGTGGGATTTTTAAAATTCAAAACACAGAGGTGGTAAATTTTCATTAAAAAGAAAAATCACTTTTTTAAGTACCACTTAGTGGTTTCACTATTCATCAAAAATTGAAGTTTTCCAGAAAAAAACCAAAAATTTACCCTAAGCTATATTTGATATTCAAAATTAAAAAATGTTGTCTATTTTAAAAAATTAAAAACATATAAGTTACATTAATTAATTTAATAATTAATTTCCACTGTCAAAACAAAAAGCGTGTTTTTAATAAACCATAACTATTAAAAGATTGACACTAGTTTATGTTCAATACCAAAGTGAAATTAATTCCAATGACCACTATTGGATTAAATGGTAAAAATATATTCTAATTTAACTTTAATACCAATTCATAAGATAATATAATCATATAATTAAATTAGATTAAAGGGTGGTTTTGAATTAAAATACAACATTTTTCACTATTCATTAAAAATGAACTTTATCGGAAAAATACCAAAAATTTACACAAAGTAAATTTTGATGTCCCGATTCTAAAGAATAATTTTATTTTGTCAAATATAACACATAAAATTGTCAAAAAGTGGATTTAAAAGAGTTTCTCCATCAAAAGTCGGTTAATCAACTTTTAAGGAATATTATAATGTTTACACTTAAAATTGGATTCATTAGCATTTTTAATCCTCTAACATTTATTGTAAAAAATAAAAATATTTTACAAACATATTTAATCATTTTGTAGTTAGTTCTGTCCATTCCCGCCATTACAACGGCTAGGCATTAACTACAATTTAAAATAATATTAGTTTATTATTAGGGTGCAACGTAAGATTACCCAGAAACTCGTTGTTGCGTATTGGGTGCCCCATCGAGCATAGCTTCCCCTTTAAAGTTATATTAATATTTTATTCACAAATATGGATAAATGTGAAAATGGCATATTCTTTATTTACCTGGGGTGTTACATTATGAATTTTTCATATATTTTATTTTACATTATGGTCTGCAAATAAAAACCCTTATATGTTTTTAATGATCTTATTTAATATTATAAAGTACCAAAATGTCTCCAATAAACACAACCAAAAACTTATCCAAGAAATCATGAAATATTCTATCTTTTAGAGCCATGAATACTGAAGGGTAACAAGTAAACCCAAACATCATAAAGACAAATTCATAATTCCCATATCAAGTAGAGAAATATGTCTTTGGGATTTCATCTTTCTTCAACTTCTATTGATGGAATCCAAGTCTCTAGTCAATCATGGAAAAGTATTGAGCTCCCTGGAGCTGATCAAAAAAGTAATCAGTATGAGAAAAATGATAATTCTTTTTAATAGTGATGTTATTTAAAGGTCTATAATCAATGAAAAGTCACATGGAAATATCATTCCTTTTAACAAACAAAACAATATTACCCCATGGTGATGTGATAGTATGAATGAATCCTCTATTAAGAAACTCCTCCAACTAATTTCCCAATTCAATAAGTTCGATTTGATCCATTCAATATGGTGGGTTTAAAATTAGATTAACATCGATAACTAAGTCAATTGTGAATTAGACTTCCCAATCATGTATGAAACTCTAAATCATTAGAAAAAACATCAAGGTATTCATATAACACTATAACATCATTAATATAAACAGTTCCCTTGTTTTCAAGAAAATGAACAATATAACTTTTATTTCCATCCTTCTACAATTTCTCATCATCTTGAAATTTTTTCAATTTTATGTATTCATTCTTGTATACAAACTAAAAATAATTTTCAAAAAAAAGTTTTTTAGATATAAAATCAATCTTAGCATGATAAATAGAAATCCAATCAATTCCTTGAATGTTATCAAACTCTACTAATGAAAACTAAAAAAAAATTTGTATGAATTTATTTCCACACACCACAATTTAAATATTATTATAATTCATCTTTGTTATAATATCCACTGTAGTGTTTTAAAAATATGTTTTGGTCACATTTTTTAAGATATATTTCCAATCAACCAGAAAATTCCATAGAAATGAAGGACTTTCAAACACTATATCAAACAAATATTTAAAAAAATATATGTAAACAAACAAAGTACCTGATACAACTTCATTGGATGACCCAACGTCTGCTGACATAGTTGCAAAGGATCTCACTACACCTTTTTTCTTATAGTATAGCTTCTTTGAAGCATTCATACCTCTCTTTGGTAATGAATTTTCATAATGAACCTTCTCAACACATAGAATAAACATTATAGTTTTCTTATGAAGATTAGTCTTGGGATCATTTTTATTACAATTTTGGGCTATATGTCCAATGATACCACATATAAAACACTTCCAAGTTATTATGTGTAATTACCCAGGGTCATGTTCTCCACTCTTTTTGGAAACTCGAAACTAGAATTTCTTACCATCAGATTTTATTGATTGATTATTACCCATTGTTTTCCATATGGACCTCTTATTATTATTTTTTCAATGTTCATGTTATCATTAGAAAACTCTATCTCTACCTTCTCAAAACATCATAAAAGTTTCTTATATATTTTCAATTCTTGGGAGGCCAATACCCTTTGATACAATAGCTTTAATCCTAAGTGAAAGAATTTCATTCTTCTATCATGATCTTGAATAATTTTTAGAGCATACATCCCCAGTTGGGTGATGTTTTATTCATACACAACCACTAAATCTTCCTCCTTTTTTTCAATTCAAGGAATTACTTATACATTCTATGTCTCACAACCTTAAGAACATAATTTTCAAGGAAACATGTTTTAAATTCATCCTACTCTCAGACATCAATCCCCTCCCTATCCCTATTATTTTTTACCATTGACCACTACTAATCAACTTCACCTTCAAAATGATAAATGGAAATAATTATCTATTGATTTTATGAAAATACCATAACATCAAATATATTTTCAAGGGATTTTATCCATCATTCAGCTAGAACGGGGTCAGAAGATCTACTAAAATCAATAGGGCTTTGCCTCATTAAATGTTCTGCTATCATCATGTTCCCTTGTTTTTGTTTTATTTGTGATCATGCATGGATGACACCACCATTTATTGCCTGTATTAGCTAATCCATTACTGTGAAAAATTCTCATTTCTAATACCTACCATTATTGGATGCAAATTTGGAAGGATATCATTCTATCAGGGCCTTTCCAAATCAGATTCTTTGTTTCTTATCTAGAAAACCATTCTGAACAAACATATCTTTGTTTAGTAAACATCGTAATCCTTAAATTCTAAAAAATACAAATTCACCATAGATTAACAATAATTTATGGTATTCTATTAACATTATATAAACCCATAAATTTATCTAAACAATCCTCTGATACCTACTATAAGAACTCAGGCCTATTAAATTTCATAATATTTAATTTTAGGGAAGAACTGAATTTCTTTCATATTTAAAATCTTTTCAGGTTTAGAGTTTTAGAGAATTGGGATATAATAGATGAATTACCTTTACCATGTAATTATTCATTGTCTTACACATCCTTATAACTTGAAAAAATCATTTAGAAAAATGGGTTGAGCAAAAAAATATCAATATGGGAAAAAAAGAGGGAAAGAAAACTTTATTCCCTGAATAATTGTAATGTTTGTAATCATTTTCCAGACATACTTGTTACCCATGTAAACATACTTTTTGAAATGTGATATTTCCATTAGATTTCCACACAAAAATATAGAACAAACAGATAATTTCAAAGGCATATTGGCCAACAACTTACATATTTTTGTAACCATCATGTCTACCTTATGATTTTAACCCTCACGAATACCTTACCATATAACCCTCACGGTTTCCTTATGATGTAACCATTGCAGTTACACATGGAGTAACCATATGTCCAACCTCAAACATATACACACAAAATGTATTAGAGGTAGATATAGGTCCCACCCTTAGTAATAAATAATTCCCAATAACTATAACATAATCATAAAAGAATAATACATTCATAAAAACATTCACTTTACATTTTCTAAAACTAGATGTTTAATAGAGTATTTCTAGAAAAATTCACAAAACAATAACATATAATTTTTATGAGAATCAACAAAATGAAAGGAATATTGGTATAAAATCTTAATAAAAATAATAAAACATAATATAAACAAAACTTTATCACACAACAAGGTTAAATACAACATAAATAATGAAGTAGAAGGTTAACCCAAAGAATGGAAATCAGGGTTGGAATTCACTTACCTTTGGTTTGTCTTACATGAAACTTGTTTAAACATATTGTATAATAGTTAAAAGAGTGTTATTAATATCTTAAAAAACTATTCATGTATATAACACATTATATGATCATTTTATCACATCATTTCACCATTTAGTTATTATTATTTTGTTTTTTCCATTGTTTCAGGTGCGTTCCTTACATGATTTATATGGCCGGTTTGTATTTAATTTTCTTGATGTATGGAAATTAAATTCAATAATTGGAATAAAATTGTATAAATATGTTTAAAAAAATTTATAATGATACCATAAATCATTTTTATCATATATTATGAAAAATATTTATATAAAACATTAATGGTATTTGTTTAGATCATTTTTGGCGGTTCCTCGATAATCTTGAACTTGTTTCATTGTATAATTTAATGTCATGAATATAAGTTAGATATATCACATATAATAGGATAACTAGTACACATTACATTATATTTCAACCCTTAAGAGGGTTTTATTATCATCTTTTAAGGATGTAATGGAATTTGAAAACACATTGTCCATGATTTTGGTAATTTGGCACATCACGAAGAGTGTTTTTATTTTTAGAATAATAGTGAGAGGATAGGAAGATATATGATGATTTTTTACATGAACATCATAACATACAGAAAATATATTATTCTATATATTTCAAACCTCTAGGAAAAAGGGAGTGGAATAGAGTATAATAAAATAAAGAAATTGAAAAGAAAACACATGAAAAAGGAAGAGGTTTCTTTCCTCTTGATTTCTTCTCCTTGGGATCCTCCTTAAGGCCTTTGGGTTTGGCTTGTTGGTTATACCAAAAGGTATTGGTAGTGGGGGAGAGCCTCAATTAGGGTCTTTTGATGAACATTGAAAAATATCATGACTTGAGAGGGTTTTGAGGAAGATAGGAATGAGGGTGGTATTTATAGTGGAGGTGAGGATGGATTTTTCCTTTTTTTAATCATTTTTTTAATATTTTTGATCAAGAATATGAATAGTCTTGATTAATGTGACCAAAAATAGTAAAAATACCATGTGAGTTTGAAATAAGTGTGCTTACATCAGCCTTGCATCACCTATGATGCAGTCAAACAAGTATTTAGCATTTATTGTTTTTATCATATTTTACTATTCGTCAAAATTTTTAGAATTTCATAAATATACCAAAAATTCACCCTAACCATTGTTAGAAATTTATAATTTTAAAATGAACTCTACTTCTTAAAACATTTTTATAAATATTATTAATTTATTTTTTAAATAAAATCATAATTTATTTATAAAAACATTAATTCTATAAGTCATTTTTAACACCATGAAAAAATAATCAACATTTCATTATCTTATAACCTTTAGAAAAATAATAATAAAATTTAATATTAATTAGGGTTATTTTACTATTCGTACTAATATTCATAATGTTATGCTAATATTCACTAAAATCAATTTGGATTTATTAGATGCCGAATAACATACTAATCACAACCGTAGATGGTAGTTTTTTTTTTCAAAATTCACATCCTAGATGCAGAAAAATTATGATTAATGGATAGTTATAACTATTTAATTAAACCAATGTTTTATGAATTTCTATTTATTTTGAAAAACAAGGGTTGTTACACTATGACACATTGATACCATGAATAAACTGAAAAAACCTATGTTTCTCCCTCTTGGATATTTTATGATAAAACAGAGGTATGTATGTTCATATTCCAAAAGAGGGGGATCTTACCCCACTTTTTTACCATTGATAGTATGTCCTATAATGTATTAAACCTATATTTAGTAATACGTTTAATATCTAGAAATGTTCCAATCATTAATTTACATATATTATTCTACACATAAATGAAATAAATGCTATTTTTAACCTCAAGATATCATCAATATGAATGGTAAAAACATATTTTCCATTTCTCCCAAATATTTCTATCATTGGAAAATGTTTTTGCCTCTCTGAATTCGACATAAATTTTTTTTTCAACCTCTAAAAATACAGATTATTGTAAAAAGGTTTTGAAGAAATAACAAATTTGTATGATATTTTGAATAACTTTTATAATATTAAATAAGAGTGATCTATTAACAGAAACCATTTATCACCCATGTATATCATTTTTGTTATATTTTGTAGTTTAAAATATAATTTTTTTTCAAAATTTGGGAATTATTTATATCCCTTGACAGTGTTTTGAAAAAACAATTCCATATGG
Organism: Viscum album; assembly: GCA_963277665.1. Lineage (NCBI taxonomy): Eukaryota > Viridiplantae > Streptophyta > Magnoliopsida > Santalales > Viscaceae > Viscum > Viscum album. The sequence continues at coordinate 1,370,968,239 of OY728143.1, forward strand.
TGGAAAGAAATTTATAGTGAACCAAATCATTAAATGAAAATGAAAATTTTCTATTTTATAAGATTCATAAACTCTAATAAATTTTTCTAATAAAAGTATCAAAAAATCAATTAACAGTTAAAATAATAAAGCAATAACATTTCCAGGATCTTTTGGTCTATAAGTAATTAAAATTGACATGATATGTTTATTCTTAATTTTAAATTTTAGAGGTAGTTTTTAAATTTCCACCAAAATAAAAAATAAACTATGTTTTCTAATAAATATTCAATATTGATTCATTCTATCTATGCAGATCCCAAGACTAATATTTATATCATCATTTATAAAAGCATAAAACTATCATTCAAATTACCTCCTATATGAATAATCATCTAGATGATGTGATTTTCAATTGGGTATCTTCTCATTTATATGGCATATTAGCCTTTTTGAATCGTCTTAATTTTTAATTAAATATTTCAAATTTTGAAATATAGGAAAATGCCTAATTTCCATGGAAGGATTATTTGTAACTGCTAAATCATACTATGATTTTTATTTAATCATATAAGGTGATATCCCATATTTATGTCACGTTGATAGACCTTTTGATTACTTCTTATATAGGACATATTAATTTGATAAGACATGTATATTATTGTGTCTAGACCCACCAGGAATACAATTTCCATCACATTATAATGTGAATATGAAAGATAATTATCTTTATGAAGTATGTCTTTCAACAACAATAGAATTTCTGTATAATTGTTTTCACTGCATCCATTTTTTCCTTAAAGTTTATAAATATTATGATCATTGATTAAACTGAAAATTCCACATAACATGGATGTAATTATTTTTTCAGAATCATCATATAGATTATAAATTCAATCTACTTAAATATTAATAATCATATATTCAATTTGATTAGACTTATCATCTTGAAAATCATTGACATCAATATATAAAAAATTATTCCATGTTTTACCATACCAAATCCATGGGATGTATCTCACATTAAAACCATGAAAAATTGAATTATAAAATATTTATCTTCTTTTTAATTATTAATATTTAAAATTTAACATCATGAATAGATAAAATAATTGTTTTTTGGAACATTTCATTTAGAAAATTCCAAAACAAAAGCATCAATTGTATCCTTATTTTCATCACTTTTTCATAGTTTAGAAATGCAACTACAAATAATCAATACCTATAACAAATATAAGGTTTCAAAAATAATTCATTATATATTTAAATCTAATTTCAAATTTAATTTTAGAAATAACTCTAAAAAAATCATAAAATATTTTACAATTAAATTAAATACGACATATTAGATAATAAATATATATTTGAACAAAATTAATTATCATTATTTCATAAAAATTTAAAAACATATTGTGAAATACAAATGGTCAACTAAATATATATTATAAATAAATCCCACGTAAACTACATAATCACTTATACCTTCAAAAATCCATTTCTCATTATAGAAAACAACATACCATAGACACTAATTATTGACTAAAATTAATGGTAACACATATTAGTCAATAATTATTTTAATCAAAACAAAATATGAAAAAAATCTTCAATAAATTGGAAAATTTATTAGTTTAATGAATAATGGGAAATTAGAAATATAAATAGTGAATTTTTGGAAAAATTAAAAAATTATTATAAAATTGAATCTACAACTAAAAATGAAAATACCTTGGAAGCACAGAAAAGAGAAACACTAAAAACAGTAAAACAATTGATATCAAAATGGTTATTGTTGATATAATAACCTAAATAGGGTAATGACTTAGAGGTAAAAAAACTAGTAGATGAAAATGGACGATGGTGGAAAATAGTGGTTAATAAAAAACATAAGAGAGCTGAGGCCAATAGTTCATAGAAAGAAGGGTTGAAATTCCCTAAATAATAGAGGACCATAGACTATTGTAGGAATGAATGAAAACAAAATAACTTATCCCAAAATTTATTAATGGTATTGAAAATGTTTCACATCATTTATTTAATAATTGATGTTAATAATCAAATCTAATACATTGGTTATCAAATTACCTACATAAAAAATATTCTACTCATAATTTTCATGTCGGTTAAGAAATAACCTGTGTCCAGAATGTGTATTCTAAACAGAATATTTTACTATTGGAATAAATAAATCATTTTATAACATAACAATTAATAAAACAAAGAATAAAAATAATGGATCATATAGTTAAAACAATTCTTAATTTCAGACATCTTAAATATACCATAAAGGCTTTGTACCAAGATATATAATATAAATGGCAAGAACGCTACCATTAAACAATAATAGTTGTATTATGAGACCCACCAGTGCACTAAGGGGATATACAATCCTAGGCCCCAAAATCCAACAAAAATAGTAATTTATTCCACCACAAAATAAAAGATTTCATGCCATATTGTTTATGCATTGAATAAACTAAATACTTAGAAAAATTTATTAATGGGGTATATAATATAATATTTTCCCATATAAAGGAATGTATTATATTATATTAAAAATATTTTCCCCAATTAAACAATCAATTATGAAATCATGTTGAATCATATTATATAATAACAAAGGACTTAAAAATGTATAAAGAAACACCCATGAAATTATAGTGATACAGGATTGTAGCCATTGGGTTCTCATATGGACTAATGTTTCCATTTGTCTAGGTGACCAGATACATTCATTTTAAATTTTAGGATGAAACAAAAATGATATATAAATTAATCATAATTGGTTTTAGAAACAATATAGGTGATCTAAAAATATTTGAAAAGTGTGTCAGACCATGTGTGTAGTAAGGACCCATTCATCATGCACCAAGAAAATGAACAACATATAAATAACCAAATATTTTTGGAGTTATAACCTATAAATTAGTTTTATCCAAAACAACATCATATTTCTCATCTACCTACTAAATTCATTTCATGTTTAAAAACCGCACACACATTACTAACCAAAATATTTTGTGGTTTTATGGCTACAGGAATGTTTGAAAATTTTAATGAATTAGGAAAAAGATATATTGGTATGGAATAAATAATCTCTCATTATCAATATATAAAATTAAATATTATACCATGTAAATAATGGTAGATTTGTTTTTGAAAACCAATTTATAAGGTTATTATCATAAACTTATTGTACCATAAAAATAAAGTGGAAGATTAAATACCCTTACCTTAGTATGATGACACAAATATATTTACATAGACTCTATAGAACTATAGAATAATCCTCTAGAGACCTGTACTAATGATATTTGAAGAATCAATGGGCTAAATGGATTCATTATGGAGATTTGAGAAGTAATTTTTGGGAATTTATACTTGAGGAATTTTGGTTTTAAGGGATTAAATTAGGATTATTTTAATATTAAGGCTAACGAACTTTGGGTAGAATTAATTTCAATGAATTTGATTGAAATTTCTTTTCAAAAATATTTTTTAAAGACATTCCCAACCACAACCACCCAGATTACTATTTCATTCTTTGTTTTCCTATTTCTTGTAAGTTTTAATTACAACCAATTAAATTATTTTACATATAATGGGATAACTATTTTTACCTTGCTATTTTTTTGTCAGTAAAAATGAAATTAAACATAATAAATAATTTGGACATTATAATTAAGATTATTCAATTCATTTCTCATGATAAATTTTTTGTAATTTAACTCTAATATGATATACGTATAACAAATAAATGTTTGTTTTTAAAGGATAAAATAATGGTTTCCAAAATGCGAAGCATGTGTTTCTAAATTCTAGACATTAGGAATTATTTTAATCCTCAATTAAATTTATAACATAGTAAAAGTATTAACATTTTTTAATGATCTTATCTAGATTAGATAATTAAATTACTTGTATTCATAAAAAATGATATTTTCAATTTTTACCTCAAAAATCATCATTTTTATAAAATACAAAAAGATTCATTCTAAGTTAATTTTGATGTCCCAAGTAAAAAAATTATATTTATTTATTTTAAATAATACAAGGTATATAATAATTTTTAATTTTTAATAGAAAAACATATTTTATAGAAAATTATTAATTTTAATAGCATAATAAACAAGACGATCATCATAAGAATCACAGGAGACTTTATTAATATATATTAAACATTAAAATGTGTTTTATTTTATTATTTCATGGAACAAACTTTTATTTAAGTACTATAAATATTATATACAACATGTTTTTAATGGAATATACTTAGTCTTAAAAAAATATACTATTTTGATTATATCATAAAATAATCTTGATGATCAAATAATTTCATCTATATAACAATCTATAATAATGACCAAATTTCATATTGACTAATGTTCAAAAATAAAATTGACTAAATTTTATGATATTCATAATGGAATACAATTATATTTCTCTATAAATACACCACAATTCTAATTTCATTTCTCACTACTTCGCTAAGAAATGTTCTTACATTTCTTTTTATAATGAATATACTTTTCTAAATGATTCTATTTATTAATAATGTTTTCATAGACCGAGAGAATATTATACTATAATTAAATATTATAGAGTTAATTTTATTGAATTTAGTATTCTTCTTTGTTTATAACCATTTACTACTCATAGTTATAATAGTTCTTGTCAATATATGTTGTGTAATTTTCTTGTGAAATGTAATTGTATATATATGTGCCTACTTATTATAACAGTGGATATATTATAGGATATGATTTTATAATAAATGTATCTTTTCAAGTCATGAAATAAAACATTATTTAATATCTATCATGGAATGTATTACAAAACCATTTAAAAGTAATATTTTAAAGTAATAAAACCTATAAAAAGAATAAAAAAAATTCGAATGTGAAAATAATAATAATATAAATAAAAAATGAATAATAACATATTATATACATTTATAAATTTCATTTTATAATGTTTCTTATAAAATTTCATATGAATGTAATGATAATGGTTATATATTGATATTTAATGATAATCCAAACGTTCATCTTACATAGTTAACCATTAAATTCCAATAACATAATTAAAAAAAGGATGTGAAAATAATATTATTTTTAAAATTAATGTAGTTATCAAATAAAACTATACATATATATAATCATTTATATAAAAAATATGTATATATATAAAAGGATAGAATATGGAAGTATGTAATCATGTAGGATAGTGGTATGAGTTGTTACATTATTTCCCTTATTTCTTTGGATTATTCCTCATTTTGATGTGAAATGTGAAATATTATTTCTCCACTTTCGAGCCTCCGATTTTTCTGAAACCATATTAATTAATACATTTCCATTTTCTGTGAAAAAATTCACAAAAAATAAATTATGTGATATATATATTTTTTAAATAATGAAATTTATTTATAATTTGTATTTACATTTCTGAATTAAAATTATGAAAAATGTTCATCGACATTTTGGGATGTTACATACTGGAAGTAGAGAATTAATTTCTTACATTCAATAATATTCCACAACTATCATTGATGTATATAATTTTATATGATGAAATGTTTTGTAGATAATTAGTTGGCCAAGTGTTACCCACATATGTAACCAACATAATTTTTTTATAACATATGACTAAATGAATTTGGTTCAAGTAGTACCATCAAGAGATATAAGTGGAGGCAGACACCATGATATGGTGATGGTTATGTCCTGGATTAAAATCTATTTAATCTTCCACTCCGCGATATCACTTTTACCTCTACCCTTTACTACCATAGATAATAGAATGTCATGGGATCTAAGAGATTCCCTTCCAAGATATTCATCATGTATGAAGTAGTCTTTTAACTACCACTAACAAATCATCATCAAACAATTATGATGAAGACTTTATCAGATGATCAACTGGATAAAGGTATACATTTTTCATTATTTTTATTTATTAATGTTTTGGGATTCAATCATGGTTGATCTTGTAAATGTTTTTTCTATTTGTTTCTTCTCAGTTTATTATGTGTAAATCAGGTGATGGAGAATAAAAATATTGAAACTTGGCCATTATAAATTCATCACAAGTGAATATTTTATCATTGATAAATATTTAATAGTATAATTTTTTTCAATGGACAAGGTATTGAAGAAATTACTATTAAGGAAAGATGATAAAAATGTATCCGGGGTTACTATGACACATTTCAATAAAGGATAACTATACTACATTACATTCATCAACAATTCCATAAATAAAGAGGTTTTTTATAAAATCACTTGCATGTGATTTTCATAACATTCACCATGTGTAGATCAATGGTGAAAATGGAGTCTAATGAAATTCTTTAGTTATTGAGTTACATAAGTTAAGTTGGATGAATGGAATAAAAATTATGTTTATAGTGCACTTATTTCCAAAGAGATATTTTATATTGGAATGATTGAATCATAATTTTAACGAGTGTTTCATAAGAATGGTTATATATTATAATTTCCAAAACTAATTTTTGGAAAATTTTGTTAACTTTTTGGAAAGTCCCCAACATATGTATTTGTTGGTAATGATGATGAAAACAATTGAGTATGTATCTAGGTTTACAATAAGTGAAATTTTATAATATTATTGATTGATTTACTCTTTCAGAAGATATTATGGAAGGATGAGAACCAGAATGAGTAAGTATATGGGGAAAAGAACCAAGACAAGTAGAATATGATTTAAAATATAGTCCAATTGTTTTATATTGTTCAAGGTTAATAAAATTTGATGTGTAATAATTATTTTTTATAATGGTGGATTATAATCATATTTTATATGTACTATGTCTTGAGGTATCAAAATGATCTTGGATTATGTAATATCAATGTGGAGTTTAAAAAAAAGGGATTATAAGGGGTAAAAACTGAATAATTAAGTTGTTCTACCTAGGTCAGATAAATATTGTAGATTTTTTAGTTATAAATTAACTTATTGGGTCTAATGTATGATGTAGAACTCAAAACCCTTGAATAAGTAGTAGGTATGTGTGACTGAAGACTCTAAGAGTTAGTAATGAAGGAAGAGATGAATTCCTTATATGACAATGAATCATTGGAGTAACTAAAATTAATACTGGGGAAACAAATTGGGATAATAATTAGTTCAACTTGTTTAAGTTAAAATAATGTCGAATAAAATGATACAATGAATGGTTTTTTTTAATAGAATCAATAAATGAAATGATTTTATTTTTCAGAAATATTTTATTCTGTTGTAGAAACTTTAATAATATAAATGGTTCTTAGCATGGTTTCTTTATATTTTTTTTAATATTAAGTAGTTATACTTCACGACTTTATTCCATCATGGTGATTTGGAGGTGGAAATATTAATTAAATAGTTGAATTATTTCATGGAAAATGTAACCAATGGTTTGTTGTGTAAGATAAAATGGATTTTGTAATATTTGAACAAAGAACCCATTCAATTGAATCGGTAGTTTAATTCATTCAAAAAATAATTCAATTTACTTTATGTAATATGGTGTATTTATACTATTTAAAGATACTTATTGAGTGGATCATCATCATTATTCTTCTTTATGTGAATATGTGATATTAACTAGACCAATGATGAAAATACACGAAGAGTTAAAGGTTGATATATCTATAATATTTGATATTAAATATCCCTAGGCTATAATTATCAACAGAGGGATGTATATAATAAGGGATGGGTAAATTGAATCACTGGTGTTTTCATTGTGGAGATACATCTGAAAGGTATTGTAAATATTTTAAATGTCATGATGAAACCCTGTTACAATCCCTTTTTCAAACATTTGAAATTATATATGGAGAGTGAACTAGGAATGTAATATGGTTAAAATTACAAAGAAATGGTTCCGTATCAATTTTTGTCATAACATATAACATATTTCATGGTTTGTACAAGGAAAAAAATTTCCAAAGAATTTGGAGTAGTTAGTGGGTTCAAGAAAGGAACCTATAGAAACCTTTTAATAGATATTTTTGTATCTAAATGGAAGATAAACACTATCCTTTTGTTTTATAATAGATATTGTATTAATAAAAATTGTTTATGTGAACAATGTAGGATACATGAATTCATGTAAGTGCACCAATGATTATGAGTTTACTTTTTAATGAACTATTATAATTTTTATATGTTGACTTCAACATGTTTTAGTTCTACCAATCATAAAAGAAGAGTATATTATGATTAATAAATTATATTAGAATCTGATTTGGTTGAGTGGTTTTTTAAAGGAACATGGATTATTTTAGGGATATAAAATAATGTTTAGTGACATAACATGATTTGTTAAGAATCCAAAGTTACAATCACATATTAAACACATTATTTTAAAGCATATATTTATCTATAATCTTGTGGAAGACATGATGCTAAAATTATAAAATATTTATAGCATTATAAATAATATAGACATGTGGACAATGGACGTAGGTTACGAATGTTAGAGAAGATATTGTGTATTAGTGGGGTTGGATGATAAGTGATTTGAAGATCACATAAGAATAAATTTTTTTGTGGAAAAAGAAAAATTGAAAAGATATAGTGGGACGTGGTTGTGAAAAATATTAAATCTTTTAAAATGACTCTCATGAGGTAGATTTTATAGGCATGTGTGAGGATCTATTTTTGGGGATTCATTCTGAATTTATGGGAGGTTTGATTTCAAAATATGGTGTTATAACAAAAAAATCAACTCATATAACTTGGGATTCTAAACATAAGGAAAATATAATGTAACTTTCAATTTGGAAGATTTTTTATTAAGATGTATACTATTTACCATAGTAATTAGATTATTTAATGGAATTATGTGGTCTACTAATAGTGTCCTTGATCGATTATTAGTTATCTACAAACATCATATAGGGATAGAACCAATAGATCTGGATGAAAAATGTTGGAAATTTTTACAAATAGAAGCTTGAAACCACATGTACATTGTACATAAAATAGATATGTAGATCATCTAATTATTCTAATTGGGATATGGTTTTTAATACATAAATAACTCAATGAGGATTTATCATGTATTTTTATCTAATATAAATTTATAATCTTTTCTGTGGAGTAGAACTATGTATTAACAACATAAATTTTCATTTATTTTGGTATATGTGTGAATTTTTCTTTCTTTATTTCATCATTCGCTTTTTGAGTTTTTATTGGGTGTTTTTTGTGTATGGATGTGGTGTGCAGCTTCTCAAATCAGATACACTATCCATGAATGTCATCTATTTTAGATTATTTGATTCCTTTTAACACAAGATAAGAACAAAAATGTAAGGGTTTGGGAATAATAGAAATAAATAATGGGTTCACCAATAGAAATATTTTTTGAAGACTACTTTTAGTTATTAAGGGTGGGGTAATGTCATTGAATAAACTAATATTCCATCCTAACATAAGGGAACATTATGGTTGTAACCATCATTGGTAGGAAAGATTAAATAAAAAAATAATTCCCATGGAAATAACTTTATATCTCATAATATAATCCATTATAAAAGTTAGAATGAAGTTAAACTGAAGGATTATAAATGAATCACAATTCTTGGTTCAAATATAAAAGGGATTACACCCACTATTAATAAGAATAAAAACAAATAAGATGATATAAGGGTTTCATGGCCTTATATTGTTGAAACCAAACTCTTAGATACTCTTGAATAATTAATTGAATATATATTCATTAGAAATGGAGTGAATATAAATGAAATCTCCATGTGGTCTCATAATACTGATTATGAGGGTAAAATCTTTTGTCTTCTTTGTTTTATTGGTAAACTTTTCACGAGGAAAGATAATTATACCTCCCAGATTAAGAAACTAAATTTAGTGCCTCTATGTACCTAATATGTGTCAACTAAATACATTATAGTGCTACTAGTGGACTTGTATACACTAATGTTACACTAGGTACCTAGTACTAGACCACCAATAAACTACTGCTATTCGTACCTAGATACCAACCACCTCTCCATACCATCATTCACAAAATATACCTAAAAAATCTCTTAATTTTCATAAACATTAAAAAAAATATAATGTCACAATTAAAAACATTTATTAGAGGAAAATACTAAGTTTAAAGGTTGTGAAATTTATTCCCACCGTGACATGGAAATAGAAGTTTTATTCATTGTGTATCCACCACATTTAATGTAATATTACCTAAAAATATGTTCGTGGATACCAAAAATAAAACATCCCTCGATAAAATTATAAATCCCCTCTATTTTTCTATATTTATATGTTTCACTAGGTTTCCTTATATTATTGATGCAGTGCCATAGATTTTTTCTTATGGAAACATAATTTTTTTTATTTTTGAATTATTCATTCCCCTAATGTTGTAAAATGGTAACCTTGATAGAATTTGGCTATTTATTTAAAGTCAATATGTGATTATTATTTTTGGGATTAATTTTTATAAAGTCCAATGATACTTTAATTTCGTGAGATATTCATATTTTTTAAATTAAAAAATATTTATCCTATATTTTATAATATTAATATCACAAAAAATAATGATTTCATGGAATTTTGACATCGTTGTTCTGTTTTAAATGGGGTTCCTCTCATAGAAAATGTATAGATTGCATGTCTGGTATTTGAACAATGGATTGTGTAATTTATGGGTATTAGTTAAGATATATAGTTAGATTATCTTAACCTAGAACTTATATACATATTAATTGAAATTTTCCCTCTATAGGGATGTACATTTTTGGTCCACATGAACCTAAAGATGATTTTCCGATTCTTTGTGGATTCTGAGGTGCTTTTCTTAAAGACATAAATGATTACAAGGAGTCACAATGTGATTAATGAGGATATAGATAATCATCATCTTGGAAGTAAATTCTTATAATTTTTATTTTTATCATTTTTGTTCATTAATTCCAGTATCCCTCATGTTTATAATGTAACAAATAAATTATTCTTATCATATAAATATTTTTCAAATGAAATTTGAATATTTCATATAAAAATTATATTTTTTGGATTGAATTTGTAACATGGTTTAATGTGTCATAAGAATTAGTGAGTGCTTTATATGAATTGATAATTCATTAATTTATATTAAAAATGCGAGATAATTTGATAAATTATTTTTTATTGAATTGTAAATATTTAAATGAAAATAATATATATATATATATATCAAATTTTCATCATTGATAAATTTTATTAAAATTGATAGTATTTTATTAAAAACCTCATGAAAAACTATTCATTGAATATCAAATCCAACAACCTTCCTTGTTTTATGTTCATTTATAAAAATGGACATTAACCCATATTTGGTGATCATACAATCCACTGACCACTATTCAATTATCATCCCACTTATTTTTTTTCTAGTTCCATCATTCTTCTATTTGAGAATATGAAACTGGATTTTTTGTTTAGATTAACATGGATTGTGAGGAGAAATGATGTTGAGAGGTTAGTTGAAGGAGTAGCGGTAGATGGTTGGCATTTGTGAGTGAATGGTATGGATAGATGATGTTTTTTTAAATAATTAAATGAATAGGAGATATTTTATAATCAATGACGATACTAGATAGTTCGAAAGGTTTCAAAGAGGAGTAGTAGTGGAACTGAAGGCACTGTGATTTATTCATATTGAGGGTTAGATTAATGATAGAGATGGTGAGGGCGGTGTTGGTGCGAAGCTCAGCTAAGAAATTAATTTTAGATATGTAATTCTAAATAATAAAACATGATGTCTTCCAAGTATCATGTAGTACACTATGATCTATGGTGCTAGGGTGTAGAGAAATTATAAATATAACACTCCATGTTAATTCAGTTCACACACTTTTTTTATGTTCAAGAATTTCATTGTGTATCCATGTAATTTTTAGGCCAACATACTAGACCCACTCATCTAGTGTTACTCCGCACACATCGTGTACATTAGAGGGACTAATTGGGAGTTTACTGACTATTGATGAAAATTATTTTTGTTGGCATATATGTAATTTATTCCATGGATACACTAAGTATATCTTCTGATAAGAACTGGTATTTTCATATATTACATGATAGTCTGGATTCATGGTTCAATATAGTGTGGAATTTGATTACATGTATTGTACTCTGATACATTAAAATGACTTCTAAAAATATACATAATCATTTTGAATCATATTTTTACATGTTCTATACTCTCTAGGATACATTGTGTATATCATTTCTACATGGAAAGACCATAAAAACACACAACCTCTGGTGAAGAATGCATTATAATGTCTGTTTATTTTCATTTTTATGTCAGTTATTATCTGCTGTTATTAAATGTGACTTTGTAATATGTATTTAGCTTCTATTAAAAATGAATTTTTTAAATGTATCATTGAAGTTTTCTTCACATCTATTTTCTAGGAACCGACCTAAAAATCATATTGGACATCAATTATTATATAATCAATATAATAAACCACCATGATTAGGTTTTTTCACATTCTTTATTCTAAAACTGATGTGGAAAATGGTTATTTTATGTTGTTTATCTAATATCCAACATGAAAAAACACCATGGAAGTCATTTTTTACATCACTTATTTAATAAACAATGATAAAATCCTCTTCCACTTCGTATCCAATATAACCGCAATGGAAAATCCTCGAGAGAAATTTTTTTCCATTTATTTAATAAATAATATAAAAAAACATTTTCCCACATTAGTTCTCAAATAACTGATTTAAAAAAAATGATATAGGATTTTCACATCGGTTATAAAATAACCGACTTCAAAAAAGTTCAAAAAAATAGTGATTTAATCCTTCTTCTACAAGGTTGACCAAAACAAATATCAAAAAAAAAGAAGCATTATAAAACAACTAAAAATACACAATTATATTCACAGCATTCAAAATTAATATATTAACTAAAAAACTAAAATCCAACTGATGTTTTAAAATTATTTTCACACTCAACATGATAGTGTGTGATCTCTTGTAAACATTAACTCTGAGAATCATCAAAAATATAAAAATTAATATTGAACCATTTAACAAGTATTATGAATAAAACAAATGAAATAATAAGGAAAACACTTTAAAGAAATATTACCTTTGGAACTTCATAACTATCCCCGTTGAAATTATTTTATACATAAATCATGACACATAATATCCATATTCTTTTACACCTTCTTATTTATGAAACTTCTATTTAAATTATTTTATCAATTCAATATAAATTTATTAAGTAATATATCAAAGATGTACTAATTTTAAATTAAAAATCACCTTTTCTTTTACATATTTGATCTTGATATTCTTTTTCTATATGTTATTTCAAAACTAATTCCATCCCCTATTAAAAAATAAAATGAATGAAATAAATTGAATATTACACATAATATAATCAAGTGTTATGAAATTTCAATTTACAACTCCAATACATTCTTTAAATTTCCTCACACATCTCCATGGATAGAGCATAACTAGTAAATTTTCTTCTCCCTTGGACAAAAACCACCTAACATCCAATGGAGACTATTACAAATACAAATTTATTTATTATTTTTTTTAAAATATAAATACCACATTATGAGATATATGATTCTTACTTATTATGATATAGAAATGTCCATCACTGTGTAATTATATTATTTTCAAATATTTCATCAATACAAAATGTTGTTTCTTGTTTAATCATTGTTCGAACATCAGGTGAAATGAACTGATGGTACATAAATCAGTATTAATATATAATTTCATTCTTCTCACACATTTCATAATTACATCGAATAAAAAATAGACATAATTTTATATTTTCAATAAATTTAATGTAGGGAATGATATATGTTAAGACATACATCGATAAAAATTACATTGTGTTGATCCCCAACTGATCTTCAGTTAGAAGATCCCTGATATAATTTTTTTAACCCCTAATGTAATTGCATTCTTACATACATCATCATCCATGGTAAACTCTTAAACAGTAGACGAAAAATTTGAAAAACATAACAATATGTCAAGACTACTAGAATATGTTTCTGAACTGATAACCTTTTTTATTTGTTGTTGTCTATATAGTATTTCCTTTTCTATAAATTATTCTGATAAAAAATAGATAAATATATAAAATTTGAAATTTTTAAACAAATTTAGTAAAAAAATAAAACAAAATATAAAATATACACATACCTTTGTTGTAATATGTTGTAAATGTCTAGATGAAAAAACTAAAAAGTGTTCAATTCTTTTTCCAACCATCCTCATCTCATCTATAGGTAATGGTACAATAGCTGATATATCTATAATATCTGGTACAATGACCTTATAATGATATATCATTGAAAATTGATGACTAATGGTTTCTCTAATATAAAATATAATCTAATTTGAAGTTATATGATATTGAGGGTCATCAACATATAACTCGCAATAATGAGGGAACTTGTGATTAGGGGTCTTTAAGTATGAGAAAAAGTGGGGTCTATATGTGGAGTTATAGGTGGAGGAGTGGGGTATGTTATTGGAGGTGGAGGATATGGAGCTATTAGAAGATGCTGAGGAGTGGAACATGTAGTCTGATAGTGTTTCTCCATGTATGCATATATAGACTGTACCAACACTCTGATCTTATCCTCCATTATGACTTTAATATTCTTTGCATGAGACTCCAAAGATTCTATTTTTTATATAAAACCCCTCTATTTCGGTATATAAAGAATTTGGAAACACGTTTCCCATTGATACACCCGCCAGGTATCCTCATACACAACATGGAAGTTCGGGCCTTACCAACTCTATAGATAAAATATCATGTCAACCCTCAGCTACAAAGACCCCATTTGTTCTCTTATCCACTATACAATCATTTAAGAATTATTTCAAAAATATGTAATGATTAAAAATAAACAAATAAATAAATTAACATAAATAAAAAAACAAAAAAACATCATATAATCCTATTATTTACAACCCTTGACTCTTTTGTAAGATACTGTCCTTTTTCTCTCATAAAATTGCTCTCTTATTTTTCGTCTCTAACCAGAGGGTGGAGGGAAAACCTCTCTAGATCTTGAATACTATTCTCTAATTTTTTAAATAATATCATCCATAATTTGTGCTTCTAATAACATATACCCTCCCCAATACATTTTATGAAGGTATAAATTTCTATATTGGATCTTCTAATGGGATATCCTTAATTGTTTAAAATTAAGAATAATAAATCCTTATTAAAATCATTTATAAAGAAAACATGTAAAATTTTACATTTTACTTTCCAAAAATTCTTCATGTATTCTACAATAAATAAATTTATTCCTTCTTTCATCATCTATAAAATTATATATATCACATGTATTTTGATGTTTCATATGCCCAAAAATGAAATAAGATATGAGGGATGATTTCATATCCCTCCGTCTTAGAGCATCAAATTATAAACATTAATTCTTCAATCCTCTGGTGTCAGTTGTATCATATTTCATGTGATAATATGGTGGATAACATATATTACTATAATTACAGGATGGTTAGTAAAATAAAAACAAATAAACTTACCTGAATGGTTTACCACAATTGATATAGTGTTACTTTTCAACACTTATCCATCATTAATCAAAATAATGACTTTTCTTTTAGCCAAAACTGATACAAAACTCTTGAATTGTTTTTGAATTATGACCTACTGTATTATCATTATCATCAATGACTACTATAATCCATTGGTACTTGATACTATAAACTAATAATTTTTATAAATGGGTGCTTCCATGTTTTCAGACCCTTAAACAACTCTTTGGTGCTATGGGTGTACATATCTATTGTAAAGAAAGATGGGGATCATCAATATTATCATGTTCACAATACTTCCCAGAGGTATGATTATGCACATATCCCAATGTGTTTACTTGATTAGTTGATTAATCATTAATTATCTTACAAATCAACATAACAAACAATTAGTACACAAATATTCTAATTCCACATACAAAATTAATGTAACTAAAAAAATGAAAAATTAGTTAACATAAAAGTGAAGTAAAACCTAACACATATTTATTCATAATATTTATAGTTAAATAAAATTATAATATTAATGATATATGAAGTGTGATTTAATTGAATGAAAACAAATCCAAAAATGTTGTAGGAATATTAAAAAGGGTCCAACCTAAAAAATCATTTTTACACAAAACATATAATTTCTCAATATAATCTTATAAAATATTTTTGTTTTTATTTAAAATATTAGATTTAAAGTAATTGTATTTTAACAAAATCAATAAATATAAAAGCTATATAACATTAAACATGGTAAAAAACTAAACTAAAATAATATAAACAAATACTTTATCTTATAAGTTTTAATATGTGTTTTAATAATGAAAATAAAATAGACATATCTATAGTTTTATGAAATTTAAAAAAAGTTAAAGATAAATAAATATATGTTACCTATAATATTAGGAATTTACTAAAGTTTTGTTTTCCCAAATTTCTTCATCATGATCATTCATTATGGAACAAACCATGTCTATTACATGCTCATCATTATTACATGCTAATATTTCCATGGATGTAGGGATCTCACATATATAAGCATCATCATCATGTTGATCATCACCAATATATTTTTTATTTCATTATAAAAAAATGCACCACTATATATAGAATTGATCGAGAATAGAGAAAATATGGTTTTCATGTGTGGCTGTTATAAAAAGGATTAGTTGTGTATTCCAATCTATTCAGATTAACAAGTGTCATTCCAATTTCATAGAGCCTGAAACAGTTGTTATGATAAACCATGTGCTGTTAAAAATTGAAAGATGAAATTTAAGTTAATCAAACTCCCATATTTCTCAAATGCATCCATAATATTCCATTGATGCATAAATTGGGGTTTTTCCTTCAGAACTCTAAAAATTAATTTCTTCTGCAAAAACCAATACACCACTATTGTGAACAACACATCTATTGTCTTCATATTTCATATGAGATGTATATCCATCAATATCATACCTAAACCATGTTATCAAATTTTAAATTAGACCGCCCACTAACCATCTTAATGTTTCTCATTCACATGTTCTACCAATCATGGACTTTTTAAAAAATGGGATTTTTTTTCTCATTCAAAATCCATATATATTTTTTCATTGGATGACATTATTTCCACACATTAATATGAAATGTTTTATATTGTTGAGAATCATCACTATTATTCAATATATATATATATACATTCCATATCTATTCACCATAAACATATTTGAATTTCAATTTTTGAATCCCCTTTCTCGTATAATTAACTCATTCATACCGAGATAGAGCAAAACAAATGTACTCCACCGTAGACAAGTAGCTTGTACATAACACTGAAACCTCATCAGAAATATACTTTTCAATAAAAAAGGCTTCAGGTCGATAATGATTATTAACATACCACATAAATATCTTTTTATACCATTACAAATAATACATCCAATGTAGATATACATGTCCACTAATTTTTTTTAATCAAACCAAATGAAACCTTATATACTCCACTATATCAGAAATAAGATGGAGGAAAAATAATTTCCAAATGAAAAAGTATAGAAATTTATTTTTTTCCAAAATATTCAAATCAATTAGACGAATAACCTTATTATAAGTTGAATTGAAAAAATAACATGCTTTAATAGTAGTATTTCTAACACTAATGGTAAATATTCCGAACAATTAAACGGGTTGATGTTTTTTCATCATGACGTAACAATAATGAGATTTCATACATGTTAACTTGAAATCATTTAAAGGAAAAATAGTATTTACATTTTAATAATAACCCTACAACACATTGATATCATGAAGACATCATAAAAATATAATTTTCTCCCTATATGATAATGTATAACAAGATGGGGGAAGAAATGTTCACATTCCATCAATAATGGGAGCTAACTCTAAATATAGTCCCACAAACAGTATGTTCAATCATACATTCAACCCATATTTTGTCTATCTGTTAATATATAACATTTTTTCAGTCATGATGTCATATATATTCTTCTTTTCATTCATGACATCCATTTTATGTTTCAACTCATTATATCTGAAAAAAATATAGATAAAAAAATATTGAATGTTTCTTCTAAATATTCTTATTGTTAACAGATTCATGTGTATTTCCATATGTCGCATTAAGGTTTTTCACCCACTCAAAATATTGATCAGTGGATAAAAGTTTTATATAAATATCCAATAGTTGTGAGCCATGGATTCCTTTTTTAATATTCTATAAGAGTGATCCTAGTGGAGAAACATCAAATGACTCATGTATATTGTTTTTCTCCCATGATAAAGGTGATAATATAAAATATATTTCTCACAAATTGGACATGAGTTATGCCCATAAACATTGTACCCATTCAAATGTCTATACAATAATAAGTCACTTATAGTGAACATAATCATTGCATATAGTTGACAATATTAAATTTTATATGAACCATACACAATAATACTATCCTCCCACAAGTGATTCAAATTACTTATTAATGGTGAAAAAAACCATCAATACCATTTATGGGTTGTTCTGGATATACAACCATTAAACTCAGCAGGAAATATTTGTTCTTCATAAAATACTCATTAGATATGTTTCAAATTACCAATAAAATTGTCCATGAACTATGTGTGCTACTCAGGAATCAAAATTCATTCCTTTGATCCATTCATATTATATGTCAGAGATTTCTAAATTATTTTCTGAATTTTAGAAATTGTTGATCAACTTCTTCAACAATGGAATATTAGCTAGATGTTGTAATTTTCCATCACATATCCATTCATCTTCATGAAATATTAACTCTTTTTCTTGTTAAGAAAATAATTTTCCTTATGAAATTTCTATTCCATTATGTTTTGAAAATCACAAATACAATTTCATAAAGATTGTTTTTCATTCTATAAGGAAGATTATTTGATAGAACATGTTAAACCTTAACCATGGTCTTCAATGTCTTACATAATTCATTCCTATCCAAGACTAATAATATTTTCCTTAAGAGAAATTACATTGTATAAATTTAATTCTTATATATATTTTGGATATTTCCAAAATTGGTAATCTACATTCCCTCGAATATTGAACCTAATTCTCACCGAATTGTGAATTTG
This sequence comes from Viscum album, assembly GCA_963277665.1. NCBI lineage: Eukaryota > Viridiplantae > Streptophyta > Magnoliopsida > Santalales > Viscaceae > Viscum > Viscum album. The sequence goes on from OY728143.1 coordinate 1,370,987,403, forward strand.
ATTTCCCTAGAAATCATACTTTGGTTATTTCTAAAATAATAATACAATTCTTTCCAAAATAAGACTGTAATTCTCTCTTAAATCAAATATTGATTCTCTCATAAATCAGAGTCTGATTCTCTCTAAAATAATAATTAGATTATCAATATTTATATAATCTAATTTTCCTTTAGAACCCAATTGTATGAAATTATTTCAGTTACCATATTAATTATATATTTCGTACATAATATATATTACAATGTTAATTACATACTGAATGAAATTATTTCTTAATACTTATTAAAAAAAATGATGTCTTCCAATTTGTTGCAATATGAATGTTTCATGAGTTCCACCTGTATAGGTCCCTTAAAAATTTCAGGAAAATATGTCCATTGGAACATAATTTTACCATTGGGGAATTTTCCTATCAATAACATGTAATTTGAATGATTTCAAGGATATGAACTTTTTGGAGAATTGACACTCCTTCAGAGCTCTTCCAGATTTCGTTCTTGTGAAATCCATGAATATTTTATGTCATGAAAAACATTTTCCACATACTTGAATATTCAACCAGCTTTATTTACCTTGTGAGATTATAATAGTTTCTGTATAAAATAAAGGGAATCTATGCTGAATGAAGATATAAGTGTTGATTACCTACTTATTCGAGGGCCTTAAAGTTAAAGGAAGACATTAGTGATGATCACCATACAGATCGAGGGCATGCAGGGATAGAAATAAATATTCTGATAATCATATCGAGGGCTTACCATGGTGTGGGTAATACAGACATTCTTGAAATTATAAATCAAGGGACCATTATACAAGTTTTTTGGAGACCCTTCTCTTTGGGTTAAAAGAATTTATTACACTTTTACTACTAGTTTAATTACATGTTCTTTTATTCCACTACATTTTTATTATAAATGCAATGTGTAACTTTCTTACACATTCATTATAGTAATAAATATAATTTAATATTATATATGATCTAAGATATATTCATAATAAAATATACCTATCGGATTATTTATTTATAATAATGTTGTATTTAGACCTTGTTCCCTTCCAATATATTTATTTAATATATTATATGGTTTAGTGAATCTATTTTTAACATTTTATACAATGTTTCCTTAATGTTAAAAATGAATTTTTTTAACTTATAACTCACCCCCTGTTATTATTGAGTATCTACATCTCATATTTTGATCCTAAAATTGATATCAGATTAGGTCTCTAAGAAACTCATAATTATAGTTAGTATCATATTGATGTATTTCACTGCTATGTTTATATGCAATTTTCTTACTTTTCCAAGTTGTTATTTTTTTTTAAAATCATTGTTTATAAATACATACTACATTGACGTATTTAGTGGAAATGTTTTTTTAAAGATGGAAGGAATGAATATTTGATCTATTTACAAGCTAAATCGAACAAGATCAAAAAAAGTTATTGTAATTATTATGCAAATTAGAGAGTTCGAATAAAGACATTTTTATTAACAATTGAGTTAACAACTTTTTTATGATTACTGGTGATTATAAGATCTCGGAAAAGGATGTCAAAACGTTTAACAATCAAGAAAAGAAATAATATCCACTAAACTATAAGGTACACAATTCTTTGTTGTGTTTTATGACCAAGAGTATATAAAGAAAAATATCTTCATGTGAAGCAAAAAAATTTATTGGTAAGAAACATGAAGTTACAAATTTTGTAACATTGAAAGATATTAAAACCTGAAGATCTATGGTTAAAATAATTATCGTGGTTTTGTTTTTCCTTATGGTAAACAAATAGATAGTGTTCACTCAGTATTCATGAATATCATGAATAGATTATAGTTAGTGGGAGAAAAGGAATAGATGATGTGATGCATGTGTACGAGATTATTGATATCATACTAAATGGGTGGGAATCAAAAATAATATCTAATGAAGATTCTAATAATATAAAAATAGTTACTGTTGATGAACTATTTCGGACTCTCCTATAGAATGAGAATATATTGAGGAGAAATACTAATAATATAAAGAATATGAATGGGAGTAGTGATTTTACTACTACTTTGAATCATATGAAAGCCAAGACTCCTGAGAAAGTTTCTAAGACATCAAAGTCCAAAAAAGTTGCTATTCAATCAGACTCAAGTGAAACATAATAGTCATAGAATAAATTATCCAATCATTCTCATAGTATGAACAAGATTATTGGAACAAATAATTTTGAGTATATATATAAGAATAATTGAATAGAATATAAGAATGAATCAAAAGTTACATGTTATGATTGTGTAGAATTTTTACAAATCAGAACATATTTTCCTAATTTAAAAAGAAAGGAAAAGAAAGTTAGACACTCTAAAAGTAATCATAGAAGATAAAATATGTCTATGGGAAATAATGTCTTAAATAAAGAAGACTCGTGGAGTGAAAGTGGTGGTGACTTATTTGATGAATCCGAAGATATTGAATGTTTTGGGAAAAATAATATTAGTCTTATCACTTGAATTCAGGAAGAGAATAAATGTTTCATGGATATGGTACACACTTCTGAATCAATAACTAACGTATCTTAAATTTCAAAATATCATGATAATGAAAATTATGAAAGTTAGGATTAATAATATTCTTCAGTTTAAGATAATACTATACCTTCTTTTGAATAAGCCTCTAGGTTTAGTAAGTTACATGAAAATAAAAATAGTATGATCAGTAAGAAACATAACATGGAAAATTATAGATTTAATATTTTTACAAAATAAGTATAAGATATTTCTAAAGATCATGATGAAAAATCATTTGAAATTGTCTCTATTTAAAAAAACCATTAAGATATTAATTTTGAAAAGGGTAAACTTTATATGGACCAGGAAAATGTTATTTCTAAGAAAAAAATTAGAGATACACTCAAATTATATGATAAATGACTGTGAGGGTAATAATGTAGTCATTAAACTAATATATGAAATGTTTTATTTAAAGAAACATTCATCAAACTTTTCTCACTGCATGGAAGGTTTTGATAAAATGTATTCATAAATTTAACCTCTATAGAATAGTTCTAGATTTGGTTATTTCCATTCATAGCTAGTTTTTAGTCACAATTATTGTAAACCACAATGTGATTTTATTTCCACTAAGTATCAATGTGGTGGAAATTGGGAGAAACATTTTTCTTTATATAAAACACAATACTTAGGTTTTCATAAATATCACTTTTCAATGAAACTGTGGATTCCTAAGATTTAATTTTCTAACATTTCTGGATCCAAGAATGTTTCTATTCTGAAAGTATAAGTGATTAATTTTGATGATAAAAAGTAAATATCAAAAACCATACATGGTAAATGGACAGATAATATTCACGTCACGTGACTGCTAACAAAAAATTCATTGAAAATATCATTTGGATGAAAGGTGTAAGATTCACTTCGACATACAGTGCACATGGAAAAATTATTATTATATGTAATATTTTTCTTCTTTAAAAAGAATTAATTTTAAATGTTTTATTTGATAATGTTCTTAAGGAAAACCTTTTAAGAATGATAAAATTATGTGATAAAGGTGACCTTGTGAATTTTAGGAATAATAAATTCTTAATACACAATTCCAAGGACAAGTTTATTCTCTCTGCCCATCGGCATAAAAATGTTTATACATGAAACATAGATAACCATAGGATCCATGAATTACCTAGACATATTGAAATTGAAGGCCAATATTTGTTATGGAATAGATTTCTATGACATTGTATCCCTAGTAACATATGTATAATTTATAAGAAAATACTTCTTAAGGATATACTAGATCATAGATTTGATTATTCAAAAGTCTGTGATACATTTCAATATGAAAAGACACATAAGTCAAGATTTAAATAAATTAGTGAAGTATATAATTATGATGCATTTCAGTTAGTGCATATGGATATTTTTTGTCCTACACAAACTATATATATTGGAAGAAAATACTCTGTATTTTTTAGTTGATGATTACACTATATTTATATGAGTCTATTTTCTAGAAAAAATATTAACCATTTTATTATTTTAAATTTTAATCATCCAAAGTTAAAAGTTAAAAAAAACCTTCATTTGATAACTATTATTTGTGACCATGTTGGATAATTTGAAAATTCAAATTTTGAATCTTTTCATAGTAAGAAAGGAACTAATCATAACTTCTCATCTCAGAGATCACCTCACCAACATGGTGTTGTTTAAAGAATAATCTGAATTATTCAAGAAATAACAAGAACCATGTTGAGTGAATAATATATTGCTAACCTCATTTGGGATTAGGTTGTGAATACTGCTTTCTATACTATAAATTGAGTTTTAATAAGATAATTTCTTAATTAATCACCTAATGCATTATGGACATGCCAAAAACATAAAGTTTCATACTTCAGTGTATTTTGATAGAATGTATTCATTTTTAATACTAAATATAATTTTCACAAATTCATACCCAAATATGATGAAGGAAACTTCTTAGGATATTACACTACTTCTAAGAATTATAGGGTTTTTAATTAAAATTCTTGTACAGATAATGAAACAATACATGTTAAATTTGATGAAACTGATCCCTTTGTTTTTAAACAACCTCAACATGTATCTTTAGACATTTTTTCAAAAACAAATTATCAACCTTGTATGGATTATTCATCTATTCGGGACAATATTCAATAAACTATTTATGAATTATTTAGTCGAGAAGATTGTATACCCTATGATGATGAACAATTTTTACAAAACCCAATTTAGCTATTTCTAAAGAATCATCCCAGTGATTGTATCACTGGTGATGTACATCAACCTATAAGGACTATAAGTTATATAAGAAATAAAGTATAGAATCTATTATTTATTTCAAAAATAAAAGCTAAATGTTTTGATGAATATTTTCATGATTATGATTGTACTAAAGCTATGCAATATGAACTAAAAGAATTTTAAAGGAGAAATTTATGGAGCTTGGTTGAAATACCAAAAGAAACATCTTTAATTAGAGTAAAGTTGGTCTTTAGAAATAAATGTGACAAAAATGGAATAATTTTAATAAATAAATAAATATTATTTTATAGATTCTATAATCAACAATAAGTAATAAACTATGAAGATTTTTATGCTCTAGTAGTGATTACAACATTATTTACTCTTTCATTTTCACCCTTACACCAATGTTTAAAATAGAATTAGTATTGTAAATTCCAAAAATAATAACAAATTTCACAACATGTTAGATTCAATTATTTTTATTTTACCACTATTATAATTGTAAATGTTACCTCTTTTTTATAATTTCATTGAAGTTGGAGGTGATTATGAGGGTGCATGATGAAGTTCAAGAAAAATGGGGCAAACTGCACAGGATCTAAGAACACCAGTGGACTCAACTGCACATTTCTACTAAACCATGAAATAAAATGGGTTGATATTTATGGTTTGTTAATAAAATAAATGGTATAAATTTCATATTAACAAACCCAAGTCAAATTAGGTAATTTGGTAGCCAAACCGTACTGATCTTTCCAATACACCGAATCTGCACAAAATCAAGAGCAGTTTGTTGTGATCTACCCATATATCGAGTTGTAGGTGTCCAAATGAAGCCAAAATTTCATTATAGATAGTCAATATGTGGGTATATAACTTTCTAATTTTCACCCAAGTGATATAAGGCTTCATGGAGGACAAATACCATGTTCCAGATCATTTTATGAAATCTGTGTGCCCTAAACCACCTTAAAATTTCCTAAACAATTGACCCTTGTGATTCTCATTTGAAAGATATACCAGGAGGAAATGATATCATATATTGGATACCCATTGGAGTCCTATCATTATCCTTGAAGTTCTAGAGGACCTTATCTACATTGGGGGATCAAATATTAATTAAATGTCTCACTCAAGCGTCTTCCTCCTCTCAATGGTGAGCTAAATGATGGACGATAATTTTGAAGGAGCTACACACGATTTTAAGGGAGTTGGAGAACATTTTATTCTAATTTTTTATAATTATTTTTATGTTAAATGATTCAATTATTTATTACCTTGACATGATTCTCCCTAGATCTCATTTTATTTGATATAATTAAGTGAAACACTTTTTATTTCAACACTGACTGGGTTGAGATTTCAAGTGGGAATCTTGGGTTATTCAGATTGTAATACACAATATTCCTTTTTCTATCACACATATGTGATATTAAAATATGATTTTGTATCCATTTTTCTATAAATGGGGACCTAATATTGACAACATGATTTTTGTGTCAAGGTTTCCTTCTTTGGGAATTTTTTTAATGGGTAATAGGGGAATCAATATCCTGGAAAACCTCTAGAAAAGAGTTAAAAAACATATTAAATTCTCAGAAAAATAAACTATATGAGATGTGTAGTGAACATGATTTTATATCCTTATCTCATAATTTTTAAATCAAAAACCTTATTTATCAATTATTTAACTCTTTATGTCATGATATTTTCTTAAAATTGTTTTCTAAACCAACATGCTTTAGTTATTTTTATTAAAATGACATACTATAAACCTATAAAAACTCCTTGATAGAGAACCTAGGGTCTTCCCTATATAATAAAACAACCTTAAAACATAATATATTTCACATTTCATGAAAACCTGGGAAAATTTTGGCGTCATTTCTGGGGAGCACATTGGTTTTTAGTGTGTTTTTATTCGTTTTTTAAAAAATTTAGAATACGTTTTATTTCATATTATACCATTACCAACATTTTTTTGTTCTGATTTCATTATTGTGTGGTTTCTATGAATGAAACATTCAACGCTACAAGATTTACCTCTATTGGAACCCGAACTGGAGAGGATCCTACATCAGTGACACCGAGACACACCACAAACCCCATTGAAGGAGGACACACAAGACATCAACACTCTTCTTGATTTTTCAACTTATTCCAATGAAACTCAAAATAAATAAAAGGATAACATGTATAAAATGGATGAAAATAACATAACACTAAAAGAATAAAACGTACCTAATTTTGATATACAACCCACATATATTCCAATGCAAGGTGAGGCACCCAATTTTGATCAAAAATATGGTTTAATTCATTTATTACCAACATTCCACAGACTCGCTGGAGAAGACCCACATAAGAATTTAAAATAAATTTACGCTTTTTGGTCCACCATAAAACCTAATAATGTGAATAAAGAACATATAAATCTTAGATAATTCCCATTTTCATTAAAAAACAATGAAGGATTGGTTGTATTATGTTAATTCCCAACTTATAGACTGGGAGGACATGAAACACCATTTTCATCAAAAAAATATTTCCCATCCTCTAGAACCCAAATAATAAAAAGTAATTTTGTGGTGTAAGGAAATATCAAAGGGAAACACTTCATGGATACTAAGAAAAGTTTAAATAGATTTTTTCAATATTCCTACAACACCAAATATATTTTCAACTTTTAATTCAGTGTTTTTATGAAGGTTTAATCCCTATTGATCGAAATATGATCGATGATACTACAAGTGGTGCAGTAGTGGATAATACCACAATTATTGCATGAACCATAATTGAGAACATGGGGGAAAACACTCAACAATTCGGTATATGGTCTAGTATACCCATTCAAGGTTTATATGAGGGGAACAGTAAAAAACTTAAGAAGAAGGTGGACATGAGGTTTGAATAGGTATATAACCTTCATAGGCATTTTCTCTTTATAAAGGGAAATCCAAATCTCCTACTCTAATCCATTGTGAATTATGTTATTCTGACACCGACTACACTAACCAATGTCCTCCATTGAGAGAAACTTCTGAGAGTTGTGAGGAAATATTTCTAGGCTACCCAAATATCCAACCCTTTTGTCAATAACATTACAGTACATCCAAACCTGGGTGGAAAGACAACCAATACTGTAGGTAAGGGGGTATTCAAACCAACCTCAACAACAATGAAACCAACCATAGAAGAGTAGTCTCCCACCACCACATAGAAATTCTAAACCATAACAAATACATTTCTATGAAACCCCTCCAAATCCCAAGACTATCCTAGAATAAATTATTATACAAATGGTTGTCAACAATATCAAATTCCCACAAACCACCAAAGATACCATAAAATACCTAAACACACAATTAATCCAACTTACCTACTCAATGGGGGAAATTCAAATTCATGGGTTGGGTAAACTACCTTCTCAACTAGTAGTTAACCCTAGTGATAAGAGAGATGTTAGTTACATCACCTTTAGGAGTGGAACAAATCATAGAATCCAAATGAACCCAATATTAGATTTGTCCTCTCCTAAGGAAATGACCATCTAAACTACTAAAAATGATCTAAATGAGGTATAACCTTGTCCTGAGAGAATCCCCTCCAAATGAATGAGTTTCTCTATTGATGAGTCACCTAGCCTAACCATTCCTCTCAGATTTCCTAATATCCCACACAACCTTAGTAAAAATATAAAATGAACACTAAAAATAAATCTTGGAAACATTCAAAAAAGTGTAGGATAAAATTAAATTGATTGATGTTGTAAAGCAAATTCCATGACACGACACATTTTTAAAGGATATGTGTACACAATGATAGGTGAATTCTTAAAGATGAGAAGTTGAGCTTGGGGGGAACTTCTTAGCATTGACAGAGTCATCGCTTCCCACCAAATTCAACAATCATGGAAAATTATTAATTCCATGCACCATAGAGGGGTATTAGTTTTCCAATTTTATGCTTGATTTGGGAACTTCGATAAATGAGATTCAAAAATCCATTTACACTTCATTGCAGGTTTGGGAAATATTTTTTTCTCTATTTTTTTTCAATTAGAAAACAAGAGTACCGCACACCCTTCTGGTTTGTTAGAGGATGTTCTTGTGAGGGTGAAATTTTTTATTTTTCATGCTAATTTTTATGTGATCAAAATAGATGATGATATGTTGAATAGACATGCAACAATTATATTGGGGAGAACTTTCATGAATACTACCAATACCATAATGAATTTACATAATGGTACATTATCTATGGAGATTGGTGGTTACATTTTCCACTTCAATTTCCTCGATTCCATGAATCACCCCTCATAATAACATTCCTCTCTCTCTCTATGTTAATACAATTGATATACTCCCTTTCCCTGAGAAAAAAATTCTTTACCCTAAATCCCTTTTATAGTTTTCATCATCAATTGAAATTATAGGTAATTAATCATGAATTGATTATTTTAGTGGTCAAGAAAAATGTCATTCATGTTTATTAATTGATAATTTCATGAACACTGAGGATCAAATGACCATCGATGATACTATTAAGCTTGTAAAATATTATACCTCATCTGATGATGATACAATTGAAAAGTTTTATGAGATTAGTGTCCTATCACATTCACACACACTCTCATAAATCTTGAATCCCCCAAAATTGTACCTAAAACAGCTTCATTAAGATTTAAAATATTCCAATATTGAGAATGGAAACAAGTTTCATTTCGTCATTTCTTGTTCACTCCCTCTTGAGCATGAATTGAGACAGCTTGACCTTTTGAGGGAGTATAAACAATCTTTGGGATAGACACATGGGAACATTCAAGGTATTGTCCCACCAATTTTAACACATTGTATATTGTTTAATGATGAGTCTAAACCAATGAGGTTGGTACAATGATGAATGATCCCAAACCTCTTAGACATGGTAAAAATCATGTAACAGAATTATTAGCTACTAAAATTATTTACCACATATATGACAGCTAATGGTTCAGTCCATCATAATTGGTTCCTAAAGAAACCAATCTGACAATAATTAAAAACAAATTTAATGAATTTGTTCCAACTCGTGTATAGAATAGTTGGTGTGTTTGAATATACTATTTCATATTAAATCAACACACTTGGAAGGACCACTTACGATCTACATTCATTTACAAGATTCTAGAGAGTCTTGTAGGGAAATCCCATTACTATTTTCATGATTTTTATTTGGGAAACTTTCATATACATATTTCCCCGAAGAATCCAAGAAATAAAACCATTACTTTCCCCTTTGTCCCATTTTCATATAAGGGGATGACATTGGGTCTGTGTAATGCTCTGGATACTTTCCAACATTGTATGGTTAGTATTTTTTTGGAATTCCTAGTGAATTTCATAAAAGATTTCATAAATGATTTCACTATTTTTGGATCCTATTTTTCTGAATATTTGAGTAGTATTGCTTCATTCATAAGTCATTGTATTGAAAATAACATTGTATTAAATTATGAGGAATTCCATTTCATTGAGTGAAAAGGAATTGTTTTGGGACATGTAATTTATAGGGATGGTATCCAAGTAGATAAATCCAAAGTGGATGTCGTTTTTTCCCTACCATTACCTAAAAATGTACAAGATTTGTGTTATTTCAAAGTTCATGTTGTATTTTACCAGCATTTCATTCATGATTGTATAAAAATTGAACTCCCCCTCTCCCGATTTCATCATAAAGAAAAGTAATTTGTTTTTTATAAAGAATGTGATGAATCGTTTAATAAATTAAAATATAGTCGCATACCACCTCTGGTGATCGAACCACCTTAGTGGGATTTCTCATTTGAGCTCATTTGTGACACCTCTACCTGTGTAGTTGTGGTAGTCTTATCACATAGGGTCGACTGAGCTCCACAAGTTATTTTATATACCTCACATACATTGGACCCTTCCTAAAAAAACTACACCACAAACTAAAAAATAATTTCTCTCCATTGTGTTTTACTTGAATAAATTCTGGTCATCCATTTTAGGGTTAAAAAATAATTACCTTATTAGACCATTCAACCCTCTAGTATGTCATTAATAAACTAGAATCAAAACCACATCTCATTCATTGGACGCTCCTCCTTCAAAAATTCAACATTGAAATTAGAGTTAGAATAGGAGAAGAGATGTGGTGGCTAAACATATCAGTAAGATTCAATCATTATTGTTCATTGACGCATCCCCCCATATACCCATAAATGAAATTTTTTCTAATGAGAAATTTTAATGAGTGAAATATGTTATTCCTTGTTACGCAAAAATTGTAAATTATATGGTATCATCTTCTATTCCTATTGATTCATACAAAAAATAGGTCGAACTTCTAAAACATCTTTCCCATTGGTACATTTGGGATGAACCCTACCATTTTTGAACATGTAGAGATCATGATATTAGGTGTTTTTTTCCTGATAGTGAGTTTCAGAATGTCCTTATGTTCTTCCACACTCTTTCTTGTGGGTGCCACTTGGTCCCTAATTGACATTTCACAATGTCTTCAATTTTGGTCTCTTTTGGACCACATTGTTTTGGGATTTCCATTACTTCTATAAATTGTGTCCTCACATTCAGTGAATGGGGAATGTCTGTAAAAGAAATTAGATTCCACAAGAACCTTTATCTTCCATGAAATTATCTATATTTTGGGCATTGACATTATGTGACCAGTTCACAATTCATTTGTGATATTTTATATTCTTTTGGTAGTGGATTATGTTTAAATATGTGTAGAGGCATGGGCCACATGGATAGTTGATTCTAAGAAAATTTTGGAGTTTTTGTGAACCCAAATCATTTATAGGTGTGGATTACCTTGGATCATCATTAGTGACCAGGGTTCCCATTTTTTCAACTTAACAATTAAATCTCTTTTGCATTAGTATGGAATATGGAATCGAGTGTATACTACCTATCATCCAAAAACCAATGGTAAACTTGTGGTGTTTAATATAGAATTAAAACAAAATATTGAAAAATAGTTCATCCCAACTGAAAATACTATATTCTTAAACTCAATGATTCATTTTGATCATACCATTCTTTTTTCAAACTCTCATTGAAACGTCACCCTATCATCTTGTGTTTGGAAACACTTTTCAGCTTCCGGTTGAGATAGAGCACTTGTACTAAAATGAAATTGAACAATGAAATTATAATATTTCTTTTTTAAGTGATCAAAAGAAGCTGAAAATTCAGGATTTGGAGGAAATGCATAGAGATTTATATGAGAAATCCCAGATTTATAAGGAGTGAACCAAGACTGTCCACAACCACCTCATCCTTAATCTTTATATTCACATTAGGCAGAAGGACCTCTTATATAGTGAAAGGATAAAATTACAAATAGGTAAGCTTCATTCCTACTGGTTTAGATAATAACTAGTTACTAGTGTCTCTCTATTTGGTGTTTCTCATGTTAAAAATGAATAAACAAAGAAAAACATCACTATCAATGGGTAACAGTTGATTCAATTTCAAAAAGACATAATAGAGGACATGATGAAGGAATTCGATGTTCAAGAATCAATTTATTGATGAAACCCACCAGGTTTTATCCTTACTTTCCACATTCTCCATTATTACAGTGAGAACACTCACACACTAGTTATAGGGGGATGGGTACATTCCTGTGTTAGTTAGTAATTTTCCTCATCGTTATACTTTTTTTCTTTTTTTCTTGATGATTATAATTTTACATTCCCACCATTCCCTACCCCAACATTTTTTCCAGAATATTACTTTTTATGCAATATTTTTCATGGAAAATGATTCCTTATTAATCATGAATGTTATTGAATATAAATTTAGAATTTCTATATTTTATATTGTTTTAACATTCCTATGTTTTTATGAAATGAGAATTTTAGAAAGAATTAAATACTGTGGCGTGACTATATTTTGAAATTTAGTTACTAGTAGATGATATAAATTGTTGTATAATTTTTAATCCTTTGATAATAATGGTACCCTTTGTGTGAATATTTTAAGAGAAAATTGTTTTACATAATCTCTCCACATATCCTTGCGCCCTACCCATAAGTGTAAAAAATCAACATAATGGATGGTAAACATAAGTTAGTTTAATTTTTTTCTACCATAAAAAATTATTTTTCCACACGTTCATTCCTTATCTGATCAATTTCATTACAATAACAAATTTTCCTAGGCATGTGTACTTGTTATCTGAAAATTGTATTCCCTCATGATAAAAAATAAAATAAAGGTTTATATAATGTGTAGGTCAAAAACCACCCTTCCTCAACTATTGGTCTTTTTAAAACAATTACAATTAGTTTTTTGAGGAGATTAGACAAGGGTTGGGAGAAATGTGTGAGATTTTTTCCATGTGAAAATTTTGAAAAAAAAAACAATAAATGAGGAGAGTGATGAAATTTGAAACATATGGGGATACCCAAGTCGAAAGAATTTGTTTTGAATTTTGGGATTCCTTAAATAAGTGGGTATTTGAATTTTATTGCAATGGATATAGGTTAGGTTTCGTGGAAAGGATCGTGTATGTATACAATTTTTAAAATAACTTATATTAACTCAATAAAAAGTGGGAAGAATATCATGAAATGGTTTTTACACACACACATAGAGAATTAGTTACATGGTTAAACTTTGAATTATTTTATTATATTGGAATCATGCATCTCTTGTAAATTCATTCTGATACAATTTTTTATATGAATTTTTCTATTCTCACTGAGAATGACTCCTCAGTGTGATTTTTTCTTTGATCACATTTCTATCATGAATTAAATTTTTATTTAATGTTAAATATTTATGAAGTTGGAAATATCTTCATGCATAATTTTTTTTAAAATGTGACTTATTCCCAGGTGTGAAAATTCTTATGTGTAGGGGTGTGATCGCATGACGATTCACTATGTCATTTTCACCCTTACAAAACTAGTTTACACTGAATTTGTAATGAAAATTCCAAATATAATATAAAATTTTACCTCAATTTAGATTCAATTATTTTGTTATCATAGATTAAAAGGAAAAAGTTAGTTGTTTTGATAATTTCATTGAAGTTGGATGTGATTTAGAGGGCCCATGATGATGTTCATGAAAAATGGGCCAAAATGTGTGGGATCCTAGAACAATAGTAGACCCAACTGCAAACTGGTACTAAAATATTCATCCAAATGGGGTGATATTTTTTTTATCATCCTAACATTAATGGTATATGTTTCATATTAATAAACTTATGCCTAATTTAGCCATCTGGAAGCCCATCTGGACCGATCTGTCTAGAAAACCAAATCTGTATGAAGTCAAAAGTGGTGTTCTATGATCTATCCATATCGCATGTTGTTTGTCTCAAAATGAATCCAAACCTTCTGGGGAGATAGTTTGTAGGTGGTGCTATAATATTTAAATTTCATCTAAACTCATATAAGGATAAATGAATGGAAAAACCCATGTTTTAAGTGGTTTTAAGAAATATGTCTGCCCAAAACAACCTTCCACAATCCATATAAAATGGAACCTTGGGATCCTAGCATGAATGTTCGGCCAGGAAGCAAATATCTACTGTTATGGAGACCCAAAGGAGTCCTTTCTTTAGCCAATATTTCATGGAGGCCCTTGTCCACATAGGGGATCATGTATGAAGGAAAAGTTCACCCAAGCTTCCTCCTCCTATCAATGGCTAGAAAAAGGGTCAGTGATCATTTTGAAGGAGATACACATTCTTTGGAGGGAGTTACAATACCAATTATTCTACTATTCTTGTGTAATTTTTGTGTTAAATATTTCACTTATTTCTTATCTTGACATGATTCTACCATACTTTCATTTCATTTGATATAACTAAGTGAAACAATTTTTTATTTCAACAGATATTAGGTTGATATTTCAAGTGTGAATCTTAGATTGTTTTGATTGGACAACACAAGCATGCTTTCCCTATCATACATATGTGATTTCCATAATTGATATGTTCAAGAGAATGTTTGGGTTGAACAGGCTCCTGGATTTGAAGACACAAAATAAACTAATCATGTTTTTAAACTTACCAATGTTTTATATGGTCTTAATCAATCTCCTAATGCTTGATATGCTAGATTCATAGAATTGTTTTTTAAACAATTATATTTAAGGGAACTATTGATCCAACCATTTTTATAATGAAAGAAAAGAAAGATGTTTTAGTTATTGACCATTATGTCGATGAAATTATATTCAAGTCAACATATAAATTATTAACTGATTCATTTATAGATCGTATGAAATATGTGTTTGAAATGAGTACGATGGGTGAGTTAACATTTTTCATTGGTTATCAAATTTCTCAAATATCAGAAGGGAATTTAATATCTCAAGATAAGTATATAAAATATATTCTTAAAATGTATGTATATGATAACACTAAAAGTATTAGTACTCCAATCAGTACCTTAAACACTCTTGATCTTGTTAAAGTTGGGAAACCATTAGATCAAACATCTCTTAGAGGTATTACTTGATGTCTACCGTACATAACATCTAAACATACATACTTAATGTTTTCAGTATTATTATGTGAGAGATATCAATCTAACTCAAAAGAATCCCATTTAAAAGCTGTGAAAATATTTTTTTGATACTTAGAAGGAACTATGAACTTTGGACTTTTCAATTTATATTTAAATGAATTTGTTAAGTAGTTTTTTTTATGATGAATTTAGTGTTTGTAAAATGGATAGGAAAATTAAATCCAAAAATTTCATTTCATAGGATATTCAATAGTTTTCAGGTCATGTATGAAACAAAATTCCGTAGCACTTTCCACTAATAATGCTGAATATGTAGCATATGCAAGTTATTGTGCTCATATTTTTTGGATTCAAGAAACACTCATAGATTATGACATGTTTTTTTCTATAAATTATACTTTTTGGGATATCACTAGTTTTATAGCCTTACGTAAAACCCCTATACATCAATCTCATGAAAATATCTTAAAAATTATGCATAACTTTATTAGGGATCACTCACTTAAAGGATATATCATTATTCAATTCATCAGAACACAAGAATAACATGCTGATTTTTTTAAAAAAACCTTACCCTCTAATGGATCTGAATACAATAAACAAAATTTAGGAATGGTAACAATATGGTGATCATTTGTGTAATATTTTTTTAAACAATCTATTAACATTAAAAAACTCTTTTTAAATGGAGATTATATATTTTTTGTTTTTATTTTGAAATGAAAAGATTGAATAACATAAAAAATGTTTCCATTACCTGATAAAACATTAAGGAACATAAGTGTTCTAATAAGAACCTTATAAATACCGATTAATCATAATAAGAACTCAAGAAGGTATGTTTTCTAATGTATATTTTCATAATTACATTTCTATTTGTTTGTATTTCAAACTTTTTTGAAGAAATTTTTTATCAGATTCATTATTCTATAACACTAATTACTACATTAAGACCTGACAAGATCAGAATCTATAAATCCTTCTTCTAAAATAATCTCAACTGTTAGATCAGCTCAAGATAATCTCATCTACTAGATCATATCAAGATTTTCTCCATCATTAGATAGACCGAGGAAGTTGAATCTTCACTGTGAATCCAATATAAAGGTACCCCCACTTCGCATCCCACACCAGTTTCCATAGATTTTACATCCAAGATCTACCACCATTCAAAGAAATTTATCTAACTCTTACATCCCTCCCTTACACTCTAAATTTCTCTAGAAATTTCTCCTCAAACACGAATGCCTTCACATAAGGAACTAAAATACTAGATAATCAGCAGAGAAAGGTTAGTAGATCATTATTTATCTTCCAAGTATTATTCTCTTATAATATAGATGTTAAAACTCAATTGATGGGATAATATTTCTTTAGAAAAGGTAAATAATCAAGATCAAGTCTATACAGATCTTATAATAGAATTTTATGATATAGTTCACTTTTCTGAAAAAGGGGGAAATATATGATTTAGTATAAGAGTTAGGGAAGAACCTACTATTTATCCTATAAGAAAGCTTCATGTGTTCTTAAAATAACTTATGAGGTAGAGGAATAATTTTTTTCATATGGGTTTCCTGACAGAGAAAGTTCATTTGATAAGGTTAAGGCAATCACATTCCTATGACTTCAGGGAGAGAAGAATCCTAAAATATAAAATATCTCATCATCTCATGGGATAATATACCTATATATGAAACTATTCATCATTTATAGGAAAGGGTAAAAGATTACCCTAATGTATACAAATATCTTAATGATGGTTTTTTTAGTCAATTTATAAAATATTAACATGATGAAGTGTATCTACCTCACCATCGAAAGAAAAAATGATGGAATGATAAAACCTCAGATTTTAATGTATACATAAATCTTTTCAAATCTCATTTCTATCTTCCAAGAAACAAGAAAAATAGAAGAAGATGAATAATAAAATGCCAGAAGCTGAGATTATTCAAGATCTGTATAGATATACTGAGAAACAATATGAACAAATATAACTATTTGAATCTTTCTTTCTTGAAACACCTCTTATGATAACCATAGCTACATTTGACACCCCAAAACCAAATAAGGGAATGAAAGCTATTTCAGTTCCAACTTCATTATTTGAAGAAAAACCCAAACAAGAAGTAGAAACCAATGAAGATGACCAAATTGAAGTTGAGAACAAAATTTTTGATGAAGCTGAGAAATAATTTTAATAATAATAATTTTCAATAAGAACGTCCCAAGATTCCTCCACCAAGATAGTCTCAGAAGGGAAGTATTTCCAAAATGATATTAATGGAAAGGATCCAGTAAATATAATTCTCTACAATAATGAAACTTATTATGATGATATTTGACAATATGCTGATGGAAAAGTTAGTGATGTTATTAAATTATTTGATAATAATAAAATTGATTATAATTTTGATATAATATATCATGTTTTTGATATAGAATGAGAAACTCAGATAATTAAGAAGAGAATGTCTAAGTATGGTAAAAGAAAGATACTAGTTGTTGATGTGCCTCATAATTTGGTTATTTCAAAAACAAATAAATATGTTGCTAGAACATCCAGGATGAAATATGATGAGAACATTGATGTTACCTCACCATGAATTTTTTTTGTTTCAGAATATTCCTCTTCAATAGGTGAATATTTTGTGTTCCACTCTTAGAAGAATATTTTAAATACCATTTCATTATTTACAAATATTGAATATATATGTTAGTTGATTCAATATACAATTATTCAGAAGATGGAATCTAAAAATTGTCTTTTGAAAAAATTCATCAAAGTCAAAGTTGAGTTTAGGACCTTCATGAATAGATATGATGCTCATAAAAAATCATATAAAGAGATAACTAGATGGTCAAAAACTGTTTCATAACATTTTAAGGTCCATTATGATACATTAATTCAGTATAGAACTCCATAGTTAAATTAGATTAAAAACTCAAAAATCACTCAACGTAACTAAAGGAGGAGAAATATATCCAACAACATGAAGTCAAAGATTTGAATGAAAATTTAAAATCCATTCCACATAATCTAAAAATATATAATGAAATCATGGATATGTTTGAACAACAATCTATGAATTGGTAGGAATTGATTAAGTCTTTGGAAGAGAGGGTCAATTATCTTGAAAAGAAAAATTAAGATCAATATTTTTTGCTAACCAAGTTCCAAAAAGATCACAAGTAGTTAGAGAAGATGAACTCTTTGATAAAATAGTTTATCCTGGAATATAATATGGATGAATATATATTTTACTGATATTTTGTTGTATGAAATATTTTTTAATACATTGACATATCAATGAAATATTTGTTATATAGGTTTTTCGTATTGTACATTTCATAGACTTAAAGATCTTTTTTCCATCCATTCCTTTTTGAAAATAATAAAGGTGGAGAAAGGAATTCTCAAAAAATAATATTAAACTAATGGGGTGGATTTTTAGGAATGGGGGATATTTCTTGAAGAACAATTTATTAAAAAGGTAGTGATTTCTTTATGTAATATAAAAAACTCAAAGATAAGAATACAATTCTTAGGTAACTTCATAACAAAAGGGGAGTTTGTCGTATTCATTATAAGTAATTATAAAAGGGATATAATTAATTCTTTTATGTTCAAACATGAAAATATTATGACATAAAATTATTTTTTGAGATGTTGTATATGCTTTCCAAAAAGGGGGATATTTTTAATTTAATAAGTTTCCTTGTGACTTTTCCATTTTTTGTTTTGAAAGTCACAAAAAAACTTCTTACTGATGTTTTTTCATTATCTAGGGATGTTTATATTCTAGAAAATTTTAAACCGTAACTATGGTCATCAATGTCTTACCTAATACTTTACAAATCCAAGACTATCCAAATATTCCTTAAGAACGTTTACTTTGTAATAAATCAAATCATTTTCTATATCTTGGATCTTTATAAAATTATGAATCCAATTTTTTTAACATTGTGAATTTGATTCTCACAAAATTTTGAATCTAATTTACCATGAATTGTGAATCCAATTCTCACAAAATTGTGAATTTGATTTACCTAGTAATCAGACTAAAATTCATTATTAAATCTAACTATGATTTTTTCTGAAATCATATTTTAATTTTTTCTGAAATCAGACTCTGATTCTCTCTAAAATCAGACTCTGATTCTCACTAAAATGAGAATCTGATTATTTATATTTCAATAATTATATTTACCTTAAGAAACTATTTTTATATCATTTATATAGTTAATATTTGTACTTAATATTTTTTATACACTTTTTATGATAATGTTTCTTACATACTACCAGATATTCTTTTTCATAGTTTGTTATATAAAACAATGTTGTCCAATTTGTTACAATATGACTATTTCAATAGTTCCACCTATATAGGTCCCTATAATAGTTTAGTTAAACATGACAATTTGAGGAGAATGTGACCGTTGGAGATCCAGTCTATAAATAAAAAGTAATTTTAATTATTTTGGGGAAATGGACTTTTGGTTGAATTAAAACTCTGTGAGACCTCTTCCATATTTTCATCTTCCAAACACTTGAAGAGTATAAGTGGGGAACAAAATGTTCCACATAATTAAATCTTCAATAAGATTTGTTTTCCTTATGTGATTCCAATAGTTATTATATAGGATGGAGGGATTAGAAGATAAAATAAGACATAGGTGTCAATTAACAGATTAATTGAGTTCTTCCAAGTTAAAGGAAGATATATGTGTTGATCAACTTATAGATCAAGGGCTTGCATGGATAACAAGATAGAATTTTATCTTCATGTTAAAGGATTAACCTGGTGTGGGTAAGACAGAATTCCATGAAATTATAAATCAAGAGACCTTTATCCAAGTTTGTTGTATACCCTTCCCTTTCATTGAAAATATTTCATTACATATTTACAACTTGTTTAATTACAAGTTCTCTTGTTCCATTTTTTTTATAATCATAACATGTACCTTTTGAACACATTCCCTGTTGTAATAACTTCGATTAAAGTTTCTATAAACTCTAAGGTATAATATTTCTCAAGAATACACATGTTCTTATTTCTTTATAATATCATTGTATCTAGACTTTGGGCCCTTATAATATATTATATATATATAGTATAGGGTTTAATGAATCTTTTTTGTTTAACTTTGTTAAAAAAGGATTCCTTAATGTTAAAAAAAAGTATTTAAACTTCTAATTCACCGCAAAAAACGCCTCTAGATATTGAGTATCTACATCTGATATCTTGATCCTACATTTCCAACATGTGAATTTGAAAATAAGTCTTTCAAATAAGGCATTATAGGTAGATGCCAAAATAACTTGGAAGGGTCTTTGTAACTCGTCTACTAGCATGTAATTTTTCATTCATCATATATCGTGACATCTAACATTTAGGAAACATTGATAGAAATTTTTATTCCTTCCTATATAAAAAATGGTTAGTAGGGAGGGTATGTATTTGTATTAGCATAATCACATAGGGAATAGTATTTTCTTCTCTTTATAATGTGAATTAGGAAGATCATTGTCTTTAGAAATAATATCTTCCATCAATTTTATAAAATCAATAAAATCTTATCACTACAACCATTTTTTACCTTCAAGGTAATCAATCTTAACATTGATAATAAAACCATAAATTTTCTAGAACCCAAAAATAATAGTTTTTTCCGAATCACCATATAGATTCCCAATTTTCAGTTCATTCTCAATTGCCTCTGCAAAAATATCATGAATCATTTCTCGAATTTGTTCTGATTTATCATCTTTCAAAGAATCATCATTATTAGATATTAAATTCTTCCCAATTTCACCTATCTAAATCTAATGGCTATAACTTGGATTAAACCATGAAAAACTAAATAATCATTGGTCTTTATGATTTTAAACTTCATTATATTTAATAAATTCATTAATATAAAGATAAACTTGTCATTGTTTGGAGAATTTCATTTAGAAAATTTCAAAAAATAATCAACTTATGCCTCATATTCTTCACTTATTATAAGTGTTGTAATAAAAAATTGTCTTGTTATTATCTAAAAAATTATAAAAAATAGGTTTTCAAAAGAATATAGTGGTGAATAATACGATAAAAATTTTATCAAGTCAAACCAAGTTTTTATTTATATCAAATATTTCATAATTTCAAAATAACAAAACATTCAAATTTAATATATATATAAACATATTAACATTTTAAATTTATAATTAAATATTTATACAATAATCAAATATAAGTTTAAATATAATTGATAAATAGAATGAAAACCAATAAACATAACATGGAAAAATATTTTATTAACATTAATTAATTATATAACAAATAATAAGTCTTTTTAAAGGATTATAAATACTTCATGAGTTGATATATAATAAATCCTATAAATTAATATATAATTGTAATTATACATAGTGAATATAGATAAACAAATGTTAAACTACACATATGATGTACAATAAATTAGTAATATTTTCCCTATGTGGTTTTATTCGGTCTTTTAGTCCACAAGTAAGATGAATAATGGGATACATCTATCGTTATATAATACATCCTCAATAATTAAATTTATAAAATGAAATCATTATAGACATAGGCCATAACATACCATTGTCGCCTCATCAATATATTACCCCTAGTAAAAAAATATGTAATTAGGGGAATCTATCCAATGTGAAATGATATCTAGTTTAGCACTTGTCCTCAACATACTATTTTAAACTCCAATGCTACCTAATGGGGTAGTAATGTCAAAAAAACTCCTTTTAAATTATATATAATAATGGAAAAAATCAATATTTCAAAAATTTACCACAATAACATATAGAAGAATAATATATAAATTCTATATAGTCCATAACAATCATAAGCATTCAAAACATTCCATTAAAAACTTTAAAGCGCCTCTTTGTAAAAAATTAAATTCACAAAATAATAATAAATTATTATTATTTCAATATACATTGATCATGTAGTTATTACTAGGATAAAAATTGAAATATGAAGAATATATAGTTTGTTAAATAAATAATTTTTATACAAAAACACATAACTAGATGTTGATGAAACCATAAGTCCATCAATAAAAGACAATGAATCGATGATATGAATGATTATTATAGCTTTTTCCATTAAAATCACCCCAAAATTGATTTTTCAATATTATAAAATACACACATATTTCCCATGAAACCATAGAAAAATAAGATTTAAGAGAGATTGTATGTTGGGGAGGATGAATAAAACAATCTGAAAGTCTGATAAATAACATAACAAAAAAATTAATGTGGTGAGAAGATCTCTATAAGAACCTATAATGATGAGTCTGACAATACAAAAGTAGTAATGTGAAATTTGAGTAAATGTAATCGATAAAAATAGTGATATATGACCCATGACTTTGATCAACTAAAATCACTTGAGAATCAATGTGTGAAACATATTTGAGATTTGAGAAGTTAGAATATAGAATACAGAAAATGACCCAACAAAACCTGAGGATAAATAATGATTGAAAAAAATTAGACTTCAGGATATTGGATCAAAAAACAAGGTTTGGGGTTTTACGTGTGAGAGAGAAGTGTCCTCCTTCATGTGATCATATAACACGTTGGTAACAAAATAACTCACATTTATAAATAAAATTTCATTACTTTATAATGTTAGATATAAAATAACAAATGTGTTAACTCATCTTTCTAACCTCAGTTATTAAAAACTGATTTGAAAAATTGGTACAAATTATTTTATTAGTGGTTATAATGAGAAAAATAAATTTTCTACAAGTGAACCAACTGTTGTCTGATTTTTACATACTATGTAATGCATTAGAACATATCATTTACTAGAAAATTTACCACACTCTTCATGTGTTCATTCCCAGGTGTTTATTTCAAATGTATGTATGGACTATTTTAGGAGATTTTACCCATAGGGAATAATGGATCATGTTTTCTATGATGGTTTGGGTTTCATCTATAGTGACTAGGATATAATATGTTTCAATGATTTATGAAGAATATTTTGGTGTGTCGTCTAGTCATTTTTAATAGTCTTGGGGTTGATAACACTTTTTTATTTTCCTAAGATAGATTACCATTCCATGTCATATACAATGGAATTTGGTCCCCCTGTATTATTTTTGTGAATATGATTTTCATATATGTGGTGTGGGTCCTCTATATGGTCTTGGGGTTGGTTCCCCCTAAGTCTAATTTAGGTGTGAGTCACAAATACTATAGTAAGGATAATTACATCCATGTGAAATCTATAATGGAAACCCATCTATAGTGGTTAGTCATTCCCCAAGTAGTAGTTACGAGTTTCATTACATTAGGGTTTTGTACCTCCTCAATAGATATATAATCCTTGGTAAGTTGAAAGTCCCCCAATATAGTTACATTAAGGTTTTATTAATTTTATGATAAATGGATAGATGTAGACATGTATTCAGTGGAGAATATTATTCTAGGTGATTCCCTTGGTCTCCATTATTCCAGGCCTCCCTAACCATGTTTTTTGTTCCACCTACTTACTTGTACATTTTCTATCTCTATAATTAAATATGAGGGTGATTTTTTGTATATACTATGGCTTCCAATTTTGTTTATTCCATCTTGGTGAAAGTCACTACCAACTATCCCATTTGATTTGGTCTTGGTGTAGAAGACTTTTCATGAATTTAGACAATAAGGGGTTCAAATGAGTCACGACATGTTAAAATTTAATTATTAATTCTCCTATCATTGGGGTCGAATTTGGAGTTTTATATTATGTGAGTATTTATTTGGGAAGTTACGGAAATGATGCATATGGTTTCATAAGTTTGGTCATCAATATAGGATACCATCATTTGTGTGTCGGCTGATACATCATTTCAGTAGGACTTTGATAACCTATTAGATGAATTAGAAAATTGAAAAATCATTTGAGGGGTATAAGTTGGAATAGGCATCATACAGTGGTTATTTATGATGTTTTCAATGTCCCTTATAGGTCATCTCAACAAGATATTTTTGATTAATTGTGGTATTATCTCATTCAATAAAAAAATATACCAGTATACAACAATATTATATTTCATGTAAGGTCCATGAAATGACTATGAAAATATTTTATCCTCTATATATTTATAACTATTTAAACTAATGGAGATGTTTCTTTTTTCTAGAAAAAATAGATAGAATCATCCATAATTTATGATTAGTGTGTATATTCATGTAGAGTGGATTATTATTCTCCCTAATCTAGATAAGGTTTTCTATAGTTTGAATACACTAAATTGGTTAATTTAATGAATTCCTCATTGGTTTAAAAATAAATTTTGACCCTTGATTAGTAGATGATTTTTTTGAGTTTGAGAATCTTGTTAGTTGTATGGTTTAGATACCTACCGACTAGATAGTGATTTTTTATTTTAATTTTCTAGAGAAAGTATTCCATGGATGAAATTATCCACAACACTCAATGGTCTTAATCATTCATCAATGGAGAACACTTTTTATTCAAGAATATTTACATTAAAACATCTAAAGGAGTAGAACAACATTAGGGAAGCATGATTGTGACCATGCATGTGTTCATGTTTCAAATAAGGTATATAAATTACATAATATAAGAAGGAATTTATATAATAATGAAATTATGATGAAAAAATTGGACTGATCATATGAGTTTTCTTTATGATTTAGTACATTACACACCTATAATGGTGATTTCAAAAACCATCCAAGAGCACCCAATTCCATGGTTCTCAAACCAGACCGGACACAAATTGAAGGGAATTACCAATCCCCACGGGCTGGAGCCAAGAACATGAGGACCAAGAAACACCTTGGAGAAAGATTTTCCATAAAAAATTATAAAATGGATAAAATGAAAAAAATGAAATGTTAATATGAAAATAAAATTACACAATTGGATGAATATAAAATTTATAAAAAAATATAAAAAATACAAACACCAATCCAAAGAAAAAGGAACTATGAATCCCTAACTCGCTATGACATATAGTCACCAAGAGAATATCACGCCTTGATAAGGATGAAACCTGATGCCACCCACTCAAGCATTTACTTTAACTACATAGGCCAAAAAAATTTCTATATACACAATATGGTGTATTAGGAAATGTTAAAAACAATCCTAGTATAATCCCACCATGTATTTTATAATATGGAATTATAAAATAAACAAATTTTTATCAATTTTAAACAGTTCATGAGAAATAATTTTATACAGATAAATGTAATATATTGAAAATATCATTTTTCATAGTTTGTAAAATATACCAATATATTAGGTTTTCAATTTATATCTAAAAAAATCAAACATACATTTAAAAGATCGCTATTTTGAAAAAATTACATTAAAATAACATTAGTACAGGTGATTCAGGATCCTCATATAGTTTATATGATTAATGGGCCACATGGTGTGAAGATTACCCTAAAATAAAAAGTCTAGTTTTAACAATTCACTGTTTTGAGTGGATATATTGCATACCATATGAAACTCAGTTCCCACATTAACATAGAATAATAGTTATATAAGAGGTTTAGATTTAATCCCTGAGCATAGATCACTTCTCATCCTTGATCGCATTTGGGTTTACCATATAAAAATAATTCAAAGGAATTGTTATCTTTAATACAATATGAATCACGTTTAAAATAATTTCCCTTAAGAACACCACGAGAGGAGTCTATATTTATAAAAACTACCAAAACTCCCATATTTTACATGTTATACCTTCATGACCATTTTAAAATCCTTATCAATGATAAATTAATATACATTGATCTATACCCAATTTTGAAACAATATTCACAGGATAAGAAAAGATGGTTTTTATAAAAAAAATAAAATTCTTCAAACAACATACCTTGAAACACATCAAATATCAACCATCATGTGGAAAACACAATGCAAGATTAATGAAGGATCCCTATAACAAATGATAAATACTAAATCAGAAATTCCCAATCAATAATATATAATTTAACAACACTTAGAAAAAAGGAAACAAAAGGAAACACTCACCACCACAATTACTGAACAATTCACCAAGAGGAATTAAAATCGATAAAAAATCCATTAATACAATAAAATATCATGATGGTATCATGAAAATGATAATGACTACAAACCCCATGGGTATATCATCCAATTTCAAGAATAATGAAATGTGTTTGACTTATGGATGTTCTCTTGAAAATATCCTGGAGCCTCCCAAGTCCTGAAAGTAAACTCTTAGAGAATGCTAGGTTGTTGGGACATAAAACATTATAGGGAAAACATGGAAACATAATACCCTAGTGAAATCAAAATATCACAATGAAAATGGGACCAACAAGGAAAATAACTACTATGTAGGTTATGGGACTATGCAAAAATAGATTCTAGTCAATAGAATTTCAAAAATATGCCATGTAGTAATTGATGATACCCAAAAATTAATGAAAATTGACTATTATTGAAGGAAACAACTGCTCTACTGAATTATAAATATAAGAATAATTCTATTATATATTCTAGATCCACAACATTTTCTCCCTAAAATTTAAATAATTTCTTGGGTTCAACATTCCATGACTCTACACAATAGCCCATATTCCATGTCATAGTTAATCCAAAAGAGGAAAACGACTATAAAAATGGAAACTACACCATAGTTCCCCAACCATGACACACGTAAAGCCTCTATGTACCATGATAGGAACAACATCAAAGAATCATTTTTCCAATGAATAATAAATCAAGACACACCTTTGACTCATCCAACTAAACTAAAACACCTAAAATAATAAGGATCTACAAAATAAATAAAAAATAATTTAATATGGTCATAGAAGACTTTTATTGGGAAATTACAATTTCCTCACCAAATTTATCTTTGTACCTTTAAATATTAGTCAAATTATGATGTTACATAAATTGTCTTAGACACTAATCCCTTATCACATACTCTAACGTTCACATATTTTATGAGTCTTTACCATTTTACCGTAGAACTCTAACTAATGTTATAGAAATACAATTTAAAACCATTACTTTAGAAACAAAAACTCATAATATTTTCTCAATGCTAGAGATATTAGGTTCATGGCTGAGGTTTTCCCAATTAAAATCATGAGATGGTCCAAGAAAATACTTTTTGAGTTAAAACACATGGATGATGTTGTGGAACAAAGATAGTTGAGGTGGTATATCTATGTGTAAATCAACCTTTTAAGGTCGTTTAATAATTTCAAATAGTCCCACATTTTAAGAAGATAGATTCCCTTTCTTATCAATCTATGGGTGAAGCAACCGATGTGATACTCTTATGAAGAAATTTCACCAACTAATAAACCCAAAGGTTGAAAACATCATACTTCATGTTAATTATGATGGATTTGATATATCAAGAAAGAAAAAATAATCTTCTGGATCATATTCATTATATCATGAACCATGCTTGTCCTATTGGGGATGATTAACTAATATGAGACCTAAAATGCTTCCATTAGTTGGGTAAGACAAATACAATATCAAAAGGGTTGATATTGATTGATGATTTGTAACTGTAATTACAATAAAATTCATCCAAACTTGATTAGATATCCCAAGAACCACAATTTTCTATTCCAATATCATGAACCATACCTTCTATAATATTTTTACCCCTCTCTGTCTACCCATCCTTCTTGGGATCATATTCCTTTCTCAACATAAGTGATATCTCTATTTCATATGGGATTCCCCTATAAAACCATATGGTAATGTGAGGATCCACATATAAAAATGTCCATATGTCTCAATTTCAACCATAAGATCACTTAAACATGAAACTTCCATAATTCTTCTACTTTAGTGGTAACATCCCAGCCACAACCATTGACTTGGAAAGATCCGAGGTGCTTAAACCTAAGGTGAAATCCCCAAGACATCAGAGAGTAATAACAAATGTTGAGGGTTTAATTATAATTTTGAGTGCATTTTTTCACATTAAACAAACACACCCTTTAAAGGATAAAAACAAAAAAACTATATATTTCATGATGTATAACACAAATAAAAACTAAAAATACCAATATAGTTTAATAAACTGAAATAATAAATTAAAAAACATGAAACAACCCCAAATCCAATAGCCTAAAGATGGTTTCTACATTATTACATTACATAAATTGAATATTGTAAGAACCCAGTTTTTTCTGTGAAAGACTTTGGAATATTCTTAATGATATTTCAGAGCAGCGCCTTCAAACGGCGTGCGATTCCGAGCCCCGAAGTGGCCGAAATTAAATTTTCAGTGCGTTCACACTGGAAACGCCAAATAAATGCGATAACTCCTAAACGGAGTTCCGGATCAGAGATCTGAGTGTACGGATGGGTCCATAATGGGGTTTTACCCTAGGAGCAACATAGAACTTGTCGGCGCGGGGCGTTTGGACCCCTCGCCCACTTCTGGAACGTTAAACGGATTAATTAACTAATTAATTAATTCGTTTATTGGTGAAACGCTATTATCTATTAAATGGTGGCTCGGATTGGAAAACTGAGGGCACCGTTGAGTTCAGAGCATGCCGTTTACTCTATGAGGGGTATAAGTTTTGCGGGCGCGGGCCGTTTGTGAAAAATGGCCCCAGGGGCGTTTTCGTAATTTAGCGGCTTCAGACGTTAAATTTTATATATTTTGAACGGGGTCTCGGATTAAAATTTCAAGACTGCTGTTGTGCTCGGAGTGTTATGTTTACCCCAGGACTGCCTTCCTTTTTGTCTGCTTCGAGAGCGGGGTTGGGGGAGTGTCGGGCGGGGGTGTTTA
Source organism: Viscum album (assembly GCA_963277665.1). Taxonomy (NCBI): domain Eukaryota; kingdom Viridiplantae; phylum Streptophyta; class Magnoliopsida; order Santalales; family Viscaceae; genus Viscum; species Viscum album. The sequence goes on from OY728143.1 coordinate 1,371,016,514, forward strand.
ACTGTCATTACTTAAACGCACCCCCTCCCTCTTCTCTACCCCTTCTCCTCCCTCACACCCTCACCCCTTCCCTCATCCATTCCGGCGAGCTCCGGCGAGGCGAGAAACGGAGAGCCAACTCTGGCGAGGCAACGGCACGGGGCGTATCGGGCGGGAAGCGTCGGGCAAAGCCCCACGAGGTAGGAGTTTTATTTTGTTTGTTTTTAAATTCCCGCATTTATTGAGCCCGATTTATACCATCTATTTGCCGCCCGATCTTCGAACAATGCCCATAGAATAGTAGATCTTGATCCGAGCTTTCCAACTCACCTTTCGGATGTGAAATTGGAGCTCCGAGGCGTCCGCAGCGGCCCGACGATGTTAGGGGTGGTTTTGCAGTTTCTAGCGGTCGGCAGGGCGGTCCGGTGAGTTGGCGCGGCGGAGCAGCTCGGCTCCGGGTAGGCGGAGCGGTGGCTGTGGCTTCGGAAGGCGGCGGTGGCCGCGAATTCGGAAGGCCGCGGCGGCGGCAGCCGGTGGCGGCGGCAGGGCGCCAGCGTGAGCGAGAGGGGCCGCGAGGCGGCGACCTCGTGCGGCGCGACAACGACCCGCACTTTGCGGGTCGTTGTGCGGGAAGAGCGACCGACCCTCATGGCCGGTCAGTGGCAAATCCCGCGCGGCGGGAGCGTGGGTGTGAAGGGGAGTGGGCCGCGGAGAGGCGTCCTGCGGCTCGGCGGGACCGGGCCGGCCGGTGCGGGCCGGCCCAAGCAGGGCGGACCGGCCGGACCGGGCCGTTCCGGCCCAAGGGGCTTTGCCCCCTCATCCTTCAGACGCCAGTATTTCGGGCTACGGGCATCTGTTTTGCGTACCGTATGCGGCGGCGCGGACCAGACGCAAAGACAGTCTTTTTGAGATGGTTTCGGGATTTTTTAATTCCCGAAATGAGGGGCTGCCGAGGCACGACGCGTCTTTAAGTGGACGAGCGTTCTTCCGGAAAATCTTGTTTTGGACGGCGCGGACGCGTCCGACGTCCGTTTGGAGCGCCGTCAGTTGCGTTGGGACCCTAGCATCGAGGAGGAGTTTGCCAGGGTAGTTTCAGGCATTGAGGCCGAAGTTGAGGCGCGGGCCCCACAACCCGTCTTTCGAGCTGCGTGCAGCATTTCACGCCTTTTTCACCGGACGTCCGTTCGGGGCGTGCGAGCAGTCGATATTGGGTGTTTTTCCGAGGGCGTCGCGTTGGCGCAATCTGCCCCCTGTAATTCCGCACGATGGTGCGGGCCCCACGAGGGCCATTTCAGGAGTTGACGGTGATTTCCAGCTTTATCACCGGGCGACCTTTTTGGTCATTTGAGTAGTCCATTTCATGTACATTTTTGAGAGGATTGCAACGGTGCGATCCGTTTGCTGAGTTCCGGGACCAGGATGCGGGTCCCACGTGGCACCGCTAGTGTGCGGTGCGCCGAAATGCATCTTTTTCTCCGGGCACCCGTTCCACGCAAGTAAGCAGTCAATTTGACGTGCTTTTTTGAGAGCTTTGCGATGGCGCAGTACGCCCAACCTTTTTCGGGGACGCGGTGTGGGTCCCACCCGACCCGGCTACGGTGAATAGTGCCCTTTTCACCGGGTGTCCGTTTTGTGCGATTGAGTACTCAATCCCGTGATTTTTTCCAAGGGGATCGCAGTGGCGTGACCCGTTGGTTCAGTTTCGCGATCTTGGGGTGGGCCCCACACGGGTTTCGTCACGGTGAATAGTACCTTTTCTACCTGTTGATCGTTTCGGACGAGTGAGTAGTCGAACTAGCGTGTTTTTTCACAAGGATTACAAAGGTGTGACCCGTTTTCCTGTACGGATCCTCCTGCACGATATTGTTATATGTGGAAGCATGAAAGGTGCTCTAGTTGTGGTTCGCCCTACTTTGCTTGTAGTGGACCTTTGGCGAGTGTTCACGTGCACACCCGTGTGAGCGATGTAAATGCTTGAGGTGACATGGTTGGTCGTGCCTGGGCCTTTGAGGTGGAGTTTTTATGTCACGCCTTCGCGTTGACGTTGGGTATCGTGTGCACGATAGCCCTTGGGCTGGAGACGTGATATACTCTGGGAGTATACGAGAGTGCTTGGAGGTACGTGTGGTTCGTACCTGAGACGTTCGAGCGCTTGGTTGGGATTGACTTGAGGCCACACGTCGTGTGGGCCCCACGTGCGTGTTGTGTTTTGATTTGCTTACTTGGACCTCTCGCGGGATGGAGGGTCCCTCTGTGTGTTTGTTTGACCAGCAGGGTTGAGTGGTTCCCCCTGGTTTCGTTCTCGATGGATTGGCCGGTAGCGGTGCTAGCCACCCAGTGCAGGAACAGGCACTGAACCCCTCAGGGTGAGTTGTGATGGAGTTGGGTGGTTGCATGATTCCCACTCTGCATTTGGTTGGCCAGTGTTGTACCCTTCAGTGGATGTGGCCAGAGCAGTTTTGAGTTTTACCCTCCAGTGGAGCTGGGCAGTGGGTTACTCATCGGCTTCTAGGGTCTACCCTCCAACAGAGACTGGGCAGTGGGTCACCCGACACTCTTAGGGTCTACCCTCAAGCAGAGACTGGGCAGTGGGTCACCCGATGACCTCTTAGAGCCTACACTCCAACAGGACTGGACAGTGGGTCGCCCGTCGTCTAGTTCCAGGTCAACCCTCCATCAAGGCTGGGTAGTGGGTCGCCTGTCAACTTATTCCAGGTCTACCCTCCAGCGGGGCTGGGCAGTGGGTCTCCTGATGATGTAATTTGGTTTACCCTCCAGCGGGGCTGGGCAGTGGGTCGCCTGATCATGTAGTTTGGTTTACCCTCCAGCAGGGCTGGGTAGTGGGTCGCCTGATGATGTGTTAGGGTTTACCCTCCAGCAGGGCTGGGCAGTGGGTCACCCGATATCTGATTATGGTTTACCCTCCAGCGGGGCTGGGCAGTGGGTTTCCTGACGATGTATTAGGGTTTACCCTGTAGTGGGGATGGGAAGTGGGACACCTGTTAGCGTTCCAGACTCAGTCCATTCTACTAGGCTAGTCTGTGGCTTTCCTCCGTGGTTACCGGAGCGGGACCCTTGGTTGTACAGGTCGATGTTGTGACAGCTTGACTGTGAGGAGACCTCTCGACTGCAGGGCAGTGATGAGGTGTGGTTCAACGTTCTCCCAGAACTCTCAAGTACGAGGGGTGCTTTCCCCATCGAGACGCGTTCTTGTGACGCGATCTAAAATTGTGCGGGTGAGTCAGTGCCGCCCAAAGTGGATAGTGTCAAGGTGTGGTGATTGAGCCCCTTAGCTTGCGGTTCAGGGCAGACGTGTGGGATGCTGGGCATCGATGATGGTGTTTACTTCTGGGACTATAAGCGACTCACTTTTCTTGGGCTGGTCTATGGGATGGAGATCCCCTTACGACCTTGTTCGGGATTCTTGTTGGGCATATGTATATGTATATACCGTGTTCCGGTACCCACTCCATGGGTTTTGGCTACTCTCCTTCCATAGGGGGTGAAGACGCGCGGGGTATGCCACGTGCTTTCCGTGTCTACCTTCTCGTGGTTGGACGAGTCTACTCTCCTGTTATAGGTAGCGAAGACTCGACGAGAAGTTCATCTTCTCACCATTTCCAGCTCTTTGTGTCTGGACGAGTCTACTTCCTTTCTCTTGTTGGGTGAGATGGACTCTCTACCGTGCTGTTACTCTTTACTGCACCCTTGGTTGTACCCCTTTCTATTCCTTGTTCTCTCTACTTCTCACCCTTCGGTACCTCCTTTGTTGCTCCCTCGAGCCTTCGGGGTATCCTACTGAGTATTTTTATACTCACCCCTGCACGGGCTTTGCCCGAACTTGGTGTGCCCTTGCAGACGACGGACAGGTGGAGAGTGACTTCGGTGGAGCGTAGGAGCTTGGGAGCTTGGACTGCGTGCGGTGGTTGTGGCCGAGTTCCAGGTGGGAGACCCGTCAGCAGTTTCTTTTTGTTCACCTGTTGTCAGGTTGTGGATCTTTTCGGTTGGGCGCGTGTTTTTCCCCTTTTCATTTCAGTTTGTACTTTGTAATGTTTAGAGGTCGATGCACATCTGTGGTTTATATATATAGTAGTTGTTCTTTTTTACTCTGCTTTTTCTTTCTTTACTCTGCACTTTTACCTTGAGTGTGCTTCGTGTGTGTGTACAGGTGCTTAGGCAAAGCCCTCCCTGAGTTATTGTGCCTTCGGCGCTGGTCGCCAGCCCCTGGCTATGGAGGCGGGCCTGGGGTAGTTGCGGCTCGAGCCCGGGTAGGGTCGGGTCGTGACAAATATATATAATCCCTAATGATAGGTTTGTTTTGTAAACATAATTAATTAGATATTTATTTGTTTCCCATTTTTATATTGAAAATATAACATAAAACATAGTTATAGAAGAAATTAGATATCCTCAAACTCATTCAAATAATTATTTTTAATATATTTGGGAAAGGAAAAAGATAAGGGTGAGATAAAATAGTCAGTAAAAGTTATGTCCAAAAAAATCAATCATGAGTAAATGTGGCATAATTAATATGTAAAGTTAATTAATTGAATGAATATGATATCAAATCCATAACATGAGAAACAAAATGCATCCATAGATCTTATCAACATTTTAAAATCATAGTTAATAACAAATAAATTCTAAATGAAGGAAATGAATAACACTAGAAATAATGATCTTATACATCACGATATATACATAGAAAAATCCTTTTCTCAGACAACTTGATCGTTGGGTATGTATATACCAGAAACCCACATAATTCATTCAAATTATTTGTCTCATGAGGCCTATAGATTCGTCAAGAAACTATATTCTAGGCCCCACCCATCATATAATGTCAAATTAATTAATTATATATTAAATGATCAAGTTATTACATAAAAAGAATTCCTTATCAACATATATATATTTAATAATAAATATGTAATATTTATATTTACGTAGTCAATCAAGATACATTAAAAGTAAAACACCATATATAGAAATGGTGTATATTTGAGGGAATAAAAACAACCTTGATAAAATGAATTTGGATATTTAAGATAAATATAATTTCAAATTATTAGAAGTAATTTAATGTCTTAATAGAAAATTAACTACCTCAAAATTAATGTGAGATAATATAGGTTTTATAATAAATTATTTTCTTTTGGGGAAATAAGTAAATTCATTCAAAAAAATTAAAATTATATTTCTTACAAAAAAGTCTTTGGAAATATACTGAAAATATTTAGAAGAATAAAATTATCATAAAATGGTAATGGTGGTTGGAAAGTATGTTAACACCAAAGACCATAAATAAAACATTCCATTTTCACTTTTAATTTTGAAAGTTGAAAATGAACCTTTCAAAAAATATAAGATAGATTCCTTTAAAACCAAATGAAAAAATATATTATAATTTAAAATATTGTGAATAAATCATTTCAGTAAATAAAAATATCTTTTATAATATATTTTTGAAAAATATGGTCATGGAACAAAAATGTACTCAATCAAAATGAGAAATAAAATTATATTTTCTTTTATAAGATTCATTAAATGATTGAAGTGAATGGGAGGGGAAATATGAAAGTGAATATATAAAATCCTTAAATATATAGAGGATAAAAAAGTATATGGTTTTTATTAATAATATATTATATTATTTAGTTATTGAATAAAAAATATATCCTAAAAAATAGAATGTAAAATAAATTTTTACCACTTTTGTATTGTTTATATTATATCCCTTTGAAAGAAATAACATGAACTGAAACAGAAATCATCATGAATAAAATGTTATTCATGTATAATATATCAATGTATTAGAATATACCCCACATGAAATTGAATAGGTGTATAATAACAAATATGCCTCAATTGAGTTGAAATTGAGACAAAATCCCTTACCTCACAATTCCTTTTAGTTAAACATTCTTTAGCCTATCATATTATGTTTTTAAACATGATATTAATTTATTTTAAAACCATATTAATATTTTTAATATAATTTATGGTCCTATGATAACATATTATCACCTATTGGATAATAAATTATCATTATTACCTCTATTTGGAGTATTAACTACTCTATTTTATCACACATGTTTTATTGTGGGTGTTTTAGTTCTTGTTCTTATGATATAGTTACATCTTCTTCAGAATTGTATTAATGTTAAAAATATCATTTTTTTAATGTTTAATTTTTTAAAATCATTATTTAAATTTAATCACAGAAAATGAAAAACATCTCTTTGTATATATGGTTGGATGTATGTCTGTAAAAGAGATGTTATAATTTCCATAATGGTTGAAATATTAAGGATGTGGTCGATATATTAATTATAACAGCCTAATATTTTTTGAATTATTTATTTTCAAATTATTTTAATATTTTCAAAAATAAATCATCACATGTAGGACCATGTTTATATTTAATTACACCCAATACTATGTTTAGATTACATTACACATGTCACTGAGTGTAGTTTCTATTACACAGAACACTATGTTTAAATGTAATATCACATAATTTAAAAATAGTATTATATCATACAATAGTTATCACCTCACCATTGGAATGGAGGGTCTAATAATGAATAAATAAATTATGAAAATTTAATTTTTTAGACATTTATATAAAATTATTTATTTTATGAAAAATTAATTAGAAATGAAATACTAAAATATTAAAATATAAAAAAATATATATATTTTTATAAACAAATAGTTATTTTGAAACAAATAGTGTTTTACATACATAAATTAAACAAGTAAATTTTGGCCAGTGATTTTCATTAAATTTATAAATTATAAAATAAATAATAAAATTTATAATCATCGTATGATTTTTCAAGATAAGAGATGATAATGAAATGAATTTTATGCTAAACCCTAGGTATTTAAAAAAATTGCTGCACTTTTTGAACCTAAATTAAAATTAATAATTTTCATATTTATGAAAAAATTGAAAACTCAAATTAATTTTTAAATAATAATGTTTAAATTTTCATATCATTATTTTTTTATAATTTTGTGTGGAATTAAATTTTATGATGAATAGTGAAGAAATACTGGTTTTTAACCATTTTAATGTATTTTAGATAATTTGAAAACATTAAAATTGTTTTAATATGGTTTAAAAAGTTTAATTAGTCCAATTATATATCTATTCATTCAATTCATGTCACTGGGATTATTACTCTAATGATTTTCTTCATAAAATATCTCTAAATTTTTGAAATATTTCTCATTTGAAAACCACATTCTCATCATATCTATAAGATTAATTTTAAATTAAAATTACACAATTATGTTAGAGAAATTTATAAAAATAGATTCCATTTTTTTAATCATAATAATTTTTATTATCTACTAAGTTCAAATTAATTTTTGATCCCAATGAAGAGTAAAATAAGATAATAATAAATATTATGGTTATGGTTAAAATGGGTTTAATATGTGCTAAACTAAAAGGGTAATCACACAAATGACTTAAAAACATGTCCAAAAACTATTTTGTGGCTATATTTCTGTCTTATATCCTTATTTTTATATGATTTTCAATTTTGGGTCCCTTTTTCACGTAAAAGACAAGGGTAAAAATTTTGTATTTCCAAAATTACAAGTATGTCACTCACTTTACTTATAAAAGGCCAACTAGTCTCATATCCTCATAACACCTCCAAAATAATTTGTTTCCACAATGAAATTAAAAAAACACATATTTAATACCCTAATATTATCTTAGAAACTATATTTTGGACAGAAATAAAACCATGGAATCCTTTTGGTATAAACCAAAATAATTTTACTGAAGAAGTTGTAAGAACACTAACCGAGAATTTTAATTATTTCTTCCTCTACATCCTAAAAAAATGTTAAATTGTGATGATATAATAACCTCAACATATTTTATGTACATAGATTTTATCATGTTAATTTAATAACCTAAATCCTTATCCTCTTCCACCAAATAGGATATGAAATGATCATATGTGTGTATGAAGGAATACCACCTCATGAAACGATATTATTTATTTTACTTTACCTCTTATCACAACTACATATAATGATGGATTTAATTTATATGTATATATATATATTTCTTATATTTTTTATATTTATGATATTTTATACATCTTTAATTATTATACTTTATCTACTTTATTACCTTCAATATTTTTGGAAAAGAATAATGTCAGTCGTGTGTATGGAAGAATATCTCCTTAAAAACCAATGTGATATGTTTTTAATTCCAATTTTACATGGATGGGAATAATAATAAATTAAAAAAATATATATTACATTGGAATCAAAGTTATAATTTTGGAATTATGATATCTCATACACATCCTTACTTTCTATAATGTGGGAATACGATAATTTAAAATTGGTGTATGGTAAAATATAACCTCACAAAGATACCTGATTTATTATTCACATAAACATTACATAGATGGTAATAATGATGGATTTTAATAAAAAAATATATGATAAATATATTAAATAAAAAATATTATATAATGGTAATATATTAATTTTCATTTATATCATTCAATCCATCGATAAAATCAAATCAATGTCGGTGTATACATAATACCAATCATCTCAACAAATTGTGTATTTAATTTTCTATCAATAAATTTTGAGGATTAAAATAAATAAACATTGACTATTATTAATAATGTTTTAACATTTTTTTATTGAAAAATCAATTTTTTTAATGTATGTTTTTTTATACATGAAAATGTTATTGAATAATTTTGTGGTAAAGTTACTGGAAATCTTGTTGAGAATTTTTTTCGAGTTTTAGGAAAAGTTGAAAGATGTGAAGAATAAAAGTTAATATAGTTGGAATGATCTATAATTTTCCAAATTAAGTTACATAATTATTTACTGATCATAATATTCTAATCATCTTGAAAAGATAATGATTTAATATTTTGATAAAATAAGGTATGTTTATGTTTTCTAGATGTATTGTATCAGACATAGAAGCATAAAACATAAAATTTTAAAAAAAAGGTTGGATGTTGAATTTTTATTGAAGAAGTATAATTTTTTTGATAGGAAGTTCTCTCAAATGAACCATCGGTTAAACATTGAAATAGAAAATATGATTTTGTATATTTCATGATTATAGAAAGAATGAGATCGTGTTTCCATGGCTCTATCTATCTGACAGATCAGAAGTAAGTAATAATATGATTACTATCAATCCTCATTACAATAATAACCTGAATAGACTAGAGGTAGTTGATGTATTTTTACAAAAGAAATTTTTGATCCAAGGAATTAGGTGCAAATAATATGAAATTTTGTTTTCAGAATATTGGATTTGTTATGGTTTTTGATATTGTGTGGTTTTAAAAAATATGAAATATGTAGAAGATATATTAAATAATATATTTATGTCGATTAATTGGGAGATATTTTGAAATTGATTCATCAAAAATAGAATTTTTTAATTTCTTATGAGGTTTTTATTACTGAGTTTCTCTGGTTTTTCAAAATGTATAAGAAATACAGTGAATTAACAAATCAAAACAAAATTTATATGAAATTAAAAGTTGGAAATCATGTTTGTATTTATATTGAGTTCTATAGATATGAAAGAATGGATGATTTCTTACAATATTGTTGAATGAAGTTAACTTGATAGACTTTTTGGACAGATAAAAAATTAGATGTGTTAAATCTTCTACTGAGGATTTATTTTATGTAGGTGAAATTTTTAGATGTTTAAAAAATGTAGTAAACAATATTTATTTGTTTATAATAATGGAAAAATGTATTATATGATTTTTCATAAATTCAATTTTTATGATGTTTAAAGGTCAGTGTTTTTTACCAAGCATTATATTGTGTGAATTATTTTTAAGTTACTAAGATTTATGTAAGAAAAAATGACCAGACCAAATCAATGGTTTTTTATTTTGTTGTTCCATGATAACTGTAATACTAAACAAAATTATGAAAAGAGTTATAAACTGAGATGTTCCAGAAAACTGGTTTCTGAACAAATAATTGTAAAGTTATTATTCAAGTATGGTTGAGAATTTTAATATTTAGATAATTCAATAATATTCAAGAAGATAACAGAATAATCAAGAATACATGAGTTGTTCCAAAAATAAGGAATTTTTTTTAATAAATTTAGATCTATAATATTTTATTTTTTGGGAAAAGGAACTTTCATTCTCGCCCTTAACTTTCCCAGATCTTTTAAAAATAGAGGTGCATAATCCATTTTTTCGTGACTCTCTTTAGAGAGTAGAAATATGAAATACTAAAAAAAATAGAGGTGGTTTCTATAGATATTCTTACAATATATATCATACATTGAAATGTTTAGATTAATCTGTAGGGAAAATTATTCTTATGGTATCATTTTATGTTTGGAGATGAAATTTTAGTAGGGATGTTTTGTTAAATAGGTAGACAATAAATAATTTTTATAAACATTTATTAAGTATCGGTTAATGAGACTAAGAATATTAGGATTATTTCTTCATATATATTCTATCATACATAGATACATCAGATTGAGTTTTCATATGTACCTTTGTGAAGTAGAAAAATTCAGTGTTACATATTATTTTGAGGGTAAAATTTTACATCATTTTTTTAAACTCATAGAAGTAAGTTTAATATTTCCAATCAAGAGATTTAAATTGTCCAATAATATTTGAATAATATTTTTTTTACTTCTTTATAATAGTGAAATTTCATAGACCCGTTGGAGTAGCTATGGAAATGATGTATATTTTCACACTTAGATTGAACCTTTTAAATAATGAATGACTTGTTTACATTTCTATTTCTTCATGAAATTTAGTTTAATAAACGTTGATATGTATGAATCCATAACATGTTTCTAGATTTATGATTCTAAATTTTGAAATTTATGTAATACAATAACCGATTCACCCCCTCTCAATGATTATTCGATCCATTGGATAATCATGTGTAATCAAAGTTGTAGTTACAATGTTGATAACTTATCATGGATGATATCAATTCCATCAATATTATAGGAATTGATAATTTATATAGAGAAAATTACAATCATTGGTAATGATAATGATTTCATATAATTTATCACCTGGACCAAAAATTGTTTATACTACTATAGGTGGGATTACCACTATTGAGAACTATTCTCTTATGTCCTTTTTTGAAAATATAAACATTGTAGTTTATGGAAATGGTAGAAACACTATTATAATGTCTCTATTAAAAAAAATATAATTATTAGATGGATTAAAAAATAGAAAATATTACATGGGACAAAAGTGAATGTTTTTTTAAACTATATACTAATGTTAATGAAAAAAAGTTACAAATCTAACATAGTGTGTTTTAAGAAATAATAATGAGATATGAATAAAAAAATACGTTTATTACACTAGAGTGAATGAGGTTTTTTGCAATATAAGGGTTTTCAGATATTCCTTGTAAGATTCTAAAATTGTTATGAAACTCATGAGAAACATTCTATATAGGTTTCACTCTAAAATATATATTTTAGAATATTAATATGATTTATATCTTGATGAATTGCATAAATTTCTATTATCCTTTGAAATGATAAAACCTATAACATTCAAAAATAATATAAATATGAATAAAATTTTAAATGTTTGAGAAATATAAAAATTCAAGATACTCAAGATATTTATCATTGTAATTTTAATGATATAATGAATTATGTTTTGTAAGAAAAAATTCTACCTCTTATCTCTAATCATTATCAAAGTAGATAATAACGTTTGGAGGAAAACAACCTCTTAAAAGTCTTGAGTGTGTTAGAATTGGTCAATTATCTATGAATTTACCTAAAAAATGATATCATGTGTGAATATTTTTCTTAATAAAATACATTGTTGATGAAATAATATAAAACTTATGATGACAAAATTATGTACACTATTTTAAATAAGAAGTTTTCTAGAAATAGAAGAATCATGATATGTAAGAATGTTGAATTTGAATTAGAAGAGACTGATTCATTAGAATATGATTGTTTATGAGAAATTAGAACCATTATTGAAACATTGAGAAAAATGAATATTCTCCAAATAGTGAAGAATTCGGGGAATAATATAATTGATTGTATTAGTTATGATCAGAACATTATGAATGTATTGAGAAAAAAGGACTCCCGAGAAAAAAAATGATGATGAAAATTAGCTGAAACATTGTTGATGGAATAAAATATGTTGTTATGTAGTATGAAGAATAGATCAAGGATATCATATTATAAAAACTAAGAATAACATAATATGGTAAAATTGGTTGAAGAGATCAGTATGTAGTTGTATTCTAATGAAGATGAAGATAAAAAATTAATTCAAAACTCATTGAGGCTTAATGTACCTTTTGAGGGATGAATGAAAAGTTCCTCAAGGGTTCAGAAGTAAAAGTTGAGTAATATTATAAAGTATAAAAATATCATTATAAGAATCATGTGAATTATTCACGTTATAAATATAATTTTTCATCTGATTTTATGACATTTCCTGTGTTAATAATATTCATTGTGAATGTTTTGGTTTAAATGGGTTGTAAAACATATATCACACTATTAAATATTGAAAATTACCTCGGTAATAAGGATTGTATATACCCATAGAATGTTATAGAGTAACGAAAATATGAACCTCAAAAAAATTACTACTATGAAAGAACACAGTTATATAGAAAAACAAATTATATGGGCTTCTATAGTGTAGTGAAATCTATTGGAATATTTCATCTAATATTTGTAAAATTCATTCACTCACTGAAAGAAGGATTTATCAACGGGGAAGAAATATTAGAAGTAGAATGAGTAACTTCACAAAAACATTGAAAGTTGGAAAATATAAATCTAAAGATGTTAGAAAATTTTCAATAGAAAAAATTTAATGTTTGGAAGAATTATATGGATAATGTTCCTATGTTTCCCATAATTCGAAATAATGTCTAAAAACTCTTCTAGGGAACAATACTTATGCTTGAAAATAAATGGAATATAAAAATAATATAGTCGTAGAAATATATTTTGTTGTTCAAAAAACAAATAATATAAGTAAAATAATCAAACATTGAATATTTTATATTAATTTTTTATCACACATTAAAGGTTATTTGAAAATGTTTTAAAAAAATTAAAATCATGATGGAGGAGTTATTTTCTTTCAGAATGATAGTTCCAAAAAAATAGTTGAATTGTAACGGCTAATGATGAAGAAAAAAAGTTGAAATATAAGGTGTTTCTAATTTGTTATGGGACAAAACACAACATATATATCATAAGTCAACTTTGTGATGATGTGAAAGAATTGATCTTTTTTAAATTTTCATAACTCACAAAAAAGAGTGAAATATGGAAAAATGTAACTAATAGAGAAAGAATCAGTTGAATTATTTTTCTATTAGTATAAGATTATGAAACATACTATCTATGTGTTTAAGGTGAAAATAAATTTTTGAATCATATACATGGATATATTGGGTAGAAAATCATGAAAAATATTTCGAAATTTCATTTTGAATTAAATTTTATAGAATTGAAAACATGAGCAGATGATGTTTATATAACTTGTCAAAAAAGAAATATTATAAGGACCTGACCTAAAACATTACATAATCTTGAATTAAATGAATAATTCACATTGGGGATGTATTCAGGTTTTGAGTTTTAGGGAATTAGGACATACCTATTACATTACATTTCAAAAAAATTCAAAGTACACACTTCTCCTCAATATACATTTTTTCACAAAATAAAAACTCTTGAAAAAAAGAGTCATGTCTAATTCAATGTTTTAGACAACATGGATTTTCCTTGATCCCATCCTTGACACTATTCATCATCAAGTCCTTTGAAAAAAATTTAAAAAATTGGGATGAGAATAAAAATCTCAGTAAGTATTATAAAACAAAGAAATAAAACATTAGTTCATCATTTCATACAAAACATAAGTTCTTTAACAAACCTCATAAAATCATAATAAATATAAATAACACATAGAAATAATAAATCAGAAAGGTAACATGTGGCATCCATATCATACTTACATTGTAGCTATCACAACTACATAGGGAGTTACATTTGGAATACCAATAACAAAATATTCCACAAATCAATTAGGGGAGATATTCACGTTTACCTCTGTCACATTACCCAATGCATTGGAGATCTATCTCGGGCACACCCACCCTTGGTTTATCATGGAACCACCCATATACGTAAAATAGGGCAAAAAACCATAACATATTCACAATAGATAAAACAAATATAATGGAAAGATAAAATTTCTACATTTCAATAAAAATATATCAGTTAAATATATTGACATAAAAATCCAACTATCAAAACCATTTTCAATACCAAAATACGTAAAAAGATAATATGGTATTTATTTTCCTTTTAAAAACAGATCGACTTGTTAAGGAATCCAAAGATCAAATAATACTCATGGCGGAAGAAAAGGTTGTTGTCACCACATACGTTAAAAAAGAAACATTCCTTTTTATCATTTAGTAGAATTATTAGTAGAGAAAATATTCCATTTGAATTAAATTATAATTCAAAGGGGTTTATACACCATATAAAATAAAGTCGTGTAGAAATTAAAAGATGCCTCGATGAAAGAAAATTGAGATGAAGATCCTTAAAAAGACCAATTTGTAAATAAAATATATCAACTATATGTATTCACTATATGTATACAAAAATAAATTATAAATAAAATATAAGACATAATCACAGTATGGCATAATAAAAAAGTAGATGATTAACCCAAAGAATATAAATTAGGTTAAGAAGTTCCCTTACATCATGTCTGACTTGACCTGTTCGTTATTTAATCTCTTGAATAAAAAACTAAATTTAATTTATAATTTATTTAGAAAAATTTTCAAGTTTATTATTCCTTTTATATCACTTATTACCATGTTATAATCATTATGTAATCATTTAAGTTAATAATGGTCTTTTTGTCGATATTTGGTACTTGAGTCAAAAATAAACACCTTATAATTTCAAGTGTTCCATGTGGTCAATATTCCATTATCTACACAATGATATTCATGATTTATATATCATATATATCATATATATCCATTATATATATATATATATTTATAACATTACATATCATTTGAAGAAAATAAATGAAATTCACTGTTTACGGAGACGGTAAGCTGTACGTACGCATAAATGCTACTTCCATTTATATTTTTTATTTTAATAGAATGAAAACATAATTATAAATAGTTATCTTATAATTACTCTATAATATCATTTACTTTATCGATTATACATCCCACATATGGCATTAACGATTTATATCACTTTGAGGGGCGATAGTCTGCACTTTCTCAAATGAAATTATCACGTTTACCCATTATGAAAACCAAAAGGTATGCTATAAATGAAAAATAAAGAATAATAAAGAAAAAATTAACATAATATATATCATCTATAAATACATTTCCATCGTAATGAACGCCGTGAGAGCCAGTAGGAGATAATTGAAAAATCATCGTTTCGTGAGGCATTAGTTTTCCATCCACAGAAACAGTATGTTCTTTACCCATTAGATAGAGGTGTATGTAAGTGTAGTTAGAATACTTATCATAAAAACGTAATATTATATTTAATATAATATTTTTGTTATAATAAAGGAATAAAAAGAGTTTAGGGGGTTGGATAAGTAAAATAAAATAAAAGAACATAAGAGAAGATGACACCTTTAAATCAGGTAACTCCATTTGGTTTGAACCAAAAGGGATTGTTGAAGTGCCTCCTGCCTATGTTTAGGCTTCAAGTAGGTGGATAGTGATGTAGGGAGATTAATTGGGTATAGTGTGGACGAGCCAAGGGGCTTGAGTGGTGTGGGGAATGGGTTAGAAGTGGATTCCTTTCATAAGGGGGAGGAGGGGCTCTTTAGGAAAGTTTGGAACAATTATTTTATTATAAACTTATCTTTGGTTTCAAAAGGTCCTAAAATACTTAACGTAGAACATAATATGACTCATGGTTGAAAAAATGTCATACAATAATAATTTTTTAGATTTTGGATATTATTTTAATCTTTATAATCTTATATATTTAAATCATTTATTAATGAGGTAAACACAACATCATTATTGTGTCATTAATAATTTAAAATAATTAATGTCTAAAAATTATAAAAAAAAACGATAATGTAGGAAATATTAGTATCTTTTCAAATAATATTTATAGTCAAAAAGATGACTTATATAGTATTATTTATAAATTAATTTACTAAAAGATATATGTGTGGGTCATTTTTGACTTTAGATTAACTTAATTAAAATAAAGAGTCATTATCACTCCCAAGTGGAATCATGGGGTCCTCAAATAGACGCAATGATTCCCATGGTTGGTGATGACTCATCTGATTAGAATAGGACATATGTAAGGGTAATTTAAGATTATTATTATATTATTTGTGTTACCTGATTTATCATATTTACCATTTAACCATGGTAAATAAAATTTTAACTTAAGTAAATATTTAAAATGTATAAAAATAAAAATTACCTATTTACAAAATTTGGACCTCTTGAATAAAAATATGGAATCCATTTTTTCAAATTCAAAACATAGAAGTGGCAGAAATTAATTTAAAATTAATTCTAGCTGTCAATGAAAAGGCGTGTTTTTATGAAATAATAACTATCAAAATATAGACACTTGTTTATATTCATTTTCAAGGTGAAATTTATTACAATAAAGAAAATTGGATTTAATTATAAAAATATACTCTTATTACACTTTAAAACCAATTAATAATATAATCTAACTATATAAATAAATTATATTAAAAGGCAGTTTTGAACTAAAACATAGTATTTTTTACTATTCATAAAAAAATGAACATTATAAGAAAAAATACCGAAATTTCATTCAATGTTAATTTTTATATCCCTATTATAAAAAAGAATTTTATTTTGTCAAATAGAACATATAATAGTGACGAAAACTAGATTTAACGAAGCCTCACCATCAAAAGGAGGTAAATAAACCTTTTAATGTAAATTATGCTTAAAATTAGATTCATTCACTTTTTAAGCCTCTATATTTTATTGGATAAATGTAAAAACAATTGAAAAAACATGTATAATCATATTTTTGTTAGTTTTTTCTATTCCCACCAATACAATGACATGGTGTTATCTATCATTTAAAATAATAATATTATATTATTATCGTGTAACGTAAGATTACAAAGAAACCCATTGTTTCATATCGGGTAATCCATCGAACATAGCAACCCCATTAAGTAAAAATTAATATTTAATTCAAAAAATATTAATTAAAAATAAAATTTATTATTTCTGTATTTACCTGGGATGTTACAAATATAGTTAGTAAAATCCATATGGATGTTGGGATTTAGTCTAGAAAACCTCTTTAACTTATCTATTCATATTCTTGTAGACTAGTGATACATTAATCATCATACAAATATTTTTATTCTATCACAATTTTTAATTATTTTACTCATATGTCCAACATCATTTTTAAGAAATGAAAATTAGAGGATGTAGAAATTTTCAGATTTTTTATTAAAACATTGAGATAAAAAAGGTGTTTAAATAACGATATTGAGAAAATAAAATTATATCGATTTAACATTCATGGATTTTTAATATTATATGAAAACCTTGGAATTAAACAAACTATAATGCTTCATACACACCAGAACAAAGTAATATAGTTGACAGTAAAAAAGATAAGTTTGGTGAAATTGGAATGACTATATTGGAATAATACAAAAAATAATTTTTCTTCTTGATAAAATCTTTTAGTATTTATGTACATGTGAAAAACATATGTTTGTTAAGAAAAAAATGAAAAAAAACATCATATGAAATGTGGTATAGAAAAAAATCATTCATTAAAAAACTTCATGTTTTTGGGAAGCCCATGTTTACTAAGAACTGAGAACGTAGAGCATGTTAGTTTTTATGAAAAAGATGAAGAAAGAAACAATTCTCTAATATCTAATGTTAATAATTTTTTGGATGAAAAAATGAATATTTCTGATGAATGTAAAGTAGGGATAAAATAGATATATCATGACAATAATGAATCGAGTGATGAGGAAAGGTAATATTGAAGAGAAACATTTAAATTTACGACATTGTAGAAATAGGTAAAAAATTAAAATATACATGGAAATCATAGAAATTTTATTTATTCTAGAAAAATGTTAAGATTAGAAAATCATACATCACATATTTCACAAATTGAACCAGAATTGATTTCTGAATTTGTAGAACATAGATAATGGTTGAATGCAATGAATGATATGTTTGATCAAATTGATAAAAAAATGTATGAACATGTTCTATTACCAATAGATAAAAATGTTATTGGAATAAGATCGTATACCAATTTTTTTTAATAAACACAGATACATTTCATGAAATTATGAAATACATGTTTGTAAAGTCTATCCATATGTTAAAGATCATGAATTATAAGAAAACATTTACTACATTACAAAAATAAAAACTATTAGAATTTTTTATCATTGGATGCACAAAAAACATAAAATTTCTATCAAATGTATGTAAATTAATATTTCATTAATGGTGATATTGAAGAAAAGGCTTAAAATTAGATACCATGTGTGTTTTTTTACTAAGTGATGATGAAATAAATGTTTGTAAATTGAAGAATGCCTTGTATGGGTTGAAGCAGTCATCTTGTTCTTGGTAATCCAAACATTATAATTGATCGATAATGTTGATTTTTTATATTTTAAAGGTTGATCGAATAATATATGTGAATAAATTTAACTCCAAAACCTCGATAATAATTATTTATGTGCATAATATGACTTTTTCTTGGAGATCAATAACACATTTATACTAACTTTTCAAGTGAAATGAAGAATAATTTTCAGATTTAAATAATTGGGTAATTAACCTTCTTCTTTTGTTTACATATTTAAAAAATATAAATACACAATTTAAAATCACAAGAAAAATATTCCATATAATTGTTACAGATGTTTGGTCTGGAATAATATAAAAAATCTTCTACACCTATCTCACTTGTGACGAAAATGAGTAATGTTAAAGCTGAGAAAAGTGTGAATCAGAAAGATTCTTACAAGTGGACATGAATATTTCTATAAATGTCATCTTTATGAACTATTATTTTTGTGATGTGAAATTTACATCTAGATATTATGGTGATTTGAACTAATTTCTTATGTTAGCAATAGATATAATTTTGAGGTATGATAGAGTAACAACCTTATAAGGGATGGTATAATAAAAATTTTGTGAGATGAACATTCATGGTTATATTAATGATGATTGTGATAGATATTATAATTATATAAAATCAACTTGAAGAGGAAAATTTTTCTTGGGAGAATTTTGTGTCATTTAGAAATATAAAACACAATGCTCAGTGACATTGAGCATAGGAGAATCCTAAAATGCTTCATCTCCAATGTCTTATACACAATTTTGTATGTGAATGTTTAATTTTATGACTTTAATGTTGAAATTTCTACGCCATTTAATATTATTATTGATAATTAGAGTTTATTTGATCTTAGTAAAATTCATGTCCAAAAAAAAATATAAAAACATTTGTATATTATTTCTCACTTAATAAAAGATAAAGTTGCCAGTGGAGATCCTTTTTGGAATATATTTTAGTGAAATATAATGTTGTTGATGTATTCCAAAAATCTAAAGTAAGGGAGGGATTTGATTATTTGAGTCTAAAAATTCATGATTTTCCTCCACCAAAGACTTCTTAAACAACATATGTAAAGTCTCAAAATATTTTCCTGGATTATGTTGACAATGGGGTAGAATGCATACAACATTATCCTATAAGAATGAGTACTAATTATCTTACTTAAATGAATATGATGTTGTGGTTATCATAAAATGGGGAGATAAAAAAGTTATGATAAAATGAAAAGTGATGCGAAATTTAACTTAACATGCCCACAAATTTACATCTCACAACATGATAGAATTCCTATAAAAACATTAATTTATCTAGTAGTGTGGTTTTCGGACACTCTCTTGTGAAAAAGATTATGGTTTGGGAAAAGTTATAAATTGATGTTGTTACAAAATTGGTTTTTGAAAATTAATGGCATGAAAAATTCATTAATGAGGGTTTTAAAAAAATCCAAATGGCTATTTATAAGATCATTTATTATGTTTTAACAGTGTTTTTTTAAACAAAATTTTTGTAATTTATTATTTTTTTTAACAGTTGAATTTTCATAAATAAGTATCATTTAATGTTACTATACATCATGTTATGAATTTTATCTTTGTTCATGGAAAAGTATAAAGTTTTAAAGTCTGAATATTCTGTAATATGTCAGGTTTTATGACATTAAAAATTATTTATGATTATTCTATTATAAACATAATGTTATCAATGTCATACTAATATCATGAATCATGATTATGATGAAATAAAATAATTTTATATTTTCTTGATACAACTTATCAATCATAGAGACAGTGGATAGAGATGTTCCGTAAAGGAATAAATAGTATTTTTGTGATGATGCAGAATTTTTTTATCAGATAAATCATCAAATTAATCTTACGATAGGATTTTTGAGTTTCCTTAAGTCGTGATGTGATAAATAAGAATATTTTTTTCCCTAACACTATACATTTTATTGATCAAATGAGATGAAGTAGAAATTAAAGATCAGTCCTTGTCACTATACAGAACTAATCTGGTATGAGGTAGTTGATATGCATTTACAAAGTGATGTTTTATCCAAAAAAAATTGGTATATATCATCAGAAAAAAAATTCATAATGAATGAATTTTTTTTGTTCTTAAGATAATGTGGTTTTGAAAAAAATAAATTATATAGAAGATTAAGATAATGCGAATTTGATGTTTATCCATTGAATGATATTTTTACTATGATTCATCTTATAGATAATTTTCAAAAACATATGATGTTTTTTCCTGAGTTTCTATGGGTTTTCAAAATTTATAGGAAATGCAGTGACTCAAGAAACCAGATCAAAATTCACAAGCGTAGTTAATGTGGGAATAATTTTTGTAATCAATCAAAGTTCTTCATATAGATAAGATCAGATGGTATTTTATTCACTAATGATATGGTGTTGAGTGGACATGCTCTCCGGATAGAGAGAAATTCATATGTATTGACGTTTCTACAAGATATTCATTTTACCCAAAAAAAAATTGTATAATTTTAAACAATTTAGTCAACCAACATCATTTTTTGGAGGAATAAAAAGAGGTGGGAAATGAGTTCTCATATAGACTATTTGTGTGTAGTTTGAAGATCATCGTATAGTAAAGTAATATATAATTTTTGATGTCTTTTGATGTTACTATGTTTGATCTGAGTAATAAATACTATATTGGATCAATGTTTTTAACATTTTAGAGGTTCAAGAGAACTAGAATGATGGGATGATTTTTGTAAATAGTTATAGTATGAGGTGTTCTAGAAAATCAACATCTAGATAGAGAGCTTTTAATGTAATTATTAATATAAGGTTGAGAGTTTTTATGTTCTAAAAAATTAAAAAATATTTCAAAAGACACCATAATATTTGTGAATAATTTATATGTTTTCAAATAATGTTAAAATATATGATAAATTCAGAACAAAAAACTTTTAGTGGTCAAGAAAAAGAATTTTTTCCCACCATTAAGCATCCTAGAGAACATATAAATATAATAGTACAATTCATGTGTACTTGGAATAGTTTAGATAGACATAAGATGAAACATTCAGGGATTTATTTCAAAAAAGGATTCTAGATAGAGTCTTCAATTGAAAGACCCGAGAGAAAGAAAATTCAGAATACCAGAAATAGATAATTATAATGAAGGGAGTAGTTTTTGTTTTCAGAAAAAGGTAGAGAATAATTGATTTTTAAAGATAAATATAAGAAAAATTTGTAACACGCACTGAATTAGAAAAGGTGCATTAAACCGAGCCTATCAAAACTGATTTCATTGGATGGAGGCCATCGAATGAATGTTAATCAGATTGAGTTTATAGAAATATTTATTTGGCATAAAATGTTACAAATATATATTTTAATTTATTGATAATTCTTGTATGTAATATTTGTAAACTAGCTGAAATTAGTTTAATATTTAATATCAGGTGATATATGCTGTCTAAATGGATTTGACACAATTTATATTTACTTATTCATAATAGTGATTTTTTTAGACCCACGGGAGAGGCTATTGTATGATTTTATATTCTCTCACAAAGGCCAAAAATTATAATTGTATGTTCCTTATTTATTTTTATATTTTATCATGCTCATGAGTTTAATAAATTATTATAAGTAAGAAATTCTTACATGTTTTTGGGATTATGTTTTTAAAATGTTAAATTTGAAAATGGCAATCACTAATTCAACCCCCCCCCCCTCTTAGTGGTTCATTGATCCTCTATAATTTAACATATATAGTGAATATATATTATATTTAAAACATTAGTAACATTTTTGAGATTATGGAACCATGATAAAAGTAATAGGTATAAAAATTTACAAGTCAAGGCATATATGAAAAAGAAATATATTATTATCCAAAGAATTTTATTAATAAATAATTTATAATGAATGGTTAATAAATCATATATGGTGTGATATATAATTATAAGTTTTAATATATGTATAATAAAATTATATTTAATATATATGAAACTAGATAGTTTATGAAAGAATTCATGACTTAAGGTAATGAATTTCTGTCTCATTTTTTACTTCTATGAGACACATCTCATATTCACCATGAATCTCATTATGGTGTTGTATATAATTTCTATTAATGTATTTTATTATTATTCACATGAATGTTATTGGGATTTTTATATCCATTTTAAGATATCTCTTTCATTGGATTTAGGATTCCAATGATGCAAAATTGGTAAGATATTTTTGTCTCAATTTGACTACTTTGAGATGTATGTTATGTTATTGTAACAACCCAAAATTTTATTAATTAAAATTAATCTTGATCTTATTAATTGTCTAATTATAGAAAATAGTTATATAACATAAGTAATTCATTGGTTTTATGATTTTGGATTCCAATATAAAGTTAAGAATTGTTATTGTTGCTATTATAGATTTTGAACATTGGTCACATGATTAATATAAATATAAGGCTTTAACAAATACAATTTACTCAAACAAAGGAAGTGATGGACTTATCTAGTAGATTTTATAATTACGAATCTCATTTGTTGGATCTTGGAATGGGGGTCGCATCATTGGGATTCTATCTTGACCATGCTCAAGTCGAGCTTCAACAAGTTAAGCTCGAACGGAACCACCTACGAGAGAAGTGGAAGTAGATAGAGATTCTCACCTAAGCAATGTTATCCAAGCCACACAAAGAGTCTGTCACCATCACACACATTACCCTTAGGTAAAATGCGTGTCATATAAGGGTTATCTAACAAGACCCCAGAACTGTGATTATGTGCATTATTTTTGTATAGAATAAAGAATATACTTTCATTTTTTTATTGTTACTTTCTTAATAGTTTTTATAGCACAAATAGTATTTTTAGTTAATATTCAATTAAAAAGAACTTTTGATGAATGAATTTTTTGATTAACTAATAATTTAATAAAATATCATTAATAAATTATTTTTTATTAAATATATATGATCATATAATTTTTGGGAATAGAATTTTGATTTTTATGAATGTGTGAAAGACGTCTTTATCAAAACGTCTGAATTTCTACAAAATGTCAGATTTTATTTTAAAAATAAAAAATCATATATTTAGAAAATTACATAGATAAAATGAATTTTATTTTTGGAATCATTATTTTGAAATTATCCAATGATTATTTTTTTATAATTTCCCGAGACAGTCTAATGTTTGGGTAAAAATTAAATAATGTTTAATTATATAATGTGTTTTATGACATCATAATGACCCAATGGTGATGTAATAAAATACAATAAATGAGATGTTTGGACAATATATATTTTACAAGTAAAATAATGTAATTTTATGTTTGTTTTATTTATTTTAATATGATTAAGTGGACCCTCCAAGACTTATAAAGCATTTTATCTTTTGAAATTGATTTTCTTGAGAGTGTAACTCACCTTCAAAAAAATCCTAATATTTTAAGAATAAAGACCATTCTCCTTATAAAATATTGTTTTCCACTCCAATTTAGAAACAACCTTGGGAAAAAACCATGGGATGGTTTGGGGTTTTAATTAGTTTAATGTGTGGTGTCTGAAACCAATATAATAAATAATTCCATCTCTTTTCCTATATAAACCAAACTAAGCTCCCACTTCTTCATCACTAAATGTAATTAGATCTCGTCCAACCTATGACCACATATTAATATAATGCTCCCAAGGTGCCCAAATTCCAAAATAATCATATCTCAACCTCTACCAAGCCTTTGGGATCACACTTCCAAGTAAGGGATTTCTTCCTCTCTCATTTTTGTCCATGTTTATTTATGTATCTATACTCTTATATTTTCAATTTAAAATTTTAGATTATGATTTAGAAAATCTCCCATAATTCCCTCATTATTTTTTTATTGATGATAGACCTCTTTATCTCTCATTAATGCCTCCCATTTACACCCATTACCATGCCGGAATTCTGTATGTAATTTCTCTCTTCTCATTTACATTCAAGAAATTATTTTGTATTATCAATCTAAATTCCATTACATATGTTAGGAAATGTATATATATGAAACCCTTACTTTAAATTTAATTTATATATTATGAGAAACCCCTTTATCTCTTACCAACCATTTTTATTAATTCTTATGTCACGCCATTATTCTGTCGAAATTGCACCACGATTTTCCAAGACAAAGTCATTATGTAGTGAATACCATGACCATTTAATTATAAACGGTATTCACCTATATGAAGATTTACATATTGATTATAGAGTTTTATGTATGAATTTCACATTATTTTGTCATGGAATAAAGAATGATGTTTAATGAATCTATGATATAAGATCCATGTGGCACACTTATGCATGAAATGAAATGAATAATAAGTGTGCACCCAGATAGAACTCCAATGCATTGGTTAAAGATTAGTATCATGATACATCAAGTGAAATTAGTGTTTACTCAAACTAATTTACATTAAATGAGGGTTTACTCATTCTTCAATTTCAATGAGCCTTGTCTCAAGATAATATCATGTGAAATGTGGTTTTCACATTTCCATGTTATGATAATAATGTTATATCATGCATTTATGTTCATGTTTCTCTTATGCTCCACTAATATACCTATTTCCAAACATATACTATATTACTCATTTTATGACTTGTTTACTCCCTTACTGGTCTTTATAGTTCACCCTTTTCTTATCCATGTCCTCAGGTTATCCCATGCAACACTATATATGAAAGAATGTTTGTGGTCTTGTAAAATAATATTTCAATAATGATGTGTATTTCATGTTTTAAGTTATTATGTAGTGTTCTTAAAACCCAATGACACTAGACCACATGATCTTCTATGTTTTATTATGTGAAGAATTTATATAATTAATTATGTTTAAGTGTTATATAAATAGAATTGTTGTAATATTTGGGAACCTATATTCTTTTATTAGGTGAATATACAACCTTTTGACATGTAATATTATTTATAATATTTTTATAATTATATTTTATGTTTAATGTAATTTTATCCATTCATTGGTTTTATGATTCAATGATTCTGATTTGGTAATTGTTTTATGATATCTCATCATCATTAATTTTGATTTTCTATAATTATGGTTCTGATGATTAAATATCATTATCAATCTCTTAAAAAACTCATGAATTTTATTCTCATCTAGTAATTTTTTGAGAATACACATTTCCCTTCATTTTCCTCTCTTTATGTTCTCAATATTTCAAACAAATTCTTTCATGAAAACTAAACTTTATTCATCTTTTAGGTCGAAAAACATTTTTTCTCAGACCATTCTTTCGAAAAATGTTTTAAAAAATGTTTGTGACATTCTACAAATGATCTATTGAATTAATTTTTACCCAATTTTAATTTTGAAGAAAAATTAATGGAATCTTTATGTCATTTTCCAAACAACTCTCATTTCAATTTTACTAAAAATGAGAACGTAATATTGATTTATACATGTATGACATAAGTGGTATTTTCTACTATCATGACCACTCAAAGATTTAAATATTCATTAATAAGTTTCAATTTTTATTTTCAAATAAATGTATTTCCAAAATATTTTATATTTTTTTAGTGATTTTCAAAATGGAATGAATTTTTTATCATTAATGTTTTTTTTAAATATAAATAATGGAATATAAGTTAAAAGTATATATTCAAAGAAAATGATTTCAAAAATATTTTATGAAATTTTATTGATTAAAAAATGGAAATAATATTTTCCTAAATAAATTTTTTAATTATTTTTAAATCTTCCTTTACAATTTTCAATGGTAATTTTAATATAATAGTATTTTTAAGATGTTTTATACTTTAAAAATGCTTATTTCAATATAAGAAGCCTATTTTCCTCAATAATTATTCCATGTTATATTTTAAAATAATTTTCCATATTAATTAATGTCCTTTATTGTCACTTATTCTTTACTAGGGATATTATCCAAGGATACCATTCTTATTCTTTCTATGAATTGTTATGATGGAAATTTGTTTTTAAATTTTTTTTCTCATCTCTGGGTTATACCATGATAAAATTATTATGAAATGTAATTATTTTTTCCATGATTTATGATATGGTGAAATGAAGAAATTATAGTGAAACCTGTTTTCTTTCCATAGGTAATGCTATGATAAAATATTTATGAAACCTATTTCATTTTATAGGTTCTGATATGATGAATATTTTATGATCTTGTTACGAACATATGAATTATTTTCATTATGTGAATGAAGGGATCTATTTATATCAATAATTAATTGGGTAACGATTGATATCTCATGAGATAAATAATAATATAATGGTTAGTGATCCTAGTTAAGTAATGAAATTGGTCCACAATAATAGTATTTGGTGTGAACATTTAATATCATGATGGTTTGGGAAGTGGTCTCAATCAACTAGGATTGTCTTTGTAAAGATCCTTTAACTATTACGGAATTACGTTTCTATGCTTATCTGTGTGACACAAATCATTGAGTTCCACCAATTTTATTTTCTCACGTATCATGTTCTTTAATTTAATTATGATTGATATATTATGAAATTTTATAATTTATTTCATAACTAAATTTTTTGATCTCTAATATGGAGAGTATGATTTTCAATTGTAATTTCGGGATATCTTATCCTTATGCTCACGAAATGTGGATATAACCCTTATTTACCATTACTCAGTATCTGAGATCATCCTTTTTGTGTTTATGATCCTAGGTTATAAAGAATGGTTTTATGTCGGGTATTTTTACGAGGAGTATAAAATTGGAAGATCATTATGTGAAATTTTGAATATCCTTTAGTGAATATAAATATTTTTGTAACTAGTCTCCAATGGTAGTAAATTATTATAATTGCCAAGAGTGTTTTTATGTGATGTAATTAATATTCCAATATAATATGTGATATCTATGTATGAGAAGTTTTTATCGATAGAATTGGTATTCGAGTATCAGTTTATGTGACCATTAAAATCCTAGATTAGAAAAATTTAGTGAGGTCCCTAGAGGTATTTCTATTGATATATCTTGGGATATGTCTGAGGAGGTGCCTCAGATGACTCAATGAATATGAAAATTTATGGGAATTTTATTAAGGGATAGAGAGTGTGGTTTCCATGAAATTACATCAATGGTTGGATACTACAAGTGGATGTGGAGATAGCATAGTGGTACCTAGGGGTAATAAATCTGAAAAGGGTGCATTGGTCTGGACTTGAGTGTCACCTTATATGTACAAACTAACCTTAATTAAAATCTACTTCGACACACCCCAGGGATTTTCTTTATGAATTCACAAACTCCTTATATACCATCATAAAATATTTAAATAAAGACTCTGGATGATCTAACTTAATCCTAAGGTTTCATAGATTGAAAAGAAGGTTTCATGATGGTGAAATCTTATAGTGGGTTTTTCATTATTATATGGTTTCTCGTTATGAATATTGTTGCTCACAAATTTTTGTTTCAGTCAATAGTGACAACTATAAAGAAAATATATTTACATTTAATGTGATAGAAAATGTGATGTTGAGAAACTAAATGGTATGATTACTAGAGTTATTGATATTGTGATCATTTCCAATAGGTTTTCACAAAATGTTATCAAAAATATGAACCTTAAAAAACTCATGGACTCACAAAATAAGAGAATCATAGAGTTTGATGAGAGTTTGGGTGTTGGAGACCATGTAGGGATGAAATTTCAGTTTCATTTATGTCAATATTGTGGGAAGAATTTATAGATCCCACAGTTTGTGGTATGTTACCATTAATGATGTATTTTTATGATTAAAAAGTTGTTGGGTAATTTTTGGATGATATTAGAGGGGTTTTCAGAAGGTTTTATGACTTTTCTAAGGGTTCACAGTTTGAGCATGATTAGTGAAAACTGTGAAGCTTATCCAAAAAACCGTGTAACTTGAGAGAGTGGTATTTTGCATAGTTGGTGCACGTTATATCTAACCATGTGGGCCAAATATGTGAGGTAACCTTTGGGATAGTATCAGCCATATGGTTAGCGTATAGTTTAATAAACTAAGCACCTAAATCATGTTTATGTTAAAAAGTGGATTTTTTAAATAACTACCTCACTCTATTTCAACCCTAAAACACTAATTTGAGCTCTATTTCAACCTTTACTCGTGATTTCCTCTTATAAAAGGTTATAGAACCTCTATCCCTCATTAATAAAGTATTTAAAGTGTTTTCCTGGTGGTTTGATGTTGGATCTTCCTTAGTAAGTCTCCTTTCTTGGTATTTTCTTGGTTTTCCATATATATACTCTTCTCTCCCACTATCAGTATCCTATATCTAGTTTCATTGCGGATAAATCTAGGGGTTTTTGGCCAATAATAGTTATATTTTTATTTTTTTATGATATGGAAAGGATTATAATGTGGATTTGTGGAGTTTTCATGTATATTCAATGAGAGTTTGTGTTGTTGGTCATTTTTACCAAAACCCTAACAGTGGGTGGATTCAATCTCTATAACTGTTGTTATAGCAGGAAGTATTAATTTAAAATAAATTATTTTTCTTGATATTGGATGTGAAATTAATGTGTTAATATTGTGTGTGAACCATTTAGTGTTGATTTATGTGTTTTGGGGGAAATATGAAATTATTGTGAAATATTCCTTTCTATTGGATTTTAAAATGATGATTTTGAAATTGGTTGCTTGATTTGACTAATGAGAAATGTTGTGAAAATGTTTTTCAATAAAACTTTTGTTTTATTGAAATGTATACTATCTTAAAAGGTTGATTTGTTTTGTATATTTTTGTTGATATGATTCTATTATATGTTAAATTGCATAATTGTTTGGATGAAATAGTTAATTATGAGTTAGAATGGTGATGATTAGTGGTTGTGAAGTACCACAATTAAGGAATAGGAATGTTCTCACGAAGAAAAACAAAAAAGGGGATGGGGCTAGACATAAAGATCCACTATCAAAGATAACACCAACCTTGGGATTTTTTCTATGTGTAAATACTTGAATGGTTTGGGTAACGAGGAATTGAATGAATTAGACCAACATGAAATGAGAGGATTGGTTAATGAGTAATTTGGATTATTCCCTTGATTTTTTTTTCAATTGGGTGAAATATATTGGAATAGTTTTTTTGGGATTTTTAGAAATTTTTGGATTGTTTTAATGGTTCACAATTAATTATTTTTCATTAATGAAATAACTTACTATATCCTAGTGGAGTGATTAGGGAAGTCATTTGGGGTAATACTACTAAGTATTAGTACTCATCCCATACTTTGGAACATTGGTTCATTTTCAGATGTTGTATTCTAGGAAATAGGTAAAATAAAAGAAACTCATTTATGTAGTGGGACACAATGATTCTTGGATAGTTCTGGTATCGGAGATTTGATCATGGCATGGGGATATAGTGTCTTGTACTTGGTGTTTTGAGATTTTGTTTTAGTCTTCTTCATGGTACTATGATTTGGTATTTGTTTGATTTTTAATTGTTTTTGTTGTCATTTTATCAATTTTTAGTTAATTTTTGATGTGCATCATGTAGTTATTTTGGGTAGTAGTAACTTAATGAAAATTAGAACTTCTCCATTGAATCAATCTAATGAGGATATGTGAGATGTTACCGAATCACACCAAGGAATGTCTCAAAGAAATGAAAAGTTGTTTTATGTGTGAAGAATAATTAAATAGAGTAAAAAATAACCAATGTAAAATTAATCTTTTAGTAAAATCAAGGTTCGAGAATAACTGTCTATGTATGATATCATTTATGCATGAATGTATCAAGTGTGTAATGTATGGGAATTATGAAAATAAATTTCCTATCATTAATTTTCATGAATATAAACAATAAGGTGGTACATGTAGAGGTATTATTATTGATGATGAAGAGACTAAATATGACATATGGAAGGATGGAGGTATTAAGGCATAAAATTATAAAGCCTAGTGAATAGATTAAGAATAAATTAGAATCATTTATGTTTTTATGTATTGGGATTAGGGAATAATGAAATATGTAATGATTGGTCAATATATGATTTTGTTAGGGATTTTAAAAAATATGTTAAATGATTCTGATGAACTAGAAAAGTGATTTAATGGAAAACTGATAATTTATAAAAAACTAATGATTACGGAAATATAAACCTTAATATGTTTCTAATGTTGGGATAATGATTTTTGGATTTAGATATGATTAATATCAATAATGTAAATAAAATAGTATTGATGACCTTTGAACATATTAATAGTTTTTTAAAATTAGTTAATGTTATCATTAATTTAATTTATTAAATGGTTGGATTTATCAAATAAATTCAATAATATATAGTTTTATTCAATGAATTAGAAAGTATTTATGTTTTTTATTAAGGTGTTATGGTAGTTTCTATTATTACCATGTTTAAAGAAAATATATGATCAATGTATTCACATATTTGGTATGTGACATTAATAGCTACTTCATGTTTTTTGGGGAGATTGTTGATAAAATGATTTTGGAAAATTATTGACCTTCATTGTAAATTCATGGATTTCAATTTTGATCATACATCAAGGATCATTAAGGTTAACTATTCATGAAATGGATTTTTTAAACATAATATATTATTATATAACATGTGATAAAAATTCATTTTTTGACAATCACTAAATAAATAAGGAATGGATTATCATTATTTTATAGATATTATTTTCTATTATTTATCTAATAATGTAATATTAATCTCCAAGAGTAAATAAATAATGTGTAAATTGATCAAGGAATAACCAAAAGATGATATGGGGTTTATAAAATGGAATTAAATTTAGTAAGTGTATCGTCTCATGAAAATTAACCAACATTATGAAAATGATTGTGAAATAAAATATTGTTAAATTACCATCATTTCAAATGATATCAATGACCCTTTTCACACCATTGTAGTTTATGATTTTTTTGTTGTTTCCATTCAAAATATTATTCAAATTATTCTGATCAATGATCTCTATCACCCTCCATCATTTTATTACTTTACCCTTTTCAGCCATGTCAAAATTTTTATTTATCATTTATGTTATCCAACTTTGGAGCCTAGTATGTGTTATTTGAAAACACCTTAACACGTCCTTTTCTCAAAATTCTATAGTATTTTTAAATCCAATTTATAAGATGTGGGTTTATTATAAATGTATTTTTGAATATATTAAACACTTTTTTAATAAGCAAAATTTCAAATATTGATGATGCAATTTTATAAAGGGTTAGAATGTAACAAAAATAATTTTTTTGAAATATTTATTTTGAAATAAATTTATTATTTCAAATATTTATATTTGAAAAAAAAAATTTATATTTAAATACATGCAACAATGATTTTATCTTTTATTACAAACAACACTGAGTTTCACTTCCATTACACATAAAACCGAGTTTAATAAAAACTTGAAATGCCATTAAAATAATAGTATTTAATATAAGAGTTACCACCTTGCCATTAAAATGGAGTTTATGAATATGATTATCCTAATTATAAAAATATATGGTTTACACATGTTTATAAAATTTTTCCTTTGATGGAAAACATATTATTAATCAAATAAAAACTATTTGATAATAAAGGAAAACATTCTATAAAAAAATTCTTCCCAGAACATAAACGTGTTTAAACTATATAAATTAAACACATCATTTTTTATGAAGAATTTTAATGAAATTTATGTGTTATATAATAACAAAAATTCTAAAAATTCATCTTCTGTTCTTTCTAGATAATATATATTAACAAACCAAATTTAATGCATAAAAATATTATTCTAAAATGAAATTTTGACTAATATTATACATTTATTTTAAATTTTTTTTTTTAAAATTTCCCTTAATTTATTTGAAAAAAATCAATTTAAATATTGATATAAAAATTTCAAAATTAATCTTAGAGTGTGTTTCTGAAAAAATTCTAAGTAGATAAATTTTTTAATGAATGGTGAAAAAATGCAAGGTGTTTTCTGAATTTATATTTATTTTAAATCATTTAAAAACAAAAAATTAATATGGTTATAAATGTAAAATTAGTAATATATATATATATATATTTAATATATTTCATTTTAACAAAATTCATATTTAATTTCGATATAAAATATTTTTAATCATTTGAACATTTTTTCTTTGGAAAACCACTTTTGATCATCACGTCTATGGGGATAATTTTAAATTAATATTTTCAATTAGATGACTGGAATTTGAAAAAATTGATTCCATATTTGTAATAATAATAATTTATAATATTTCATTAGGTAAACTTCTGTTTTCCCCATAATTAATTGTAAAATAAGTCAAAATTTCTTTTCATGGTTAAGTTGAAAATGATTTTACATAGTGGGTAAAAATAAAAGAATAAAATGTTCTAGAAACTTGTAAAAAACATATTTTATGGACATATTTAGACCATATAACCTGTTATATTTAATCATATCTCATTTTGGGTTCTTTTGGCATATGAAAAATGTGGATACTCATTTTGATTTCAAAAATTACAAGTGTGTTAGTCGACAAACATATACAAGGATACCGACTCTCCACTCCTTTTGAAACCTCCCAAATCCCTTTTGTTCATCCAATACTAACACAAATCACATATTTAATTCTATCCTATCATACTATAAGACTTATATTTTTTCATAAAACTAAACTAATAATTCTTTTTCCATAAACAATGTATTTTTCTGAAGAAGCAGTACCATCCAAAACTGAGAATTTTATTTTATTTCTTCCTACTCAACTATAAATTAAATTTAAACCATTAAAATATAATATAATCAGTCACTTCCATATTCTGAGACGTCATTATTTTAATGGTATATGTTAATCCTTCACCTCCTCTATCAAATGGGACACGAAATCATCATTCATGTGTATGGCAGAGCACAACATCATAAACTAATGTTATTCATTTCCCATCACCAACTCTCATATCTAGATATATGATGGATTTATTGTTTATATATCATATTTTTGATATTATTATAACTCTATAATTATTATTAAAAATTTATTTTTTATCTCCAAACATTAGTGAATAAAATAATCTTGCTCCTGTGTATAGTCAACTACTGTCTCGTGAACCGATGTGATGTATTTTTTATTTCCATTTTACTTGAATGGTAATACATATTGATTAAATAAATATATATCATATTTTTAACATATTTATTATTTCATAATTATGACATCACATATACCCACTTACTTTCCATTTAAGAGAATATGATTGTGTCTCTCATGTGTATCGCGGATTACCACCTCACAAAGCGATGTGAATCATTATTCATATACAAATTAAATGGAAGGTAATTAGGAATGTTTTTAAAAAATTATGTGAGATGGGAATTTCAATATTTTTTATAAAAATTTATTAAAATTTCCTCAATTTTAATTAAAATAATTTCTAAAATTAGTTTTTCTTTGAACTTTAATAATATGAAAATTAATTATTAAATAGAAAAATAATGAATTTTATTGATATATTCAACTTTGGAATTAATTATTTTAGGTTTAATGATGATTTTTTATATTTTATAAATTTTTAAAAAAATTTCGGCACTGATAAATGTGATTTTTTTAGATATAAAAAATATAATTTCCTTACATAGTCACAACACTAAGTTTTCATGGCTGAATTTGCGTAGCTGACTGTGCGCACTGAAATTCAACTAACCATGACCCACTGCATCCTTCTCATTATAACCATAGTTATGAATCCACACACTAGCCTTTTTAAGCCATCATCATGGAAATTACAATGATTGAATGTCTTCCTTCCTCTATTTACCCTACCCTTACATGGAAATTGTGCCTCCCATGTGCTCCACCCATATGACCGTGTCTAACCCTCCATGCCTTACAATGTTCCTTTCTATATTCCCATGCCCAATTTTCCATAAACATTTTCTATCAAATAAACACAAACCACCAAGTTCCACAGTACCTATGACTACTGGAGGAGTCACAGACCAATGTCGAGATTCACTACATCACACCATCGAGGGAGAAGTCTGTGTTGTTGTGGATGATGTTGAAACCACTAATAAAATATGATCTCACCACACTGCATTTCCAAAAATACACAAATTCATCATCTATCCTCTTCCAAAATACTTATATCCTATCTTAAGATCATTAAATTATATGATCTTTATCCCACTAAAAAGGGACAAGTTTCAAGACAAATTTTCATCAAGCTGGGAACCAAAAATTTTCCACTGCTCTGTGAGGTAGTGTATCAATGTTAATATTACAAATTCTCAATGGATCATTGATTCTACCTGTATAATTTATCTGAAATATATAATTGTGAAACATGAAATTTGTACAGCTAAAGAGAATGATCTACTAGATACCAACTGTGAGGAAAAATAAGCTTCTACCTCACATTCTCTCTATAAATTTCTTTCGCACTCTCTTAATATATTTATTATGCCTCCTCTGACTATGATTTCCTTCTACTTTATTTTTAATTCTATAATCATCTTTTAACATGTTAATATTAATTTTGATGTGTTTTCTAGTCATATTATGTTGTTCCATAACCGCTATTTTTTCATGCTCTTCAACATTCTCTTTGGAGTAACATGATCTCATAAAATAAAAAAAATAGAGACCTAAATCTATGGATATGCCATAATGGAAATCACATATTCACACCATTCAATATAACAATATTAATTCCATCCTTAATGGAAAATAAAATTTGGGATAAGTATATCAATATTATACATATGCTTTCTAAGATGAGTTGTTTCACCCATATATCAATTGAATCATACTTTTATCCCTATCTCACATCACGATGATTTACATTTGATCACTATGGAGTGAGTTAAAAACACATATTATGGAGCTTGGTGTTTAGATAGTGACTTCCTTAATCATGTGTTTTCATTGAATTTTAACTCTGGAGGGGGTTGAACTGGATATATTAGTGGATATAACTCTTGTTCCTATTACAATCTAAAAATTATATAAATGAAAATAATGGATGAATGATATTGAAAAAAATATCAGATGAGAACTATATAATGATGAAGAATATATGTGTTCGACCCATAATCTAACCCCTTTCACCCACTATTCTGTTTTATTTTTTAATTTTTTTTTAAATCATAAGTCCAAAACTAAATGAAAAATATTGTTTTTTGTATTTTAAAATAAAGAAAAAATCATAAAAAAATAAACGACTTCTAGTGCTGTGAGACTCCAAACCCTTTCTCCTTTATTAATGACCCTAGTAAACTACTAGGCTGTATTAGAAGTAAAATTTAAATATTATTTGACCATGTCCCATAAAAAACATGCTATCAACATGTTATCATTATCAGGGATAATGTTAGATTTCACACTATCCTTGACACAAATTTAATTATGTTTTTTCTTGTTATTTCATTCTTTCCTTGTTCTTTGATCCCTTAATTTTCATTTTCTCAAACTGAGTAAAGTGTACTAGTGAAACCATTATTTAATATATTATCACCCATATTCCTAGTTCATAGTCCCAAATGAATCCTAGTATATGAGATTTAATATGAAATATCAATGAAAACATTTTGAATATACCAATTAGTGGTATGATGCTACTACACGATAGAACCCAAATACCATCAACAACACATTTCCCCATACCATCAAACTGTGTAATAATGTCAAAATGGAAATTTATAGGTAATCATCAATGCTGAAGAATTTTATGTGAACACAAAACTAGAAAATACATAGAGAAATTATTAATGAATTAAATTTTATGAGCGATGAAAGAGACACCTCCCTTTAAGAAGTCAATGAGAAAATGAAGAAATAATAAAATAAATATCTTGATCATATTTTACCTTCAAGAAAATATATTCAAGAAGAAGATAAAATTTTTTTAGATTCGGATGATCTTTTCCTATTTCTATTAAGGACATCTACCTAGATCTTGTATACCAGGAAAAGAAATATACAGTTGAAATTGTTAAGGGAGACTTCATTTAGATCATTAACTTTTATGATTTTATTAAAAACCAGTTGTCAATTGATATCCCTTATAAACATAATACATTCACTGAATTTGGATATTATTATAAGATATGAAAGATGATGATGAAGTGGATGAGCATCATTGTGAAGGTAAG
The DNA here is from genome assembly GCA_963277665.1 of Viscum album. Taxonomy (NCBI): domain Eukaryota; kingdom Viridiplantae; phylum Streptophyta; class Magnoliopsida; order Santalales; family Viscaceae; genus Viscum; species Viscum album. The sequence continues at coordinate 1,371,053,371 of OY728143.1, forward strand.
ATAGAATTCCAACAGATTCACCCAACCACACAAGTCAACAAAAAAGAGGTGTTGTACAATGATAATGATAAACATGCTAGGACTGAAAAGGTAGAAAAAAATTCACTAAATGGTTTTATTTTTATGTTTACAAGCTATAAAGTTTTTATTAATCACATTGATTATATTTTTATATATTAATACCATAGATTCCAATCCTTGATGAAGAAGATGAAGAACCTATCAAAGCTCCCCTTGAATAAAAAATAGATCTTATAATAGCAGAATAAAAATAGGATCTTCTATAAATTAAAGATAAAACATACCATGATTATGAAAATGTGGATATTGATGAATAATACTTTTTCAATTTTCATAGATAAACCATAAAATAATACCCCCCCCCAGTGGCTAGAAAATGTAGAATAGACTGGAATATTGGCCAATTCTAAGAACAACCAAGACAACCAACCTTGTAAAATTTTTAACAAGCATAGGAAGCAGTTATTGAAGAATAAGAAGAAAAAGAACCTGTAAAAATAGTACACCATCTATATGAGTCTAAAAACAAAATAGAGGGAGAAATTAATAACTCAATGTATCACTAATAGTCACTCATGAAGAAATAGAAGTACAATATGATACATATAAAAGGTAAATTTTTTTATGAACTCAACTTGGTTTAATTTAATAAAATTAAAATATTTATTTACACTCCTTTGGTTGTTTATAAAGCTACATAATTAGATATTCAACTATATTTATATGAAAAAACAATGATTAAAACAATACATAAAGTGAAATTCATCATTCTTCTAGCATAATATGTCAATTTTGATTACATTGTTAAGGGCCTGGAGTAAAAGAACATTACACAGTGGGGATCAATGAATAATTAGACAAAAATAGTAATTGAATAAGGATTATATGGGGGTTTCATCACACAATCCATACCAACATACTATCTTTGGATAATACCAGTATTTTCTTGTTATGGATATTATAAACTGCATAACCTATTTGGGGGTGAAACACAAGAATCTCCTCCTTTATTTTCCATTTTATTTACATTAAATTACTTTTTATTAATCAATTTCATATGTTTTTTTCTCTATAGTTATAATTAACTGTACATCACCTTGGATGTTATAGGTACTGTTAACAGAGAACCTATGGGGAATCACTCCTAGAGCATTATAGACAATAAACACTAAGTTGTATATCCCCTTTTTCATTTTTTATTCACTGTATTATTTCTTTATTCTGGTATAACATAAATTGATAGTGTTAAACTATTATGGGGGTATAATTAAACCTATTTAGAGTAGTTTTAGAATTATTATTTAGTATTATTTTTTTAAATAATTGTAAATATTTAAATTTAATACTGTCATTAATTTATATAAGTATTATTAAATATATAAATATAAATACCTAACAAAATTGGAAACATGAAAAAAACTTTTTGGTACATGTTGAAAATATAATTTTTTTAATTTATTTCTATTTCATAAATTCAAAATATTAAAAATGTTCTATAAATATAGTTTTGTACATCTTTTTTTAGTATCGTTTAAAAAAAATATTAAACATGATTAATGCCCGACCAAGTTTAAAAATATAATACTTGTGTCAGATAAATTAAAGGGTAATAAAATTGTGAGTCTTATGTGAGTGTTGATTGAGTTTTTCCCTGATTTTATGAAAATATGTTCCTATAAGAGGAAATAGAGTGTGATTGAAAATAATTACATGGAATCAATTATATTCGATTATGTTTCTCTAATTTTAAACATAATTTTATGTGACTTGATCACTATGATATAGAACACCTTAGTGATCCAAATTAAATAAAAATGATATAAGTCCATTGATCTAGGAATAAAAATAAATAATCAAGAACCCAAAATTTATCTTTAAAATAAGATATATAAGTCTGTTTTTATAATTTAATAAATCTATTTTCACTTTAATAAGTTCTATCCTTAGTGATTTTAAAATGATTATTGCTTTGAAAAATTCAAATGAAGGTCCTTGTCAAAAACAGAATCCATTTTTTATGGGGAAATCTAAACCCATTTAAATAGGAAAAATTTAATTATAACACATTCATTTATATAGTTTAATTAATTTGAAAAATCAATCTTCGGTTTGAGGAAACATATGAAGGAGTGATTCATATAGGTCATTTTTAAAAATTGTTGATTATACATAAATCTTATATGATCAAGTCGTGAATATAATCTTTGAATGAGTTGAAGTAAGGTAGTGGCCAAATTCACAAATGATGCATGATACTTCACATAGTTGTTGAGTTTGTGAAATATATCTTCTCAAACACTTTTATTAAAATTTATACATGATTAAGTTTCTTTCAATTTATTTTTAATCATTTTTAAATACAAGGATAATTTGACCTAGAGTGTAATTGTTCAACTTTGGGGGTGTGATGTGACATAAAAATAACAATATTTTTTTATGTTATTCAATGAAAATATCACTAATTTTAATTAATATACTGGGTAAAATTGGTTTTTTGTGAACTTTAATAATCTGTAATTAAATTGTTAAATCCCTAATTACTATATTTCTTTGAAATATTAATTTTTCGAATTATTGTTTTCAGGGTTAAGGGAAATTTTTATTATCTTATAATTTATTAAAAAATATTATAAATTGATAAATATGTTTTTTTATTTTGCAGACTTAAATAATACAAAGGCCTTTAATGGTCACTAAACTGACCGTGTGCATCTGACCAAGCATAGCTAACTATATACATTGAAGGTCAACTAATAGTGATCAATTACGTCCTTCTAATAGTCACCATAGTGATCATGCCACCCACCAGCCTACTAAATCCTACCTCATGATCAACACACATACCATGAATCACCCTTCAAAAATTCACCCTACCATGACAGTATAATTATTACTACCAGGCAGTACACCCATATGAACACCTTCACACTATCATGAAATTACACTTCCCTTACAATATTCCAACACCCCCTTCTCCATGATCTCATTAAAGAGGATACTAATGAAACACCACACATAACCTATGATAATGAGCACCAGATGATTCTAGCACCTCCATAAAGCTCCACTGCTTACATCCATCAAGGTATAAGACTGAACCACCCCCAACGAAGCATAATGAAATTATAAAATGCATGATCTCTACATAACCTTGCTATATAAGGCACTACTAACTAGTCCACCCTCTTCCATAAGACTGACCACCTCCTTAAAGAAAATTTTATGATTTATGAACTGTACCCCCACCATATCCTAACAATCATTCCCAACATATAGTATGTTAGGAACCAACAATATTTCACTTATCCACAAATTAGTTCATTTATTCTTATTTATCAAAATCTCAAAGTGAAAGAGATGATCATGAAATTAATGATCTCCTCCATTAGATTTTAACATGTGGAATTCATCTAAATGAAGATACTTATCACCTCAATATTGACTTCATGGAGAAGTAATATACAACCTCAAAATATATCTAAAAATATAATTGACCCTCTCCCAATGTATTCATTTCAACCCCTGTCGACTAGGGTTTTCTTCTACTTTATCTTTATTTATGTAGTACTCATCTTATTGTAAATATTATTCTTTTATTTTTTTTAAACATATTATTTCTTTGTCTTAATAATATATCATCATGTTATTACCCATTATCTATTTTTAATGTGATCACCTAAACTATAGATCATTTTGAACTGACCTCAGGTCTAGGCCCCCTAGGGTTATCTCATAGTAAATCTATTCATTATAATAATCATAATTCAATGATGTAGTAGAAGAATGGTGAGAATTATATTGATTTTACTCATATATTTTGTATGATTAGTTAATACACCCAAAAAATATCACAAATAATCATTTCCGCCATCTCTCAGATCACAGTGCATATTAATGGGGCAATTTCGGTTAAATTATAAATAGCATATGATAGAGCTAGGTGATAGGGCAATGAATTCCTCAATTGTCTGTCTTCATTTCCTTTTGAAATGTAGAGGAGGTTGAACTGAATTTATTAGTGGATATTAATGTTTTGTATGTTTATAATAAAATTTTTATATATTATAGAAATAGAATAATGATATTGAAAAAATGTTCTTTTGATAACCATAAAATTATGAAGCATTTGTATTTTCGACCACATATCCAACCCCTTTTACTTATTTTTTATTTTTTATTTTTATTTATTTTCAATTCATAAATAACTAAATTTTTTTAAAACAAATATCTAGATAATTCCATATTTTTTAAACCAAAACTAGAAAAAAAAATATATTAGTTCTATGATAGTGAGAGACCCAACCCTTTCTCTATGAGATACAACTCTGGTCAGCCACTCGGCAACATTATGAGTAAAACTGAAATCCAGTTTGATCGTAGCCCAAGACAACCACTAAATCAATTAAAATATGTGTTATATATATATATATTAAATATAAAATAATAATGTATATTAATATATTATTTCCATTTATTTTTTTCAATTTTATGATAAAATGGAAACAACTTTCATGTGTACGTAGGACCTATCGTCTCCACAAATAGTGTATATGATTCAATATCTATACATTTTATTGATTACTATATTTTAATATATAATTAATATTCTTATATTTTAGTCATTTTTAACATTCTGGAGTTGGTGGAAACTTGATCAATGTTATAGGAATAAATATATAAAATAAAAACATTCATGAAAACAAAGCAGATATTATCTGAAATGTGATTTTAAGAATAAATTATTAATAAAAACGTAATAAAATTCTTAAGTAAATAACATATATTTTGATATATATAATTATGGTTCATTAATTTATTTAAAATTAATTTATATTTATTATTATAAAGATTCTAATGTGTATGAAAAAATTCGAGACATGAGTTAGGGGATTTCTATCTCACTTTTTATTCTCATGTGACACTTTCCATATTAATAACATATTTATTTTATATCGTTTATATACTAACCATGAATGTATTTTATGGATATTCTATAGAAAATTATTATTATTTTCATATCTATTTTATGATCTCTATTTCATGGGGTTAATGATTCAAATGTTTCCACAGTGGTAAAATATTTTTTCTCAATTTTCCTTCTTTGTGACATATGTTTTGTTGTGCACCTATCCTCTTTTATGAAGTGTATATATAACATTTTTAGTCTTTAATATCTCTAATTTATATATTATTATGAGATTTTTTTTATCATTTAATGTTATTATTTCACTAGTTTTATGATTCAATGTCAACGATGTAGTACGAGTTTTATAATAAAATTGCATCGCTTATCATGATTATTTATGATCATCTTTCAAATGAAAATCAGATGATCCTTCTATAGATAAGATAATTTATTTTCCAATCTTGTTGTTATTTCAGTAGACTACACATTTTAATTAATTTTCATCTCTTTATTGATTCTATATTTCAATAGAATGTTTTCATCCAAACCCATGTTTTCCAGAAATGTTTTCAAACAAATTTATAAAATTATCCAAATATTTTATTTTATAAATTTGTACCCAAGTATTATTTTTTAATAAATTATTTGAATGTAATATTCATATCATTTTCCATACAATGAATATCTAATATTTTACTAAAAATGTAAAAGAAATCACTATTTTAACAGGTACAACATGAATGTTATTTTATGTTGTCATAACAGATCAAATTTCAATTTTAAAGAAATAGATGTTAAATTAAGTTTCATAAAAGTAAAATAATTTTAAAATTGAATGGATGTATTCATTAAAAAATTCTTCATCGTTTTTTAAAACATAATTTATTGGATTCAAATTTTATTTTCAAATAAAAGGATTTCCAAAATATTTATGATTTTTTAGTAAATAAAATAGTGGAAAGGATATTTTCATCAAAAAATGTTTTACTGATTTTTAATGAATCCTTTATATGTTTTCGTAGTTATTTTAAAATCAAATTATTTTTAAAATGAGATGTTCTTTAGAAAATAATTTTCTGAAGTGTGCATGATATTTTCATCAAGATTGTTCCAAGTGCTATTTCAAAATCATTTTCCATATAAGATCAAAGTAATTGATGATACTTATGATTTACTAGGGATATGATCTGAGGATACCATTCTCATTATTATTAAAAATAGTTAATTTTTAAAAAGGAAAGACTCTTATGAAACCTATATCTCTTCCATCGATTAAAATATGAAAAAATATATATTGAATCCTAATTTTTTCCACATGTTATGCTATTATGAAAAGAGGAAATGATTATGAAACCAGTTTATTTTCCATAGTTTATTTAATGATGAAATTTTTATTAAAGATATTTATTTTGATGGGTACCATTATGATTAATGTTTTATAATATCATAGAATAAAAATTTATTCTTTTCATAATGCGATTGATGGGACCTACATATCCCTACAATTAATTTGGTAATTATTGATATAATAATAGATAAACAGTACTAGAATGGGATGTAACCCTATTATATAAGGAACTTTTTCCATTCTCATAATCTTGGGTGTGACCCATGCCTTCTATGATGGTTTGGGGTGAAAATAAATTCATCTATTATAGTCTTTTTAGTGAGACTTAAAATATTAATTATATTATTTTCTATTATTATGAATATGAAACCAATATATCCCTTATTCTAATGTTATGTTTACATGGTTCATGTTTTTTTAATTATAATTCAATTCTTATGAACTATTTTTATTTTTTCTATGACTCATTTTTATGATATATGATATACATAGAATGGTTTGAAAATATTAGTTTCATGTTCTCATACCCTTATGCTCATGATATATGGATATCTACACTGTTTACCAATATTAAGCATATGAAATCACCATTTATTATGTATATTTTCTTATGTTTTGAAGAAACTTTTTATGTAGGGTACATTTCTAATGTGTAAAAAAGGATAAGATATTTATGGGATATGTTTAGGATCGTTCTATAAAAAATATTATCAACCTAGTCTCTAAAGAAACTAAACCCTAATCATCCTCATGTGTTATTTTTTTGCAATGTAATGTATATTCATCTAGAATAAGTAATATCAATGTATGAGATGTTTATATCACTATATTGACTTTATAGAATCAACATTAGGTCATATGTATTATATATATTCAATATTTCGATCATTAGGACTATGGTTTTAAGGGAGTGAATCCTGGAATCCATTTCATTGTGATTTTTTTGGTATTAGAGGCATATGTATGTGGTTTTAACTAGGTTGGTTGTTTTTTGAGGTGTTTTGGGAGATCCACTTCAAAAAATGGGATTTTTTTGTCATAAAGGTATAAATTTCACCATAGTGGTAATGGATGTGGTATAGTTGATCCATACTACAACATAAGGGAGTCTTAGAAGAGGAATGAGGCAACGGCTAAAATGGGCGGTAGTTTTATGGTATACTGAAGCCCAATGGGGTGGTCCCATTATTAGGAAAGGAATTCATGTGGTTTAGTTCTTATGGATTTGATGTAACCCTCAGATACACTTTTACAGTGTCTTTCCCACATTCTCAAAAACAGCTTTGACCAAGGGTTGATGTGGTGTGGTTCCTCAGGTTGTGTTATAGATTTACTTATGTTAGAAAGTGTTGCGACATGGTCTAATGTGGTTAAACCATAGTTTTGAAATGTTTAGGAAGTCTATAAATTCATACATCCCAACTAAACCCTATTATTTTCCAATTCACTCCCCCAAACAAAATGTGACCAATCAATATTTTCGAATCCCTATGATTCCAAATTCAAAAGGGATTCATCAAATCTTCTAGAGATTGATACCAGGTGAACCAATGTGATTTATAACACTTCTCTATAGTGGTTTCTCTCCACTTGGTTTTCTTTCCCTCCCATTTCGTATTCATATTCTCTTCCATTAGATCTATTTATTTTATATTGGATTTATTCTATAATTTTTTGAGGTGTTTATAGAATTATGATTTTTGGAGATCATAGTGCATTTGGGGGGAAGTGATATGAGATCTATAACATTGGGAAGTTCCCTTGTGATGAACACCAACCTATATTATTTAGGTGATTCATTGATTCTCCTATTTATTTTTTTGTGAAATCATAATTTCATCATGGTTTTCCCCCTGTATCTAAATTAAATTAACGAAATAATGGTTGAATTAGATAAAAGGTATGGGTTGTAGTGATAACATGTTTTTTATTTATATTATAATAATGGTTTTCCTCTTTATTTTATTGATATTTTTTTTATATTATATAATGGTGTAACAGTTTTTTATACTTGGTTTAGAATGATTTTACTGATGGAAAATTTAAAATAACATAAATATAAAATTAGTTGATTAATTATCATAAAAATTAAAAAAGAAACATGTTTTTAACCTATTGATTTAATTTGATCAAAATTAAAATTGAATCAATTGTTTAATAGAATTTTATTATCCATTTGTTAATATAATTAATAATGATTTTAAATCTTGATAGTTCTAGTTAATGATAAAATGAAAAGATATGTTAAATAGGAAGGGTAAATCTTAAGGTTTTTTAAATGATAACTCTTGTTAAAGGGAATGCTAAACATTCAATACCTTATTATCGTTGATTCTTCAGGCAACCCATAGTTGGAACCTATTAATAATGAATCGGTTAAAATAAGATGGAATAAAAATCAGTTGTTTTATAATGATAACTATTGGGTCTGGAGTTTTTCATTTTCTTTTTAAATAAAAATAGCCTTTAGTTTGCTATCATGGGTTCCTTTTCTCATCTGAAGGCTCAACGCCTTGTTTTGGGAGCCCAATTTCTTGGTTGACTATAATTGTTTTGTTATGATTTTGATATGTACTCTTCATGTGAGCCTATAATGTGAATTGAGCCTCAGAAGGAAAATACTGGTAAGCATGAAGTGATATGGTCGGGGAAGCTCATGTGATGCGGTAACATCATATTCCTATGTTAGGGAGATGAATTAGGGTATGGACAAGGGTGTCAGGTGTGACACAAGATATGAACAAATCACTAGAATATTGGATTACCCATTGATGTGATAAAGTGGGATGCTTTCTTGAAATGAATATATTTAATGCCTATAGTCTGGGTTGCTTCTTTTAAATTCATTCATTTCTCCACTACTTGAGGCAACAAGATGTACGTGGTTAAATTTTTTATCTTAGTGGTATATTAGGATGGTTTTTCCATATTACATTGATATATTGACTGTATATTAATGTTTAATAAATTTCTACCCCATGGGGATGGTTTTGATGGAATGAAAATTATGAAATGTTTTTCATCTTGAGAAACCTTGGACTCTGTTTGGTAAATGCATTGATCGAATAGAATTTACTCTGATGATTATCATAATGTAATGTTGAATAAATCTGATAATAAATTAATGGATAATTAATTATTTAATTAAATGACAATTGGTTAATGAAAATAAAGAATATAATGTATATATTTAATATTCTTGTGTAATTATAGGATATGCAGTCCCTTGCAGTGGCTTATGGGTTTCCAAGTGACAATAACTGTAATTTATCTTAGTAATTTATTGTTCACATAGTTTTGTTGTGTGATATATTTTCTATTCTATATTTTGTGATGTATTATTCTTCTCCGTCCCATTTTTTTTGGGTGAATGAAACATAGTGGAATATGGGAGGGGGTCTTCCCTAACATCCTTATGGGAGGATGGATGGATGATTACCCCACTAGATCCTTTCTCTTCTCTTGTTAGCTATATGTACTGGTGTGTATTATGGTTAGTTTCCCATATATATTTGTGGAGGTCTATGATGGACTTCAGTTATTTCACACACATGTATATAAGGATATAGTATCTAAAATATTATTACAGGTATGACGTGTATGAGTTGTGATGGATAGAGGTTCCTTTCTCAATGTATGGGATATGATGGCATGAGGTATAATACCTAATGTATGATACATGTCATACAGTGCGCATTTGATGTTAAAATCTACATGGATACTATATATATAGTTTTGTTGGGTTAATTTGATGAAGTGAAAGATGTAGTTCATATTATGATGCTTATACTAGGTTTCTATGAGATAGCATATTTTTGAGATTGATGGCTAAAGACGTGCGACCTTGGGGAAGAATAGAAAACAAGGGGGAGTGGTAGTGAAGTACCCTTCATTTTTAATTAATATATTATATTCTATCTTCTATGTGATAAATAGTGAGAGTTATCCTTGTTGAGTGTGGGAACATTGTATACCTTATTGGGTTGTGATTTTGTTTCACTATTGTCCATTTTGATTTTGCATGATTTCACATTATTTTTTACAGGAGTCTCTAGTGAGGTTCTTACTGAGTATACTTTAATTCTCACCCCATGTATATATATAAATTGTTTTTAGGTCAGTAAAATATGGTTGGATATCTGAATAAATATTACTATATTTTGTTTTTGGAGGAGCTGCTTTTGCATTGTGGCCACTGCTGAATTTAAGTTTTTTATACATGTAGTTTTGCTTTCAGTTTTTTTAGTATGGTATTAAATTCCTTGTATACACATTGTATTTTTTTCAAATATATTTCTCATGTGTTTTTTATATTTTTATATGTCTTATCTTTCTCTTTTTCATGTTCTCGTAGATGGTATTTCCTCCCATATGAAATCTTATTCTATCATCAGCACTAGTTTCAAACCCGAGACTTAATGGATGAAGAAATAAAGAATTAATCATATCACATCTATCATATCTACCCTAGGTGTTGTATTCAGTCAGAGGAGAGGGTTGTTATAAAACATTCTAGTGGATGTTTTTGATTGATTATATAGTTTGGAATATGTGAGATTGTATGGGTTGGTGGGTAAATAGTGTCAACTATGTTTTTGAGTGATGTAAACCCAAGAGTCTAGATAATACTTTTGTATTTAGGGGACCATTTTTATTTGATTCAAGATAATTTCTACTTTCTGGGTATGTAAAATGATGTGATGTTTGTTTTAGGGTTGAGACCAAGGAAATGATCATGCATAAATATTCTTTTAACAGGTGCTTGAAGTGGATAGACCTTGGGATATGTAAAAACCTTAAAAAAATTATTAAATTAAATAATTATTTAATGATAAGTATTACATATTTATTGATTATGAGATCTAACCATTTTTTCTTCTTATAGGTATGGCTCCAAGTTGACATCACCATCATGTTTATGTTGAATATGTTCAAAAGGTTGTTCTAACAGATATTTACACGGTAGAGGTCAAGGATAATGAAACATGGAGTTGGATACACTAAGAGTTTTAGTTATAGAGTATCCAAAAGTATGACAGATTTATTTCTGATTTTTTCCTAGATTACTGACTTGCGGAGGTTGATATAATTTTAGTTTTATCCATGCTCAAAGGGATCACTCGGTATTATTTATTGTGAAGATGTTGTATAGGGAAACGAGGAAGTGGTGGTTCTTATTAATTAAAGATTGTGAGAAGTTGGTGGTCTCATGGTTTATTTTTGTATACATGTTTCAATTAGAGTTTCTTTTTTTGGACTTGAAGGCGTCTAGTCTCTACAATCGTTGTGCCACTTGACACGGGAGTTCTAATGTATCAGAGTTTGGGATGTATTTGAAAAACTTCTTCGATATGCATAAGATCTATTTCTAGTTGGGGAGTCCAGGTTGGGGCATTTCATGTATGATTTTTGTTTTGAGATCCTATCTTGGGTCACCACATTAATATTGAATACATATCTCATGATTCCCAATATATAGGTGGTCACTGAGAGTATGTCAGAAAAAATAATATCATCATGATATGGGACTCTCCATGATTACTCTAAAAGAATAACTATGGTTCATGCATCCCAATTTCCTAGATATAAGATATTTCGATCATCCAGGGATAGGTCCTAGCCCTCATCATCTTGTTTCTATAAGGTGAAGGTTCTGAGAATTATTTCAAGTTATCAAACATGGGTTTTTCTAAAGGAGGAGAAGGTCATCACTGGCGAGATTGAAATAACTTTATAAATAGATAGTGCACATTATGTTCGACTTCATGATCCTATTTTGCTGAAGTTATATATGAGGAATCATTAGGATGTTCCAGTTTGATATCAGTATATAAGAGATGGGGTGGTAGAAGGAAAGGCATGTGTCTCTCTTATGGAGGGTGAGTTCATCATTAGTGAGAGTTCATGAACATTCTGAATAGTTAGTAAGCGCCAAATTTTTTTCTTTAGTTTCCTCTATTGAGGAAGATTCAGCTGAGGAACCTATAGGGTGTTCTTGTTTTTGATTATTAGAGAAGACATTGGGTAGGAGAAGGATAACCCTGAGATTCTCATTATCCTCATAGAGTAGATGTTGGTGGTTGATGTGGACATGAGTTGTGTTAGAGAGGTGATAGAGTATGTTATGGTTAACATTATTTTTTATCATTTCCTGTGAGAGGTGATCCATATGTACATTGAGGTACTCTTTACTTAATTTATATATGGGTTCATATATTTATTGATTCAGGAGCCACACAATCCTTCATAACATATTACCTCGTCCTTGTTTCTGACTTGTGGTGGAGAAGATTCCAGTTCCCTTGGTATTAACTATGCCAGTTGGAGGTCGAGATGACTTGTACGAAGTATATAGAGACTGTGCGCTAATGTGAAGGTAATACCTATCATTAGGAAACATCCTAGGATTAAGGATACATCAACATAATACCATCCTTGATAAGGATTAGTTATATTTGGTGCATTATTTCATTAATTTATTGACAAGGCTAGTTTTTAAAATGATGATGATGGAGATACACTGGTGTCTTTTGGTAAGCACTACCCTATGGTGGGTATAATGAATAATCCTTCCATTACTTCCTTAACGTCAAATATGATTTTGAGTTCATCATAGATTCAATAATGAGTGTTTTAAAGGTTATAATAGTACTTATATATCATTCTTCTAGAGGTTGTAGCATTACCCCCTTTATGGGAGATTAATGTTGGGATTGATAGACAATCAGGAATGTCTCCAATATCGATTTCATTATATAGGATATTTATTTCACAATTTTTGAGAGTTGTGAGTAAAATATGAATGGTTAGTTTTGTTGAGGATTTTCTTTGAAAAGTATGTCACGTTGGGATGATCCAGTTTTTTCATGAATAAGACCAATGGAAGTTTGAGACTTTGTGTAAATTATCATCCTTTAAAAAATGTTGTAGAAATGAACTATTAACCTCATCCATGGATTGAAGATTTATTCGATCATTAAAAGGTATCATTTCATTTCTCAAACAATTATCATTGATTGGTATATCATCATATGTGGGGGAATGATGAGGATATTTGGATGACTTATTTATTTTATCTCCATGGGAATTTTTAGTTCATTCTGTTGTTGTTTAGTATAATTAATTCTCCTTCCATGTTCATGGGGTTGATGAACATGGTGTTCAATGAGTTTCATGATATGTTCCTGGTGGGTTTCATCATTAACATTGTTGTGTTATCTACATCAAATGAGTAGTATGAAAAGCCTCTACATGTCGTTTTGGGAGTTCGTCATCGTTAAAATCTTTTTTTGTAGTTTTATACGTTTCTATTTTGGTCTTCTGAATTATATCCCTTGTTTCATGTAATGTATCAATGAGGATGGGATATGGATCCTTAAAATATATAAATAATTGTTTATTGGGTAGTCTCCAAGATAATTGTATAGGTGAGTAGTTTCCTTAGTCATTCGAGCTGTTAAAGGAGGGTTCTAATCATATTATATTGGGTTGTGAATCCTATGTAAACCTTGATCTTGAATGATTAGGTGTTATTATTGATTGACTGATCTTAGGAAAAAACTTTGTACCTAAAGGATTAGTTTTTCCACACATTAAAACATTTTATATCAATATTGGGAGATCAGTTTTAAAATTTTTATAATATTTTAATTCTTGGTTTTGGCCGTGATCTGATAGATAATTGAATGTTTGTTTTGTATGCTTCTTCAAAGTTATTTTCCCATGGGAATAATTATTCCACTCAAGATCTTGTGAGTGAAGTAATTATGTTTTCCTTGAATTTGTAGAAACACTACCTCATCAATGAGCATTTTTGGTTTTCAGTATTCATAACAATTTGTGGTATATCTTCTCTAAGTGTAATTTGAACATGTGATGGTGAAGGATGATGGGATTATTATATAATAATCACTTACTTATTGTTTACACACCATAAATGGGAAATTTTATAGATTATGTGATAAAATTGAATCATGTAGTTATGTCGTGTATGAATCTAGATATTCATGGAGAGTAATGAATGGTATCTCAGCGGTGAATATTCAATGTGAGAGGATAGAGTTAGGGTTCATCTTTTTTTGATGAAAATGTTTTCCTATTCTGTGTAAAAAGTTTATGATTCCCAGTTTGGGAATTCTGAGGTAGTGTTCTTGAGAGACCAAGTTGTTTTCATTGATTCCCCAGATAGTTGGTATAAATAATAGCAATATTGAGTGTTATTCTAAGAGAGGATTTTATTCCATTTTGTGATGCATGAGATGGTTCTATGTTGGTCCCATAACTCACCAATTTTTGTACATCCTCGCATGATTAATATGTATTACTATTTAAGAGTTCAATTTTGGCGGCATATGTTGAATCATGCAGTTGTAATATTTTCATCTCTGTATTTTCTTTTCAAAAAGGTGAAGGTCGATGACTATGTCCGCAGTGGTTCTCTACAATTTTTAAATGTTACCTAGTGAAATGTTGAGTAAATATCAATTTATCTTATTACCATTTTATCTAGATATCATGGATGATATGATTATATAAGGGTGATAGTGGATTATTTGAAAAAATAAACCCACATCATAGAAAATAGAGAGTCGCTCTCAGTTGAATTTTTGTCCAAGATGTATCTATAAGAGATGTTAAGACTCTAAAAAGTCCCAAAAAAGATCATCACATACTGAGATCCTATTTTTACTTTTAGTGTGTGGAGAGGTCCTAATAAATATTTTTTCTCCTAGTAATTTTTTTCACTACATTTCATCCGCAATTAGACAGTTATAAAAAGTGGACCATCCAAACACTTGAAGGAATGTTGTGTTATTATGTATTGGATTTTTTATTTTTATTGATGAGGTAACTTCTTTTTTCATGTTTTCTTACAAAAATATTTTTCAATCCCCCATTAGTATGGTATAATTTTATGATTTTTATGGTAGACCTTAAAATTTTCTATTGTGCTGGATTAGGGTTGGGAAATCAGTAATTATCATACTAAATCTATTATATATTACGATAGAAATTTCTTCAGTGATTTGTAAAAGGTTGATGGTAGAATGGGATTGTAAAAAATACTACATTGATCATAAGAGGATACATCTGGAGTTTGAATATACAGATCATGTGTTCTAGATGGTGGCTCATTTACCATAGAAATGAATATTTTGTTATGTAACTAATCTTTTCCTAAATTTGATAGGAATTTATATTTGTTGGATCATGTTGGAGTAGTTTCATTTCAAATTGATCTTCCCTTGTATATTATATGGATACATGATGTTTTTCACAAGTCATATCTCTGAAATTATCATTATGAAAACTATTATATCATCAATTATAGAGAAATTGATGTTGACGTTGATGCAACCTTTGAGGAGAGGCCTTTAAGGATTCAGGGACTGCAAAAGAAGGTGTTTTGTGGGTATAAAATTCCATTTGATTCTGTCTTGTGTTGAAACAACGACATTGAGGAGAGTTCCTATGAACATGATTTATACATACATTATCAATACCCCAAACTATTTAACCATTATATCTTCTCAAATTATAATTCTACTTGTGGATGTTGATCATTTACCAGTTTCAGATATAGTTTTATCTTATTTCATTGTTTTTGGTAAAATTTCTCTCATATGATTGGCATCTCCATTAGGATAGAGCTTACAAGTTTTTTTGTTTCTTTTTTGTGTTTGTTTATTTGATCATATGATGAGGTTCTTTAGAACCTATGATGGTGATATTTATTTGAGGTATCTCATGGTGTGGATGTTTGTATGTCCCATTAGTTAAATCTCATGGTTTATTTTGGATTATCAAGGAAGATAATTATTTGGTAAGTATCTAATGTAAGGTATCCTATCTTCAATGCCATTCCTTTTTATATTTTTGGCTTTTGGTGGTACGTAGAAATGGTTCCGTATGGATTGGAGGGTGTTTGCGAATTTTGTTGGGATCCATTTATTAAAAAAGAATGGTTGTGGCCTGGTGATATATGTTGTGCCTTAGTGCTAGTGGTTGTGGTATAGTGGATCCATAATTTTTCATTGGGGGGATCAGTAGGATAAATGAGGCTACTAAAAATGTGGGGTAACTCCACCCTGGAATGAAGGATGTGACATGGTCCCTTTATTGGTAGAGGGGTGCCCATGGAATACTATTTATGGACATTCTGTGATCCCCATATCCACTTTTTTAGGATATATGCAAGATTCTAGGAGTCACCTTTGATCATGTGTGGTTACAGTATAGTCCCTTAATATACAAAATATATTTCCTTATGTTGCACAGTGTTCTGGTATGGTCTAAAGGGGCTCTTCCATGGTCTTATAATTTTCAAAATTTATATGAATACCTGATGACCATATAAACCCCATTATTTCACACTTATCTCCCTCAACCACAAGGTTAACAAGGCAGTTTTTTTGAATCCATTTAAATCTCATTTCAATAGGTATTGCTCTTAGATTATAGATATCGAGCCATGGAGAACCAAGGTGAGTTTTACCTCTAATCTCCAGCATTTTCTCTTGGTTTTTTAGTATTCCCCCCATTTCATCATTCCATAATATGTAATTATATTCTCACTTTTATCATGTGGTTTCTTATATCATTTTATATTATTTCAATTTTTATTTCATTGGAAGATCACAATTCTTTGGGATAGAGGTGCTTAAAGATCCATGATATTAGTCTATTATTGTCTGGATAACGTTGATTCCTTGGAGGTATGGTATTTGTTTTTATCATATTTATTCACATGAAATTATATAGTTTTCATGGTTTATACCTCTGTATTGAAATGGGATTAACCAAATAATTATTGAACCAGATTGTTGAATTTGTTGTAGATTTTGTTTATTGTTTTATCTACCATGATAATGGTTTGCTAATTGATATTCTATATAGTGTGCTATGAATTATATTCTCATGTAACATTTTTATGTTATTTTTTAGAATTATTTTGTTGATGTAAAATAAGGAACAATTAAAAAAATAATTAATATGTTGGGTTAGTAATTCATGAAGAGGAATTTTCGAAATCCGGTGTTGTAATTTCTTGGTAACTCAAATTGATTCAATGTATTTGTTTAACTAAATTTGATCTTACATGTTTTAGTGTAATTGAAGAAAATGTGAAGAATGATAAATCATTTTGATGAAGACATGATAATTAATGTTAAATACAAATGGTACGTATCTTATTTTATTGAAACTATAATGATTTCTATGATCATATATATATGTTTATGATTATTTTAGATGATTCGTCATGTTTTTATAGTTAGGAAATGTGAATAACAAATTAGTTAATTCAAGGATGAATAAAAATAAATTTGTTGATAAACATAATTTATGAGGACTGATTTTCCCATTTTCATGTGAAGGAAAACGATCTCGGATTTTCGAATCATGGGAGATTATAGTCAGGTGGAGGAAAAATTACTTGTTTAGAGGTCGATGTTTCCCAATTGATTGTGTTTGTTTTCTTACTATTTTTTGAAGTCATGTGGATGTAAGAATACATTTTGATCTGAGACAATGATGGATGAGTTTGGGATGACTGATTCTAAGATGGATGATGTGATAAAGTAGGGGAGGCCTGGATTATGTGGCAACCATTAATGCATGTGATTGAATAATACATCGGGAGATGCATGTGGGTGTCGGGGATGGCATCAAAGATGTTGGAAGTGGTGGAATATGGTATTGAACATTGATACAATAAATTTGGATACTTATTTGAAATGAATCTATTTGTTTTTTATTGGTTAGGTTTCCTGTTTTATTAGCATTCAATTCCCCAATGCTGGATGTTGTTCGATGTGCTTTGTTTCTTGTTTTCTATTCGGGGTTGCATAGGTTTGGTTTCCTTGAGAACAATGATATCTATAATGTATATTTGTGTTTAATAAATTTTTAACCCTTTATATTTTTGTTGATGGATTTTTTATTCTAAAAGAATGTTGATCTTGAGAAATAGTTGATTCAATATGGAAAATTTTGGGAGGGAATTTGATTTTATTTAATGATTCATTTAATGTATTTTCAATAATGATGATAATTAATTAATTAATAATGAAGTAATTAGAGAGAGGATAACTGATGAATGAGAAGAAATACTTTAATTTAGCTCCTTAAAATTATTGGGTGCTTATAGGATATCTAGTCCCTTGTAGTGGTGGTCAGGTGTCTAAGTGACGATAGTTTCCATTGGTATTAGTACTCGTTTGTTCCCATATTGTGGACATGAGATATATTATATACTATTTATTTTGTGATTTCATACTTTTTCCCACCAATTTCTATTAGGGTAACTAATACATAGTTTACTTTATTATGGTTTTTTTCTCTAATATCTTTTTGGGATGACTGATGGATGGCTACCCCATCTAGAACATCTCCCTTATATTTGTAATAATATGTACTAATATGGATGATGGTTAGTTTCCCATATTTTTTAGTGGTATGTGATGGATTATTGTTATATCACAAACATGTATCTCTGTATGTAGTATCCAAAATATTATTATATATATGATGTGTATATAATGTGATGGAAAGAGAAACCTTACACATTATAGGGAATGTTATGGCTTGAGGTGTAATACTCCATATATGTTACATTTCATGGGGGATTTTGTTGGTTATAGAATCTACCTAGTTACAGTATGGATATATCTGATGGGACGATGTGATGATGTGATTCACATGGTGCATGTTGTCACACAGAGACCAGGTGTTTGTGGGATGTATTTTTTTGAGAGAAATTGATAAGGAAGTGCAATGTTGGGTAAGAGTGTAAAAAATAGCGGAGAAGTGTTTGTGGGGTACCATTGATGATGCATTATTGTATTATATGGTCACTTTTTTGTGATACATTGTGTTATTTATCAATATTAAGGCTTGGAACATGGTATACATGTTTATGTGATGAGTTAATTTCACTATTATTCATTGTGATTTATCATTAATTCATTAACATTTTCATGAGAGGCTCTAGGAAGGATCCTTTTCAGTATACATTTATTATCACCCCTTATATATATATATATATATATTTCATGTTAGTAGGATCTGGTTGAAGATCATGCTGAATATTAGTAGTTGATGGTTTTATAGGGGTTTTTTATAATTTTTGAAAGCTATCAAGTTTTTCTTTTTTGTACATAAAGATTTCCTATAATTGTTTTGGTGAAATAAAATATTACATGAATTAAATTGGGATTTCATTAATATATATATATATATATTTATATATATATATCTACGTTGGTTTTGATTGGTGTACCTGTCTTATATCTCTCTTATGGATGTTCTCTTAGAGGGTAATTCCTCTCATATGTATTCTTATTATACCCTCATTACTAGACATTAGCCCAAGGTCTACTGAATATAGTTTGAATTTAGTCACCATATCCATTCACTAATTTACAACACATGCTGGATAATATTTTTGATGGAGGGGTTCTTGAAAATCCTTGTGAGTTAGTGATGGAAAACTAATCAGATCAATTCGCTAAGTACCAGTCCACCATATTAATGAGCAATGGTGTTGTTTCACATTTGATCGATAAGGATATAGACAATATTATTCAATCATCATAAAATCAAGTAAGTATTGTTTTTAAATACTGGTGTTTTTATATTGGAATTTTTAATACATAATGGATGGTGTTAAAAGAATAAGTAAAAAATGAAGGAGATGGGTGAAGATGATTTCCTCATCTTAGAAAAACCTCTTGTGGATATGTTCTTAAGAACACTAGGGATGGACTTTTGGAACAAATAATGTCTCTAAAATGTGTCTATGAATTTTTTTGAGATATTTTTGAAGTTTTTTTCTCAATTGATGTGAAGAAATTAGGGGATTATGTGCCATGTTATAATTGAGGTAAGTGGATCACGTGTAATTTTTCAAAGTATTATAAAACAATAAAGGAACATTTATGGATATATGGATCCAAAATTGATTATATTATAAGGTCTTAAGGGTGTGGTCTAAAAATATTCAAATAAATGATGTTTCAATATGTTTTTAGGTCGTTTTAACCTTTATCAATTTGGGTTAACACCTTTTAAAACTCTTTTAACCTTAATTGTGGTGACAAATTTTTATAATTTTTAGTATAAATTATTACCAATAATGAATGTTTCGTAATTAAAAAATTTTGATATTATATTTCAATATATTAAGTCAATTTTATCAATGTAAATACCCGTAAATTTCAATGAATTTTTTTTCTTAAACTCGTTGGGATTTTATGAGTACACAGTTTCTGACGGCACCTGATTCCGAGGCCCGGTGTGCCCGGAATCAATTTCTGAAGTTTAACTCGGGTACGTTCAGTGAACAAACGAGAGCATTTTTATAACTTTTGAACCGATGATCCGAATTTAAATCTGAGGGCACCAATGAAACCACAGCGACGATAATTGCTTAAGATGACCTTTATCGAAGGTGTGTTTGTTCGGGAGGAGTTGTTAAAAATTTAGTATTAAATGTGATGTAAATAAAATTGTGGTACAATTTTATTTTCATTATCTAATTGTTATATCCTACATGGGATAGATGGGGTGGGACCCACAAGCCCTTAACTACCCATGTTAATATATTTGTGAGGTGGGGCCCACACGGACCTCAACCCTTAACATTCTTTAATCCTCCTCTAACTCTCCCATTAAGTGGGTGAATTATCCTCTCTTCAACTTCCCCATTTTAGTTCTTGGTTGTGTAAGATAATATGGGGAGAGAGAGCTCTTTTCTCTTTTTGAAGAACATCATTTTCTCTGGAGAATAACGTCTCCTCTTCAATGAAGAATGCTAATTCTCTTCAACGAATAATGACTCAGCGACTCTGGTTAACCCATCCCCTTCCTCCTCCATGACCAAGGAAGAGACACCAATGCGGGAGTTCTCCAACAATGCACAATCTTCATCTTCTCTCCGTGATAAAAGAGAAGATGACATATTCTCGGGTTCACACCGACGACAATAGGAACGGCGCCATATTTTGCGGTTCTTGAAAATCGTGAATTACTTTGCGTGGTAGGGGTTACCTTCGAAGATATTTATTTATAGATTTTCATGGATTAAGTTATGACAAATTGTTATCATCATAACAGGAGGAGATCGGACCACACAAACACGACTGATCCTCCTCCCCTTTTATTGATGATCATTGTTGAAGATTTTGGCGAAGGCGGCGCGGTGTCGTAGCACCGCGCGGGATCGAAGAGAACATTGGCTAGAGTGGGCTGTGGCAGAGGTGTGCGGCACCGTTGCACGGAACCGTTGCGCCACTCCAGTGGAGCCGAAGGAAGCGCGGCCGGAGCGGGTCGCGTTGGAGGTGCGCGGCACCGGAGAACACGAGGGAGGCCACGACCAGGGGGGGTCGCGATGGAAGGGTGCGACGCCATCGTGTCGCGCCTGTCGGACGGAAGCCACGGCCTTAGGCCGTGACGGTTTCTCAAATGGGTGGCTGGAAGAGCCATTTGTTGGTGCCACCTAGAGGCGGGAACCTAAGGGGTCTCGCGGTTCATCAAGGTCGACCATTACGGAAGGCCATTTTGGAAACAGCCCCCCCCCCCTTCGCACCCCGCTCGACCGCGAGCCGAGCCGGGCCGCAAGCCATACCCAGCTGCGCTAGCTAGGCTGGGTTGTGCCAGTCAGGCTGGGCCGTGCTCAAGTGGGCCGACCCTGGGGGTATCGGGCCGGGTCGGACCGGGCCCGAACCACCTATTTTTTTCAGACATATTTGTTCAAACACCCATATCCTAGGCTAAGGACCTACGACCTACACACCATCAGTTGTGTTGGGATCTGTGGATTGAGACGGTCATTTTAGTATATTACACTGAAGCATTCGGTGAGGTTTGGGTATGATCGGGTTAGTTCGAACCCAAAACCAACCGGGCCCTTGGAGCAGAAACACTTATAACATAACGACCGGATGTCCGAATGATGTGCCGCCAGTAATGTTGAATTCCTATTAGTGAGACGGTTCTTTAGGATTACTCCGATTAAGTTTTGGACATAGATGGAGTACAGTCAAGTTGGTTTCATCTTAGAAACCAACCGGGCCCCTAGAACGAAAAAACCAATAACTCTTAGACCAGGCATCCGATTGACGCGTCGTCTATCACGTTGGGTTCCTTTTGATGAGACGAAACTTTGTGATACATCAACTCTAGACTTCATGACAGTTGATGTAACGACCCCTAGGCTCATGGAGCAGACCCTCCAGGAATCAAGTGTTCTGTGTGCGGGAAACCTAGAGTTGGCTGTGACTGCGACGACGATGATGACTACACTTGGATCCTACGTGGGTTCGGCAGTGAGGACGACTGTACTTGGATCCTCCAAGGGTTCGGCAGCGATGATGACTATACTTGGATCCTACGTGGGTTCGGTAGCAATGGATACTATATTTGGATCCTACATGGGTCTGACAGCGATGACTTTTGTACTTGGATCTTACATGGGTTCGGCAGGGTAGATGATTCAGAGGCTACATCTATCATCTCCACCCTTCTTCATGAGAAGTATACCTGTGTGAGATGTGTCATGACTTTCAATAATTATCTTGATATGACTGACTTGCTTTCCTGTGTGGATTTGGGTTGTCCTTTCCTGTGTGGATTGGGTTTTACATTCCTGCGTGGACTAGGATGAACTTGGGCATGGATGTTGGAGCCGAACTGGAATTGATGACTTAGGTATATGTATGGGAATATACCTAAGTAGAGTTGGTTGATACTTCGTGTTTATATCCTTCCTTTTTGGTTTATCCTTTGAGGATTCTGGGAGAACTTCAGGGGTCTCGGGGTCCCTAATGACTTTTGTATACTCACCCCTGCACTGGCTATGCCCGCACTACATTGTGTTGGTTGCAGACGATGATGGACAATGTTGATCGTGGTTGAGGCTTGTGGATTAGGACGGTACCCTGAGGTGGATTATACGGTGGAACATACACGGAGTGGACGGACGGACCCGAGGAGCCTATGAGACAATCTGTACCCACCCTTTATGTGGGATAACTGGAGGAAGGCTCGGTGGTTGTTGATTTACTTTACTACTATTGTACTTTCTTTTCAGTTGTATTGTACTTTCAGTTGGGTTTGTATTCTGGACCATTTACATTCCAGCACTTACTTTTGTAATCATTTTACTTAGTGTTTACTTCATCTTGCGTACTCTGTGATGATTGTTTTCTTATATAAAGGCAATGACTTCACTTTTATCAGAATTTACGCCTTTGGTGCTAGTCTCCAGCCCCTGGCCTATGGAAGGCGGGCTTGGGGAAGACACGGCATGGGCCCCTAGGAAGGGTCGTGAAAAATTGGTATTAGAGGATTCGGTTCTACCGAAAAACTCAGGACTCTGATAATTTCTTCTGAGTGATGCAATATTGTTAAGGGTATTGAGTGTGGTTATCAGTCCAGGGAGTCCAGTGTGGGTGCGGCGGCCGACGTATCCATTCAGTAGGACCCAGACTTCTGATTTCCGACTCAGTACATGAAAACATTGATTGCATTGTGTTTCAAAAGTTTTCATTATGATTACTTTGTGTAAGCTCACCAGGTATACTGTATTGACCATGGCGCACCTGTTTTTTTAGGATGGCCCCACGAAGACAGCCAGCTAGGGTTCTGAGCTTTGTGCGAGATGGAAACACACCGAGCGACGAGGCCTCGGTGCAGGGCCCCATTACAGTGCAGGAACCGTCGGTACCTCACCCGTTGAGCCACCGATTCCACCAGCCCCAGCAGCTGAGGGTGCACGTCACCTGAGTGCACTGCATGAGTTTCAGCATCAAAGAATGCCCAGGTTCTATGAGGAGATGGACCCTCAAGCAGTAGAGGACCGGATGGAGGCTGTCGTTCGAGTCTTTAGGTCGGTAGGGACACCAACAGAAGTCATAGTGATCCTTGCGGCGAGTCTCCTGCACGCAGCAACAGGTATATGGTGGAGCCTGATGCTCCAAGTGCACGATGAGGCATCTCTCCTTTGGCCAGACTTCGAGAGCCTTTTCCACTCAGAGTTCGTTACAGCCAACCTCCGTGCGGTGCGCATTCAGGAGTTACTACAGATGCTGCAGGGTAGCATGACAGTATCCCAGTACTCAGTGAGATTTACTGATCTCTCGCACTACTCCACGGACATGGTACGAGACCCATTTTTCCAGGCTCGGAGCTTCGAGCAGGGACTGAGGCATGAGATCAGGGCATCGATGATCTCCCTCAGTATTCCGACGCAGGCAGGAGTACTAGAGAGAGCCCTTCATGTAGAGAGCTTCCTTGCTGAGCCTACGCCAGCAGCGAGGCCAACCACAGGGTGACACGTAGTGGAGTCTTCTACAGATTGTAGTAGACATACGTCGCAGAGGTCCAAGAAGACCAGGCCATTAGGTGAATGACCTCAGGAAGCTGGTTCAGATGTGTGGGGAACACACAATAGAGCCAGTCATACGAGAGGAAGACAGTTCTATGCATGCAACGGATAGGGCCACATCGCTCGGGACTATCTGACCCATCATGTAGAGGAGCAGAAGACTATTGAAGGACCACCCCAACATAGGCAGAGGTACGACTCTGGTGGTCTGTAGGGAGAAGGCTGACAAGGCAGAGGATCTATCTGAGCAGCGGGTGGTGGGCGACACATTGAGGCTCCACCACCACCCCCACCAAGAGGTCCACCCAAACCACAGGGAGCTGGCGGAAAGAGGCAGGCTCGTCTTCAGGCTGTAGAGGCCTATGACCACGGTGCACCTGAGATGATTCAAGGTACTATCTTAGTCTACTCCACCTTTCATACAGTTATTATAGACATAGGAGCGAGTCATTCTTTCTTTTCTGCTGCCCTTGTTCAAAGCTCGGAGATTCTGATGGAGCTGTTGGCTCGATCCTTAAGGCCAGAGACTCCTGTGGGAGCAGACTCGACGATTACACACTAGTGCCGGTAGTGTGAGAATACTCTTGGAGGTGAGAGCTTCAGCTTGGATCTTCTTATAGCGGTGTCGAGGCCTTAAGACTTCATCCAGGGATGGATTGGTTATCTACGATCCATGCTCAGATCGACTATATTAGGCGCAAGGTGCGATGTGTCCGCACCGATGGGAGAAGGTTCACCTTCACCGGTGAGAAGGGAGACTTTGCAGTACATGATGGACTCACGTAGAGGAGAGGACAACCAATCACCCATCAGTTGGATAGCCTCATCTGAGGAGCAGTTGACATGCGGAGTCCGAGTTTCCTTGTTGTGGTGGATCAGTATGCGGGGGTTTTTCCAAACGACGTTCCAGGACTACCTCCTCGCAGAGAGGTAGACTTCTACATCGAACTATACCCCGGGACATCACTGATATCTACTCCAGCATATCGGATGAATCCTACCAAGCTTCGTGAGCTACGAGTACAGCTGGAGGACTTGTAGGATAAGGGATTCATTCGACCCAGTGTTTCACCATGGGCTTCCTTGATTTTGTTTGCCAAGAAGGAAGATGGGAGCTTGCGACTGTGTGTCGATTACCGTAGCCTGAACTAGGAGATCGTGAAGAACAAGTATCCACTTTCAAGGATTGATGCACTCTTCGATCAGATCAAGGGATCACGATGGTTCTCAAAGATATACCTCAGGTCATGCTACTATCAACTCAGAGTTCGAGATGAGGATGTGCAGAAGACGGCCTTTAGGTGTTGGTATGGAAACTATGAGATCTTGGTTATGCCTTTCGGCATAACCAACGCTCCAGCAGTGTTCATGAGTCTCATGAACATGATCTTCCAGCCTTACCTCGATCGACTTGTCATAGTCTTCATCGACGACATATTTATTTACTCGACTACTGAGCAAGAGCACGCCTACCACTTGCAGGATGTACTGGATACTCTCCGAGAGCACCAGATTTATGGTAAACTCTCAAAGTGAAAGTTCTGGATTCGAGAGGTCCACATCGTGGGACACGTCATCTCTAAGGCGGGAGTTGTGGTGGATCCTGCGAAGATCGAGGTAGTGCTTGCTTGGGAGCCACCCAAGAGCGTGACGGAGGTGCGGAGTTTCCTAGGTATGACTGGGTACTATCAGAGGTTTTTTCCAGACTTCTTCAGTGTTGCAGCACCACTTACTGCTTTGACAAAGAAGGGGAAGCCCTTTATGTGGTCAGATATATGTCAGCAGAGCTTCCAGGATCTGAGACAGAGATTGACTAGTGCACCCATCTTGAAGCTACTGGAGGAGGTAGTAGGGTACGTAGTTTACTGCGATTCATCAGGGACCGGACTCGGGTGTGTCCTGATGCAGGAGTGGGCAGTGATTGCCTATGGATCACGAAAGTTGAGGTAGGATGAGTAGAACTATGCTACCAATGGACTGGAGTTATCAGTTGTGGTCTTCTCCCTAAATATGTGGCAGCACTATCTTATGGGCGAGCGCTTTACAGTATATTCTGACCACAAGAGTCTCAAGTACATCTTCTTGCAGAAGGACCTGAACCTGAGACAACGTCGATGGCTCTAGTTCCTCAAGAACTATGAATTTGAGATAGTCTATAATCCTGGAAAGGGGAACGTAGTAGCTGATGCGCTCAGCAGGAAGATGGGCATTCAGCTACTTGGAGAGGCGACAGAGTAGCTAGCCGCATTGCAGATATCCTTCGTGGATAGAGATGGGGCATCCTTTATATAGTTGATCACAGTCACAACTCCACTTCTTCTGCATGTCAGAGAGGCATAGCGTGGAGATGTTGATTGTGAGACGTGACGTGTACAGATATCCTCAGGACATGCACCTGATGGATTCTCTGTAGGTGGAGATCACATCGTCTTTTTCAAAGGACTTACCATGGTACCCATTTCATTGTAGAAGTAGGTGTTGAGGGAGTGCCATACTTCCCATTTTTCAGTACATCCAAGAGTAGCGGAGATGTACTAGGATCTCAGATGATAGCACTGGTGGCCGGGTATGATGAAGGATGTAGTAGAGTTCTTTTCACAATGCCTCACCTGGCAGTAGGTGAAGGTAGAGCACCAGGAACTAGAAGTCTTGGTACAACCCTTAGAGGACTCAGACTGGAAGAGGGATGGTATATCTATAGATTTCGTGATAAAGCTTCCACGTACTTCAAGAGGACATGACTCCATTTGGGTGATTGTCGACCCACTAACCAAGTCGGCCCACTTCTTACCTATAAGAGAGCAGGGCTCAATGGAGAGCTTGGGACACCTCTACGTTCAGGAGATCGTACGGATTCATGGTGTGCCATCGACTATCGTCTCAGATCGAGATGCTCGCTTTACTTCCCGGCATTAGAAGGGGTTGTAGGAGGCATTTGGGATGCAGCTATGCATGAGCACCACTTTTCACCCTTAGACAGATGGCCAGACAAAGAGAACCATTCAGACTCTTGAGGACATGATCCGTGCATGTTTCCTCAACTTTGGTCACAGTTGGGAGGATCACCTACACTTGGTGGAGTTTGCATATAACAATAGCTACCACTACACCATCGGGATGGCGCCATACGAGGCATTGTACGACCATCCTTTATGATCACCTCTATGTTGGAAAGACCCTGGGGAGTCAGCACTTGTAGGACCAAAGATGGTTTAGGCCACGACGGAGAAGGTATAGATCATACAGGAGTGGATGAGGACTGCTCATAGATGACAGAAGTCCTATGTTGAAAGGAGGTGGAGACCACTAGAGTTTGAGGATAGAGACAACGTTTTCTTATGGGTCTCACCTTGACGTGGATTACAGAGATTTGGTCAGGGTGGCAAGTTATCTCCGCGCTTCATCTGACAATTCCAAATTCTCAACTGGATAGGTGAGGTGGCTTATCTCCTGGCTCTTCCACCTCAGTTGCACAGGGTGCTTGACGTTTTCCACGTATCTCAGCTGAGGAGATATGTGCATGACCCGACGCATATCATTGATCACGGGGAGCTAGACATCGATGACGGGGAGACTTTTGCGGAGGTCCTGGTGGAGATCAAGGATCGACAGGAGTGGGTCCTAAATGGACGGTCGATTCCTCTAGTGAGCATCAGGTGGTAGCACGAGAACCACTAGGAGAGCACATGGGAGCAGGAGGCTCAATTGAATGCACAATACCCTCATTTGTTTCCCTTTTTTATGATGTAGCTTTACGGGGACATAATGTCCTGAGGTGGGAGTAATGTAAATACCTGTAAATTTTAAAGAAATTTTTTTTCTTAACTTCTTTGGGATTTTACGAGTACACAGTTTCTGACGGCACATGATTCCAAGGCCATGTGTGCCCGGAATCAATTTGAGAAATTTAGCTTGGGTACGTTCATTGAGCGAACGAGTGGGTTTTTCTAACTTTTAAACCAGTGCTCAGAATTGAAATCTGAGGGCACCGATGAAACCACAACATTGGTAATTTCTTAAGATGACCTTTCCGGAAGGTGCGTTTTCTCTGGGAGAGTTGTTAAAAATTGAGGATTAAATGTGAAGTAAATAAAATTGTGGTACAATTTTATTTTCTTTATCTAATGGTTATATCCTACATGGGGTAAATGGGGTGGACCCACAAGCCCCTAACTACCCATGTTAGGATATTTGTGTGATGGGGCCCACATGAACCCCACCCCTTCACATTCCTTAAACCTCCTCTAACTCCCCTATAAGTTGGTGATTTATCCTCTCCTCACCTTCCCCACTTTAATTCTTGCCAACATAACACCTAATCATTTAGACAACTCAAGTTAAATTAATGAAGTGAAGTTGTTTGAAATTTTAGTTTTTGAATTGCATGAGAAAATAATAAAATAAGGGAAGGACTTATTTTATATTGTTAGTTCTTGGTTGTGTAAGAGAATTTGGGGAGAGAGAGCCCTTTTCTCTTTTTTAAGAACATCATATTCTTTGGCGAAGAACGTCTCTACTTCAATGAAGAAGGATAATTCTCTTCAACGAAGAAAGACTCAGCGACTCCGGTTTCTCCATCCCCTTCCTCCTCCGTGACAAGGGAAGAGACACCGATGCGAGAGTTCTCCAACAACGCGCAATATTCATCTTATCTCTGTCATAAAAGAGAAGACGACGTTTTTTCAGATGCACACCGACGACGACGGGAACGTCGCCATATTATACGGTGCTTGACAACCAAGAATTACATTGAGAGGTAAGTGTTTCCTTCGAACAAGTTTAACTAACGATTTTTGTGGATTAATTTATGACCGCTTGTTATCGTCATAATAGGAGGAGATCAGACCAAACAAACACGGTTGATCCTCCTCCCCTTTTATTGATGATATGTGTTGATGATTCTGGCAAAGGCGGCGCGGTGTCATAGCACAATGCATGATCTATGAGAACCGATGCCGGAGCGGGCCGTGATAGAGGTGTGTGGTGCTGTTGCGCCCCGCTGGTGAAGTCGATGGAACTGCGGCTGGAGGGGGCCGCGGTGGAGGTGCGCAGTGCCATCCCGCAGCACCGAAGAACCCGAGGGAGGCCGCAGCGGAGGGGCGCTGCGCCGTCGCGTCACACTGGTCGGACGGAAGCCGTGGCCTAAGGCCGCGGCAGTTTCTCAAAGGGGCGGACAACTGAGCCGTCCTCTGGTTCCACCTGGAGGTAGGACCATGAAGGGGGCCCATGGTTTATCAAGGCCAGCCATTATGACCGACGGTTTTGGAAATAGGGGGTGGCGCCCCCCCCCCCCCCCACCCCCCTAGCACCCCGCTCGACAGAGAGCCGAGCCGTGGCCGGCTTCTCAGTCGGGCCGCAGGCCACGCCCAGCCGCGGGCCGTGTCGTGCCAGCCGGGCCGGGACGCGCCCAAGTGGGCTGGACCTGGACCCAGGCCGGGGTTGACCTTGGGTGTATCTGGCCAGGTAAGACCGGGCCTGAACCGCATATTTTTTTGGACATATTCGTTCAAACGCCCATATCATAGGCTAAAGACCTCCGATCGACGCACTGTCAGTTGAATTGGAATCCCTGGATCGAGAAACAAATTTCTGTATATTATACTCATGATTTTAGTATGGTTTGGGTATGGCCCGGTTGGATCGAACCTGAATCCAACTGGGCCCTTGGAGCGGAAACCACTATAACGTAACGATCGGATGTCCGAATGAAGATCCGTCAGTTACATTGAATTCCTCTTAGAGAGAAGTTTTTTTTGGGTTACTCCTCTTGAGGTTTGGATGCGGATAGAATATGGTCGGGTCGGTTTTAGCTCAGAAACCAATCGGGGCCCTAGGACGAAAAAGCCAATAACTCTCAGGCCTGGCGTCCGATTGATGCGTCGTCTGTCACGTTGAGGTCCTTTTGATGAGATAGAACTTTGTGATACATCAACTCTGGACTTCGTGATAGTTGATGTATCAAACCATAGGATTTTGGAGATGACCCTCCCCGAATCGAGCGTTCTATGTGCGGGAAACCTAGAGTTGGCGGCGACTGCGACGACGATGACAACATCACTTGGATCCTACGTGGGTTCGGCCGCAAGGACGGCTGTACTTGGATCCTATGTGGTTTTGGTAGTGATGAAAACTGTACTTGGATCCTACATGGGTTCAGCATTGATGGTTACTGTATTTGGATCCTACATGGGTCCGACAGTGACAACTTCTGTACTTGGATCTTACGTGGATTCGGTAGGGGAGATGATTCAGAGGCTATATCTATCATCTCCACCCCTCTTCGTGAAAAGTATACCTATGTGAGCAGAGTCATGACTTCCAATCATTATCTCGATATGATTGACTTTCTTTCCAGTGTGAATTTGGGTTGTGATTTCTTGTGTGGATTGGGTTGTACTTTCCTGTGTGGACTGGGTTGAACATGCGCTCGAGAGTCGGATCCGAACTGGAATTGATGACTTAGGAATATGTATGGACATATACCTAAGTAGAGATGGTTGATACTTCATTTTTTTTATCCTTCCTTTTAGGTTTATCCCTTTTGGATTCTAGGAGACCTTCGGGGGTCTCGGGGTCCCTACTGAGTATCCTATACTCACCACTGCATGGGTTATACCCACACTACATTGTGTTGGTTGCAGACGACGAACATCGCTGATCGTGGTTGAGTCTTGTGGGGAAAGACGGTACCCGGACGTGGATTATCTGGTAGAACATACACAGAGCGGACGGACGGACCTGAGGAGCCTACGAGACTATCTGTACCCACCCTTCAGGAGGGATAGCCAGATGAAGACTCGGTGTTTTCCGATTTACTTTACTGCTTCTGCACTTTCTTTTTATTTGTATTTTACTTTCAGTTGGGTTTGTATTCTGTCCCATTTATTTTCCAGCACTTACTTTTGTACTTAGTTTACATAGTTATTACTTCATATTGCGTACTCTATGGTGATTGTTTTCTTATATAAAGACGATGCATTTTTTTATCGGGATTTACGCCTTTGGTGCTAGTCGCCATCCACTGCCCTATAGAAGGTGGGCTTGGAGTAATCACGGCACCGGCCCCGAGGACGGGTTGTGACAATCAATTTCATTTAATATGATTGAAAGAATTTAATTTAAAATAAATCCATAAAATGAATTGACATATTGTTTTAAAAGAAATGTATTTTTCAAGCATATTATGATATTACATTAACTATATTTATATTATTGATAATAATTTGGATTTAAATTGATTTATTTCGATACAACATATATATTTTTCACTTAAATCATTCATCATTAAATATTATTTTATTTAATTAAAATGGAAATATATTATTCATTTTAAAAAAAAATATGGCAAATATCCCATTTACCACCAAATGATGTTATTTTTATTTATATCGAATTGACATTCATGAAATTTTCAATTCAATATTATTAAACATAAATAGAAGAATATTTGAATATTAAATTTATTACTATTCACAAAACATTATTTCATAGATTAATTTTCAAAAACTCATTTTATGCATATTTTGACCAAATAAGTTCAAAAGAATTATACATCCATTCAAATTATAATTTTTTTGTCATGAAATATTAATGAATTTCTTTGTATTATACATATATTAAAATAGAATATTCGCTGACTATAATTTAATCGTGTGTATTCAATTCAACACTCCAATAAAAATTCACATCCTTTAAATTTTCATAGATATTACTTTTTAAATAAATGACGGTCCTTCTTCATAACGTCCTTATGATCCCCTATTTCTTACTCAATTTTTAGATTTCTCCAAAATACATTTTCTAGTTGATTTATCTGATTCTTTATCACTTTTTTTGGTGTCAATAATCTAGATAGGCTCTTCATTGTTGGATATATAATTTTCTAATTTAATTTCATTAGGGGTGAGCACATGTGATGGTTTTGGAATGAAATTCCTTAAAAATGAGTTATGGAAATCACCATGTACATTAGATAGGATTGGTAGGATTGCAAAATGGTAATCCAGAAAAACAATTTTTCAAAAAAATTCAAGAGGTTTGATGTTCCCGTGACTCAATTTACCTTTTTCATTGATTCTTATAAAACCATTCCATGGATATACTTTCATGAAAAAATATTCTCCCACATCAAATAGAAAACATGTCCTTCAGTTATCAACAAAAATATTTTATCTATTTTGATATGATATTATATGAGACTGAATAGTATTTACCTGTGTTTATTTCTCCTCAAAATATTTTGGGACTAAAATATTCCTTTCACCAACATCACCCCAACAAGTTAGGTTATGAAATATATTTTTGTATAATTATTAATATAATTCCACTTGAATAATTTAATTGACATTATTATTATTGGAATACTTTTCCAAAAGGTCAACACTATTCCTAAATACCATTAATGTCATTTGATAATGACCTAATCAGTACTTATAATGTTTTAATAGACCTTTTCTTCTATCGATTGATTTTGATATGATATGTATTTTTTAAATGAATCTCATTATAAATAACCTTATAAATAAATTTCCATTATTTCGATGTAAATCATGGATCATGATCAAATACATTTGAAATAGGTGTTCCATGAGGTATTAAAATTCAATTAATATAGAGTCGTGCAACGTTGTCAAGATGAAAAATCTTCTCTTATAGATGGGAAATCTGATTTATTGGTATGATGAACCAAAATGACACATATTGCACCATTCATTCTAGGATTAATGGGTACTCCAATGAAAAAGACCATAGTACCTTCATTAGATTTAAATATAGGTATAAAATGAATGAATCCTCTAGGATTTTGTCTCCTAGACTTTACTTATTGATAAAAAATGTTTCATGATTCATAATCACCAAGTTCCCACATTATATATTCCCAAAAAAAATATTCCTTAAAATCCAAAACATCATGTTGTTATATGGGTGTATAAATAATTTTGATCTATGATAATTTCCCAATAATTTCAATTTTATCTCAAGCATATATATAACTTTTATCCTATTTACAAATTTCAAATTTTCATTTTTAAATCTGAAGTCTTCTGATATCCCATTATTCATGGATTTGAAATTATTTTCAAAATTCTCATCATATGGATGAGAAATAATTATGTATTCCAATAACTATGGATTAATCATTATTATAAAAAGTATCTATATTTTACCTTCCTTAATAATTCTCATATATATATTTATTAAATCTATGAACGTGTGATCTCTGACAATCCTCATTTTGATCAGGACTACATTTTCATTCCTACTAATTTCATTTTATGACTAATTTTTATTTCCTAGGTTATAGTGTTTTGAGATACAAAAAACCCTAAGTACCTAAATTCATTGAATTTTCTTCATGTTGAGTAAATTCTATGAAAATAAGTATTTTAGGCTCTAATGGTTTATGT
Source organism: Viscum album (assembly GCA_963277665.1). NCBI lineage: Eukaryota > Viridiplantae > Streptophyta > Magnoliopsida > Santalales > Viscaceae > Viscum > Viscum album. The sequence continues at coordinate 1,371,087,438 of OY728143.1, forward strand.
ATATCTCACATATTTTATCATTATGATAATTTATCTATTTCATCAATGAAAATATTACAGGTTCAAACTCATAATCATTAGTTGGATAGTTCTATTCACAATTATTTAACTACATTGGTGCATAAGAAATAACATTATCATTCTTCATAAGGACACAACAATGTACATTATTCGATGCATAACTATTTCTCTCAAACACAAAATTTTCAAATGGTAGTGTCAGAATATAAATATTTACCAATAACCAGTTCAATTATTCAAAATATTATTCACATTCCTTTTTCCATATGATCATAACCCCAATAGGTGCAGGCTTGGATGATTTTTTATCCAATCAAGAGGTTTTTTGAACAAATTATTGATAGAATCCTTGTAAGTCTATGGATCTATTTACCTATATTTTATTTGTTGGTTGTGGCAATTATTTGAATACATTTTTCTTCATTAGATCAACTGTGAATCATTCATTAGAGACAATATTACTATGAAAATAAACATTATATAACCTAAATTCCAACATTCAGAATTTCCCATATAACGTTTTTCTTCTAAGAGTCTAATGAATGACCGAAAATTGGTTTTCATGGTTCTAATATATTTTAAAACATTTCATGATATAAACAATTAATACTAGGAAAAAATAAAAAAATAAATTCCCTGAATTCTATTTTAATTATATCCGTAATAACAAATGGTTAATTACTTAATCCAAATAAAATTCCCAGTTACTCATATTATATATACCGCATTTGAAACAATATCTTCAAAATATATTCCTTTTTTGTTGACAAATAATGATACCCTAAATAATTTTAATCTTCGAAAAATATTTATCACCATGAATTTGATCAATTATTCCATAAATGAAAGGTAAATGATACTTTTTCTTTTTTATAATTTCATTTATTTCCTTATAATTAATAAAAATCTCATTATTAAATTGTTATTCATAACAGACTGAAAAATGGATCCCTAAGGTGAAACACTAAAGAATATAAATATGTTATTAAAATACTCTATATTTGTTTATTTGATTAAACTATTTACAATGCGGCCATTATATAGGAAGACTATGATATTAGAATTTCATTGGATATTAAATTAATAAAAAATAATTTTTATGACATAGTGGATATCTAAGTAGTTCCTCAACAAATACACCATTGTATTCTTATATAATAGGTACATCATAAATTTAATGATTAATTATTCCTTCCATATGTTGTGTCATCTATTATTACCAAATAATATCATTCAATATAGCTACTAGAGGTGGATCTCAACATGAATCAAATGATTAAGTCTCCCCTATAAATATAAGGAATTCTAAATCTTCATTATGAATAAAAATTTCTTTCTCTTTAAAATATTTTTTGTTATAATATCTTGAAATAAAATACATAAAAAGTATTATATCAATTTTTATCATATATATAATAATGAATTATATAAATATGGCATGTTTATTTGTCATAATTGGATCTGCATGATATATCCTTACTGTCATGATATTTTCAATAAGGGTTTTGATAGTAAACTCTCTTATTATGTTTCTAGGGAAAGATATAATTTTCATGGAAAAAATTGAAGATATAATGGATTTTTAAGATCCATACTAAAATAAAAAAATATATAATATTTATTGTATCATTAAATTACCTTCAACACATTATTAAAAATATCATCCTCAGTTGTAGTGATTGTTTAAGCTTATGCATCTTCTCTTATCCCCATATGTTTTAAGTTTCCATTAATAATGGGACATTGGATTGAATAAATCCCCATTTCATCATATTTCAAACATATTATATTAGTGATCTATATATTTACACTAATTTAATTTTATATATGATCTTTATCTACACCATTATAAAAAACTACTATGATCATCATCAATTTTACAGGATGTTTCATTCCTTAAATTTCATATGATAGAAATTTATTCATCATCTTCTTATTCATTGAAACAATTCCATTTTCATGGTGTTAATACAACCTATTATTCTCTTGATAAACCATTAATATATAGAATTTATAGATTTACTTATTATTTAATGGTATATAAACCTATTTCATCGTATGATGAATTTTTTTAGAAACTTGTTTCCTTCAAATAATTGGCATAATAATTTTTAAAAAATGATCAATATTGATTTCTATATTATATATAATCTAAAACATACCTTGCTAGTATTTTAAAGGTATCATTATACTCCACAACAATTTATTATTTATTTTTCATTAATATGAGGATTACCCTCTTAATTTTATTTTCTTTCTAATAAATGAAATATTTATTGAAGAATGTTACTTTAATAGATAAATATTCCCTATATTTTATTCCTTCATCCTCCAAAGTATTTTGGATCATTGAAAACTAATGATAAACATCTCAATTGATAAAATTTGATAAAATTATATATTTCTTCCATTCATTACATCCCTATATTATAAATATATTTTAATGGGACTTAATTCTTTTCCCAAATACCACTAAATTAGTAGAAAAGGATGGGGGATTATAATGTGTGAAATAATATAATCTAGGTTCATCATGATATGGAAAATCATATTTCATCATATTTCTACATTCATTATCCATAACCAATTTCATCTACCTTAATATAGACATGATTTACTCATATTTAACACTAGTTTTTTTAGTTTTCTCATCAAGATAATTTCTATATGGGCTATGATTAATGATATTAATCATTCTACCATGAAAAATTTATAAATAATGGTGTATAATTATTAGTTAATAAAATTATTGATTTTGAATCATAATATAGGATTTTAAATCTTCTGTAACACATAATATAAATTGAAACATTATGAATTATTAATCTTGGAATAATAAACTTGGATTATTTTGGAATATTTTCAAATCATAAAAATACTTTAAATAAATTCATAATGGTTTGAAAAGAAAATATGAATTATCCCAATAATATCTCTTATGAGAATCAAATAAAGTCTGTTGTAAGGTCTTTTCACCGTAAATAAAAATTATGGTTGAGATATACTGTACATAAATTTTTGGGTTATTAACCCACGATTTATATATTCCAAAACCACATACACTTATAAAATATAAAAAATGATATATTTCATGGAAAACCACTTAATCTCTACCTCACAAAATCATTTTTGATATTATTCCACATTTAGAAAATTCCTCAAATTTTATCATCAAGTTGTGTTCATTAGTCATTTTTTCTAAAATATAGATTCCATGGTTTCTTGTAGTGACTAATTGATAACAAACTTTTGAACCCCTACTCTTGTAACCCATATATAGTTTTTAATTTATTACATTATCATAGATAATTGGGATTGAGTCTCAAATCATCAATATGTTTAGTAGTCTTCAAGAACTTGATACATATGAGATTCCTATATTTACATTGTGGATAAAAGAAAAAAGTAGATTCAGAAAACATTCAAAATCCTTGAAATCATTCAATTAATTCTTCAATACATCATAGGGAATGAAAAAATCGTAATATCATAATCTCATTAAAAGTTAGGTACAATATATGCTATCATGATTAAATTAGGCATAATAAATTTAGAAAGGTATCTGACTGGAAACACATTCCATTGTATCAATAAATAAATCATGAAATGAATCCTTGGATATTATAAATGAAATAATATCACAGATAATAATAACTAAATACTGAATGGATGAAAATAAGAATACTAGACTTCATGATCATTGACATCATTACCACTATACCATTAAAGCTGTTTGTCAAGACAGTTGAATCGATGTGTCATTATACACTATAAAAACATTTAATTTTGAAAATTTATTCGTCTCATGAGACCAATCGATGCATCACAGGGCTATATAATTCAAGGGTCCACAAATCAATGCCTGTATAATTTATTCCTCTTGTATTTAATAATAAATTTTATTAATAAAAAATATTCCTTATTAACAAATATTTGTAATGAATAAAGAATAAAGAATATTGACATTTCCTTAGTTAATGAAAAAACATTAAATTTAAAACATCATATATAGAAATGGTACATGGTTTTGGAAATAATAATATCCATGATATAAATTATATGGATATTTAAGATTAATGTAATTTCCAAAAATCATAATAAAGTGAACGCTTCAAGATAATGTTAATAACGACAATATTCATGAGAGATAATATAGACTTTGTGACAAATTCACGTTTTGAGAATAAATAAAAATATATTATAATCATTAAAATATGTTTTCATACAATAAATTTTAATTTAATACAATTTTTTCATTGAATAGGAAGCTAAATATTTTAATATAACTATACTGGTGGGAAATTTGTTTAACACCATATGTGGTAAAATGAATCATTCCTTTTGAAATTTTATAATAAAAGAAATAAATGATAATTTTAGAAAATGTTAAAAAAATATTATAAATATTTTAAAAATTAAATGATAACATAAAATATAATTAATAAATCATTTGAACATACTAAATTAACTTTTTTAAAACAATTTCTAAAAATAGAGAAATAACATTGGCTTGTATATAAAAAAATCCATAGTATGATTAAAGTCAAAAAAAAGGATAAATTGTGGAATAATATATTGAAACTAGATAATATAAATGGGATTATAAAATATATTGATTTTATAAAGAATATATTATAATATAACTTCAATGGAAGTAAAACAAGTCCCAAAAAATGTGGCCATAAAATAAATCAATCCCATATTGAAATCTTATAAATTATATCCCATTGAATGAATAAAAATAAATTGAAACATTAATCATTGATAATATATAGGTTTTTTGGTTAAATATATCATAGGATAAATATTTACACCACATATAAATTAATAGGTTGATAATATCAAATATTTCTCGACAGAGTGTAATGGGATATAAAATACATTACCTCAAACTCCCATTTAGTTGAACATTTTTTAACATTAAATTTAGTGGTTTTAACCATTTTTTTAATTACATATAGAACTATAATAATAATTATAAAATCATACATGATCCTATTATAACATATTTTCACCCATTCTGTAATAAAATTTTATTAGTACCATTTTTTTAGTTGTTAACTACAACGTTTTCTATTGCATGTTTTACCATGGATGTTCAAGGTATAATGAAAAGGATATAGTTACATCATCTCCAAAATGATTTTAAATTTATAAATAACATATTTGGTTCTAAGATACATGTTTAAAAACATTTATTAAATTTATACATGGAAAATTAAGGACATTATTTCTTCGATATGGTTTGTCTTAAATATGCACGAGAAGCATTATCACCTCTTTAATGGGTGAAAGGGTTTGTAATTTGATGATATATTAATTTTCTATATTAATTATTATGAAAAAACAGAATATTTGAAACATAAACACCCCTCTTATAATTATTCTAGATAGTATAAATCTCATAAAATCCCATAGATTGCAAAAAAACTCTATAAATGATGAAAGAATAAAATAAGGTTTATTTTTAGATGTTAAGGAAACCATACCAATGGAATTGTAAGTTGTACATTAGAATAGTAATGTGACATTTAGGAATAGTGATCCATCCAATAGAATAGTAACCTCACCTATGAAATTATAAATAATATTTAAGTATCTGATGAATGAAAATATGATATATTTATTTCTTGTTATAGGTAAATAATTGATTTAGAAATGATAAATTAATTAGTTGAATTTTTGTAAGTAATAAATATTAACATAAAATTTTATAATTAATTAAAATAAAATTTATTTTCATACAATATATTTAAAAATTATTATTATTTGGTCACATTAATATATGATATTTTTATGATTCCGTAAGTAATTTTTCAAATTGTCATAAAATCAGTTATAATTTTAAAAATAGTATTTTTTTAATAAATGATAGTTTTATTTAAAGAATAGATTTCATAAATTTAAAAACATTATTTTCATAAAATGGAATCCATTTTTTACATTTTCATACAAAAATACGGTCAGTGTAACATTTATGATTTTTCTAAAATAATTGATTTTTTTTTGTGAATTATAAAATACGAATATTTACGATAAAAATTAAATACCTGAATATTTTAGTCATTGTTTATGAATGGATGTATAAGCCCAACATATAGATATATAATTCATTATTTTAATACATATAGTGATGCGTTTAAATCTCTTCATATTCTTTATCCAAAATAATAAACTAATGAATAAAATAATTAGAAACCACTCCTATCCTCCCCCATTAATACATCCCCTCACCACCCCTTATCCTCACACATCAAAAGACATGAATCTTGTCGAATATATGCCCAATACTCCTCCCAATACCCTACCAACCACGTCTAGGATCATTTTTCACATAAAATTCTAAAACAATTTTCCTAAGGAAGTTCATAATGAGCAGAATTTATGAGTAAAATTTCACTTAGTTTTTCTTTTAATTTTATTTTAATTTAATTTTTTTATTTTTTTTATCCTCACCTACCCTTATACATTTCGAATGGTAACCATATTATTTTATATATATTTTAATTTTATTATGTTAATGTAATAATTCACTATCAAACAACTTCTCCCCTCCCTTTTATTTTAAAGAAATTAAATCATCATTCGTGATGTGTCGATTTACCGCCACTATATATGATGCTTTTTCATTTTATTTTACCACCTTCAAGGTTGGTAATAAAAATTTTATAATAGTTTAAAAGTAGTTTTAAAATTATTTTATATCCTTTTATTATTTGTAAATAAATTTTGTACATAATATTAAATAATAATAACAACGATCTCATTGTGATCAAAACACATAAGAATTAATCTAAAATAATTTAATTATAAGTAAGGTAATGAGTCATCCTTAAATATTGAAAAAATTTATATAACACCATATAAACTTCTATAAATTCAATAATAACAAATAATTTCCATTTTGGAGAATTATCCCCATTTTTCATGATCATACATACATGTATACAAGTGTAACGATCTTGAAAAACTAGAAAACAAACACTCCCAAATGATGAAATTTAACACTAAAACTCATCAAAATAGGAATAAATTAACATAATAAATTTATAATGAATAAAATACATGAATAATATGTTATGGATTTATTAATTATTTCCTATAATTATATTATCATGGATATTAATGTGATGAAATCATTTGGACATCAGGTTAAGGGATTCTCAAACCCAACTCTCTTTCATTGGGTTACCCCTTATTTAGTCCATTTTTAGTGTGGATGTTCGATTAATGTCACATAGATATAATTTATTTTTCATCACATTTCCTTTCGGGGATATGCTTTTTTCCATTATTCTTTTATAATAAATTCAAATATTTTTCCAAAATAACTATTCCTTCTAAAAACACATATTTTACATCTCTCGGTATTTTTTCTTCTTCAATTGGGATTGATGATTCTTACCCAAAGAATGTTAATAACTTTTTTTTAAACTCCAATTTTTATCAACAAATTTTGGATTTATAAAATTCTCATTAAACCAATTTTTCTTCCCACATGTTATTTTATTCATTAGATCATTTTACATTATATGTGGCATTCAGGATTATGTAAATCTTATGATGTGACGTGTACGCCAAGACTTTTATAGAACTCTAATGAATTGGGTAATGTGATGTATATCATGATATATTGTTTACGATGCATGGTCATGAATCTATATTTTTTCACAATGATGATGTTATTATAATTCACATATTTTTTTGTGAACATGATGCTAGATTTATTCGCAACTATGTGTGGTAGTTTACAACTATGGCAGGATGCTTCATTTTTATGCATTTCCACATTCCATGACATTGTTTAATTGTTCCTATATGATTATGATGATGATCCAATTAATATGTCATAATTATGATAATGATTATGATCACCCCTGTTAAAGTGATTGATGTTATTATTTATCCCCTTACTAGTCTTTTCGCTCTCCCATTTCATTGATGTGTATCCTATGGGGACTGTGTATACTAATGAGTACATGAGGGACACCAAGAAGCTAGAGAATAAGTAATTAAACTATGTTTATGATTTTTATTTAACTTTTATGCCCAATGTTTCCCAATAAACTAAACCTTTGGAACCTAAATTTTGTATTAAAATTATATTGTTTATCGTTGAAATGATGTAATAGTAATGTAAGAAAGGCAAGGTCATTGTAGTTGTTATCAGAGCATAGTGTAGTTAATTTTGAAATTAGTATTGGACAATATAAGTTAAAACTGTTAGCATGAGACGAAATATATGAAATCAACTAATAATATTTTTTTAGAAAAAATCTAAATATAGTAATCCCACAAAATATTTCTTTAGAGTTAAATGTACAAAAAGAATATTTTATTTATTTATGACTTGTTGACTTAGGTTTTGTAAAATATTTTCTATTTCCGAAAGAGATGGGATCCAAGAGAAACCTTTCCAACAACCCCTGTGATGGGAAATTCATATATTAACCAGATGATATTTTAAATTCCTTGGTAGGTGGAGTTCAAACATTCATGTAGATAATTACCCAACAATCTCACACTATGAAAAATAACATGAATAATTAGAAAAATCCTCCTTCACCTAAGAGGGTGCCACTGGATATCAATTATTTTATATGGAAATAATCACTATCATTTCATGTATCTTCTGATCCACTAGTTGTGGATTAGTGGGTCCACTTAATAGAGAATATCTTTTTTGTCATTTTCTTTTCTATGTTGTATAAGGTGATTTTTTTGTATATCATTTAGATGGAGAGGTTTATCAATGGTGGGTGTTAATCAAGAACACCATGAAAAAGGAATAAATTTGAGGGATAAAGTGGGAAGACTTTAAGAAAATATTCCATAATAAGTATTTCTATATAAATATTTAAGTGAATATGGAGACACAATTATTAGATATAGTGTAAAATAAAGGTGAATATGCAACGGTTTGTGATGAAAAAAAACCAATGTATTCAAGGTATACGGCGAGGTTTGTTACCAAATATGATGGAAAAATTTATAGATTCTTTAGTGGTTTAAAACCACACCTTCAAATGGTTCTATATATTCAAGGCATTATGAGTTATTAAGAAGTTTTTAGATGTGATATCAAAGTGGAGGTCCAGTTTTGAGAGTGGTCTCATGGATATGGTGATAAGAAAGATAGTATGTAGTTTCTAGATATAGGAAATAATTGCAATGGTTGAAATAACATTCAAACAAACACATATAAAAAATGTGGGAAGAATAATCATGGTATTTTTCTGAAAGGGATGGGGAAATAATTCAATTTTTTGAGAGAGGTACACCAAGCTCATGGATGTTGAAGATACATAAGGGAGATGGAAAATGTGGTGGAAGAAACTAGAGGACCACCCATGGTTCAATGCTTCATATGTAGGGAGAAATGTCACTATGAATTCCAATGCACTAAACCTCGATTCCTTAAGGTTAATTAGCATCAGTATCTACCAAAGGCTATGTATGAAGGGAAATATTATTCCATCACTCCTATTGATGTGGATACTGACAATGATATAGTGACATGTATGGTGGTTATTTATTCAAGAATAGTGAACGTAGAATTTGATTCATGTTCTATTCATTCTTTAATATATTTAATGTTCAGTAGAACTACTAAAACACCATCTAAAATTATCTAGGATGAGTTATCTATTAGAATATATCATGGGGAAATCAATGAATCAAATGTATATAACTCCCCTAGTTAATGTTCATAGACTGAACCTCCATGAAAATATTTTCTTACTTCCTTTTATGGAGTATGAATCTATATTGGTCATAGAATTGATATATTTAAACAAGGATAAAATCAACATTAGGGAAAGTGAGATTAATCATAACATCCTAAAGTATCCTACGATTCTGTATAATTGTAATTATATGGATGAATCTATTTCAGAATCATTGTTTAAATAGTGTATATTATTTCATTATGGAATTCATATTTAGCTCGAGTGACTACGACAAAATAGAGGATCATTCTCAAAGGCATCTACATTGTGAGGGACTACACTAAGGTGTTCACTGAACAATTCCCCTGTCCTCCTCTTGACCAATAGGTAGTGTTCTTGATTGAACATATTCCTAGACATGTTCCAATATATAGGAAACATTATAGAATTTCCACAATTGAGTTGGATATACTAATTAATTAGATGTTACCATAGAATTTGGAAAAGGGTTTTATATTCCTGATTTCTCTTCCATGGGGTGAACCAGTCGAATTTACTGATATGAAGGAAGGATCTGTGAACTTCATCATTGATTAACAGGATCTCAAAAAAAAGATAAAAAATTATCTCCTTACATGGATAGATTAATTGTTTGATCAGCTATGTGGGTCCAAGTATTTTTCTAAGGCAGAGATTCAGTCTTAATATCACCAATTAATGGTGAGGAATGATTGTATTTCACAGAAAGACTTCTGAACAATGTATTCAAACTTTGAGTTTATAGTGATTCCATTAGGACTCACTAATTCTACATCAATATTCATGGAATTCATGAATATGGTCTTCAAATCTTACCTCAACATTTTTTTAGTATTTATTGAAGATATTATAATATGCTCCAAGATAAAGCAGGAACATATGAAACAATTGAATACTATATGGAATACTTTTTTAGGTGACTAAATTTATGAAATGTATATTAAATGTTAGTTTTGGATGGATGAAGTAACATTCTTGTGTCATTTTATCACTTGAAATGGGATATTTTTGGACCCTTCCAAGATAAAGGAAATCTAAGAGTGGCACAAGACAACATCTATAATGGATTTCTGTAGTTTCCTCGCTCTAGATTGGTATTATTGGAAATATTTGAATAACAGATCACAATTTTCAAACCCACTAACCAATATGACTCATAAGGGTTAAAATATTTACTTTACTAAAAAATGTGATGATTACTTCAAAGAGTTAAAAATTAGGCCTATCACTACAATAGTACTCACACTTCTAACAAGTGGGGAACTTTTCATGATATACAATTATGGTTCAAAGAATTTATTAGGTTGTGTGAGAGTTCAAAATGAAAAGGGATAGCCAATGCCTTGATATACATGAAAAATAAATAGAAAAACTATCCCACACATGACCTGGACTTAGTAGTTGGGATATTCATGTTGAAAATATTGTGAAATTATCTCAATGAGAAGATGTGTGAAATATATACTAATCATACAAGACTAAAATATAAATTAAAACATAATGATATTAACATGAACCCTCTGATGTGGTTAGAGATCATAAAATATTATGACTTCTCAGTCCACTACCATCCTATAAATGTTAATGAAAATGAAGATGATATAAGTAGACATGATCCTATAAAATTATCAATAATGAGAATTTAGAAGGGTCCGATCTTCATATATTTACAAAGTATGGACATGTAAATCATTAATTGAGGAAAATAATAATTACCTTCTAATATGATTTATCAACCATCCCTCATGGATACACATAAGTATTATAAACAAAATGAAGTTTTAATTAAAAATAATGTAGAAGCCGGGAGAAATAATAAATCATAAGAGTTCAGAAATTTTCACGAATGAGTTGTATAATTTGGGTCGTGATTATGCATACCATCCAATCCATAGATAATGAAATATATTACGACTAACGCACGTAGCACACCAATCTCTATTCACCCAGTAAGCACAATGATTTATTGAGATCTCCGAGAGAAATTTTTGATGGACAATATGAATAAGTAGATAGATGAATATAAATTAATGTTCCTATTATGTCAGAAAGGTAATTCCGAAAGTAAAAATTCTAAGGGGATAGTTAAACCATACCCCGTTCCAACATGGGAATGGGAAACCATCACCACACACTTTTTCACCACAGTTATGAATACATTATGAAGAAATAATGATATATGGGTTTTTATGGATCATATCATAATGATATCTCACTTTATCTCAATTCGATAGGGAATATAAATGGATCAAATTTCAAATATATATATTAGAAAATTATTAAGGCTACTCGGAGTACCCCTATCAATTTTAACCGATTGAGAAACAAGAATCACCTCCATTTTTTGGAAAAGTCTCCGACATTGTTTAAACACCAAGATGAACGTCAGTACTGATTATTCTCCTCAAATAGATGGCTAATATTAGAAAAAGATTCATACACTTGAAGAAATGTTGATATTATGTTATATGGGAATCAAAGGAATATGGGGATAATATTTACCACTTTCATAGTTCTCTTATAAAAGTAGTTTCTACATGATAATCCAAATGGATCCATATAAAGTCCCTTATAAAATAATATGTACAACATCGGCATGATTGGATGAAGTCAGTGAACATAGGCTAATTGGTCCTAAAATGTTCGACGAAAGAGTGGAAAAGGTGAAAACCATTCAAGAGAACATCAAGTAAGACCAAAGATGACCAAAGATTTATGTTGAAAATTATAAGGACCTGACCTTAATAAATTACTTAATCTTTAATTAAATGAATAATTCACATTGAGGATTTTTTTAGGTTTATAATTTTAGAGAGTTAGACCATAACTATTACATTTCAAAAAAATTACAAAGTAGATACTTCTACACAACACCCATTTTTTTACAAAACATGAACTCTTGAAAAAAAGATTCATGCCTAGTTCCATGTTTATGACAACATGAATTTTCCTTGATCCCATCCATGACCCGATTCCAAATTATATCATGTGAAAAACATTTCAAAAACATGGGATGAGCATAAAAAATCTCATTAAGGGATACACAATGAAGTAAAACTGTTAGTTTTTTTAATACAACAACTAAACCATGAATACTTTAACATATGTAATACTTTTCACCTTTATGAAGTAGTAAATACTCTTCATTGAATAAAAAAACATTACTTACCCTTTTGTAACCAATGGATTACCATAAAACTCATATAAAGAACACATACCATATAAAGGTAACTTGGGAAATAAACATCCATAAATGGAATAACCATACGGTCGACTTCCACACATGTCACTAAATGGAATATCCATATGGTCGACTTCCATACCCAATGCATTGGAGGTTATAACGTAACCACCCATCCTGGTATTAATGGCACCACCCATCATTTGGTTTATCATGTAACCACCCGTCAAATGTCCAAGTACCATTATAAAATCATATGAAATAAAACAAATATAAAGGAAAGAAAAAAATTCCTCATTCCAATCACAATATATCACATAAATATATTGAAATAAAAAATCCATTATAAAAACCATTTTCAATACCAAAATACATAAAAGAGTATATGGTATTTATTTTCTTTTAAAAACATTACGAGTTGTTGAGGAAGCCAAAGATCAAATAATACTCATGGTGGCGGAAAAGGTCATTGTCACCGCTTACGTTAAAAATAAACATACTTTTTTCGTTTATTAAAATTCTTCATAGTGAAATGATTTATTTTGAATAAAAGTCAAAGTCAAAGGTGTTTATATAGCATATAAAATAAAGTCGTGTATTAAAACAAAATATGCCTCAATGAAAGGAGATTGAGATGAAGTCCCTTACGAAGATAATTTATTAAATAAATAGATCTATTATGTGTATTCACTATAAGTACACATAAAGAAAGTATAAATACAAGATAAGACATATTCCTAGCAAGACATAATTTTAAATTAGGTGATTAACCCAAAGAACGAAAATTGAGTTATGAAGTTCCCTTACCTCGTGTCTGACTTGACCCGTTCATTCTTTAATATCCTAAATAATAAACTAAAGTTAATTTCTACTTTCTTAAGAATCTATTTCAAGTTTATTATTCCTTTTATATCACTTATTACCATGTTATAAATATTAAGTAATCATTTAAGTTAATAATGTTTGTTTTGTAGATATTTGACACTTGAGTCAAAAATGGACTTCTTATAATTACATGTTGTTCATGTGGTCAAAGGTTAATTATATCTAAAATTATATTCATGATTTATATATCATATATATCATATATATCCATAATATACATGTATTTATAATAGTACCTAACATATGGAGGTAAGAAATGAAATGCACCATTCATGGAGACGATAAGTCATACGTACACATGAACGCTACTTTTAATTCTATTTCTTATTTTAATGAAATTTAAGCATAATGATACATATGTATACTATAATTACAGTATAATATCATATATAATATCATTAACTCCATCCATTATACATCCCACATAAGTCATTAACGAGTCACATCACTTTGAGGGGGCATTTGTCCCCACTTCCTCAAATGAGATTATCGTAATTACCCACTATGGAAACGATAAAGGAATGTTATAAATGGAAATTATTGAATAATAAAGAAAACATAAAAATAATATATATCATATATAGATATAGTTCATAATAATTTCCACCATTAGAGGCAGTAAGAGGTAATTGAACAATCATCATTTTGTGAGGCGTTAGTTTGTCATCCACATAAACATTATGTTCTTCACCCATTAGATGGCAGTGTTTGTATGTGTAGTTAGAATCCTTATAATAAAAAAATCCTAGAATATTGATGATACTGGTGTTGTTACAAAATAAAGGAATAAAAAGAGTATAGGGGTTTGAGAAGTAAAATAAAAGAAAACAATTTAAAAGAAACTGTTACCTTTAATTTGGGTAACTTCCGTTGGTTTGAACCAAAAGGAATTATTGAAGTGCCTTATGCCAAAGGTAAGGCTTTTAAAGGGAGGAGAGGGATTTAGGGAGATTAATTGGCCACAGGATGGATGAGAAAAATGTGTTGAGAGGTGTGAGGAATTGGTTAGAAGTGGTCTCCTTTTATAAGGGGGAGGAGGGGCTCTTTTGGAAAGTGTGAAAATATTGTTTTATTATAAACATATCATCAGTTTCAAAAGGTCCATAAATAATTAAAGATGAATATAATATGACTGATGATCGAAATAAAGCCATCCAATCAGATTTAGACATGTTTTGGATAATATTTTAATCATTATAATCTTATTTATTTAAATGATTTATTAATGAGGTAAACACTGCATCATTATTATGTCATAAATAATTTAATATATTTGCTGCATAAAAATTATAAAAATAATACCACGATTTAGGAAATCATATTATATTTTCAATTAATATTTATAGTTGAAAATAATACTTAAATAACACCGTATAAAAATTAATTAGTAAAAGATATTTGTTAATGTCAATTTTGTCTTCATATTAAATTAACTAATCTAAATTGACATTATCACTCTCATGTGGCTCAATGGGGTCTCAAAATCGACCCAATGATGCCCATGGTTGTAAATGACTCAAACGATAAGGTTTTGGAAAATTTTAAGGTAATTTGGAATTATCATAATATTCTTTTTACCTTGAATTAACCTATTTATATTTAACTGCGGTAAATAAAAGTCAAAAGTTACTATTCACCAAAAATTATTTTCATCTAAATAAACCACATTTTACCTCTTCATAACAACCATGTATGTAATATTTTTAAAATTAAATTCACATAAGTGGTAAAATTTCATTTAAATGAAAAATTCGTTTTTTTAACTACCACTAAGTGGTTTCACTATTCATCAAAAATTGACGTTTTTCAAAAAAATACCAAAAATTCAGCCTAAGAATTACTTGATATTCATAATTATAAATTTATGTCTATTTTTTCAAATTCAAATAATATAAGTGGAATTAATTAATTTTAAAACTAATTCACATTGTTAAAACAAAGTGCGTTTTTAAGAAACAATAACTATAAAATTATTGATACTTGCTTATCTAAAATTTTAATGTGAAATTAATTCCAATGACCAACATTGGATTAAATGGTAAAATTATATTTTACATTCACATTAAAACCAAAAAAAATACAATCTATCCATATAAATAATTAATATTAAAAGGCACTTTTGAATAAAAATACAATATTTCTCACTATTCATTAAAAAATGAACTTTAGTGGAAAAATTCCAAAAAATTGTAAAAAGTAAATTTTGATTTCCCCATTCTAAAAAATGAATTTATTTGGTCAATTATAATGTATTAAAGTGACCAGAACTATATTTATTGAAAGTTCACCATTAAAAGGCGATAAATCGTCCTTTTAATGTAAATTATGCTTAAATTAGATTCAATCAAATTTTAAGCCTCTAACGTTTTATTGGATAATGTAAATACATTTAACAATCATGTATAATAATATTGTAGTTTGTTTTGTTCTTTCCCGCCAATACAATGGCTAGGAGTTAACTACCATTTATAATAATAATATTATATTATTAGTGTGCAATATAAGATTCCAGAGAAACATGTTGTTGCATATCGGGTACGCTATCGAACATAGAAACCCCTTTAAAGTAAATTTAATATTTAATTCAAAGATATTAATAAATATTAAATATGTCTTATTCTTCATTTACCTCGGATGTTACATCCTTCCCCCTTTTTAAAATTTCCTCCTTGTAATTTTTATTCACTTATCAAAATAAGGTGGGGTATTTATCCCTCATAGAATTTTCAGATTCCCAAGTTGCTTCTTCAACCATATGGGTTTTCCACAAAACCATTACCTAGTGAATTACCTTATTTTGCAACACTTTCTCTCTATAGTCAAGAATCTGGATTGGGTTTTCTTCATAAGAGAGATTTTCTTCCAACTGAACTACCTATAGGCTCAAAACATGATATGAATCTGGCATGTACTTTCTCAACATCGAAACATGAAAAACATTATATACTTGGGATAAACATGGAGGTAATGCCACTCTATACGCAACTAATCCAACTTTATCTAGAATTTCATAAGGCGCAATGAACCTCGAACTCATCTTTCCCTTCTCACCAAAATGCATCACACTTTTCCATGGAGAAAGATTGAGAAGGACATGATCACCTACCTCAAAAGAAATATCCTTCCTCCGGTTATCTCCATAACTTTTCTGTCTTCTCTGAGCTATTCTCATGTGCCTCTGAATTAACTGAACTTTCTCTGGCATCTTTTCTACCAATTCTGGTCCCATCAGCTTCCTTTCACCTACTACATCCCAAAAAGCTAGAGTTCTACAACGCTTTCCATTTAAAGCCTCAAATAGAGCCATCTGTACACTTGAATGAAAACTGTGATTATATGAAAATTCAACCAAAGAAAGATGTTGGTCCCAACTTCCCTGATAATCCATCTAGCAAGAACGTAACATATCCTCCATGGTATGAATTGTTTATTCTGATTTCCCATCTGATTATGGATGAAATGTTGTACTAAAATTTAATTCAGTACCCAATGACTTATGAAGGCCTTTCCAATAGTTAGAAGTAAACTTGAGATCACGATTAGATACAATGGAGAGGGGAACTCCATGCAACCTGACCATCTCTTTAACCTACAACCAAGAAAGTTGATCTAGAGAAAAAGTATCTCAAATAGGAAGGAAATAAGAATATTTAGTGAATCGATCAACAATAACCCAAATTTCATTATTACCTTGAGATGTTTTTGGTAATCCCACAACGATGTCCATGAATATATTTTACCATTTCAACTTTGGAAGTGGTAAAGGCTGAAGCATCCCTTTCAGTAACTGCCGCTATGCTTTAACCTGGTGACAATTCAAACAATTCCTAGTAAAATCAGAAATATCTCTTTTCATTCCATCCCACCAGTAATACTCACAAAGATCTCCGTACATCTTATTACTACGAGGATGAACATAAAATGGGGAACTATGAGCTTCACATAACAAATCATTTTTGAACTATGAATCACAAGGTACACATAATATCTTTTCAAATATCAAAACATAATCATTATCAAGATTAAAAACATTCAACTTACCCTTCTGAACCAACTCTACCATTTTCTGTAACTCATTGCCTTCTTTCTATGCTTGCTTTATTCTATCTAATAGAGATGATCTCACTAACAACTGATACAAAACAAAAAATTTCCTGAACCATCAACTTTCATGCCAAAGTTTATCAAATCAAAAACCAAAGGATCTTGTTCCAAAAGTAACATGGTTAATGAAGCATTAATTTTTTAACTCAATGCATCATCCACATTATTTTCTTTTCACAGATAATAATGGATAGTGAAATAATAATCCTTGATTAATTCCAACCATCTCCTCTTTCTCATGTTCAATTATTTCTAATTGATTATATACTTAAAACTTTTGTGATCATTATATATTTCACACTTTACTCTATACAAATGATGCCTCCAATTTTCTAAAGGAAAAACAACAGCATCTAATTTCAAATCATGTGTAGGGTAATTTTACTCACGAGGTTTCAACTGACGTGAAGAATAAGAAATAACCTGATCATTCTGTATTAGGACACAACCAAGTCCTTTAAAGGAAGCATCACTTTAGATAACAAAATCATATTTCTGGACGGTTGTGCCAAAACTAGAGCATTCACCAATATTTTTTTCAATTGCTGAAAACAATCATCACATTCTTTTGTCTAGATGAACATAACACCTTTTTGAGTTAACATAGTCATTGGACTAGATAACCATGAAATATTTTCAACAAACCTCTGGTAATAACCTTCCAAACCAAGAAAAATAACAATCTTGGTTATATTTGTGGGTCTTGGCCAATTTTCAACATCTTTGGTTTTATCAGGATCAACAGTTACGCCATTTTTTTTGAAACAATTTGACCAAGGAATGAAATTTGTTGTAACCAAAACTCACACTTGCTGAATTTTCCAAATAGTTTCTTTTCCTTTATAGTTTGCAAGATAACCCTTAAATTACTTTCATGTTCCTCCTTAATTTTAGAATAAACCAAAATATAACCAATAAACACAACCACCATTTATCACCTGAATCAACTGATCCATCGCTGCAACAAACTGTTCAAATCTGATTCTGCCTTCTCAAGATGTTGATTTGGAAGGTCAGTTCCCTCTGTATGACTTCCTAGAAAAGTTATTTTATTTCCTCTACACAAAATTGTTCTTAACACAGAAATATTTTAGGCGAATCAACATGGTAATATGTAAATTCTATATCATTTAAATTTTACCATAAATTAATATAGGGACATTAATTTAACAATACCCTAACTTTTAAAGTTATATAAACCGACCTCTGGTTCAAACTATAAGGACCCGGCCTTTAGACATTACATTATATTGAATTAAATGAATATTTCACATTGATGATCTTTTCAGGTTTAGAGTTTTAGAGATTTATACAATAAATATTACATTTCAAAAAATACAATGTAGACACTTCTACCCAGTATCCATTTTTTTTACAAAACATGAACTCTTGAAAAAAATTGTCATGTATAGTTCCATGTTTAAGACATCATGAATTTTCCTTGATTACATCCATGACCCAAATCCAAATTATGTCCTATGAAAAACATTTAAAAATCATGGTATGATCATAAAAAGATCATTAAGGGATACACAAAGAAGTAAAACTATTAGTTTTTCAAAATAGAAAGTAAACCATGAATACATTAACATAATTAATACTTTCCAACATTATGAAGTAGTAAATAATCTTCACAGAATAAAAAAATCATTACTTACCCTTTTGTAACCAAAATATTACCATAAAACCTATATAAATAACACATAACATATAAAGGTTACTTGGGACATAAACATACATAAATAAAATAACCATACAGTCGACTTCCACACATATCACTAAATGGAATAGTTATACGGCCGAATTCCATACCCAATTCATTGGAGGTTATAACGTAACCACCCACCCTGGTATTCAAGGCACCACCCGTCATTTGGTTTATCACGTAACCACCCGTCAAATGTCCAAGTACCATTATAAAATCATAAGACATAAAACAAATATAATGAAAAGAAAACATTTCTACATTTCAATCACAATATATCACTTAAATATATTGACATAACAAATCAATTATAAAAACTATTTTCAATACAAAAATATATAAAAGAGTATATGGTATTTATTATCTTTTAAAAACATTACACCTTGTTGAGGAAGGCAAAGATCAAATAATATTCACTATGGAAGAAAAGGTCATGGTCACCACTTATGTTTAAAAGAAACATATTTTTTTGTCATTTAGTAAAACACTTCATAGAGAAAAAATTCCTTTTGAATAAAAGTAAAAGTCAATGGGGTTTATAGATCATATAAAAAAAGTTTTTTATTAAAACAAAATATGCCTCAATGAAACGAGATTGAGACGAAGTCCCTTACGGAGATAATTTTGTAAATAAAATAGATCTATTATGTGTATTAACTATAATTACACATAAAGAAAGTATAAATACAAGATAATACATAATCATTACGTGACATAATTTGAAAGTAAGATATTAACCCAAAGAAAAGAAATTTGGTTAAGAAGTCCCCTTACCTCATATCCGACTTGACCCGTTCATTGTTTAATATAGAGAATAATAAACTAAAGTTAATTTATACTTGATTAAGAGTCTTTTTCAAGTTCATTAGTCCTTTTGTATCACCTATTACCATGTTATAAACATTATGTAATCATTTAAGTTAATAATGTTTTTTTTCGATATTTGACACTTGAGTCAAAAATGGACTTCCTATAATTACATGTTGTTCATGTGGTCAAAGGTTCATTATATCTAGAATTATATTCATGATTTATATATCATATATATCATATATATATCCTTCATATACATTTATTCATAATAGTTCATAACATATGGAGTTATGAAATGAAATGCACCATTCATGGAGATGGTAAGCTGTACGTACGCATGAACGCTACTTTCATTTATATTTCATATTTTAATTGAATTTAAGCATAATTATACATAGTAATATTATAATTACATTATAATATCATATATAATATCATTAACTCTATCATTTATACATCCCACATAATTCATGAACGAGTCACATCACTTTGACGGGGCGGTAGTCCACACTTCCTTAAATGAGATTATCGTATTTACCCACTATGAAAACCATAAAGGTGTAATATAAATTGAAATTAAAGAAGAATAAAGAAAAAATAAACATAATATATATCATATATAGATACAGTTCCCTCATAATTTCCACCATGACAGGGGGTAAGAGGTAATTGAACAATCATTATTTCATGAGGCGTTAGTTTTCCATCCACAGAAACATTATGTTTTCACCTGTTATATAGAGGTGTGTGTATGTGTAGTTCTAATAATTCTCATAAAAACATCATAGTATATTTTGGATACTGATTTGTTTACAAAAAAAAGGAATAAAAATATTTTAGGGGTTGGAGAAGTAAAATAAAGGAAAAAAATTTAAGAGAAACTGTTACCATTAATTTGGGTAACTTCATTTGGTTTGAACCAAAAAGACTTATTGAAGTTCCTTATGCAAAAGGTAAGGCTTCTAGGGGGAGTAGAGGGATGTATGGGGATTAATTTTGAAGAGTTTAGAAAATCCAAATGCCTTGAGAGAGGTGAGTAATTGGTTATAAGTGGTCTACTTTTATAAGGGGGGCGGGGCTCTTTTGGAAAGTGTGAAAATATTATTTTTATTTTAAACATATCATTGGTTTAAAAAGGTCACAAATCATTAAATATTAAGATAAGATGACTCATGGTCGAAATAAAATCATAAAATCAAGATTGGACATGTTTTGGAGAATATTTTAATCATTATAATCTTATTTATTTAAATGATTTATTAATGAGGTAAACACTGTATCATTATTATGTCATAATTAATTTATATTATTTGTTGTCTAAGAATTATAAAAAAAATACCATGACTTAAGACATACTTTTAGCGTTACAATGAATATTTATAGTCTAAAATAGGACTTAAATAACACTATATAAAAATTAACTACTAAAATATATTTGTAAATGCCAATTTTGTCTTCACATTAATTTAATTAATCTAAATTGTCATCATCACTCTCATGTGGCTCAATGTGGTCCCAAAGTCGACCCAAAGATGACCATGCTCATAAATGACTCAACCAAAAAGTTTTGGACAAGTTTTAATGTAATTTGGAATTATTATAATATTCTTTTTACCTTGAATTAACCTATTTACCTTTAACCATGGTAAATAAAAGTCAAAAGTTACTATTCACCAAAAATTATTTTCATCTTAATGAACCGCATTTTAATTATTGATAACAACAATATATATCAGATTTTTGAAATTCAATTCACAGAAGTGGTAAAATTTCTTTAAAATGAAAAAGTATGTTTTTTTAACTACTAATAAGTGGTTTCACTATTCATCAAAAATTTATGGTTTTTTTAAAATTACCAAAAATTCAGCATAAGTATTATTTGATATTTTGAAATTCAAAATTGACGTCTATTTTTTTCTAATTCAAAACCAAGAAGTGGAATTAATTAATTTTGAAATTAATTCCCGTTGTTAAAACATATAGCGTGTTTTTATGAAACAATAACTATCAAAATATTGATAGTTGTTTATGTACAATTTCAATGTGAAATTAATTATAATGACCAACATTTGATTAAATGGTAAAAATATATTTTAATTTCACTTTAAAACCAATTAAAAATATAATTTATCCATATAAATAAATTATATTGAAAGACACTTTTGATTTAAAATACAATATTTTTCACTATTCATTAAAAAAATGAACTGTATCGGAAATATTTCAAATAATTTCCAAAAGTAAATTTTGATGTCCACATTCTAAATAAGGATTTTATTTAGTCAATTAGAATGTATTAATGTAACTAAGACTTTATTTAATGAGGGTTCTCCATTAATAGGTGATAAATCAGCCTTTTAATGTAAATTATGCTTAAAATTATATTCAATCACATTTTAAGCCTCTAAATTTTTATTGGATAATGTAAATAAATTTAACAATCATGTATAATAATATTGAAGTTAGTTATGTTCTTTCTCGCCAATAAAATGGCTAGGAGTTAACTACCATTTAAACAAATAATATTATATTATTAGTGTGTAACGTAAGATTCCAAAGAAATCTATTGTAGTGTATCGGGTATGCTGTCGATCATAGAAACCCCTTTAAAGTAAAATTAATATTTAATTCAAAAAATTTTAATATATATGAAATATGTCTTATTCTTCATTTACCTGTGATGTTACAAAAATCGTCGATGGGACATATATTTTGAGGTTGGAGACCTGGTATTACTCCACATTTATCCATGGAAGGGATCATGATATTTGGAACGAATAGAAAGTTAATCCTAGGTACAACGGCCCCTTCAAGATTCATGATCTTTTCGGAGTTATGACGTAACAAATGGATCTTCAACCTACTGTGTATAATGTACAAGATTTATTCCTTGTATCACTCAAGATGATGCACATACCATATCCCTCACATACAGAGAATTAAAAGGCGGTACTTCTAGAAAATGATATATTTTATGAGGAAAACTGGTGAAGATCATAGACTATATAGATAAAGTAATATGAAATTAGACTACTCACCAGGTCAATGTACTATGGAAATTCCACAAGTCTGATAGGGAAACATATGATCTGGATGAAGCGATGAAGGAGTACTACCCTAACTTTCTTTCACTATACTATTTAAACCAAAATTTCAGGGGTGAAATTTCATAAGGGTGGGAGAATACAACAACCCGTGAATTTTATCAATGGAACATCCATGTTATAAATATCTAATATAGTATATAAAAAAATCACAAATAGAAAACAATATAACCACTATAAATGAATAATGAATGGATGAATATACATTTTTATTAGTTAAAGAACATTTAAAAATGGAATAGTATCTTGACCATTGGAATAGTAATGTGATCATTTGGAATAGTAATATGGGCTATAATAATGTAACCTCACTGATGAAAGTACAAATAAAATTTTGGTAACTTTTGAATGAAAATAAGATATATTCATTTCATGGTATAAGAAATAAAAGTTTTATAAATGATAAATTAATTATTGGTATTTCTGTAAGTTATAAATATTTAATTACACTTTTATAATTAATGTAATTTTTTTAAAAAAATTATTTTGATAAAATATATTAATACATTATTATTATTTTTCTTATTATTATAAGATAATTTTAGGATACCTTAATTAATTTTTCAACATTTCATAAAATCGATTATAAATTTACAAATATTATTTTTGAATAAATGATGAATTTATTTAAAAAAAAGATTTCTCATGTTTAGAAAATTATTTTCATAAATTGGAGTCCATTTTTTAATTCTATATGTTGGAAAATTTTTTGGGTGAATTTTTAGTACTTTTCTAAAATAATTTATTTTATGAATAATAAAATATGATAATTTACTATAAAATCTAAATACAAGAATTTTTTATACATTGTTATTTTAAGGATGATGTAAGAAACAAATATCTAAATATCCTTAATTATTTTAATATATTTAATCATATGTTTCAATATATCAATACTCATGATCAAAAGTAATTAATTAATGTATTAAATAATTATAACACCCCCCTCTCATCACCTATAAATACCACCCCTAACCATCCCATTCTCTACACACCTCCCAATCCAGAAGATTTTCCAAATTATACACAATAATATCTCCAATACCCTATCCCATGTCTATGACCCTTTGGTCTCATCAAAATAAAAAAACCAATTTCGATAAGGAGGTTCTCAAGGAGAATTATTCAAGAGGTAAAATCCCCTTTCTTTTTCATTTAATTTTTTTCAATTTATTTCCTTTTCTTATTATCTCTTCACATCCCCTTATCCAATTGGAATGATAAGTCCATTATATTATATATAATATAATATTAATATGTTAATGTAATAATTCATCGAAAAACCTCCCCTCATCTCCATTTTATTCTATAAATTGAAATCATCATTTGTGATGTGTTGATTTACAGCCATCATGGGTGATGCTTTTAAATTTTCTATTACCACCTTCAAGGATGGAAATAAAACAATTATAATGGTTGAAATCGATTTTAAAATGGTTATATTAACCTTGTTTATTTTCAAGATCTAACTTATATACATATTATTAAATAATAAAACACAATAAATTCATTATGATTGAAAACTGCAAACAATAATCTATACAAATAACATTAAAATTTAAACTAATGATTCATCCACATATCTAGAAAAAAATTATAAGACCATTAAAACATCAATAATTTCATTAATAACATATAATTTCAATTTTGGTTAATTAAACCCATTTTACATGACCTTCCATGCATGTATACAAGTGAACTAATAGTAATACCCAATAAAACAATCACTCATGAATGTTGAAATTAAACACTATAACACATCAGAATTTCCATAAAGGGAAATAATAAATTTTTATTGAATAAAATAAATATAGAATAGGACATTTATTTTTTTAATTAATTAATCTAATTAAATTATCTTGAATATTAATGTGAATAAATAATTCAGACATGATGTAAGGGGATTCATGAACCCAAATATCTCTCTTTGGGTTTTCCCACATTCACTCTGTTTTTGGTATGGCTGTTATTTTAATGGTACATAAATATAATTTCTTTTCCCACCATTTTAATTTCACAGATATAAAATTTTTCAACATATTTTATAAAAGATGTGAATATTTTTACAAAAGAACTCTTCCTTTTAAAACAAATCTTTTACTTCTCTCGATATTGTTTTTTTGACACAAAATTAATGATTCTTATGACAAGTATGTTATCCCTTATTTTGGAAGTCAAATGTTTATCCATGAATGTATTATTTATGAAATTCTCATGAAACCCATTTTCCTTTCCATGGGATATTTTAATGAAATTATTGTTATATGTTTATGTCGAATGCATGATTATGCAAATGTTATGATGTGATGGGTGTGCCAAAAATTATGTGAAGATCCAATGAATTGGGTAATGTGATATATTTCATGAGATAAGGTGAAATATGGATGAGAATTATTCTATATGTTTTCATAATAATAATGTTATGATTATTTACGTATATTATTCCCAAACATGATTAATGATTTCGTCGTAACTATGTGTGGTAGTTCACCACTAAGAAATCATGTTTCATTTTTATGAATTTCCACATTACATATAATTTTCAAATTCTTCCTATAATAATTATTATTATGATACTATACTAGTTTTATGATGATGATGACTGTGATCACCCATGTTATATGGAATTGTGATCTTATTTATCCACTTATTGGGCTTTTAGCTCACCCATTTCTTGTTGTATATCCTTAGGTGAATGCATATACTAAAGGGTAAATGATTTCAACTATGAAGCTATTAAATAAGGAATTTAATAATATTTATGTTTTTTTATGTAAATGTTATATCTTAATTTTCAAAAGACACTAATCCTTCAGATCCTGGTTTTGTAACATTATTATATTGTTTATCTTTAAAATGATTTGATATTAGCGTATTAAAATCAGGTCCCCTATATATATTTTTTATAGTTATCATATAAATTCATTATTTAAATCATTATGATTATCTATATGATTCGGTGATAGAAAAAAATTACATTGATTCGGTAGGCGATATCCCTCTATACACACAGGCAATGATTTTATTTCCCATTAGATGGAGAAAGAGATAGATAAGTATTATACCATAAATATAACAAACGTGAATTATAAGGTTTATACATGTTTTATTATATTGTAATTATTATGAAATAAATGAATTTGATAAAATAATAACTAAGAATCAAATACCTTAGTGAATACTATTATCTTCTCTTAGAAAAACATCCTATGGACCTCCTCTTAATAACCCAAAGATTTTTTATTTTGGGAGTACCATAAGTCCTAGAAAATGTCTAATCACATTTGGGAGAGATTTAAATACATTTTTTTTAAGATAAATGGCTCAATATGTGTGAATAAGTGATGGGAGGTTGTTCTATTTTATAATTGAGTCTAGTAGAGCTTTTTTTTATATTTAATGTTTAAAACAATTTCAACTCACATTTTTGGAAATTGGCTCCAAAAAGGATAATATTTGGTTTTTTAATGGTACAACATAATTCCAACCAACCAATGGGATTTTAGTAAATTTTTGGGTCATTTTAGGACGTATTTGTTTTGGTAAACCCCGAGGTAAACCCATTATAACCTTAACCATGGGGATACAATTTTAAATATTTTAATTTTTCTTATGAACATGAAGTGAAATTTGAGTCAGTAAAAAATTATACATTATTATTAAAAATATTTAATTCATTTTATAAAATTTAATTAATATCATTTGTGTAATGTATTTAATAAATAAACCCACATATCCTTTCAAAAACAGTTTTTGATGAAATTCATTTTTCAAAAAAATGACGAACTTACATTAACTATATGACTAGTAATAAGAATTATATGGATTCAAATTAATATATTAACCTATATAATCTATAAATTTCATTTAAATAATTAATTACTAAATATATATTTTTAATTAAAATGGGAAGACATTATCATATTAAAAGAGGTTAACTAAAAAATTACCCTCTTACATCCAAATGATCTAATATTTATTTATATTAATTTTATATGAAATACATGGTAAATTATATGTTATTATAAATAAATGGTGGAATATTTAAATACAACATTTTCAATTATTCATAAAATCTTATTTTTTGTGAATAATTTCAAAAACAAATTCTCAGATTACCTAGACCTAGTAAGTTCCAAATCGATATTCATCCTATCAAATTATAATTTTTTCCATAAAATATTTACATTTTCATTATATTATATTTATGTTAAATAATAATATTCAATTATAATTATTAAATTTCAGGTGTTATAAAAATAAAATTATATCCAAACATATTAACAAAAATTTGATATCAATACAACCCATCCATGAATGAAATTCTAGTTCAAAAAACCTAACAAAAAAAGTTGTATCGTGATATTTCACAAGAGAAATATGAGACCATTTATTTACCTCTATCATAAAGAAAAATATATCCATATTAACCCAATTTCATATAGGGGGGATAGTCAAAAGTAGTATGATTTCCCCAGGAGACGTCCCAACTCATTACACTTATCCATGAACACATAATCTAATAGCACAAAATATAATTTAAAATAAAATAGGGGATCATTGAAGTGATTTAAAAATTTTAACAAACATTATTTAAAAGAAGAAATATTTATCCACTAATACAACTAATCATACTGAATCCACATACATCCACTCGAACTCAATTTCATGCCAAGTGATAGACAATTATTCATGGGTTGATACTCATCAATCTACTAATTCTTCACAAGATTATCATTATGTAGTTCCCTTCAATTTGTCACCTTGCGTGAAGCGCATAATGATAAGGCCATGTCCAATGCAGTCATGTACCCACACCAACCATGTATAAAAATTGTTCACACAAATTAATTTTATATTAATCAATCCTTCCCTTAAAATTTTTTAATCAAACATATTTCTTTACTTAAACAAAAACCATAATTTATAACCATAAGTCAAGGGGTCTTCTAGAAACCATTCAAATATAAGACATGCAATAAATCAAGAAAATGAATTTCCAACAAGAAATAAATATGGGTTTCATTTAAATTCATAAACATTAGGTAAAATATAAAATCATTAAATATCTAAAACTTGCGTAGAAGTGCTAGAATCTAAAAACCTCACAATGGGTGATGAAACCAATGAATAATGAAATTAAACATATCAATATTGTCTTAAATCATATTCTATTAAATGAATCTAATAAAGATACATAAAACACATAATAAATCAATGATATATGTATATCATACAAAATAAAATATAAATTATAATATGAGGTGGGGAGATACTGGTACAACAAAGAAAATGAGACTTTTGATTGATTATAGAGAGCTAATTCAATTAGATACAAAAAAATGTTTCCAAAACCATAAGAATCCCCAAAGAAACATAGCATGGGATAAGAGTTTGAGACCCTGAAATGATATGTGAAAATGAGGGATTTATGGGTAAAAAATAATATATGATATATTTTTTAGAGCATCAATTTCAAAAATCATGGTTAGGCTACATGATTTGAGAACATATGCGCTAACAGTATGATCTCCACTATCTCAAAATAGCCTTCATGGAAAAATGGTTCATAAGGATTGACAAATCATTATCAAACAGTGTCCCCCCTCTTTTTCCATCTTCATTTCCTCCCATGTAACCTATATGATTTGGAAAAACTTTCAACTTTGTAGAAACTCCCAAATTCCTATTAATAGTTTCTATGAGAATATGTATGGTTTACCCATGTAATTCAAAAATCGTGAACCCATAAAAAACATCAAAAACCCACCAGAATAAACCCTAAACACTCATAACTAAACCAACTAATTTTATAACATAAAAATAAATATTAAAAGGGTTAATTTAATCAAATTGGGGGTTTTCCATTCTCCCCCCCCCCATTATGATTTCCATCACAGAAAAATAAGTGATTTTCAATTCATGGAAATGTTTGGGATATTATTTTAGAATATCTTTTTCACATTCCCAAGTATCCTCCAAATAAATTTCAGGTTTTTATAAAAATAAATCCATACGTACTTTTTTCCATGAATTACATTATATTATGTCCAAGATAAGAGTTAGTGCATAAATATATGTAACATCAGGTTCCATATTAACATTATCCCATGGAATCACTTTGCTAGAATTAAATTTGTATTTTCTTAACTGGGAAACATTAATTATGTTATAAACCATACTAAACTATGTTTTTAAATCTGACCAATAGCCATGACCACAAATTTATTCATGAATTTAGAAAGGTCTTACATAACAAGGAGACAACATTCTTTACATACCCAATCATTGATGTCCCAATCTTGGAGATACATTCATGAACACGTGATCTCAAAATAAAAATTATAAAGGTTTATTATGATTTTTCATATATGGTTTTTGATAAATTGGTTCTAGTAGAATTATTTTACTAATATTAATTATTTTCTTAGTTGCCTTATGATTAAGGATATTTCCTAAAAGTGATGTTTCAATGGTATCTACCCAAAAAGGTGTTGTATTAGAAGGATGGACATAAAATTACTTGAACTAGGTCATTTGTATCATGTTTTAAAAACAATATTTATATGAAAACAATAATAATCGAAATTGATCCACCCATGATCCAATAAAATCCATAACACACTCTAAGAGAATTTCATCTACTTTCCAAATGATCTATTTAGATAGAGTATCTATTTTTGGATGAAACATTATGATCATGATTAATTGGATTCTCAAAGAGTATTGAAGTGATCATAAAATTCAATAAGTGATATGGGGATCTCATATGAAGATCATAAAAAGTGGTATTACATGAAATTTTACCACTTCCATAATATTCTATTTTTTCAAATGAATCAGAATTAAGTGGGATGACTTTATGTGTGAGTCAAAAATAAACCAAATTGAATAGTGTTTTTTGAATATTTCTTAGTAAATATTTGACAACATCCATACCTATAGGCACCCATTACCATATAGTAATAAGTAGATATTTCAACATCTTATATTGTTATTTATGCTCATCATTGATTTAATATCTGGTTTTGAATTTCATGACATAATAAACCCCTTTGTGTTTTATACCAAATCACTGAAAATGGGTTTTCAAATCCTTTTAAATCTTTTAAATTATGGATGAATCACCAATTTTTTATTTTGATATATAGAAATAAATTTTCTTTCAAAATATGGTGGATCAACTATTATATCATGGAAAAAAATCATAGAGTTCCAATCTTGTTTTTATTTTTCAAAGGTCTCCCAACCACTATGTTTTTATTAATTTTTTTAGAAATCTAGATCTAATTATTAAACATTATTTACTTGTTCAACCAAATTAGGTACAAGTGTCATTATAATGAATATTGTAACTTCATTATACTTAGTAAAATTGATATTCATTTTAATAATAACACTCATCAAATTCAAATGATCATAGGATTTTATAGCTAGTTGATTATATGACTTTTAGATTAAATCATGAGCCACAAAATTTACATTTCATGATGTATGGACAATGTATATGTTTAATATCTTGATATGCCTTATCCACGATATTTATCTCATGTTTAAATAACATTTTCAAAAGATATTTTTTATGATATTATAGTTTTCTAACTTTGTGAACTTCTCACTAAAGAGATAAGTATTCCACTTTTTCAATGTCTAAACCAATATTCAAAATTAAAATTCAAGGGTCAAGGAATTCATTTCATGAATTATAAATTGTTGTGAACCATAAGATAAGACTATTTTGTTTACATGAGAACATATTTGAGTCAATGTACATATGTTTCAAAATAAACCACATAATATTTCCCATGTTTTGGAAATACATTAATTGGTGAAGAATTGAGATTGGGCTAAAACGCCATAATGGATTCCTAACAATCATCACTCAAATCGAATGAGGTTCCCTTTCTCATTTTTTATGTCATTAGATATTCGATATGTGATATGTCCCAAATAAAGAAACAATGGAATCTTTTTAATCCTATACATATTTGTACCTCAATGGAATCTTGGAAAATTTATAAGTTATGAAAAATATTATATATTCAATATCTAATATTATTCCTTTATCTAAAATTACATAAGAGAAGATGAAACATCATGTATCCATAAATAATTTTTAGATAATTTTCCATATAGATGGTGATATCACAAAATAATAAATAAAATATCTAAATACTCATCATGGTATTTTCAATTTTGAGAATACACTATAATTTCAACTAAAAATATTAGGATAAAAGAGTCTAGGTAGCACTAAAATACATGATTCATCAATTCCATGAATAATACTGGAAATATTATGATGATAAAGGGTATGACGTTATATTAAAAATGAATTTACTGACTCCTAAAAGTTTTTTTATTTATATCTTATTTCATAAATTTATGTTTATTATACCCAAAATGTATATCAATTTTAGGTAACCATTGGGATTACTTCACCTGATAAAAATGAATCATCAATTAAGGAATTTTGATATATATTCTTTATCACAAATTTTATCATTTTACAATAATAAATGTAGATTCATATCAAGAAAATTTATTTTTTGAAAATAGAACTAAAGAAGCCCAAGGTGATTACTTGGACTCATGAAACCTCTACATTCCAATTCCTCTAATTGGAACTTAACTTTACATATTTCTATTAAATTTATCATTTTAAATGGATGGGAAATCAATTTTTTCAAAATAAACATCAATTAAAAATTTCAAATTCATTTAAATTGGGAAAAAGATAATGAATTCAGGTAGAATGTCTGAATACTGATGCACAATGGTTGGAAAATTTCGAGTAACCATCATATCATTCATCCCAAAAGTGTTTTCTTCTAATTGAAAAATAAAAATTTTAAACCATTAGTGTTAATGGTTTTACTTTTATATCCTTTTCATCCCAATTTCCATTAAAAAGATACATCATTCCATATGGAGATGAAAACTTTACTTGTGATTCATAACAATCGGTATGAGACATGAATGATAATAACCAATACATTCCCAAGATTATGTCAAATATATCATTGTTTTAAATAGATTTCTACCAATCGAACTAGATTCCATTGATTAGTGTCAAAACATTTTCAGATTTATATCCTCTACACATTCACTACCTGAGAGGTTTATGGATACTCATCAAGTGTGGAATTATCTTAGTTTAAAATCCCATTTTATCAATAAAATCTAATGTTATAAAGGATTTATATGAACAAGTATCAAACATAACATTCATAAGTTTTGAGTTAAGAAGGATGGTACATTGTTTAATTGAAGGACCTTATTGTCCCTCAATGATTATATGATAAACACCATATAATTTCTTACTCACTAATCCTTTGTTATTGTTTCATTTTTTGTGGTTCTATCATCTATAGATTTGGGGTGTTTCTAGAATCACTAGGTTTTAGTCAATTATGGGGATGAAACTTGTTTAGGTTTGAGAGTCCTATTAAGGGATAATATTTGTTGTGATATATGAGATGTATTTCTATTAACTAGCATTATAGAATTAGGGAAATAATACTGAAGATGTCCCATATAATAATAGTTATGACATTTATTTGTTGGTGTCTTAAAATAATGCATTTTTTGAACTAAAAAATAATATTATAAACATATATGATAACTAATAAGGTATAGAGTAATATTAGTTTGATAAAGTGGTCTACTTTTTTGATGTTATGCCTCATTGGATGTAGGTTCCCCTCTTCCTATTTTTCTCAAACTTATATCTCTCACCTATTACCATGTAGAAAAATGTATATAATATTGTATACATTAATTGTAATATCATTATTCCAACATTATATCTATTATAAACATCTTTATAATTAGTAATAATGAAAAAACCATATTAGAAAGAAAAATTCAATCGCATTCTAGAATATAATACTCATTCATTAAGGAATACACTAAATGTTAATTTTATAGAAAAAAAAATGTTTATTAACATAGAAGTATACTCTATAATTATAAAATTATCCAACTTAATATTGAAGAAATCTATTATTTTGGACGTCATGATTGTTTAAATATTCAATTTTTGTGGAAAAATTCTCCAAATCCCTCATAAGTATAGCCTTGGAGAAATTTATCCAGAATACCTAAATCCCAATATCAAAATCCATGATCCTCTAGCATTTATACTGAAAATATAACCCTTAGATCATATGGGGTTTAATGTAAATAAAAAGTTGATACATTAATTTAATCCCTTCTTATTCCCTTTTTTGTTCTGAATCCCTATGAATGATTGGTGGACTATTGTTTTTGAAATATGACAAAATGATCCTATATTCATGGATCTATAATTATATTACCATTTTATATAGCTTGAAAAACATGAATAATGATCTAAAAAGTCTATTGGTTTACCTATGGCTCTGGTGAAACCATGTTCTATGCATCCTCTTTATACATGTATCTATGTCTTCAAACAAGTTACATTTCATTTTATTCATAAATAAATCAACTCATTAATCACTCATTGATAAATTTAAGTCATAAAATTTTACAAATAATCATGAGAAATAATATGTATGAACTATTTCCCATAATCATGAAACGTTACATGAATATTTAAATCCCAGTAGTAATTATTATAACTAATGTGTGATATGCAACCCTAATTGGAGCACCAATGATAATGAGATTACAACACTCTAATAGGTGTCTTAAAAATAAATTTTTTTTACCCAGACCACCAGGTTAACATTAATCTCAGTATAATGAGTTTATCTATGTCGTTTTGTTTTATAAATTTCAAGTTTACAATTTTTATATCTACCTTATACCATCCCAATGTTAATGACTAGAGAACTGTGATACCATTTGTAACATCCTGACCCCAAAAAATTTCATTTAAGTAGTCAAGGATCCATTAACATTACGTGATGTCCCCGTGACACCAAAGGCTGGAAATAAATGCAAATATTGCTAAGACATTAGTATAATTGTTTTTAAAACAGCCTGTAAAGAAAAATAAAATTCAAAAATTCAAAACTATATGATGCATGAATTATTAATAATAATAGTCCAACGAAAAATGAAAATAATAAAAATATCATAGTACATATAGAAATTGAATCATGGCATTCTAAAAAACGTAAATAAAGCCTAGTATAGAAAAAAATGGTAGTCTTATAACAGTAAAAAAATCTTTTAAAGAACTATTATATTAAAACAACATTTCATAAAAGTATAATCACGATTCTCCATTAGAGAAATATGAGGATTTTCTATTAACTCTATCATGAAGAAAATTTTCTTTCTACTTACCTAATATATATAAGATTGAGGTCATTAATAATAGCCAATATTCTTTAACCATGATCCATTCCAAATCATGCAACTAGTAAAATATTACATTAGATCATTGTTAATAATACAGTTTAAAAAAATGAGTGGAAAATTAAATTTCTTTACAAATTTAAGTCTACTAAAATTAAAATAAAAACCATTTTCCTGTTATTACATCTTGGAATACCCAATCCTTATCCATCTAATAAAAAACACAAGAAATCGATGTGACAATCCAATACTCATAAGTGGTAACTCATTGGTCAACCAAGTAATCATTATGTGACCATTCTCCATGTACCTCTAATAAGGCGCCTCGTGTCACATCTATAATGGAAGGGATATATCCAATGAAATCATGAATAGAAACCAACCTTGTATTCCAATTTCTATCACCAATTAATTTAACATTAATAAATTATTACCTTTATATCATTTAATCAAACAAAATTCTTATGTTATACTAAATCCATAATTTAAAACCATAAATCATGTTGTTTTCCCAAAAAACATTGAAATTCATGATTTGAAATCTATCAAGAAAAAAGATTTTAAAAAATAATTCAATATGGGTTCCTATGAAATCTAGAAAAAATTGATAAAAATATACAGTCATAAATGTTCTAGAACATATGGAGAATAAAAATATTTAACCAACCTCACAACGGGTTACAAACCCTGTGAAAGGCATAATGAAACCTCCTGATGTCATATTGAAACATTTCCCATAAATAGATCAAATCAATATCCCATAAAAACACCATAGATCATAAATCTAACCAAAAAGGACTAGTTTTAAAATATCATCAACCCATCTATTTGGTGATGATACAATAGGATCATGGTAAATTATGTTCCAAATGATACTTCAACTTATGTCTAAATACAAGAATTAATTCAAGGATCCAGTTATGAGATAATGGAAAATGGTATTACGTTCAATTTTTCCTCTTCTCGAATGTGGAGTTTTTCCAAGTCTTCTACCACATTAGTTACATGAATCAGAATGAAGTGCGAATAATTTGTGAGTCTCTCTATAATAACCTAAATTTAATTGTTATTTCAGATATTTCACTATTACCCTTTTAAATAGTCCATAACTATATTATCTAAATTAAAAATGGGTATAGGTTATGATTTTAATATCCCAACTGTTCGTTGATTTTTATCCTTGAACAAAAGATAGAGTATTATTTTTTTAACATGTTCGACCACATTTAATTTCATTCCTAACCACCAGAAATGGGTCTCCAATGTCTTGTACATATTTTCAATTCTTGGATAAATCACATATTTTGAATGGTGACTATCAAATAAAAAGTTTTTTTTTCAGAAATATAGTAGAAAAATTATTATATAAATGAAAGGAAATAATGACTTCCCATATTTTTTCCATATATCAATTGTCACCCCATTATTATGTATTTATATACTGGTAATGTATTAGTGATCACACCATTGATAATTCTTTACATATTCGACTAAATTAGGTATGAATGTCACTATAATGTTGATTTTGACAACACTCTATAGAGTGAAATTAACAGTCATATCTGTAATCAAACTAATCAATTTCCACAGATCATAAAATCATATTTCTAGTTGATTACATGAATTTTAAATTGAAGTGTTAGCCGTGTAATTTCCTTTTCCTCATGTGTAACTTAATCAATTTTGAACAACTAGAGAGAGTTAATCAATATTCATTATCTCGGGTTTAAACCCCTTTTCCAAAAAACAATTTTCATTTATTAATATTTTATGTATATAGTGAACTTATAAAGACCCCAACCATAGTAGCCTATTGTTGGTGAATACATTATTACATTTTCATAATATAAAAATAATTACATATCAAAGGATAGATCAAACTAGTATTTCTTGAAAACTAGATACATACTTAAACATAAAATTACATTAGAAAACATAACATATCAATCCATTGACAAAAACCAATAACCCCTTTGTTTATTCATAAATATCAATCATAATAAACTTCTTGTAAACCAATGAAAAATAAAACATAAGAAAGGGGTGAGATAAAATTATTAGAAAGGGTATATATATTGCACAATATATCATAAATAATAAATATAAATTATGGATATGTAAATAATTGAAACACATTCCATTTAAATAATAACTTGAGAATAACATGTTAAGAATAATATGTTATTAGATAATTCCATATAAATAGTCACATGAGATAGAAAATATAACCATGCATATTCTATTAATAAAATAATCACATGGAAATAATTATCTAATATCAAAATTGTCAAATTAATAATGCGGGGTATCATAAACACACCTTAAATTTTGTATCCGTGATGCCATACATAAACATGTAATACATTATCCAATAGCCAAACAAGTTTGTCTCATGAGACCTACGGATGCATCGATGGGTAATAATGGGCCACACCCATAACATAATAAGTCTAATTACTTTATCAAATGAAATGGATTAAATAAATTTAATATATAAATTTTTATAGAATCTTGCAAATGGAATTTAAATATCTTTCTCAATCAGTAAACATAATCACATACCATCTAGAGTAATATACTGAATGGTATCAAAATAATACATCCTCATTAAAACTAATGATAAAACATTAAATAATATATAAAAATGGTATCATAACATATCAAAATCAATGAATCATATGATTCAGAAAATGGTGCTATCATGTATGAAAATACATTAAAAGAGATCATTGAAAAACTCTTGGACAAAATAAACTTTTTATCTTTGAAAACCACTTATTTTTTAAATGATGCATAAATATAAACAAATATTTGTTCTTAGAAGATAACATTGTAAAATTATAAATCAAGATTAGAAATATTTTGGTTTCATAAAGGTAGAAAAATTCTCTCATTACATATATTAAAAAAACATTCCCTATTTTTTATGAAAGTATCAAGAATCCTTGTTAAGAAAATGAAAAATATATAATTCCAAATATTTTTTTAATTATTCTAACGTGACTAAAAATTAAAAGGAAAATCATTTTATAATACTAATAAAAATTATAAATAATTTAATAAAACATGGACATGTAACAAAATATAATGTTTAAGGAAATAACTCCAAATATAATGTTTTCCAAGAATGAATCTTAATAATATCATATCATTATTGTGGGAATAAAAAAAATGAATATATTTTTTTTATCCAAAATAATTCCTCATAATAATTATAGAAATAAACTATAATATAATAAAAATTTTTCTCAAACATAATCTTAATTTAGCATAAAAATGAAGTAGAAGTTTAACATAATGAATTGAAATTAAGTTAAGAAACCCATTACCTCACACTTCCATTTTTTTGTGTACATAAACCTCATTTATAATAGTTTAAATAATGTTGTTAATTTATTCCAAAAATAAATTCACAGTTATAATATCTTATATTATAGTTTTATAATATCTTGCAACCCATTAATTTATAATATTTTATTTTTCCCTTATTCTGGGTTCGTTCGTTTCATGGTTTCATGGTCATTTCACTTGTAGATTTTCTTGTAAAATTTAATTTAAACTACTAAAGTGGAATGTAATTTTTTAATTGAATTATAAAATTATAAATGTTCCCATATAAATTTTTTATTTCTTACATGGTTATTATTCATTCGGAAAAATTTAATGATAAATGTGTTGTTTATTTTGGCGGTTTCTCTAACCATCACAAACTGGTTTCATTTTATATAACATTATGTATATATATTAGATACAGAACTTTAAATAGGTTATAATATATAATTTAAAATTTCATTTAAAATAAAAAAATACTTTTATGACCATCTATGAAGTTGGTAATGGAAATAGAAAAATCATTATCCATGTACAGAGTTAACAGATATAATTTGGACAATGGTTTCGCTTCATTGATTATAAGGTTGTAATAAATGGGATGGATAAAATATAATACACTAAAAACATGAAATTATAGTACATAAATTATACTGGAGTTATTATTATTTTATTTATGTAGGAGGAAAATAAAATTTTTAAAAGGAACTGAACATAAAAGTGGTTGTTTGGCATAGTTACCTCTTAAATATCACCTCCATGAAGAACCCCTTGAGTAACTTGAAAGTGGTTTTTTGGAGAGAAAAAAATCAAATTAATATTGGTAGAGTTTGTATTAGAGGTTTAGGTAAATATTTTGAGATCTTCATCTATTTTTAAGAGAAAATATTGTGGTGAGGGGTAGTATTTATACTTGATGAGTGTGGATTTAGGTGATTAAAAATGATTATTTTATATTTAATGACAAAAACATTTTGGTGGAATAAATACTAAAGAATTGGATTGATAATTAATGTTTTAAATGATGTTTAATTTCCAGAAACAACTCAAACACCCATTTTATTTTTATATTTTTAGTTATTTTATAACTTTACATTTTAACATTAACTTGTTACATTATTTTACCTATATTGTAGTAAATATTTTTTTACCACGACAACATTGTTTCCTAAAAATAAAAATGACATCATAACCTAATTTTTACCTTTTTATTCCAACCATGGAGTCCATTTTACTTTATTAAATTTATAAAATTTATAAATATTATTTCTAAATAGGTTTTACGTATAACTCATGGAAATAATTTTTTAATCAAAAAACATTTTTTTATCAACCTTTTTGTGCATGTGTTTCTAAATGAAAAAAATTATGTATTATATAATTACATGATTCAATATTTTTTAAATAATAAGATTCAATTAATTTAAAATAATGTAAAAATAAATATTATTCCATAAGATTTACGGTACTTCGTAAAAACCATATTTTCCTTTTTTAACAAAAAAATATACTTCTCAAGAAAATTATCAAAAACATATCCTAAGATAATTTAGACATGATGAGTAAAATAATGAAGTCTATTTTTTCTCAAATACAATTTTTAAAATTTTTAGCATTTAATTTTATTGATTTTATCATATAAAGGAATAAAAATTTATTTTTGACGAAAAAAATATTTAAATAATAAAATAATATCACTAAAAATTATATGTTCATTTCCTAAGAGTAATTAATTTTTTATTTAATATGAACTTAATATTTATTTAATAATATATTTAATATTTTTCACACCATGGAATTTAAGAGATAGTTAATAATGTCCATGTCAAAAAATAATATTTCAAAGTACCTTTAAGCTCTGTTTTCTGTGAGATAATAGCTATAGAACGTAGTGTACTTTTGAATTATTGGGGTATTAAATTCAACCCTAATTTACCAAATTGATTCCCTAAAATTATAAATCTGACATAGATAAAGGGGATAAAAATTTAAATTTCTTTTTTTGGAAACCAAAATTGAACTAAGGGCTTATAAAACATCCTCATAAAAAAGGGAAAGGAAAATGAGAAGGTCTCCAAAAAACAAGGTTTCTATATTTGAGAAAATTAGTGTGAAGTGAAAACATCAAAATATAAAATAAATATAATTATCATATTATAATTAATAATTAAATATAAAATGGTCATTCAAAATTTTATCATCACAAAACCGTAAATTTGTAATGGGTTAAAAGGTCATTCATTTCTTGTTAAGAAAATTAAATGAATAAATTTTTTTTATCAAAACTAATTTTCCTAGATTTGAAGAATTATTTTAAATCCTAGATAATGAACCTACGATAATTTACATATGTGATAGGTAGATTTCAATCCATTCAAAATTTCCACGAAAAACTCATCGTTTTCTCTAAAAGTCAATGAAATACTAAAATATACTATTTATCTAAAACATATAGGGTTCTAAAAATGAATATATACTTTACTATCATAACATTTAAAAAAATATATGTTATACCAACCTAGTAATCACACATTAAAATGTTAGGGATATCTCTCTTTTTGACCATCGGTTCTGGGTTTATATATCGCGGCCTTTACGGATGTGATTGGTTGTCACCCGACCTACAATTTCATTTTTTTTTCTAAAAATATATTTAAATAATCATTACATCATTAGAAAAATAACATAAATGTTTATCCCATATATTTAATTTTTCATTACCAAAAATATAATAACCCATATTTCATTAATAATTCTTTGTTTTTTTTTTGTAATCCAGTGAAAAATTACGAAGTAATTTTGTCCCTTCTTCAAAGAAATTGGTAACACCCCAAAATTCTAAAGTAAAAATCTAAGTATTTGATAGCATGTATCAAATGTGAAACCATGTACGCAAGGGAATATAATATCCCAATACTTTATAATATATTTACAATTTAAAATATATTATTTATATTTAAATGCATTCAACACTCAGTTATCATGTGTACATGGAAGAGAGACCTTCTTCGATGTCTAACGTTAGAAGCAAGACCAAGTCTTACTGAACAATAATATATTATTAGAATAGTATTATTTAATATAATATAATATAACCTAGATGTTATGTGATAGGTTAAAAATAGAATTAACTAACTTGTTTAAATTTTATATATATAAAAATAAAAATGATTTCATAGATACCAATTAATGTGAAATTGAAATTAGAACCAATTGGATATAAAAAGAAATATCTTTATTTATAAGCTTACAAAGAGGTTTTGTCATAATAAAAATAATTAATTATATTTATTTGAGGATTTTAATTTTATATATTAAATAAAATATTTATGATATTCATCCATTAAGTTTGATATGCCTAAGATATGAATAAACCCAATTTCACACATGAAAACCTAATTTTTCATAAAGGCAATTTTATGAACATTTAATGATGAACCCATACTATATAATTATTTTGCACATTAATAGATTTAATATGTCAAAATGAACTTATTATTTTAAATATAAACTTAAAATTTATTTTGGGGTGAATTTTTTATATTTTTTAGAAACATATCATTTTTAATGAATAATTATAAACAGAATTTTAGGTCAAAACTGTTTTTTCATCTAACTTATTTGTATGGGTAAATTATAAATATAATTGATTATAAAGTTTAATTATATCATAAAGTTTTATATTAATACAATTTGTGTTATTGGGATCAATTTCATTTTGAAATTGAATGTAAAACTTATCAATATTTTGGATGTTTTTACATTACACACCAACATTGTCCTCCAACAAACATGATGATTTTAAATTAATTCCATTCATGTATGTGATTATAATTAAAAAAGATGTATATTATAGTTATGTGAAAAATAATTTATAATATATAATAATGTAGGCATAATTTTTGACCAAAACTTTTATTGAAGGTAATCAAAATTAATTACAATTATTAAAGCAAAATTGAGGGTAATAAAGAACTAAACCTTTAACTTAGGGGGATGACCTAGAAACTTTTTAAAATCCATTTATTATATAATTATTCTATGAAAATTACATTATTAAGTTTTTGTTGGTTTTTTATGAATCTTTGTTAGGTAAAAAATTTGGTACACCTAATTTTGTTTTCCCAATTACCAAGTTAGTTCTTTTCCTCTCTTATAAAAGGAAACCACCTATCCCTATTCCTCTCGCATTTAAAACCATATTGGTTTGCCAAATATTGTCCCAAATAGATTCCCAATATCCCTTCACTAGACCATGAGTCCTATATTCGTGAATAAATCATTCCAAAGAAGTGTTTTGGTATAAACCAAAAGGAGTTACCCGATTTATAAGGTAATGATTTCCAACGATACCTTTTTTTAAAATTTATTTTTACACCACCTAAAATTATCTTATTCCATGTTAATATAATAATAAAAGTATACAAAATATAATTTTTTGTTTTTAATCTATTTTTTGGACTAAACATACACACACTTCCATCTAATGGGTAACAAACACACTCTTTCGATTTAAAGAAAATTATTGCCCCACAAAACGTCGATTATTCATTTTTCTTTTAACACCTCTCATGGTGGTCATTATGATGGTATATATATTTATATATTATATAGATGATATCTAGTATTTATTTATTATTCTTTAATTCAGTTATAACCCATACCTTTATACCTTTCTTTTTGTGTAAAGATGATAACATCATTTGAGGAAGTATAGACTACTGCCCACTCAAACTGTTGTGATTCATTCAAATGATACATTAAATTTATAATGGATTGTTTCAATTGAAAATGTATTAAAAACCTATTTTATATTCATGAAAAAATTAAAATTATATAAATATAATATATATTATTTTCTATATTACCCTTACACATACTAAAAAAGTTATTACGTTATTCGTGGACATGTGAACTACCACCTTCTATACA
This sequence comes from Viscum album, assembly GCA_963277665.1. Classification (NCBI taxonomy): domain Eukaryota; kingdom Viridiplantae; phylum Streptophyta; class Magnoliopsida; order Santalales; family Viscaceae; genus Viscum; species Viscum album. The sequence goes on from OY728143.1 coordinate 1,371,130,509, forward strand.
TGATTTGATTCCTTTTTCATGAAATGAATTATATATATACGTAAATATGTTTAAATAATATTTTATTTTTAATATAATGATAATTATATGAAGATATAATTCTTCATTACATCTTTCCATAATGACTATTGAAAAATTAGAGTGTTAATCATGCGTGTGTATGACCTACCCTCTCCATGATCAGGATGTTGATTCATTTTTCATAGGAATATTTAATTATAGTTTTTAAAATAATTATTTATGTATAAATATGATACTTATTTCATTATTATTAGTCTATAAATGTTATATAATGACCCATTTAACTACAGTTGACCCACCAAAGTTTATTTTGACACATAAATAGAATTTGGAAAAAACAACTGATGTAAAATTAAATTTTTAAGTAAATGTATACAACATACTAATAAGTGAAATAAAATTAATGATAAACAAGAAAAATGTTCCCAATAAAGTATAAAATTAACAGAAATTTATTATATTGGATGTTAATAGACATTCATTTGAAAAAAAACTCAAAGAAAGGGATTTTCTTCTCACATTTTACATCTTTGAAATGAATGTCATATTCACAACTTACTTATTTTTTGTGGTGTATATACTTATAATTTTATTTATTATATAATGATTTAATTTACCTTCGTGGTATTTAAAAAAATTAGTTAATATTATTCCTTCATGAGTGTAATGTTTTAAAATGGTTCAATGTTTTATAAGACACTTTGGAATGTTTAATTATTATATTCTTCAATAATAAAATTAATGATCTTTCAAATTTATTTCCATTAAAGGAAATAATATGAAAATTTTTACATAAAACCAATCATTTTCTATACTCTAGTTATTCATTACAATTTTAAATTATTAGAGCCATTTTCACACTATTGTTTACAAAAAATGTTTTAGAAAATGATTTTAAGAAAACCGCCTTTATTTCACTCGTTAGTTGGAGAACCTATTTTCTTATAAAACTAATGTTTCATTAAAATGTTTTAAAAAATTCTTATTAAAATAATTTGAAAATATTTTGTTACCCTTTTTTTATCTTACCAATTTTTTCAAAGGAATATTTTTTCCTCTTTCCTGATAAGGAATGTTTCAAACCATCTTACCATTAAAAAGGAATACTTTTACCTCGTATAACAAGTACATATTTACTCGTTGTAATTTAATTGATGTTTCCATTTCATGTAAAAAAGTATACCATTTTAAAGAAAATATATTGAAAAAAATTCAAATGATGTTTTTTTAATCAAAATAATGGTTATTTTCCTAAAAAATGTTTTTTTAATAAGATCTTTTTATTTTTATTCAATAATGATAAAAACACACAATTTTAATTCTATCAGGATATATTTTATAATAACCATACTTATTCTTAATCTGGATGTTTAATGGTTTATTTGGCAAGGTATATTCTTCACACTCACTAGTTTGACCCATTTATTAGTCCCACTGAAATATTCAATCTTATATTATCAATGAATAATGAATTTTATGCTAATTATACATTTTATTTTTCATGGATATTATAATTTATTAAACCGTATATCATTTTACATATGGTTTATACATTATAATTATTTGATTATTTTGTTTTACTATTTATAATTCTATATTCTTCGTTGAATATAAGAATTTGATAAGGCATATTATTCAGTTCGACAATTTGATATAAGTGGATTTTTTGATAGCCTATGATGGGAGGATCTTATACTATATATAACTCCACAATGCATAAAATGGTACTCATATGACAAATAATTTTCTCAAATTTAACTAGTTTCTATATTTATTTTTAAACCTTCTTGTGAAAATTCATGACGATATTGTTTTTTATGTTCCTTAGACTTAACAACCGTTTAGAAATAATTTCCCTCATTTAGTATTAATTATTATTCATTGATTTTTTTTCATTGATAAATCTATGGAAATATTTGATTTTCAGTTAATTGATTAAATTTCATGTGTTTTGGGTTTTTAACATTCCATATTTATTTTGACTTATATAGATATTTTATTTTATTGTTTTTTATTTACCTCACCTTATTGATTATTCACATATTTTTCTACCAATTTATTTCTTTTTATGTGTGTTAATTTTATTACCCTGCCATGTAAATTTATCACTATTGATTACATATTGTTTCCCATATACTCCACCATTACTAATCATTTATGATAACCCTTATTATGTTTCATTACAAAGAAATCCATGTATTATACTCTGAAATATATGATTGGATTTACTAGATTGATTAGAGTTTTCTTCAATGTTATTTATTTAACAAGAAAAAAATATTTTGTTATTATTTTATTCATTTATAATAAAAGGAACGTTTATGTATCTTTTTTAATAAGACTACTAAATTGTTCATTCCTTCCAGGAATGATACCTGGTAATCATGTCAATGTAATTAGTAGCATACACCGACTCTGGGTTATCATTGGTCGGGTCACTACAATGGGTATCAATGTATGTTTATTAATAAACATGGTAAATAGATTTAGAAAATCATAGATTATAAAACATAACATTAAGGTAGAATTTATAGATAATTATAGAAGAACACCCTAGAATTTTGTTATGGTAGATATTATGTGGGTATTCTAGGAAATACATCCATGTTTGGAAACTATATGCCGGTGTGGTTTTGGAAGATATTTACTTAGAATTAATAACACTTACACGGTGTTTCGGGATTGACTCAAGGTAACCTGGTATATAACAACAATCCTTATTGTGTACCTTGTTTAACACTAATGTGGGATACTATTATAATAACTTCCATTTACTTTACAAACAATTATGAGGGATTTTAACATATAATTATAATGAATTACTTAGAATAATCCTAAGGTGTTTTAGATTTGAAATAAAGATTCATGATTTATAACTCCTATAAATGTTATTATTGATAAACTCTATAATATGAAACGGCTAATGTGGAAATAAATGGTTGTAGTATTTTTATATTAATGTTATATTGAAAACTTATTTAAAAATGATATTTAGTGATCAACTTAATTTTAATGATATCCATCATATTTATTTCACAAATTATATTAATTTGGTTTATGAAAATCAAATCCTACAAACCAAGTGAAAACTAATCAAATATGGAAAGGTTGTGGTTATTAAACCCATGACTAGAGGACTATAAGGGCTACATGCCAACCACTGTCCTATATAATGTCCAAGTTAATATGTTATTGTTTTTAGTAAAACAATTTGATAAAGAAATATTAGTTTCCAACCTATTGTGTAGTTTTTTATGTTTAGAGAATTATTTATTAAACATATTTCTTTTGGAAGATATTTAAAGAAAAATAGAGATACATTTCACTATTTTATTAGACTAATGATCTTTTAAATGTGTCATTTAGTGCATGAAGAATAATAAAAAATCATTATTGGTATTTAATTTCCTAGAGTAAAGGTATAAATTAGAATTTAATTTAAGCGAAACCAAAAGTTTGGACTGATCATATAAAATATAAACCTATATATTAAGTATATTTCTTTATATTATTAGGTAGTGAAATAATTCCTAAAAATATGGAAAACTATCTTCAAAAAAAAATTATAATAATAAATTAATTTTTATGAACCGATTTCATCTAAATCATCACATATTTGATACATTGAGGCCCTAAACATTCTATTGATAATAAAACTGTTTTTTATTTTTGAGCTCATTCACTCCCAATAAATTTTTATGTTTTTCAAAAAAGTAAATATCTCTATTTTCTACTGATTTTCTCTTACTTGAATTCATAGTTATATGTTAGTCCATGTGAACTTTTCACTTCCCATTCATGTTTTTTCTAGGGGACATTTTACGAACCCTTATCATGATGTGGGATTTAAAAATAGAAAATATCAAAAAAATCCATCACCAAGATCGAGTTTAAATTTTAAGGATGCAATTTAATTAAAGTTGGGAGAATGTAACACCATTAAATTATACAGTAAGAACCATATATTCGATAGTGTGTAAGACATACAACACCAAATACGCAAGGGAAGATAAGATATAGATACTTTATAACATATTCGATATTTAAATAGATTATATATATATATATATCAATTCATGCAACACTGAGTTATCATGTGTTACAAGGAAGAGTTTCCTTCATCAATGGATTATGTTACATGGAAAATAGAGTTTTACCAAACAATAATATATCATTATCATATTATTATTTCATATAATATGACATGTATGAGATATTATGTTATAGGTTATCAATAGTATTAAATAATTTATTAATATTTATGTTTTATATAAATTTAATATGAAATCATTGGGTACCAATTAATGAGAAACGAAAATAACAACCAATTGAATATTAAAAGAAATATCATTACCTATAAGATTCCAAAAGAGTTTCATCATAACAGTAATAATTAATTACAGTTTGATAATTGATTTAATTAAATATATATTGTTTAAATTCAATAAAAAATCATTTATATTCATCAATTATGTTTGATATGCATAAGATAATAACAAACCCAATTTTACACATTAAATCCTATATTTTTATAAAGGAAATTTTACCTTATTTTAATAGAGAACCCCTGTTAAATCTGAATATTGACACTTTGACAGATTTAATATGTCAAAATAACCTTCATATTTGAAATAGGAACAAATAAATTAGGTTAGGGTGATTCGTTGATATTTTTCAAATATATATCATTTTTTAATGAAGAGATAAAAATATTGAATTTTAGATTAAAAATACTTTTACATCTAAATAATTTATAAGGTTAAATTATACAATGTTTTGGTTTCAAAGTTTAATCAGATATAAATTTTATCATACAATACAATTTTGTTCATTTGGATCAATCTCACTATGAAATTTATTATAATATCTTATCAACTAATTGGATGTTTTTTACTTTAAAAACCCACATTGTTTTCCCGAATATGGGATAGATTTTAAATTAATTACTACCACTTTAGTGATTATAATTTTTAAAAATAGATCCCTTATTTTTAAAAATATAAATATATAATTCTTACTTATTTAAAACTATTTATTAAAAAAAAACTATTTTTTAATGTAATTATAATTAATTATAATAATTAAGAGATAAATAAACATAATAATGTACTAAACTTATAACATCGGGACCTAGATAATGTATCCACCTATCCAACACTCATTTTTGGGAAATAAATAGGCCGTGAACCTTCAATTTTTGAGGTTTTTTGGATTTTGATTACTATTTTTAGGTAAAAATGTTTGTACACCAAACAACATTTTGAAAATACCGAGTGAGTCCTTTTCCTCCCACAAAGAAGGCTACCACCTATCTCCATTAATCTAAACTCTCAATAAAAATTTGTTTAAAGAATATCAAAAATATATCTTCCAAAATCCCTCCAATCGACCTTGAAGCCTCCCATTTTTAATAAATACACAAAACATGTCCCTTTGGTATACACTAAAAGGAGTTACCTGATATTTAAGGTAATTCTTTCCAACGATGACTTTTCTTTCAATTATTTTTCCACCACCTCAAATATTCTTCATCAATTTTTATATAATAACAATAGTATAATAAGTATACTGATATTTATTTTTTCACAAGTTTCAACCTACACTTAGACATACTTCAATCTAATTGGTAACGAACATATTATTTCTGTGTACAGAAAACTACTCCCCCATGAAATGATGATCGTGCATTTTTTCTTTACCTCCTATCATGGTGGATATTATAATTTAAACTATTTTTATATAAATTATAAATTATATTTGTTATTTTTTTGCCTATATAATTCTTCTATGACATGTCACGACCCACCCTCAGGGCCCGTGTCGTTACTACCCCATGCTGGCCTCCCATAGGCCAGGGGCTGGCGACTAGCACCAAGGCGTAATTCCCGGTAAAAAGGGAAGGCAATGCCTTTGTAAAGTAAACAAGCACCACAGAGTAAGAAAGCGGAAAATTAAACACTAAGTAAAGATAGAGTAAAACTGAAAGTGCGGAAAAGTAAATGGGCCAGTATACAAACCCAAACTGAAAGTAAAGTTCAACTCGAAAGGGGAAAACAGCAACTGTAAAGTAAAAGCCGCTACACCGAGCTGTCCACTAGAAATCCCACCTGAAGGGTGGGTATAGATAGCTCCACTGCTCCTCGGGTCCTACCGTCCGCTCCGAGAATGTCCCACCCAGTGGTCCACCTCCAGGTATCGTCTTGCTCTGGAATCCTCAACCACGATCAACGCTGTCCGTCGTCTGCAACCAACACAACGTAGTGCGGGCATAGCCCGTGCAGGGGTGAGTATAAGCTACTCAGTAGGGACCCCGAGACCCCCGAAGGTCTCCCAAAATCCAAAAAGGATAAACCAAAAAATGAAGATACAAACACGAAGTAATAACCGACACTGCTTAGGTATATGCCCATACATATACCTAAGTCATCAATTCCAATACGCTCCAACCTCAGAGCCCAAGTACAACTCAGTCCACACAAGAAATTATACGTATTCCACACAGGAAAGCAAAACGAAATACACATAGGATAGCACAACAAAATCCATATAGGAAATCAATAGGATTCAGCTCACACATGTATACTTCTTCGAGGACGATAGAGATGATCATTGATCCATCTAAGTCTTCGGACCCACAAAGGATCGATAGGTACTAACCCCCGCAAAGACCCACACAGGATCGGACCCACACAGGATCTGTATGTGCTAGTTCACATTGGACAGCTGAGCGCAGACCCACATAGGATCAGACCCACACAGGATCAGTAGCACTGATCCACACAGGATTGTTGAGTTCTGTAGTCGTCATCGTCAAATCCACTGAGGATCTCTGCACAATCGTCGTCGTAGTCACAGTAGCAGTCGCAGCCAGCTATAGGGTTCCCGCACACAGCAAGCTCGTTCGGGAGGGTCTGCTCCACGAGCCGAGAGGCTGATACATCAACTGTCATAAAGTCCAGAGTTGATGTATCCAAAAGTTTTTTATCGTCAACAGGAACTCAACGCAAAAGACGGTGCATCAATCGGACGCCCGGTTTGAGAGTTATTGGCTTTTTCGTTCCAGGGGCGTGGTTGGTTTTTAAGGAAAAACCAACTCGACCATACTCCACCTGCATCCAAGCCTCGGGAGGAGTATGGAAAAATATCCGTCTCGCTAAGAGGAACTCAACAAAGCTGACGGCATGTCATTCGGACGTCCGTAGCTCAAGATATGAGTGTTTCCGCTCTGAGGGCCCGGTTAGTTTCGTGTACGAACCAACCCGACCGAACTCAACGTATTACGAAACCTTTAATGTGATATACCGAAATGACTGTCACGATCCAAGGATCGCATCTCCGCTGACGGCGCGTCGTTTGGAGGTCAGTGGCCTGAGTAATGGGCATTTGAACCCAAACCGTTTGGTAGCGGGGGTTTCGGGCCCGGGCTGACCCGGTCCGAGACCCCACGGTAAGCCCGAACTGGGTCGACCCGGCCCAATCAGGGACGACCCGGCCCGCCGCGCGCGCTGGGCACGCTGCCAGCTCGGCCGAAGGCCGAGCTCATTGGAAAACGGGGGGGCACTGCCCCCCCCCCCCCATTTTGGGGGGCCATTTATGCTGCCCAGGGGAACTTAATTCCCCCGGTTTCCACCTTTCTGGCCGACCCGACTTGGCCGGCCGGCTTCTTCTCAACAGGACCGGCAAAGGCCGATCCTCTTCTGGCTTCCGACACCGGCGGCCCGGCTGGCCGCTGGTCACCAAGCTCCGCCGCGGCCCGGAACCGGCCGCGGCCCTTGTCGTCCGGCGCGGTGCGACGGCACCGTGCCCCTCTGCAGCGGCCCTGTTCCGGCCGCGACGCCTTCCACTTCCCTCGACGAGACGTGACGGCGTCGCGTTCTTGAATCTCTTTCCACGACGCAGCGCTACGGCACCGCGCAATATTTACTGTGATTCCCGCGTGGTGCAACGGCACCACGCCTTCCCATTCCATTCGCAACGAAAACAAACATGACCAAAGGAGGGGGGTGGGGTTCGACCGTTTTTGTGCGGTCCGACCCCCTCTCGTTAACGATAACATTTAATCGTTTATCCTCGAAGTTCATCAAGATAGAACCAAGAATGGTAATAATTAAATAAAAAAACAACAATCCCCTACCTCGGTTTCAAATGCGGAGCACGTCAAAAAACCGCGGAAGACAAGCGTCGCGGAGGTCGGGCGTCGCGGTAATCGTACGTCAATTCAGTCAACGTTGCTGGAAGAAGCGCTCGGTGAAGTTGAGTCGAGTCGAGTCGAAACTCTCAGAATACTTTGTGGGCGGCGGTGCTTACCTTCCTTGCTCCGGTTGAAGAAGGTAGAAGGTGTTGATTCACATTCTTTGGATACGTGGATTGTTCTTCTTCGAGAGGTTGAAGGTCTTCTAAAAGTTCTTCTCCTCTCCTTAGTTCTCCCCACAAAGTTTATGCCAACCCAAAGAGAAGAATTTAATCTCTCATTTTAATGTTGGCAAAATGATTTCAAAAGAAATCAAACACTCAAAATAATTAATTAAGTTGGTTTAATTAATTAAATGCAAAGTGTTGGAAAGAATTTCAAATTATTTAAATTCAATTAAACCACACTTAACTCCCCTCATTAATTAAACAACTTTTCAACTTAATAAGAGAGGAGTTCTTTGGGTGTTTTAAGGGGAGTTGAGGAGTTATGATTTGTGTGGGCCCCACCTCACATAATACTCTCAAGGGAGGTTAAGTGGATGTGGTTCCCACCTCTAAATCCCTTTGGGAGGATATAATCAACATGGTTAAAAATAAAATGTGTTTCCACATTTTATTTAACTTCTTTTTAATTCCCCCAAAACTAACTCTCAACCTGCATAAGACGCAACCTCGGAAAAGGTCTCCTTAAGCGAATATCGGCACTGCGAGTTCATCGGTGCCCTCGGAATTCGATTCCGGGCACCGGTTCAAAAGTTAGAAATTCATGCTCGTCCGTTCACTGAATGTACCCGAGCCAAACTTCGGAAATTGATTCCGGGCACACCGGGCCTCGGAATCAGGTTCCGTCAGAAACCGCGCTCTTGTAAAATTCTAAAGAAAATTAAAAAAAATTACCTTTAATTTTACGGGTCTTTACATTACTATCAGCTCATGGCTTTACGTCCCTGTAAAGATACATCAAAACTAGGGAAACAAATGAGGGTACTGAGAACGCATCTGAGCCTCCCGCTCCCAAGTGCTCTCCTGGAGATTCCTGTGCTGCCATCTAATGCACACAAGAGGAATCGACCGTCCACTTAGGACACACTCCTGTCGATCCTCAATCTCCACCGGGACCTCCGTAAAAGTTTCCCCATCGTCACCGTCAAGCTCCCCATAGTCAATGATGTGCATCGGGTCGTGCACATATCTCCTCAGCTGAGACACGTGGAAGACATCGTGCACCCGGTGCAACTAAGGTGGTAGAGCCAGGCGATAAGCCACCTCGCCAATCATGCTGAGGACCTGGAAGGGTCCGATGAAGAGCAGATATAACTTGCCGCCTCGGCCAAATCTCTGTATACCACGTCTAGGTGAGATTCGTAAGAAGACGTGGTCGCCATCCTCGAACTCTAGTGGCCTCTGCCTCCTGTAAGTGTATGACTTCGGCCGGCTCTGAGCTGTCCTCATCATCTCCTGGATGACTTGGACCTTCTCTGTCGTGGCTTGGACAATCTCTGGTCCCACAAGTGCTGACTCCCCAGGGTCTGTCCACTACAAAGGAGATATACAAGGTCGGTCGTAAAACGCCTCGTACGGTGCCATCCCGATGGTGGAGTGGTAGCTGTTGTTGTACGCGAACTCCACCAAGGGTAGGTGGTCCTCCCAGCTATGGCCAATGTCGAGGACACATGCGCGGAGCATGTCCTCGAGAGTCTGAATGGTCCTCTCTGTCTGACCATCCGTCTGAGGGTGAAAGGCTGTGCTCAGACGTAGCTGCGTCCCGAACGCCTCCTGCAACCCTGTCCAAAGCCGGGAAGTAAAGCGAGCATCTCGATTGGAGACGATAGATGATGGAACACCATGAAGCCGTATAATCTTTTGAACGTACAGTCACCCCAAGCTCTCAACTAATCCTTGCTCTCTGATGGGTAAGAAGTGTGCCGACTTGGTGAGTCGGTCGACAATCACCCAGATGGAGTCATGACCTCTGGAAGTGCGTGGAAGTCCCGTCACGACGTCCATAGATATCCCATCCCACTTCCACTACGGGACCTCCAAGGGCTGTACCAAGCCTGCTGGTACCTGATGCTCTGCCTTCACCTGCTGGCAGGTGAGGCATCGAGAAACGAACTCTGCCACAACCTTCTTCATGCCCAGCCACTAGTGTTGTCGTCTGAGATCCTGGTACATCTTAGCCACTCCAGTATGTACCGCCAAAAGAGAAGTGTGAAACTCTCTCAGCACCTACTCCAGTAAAGAAACTGGTACCATGGTACTTCCTCTAAAAAGGATGTCGCGCTCTGCTCGAAAGGAGAAACCATCAGGTTCCTGTCCTGAGGATATTTGTGCACGCCACGTCTCATAGTCAGCGTCCCCACGCTGTGCCTATCTGACCCGCTGTAGAAGTGGGGGAGTGACTGTGAGGGACTGAAGGAAGGCTGGTCCATCTCTATCCACTAAGGATATCTGCATAGAGGCTAGCTGCTCTGTCGCCTCCTCAAGTAGCTGATTGCCCGTCCTACTGCTGAGGGCATCGGCTACTACGTTCCCCTTCCCAGTAGTATAGACTATCTAAAATTCATAGTCCTGGATTAACTCGAGCCATCGCCGCTGTCTCAGGTTAAGGTCCTTCTGAGAGAAGATGTACCTAAGACTCTGGTAGTCAGAAAAGACTGTAAAGCGCTCGCCCATCAGATAGTGCCACCATGTCTTCAGAGTGAAGGCCACTGCTGCTAACTCCAGGTCATGGGTAGCGTAGTTCTCCTCATGCGGCCTCAAATGACGTGATCCATAGGCAATCACGGCCTGATCCTACATCAAGACACACCCAAGTCCAGTCCCTGATGCATCACAATAAACTACATATCCAACTCCCTCCTCAGGCAACCTCAAGATAGGTGCGCTGGTCAATCTCTGTCTCAGCTCCTGGAAGTTCTGCTGACAACTGTCTAACCACACGAAGGGTTTCCCCTTCTTCGTCAAAGCTGAGAGTGGTGCCACAACTTTGGAGAAGTCTGGCACGAATCTCCGATAGTATCCGGCTAGTCCCAAGAAACTCTGAACCTCCGCCACGCTCCTGGGTGGCTCCCAAGCTAACACTGCCTCAATCTTCGCAGGATCCACTGCAACTCCCGCCTCAGAGATGACGTGTCCCAACAAGTGGACCTCACGTATCCATAACTGGCACTTCGAGAGTTTACTATAAAGTTGGTGCTCTCGGAGTGTGTCTAGTACATCCCGCAAGTGGTAGGCATGCTCCTCCTTAGTCGTCGAGTAAATAAAAATGCCGTCGATGAAGACCATGACAAATCGATCGAGGTATGGATGAAAGATCATGTTCATGATGGCCATGAACACTGCTGGATCATTGGTTACGCTAAAGGGAATTATCAAGAACTCATAGTGGCCATACCGACATCTGAAGGTCGTCTTCTGCACGTCCTCGTCTCTAACTCTGAGCTGATGATAGCCTGACCTGAGGTCTATCTTCGAGAACCACCGTGCTCCCTTGAGCTGATCAAAGAGGTCATCAATCCTCGGTAGTGGATACTTATTCCTCACTGTCACCTGGTTCAGGAGACGATAGTCAACACAAAGTCGCAAGCTCCCATCCGCCTTCTTGGCGAACAAAATCGGGGGAGCCCAGGGTAAAACACTGGGTCGGATAAACCCCTTGCCCTGCAAGTCTTCCAACTGTACCTGTAGCTCTCGAAGCTCAGCAGGGGCCATCTGATACACTGGGGTGGATATTGGGGTTTTCCTGGGGTACAATTCAATATAAAATTCTACCTCTCTACGAGAAGGTAGCCCTCGAACGTCGTCGGGAAAAGCGTCCGCAAACTGATCCACCACTGCTGGAAAACCAGGACTCTGCACGTCTACTACTCCAAGGATGAGGCTAGCCAACTGATGAGTGATGGGCGGTCCTCTCCTCCGCGGAAGTCCATCCTGTGCTTCTAAGGCTCCCTTCTCTCCGGTGAAGGTGAACCTGCTCCCGTCGGTTCGTACACATCGCACCTTGCGCCTAAAACAGTCAATCTGTGCATGGACCGTAGATAACCAATCCATGCCCAAGATGACATTGTAAGGCCTCGACGCTGCTACAAGAAGATCCCAGCCGAAGCTCTCGCCTCCTAGAGTAAGATCACACTGACGGCACCAGTGCGTAATCGTCGAGTCTTCTCCCGTAGGAGTCTCTAGCCGTAAGGATCGAGCCAACGGCTCTGTCGGAATCTCCGATCTCCGAACAAGGGTAGCGGCTATGAAAGAGTGACTCGCTCCTGTGTCTATAAGTACTGCAGCAAGGGTGGAATAGACACAGATAGTACCTCGAATCATCTCGGGTGCGTCGTGGTCGTAGGCCTCTGCTGCCTGGAGTTGTGCCTGTCTCTGCCCGCCAGTTTCCTTTGGTCGGGGTGGACCTCCAAGTGGTAGTGGTGGTAGAGCCTCAAAGAGTCTCCCACCACCTGCTTCTTGGCTAGCTCCTCTGCCTCGTCCGCCTCCTCCCTGCAGACTGCCACGGTCTCCCCTCTGCCTCTGCCTCGGTGGTCCCTCAACCGTCTGCTACTCCTCGGCACGGTGGGTTGGGCAGTCACGAGCCATGTGGCCCTGCCCGCCGCACGAGTAGCACTGTCTGCCTCTCGAAAGACTGGCTCCGCGTTGTGTTCCTCACACTACTGAGCTAGTGTCCTGAGGTCGTCTTCCTGAGGGTCTGGTCTGCCTGGGCCCCTGAGTCATCTGTCGACTACCTGCTGCAGAAGACTCTGCTACGTGCCACCCTGCGGTGGGTCTCGGCGCTGGTGTAGACTCAGCAAGAAAACTCTCGATCAAAAGGGCCCGCTCCAGTACTCCTGTCTGAGTCGGAATGCTGAGGGAGATCAGCGATGCCCTGATCTAATGTCTCAAACCCTACTCAAAGGTCCGGGACCGGAATAATGGGTCCCGTACCATGTCGTTCGAGTAGCACGAGAGATCTGTAAATCTCGCTGAGTACTGAGCGACCGTCATGCTGCCCTGCCATAGCTGAAGAAGCTCCTGAATGAGCACCACACGGAGGGTGGCTGGGACAAACTCCGAGCGGAAGAGGCTCTCAATTTCCGTCCAAAGTAGAGATACCTCATCGTGCACCTGGAGCATCATGCTCCACGATCGGCCCGCTTCTGCGTGCAGTAGGCTCGCAATGAGGATCACCATGAGGTCTGCTGGTGTCCTCACTAGTCTGAAAACTCATACGACTGCCTCTAGCCAGTCCTCGGCTGCCTGGGGGTTCGTCTCCCCATGAAACCTGGGCGCTCGCTGGCGCTGAAACTCATACAGTGCATTAAGGCGTCGTGCATCGTCAGCGGCTGGTATTGGAAGTATCGGTGGCTCGGCGGGTAGTGCTACTGCCGGTGCCACAGCTGACAAAGGGCCCTCCACCGAGGCCTCGTCGCTCGGTGGGCTGTCATCATGCTCGACTCTCGGAACCCTAGCTGGCTGCCATCATGGGGCCATCCTGAAAAGGAAACAGGTGCGCCATGGTCAGAACAGTATACCTGGTGAGCTGATATAATGTAATCACAATGAAAACTTGAAACACACATGCAATCAATGTTTTTGTGCATTAAGTCGGAAATCAGAAGTCAGGGTCCTGGTGTACGGATACGTCATCCATCGCACCAACACTGGACTCCCTGGACTGATAACCACACTCAATATGCTAAACATTATTGCTTCACATATAAAGGATCAGAGTTTGCGGTAGAACCGAACTCCTCTGATACCAATTTGACACGACCCGCCCACGGGGCCCGTGCCGTGACTACCCCAAGCCCGCCTTCCATAGGCCAGGGGCTGGCGACTAGCACCAAGGCGTAATTCCCGGTAAAAAGGGAAGGCATTGCCTTTGTAAAGTAAACAAGAACCACAGAGTAAGAAAGCGGAAAAGTAAACACTATGTAAAGACAGAGTACAACTGAAAGTGCAGAAAAGTAAATGGGCCAGTATACAAACCCAAACTGAAAGAAAAGTACAACTCGAAAGGGGAAAATAGCAACTGTAAAGTAAAAGCCACTACACCGAGCTGTCCACTGGAAATCCCACCTGAAGGGTGGGTACAGATAGCTCCACTGCTCCTTGGGTCCTACCGTCCGCTCCGAGAACGTCCCACCCAGTGGTCCACCTCCAGGTACCGTCCTGCTCTGCAAGCCTCAACCACGATCAATGCTGTCCGTCGTCTGAAACCAACACAACGTAGTGCGGGCATAGACCGTGAAAGGGTGAGTATAAGCTACTCAGTAGGGACCCCGAGACCCCCGAAGGTCTCCCAAAATCCACAAAGGATAAACCACAAAAGGAAGATACAAACACGAAGTAACAACCGACACTGCTTAGGTATATGCCCATACATATACCTAAGTCATGAATTCCAATACGCTCCAACCTCCGAGCCCAAGTACAACTCAGTCCACACAGGAATGTATATGTATTCCACATAGAAAAGCAAAACGAAATCCACACAGGATAACACAACACACTCCACACAAGAAAGCAACAGGATTCAGCTCACACGGGTATACTTCTTCGAGGACGATAGAGATGATCACTGATCCATCTTAGTCGTCGGACCCACAAAGGATCGATATGTACTAACCCCCGCAAAGACCCACACAGGATCTGTAGGTGCTGGTTCACACAGGACCGCTGAGCGCAGACCCACACAGGATCGGACACACACTGGATTGGTAGCACTGATCCACACAGGATCACTGAGTGCTGTAGTCGTCGTCGTCAAATCCACTGAGGATCTCTGCACAGTCGTCGTCGTAGTCACAGTAGCAGCTGCAACCAGCTCTAGGGTTCCCGCACACATCAAGCTCGTTCGGGAGGGTCCGCTCCACGAGCCGAGAGGCTGACACATCAATTGTCATAAAGTCCAGAGTTGATGTATCCAAAAGTTCCGTATCGTCAACAGGAACTCAACGCAACAGACGACGCGTCAATCGGACGCCCAGTCTGAGAGTTATTGGTTTTTTTGTTCCAGGGGGCCCGGTTGGTTTTTAAGGAAAAACCAACCCGAACGTACTCCACATGCGTTCAAACCTCGGGAGGAGTATGACAAATGATCTGTCTCGCTAAGAGGAACTGAACAAAGATGACAGCACGTCATTCGGACGTCTGTTGCTCAAGATATGAGCGTTTCCGCTCTAAGGGCCCGGTTGGTTTCGTGTACGAACCAACCCGGCCGAACTGAAAGTATTCAGAAACCTTGAGTGAGAAATACCGAAACGACCGACTCGATCCAAGGATCTCATCGCCACTGACGGCGCATCGTTTGGAGGTCCGTAGCCCGAGTTATGGGCATTTGAACCGAAACCGTTCGGTATCGGGGGTTTCGGGCCCGGGCCAACCCGGCCCGAGACCCACAGGTTAGCCCGAATCGGGTCGACCCGGCCCGGCGTGGCGCGGCGTGGCCCGGCGCGGCGCGGTGCGGCCTGGCATGGCGGACCGGCCAGGCGCCGATCCGGTTGGACGCAGCGCACTGGGCGCGCTGCCAGCTCGTCCGAAGGCTGAGCTGATTGGAAAATGGGGGGGGGGGGGGGCGCTGCCCCCCCTTTATAACCCCCCCCCCATTTTGGGGGGCCATTTTTGCTGCCCGGGGGAATTTAATTCCCCCGATTTCCACCTTTCCGGCCGGCCCGACTTGGCTGGCCGACTTCTTCTCAACAGGACTGGCAAAGGTCGGTCCTCTTCCGGCTTCCGACACCGGCGGCCCGGCTGGCCGCCGGTCACCAAGCTCCGCATCGGCCCGGAACCGGACGAGGCCCTTGTCGTCCGGCGCGGTGCGACGACACCGCGCCCCTCCACCGCAGCCCCGTTCCGGCCGCGACGCCTTCGACATCCCTCGACGCGACGCGACGACGTCGCGTTCTTGAATCTCTTTCCACGGCGCGGCGCAACGGCGCCGAGCAATATTTTCCGTGATTCTCGTGTGGTGCGACGACACCACACCATCCCATTCCATTCGCTAAGAAAAAAACATGAATAAAGTATGGGGGGTTCGGCCGTGTTTGTGCGGTCCGACCCCCCTCTCATTAATGATAACATTTAATCGTTTATCCTCAAAGTTCATCAAGCTATAACCAAGAACGGGAATAATTAAATAAAACAACAATAATACCCTACCTTGGTTTCAAATGCGGAGCACGTCAACAAACCGCGGAAGACAAGCGTCACAGAGGTCGGGCATCGCGGTAATCGTACGTCGATTCCGTCAACGTTGGTGGAAGAAGCGCTTGGTGAAGTCGAGTCGAGTCGAGTCGACACTATCAGAATACTTTGTGGGAGACAGTGCTTCCCTTCCTTGCTTCAGTTGAAGAAGGTAGATGGTGTTGCTTCATGTTCTTTGGAGACGTGGATCGTTCTTCTTCGAGAGGTTTAAGGTCTTCTAAAAGTTCTTCTCCTCTCCTTAGTTCTCCCCACAAAGTTTATTCCAACCCAAAGAGAAGAATTGAATCTCTCATTTTAATCATGGAAAAAATATTTCAAAAGAAATCAAACACTCAAAATAATTAATTAAGTTGGTTTAATTAATTAAATACAAAGTGTTGGCAAGAATTTGAAAAGATTTAAATTCAATTAAACCACACCTAACTCACCTCATTAATTAAACAGGTTGTCAACTTAATAAGAGGGGAGTTATTTTGGAGTTTTAAGGGGAGTTGAGGAGTTATGATTCGTGTGGGCCCCACCAAACTTAATCCTCTCAAGGGAGGTTAAGTGGATGTGGGTCCCACCTCTAACTCCCTTTGGGAGGATATAACCAACATGGTTAAAAATAAAATGTGTTTCCACATTTTATTTAACTTCTTTTTAATTCACCCAAAACTAACTCTCAACCCGCATAAAATGCAACCTCGGAAAAGGTCTCCTTAAAAGAATATTGGCGCTGCGAGTTCATCGGTGCCCTCGGAATTCGATTCCGGGCACCGGTTCAAAAGTTAGAAATTCCCGCTCGTCCGTTCGCTGAACGTACCCGAGCCAAACTTCAGAAATTGATTCCGGGCACACCGGACCTCGGAATCAGGTGCCGTCAGAAACCGCGCTCTTGTAAAATTCTAAAGAAAATTAAGAAAAAATTTCCCTTGAATTTTACGGGACTTTGCATGACACATAAAATTATACCATTTGATTTTTGTAAATATGATAAAATTGTTTGAGGAAGTGTCGACTATGGCCCCATCAAAGCAATGTGATTTGTTCACACAATCAATGGAATTTATAAAATATTGTTTTAATTAATAATATTTGAAATAAAAGAAATATAAATTACATTAATTACAGAATTAACTTTCTATAAATATATTGTAAATCATTATATTTATTACCCTTTCACGCACATAAAAAGTGATAATGTCATTCGTGAACGTGTGGACTACCAGCTCTTCAACATGTTGTGATCCGTTTTTCAAAAAAATAACTCTATATATAAGTATACATGATTAAATAGTATGGTATTTACTATATAATTATCATTATGTAGAGATATATTGATACTTAACTTCTTTTTATAATGATCCTTAAAAAATGATATAGTTACTCATCCATATGTATGACCTATCGTCTCCATGACTGTAACATTGATTAAATTTTCAAAAATATAATTTAATGATTGGTTTTAAAAGTTGATTTAGCATATAAATATGATAATTATTTAATAAATATTATTCTAGATATGTTATATAATGACCCATTTGACCGTAGTTGACTTACCATAGTTTATTTTGACACATAAACTGAATTTAGTCAAAACACCCAATGTAAATTTAATTATTTAAGTAGTTGTATACAATACTGTAATATGTGAAATAAAAGTGTTGACAAAAATTAAAATTTTTATAATTAATTTATAAAATTAAAAGATGTTTATCATAGAATAATTTAAAGGATGTTCACATAAATGGAAAATCATGGAAATGGATATTCATGTATCGTTTCACTTATTTGAGATAAATGTCATGTTCACAACTTACTTCTTTTATATGGTGTATATAATATTAATTTTTATATATTATATAATTATTTAATGTACCTTAATGGTATTTAAATAGAAAATTTTATATTATTCATTAATGAGGATTATGATTTTAATTATTTTACTATGGTATGGGACACATTGGAATGTTTAAAAATTATTTTCCTCAACAATATCATTGCTGTTCTTTCAATGGTTTTTCCATTCAAGGAAATTATCTGATCAATGTTCAATGAATCATTTCATTTTCTCTAATATGGTTATTTAGGACCATTATAAAGTATTAGTACCATTTTCCACTATTTGGTATATAAAATGCATTAGAATTTTTTTATGAAATACCAACATTCATTCTCTCTTTAGTCAGAGAACCTATTTTCTAATAAAAAATATGTTTTACTAAAATTTTTTAGAAATTATTTTAAAATTATTTGGTAAATCCATTTTAACCTGTTTTTTCTTTTTAAAATATTTTCCATGGATTCTTCTTATCGCTTTCCGGACAAGGCATTTTCCAAACCATTTTACCGTGCAAAAGGATTGTTCTTTTAACTCATATGGAAAGTATAGATTTACTCATCATTATTTCATTTAATATTCCCTTTCATGTCTATAATGTAACCTTGATAATGTAATTTTTTCAAAAATGATTTTTAAATAATGTTTTTTTCAAAACTTTTTACCAAAATGTTTTTCAGAACAAAGTATATTTTCATCAAGAATGTTTTTCTTAAAAAATATTTTTATTTTTATTCATCAATGAAAACAAACGATTATTTTACTCAACAATTGATATATTTTATTAAAAAAATCATTATTATTTTTATGTATGGTTTATGATTTATTTTTCCAAGGATTGTGTTCATATTCACTACCTTCAGTCATTTGATAGTCCCCTTTACATGTTTAATCTCTTATGGTCATAGAAAATTGAATTTTCAACTAATTATCAATTTCATTTATCATGGAAATTAATATTTTAAAAACCATATTCCATTTTAAATATGGTTTCTAATTTTATATTTTTTTTATTATTTTTTGGAAATACAGAATCTATTTTATTCATTCAATACATGTATTTGATAAGGAATGCTATTTTTTCAAATATTAGATATTAGGAATTAGTTAGACATACAATGAAGGGAGGACCATAGACATTATATAACTCGTCGATTCATCGATAGTTTCTAATGAGACAAATATTATGTGAATATTAAATGGTTTTCTATCCCTAGTTTTAAACTATCTTTTGAAAGGCCTTGATAATGTAGGTTTTCATGTGAATTAAACATGATGTCCATTAAATACTTATTTACCTCATTTTTTATCAGTTATTTTCATCCATGAGATTTTGTGTTGATGTATCTATGGATAAAATTCATTTTCATATAATTAATTAATGGGAGTGTGTTTTAGTTTTATACATTTCCAAATATATTTTTACTTATCAATTTAATTTAATGGTATGAGTTTTAATTCACCTTTCCTTATTTCATATTCACTTATTCCTCATCTAATGGATTACATAGCATTTGCGTTCATTTATTTACCCTTCCATGTTAATTTATTCCAAATGTTTCATTATCTCTTCCACAATAATTTACAATTACTGATCATTTGACCTCATCCGTATTATGTTTCCTTCCCCAAGAATCCATAAAGCACACTATAAAAGATATTCATGGATTTACTATATGGATTCAATTTATCCTATAAGTTAATTCATTAATGATAATAAAATTTTTTTATAATTAGTGTATTCATTTTTAATAAAAGAAAAATTTATATATCATGATTACCAAGAATAATAAACTGATATGTCCATCATAGATTAATTCCTTTTAATCAATCCAATGTAATTAGTTGAATACACTTCCTTCGGGCTATCTATAATCGGGTTGTTACAAAATGTCAATTCAAAAACTATTATTTTTGTGCCACAAGCACTAAAATTTACTTTTAATAGATCATAATATATCTTAGTAGAGATAATAAGTTATATTTCTCCCAATCTATATACCAAAACTGATATGGTTGGATCAAGTTTTCCAATATGAATAAATGCATTAATTATTCAATCCTTGTTTGAATTTAATCGTAAACCATTTCCAAAAATTGTTACTATATAACACTTCCAAAAACTAGGATCAATTACATTATAAATAAGGTGAATTAATTTCCCAAATTAACATACAATTAATATCTCAAACAACATGAAGTGTGTCTTAATTATCACATATTAAAAATGTGAATAAATTTTTCATGAACTATCTTGAAGCATGCTAATAATATAATTTATTGTTAAACCTTATTTAAAAACATTCTTTATTCTTTAATCCTTAAGTAAAACATATATTATTTGATAATTAATGTAAATCCAACAATGTTGTTAACTCCATCAATGGTAGCATAAAATACATTGTCAAAAAATCATTTCTAGGCTTCAAGGAAGTCAATAATATGAAATTTACTCTATTCCTATAAATTATCTCTGCATCCCATTATTATTATTTAAATATTAGGAAGATACTATATGATATTATTCTTTCAAACATATTATTTCAAAAGGATCAATTTTTCACTGAATTTTTTTCTTAGTCATTGGTAATATTCCACATCTGATCTCAAATCGTTAATGAATATTTATTGGAGTCAAATCCTTATATTTCTCATAACTATTATAAAAATAATGTTATAAAAATATTTCTTGGATCCAAAACACAAGAAAAATAATCATTCCATTTTGGATATATCAATAACATCAGTTGGACCATGATCCCTTAGATTCATCAGAGGTATATTCCCTTGATTCATAGAGAATTTAATTTCATATTTCTTCATAAAATTAAATATGAAATATTTCACATTTCAACCTTCTTTTTTTCCCTTTAAATCACAATCCTGGTGTCCTTTCTCTCAAAAAATGTAACAAAATCTTATTCCCTTCAAAAAAGTACCTAGGTGTTTATTTCCACAATTATAAAATGTGGGAAAATCCTTCTTAATTTTCTTACTGAGGTCTATTTTTTTCCTTCCTTCCACTTATTATCTTTATATATATCAGAAACGTATGACTTGGAAAATAACTTCTCTATTTTCATGGTATATGATACTACATCTCCATATAATGAGAAATTCTGGAATAATAGTAAATTTAGATGAACTAACTTAATTATTTAAATTAAATGATCAATATTTAACTATATATTATGTTTATAATTAGTGTAATGAGTTTCTAACCTTGAAGAGTTTGGTCCACAAATGTAAATATCCACATCCTTATTCTGCCTCAGACTCATGAATTGTTTCTACATAATTCTACACTTTTCTTAAGGAAGATATTTCCCCATGAAAATATCCTGAAAATAATTCCATTATATGTTTGTTATCTCCACCTCCTCCTCCCCAGTGTTTGTAATTAATGATGAAAATTGATCCCCATTTCCTAAAATATTGTCAACATCCATGAAAACATTATCCCTTTCATTCACTGCAAAAAAGTGACCTTTAACAACAAACAATTATCAACAGATAATATATCTATTGGCAAAGTTGATTAATTCCAACAGATATTAAATTTTTTTGATATTAACTATAGGTACCGATAATCATTTTTACTAATAGATTTGTTGGTTTATATTAGTCGTTTAATACAAATATTTAACATTTAAATATATTGACTTATCATAATAATATCAATATTTGATTTACTGATAAATGAATATGTTATTAATTATTATTATCAAAAAAATATTTGTCGTAACCCCCTCCCCCAAACCCTACTCATGTTCCCCGCGACCCCGCTCCCCACACCCTACCACCATGTTCCCCACCGGACCCTCCCCATTCTCAGCCATCGTCCACCTCTGAAATCATATCGCAATCCTCCTCCATGTTCCTTCCTTGCATCCCTCTTATATATCATCCCATGAACCCCCCACCCCCTCCCTGTCCCCGTATGGCATCCTCGCGCGATGAGGTGGGCCAATCACAGCTGGGTGGTCTGTGAATTATGGATTCGACGGTCTGTACGGGTCTGTAGGTGGTCAGCTCACATATGATATCTTTCTTATACTTGGAGGATGTCTGAATATGTACCACTACTGTGGGAGTTGGGCATCCATGTAACAAGTACCATTGGGATTAGGTGTTGTCTGCTTTAACATGGATGGTTCCAAGACACCGCTATGCAGGGTCGCTGTAATTTTAGGACTGAGTTGCTTGATTTGGAGGCCCTTTTCTCGTAGTAGGTCTAGCTGGGTGTTAATTCATGATTCCCATAGGTTCCTAATTGCTGTAGAAATCACTAGGAGATGCTACAATATGGGAATTGTTGTTCTCACTACAGGGTTTCCATGGTTTGGTCCCCACTACTACCATTTGGATTGGGTGTTTTTTATGGAGGTCTGGGGTTCCATCAATGTTGTTGATGAAATGTTGTCTGAAACCAAAGGTGCTTGACAAATTGATGTTGGGAGCTCACTGAGGGTCACGCAACTTCCATGGTTGGTCCAGATCATGGCTATTGAATGTTAGGTTGCGGTGTTATAGATTGAAAGGGATCCATGATTTTCATTATAGTATGGATCTTCTATTCACTACATATTCCTTAAAAGTTGATGGATTTAGATTGGTGTTGCATTGATTCATCACAGTGGTCATATTCAATTCCAAGGAGGCCTGTTGAGGCTGCCAAGGGAATCAATGCCAACCAGATTGGTTCACTACAGTTGAAGTGGTCCATGGAATTACTGTCTTGTAAGTAAATTTATTTTTTGTGGTCAGATTACTTCCTAGTTATTATTGTTGAGGTGTTTTCTAGGGACCAATGACCATCTATTCAATCAAGGGAGATGTACTACTTGAGGGATACCTGAGGTTTGATATTTTGATTAAGGGAGGAATCATAGTTTCACATTCCATTAGTGCACATGAGCACAAGGCCAACTCGCCGTTATAACATAATTCTTCCAAAGATATCTTTATAACTGATAATGTGGAACAATCCATATATTTTGAGAACTCTGAAAATAATTTCATGGTACGTCCATGAAACCTCTTTCATAGAACATATATATTTATTTATCAATCAGAATTATTTAATGTTCATTTCCTTGTAGGTTGTGCCTTAGGATGCAACCTCTCATCGAACCGTATCATGTTCTAAAGCAATGTCATTTTTAGAGCCAATGGTATGTAACAATTTATTTCTTGTCTGTTTTACTTTATTTTAAAAAATATTTACATAGACTCCCTTCACTTTATATTTATATTTGTACATGTACGTTCTATTCATTGTAGTACTTAATCTGAATTTTTTTATTCAATCTGTGTATATTATTTCAAACAATATGAAGATTACATTCAAACTATTTATAACATGTCGACCCTCATCATTTTTCAAATGAAAACGTAGGCACAAAAAATAAATAATTTATATAAATAAAGAAGTGATAGATCTTGGATCCCCTTTTAAAATAAGTTCTTAAATGTTCATTGTGTTAGATAGAGTATAATAATATGACCATAAAACTGATGTTGTGATCTCCTAGAACAGACCACCCAGGGCTCATGTTGTGATGGCCATAGTTGTATTGTGACCAAAAAAGAAATAAAAATAATTATAATATAGAAGAGAGGAACTTTTCACAACCAAATTATGAATGTTTGATAACATATAGATGGATAGAATCAAGAATATCAACTCATATCTCCATGGAACGTCATCCCTGACCACAGAGTGAAGATAATTTGAGAAAATACCCCAAAACTCCCTAGGTCTCCCATTCCCCAGGAACCAACCTCAACACTTTGGCTTCCAAATATTGGAAAATATACATATTTCTTGCAGACTCTTATATACCACGATCAACACCATTCATTCCATAACCATTAAATCAGAAATGTAAGAAACAAGTGTTTAAATATTATTTATTTAAGGGTTTTAAACAAGGCGCATGGTTATCCCTTTTCCAAAATACTCAAATTGAACCCTAAACACTATGACAGACCCAATAACACTATGATTACTCATCAACACACCACTATTACAACACCTTCTAGCCCCCCTACCAATGTAACTCAAATAAACCCATCATAAGCTACAAAATTATAGAAATGTCATGACCTAACTCTATCAACTGAAATCTCAGTTCCAATAGCTCCCACTCTACCAAAAATATCCTCCAGATGACACCAAAAACAAGAAATATACGTCTATTTAGGAGACCAATTATTGATTTACAATACGGGTTCATGTGAAGCGTTTCATTATAAGAGCATTTTAGTAATAGTTGTGTCCCTATCAGGGCTTAAATTTTAATTTTGGGGATTCAATTCATATGTATTTACAGTGAAGCATTATATTTTTGTCTCTATATAGGTGGTTATTTATTATTGAAAGTAACATGATTCCGATAATGAAAACATGAAAACTGATTTGTACTTAAACGTTGATAAATACTATGTTATAGTTTTTTCAAAGCCTCAATAATGTATTATTGATGATCATATTGAATTGTAAACTATTTTAGAAGAATAATTGGTTGTAATAAGTTCTGTAATTTCTAAAAACTAGTCATAAGGGGTAGTTATTTGTTACCAAAAGTAACATGATTCCCATTAGGAAAAACATGAAAAATGCTATGTATTTGAACATTGATTTGTGTTTAAATACTATGTTAGAGTTGTTCAAATCATTGGGTAATGTTTTCTTCATGATCATATTGAATTTTAAACAATTTTAAACATATAATTCGTTTTAGTATATGCTGGAATTTCTGAAAACTACTCGGAATGAGTGGTTATTTGTTTTTGAAAGTAACATGTTTCATGTTATAAAAACCATGAAAACTGTTATGTATTTAAACTTTTATACGTGTTTAAATATTATGATAGAGTTTTTCAAATCCTTTATAATGTTTTATTGATGATAATATTTAAATTTAAACTATTATTATAAAAATATTGGTTGTAATAAGTGCTGGAATTTCTAAAAACTACTCAGAAGGGGTCATTTGGTTAAAAAATTAGAGTGTTTGGTTTGTTAAATGTCAATCTGAAATGGGAATGTATTTAAGTTGGATTGATGGGAATGTGTTTAAGGTGGATAAATGATCATTTTAATCATAAATTTGAATTTTGGGTTGTTGTTTTCCTCACTAAGGTGGATTAAGAGATGGAATTTATGAAAACTACTCAGAAGAGGTTGTTTGGTTAAAAATGTAGTGTTAGGAGTGTTTAATGTTAAACTGAAATTGGAATGTGATTAAGGTGGATTAATGGGACTTTGTTTATGGTGGATTAATGGGAATGGTAAGCTGAAATTGGCATGTTGGGTTGTTTTTTTCATCATTGAGGTGGATTAATGGGTATGTTGGGTTTTTGTTTACCCATAATTTTCTATTTTCATATTTTTTGGGGAATCATTATTTTCATTTTACACATGTTACATGCATCAGTATACATGATTTATTTTTATTGGGATCACTGATGTGTTTGGATTGATTTTTGTCCCTCTGAACCTAGACAAGATATAATGCTATTGTAGAGATGGTATGGTTTTTCTATGTCCCATACACATCTGGATGGTATATATGAAAATAGATTTTTGTATAAGGGATGTTTTTTAAATTTTGACTCTTTGGTTAATTATATATGAATTAAAACTTTTTATAATCAATTCTATCACTACTTATTCAAGGTGGAAGTGATATTTTGAGATGATATAGTGTTTGGGATATTGGAATCTTTTTGGAGAAACGATGCCCAGATTTCAGTCATTTTGACTTCCAATCCTTGAGATGCCAACAAGGATGATGAAAAATGGTCATTCTATACAGATCATTTTTTTACACTTTCATTTATTTCTATTTTGGGTTCAATTCATGCAGATATTCTATGCTGATTTGTGGGTATGCTCTTTTGGTTGTGTGTTTTAGATCTTGGTGATGAAGGGTGTGGGACTTGAGGTTCCTTGCTGATTCTTAGGTTTCATTCATTTGGACTACCAATCCATGATATTCCAACAAGAATGATGAAAAATGCTAATCTTATGCAAATGTGGTTACATCATTTTCCCTGAATAACATAGTTTTTCCAACATATCCCTTTGGTTTGAACCAATGGTTGATTAGATAGAATCCAAACCAAGGTGCGGTCCTTGTTAATCCGAATCTTGGGCTGAATGTTCTAAGTCAAATGATGGGTATGGGTGGGTTGCTACCACTATGATGTCACCA
Source organism: Viscum album (assembly GCA_963277665.1). Classification (NCBI taxonomy): domain Eukaryota; kingdom Viridiplantae; phylum Streptophyta; class Magnoliopsida; order Santalales; family Viscaceae; genus Viscum; species Viscum album. The sequence goes on from OY728143.1 coordinate 1,371,156,960, forward strand.
TCTCTTCTAGGATGAATATCACAACATGTCAGCAGGGGTGTCAGTAATCCAATTGGATTAAGTACATGATTAGTGAAAAAATGATGATTAAGAGTTTCGGTCCTAGCATGATTGGTTAATATGTTTCTCTGGATATTTTTTCATGGTTTAGGGGCATACTAGGGGTTTCATACTGGCCAGTATTCTGCATCATCTCTCCCTACTATGGCCAGGGATGGTATTGGATCTGCTGGAGGCTTTCCATCATATATCTCGCATTAGGTTGTTGATTCATCAAAACTGGGTTGGATGAGGGAGGTAAAATTGTGGGATTTTTGCTTCATTTTCACACTTTTACTCTATTTTAAGATGTTGGGTGACTATTTTGAAACCTGTTACATGAATTTCTTTACACTTTCATTTATTTATATTTTTTTTCAAATCATGAAGATTTTTTCACTGAATGGTGGGTACACTCTTTGGTTGTATGCAATTTTGGCCCATAAAACATGTGTACCCAAGCCTAGGATCCCACTTTTTGGATGGAAGAACTTGGGACCATCCCCTCTGACTCTATCTGTGAACTATTCATCCTCCAATTAGATAGGGCCTAAATTGGAGTATCCCCCTTGGGGGATTGTTGGTTTTGGAAATTTGGGAACAAGTAATCCTGAAACTAGGAATTATGTTGGTTTTGATATGACTGACTATATTTCCCAAAATCAAGACATTGTTTTGAATACAATACAGTCAAATGAAATGATTTCCATTGATTCCATTTTCGTAGTGCCAATTCTTTTGGAAAAACCTCAGGGCTACCTGATCTACAGTGGGCACTTGGTTGGCCCCCTTACATTATATAATGAAGTGCCATTGTGTTATATATTATTGGATTATGATGAAATGATCTTTCCAAATGCCATCATAAGGCTCCATCCAAAAAGGGGCATGGATATCATGATGGATTGAAGACTATGATATGGAATTTGGATGGACGACGCTTGTTTCCTCGATTGTGAATAGGTGTTGGGAACCATCCCGGCACCATGGACATGAATGTTTTCCACCAAAGATTCTACAGGGTCGAATGAGAACAGATGGATGTGGGGCTGCTGCATGGGTGCCGAAGCTGTGAGGAACTGGTGATTAATGGGTTTGACACCTTCATCACCTTGTTTACCCTCATCCAAAAGTACATGTACCAAAGGGTTTGAATTGACTGGTGTCATGCATTGGTTTTGAAGTCATTTCTATATTTATTCTTTTTAACTGTAAATTATTGATATTTTTTTGTCCTACTCTAAACCTCCCACATGGATCGTGGGTCAAACCTAACTAATAGTGAAATTAGTCATTATTGTTTCATTTTTGGAGTGTGGGGCTGATGGGTGACATTCATTTGGACTATCATTTCTTGAGATGTCAATAAGGATGATGAAAAATTAAAATTTTATGGAAATCATTTTTATGATTTTATTTATTTCTATTTTTGTTTCAATTCAGAAATATATATTGCATTGATTTGTGGATATGCTCTTTGGTTTTCTGTGGTGTAGATCTTGCATCTGAATGATGTGGAATATTAGTGACATTAGATGATGTGGCATAGCAGTGATTTGAGTTAATGTGGTGTCAATCTTCTAGTGGCCTACTTGAGGGGTGATGAATGATCTTTGGCTGAAGCAATGATTCTTCAACCATGGTGGGTGCTGGAGGAGTCGAGACGACATACCCTTTTTTCATTGGGGGTTTCATTCATGTGACGACATCCCCATTTCTGATGTGGGGTTGGGGGAGACAAGATAGATGGATCTTGTATTTCATGTTTTTATGGTCTTTTTAAAAATAAGAAACTTCAACTATGTATTTATTCATTTTTTTCAAATATAATTAATCATATTTGATCATATTGAAATTTTTTTCGATTGATAATTAATATAGGTGTATTATATATAATAAATTAATAAATATAACATGAAATTTTACAAGATTTTTTCTATATTTTTATTTAAAGGTAATTTAGTAATAGATATTATATCTTAGTATAATTATTACCAACAGAAAAAATTGTATTAATTTGTTACTAAACACTTTAAAAAACATATATATTATCTATTGGTATTATTATAATTGCAATAAAACTATTTTATCTGTCACAACAACATTTAGTGACGGAGTTTTTACCAACATTTTACTGACTGGGACATATATGTTAGTAAAATGTTTTACCAACAAAAAATTGATTTTTACCAACAGATAAGACCCTTTTAGAAAAAGAAAAATATTATTTAGTGATTATATCCCAAAGAGAGAAATATATTCTCTAAGAAACATATCAACTTCTCAAATATAAGTGGATTTTTAGTACCATTGAGTGATGGAGTTTTTTTATTCATGAATCAGTAAAACATTATTACACCCTATTGTAGACTTGGATAGTATATATGGGTAAGGTAATTACTAATAACCAATGTTAGTTGTCCAAGTATAGTTACAGGTTTTCCATCTCTAGAAATATCTTCACCTCCAACAACAACTCCAACTCCAACATAACTATCATTATTAGGAGGGAAATAACAAAATGTATTATGAGCATTGATACAGTTACAATTACTTATTCTAGGGACCATTCCTAAATAATTTCATAGACTATATTACATCGTAATATAACGGATCATATAGTATAATTTTAAAGATACTTAATCTCTAAATAATAAGTTTGGTTTCATTGGGTGTATTTCAAAATTCATTTATAGATTTTTTATCTAATATATGTTTTCTTAAATCTTGTTACCAAATATTCTACTAATATTCTTTGGATAACTACAGTAAATACCCCAACCCTAGTAACACATAGTCGGTTGTCACATTATTACATTGGTATAATATATAAGGAATTACATCCTAATGGACCGAATGGTTTAATATATTTGGAAGACTAGATACATACATGAACCTTAAATTACATGTGAAAATGTAAAATACATCACATCAAATACTTTGAGAACAACATTATTTCTCTATCTTATCCCTACATATCAATCATTATAAATGTCATGGGAAATTGGGGGAAATAAAAAATAATGAAAGGATGAGATCGAATTCTTAGTAAGGGTGTGAATATATTTGAATATAGCATAAATAATAAATAATAATTATGGAAATGTAAATAACTGAAAAAAATTTTATTTAATCATTAACATGGACGTAATATGGTCATAATAAAATATGATTAATTAATTCCATATAAGTAACCAAAACAGCTAGATAAATAGAACCACTATTATTCTACTCATTGAATAGTCACATGGAAATGAATAATTAATCTCATAATTATTTAATGTTTAATTTGGAAATCTTAAAAATACCTTCAAGTATTCTTCCAAGAAACCACACATAAACATGTAAGACATTAGCCAACACCCAAACATGTTTGTTTCATGAGACCTGCAATTTCATTGAGGGGTTATAATATATCATTCCAATAACTTAGTAAGTCCAATGAATTACTCAAATAAAAGAATTGCAACATAATCAAAATATTCATTTGTAATGAAACTAGATTACAAAATGATAATAACTTTACTAAATCATTAAACATAAACACAAGAAATCTAGAGTAATACGGTGAATGGTATCTAATTATTGCATCACAGTCAACAATATGACAAATAATTTCATAAAATATGGAATATGTTATCATAATACATCAACCTATATGATGAATAAAATTCAAAAATGAAAATTTTTCATAGATGAAAATACTTTAAATGAGATAACTGATAAATTCATGAGGAAAATACCCTTTTCACTTTTTAAATAACTTATTTATAAAATTTCATGCAATTATAATTTTTTTTACTTTTAAGAGAAAATTATAATATTTTAATGGAATATTCATTATATTAATTCAACATGATGGTGGGAAAATATATCCCTTTCATAGAAGTTAAAAAAAGAGAATATTCTATATTTTTATTGGAAAAGTCCCAAAAAAACTTGTTTAGAAAATGATAAAATATGCATTTAATGAAATATCTCAAAAATTCAAACAAGAGAATATTTTAATTTAAAAAATCATTTCACAATATTAAAAAATAATTTTGGATTTCTTTTTGAATACTTGGGCATCTAAGAAAAATAACGTTTTAAAGAAAAACATTAAAAAGATTGTCTTTAAAATAATGTCTATTAAATATATCAAATCATTTATGTGGGAAATAATAAGATGAATAAATTATGTGTATCTCCTTTTAATATGAATAAAAATGTGTTAATGAAACCTAATATAATCAAAATTCATATCACACATAATCTTAACATGGAATAATAAATTAATCATATGTTTAACCTAATGAATGTAAATTTAGTTAAAACATATGTTACCTCATGCTTCACTTTAGTTTTGTGCACTTGATCCTACTGTATATTGGTACATAGAATGTTATTAATTTATTTCATAAATAAATGCATATTTATAATAAATTACATGGTCTATTTATAAAATAATTACCTCCTATTCATCAATAATATTCCATTATTTTCATTGTTTCGGGTGCATTCGTTACATGGTTTCTTGGTCCGTTCAATTGTGGATGTTCTTGTAAAATTGAATTAGAACTACTAAAGTTGAATGAAATTGTCTAAATTAAAAATAATAAGTTTAGTTTTTCCTATATATCATTTTTTCCTAACATTAGTATGATTCATTTGATAAAATCTAATGATAAATGTTTTTTCATTTTTGTGGGTTTTCCGACCATCAGAACTAGTTTTCATTTATTTAATATTATGTGTACATATTAGTTAAAAACATGAAATATGTTATAATATACCATTTAAAATCTTATATATCCAGAAAGAAACTTTTATCACCATCCATGAATGTGGCAATGGAAAATGAAAAAACATTATCCATGGAGACATTTAACCACCATAATTTGGACAATGGTTTTGTTTCTTTAAATTAGATTAGTTAATAAAATAAATAGATATAATATAATCCATTAGTAGAATAAAATATAAATATATAATATAAAATATATTTATTATGACATTATGGATTAATTATTTGTTTGTAAGGATGAAAAATAAATGAAATTAATAGAGGCTTTTTGTGAAAGTTACCTCTTTAATATCACCTCTTTGAAGGACCCCATAAAGAACAAACAATTAGACTTTGGGTGAGTCCAGTAGAAATTATACTAGGGTAGATTGTGGAGGGTAGGTTTTGAATATATTTTACAAGATTAATGTATTTTAAGTAGAATTGTGGTGGTGAGTGGTGGAATTTATACTTGAGGGTTAGTTGACGTGTTTAAATAATGATAAAATAATATTTAAATCCAATGATGTTTGGGTGGAATTAATTCCAACTTATTTGGTAATTGATTAATGATTAAAGTATGGATAGGGTCAATAAAAAAATAATACACCCATTTATTTTAGTCTTTTTTAGGTACTGTAATATTTTTACCATTTAACTTTAACCAAGAAAATAATTTTACATATACAGTGGTAAATATTTTTTTAACCAAGGTAAATTTTTTTTCTAAAAATAAAAATGCCCATATATCCTAAATTTTACGTAATAATTGTATAAATTGAATCCATTTTACATCATTCAATTTATAAAAGTGATAAAAATAAATTTTAAATATATTACGTGTTTAACCCATAAAAAAGTTTTTTAAGGATAAAATCATGGTTTTCAAAATTTCTAAGCATGTGTTTATAAGTGTTACACATTATGTAACATTTAATTTCATAAATAAATGTTTATCAATTAATTTTGTTAATTAATTTCAAATCAGCATCCTATAGTTATTATTTCATAATAATTATGGTATTTCATAAAAATAGTATTTTCACTTTTAACCCAAAAATCATCTTTTTATGAAAATTCCCTAAAAATTACCCTATGAAAATTCACACATGTTGGGTCCATAAATGAATATTATTTTGTGAAATAAAATTTATAAATGTTTAAAAAATTAATTTTATCTAATTTATCATAGAAATGAATAACATTTATTAAGAGATCATATATTTAAAGAATAAAATAAATTTACCAAAACACATATGTTCATTTCCAAAATATAATTAAATATTTATTTAATATGATCATATTATTTTATCATAATATAGTTAATATTTTTAAAACCCACCAATTTAATGTTTATTTTATAATGGTTGTGTTAAAATAAAAATATGTTAGAGTTCTTTAAAGCTCAGTGTTATATGAAATGTAACCTCTTGAATGTAGCATTGTTTTAAAATATAACGGTGTTACACAAATTCTATCTAAAGAGATAATGATTACATGTTTTCAAATAATGATCCATCATAGCCAGTTTCAATCCAAGGGATATATAATTATTTTCTTGAATTCATATTTTATGTGGTCCATAAGCTATAACATGATCTTCTTATATAAGAATACAATAGAGTTTAGACCCAAAAGCATCAGAATTAACAACATAACCCATATCGGGTTCATTAAAGACATGAATTTGTGTCTAAGTGAGTTAAGACTAATAATACATAATGGATTTTTTTAATATCATTACTTAAAAGGATGTATTTCCCTTTCTCATCAACATTTCCAAAGGAGTTTTGAGACGTGATAATCCTTGAATGATGTGATTATAATAAAAAACTATTTCAAAAAATCTTTTTACCTAAAAGAGATTATTTGGTAGATTAAAAAAGAATCCATATTCTATCATTTCAGTATCTAATAATATGCACTTATTATAAATTACATGGGATATTAAGCTAACATATTTTCTCCACATATCAAATTTAGATAATTATTCAGCTAACGAGTGATCTTGAAGAATTATAAACAAAATATATAAATATTCATTATGGTATTTTAGTGTATGAGAATACACTTAGATTTAATCTAAAAATAACATGATTAAATACTATATGTACTATATAAAGATATGATTCATTGATTCCATGACAACCACTGGTACATTTTTGAGACCAAAGAAAATTTCTAGATAATCATATTTATAGTAGTAACTCCTTAAATCTATTTTAACAATATCCTAATTCCTAACATAATATGGCTGATACCCACTACATAGATATATTTTAGATAACTATATGTATTAATTAATTTATAATAAATATAATCGATTCATGGAAGCTGATATCTATTATTTATTAAAAACTAATATAGTTTATGATAATCAGAACATATTAATAAAAATCTATTTGTGTTCTTGAAAAAATTAATAGAAGAATCTTCGGGAAACAGACATGGTCTTATAAAATCTATACTAGAAAATTCCTCTAATTTGATCTTTATTCTATCTAATTATGTATGTTTCAATCTATATGATGGAAGTGAAATTTTGATTTTTAACATATGAATGTCATTAAAAACTTATACTTCTCATTCATTGGAAAATTGATTAAGTTATTAGTAAAACATCTAAATAACAATTTAAGATGGTAGGAAAATTTCTAGTCCCCATTATATCATTAGTCCCCAATATTACTGCTGGTAATTTATAAGTAGTTTTTCAAGAAATTATTAATAAACGAAATACTTTTATAGTATTTATAACCTCTATTTCCTTTAAAGATATGCACCATCCCATATAAATTTGTAAACATCAATCATTGTGAATAACTAATTATATGCACCTTGAAATAAACAAACTAATTAATTCCCTATATTAAGTCAAATATGTCCATCTAAAAAGATAATATTCTCAGAAAAACTAGATTCCATCAATTTTTATCAAACAAGAATCACATTTAAATCCACTACACTCTTACATCTTGAGAAGTGTAAAGATACCCATCATATGTGGATACATTTTAATATGAAATCTCATTTTATAAACAACTCATAAATCATTAATATAGTAGGATGCAATAGTATCAAATAGAACTTTTATCATAATTGAGTTAAGAAATAAAGAACCTTTTACATTTCGAAGGATGAAATTGTTAATTTTATATCATCTTCTCAATAGTATATAATTTCTTACTCAATACTCCTTGATCCTTTTTATCATTTTTTATCATTGGGTGAGTTGGGGTGTTACTAGAATCACACTTATTTTCATGGTTATGTGGAAAATATTTTTTATAATGTGATTTTCCATTTTAATAATAAGATTTATAAGATAGATTAGATTTAGTTATAGGAATGGACTTTGTATTGTTATGGTAATAATGAAAACAATATCCATTATGATTGCAGTTCTTAGATAATTTGGGTGGTTTCGTAAAATATCACCTATTTTGATCTAATGAACCACATTGGATTCCTCTGTGATCACTACTGGGGATGGGGGAAAATTAATAGGCCTAATGGTCTGATTTTTTTATTCTCTATTTCCTTAAATGTTAGTGTCTCTCTTCCTCTTATTCCCACAATTAGAGTTCTGACCTATTACCATATATATCAACATAATTTCTCCAATATATACTTTTTAGTAATATCCATTTTCATAAAAATGTCTATCTAATTGTAAATACAGACCACAACTAACATAGACACAATTTCTATTCATATCCAAAAAATTAATATACATTACTTCATATATTCATTATTTGATAGTTGTAGAGAAAAATATCATATGTTTATGAAATAGTTGGATACACCATACCTAATATATTCTTCTACTAAATACTAAAATATCATTTATTTTGGATAAATTAATTTTATTCAGGTAGAATTTTTTGTTCAGAAATTATTAAAATCCCTCACATGTTATTCCTTGGTTGAATTTATCCAAAATAGAAATATCCCACCATTTTCATCCAATATCCTATTTCTTTTTGAATTTTTACATGACCTTTAGATAATATAGGGTTCCTAGTAAATCATATAACTTATACATTCTAATAATACATTTTTTTATGCTCAATGTTCAAAATCCCCCTAATATATTTGTAGGATCTTTATCCTAAATTGCACTGAAGGATCATATTTTCATGGTTCATCATTGGTATATCCTTTATAAATAACATGAATAACATGAAAAATTATCTGAATAAGCTGTTGGTTCTCATTTATTTTACATGAAATAATATTTTTTTGTGGACTATTATTGGGGGATTATATGACAATTAACATGTTCCATTTCTCATAAGATAAAAAAACACCACTTAATCATCAATCATTGTTGAACGAATGGTATAAAATATTTAAAATCATAAAAATGATTTCTCAATATGTACTGATTCCTAATATTAACCAAATACAAAATTAATGGTCTAATCAAATTGGGAATTCTAATTACTAATTCATGATATGCTACAATCATCGTATAAACAAATGAGGATGTGATGGAAAATCTCTTATTTGAGTCATAGAAAATACCATTTTATACCTATACCACAATTGTACCTTTATTTTAATCATAAAGAGGTTAGTTATGTCTTATTATGTTGTACATTACATGTTCCAACATGTCATATCACCATAATACCATCCTAATATGAATTACTAACCAAAACTGATACTAACATCCCAACCCCAAACATTGTGTTAGAAAGATCCACGGTACCACTAACCTATGATGAGATTCCAATGACACCAAATTATGGTAATAAATTAAAATATCTTACTAAAACATTGGGGGAAATTTCCCTTAAAAAATCACAACCTATCAAGACAAAATAAAAACAACCAAACCCAAATTTATTATGCATGAAGTATAAAAATACAACCCAAAATAAAAAAATATATATTAGTACCAAAATAATGTGAAATAATATATTCAACTAAAAATAAAAATATAACCTAACACAAAAACACGAATTTGTTATAACATCATCCGCACTAAGAAACAATTACTTTATCTAAACAAAATTTTTAGAAAGTATCATTATAATTCCTTGTAAGAAAAATATAATTCATTTGCAAAACCACTATCATAAAAAATACTATCTACATGAATATGAATGTTTATATGAAAGGGTGAGTAATGATACCCAGTAGGATTTCCCAAAGAGACATTCCAACTAACTCTACTAGGACAAGAACATGTTATCTCATACTTCAATATATAATTTAGAATTAAAGAGTATAACTTTCAAATAGTTTTCAAATTTAAAATAATTTAAATTAAAATTAAAAAAATCCAAGAATACCACAAGGAATTCCCCAACATCATCGATTCCACTCACACACTCATGAAAGTCAGGTGATAGTTACAAACTCATAACCAGTTACACATTGATCCAGTAGGTCACTAGCTGACCATTCTCGAGGTACCTCATATCTGGCATTGTGATACAAGTATTTAATAGAATGGATGCATCCCTCATAATCTAGAATACACACCAAAAATATATTAAAATTTATTACACCAATTTATTAAACATAAATTAATTATTCCATTTATATCATTTAATTAAACAGCTTTCATGAGTTAAACTAAAACTGTAAATCAAGGGGTTTTACAAAAACCATTAAAATTCAAGATTCGCAATCTATTAAGAAGAATGATTTAAATTAAGAAAGAAATATGGGTCTCTATTGAAATTAAAAAAAAAAATTTCCAAGACCTCATGTTCTATAACATGTGGAGAATACACAAAAACTGCTTACCTCATAGTGGGTGACAAAACCAAATAATGGCATAGAGAAAGAAATATAGATCTAGTCTTATATGATCATACAATCAATATATCCACTTAAAATATCATTAAAAAAATAAAATCTAATAGATCTATCTATAATATTCCATATATAACATTTAATATGGGGGGATACATAGGGATCTATAGAGAATGAATGAAAATAAAGGCTTTTCATTTATTTTAGAGATCCAATAAACATATATTTGTCAAAAACATCTTATAAAACCAATTAAATCGGCAATAATGCTTCTGATAATATTAAATATTGAGAGCCTAATATGAGTGGTGATAAATAGTTTTTTAGTGGATAATATTGAGTTAATATATAAATTTTTATCATTAATTTAATATTTCACATTTAGCCCATGCTGATTGGGAAGCACTACACTAATTGTGTGGATTCCAATATCACCCACCCCCCTCTCAAACTGTTTGAAAAAATATAAACTAACCATATTTTTTAAATTTTCCCATTCTCACTATTTATCCCGCTTGGAACACACATAGTTCAGGCATATTATTTTACAACACAATTCCTTCCTATAAACTCACATATATTCTTTTGACGGAATCCTTGATAATTTAAATGATTTCCTTTAACCATTAAAACTCTATGTTCCATTAAAAAAACATCAATGAAACACTATAACTATACAAAAACCTCAATAACTAAACCCAAACATTATATAGCATAAATATATATAATGAAATGGTGAATTAACACAATCCAGGGGGTCACATTAGTGGTTTCATGAATCGATATGAAATGTGCTAACTTGGTCAAATAATCGATAAATAGCCAAATTGAATTCTTCCCTTAGTGATTTTAGGTAACCAAAAAATGAATTAAATTGAATTGTTATTATATTCACACGCTTTAATTAGGATAGTCTGAACATTGGGGGTATCTTTCCATTAAAACAACCCCAACCTATCAAGAGAAAATAAAAATAACCATCCCCAACTATATGATTCATGAAGTATAACAACACAAATCAATGTAATATAAACAAAACAAAAAAATCAAATTGTAAAAAAGAATGAGAAATTAGATATTAAAAAATAATTTAAAAGATAACCCAATGCATAAACACTAATGTAGAATCATTCCACCCATTCTAAGAATAAACTCCTAGCTCTAAAAAACATTTTGAGAAAGTAAAATCATAATTCTCTAGAAGATAAATTTATGGCCTTTCCATTATCTCTATCAGGAAGAAAAATATCTACATACATTGAAAAGTTAATATAAAAGGGGTATGTAATCATTACCAATAGGCTTTCCCCAATAGAACTTCCATCTAAATCCACTAGGTATAGAACACATTGGATCACAGTAAAAAATATAATTTAGAATAATAGAGAGGAACATAAAATCAAATATCCAATTTAAACTAATTTATATTAAAAATAGAACAATTTATCTAATAATACAACCTAAAATTTCCAAACCACATATATACACATACAAAAACATGAAGTTGAAGTGATATTATCATACTCAAAAGAATTTACCCATTGATCTACTAGGTCGTCACTAGATTTCTATTACATAGGCAACTAATTTCGGGAACATTTCTCCATGTACAAAACATAAATGACGCGTCCAATAAAATCTTTAATATACACCCCCCATGATGGGATTATAACTATGAATTGTTCAAAAAATTATAATCAAATTTCATATGTAAATAATATATGCTATATATTTATGGTACTCTAATAAATTTTTAATAAACATATAGTTGTTATAAAGGAGGTTCTTACATGTGTGTAGGATGTTAATACTAATGTTGGGAGATTTGTATCTCACTTTAATATTTGGGGGACCCAAGCCTTATACATAGCTAGTTTCTTCTATTTTGTGTACATATAATTCATGTTTATACAATTTATGATTATTATCATGAAAACTATGGGATATAAATATCTATATAAGGTTCTTTCTTTCATGATTCTTATGATTCAAAAGTTACCAATGTGGAGAATTTTTTATTTTACAATCTCCTTGATTATCAGAATTATTTGTTATCATGTTTCTAGTGATCAAATATTAATATCAACCACTAAATTAACTCAGTTATCTTATTATCCTCTAGTTATTAACAGATAATAGATATTTTCCTTTCATTTTAATCTCCTTATGAACTCATGGTTCCAAAATAATTTTTTTATATAAAACTCGATTTTATTTTTCTCTTCGGTCGAAAATCCTTTTTATTCAGTGTGAATGTTTTAAAAAAAATTTAAAATTTTTTAAATAATATTTTAATATTTTGAAATAAATTTTTTATATAAAGTTTACCGATTTTTTAAAATTTAATTGAATCATCCTTTCCTATTTTGGATATGAATCATTTGAATTTTTACTGAAAAAGTCAATGTATTATTTTTTTATCATGTATGAAATGAATAAAATATTCTACTATCATGACCACTAAATTACATGAATATCCCTTTAAAATTTATTGAGGTTATTTTTAATGAAATTATTTTATTTAATAATTTGAAATTTATTAGATTTTATAAAATTAATTTCAAATTGAAAGGTTATTATACTCACAAGTTTTTTAATAATCCATTTAGTTATTTTTTATTCATAAAATACAATAACATTTGGTGTTTCTTATGTTTTATTGGGAATATTATCCAATGGTACCATCCTTATTATTTATTTGGATGTTTTATTTTTATTATTATAATCAAAATATATTTATGAAACTAGTTCCTTTCCACGAGTTATGACATGATGAAATGTTTATTATACCCACTAGTTTTTCATGGGTTATGATATGATAAAATTATTATGATATTTCAGGATAAAAATTTATTGATTTCTTCCTCGGAATTGTGACTTCATTTCGGTAATCATGAATTTATGAATGGTTTCCAACAGGTTTGTTTGTGGAACCAAAAGCACCCAATAGTTCTTCATCTATAGGGACTTACTATCCAAAGGTAGGTGCTCGTTAAAGATTTTGACCAACTATTATTAAGAACTCACATTGGTCGAGAGGATAGGATGTTTGGATCAAACACCCTTTTGAGTGGAATCATTTTCTAATATGTGACTATCTTGTAGATTTATGATATATTTATTAATACATTATTACATTACCAAGTATTATATGAGTTTCCCTTATAATTTAGCAATCAATTGTTAGCATTTGTGGAATTCAGAATCATCTGTATTAATTCACGGTTCTTTATCAATGGAGTCATATGTTTGTAATCTACGTTATCTGTCAATTGTATCCTATCATATAGAACATAGTGATTAATTGGTCATTATTATAACAATGATGGTTTTCTAGACACACTATGGAGAACATTGGATATAATGGTCATCCAGGTAGACAAATGCCACTCTTGAATTTATCATCATACAACAAGGAAAAATTTGTTATGATGTATGGATAGAACCCATATATGGGAATCCAGCATATCCTCATTAAAGGAATCAGAATACACGTAGTTCAGTGATGTTTAATGGGACACATAATACCTTTTAAGGTCATGTGATAAAGACCCAATTGTATAGTTTAATGTCATGTGGTAGGGACATCTATGTGGAAGGTGCATAGTCAAGTATTATTGTGGGTCTTATATCAAAACATCCCAATGGACTTATAAGGGATTTGAGTTTCCATGATGAATTAGACCATAATGGGGATATGTACCCAAGGGAATGGGGATGATTTGGAATATTGGGTTTGAACCTTAGGGAGGCTTCTAACATATCCCATTTTTATAGGAATCAAATTACAACAAAGTTTAGTATGTCTCACAGGGAAGTATGGACTTTTGAAAGAAATTGTTTTGGGATTACTCATAAAGTGGATACCCCTATGACATGGTCTGTGAGATATGTCTTAACTCATGGATGTTTAGGAGGATTAATTTGGGTCTTACTCTTAAGGGGAATTCCCAAATTAATGGAATTGTGATTAATGATTACTCTTAAAGGGTTTTCCTATTGAGCTTGGTCCCATAGTTGGATTCCTATGTATCATGGCTAACATAAATTAGAGTTCTCATAAATCAATCCATTAGGTGAATGGTGTGGATGTTGTTATCATTATAAACCTATAATCCAATGTTAGTCACGCTCGTTGCGAGAAACAAGAGGTTCTGAATGATTCAAAAAACCACACACACTTTTCCTTGTTTACTGGTAGAATAGGTCAGGGCATTGGCAAAAGAGGTCATGGCTATGGTGGAAGTCTTTTTATCTATAGTGAAAGAGGTCATGGATATGACACTTATTTCTCTTCAATTTACATTGAACATGGGTCCAATTTAAGTAAGGAGTGAAGTAGAAGGATGTAGTGAAGAGAAAGACTAAAACCTCAAATATGGAAGGCTAGGGGCTTACACAAGTATGGTTTCCAATTGATTACTTTAGAAATAGGATGGAGGCATCTATTTTGTCATAGGAAAAATAATGAAAAATGCATGTCCTCTATACCAGGAATCAGAGGCTCTCTATCATAGAGATGAGAAGGAGATGATAGATTAATATCCTCAGAATACAAGACTGGGAACTCATCAACAATCTACCTAGGGTATGGTTCCATGAGACCAATGATATAAAAACCCACAGATGACTTATGGATCCTAACCTCTGGTACGACAAGTGCGGGAAACCTTTGATCATATAAATATAATCCGAAATATGAGACATGATGTTCCTTTCCCTACATTTTTGTAAATTAGGTGGTCTTGGTGGAAATTTCAAGATCGTCCATTTTAGAAAATGGATCTAAAGAATGAGAAGATCTTCCATGAATTTTTTTGAAGGATTCTTCATGAAAGGCTCGAGCAGATAGAGACGTTAAGGTGAACCAAGAAGGGGCATGAAAATGGTCTACCATTTAATGGGCCACCGAAAAAATAGTCTTGGGAGAATTGGATACACCCTATGTATTTAACAACATAGATGACTAAACTTGGCCAAGACATGGCTCAGTTCTTTAAAAAAAATTCACTGGTTTTCCTAGTAGTTAGGTGTGGAAGTTCCTATTTGAATAATATATAGAGAAAACGAGTTCTTAAATCTAGGGGGTTGTGAGAACTGGTCGCACAAGTGTTATTTATTCTTGACAATAAAAGGACATATGTCTCATTATCCTCTATTAATTCCCACTCTATAATTGTTATATAACTACCATGATGGTTTGTAAAGTCTTGGGAATAACACTATTGTGATTAGAGTAGAAATCAAACTTCATGGATATTCTCTTTTACAAATGAAGGCCCCACGTGGTCTATTTACTAGAAAATAGGTACATTAGGTGAACGATACTAGTCTCTCATGTGGAGGACCAAAAGTACTTTTCACTGTAGATTATTTGGTATACCTTGAGTGAATAAATTTTTTTATCATTTTCAAATCTTAAACTTGTACATATATTTTCTCTTATTTTGCCTAATACATTTCCCTTGGTAACTTTTTAATCCATGTGATGAAACGAAGTGTTCAATAAAGACCCCCTCAAGAATGGATCCAAAAATCAAAAACACGGTCTATTACTAAGAAACAAATAATGAAAAATTAAGATGGTTCATGTGGTTCTTCTGTGATATCTCATCCCATGTTTAGAATTCCTAATCTATGTATAGGTCCTTCACTTTAGTGGAAAATTTTCCTGATTTTGAAATTTGAGCTCTCACCATGAATTTATTCCATGTAGAAACGTTTCTTTTCTTATCACGTAGTTTATATATATATTGATGAGTTGAACATATCATGATGAGCGACACACTTACAAGCCGCAATTACACTTGCGTGCCATAATGATATTTTTTCAAATTTTTTGGATTTTCAATTTTTTTCAAAATAAACCTACTCTGAAATAAAATTAATATTTCTTTCAAGGTTCAATGGCTCAAAAAAGGATCAAAATTGTTGATTAACTGGATTGTAATAAAACTTAAGATATGTCGAAGAATTTAGGGAATTATAACTATGATGTCTACGATAACACCCTTCCATGTCTTGAGGAGTATTTGAATAAATATCATCTCGATTTTCCAAGGATTAACTATCTCCAATGTTACAGTTATGACCATCAATTAGAAGTGAATATTACAGATCCAAAGAACTATATCCCAGTCTCCTGGTTTCAAGACTGTAAGAACATTTATTCTACAAACATTTCTTGTGAAGGAACATATATTAACATTGCGACGACAACTATAGCTTATGTTATACATCATAGCCCATGTTCCCTAGATCTGAAACTACATACACCTAAAATAATGATGTATTTTTATTTTTCCATTTTTTGAGGTTCAAAAAATGATCAATCAAAAGGATTGATGTAAAGTTGTGACTTTCTCCAAGTAGGGTGTGTTAAGACTGCATGGACACATGCATACTGTGTGCACAAAACATGTGCACACTTCAAAGATGATTTGAAAGGGTTTTTAATTTACGAGTATGTATAGGTAGGAAAAACCTAGGTATATAGGAATGATGATTTTTACCAAAATTGTTGAAATGGTGGAGTCCACAGATGAATTATTTCAATATAATTCATAGAGATGTGGGTATCAGTTTGTGGGACATCTCTATGATCTCTGGGGATGTAATATTTAGAGATATATATGGTTAATTAATACCTCCAACAACAACATGGAATGATGTTAACATGACACAAGCTTAGGAACATGATCTACTGAAGATAGATCACAAAATCAGGGAGTAAAATCCCCATTCAAAGTGAGATATTAATCTAAATAAGTTTATGGAATTATTCTTGATAAATAAGAAGAAGAAAGGTATCACTAGTAACCATCTAACAAGTTTCCCCAATGAGGAAAAAAGTGTTGTGTTCGGAACCTTCTGGACAACATTAGAGAAAGGATAGTTTAAAAAGTGGGGGTATAAAATTAACTCCATGGTTTCTACTAACACACATATTTAGGTATTTTTGTCCATATGGATCAGTGTCTATTTTTTTCCTGCCAGATATTCCAAGGGAGGTGTAAGGCCTAGACCAATTTTTATAGTTATTAATCCAATATAGAGAAAAATAGAGTTATTTTCCACCCCAGTTCTGGATAGAATTTATAAGATAATGTTGAAATTTTATGGAGGGAAGGAACCTTTCATAATAATAGGAAAATTCAATGTTTTATGGAGATTTGTCATGGCCCATTTCAAATCCTATGTTTTATAGAGACGGGTCCAGGTCCTTAGATGTTTTTATGTCCATTTTTTCAGTATTTCTTTAGTATTCTATACTTATCATTGAAACCACATGCTATTAAAACCAGGTTTATTATGTTCAAGGACTTCCATTTCATTCTTTATGGGAATCCTACTACAGGGTGGTTTTGTTATGATGGGACAGCTAGTGTAGAGAAGAGGTTGTACATTGTAACTTTTAGGGATAGTGTATTGGTAACTAGAATCAAATAAAAAATTATATATGAGGCCTACTATCCTTATTAATTTGAATGAAAATTAAAATGATAGAAATAGATTACTTTATGCCCTCTAGTGTATGTTATACTTAAACAACAAATGATGTTATATCAATAGTTATGGTCGAAGAAAATCATGGAGAATACATGGTTACTATTTAATTTTCCTTTAGTTGATGCTGAAAACAAATTGAATATCTAATATACATATGTTTGGATAGCATCATACCATGAATCAGTGCTAAATAATGTAGTTACTAGGGTTAGAGTAAAGAGGAAACGTAGGAAAGAATCCTCTCGTTTGGAGGGATCCTCATCTCCTTCAGAGGATATGTCATCAGAGTCATAGGAAAAGGATAACGGGGCACATATCTCACCGAAGCGACCTTTTACAAGATATTGTTAACATTCAATAATTAATAAGGATTCAACATCATTTCCAACTAATAATCCACTGAGGTGGTCTAATAGCCATCACCAAGAATAGAATCGACTTCCATTTTCTTTCACACAAACATTGATAGAAGGAATTGGGAATCCCGTTAGTTCAATGTTCTCATGATCATATTAAAATCAAGATGGATTGTATTTTGAATACATATGACTAGAGGCAGTTCAAGCATGAAAAAATTTGTTTTGTGATGATGAAACTATGTGGGAGCTATTACATGAGGTATTACATAATCTAGGGACATAATATCTCCAATCCTCTTCTGATATTCACTTTGAGAATAATCTTGATGTAGTAAGACTTATATCTTGGAGCAAGAGATGCTAATTTATGAAACTGAAGATTCAATATCCACCACAAAAATGTGTGAGTAAATGATAGATCATGGAACCACTGAAGGGGTTGATCCTTCATCCTTTGAATAATGGAACAATTATTGATCCTGAGGATGCAAGTTCATTTATTCTCACAATAGTTTATGATTTACATTTAAATTTGGTCAAATAATTATTTCTAAGAGGAAATACCATTTAAATTTTTAGCTGACTAATTAAATATTAGTTGAAATTATATCACTATAGTATGTCCCTAGTGGTACTATGATTGGGGTTACTAAACTTCCCCATGAATCAAGAGAGATATCTCTAGGCCGAGATGCCATGAAAGATGAGATGGTAAGAGGTTTCCCATCTCTAGTACCTATGTTTACAACGATGACTGTAATTATTTCTTCAATGAAAATGAATAAATAGGTGTGTCAAAGAATGAAATATGTGCAAAATGCTAAATTAGCAGCAGTAAGTCTTCCTGATATCATCATTTTTGACTTCATCCAAAGAAAGTATTTAATATTCGTGGAATTTTAGGAACTTATTCTACTTCATCCCTTATGTGATTTACCAATTAGCCTCTAGGAACCATGGAGGGAACATATGATCATGTGCAAATACCAACCAATGAAGTGGATCCTTTGATTGAAGAGGAATCTAGGAAAAAGAATACAATATATACTCTTTTCACTGCTCTTATCTCTACTACTATGAGAGAGCAAGAATCTGTTATATCATAAATGATTCATGGGAAGCTATATAACAACATCTAACTTTCATTTCTATAATATTTCAGGTTCGTCACACGCACCAAAAAATCAAGTGAATAATGATGCATATGCAGCGGCTATAACTAAGGGAGTTGTTTAGGGTCTAAAGTCATCAGAGGGGGGAATGAACCAACCACTCTATGTGTTCCCATGGGTGAGACTAAAACATGTCTAGTGATGTAATTGTAAGATAATATAAAAAATATAATTCCTTTTGAAGAATAATTCGATCATGTTAGTATTCCCACTACTTTAGAAGTATTTGGGGAAATATATATAGAATCAAATGAACGTGAGCCTTTATTTTCCACCCAATCAATCTACTTATGCATGATTTAATAATTTATATTTTTTGGAATGTGCAACTCCATGTATAGAATCTTCTACATTGATATTTCCTATAATATACTTTCAGATCAATATTAATCCCACTATTCAGGATGATCCTACTACGGTGAACCTTGAAATAGGGATCTTTCATGATGTTTATCTAGTAGGACATGGGTAAACCTAAGGAAATATCCTTCACTACGAATTTATGGCTCAAAATACTATGGTTGGGAATGTTGGGGAAGAAGTTTCTCATGTTGATAATCTACTATTGGGTAAGGATCACCAAATATTGTGATTCTTAACCATCCTTGTCATTATCGTAAAGATAACCATGATTATTATTTGTCATGTAGGATTATAATCCCTTATGACTAGGACTGAGGTTGAATGTTCTACATCAACATAACGGACGTCATGTGGAAAGGTAGATACTTTTGGTGAGGGGGTAGAACAAGGCACTTCTTTAAGTTCATTTATCCTGGACTACATCCCTCGGTATTATAGTGATTTTGAATCATACTCGTAGTTTTATGGCACTCTTTGTATTTCACATAGCAAATCATGGTGAGATATATGGAAAATATCACCAAGAAAAACTTTATGGAACTATCTTCCCGAGTCCCACTTCATTTAGCATTATTCCTCATGTTAGGATTCGGAGGTTTTGATTACCGTGTAATACATAATATAGAGAAGGAGACCATTTAGATGTAAGAGTAAGATTACAAACATCAGCATGATCTGATAAAATCTAAAATTCTCACTAACATTGATGAAATTCAAGCGTTAGTGTCTCAAACTGAGTCCAGTCATAGAAATATTAAGGAAAAATTCAATCGGATTACTAAATAGAACATTGTTCATGTGTCACGTCATCAGCACGAGTTGGATACTTCTACATAGGTACTTAAATTACTTCACTACTCAATGGGGGAAGCTCAAAATTAAGGGTTTGATGCCATTATGACTGGAAAGGAAGCACCTTTTCAGGCTAAGTAGACTGGGGTTGGTTGACTAATGGAACTTCAACATGTAGCTGGTGAGGCTCAGGAGGCTATTGGAAAAGTGAGAAGTTATGTTTGTGGCTTATTGTGTTATAATAACGAGAGACTCAATTTTATGGATGTTTCTATGGGTTTATTTATCCTAAATAAAAACACTTTGTTTCCAATCATATATGCTTTCATCCCTACACACTTCCTATAATCATAATGTCAAATATAATTTTCATAGAATTACATCTTCATACCGGATAATCATAATTACAATGATATGGAGGGGTTGATATAACATTTTTATCTATTATAATGAGATTATTGAGAAAAGATCGACCGTTTATATGGTCATATGTAAAACCCTAAAAACATTATTCCATTTGTGTTATCACCCTAATTTTTTACCTAATTCCAATATGAAGGGGACTTAGGTGATGTGACTTATCTTTTTCATAGGCTACATTTTGGGTTTGAAGCCAAAAACAGGTTTTCCTTTTAACATGTATTGCTCGATATTTCCTAACCCATACAAAGTGTAGGTCTAGCAAGTTGAGACTCAGCTTTTGTATATATTTACGTTTTAATGTTTTCATGGAGGTGAGTACTATTTCCCTTTTTATGTTCGTTTAAATACAATCATTTTTGACTAATAATGCTTATGTTTTAGGTCGATTATATTTTACCATGGATTTTGAGATTATAACCCAAACAGGTCTTGTAGTTGGGGAATGTACCATTATTCAATAGATATTCCCAAGGGTAATCTTGAGTCATGATTGTTATGGTTAAAAAATATAAAATGTGAAGTATTAAAATAGATCAGATCTAAATAAAAAATAATGTTACCACTAATTTATAAATCCATTAAGGGGGTTGTATTATTAAAGCCTAGAAAGGGAATATGTTTTATAGAAAAATAGTGGAATCCTCTAGCTGTAATGATTATTATGTGAGAAAGTAATGCCAGTCCAGTTGGGGAAACATAATGCATAGTCAGGTAAAAGAGTTATTATTAATTTTGAAATTCTATTACATATATAAAAATGGTTTTATGATTTGTATGTATCAGGACCATAGTGGGTGGAATTTCCATGGAAAGATGTCTACGAATAAAAAGAAAAATCTGTGCTGGTATCATCCATGAATGAGAAACCACTTCCACACGCATTTGGTCTGTGAAAGAGGATAAATTTTTTTATAAAAGGGATTTATGATATTATTATTTCTTGGGGATGTATTATTCATGGGAATACAGGGCATATGATGCATAGCCAAACAGTGTAATCCTTAGGCTGGTAGTCTCATTATGTAGGTGACAGATGCAAGGATAATAAGGGGGACATGCTTCATAGTCAGTTAATAGAGTCATAAAGAATTCATACATTTTATTTCTAAAATCTTATGAGTCTCAAGGAATATTCAAATATTTCAATGTATAGAGTTTGGATTACAGATTAATTTTCTTGAATACAGAAGAGGTATTTCAAGTCATTATTTCCAAAGAATTGGGGGATAGTTTCTCTATGAAGGTCTAACCAAAGTGTAGAAAATATGATACCTATAGTTTTAGGTCCTATGACTAGAACAAAAATATTCGTGAAAATAGTGAATGACATAATGGTAAAATGATCCATGATTATTCTAATATGTTTTGAACAAATGAGAGGATAAAGGATTAAACCTTGGGTTTATAGACTTTTAGGTCAAGGGAAAGGACATGGGACAAATATTAAATGTATAAAAACATTAAACTATGGGTTCCTGTATGCCTTCCTTAAAACATCGAGGGTCATGAGAGGCTTCTTCCATGAATGAAGTTACTATTTTTTTACGAACCCGTTATGGGGATTGTATTATGAAGTGTTATCTAGGGAATATGATGCATATCCAAATAGTGGCATCCATTGGTTGACTGGCCTGTTATTTAGTAGAAACTATTCAAGGCCAACAGGTGGCACGTACTGTATAGTCATGCAAAATATCTCTCAGGTATCAGATATTCTTCCACCAATAAATGAAGAAATATTATAATGACATGAAAGTATTCAATATCAAGAGTATGAAATGTGAAAGGGGTAATTTCAAATTCACAAGGGATGTATTTGGACAGATGACGGCCATGTGTTTGGAGTCCCTTACAGAGATCTAACTCATATGTATAATGGGGACATTTCTTGTTTCTTTAGTGGTATTTTGAAGGGTAGGACAAAAAATACAATCTTCTACTTATAATTTATTAATTTATATACGGGAAATTGGAGTCTTTTTTTATGTTGTGATTTGACTGGGCTCAGGGTAATAGATATGGATGCCACTAAAAATATCCAAGGGGTGAGAATAAATCAACAAGTTGTTATTAAATAAGAATCCCCTCCCCGATTGAATTCATGAGTTGGGGTAATGGGGGTTTCTCTGAATACAGGTTCATACATAAGATGAGACTCTTATTAAATATTATCATGTGGATTGGATTCATACATGAAAGGAAATATGAATTATTATCCAATGTTGTGACTAGGACCATGATTGAAAGTCTTTATGTCACTTTGTATCTCATATTAGTGAGAATCAATCCACACATAGTTCTATAAATTGGTCTCCTTGCATAGGTTTAGTCAAAAGACATGGAGAGGGGGAAACATCTTTTTAATGATGGAAAGATTAGGATATAGAATCTAGTCATCACTATGTATCTTTTTGATGAATGAATCAATCCATATGTAATTCTTGAAATTTCATGCATTTTAATTTCATTCGGTATAGACATCGGTAAACTAACATGAAGTGATGGAAACATTACGATTGGGCATTAGAATGAAATTTTGGGCATCACAGTGTTTATCATATGGGTATGAATCGAGCCACTTGTGGTCCTTGACTATATCCATGTGTATATCTGATACATTCATAAAATGTAAAGGGGTGGAATGATTAATCATGGTTGTACCAACGATTGGAGGTCTTGGTATCACTACGTACCATACTGGGGAATGAATCAAGAAACACATATATCTTGAGGATGGTTCCCCATAGAAATTAATTTTTTTGGTGAGAAACATGGGATTTAATACTTTCTAGAATAATGTTCGGCCCCAAAATATATGATGGTATGAGAATCAAGCCATATATTCTAGCAGGGTACTAGTATAGAATTTTCACATATACAAGGAAATGGGAGATTTTTTTATGGTTGCGACATGTCCACAGATAAGAGATTCGTGCCATACAACGTATCTTATTGGAGTGATAATCCTGACACACATAGTTCTTGAAGAACCATGATGTTTAATTTCAATCAGTCTGGAAAAAAGTGACCTAACTTGAAAGAAACATTGTGGCTGGACAAGGGTATAAGACGCTACTGTAACTATATATCTTTATGGGGAAATAATAAAGCCACACATACTTCTTGATGTAATATTCCCTATGCATATTTTACTCATACACGTAGGGAATAAATGATTCCTTTTTTATCACAGTTCGGCCCATGATTAGAGATCTAGGAGTCACTAAATATCTCATTGTAATGAGAATAAATCATTACATATTTCTTTAATATAGTTCCCCATGTGGGTATGATCGAAACATAGGGAATAAATGGGGATCAAATGCCAATATAAAGTGTTAATAATGAGAGTAAGATTTATGAATGGATGCTTCTCATCATTTAAGGGACCACCAGGAATGTCAACTTGCGGTATGTTGATGGATTTCATATTGTCAAATAAAGGATACATCAACCGTGCAATTTAATGTCATGTGATATTGATAAATTGTGTTTTACCATTTCAGGTCATGTGACTCAGAACTCAGGTCGTTTAGTTTATCGTCTTGCATCAAGGACAATGATACTATGTAGATTAATGTCGTGAAACATAGATAATGGTTTTAATGCAGTTTATCATCACACAACTAGGGAAAAAATTGTTTGATTACACAAAGTAATAATTCAAGTATCTTGTATTGGTTGGATCTATAATAAGTTCTCCATCTATTGAGGTTATGGAGTAAGATCTTTTATAATTGACATTTTTTATAGAATAAGGTCCATCCCACTATAGCTCAATTTTAAGAGGTTTCTTTCCTGGTATCACTGGAGTCCTAAAGACCAAAATCAACAATCCTTGGAGGAATTAATGAAGACAGACCTTCTTGTTAAGGGCTCATGATATAAGGTTCGGATAGAATTCAATGTGAAGAAATGTATTTAATATATTTTCTTATACTCTCTCCAACTCATTCAGATATATCTAGGATTTCATACAAATAGATAATTGATCACAAATGTAATCTTTGATTTATGGAAATTGAATTTCAATTAGTAGAACTACTTTAGTCTTGTATACCAATGATTGTGTGGTTGACCGTCTGGCGGAACGGGTAATAGTCCTACTATCCCATAATGCATGCAATAGTTAATTAGGCCAAGATTTATTATCTTCATCATCTATTTTGAATTGAATGTTGGTCAAGATTTTTTGAAAGCATCAATCTATCCATTTTTCACTGCATGATAGTGGGATGAATAGTAGGATTTGATATTTTATTCCAAATAAAACTTCTCTACCTCGTTAAACCATAAATATGTTCCATTTTCCATTAATATTATAGGAGTGATACCAAGTCTAGTAATGATATTGTCTTTTAAAAACTAACAATGATCTTGGACCACACATCTGTGAGATGTATTTCATCAGCCCATTTGGTGAAGAAATTGATAGTGGTAAGTATATACATAAATTTCATATACATATCTAGAGGGTAAGGTCCTACAACATCCATTCCCCCATGGAGAGAATATACAAGAGTATTTGGATATATGTAGAAATTCTAGTGATTAATGGATGAAGATGGCTTACACTTCGAAGGGATGACACTTTTAGAGAGATCTATGCAATCCAGTTTCATTGAAGGCTAGATGTATCGAAGCCTCTAGATTTGATCATAATGTTTTCACCTACACTAATGAGCACTACAGACTCTGGAATGTACAACTTGTATGTTATCCACTATCTCCTGCCCATCAATACATATAAGGATAATTCCATTGAATCCTCATCTATAGAGAATCTTCTAGTGATTTGGGTCATTGTACATATTGAAATTAAATACTCATCGCTAGATTTTACTTCTTTCAACAATATTAGGTGTAAGTAATCTATCTTGAGACATTCCATGATAGGTGTCATCCATCCCATGCTATGACCAAATGGTCTGATAATGGGACATATTTCATTGATTTCTAATATTCTAATTGGAAGAAAATGTGATTCAACATGAAGATGAGAAATGGTGATCATTATTTCCTCTCAATTTGGATCTTCTAGTGTTTTTGTTTCATTTTATAATGAATCATCTTAAGCATTTTGTGAATGTGTGATGTAAGACAATGTTGGTTCTGAGGGAAGTTATACTGTTAAACCTTGTACATAATCACACATGGGAATTACCTCTTCTCTTCTGATGGTTCAATCCCCATTAATCTATTTTATTTCCAACTCAGAATCACGGTTAACTTCTAGGTGGTTCAATGGTACATGGAGTTCCAATTCCAAACATGGAATGAGATATTGGTATTCTACCTCATTTTTTAGTACCACTTTTTTATAATATGAAGGATTATGGTAACACCACCTTTTCTGGGAAGATAAGAACCCTTTCAAACCCAACATTGTACAGCTTAGGGTCTTCCATTCTCATCCTCGTAGGACTTTTGGAAACACTGTCAAAATACATCACCCATGTTTGGGGGTTATCCTGAAGATAGAATATTTCTTTAGTAGGTAGTTCAGTACTCAATGATGTATCTTCTATAGATGGGTTTTCAGTGAATAATTCTACTAAGGCTTGTACCTTTAATACTTTCCAAGGAACAAACTATATATCAAAATACTACGAAATAACTACCCATTGTGCCATAAGTACTATAACTATAGTATGAATGAGGATAAATTTGAGGGGATTTTTTGTGAGGGACCAAGTGGACATCATGAAGCTTCAATTAGTGTCTCAGCTTCTAAACTAAAAATATTCATTCTAATAATCACATTTGAATTTCATAATATCGAGTCTCTGTGTGGATCGTGGTTCAAATGAGATAATAATGGTTTTTTTCATTACCACCATCATTCCTTTCTGAAAAGAAGGAACCTAGTTATCGTATCATGGTTGTCTCATAAAAATGAGTGGGCTTCTATAAACATATTGCATCAATAATGGGGGACACAAGAGGTATACATTGAGGTTATAAAATGCCTTTTGGTAGGATTTGATCCATTGATATGTGACACCCTTATTCATCAATTTGGTGAATGGAAAACACTTTCCTATTAGATTGGTTAATAATTCCTAGATGTAGTTCATGTGTCTATGAAGTCCCCTCAACTCTTTAATGTTTTGGGGTGGTGAAATTACAAGGATATCTTTATCCATATCATGGTCTATTTTGATAATGTGATGGAATACAATAAAACTGTGAAATTTTCCTGAGGTTTCCCTAAAAGAACATTTCAAGAGGTTCATCATCAGATTATGTTATTGAATCTTATTGAATATAGTATCTATGTAAGATAGGTTAACAGAAATTTTTCTAGATTTGACAACTAGATCATCAACATGTCATTCATCAAATTTCTTCAAGAAGAGTTTAACGATGTGTGGAATTATATATTGGTTTATAGAACTATCATTCTTCATACCAAATAGCATTACCTGGTATTAAAATAAACCTTGGGGGGATCTGAAGGATGTAGATTCGCCATCTTCTAGGACAATCTGGATGTGGTTATACCCAGCCTAGACATCGATGATGGAAAGGTCATATTAGATAGTTGTTACATCAATTAGGAGTTCTATGATTGTAACAGGGAAATCAAATTTAAGTCAATTTTGTATGAGACCTCTAAAATAAATGAAAACTCATATTTTACCTTTCTTAATTTTTTAACAGGGAAATATTGGCTAACCATATTAGATTTTCATCCTCTCGAATGAAGTGGGAATTGATAAGCTAGTTGAATTTAGATTCAACTTTGGATGCGTGAGTCGAGTGTGTTCTTCTTACTGTCTTCTTATATCCCTAATGATGTTTTGGAAACCCCAAATGATGGGTTTCAACAATGAGGTTGAGGCATATAACTTATGAATATTTCCAAGAAAACACATATTTATTTCTAATTATAAAGTAATTATACACCTATTTCTCTTCAAAAGTCATGGCTGCACTCACCAGAGTGAGGAATAGGTCTTCTTATATACCCAGATTTATTTCACCCAGTTCATACACAGTGGTGGAGGTGACTTCCTCAAATGCTGCAGTGGCATCATTTAGGTCCTCCTCCTCCTCCTATTAATAATGTTTTACCTCTTAATCTTCTACATAAAGGGTAAGTAATGAAGTAAGAATTTCAATGATAGGGGAGGAGTTGATATTTTTACATCCTGAAGATGAGACAACCATCTCTGGACTAACTAATGATGAAGGGTCTATTTGATTCTCTGAAGTGATGATGATTTGATGAGATTTAGTATCCCATCCTATATACATGAATGATCAAATGTTTGTAGTCTCTCAAGTGAATTAGATACTTGTTGAAGATCAGTGTATGGAATTAAGACATCTCTGCTTGTAATTTAATCATTATTTAGTGAGTCAATGATTTCTCTTATGTTGTCAGGTTCAATTTTCAAAGTTAACATTAGTGAAGCTGTTGAACGAGGGATGGGATTTGGTAAAACCCTTTCAATTTGATTAATGGTTAGCACATAATCTACTCTTAGATTCTTGAATGGGTTATATGGGATTTTTCAATATTATTGGATCATTTATTCATGTAACACCATCTTCCATGGACCATTTTACCTTTCTGTTATATAACTCCACATCAATGTACTGAGATTCCCATGTTTTTAAAGGGGAATTATCACCCTGATATGACCCAATTTCACCATAGATTCAATATTTGAGACATTGGTTGTATGATGAAGGAATGGATTCATGTTTATGTAGCCAATGTATCCCCAACAGAATGTTGAAATATGTGTCATGAGAGATACTCTTGAACTCAAAATCATATATGAGATCAACAAACTATGTTCTAAGAACAATCCCTCTGAGTGGTTCATGCTCAATCTTATCTTATCCTTGTAACGTGAATGTGGATGGAGAATAGTGTGATTTAGTGAGGCTTAATAGGTGAAGTGTCTGAATTTGAATAAGGTTTACTCTTGAGACATTATCATTGAAGGCCTATCAGATGTTAGTGTCATTATTCATTCTAGATAAGTAAAATGTCTTAATGTCTCCATGTACGACTGCATCCTCATCTCGATCTATGAAATATATGACCACATGGAGTTCTGCTGTATCATTCTTTATATGTTAAAACATGACATAAAAACCTTAGTTTTAAACTCACGAGGGATCGAAAAAGCCTCAATATGTGCTTCCCAGAGATCCTTTCATAGATTCAAAGCATCTAGATTGGCTGGTACATTAGATAGTTTCTTCAAAACATCGTACTTCTGATCTAGAGTTCTACATTTTCTAGCATGGATATTCTCATTTGAATGTTCCTTTAAGATGATGTTCCTCATGTTTATGGATCATCATTATGGGAAAAAAGATGTAAGTACCTCTTCTATTGGTGGATTATCCAGGTTAGGTCTTCCCACCAGACGAGGAGGTGGTGGAATAGCCTCTAACTGGTCTTCCACGATTATCATGTTAGGGAAAACCCTATCATGTGTATAAGAATTTCATTATTCCCTGTAAGACTATAGGAAGACTCTACCATCAGTTTCTTATGCATAAAAATTTTGAGTAGAGGTGTGGTTGGAGTAGGGGATTATAGGATAACCATGTATTCCCCTTTTTCCTTGACCCTGAAATCCTCTTCCAACATTTCCAAATAAAGTAAATGGAAATCAGTTTCATAATTAGAAACATCATTTCAGTATGGATATTTTATGTCAATTACATTTACAAAATCAAAGATCAAGTCTTCATCTAATTAATATTCTTCCTAATAGGTTGATTCTTGTTGTTCCATTCTGTGGTGTGGTGACCATTATTTTGAGACGGTTGGCATGAAATCCACTATGGTCAAAGACAACATTTTCCTTGATATGAACCCTTCTTCTTCAATTTTTTTCCTTATTCTTACAGCCATGTCTATTCGTTGAGGATTGACCTTCAAAGGAAATGGATTTTAATGAAGTCAACATTGTTTTAATGAATATGTTAGGGGACATAGTCACCTATTTCTATTATGTTTGTATAATGGAATGAGTTCGGTTGATTATTTTCCTAACCATCCAATCATAAAATTTCATAGAATTCTTAGTTTTGACTTCCTGTAACTCGCCTTGTTCCTCTAGTTTGGTAGCAGTAACACATGCTACATGGGTTGATAAATTTTTCAACTTCACTTACCAAGAGTCCACCATATTATTTAGGAGGTCCTTAAAAAACACTATTGTATGGGGTTCCCTGACATCTAATGAAATAGGAAATAGGTTTGGAGTTCCTTGTCTCCTTATTTTTTAGGATTCTTATGCCTTGGAAATGTAAATAATTTTATTTTCCAAAGTTGAGATGAAGTATCCGGGACTTGGTCATTTTGAATAGAATAGTGATTGTTTTTAAACTCCTCAAAATGTCTCGTCCTTTGATCTTTTTTATCATATTGAAGATGTGATTGATTTTGCTGATTATCGGGAGGTGGATCCCTGTGGTATAATGAGGGATTTGAAGTAGAAGAGGGAAAATGGGACTCCCTAATTTAAACTATAGAATCCTATACTATTCGCGGTCCTCTTCCCAGAGATGATGAGATTACACGGGATTTGGATCTAGTATTTGTTTTGGAATTTCCCCCATATTGATAAATCAAGGTTAGATCCTAATACCCTCCTACGTATTTCATAGAGATTAATGGTGTGAATAAATAAACACTACAATTTTCTATACAACAAGGAAAAACTATTCCTAATGGAGCAGTATATTCAATGAGTAAGTTAATCCTTTCCACTAAAAAATGAAATCTGAAACTCTTTCATTATCTTTATTCTTGCATTGTATGAGATAGACGACTACTATCTTCTGAAACAATGAATTGAACAGGAAAAGAAAAATTTGTAGAGATATTCCCATCTAGTGATCAATCAAGACTTGAAACTCATATAACATATAGAGGCTGGCCCCGACAACAATTTTATGTAGCATCTGAGTTTCACTACTTCTTGTTTCTTAGGGGAACCCATTATGGGATCACAGTGAGTGATGAAATGCATCAAGTGATGTTCTAGATCTCTTGATCCATAAAATATTAAAAAAGTGGGATTCCCAATGTCTGCAAGAGGAGGGATCTGATCCACCAATTTGGTATAATCCTTATTTTATGGTAGAACCGATGAATTTCATCCTTCCATATCTTCCAATCGATTCATGAATGACTCAATGGTGTTAATAAGAATTTGAGAAAAATATGGTTGAGCGGGGACCTGAATTGATGTGGTGGATAGATCCAAAACTAGTGCTAAAATTTATGAGAAAACTATTAGGACCACCGGTGGTGGTACTTCTATAATTTTCCTCAGACAACCCATAGAGACATGCTTATAATTATGTGCTTGATTCTGTTATGGTTGCATAACAAATGGAGGGAATTTTTTATCCACATTGGTAGTTAAAAAATAACCATCTTTTCTGAGGTTCTCTTACTTAACATTCAAGGTGAAGATCATCTTGTGGATCATATCTGGTAGGAATTATTCTTTAGAGTAACTCTACATTCACTACAAAAAATAGCAGTTTAGCAGAAGTTTTTTAGAGGTCATTCAGTACAACCCCCTCAAAATACATTTTTTATGTGAATTAGAGGGGGTTATTAATAACCCCTTATAATCATCAATTTTAGAGGGGGTTTACAATAACCTCTAAGTTTTTTATCATTATTTTTTAATACATGGTGGTATTTTATATGTGGTTGTGTCAAAACCGTAACTAATTTAATAAATAGAGGCTCTATATATTCAGTTAAATTTTAGAGGTGATGTATATATAGTATTCGTTTAGATTTTATAGGATATATATACATATAATTCCTTTTGATTTTAGAATATATATATATATTAGAATTTTTTTAAATGAATATAGACTAGGTTCACATCCCCCTATAATTCTGTATATTAGATGGGGTTCACAACCCCCTCTAATTATTTAGATTAGAGGGTGTTCAAAACCAACTCTAATTTCATAGAATATATGGGGTTCACAACCCCCTCTAATTTATTATATTAGAGGGTGTTCACAACCCTCCCTAATTTATTTTATTAGAGAGGATTCAAAACCCCTCCCATTCATTATATTAGAGGGGGTTCTCAACCCACTCTAATTCCTTATATAAGAGGGGGTTCAAAACCCCCTATAATTTGTTATATTTTAGGGGGTTCACAACCCCCTTTAATGCGAGTCATTATTAGGGTATTTTAACCCTTAAAATTTAATAAATTTGTGGGGGATTTAACCTTCTATAATTTAAGACCTTAGATAGGTTCATCAATCATCTCTAATATCATAGATTAAAGGGGGTTTTGAACCCCCTATAATTTATGAAATTACAAGGGGTTCATGAACCAATAGTAATTGGAGTAGGCCCAGAAATTATCATAATCGCCTCTAATCAGAGTGGGAGGGAACTTTTGCGGTGTCTTTGGGTAACTGCTACTAATGTTTTTAGATAGGGTCATAACCCCTTCTAATAAACATGTTTTTTGAAGTGATTTATTCATATCAACTCAATCATATCCACCTCTTGATGAAAAAATATTTCCTCAAGCGAAAGGGATTGACCTTATCTAGGGAAAATTTAATACATGGTCTTACCATTACCTTTTCCCTTATTAGGTTGTATTTGAAGATGTGGAAGTTGATTATTCGAGGGGATTCCTAAATTTTGAGCAGGCCTCTGATTTATGGTATTAACACCTCGATTATTTTCTTTGGTTTGAACTGCATTATCAATAAAAACTTCATCTGTAGATGCCCCTAAACTGGATTCTCTTTCTGGAATATCTTCAATGATGACATTCATGAAATTCATTGATGGAAAATTCATTGCGCGAATTTGATCAGTGTCTTTGTGATATCACCTTCTTCTACGACCTCTACGAGATAGTTTCTTCCTATTTGTCAGTTTTTTGGAGTTATTTGGAATATTTTAATCTAATGTGAATCCTC
The DNA here is from genome assembly GCA_963277665.1 of Viscum album. Taxonomy (NCBI): domain Eukaryota; kingdom Viridiplantae; phylum Streptophyta; class Magnoliopsida; order Santalales; family Viscaceae; genus Viscum; species Viscum album. Next base: position 1,371,190,106 of record OY728143.1, read on the forward strand.
AAATATTTTAGTCATGTGTCTATTTTCTGACTTCTTCTCTAATCAGGAGGAAACTAACTTCCTCAGAGGATGGGATTGTAAATATGAAAAATCCCCTAATCTTACGGGATGGGGATGTTCCCGTTCTTATTTTTCAATATTTCAGTCCCTATTTTTTGTCTTTGAGGGTTAGGTTAAAAACATTCCCCAACCATCTGGGTTAGGGTTTCATCTGAACTTCTAGGGATGATATCAAAAAATATTCTATTTTAATTTTACGAATTCTAGTTCGAACATTGGATGGGAGAATTATTTGCAACTCACTTATATCACATTCTTTGGAAGATAATAGTTCTATTTATGAAATTTTTGCAATCATACGGATGGAATCATCCAAGAGGATGCTCGATGTTCTTAGATGCGTGATGAAAAATTATCTCAACAGCTTTCTCTCTCTAGGCCTAACATTGGTGGATGCTGGTTGAGGATTTTTCTTGTTTTTAATATCTTATTTAGTGAACATAATTCGTTTTTTGTAGCCATACTAGAGAAATAACATTTCATAATACATCTTTTGGTGGGTTTTTCTAGCTTTGTAGCATAGTGAAATGAAATGATCCATATGCACCCCATATTCTGATATGAACATCATATGGAGTACCAACAATCAGTTTTTTCAACCTCATTAATGCATTGAGGCATACATATTGTAGGGCCCCCCATTACTTCTCAATATCTGGTTATCGGGAAACCTGGAAGGATTCTAAGTCTATTTTTCACAGAAACCCTTCAATTAACTTATCATGACTTTGATAATTGTTGTATTATAATATTTGTTCTTTTATATGATTAATAGTATGTCATATATTGAGGCATATGTCATGAATAAAATATTCTACCAACATATCTGGAATGTTGTATTGAGAGGTTCCCAAACAATAGAACATGATTGGATTTTCTCCCTTATCAAGTTGTTTCCTCAAGTTCAAAATTTCATATTTTCCTTTTTATAGAGGTTTTTCTACATGATCTAGCAAAATTCAGTGTTTTCCAACCAATTTAGTGAAATTAGAAAGATCTGTGGAGATTTTATATATTATATTGGAAGATGAATGCACCAAGGGTGGTGTTGGGAATGACCATCACCTTGGGTTCTCTTCCAACTAAGAAATTATTTCACCCACCAATGAAAATTCATCAAACACGACTGGACATGTATTTTAAAATTCCTCAATATTAGATGGATTTCACATCACTACACTATCAGTTGGAAAATTCTCTTGACAATGAGAATCACTACTATGGTGAGAAAATTTATAGTGAATTCCATCATGGGGAGGAACATTATGTTGGATTATAGTAAGGGTAAACTCTATTTATCATTGGTCTTCAAGACACACATAGGGTTGTTGTGGCTCTCATCCAATGTTATGTTCTCGATAATGGCCAAATTTTCCTGAAGAAATATTTCACGATGAAGTGTCTAATGAGGAACATCACAGTTGCTAATATTGATCATGTAATATTGTAATGTGGTAGTATGATATTGTGAAACAATTGATACATGTATTAGGGATCCAAGAACTCCGGCACTGATCTGATCGAGACCACAAACTAGCTCTTGATTTTCAAAATGTGCTTGATAGAACTTCTCTTTGGATGTCTTCTTACAAGTATTGGGGGACACTTACTGGGACAAGTGGTCATCACGTGTAGGTGTATTTTTCTTTCCTTGCATTGTCCACCATAATAGGTTGATTATCTCTAATTTGAGTGGGTGTATATGACCGATATGGTTGTCCGTATGATATGGGGATGTATAACCCATAACCCTCCTAGATGGGAATACAGGTATGTATCTGCTCTAGGGTGACAAGTTGATGATCCATCCTACTTGTGGAGATAGAGTTATTCTTCTATACCTCAGGTATGGTTGTTTTCATCATGATGATATCATGGAAAGTATATAGGATATGATATGGAATTTTCATCTTCTCTTTCATCATTTCCAAGATGTGTTTGGTGACATCAGTTGTCGGAAAAGGAATATATGATCAATATATGTCTAAATTGGGGTTATATACCTACTCTTTCCCTCCCTTTACTACTTTTTTATACTGGTAGTACTCATGTTTTGGGTAAGAGAGTTCTTTATTCCATCTACTTGTTATCACAGATTTACGACTAACTTCTTCGAGTGCCGCGAAATGAGGCTATCATTAGAATTGATGAGTGCAATAAGGTGTATATTCCTACTTATTTAATGTCCCCAAATTGGGTTGGAGGGATTATTAAAATGCATCTAGATGATTCTGATGGAATTATTGATGATTGAATGAATGTGTATGTTCCTGCATATTGTACTTCATCGCATTTTTATGAATGAATTGGTTTTCCACCACCAGATAGGTATAATGGCTGATGAAATGAAGGTGGATCGGTGTGTGTGATAACTCGTTATTTGCCACAGAACTGGGTTTGGGGCTTCTCATGAGGGGGTAATGGTAGTATCCTACTCCCTTTTAGCCATTTTTTCCCCATCTGGCTAACTTGTGTGCCTGAGGATGAGGGATAGGGGAAAAACTGCTTAAGGCAACACCCTCATCATGTTGATGGTTTACTACTACATTGAACTGGAAACGGAAATTGTTGGTAGGATCCTTTGTAAAGTACCTTTGTGTCTTTAGGATGAGGATGTAGGTGGACTCTTGGTCGATCACCCTAGAATATGGGATGTATTATCGATTTTATTCTGGGGATACAATCCCAAAGGAGTTAAAGATTTTGATTGGAATTGTCTGCTTCTTGACCCTCGATCATCACTGACTGGATGATTTCGTGTTATTCTTGATTTAGAGGTCCTATCAGCAGCCTCCAGGTATAGATGGTACCATGCTGATAGTATGCTCGAACCACTGCATTACAGACCCAGTGTTGAAGAAGCTAAGACGGTAATGGTTTTCTTTTGTGTGGGTAAGGGTCCAACCTGAGTAGTAGTTGGGGAGTTCATGGGTGTAAACGTAAAAGAACCTCTTTGGATTTTTGGGAGTTATTGGAAAAGAGTACCTTTATATATGAAAAAAACCAAACAATGATATCCAAAATCTCATTTGAGTGAAACAATTCCTAATTTATTTCCTCGTATGGTATGGGTAACACTATTATCATTGTTAAGGGACACATCATGGCTTTTAATGTCTTTTGATAAATACCCAATAGAAAGATTTAATGTCATGTGGTAAGGAAATCTAGGTGGAAGGTGCCTAGTCAAAGATTAGTGTGGGACTTATGTCGAAACAGACCTAGGGAAATGGAAGATATTAGGGTTTCCATGTTTAATTAGTCCATGCTATGGATATTACCCAAATAGAATAGGGTTGATTTTTAATGATGGGTGTCAACCTCGGGGAGGATTCCTACGTATCCCATTTGGATGGGAATCTAAGCCCAGGTTGTTCGGTTTGTCTGGAATAGGGGTATATCCCATTGAAATAAATTTTTTAAGGATTAATATTGAAGATTATTACCTTATAACATGGTCCATGAGGGATTTATTAACTCATGGAGGTGTAGGGGACATAATTCAGGTCTTACTCCAATGGATGATTCCCAGATTAAAGTAATTTGGATTGGGGCTTACTCTTGAGGAGGATTCCCTTTGATCTCTGTCCCTGAGTGGGATTACAATGTATCCTAACTAATAGGAATTAGAGTTATCATATTTCAGTAATTTAGGTGAATTGGGTGGTTGTTGTGATCATTAAAAACCTCTAATACCATGTTATGTATGCTAGGTGTGAGAAACAAGAGAATGTGAAAGATTCAACAGACCACACACACTTTTCCTCCATCAATGGTGGAAGAGGTCGGGGCTACATTGGAAGGGTTCATGGATATGGAGAAATATTCCATGCTTATGACGCTTCATTCTCTTAAATTTACATTGAACATGGGTCCAATGTTAGGAAGGAGTAAAGATGAAGGATATAGAAGGAATAATGACAGAAACCTCCTACATGAAAGTATAGAGTCATACACCATGATGGTTTCTCATTGATTGGTCCAAGAATAGGAGGGATACTTTTCCATTTTCGTAGGGGAAATCAAGAAATATCCCTCTCATCCAAACTAGGAACTAGAGGCTTATGGTCTTAGAGTTGAAAAGTAGAGGATAATGGCATATCCCCAAAATCCATGATAGGGAACTCATCAAAATTGTACCTAGGGTAATGGTCCAAATGTGTGTAGATATAAAAACCAACAAACATGCCAAGGATTCTGAACCTTTAGTACAATAACTGAGGAAATCATATGAACATGGAAACACCAACCGAAATCAGAGACACACGGATGTGACATTTCCTATGGTTTTTTATATTAGGAGGTGTCAGTTGAGGTTTTAATATGATACCTTTCAGATGAGGGAGACAATGAAAGAGATATTATTCCATGAATGGATTTGAAGGATGGTTCATGAAAGGCTCAAGAAATATGAGAAGGTTATGTGCACCAAGAAGGGGAACAAAAATATTGCATCATGCAAGAATACTCCATGTAAAAAGGATTAGAAAAATTGGTGTCCCCTTATGTGAAGAAGAACATGGATGACTACAGTTGGGAGAGATTTGGCTCAAGCCTTCAATTATCTTCACAGGTACTCCTAGAACTAAGGGAAAAAATGCATGTTTGAAGATGGGTGATCTTGAAAGTGTTGTTCAATCAGGGGGTTGGTTGAACTAGTCACATAAGTGTTATTTATTCTAAGAGTGAAAGGAATTAATTCTCAATATCCTCCTTTAATTCACTCTCTTCATTTGTTATGAAACTACCTTTGAGGTTTCAGATGACTAGGGAAATTCACTTAGGTGATCATAGAAGTAATCAGGCTTTAGGGAAATTCACTAGGGTGATCATAGAAGTAATCATCCTTTAGGGAAATTCATCCATAAAAATGAAGGACCCAAGAGTCTATTTAAAGTAGAATATGGAACCTTATGTGAATGAGACTGGTCTCCAAGTGGTGGGGTGTGAATGTACTTGTGTGCTACTAGTGATTTGGGCTACCTCGAGCGAACCACTATTTTAGCCTTCGAAAATCTTGATATTTTGCATCTATTTATCTTTTTTTTATAAGGTATTTCCATTTAACACCTTTTTCCCATGTGATTGAATGGATTTTCAAAAATATATTATGTTAATGGTGGGAAATATATCTCCCTACAATGAAATGGGTAATTTTTATATCTCATGAGATAATTATGGGGGAAAAGTTGATGTGTTGGATCCTCTATGGGAAATAGATTAATGTTCTTGATCAACTGTGGGAAATATGTAGTGAGGAAAGATTAATTTTAAAATGGAAAATAAGTTTTCATTTTCGATCCATTATGATTAGATGGAAATATAAGTTAACCTTGACATTTTAGATGGTTTCTACACTTTTTAAAATGGCACACATTTATAACATGATATTATAGTTCATGATTGGTTTTTGGTGATATCTCACTCTCATGGTTCATTCATTTTTAAAGGTTAATATTTATACCACAAATAATTTCTAAGATACTTGATAGATTGGGTAGGAAATTTTTATTCTATATTTATAATCTCATACCCTTATGTTTATCTTATTCTTTCATATGATCATCAATTGATATCCCTATTTTTACCCTTACATTGGATATGAGATCACATATTCAAATGTTTCATTTCCCTATGTTATAAAGAATAGTTTATATAGGGTATTCCTATTATGTATAAAAATGGTAATATATTTATAATAGATGTTTATAATCATTCATGAAATAATAATATTGTGTAAAATTCTCCAAAAACACCAAACCATTTCAACCCTAAAATGTTTATTTGTAAAATGTATTTAATATTCATCTAAAAAGATTTAATATCTATGTATTAAAAGGATATGCCTTTATATAGAGCCTCTGGTATATTAAAAATTATTACTAAGGCCAAAAAATCTTTTATATTATCAATGGATGACTAAATGTTTGAATACCGCTAAAACATATTGCACTTCGGGGTGAGAGAGTTCATATGTGATGCAAGTTTGGATAAATCCATTACAAACAACTGAGAATATCCTACCAATACAAGGAATATTTGAATATTATATACATTTTTGGGTTCTTACAATGACATTATATCCATAATCTTTTTAATATCTACTAAATAAACATGTTCTAAAGTAATTTTTCCAATGAACATCACTTCCCAAATCCAGAATTTAAATTTTGATAATTTTTCATATAGGTGGTGATTATTTACGATTCCTAAAACTTGTCTCCAGTGAAACACATATTTTTTTAGTCTTATATTATAATATAATTCCATCCATGAAAACCATGACTAATGTTTCATGATATTGGGGGATATATTGCTTCATCAATTCCACGAATAAAATCATATAGTTAGTTAGGATAAAATCCATCAAAAGAGTACTTAAAATGGCTATAATTGTTCCTTAATGAGGTATTTGGAATATTTGACTCCATGATTCTGAGTTGTTCATAACCATGAAAAATACCGATATTATAAAAATGCATTTACCATTTCAACTAATCGAAAAAATCATCATTGTTGGGTAAGGTGTATTTATTCATGACAATTACTGAATATGGATTTTGGTAGTCCACATATAAGATAACAGTAAAAAAACTCCTTCTTGGTGAAGAGAACATAGGATACCTAATTTGATAGACTTATTCTTATAAATCACATGGATTTCAAATCATAAAACTAAATTTTCAGATCAGTTAATTTAGCTACAACCATGTGATAAGATGGAATCAATATCTATTGAGTACCTGATATTGGGTTAATTGACAACTCCAACTGTCTCTTTGAGGGTAAAAAAGTTATTTCATTAGAAAAAAATTATAATTTTTTGAATACCCAAGAAATATCAATAAGAAAATATTTATTTGATATCATTATCATGGATAAATACTTAAATTTTTGATGATATGAAAAAGATGGTCTCACCCAACTAGACCTCTGGTCCTACTTAACATAAAACACATGAGAGTTATAATCTAGGGTAGTATAGGAAACCAACCAATGATAACAATAGATTTGGGATTTTTTTAGAAAAAAAAACAAACAATATTGATAATAAAATTGAAGATTCCCATGTAAAGAACCATGAAATACCGAACCAGCTCTACATCAAACATAAATAAAGATAATTAGGGACATCAAAAACTCCATTCATTTTTCATTCCTACAGGCATCACCACTCCATAGAGAAATAAATGAATTCCATTAAAATATTTAAAATATCCATTAAACATTTTACATCAAGGATTTAGAGGAATGTATATCTAATAAATAAGATGATAAGGTTGGAGAAATAGAAATTTTTCCTTTCATGGTTGGAGAAACTACATGAACATCCTTTGGAAACACCTCAATTCCTTATAACTGCTTCATTGTAGTGGGATTTTGAAAAATATCTATTTTACATTAATCATATAACTATGAAATGGATCCTATATGTGACCATGATCCTTTTCTAGAATATATGGAAGAATATTCCAAACACAACTTCTACATGTTACCACAATTTCCATACGATTTGTAGGTCATTGGAGGCATGGTATAAAAACACTTCATTTTCCCTATCCAAACACACTAAAAATAATCCATACCAAAAAATATTGATTATGGTGTAGGAAAAGTTTTATTTGAAGAACCACCATTGATTACATTGATAAACTCACTTTGATTCATCATTCCCATGATAAAACGACATAAACTACCAATGGAAGAAGGAGGCACTCCAGTCGTCCCTAACATACCCACCAGGTCAATACCATCCATCAACATCATATACACCACATCATCATAGGTGAAACTATTTATCATGAATACTTATGACCAGAAGTTAAGTTGAATACTCTTATAAAAATTATATGACATTAACATCTAATTAGATACCACCTCAGGTGAAAATATAGTTACTTCAGTGGAGCGATTCACATAATCTATCGATATCTGATTCCCTTGATCAAGGTTGAGTAACTCTATATATTTTTATAAGTTCAAATACTCCATGTAGAACTAATTTGTGAAGGTGGCCTTAAATATTTTCCACTCAAATACCTCTTGAATTTAGGCATAAAAAATCGAGTCCAACCACCTTATCATGGGAACTTCAATCTTGAAATTATAACAACTCACCTTCGTAGAATCCGGGGAATTATGTAATTCAATGAGACTTTCAATATTTCTAATCCAATCTATATCATACGAAGTATCATTAATCCCATTGTAATATGGTAGTTTCTTATAAAGAAACTCTTGGGTTTTATTCATACCCATGACCATTAGATGTTTTGCCTCTTTATCTTGAACATGGTTATATGCCACACCTTGTTCTATATCATATACTACGTTCAAAATTATTTTTATGAGATTAGAATCAACTAGAATTTTTTATTTGTTGGAAACACCCTCCATAGGATTCACCGAGCATCTTCATGATGGGAATGGTAATACGCACCAATAAATAAATAAGTAAATAAAAAGATCATGGCATCTAAGAATCAATTTTCACTAAAAACAATAAAATTCAATAGTAATTATAATGAAACACATGAAAGACAATATTGGGACCCCAAAGTTTGAATCCTAGAATACAAATATTCTAACCACCTGTGGTGACATAATGCTCAAGATGATGATATTTTTCCAGGCACTCACTCACATCCTACCCTGTAAGTCCCCATATTCTTATATAATATTTTCCAAAACATCCAAAAATGTATACTGATAATGAAAAAAGAAAACACAAACTTTGATTCCTATTTTTTTATGAACCAACCTTGAGCACCGAACTACATGGAGCACAAACTAGTCTTGACATGGACCAATAGGTATTCCCAATCACCCATGGGTTTGAGATAATTGTCTGGGCCCTTCGAAAGACCTTTGGTAATGATTTTTCCAAAAAGAATTACATAAATAAGATAACATTAACAAAATAAATATTAGTATGACAATAGAATTAAATAATGGGAAGAACAAAATATTAATAAAAAATAGGTGACCAAAAATCTCAATTACCAACCACAGAACATAGAACTGAAAAAATATTACTCAATGTGACATATATTCACCCCCAAAATCTTACACCCTTCTAAAAAAATCCAGCACCACTATGTTCTGAATTTACTTTAATTTTATCAGAACAAACATGATTTATATACACCCTAGGGTGTTTTTACGGAGCATGAAAACAATTATAGTAGGATTCCAACGCGTATTACATAACCAAATATTATATAAAACTAGTTACTCTTTAGAATATAAAATCAATTCATCATGTGTTATTTTACATAGTTCAATATTAACCCAAGAAATCAAAATTTTCATAGTTTACAAAACATAGTAATAATTTTTTTAAATAACTTCCAACAACATATCAATGGTAACAATAGGTAAAAATTACCCTTAAAATAATATTATTACTAGTCATTGAGGATCCTTATATAGTTCATTTGATAATTTTTATACATTGTGTGCACATTACACTAGCAAAATAGGAATATGTGGTAAGATTATACTCATATATTTTGATACATTCCACAAATTATATAGTGTGGTTCCCACAAAACCATATCTAAATAGGTCAAAGGAAAGCGTTTATCTCCCAGGACGGATCCCTACAAAATATTTTATCAATTATTGGTTTACCATATCAAAATCATTCAATGGTAATAACATTTTGAATCCATATAAATCATGATTTAAAATAATATTTTCTTAAAAACACCAATGGGGGATTCCATTTTCATAATAGTTACCAAAACCAAAATATATCAAAAGTTTTTACTTTATAACCATTTTAGAAATCATTCCTATGATAATTCCATAAACCATTTTTTCATCCATTTTTTAAACCAATTTTATTAAATTAAAAAAAATCTTTTGTTGAAAAAATATTATTCATGAAACCACCTACCTTGAAACAATAGGAATATCAACCCGCATGTGGAAACCATAATCCAAGAATATAAGCATCATAGAAATTAAATAAGAACCTTAAATTATGAAGTCCCAATCAAGAATATTTAAAGTATGAACATCTAGAATAAATGAAACAAATATCACACATACCACCCCAATTCCCAAACAACACAGTAAAAAAAGATTAGATTCAGATAAAACCCCATCAACACCAAAATATATCTAGATGGGGTCATAGATTATATTGACACTAGATATTTCATAGGATTATCCAGCATCATTGGGGGTTTATCAAATAGTTTTTTGGGATATAAATGTTCTAAAATAATACATGGAGTTCCCATAGTTTGAGAGTAATTTCTAGGAGAAGGACTTGTTCCATTGTCTTAAGAATTTTTAAGGAATACTGGGATACATGAATCCATTGTTCAATCACTACCCCATTTCAAAAATTAGATTGATGTGGATCAGAACTATGAGGAATGTTAATTTACTATTTCATAGTAGATTGAGGTCAAAAGTATATCCATAATCCTTGTTTCACCCTCAGTTTAAATTAAGTAACCCATTATTTATGGTTTTTAGATGTGTAAATGTTTTGACTGTTGTTTGGGAGAGTTTGGAGGGATTTTGGTAATATTTTGGGCATTTATTGGAGGTGCACGGTTTGAGAATATCTTGTAAAAACTGTGAAAACTGTAAAAATGCAGAGATTAGGCTCTGGGTAAGCATGCAGTTAGGTTCATGGTTGGGCGCATAGTTTGGAAAAATTATGCTTCCACTAAGGATTAAAAATGAAAATTAGAACATAAGAAAAAGTATGGTTGATGATATGTTTGTCTAAAATGTTATCAACCATTAAAATGGTGTTTGTAGGTTGTGGATGGCATATAGTTTTCCTAGATGTGAAAGGAAACTAAGAAAAGTTAAAATTTAGATCCTAAAAAAGTGGATCTCACTCATATTTACTCCTAAACCCTTTTTTTCAATTATTTAGACCCTAAATCGGTTTTTTATCCCACCAATGGATTTGGACACTCTCTCCTTCAATATGGGATAAATCTATTAGAAAATCAAGTTGCGTTGAAGACCGGATTGATTAGAAGTTATTTTTTCTCATTGTCATTCCTTAGATATATTTTTTATTCCTTATCTTATATTAATATATGTAGTCCATTAGGGATATAATTGTGATAAATTATTACAATAATGATGTTTTGTAGACGTTTTTGTGTTAGGTAACAAGATATAAGTTTATTTTTTATAGATTCATACATGTTTTTTTGACCAATTAGAGAAATTATTCATTCTCTCCATAGTTTCTGAGGTAGGTGGATTCACTCTCAACTACAATTTCTAGAACTAGAGGGGTATATATGAAATTGTTTATATTGATTTGATTTTATTTTGAAATTGATGTGAAAATATTCGTAGAAACCCTATTTAGTGATTGTTTGTTGCATTGATAAAATTGTTTATTGTGTAAAGTTCTTTGTTTAGTGATTTTAAAATTGTGATGTTAATAAAATTATTTTTAGGATGTATGTAAAGGTTTTTAATAAATGAATTTTTTTAATGAGATTGAATGATTTGGTAGTTTTGGCATGTAATTTGGAATATGTGGTTTTTTACTTCATTTCATTGATGTGACCCTAGGTTAGTTGACTATACCATTAGGTTATAATGATGTGACTCTGTAGATGGGGTGTGTGCCATTGGGGAGTTCTAGATATGGTTACCTTATGATAAATTGGTAGACCAATGAGAGAACATTCATGATTATGGAACATTCACCTAAGGATTCATGGTTTGATGTGTGGATTCATGGAATGGAAACTATTATGCCAAATGGAATGTTCAAATGGTTTGAAGAACTAGATTTTTTGTTTTCCACGAAAAATATTTTGTTGATAAAATTATCACCATTCATATAAACTACTAAAAAATATTTAAATTTTTTTATATAAATTTTATAACATGTTCAATTCTTATGGTGTGAATATGGAAGTCATTGTGGGAAAACCTACTAACTCTCATTACTCACCACCTTTTTAGGGACTTTGGTGCATCTATAGATATCATGTTTACAGAACCTGGTAACGAAAATGTATTACATTTCTTTAGCGATGATTACTGATGCGTGAGCATGGATTGGGGAGTTAGAGCTCGGTGTATGTTGGGTGTTTTTGTATTGTTTTCATTGGAGTCTTTAAGCATTATGGTTTAGTTTTTCGATTTCATACTATGATGATAGTTATGGGGTAGTTTGGAATTGTTTCATTTTGTTAATAAATTTATTTGTACTATATTGTTATCATGCATCATAATGTTTTTTTTGTTATGGTATACATGGTTGCAATTGTTTTATTTTCAAAGTTATAATCAGGCCCCAACTATATTAAAGCCCTCAGAATTTGTTTATAGCCTTTGGAATCATGGGGATGTATCTTAAGTCCAAGTATAAATTCCACCGAATCTCAATCTAATGATGAGGGGTGTGATGTTACAAGTGGTATCAGTATTTTTGATCTTTTGGTATCAGTTTTGTCCGGATTGAAGTAGAAAATTCATTCTAGTTATGTCCTTATGATGGGTAATTATAAAGAATTATGATTGTCGGGACATGAAATGTAAATAATTAAAAGGCATGGCTAAACTATTTATTTTAAACATCATGTTACCAAGGAGTTGGGTACATAAGTGTTTTGGAGACACTTATAGGAGTTGTAATCTCATTTTTATTGGTTTAGGCAGTGAGAGGAGCATGATATACATTGATGGAAAGGGATTCCCACAAAAAGTGAATTTTTTTTAGAAATGATTTATTATTTCATGAAAAAATGAGTATTTTTTAAAGGTATTAAAAAGTTATTTCAAATGTGAGATTTTAAAAATTACATGATAATGGTATTTTGAAAATGGTTTTATAAAAAGCATATTGGAACTTAAAAAAATTGTTTAAAAATAAATGATTTGAATTTTGGGAAAGCCTTCTTATCATAGTTGTGATATAGTAAATTTGAAATTTTTAAGACTTTATTTTCTAGAGAATGAGTATCATGGAGTTTTATTTGGTTATATTAAATTTCACCTTGTAGTAATCATAAAAGCCAACCAAAAGAGGATGATGAGAATGCAGTTTCACCAGATCCACTGGTGAACCAACTACCAGTTCATAGTATTGTCATGGCTTTTTAGCTGCACATATAAGAGAAAGATGTGATGAACCAGGGAAATTGGTTCATTCCATTCAATTCTAAAAGAATACTCCAATCATCTTTTAGGGTTATTTTGAACCCGAGAAGGCAGTAATGTGGCTGAATTTGATAAATAAAATCTATGTTTTTCTTTGTCACACTAGGATTGTTTAATGTAACATTGGAAACATATATAATATAGGATCATTCATAACAATGGTGGGATTTAGAAGTTAATAATAAATTAGAACAAGGAATTTCATGGGATTATTTTGAATAATTTTACAATAAAACATTTTTTTATCATGCATATACGATTATAATAAATACATAATTTTTCAGATTTAAGAGGTCTCCTATTAGTAATAGGGTATACTGATAAATTTATTATTTTTCTCATATTCCAAGCTGATGTTTTTTCAAGTTAATCCTTGAAGGCACACAATTTTGAATCAAAGAAATGGAAAAATAATCTCTCAAATATTGTCATGCTTTTCATGATGGATTATAAAGAGATGTCCAATAGAGAGATGATGGAAGAGGGTAAAATATTAGGAACAATGGGTGGAATAATATTGTTGATACCTATGGGATATGGAGGGAACTCTAATGGTGTAAATAAGTTGAACAGGGGAACATATTTCCAGGCTAGGGTAATGACATAGAATTAGATAGATGAATCTAAGAATATTCCTCCATTACCCAAGAGAAAAGATTTATTTTTTTAATGTAGTTTATTCGACCACATGATGCAATTTTTATGACGCCATCGAGATCCTTCCACAATTTTGAAAAGTCATTCAATCTACAGCATTATTTTCACAGTGCTCATAGGTTTAGTGTTTTGGATACATCTCATGTTTCATATAATTAGAATAACATTATGGGATGACTGTAACAAAATAATCCTTTTTAGTAGAACTGTGCAATCCATAGTGATTCAAGGAATACCATGACTCCTTAGGGAGTGAAATCTCATTTTGGAAATATAGAACAATGTGTAGTGAGCAAGAAGTTATATTGATATGCTAATTTTATTATGGATAATCATTATAGACCTTCGATGGTGATTGTTTTGATTATTTGGAATTATACCCTTATACTAGATTTTTTATAGAGGTTCCTCCCATTCATTTATTTGTTCTTGTGAGGTTGATTTTCTGCATTTTCATTTTTAGATGATGGATTTCCTTTTGAAACGTGAATCTCCTCTTGGCCAAAGATAATGTTGAGCTGTTGTGTTTAAATCATGTTCTATAACTGTTTAGGAAGATTAGTTGATATGGGGTTTTTCTATAACTAAGATGGATTTTTTTGGTTGGAGTGGATACTCAAGAGGGGGGGGGGTGAATTGAGTTCCAATTAAAATTTCAGTTAAAAATAATTTCTATTAAAATCCCCCAATTTATAAAACAAGTTAATCTGTAGTGAATTTGTAAAACTATAAAGGTTCAATTAGGTTCTCAAAGATTGATTAGGTCTCAGTCAATTTAATCAAAAGATAAAATTGGATTTTGAAACTAATGTACTGATTTACAATAGTTATAAACACTTGCTAGATTAACAATAAGTGTAACTTTAAAATAGTTTTTTATTTCAATTTAATAGTAACAGAATATAAAATATATATATAGTATAATTTAAACTTAAACTAAAAAAGAACAACAGATATAACCAAGAGGTTCAGTCTCAATTAGAGACATATTCCTCTTAAAAAATTTATATAAAAGTGATCCACACTCTGGATCAGGGTTATCAATAGTACTAGAATGTCTAGGCCATGCAGGGACCTCTACCATAGTTCTTCGTGGGGAACAAAAATAAAGATGAGGCCACACAAGGACCTCTTCCACAGTTTTTCGTGGGAAAACAAGGGTAAGGAGTTTTGTTTTGAGGATTTTTATATCCTCCAGTTCATCACAAGATTCAGTGTGTGTGTAATATATACAGAGTATACACACTACTTGAATAAGTAAATAATGAATCACTTAGAGAGAGTATATGAATGTTTAGAAAGTTCTAGTGATTGACAGTGTAGCTCTGGACTACTTGGATTCAGCAGAAATGCTTCTGAGTCCTTATCTGGTTTTGGGTGAAAAAACAGAGTGTCGTGGTTCATCTTGTTCTCTTCATGAGTCAAGATGATCTCTTGAATTCAGTTCCTCTAGTATTTTCAAATTGCATGCATGGGAGTTCTTGAAAGATCTTGCAATCTATTCTTCATGTTCAGGATTGTTCTTCTGCTCTGTACAAAGCTTGCGTGTATTTTCTGTGGCTTCATTTATGTTCTAGTATGTGAATCTATGTGTATGTCCTCTAGTTTCAGCTCAATCATCCTTATATTCCTCAAGCTCTAGAAATAGTAATGATTGCCTTTTCATAGATATGAGGTATGGTTTCCGGACATACCAACAACTATCATTAAATATAATTAATTGCATTAAACACATCAAATATGATCATTAGTAATATTTAAATAATATTAACAAAAGGTTAAGAAACAGTGTCACAGTAGTTATGAAAATGGTGTCTCCTTCACAGTGTGTATTTCACGGTATGACCTTCACGGTATGTGGCTCACGGTGTGTCCTTCACGGTATGACCTTCACGGTATGACCTTCAAAGTATATCCTTCATGGTATGTGGCTCACGATGTCTTTGTGTCATGGTGTGTCCTTCACTACGTCTGAGTCACGGTGTCTGACTCACGGTTTCTTTCTTCCGATGCCTTGCTCATAGTGTCTGGATTCACGGTGCCTTGATGACTATGTCTTGATAACTGTGTCTTAGCACTTAGGCAATCAGAGTGTCTTACTTACGGTGTCATGGTGTCTCATTTGTCATGGTGTCTGAGACTTAGACATCACGTTGTCTGCTTCACTGTGTAATTATACTTAGACAAATATCTGTATTCAGGCTTAGACAGTAATATACATAAGATGATTGGAACTTAACTAGTATAAAGTATAATAGATAACTAGAAACATAAATATAGAAGATTGATAAGATCAGTTAGATTTGTGATTATTAACAAGATTTGTAAAAAGTAAATAATAATAAGATTTTTTAACAGTAACAAGATTTGTGATCATTGAATCATGATTAATAGATGAGGATTCCAACAATATCCCCCTTTATGATGATCAAATATCATGTACAGATAAAGTAAAGAAAAAATAAATGAACTTTAGAGAAAATAGCATATAGAATAACATATTACATTTTCTTCCCCGTTTAACTTCTCCTGTTTATTCTCCCCCTATTGGGATTATCAAAAATTGAAATTAAGAGAGTTAAAGAATTCAGATTTCATTAAAAACGTCCAGAATACCTCATACAGTAGAAATACAAAAATCAATGACATCCCCATCAAAAAGAAAGTAGTCATTGGGCTTCTTTAGGGATCGGCCTTTTCCTTGCCTTTATCAGCAGCATGAGCTGGTGTTGATGTAGAGGAAGGAAGAGATTTGGTAGACAAACATGGTAAAGGGAGACCTTCAAAAATAGATGGAGAAAAGGAAGGAGCAGCAGAAGATCTAGTCTATGGTTGGTCAAGAATGATTGGTCTGATCTGAGAAAGGGCTTGGCTGACTGACATAGCAGTTGAGGCTAGGGTGGGTAGACCTAGTCAAATTGGGGCAGTAGTTAGTGAAACTATAGCTGTACTCTGCACATGAAAATATGGCTTCAAAAGTTTTATGAAATTAGTAATGATTTCTCCACCATATTGCATAAACTTTTCAAAATCTTCCTTATTCTCCATGAATATGTCCAACAATCTAGTGAACTCAGTAAGCTTTTGAACTTCAGCTTTGAAAGCCTGAGTCACTAGAGGGATTTTCAGATTCTACACAAGATACTTAAAGTGATATGTTATATCATATTTGGAGTAAATCCAATTTAGATACAAATCTATCTTCTTGGTGATCTCCTGGTGAGAATCTTTGGAAATCTTAGAATGAATATGAACAAGATCAAGTGCTCTATCACTGTTCTAAACTAATTTAGATAAAGAAGACATATCCATGTAACTGAAAGCATTCTGAATTTCTCCCTTGATTATGGATCTATGCAGTGAATCATCTAATGAAGGAGCAGAGATTTGACCAGAGGGAGGAGAAGCCTTTATAGCTATTATGAGAACATTGATCTGTTCCAAAACATTTTGAAGACAACCAGTATACTCATCTGTGAGTTTATTCAGATTCTCTACAAGATCTCTCATGTGTTGCAGCATCATTGTGTGTGTTTCTGAAATCTTCTCATCAAACGATAGCATGTAGGGATGCATCCGAGATACAATCTCTCTAGAGATGTTGGAAACAGATGGTTCAGGAGAATTTGTGACAGGTGTAGGAGCAGAAACAAGTGCAGGCTCGGATCTTGAAGACAATTCTTTTTGAAGGTGTTCTACTATACTTTTAAAATTTTCAATATCAGCACTAAGAAACTTATTTTGAACTTTGACTTCTTGTATTTCATGGATCATCCTGGGTTGAATGTGCAGAATAATGTTCTCCAAAATAATCGACGCATCATCCTGACTTAGTTGAGTCATAGGATGAGGTTGAGAGGTCAAGAGCTTCTCCACTCCAGCTATGATAGTCTGTCCAAATACTTTCAAGTCATCCTCAATTACAAAGGATTTATGGTCAAGAAAAGGTGTAGATTCCAGAAGTGGTATAGGTTCTGGTGCAGGTTCTGGTTGAGGCTCAAGTTTAGATATAGGTTAAGGGTGAGTGACTAACTTCAATTGAAACAAGGAAAAAAGATCCATTCCAGTTCTAGTCACTTGCTGTGATTCACAAAAAAATCATAAAATCTTGGGAACTCATACCGAGTGTACATAGAATATGTGATAGTTGGTTGAGAGGTTTCAGTAGATCCATCTTCATCAATATCAAGGTTTTGAGGTTCCTCCCCCTCACCATGTGCTTCCAATTCAAAAACTATAGGCTCATCATCATGATCATGATCCATAGGATAAACTCTATTCTCCTCAACCATTTCATGCCTTACCAACTGAAGGGAAATTTCCATCTTCTCCTAAGCAGAGGGTATGTACTCAAGAACCGACTATTCCATAGTTTTTGCTTCCATACTTCCTTCCTTTTCAGCAGGGAGGTTTTCTATCACAGGCTTAGGGATAAGAAAATCTCTTGCAGCCTCATACTGAATTTCTAGGTTAGCATCAACTATTGGAGCATGAGGTTCTTCTTCTATAAGAACAACAGAAGGGTCAACAACCCTTTCTTTTTCAACAAAAACTTCTTATCTAATAATTATTTCATCCTCTTTTCTAATAGGTACTTTAGGAACATCGGCTGGGATAATAGTCCTTTCTTTCTCAACAGGAGCTGCTTCCTTTTGAGGTACTTCAGCTACCTATTCCTCTTCTTCTTCAGCATCTGAGTATTCAACCACTTCATCTGGTTCCAAAAGAGGAGCAGTAATATTATTTGGCCATGTTGGATACTTAACAAGATTATACTACTTATACAACTGATCATTATCCTCAACCCATTTCTTATACTAAGGGTTCCAATTGATTTTCATCCTTCTGATGGTAGTTTTTGACAAAAAAAACTGAAATACCATAATTAATTCCTCATTCGGTCCAACCAGTCCTTTGGAAACTAGCATGGTTGAGATCACCCTTGAGTAAAAAAAAGATGTGGATTTCAAAGTAACCTTAATCAGTTCTCACATTTGGTGAATGACATATTTGAAAAGATTTATCTTATGGAAATTATTAATTAGATAAATCAGAAACACATCATGATACTTCATAATAGAAAAATCACCCTTCCTTGGGCTAATCAAATTATGAACAAATTTGAACAACAGTCTTGACTCTCCATCCAGCTCAGCTACTATGGCCCTTCTCTTGGTGCCATTTCCCGTTAAAATCTCCAAAGAATTTTCTAGATCAAAGATATTTAATGTAGGAGGAGGGTCTCTCTGGTAGTCATAAAAAATCCCTTCATGAGGAATCATTAGGAATGCAGACCATATCCTCGAAGTGAATGAACATTTTTGACCATTGATCTAGCTTTTCACCAGAAAAAATTATCCATCATCAATGGAAAACATTACATATTGGTAAAACTGATACACCGACCTCGGGTAAGTAGGTCTGTCCCTTCGAGAGATCCATTTGATCCATCTTTTTTCTCTTAAGACGTTCAAGAATAACGATTTTCTATTCAACAGCCACTCAGGGAAGATCTCTTTTTCAGGAACTACAGTATGGCTTACAATGTTCAAATTCAGAGGTCCTTCAGGTGATATCCTTGGTGCTGTCTTTTTCTTCATAGAGCTACACTTATCTGGAGTAGATGAAGATGGATGCTTCAGCCTGGGAATCCACTAAAGGTTCAGGTGGGAGAGAAGGATAGAAGGTTTTCAAGGTAAAGAGGGTTCGAGAGAGTGAGTAGGAGAGTGCTCGGGTGAGGAATCGAGTGAAACCCCTTTTTTTATCATTTGTGAATGTCAAACATCATAAAAAACCCGGGAAAGTATATAGTGGTGAAATAAAAAATACCGCGATACAGATTAAAATAAATGCATAAATAATCTTCACTGTAAGACTGTGATTAGGCGTTACGGTGCGATGAAAAGCAGTCATCACGGTGAGATAGTTGGTGGTCGTCACGGTGAGACAGTGACTATTTTGTGCAGTCCCGGTGAGACAGTGACTATATTGTGCAGTCACGGTGAGACGGTGAGTGAACTGTTCCGTGAACACAAGGTGTTGACTGTAAGACCATAATCATGAAACAGTAACTGAGAGACAGTGAGCATGAAACCGTAAAGTAAAATATAGCAATATATTAAACAGTACGGCTGGTAAGATATCTATTTATGATTAATCATACCAAGATCATGTATAAGGTAGTATAATATCTCATAATTTAATGGTTTAGTGAATATATCAGCAAGTTGATATTCAGTACCAATGAATTCTAAAGTGATATCACAATTTTTATAATGATACCTGAAGAAGTGATGTCTTACATCAATATGCTTTGTCCTAGAATGTGAAACATCATTCTTTGAAATGTTAGTAGCACTTGTGTTGTCACAATTTATTGGTATATGTCTGAATTGATATCCATAGTCTTGTAAAGTGTGTTTCATCCACAAAATTTGTACACAACATCCTCCAGCAGCTATGTATTCAGCTTCTACAGTAGATAATGCAACATAATTTTGTTTCTTAATACACCATGATACTAGTGACTTGCCTAAAAAGTGACATGTTCCAGAGGTTCTTTTTCTATCTAACTTACATCCAGCAAAATCAGCATCAGAATAACTAACTAATTCAAATGATTGTTCGTTAGGATAGAACATTCCTAAATTGGGTGTATGCTTCAAGTATTTGAGAATTCTTTTTACAGCATTTAAATGGGATTGTTTTGGGTTTTCTTGAAAACAAGCACACATACTCACACTAAACATAATATCAGGACGAATAGAAGTCATATAGATTATACTTCCAATCATTCCTCTATAAGTGGTTTGATCAACAGATTTACCATCTTCATGAAGATCTAACTTACAGGTGGTACTCATGGGAGTGTCACTACTTTTTGTGATATCCAATCCAATACGTTTTAAAAGTCTATAGTATATTTACTTTGAGTTAAAATAATTCCATCATTATTTTGACATATTTGAAATCCAATAAATAATTTTATTTCACCCATTAAAATCATTTCAAATTCTTTTTTCATTATTTTAGAAAAATCAGTACACAATGAAGTTTTTGAAGATCCTAAAATAATATCTTCTACATAATTTTGAACAACTAAAACATCATTTTAAATACATTTTATAAAAGGGTAGGATCACCTATACCTTTTGTAAAACCTTTGTAAATTAGAAAAGTATTTAATGTATCATACGAAGCTCTTAGAGCTTGTTTTAAACCATATAAAGCTTCTGATAATTTTAAAATATGATTTGGAAAATGAGGATTTGTAAATCCAGGTGGTTGTTCCACAAAACATCCTCAGCTATAAACCCATTTAAGAATGCACTTTTAATATCCATTTTATATAGTTTGAAATGTAGATGTGCAACATAGGCATGTAAGATCCTAATGGATTTTAATCTAGATAATGGAGAAAGAGTCTCCTCATTGTCAATTTCGTTTTCTTGACTATAGCCTTGTTCAACTAATCTAGCCTTGTTTCTAACTATGTTTCGATATTCATCTACATGATTTCTAAATAGCCATTTTGTGCCTATGGTGAAAGTTCCCTTTGGTCGTTCAACAAGTTTCCAAACATTATTTCTTTCAAACTGGTTGAGTTCATCTTGCATAGCATTTACCCAAAATTCATCATTAATAGCATCATCAAAGATTTTAGGTTCTAGATGTGACAAGAAGGCTTGATGTTCAACCTGATTTCTAAGAGAATCTCTAGTCTATGTCCCACTATCCATGTTTCCAACAACAGCATCTAAAGGATGATTCTTTAGAATCCTAGTAGATCTAGTAAAGGAAGGACTAGAAATTTAAGGTTTTTATCTAGGTTTGGGTTCATTAGTAGCAGATTTTGAAATATTTCTAGAATTGGTTATCTTTACAACAGGTTCATTGATTTTATCATTAATGTTCAGAATAGATAAATCTTCTTCAATATTTTCAAGAGATGATTTTGATTCATGTGGATCAGTTTCATCAAATTTGATGTGAACATATTCTTCCACACATTTGGTTCTCTTATTGAAACCTCTATAGTCTTTGTTAGAAATTGAATATCCTAAAAGGATTCCTTCATCTCTCTTAGAATCAAATTTTTCTAGATTATCCTTTTTGTTAAGAATAAAGACTTTTCAACCAAATACTCTAATGTAAATAACTTTAGGTTTTCTATTATTCCATAGTTCATAAGGAGTCCTCTTAAGAACATGTCTAATTAAGACTCTATTGATGATATAACAAGCTATATTTACAACTTCAACCCAAAAATAAATAGGTAAGTCATACTCATTAAGCATAGTTCTAGAAATTTATTGAAGGGTTCTATTTCTTCTTTTTTACTACACCATTCTGTTGAGGTGTTCTAGGGGCAGAAAATTTATGACTATTGACATTGTGTGAGAAATAAGATTAAAACTCATGATTTTCAAACTCATGACCATGATCACATCTCAGGTTCTTAATCTTATGTACACTAAGGTTCTATATAGACTTTGAGTGTTTAAAAACATGAGAACAAGCTTCAATTTTGTGAGATAAGAAGTATACCCAAGAAAATAAAGAAAAGACATCTACTTGGAAATAGACATAGTGATTCCCATTTAAGGTAGAAACTCATGAAGGTCCAAACAAGTCCATGTGAACCAATATGAGAGGTTGAGATGTTGAAACATCAGTCATTTATTTAAAAGAAACTTTGTGTTGTTTTCCCTTTTGACGGGGATTACAAACATTGTCATTTGGAAACTCTAGTTTGGGTAATTCTCTAACTAAGACCTTCATAGTTAGTTTTCTAAGTGAGTGTATATTGAAGTGTCATAATATTATATTCCAAGGCTATAATTATTTATGAAATTCGTTTAAACAGGTAATATTTTGTTTGGCTAAAGAACTCAAATCAACTGCATAAACATTTTGATTTCTCAAAGAAGAAAATACTAAAACATTTTTGGAATTAAAAACATTACAAGAATCATTTTCAAACATAACATTAAAACCATCATCACATAATTGAGATATAATTAACAAATTATATTTATGTCCGTCAATGAACAAAACTTTAGAAATTAAAAATTATTTAGTGTTACCAATTTGGCCTAGGCTAATTATATTTCCTTTAAAATTATCACCAAAGGTGACATAGCCTCAATCAATCATGATTAAGCTCTTGAAGCATGAGTAATCTACATACATATTCCTTGAACATCCACTATCCAAGTAAAACTTCTTCTTATGGGATCTCTTCAAGCAGGTTTCCTGCAAAACAGATTTAGATGGGAAATGACATTGGTACCCAGATCTTCTGGGGTCCAGACAGGTTAGCAATCAATGATTTTGGTACCCAAATTTGTCTTATAGGTATCATATAATTTACAGAATCAAAATATTTTGAAAGATAATCTCTATTTGATCTATAACTATGTGAATAACTAGTTGAATCATTTGAATTTCTAGAACTCGAACTAGCAGTATTATATCCAGATTTGGGAATAAATCTAGTTTTACTGAACTGTCTTTTTCTAGGTTGGTAACCTATACTAGTTGTGTACATTGGTGCCAATTTCTTTCATAGAATTTGAGATAGAGTGTCTCTTCCATTTGTGAACTTTTCTATGTCTTTTCTAAGTTTCTCATTAGACATTTTCAGCTCGGTATTTTACTTTAACAGTTCGAAATACTTTTCCTTTTCTATTTCTAGAGAAGATTTGACATTCGAGGTGAGAGCGTGCTGTTTTTTAATGACTTATATTTGTCCTTAAGTTCATTAAATATTTCCTCAAGAATATTTCTATAATAAAACAGTTCCTCATTTGTCATTTTTCAGATTCAGAATCATAATTAGTTCCAGAATAATAATCATCTAGCACAGCTGAAACATGTACCTCATATGTATTGGTCATGAAACACATGTTGGCATGATTCTTTTCAGAGTCAGAAGCTTCAGACTCACTTTTTATTTCTTCTGAAGCACTCCAAGTAGATTTCATATCATTCTTGTACTTACTATCCCTGTAGTCATGTTTCTTCTTGAACTTCAGTTTTGGACAGTCAGTTTTTATGTGTCCTTTCCTTTTGCATTCATAGCAAACAACCTCATCACTCTTATCAGCTTTCTTCCAGTCCTTTTTCCAATGACCATTGTTGTCATTTTTTCCTTTGTAATTTGAATTTCTGAAGAATTTATTTTTCCTATAGAATTTCATAAATCTTCTATCTATTTGATCCATTTCAGTATCAGAGTCAAAATCTGAACATTCACTTGTTGAGATATTAGTAGGTATTTAATATTTCTCCTTATCCTTGCTCTTTGAAGTAGTAGACTTAAATTCCACTGACTTCCATTTTGGATCATCATATTCCTCCTTATTCACCTTGAGTTCTTTATAATATATCATAAGCTTACCAATAAGTTCTTTTACAGGAAGAGCACCAATGTCACATGATTTTCTAATTGAAACACAAGTGCCTCTGCAATGTTGTGGAAAAAATATCAGTATCCTCATGATTTTTTCCTTTGCTGGAACAATTTTTCCAAGGGAGTTCATAATGTTGACAATCTCAATGAACCTGAGATACATATCAGAAATAGGATCATTAGTCTTCATTTTAAAATTATCATATTTAATAGTATAAGTTTTTAATATCATCTCCTTAACATTAGTTGTTCCTTAATGAGAAACACCCAAAGTATCCCATATTTCATAGGCAGTTTTGCAAGCAGATATTCTGTTTAATTCTTCATCGCTTATTACACAATACAAAGCATTCATAGAATTACAATTATTATTTTAAGTAGTCTTAGTAAGTTCATCCCATGATTTTCTTTCAGTTTCTGGAATTTTATATTGAGACCCTATAGTAGTCCAGATATCAAAACCCATACTTTCTAAATGTATTTTCATCTTAATTTTCCACTGGGGATAGTTTGTACCATTGATGAAAGGTGGATTATTGGTAGAAGAAATCTCTAGTCTGTTGTCCATAGTTAGATTTTAGAAAATATATTTAAATAGATAAAATTTAGAACTAAAAAAATTTAAGATCATTAATGATACAACTACAGTCACAATTAAAAAAACTGAATATTTCAAAAATCCTTTAACAAAAACAAAACTATGATACCAAATGTTGGTCAGAGTGGATACTCAAGAGGGGGGGGGGGGTTAATTGAGTTCCAATTAAAATTTCTTTTAAAAATAATTTCTATTAAAATTACCCAATTTATAAAACAAGTTATACTATAGTGAATTTGTAAAACTTTAAAGGATCATTTGGTTCTCAAAGATTGATTTGGTCATAGTCAATTTAATCATAATATAAAATTGGGTTTTGAAACTAATATACTGATTTACAATAGTTACAAACACTTTCTAGATTAACTATCAAAGTAACATTAAAATAGTTTGGTATTTCAACGTAACAACAGTGGAATATAAAATATATATATAGTATACATTAATCTTAAACTAAAAATAACAGCAGAAATAAACAAAAGGTTCAGTGTCTAGCCGAGACTTAGTCCTCTTAAAGAATTTATATAAAAGTGATCCACACCCTAAATCAGGGTTAACAACAGTACAAGACTGTCCAGGCCACGTAGGGACTTCTACCACAATTCTTCGTGGGAAACAAAAATAACGACCATTCCACACAAGGACCTCATCCACAGTTCATTGTGGGAAAACATGGGTAAAGAGTTCTGGTTTAAGGATTTTTATATCCTCTAGTTTAGCACAAGAGTCAGTTTGTCAGTAAGATATACAAGGTACACACACTGCTCGAAAATGTAAATAATGAATCACTCAAAGAGAGTATATGAAAGTTTAGAAAGCTCTATTGATTGGCAGTGCAGCTCTGGACTCCTTGGATTTAGCAGAAATGCTTCTATGTCCTTCTCTAGTTTTTTGTAGAAAAATAGAGTGTCATAGTTTAGCTTGTATTCATCACAATTGAGAATGTTCACTTGAATTCGGTTCCTCCAGTAGTGTCGGATGGCATGCATGTGAGTTCTCGAAAGATATTGCAATATCTTCTTTGTGCTTAGGATTGTTCTTCTGTTCAGTACAGAGCTCGCGTGTATTTTTGGTAGCTTTGTATATGTTCTAGTATGTGTATCTGTGTGTATATCCTCTAGTTGCAGCTCAATCCTCATTATCTTCCTCGAGATCTGGCAATAGGAATGATTACATTTTCATAGGTACAAGGTACGGTTTCCTGACCTGCCAGAAACAGTCATTAAATATCATTAATTGCATTAAACACCTCAAATATGACCCTTAGTAATATTTAAATAATATTGAAAAAATGTTGAGAAACTGTGTCACAGTCATTATGAAAACGATGTCTCCTTCTCGGTGTGTCGTTCATGGTATGACCTTCATGGTATATGTCTCACAATGTGTCCTTCACGGTATTACCTTCACAGTATGTCCTTCACGGCATGTGGCTCATGGTTTCTCCATGTCATGGTGTGCCCTTCACTATTTTTGAGTCACGGTGTCTGGATCACGGTTTCAGGCTTCCGGTGCCATGCTCATAGTTTTTGGATTCACGGTGCCATGAGAACTGTGTCATTCTAACTGTGTCTTAGAAATTAGGAAATCAGAGTGTCTGATATACAATGTCATGGTGTCTCATTGGTCACGGTGTCTGAGACTTAGACTTCACGGTGTCTGCTTCACTGTGTCTTTATACTTAGAAAAATATACGTATTCATACATAGACAGTAATATACATAAGATGATTAGAACTTAACTAGTATAAAGTATTAGAGATAACATGAAAAATAAATATAGAGGATTGATAAGATAAGTGAGATTTGTGATTAGTAACAAGATTTGTAACTGGTAAATAATAAAAAGATTTGTTAACAGTAATGAGATTTGTGATCATTGAACCACGATTAATACATGAGGAGTCCAACAGATTTCAATGATATAATCCTAGGTATGGATTTGTTGACTGTGTTTAGAGTTCCCATTTATTTTTATATATGAAATGTTATATTTATGATTGATAATGGTGCTAATATTATATTTAAAGTAAAAAATGTATGTAATGGCTTGTGAAATAGACTTTTTGGCACTAGAAGTTGGAATGATCTTGAGTAATATGGAAACTTTGACATTGGAATCAATAGAAGATACTGATAATAGTAGTTTTCATGTGGTTTTTAATCAGTTTCTATATGTTTTTATCAAAAATTTCTAACTATTTCAACCTAATATATAAGTGTAGTTTATGATTAATATCCTTCATGGGAAAAGTATTATTTCCCTTCTGTCTTATCAGATGAAACCAATAGAGTTGAGGACACATAAAATTTAGTTGGAAGAGATGGAATAAAAAGTGTTCATTTTTCCAGTAAATCTCCATGGACAACAAAGACCATATTTTTAAAAATGTTGGATGTGCCTTTTTTGGATTTGAGTCAATTATTGTTATCTTAATTGTGTTATGATAATGATTTAGTGTCAAATTACATGCATTGATGATCTATTCAGTCTATTTAGGGGAGCCCAGTGGTTCTATAAAAATTTCATTTTGAACAGAATATCATCAATTATCATTTTAGAAGGAGGATGTTTCATAGAAAACTTTTCAGAGTAAATGTGGCCCTTATGAGTATGTGGTTGTGCCTTTCATCCATATAAATTCACCAAAAGCCTTTATGGAATTTATGAATTAGATATTTTAGTGATATCTAAATTCTTTTGTGGTATTTATTGTGGACAACATATTATTGTATTCAAGGACACATGATAATCATTAGAAACACTTGGTAAAAGTGTATGGATTAATATGAGATCATTGGTTATATTCCAAACATTCAAATTGTAATTTTTAGATACCAGAGGTATGTTTCCTTGTGCATATAATACCAGAAAGAGGAAATTTTTGGATCCAAAAAAGATAGATGTTTTCATACCATGGAATCCACCAATGAATTTCTTCAAGATATATAGTTTCTTGGGTATTTCTAGTTATTATCAATTTTTTTTGTCATTCTGCATGAATAGCTTCACCACTAATAGATTTGATGCAGAAAATGTTCAATTATAATATATAAAGAAATGTATGAAGTATTTTCTTGAGATTAAGGTTTTCTATACCTTAGAATTGATGATAATATTTATGGAATCATGAAAAGGGTATGTTGTATATTATGATGATTTGGGATCTGTGTTGTGATTTGTTCTCACGCACAGAGATCATTTTGTTTCTTATGGCCTATGATAGTTATAGTTTCATAAGGATAACTACCCAACAAAAAATTTGAAGTAAGGTTTCGTGGTCCATGACATAGATATTTGGCTTCATTAACTCTTTTTGGAGATATTTATAATGTTTTCAGATCATAAAATTATTATACACATTTTCTCATAGATATATTTAAACCTGATATAAAAAAGATAGAGTGAGTATCTCCAAATTATTGAATTTGAATTTATGTATACACCAGGTAAAGAATATTAAGTGGAATAAGTATTAAGTATAAATTTATATGATCAGTTAGAGAAATAGGCTTCAGATAATATGAAGTTGATGTAGGTCATATATGACATTCACATGGACTGTGAAGAATGAAGAAATGTTGATGTTTTCTGTTTAGTTTATTTTTCTCCTGAATTGGTGGACATGGTTAAATAGGTACATAAATATGATTATGAATGTGTTTCTATCAGGTCAAATTCAATTATGGGGAGCCCTTAAGGGATGGAAACTGGATGAGAGTTCAGTTTTATGGTTTTGATATTGGATGGTCATACATGTGGCTTTCCAGGAACTACTTATTCTTTCTTACCACCATTCAAGATGGGTTGTCCATTCTAGAATATAGATGATTGTATAATACAATGAAAGAACATTTTTTTGAGGCAGTGTAAAAGGAATGGTGGTTGGGACTTTCTATATACTATTCTTATCATAATGATAAGGAAGATAATCAGTTACTAATAGGTGTGTTTTAATCATTACCTATTGCTATTGGTAAATGGGAGTTTATTTCCATATATTTTTCAATAGCTCCACGAGGAATAGCTGAGAAACTTGACTCCAAATGGCTGATCATGGATCAGACCACAAACTCAAACAATTTCATCCCTATCTGTGAATCTGAAATGGTGTAGACTTGTCTAAATTATATATACAATAAGTGGTAAAGAGTCATGGAGTACTAGTTTTGACGATTCTAGAAATAGATATGATGTTTAAGTCTCATTTATAATCCTTAAATCAATCCCTAAGGAATCAGTAGATTATGAGTACACTATGTCATCATTAGATGGATAGATAATCTGATAAAAAGATGAAAATGTTTGAAGATATCCTTTGGTGTTGTTTAATGGGTTTTAGTGGCTCGTGGGAGGATAAATTATAGTTAGTATTTTTCTCATATAACAATAATTATCAATCCTCAGTATATATGTATGATTTTGAATCATTTCATTGATGTCTTTATCATTCTCCACGTTGATGGGTGGAAACATGTGATACTTCACTAGTTGGGGTTGAGCTTTGTCAAATTGATAAGAGTAAATATTTAGATGATATTTAAGATAGTAGAGATGACTTAGAGTTGTCATAAATCATATGTATATCATCTATGAAATCCATTTTCATTTATGGTGATTGATCAAATGTTCTTGAGAATCTCTCCAAGGCTTTAGCAACATTGTTTTTGAAAGGAGGGCCAGTTATCTCCTTGACACTTATGCACTTTCGATATAATTCAATAGGTTGGTGATGAGGTATATAGATTTTGTTTTCCATCATATTTTAGTTTAGTTCGTGATTTTTTTCACTTATCATAGTTAAATATGTATTAGGCTGAACCTGAATATGATATTTAATCAGATCACATTGACCTAGATTTGGAGGATTAATTGGAACATCTACAACTGTATATTGTAGATCCTCAAGAGAAAGTCATTCATGGGAAAATAATTTTTTTAGTGTGGGTTTTGTGGAAAAATTGTCATATTCATAATGACACTTCAGAATGGGAAAATGAAATGCTCAACTAGTGTCCCATACTAATTCAGGCCAATAGTGGTATTCCAGTTTTTTGGGGATGGGAAGGATAATGGCGGGTAGAATATAGAACAATCAGTTTCATGTAATTAACACTTTTTTTATATTTTATGTTTTTAATGTTATTGGGTGACGTTTTAGTTTATTTGGAGTAATTTTAAAATGTCTTGGGGACATCATGGAGGTTCATGTTTGAGCATGCCTGCTATAAACCCTGAAAATCCTTTAGAAAATAGTGAAACTATAGATAGTGGGCTCTATGTAGGTTAATGGTAAGGGAAAACATTTGCCAAACCATATAGCCACCTTGGTGTAATCATGCAAGGTGGACTAGAGGGAAAATATGGTTGGTTCACATTTTTTCTAAATAGTTGACCAAACCATACAAAGTGTGTTTAGAGGTAGATTCTAATAGAACATTTTCACATGATTTTCCTAACGGTGTGATCCAACCTTGCATGGTTAAAATTTAGATCCTAAAAAAAATTTTGTCACTCAAATTTAATCCTAAAACTCATGTTTATTTATTAGTTTGACCCTAACATGGTTTTATCTCATCTCAAAGGTTTTTATGACTCTCCCCTTAAATCTGGGATTGATTAGTTGGAATTCTATTTGTGTTTAAGGCCTAGGTAAGTCATTGTTCATGGTGGTTTTCCTTATATATATTGTTCTCCCCTCTCATAGATTCAAAAATCTAGTCTGTTGGGGATATATCAATGATAATTGGTGATAATCATGTCAAGATATAAATGTGTTGATGATACCTATAACTATGTGGGTTACATTATTGGTTTCACGAATTGATAAGAAATGTGATGGCTTGGTCAATTAATCGACCAATAATCAAATTTAATTATTACCTCTATGATTTATAGGTAAACTAATAAGGAAAATAATTAAATTCTCATTCTATTTCCATGTTTTAAAAAAGATAGGCTCAACATTTCGGGGTATGTTTCTACTAAAGAAAACACACCATATGAATAATAAATAAAAATTACCATCCCCTATTATATGATTTAGGATGTATAAAAATAAAAATAAAATGAAAACATAGAAAAATTAAAATATCACAATGCCAAAACAATGTGAAAGAAGATATTAAAAAATAAATAAAAAAGATAACCTATTAAAAATCCAATGTAGTATCAGTCCATCCAATATAAGAATGAACTCATAGATCTAAATCATCTAGAGAAATAAAATCATGATGCCACAAAAGAGAAGTATGTATCCATTCATTTACCACTATCATTAGGAAAATGATCTTTATACATACCAAATTTTATAAGAAAGGGGTGAGTAATCATAACTCGTAGGATTAACCCAAGAGACTTCCCAACTCACTCCACGTGGATCCAAACACATTATCCCATAGTTAAAAATATTATTTATAATAAAATATAGGAACAACCAATCAGTGATCCAATTTTAAATAATTTAAATTAAAAATAGAACAATTTTTCCAATAATACCACTTAGAATTTCCAAGCCACATACATATACATACACCCACATGAATGTTAGGTGATAGTTCCATACTCATAAAAAGATACCCATTTATCCACTTGGTCTTTAATAGATGTCCATTCTCTAGCCAATAAATTTTCTTTCACCTTTTTTCAATACCATAACGAAAAGGACACGTCCAAGATAATCATAAATACACACCACCAAAAAAGTGAATTTAACTATTAATTATTTATAAAATGATAAAAACATCATGTGTAAATAATATATGATATATATAGAGAGTTATATAATATATGTTTAATAAACTTATATTTATTATAGATGATGTTTGAACATGTATGATGGATGTCGATATTAAAGGTAAGGGATTTTCATGTAACTTTTAGTTTTGTTGGACACTTTACTTATACAAGGGTTTTTTTCTACTATGTGGTGTATATATAATTAATGTTAATGTATTTTATGGTTGTTATCAATAAAATTATGGTATATAAATACAATTTTAAGGCTCTAACATTCATGAGTTTTATTATTCAAAAATTACCTAATTGGAAAAAAAAATTATATTGTAATCTCATTGTTTATAAGGATTGTTTATTATTAAGATTCTAATTTTCAAAAAATGTTTCAAACCGCTCAATTAATGAATTTATGTTTTTTCCATCTAGTGAATTTTGGATTATACATATTTTTCGTCCATTTTACTCTTTTTATGTACTGATGATAAAATAATATGTTTTTAAGGAAAACCCCAATTTATTTCTCTCTTCAGTCTAAAATCATTTTTATTCCATGTAATTGATTTTGAAATAAGTTTTAAAAGATTTTTTATATTATAAGTTGATATTTAATATAAATGTTTACCCATTTATAAATTTCTACAAAGAAAAATTAATGTAATCTTATTTCCTTTTTAAATATAAGAATCTTTTAACTTTTTACTAAAAATGTGAATGTATTATTTACTTTATCATGTATGGAATAAATAAAATATTTTTCCATCATAAAGACTTAATTAAATAAATTTTTATTTCAAAATATTCAGGGTTATATTTAATGAAATTATTTTCCATAATATTTGGAAATTTTATATATTTTAAAGAATTTATTTCAAATGGAATGTGTATGATCATCAATAAATTTTTAATGATACATTGATAGAATTTATATTCATCAAATACGATAAAATTTAGTGTTTATTCAGTTTTTTATAGATATTATCCCATTGTACCATACTTAATATTTATTTTTAGGCTTTATTTTTATTATTATAATGAAAATATCGTTATGAAACTATTTTCTTTCCATGGGTTATTCCATGATGTAATGTTTATGATTCCAAATTATTTTTTATGGGCTCTGATATGATAAATATTTTATGATATTGTGGAATAAAAAATTATATATTATAGTAATTGTTTTAAATATATCTCCCTATAATTAATTGGGAAATATTTTATATCTCAAAATATTATTATGGGAAAAACGTTGATGTGTTGGATCCTCTATGGGAAACATACCATTGCACATGATCCACTTTGGAAAGTAAGAGATGATGTAAGAAAAATTATAAAATGGTAAAGAAGTGTTGATTCTTGGTCCATTATAATTGTATGGACATATATTTTAACATTTAATTTTAAAATGGTTTTTACACTTTTGATTGTGTCACAGTTTTATAAGATGGGCTTATGGTTTATGATTGATTTTTGATGATTTTTCACTCTCATGGTTCATTTATTTTTAAATTATAATGTTTAATACCATGGATCATGGATATGATCTTTGATATATTTGGTATTTAATTTTTTGTTTATATTTATAAACTCATACCATTATGTTTATCTTATTCTTTCATGTGTTCATCGGTTTATATCTACATGATTACCCTTACTTAGGAAATGAGCTCAAACTTTTTTATGTTTTCTTTATCTAGGTTATGAATAATGGTTTATGTAGGGTATGTATATGATTCATAAAAACTAGGAACATATTTATGTTGATTTTGAATATATTTAATAAAAAATATATTTTGTTTCTAGTCTCTAAAAACCCAAAACCGTTATGACCCTCAGATATCAATTTTTGAAATGTATTGAATATTCATATAAAATATTTAATATTTATGTATAAAAAGACTATGTCTTTATATCTAGACTCTTGTAGATTACAGATCAGTACATAGGTCAAAAACATCTTTAAATTATCAAACTATAACAAAAAGTTTCAATCCCAAAACAACATATCCCACTTCAAGGTGAGAGTGGTCATCTATGATGTATGTTTTGATAAATCCTTTAGAAACCAGTAATAATATCCTACTAAACGCATGATGGTTTGAATATCATAGTATTTTTTTAGTTCTTATAATGACATGATATAAATAACCCTTTTAGTATCAAATTATATCCTATATTCCAAAATGAAGATTCTAATGAACATCCCTTCTCAAATAAAAAAAATTAAATTTTGATAAATTTTCATATAGTCGGTGATTATTTAGGTTTCCCAAAACAAGTCTCATGTGAAACACATGACTTTTAAGTATTAGGAAAAAATATACTTTCATCCAAGAACACCATGAATAATGTGTCATGATATTTTGGGAAATTTTGGTTCTTCAATTCCATCAATACAAAAGGAGAGTTATTTAGGTCAAATTTCATCACGAAATTCTATAAATCACCATAATTGAACCTAAAAGAAGTCTCTGGAATATCAGAATCCTTTAATTAAATTTTTTTATAACCATATAGAAGATTAATATTATAAATCCACTTTAACAATTTCCAATTATCTAACAAATCATCAATTTGGGGTAAGGGATATTTATTCTTGACTTTTACTCAATAACGATTTTGATGGTCCACACATAAGTTAAGAGTTCAAAAATTCTTTTTAGTGAAGAGAATATAGGAAAAAAGGTGATACATATATTAATATAAATACCTTGGTTTTCAAATCATAACATTAAATTCTCAGATCCTTTAATTCAGTTATATCCATGTGATAAGATAGAGTAAATATCGATTGAGTACCCGATATTTGGTCAATTTAGAACTCTAACTACCATTATGTGGGTAAACAAGAATGTTCATTAAGAAAAAAATCTACATATTTATTTAATCATAGTGAAATATCGATAATAAAATATTCATTTCATATATGAATCATGGATAAAGACATCAATTTACCAGGATTGGAAAAAGGAGGTCTTGCCTGACTAGACCATTGGTCCCACTGAGCTTAAAACATGTGACAGTTACCATCTAGGGACGTATGGGAAACCCACCAAAAATAACAAAATATTTGGGATTTTTGATAAATAAAAAAATCTATACTAATAATAACATTGAAGAAGCCCATGAAACAAAATTAAAAATCCCAAATCATCTCTACATAACACATAAAGAAAGAGCACTAGGGACATTAGAAACACATCTCCTTTTTCATTCCTAGAGGAAAAAAAACCTCATAATGAATGGAATGATTTATTATAAATTGTTTAACATATCCATCAAAAGTGTTTACATGATTGATTTAGAGGCACCTATATCAAATAAAGAAGACACTGAGGTTGGAGAAACCAAAATTCTAACTCTCACAGTTGTAAAACCCACATATATTTTTATTAAAACTCTTCAAAGGCCTATAACACGTTATTTGCAGAGGTCTGTGGCATGAACCATATTTTACATTAATCATATAATAATTACATAGATCCCCTATGAGATAATGATCCTTTTCTAGATTATAAGGAATAAAAATCATGACATAAATTCTATATGTGTGTATGAATTGTATGCGAGTTGTAGTTATTTGGATATACAATAAAAAACACTTCATTTTCTCCATATAGCCACACTAATAATAAGAAAAACCAATAAATATTTCTAATCGTGTAGTAAAAGGGTTCTAATAACCACCATAATTTTTTTCCTTAAGAAACTAACTCTCCTTTCTTATTCCCATGGATGAACCACTGAAACTATCACTGGATGAAGGAGGAACTCCCATCATTCCTAAAATACACACCGAGTTAATATCATCCACCAACACCTTATGCACCACATTGTCGTATGTGTGAAGATTTATAATGAGTACTTATGACCATGTGTTATATTGAATACCCATATATAGAATTATAAGCTTTTATCATCTCATTAGATACCACCTCATGTGATAATTGGGTGATCTCGGTGGAGTGATTTTCATACTCCATCACTACTAAGTTACCTTGATCAAAGTTTAGTACCTACAAAGATTTTTCTAAGGTCCTATACTCTATATAGAACTAATTAGTGGTGGTTTAATTGATGTCATTCCACTAATATCTCTTTTGAATTTAGGCCAAAACAACCAATTCCCACCACCTTATACAGGGATCTTTAGTACTAATGTCAAAATAACTCACCTTGAATGAATCTGGGGTCTTAAAGAATTAAATGAGACATTAAATATTTCATATGCAATATTTGACCTCACTAGTATTGTTCAATGATCTAAAATATGGTAGTTTCTACTAAAGAAACTCAGGTTATTTATTCCTATCATTAAACATTTGATGTTATTTATATTTATCATGAACATTGGTAGGTGACACACCTTACTCCATATCATATACTATATTCATTATTTTTTTTATGAGACTCTAGTCATCGAGAGTTTTTTCACATTTTTGTTCATTAGAAATACCCTCATGAGGATTCATTGACCATCTTTATAGGGGAATGGTACTATGCATCAAAAGACAAAGAGAGACAAATTCATGAGATCTAAGAATCATTTTTGACTCAAAACAATATAATTCAACATTAATTATAAGGAAACACATGGAAATAAATATTCAGACCAAAACCTATGAATTATAGAAGACACATTTCCTGACCATCTGTGGTAACATAATCCTCATCGTGGGGAGATTTGGCAAAGAAATCAGCTACAACTTACAACTTAGGACCCCACATTCTTATATAATCTTTACCACAACATCAAAAAATGTATACTGATAATTAAAACAAAAAAACCTCAATTTGATACCAATTTTTTTATGAACCAACCTTGAGAACCCAACTAAAGGGAATAAAAACTAGACCCAAAATGGCCAAAAGGGAATTCCAAATATTCATGGGTTCTTAATAAGCACCTGGGCACTATGAATGATTTTAGTAATGATTTATACAAAAAATAACATACATAAGATAACATGAACAAAATATATGTCAGTATTCAAATAGAAATCCACAATGGGGAGAATAAAAAATAAAGAAAAACTACGTGTCCAAAGATCTCAATTACTATCCATGGAACATGGAACAAAAAAACCCAACTCAATATGATATATAGTCACCACCAGACACATTCACTATGCTAAAAAAGAAAATCCACCACCACCATAAGTTGCATTTATATTACTTTTATTAGGCCAAAAATTATTTACAAACAACATAGGGTATATGTAGGGTGTGAGGAAAAAATATGAGTAGGATCCAACCAAGTATTTCATAATAAAACTTTAAAAAAACAATTATGACTAATAAAAAAAATCATGTCATCATGTTATATTTTACATAGTTCATTATTAAACACAAAAACCCATATTTTTCATAATTTACAAAACGTACCAATAAGTTTTGTTTTCAAATAATTTTCAAAAACATATCAGTGGTCATAATAGGTAATCAATTTCCCTTAGACTAATATTATTCCAGGTCAGTGAGGATCCTCATATAGTTCAATTGATCATTATTAAACCTTGTGTTTATATTAAAGTAGAAAAATATGTATAGGGGTAAGAGTACACTTGAAAATTTTGATACATTCCACAACAAAGGCTTCCTGGTGTACACATTACCAAAGCATAATAGGTTTACGGGAAATATTTTATCCACAATGATGGATTCATAAATCATCATTGATCTATGTTGGGTTTACCATATCAAAATCATTCAAATTTAATATCATATTTGAAAACTAATAAATCATGTTTTAAAACCATTTTTGTTAACAACAACAACGAATGATTACATTTTAAAAGTAGTTACCAAAACCACAATATATCACATTTTTTTACATTAAAACCATTTCCAAATCCATTTCTCTGATAATTCTAAAAATCATTTTTTATTCATTTTAGAAAAAAATTTCATGAAATTATAAAATAAGGCTTTTAAAAAAAATCAAATTCATGAAACCACTTATATTGAAACACAAGGAATATCAAACACCATGTGGAAACCCTAATCCTACAATATATAAGGATACTAGGAATTGAAGGAGGACCCTAAATCATGAATTCCCAATATAGAATCTATGATGTATGAACACCTAGAATAAATGAAAAAAATTAATACATACCACCACAATTCCCAAACAACTCACAAAGTGGAATTTAGATTCGGATAAAACACCCTAAATACAACAATATATCTAAATGGGATCATGTATTTGACCAATAATAGAACTACCAAGGGTTCATCCTACACAATTGGGGATGTGTCCAATTTTTTTGGGTTATAACTTCCCTTAAATAAGCCATTTTCATTTCCCATGGTTTGAGAGGAATTTATTGGAGAAGGATTGGTTCTAGGTTCTCAAGAATTTTTATGGAGGACTGGGAAACACTCCAGGGTGAAATCTGTACCCCATCAATAAAATGGGATTTATGTGGATCAAATGGTGGTGATAGTTAATGTAAAATTCTATAATATATTATAGTCAAAATTATTTCTATAATCCATGTATCACCCTCGGTTTCAAGTAATTAACCAATTATTTATATATTTTCTGTGTGTAAAGGTTTTGGGTAAAGATTTAGATGGTTTGAAGGACTTTTGGAAGGTTTTATGGATTTTTTAGAGTTTCATAGTTTGATCATGGTTAGTAGAAAATGTAAATCATCTTTAGAAAATAGCGAAAAGGTAGAAATTGGTCTTTGGGTAGGGACACAGTTTGGTCCATGGTTAGGCGCATGATTTGGAATAATTGTGTGGCCACCAAAGAGTAATCATGAATAGTGAAATATAAGAAAAATATGGGTTATTGAACTATTTATCTAACCATGTGATCCAACCATGAGAAGGGTGTTTATAGGTAGTGGATAGTGTACTATTTTCGTAAATGTTCAATCCAACCATTCACAGTTAAAATTTAGATCCTAAAAAGTTGATATAACATAAATTTTCTTTTAAAACACTCATTTTTCACTTATTTCAACCCTAACTTGGTTTTACCTCCTCTAAAAGGTTGTGGAATCTACTACCTTCGATCAGGGAGAAATTTTTGGCAAATCAAGGTGCATTAGTGGTCAAATGGGTTGTGAAGTCTTTATTCTAGGTGGTTCTCCTAAAATCTATTTTTCTTCTATTAGAATCATATATCTATACCATTAGGGATATATCTATGAAATTTTATGACAATAATGATGGTATATATATGTTTTGGGGTTAGGGAACAAGATCAAATGTGGGTTTTGTAGATTCAAACAAATATTTTTTAAAAATTAACATCTTTCTTCATTACTTCCATAGTTTCTGAGGTAGATGGAATCACTCTCGAATTCTATTACTAGAACTAGAAAGAGAGATTTGAAATTATTTAAATTTATTTGATTTTAATTTTAAAATATTGGAAGAAAATCTTTTTAGTGATTTTTTGTTTAATTGTAAATTTTATTTATTGTGAAAAGTGATTTGTTTCAGGATTTTATAATGATGATTTTATAAATGACTCTTTGTTTGGTTTATTGGAATTTTTTTTCATTAAATGAATTATTTCATTGATAACTAATAAAATGTTGGTCTTGGCATGGTATATGGAATATGTAGTATTTTTTAGTTTTTTTGTTGAAGTGACCCTTGATTTGGTGCACGTACCATTGGGGTATAACAACGTGACCCTGTAGATGGGGTGTGTACCATAAGAGTACTCTATATTTGGTTAAATTATGATGAATTACTATATTGATGAGAGACCACTCATGATTATGGAATTTTCACCTTGTTATTCATTGTTGGATGTGTGGATGCGTGGATTAGAATGGGTAATTCCAAATGGATTGGTGATATGGTTTGAATAACATATTTGTATGTCTTCTATGAAATATTTTTTGTTTATAAAATTATCATATTTCATATAAACTATTGAAATTTATTTAAGGTTTTTAATAAAAATGTGATAAAATGTTCTATCCTTACGGTGTGAGTAGGGAAGTCAATGGGGGAAAACCTACTCAGTTTCATTACTCTCCCAATGCATGGGAACATTGGTTCATTTATATATATCTTGTATTGAGACATAGGTAAAGAAAATGTATTGCATTTCTTTAGTGATCATTCATGATACATGTGCATGGATTGTGGAGTGCAAGCATGGAGTGTGTTGTGATTTTTTGTGTTGATGTATTTGTAGTCATTATACTTTGTGGTTTAGTCTTCTGCTTTTATACTCAGATAATAGTTATGTTGTAGTTTTTTGTTTTTGTATTTGGGTATTAATATTCATTGTATTATATTGTTGTCATGAATCATACAATTCTTTTTTGGTTATGGTATACGTGGTTGTGATTTTTTTGTTTTCAATGGGAAAATCATGCCCCAACTATATTGAATCCCTTGGAATTTATTTAAAACATTTGGCATCATTGTATGGTCACCTAATTCTAAGTATATATTCTACCATGACTCAATCCAATTAAATGGGTGGTAAGTTACATGTGTTATGCGTTTTTTTATCATTGGTTTTTAGTTGTGTCTGTATTGGAGTTTAAATTTCATTATGGTTTAGTCCATGCGTTGGGTTATTGGGAAGAAGTAGGATTTTAAAGACATGAAGTTTAGAGAACCAAAAGTCATAGAAAACCTAAATATGTTGAACATAAAGTTACTATAGAGCTGGTTACATATGTGTTTTGGAGACACTTATAGGATTTGTAATCTCATTATCACTTATTTATCCAATGAGAAGAGAATGAAATGCATTGATTGAAATGACATACACTCTGATTGCATATTTCATTTTCTAAGTAATGATTTTACATCTGGTTAAAAAATGTTGATTTTTGAAAAGTATTAAAAAATGTTTTCAAATGTGAGATTTTAAAAATGAAAATATGGTGGTGTTTTAAAAAAAAATTACTTTCAAAAGCATGGTTTAATTAATAAAATGGTTATAAATGTAAATGTTAAATTTTGGGAAATAAATTTTTTGATTTCTGTGATATGGTAAATTTAAATTTTTAAAAACATTAGTTGTTAGAGAATGAGACTTTGGGAGGTTTTTTGGGTTATAGAAAATGGGACCCTATAAGATTCATAGTAACCAACAGGAAGAGGATGATAAGAATTTGGTTTCACTAGACCCACAGGTGAACCAAAAATTTGTTCAAAGTATTATCATGGATTTTCAGGATGTGGATAGTGGGAAACAAAGTGATGAACCATGGAAAGTGGATCATTCCATTTTTTCCAAGAATCAAAATCCCCCAATCATTAATAGTGATTTGGTACCCTAAAAAGAATAGGTTTGGATTATTGGATAAATCAAATATATGATTTACTTAGCACACTAGTAGGTTTGAAATTCATGTTGGGAACATATATGCTAGAGGACATTTCAGACCGATGGTGGGATTTACCAGTTCGGTATAAATTATACAAAGGAATTACAAGTGAGTATTTTATAGAATTTTTTAACAATCAATTATATTCCCATATTATCCGGATTGAAGTTACTATATAGTTTTTCAAATTTATTATGGGGGATATCTCCCTAATTGAGTATGAAGATAAATTTTTAAATTTAGTTCACTTTGCACATGAAGATGTTGTAAGGGCATCCTTGAAGGAACATATTTCTAAATCACGGTTGAGGAGATATATTTTCTAAAGGATTGTCAAGATTTGTATAATTGATTATAAAAATGTGGTCAATAATGTGATGATAGATAAAAGAGACATCTTAGGAACTACTAGTGGAAAAATCTTATTGATACCTATGGGAAAAGGAGGGAACTCTAATGCTAAAAATAAGTGGAAGAGGGACATCTAGACCCAAGGTAGTGGAATAACCCAAAATTAGATATATGGATTGATTAATCTTCCTCCATGACCCAATAGAAATGATGTATGTTTTCAATGTGGTTCATTTGACCACATGAGGCACAATTTTTCAGAACCACCTAGAGTATCCCACAATTTCAGCAAGATGGGTCATCTTTAATGTTATTTTCATTGTACTCTGAGTTTGGGTGTTTGGGTAACTTATCATGTATCACACACGTTTTATGATTTTATGGGATGGAAAAAAAAATATATTTTTTTAGGAGATCTATGCTAGCCATGTATATTTAGGTAATACAATTACTCCTCAGGCAATGAATTCTCAATGGGTCTATATAGAACAATGTGTAGCGAGTAAGCAGTTATATGGATAAACTCATGTTATTATGGATAATAAATCTAGACCAGAGATGGTGATAGGTATGATTATTTATAATTATACCCATATGTATTATTTGTTTGATACAGGTGAATTTCATTCATTTATTTATTCTCATGTTCTTGATATGATGGGTTTTCTTGTTGAGAAGATACATTATCTCTTAAAACATCATGCTCCTCTTACTCAAAGATAATGTAGATACTTTATGTGAAATTCATGTTCTATAACCATTTTTGAATCTGATTTGATATGGGATTTATCTTTTCTTGAGATGGATTTATATAATTTAATCCTGGGTATAGATTGGTTGAAAATGTTCAGAGTTTACATTAATTGTTATATACAAAAGTTTATATTTATGAATGATGGCAGTGTCGAGCATCTCATTAAAGGTAAAAGGAATGTAAATATCAGTGAAACAAGATTTATAGAAATAGTATTTTGATTTATCACATACAATTTGGTAGAGTTGACTTTGTAATCGACAGAGGATACTGAGAAAAACAGTTTCCAATTATTGTTGATCAGTTTCTAGATTTTTTTCCCAAATAATTAATAGTTTATCCACCCATAAGAGAATTGGAGTTTATGATTACTCTCTTTCCAAGTATAAGCCCTATTTCCTATATGTATTATCGGATGGCACCAAAATAGACAAGAAAATTTAAATTATAGTTGTATGAACTATAAAAAATGGTTTCATTCCATAGATTACATCTCTATGGGAAGCACCGATCATATTTTTCAAAACTTTTGATAGAACTCTTCGACTTTGTGTCAATTATTGTTAGATTAAACAATTTTTGATAAAAAAATATCTAATTACATTCATTTATTATCTATTTGATCAATTTAGGGGTTCCCAGTGGTTATATATAATTTAATTTTGATCAGGATATCACCAAATGCATGTTTAGAATGAGGGTATTCCAAAGGCAAATTTCAGGAGTATATATGGCCATTATGAGTATGTGGAGGTTATTTTTGGTATTTTGAATTCACGAATATTATTTATTCCATTGATTAATAAGATATTTCAGAGATATGTAATTCTTTTTTGGTTGTTTTTTGTATAATATATTGTTCTATTCAATAACAATGGATTAGAATGTTTAGAACTTTGTGAAGTTGCTGGGAATATTGTGAGATAATTGGTTGTATGAAAAACCTTAGAAGTGTGATTTTTGGATACAAGAGGTATGTTTCCTTATCCATATAATCTCTCAAAGAGGTATTTTTCTAGATCCAAAATGGAAAGAGGTTATCATATCTTTGAAACCACTAATGAATGTCTTTGAGGTATGCATTTTCATTAGTCTAGCCGGTTAGTACTGATGTTATATTTTGTGATTTCTCATGACTAGCTTCACCAATGACATCTTTGATGGGAAAAAATGTTCTATTAAAATGGATTGAGGAATGTAAGAATACATTTTTGGATAATAAGGTTTTCTATACATTAGCATAGATCTTAATATTACTGGAATCATGACAAGTGTATTTGGTGTATTGTGATTCTTTGGGATTTGGGTTCTAATGTATTCTCATTCGTGGGGTTAATATTATTTCTTATGGATCGTGGTAGTTATAGTTTGATGAAGAGAACTATCCAATACAAAATTTGGAGTTAGATTCTTTGGTCCATGACTTTATTTCTTTGCATCGTTAACTCTTTTTTGATATATTTAAAATGTTTACAGATCATAAAAGTTTGAGACATATTTTCTCAAAGATATATTTGAACATGATACAAAGAAGATAGATTGAGTATGTCCAAATTTTTGACATTGACTTGATTAATACTCTAGGTAATGTAAATTCAATGGATTATGTATTAATAATAAATTCATATGTTCAATTAGAGAAATATACATTAGTTAACTGGTAGTTGATGTTGGGCATAGACAAAAAGCACATGGAGTGTGAAGACAGTTGAAATCTTGTAGTTTTATTTCAAGTATCATGTGTTCCTAATTGTGTGGATAGGTTTAAAGAGGCATAAACATATGATTCTGAATGTGTTTCTATAAAGTAAAACTCAATGGCAGGGAGACCATTATGGGAAAGAAACTGAATGAGAGTTCAGTTTTGTGGTTTTGAGATCAAATGGTCGTACCTACAGCTTATCATTGAAAAATTCTTCATTCTTAAAACCATTAAATATGGTTTGTTCATCCTAAAATATATAGGTTGTATCATTCATTGAAATCGAATTTTAGGTGGGTAATCATGAAAATAAAAGTGGTCGATAATTTTTTTTATATGACTATATTTTCCTCAAATTATGGAAAAACATTAGAGATTAGTAGGTATGTTGCAGTACTTACCTAATACTATTTGAAAATAGGAGTATATTTCATTTCATTTTGTAATATTTCTCCCAAGAACAGTTCAGAAACATGATGCCACATGGGTGATAGTGGATCAACTAACAATGCTATCTGATTTCATCCCTATCTGTGAATCTCAAACGATGGAGGAGTTTTTTAACATCTATATTCGAGAAGTAGTAAAGAGGCATGGAGTACAAATTTTGATACTGTCAGAAAGAGATATGAGTTTTAATTATCATTTATGTAAATCCTTACAGTAATCCCTTTGTGCTCAATTGATTATGAGTACAATGTATGATCTTCATATAGATGAAAACTATGAAATAATGATAGAAATGTTGGAATAAATCCTTAGAGATTGTGTAATTGATTTCTATGTCTCATTGGAGGTGGAAGTATAGTTAGTGGTGTTCTAATATAACAGTAATTATCCATCCTGAATATATATGGATTCTTTTGAATTGTTGTATGGGTGTCTATTCCATCCTCTATATTGATCAGTGGAAACATGTGAGACTTCACTAGTTAGGTTGAGCCTTGTCCAAGAGATAATAGAGAAGATTCGACGGATCTTGAAGATAATGGAGACAACTCGAAGTTGTCATAAATCATATTCAGATCATTGTCAACAGCCATTATCGTTTGAGGTGATTGATCACATGTTCTTGATAATATCTATAAGTCTTGGGAAACA
The DNA here is from genome assembly GCA_963277665.1 of Viscum album. Lineage (NCBI taxonomy): Eukaryota > Viridiplantae > Streptophyta > Magnoliopsida > Santalales > Viscaceae > Viscum > Viscum album. The sequence continues at coordinate 1,371,234,959 of OY728143.1, forward strand.
TTGTTTTGGAATATAAGGAATGTTATCTCCTTCAAATATATACACATTTTAGATAATTAAATATGTTGGTGAAGTGGAATATAGGTTGGATTTTCCACCATAATTTAGTTTAGTGCACAATGTGGTTTATTGTAGTATTTAAAGATGTATCGGCCTAACACTGAACGTGTGATTTGATGAGATCACATTGACCTAGATCTAGATTCTCCATTGGTTCATGTAAGAATTCATATTATGGATATTAAATAGAATGTATTTCTTGGGATAAGCATTATTCTTTTTTGTGTTTTTTAGAGACATGGATGGATTCATGTAGAGACATCCGAACAGGGGAAGGAAATGGACAAGTAGTGGCCCAAAACATTTTAGTTAAATGGTGGTTTTTTACTTTTTTGAGATGTAAGGATAATTCTGGGTAGAATATAGACAACTTTTTTATTTTAAATGGAAATTTGGTTATGTATTTTCAGCATATAAATGGTTTGGGTGATGTTAGGGAAGATTTGGAGATATTTTGGATTGTTTTTTGTGGTTTTATGAAGTTTCATGGTTTCATTATGGAATTTATAAACCCTGAAACACATTAAAGAAACTACGAAATGGAAGATAGTGGGATTTGAGTAGGAAAATGGTTAGCCACATGGTTTGGACAATCCATGAAGCCACCCCGGAGTAACAATTTAAAGTGGAACATAAGAAAAAACATGGTTGGTGCATGGTTTTTTTCACCACGTGATCAAACCATGTAATGGGGTTTTGGATTTAGTGTATTTCCCATAGTTTGTACACTGTTTTCCTCACCATTGGATCCAACAATGCACTATTAAAATTTAGATCCTAAAAAAGTGGATATCACTCTATTTAAATCATAAACCTCCCAATTTTTCAATTATTTAAACCCTAACATTGTTTTTTCTTTTCTTAATGGCTTTGGAAAATATTCTCTTCAATATAATAGTGATCCATTATAAAATATTGGTGATTTGATGGCTGGATTGCTTGGTAAGCCTCCGTTCGTGGTTGTTTTCAACAGATCTATTATTATTACCTCTCAAATATTCTTATATCTAGTTCATTGGGGATATATATATATGATATTTGATGATAATAATGTTGATATATGGCTTTGTTGATGTTAGGAAACAAGATATGAAGTGGGTTTTTAGATATTCAACCTATTTTTGTTTAAGAATAAGTGACATTCTTCATTATCACCATAGTTTCTGAGGTAGGTGTCTTCACTCTTGAATCCTCTTGCTAAAACTAGAAGGATACATTTAATGTTTTTTAAATAACTTAAATTTTATTTTATAATTAATGTGAAACTCTTTGAAGAATCCCTCTTTAATGATGGTGTGTGGAATTATGAAAATTGGTTATTGCACAGAGTTCTTTGTTTCATGATTATAAAATAAGGATTTTAAAATGTACAGTGTTTTTGTTTGATGTAAAAATTTTCAATAAAACAATTGTTTTATTTAAAAGTATTGAAATATTTTCATTTTTAGGGTATTTGGATTATGTGGTATGTCTAATTTAATTTCATTGATGACTCTCTAGATAATGGGTGTATATAATTGGAGTAAAATGATGTGACCCAGTATAAGGGATGTGTGCCATTGGGGTACTTGATATATGGTGACCTTATGATTATTTAAAATATTCATGAGGGAATGGTCATGAGTATGAAACTATCACCATGTCATGAAAGTCTCTATGTTTGGATGTGAGGATTGGAATATGTTATGCCAAATAGATTGGGGAAATGGTTTGAAGAAATTTTATGGATTTTTTAAATGAAAACTATTTTTTTAGAATATAATTGGCTTTGATATAATCTGTTAACAAATATTTTAGTGTTTTATATAAATGAGTTTATATAAATTTGATAAATTGATCTATTCTAGTGGAATTAATAGGGAAGTCATTTGGAAAAAACCTATTGAGTTTCATTACTCACTCCCTTATTGGGAACTTTGGTTTAGTCTCACATTTCCCATATTAGTACACAAGTAAAGGAAATGTATTTAACTTCTTTAGTGATGCTTCTTGATAGATGGGAATGGATTGTGGAAATGGATCTTGAAGCATGTTGGGAGTTGTTTTTTTGATGTCAGTAGAGTATATGAGTTTTTTATTTAGTCTTAATCATTGGAACTATGATATTGGTTATGATGTAGTTTGGTATTTTTGTCTTCTGGTATTACATTGAGTTGTATTACAATGCTATCATGCGTCATATTCTTTTTTATTATATACATGGTTGTGGTTGTTTTATTTTTAAAGTGAAAAATCATCCCCCAACTATATTGATTCCCTTGACATTTATTGCTCATCTTAGACAAATTGGGAATGTCGACTAAGGCCAAGTAGAAATTCTACCTCAACTCAGGAAAATAAGGAATGGTGGTATTTTAAAATATAAATTTTTTTCAACGGTGACATCTTAAAAATTGAGAAAATGAACCATTCCATAAGGGAAAAAGTGCACTGAATAAATTTGAAGCTAAGAATAATGCTACACAGTATCCAAGATCCATGGTATAGTAAAACCATAATTATCATAACTACCACAATTACACCTTAAAAGAATTAATTTCATTTCCCCCTCTCCATGATATAACTATACGTAAAGTGGAGAAACCGCAAAAACTGACAAATAAGCTATAGTTACAAAACCACTCATTAATCATAGACTACATGGGTTAAATAAGTACCACACAATTGAATTTAGTTCCCATTGACCAATTACTCCAGAAACACCTCTGACCCATCCTGGAAATCTAAAACAATATAAATAAGTTGGTATTAATAAAATAAAGACTAAAATAGAATATTATGATGGTTATACTTGAAAACAATTCCATAATATTACAGGAGAAATAATTTGAGTATTTTAGGTGCTAGTATTCTACTAGAGGGTCACATTGGCTCAAGAAAGGATGGTGATTCCTTATAGTTCTCTAGAAAAATTTCATATATTAAACTATACATTAAAGCAAACCATAGAACTATGTATCGTTATACAAAAAGTAATATCTTGGTTTTTATGGTGGTGATATTTGTTGAAACATTAGTGGTGATATATTATCCAATTGTGGATGATGCCTTGATCTATATATACTTTCTGCCTTCAGGTGACTACCACAAGACCTAGATTACTGATAAATGGGAATTGGATGGTTGTGCATGATGGCTAGATTTAAGTAATCAATAATTGAAAATGTTTAAGTTATGATTTTTGTATTATTCTCTAAAAATCATTATCATTAATATCTACAAGATCCATTCCTTTCCTCTTATGTTTTTGTTATAATATTGAATATTCAAGAATGATTCTTCACCGGAATTTATAGTTAGAGACTCGTACAGATGATGAATAATCTATAAACTCATATGTTGGTATCACATTATTTTTCATTAGTAATTGAGAATATCTTTTGGGTTTCTTCATGCCAAGATAAAACAATGAGTTATTATCCTAACTATGGATTGGATATTTAATGATCCTTAAAATGTTTGTATGGATATGTAGGGTTACAATTCTTGGGATTCAAATTCATTGGACCCCCATTAGTGTTTATGGTAGGAAACATTATATAAACTAATGTAGAGTTTTTCTCATAGTTTTAGTTAAGTAGATTACTTTTAATGAACCAGCCAAGATCAATATGAAAAATTACCTTGACCGATTTACTAAAAGGCTCAAATAATTTTCCCAGTCTCTACATGATGGAATGAATTGTTGGGGTACCAAACATACACTATTTTGAATGTTTTCTCACAGTGAAATAATAATGAACATTTGACTTCCACTGGAAATTCTATCATAACCACTTCACATGATAAGGATCCATGCATCTATAAAATAATGTGTTTCAAATAGAAAAATCCCTAAATGAAAAAAAGAATAAACAGAATTCAAAAATAATAAGAAAGAAACTAGATAAATTAGATGGAACTCAATTTAAATGAAATTGATTATAAAATATTACTCCATTTTAGACCAATAAATAATGATGGATTAAAGGATAACAAAATTCATGATATATAAAAAGAAAAAAGATCCAAAATATTGAAAATCTATAACCAAATGTCTCTTTGCATCAATTAAAGAATGTTGATATAATGCATCCTATATAATTGAACCCCAAAATAATGACCAAATATCATATTTAGGAGGAACATGTAATAAACCCACAATATGATATGAGAGGTCATAAATTACCAGTAGGTATCCACACCACACACCATGCATAACCTTTAAAAATAAATCAATATTAAAAAAATTGATATAACAATAGAAATATAAGTGTCCTTATTTTATTGAAAATAAATAACCTATTATCATACATTAAAACAATTTACTTAAAAACATAAAATTTATGTATTTAAAAATAAAATAGACCATTGAAATTCAAAATAATATAATGATTTTGTTAAATAAAATATATTAAAACCTTACTATGAATTTTTTTTAAATACAAATACCAATGTATGTAAGGATAAATCATATAATAACAAAAAAATGTTAATGGGTAAGTATAAATTAGTCAATAAATATATTATAATGTGAAAAATGGAATAAAAACTCTCATAATACAAGACGGAACAAATAATCAAGGGAATACCGTGGAGCTTTGTGAAAATTTGGGATAGTAGTACAATGAAATCCATCGAGGTGTAATTCTTAATGAAATTTAGTTTCTCTAACGCTCGATAGTACCCTCACTAACCTAACCAATGGGAAATTTACCATAGTCGGGTGAAAAACATAATAAGGGCTACTAGCTAGAGTGTAATCATAAATTAGTACAACATTTGTACACATAAATCCCATATAGATACTTTGGTTCCCTATGAAATATATAATAACATTAAGTAATCAAATAAAAAATAACAATATATACCAATAAATAATCATAATGATACCCCCACATATAGGAACCCTTCACAAAATAAGTACATTTTCGAAAGAAAAAATATAAAAAATATGACTTATAACATGTGAAGTTTTATATTATTAATACAAAAAACTACTACGGTTACACTTTAAGGGTATATTTTTATTAAAAAATATCTTTATAAGGTTAGAATAAGTCCATCAAATCATCCTTTTAGAACCCAATTTATAAAATCCGTTTTAGAAAAAAATCAAATCATACTTGTGAACACATGTCTAATAAATAAATGGAACACAATGAATTAAAATAGAAAAAAGAACAATATTAATTTCGAATATAAAACCATTAAAAATTAGGATGAAAAATAAAATATCACTCTTAAATTTTATATAATTGTATTTGATAAATTCTAGAATTTAAAATATCACTTGATGTGAATTGTCTCCTGAAAATAAATTTGAGCCACTTAAAAACAATAGAGAACCCAATATTCAATGAATTACAATAAAAACCCCAAATACATTTTAAAAAGTTCCATATCCACAATTAATATTATCATAGGATGTTCACATAATGAATTTAAAGGATAAATAAGTCATGGTGTAATGTTTAATGATACATGAATATATAAAAGCTACCTCAAACAATCACTTTCTCTAACCACAGTCTAAATCCACCATAATAATACATGAGGGGCACATAAAAGGCTATAAAAAACCTCAATTGTTGAAAGTATAAATTCAAAATTTAGTAGAAAAAAAACATAGGTTGTTGAGAACAAATAGTTATGATAAAGGTAAGGATAAACAAGAAAAGCGGGAAAGAGAGAAGAGAAGTAGATTCTAACCTTGAAGAATCAGATGAAAATAGAAGGGATAATTCTGAAATTGATAGAGTAAGAGTGGGTTCTCACCTAGAGACCCCTCATGTCCATCATGCAATAATGGGAGGATAAAAATCACAAAGGGGGTTTAAATCTATGAGGGAAAATCAATAATTTCATAAAAATAATTGTATTCCATGGTAATGTCCTAATTGTTACATCATATGTAATGGAATGAAAATCCCCAATAAAACTGGGTCATCAATTCCCAAGGGAACATCATGGTCGGACACAAAAAATTATTCATTATTACCAACCAAAAATCCAAAAACAATTTTTGGAGGGAAAATACAAATCAGGGTCTGATCACCTTGGTCATTGGTATGACCGTCTATAGTTCAAAATTGTAAATTAATAAATTCTAAAAAAGGAATAAAATTCAAGAAAAGATGAAAAAAATGGAAAATAAATAAGTAAATAAATAAGGCATATATTCAAGATAAAACAATCAAGTTCATGGGTGTGATAATTCCCGACCCCCCCCCCACTATTTAAATTTATACCCACATAAATAAATTGTAGATAATATTAATATATTAATGGAAGATTGTTATCTTACTTGAGATCATTTCAATTATCAAAATTAAGAACACCATGACCATCAATAATAAAATATTGACAAAAAATTTAGATATTTATTATGTAATAATAATGAAATAAAAGACAATATTAGAGAGTTATAAAGTTGTAGATCCCAAGGGAATGCACACATAAAATATATTTATAAGTATCTGGAAAGATTCAAATGTGATAATAAGAAATATGTTTCACCACTTATTGACATGACATCTTTCCCAGTGGGCAGTGATCCTTCAATAGTTTTATATCATGTTTATTACACAAAAAGAAATCAAGGGTTAGGCACTAGAATACTTTTTTTACCCCCATCCATCCCCCATAGAGTAGTTTCATGATCATGAATTCCCAAATGAAGCTATATATTCAATGGATCATGTCGTACCGTGTCAGCATATTCACATTTATGGAACTTTGTGAAGCCCTACTAGTAGAAGACTCAATGATCTTGGGCTTAACAAAGTGGGACTTGGTATCGTCTTCACCACCACTACACAGGTTTTCTTGACCAATTCATGATTATTGTCAGATGTCTGCACCAATAATGAGGTCCAGTATCAGGCCCTCATCACTGGTCTCAAGTAGGACCTCTGAGATTGATCTTCCCTACCTTCATGTGAAAGGGGACCCTAAACTGGTCATCAAGAATATCAATGGTGACTACGTCCTCTAGATGCCATAGATTATACCCTTGTTAGATCACACTTTCCAATTAAATGGATCGGTTCCCTTCTTGGCCTGAGGTCATTCATGTTCCGCCATCTTAGAATAGTTAAGCCAATTCCTTGTAAAACCTTGTTGTATTTCTCACTGAGCTTGACCAGGATGATTTGATCATCCATGTGGCACATCTAAGAGTCATCACTCCCATCACTCCATATGATGATGATAGCTAGTAGGTAATCCACCTTGCTGGAAATGTCTCCACATCAGCACCTCCATGATCCCCAACCATAGTACTAAAAGAGATACATGATTTGAAAACTCCTTTCATCATGTAACTCTGACATAGTAATCTCCCAATAAATAGAGTAGAACATGAGTTAACCTATCGGCACACAGTGTAGTTCACCCTTCATAGTGGTACTATGATGAAGAATATCCTCTGATGGTGTGGGTTTGATTGGATTCTTCTCTATTTAATTCATGGAGATGAGACTCCCTGGGTTATGTAAGAAGTTCATGTCGGTTCTTATGGAGCTCATCATGTAGGGCCAAAACTGTCTCATCTGATCCAAAGGTTGGGATATTTTTTTCCCACCATGATCCCTGATGATATCTTTTTTTCCAAGAGTTTCCATGCATTCTGGATCCATGCTAATTTTCTGCATCGAATGCCATAGCCTCTCCATACCACCTAGTACTCTTGGCCCTTTGTAGTCTAGGATCTCGAGGTCATGAGACTGTATCCACCAGTGATAGCTCGCATGTTTATTTTCATCCTGAATACTATCTATTTATTTTCCAAGTGGTAAGAGGAAATTATTCTCAAGGAATTCACGGCTCATTCAATCATTGATTTTTTGATCTCCAATATCATCCACCGATTCAGAATCCCTCATGGCTTCCTTACAGATAATGGCTTCAACATCTAGGAAGTTGAGATGGAGAAATTTTATTCCATTTAAAATAGCTATCCTAATCATATCTCCCACTATCACACACAATAAAATCTGATGATTGAGGCATTCAACCAAACCCTCTCTAACTCCTTACAAAAGATGGTTGGTCATAACAAGAAGAGCTGGCTAGAAGAGTTTCCCAAAGCTCTCTGAGCTTACCGGACGATGACTCATAATTTCACCTAGGTTACACCATATTCCCTTATTTAGGAAATGCAGCCATTCTTCCCCATTTATATTCATCTTTTGTCACTCTGTACATCTGTTTATGATCACCAGATGTCAGACAAGGTAGCGTAAGTCTGTCTTGCTAAACTGGAGGCCCTTGATTAGAATAGGATTTGTGGCTTGCACAATCTAGAGAGGCATCATAACATGATATCCATAGCATTAAATAACAAATTTATCTTTTGTTTCTTCCTTCATGGTGACATATTATTTACCATTATAAGGCCAATGATTCCCGATAGGAAGCCAACAATTTTGGAACCCAAATGGGAGGGACCCTATACCATTCAAAAGGTTTACCACCAATGGAAAATACTCCCTAGTTTCCCTGGATAGTGAGCATATTACTCTTCCCACCAATGTCAAATTTATTAAGAAGCACTTCACAAGTGTGTAACCCTTGTCTAGTATGATTATAACATACAAATGTTCTAAGCTCTATGACATTAAACTAAGATCCATTTCATCCTACATGATGATAAACTATGAACGATGAATACAACTCATGGTCCAAGATCTATGAACATAAACTAAGATATTTTCCATCCTTTTCGCACAACATTAAACTGTGTGATCCATCCGATTCATGACATAAAATTACCCATCACCCATGTCTTGTATGACCATAAAATACAAGTGGAAAAAATACCTCATGGTCCATGCTCTACAACCATAAACTATGATCTCCCTCTTCTTTATCACAAGAAATTAAACTGCCTGGCTACTTCCGTGCTTCATGCGTCATTTAATTCTGTTCTTCATCATCTTTTACATTGGAATGACACCCTATTAGCCTAGTCACATGCCTCCTAGGCTCACCTACATTTCTGGGCCAACACCTTAGAGGATCTCCAATAACAATTTTCTATAATTCCAACGTTGCGAATATGGACCACAGTTTATGGTCAATTGTTTGTTCCAATTCAAGGTCACATGACATGGATACTGCATTATGATCATGGTGTAAAATTATACTATATCATTATCTCCATCCCCATGGTCTCCCAAATATCGAGTGTGATGATTCACCATTAAAATCCATTCTCTCCCACACACGCCACATTAAATTGGGAATCTGCGATCTTATATATGCGAAATTAAACAATGATCTCTATCATTATTAATGCATGACGTTAAAGAACCCAACATTTCAAGAACTACGTGGGGACTGATTCCCATCCTTATGAGTTACATTGGAATGCCTGATCATTTTTTCTTCAGGTCCAGCCACAGGTAGCGCAGATTCTGCCTTCCTTCCAGCCTCTCAGTCTATGAATCCCTGGATCACATGATGTGATGTGAACTTATTTCCACATTCACATTGGGCCTAAAACAACAGCGTCACATATCCCCCTTTAGGGATCCCCCTATTTGTCCTTACTGCATGATGTTAAACTTCTTGAAACTTCAAAAACTATGTATGGCCCAATTCTCATCATCATGGGATACATAGGAATGACCAAAAGTTTTGTCTTTGGGTCCACCCCAAGTACCTCAATCTTTTAAGGCACCTTATATAGAGGTTTCCCCTTGGGATTTTGCATACAATGGTGTGGATGTCTTCTATACTCATTCTGATTAGGTATGCTTTATCACTCCATGAGAATTACCTTTTAATCCTTGACCTTCTGCATACATCCATACCATATGACGTTAAACTAAATTAAATTCAATAACTATGTATGGATTCATTTACATCTATATGGGATATGTAGGAACGCCTAAAAAGCTTCGGGTCCAACCCCAAGCTTCTCTATTTTTGGTCTTACAGCCTGAGATTCCTTTTGTAAGCACATGATATGGTGTGGACTTGTTTCCCCATTCACATCGGGGTTACAATAGTTTCACCATGTTCCTACCTTGAGAATATCTCCATTCCCTCTACATCCTTAGCATATGATGTTAAACTACACGGAATTGAAGAACTATGACTGGCCTGATTCCATCCCTCAAAGGATACGTAAGAATGCCCAAGCGCTTTTTCCTCAGTTCGAGCCCGGGTTCTACATATTATCTCTTTCGTCAAGCCCCTCAATTATTATTCTTATGGGATTATGTGGTGTATCAAGTGGACTTATTTTGTCCCATTTATGTCAGGTCTATAATAGCCAGTCTATGCACTCCCCACTAAGGAATTTACCCTTTTATATTTGTCCTTACCACATGATGTTAAACTACACAACATTTCAATAACTTTGAGTGGCTTGATTCCTACCCTCAAAGGATACGTAGAAATGCATGGGAATTTCATCTTGGGCCAAGCCCTGGGTTCACTAACCCATTTTACCCCATTCTTCTTCACATATCCTCAAGTCATCTCCCCCTATTTGATACCTTCAGCATCTGTCCTACCACATCAATATTCGTAGATGCACTGTGGTTATGTTCCAAGACTGTTGGATTCTGTATGTATATGCTCTCATTCCATTCACATGCTTCATGTGTCCCTTTTTTGGTAATCCCTCATCCCTCACATCAAAAAATGACCCCCGAGCAGTATAGATGCTCATACTTATGGATCACCTACCATTTTGACTAGACATCCCAAAATATCACAAATGAAATTTGAGATAGGTTGCACGTCACATATATGGTTAGCGACTAACCCTCACTTTTTTTCCCATCCCAGGTCACACGATATGGTTGTTTATTTCGAATACGACTAATAGTTATTATCCATTGTTATTACAATCCATTTTTCACCTAAATGTTGGTTTCATTATACACTTTTCATTCCATTTCATCTTGTTCAGATGGAATCATGACACCCTCGATGTTATTCCTCAATGCACCTTAATACGACAAGAGAATAAAACGATGTTGTGGGGACATCATTGACTCTTAACCTTTGTTCCCCACCATGTGTTTCCCTATGCTGTAAAGTTATTCTCTTCCCTTATTTCCCACACCGAGCATGGATCACGTGGGATTATAAATATGGGTATGTTTTGAGATCGCATGGAAGAATCAAACTTCCCCATGGTCTAATCTCTAAGACCATAAACTAAAATCTCTTACATCTATATCATTTGTTTTTAAAAAATGCCTTTTACATCTAAGCTATGTACTGATAAACTGACTAGTCGTATGAGGACATCATTCAATAATACATTTCTCCTTTGTAATTATACCTCTTCCATGTCACATTCTAGAACATTGTGTGTCTTGATTCACCCCTAGTGAGATACGTAGTGACTCCCAGGTACTGTACCTCTACGTCCAGCTACCGAGTAATGAACTTTTTCACCCCCTTCTTGGTCTAGGTTTCCTCTATGTAAAGGTTCAGTTTGATGTGGACTTATTTATTCCAAATTTATGTTGGGTTTCATAATGACTATATACTACACCTCTCCTCTCCATGTGGTCCAAACTCTACGTCCATTAAACTAAAAATTATAATGTCTTAGTTCACATGACATTTGGCTATATGATAACTATTATTTTATTCACCTGAGAGGATATCATTCATTTTGGTACTGTCCATCATCCATACCGACCTCGAGAACTATATGTGTCTTGATTCCCATTCTTGTGAGATATTTAGTGATGCCTAGACTCTTCATTTAATTTTAAGCCCCAACTCCTTTCATATTTATGGTGCCTTGGTCCAATCTCGTTTTAGGATCATGTGGTGCGGTGTGCAATTATTTTATCTCCATTCATTCCAATTTTATGTACTACAACACATGTCTTTCATTTGGGGTTCCCATGTCCTTCAACGCATGACCTTAAACTACAACCCCATCCTGGATAAGATCAGGATTCCCCATGAAAATTATGGGATGCTTCAGTTTCCTCTCCAGAGAGGATTAACCCCACCAGTGTTGGTTTCTAAACATTCTATTATTCAATAACTACATTTATCTTGATTCATGAACTCTCAAGATACATAGGGACACTTGGGCATCTCTCCTTGGTCCCACCCATGATTTCATTAAATTTTTCATCTATTCATCCCTAATTACGGACCAAGTTGTATGGAAATAAATTTTGGAAGCCCTAGTCCATGTAACATGCCTTTAAACTATTATCTAGGGTTCATGCGGTATGATATCAAACTATATGCAACATCCTAATTATATGACGTTAAAATATTTTGGGCCTCATCATCACTGTATGATGCTAGAAAGTGCGCTTACCGGCATCGTTTTCATGGAGTGAAACTAAAACCGATACTTGGACCTTGCTAGAGAGGTCCTCTATAGAAATTTATTTGATATTTATTCAAACTGGTATGTACACCCAAAGTGAATTCTTCATGGTGGTTTAGTATTAAGACTGTTGGACTCCATTAGAACAACCCATCACTCCATCACCACGCCATGTGTGGAATTTATTTGGATCCTCATCCTTTTTCAGGTGCAAGGGAACCCCCCAATGGTCTTGCCCCATGTCACTTTGGATCACATACCATCCTCATCAAGCATTCCATAAGGCATCAGATGACATTTTAAGTTAGACCCATTGTTTTCGAATACGGTCAGTGGCTATCCCTATTTTGTTTGTTCTCATTCTATGCTAGCAATATAGGTTTTGTGTTTCGAATAAGGTTAGTAGTTATCTTGTTTTCACTCACCATCATCACTGTGTTTTGGATTTTGGGTACCGTGACTCACACCTACCATTAATCATAATTTGGATTTATTTTAACATCCTTGGCATTACCCCACTCATGAACTAGAGAATGTTGAGAAAGACAAGTTGGTTGTTCTAGAATCTCTACCCTTCAGTGAGGACCTCTCTCCACACGAATACTCTGAATGGACATTTAAAAATAATAGTCCCTGATTATTTGATGTTTATTTGGCACACTCATAAAAAATATGAATGACTATGTTGTTTAACCTTGTTTCTTAGACCAGGTATGACCCATGTAATCTTAGGAATTAATCTCTAGATACGCCATTGTTATTATAAAGATGAAATAACTAATTATTGAAATATAATAGTATATTATTGAACGAATTTTGGGATATTTAAACAAATAAAGAACTACATTTCATAATTTCAGAAAAAACATGGCCCTTATAGATTATCCCATTCAATGGACTGCTTTAGTAATTCTAAATTATGAATTGTCGCCTCAAGGATTATCTCCAACTCTGTGATCTCCCTTTCTTCATCAGTAGCTATATAGTGGACCTTATTGGATATGACATATATTCACTCCCTCTAATCTTGAAATTCAATAATTTGAGGGATTTCCTGCACTCCTTTCTCATAGGAATCTTCTAGATGGTCTTTCAACTGTTCAATGAGCATATATTGGCATGAAATAAATGAAACCCATTCATTTTCCAACTCTTCAAGGTGACAGACTTCCTACTCACCCTTAATAAGCTTTTGGTTATTCTCTGATTCCTTCCTACACTGAGCAGCATTGGATCATTGGATACTCTCTAGAATCTTCTCATCTAGATAATCATGCATCGTTGTATGGAGATAGTGAGCATCCACCCCTACGGTGCAGATAATGTGCAACCATATGCGACGTGGCCCCATATGACCCATCAATTATACTTTTGGTTGACTAAAAATGTTTTTGATGAAATTACATGCATTGATCGTGTAATGAAGATATATTTAGTGGATTTAGGGTCACGATCATCCATATCCTTAAGATTTGCATGCTATTACTGAGGAAAATTAGCTAGGAGTTCGTAGAAGGATCATCTTCTGTAATCCGTTCTTTTTCATTGATGTCGATCATACCTGCCTGCAGCTCAACCCTGGAAGTAACATCACCTATAATTGTAGCTTCTTGCTCAATGGATTTTAGGACAAGGCTATATTTATTGGTTGGTTTTGTGAGGAATATTGTAATCACTGGGGATTCTCCCTTATATGTTCTAGACTCAAAAGTTTGTTGATCCTCCAATATTGTGATCACTATATAGGGAATTGGTACCTTGTTCAGCAGAGTTCCCCCATTAAAAGATAAAGGTCCATGTAGATTGAGACTTACAAGATCTAACTGAAGTGGTATCGAGTTCCCGAGTTGATTAAAGAGATGTCACCACAAGAGATCCCTCATTTCTTTCTAACTCGATGATTGGTTTTGGTCCATTCAGAACAAAGAGAATAAGATGATGTTCTAAGGTCATCACTACGTAATCCTTATGAATAGATAGATCATCTTGGGGCTCTGTGGTCGCCTATTTTTTCCACTTGTGGGCTCACCACTCACCACTATAGTTATGGTTGTCCCTCTGCCTATTGCAGCAATTATTTTTTACCTTCCTTCAATGGTTTCAAAGGTAGATTCATGGGGATTCCCTTCCACATCCATTGGTACAATATCATTCCTCATAGGGGGTTGGGGGCTTCCTAACTATCATCACCAATGTGTTCTTGAGTGGGGATGAGTTTGTTTAGTAGATTCGAATTATGAAAAGACAAAGGCTATTAGAGATAAGAGTTAAGACTCACCTCAATTTTTTCGACTCATTCCATGTCAGAGCCTGTGATTTCACTTCTCTCAAATCATCATCCTAGTCATGATAATATTCCCTAGGGTCTCTCATTTCTAGGTCCCTCACCTCCAGCCAACTCTTATTTCCCTTCGTCTCTCTCTATTCCTCTTCCTCCTCCTATTCTTCCTTTTCTTTTTCGTCCTCATCGTTGTCATCCCCAGATGTCATTTTATCAGCATTGTGTTCTTCTACAAGTACAAATTTTATGATAATATTTAGTTCTTAAAACCATAATAATTGGAATGAATAAATATACATGGATGTTAATACGCATGTCGATGATTAATTTCCACCTTCTCCTCCACCTGAATATGTCCTACAACTTGTATATCAATCCCAGTGCACACCAATCGTCCTCATAGCTCTTTAGTGGATATCAATTACCGCATCATCTTCTAGAAAAACCTTATAGATGAGAAAATGGAGTCAGTGGTCAACTTCAGAAGATGTATTAGTTTCTTCCCAAGGAGTTCCCTAGATGTCCCTTGAGGCCTCCCATGGTACCACGTCTCTTTAAATGGTGGAGGCACATTCTCACATTGCAACGTTCCTACTAGGAAAGATACAACCCACACTGTCCACCTGTATATCTTATACCCAATATCACTTTCCCCAGAAGCACCTAATATGTTTCTTCAATGTCCAGAGTCCAAACTGGCCACCTTGATCTGCTCCATGCGTTGTCACAACGTCGCTTCCAGATACGCTACTACCCAATGGTCAGCATACCTTGTAGATATGCAGACATTAATATCAGTGGGGGGGGGGGGTAATGTCACCGCCAAATACATAAGTCATTAACATGAGCTAAGGATGTCAAAGGATGTGGGGATACCACTCTTCCCAAACCCATGTATACACCTTTTTTGGCATCCGCTGCATGCACCCAAATTGCATAGAAACCCACAATGAAAAATATTGTTCGCAAAAGACTAACACATCGATCAGAGCCACCAAAACACCTCCCCTAATACATTGCATGTATTCTTTCTATTCTAGTGGTCCTCACTTATTATCTACCATCTGGTCAGTTGGAGTTCTAAATGGATTAATGATTAAATTTTCATGATTGTTGGTCATGAGATTAATCCCATCCTCATTAAGAATCAGTGACCTAATCCTAGTGATGTTCATTAGAAAAGGTATCAGACTATCCCTTGGAGGGAAGATGGCATTTCAGAATTCATATATGTTGTAGTGAGTTTCAACCCATTAATGAAGAATATGTAATGGTATGTATATTCTCTTAGGCATACTTCCTCTATAAATTCACCCCATAATGTCATAAAACATGGACAAAAAAGGAACTCCAAGGTTGATTATATGATTGGCTGCCATCATCCCAGCCATCTCTAGAATTCTATAAGGGACTCCCATCCTTGTGTCCCTTACTGGAAGCATCCACCCACTTAGCAATGCTACAAGGAACCCAAAAAACCAAACATTTGTATCTTGGATTTCAGTGACATTGAATCACTATAATTGGTACTCACCTTCTTCTATCACCATCCATTATGATCCTCTTTCACCCTTCATCGATTCATTTGAGAAATTATTTCCTCAACATACCATCTTCACAACCTTACAAATCATTAGAAACATGATGAACCACTCAGAAAATAATATGTCATTTTGAAATTATTTGATTCTCAGCCTCTCCTTTTCCAGCTCCAATAAGTGCCATGTCATAATTGTAGTCCTTTTCCTATCTCTATTGACATTATCTATGGGTAGAAATTTTTCATATGAATACCTTTATAGGGGGATGCCTCTGATAAAATGGAAATCCCAAAGTCTGATACTAACCTCCCCATTGTGAAGATGTAATGTATTTGTATCAGGAGACCATCGAATGAATAACTATATCACCTTGTCCTATTGACGGTAGAAATGTAATTTTGGGGTCCATATAGCCTAAAAAATCCCAACATTTCATATCTTTTCTCTGAACTCCTCACACATTTGGCATACCCAATACACCCATTCCCTTTCTCCTGTAATGTTTCCCCCAGACCTAAAGTACCATTCCAACCAGACCATGGTATCATTTGTGATATTACTCCTGAAAATGCACGTATAGTGAGCTAGAGATTCCTGAGGTACTAGATTGTTCCACATAATAGTCTTGGTCCTTGGATTTAGTATGTAAACTGCTATCTCCCGAGTCTACCTAGATGGTTTACCATTATTTGTGATGTTATACCACTAATGGTAATACTCATGATTTACCCATGACCGTGGCATTTCAGTCATGAAAAACGGCATCAGTACTTCTTCCAGAATACCAAAATTCAATATTGTTATACTATTTCTTAGAATGTAGTCCTTTTGAGCCTATGTTAATATACCTAAGAGCATCTGGTCATCGCATAGTACTCTTACTGAAAGAAGAATCCGGGGGTTTGTGATCATATCAACCCTTTGTGTTGTATAGGCATCCTCCAACTTGGCATAAATCTATTACCCAACCATCTCAGGTAGGTCTCGGAATTCACAACGGGGCTTGTGTGGAAGAATGGAGGTTCAGCATACAAGACAGGTTGTTGCATGCAAGATGGATGATAAACGTGAAAGAATTATATCTATGTTAGAAGCACGTAGTATCTGATTTTTGTGTGAAAGAACTGGTGGTTGTGGTGAAGACACTGACTGAAATTAATATCCTTTGCACATAATAGAGAATGTTTCTCGCATGAGTTAAAAATGATTATCGCATTGGAATTCAATGTATAGAGCCCTTGGTCCCCCTACATATTTATAGGCATGGACTGACCCTTCCACACACACACGGGTTTTTCATTCCGAATAGGAATTCATGACCATACTTTTGGAAATGTGTTATTCTCATTGTTATTACCCTAAGAACCTGACCTTCTGGTTCCCTTTACGCTAAAATCCCGGGGGGGGGGGGGTTGTGCAGAATTTCGATTGAGGCCATGGATCAACATATTTGAAAAAACCAGAGTCATATTTTGAATTAGTTGTTGATCCTCATATTCCCAAGGGAGGTGCATACAAGATTTGAGAATTTTTTAAGGATTAAAATATTCATGCAAGATCCTACATACCCAATGTGATGTCAAAATGGATTCTTCTACGTTATCCCTAAAAAACAGTAAAGTCTAAGGTGTTACAGAAAGTATGATTATGCGAAGGAAAATGTATTGCAAGCAAGATCATGTGTTCCCAATGCAATGCCAAAGGTCACTTACACATAGGCCTCCTTACATTCCACCACTGAATTTTATTCCTATAAATAGAAGCCTAACCCCTCACATTAGGGAATAACTCTAAGAGATGAGATTTCATTCTTCTCAGTGTATGATATCCATTTTGTGACCACATGAAAGCCATTGCTTTAAGGAACTGGATCATGCGAAATAGGTATCCTAGGTTTCTTTCTTTGTGTGGGCCCAATAGGGATTGAACCTCTCCCATTTCCTTTTACTCCAAGCCAATTTCATGCAAAAAAACCTTATTGAAAGAAATTTTTACCTTCTGTCATTCCAATATTATGTGGATGATTCCATCTTGAACGCAACCCATCATCTTGTGTGAAATCCTTTAGTATTGTTCACACCCATTATTATGTTCTTCGTGTTTTTTTCCTAAGCTCTGTCACTATGTTTTAAAACCTCTTATGCATAACACCCATATCGTGTGCACACTTCTCTCATGTGGCCCTCTAGGAATGTACAATGTGATTTCAATGTCCCCTAAGGAGTGATTTATATAGAATTTCCCTACCTTTTTTTCTTAGAATATAAATTCTAAGAAATATTGCTTCTTCTCATATTCGTGATTGTGTGGACCCCTCAATGGATCACTCTGGAACCTTTTTTTCAAGAGGCATTTCTCGTGTCTTCCCATTCCGAAGTGTGGGTCAGTTCAAGTCACGTATGTCTATGGGGTAAGGTGTGAGTCCTCATTGTCCGAGCTACAGGACATTAAAATGAAATGAAACCATGCATATTCACCAAAATATGTTAAGATATGATCACTTCATGAGTGAAAATATTGAGAGGACCATGAAGGGGATGTGAACGACTTCCCTCTCACTCCCCCTCTCCTGATGTTCTTTGTCACCATGTGCACCTGAAGGAGCCCTTTCATAATCCCCGACACACATTTTTAGGGTCCCCTTTTATGATGGCCATATACTCCTACTAATTCTAGACACCCTACCATAGGTTCCAAAACATCCTCTCCATGGGATGAAAACCATGCATAAGCCCCACAAGACTCCTTTCTGATGCACCTTTCAAGACATGTCCGTCAAGTCTGTTGTTGCCTCTTGTTTCTCATACTAATCCTGACTCACGTGAAATTAGGGTAAGTGGAAAACATGAAATTCTCCTTGCACCTCTAACCATGCGTAAGACCGAGGACTCTCATAACTGAACTATGTTGACTTTCATCCCTGTCTTCTAAAAAGGGTACGTAGTAAGCATCTTTGAGGTTCAATCCCATCACTTCCTATATTCCATCAGTTATGACCATTTAATTTCGGTTCACTACTCATCCAAGATGATGTTAAAATATACCCCCCTTTCATCCCATGTGATTTTAAACTATATTATTTCAACCTAAATGGGTATTTATCCATGTCTCCAAGACAAGGTTCATGGGAACCAGCCATAAGGTTCAAACCCAAACACTGCCTTACTTTAGTGTCCCCTTTGTTGTGACCCACATTATTGTTCTTCCCCTTAGTGGTGTCAGACCAGTTCAAGGTTCATCTCAGTAAATAAGTCCCACATTCAATCTGTACTATTACAACCAAGAGTGTCACTATTTTGATGGGATGATACCCATGTGTAATCCCCAAGAATGTTTTCAGGTTGTTGTCCTTAGTTTACACCCTGATCCTATGCCCCTTTCCTGAAATACATGGTATTTGATGTTTTCCCTTTTGATAAAGTTATGTAGGAATCCTCCTCAAGGTTAAATCCCCACCCATTACTCATCCTGGTATCTCCCTCGAGCCTTTATATCTTGGTAAGATTATGCCTAAACCCACTGGTTCCATTTCCTTCATGTCCCCATCCACACATCTATTCTCACAAGCTGCCTCCAAAGGTGATGCATCTCCCCATTATAGAAGTGTGGGACTTTGATTCACTACTTATTGGTATATAGGAAACCTTCCTCAGGTTCAAACCTAATACTTTCAACTTCATATAGGTTCTCAGTTCCATCCCAACCCATTCCACCCTTCGATAATCCATCCATATAGATCCTAATTTCACCCGAGCCTCCACATCCCGATGAAGTCATTCCATTCATACAGGAAGATAACCATATTCATTCTCCATTCACCTCAGTTCCCTTTCAATCACCTAGAATGTTAACCACGTGTAATCACCAACATGATTCCGATTAGTTGTCTATTGTGTACACCCCAATCTCATGACCCACCCTCTCGAACAATGTGGGTTTTTATCCCTTTCTTCTATACAGGGTATGTGGAATGTCTCTATGAGGTTAAATCCCATCCAATGGTAAACTGTGGTTGTAAGGACATAATTTTTTCTATAAAATACTTTGGAGTATTCGTGATGTTATTCCAGAGTAGCGCCTTCAGATGGCGTGCGATTCCGAGCCCCGGTGTGGCCGGAATTAAAATTTTCAATGTGTTCACACTGGGCACGCCAAATAAATAGGATAACCCAAAAAGGTTCTTCAGATCATAAATATGAGTGTACATATGGGTCTGAAATGGGGTGTTTACCCTAGGAACGACATAAAACATGTCAGTGTGGGGCGTTTGGACCCCTCACTCACTATTGAAACATGAAATGGATAAATTAATGAATTATTTTATTCATTTAATGGATTAACTCATGTTTTTATTAACCGGTTGATCGGATGGTAAAACCAAGGGAACCGTTGAGTTCGGAGCATGCCTTTTATGCTAGGAGGGGTATATGTTTCGCGGGCATGACCCTCCTATGGAAAATGTCACAAGGGGTGTTTTCATAATTTAGCAGCTTTAGACGTTAAATTTTATAACTTTCGAATAGAGGCTTAGATTAAAGTTTCGATACCGCTGTTGTGCTCAGGAGGAGGTGTTTACCCTAAGAAGTATTAACCTCGACACTTCTGAGGGTTCGGGTACGGGACCGACGAGAGGGGGTTTATGTGTTTTCTATATAAACACCACCCACACCCTTCATCTCCCCCCCTTCTTCCCTGGCACACTCTCCCAACGGTGAAAGAGGAAACTCTCTCCACTCCTCCATCCCTCTGGCAAGGCAGTGACAGCATCGGTGGATCGTCGGTAAAGCATCGGTCAACCCCCATCATGATAGGCTCATGTATTATCGGTTTAATTCCTAAAATCTTCTTCCAATTGAATTCTTTGCAATGTAATGTTGTCTGATTGTTATGTGAAGCCCCTGGTTGCTTAGGTAATGAAATTATCTTCCAAAATGATCCTTTCGGATCAGAATTCCGAGTCCTGGGGAGTCCCTGGTGGCCTCGGGTAATTTCCTGGATTACTTCCTCTTTTTTCGGCGATTCTAGGGTGGTCCGACGGGTTTCCGGCGAACCGGGACGGCGGCAGACGGTGGTGGGCCTCATCAGTGGTTCCCAAATGGTGACGCGGTGGGCTCCGGGCAACTTCAGTGCTGGCACGAGGCTCCTCAGGCGGGTGATGGTCTTCAGCGGGAGGGGCCAGGTGAGCGGCGTCGGCGAGCTGGGGCGTACGATGCGGTCGACGCCACGGTGAGCCCACGGGGCGCGACCGCGAGGGGGTAGCGGCGCGCAACCCTGCGCGGCGACAGAGACTTGCGCCCGGCGGGTCTCCGCGGAAGACCGCGACATGCCCTCATTGCCAGTCAGTGCTAGCATTGAGTGATGGTCCATGTCCAGCCTGCACGGCAGAGCCGTGGGCCGGCACTGCGAGCCGGGCTGGTCGGCGCAGGCTGGCCCAGAACGGGTAGGCCAGCCGATCCAGGCCGGTCGAGACCCAGGGGCTCACCCCCTCCGACTTCGGGCACCCGTAATTTTCGCTACGGGTTTCCATTTTTCATTCTGTCTATGGCAGTGTCCTCCCAACATCAGGACGAAGCCTTTGAGAGGGTTTCAGGGTTTTTCAATTCCCGAAACGAGGGGCCTCAAGGGCACGACACGCCTTTAAGTGAATTGACATTTTCCCGAGGGGTTCGTGTTTTGGATGGTACAGACATATCTGATGTCCGATTTGGGCGTCGTCAGAGGCGTTGAGACCCTAGAGATGAGATGAAGATTTATAAGGGGTTTTAAGGAATTGAATCTAGAGTTGAGACGTGGCCCCCATGGGCCGTCTTTTATGCTGCGAGCAATATTTCACAACTTTTTCATCAGACATTAGTTTGTGGCGTGCGAACAGTCAATTCTGGGTATTTTTCTGAGGGCATTGCAATGGCGCATTCTGCGCCCTTTAATTCTACATGGTTGTGTGGGTCCCATGAGGGGCGTTTTGGGGGTTGGTGGTGATTTCCATCTTTATCACCAGGTTTCCATTTCGAACAAGTGGTTTTTCAATCTTGTGAACTTTTTTGAGAGGATCGCAACGATGTGATACATTCTTTGTGGTTCAGGACCGAGATGCAGGTGCCATGAAAAACCACTCATGTGGGATATGGAAAAATGCATCTTTTTCTCTGGACATCTGTTCCATGCAAGTACGAAGTCAATTTGACATGTCTTTTTTAGGGGATCACAATGGTGTGATGTGCATGACTATTTTCGGGGTTGAGGTTCGGGATCACGGGACGTCGTTCGAGCGTAAAGCGGTATTGGCCGAATTTTTGTGGGATGTCTATTAGAGGTGAGTAAATAATCTATCTCACTTGTTTTTCTGCAAGGATTACAATGGTACAATCCGTTTGGATGTACGGATACTCCTTCAAGATCTCATTTAATGTTGAAGCATGAAAGGGGATTCAGTGGTGGTTCTTACAGCTCTGTTTGTAGGGAACCCTTGGCGTGTAATTCTGTTCACTCCCGTATGAGTGAAGTTGAAGCTTAAAAAGGATTTTTTGGCCGTGCTAGGGCCGTGGAGGAAGTAGTTTGGAAATGTTACATTTACGCCCTTTTGCGTTGACATTGGGTGTCGTGTGCATGATAGCCCTTGGGCTGGAGATGATGTATACTCTGAGAGTATATGGGAATGCATGGATGTACATGTTTTATTTTCTACTTGAGAGCGTTTGTTCATTTGTTTTGGATATCAGTTGGGGCCACACATTGTGTGGGCCCCATGTGCATGTCGTGTTCTTCTTTACGCACCTTGACCTCTTTGACGCAGAGGGTCCTTCTGTTCATGATGGTTTAAAGCAGAAGGGATTAGTGGTTACCCAGGGTTCTGATCTCGACGGTTTGATCGGCAGAGTTGTTCGGGTTTACTTTTCCCTTTAGGCATTTGGGCTTTCAGTATCACGTCCCTTCGAGTTCCCTAGTAGGGTTTGGTGGATTCTGTGTGACCAATACTTTACGCGGGCTCTGATTCTCTACCCAGGAGGTTGTTTCCAGTAGGGATGGCCAGAGCAGTTTTGGGTTTACTCTCTAGTGAGACTAAGCAGTGGGTTGCTCATCGACTTCATTGGGTTTACCTTTCAACAGAGACTGGACAGTGGGTTGCTCATCGACTTCTTTAGGTTTACCCTCCAGTAGAGACTCACCAGTGGGTTGCTCATTGACTCCTTCGGGTTTACCCTCCACCAGAGACTGGGATGTGTGTTTCTCATCGAATCCTTCAGGTTTACCCTCCAACAGAGACTGGGAAATGGGTTGATCCTCAACTTCTTCGGGGATACCCACTAGTGGGGCAGGGAAGTGGGTTTCTCATCGACTTCTTCGGGTTTACCCTCCAGCAGAGACAGGGAAGTGGGTAACCAGACGAATTATTAGGGTTTACCCTCCGGTGAGGCTGGGCAGTGGGTTACATGACGACTTCTTTCAGACACAGTACTTTTTACTAGGCTAGTATGTGGCTTTCCTCGATGACTACCGGAGCGGGAATCTTGGTTGTATGGGTCAGTGATGTGACAACTTTGACTTTGAGCAGACATCTCGACTATATGATAGTGACGAGGTGTAGTTCGACTTTCCCTAGAATTATCAAGTATGAGGGGTGCTTACCCCACCAAGATGCGTCCTTGTGATGTGACCTAAACTCGTATTTACGAGTCAGTACCGCCCAAAGCGGATAGTGTCGAGTTGCGGTGATTTGAGCCCCTTGAATTGTACTTCGGGGTAGATAGGTAAGATGATGGGCATCAATGGTGTTTACGTCTTGGACTGTTGGCTACTCACATTCTTGGGCTGAGCTACGGGATGGAGATCCCCTTACGATCTTTTTTGGGATTCTTGACAGATCATATATATATGTATACCTTTTTCCAGTACCCACTCATTGGGTTTTGGTTACTCTCCATCCAGGAGAGACAATGACGTGGGAGGTATGCCACGTGCTTTCCGTGTCTAGCTTCTCGTGGTTGGATGAGTATACTCTATTTCTATAGGCATCGAAGACTCGATGAGAAGTTCATCTTCTCACCATTTCTATCTCATTAGGTTTGGATGAGTCTACATCATTCCTCTTGTTGGGTTGAGTTGTACTCATTACTGCACTCTCGGTTGTACTTCATTACTTTTACCTATTCAATCTACTGCTCACCTCTTCATTACCTCCTTTATTGCTCCCTCTAGACTTCGAGGCATCCCACTGAGTATTTTTATACTCAACCCTTCTTGGGCCTTGCCCACACATGGTGTGCCCTTGTAGATGACCGAAAGGTTGATCGTGACGTTAGAGGAGAGTAAGAGTTCGAGGGCTTGGAATGTGTGCGATGGTCGTAGTCAGGTTCCATGTGTGGGACTCTCCCAGTTGTTTACTTTTGTTTACCTGTTGCTGGGTTGTGGGACTTTTCTGGTTGGACGCATGTTTTTACACTTTTCTTTTCATTTTACCATCGGCACTCGCTTTGTAGTGTTTAGAGGTTAATTCACTTTTGTGGTTGTTCATAGCAGTTAGTACGTTAATTTTCCTTTTACTCTGCACTTCTTCATTGAGTGGACTGTGTGTGTGTGTGTGTGCAGGTACTCAAGAAAAGGCCTCCCCGAGTTTTTTAGCCTTCAGCACTTGTCTCCAGCCCCTAGCTTATGGAGGCAGGCTTGGGGTAGTTGTAGCTCGAGCTCAGGTAGGGTCTATTCGAGACAAAGTGGTATCAGAGGTGGTTCGTTCCTTGGGAGGTTGTGCATACGTACCTAAAAATGAATTGGTTGAGATTTAGGGCAACAATGTTAATGTGTCTGGAGAGTGGATCTCAGGATAGGGAGTCTAGTGATGGTGTGTCGGCTGACGTATCCATTCATTAGGACCCTGATAACCCACTTGTCAACTCGGCATGTTGAGACACTGGTTGTAGGGAAAATTGGTCTTTGCATCCCATAAGATTGAGTCTTTGACTTTACTTCTTGAGTCATCTCCCCATTGTTGTCATTTTTATATACATATATGATCATCTGACCAAGGAACTCCTTGATAATACTCAATATGTTTCTGTGAAGACAGTCTTCCATGATATTAGCTTTAGTTCATGGAGACAACCCTGTGACCGACGAGGCATCAATTCAGGACCCACAATGCGAGTCCCTTTCTCTGGGTGGGTCAGTATCAGCACCCCCACTTGGTTAGAAGAAGACAGCTTCTGTAGATCAGACTGAGCTTGAGCGCAGGTTGAGTGCGCTCCATGAGTTTCAGTGACAAAGACCGCCGAGGTTCAGTGGTGAGCCAAACCCTCAGGCAGTAGAGGTTTGGCTAGATATAGTGGTTTGCCTCTTCAGGCTTGTGCAGATGCCGACGGATCTTATGGTGGTTGTGGCCACCAGCCATTTCCACATAGCAGTTGGACGTTGGTGGATTCTACTGACTCAGTTTCTAGATGAGTCGTCAATTTCGTGGGGTGACTTTCAAATACTATTTCGTGAGGAGTTTTACCCCTACTTCTTACAATCCGTTCAGATCCAGAAGGTCCTACAGTTTAGGTAGGCTGGGATGACGGTGACTGAGTAAATGACTAGGTTCACGGACCGTGTACGTTTTTACCCAAACATGGTCCATGAAGGAAACTTCTGAGCACAGAAGTTTGAGCAGGTTCTCTGAAAAAAGATTCGTTCTATCATAGTACCCTTCAACATTTCCACTTATGCTGAGGTGCTAGAGCAGGTGCTAGTGACAGAGAGCTTCCTGTCGCATTCTACAGTTGGTGGTGGTAGCAGGCTCGATAAATCCGAGACGTCTTCCACAACTAGTAGGCGTCAGCAGATAGAAACTCGAGGCAGGTGGCCTTCCACCCGCCAGTTTCAGAGACGTGGTCGTGCACCACTCTGGTAGAAAAGTGAAGGGCCTAAGCTAGGAGACCCTTCTATGAGTGGAATTCGGGTCATGGTCGTACCCCAAAGTGGCACCGGAGGGCACCAGGTCAGCCCAAAGAGTTCCATTGCTATGCTTGCGATGGCCGAGGTCACTTTGCATGGGAATACCCGGCCAGGAACGCTACGAATATCGGGTTGGTAGCAGGTGCACCACCACGACAGAGGCATTATCATGATCGGAGTAGTGCCCGGAGAGATGGTACTAGAAGAGGAGAGGGGGAAACTATTAGTGGGGGATGAAATTATGAGGTCTTCCCATCACCACCTGGTGGTCCACATTAGGCCCCGGGAGATGATAGTTGGGACCACAGATAGTCGTGATATTTGGATGTCTATGATCCTGCGGATCAAGAGGTGGGAAGAGGTACGCTCTACAACTCTCCTAATTTTTGCAGTAGAATTGTTAGACTCTGTGTGTTAAATTATTATCTCCCTGCTCCTTGCTTTAGGTGTTACCAGGGTGATTCGAGGTGTCATTGTAACCCTGTGTGGGTAAGGTAAAAGGCATGGAACCTTTTATATAGTCGATAGTGTCGACTCCTTTGCTCTCCGAGCATGAAAGAGAGTCTGGGTCATGGGACATCGACTATGTTACCATGCGTGACCAGATATCCATAGGTGTTTCACCATATGGATATTCTGAAGGGGGAAATCACCGGGCTTTGTCCCATGTCCAAACAGTGATTCCAGTCCCAGCGTGCGATGTAGGGGTTCGGTCAGGGAGGTGAGCTACCCCTGAGCACCTTCGGGTCATTTGAGACTGTGGGAAGGGATGGCGAGGTTTCCTACCGCCTTGACCTAACCCCAAAGGATAGAGTGGGTTCACGGCGTCTCCCGCATGGATTACCTAAGGATATGTGTGTGCACTCATATGCACAACATCGGCAAGGGCAGACCATGCGTGAACAGATCAAATTCATTGTTCTGTGTGCGGTGATGCGAGACTGTACAAGAGTTCTTCTAGGTACGAGAGAGCTAGGTGTGGGATTAGTACCCTGTGTTGTTCCCTGGGTTTTCTTTTTGGGGATGAAAATCATGAAGGAGGGAATGATTTAAGAACCTATTTTTTTCTATAAAATACATTGGGATATTCTTTATGTTATTCCAGAGCAGCGCCTCCAGACGGCGTGCGATTCTGATCCCTAGTGTGGCAAGAATTAAAATTTTCAGTGCGTTCACACTGGGAAAATAAAATAAATGGTATAACCACTAAACGGTAATTCATATCAGATATATGAGTGTATGGATGGATCCAAAATGGGATGTTTACCCTAGGAATGACATAAAACATGTCAGCGCGGGGCTTTTGGACACCTCGCTCGCTATCAGAACATGAAATGGATAAATTAAATAATTATTTTATTCATTTAATGG
The DNA here is from genome assembly GCA_963277665.1 of Viscum album. Classification (NCBI taxonomy): domain Eukaryota; kingdom Viridiplantae; phylum Streptophyta; class Magnoliopsida; order Santalales; family Viscaceae; genus Viscum; species Viscum album. Next base: position 1,371,262,443 of record OY728143.1, read on the forward strand.
CTTAACTAACGTATCTCTAAAACGGTTTCTAGGATGGGAAAACTGAGGCCACCGTTGAGTTCGGAGCATGTCATTTACCCTAGGAGAGGTATAACTTTCACGAGCATGGCCCTTCTATGGAAACTGTCACCAGGAGCGTTTTTGTAATTTAGTGGCTTCAAACGTTATATTTTATAACATTCAAACGTAGGCTCGTATTAAAATTCTGAGACCACCGTTGTGCTCCGGAGGAGGTGTATATCCAAGGGGAGACTTAACCTCAACCCTGTTGAGGGTTTGGGTATGGGACCGACGAGCGGGGGTTTAAGTGTTTTCTTTATAAACATCACCCCCACCCTTCTTCTCCCCCCTTCTTCCCTAGCGCACTCTCCTAATGGCGAAGGTGGAACACCTATCCTCTCATTCGTCCTTCCAGTAAGGTGGTGACAGCTCTAGCTAATCTTCGATGAAGCGTCGGGCAACTCCCATAGAGGTAGGCTCGTGTTTTATTGGTTTAATTCATGTGATCATCTTCAAATTGAATTATTTGCATCGTAATGCTCTCTAATTGTCGAGCAATTCCCCTGGTTGCATAGGGCGTGAAATTATCTTCCCAATGATCCTTTCGGATCAAAATTCCGAGTCCCAGGGCATTCGTGGTGGCCTCGAAAGGTTTCTCGGCCGACTTCCTCTTTTTCTGGTGGTTCTAGGGTTGTCTGGCGGGTTTCCGGCAAACCGGGACAGCGGCAGGCAATGGCGGGCCTCGGCGACGGTTTCCGGACGGTGACGCGGCGGGCTCCGGGTGACTTCAGCGCTGGTGCGAGGCTCCTCAGGCGGGAAGCGGTCTTTAGTGGGAGTGGCCGGGTGAGAAGCGTCGGTGAGCCGGGATGCACGATGTGGTCGGTGCGGCGGCGAGCTCGCGGGACGCGAAGGCGAGGGGGGTCGCGGTGTGCGACCCCGTGTGGCGACAGAGACCCGTACCCGGCGGGTCTCCGCGGAAGACCGCGATCGGCCCTCATGTCCGGTCGATGCTATCGTGAACCGAGGGTCCACGGCCGGCCCGCCCGGCAGAGCCGCGGGCCGGCACTGCGAGCCGGGTCGGCCGGCGTGGGTTGGCCCAGAACGGGTGGACCGACCAGTCCAGTCCAAGGGGCTCCCCCCCCCCCCCCCCCGACTACAGACACTCGTAATTTTCGCTACGGGTGTCTATTTTGCGTGTCGTCTGCGGAAGTGTCCCCCAGACGTTGAGATGAAGCCTTTGAGTTGGTTTTGGGGATTTTCAATTTCTGAAACGATGGGCCTCGATGGCACGACACGCCTTTAAGTGAATTGATGTTTTCCCGAGGGGTTCTTGTTTTGGATCGTACGGACATATCTGAGGTTCGATTTGGGTGCCGTAAGAGTAATTGAGACCCTAGCAACGAGATGAATATTTCCAAGGGGTTTTCACACATTGAATCCAGAGTTGAGATATCGGCACCACGGGCCGTCGATTAAGCTGCGAGTAACATTTCACAACTTTTTCATCGGACATCCGTTCGGGGTGTGCGACCAGTCGATTCTATGTGTTTTTACGAGGGCATTGCAATGGCGCATTCCACCCGCTTTAATTATACATGGTGGTGCAATCCTCATGAGGGCCGTTTTGGGGGTTGGTAGTGATTTCAATTTTTATAACTGGGTGTCCGTTTCGGACAAGTGGTTAGTCATTCTTGTGTACTTTTTAGATGGGATCACAACGGTGCGATCCATTTGTTTCACTTCAAGACCGAGATGTGGGTCCCACGAAGCACTGCTCGTGTGCGATATGTCAAAATGAATCTTTTTATCTGTATATCCGTTCCACACATGTAAGTAATCAATTTGATGCGTCTTTCCAAGGGGATCGCAATGGTGCGATGCGCCCGACTATTTTCGGGGATGAGGCTCAGGATCACGGGACGTCGTTCGGGCGTAAAGCGGTGTTGGATGACTTTTTCGTCAGATGTATATTGGAGGTGAGTAAATAGCCTATCTCTCATGTTTTCCCGCGGGGATTACAATGGTACGATCTATTTGTATGTACAAGGTCTCTTTCAAGATATCATTTAATGTAGAAGCATGAAAGGTGCTCCGGTGGTGGTTCTCCCGGTGGAGTTTGTAGGGAACCCTTTCCGTGTAGTCATTTTCACTATCGTGTTAGTGATGTTGTTGCTTAAAGAGGTGTGGGTGGTCATTCTAGGGTTATAGTGGAAGCATATTAGCGAAATTAAGTTTATTCCATTTTGCATTGACATTGGGTGTCGTGTGCTCGATAGCCCTTGGGCTGGAAATGAAGTATACTCTAGGATTATATGGGAATTCTTGTAGCTACATGTTCTAGTTTTTACCTAATAAAATTTGTGCACTTGTTTTGGAGATGAGTTTGGGACACACGTCGTGTGGGAACCATGTGCATGTCGTATTCTACATTACACACCTTGACATCTCATGATGTAGAGGGTACTTTTGTTCTTGATGGTTTAAACCAGCATGGTAGTGTGGTTACCCCTGGTTCTGATCTCGACGCTTTTATTGGAAGAGTTGTTTGGGTTAACTTTTCCATTAAGCCATGTGGGATTTTAGTATCATGTCCCTTCGAGTTCCATGGTAGGTTTTGCTGGATTCGGTGTGACAAATACATTACGCATTCACCAATTCTCTTCCCATGAGGTTGTTTCCAGTAGGGATGGCCTGAGCAGTTTTGTGTTTACCCTCCCGAGAGACTGGGCAGTGGGTTTCTCATTGACTTCTTTGGGTTTACCCTCCAGTAGAGACTATGCAGTGGTTTTCTCATCAACTTCTTCGGGTTTACCCTCCAAAAGAGACTGGGAAATGGGTTGCTCATCAACTGATTTGAGTTTACCCTCCTGCAGAGACTGGGTAGTAGGTTTCTCATCGACTCCTTCAGGTTTACCCTCTAGAAGAGACTGGGTAGTGGGTTTATCATCGACATCTTTGGGTTTACCCTCCAGTGGGGCTGGGCAGTGGGTTGCTCATCAACTTTTTTGGGGTTACTCTCCAGTAGAGACTGGCCAGTGGGTTACCTGACGACTTCTTTGGGTTTACCCTCCAGCAGGGATAGACAGTGGGTTACTCGATGACTTATTTTAGACACATTCCTTTCTACTAGACTAGTTTGTGGCATTTCTCCTTGACTATCGGAGCGGGACCCTTGGTTGTATGGGTCAGTGATGTGGCAGCTTTGACTTTGATCAGACATCTCAACTGTATGACACTGACGAGGTGTAGTTTGTCTATCCCTAGAATTCTCAAGTACGATGGGTGATTTCCCCACCGAGACATGTCCTTTTGACATGACCTAAAACCATACAGGAGAGTCAGTCCCTCCCAAAGAAGATAGTGTCGAGGTGTCGTGATTTGAGGCCCTTGACTTGCAGTTCTGGGCAAATGGGTAGGATGTTGGGCATTGATGGTGTTTACTTCTGGGACTGTTGGCTACTCACTTTCTTGGGCTGAGCTATGGGATGGAGATCCCCTTACGATCTTGTTTAGGTTTCTTGACAGAGCATATATATATATATATGTGTATAACTTGTTCCAGTACCCACTCTTTGGGTTTTAGTTTCTCTCCTTCCATGGGAGGCGAAGAGGCGTGGTGTATGCCATGTTCTTTCCATGTCTAGCTTCTCGTGGTTGGGCGTGTCTACTCTCCTACTCTAGGTAGTGAAGACTCGACAAGAAGTTCATATTCTCAGCATTTTTAGCTCCTTTCATTTGGATGAGTCTACTTATTTTCTCTTGTTGGTTTGATCTATACTCTTTATTGCACTCTCGGTTGTACTCCGTTACTTTTCCCTATTCGATCTACTGCTCACCTCTTCAGTAAAACTTTTTTCCCCCTAGAGCCTTTGGGGAATCCTACTGAGTATTTTTATACTTACCCCTACTTGGACTTTGCCTGCACTAGGTGTGACCTTGCAGATGACAGACAGGTTGGTCGTGACGTCAGAGGAGATTTGGTGTTCAGGAGCTTGGACCGCGTGCGGTGTTCGTAGTCAGGTTCTAGGTGAGGAACTCTACCATTTGTTTACTTTTGTTTACTAGTTACAGGTTTGTGGAACTTTTTTTGTTGGGCGCATCTTTTGTCACTTTTCTTTTTAGTTTACCTTCCGCACTCGCTTTGTACTGTTTAGAGGTCGATGCACTTTTGTGGTTATTTATAACAGTTAGTACTTTACTTTTCCTTTTACTCTGCACTTCTGCATTGAGTGGGATGCGGGTGTTTGTACAGGCACTCAGGAAATGGCCTCCCCGAGTTGTTTAGCCTTCGGTGCTTGTCACCAACCCCTGGCCTATGGAGCCGGGCTTGGGATAGTTGCGGCTCGTGCCCGGATAGGGCTGGGTAATGATAGTGGTATCCCCTTTTTTGGGACCCACCATCCTATGATCCACCCTTTCTGATTTCCCAATCATCCTTCACGATGTGAAACCTTACCCTTTGTGGGACCCACCATCCTAGGTCCTTCCTTATTGGGCATTCTAACATATCCATCTGGTAAAAAAATTATAGGTTCTCCCTCTTAGGTTCGTAACTATCGGGTCCACTATTATCAATGTTTTGATCATTCTGATCCATCTATGCTAGACATTAAACTCACGGAATACCCCATGTTAAACATGGGAAGCTATGAAAGACCTTCGAGACATGCATATGGCATAAAATTACCCACTTTCTATGTGAAATTCCTTTTTCTTCTTCTGTCCTCGAGAACCCCTCTTATAACGGAAAATCCAAGTGACCCAGTGTTCCAGCATCCAGACACACCATCGATGCCCAATGTGACTACTCCCATGACTGGAGGTCTCTAACCCGACACAAACCATTTGGAATGTGCTGACAGAAGCAGCGTAATTAACCAGAATCTAAAAAGGCATCGCACCAAGTATAGTTTCTCAAACAATGTCTTAATATTTAATGGATTCCTGGACTAGGTGATGAATTATGAGGATGAGTCCATTGAAGGAGAGACTGACATCCCATAATCTTTTTTCAATCAAAGGGGAAACAACCCTAAAGAGGTGATGAATGTCTCCCACCTTTCAAAATGGGGAATACGGCGAAACAATTAGCGAGTCGTCACAAATTATTTGCACCCTGGAGAGAGCATTGGAAATACATATAATCAGTGGTGAATGTTGAGTAGTCATTCAAATATGGCTCGACCAAAAGACACGCAAGATGAGGATGACTATAAGATAGAGAAGGATGATTATAATGAAACAAAGTGGTTATATATTAAATGAAACATGTGATGGCATGGCATCAAAGTGGTGGATAAAATTAAGTGATGATGAATGAAAAGTTGGAGAAACAAAACCTATGTAGAAATGAAGAGTGTGGAATCATAGTTTTTGTTTTAGGTTTTTCAAGGTATCAAATTGGGGGTGGATTTTATAAGGTAATCAAAATTAGAAATAGAATATTATTTTTCAGTGGGAAGAAATTAATAAATGTAATAAATAATTACATATTGTATAAAAAGATAAAAACTACATATAATTTATTTTTTTCTTCTTTTTTTGAAATTTTAAATTTATATTTGATAAGAGTTTTCAATCATTTATCAATATTTTTATATCATCTATATTTATTTCAAGAAACATTATTAAATTTTATATATTATAATTAAATAAATATATATATTTTATTATTGAAAAATTTCATGTTAGAAATAAATAACAAATAAATTTATATTCAATAATTGATTAAATATTTATTATTATTACGTAATTTATTGAAATATATTTTTTAATAGTAAAATATTTCTTGGTAATAATATTTAATAATAACAGAATATTTTTTGGGATTTTTTTTATTAATATGATAAAGCATTGATTTAAAAAAATTTAGAATATTTTTTTATTTAGTGAAAGGTAGTAGTAGATATATCTTATGGAATAAAACAATGTTTTCACATAAAAATAATACAAAAAATAGTTAATATCAATTATAATAAATCATTTTTACAAACAAATATATGATCTATAACTAAATTTCTACTTGTACGGGTCAATTACTTTGTAATGAATCTTGAAAGTGATTCTGATGTTTTTGTACATGTTTAATAGGTTTTTTACATTTTTTATTATTTTTGATAGATTTATTTCAATGTAATATTTAATTTTGATGATGAAATTTATCTAAAAAATATATATTATTATATAAGTATCATGTTTTACATTCATTTTTTATGGAATTTTATTAAATATTCTCTCATTAAAATGATTCCCTTTTTAAATCCATAAAATCTATTAGTGTAATAATATATAGATTTCCCTATGAAATGTGTTTGATTTCGAATCCCTCTCACGAAAAATTATTTATCTAGTCCATCATTCAAATAATATTATATATGAATCTTCAATGGCTGTCTGAACAACTCTTTTCCCAATCCATCTTATGGATTAACTCATCTTCATTCATATGGTATCCTACCTAAGGTTATTCTAAAGAAGTGTAACATAAATATAATTCCTTAAAAGGAAACCTATTTCTATTAAAATATCCCATTAATTTCTTAAATTACAGAAAGGGTACCTATGTTTATCAGGACCTACCAGTTGGATGATCGAGGTTAAGATAAGTGTTTTATTTTAAAGGAATATTACACATAGTATTTCCAAATGGATTTTAATCTCACCAAATTCTCTCATGTATTCCCTTAACATGTATGAATAATTATAATGAATTAATTTGGAATCATATTCCTTCCACAAAATAATAATATGAAAACCATATTGATGTTTGTATCTTTTCACAATTGAGATCTTGTGATACAATCGAAAATTAAAATCCAACTGCATTAATACACATACGAATTCATCACATGCATAAATTAAATTAAAACCATTCATGTAGAGGTTTAGAATCATATGAAACCAAACATATATATATATGAGTCAGCTTAGACTGATATAATCCAACCCCAAATTTTCAAGGAAAAGAATAAACCTCCAAGCTAGTGACCAGTCAAACCCATTGTCCCTCTACCCAAAGATAATTTATATCACATAGACTTTAATTACATCAAAATTCTAAATCCCAATATGTATAAATAATAATTAACTATTTATGTCAATATCATAACCAAATACAATCCCTTATTAAGGAAGATAAAAATTAAATAAATTATCACACCTATCATGTAACTAATTATGTGCATATATTATAGTTTATAGATGTATTTTATTATTTCAGGAACAGAAAACATATATTCATATTAAAAAAATTATATTCATGAAAAATGATGATAATAAACTAATTAAATCAATAAGTAAAATATAACACTCCGAGATTTTATGAAAAATATTCTTTTAATTTCATTGATTTCTTGTGTTGTATTCTACACTATGATTACCTTTTCCTATATGCAACACCGTATTAGCTTTTAGTATACGCAACACTATTCTTGGATCATGCTACACACAATTTTGATTGTAGTTATTCTACATAACATTAAGTGTATATAAATATATATATTCAATGTATAAATGAAATATGTTTGGATTATGTTATACGAAACAACGGAGGAGTCTTTCACAACACCGAACCCTGACTTGGCTTGCATTACACACAATTGCGACTTTCCTCGATAGCGTGTGTAGTACGCAATACCGGGTTTCACTAAACAATGATATATTATTATAATATTATTATGGATAAACCGTTATGAATATTATTAACTACATTTTGAATTTTATAACATTATTATTCATCTTACATATTTTCTAGAACATGGTATGAGAATAAAATAATTTTTCGGGTAAAATAAGTATTTATAAAAAAAATTCATTTTTCCACCTTTTGATGGAGCACCCACTTTAAATATAGTTTTTAACATGTTTATATGTTCAATTAAACAATATAAAATTCTTCCTTGGAATCAGGATATAAAAATTTAATTTGGATAAATTTTTCATATTATTCTGGTAACTTTCATATTTTGATGAATAGAAAAAACACGCTATATTTTAATTAAAAACAACATTTATCATCGCAAAAAATTATATGGCTAGATTATCATGTTAATTGGCTTTAAAGAGTAATTAGATTATATTTTTACCATTTAATACAATGTTGGTCATTGGAATTAATTTCACTTTGAAATTGGACATAAACAAGTGATGATCTTTTGATAGTTATTGTTTCTTAAAAACACTATTTGCTTTGATAATGGGAATTACTTTTAAAATTAATTAATGCCACTTATATGATTTGAATTTGGAAAAATTGACATCAATTTTGAATTCGGAATATCAAATATAGCATTGGCTGAATTTTTTGAATTTTTCTAAAAAACATCAATTTTTGATGAATAGTGAAATCTATGAGTTTTTGGTTAAAACTGACTTTTTATTTAAATAATAATTCATTTGATTTATATTTATTTTAGGGAAAAATACATACATAATACTTATATAAGTTAAATTAAATTCATTGGATTCATTTTATAATAATTTTAGATTTATAAAAATTTTATTGAACTTTTACCGTCTTTTACCCACCTCCTAGGAGCTTTTGCAATTGTTCATAAAACTTAATTTTACCGCTTCTGTGAGTTTAATTTCTAAAATCCGAGACACATAGTTAATATCAATGAGTAAAATGTGGTGCAATTAGATAAAAATAATTTTTTGTGAATATTAATTGTTTACTTTTATTTACAACGGTTAAAAGTAAATAGGGTAATTCAAGGTTAAACGAATATTGTAATAATTAAACATTACCTTAACACATGTCCAAACCTTATTGGATGAGTAAAGGCCGACCATAAGCATCCTTGGTTCGAATTTCGGACCCCATATAGCCACTTATGAAAGACAGTGACACATTAGATTAATTAATTTAATGTAAATACAAAATTGGCATAAACAAAAATCCTATAGTAAATAATTTTTATAAAGGGCCATATAAATTATCTTTTAGACTATAAATATTCCTTGTAAAGATAAAAAGATTTCCTACATTTTGGTAATATTTTGATAATATTTAGACATCATGTAAATTAAATTATTTATGAGACAATAATGATGCAGTATTTACCTCATTAATAAAAGATTTAAATAAATAAGATTACAATGATTAAAATATTATCCAAAACTGTCCAATTCCTATTAGATGATTTTATTTTTAATATGATCCATCTTATCTTTAACATTAATGTGTTCTATACCTCTTGAAACATAAGATATTTTTTTAATAAAATAATGTTTTCACACTTTCCTAAAGAGCCCCTCCTCTCCCTTATAAAAGGATACCACTTCTATGCAATTCTTCAAACGTCTCAAGCCTTTTGGCTTATCCAAACTCTACCCGAATAAGCTCCCTAAATCCCTCTCCTCCCCCTATAAGCCTTAAATTATGCTTAACGCACTTCATGAAGTCCTTTTGGTTCAAACCATTTGAAGTTACCCAAATTAAAGGTAATAGTTTCTCTTTAGTTGTTTTCTTGTATTTTACTTCTCCAACCCCTAAAATATTTTTAATCCTTTATTTTTAAACAACAAAAGTATCCTAAAAATACTATTATGTTGTTATGAGATGTATTAGAACTAAACTTACACACACCATCATCTAATGGATGAAGAACATAATGTTTCTGTGGATGGAAATCTAACGCCTCACGAAATGATGATTGTTCGATTTTCTCCTACCGCCTCTCATGGTGGCCATTATGATGGAACTGTATTCATATATGATATATATTATGTTTATGATTTCCTTATTCTTATTTAATTCCCAATTATATCAAGCCTTTATGGTTTCTATAGTTGGAAAATACGATAATCTCATTTGGGGAAGTGCGGACTACCGCCCCCTCAAAGTGATGTGATTCATTAATGCCTTATGTGGGATGTATAAAGGATAAAGTTAATGATATTATATATGATATTATTATAGAATAATAATATACCTATGAATCATTATGTTTTAATTCCATTAAAACAATTAATATAAATGAATGTAGCGTTCATGTGTACGTACGGCTTACCGTCTCCACGAACGGTGCATTTCATTTCTTACCTCCATATGTTATGTAATATTATAAATACATGTATATGCTGGATATATATTATATATATGATATGTAAATCATGAATATAATTCTGGATATAATGAACCTTTGACCACATGAACAACATGTAATTATAAGAAGTCCATTTTTTACTCAAGTACCAAATATCGACAAAACAAACACTATTAACTTAAATGGTTAAATAATGTTTATAAAATGTTGAGAAGTGATATAAAAGGAATAATAAATTTGGAAAAGGCTCTTAAGAAAGTATAAATTATCTTTGCTTTATTATTCAGTAGATTAATGAACGATCGAGTCAAGTCAGACATGAGGTAAGGGAACATCTTACCCCAATTTCCGTTCTTTGGGTTGATCTTCTCTTTCTTGTTTATGTCGTTATTTGATAATGTGGGAAATGAATTTTTATATCTTATCATGTATTTATAATATCTTTATGTGACCTTATAGTGAATACACATAAGTGATCTATTTTATTTTCAAAAAGATCTTTGTAAGGGATAATGTTGCAATCCAAATTGTTTTCTTTCTGAGATTGCTTATACGTAAGTATATACTTGGGTTATTTTCAGCATCCATGTCCCAGTTTTATAAAAATGTTTTCATTTATGTTTAAATTAATTTTTAACCATTTTTACTTTTACTACATGGTATGTATGCAACCATTCTTTTATGAGATACTTTTTGACTTTTTCGGCAATAGTACGAGAAGAATGTTATTTTTAACTTATAGGGCACGAACGGATTTTTACGGTTTTATAAATCCTTATTTTCATGAAGCTTACACTACAGGATTTCATGATTAAGTTCGACAAAATACTTTCCTTTTAAAATTGCATGGGATTTTCTGAAAAGGAAATGATTTTGAATAAGAAATGATATTTTCCTCAAGAATTTATTTCAAATGTTTTATCAAAACCATTTTCCATCAAAGATGACATTATTTCATATGTGTATGTTTCAAGTATAATTTCTCTATGATTTACATGGTTTCACATATCTTATGATGAAATGATATCCATTTGTTTTATATGGATTATGTTATGATGGGATGATTTTTATGAAACCCATTTTATTCTTTTGGTTATAATGAATGATGTATGATTGCTTTGTGGCACAAGTAAGAATGATTTCACTGTGAGATTGGTGGGACCTATATCTCCCTCCAATGAATTGGGTAAATATTTATATCTCATGATATAAACATGGATGAAATGGAAAGTAAATATGGTTCAGTAAGATAGGGCTAGAACGACAAGTAAACCCGGTTCAGTAAGGGACTTTGTCCACTAAGATGGTCTTGGCAGCAATGCCTTGGCTACTATAGAAATCATTACATGTGCTTAATGGATGCCACAATTACATGTTTTATTCCCCTTCAAGTTTATCATGATTAATTTTCATTTATGATCTATGCATTATGTACTTCCAATATTTATGTCATTGCTCATGATTTTGATGTTTAGATTTTATGTTCGTGTTTTTGCATTAAAATGTTTATGGATTGTTTTATGTACTCTATGCATAGACTTACTGAGAATTTGAGCTCACCCTTTATATGTTTTCTTATCCAAATGAATTAAAGAAAGGGTTTAGGTAAGAAAAAAAGGGGAAGATCTATGTGGGAGATGTTGAAGATCTTTCACCATGACTAGAATATTATTTTCCAAGTTTCCAAAGACATTAAACTATTATGGTCCTTGTGTGTCTGTTTTCGTTATTGTGTTATGTATTCCACAAAATTAGTGTAATTTCCAGGTATGTCAAGCTTCGGGCCTCTACAACTGGTATCAGAGGAAAGGTTTAGTTAAACTTTGGAAATTAGGATGTAAAAACTTTAGTGAGATCCCTAGAGATATTTCTAAGTTGTGTCTAGGGATGTCCCTAAGGTTAAGTATACATATAGGTTATAGTCCTAGAATTTTGGTAACGAAATTAGAATTAAACCTAAGATGTTAGATGTTAAAGGTAATCCCCCATTATTATGTTATTTTCCTTGTATGATTTTTGCCTCTCACCTAATTATTTTTGTGTTTTAGTCAATGGAGGGAATCAGAAGGAATTCGGTTAACACTGAATCCAATGGACAAATTGGTGACTATGAGCAACGAAATTGCATAATGCCTAGAGAGAATGATATTGTGATTATGCCGAATCATTCATCGTGATATATGATTAACAAGGTAAAATTTATTGGTATTCCTAATTCATCAAATAAGATTAAGATAGACTTTTATGCAAGTTCGCATGTTGAGGAGCATAAAGAAATGAAGATTGAGATTTTTAATGAAGGGAATAAGAACCTTGAGGAATATCTCAAATGGAGGGGAAGATGTTATCTGTGTGGAGAGAAGGTTCATAGAGTGACAGACTGTTTTGGTGTTCAATGTCTTATCTGTGGAGAACATGGGAATTACCCAACTCAATTCCCTGACCTAAGAGGTTACCTCTAAGTCAATGAAGGACTTATTCCATGACAATCATTGAAGATGATGGTTTGAAGTGTTTATGTATTTGTATTCAAGAATAATGTTGTTGAGGTACTTTTATGGTATATTGGAATACCTATATATTGGTCCATTGTGGTTTTCCATAAGAATATGGCATCGATAACCATGAAAAGTGATTGAAATATTTTTGGAAAGAAGATGCTATGCGCATAATGAAGGGATAAAGAGAAAATAATATGTTTGATAGTATTCATGAGCTCATGAATAATATAAGGACAAAGTTATATCATTGTTTGATTATATAGAATTTTTGAATTTTGGTATGTGGAAAGAGTTAACTTTTGACAGCATTCATGATTTCACTAAGGTTCAATGGGTATTCATTTTTCAAAATAATACATGATTAAGGTATTCACATGATTGGAATGTATCCAAAAAAAAGATATATCTTATGATATATGGTGGACAAATGAAAGAATTCACATGCTCGGTAGATAAAATTTCTAGTAATCGGACAAAATTATTTTCGTTAAGCCTAAAGATTGCAATGGATAATTATGGACACAAGTTAGTATTGTTTAAGGATAGAAATTTTTTCGATATTATTTATGGAATGTCATAATGATGTAATTTTAGAAAAAAGACAACCTACAGGACGGGCGACAACCTGTCGCATCGGACAAGTCTGTGGGAATCGAACCCACAACCGAAGTGCGGCATGCCTTTATCATCTACCACTGGCCTACTAGAAGTCTCTAGTTAGTAAAAACTAGTTTTATTTTATTAATGGGTATGATAGATGAAGTATAAGTCCATTTTTGGAATCTCATAGATGGACTTATGTATATTTAATAAATTGTGCTAAACTTTTTGTGATAGAAATAGATGGAATGACCTATCATTCTATCACATGATCTGCTAACACTTCACGAATAACAAATTGAACTTAATTACTTTAAGAGATGAAGTGTAAATTGTTCAATGCATGAACAATAGTAAGATTGTTCCAAAATCGTGTAAGTATTTATTTTAATTCATCATATTTAGGGAAATGATTTGAAAACCCAAAATGTTGTCCTAGTGTCCCCATATCTGATGAATCAGATGGTACCTTAGATCATCAAAAACTTATGGCTTTGTGATTGTTGGCTTTTTCATAGCCATGTTCTCTACCACTCTCCATCAGAACATGATGGTTCGATTTTTCTTCCATATCCATATTTTCACTTATGTTGTCCTATTTGGAAACCTAGTGTTGAGTTACATTGGGTGACCGTTATGATTCTAACTTCCCTTTTTAAAATGATGTTTTAGTATTCCTTTTTACGATGTGGGTTTCTATGAAAAAAACTTTCAAATAGTAAATGATTTATAACCCCGACTAATTTCGAGGGCGAAATTCATTTTAAGGGGGATAGAATGTAACACTCTGAGATTTTATGAAAAATATTCTTTTACTTTCATTGATGTCTTGTGTTGTACGCTACACCAAGATTACCTTGCGCTATACGGAACACCGTATTAGCTTGCAGTATATGCAACACTATTCTTGGATGATGTTACACAAAATTTTGATAGTAATTATTCTATGCAACATTAATAGAATATATATATATATATATTCAATGTATAAATGAAATATGGTTGTATTCTGTTATAAGAAACAACGGAGGAGTCTTGCACCACACGCAACCCTGACTTGTCTTGCATTACACGCAATCGCGACCTTCCTCGATAGCGTGTGTAGTACGCAGTACCAGGTTTCACTAAAGAATGATATATTGTTATAATATTATTATGGACTAGCCGTTATGAATAGTATTAACTATATTTTGATTTTTATAAAATTATTATTCATCTTACAGATTTTCTAGAACATGGTATGAGAACAAAATAAATTTTTTGTGTAAATTAAGTATTTTTAAAAAAATGCAATTTTGCCACCTTTTGATGGCACACCCACATTAAATATAGTTTTTTACATGATTATTATTTCAATTTGAAAAAATAAAATACTTCCTTGGAGTCAGGATATAAAAATTTAATTTGGATAAAATTTTAATATTATTCTGATAACTATCATATTTTGATGAATAGTAAAAACACGGTATATTTTAATTAAAAACTACTTTATCCATCACAATGATTTATATAGCCATATTATCTTTTTAATTGGTTTTAAAGTGTAATTATAATATATTTTTATCATTTAAACCAATGTTTGTCATTAGAATTAATTTCACTTTGAAATTGGATATAAACAAGTGATGATCTTTTTATAGTTATTGTTTCTTAAAAACATGCTATTTGTTTTGATAATGGGAATTACTTTTAAAATTAATTAATTCCACTTCTATGTTTTGAATTTGATAAAAAATACATCATTTTTGAATTCGGAATATCAAATATAGGTTAGGCTGAATTTTTTCTATTTTTCAGAAAAACCTCAATTTTTGATGAATAGTAAAAACACTGAGTTTTTGGTTAAAACCGACTTTTTATTTAAATAATCATTTATTTTATATAAATTTATTTTAGGTCAAAATAGACATATAATACTTATAGAATTTCAATGAAATTCCTTGGAATCATTTTATAAAAATTTTAGATTTATAAAAATTGTATTGAACTATTCACCGTCTTTTACCCACCTGCTATGAGCTTTTGCAATTGTTCATAAAACTTAATTTTTCCGCTTCTGTGAGTTTAATTTCAAAAATATGAGAGTCATGGTTAATATCAATGTGTAAAATGTGTTTCAATTTGATAAAAATAATTTTTGGTGGATAGTAACTTTTTACTTTTAATTACCATGGTTAAAAGTAAGCAGGGTAATTCAAGGTTAAAAGAATATTATAATAATTCAAAATTTCCTTAACACTTGTCCAAACCTTATTGGATGAGTAATGGCCGACCATGGGAATTCTTGGGTCTATTTTTGGTCCCCATGGATCGACTTATTAAAGACAATGACACATTAGATTAATTAATTTAATGTAATGACAAAATTGGCATTAACAAAAATACTCTAGTAATTAAATTTTATAAGGGGATATATAAATTATATTTTCGACTATAAATAT
This sequence comes from Viscum album, assembly GCA_963277665.1. Taxonomy (NCBI): domain Eukaryota; kingdom Viridiplantae; phylum Streptophyta; class Magnoliopsida; order Santalales; family Viscaceae; genus Viscum; species Viscum album. The sequence goes on from OY728143.1 coordinate 1,371,278,034, forward strand.
TCATTGGAAAGATAAAACAATTTCCTAAATGTTGGTATTTGTTTTATAATTTTTAGACATGAAATAGATTAAATTATTTATGAAACAATCATGATGCAGTATTTACCTCATTAACAAATGATTTAAATAAATAAGATTATAATGATTAAAATATTATCCAAAACATGTCCAGCTATTATTGGATGATTTTATTTCGAATATGAGTCATCCTATATTCGAAATTAATGTGTTTTGTACTACATTAAACAGAATATAAGATTATAATAAAATAATGTTTTCACACTTTCCTAAAGAGCCCCTCCTCTCCCTTATAAAAGTAGACCACTTCTATGCATGTCCTGACTCCTCCCAAGCCTTTTGGATCGTCACAAATTTTCCCAACTAAGCTCCCTACATCCCTATCCTCCCCATAGATTCCTTACATTAGGAAGAAGTATCTTCAAGAAGGCCTTTTGGTTCAAACCAAAGGAAGTTATCCAAATTAAAGGTAATAGTTTCTCTTAAGTTGTTTTCTTTTATTCTACTTCTCCAACCCCTAAACATTAATTAATCCTTTCTTTTGTAATAACACCAGTATCCTACAAATACTAGAATGTTATTTTGAAAATTATTAGAACTACACATACGCACACCTCTATCTAATGGATGATGAACATAATGTTTCTGTGGAAGGAAAACTAATGCCTCACGAAACGATTATTGTTCGATTTTCTCATACCGCCTCTCATAGTGGACATTATGATAGTACTATATTAATATATGATATATATTATGCTTATTATTTACTTATTCTTCTTTACTTCCCAATTATATCTATCCATTATGGTTTCCATAATTGGTAAATATGATAATCTCATTTGAGGAAGTGCGGACTACTGCCCCTCAAAGGGATGTGATTCATTAATGCATTATGTGGGATGTATAAAGGATGTAGCTAATGATATTATATATGATATTATGATGGAATTATAATATAAATATGTATCATCATATTTTAATTCCATTAAAACAATAAATATAAATGAAAGTAGCGTTCATGTGTACGTACGACTTACTGTCTCCATGAACGGTGCATTTCATTTCTTACCTCCATATGTTATGTAATATTATAAATACATGTATATTCTGGATATACATGATATATATGATATATAAATCATGAATATAATTCTGGATATAATTATCCACTGACCACATGGACAACATGTAATTATAAGAAGTCCATTTTTGACTCAAGTACCAAATATCGACAAAACGAACGCTATTAACTTAAATGGTTATATAATGTTTATAACATGGTAATAAGTGATATAAAAGGAATAATAAATTTGAAAAAGGTTCTTAATAAAGTAAAAAATATCTTTGGTTTATTATTCAGGAGATTAATGAATGATCTAGTCATGTCAGGCACGATGAAAGGGTACATCTTTACCCAATTTCTGTTCTTTGGGATGATCTTCTCTTTCTTGTTTATGTCGTTTTGTGATTATGTGAGAAATGAATTTTTATATATTATCATGTATTTATACTTTCTTTATGTGAAATTATAGTTAATACACATAAGTGATCTAATTTATTTACAAAAATATCTTTGTAAGGGATAATGTTGCAATCTCAATTGTTTTCTATCCGAGATTTCTAATACGTATGTATTTACTAGGGTTATATTTATCATCCATGTCCAAGTTCTATAAAAATGTTTTAATGTATGTTTAATGTCCTTTTTACACATTTTTAATTTTACTACATGGTATGTATTAAATCATTCTTTTATGAGGTACTTTTTTACTTTTCCAGCAATAATACGAGAAGAATGTTATTTTTAACTTATACGACACAAAGGGATTTTTATGGTTTCATAACGACTTATTATCAAGAAGCTTACTCCAGAAGATTTAATGATTAGGTTCAAAAAAATCCTTTTCTTTTAAAATTTAATGGCATTTTTTGAAAATAAAATGATTTTGAATAAGAAAGGATATTTTCCTCAAGAATTTATTTCCAATGTTTTATAAAATCCATTTTCCATCTATGTTGACATTATTTCATATGTGTATGTTTCAAATATATTGTCTCTATGATTTACATGGTTTCACTTCTCTTATGATTAAATGATATCCATTTGTTTTATATGGATTATGTTATGAAGAAATGATTTTTATGAAACCCATTATATTCTTTGGGTTATAATGAATGATGAATGATTGTTTTGTGGCACAAGTAATAATGATTTCAATATGAGATGGGAGAGACCTATATCTACCTCCAATGCATTGGGTAATGATTTATATCTCATGATATAGACATGGCTGAAATGGAAAGTAAATCCGGATCATTAAGACAGGGCTGGAAGGGCAAGTAAACCCGGTTCAATAAGGAACTTTGTCCACTAAGATGGTCTTGGTAGCAATTCCTTGGATACTATCGAAATCTTTACATGTGCTTAATGGATTCCAAAATTATATGTTTTATTCCCCTTCTAGTTTATCATGATTAATGTTCCTTTATGATCAATTCCTTATGTACTTCCAAGATTTATGTCATTGCTCATGATTTTGATGTTTAGATTTTATGTTCATGTTTTTTCATTCAAATGTTTATGGATTGTTTTATGTTCTCTATGCTTACCCTTACTGAGCATTTGAGCTCACCCTTTATATGTTTTCTTTTCCCCAGGATTTAATGAAGGGTTTTAGGTAAGAAAGAAAGGGGAAGATCTTTATTGGAGATGTTGGAGATCTTTCACCACGATTAGTAGATTATTTTCTGAGTTTCCAAAGACATTAAACTATTACGGTCCTTGTATGTCTGTTTTTGTTATGTATTAAGTATTACGCAAAAGTAATGTAATGTCCCAGTATTTCAAGCTTCGGGCCTCTACATAAAAAACATAAACATGAGATAAATATTTATGGAAAAATAATTAATAAAAAATATAGTTTTTTAATACATTATAGATATTCCATGATTAAAAAAATATAACCATTTTATATTTAATTCTAATATTAAATAATCATATTAACCATTATATAAAATGTTATTTTAAATATATGATATCAAATATAAAAATTATATTTATAAACTATTCATATATATTATTTAAACATCCAAAATATCACATTTTTTTTAAACCTCAGTAATATCGATAACAAAATTCATTTTTCTACGTTTTGAATAAGTAAAAAAATATGGACACTTTTAATTTGAGTAATTAAAATTAATAACTATGAAGAAAATCATAATATTAATGGAAACCTCTTGTATATATTTCATTATTTTTTAATATATAAAATTTTAAAAATTACTCTTATAATATCTATATAAACTTATTTATCGAAATTATAACTAATGTTATATAATTTAAAATGTATTTAATAATTTGGAACACTTATTTAATAAATGTTTCATAAAAATTTAACAATTTATTATAATGTATTTATAATTAATTTATTTAAAAGTATTATATAAATTAAATAAATATCTCAAATGAAATTTCCCATGTTTTATAAACTATATAATTCAATTCTAATTGGAAATTTTTTAAAATTAAATTTCTCATGCATTTCATATTCTATGATATTTGTTAAATCATAAGGTGAAATCATCTCCATTATTGATCATATTTAATGATATATAATTCCTATCCTATGATATTTTTTCTCTACCTTTCATGTAATTTATTATGATAACTATTAAATTGTAAATGATATGATGCTCTATTTTTGATAACATGGCATTTTTCTATCAGCACTTATGATTTTATATATCATACTCTATGATACAGTTAAAAGATAAATGAATATATTGTATCCCTACCAATGATATACTATATCATATGGATTGATTATATAACAACCATTGATATCCCATGTCATATAGCTAAACATATAACAAAAAAATATTCATTTTTATGCTATGAAATAAAATATCGACGAGATATCATATTTCATCATTTTAAAACATACTTTTGAGAATCAAAAAATATAGTGATGCTCTGATTCCATTATTATATTTCTAAGGAACAATTAATACTTAATTGATTTTATTTAACCAATAAAAACCCACACATGAAAAATAAATCACTCTAGAAACCAAAACCATCCATAAATAAAAATTAATAACATTGTGTAAATTTTACTAGTCCATCCATTAGTATATATTCATCATAATGGTTTGATGAAGATCTATTTTGGGAAATTGAAGAAATATTTCCTCTGTGGTATATCCATAGTTTATATGAATCACTCGATGATTGGGTGGGACTCTCCTACCACCCTTTACATACAAGTGTCTTGTGGGGTAAATGAAAGAGGATAAAGAAATATCTAGGTAGTGGATGAGTAGTAGGAAGAAAGGTTGACCCAATCATCACTATTTCATGGTTATTAACTCTACGTAAATCCATGAAGGATGATCCTAGAGTGTCTATGGATTTAACTATACATTACAGGTATGGTTCTTCAGTTATAACTATTTTAAACCTTTGACCGATTCATTATCCCCAAATAATTTAATTATATATGAATATTTCTATATCTTATATAATTGTGGTAGATTATTTAATTTTAATGATTAATTGATTATTTATAATATTAATTTCAAGCATTCCACATGAATCATACCATATCATTCCATCCATTTTTATATTCCCATAGAATCTAAAATGATATTCCATGATGGTAGCATGAAAAAAACTAATCATGATATCCTATTATCATAAAATAAAATATATATAAAAATAACATATAATTTATGAATGTATGGTATATCTCCATCAATTCTTGATAATGTGTCCCAGAAAATAATACCACAAATTCACTATTCCTAAATTATAACATTCATAAAACCAATATTCCATCAAAATTCCTAATAAGATATAATTTTCCATTCCTAAAATCCATTTCCACTACCTTGAACCTGTTTTAAAATTTTCAAACTACATCAAAGGTTGTATTGACCCCACATCATTAAACTAGACAACTGAAATTATATTATATAGTAATCATGATATGTAATGAAGACCAAGTAACAGTAATATAAATTTTTTCTTCATCTGGACTTTTAAATCTCCTTTCACAACAACCAAAAGTACTTATCCATCAACAAGATAAAAATTATTTATTATTATATATACAATTTTTCCCATACAAACTATTTTTGAATGTTTAATGATATGATTTTATAGAGTCCATTATTTTTTACTCTTGTGAACTAACACATAAAAATAAAGGGGTTTCTTCCTCAAACCCAGAGTTTTCCGAACAAGTTGAAGATTATATTATAAAATTAACCCTATAATATCTACATTCTATTTTAATATACCCTTTACTTACTTAATTATAATATATGGAATCGATACAGTCTTTTAAATTACCATGCCTCCTTTCATTCATATCTTTATTATTCTTCGACTTTTACTTGAAATGGAACTTCCCCTACCTTTAATAGAAAATATAATTTTGGAAAAAACATTGAATTACTTCTATCTAATTTAGTTATTTAGAATCATATCTCAGATCTCCCTGAATACATATTTATTCTTACCACCATAATTTCCCATAATATTAACCATTATATCTAATAATTTATAAAACAATGTATTGGAAAACATTGATCAAGGATATATTTTTGTGTTTTTGGATTTTTTTGTTGCTGAAGATATTGGATGATAATTGTCATGATTTCTTGTTATGAATTAAAGTTGTAAATATGGTTTTAGAAGATGGTTTTGTATTTGTAAATTTCATATAGAAAGTGGAATAGTTTCATAATGTTTTCTAAAATTTTATGTTAGAAATGTTAGAGTTTTTTCTTGGAAGATGGATTTTTTTAGGAATCCCCATAGACTATGTGGTATATACATGAATCCATATAGATACTAGGAATAAGTTAAATCTTACGCTAAGAGTGTGAAATTTAATGGAAGAGTCATGATGCAAGTGTATCAATTAAGGGAGTTCATGATTGGGAGACATTAATGGAGGATTGTGGAATACTGTAGGATGTGTGTGGTTGTATTGAGGTATGTTTAGGAAAAACATGAAGGATATAATATGTTAATAATATTTCAATAATGGGGGAATATTAATATCATGATTAGTGGAATAATTAATGTTTTTTCCTATATTAGGATCCCCTAATCACATCATGAAGAAGAGAAAAAATTATCTCAGAATGATTATTATGGGATATTTCTACAAAATTAGAAGAGGATTTTTGTGTTACATAGGAATTTCACAGAGTAATAAGTTACATGGTTAGTGCATGGTGTCAAATCATGAAGTTTTTCCACAAAATAATTGCATAAAACAAGTAGGTCATGTTGGTGGTTCATGGTGGCATCTTGTGATGGTTGTTCAAGTAAGAGGTCTGTGGAGGATCATCTCGCACTTGAGAGTTTACCCTATGAGTATTTAATTAATGAACCACCTATAAAGTTTGTTGAGTATATTTTAAGATGAGGTTAGGGTGGGTCCACGAGTTTTTCATAAAATAGTAGTTCCTAGGGGAATTTTCCACAATGAAAACATTATGCAGTAAAATGGATTTTATCTTATGATTAAAATATGAGCTTAAGGAAATTCTCACATAAGTGTGAACAAAATAAAAATTTATTTGTAAATAAAATGTGATATTTTAAATAATAATTGGTTTTAGTTAAGTCAAATGGAAAGTGATTTATCAAGTGTGAATGGATTTAATATAGGAAGGGTAGTTAATTTGATCTAAACATTTTAACAATAGTGTGCTATAGTGATTCGTGTATATTAGAAAATTTACCTTGTATTATCTTTGGATTATCATTGTTATAGTGAACCAAGTAAAATTTATGTGACTCAGGTATTATTTTATTTTTTTATATTATTCTATAAGAAAAATTGATGTTGTAATTTTTTTATGGAAAATCAATATAAAAGAATGATTTTTTAATCTACAAACCCTGATTCACCATCACTCCTTAGGGTATTTAACCTGGTGGGGAAAAATGGTATGATAGATAATGGTTAAAGTTAGTGTACTTCACTATTAGTAAAATCTATAGTAGCAATCAATCAAAAAAGAATTATGAACTTCATTGGAAAATAAATTCATGTATGGGAGATTTAGATGTACAACTACATTGGATCATTAGGCATGGATCTATATACAACATCTATATATATTTTGGTCGTAATGAACATTGGGGATTTATAAAAATTATTCCATAGTGAACAAGATGATTAAAGAATTAAAATAAATGATTGAGGGGGGTCATTCTCCTGCACAATCCACACAGTGACGATTTCATTAAAATTGTCAAACTCTATCTGGGAAAATATGATTAGTATCTATAATGATGATTCCAAATTCTATGAAGTTATGTACTAGGTTTTTAGGAATATCTATGAGGAATTGAGTATCAAAACATATGAATATTTTGATGAATTATTTGAGAGAGGATGATTAAGTGGTTATGTAAATGGGTATGTTGATGGATGTATCATTCAAATAAATGAATAAGATTACTATTGTGGATGATGAGGGATAAAGGGGGGTGGGTAAATTCTGATCATTCCTTTCCTCGAATATAGAAATTAGAAATGGAGTATTTAAAAGGAGAACCTCTATTAACATGAATTTGATATGTAAATATTGGGAACCATATAACAAAGTATCCCAATAAGATTCATGATTATGATGAGGATTATTGTAACATCCTGATATTTTATGAAATATTTTTTGAATAAATTTTATTCCATATATAGCTTGTGTTACAGACAAATTATTGTTTTAAAAAACTATGAAAACCAATTAATATAATTAATTAAACACAACTATTAAAAGGTATCTATAAAACATGAAGAATCAATAGTAATAAAGACATTTTAACTACTATGTATAATGGTTTTATATAATGAATTTTTTTTTGATAAAAATGAATGTAATTTTTGTTTAAGTATTTTTCTATTTCAAAAATACTATATTCTCAGGACAAATATTTTATAAAAAATATTATAATTAACTTTTGAAACTTCAAATTTTAATTTTATAAAATAAAACTATTTTTTAAATTTTATTTTCAAAATTACATAGGGTGTTTCTTGGGTTTCTATTAAAAGAGTCGTTTTTTATACTAGTAAAAATACTTGTTTTTATTGGAAAACCACAATTTCATTTATGGAATTTATATAGACAATTTTAGTTTTAAGACGTTTTTAAAATAAATAATAGTTTAATTATAAGTTAATTAATCCAATTTAGGTCATTAGAATAATTTTTATATTGAATTGTGATATAATATTTTCAAATAATTTTGAACCTTTTCACTTTGAAAAAGTAATTTATCATCATTTCTTCACATTTAATTTGAAATTAAATATTTATACATAGGTGATTTAAATTTATAAAAATTTATTAAATATTATTAATTAGCCTAATTTATAAAATATAATAATTTTAACTTAATATTTTTCAAAATAAATAGTAATAATAGTAAAAAATTAATTATCATGGTTAATGTTCAAACAAGTTTAGCAGTGGTAAAATAAAATGATAAGGGTTAAAATCCCATTTCAACCTGTCAAAATACACTTTTATTACCATAGAATGAACTTATAACCTTTAAGATATGATAATGATCCATTTTTAGCCTCTTTTAATGTCAAAAATGTGGGGTCACTTTATTCTTTTCAAAAAATACAATGTATGTCCTCTCTCCTATTATAAAAGGCTACAACTTCTCCTATAATATTCAAAAAAATGGCCAATACCTTCCCAAATATATTCCTAAAATATCTCTCCAAATCCTAAATTAGATTTGGATATTAGATATCCAATCATGGAAGAATTTAGAATAAACCTAATGTGATTGTCTAAAGAAGATGTAATGTTTTTAATTATGCATTTTTGATTTACATATTCATCTAAATCATTGAAACATTATTAAAATATAATCATATAATAACCTAATATTCTCACATATAATCGTATTTGTTTTATTTTAATGGAATAACCCACATCCATCTCCACCTCCATCAAATAGAGAATGAAATGTTGATTGTGTATAGAAGAGACTGCCTTCTATCGAACAGATGTTATTCGTTTTCCATCCCCACCTCCCATGAATGGATATAATGATATATTAAATGTTTATATATTACATTTATAATATTATTGTACTTGTGAAATTATTATATCACATAAAACATCTTACTTTCCATTCTGTGGGAATACCATAACATCGCTCATGTGTACAACAGACTACCACATCACGAAGTGATGTGACTCTTTCACGCATTAAATGAATAGTAATAAAGATGGTTTTAATGTGAAAATATGATATATGTGACATAAAAATTATTTTATAATTTTAATAAATTATTTAAATTTCCTTCCTTAAATCAATTGATAAATATGAAATACTGATGCGTACATACAACCAACCGTCTACATGAATGGTGTATTTCATCATATATATATATAATTTATGGTTTATTATAAATAAATATATACTTAATATATTTAATTTTTATTTCATTATTAAAATTTGAGATATGATTAAACAATGATGAAATTAATATGATCAAAAATAAAAAATCAAAATATACATGAAAAACATTGTATTTATAGCTCGAAACATGAATTTAACATGAAATTGTTAATAAAAAGTAACAAAATTTTATAAGTAAATCATATATGGTATGATATGTATAATTGATTTTGTAATATATTTTATGTAAAATTATATTTATTATATAGTAATTTGTAATGTGTATGATGGAAGATGATACTTAATGTAAGGGTTTTTTTTTCTCAATTTTCTTTCCTTGAGTAAAATATTATGTTATGCACCTACCTTATTTTATAAGGTTTATATGTAGCCACATTTACTTATAATATCTCGAATTTATCTATTCTAAAGATATTTTATGTTTTATTAAATTTTTTTCATTCATGGTTCTTACTATTCAGTGTTAAAAATGTGGTAATGGTTTTAAAATACAATCTCATTGCTTATGAGGATTGTATATGTTTATTCTTATGATGATGAAATATTATGATCCACCACTAAATAGGATCATTAATTATGTTTTCATCTGGTAATTTCATGAGAATAAATTTTTACCATCATTTTTCTCCTTTGATGTATTCAATTGTTCATAATGATTTTTTAAAGTAAAATTATCATTATGTCACCTTTCGGTCAAAAATATTTTTTCATAAAAAACCATGTTTTCTAAAAATAATTTAAAAAATTGTTTTTAAATTTCTAAAAATTATTTATTAAATATATCTTTAAACATGTATAATATTTGTTTTATGAAAATGCAATGGAATATTCATGTATTTGTCCAAATAAGGCTCATTTGTGTTTTACAAGAAATATTAAAGGAATATTTGTTTTAATAAGTATGACACGATTGAAATTTCCAAAAATAATGAACATTATTTTATTTAATGATTCATTAATAAATTTCCAAGTTTATTTTAAAATTTACATATTTCTATAATATTTTTTGAATTATTAAGATTAAAAACATTATTTCCAAAGAATGGATATTTCTTCAAGAAACATTCCAAGTAAATTTTTATTCAAAATAATTCTCCTTATAAGATATTTATTAATTGATAATATTTACTAGGGATGTTATATAGTGCTAACATTTTTATTTATTCCTTATCTAATTAATTTTTTAGATGAAAATATATTGATGAAACGTGTTTCTCTTATACAATTTATTCAATGATAAAATTATTATGAATCCTACTTATTTTTCCATAGTTCATGTTTTGATGGAATATTGAATTGATTATAAAACCTATATTTTTTTTTCATATGTTATGTAAGGATGAACTATTTATGAAACCAATTTATTTTCATGGGCTCTTTATGATGAATCTGTTATGATCTGGTGGAACACATATATATGATTTTCATTTTGTGATGGTTGGTACCTATATCACCCTCCAATGCATTGAGTAAAGATTGATATCTCATAAGATAAATTGTAATGGAATGGGGAGTGAAACCAGTTGAATAAAAGACTCTATTAAGATTATTAATCTCAGGAATGAAACTTCAATACAATTATGGTTTAGGGAGAGCACCTATTATACTATTATAATCAACAAAAATGGGCCTTGAATAAATCAATAATAAATAATCTATACTTATGTGGTTCCAAATAAACTCTAGATTATTCCAATGTAATGATCCCATAGTCATGTTCATTTATTTAATTACGATTATTTTCTTATTAAATTCCATATTTATTCCATGAAACTTTTTTATAATATATGATATACAAGGTATGGTTTTAAAATGTTATTCTAATGTTATAATACCCTTAAGACATGATATGTTGTTATATCCCTTGTTTACTCTTAATGGGAATCTAACATCACCCTTTATTATGTTTCCTTTCCATAGGTTATGATGAATTGTATTATGTATGAAAATTTTAAGAAGGGTTCTAGTTATGAAGATCATATAGGGATATGATGTATATCACTTATGGACCAGTTTTTTAGTTTCCATGTTTCCAAAAGAATTGGAACTAAATAATATTAATTTGGATCATTTTTCTGAAATGAATATTTATCTATTATGATGAAATATTTATGTATAATAATTTTTAGTCTTTATAGTTCCCATAATATCAAAATATAGTTATCCTTTGGAATCTAGTACATTAAAACTTTAGTTATTTTCTTGATCATATTTATAAGGATAAGTCCTCGAATGAGTCAATGTATAGGAAACTGTCTGAGGTTTGTGGTTAATGATAGAGAGAGTCATTGCAAAGAAATTACAGCTATATCTGGATATTAAAAGTTTTTGTGGCTATAAAATAAAGGTATATATGGGTAATAACCTCTAAAATAGAACATTGTGTTGGAATCTATCATCATCTGGTGCAGGACAATATGTCTTCTTGAAAACATGGTTTGAAACTCCTAGGAGATATGTCTTGGATATTCAAAAACTCTTTATAAACCATCATGAAGGGTTTAAATAGAAAATTTCTATAAAGACCAAGGAAATACCTATAGTTTCATAGATTAAAATTAAGGTTTCAAGATTTAGACATCCTCAAAGTGATTTTTCATGATTATGAGGTTCCCCACTATGATTATTAATTAATAAAATATTCTTTTTGGTTTTAGTAAATCAATGGAATCCAAAGGAACCATCTTATTATGGTGCATCCCATAAAGTGCAGTTATTTTCCTCTTATATTACAAAAAATTATGTTAGTTGGAATGAAAAAGATAATTCTTATGATCATAAAACATGGTCAAGATATGAATTATATTTTACTTCCAAAAAATGTAAACATGGAACAATGCTCTATTGAGTCCTTAATGAGTATACACCCACCTTCTTTTAGTGGCTCCACTAATCCACTAGTTTTTATGAATGTATCCATAATATTGAGAAGGTATTTTAGGATATCTTGTTTTCAGAACCTGGAAAATTCTATTTGGTTGTCTATCATTTGGAAGGAAAAGTTGATCAATGGAGGAATCTTATTAGGAATACATGTGGACATGATGAAATAGAATCTATGGATGGGGATGAGTTTAGGAGAATATTTTTTAGTTATTACTTCCCTTATATTATTCATAAAAATATAGAGAAGAAAATTCATCATTTAAAGAAGAGTTATGATGAATATGTTGGTATCTATGAGTAATATTTTATAACTCTTTTAAGGTATTCTTATGTATTTATCATCCGACCTAAAATTTATGTTTATTGATTCTCTAGTTCCTCAAAACAATGTCTCCAAAGGTAATTTACCATAATGGAAATCAGTAGCTATGTAGAAATCATTTTATGTGCCCTGAAGGTGCAATTGGATATTGGTGTTATTGATCAATATCATGGTTTTGACAAGAAAAGGAACAAATAGTCTAAAGAAAACTACAAAAACCATGGAGAGAAGATGATGATCCTTCCTTCATACTAAAAGTATAGAAGGAAAGATGGAGGAAATTTTCGTAAGGGGAATGGTAATTTTTTTAGTGTGGAATGGAAGTTCATTGGTAAATTTAATGATGAAGTGATGTAATGAAGTTAAATAATGGAAAAAATTGAGATAAATCTCTAAATAATGCACCACACACACTCCATTGTTAAAAATTCAATGAGTATGGGCATTATGCTAACCAATTCCAAAATCTAATTGTTAATGGTGATGATCAATGTCATCAAGCTCTTAAAATGAGAGAAAAAGGGAAATATCATGTGATAACTATTTTTTATGAGGGGTGTGATAACATCATGGTGAAAGGTACACATACCATCCACTATAGAATGGATAATTTCTTATTTAACTCTGTATCTACCCATTATTTGATATCTGAATATATTTTCAAATGTATCATGATTCCACCCAAATGATAGGATATAGATTTAACAGTGAAAAAATATAATAGAATGACGACCATGTCTCAATTATGTGATTCCCCTTTAGTTGATGTATATGATAATGTTCCTCTAGTGTATCTTATAATTAATCCTCCGGTTGAATTTGATGTTATCTTCAGAATGGATTTGATTTCTCTATATGAAGCCCACAATAATTTCTGAGTAAGGGAAGTCAGATTTGAAATTCAAATACAACATATGATAGTCTATATGATTGATGATAATGAAAAGAAAATGATGGAAATAAAACCCATTTATGGGTTTTTATAAAGTTTGAGATGTTTTTTTACCTCAAAAAGTTAGGGATAAATATAACATTGAATGTATAATTATTTTTTGGAGTTTTTTGTTGTGTTTCCAAAAGTGTTTCATATCCTTCCACAAAAATGTGAATTTGAGTTCTCAACTGAACTCATTCCTGGTTCCACACCAATTTCAAAGACTCCATATAGAATGGACTTTATTGAGTGGTAGGAAATGAGGAAAAAAAATAGGATAGCCCTATAAAGGGATTGATTCATCCAATTGTATCACATTTGGGTGCACCTTTTATTTTTTTTAAAACATAAATATGGATTTATGTGAATATTCATTGATTATCAGGAGATGAATAAGATTGTGATCAGGAACATGTATCCTCTACACCATATTGAATACCAATTTTATCAATTTTGAGGATATCAATAAATTTCCAAGATTGAAATTCAATATAGATATCATTAATTGTGGGTCATGAATATGGATATAACCATAATATCATTCTGTATAAGGTATAGGAAAAATGAATATATAGTGGTGCCATTCAGTCTTACTAGTTCCCCCGCTACATTCATATATTTAATGAAAAGAGACTTTAGAGATTACCTTGACCATTTTATGGTTGTCATTGTAGATGATATTCTTTTATATTAATAGATCAAGTAAGAACATTAATATCAATTTATAATTATAGTAAACACCATAATGATGGATAAATTTTATGAAAAAATTACAAAGTGTGAATTTTTTATGAAAATTATACATTTTTGTCATATAATCTCTAGAGTGGGTATATTGGTAGATATATTAAAGATGGAGGCTGTTGAATGTTGGCCTAGTCCAACCATTGTAAAAATGGTATATATATTTCTTGGTTTATATATATATATATATATTATGTATTTATTTTTGATAATTTCTTACAATTATCTAATCCACTCACCATATTTACTCATAATGGTTCCATGTTCTTCTGGATAGTTGAATGTGAGGAGAATTTCAAGGAACTGAAGTGAAGATTAGTCTCTGCCAATTCTTACATTACCCTATAGTGGAGAAGTGTTTTTAAACTATAGTGATGTATTCCAGAAGGTATATGTATTATTTATTATGAAAAATTACATGATTATTGATTATTCCTAATAAATATTTAAGATTCATGAGAAAATTTACCCAACTCAGGATTTAGAGTTAGTTTTCCAAATATTTTCATTTATTATATGTAGTAATTTTCTTTATAGAAGAAAAATAATATATATATATATATTGATACAAAATATTTATGTATATATTCACATATAATGAGTTGAATATGAACCAAATATGATGTATATATTTGATGGATTATTATGTCTAATCAATATATTACCACCCTAAGATTGCAAACAGGGTGACCGATGCATTGAGTCTGAACGATCATGTTAAATTATCCATGATAAGGATAAAAAAGGCATAATTTTTTTATATTTTTAAAGGATGGATATGTAAATCCATATGGAAGGATAGAAATATTATCATTCATAATTTAATGTATAACCATAAATCCTATTGAAGGTTAAAGCGGTGTATAAAGAAGGTATATAGCTACAAAATAAATTGAGATGTTTTCCTGATTTTAACCTTCAACATGATAGAATGATAAGGAAGAATAACCTTTTTTTCTATCTATATAACATTTGAAGAAGGATTTTTTAGAGGACGATAATAGTTCTTAATTATGTATTTATCCTATAAGTACAATTATGTAATGATATGTGAATGATTATTTCCAATGGGATATCATAAATAGATATATCAATGTGTTTTCTACTCATTACATGGAATGTTAGAAAGTTAAGGATGTGAGTCTAATGTTTATGGGGATGTTATATCCATTTACCATAAAATAATGGAAATGGGAAACAACACCATGTAGTTTATCATCAGACTCCAAGAATTATTAATGGGAGAAATATTATATGGTGTGTTGTCTATCTCTTTAAAAAGATAGCACACCTCATCACTGTCATAAAATATTTCTCTATAGATCATATTTCCATGATATACAATATGTAATTAATAAGTTTTCATGGATTACCACTTTTTATAGTGCCTAATTGGGATATGATGTTTACTATGACGTTATGGGGAAACATTTAGCAATATCTTGACACATATTTGAGTTTCATCATTGTGTAACATCCTTATATGGATGGTCAACCTGATAGAATAATTCAATCCCTATAGGATATATTGAAATCATGTTCTATAGATTTTAATGGTGTTTTTGATCAACACAGTCCTCTATTTGAGTTTTCATACAATAAGGGTTTTCACCTAATAATTCAGATGGATCCTTATGAATCCAAGTATTAAAAAAGTGCAGATATCTAACATTCTATAATTTAGTTAGATAATTAGATATATTGATACATAAGATAGATATAAAATGGAAATAAAGGTCATATTAACTCAACTACACATATGGATGGAATAAATTTGGCAGAAAATATATACTGACATTTATTGGCGTGATATGGAATTTGAAGACGGTGAAAAGGTGTTTATAAGAATTTCTTCATGGAAAATTGTTATTAGATTTAAAATAATGGGATAACTAATCCCTATATATATCATTTTTTTTAATTCATTATCATATCAGTATATCGGCATATCATATGCAACCTAAACCAAACCACTCTCAAGCTCATGATGTGTTCCATCAATCTCTAAGGAGAATTTATATACCTAAGACTTTATATATAATAAACATATTGATCTTACCAATGGATAAATATTTTTCTTGTTAGCAACAAATGGTGATGATTATTGATCGAATAGATAACTTTCTATGAAACAAGACTACTCACATGCTCAATGTTTTGGGGGGAAACCAAAAATTTTAGGAAGCTATATGGGAACTTATTAATGTGATGAGGTAGAAATATAATCATATTTTGGTATAAAAGTTATATAATTTCAAGGTAAAATTCATTTTACGGTGGTATAATGTAACACCACAAGATTTTATGAAATAGAATTTTTTAATAAATTTAATTTCTTTGTTAGCTTGCATTATATATGACACCGAGTATCAACGAACCACAAAAATCATTCAATATTTGTATTTAAACAACATCATTATTACCTATAATGTAAATGTGGAACCATGAATAAGAATAACCAAATTTAAAATACTATATATAATGGTTTTATATAAATAAATCATATTGATAAAAAAATTACATATTTTTCGGTAAAGTCATTATATGATTCGAAAATACTATTTTCTCAAATGAAATTATTTATTTTGTGATCACTAATATGATTAATTTTTGAAAATTTTATAAAACTAAATTTATAGAGAAATTATTATAGAAATCATAAGGTCAAAATTATCTTATGGTAATTTTTTGGAAATTTTTTTATTACATTAATTTTCCAATGAATATGGAAAAATAATAGTTTTTATTGAAAACTGCATTTTAGTTTAATGAAGTTATAAAGAAAATATTATTCTTAAAAATAGTTTAAAATTATAATTAGTATAGTTATATATCTATTATTTCAATTTATATCAAAATAATAGTTTTTATCTTCAATTTTTATTTCAAAATGTTTTAATCTTTTGAACATTTTCAATTTGGAAAATCCCCTTCTCATACCATCTATGTATTTAATATTAAATTAAAAGATTCCAATTCAATTGATATAATTAGGTAATTAGATTATATTTTTAATTATCATAATTTATATTATATTATAATTTCAACATGATTTTTGGTGAAAAGGAATAGTAAAAACATCAATAATTAACTACATATATTGAGGTTCAAATGGTTTCACCGGGTGTAAAACTAAAATGATAGGGGTTAAAATAAAATATAAACTTATAAAAACATATTTATGGGCCATAATTCTACCTTATTACATATAATGATAGTTAATTATCCATTTTTATCCTTGTGACATTTGGAAATACTAGTTCACTTTATTATTTTCAATAATACAAAGTGTGTCTTCTCCCCCACTTATAAAAGGTCACCAATTATCAACTCCTCTTCACAAATGAAGTTTTTTTTGGTTCGTCGAATACCTTCCCAAATATCTACCTCAAATAATTAAATACATCATATAGGAATTTTTTAGGTCATAAATCTAATCAAGGAATGATTTAGGTAAAACCTAAAGAGGTTGTTCGAAGAAGATGTAATATTTTAAACAATGCATTTCAGTTTTAATTATTTTTCTAATTAAAACAAAATTTATTCAATAATAATTATATAATAAAACTAGTATCTACCGTATAATGAAATATTATTATGTTTATGTAATAACATATATCCATATCCACCTCCATCAAATGGGAAATCGAACCGCCGATCGTGTGTTTGGTGGTCTACCTCCTCACAAATCAATGTTAATTGTTTTACATCAAAACCTATCATGGAACAATATTCTGTTATATTAGTTATTTAAATTTTATATTTATTATACTATTATACATTTGAATTTATTATATCAGATGTACCTTCTTATATTCTATTTGATGAGAATATGATATTGTCTCTCATGTTAGTGGCCGACTACCGCCTGATGAAGCAATGTGATTCTTTGATGATTTATGTTGAATGTAATAAGTATTTTATTAATAAAAGTGTCTATTTTATATGATATAAAAATTATTCTATAATGGTAATATATTATTTACATTCCCTTATTTCAGTACATTGATAAAATGGAAACAATATTCCAGCATACATAGGGTCTACCATCTACATGAATGGTGTATTTAATTTTTTTCTCTAACAGTTATTGATTAAAATGAATACATAAACAATAAATATATAGGCTATTTATATTATTTTTATCATTAATTATTAGATATAACTGTTATCAATGTTAGAGGACCAAAAATAAAAAATCAAAACATACTATAAAAAAAGTAGTTATAGCACTGAACATGATTTTAACAATGCATTGTTAATAAACACATAATAAAAGGTCATAAGTAAATCATATATCTTATGATATATATAATTATAGTTCTGTAATATATTTATAAAAAACATATAATTGTTATAAATTAATTTTGGACATGTAGGAATGTTGTCGAGACTTAAGGTAATAGATTTTGTTTTCTCTTTTTTCCTTCCTAGAGACATATGTTGTGTTATGAACCTATCTTATTTTATGAGGTGTATATATAGAAATGTTTACATGTAATATCATTAATTTATTTATTCTAATGATATTTTATGTTTCATTAAATATAATTATTTCATGGGTTATATGATTCAATGTTACAAAAGTGTTAATAGTTTGATGATAGAATCTCATCTTTTATTAGGTTGTTTAAGTTAATGATTTAAATGATGAAAACTTATGATCCATATGTCAAGATATTATTTAATTTTATTACCTTATAGTTATGTTGTGATAATACATTTTCCCTCAATTTTCTCATCTTTATGCACTCAAGTGATTAAAATAGTGTTGTTATGGAAGAACATCTTAATTTTATCTTTGGATAAAAACAATTTCTCATCCATAACCATGTATTATAAATATGTTTTTGAAAAAATTGTTTAAAAATATCAAAATTATTTAGTAACATTATTTTTAAATATATTTTAATTTTTTTAATATATTTTTTTGTAATATTCATTCCTTTTTTCAAACAAGTATCATTTGGATTTAACCACAAAAATGGCAACATAATCTTTATTTTAACATGTACAACAAAGACATAATATCAAAACATCATGCACAATATTTTATTTGATGATTACATTATTTTTTTTCAATTTTATTTTGAAGTAAAATTATTTCAACAATATTTTATGAATTTTTAACTATAAAATGGTTATATAAAAAGAAAGGATATTTTTTTCAAGACAAGTTTTGAGTGAATTTTTTTATCAAAATGATTTATCATAGATCAATAAATGGTATTTTATTATTAAGATATGGTTCAAGAACCTTTGAATAGGGATGTAAATTTGGATTGAAGTGATAAAGTCCAAAATAATCTCCATAGATTAGAACTCTACATTATAATGGTAGAGAGCCTAAACATGAGAAAACTATAATAGAATCCTCAGCCCTTCCTCCTTAAGACAATGCATTAACTATAAAATTAGTGTATCTCTTTTCTTTTTAGAAAATACTCCCTTGATAGTCTCCAATGAACACATTCTAATAGAATATATCATGTCCCATTGAGAAGAAACATACTAATGAATAGTACATACTAGGACCTTGGAATCTTACTCCACCTGAGAAACATGCAGATCATACCTATTTCATAACATGATTCCAGATTACAAAGCACTCACTTTCACAATCAAGGAGTTCCACTCCAATAAAATACATTGAAATCAATGAGAACTGACCCTATATAATCTCTTTGACAACCTCCCCCTCACATATTCCCATTCAAGAAGGAGCAATCCACATTGATTTTAGTTCTATTAGAGGTTGGGAACCATCACACCCATAATCCTTGAGAATTAATTACAGCAATAGATCTATAAAGAAAACTGAAAATAATTTGAGTCTTCTTCCACATTCCACATTCAACCCTATATCGTTGATGTGGGTCTTTAATCACATCATAAGAAACACAAATAGAGGGAAATTTACCAAATATCATCTGATTTATTGCATTAAAAAGGGTCTAGAAAATGGGTGTAAAGATGATGTTGTTGATCTTGATCTCCATATCTCTATGATTTTGTATAAAAAACTAGTTATAGATAATTTCCTTCATAGAAAAAAGTTCACTATCTACCAATCCCATATGATAGAAAGGCATACCAATGGGTAACCACCCAATCGATCTTGACGAAGTGGTGTAAAACCAATTCCATCTATGGGCTATCGTAGCCAAAATAATGAGATTCCAAGGCAATGTCCTCCCTATGAATGTTATCCTCTAATGGAATAGCTCAATTTCTCACCCTCCAGACCATGAAGTTCTTTCTCATGGTGAATTTCATTCACCACAAATGAGAATCCCACTCAATTCAGGTATCATTAGAATAATGCAATGAGATAAATTACTAGCCATTGAAAATTCCAAAAATCAATTTTGTGAAACAAAAAAAGTCAGCCTCTTTATTTATGGTAACACCCTTAAATAGATCCATATGATTGTTCCTCAAGATCACTTCTAACAGCATGGGGTATCTCATTTATTATTGAAATGACATGTTAGGAACCGAAAAACCTTGATAATAAATCATTATACTAGTCCAATTATCCCTCTACAAAGTGATGTGACCCCTCCCAATAACCAATTAGGTTGAAGTATCAAGAGTTAGAAGATGTATCAACACATGTTTATCCATCTTAGAATTTTTACTGATGTGTGACTCCCAATCCTCCAAATGATCACTGTATCTATTATGGATAATGGTGGCCCATAATATGACATCATTTGATGTTACATAATTATTATGAGGGGATATTATCCTATGATACTGTATTTATTATTTCTCTATATGGTTTATATTAATGAGTAAATAAAATTTATGAAACATCTTTCTCTTCTATGGGTTATAACAAGATAAAATTATGATCAATCTCAATTATTTTTCCACATGTTATGTTTTGTTGAAATTATGAAGTGATTATAAATCAGGTTTCCTTTTCAATGTTTATATTATGATGAAGTGTTTATAAAACCCATTTATTTTCATGGGTGATGGTATGATGAATGTTTTATTATCTTGTGGAACACATTTATTTGATTTTAATTATGTGATAGGTGGAGATGATATCTCTCTTTAATGAATTGGGTAATGGTTTATATCTCATTATACAAATAGGACTATAATGGTGAGTGAACGTAGTTTTGTAGGGAACTCTATCTACTATGAATGTATTAGGAGTGAACTTTGGATACAAGTATGGTTTGTGGAGTTAATCCATTCAACTATGATAGTCTTTTAAATGGTCCTTGAACTACTATGGACTTGATTTTCAATACTTACGTATGTTCAAAAAATATGTGTCTTATGCCAATATACTATTCTCACAACTCATGTTATTTGATTATATTGTGAATAATGTCTTATGAATATCCAAGATTTATTATATGTCTCATGTTTATGATCGGTGGTATGGAAAATATAGTTTTGAAATTTGTTTTATCATGTTCTCATACCCTTGTGGACATGATATATTGATATCTCCCTTATTTTTCCTCACTAAAAATCTAATATCTACCTTTATTATGTTTACCTTACAATAGGTTATGATGAATTGAATTTTGTATGATATGTATAAAAAGGGTGATAGTTATGAATAACATATTGGTAGATGATGTAGCTCACTTATGGAAAGTTTTTTTGTGTGTCCATGTCTCCAAATGAACTAGATATAAATGATTATGGAATAGATTATTATGTTATGTAATGAATATTAATATATTAAGAGGAAATATTTATTCCTAAATATTTTGGTTCTTTATAATGGTAAATCCAAATATAATAAGTCTTTATCCCTTGTGAATGTAAGTATAAATAAAAAATAAAATTTTTAAGTAAAAAAAGCGTGTATCTACAATAAAATAATAGTTATGAAAAATCGATGAAGAAGAAACTTTGGAGTGAAAAGACCATAGAAAAGATGATATGGTGGGTTTTGTGGATAGGAATCAAAAAAGTGAATTTAGTTTAAATTATGAAGTATAATTTGAAGTAATATTTTATCACTTGGTAGAATTAGAGGTTACTCTTGAAGATATAGATTCCTAGAATGAAAAAATTAACATATTAAACTAAGTATTTCAGGAATAAAAACTCTATATACAGTATAAAGTAGAAGAGAATACCAAGTTGATGGCTTTAATATTATTATCTTAAGAAAACTTAATTTTTGGAGAAAAGATATGAGATTTGTATATTTCATGGTTGTTGAAAGTCTTAGACAAAACATATTGATAGAAAACTGTTTTAATCATGGAATGTAACTTATGTTACCAAGAATATCTAAATATTATAGTTAAATGATGGTACAGTAATTATATAGGTGAATCATAATAATGGGAATATTTTTGTCATTAGTGGATATTAATATATGTTCTTTTTATCTAAGTCAAAAAACAAAATATATTGTGGTATAAATCGATTGTCTATTTGATTCTTACTTCCTTAGATGACCTTGTGAAATTTTATAATGCTTGAGATATCCCAAAACTATCATGTGATCATGCTCACATGTGAGGAATATATCAAAAATCTAATATTAACTAAGATGAATATAAATAAAAATATTAAAATTCAATAATATTTCATGAACTAGTGCATAATGTTATGTGTAGACCTATATCACAAAGGGAAATTAATGGGAACTCATAAAATATTCATTTAATTGATAAATAAAGTATGATTCTGTGGATTAATCCTGTCACATACAATTCTAAGGAGTTCATATTCATACCACATTATCAGAGGGATTCTAAATTGATATTGTGGTAGAAAAGTATAAAAATTAAAACTAATAATTACATAGAGTTTACCAACATCACGGTAAAGGACTACCTCCAGATTAATGGGATAAGGAACTATATTTTAGAAATGAAAATTCGTCTGAAAAATGGATTGGTTGAGAGGAGAAATAAGATTATAAAAAATATGTAAAAATGATTCTCGTCAAAAAAAAACATACAATATAATTTTTTAAAAGAGGCTATTCTAATATTAGTATACATTTAAAATAGAGTTGTTATGTGTATTAGAAAATTAAAAACCTCATAAAATATGTTTCATGGAAATAATCTGATACAAAAGTTATTTTGAATCTTTAAATGTAAGTATTTTTTCCTCAAAAAATTAAATCATAAGAATTTTTATTCCCATATAAATGAATGAATTTTCATTCTCTACTTAGTAAAGGTAAAGGAATATAAATTCTATAGTAATAATCTTTAAAATATCATTGAATATAATTATATATTATTATAGAGAATGAGAATAGTCTTTATAAAAATAGTGAGTAGTTTCTAGAATAAATTGATGAGGGGGAGAGCTGCTCAGGGGTGCTGCAAAGGGATGTGGTGATTTTAAAGAATATATTGACGATAATAATGAAATAGTTGTACCAAAATTTTCTTAAAAACCAAAAATTATAACTAAAGATGATGAGAAAAATATGATCGATGGCCATACAAAACTTCTGAAATTGAGATGATTAATGTGTCTAATAAAAAATATTTCCTATCATAGGTACAAATAAAAAGTTTTGTGAAACATAAAAATATGATAATTATGTTTAAGTAATTATATTCATTACAAGATAAGTGAATATGTCATGGATAATATAACAATGAATGACTAGCGTCCAATGGGAACTCCCAAATATAGTGTATTGATGTGGATGAAACATTTCAAATTGTTTCAATAATGGAGACAATTAAAATATTACTAGTCAGAGTACTAACAAAGAAAATCAAGGAATTCCATATGAATATAAAGTTAGAATTTCTGAATAGATTTCTAGAATTAGAGGTTCACATTGAACAACAAGATGATTATCTCATTCATTAAGATGAGAAAAATGATTTATGTTTAAGGATGGATTTGTGGGATTGAATCTTGCACCATGATCATGGTATTCATGACTTTATCAGTATTTAATGAAGCTCAAATTTCATTGTGGTGTTGTTGAATACAATAACAATATGAATATTGAATGTGATTATTGTATGCTTCTTATAGTTTATATTGATCACATAATATTATGTTGAACAAATAAAGTGAAAACTATTTATAGATTTTCTGAAATATAATTTGAAATGTCGATGATTTAGTAGGTGACATTTTTTCTTCTTCTAGTGACATAAAGAAAGAATAAAACATTTATTTATCAATTTAAATATTACTTTGAGGTTTTAATAATTTTTTAAAGGATGATTCCAAGAAAATGAACTCATGGGTTTTTTTTAGATTTTTTTTCAATGGATTGTGATGAAAAGGTGGTAAATTTCATTTTAATATAGACAAATCAATTGAAGCCTACTATACCTAATAGTGAAATTACCATATATTTTATTCTCCACATGATAGTTAATACGGTATCATTGTAATCCCATGTAAATACACTTCCTATAAATAAATATAATAACATGGTATATCAAAGGCATGGTGGATTTCATAATTCTTAATATTGAAACATCTTAACAGGATTTATTGGAATATATAGACGCATATTGGGTCATCTTGATAGATGATATAAATTAAATATTAATCAAAAAATTATATCTCATAGGATTACACATTTTATGGATTGTAAATAAGAAACACTTTATTTCCCTAATTATTCACAATGTGGAATATATAGGGGGTACTCAAGTTACCTTGTAGTTACTATAGATACATAAGATTCTTGAAGAAATTGTATTTAAATTTATGCCTTTGACTGTAATATATTTTGATAATTCATATTCCATTAATATTTTAAAAAATATAATCCCTTAATCAAGGAAAAATAAAATTGTAATCAAATATTACTTTATTAAGGAAAAAGTGTAACATGGGTTGGTGAAATTAGATTATGTTCCATGAAAAATTCATGTAACAGAAATTTTTCTAAAGGCCTTAACCAATGTATTCTTTAAAGTATAATATATTCTCTATGACCCAAGTTGACTCCTCACACTTGAATAGTGTTGTTGGGGACCCCACTCCCCATAGGTGTGCAAAGGTTTTGTCATTATGATTAAATTTTTCTTTTTCTTATTTTAGACCTTAAAAGAGTGATCTTTGGGTTTGCTGAAAAACATGAAGAATTCTAGTTCATTAATTCGACAAAGTTAATATGGATAGTAAATAAATAAGATAATTTTTTAAAACCATGATGTTTTTATGGAATTATTTTAAATTAATAGATATTTAAAAAAATTTACCTCTAAATTAATTATGGTATTTTTTTAAAAATTGTTGTCAAATAATTTTTATTCTCAAAATATAATCTCTATGAAATATTTGATATAAATCACTAGAAATAAGTGATATTGTCTTATAAGAATATATGGTATCACAAAAGATTCAAAAAATGGTTTCAAGACAGAAGTGTTTCATTGATTATATTTTTATTTAAATTTTATTTCATAAAAATATCTTTTCTCATCTTGAGTATATGTATAGTGTATATTTAATTTCTTTACAGTGTTTAAAAAAATATTTTTTCTTGAAGAACTATGTGCAAAAATTATTTCAATATAAAAATCAATTTTTTATATGTTTTTTAAATAAACCCATTGGGGGATATTGTTGGGAAACCCCCATTAAGGTGATATTTCAATGTTTTTGTGTTTTAAAGTTTTTTGAAAATGTAAATTGAAAAGGTAAAAAAAACTATCAATATATGTAAACAATGTTGTTATAAAAGTAGTTTGAGGTGTTTATAAATTTCATATTGTATGTGGTGATATCTCCCAGTGTTATAAAATGTTTTGAGTATGCAATTTTGGAGTTGTTTCATGGAAAAGGGAGTTTTTTAGGCATCCTTGTAAACTGCATAGTATGTTTCTGACATAACATAGGAGGGGAGATGAAGTTTATGAAACTTTTTAGCAGTTGTATGACTGTAGAGGTGTTACAAATATTGTGAAGGCAAAAAGTAATTCCATGTATAGGAGTATGCGAAGGATATTCATAGGACTTAATAGCTGGTTTGTGTTCATAAGGAATTATTTTTAGGTGGACCATGAAGTAGGCGTATTTGAAGAAGATCTTAGTGGATGTGTGAAAAATAAATTCATTATTAGAATATTTATTGGGGTAATTTTACATGATAAATATATCTTAAACACATCATAAAAAAGAGAGAAAAATATATTATAGGATCATTTTTTGATATTTCTACAATTTGGGAAGAGATTCCATGTGTACAAAGGAGGATTGTTTAAGAACAAGATCATATGGGTAGTTCATGATGAACATGTTGGAGTTTGTTTTCTATAACCAATATCTATGTACTTTATGATAAATAATATTCTTGGTTTTTTAATATTAATAAATTCCTTATCACATCATGATTTTTCTTCTCCATAACATTATATGTGACAATCTCCCAATAGTAGCTATCACACTAAAATGTCACAAATGTTCCCTACTTTGATGAGAACCCGAACGTTTTATAACACTATTCTTAGATATATGTTCTATAGACATATGATATCATTTAAGGGACAAAAATGATATATTATATCATGGATGGAGACTCATATGAATTTGACGTAGCTTCTCATGGTTTACGACCTTAGTGATATCTTGTAGGATATTATGAGAACGATACCCAATTATAGAAAATCAAACATTAGATGTGTCATTGTATGTTCTTATTTATGTACATGTGTATTGTTCCTTAGACCTTACGATTATTATTAATTGATATTATCAGTTGTTCACTTTGATTTATTGACAAAAACCATGATGACAGATGTTTGCAGTAAGGTAGGATATGTTGGGTGTGTCATGGGTAATATTAGATTAATGAATCATGTGAAAAAAGATTTATCCCTTATGTTCTTTAATAGAAGATAATATCTCAGGAAATTTTATTGAAATGATGTAGCCTAAATAAATCCATGGCCATGGTGATCAATATGCATGTTCTATTTATGGAATGTTGAAGAAATAAATATCGATCATATAGTTTGATGGCACTTTCATACAACCTGTTCGATTAGAGATATTGTGATAAATAGATTTTATTCCACAATAGACATTCATATGAGGTTACATGTCATTTTGGAATTACCTCCTTTACCTATGGGTTTCTTGGAATGTTTCTAGATGCTAGCCTTGGAATTTAGGCTTCTCCACCTAATTCCACTATGAATGTGGCCTATATTGTCACACAATAAGTGTATCAAGAATCTCAGTAAAAAATTATTTTTTTACAAGTTGAATAAATATTATTCCCGGTTTTTGATTAATAATTATTAAGCTATGCCTGATTTCATTTATTCCTTCATCATTTATTTGAGAGAATATCTTATGGGTGGAATAATTAATAAATATTGATAAGGATTGGAAAACCATTTTTATTCGTCTAGTGAGGAAAAATAATATTGAATATTATTTTTTTAAATAATATTTAATTATAACTCATATTTTATATGCATGTCAAGAAATAATAATATTGCAATTATTATTTGACAGGGGGGTTTCTATAGGATTAATTAAAAAATTAAGGTCACCTGTGAAAATTATTTATTATTACCATAGCGAAATAAATTCACATTTATATTATTCTATTTTTATCCAAGGGAAAGAGAAGTGATGCCTATTGTTTTGTGAACAACATTTTGAAGAATCTTCTCAATCATAGAGAGTTCATTCCTCTCCAGGAATGATCTAATGAATGAGAATGATCCTCCTCTACCGGATCAATTAGAGTGATTTAGATGCAGTTCTTAAGGGGATCGAAGGCTGATTAAAAAAGCTAAAGTATCTTCCCTGCTAGCACATGGAGACACCTTGGTGACATCCTGAGATTCATAAAACACATGTGGATCACCACCAGAGGAGATCTACCCTTGATCACTACAACATAATGATGAT
Organism: Viscum album; assembly: GCA_963277665.1. Taxonomy (NCBI): domain Eukaryota; kingdom Viridiplantae; phylum Streptophyta; class Magnoliopsida; order Santalales; family Viscaceae; genus Viscum; species Viscum album. The sequence continues at coordinate 1,371,306,261 of OY728143.1, forward strand.
TCACTATAGATTTTTGGACGAACACATCAATTAAGAAATAATAAAACTTAGAGGTAATTATTATTTAATTAAATTAATTATAAACAATATATGTCGATCCTCTCTCTTAGTTCAGGGTTTATATTCCTTTTTCTTGTTTCACTAATTCAATTCAATGGATCATATAATTCATCATCACATAGATCTTGTATTATTCATTGAATAAGTTAAAAATCATTGTTGGGAACCAGCCCTCCCATGTTTCCCCTGTGCTTGAAACCTACAATTGGTATCAAAGGTGGGATTTTATTTTTAATAATTATTTAAAATTTAATTGGTGATTTTAAAATTTATAATTTAGTTTTTCAATAAAGGATTAATAATTCATTTTAATCTAAATGGAGGGATATATTTATTCCTCTACCATTTCATTCAGACCTAATAAAAATGATTAATTTTATGATTAAAATTATATCAAGGATCTTATCCAGAGGGGCCCAAGATTCTATCATGGTATCATATTAGTAAAAGTTGTGTAATAACAATTTCACACTATGTAGTTGTGTTCCATACAATAGGAGTAGTTTGGAAATTACTCAAACCATGTGCATTAAATACATGTGATTTATTTAATTCTTACACCATGTGTGACGAGGAAAAACTGGTGAATGGTCAGCCGAACTACATGCCGTGTAGCCCAATCGACACAAGGTATTGTTCCTTTCAGGTTAGGGATATTCGTGTATCCCATTTCCAGCTTAGCCGACCGGTGACCATGTAACACAGAGTCAACATGGCCTATGGATCACTATACATGCCATGTACTCCAAGAATTCTGAAGTACACCTCAAATGGAGAGTCTCTAGAAATGTACTTCCGATAAACGATGAAGGTATTAACTTCCATGTAGATCGGATCTACACACCATGTACTATTACCAAATTACACAGAATTAAAACTTTAATATTTTCATAATGTTCATATATACATGTCATGTATAAGTGGTATTATAATTGTTACTCAACATGCATTAAATCATGAACCATTATTTAAAATTCATGTATTTCATGTAATCATCCATGAAGTACACGTCATTAAAGTACGTGATGAGTCATTAATTCTATAGGTCACAAAAAATAATGTGTTTACAAGTATAATACATTGTGGGTGGATTTAGATGGGATTTCACAATGTTACATCCGTCTTAAATTTATGTACATGGTTAATTTTAAATTAATTTTAATTTGTTTAAAATTATAATGGATGAGAATCTCAAAGATACTTAGAAAAGGATTAAGTTAAAAGGATGATTAATTAAAATTAATAATTAATCGATTTAACCATTATTTATCATAAATAAGAACTATTAAAAAATTTAATGCTAGTTTTATTATATGTGTAATTTGTGTCATTAATGTGGATGATCATGAGCTAGACCAGAAAAATGTATGTGATTAGTTTCCTTTTAATTTATAATTAAATTAAATTGTTTTCATGCATGCCTTCTCTCCCTATTTATATGTAGGACCCATCTTCCCATAGTTTCATTTATGTGGAACCCCTTTTACCCTTCACCTGCCTCTGAGCAAAAGCATATGTAATGGATGGAGATCCCTTGCTAGTGGAGGTGGTTCAAGTTAGGATCCAAGGAAAAACCAATCCAAGGATATACAAAGGTGGAAAGTTGGAAATCATTCAATAGAACACAAATAGGTTGAAGGTGTCTCTACCCTATGTCAATTGTTAGATTATCAACCACTAGATAAAATAACCTTTAGAACAAACTCATGATCATAACATTTATTTTATTTTTGTCATTTTCATGGTTATTAATTATGGTTGTTTTGTACCATCAGATAATTAATTAATTAATATGAATACAAGTTGGAAATGAACTTTCTTATGTGTAAATATTATCTAAATAAACAGTTAATCACTTAATTAATCCCACTTAATATTAAAAAGCATGTGATAAATACAATAAAATAAAATATACTCATAAAATATAAAATCACTCTATAAAATATTAATTCAGTATAGCCTTCCATTACTTCGATTAGAATCTAACTGAAGTTCAATGTTCTTTACCATCCAATTTTGGGGTGCTTTCAATTATCTAAAAATTAAAATTATTAGTTTTTGGTTGATGTAACATTATTGTCATCAAGGGATGACTTCCAAAGTAGGACTTGGTGTAACTGAGAGGAAAATATTGAGGAAATATTAATTACTAATTTTAGGATTGGGGAGTCCACTCAACGAATCAAGGAACTACGAGTTAATGTAGTTTGCATTTGGAATTCCTACCTAAAACTATTCGAATTCTATGACCAGATAATGATGTGGTGATAAGGATGAAATATGGATCGTTTCCACTCCAATTTAAAATAAACGGGATTTTTCGTATCCAATGGTGAGGGATATTGGGTTTCAAAAAATTTAGTGAGAGGATAATAAATATAATTTATATATATATATATATATTTCTAATTTTTTCAGATAAAGTACTAAAATTATTATCATCTTATTTTTAGAAATTAAATTAAAAATGACATCAAATATATTGTTCTGATCCATACTTGTGATAGAAAACCTTTTCACCGACACTACATTCCATGAGTGGAAAATGAGCCCATGACTCATCCTTTAACGTGAAAAGAATCTTTATGTGATACAGATGTTCGTATCTTTATTCTATCACCCATTTCCAATGATATCTTGAAGAAACATGAGGAAATGGATTCTTATATCATGATGTGTCACCTTCGGGGTCTCTATCATGAGAAGGTGAGACAAGAGAGGTATGAGATCTCCAACTCTTTGTTCATGACTATGCTTGGAGATTGTACACCATATCAGACTCATGTATTCAAGATTATAAACTACATTGAGCATCCAGATATCTTAGGGATTGAATACCTAGATGAGTTGCATATAGATATCATACATTCGTCACTTCCCAAAGGCCTTATCATGTTTTATTCTAAATTATAATATTATAAATTATAGGAAGAGTCTATCAGAAAATATGAAATAGATTCTCCAAGTTGGAAAGGACATGGGGAATGAAAATCCTGCATTCCTTATGGTGAATAGGAAGATGGAGTTGAAGGAAAAGGGGCATAATACATATAAACAGTCTAAAGATTTCAAGAACCATCTGACCGAGAAGATGAAGATCAAAAGGCAGTGCAGGGAAAAGGAGGATGTTTTCTTTCATGTGTCATGTTTGGCTTGTAGAAGAGAAGCTACACCCAGAGGCAAGGGGAAGCCGAATGTGTGTCGTTATCGAGTGAAACATTTCTATTTCTACACATTGGGTATTTGATACATCTTTTGGGGATCACATCTGTATTCAAATGCAGGATCCATGTAGATTTCCAAAAATTGTTAGAGGAAATGTGGATCTGTGGGCTACCAATGGTGTGAGGATGGCTGCTATTTCCATCGGTGACTACGACATTTTATTGCCGACATGAATGATTTTTATTTTTCATGATTTTTATTGTGTACCAAATGTTATGAAAAAAATTTATATATCATGTTTAGATACAAATGTGATTATTTTTATGACTGGAAATAAAATTTATTTCTTTTATAATGACAACATATGTTATGGTATCACACTTTTAAATAACAGTGTGTATGTATTAAATTACAAAAAACAAGTGTTGGAAATAATGACAAATCAAGTTCACATGAATGATATAACACACAACTATGGAATCACCATCTTTATTATATAAATTAGAATCATCTGACAAAGATCTTCCAAGAAGACTATTTAGACACTTTTGATCTAAAACCGCTTGATAGATGTCATGTTTGATTAAAAGGGAAAATAACCAAACCACCAATTTGTGGATAGGGTGAAAGGGTCACACAGCTTCTAGGATTGGTACACACTAACGTTTGTGGAAAATTTACAATATAATATATAGGTTTATATTATTATTTCATAACATTTACTTATGACTTGAGTAGATATGGCTATATTTACATGATGAGGTATAAGACTGAGTACTTTTTGAAATTCATGGAATTAAAGTATAAACTATATAATAATCTTGTTAAGATGATAGAGAATATTTGATTCGATTGAGTTGGTGAATATCTTAACCAATATTTGAAAAACATTCTATGGGAGTTTGGGATACTATCTTAACTCACTCCACCTTATACTCCATAGTAGAATTGTGTTAGCGAAACAAGGAACCATACATTGTTGGACATGGTAAGGAAAATATTAAGTTATGAAAATATTCCATTGTCCTTTTGGGGATATGAATTACACACTATGGCATACACATAAAACCAATTACCAAATAAAGCATAAAATGGAATTATCTTCGAGCTATAGAGTGAAAAGAAACTTTATTTGTTGCATACAGATATATGTGGATATGAGGTGTTTATTAAGACTTTCTCAGCAAACAAACGAGCACTCCGAGGCATGAAATATATCATTATACGGTACCTAAAGGATACAAAGGGATACTACCTATACAACCCCTCATAAAATAAATATAATCTTTATAGATATGCTATCTTTCTTCAGAGGGAGCACATTATCAAAAAGGACAATGGGGGAAATATTGAATCTAATGAAGTTGATTCTCAAGATTCACAAGATTTGGTACAGAAGAAAGTTCCACAAGTCCCCATTGAATAATTAGTTCTTGAAACAAAAAAATTGAGTATGAGTGTAAGAGATGTAAGAAAACCATTGATATATGGTTTCTTAGTCACTGAGGATGGTGACTCGTTATTGTTGAGGAATGATGAACCAATCTCCTACAAGGAGATAATAGAGAGATCATAAGATAAAATATGGATATAATATTTGAATTCGAAGAGAGATTCTATGTATAAAAACCAATTTTGGGTTCTGGTTGATTCTCTAATTTATGTAAAGACTTCGGGATGTAAATGGGTATTTCATGGGAAATTAGACATGTAAGGTAATGTTGTTAGCTATAAAGATAGGATAGTGGCTAAAGGGTTCAAACAACATCCAGGAATTGACTACGTTGAAAACTTTTCTCTAGTGTTCATGTTTATATCCATAATAATAATACTTTATATTATAACATTCCATGACTCTGAGATTTTTGATGTGGATGCAAAAAAATACATTCCGTAATGGGAATATTCTAGAAGATGTCTATATGACCCTACCAGAAGGGTTTCTGACACAGGTTATGCCAAAAGGGTTTTAAAGTTGAACATATCTATTTATTGATTGAAGCATGCATCTAGGTCATGGAACATTAGAATCGATGAATCTATAATAGGATTTTGTTTAAAAAAAATTAATTGAGCCATCTATTTACAAAATGTTTAGTGGGAAGGCAGTCATTATCCTAGTAGTATATGTTTATGACATATCACTTATTACAAATGAAATACATATCATATTATTAGTTAAATACTAGTTTAACAAGTGGTTCTCTATTAAATACTTAGGCGAAGCATCCTATATTATATGGATCAATATAGTTTTTGATAGATCCAAGAGGCTTTTTGCACTATGTAAAATTACATATATTGACTAGATACTAAAGAGATTTTGTGTCGAACAACCCATGAAGGGAATGGTTCTTGAGTGACATAGATTATATATTTCTATGAAAAAGTGTCTCTAGACAAAACAAGAGAATGAGAGAATGAGTAAGATCCCATACGCTTTGGTGATACCTTCAATCATGTATTCCATGTTATTTACTCGACCTGATGTTTCTTATGCAATGAGCATGGTAGGTAGATATCAAGTAGATCTAGGAGAATAACATTGTAATACTATTAAGTCTATCCATATGTATCTAAAAAATATAAGGATATGCTCCTAGGGTATGTAGGAGATGATGAGCTTGTAGTTAGAGGTTATAATGATTCTGGTTTTTAGATAAATCATAATCATTTGAAGTCAAAAATCAGGATATGTTTTCTTTCTTAATAAAGGAGTTATAAGTTGGAATATTTCAAAGCATTCAGTTGTTATTGATTCTATAGTTGAGTCTAAGTATATAGTAGCTTCTGATATATCCATGGAAGTTGTTTGGATTCAAAACAATGTTCATAAGATTTATGTGGTGCCTAGTAATAAAAATTATATCACATTATATTTTTATAATACTTCATCGATGGATCTTGTAAAAGATTAAAGGTCACATCAAAAAACAAAGAACAAACTCTATAAGTATCACCTCTTGAGGGATTTTCATCAGAGTGGTGAAGTTGTAGTGACAAAATTATGCATGGAAGAGAACGTGGAGGACCTTATGACTATATTCATGTCTTAGTAAAAGAATGAGTATCATCTGAGAGCTAGCAGAATGAATGTTATTAATAGTTGTCTCTAGTGAAGGTCATAGTCTTTCGGATTTTCTTCCCTACAACCAATATCTATATACATTATGATATCTAATATTCATGGTTTTGGAATATAAATAAATTACTTATCACATCATGATTAATCTTCTTTATAACATTTTATGTGATAATGTCCTAAGAGTAGATATCGTACTAAAATTTCAAAACAGTTCCCCACTATGATGAGAACCTGGAAGTTTTGTGACGCTATTATTAGATATATGTTATATAAAAGGATGATATCATTGGAGGGACAAAAATAATACATGCAATCATGGGTGAAGACTAAAAGTACATTGAGGCACCTTCTCATGGTGTACTCCCTTGGTGATATCCAGTATGATAATATGAGAATAAGACCTGATAGTATGAAATCCAAATTTATTAGTATCCTTGGATGTTTCTATATATGGGTGTGTGTATTGGTCCTTATAATTTAAGATTATTTTTAATTTATATGTTGAGTTTCTCATTTACATGTATTGATGAAAACTATTATGATATATGTTTGCAACAATGTAACATATATTGGGCACATTATGAGTAATATATCATTAATGAATAATGTGAGAAAGGATTTATCCCATAGGTTATTTAATTTAACATAATTCCTTAGGGCCTTTTATGGAAATGATATAGCCTAAATAAATCCTTGGCTATTGTGATAAATTGGAGTGTTCTATTTTCATAATTTCAAAGAAAGAGATATCAAGCCTATAGGTTGATAGCACAAGAATTCAACCTACTTGGTTAGTGATATTCTAATAAAGGGATTATATTACATGTTAAATGTTCGTATGATGTGACATGTCATTGCAAGATAAAATTATTTCTATATGGGTTCATTTTCATGTTTTCAGATGCTAACCTTGGGATTTATGCTGCTCCACCTAATGCCACTAGGAAAGAGGCCTAGAGGGTCACACACTAAGTGTAACCATAATCTTAGTTAAAAAATTTATTATTTATTAACTTTAATAAGTATTATTAATGTATGTGGTTTAATAATTATTCATGTATTCATGATAGCATTTATAATATAACTACTTATTCGAGATAACATATTATTGGCAGAATAACTAATCAATATTGAGGAGGATTGGAAGACCGAGTTGAATGGACTAGTGAGAAAAACTAATATTGAATAATATTTGATTAAATAATATGTAATTATGACATGAAAGTTAATTTCACGTTAGGAAATAAAAAATATTGCTGTTATTATTTTACATGAGGTTTTTTCTAGGATTAACAAAATAATTAAAGGCATTTGTGAAAATTATTTACTATTACCCTAGTGAAATAAACACCCTATTATATTATTATATTATTATCTAAGGGAAAGATAAGTGACACCTATTGTTTTATGCACATGATTTGGGGAAAATATATCATTCCTAGATATTTATTTCCTATCCATGAATACTCTCAAGAATGAAAGTGATCATCCTCCACCAGGTCAAGGAGAATGCTTTGGAAGCAGTTCTCAAGGCGATCGAAGGAGGACGACGCAAGTGCATGGATCTTCCATCCTAGAACCTAGAGAATCCATTAGTGAACTCCACATATTTTTGGAACACATGTGTTTTGCTGTTAGAGGATATCTACCCATGATCTATACAACACAACCATAGTGCACTATAAATCTGTGGCTGAACACATCAACGAAGAAAGAATAGGCAATGAAGATAATTCTTATTTATTTAAATTAATAATAAAAAAATATATTTTAATCCTCATCTTGGTTATGGGGTTCTATTACTTTTTCATATTTAATTGATTCAATTATGTGGATCACACTATTCATCATCGTATAGATCCCAGATTTTTCATTGAATATTGCAAAAATAAAAGTTGGGCACCATCCCTCCCACACCGCCACTACACCCGGTACCTATAAAATGCCCATAAAGGTGGTATGTAAAATAATTTCATGACATTAGATAGAAAAGCATGTAGTCATTGGTGGAATCTTGTGAAGGGGGGCTGCTAGTAGTGTAACAAGCTAATCATTGTTCCCACCATCCTCAGCACCCAACCCGGCCCGCTAATAGGCCTGATGGGAATCCCTGATCCCCATAGATTATCAACTAGTTCCTAGGAATCACATGAATCTCTTTTGGAATGATTTTTCCAAAATATAAGATAAATATAGTGGAATTAATAAATATAATGTATAAAACAAATAATAATTCCTAACTATTCATAACCAACTAAATTGATCCAACCCATTTTAAAAAATAAAAACATCATCCATAAATTTGAATATACAAAAAATTGGTTAGTATAACATAAAATCAAAAAAACAGGTATTAAAACATGATCCTAGATGTAGCCAACCCCATGCAACCGTTGGTTTCTCACCACCACCTAACTCACCCAACATTGGCTATGAGGATCATAAATGAGTCCAAATGGGAATCAAGGACCTAAAATATAGAGGCATAAGCAAAAAATACCAACAACTCACCAAAACCCACTGAATAATTGTAATATTATTTATAACAAAATTAATCAATTCTTTTTTGAAAATAAATCTATAAAGTATGATTTTACCACATAACAAATTAAAAACTAAACATATCCATAATAAATTTTCAAAACATTTATATTTTCTTCCTAAATTAAAATCGGATGCTTTGAAAAATAAATCTAATGGTCGTATCCATTTCAAAACCACACAAAATTTCATTTATCAAATACAACTCATTTATTTTATTTAAATAAAAAATGAAACATTAAAACCATTCTCCAGCTGAATCAATCATTAAAACAAATAAACCATTTTGATATCTAATTTAATGAACCCACTAAAGAGTCATTAAATAAAAAAAGGCTTTTCAAACATATTTTAATTATAATTTTCCAAAAAAATATGACCATCAGATAAACATGTCAAGAACAGTAAGTAGGAACCATATATCCCAAGGCTTTCAACCAAATATAAATATATAATGGCTCCATAAAAATGAAAGTAGTTAAAATAATACAAAAAATCACTAGATCAATCTTCCCTCAATAAATAACTTATCATGAAATTGATGGCATGGGATATACCATGGGATTCCTAAAATGTGAATCATATAGCTATATAAATGTATACCAACATAGGAACTGACAACCGACATGTGCTAAATTTCAAAACACAGGTCATAGAACTGGCACACACAAGACCTGTTGTGATGAAAACACCCCCACCTATCCCTTTGTTCCAATCATGACTAGTGGGAAACTAGTTTTGTGTCAACCAACTAGGGGTACAAATTAGATGTTCTACTTAGTACTCAGTTTCTCATGATCAATAAAGGAAGTTCAGTTTATGAACAAACAAGACAAGCCTAACCCAAAATTCATAACCCTAGATATTGTCACCTCTAACACCAAACAAATGAACAGAACTAAAATAAAAATCACTCATAGCATAAAAATAATTATCCCACAAAAGGGGAGCAACAAAAATATCATATAAATCCCCCATACATTCAAAACATTACAAATCCACCATTCAACATCGGTTTTTATTGAACTAAAAAACAAGACCAATGACCATCCGTTTTCATCCAACTATTTTTAAAAAACCATAATTTAATTTTTTAGGGGTAAACCACACCAACATTTCCAATTAAAAATTTAAATTCATTAATTAAACCCTTGTATAAATCAATTTGAGTTCAACACCTCACTTAAAATCCAAATTCACTTTAAAAAATTGTTTCTCCCATTATGAACCAAGACTAAATTCAAAATCCAATGCACAACATGAAGACAATTCTGAAATCCATAAAGGTATTAGAAAAAATATATTCAGATTTAAAAATTACATTTGGAATATAAAAATATAGAATTCACATGAAACCCCATTTATTACAAGATCAAAATAAAATGAAATTGTTTTAAATAAATATATGGCAACCATTCATAATCATAATTTTATAAAAATCAAATTTATAAAATAGAAGAAATCATTGAATTCCAAATTAGAATAAGTTCATAGAAACACCAACCTCAATGAGATGTGAATGAAGTCAACTACTCTTTCATTATATGAACAGTGCACTCATAGGGATGGAGAAGACATCTAATAACCATAGATAGTAAAAACCATAACATTATACCCACAAAAAACCCAAAAATTATACATAAGAGATCTAAGATTCATGGGGGTATGAAAAACCAAGAGAGAGAGGGAGAGAGAAAGAAAAATGATAGAAATAGTGGAATAAATACCTCAAATACTCTTGAAAACAACCAAATAGTATCCATGGATCAAAGTAGTATGAGAGGGGAGCTACTCCTTGAGTTCCCAAGGGTCGGCCAATGCAAATAGGGGGGAATATGGGGTGAAACCCTAAAATTAAAAGAGGGGAAATGAAAAATTCCCAAAAAATTAAAAACATTGATTGCCTGCAAGGTTTGGTAGAATGGTTTTCTAAACTATGTTACAAAAATGTATAGCGCACTACCTTGACACTAGGCACCTCCATGGTTTAGGAAAACCGTGTGAATTTTAAAAAACACACCCAACCCACTAAATGGATTATGGGTAGCTTCACATTGTTTTAAAAACACGTATGAATCTGTATAAAATAGATCTACCAAAATGAATGTCCCACACACATGGGAACCACACGGTTGGTACTGACATAGTGGGTAACTATGATCCTCCCAAAAAATCCTCAAAAAACTGGAATTTTCATACCGCAACCAACCAATTCTCAAAACCACTCAACAGAAGATATAATAATAAGAAATAAACAAAACCATGACATGGGGGTGTCCCAAACTCCCCACTATTAATATTTATATCCCAATAAAGACCTCAGTTTAAATGAAAGACAACAGATAATGATGGATCCAAAGAGGACCTAAACCAAAATACTCACTCGACATGATTCAACCACAAAACCAAAAATCAAGATCCAAAAAAGGATTAAGTCGATCAACCAAAAAATTCCCATATTAATCCAAGAACATTCAAAATGTTAAACTCAAAAAATAAATCCCATAAATTAAGAAATATCAAATATTATCTCCCCACCATTTATAATTCCTCTAACATGGTGGCCCAAAAATAAAAACTAATGATAGATTAATACAACAATAACTATGAATCCATAAGAGAAACTATCCCTAACACCCAATATTTGATGAACAACCACATGTATCCTCCAAATAATTAAATGATCTATCTTCATAGATTACGACGCATATGGATAACCTAAGGTCAGAAAATGAATCGCCCTGACATAGTTCATCCTAAATAGAAACATCGAAACACAAACTAGAATAAAAATAAAAATCCTGAATCACACACCCAAGTTACCCAAAAATTAACCCAAGTCCTCTCTCATGTCCAAAAAATTAGAACCTTTAAGGATCAACACAAGAATGGGAACAACCAAAAACGACCAAGAAGGTTCAACCAAATAAAATAATTTTATTGAAATGAAAATCAAAACAAAGAAGAAAAATGAGACAAACCATAATAAAACCCCCCAAAATCCACCCTCAAGGGAGAGGGGTATTATTCAAAAAAACTAGTCAATACATATAACTACATACAATTCCAACAAAAATAAACACTTAAAATGGAAATATATAAAGGGTTCCAAAAACCACTTTCGAATCTACAAAATCTTGATTGAAACCAAAAAATAAAATTTCAAAAAAAAACATCCAAGAAAGGATCAAATTAGAGACCACAATAAAAATACCATCTATCAAATATTTTTAATATGACCCAATAAACTACAATAGAGGAAACACAAGTATACTTATGAATTTAGGGCTTATAATTCCCTAGATCTGCACACAAAGATCATCCCATAGACATTTACTTCATAAAGGAAATATGCTTTTCCCTAATCTCTAGGTTATACTAATTCTTCTCCAAACTCATTAGGATATCCTCATGTCCACCATGCTTTCACTTTGCATCAGATGGAAACAAGGCATCACCCATCATATGATTCTTAGACTGGCCAACTTCCATTTTTGTGGCCTTACTGATAACCACTTTTAAAGATGTTAGGACCCACACAAATATTGCTAAACCAAGATCTTGGTGAAGACTACCTACAAAAATATATTTATTAGGATCACTAATGACATGTTATAGATAAGATATGACCAACTTTTAAAAGTGATCAACATACTCCCTCACTGATCAGTCTCCCAAAAAAATCACAGAAGATCAAGATCATTCTCCACTTTCAAATCCTCTTGAAATAAACAGTAAAAACTCATCCTAAAGAGCATTTAAGGCATACCATCATGAAGCTAGGAATGTACCAAACACTGCTACCATTCATGGATAAAACCAATTACTAATCTCTTGATATCTCTTCACTGTAATGATTTAGGTGTCCCAATAGAATTAAGGATCATTTATGTATTTTTCAACCTCCTCACTACTTCTAATGTCCCATAATCACCACTGAATAAACGTGGATATAGATGTTTAATATGAGGTTCAATATCAATGAATGTTCCACATCCACCACTCCATGCAGATTCTAGGTATGAACGGAAATTGAATAAATTTTTTAGACCATTACTAGAGGTATACTACAAACAAAAAATTACATGAACCACATCAATGCATGCATTAAAAAGTAAATAATTTTTTTCCACCATATGGTATGAATCTTAGATAAATAATAATACCTCAAAAGAGGAAAAAAGCATCCATACCAAAATAAATTTTCATTTGAAACCACCATTTTCACTATGGATTTTTTTAAATCTCCCCCACCATAGTGAATTGATGAATGAATATTTAAGACAAAATACAAAAAAAAAATTGGTTGAATACACGATTCCCAAAAATATCATACCAATTTTTCTTCTAAACATTATTTTATTTTGAAAATAAATAATACAATTAATAACCATTAAGAAAACTTCCCTTTTAAAAACACCATTAAACTTATTTAAAAAAACCTTTTTATCGGAAAACACTTTCAAAAATCATTTATGAAATAACTTTTTCTTCTGAATACTCAAGGAATAATGTTTTCAACATCACAAAAAACCCAGTTTGAAAAAAATGTTTCCAAAAAATCCCTTCATTTTAAAAAACAAGGTTTCCAAAAAACTATAAAAATAAAATTATTACACATGAATTCAAGAAAGTATTATAAGAAAGACATCCCAAAAAAGTGAATAAAATATTTTTTAACCCACCTGCAATAAGTGTTACTCGCTTTTGGGGAATTAAAAAATTGATAAGAGTCCAAATAAGCTAACTGGAGAAGAAATAGTGATGTGGATAGTTTGTCCACACTGGTTGGGAAACCATGTGCTAACCATGAAACATGCTCTATAAATGAGTCATAATCAATCATATGAGTAGCACACAATTTCCCAATCCCCGAAACCTAACTCTATACCTCAATGTTTACTCTATTATAACCCAAAAACCAAGGAGAAACCTCTAATATTAAATAAATATTCAAAGGGGACCAAAAAATATCAATTCACAACAAAACACATCATAAATGACTATAAAAATGAATTCAAATCATCAAAGAGAACTTCCCATGGAATATTGGGGCTTGAGATGAGAACGTGATAGCTAGACATTCCCATACCCTACCTCTCAAGCTCTGAAAAACATAATATTCTTTATACCAAGACATTAAAAAATAACATGGGGTTTATTGAGTATCCCTAAAGAACTTTCATCACCCATGGTGATAAAAAACATTGGCCCCATCGAGAACGTAAGATTTGATACAATTTCGTAATGAACTGGTCTCAGTTTCCACTAAACCTGGAACTATACCTGACCTACCACAATGTTTGAAAGGTGTTACCAACATCCAGGGGTGAGAAACTAGTTCCCAGGAATCAAAAAATCCCTTTGAGAATGATTTCTCTAAAACCACAGATAATAATTGTAGAATAAATAAATACACGATTCAAAATAAATAATCATGCCTGGTATATAAAAGACAATTACACTAATCTAACAAATTTTTATAAATAAAAACATCACCCATAAATAGGAAGATACAAAAAGATGTCTAGTACATAAAAAAATGAAAAGAAAAAAAACTACAAAACAACTTGATCCGAGGAAAAACCAAATACATGGATCCTCTGGTTTCTCACCACCATCTAAACCATCCCATGTTGTCTGTGGGGTTCAAAAATAAGTCCATCTAGTAAAAAATTACATAATGTATATATGCATGATCCAAAAAACCTAATAGGTCATCGCAACCCACTGAATATATGAAAAATACTTCATATGGAAATTCATCGATTATAATTTGGAAATAAACCTATAAAGTAGGATTTTTCCAACCTATAACATGAAACCCCAAATATATCCATAATCACTTTTACAAACATTCATCTTGTCCTACAAATCTAGAGACACATGCTTTAAAAAATTAATCCATGGGCCTAATCCATTTCCAAACTACACACTTGATTACATTTCCCTAAAAAACTCATTTGTTTTATTTAAATGAAATTGGTCATATTACAACCATGAAATATTTAAATCCATATCTAAATCAAATAACCTATTTTTAAATTCACTTTGAAGAACCCACACATGTGTCTTTAAATTCAAAAAATAATTTCCCAAAAAACATTAAAAGTTCATTTTCCAACGATTATGACAAAACGCACACATATGTCATGAAAAATAACTAGCAACCAAATACCGTAAGGAAAGAAACCAAATATATACAATTAATGGTTAAAAAATAATGAAATCCATTGATATAATATAAAAAATAACTCGATCTTACTCACCTCATTCAAAAACTAATAAATAAATTGAATTATTCTTTGGATCTACGGTGGGATTCATAACGTATTAATAATTTACAAATATAATGGTATAAAAACCTTAAAATATTATATTTTAATGCCCTATTATTCAAAAAATAATTTATACAACAGGCACCCATAAGCATCATTTCAATGCCCCCCCCCCACTAGCATGTTTTCCCTATCAAGATTGGTGGAAATTTAGCGGTGTATAAACCCTCTAGAAAAAAAATGATCTTACACTTTGTATATTGTTTCTCATAACTAATAAATTAATTGAGGTGGATGAAGAAAGAAGAAAACTGTAACACAAAAGGTATAACACTAGCTACCCTCACCCCTAACTCCCAATAATGAATACACCAAAAATAAAATACACCCATGTAATAAAAATAACATCCATACACAAGGGGACTAACAATAATCTCATAGAGATCAGTAAACCACACTAGGGTATAAAAAAGGCCATCAGGGGTTGTCTTCAGAACATTCATTTTAATACCAATGTTCTAACATCAGATTTAACACCAAAACATCGATTACGATTCCAAGAACTTTCAGATTTTATAAATAACTATTTCAAAAAATCTTTGGAAAATCATGTACATCACCCATGCATTTAAAACATTTAAAAGAGACCCTCTAACATAAGTCTTATTATTTGAAATAAAACACATGTCCAAGGTCCATTATTACTATAAAACAATTTTAATGAAGTCATCATGATATTTTTTATGTGTTAAATCACATACACACTTCGAATAAACATTTTAATTTCATTAATCAATCCATTTTATAAATCAAATTTGGGTCAATTTGTCACATCGAAACTAAATTCATGTTAATAAAGAGTAGCCATCTATTGAAAACTCAAGTCCTGTTCAAAATGAAATGAACAGCATAAAAACATTTTATAATCCATATTATCACACTTAAACATTCCTTTTCAAACATGAAAACATGGAATTCAAATTAAAACCCATTTATGACATGCACAAAATGTAATGAATGATTTTAAGTCACTACAAAGCTACTACAAAAAATTCATACATTCATATAAAAGTAAATTTGGAAATCATAACAATATTTTTAATTCTAAAATGAGCCAATTTTATTGAAATACCTACTCAAAGATATTATAATTAAGCTAAATACTGTTTCCCTCAATAGAGACCATGCCCACAGGGATATGAATAGCATCTAATAACCCTAAACACCAAAAAATACCAACATTATACCCAAATAGAACCCTAAAAACAACCGCAAGAGATCTAGGTTTCTTGGGGGATTCCAAAACTATGAGAAATAGAGGGAGATTGAAGGAAGAGGTAAATAGTGGGTGAAATACCTTAGATACTCTTGTAAATTTCTAAAGAGAGGCAAAAAATTGTAGGGAAATGAGAGTAGAGATCCTATTTGTTCTTTAAAGGGCCAACAGACTCAAATGGGGGAGAATATGCATAAAAACTAAAAATAAAATTGGGAAAATGGGAAATTCCCAAAATCTAAATACATGGATAGGCTGTATAGTTTAACAATATCATTATCCAAACTGTGTGTCAACAATACACAACCCATTGTCTATATACTAGGCGTACACATTGTTTTTCCAAACCATATACCTAACCATAGACACACCCAAATCCCAACATGGATGTTGGGGGGCTCATAAATGTTTCAAAAACCCTTCGAAAACAATGTATAGTTGTTCTATCAAAATGATAGAACTACACATATGAGAACCGTATGGTGAGTACTAACAATGTAATATATTTATTATCCTCCAAAAACGCCTCCAAAAATGAATTTTAAACATGAAACCAAATATATATAAAAACCACTCAAGACAAGATAAAATAAATCAAAATAAACAACACCATCACATGGGGTGTCACAAGGACGTTCATGAAGGAGAAACTCACATAGTTATTTCTTGTATGTACTTAATGAATAGTGAACAATCTAAAAAAGTGAACTATGAATAGAGTTATTTGAAATCAACATTCATAGGATGAGTTTACAATAATGTATAGTTCAAAAATAAATTTTACACAAATAAAACACTACACAGATCAGTGGATTTTACCTTATAAGTGAAAAAGGAGCTTCATGGCACACTCACAAAAGAACAAACCAAATCTAATTTTATTTTAAACAATGTATGAATATTATAATGGATTTTTACATTAAATTCATTCAAGAGGATAGTTTTTTCTTAATTATGAATATATATAAATCATTAAGTGTAATGATTAAACTCTAGACAATTTAATAGAAGTGTGTTATAATGATTGTTGTATATTAGTATATTTCCTTTATATACTCGTTGGATTAGCCTAGTTTGGGTGAACCCAATAAAATTAATGTGTATCATGTCAGATTTCATTTTTATTTATATAATTATATATGAAAAAATATATAACATATATATTGTTAATTATGAAATAATATCAAAATGGGAGGTTGTTTTTATCTAAAATACCCCATTTCACCTTCACACTTAGGATATTTGACCTGTTGAGGACAACACAATATAAGAGAAATAAATTCCCACAAACCTCTAGTAAAATTTATCCTGATGAACTATAACTAACCCTTGACCCCATCGACATCATTCACAAGATTAGCCACTGATCTTCTATCTGAAATCTTCATATAAAAATTTAATCGGATAAGAAAAAACTTATTCAATGTGGAAAGCTTCTCAAATATATTGAAAAGTATATAAATTAATACAATATTCATTTTCAAAATATATC
Source organism: Viscum album (assembly GCA_963277665.1). NCBI lineage: Eukaryota > Viridiplantae > Streptophyta > Magnoliopsida > Santalales > Viscaceae > Viscum > Viscum album. Next base: position 1,371,324,158 of record OY728143.1, read on the forward strand.
TATATAATTAAATATTCTAGAAAATTAACATTAGGATCACTACAATTGTTATATGGTCAATCCATTCACATTCAATATTCTCTATTACTACTAGCCTGACTCCCATAAACCAAATGTATAAGTCAATATAGAATATATTATCCTTTACATGTATCCTCTATAATCCAAAATCTATTATATCATAATTTTATGTCTATTCTTTACCATCTTCCAATTCCTTCTATCCAAATAGTATATATCACTAAATGGAAAACATAAATTGTGACACCCCAGACCCACACTACTGGATAGGGTGCTAATAATCACATTATTTACATAATTTATTTAAAACATTCTCAACCAAACCAAACAGAACTATCCATAAATAAAATATTAACAAATAATATTATTTCACTTACACCTTGGGGGCCTTTTAGGTTTTATGTTTTATAGAGTTAGAAAAAGTCATTAGCTAACAAAAATCACATCTTTCCAATCAAATGGTAATTTTTACCACTGAACCGATCATTTATTAATTTATAAAAATTCTTAAATATCTCACAAAATATTCTCCAGACATCATACCCATATATAGAAAACATAATGTAATTTTACATAACCTTGGAAGAGATAAAACTTATGTAGATTGTTATCAAATATTTATTGAGGATTAGAATACAATAAAATATAACATAAAATAAACAGGGAATTAATATTATGATAGGAATAAGAAATAATTAAACAAATTTATATAATATATAACATTATCATATACTATATTGATCAATAATATAAAAATGAATGTAATCACATGTATAATACTAACAAATATCATGGAGAGAAAATTAATAATGTCGAACGTCATAATCATAGCTCCAATGCCACATTCCAATATCTCATAAATAAGTGGTCAAGGCATGCACCCAATTATAGGAGATAGTTTATCTCATGAGACCCACCAATTCTTCAATGGGATATATAATTTTACCCCTTTCCGATTACTAAATAGTTTGAATAAATTCATCATGAAATGAATCATGAAATAATTCCTAATCAACACCTATTATTAATAAATAATTATCCGTATTTAAATTTTTTATTATAGGATTATCAATAATAACCCAAAAAAATAAATGGAATAAATTTATTTCTTAATGACATTAAATTTTTATTTTATTAACATTCTATATAGTTTATGGTATAATATTATGTCAATAATGGAAATGATATATAATAAATCTATAAGGTTATATAATATGTACATAAAGGAGAATAATAATTTCAAGAGATATTTTTAGTGTGATAGAAAACATAAATCTTATAAAATGTGATTTATGAACTATAAATTAATAATAGTGTTTATATGTTAGCACATGAAATATAACATCCAATGGACATATCTATTAAATTTTTAAAGGAAAATAGAACCAAAAACATAATAGAAATATTTTATAATACATATTAACATTATCTTAAAAATTAAATGTTATAACATAGTTTCAATAGAAATTTTTTAAAAATATATATAAATAACTTTGAAATAATTATTTATAATTACATCTTGATCATGGAGTGAAAGATAAATGATATGAACATAAAATGAAAAAACATTATATTTTTTTAAAATACCATTATTTAATCCCACATATTTTAAAAGAATTATATGGATTCATTTTTAAAACATATAAATTGAAATATATATCAAAAAATATAATACATATAGGGATTTAAAAATAATAAAGAAAAAATATATGTTTTAAAATAATATAGACATGAAGGGAAAACAATCATTAAAGAAGATGAGAGTTGTTCTTAAAAACATTATACTTTCATAAGAAGAAGATTCATCAAGGTAAATTATTTTAATTAGAAATTTCATTTTCCATAGACATATAACATGGGATATTACATGGAATATGAAATCGGAGATTCAAAGTAACATTAAAGAATGTAATTCAATAAAAAACCTTACATCTTAAAGGAAAATATCCAAGATAAAAAATACCATACAACTTCGGTGGTTTATAAACTAAAGGAAAATGAACGAGATATTTTAAAATAAAAATTTAAATAACCCCATTAATGGTTATTTTTACCTAATAATTTAATGGAGTTATACTCAAACCATGTAAAAAATAATAGATTCAAAATTTGAAAACATGCCTTAATGAATGAGAACTAAGACGAAAATGCTTACCTTCATTCTCAGCATTATGAAAACACTTTATCCTCCTATATAATAAGAATAACTATCTTATTAACTTATTTTATAACATTATTTAAATAAATTAAATTTTATAATTTTAAATTATACTCATTTATTAAACATTTATTTATTAGTTGCTGTTTATTTTCACCATTATATGTTATTAAATTTTATTGTTTCTTACACACTTAGAAATGTGGACATCAATACTCATGATTTTATACCATGTTCATCATTCCTAAATAATTTTTGTTTCTATATTTGATGTTTCATAATTTTTTAATGTATTATAATTTCATTCGAGGATATTTTTAGTTACTATTATTGAAGATGAAATCATTGAAATTATTGTTTCAGTAATTTTTAATGAACAAAATGTTGAATATTATTAACAGTTTATATATAAATATAATTATTAATTTATATTTTAATAATACTAAAAATTTAATAAATATTATTTTTTTTCATTGAATAAATTATTAGAGCTTTCCATGTTGTGGTGTGGTGAAAAATGAAATATTTCATTTATGGAGGCTATAGTTCGCACATAGTACGTGCATCATTTCTGTTTTCTGGTTGATTAGTGGAAGATAGATCATGGTTAATACACTAAAAAAATAAAATTTAAGTATACTAATAATACTGATATCATTATATAACTTTATTTAAAATTGTTTTGAAGGAAAATGATATAGAATAACGGGTTAGAGAGTGGATAATACATGCATTGATGACTTTATTCTAATCTTGAAGGATATCATAAAAATTCCGGAATCGGCAAAAATTATTTAAAATATGGGATTCCAAATGTAGATCAGGATTCTAGGTGATGTAAAATAGGTATAATCTTAATGGAAATTTGAATCCTATGTTTTTTTTAATGTAAGTGAATGTATGATACATATATAGGAGAAAATGAGGAAAATATCATTGAAACTAAAACATTGTGATGGGCAATGGGGTAATAAAATGGGTGTTATGTGATTTAGGTAGGAAAAGAAGGTAATTATTTTCATATTTACATTATTACCTAAAAATGGTCTCATATAATGCTATGTATCACGTTTATTTACTAAAATTTGAGACATGGTATATTTCCACATTTTTACCTTTTAAAATGATAAAGTTTTTACTATAGTTATTCTATTATTTACTAAAAATATAAGATGAACCTTATTAAAAAATCCCAACATAATGGATCATAATTTGGACACAATTTAATCTTATTTAATTTCTAAATATGATGAATGTATCTTTTAAATTTAAATATAGTATATAAAATATTTCTAGAAAATGAGTTTTTATAAATTAATTATTTTTATTCTTATTTTGTATGAATTCATTATTAAATTAATGTTAATATGTTATTTAATATTTTTAAAAATAATATAATAGTAATAATTTAAAAGGGGTAAATTTATTTAATTTACATGAAAAATTGACAACATTTATAAAAACATTTCTTTGAAAATAACCCTTTTACTCAGACAGTGGTAATTATCTTTAAAATCTGTAACATATTTTGATGATTTAAAATGAAAATACCCATATTACCAACTTTTAATTTTCTAATTACAAATATGAAAACTATTTTACCAGCTTTAATATTCAAATGTTTTTAAAATAAATTTTAATATAGGTGTGCATAACGCATAAAAACTACATTAGAAAAAATATATATATTAAGCATAACAAGGATTTATTATTATTAATTTCCTTGAAATAAAAAACGGGATAGATGGTAATTTATTTTATTGTATATTTTATAAATATATTTAATTATAAATATTTTTTAGAATATATTTATGAAAAATTATGCAACACTTTAAATAGAAAAAGATCATTGAAAAATATTGGTTTTATATTAAATAATATTCCCCAAAAACATTTAAAATTAATTTTTTATATTATAACATTTGAATTTATCAATCCTTTTATATTAATATCTTTCGTAGATTCTTATAAACATAAAATATCATAGTGTAATAATAATTATAAAGATAATTATAATATGTAACACATATAAATAATTTTTAACAAATATAGATAAATAATATAATATAATTTTCAATTGTTTTTTATTTGTGAATTATATTATTTTATTTTTGTTACTAACAACATATATATTTAGTATAGTTATTGGATACATGTATATCTAATGACCATATTTACCCTTATAAAGACTATATTACACAAAATACCTCCTATAAATTAATTCCATTCTTACCTATTTGATGACCCATCCCATTTACTTTAATTGTTTCTTTCACAACATGTTTTATCATTTCATGATACTGTTTTTCAATATAGGATTAGTTCTAATAATGGTGATTCTAATGGGATAATATGTCACATTGGGTTTCTATGTTTTACAAATATTATTATTTATTATTTAATGAAACATTTTAATTAACGACCTCTTAAGGGATGTAATCTTCCTTGGAATGTAATATTTTCATAGTATTTACTACCAGATTTCATTTATATTTTTTTGTGATTCCATATGAAGTAATAATGTTTTTTAGATTTATTCTTATGTTATATGACTTATTTTCCACTCGAGGCCAATTTTTTATTAGAATATAAATTTTATATTTATAAATGATTAACATAACATTTATGGGAATAAAATGATTCATAAATCTCAAGGTGTTATGTTATCCCCTCTTAAAAAATTCACCTTGAAATTTTTTATTACTACACGCTAATGAAAATAGATGAGGGTAAGACTCAAAATATAATATCCAACTTATAATCATGGGTAATAATATAAAAGACACATTTTCATTTAAAATATGAACATATTGATACTATGAAACTTTTCCCCCCAAATATTCCTCTTTATTAATCTATATGTTTACAAGTTTCAAGAGATATAGTTTCATTTTAATAATTTTATTTCCAATAAAATTCGTTGAAAAGGTCATTATAATATATAATAAAATTAGATTAAATTATCACATGAGTATGAAAATTGAATCCAATTATGTCTTATATTATAAAACCTTCATTTCAACGTATGATACTTTCAACTCAAGAATGGTATAATTGGGTCAATCTATAACTACTTCAGTTTAACGTTTTTTCTCAAAGTTAATTTTCCTATTAGGTTCCCTATCCTAACAAGTTATATATTACATATTCAAATTCCATGTAAATACTTTATAATGGTTTGTAAAGAGAATGTGAAACATCCAATGTATATCCCCATGGAGTGTCTAACCCTATGTGTATTTTGGTCCACTTATTTTTTATGGAGTGGAGATTGATTTAACACTCATCCAACATTTTCGATGGATTATTACCCCTAGGTTCATCAATGTACAAGCCTGAATCCCCTTGATTTTATTTATATAGGGAAATCATTACTAAGAAGTCATCAACATTATACATGAACAAAATTATAAGATGTTTTTCTTATATTTAGACTTCTTATTGAGTTTTCACTAATATAATCTAGTCTTAATTTCAAATAAAAATTCAATCAAGGAATTTATTACTATATTTCGAACCCAAAATTAATAAAAACCTATGCTCCTATAATTCAACAGAACACTTATTCCTAATCATTATAAAATTATATTCCAATTAATATGTTAGTTAATCATGTATACTCTAAAAATATAACAATATTTTATAAAATTACTATAGTATTCTTGAAATAAATCACATACAAAATCTTAAGGCTACCTATACCTCATTAATATACTCTTCCTAAAAGCTAAAGTTATAAAATATCTACTTTGGTGACAATTGTTATTTTCTTAACCCACACTCCTACATCTAGTAAAAATAAGCATATTCATTACATATCATATTTGAAACAAACAAAAGAAACCCCAGAATAACCATATATCAATAAAATGTTAACAATAAATATTGAGTCACCTACTTCCCAATGACTCTTTAGGATTAGAATTGTAAATAATTTTGAAGAATCCATAACTAACAAAACTCAATCCTTTCACATCCAATGGTAATTTTTACCACAAAACCAAGGATTTACAGTTTTTCAATAAGTCCTCCACATCATCCATAAAATTATATACATATCGTTGAAATCTAAAAATATCATACTTTGTATTCTTATTTATAACCTATGAAAAAAAGAAAACATAATAATGGTGATCCAAAAAAATCAATAAGGGGTATCATATAACAAAATTTATCATAGAATAAACACGGAATATAAAATATAGAATGAATAAATAAAAATAAAATAATTTCATATCAATTAAGACCTAATAATTTAATTTATCAATGGATTACATATCAATATAAATAATTAAATAGATAATAATAACTGATTTAATGGGGATGGAATTCCTAATTTTGGATATAACGAACCATACTTTACATACATTATTAATACTTCAAAATTGAATCACACTTAGTACAACATATGACAAAACCACAAAGGACCGTATAGGTATAGTGTCTTTAGAAACTGGGAAACATAAACAACTGGTTCATAAATCTTCTACAGTGTCTCCCATTTATTTCATCATATCTAGGGTCCCTTTTAGCATATTCTACTTAATATCCATCTTCCTGACCTGGGGAAAAGAAAACATAAAAGGGTGAGCTCAAATGCTCAGCAAGGGCAAATAAAGGAAATAAAAATCATATCATATCTTTTTGAAAATCAAAACCTGCAAAAGAGATCATAATATCTTAACATGGAATAAATCATAGAAGTGAAAATGAGATCCCCATAATCATAACATAAAACTTGAAACTTTGTGGCATGCACACATAATCATGGAAATCATTTCTTGTTAGTCATGACTCATTGCCAAGACTATCTTAGTGGACAAAGTCCCTTTCTGAACTGAGTTCACTGCTCGTTTCAGTCCTGTATCACTGAACCGAAATAACCTTCCGTTCCAGCCATGTCTATCTCATGAGATATAAATCTTTACCCAATGCATTGGAGGGAGATATAGGTCCCACCCATCTTATAATGAATCCTTTCTTATGTGTGCCACATAATCATAAATCATAAATCATAGCGTAACCCATGTAATAAAATGGAATTCTTAAACAACATGACATCATAAAACAATTCATATAAGATAAAGAAATTCATAAAAATATTTCCATCACAACATGATCAAATTAATGTAATAATAGGGATAAAAACAGAACCCTTTATTATCTTAGATGGAAAATAATTTTGATAAAACACTTGAACTCCATTCTTGAGGAAAATATCCTTTCTTCTTCAAAAACATTTTTTCCTTTCATAACATGCCATACAAATTTAAAATAAAAGAAGTTGATTAAAAATAAACTTGAAAAATTGTAAAGGAAGCTTCTTGGAAACAATGTTTTAAAAATCCATTCATGCCGTATAAGTTAAAAAAACATTCTTCGTACTTTTGTCAGAAAAGTCAAAAAGTACCTCGTACGAAAAACGACAAAAGATTCCTTTCGTACATATTACTAAAAACTCACCGAAGGGTAAAAATGGATTTAAACAATTGTAGGTGGATGGAAATAATATTACATATTGATGAAACATGGATGTGGATGATAAAATACACCCCAGTAAATACTTACGAATAAACAATCTCGGATAAAAATGAGATTGTGATATTTCCCTTACCTTAGGTCTGATTTTCTTTGTTCGTGTCCGAAGCTCCTGTATAATGGTTATAATAATGTTATTGACTTATTCCAGAATCATACATATTGATATGATATCATATATGGTCATATTATTATCTTCTTGTTAGTAATATTTCATTGTTACTTGTTACTCGGGTCTTTATAACTTTTTGTTCTTATGCGTGTTTTGTCGAATAAATTCTTATTCTTATCTTTAGGTTATAGATAATTCATTTCCAGAATGGTATTAGTGTAGTATATACCATATTCATTCATTCAATTCATTTATATAATCATTATGAAATGAAGATCATGTAGAACGAGTCGCATCACATCGTGGAGACGGTATTCCGTACGTACACACGAGTGATGATATCGTTCCTATGATCGTGGAATTGTATTGGAGTATATATATATATTATTTCAGTATCAATATTACTTCATAATAATCATATATAGTTACTCATTACACCATTATAACCATCCTTTTAAGGTGATGGTGGAAAAATAGATTACACCACGGCGTGGAGACGGTATTCCGTACGTACGCACGCGCGGTGATTTCATTTTTTCCGTAGGATGGATAGAAGGTGAATTAGGGTTGTTTCATATTTATAATAACATATCAGTATGTAAGTAATACTGATGTTATTACTTTATCATGAAACAACTAAAGAAGAAGAAGTTGAAGAAGAAAGAAATTGAAAAGATCGGTAATGGATATTACCTCTTCTTTGGAACGCCTCTTTGAATCCTCCACTTAAGGAACTAATATTGGTCTTTGGAGAAGACCAGGACCTCTAGGATTATTCTAGGGAAGTGGAGAGGAGAAAATGGCAGGGGTTGGCCGAGCTTGAGTGCTCAAATTGGTGTGAGGAGGAGGGGGAGGAGGTGCCCTTTTATAAGGGAGGAGAGGGGCACCTTAGGAATATCTCAAAATATTATTTTATATTAAAGTCAAAATCGGTTTATAATGGTTCCAAAGGGTCTTATTTCGAAGATAAAGTGGGGAAGGGTCGAAAGCCTATCAACCAATAGGATTTAGACAAGTTTAGGGTATTATTTTAACCTTATCAATTAGATTTAACTCTAAGTTAAATAATTTAACTTTTACCATGTCTTTTTGTTTTCTTTCACTATATGGTTAATAAACTTACTATAACATGCCAAACGAACCCCAAATTGTTTATTATTAATATATATATCCTTATCTAAGTCATTTGGCCGAACCTTAGATTTTTAGGAATAAAATAACAATTAATAATATAATATTTGATTTAAAAACTATTTTGTGTCAATTTTGACATTATTTGATATATGATTTTTGTAAAAGTCATAACAGAATTATATGTTCAAACCAATTTGATTAAATCAACACTAATATATCATAGTAACCTAGAAAATTATTATAATTCATAAAATGTCTTAAATTACATTTATTTTGGTATTTATATTATCAATTTTGTCAATTTTCATTAATAAGATAATTACTTCATCATCTTTGTGTCATAAATAAATTAAATTATTTGATGTCTATAAATTAAAAATAAAATATCATCATGTAGGAAATCTTTTTAGCTTTCTAATGAATATTTACAATTGAATTTATCTTATGTATAAACCCATATTAAAAATTATTTACTTATTAAACTTGGATTTTAACTATTTTAACCCTTCTTTAAATAAATTAATAATAAATGTCCTAATCTAATCCAAGTGGGCCTAAATGGTCATATTTTATTCCTAAGTTTGTTTTTGGTCGAATTACACTTGTCCAATATAATTAGGACATGTGTTAGGGTAATATTAGTATCATATTTACCCTTAGTTACCCTATTTACTATTAACCGCGGAAAAAAAAAGTAAAAAGTTACTATTGACCAAAAAATTATTTTTATCTCATTGAACCACATTTTACTTACTGATATCAACCGTGTCTGTCGGATTTTCGAAATTCCATTCATAGAAGCGGTAAAATTAAGTTTTATGCAAAATTCAGTTTTTAACCTACCACTTAGTGGTTTCACTATTCATCAAAAATTGAAAGTTTTCAGAAAAATACCAAAATTTCACCCTAGGCTAATTTCGATATTCTGAGTCCAAAAATGAAGTCCATTTTGATAAATAAAGTTTATAAAATTTCAAAAAGTGGTTATTACTATTCATAACGGCTAGTTTTAATAGCATATTGTTGTTTAGTGAAACTCGGTATTGCGTACGACGCAAGCTATCGAGGAAGGTCGTGATTGCTTGTAAAGCAAGCCAAGCAAGTGTTGTGTAGAAAAAGATCCCTTTGATGATTTATAAAAGTCTCGGGTGTTACATTCTACCCCCCTTAAAAATAATTTCGCCCTCGAAATTCATCACTTTGTAACAAACAGATGAGGATAATTCTCCCTCATCATATCCTCAAGCTCCCATGTAGATTCTTCAAGTTGGTGGTTCCTCCATAAAACCTTCACCAAGCGAGTGGTCTTGTTTCGTAGGACTTTTTCGCTACAATCCAGAATCTCTATCGGTTGTTCTTCATAAGAAAGATCTTGCTCCAGCGGTATAACTTCTGAGCTGAGTACATGTGAAGGATCTGGTATGTACTTTCTCAGGATAGATACATGGAACACATCGTGAACTTGAGAGAGATTCGGTGGAAGCGCCAATCGGTAAGCTACCTTCCCAACACGATCCAGTATTTCAAAAGGACCGATATATCTAGGGCTCAACTTCCCCTTCTTTCCAAATCTCATAACCCTCTTCCAGGGAGATATTCGTAAGAACACTTTATCGCCCACTTCAAACTCTAGGTCTTTTCATCGGTTGTCGGCATAACTTTTCTGTCGACTCTGAGCTACTCTTATGTGTTGTTGAATAGATCTGACCTTTTCTGCCATTTCATCAACGAGATCAGGTCCTAATAGCTTTCTTTCCCCAACTTCATCCCAGCAAGTTGGAGTCCTGCATTTCTTTCCATAGAGAGCTTCATAAGGAGCCATCTGAATACTGGAGTGAAAGCTATTATTATAAGAAAATTCTACCAAAGGTAGGTGTTGATCCCAACCTCCATTGAAATCCATAGGGCAAGCTCTCAACATATCTTCTTGGGTTTGAATTGTTCTCTCAGACTGACCATCTGTCTGGGGATGATAAGCAGTGCTGAAACTCAACTCTGTATCCAGAGTATGCTGAAGACTTCGCCAGAACTTCGAGGTAAATCTCGGATCCCGATCAGATATAATAGAAAGTGGTACTCCATGCAATCTTACCACTTCCTTTACATATATCATGGCAAGCTGATCTAGAGAGAAATCCTCTCTAATAGGAATGAAGTGTGCAGACTTTGTAAGACGATCAACTATGACCCAGATAGCATTATTGCCTTTGGATGTTTTAGGAAGTCCTGTGACAAAGTCCATAGTAATGTTTTCCCATTTCCATTCGGGTATGGGTAATGGTTGTAACATCCCCTTAGACTTCTGTCTCTCAGCTTTAACTTGTTGACAAACCAAGCATCGAGAGACATATTCAGCAACATCTCTTTTCATGCCATCCCACCAGATGTACTCTTTCAGATCCCTATACATCTTCGTGCTTCCAGGATGAATAGAGAATGAAGAACTATGAGCCTCATCCAGCAGCTCCTTCTTTAATTCGGGGATGGAAGGAACACAAACCCGATTTCTGAACTTTATTATCCCATCACAATCAAGGTTGAATTCAGGAAAATTTCTCACATTCTTTTGTAACTCGGCATCTTCTTTCTGTGCCTCTTTAATCTTCACATGTATAGATGGTTGAACACTCATTTGAGAAAGATAAGATTTTTCCCTTTCCATTATAATTCCAAGATCCATCCTTTGTAAATCCATAAATATTGGATCTTTTGTGATCCTCATCATGGATAAACTAGCATGGTCTTGTCGACTTAATGCATCTGCCACCTTGTTTGCTTTCCCAGGGTGGTAATGGATTGAGCAGTCATAATCCTTAATCAGCTCCAGCCATCTTCTTTGACGCATATTCAGCTCCTTTTGTGTGAAAATATACTTTAAACTTTTATGATCAGTATAAATATCACACCTTTCACCATAAAGGTAATGCCTCCAAATCATTAATGCAAAGATTACCGCAGCCAACTCCAAATCATGTGTTGGGTAATTTTGCTCATGGATTTTCAACTGTCGTGAGGCATAAGCTATCACCATATCATTTTGCATAAGAACACACCCCAATCCCTTCCTGGATGCATCACTGTAGATCACAAACCTTTCTCCACTACAAGGCAGTGTGAGCACAGGTGCACTGGATAACCTTCTTTTCAACTCCTTGAAATTCTCTTCACATTCCTCTGTCCAGACAAACTTAACTCCCTTCCGAGTCAACTTGGTGATTGGATTAGATAATCGTGAAAAATCTTTTACAAAACGTCGATAATATCCAGCCAAACCAAGAAAACTTCGGATCTCAGTTACTGTTGTTGGTCTTGACCATCTTTCGATAACCTCTGTTTTTGCTGGATCCACAGATATCCCCTCTTTTGAGATTATATGACCCAAAAATGCAACTTTTTTAAGCCAAAATTCACACTTGGTAAATTTGGCATAATGCTTCTCCTTTCTCAGGGTCTTCAATATAATTCTCAAGTGATCTTCATGCTCTTCCTTGCTCTTTGAATAGACAAGAATATCGTCTATAAAGACTACCACAAATTGATCAAGATAGTCTCTAAAGACTCTATTCATTAGATCCATGAAGATAGCAGGGGCATTAGTAAGACCAAATGGCATCACTATAAATTCATAGTGTCCATACCTTGTACGGAAAGCCGTCTTTGGTATATCCTCCCTTTTGACCCTTAATTGATGATACCCTGAATGAAGATCAATCTTGGAAAAGTATTGAGCTCCGCGTAGTTGGTCAAATAAGTTATCAATGCGTGGGAGAGGATATTTGTTCTTGATAGTGATCTTGTTAAGTTCTCGATAATCAATTCAAAGTCTCATTGATCCATCTTTCTTCTTAACAAATAGAACAGGTGCTCCCCAAGGTGACGCACTAGGGCGTATGAATCCCTTATCAAGATTCTCTTGGAGTTGATTCTTCAATTCCTGCAACTCAATTGGGGCCATTCTATAAGGTGTCTTTGAAATAGGCAAAGCACCCGGTACGAGTTCTATTGAAAACTCAACTTCACGATTTGGTGGAAGACCTGGAAATTCCTCCGGAAAGACATCATCAAACTCCCGTACAATGGGCATATTCTTAATCGTGAGTTTCTCACCAACCATTTGAGATAAATAACCTTCATTTAGTGGAATCAATACCCATAAGATGGAAGAAATTTCCACTGGAAGGTTACGTTCATCCTTGCATTGATAGACGATCGTAGATTGATCTGGAATATGAAATGTGACTTCCCTACTTTGGCAATCGATATGAGCTCCATGTAGAGAAAGCCAATCCATGCCAAGAATCACATCAAATTCCACTAAAGGAAGGATCACAAGATTTGCAGGAAGCACTTTCCCACAAACTTCGATCAGAGAAGAATTATAAACTTTTGATGCGATTGATATGCCATTAGGTGTTGTCACAGCTAACTCAACATCTAATTGTTGAGGTAATACGGTGATACCCTTAGAAAAGTCTTCAGAAATAAAAGAGTGGGTGGATCCAGAATCAAATAAAACATTTGCTACTTTAGAGTGGGTGGTAAGTGTACCTTTCACCACATCGTTATCGTACTCCACATCGCTGATAGAAATTGCAAGTGACTTTACTTTGTCTTTAGCCTTAAGAGTTTGTTGACGTCGACCATCATCATCAACCCTTGAATTTGGGCATTGATTGGCATAATGCCCCATCTCCTTGCACTTGAAACATTGAACTATAGTAGGTTCATTCTGTGTATCCCTTCCTTTGTTTGCGTCATTAGACATCTTCTTCCCATTATCACGGCATTCAAATGCCCGATGACCATCTTTTCAACATTTAAAACATTTACTTGTCCCTTTAAGACAACTCCCTCCATGTTTCATTCCACACTTTGAGCATAGGGAAAAGCTCATCTTCTTTTCCGTGTGCTCTTTAGATTTTTCTTTGAATTCCATCTTCCTCTTCTTATCAAACCCATGTGACTAATGGGTTACTCCAATCTCCATCTCGACTTTGAGAGCACATCGAACGATTTCCTCGTAGCTATTGAAGTCCCTTATGGCTAACGCCCTTAGAAGACTTGGTTTTAAGCCACTAAAGAATCGATCGATCTTACTCTCAGGTTGGATAATAATACCAGAAGCGTACCTTGCAAGTCTTGTAAAATTTGCTTCATAGGTACCAACAGATTCATCATCCCTTTTCTTCAGTTCAAGAAACTCTTTCTCCATCTTTGTTCGGAGAATACGAGGGAAGTACTTATTGAAAAATAAGTTCTTGAACTCGTCCCATTCCATAGACTCAATTTCATCCCTTTGCCTCGTATTCTTAACAAGATTCCACCATTGATCTGCATCTCCTTCCAAACGATACCCTGCTAGGATGACTTTATCATGTTCAGAACATTGAAGAACTGAAAATATCTTTTCAGTAGTACTAATCCATTGTTCAGCAACTAATGGATCAGTAGACCCACTGAAAGAAGGTGGAAGCTGCCTCATGAAGGATTCAACAGAATGTTGCTCCCTCCTTTGCTCGTTTGGAAATCCTGCATGATTCATAGCTTGATAAAGTTGTGTGAGCATGGCTACAAGATTTTTCATTCCATCTCCCATATCGTTTGGTTGCTCAGGGGGACAATCATTGCATTGCCCATCGCATTCCGCATTAACATGGTTCCTTCGGGTTCCAGCCATTGACTAAAACAAAGAAGAATAGTGTGAGCAACACTAATTATAATAGGAAACCACATAATTCAAGAATAAAATTTTCCTGCTTATGGTCTTATCCTAGGTTATTCATGTCCATTTCTAATATTGTGTTCTATGCTTAGACTTATCCTTAGGGTTCTTACTAAGGCTTTCACATCCTAGTTTCCAAAGGTTGACTATACCTTTCCTCTGACACCAACTATAACGAACCATACTTTACATACATTATTAATACATCAAAATTGAAGCACACTTATTACAACATATGACAAAACCACAAAGGACCGTATAGGTATAGTGTCTTTAGAAACTGGGAAACATAAACAACTGGTTCATAAATCTTCTACAGTGTCTCCCATTTATTTCATCATATCTAGGGTCCCTTTTAGCATATTCTACTTAATATACATCTTCCTGACCTGGGGAAAAGAAAACATAAAAGGGTGAGCTCAAATGCTCAGCAAGGGCAAATAAAAGAAATAAAAATCATATCATATCTTTTTGAAAATAAAAACCTGCAAAAGAGATCATAATATCTTAACATGGAATAAATCATAGAAGTGAAAATGAGATCCCCATAATCATAACATAAAACTTGAAACTTTGTGGCATGCACACATAATCATGGAAATCATTTCTTGTTAGTCATGACTCATTGCCAAGACTATCTTAGTGGATAAAGTCCCTTTCTGAACCGAGTTCACTCCTCGTTTCAGTCCTGTATCACTGAACCGAAATAACCTTCCGTTCCAGCCATGTCTATCTCATGAGATATAAATCTTTACCCAAGGCATTGGAGGGAGATATAGGTCCCACCCATCTTATAATGAATCCTTTCTTATGTGTGCCACATAATCATAAATCATAAATCATAGCGTAACCCATGTAATAAAATGGAATTCTTAAACAACATGACATCATAAAACAATTCATATAAGATAAAGAAATTCATAAAAATATTTCCATCACAACATGATCAAATCAATGTAATAATAGGGATAAAAACAGAACCCTTTATTATCTTAGATGGAAAATCATTTTGATAAAACACTTGAACTCCATTCTTGAGGAAAATATCCTTTCTTCTTCAAAAACATTTTTTCCTTTCATAAAATGTCATACAACTTTAAAATAATAGAAGTTGATTAAAAATAAACTTGAAAAATTGTAAAGGAAGCTTCTTGGAAACAATGTTTTAAAAATCCATTCATGCCGTATAAGTTAAAAAAACATTCTTCGTACTTTTGTCGGAAAAGTCAAAAAGTACCTCGTACGAAAAACGACAAAAGATTCCTTTCGTACATATTACTAAAAACTCACCGAAGGGTAAAAATGGATTTAAACAATTGTAGGTGGATGGAAATAATATTACATATTGATGAAACATGGATGTGGATGATAAAATACACCCCAGTAAATACTTACGAATAAACAATCTCGGATAAAAATGAGATTGTGATATTTCCCTTACCTTAGGTCTGATTTGCTTTGTTCGTGTCCGAAGCTCTTGTATAATGGTTTAAATAATGTTATTGACTTATTCCAGAATCATACATATTGATATGATATCATATATGGTCATATTATTAGCTTCTTGATAGTAATATTTCATTGTTACTTGTTACTCGGGTCTTTATAACTTTTTGTTATTATGCGTGTTTTGTCGAATAAATTCTTATTCTTATCTTTAGGTTATAGATAATTCATTTCCAGAATGGTATTAGTGTAGTATATACCATATTCATTCATTCAATTCATTTATATAATCATTATGAAATGATGATCATGTATAATGAGTCGCATCACATCGTGGAGACGGTATTCCGTACGTACGCACGAGTGATGATATCGTTCCTATGATAGTGGAATTGTATTGGAGTATATATATATATTATTTCAGTATCAATATTACTTCATAATAATCATATATAGTTACTCATTACACCATTATAACCACCCTTGTAAGGTGATGGTGGAAAAATAGATTACACCACGGCGTGGAGACGGTATTCCGTACGTACGCACGCGCGGTGATTTCATTTTTTCCGTAGGATGGATAGAAGGTGAATTAGGGTTGTTTCATATTTATAATAACATATCAGTATGTAAGTAATACTGATGTTATTACTTTATCATGAAACAACTAAAGAAGAAGAAGTTGAAGAAGAAAGAAATTGAAAAGATCGGTAATGGATATTACCTCTTCTTTGGAACACCTCTTTGAATCCTCCACTTAACGAACTAAGATTGGTCTTTGGAGAAGACCAGGACCTATAGGATTATTCTAGGGAAGTTTAGAGGAGAACATGGCAGGGGTTGGCCGAGCTTGAGTGCTCAAATTGGTGTGAGGAGGAGGGGGAGGAGGTGCCCTTTTATAAGGGAGGAGAGGGGCACCTTAGGAATATCTCAAAATATTATTTTATATTAAAGTCAAAATCGGTTTATAATGGTTCCAAAGGGTCTTATTTCGAAGATAAAGTGGGTAAGGGTCGAAATCCTATCAACCAATAGGATTTAGACATGTTTAGGGTATAATTTTAACCTTATCAATTAGATTTAACTCTAAGTTAAATAATTTAACTTTTACCATGTCTTTTTGTTTTCTTTCACTATATGGTTAATAAACTTACTATAACATGCCAAACGAACCCCAAATTTTTTATTATTAATATATATATCCTTATCTAAGTCATTTGCCCGAACCTTAGATTTTTAGGAATAAAATAACAATTAATAATATAATATTTGATTTAAAAACTATTTTTTGTCAATTTTGACATTATTTGATATATGATTTTTGTAAAAGTCATAACAGAATTATATGTTCAAACCAATTTGATTACATCAACACTAATATATCATAGTAACCTATAAAATTAGTGGAATTCATAAAAAGTCTTAAATTACATTTATTTTGGTATTTATATTATCAATTTTGTCAATATTTCATTAATAAGATAATTACTGCATCATCTTTGTGTCATAAATAAATTAAATTATATGATGTCTAAAAATTACAAATAAAATATCATCATGTAGGAAATCTTTTTAGCTTTCTAATGAATATTTAAAATTGAATTTATCTTATGTATAAACCCATATTAAAAATGATTTACTTATTAAACTTTGATTTTAACTATTTTAACCCTTCTTTAAATAAATTAATAATAAATGTCCTAATCTAATCCAAGTGGGCCTAAATGGTCATATTTTATTCCTAAGTTTGTTTTTGGTCGAATTACATTTGTCCAATAGAATTAGGACATGTGTTAGGGTAATATTAATATCATATTTACCCTTAGTTACCCTATTTACTATTAACCGCGGTAAAAAAAAGTAAAAAGTTACTATTCACCAAGAAATTATTTTTATCTCATTGAACCACATTTTACTTAATGATATCAACCGTGTCTGTCGGATTTTCGAAATTCCATTCACAGAAGCGGTAAAATTAAGTTTTATGCAAAATTCAGTTTTTAACCTACCACTTAGTGGTTTCACTATTCATCAAAAATTGAAAGTTTTTAGAAAAATACCAAAATTTCACCCTAGGCTAATTTCGATATTATGAGTCCAAAAATGAAGTCCATTTTGAAAAATAAAATTTATAAAATTTCAAAAAGTGGTTATTACTATTCATAACGGCTAGTTTTAATAGCATATTGTTGTTTAGTGAAACTCGGTATTGCGTACGACGCAAGCTATCGAGGAAGGTCGCGATTGCGTGTAAAGCAAGCCAAGAATGTGTTGTGTAGAAAAAGATCCCTTTGATGATTTATAAAAGTCTCAGGTGTTACATTGGATGTCCTAAACATAGGGTCAATGCCTCATTCTAGGAAATCCAATAAAAATGGGTAATGAAGACCCTAAATTACCCAAGATAGTTGGTCTCATGAGACCTTCTAATGTATCAATGGGATATATAATTTCATGTTACATCCATCACTATATATTTATAATGAATTCATTATATGAAAGGGATGAATAAAAAATATATAATTAACAAGATCTTGTAATCAATAATTATCAATATTAAAATAACTACTATATGGGTAGTAAATAATTTCCCAAATAATATATAATGAATTGGTTTTTTAAATATATTATCATTGAATATTTTTATGAATATATCTATATTTATCCTAAAATTTGGTGTCCTGTTTGGGTGTCTTCGGACCACAAAATTAATACATTAATAATATTGATATATTTTAATGCACCTAGGCACCTAATTTTATAATAAATGATTTTTTATTGATAGATAAATTGGATGTTAAATATTAGACCATGGTTTAATCTTGAAAATGGAGATTACCCCTAGAAAAAATTAATGTTGGTTGATACTCGTTGTTCGGTTGAGGCAACCATTGGTGGCTTTTTTAATTGGATTATTTTATTTACTTAATTTATTAATTCATTTAAAAAATGACCTAGTTATATTTTTAAATATCAAATTATAACAAATATACATGGTATGGTACATAACCATGGGAGTATTTGATAGGATAATTAATCATTTTTCATTTTCAGATCAAGATCAGTAAATGAACAATGTAGAGATCATGGTGAAACGAGATGCAACAATTGAATGAAATAGATCTTCACCACTGGAGAACATTGTATTCAACACATATTAATCCCTTATAGAGGTAGATCATGTTATTTTTTGTATTGTCACCCAAATATAATTTCCTAGTGTGGATTTAATATCTATATTACATTGAGATGTGATTTATTGATCTTTATATGAGCACTAGGGCCTTTTGATATTATAGATTAAATTATATTATTTTGTAGCACTTGATAACACCCTTGGATAAACCAATTTTTTTATCATTGACCATATCTCATGGAAAATAATGGATTCACTTTTGGATTGGAATTTCTCCCTACCTTTCTTCACATTCCACATAGTTAGCCAGCAGAATCGTAGTTTGACGTTGTTGGGGTGGGTTCAAGAATGAGTGAACACCTAGATTCATCTTGGTTTCTCAAATGACATATAGGATGGATAATTATGGATTGATCTATATGGAGTTTAGGTTCATGATTATTCCTCTATGTATTTGGGATCCAAATATATGATGATAGTGTTGTGGTATAATGGATTGAACCATGAATGGTTTGGGAGGCAGAATCTGGCCACCAGTGATGGATTAGTAATGAAAGGATACATATCTAAAATCCCTATATTCAATCATGGTGGAAAAATGGATGAGTTAGTGTGGAAAGATATGTGAATCATTTTTTAGTTTCTATAAAATCTATGAAAAAACTGTGTGTAGTACAGAAATTTACACCAAGTACTCTACTAGTTATGATGGCCATAGTTTCATAATGAGATAAATATCACACTTTGTGTGGACACACCAAATGATGTGTAACCCAATTCCAGCAACTCGACATTTAAATAATGAGTAAATAGGCACATACATATATAGGAACATGAGCGTGGAAAATTTATAAGGGAAAATCAGTGTACTCAAACATGGATTGATACACAGACAATTTCATGTACTTAGTAAGATGAAAATGTATAAAATCATGTGATAAATTAGAATTGGATGGCTATAAGTGGTAGAGAAATGATTTTTACAATAGTACATTCTGTTTAGAGTAACATGGATTCTCAAAACATGTCCACTGTAGAAAAAAAACATCAAAAATCAGTTTGATCACATTTCATGTGAATCCAAATACACATCATGTACTCCCCCAAAAATATTCCACCTCTCTTATCTCTTCCATAATAATTTATATATTGTCCCGTGAGTAGTGTATCCTAAGTGTTTCTATGTATAGAACATGATAGAGACCTACATCATGTCATATGATATATGATATGAAGTTTTTTATGCATGAAACTACATTAGAAGACTCTTGATAGATAACAGTGATTAAGATGGATCATCAGAGATACATCGGGGTTTATATCCCCCTAGACGCACTAGGGTGTGGATCCCTTATATTCCTTTATGTACTATGTGGTACCCAACGGATTCAATACGGCATGGGTCATATGACTACTAAGTGTTACCCACCTGACACACTTGGGTTTTTATCCTTGAAATATTGAGTGTTATCCCTATAATACATTAGGATATGATCCTCGATTTACTATGATTTAACCACCATGTTGCAACAAGGTGTTGCTCATCTATCTTCTTTGTGGAATGAACTATCATACTAGGGAAAAATTCCTCTATGATGAAATTTTCCCCTTGGGATCTGGATCATTGGCAAGGTGTGGGTCCTTCACATGACTTCCTTAGAAAGACACATGAGATGTTTGGAATCAGATATGGGCCTTTGGAGTTGTAGGAAAACACATCATCTTTGTATGGGTTGTGAGATTAATATCCCCACTAAATATTTTCTAGGAATATTATGATAATATATAAATATATATATTATCTTTTCATTTTATCTCTTTATATGGGTTGATCTGACCTCTTTTTTCTCTTTTTTAATTCTCCCTTTTGGGTTACAGGGAATCTTATTGGGCATGTATGTAGTCACCCTTGCATGAGATTCAACAACAGGTGTCATGTATTATAAAAAATACAGAGATATAACTAGTTAAATTGGTGTATCATAGGGATACATGGTGGAATTGAATAATTTTTTTGGTTAGACTAGAAGATTGGAGCTGGGATCTCTTAGATTTCATTTTTCTAGTTATAGTCGTTTTGGGACTTCTTTTAATGTTGGTTGTGTATTTTTTTCCTTTTTTGGTTATTATTATAATAATTTTATGTATTCCCTAGAGTTTATTACATATATTATTTTACTCAATATGCTTCTCTATTTATATTATTCCTCTTCACTTCTACAAACATATGGTTGGGTGTGTGCAAATAGGTGCACTAGTAAAAGGTCTCCCATTTAATTTGTGCATTCTCAATGATTATCACTAAACCCTAGACTATTGGGTGTGGTCTTGGGGTTGTCTCACCCATACTTCCTCTGGCCAGACCATCCATGGTGGCTCGAGTTATAAAAGAGTAGCATCTAAGGTGGTTGATCCTCAAGTGGTGTATAGATAAACCCATGGGGATGATTGGTTTGGGAACATAGCGCAATGGTGTATAAGTGTCTCGATTGTGGATTTCATTCCATGTAACCTAATGTTGGTGTGGTGTTCGATGTATCCATACATTTGGATTCTGAAAAATTTATTGCAAACTTTGAATACAATTAAATCAATTATAATGAATTTTTGATATATGCATCATATCGGATTTAGTCCACTGACTATCCTTCTTGATTCATCACCATATATATATATATGTTCTCTTATCTAATTTTTCTATATATTGATCACATTCAGGATGCGTATGTGAAAAAATCCATCCTGGTTACTAATACAGGATCGTGGAGAAGTTCTATTGAGGCATAATGCCTTTGTTTAGGGGATATATCATGTGTTTTTTCCTCTTGGAGGGAAGGGAGTGGCATCGCCTCATGTCTATTAGAAGATAATACTGACAGGGTAGGTTGATGATGTGTGTAAGCATAGCACACAATATGAGTTCCAGAATTAAAGATAGTTGAGGTTCTATTATACGCTAGATCTCTAAGAAGTGTGGGATTTTCTTGAGTTAGTGATCTGAGTCATCAGTATTGTTCGTACCAAAATTGATCAGAGAGTTTCACTAGTATCTAATGTTTTCCATCAAGAATATGGATGCTCATGGAGTCTGTACATGAATACCCATGATGAGATAATTCTCTCGGGGTATAAATTCCATCATATGTTTTATGATGAGTACAACCGTTTGTTATTTCACTCTATTTTGATTTTGGAACTTCTAAAGCTGTAGTATGGTTACCTTTCAGTTGTTGAGTATGATTTAAGGTTCAATGAAATCACATATTACTCCCTCGATGTTGTCTGAGATGAATTATTCTGAGCGTAGAAGTGTGAGAAGTGTCTTCATAGATACATCTACGCTAGTGTGGAATCATTGTGCCTTCCGTCCTATACAAGTTCTTTTAATAAATATATGGTTATGAAGTGATTCTTAGAAAACGGAAATCAAGTTACTAAAGCGAGTAGTGGAGATGATGGGGTTGAATCATCTGTAGTAGTTAGCAGGGATCAATATTTAGGGTCTCAGCATGGGAGACCATCCCACGGCTCAACTCAGTCATGCACATCTATGGAGTTGGTTTTGTATAGTGGATAAGGATAGCTATGAGAGGGGAATTGATATTAATTTTCTGGGAGAGGTCACATGATATGTGTTTTCCCAACCCAATGTTCTTGAAAATGGAAGATTTATAGCAGATAGACCACCATGGTTGAGGAATTATCATGATTTAGTATATCCCATGTGTGAATAAGGCAGCCATCATAGAGGTGATTCTGGAAGAGAATAACGTTTAGATCCATTAGGGGTATTCTAGTGAGGTTGACACTATAATCTACTCCCACCACAACCACTAGGTGTCCCACAATTGGCTTAGGGGGTAGTGGTTGAGGTTGCGGGTAATTGTGTGATTTGGGGGGATATAATTTAATATCACATTAGATGATACACTATATGGTCTATTTATTTCATATAATTTCAAAATACTTTTATAAATACGTGGCATTCACTCCATTGGTTCTTTATCCCTTGTGTGGGGGATTGAGCTACCAATTGATACCATAAACTATTATCAATTTCTAGAGGATCTGAATTGATTTTATTCCTCAATATTTGTTATCTTCTAGTAGTATGAGCTGGATCTTGGTGAAGAGAGTTTTTCATGGGACCTATTATTCATCAAAATGAGACCTTATGACTATATCTTGGTTATAGACTAGTTTCCCTTGATTAAATCATAGAATGACCTCATCTCTAGTGGGTTAGATTCATTTTGATTAATTTGATAATATTATCCTTTGATGTTGAGATAGATCTCATGGTTGAGTGAGTGAGCCATAGAAAGAGGAGCCTATATCTGATCACCAATTAGTTGGAAATTATATCTCTTATCATAGTGGGATCTCCATGAATATATATTCCTTCAGCGATGGTAGATTATTCGGACATCGTCCCCATGGATGTTCTAAGACTAACTATAAGGGGGTGATTTACTTTCTTATTGACTTGTACCCCAAGACCACAGTGATTTCTTATGTGGAAAATTTAATATCTCCTATAGGTCTCTGGTATCTGAGGTTTCAATAGGAGGGCCTTTGATAGAATTGTTTTATTATTCCATGTGTGTCCCCCTATGTATCATTAGTCTGGTTCATGAAAAAAGATATTGTGATCTTGAGTTTTTTTTCATGTTTTATCATACCTAGAATCAGGTGACAGTAAATAATAGGTATCACTTTTCTAGGATTTCCCATCTCTTTTACAATATGAAAAGAATGATATTGTTCTCAATGATAAATCTTTTTTATGACTAACTTGAGTTGAGGGTTCACAAGGATGATGTTCTATAGATAGAATTCTGGTGTTTCCATACACAATATGTGTTCCTAATGATTTTATTTTGTGTGAATAATTCCACCACAATATTTATGGATCATTTGAGGTAGATCATCCATCCATACTTGGATTGATTTTTGGTCATCTTCATTGATGAAATTTTCATTTACTCAATTTCATAACAAGATCCTGAATCGAATTTAGGATTAGTACTAAACATACACCAGGAAGACAAGATTTATAGTAAGCTCTCAATGTTCCATTTTTTATCAAATATGTTCAATTTATTTATTATTTCTTATCAGATCAATGATTATTTATGGAACCCATGAATATTGACAAATTTCTCTATTATGATCCACCTAATAGCATGATATAGGTGTGATGTTTTCATAGCTTAACCTGGAACTACAGATGATTCATTCTCGACATTTCTAGGATAGTATCATATTTGAACCCCTTTAGGTGGAAATGAAATACATTTATCTATAACAAAAAAAATTATGGATCATATGAGTTTTTTAAATAGTGGTGGACCAGTTCTCATGTTTTGATAATACCTAAGGAGGGTGTTGATTAAATAGTTTTTTTGTGACTCCCCTAGGGATGGAATAAAAAGTGTGTTGATATAGAGGTGGGTAGGGATAGTATATGGGATGAGGAATTTGAGACCCCATGAGAATAAATACATGAATCATTCCCCAGAGTTCATGGAATTAGTCATCACTCTAAATATGTGGTGGCATAATCTTTTGGATGATTATTTTTTTGTTTACTCAGACCACTAGATTCTTGAGAACATCTTTACTCAATGGGATCTAAACCTAAGAAAGATTCATTAGTTGGTGTCCCCTATATAAGGATGACTATTAAGTATTATATACTCTTGGTAAGGTAAACATGGTGGAAGATTCCCTTAGCTATAATTCTCATTCTCACATGGTGAAGGATACATCTTAGAATATTGTCTCACTGTGGCATACCCTTATAAAGGATAGGGTTGTACTTTTTGATTAGTTAATGGTCTGGAATTGTCAAAATCTTTTGTAAATGAGGGAGAATCAGTTGGAAGTCATAGAATGAGAGGTTCCCCATGACAAGATATCTTCAAGAGATTCAATAGATGGATTCTATGAAGGAGGGTAGCACATCATCATTTTTAATTGATGAATGATGACTCTAGTCACATTACAAGAGGATGTGATGTGGGATTTTTACACATCCCCCTTCTTTTTACATCTTTTTTTGGTAATTATTTTCATGGAACATCAATTAATATGTTAGTCATCTAGAATGAGGTGGAGTATTGTTGATTTTGTGTCTTTTTGTCTAACATGTTTGTAAGTAAATTCTGAAAAAATGGTTTCCGAAATATTGCAAAAGACTCTTAAGATCCCAAAGTGGAAATGTGATAGAATATATGTTGAAATTTTGATAAGTATTTCAAGGGTATTAATAGTAAATTATTCTATATAGGTTATATTCAACCAACTTACCATGTTTTCACAATTCCCTTTTAGTAGGGAGTAGAGCATAGTTGAGAGTTTAGGGTAGTTGTATGTGCAAGATAGCCTCCAGCTTCAGGGATACCCTCAAGGATTTTCTCTAACCACAATTCTTGTTTTACATAAAAATTGTTTAGAGGACTGAAAGTGTATTTTTGGGCCTAGTTAATTATCATCATGGTGTTTCACCCCCAAATGATTCGGTAGACAATGTGGACTATCCTAATGTTGGATGATATGCTGAGGGATTTTATTTTTTACTTATGTTGTAGCTGGGAGGACAACATAGTAATGGTAGAGTAATATTATAATAAAAAAAATCAATATAATATCAGTATGATGTCTTTTGAGTCCATATACAGGAGAAATTGATTGTTACCCTTGTGCTGGATTGAGAATAGTGAGATATATTCTATTGGTCCAGAGATAGTACATGCAATGGAAGAGACGTTTCATGTGGCCAGGATCCCCTGAGGATGAACCATACCATATATAAATTTTATTTATATAGATATCATAGGCCTATAGAGTTTGACAAGGGGTACCATTTTTTCTATATAGTCTCCACAATGTGTGGATTGTGGATGTTTGGCTTGGTAATAAAGGTAACCTTGAGGTTATTCAGGCCTTTTGAGATCCTATAGAGGGTTGTTGAGGATTATTACCACCTAGACCAGACCCCAAATTTGGACCAAGTCAAATATACATTCCATCGGTCGCATCTAAAGATATGAATTAATGATCATATGAACACAATTGAATTGGGTGAGCTGGATATCATGGATGGAGACACATTCACAGAGTACTTAGGCGTGATTGTTGATCACCATGAGAGGATCTTATGTGGATAGACTATACCACTGGCTCATGTTCTTCAGATGTATGGGAACATGAAACAGATCTCTTAAGAGGGTGATAACTAGATTCAGTCTCATCACTGCAACATTTTTCATAACCATTTATTTTCGGAAAGAAAACTAATGAAGTATGGGATAATGTAGTTACTCTAGTTTTGATGTATTTTTCAATTCCACATTTCTATTATTATATGTTGATTCATCCTCAAAGTCGGCATGCTTTAATGGTGACTCAAAGATATGAAATTGATATATTAAGAACATTGATACATTTTAATTCATTTCCATTCATTGTTTTTTAATAGATGGGTTTCCCTCTGATAGAGAACACAAACATGAAATCTGAGACAACATATGACTACCTCTCTCATTATTACATATTAATTTGTGATTTATTACATATTATTTCACATAAAATCACAAAAGTATAAATAATCCTACTATATTTGGGAATTACATATATTAAATAACACTTTAAAATAGGGAATGCATTATATTTATTCCAAACATCTTTAACACACTAATATTATTCTTTCAAACATAAAAATGCATGGGACAACCTATGAAAAAAAAGAAATGGGTCCTCTAGAAATCCTAGAAAGGGAATAAACATCGAATAACATGAAGATGTTAATACATGTTAGACAATAGGAATATTAATCAGACATAAAAGAGGTGAAAATCATAAACTTGAATAATGGATCATGATATATCATGACAACATAAAGGAATCATGGAAATGTGGAAACAAATATAAACATGGAATCAAAAATATGGGTCAAGCATAAACTACCAATACATTATGGTGGAAAAATTTCTATGATAAATTAGGATCACACATAATACCTTTCATAAAAACAAATGAGACAAAAACATTACCCTATTCATTGGAGTGCTCTGTAATTTTAGGTGTACTAGTCACATTCATTTCATTCACATGAATAATCATTCCAAATATATCATACAATGTGTAATAATTTTTCATTTAATTTTATTACATGATTAAGGTTTATGGAATTAATACATATAAGTCCCCAATAAAATACGTATTACTGAATAAAGGTGAACACCCTTGACAGGGAATTGTTATGGGTATTCACTATATATTCATTTGTCATCGAGTGACACGGTGAAATTTTTGGAATATAAATTGGGTGAATAAATGTTCATGGGAGGTATTAATGAAAAAAAGGGTTATCCTCTTATTTAGACATCATAAGGTCAGTTAGAGGTATATAAAAGAACTTATCCCAACATTAAGAATTTTTGAATAAGGGCATAAGATATTAAACATACTTACATAATTGGGAGAAAGAAAATAACACTAACCTTGAGTGTGTGATTCCAAATTCTTGGGAAGATATTCATGAGATCTTGGGTGAACTTTTTGAGGACTCTAGATATATTATGGTAGAGTATGAAAATGATAAATGGTTTTTTAGTGAAGATGAATTGGATCATGGGTGGCATTAAATTGGAAATTAGTGGGGAATTATTTATCATTCCTCAAACATAGGTTTTCCACTCTATATAATATGATAACCAAAACAAAAAACCTTCCCATGGTTTTTCCAATGTTTTCTACCAATGGGGATTATTTTTCATTGTTTTATAATTCTATGGGACTAATTTATCAAAATAATAACCTTGGTGATGTTGAGGTAAATCATACTCTTACTGAAATGATTTTAAAAACCTTAAAATATATTATAGGTTTTAGAGGATTCATAGAGGATTTATAAAATTAATAAAATAGACATGAAATGATTTTTTTTAATTTGGAAACATATATTTGGTCATGGATACCATTTATAGTATTCATTAAATAAGTTTTTGGTCATTATTATGTCATAATACAAAACATATATTTATATAATATTTATGTTTTTCTATAAAATTGGATTATCTTATAAAATTATAAAAAAAATGTTTTATAATTTAAATGTTGTGATTAAAAAAAATAGTTCATCCAAATGATTTTATAAATATTTTAATTTTCACTTTTAAAATTAGAACATCCATTTATTGGGAACTTTTGGGGTTTTTTAAAATATTAGTTATTGAACCCTTATAAAAATTACATTTGAAATCAAAAAAATTATATGGTCATTTGTATTTGAAAAAAAATATTTAATAATAATATTTTATTGAAATTGTATATATTTAAAAAGTAAAATAATTCATCAAAATAAATTCCTTGATTGAATTTGAATATTTATCCAAAATACATTTTCTGTTTTATTGTATTATATTCAGAATCATTTATATAGTAACTATAGGATGAAAATATAACCATTATTCTGTAGAATATTCAATATTCATATTCATATTATTATGGAAATGGTATGTATCTCTTTAATACTCAACAAAACATGCTTAGGGTAAGGTACGTGATAGTGAGATTTTCATGGGCTGGTTTTTCATAAATGGGTTGGTACATGAACTCAATAAGCTTGAACTTCTCTCGTAATTAGTTTTTCTCAAGATTACATTGTTATATCTATATATGGTGTTGGTCAATGGAATGTAACAATTTTTATATATTAATAATATGCTTTGACAGGTGATATTTCTAAGGTATGATCTTACTGTTGGAGGCCATCAAATCCTTTGTCTATATCCATTGGATATGTTAAGGCCTTATATTTATATTAATCATATTATTTCTATTAATTGACTATATTATCAGTGGTAATGATAAGAAAAAGTCACTTAATTATAAAAATATATAATAAAAACAATTATGTGAATTTTTTTAATAACCTTAACACATAATAATACATCTAATTAAATCAAAGGTAAAAGATTATTTATAAAACATCAGGTCTTTAAAATATCCACCCCATTATAAATTTATCCTTCAAATTTTTCATTTCACACATTAAAACATATTAGGGTAATTATATTTCATCGCATCCTATTGTTACCACATCAATTCTTCACACATGTGGTTTCTCTATACACTTTGACGAGGTGCATTGTCTTATTTCATAGAACATTATCTTTATGATCTAAGATCTTCATCGGATGATCCTCATATGATTGATCGTTATCCAATGATACACCTCCATATTCAACATGTGTGAGGGGTTTGGTATATAATTCTTCGAGAGGGATACATTTAATACATCATGTATTTGAGATAGTTTTTGTTGGAGTGATAGCTGATAGGCCATTGCTCTAATGAAACCAATGGTCTCAAAGGGACTGATATATCTTGGAAGAAGATTTACATTCATCCAAAATCTCATTAATTTCTTCCATAACAATATATGGTGGAATAAATTTTCTCAAACCATAAACTCTAGGTATTTTTGATGATTTCTATCATAGATCTATTTTGGACTATGAGCATCCCCGATGTTTTCTTGAATGGTGTTGACCTATTACATGATTTTCTTATCTATTTCTGTAAATAGAAATTTTAGTTCCCCAAAATCATCTCAGCATGAAATTATTCTGCACCTCTTCCCATAATTTCCTTCACAGGGATCCTTGGGGTGTTTAATTTGGAAAAAATACTGTATGATAACATTACCATAGTAATAAATCAATCCCATCCTCTTTTGAAGTTAATTGAGAGTGTGATCAACATTTCATTAAGTGTTTGAATAGTCTTCCATGATTATCCATTTGTTTCAGAGTGATAGGGAGTGATGAAATTCAATATAGTATTTAGATCATGTTAATGTCTCTTTTGTAACATTGAGGTAAATATTAGGTCTTGATTATATACAATCGACATTGTTGTTCCATGCAACCTTACAACTTCTCTAATGTATATACTTTCATGTTGATCGAGTGAGAAGTACTATTTAATTGAAATGACGTGATTAGTCCTTGTAAAATGATCCACAATAACCCATATAGAATTATTTCCTATTGATGTCTTCATGAGACTAGAAACAATGTCAGTGGTGAGGTTTTCCAATTTCTTTATTGTTTTGGGCAATGGTTTTATTATTCTATTGGATGTTTTTACTTTCCAAATTCTCTTGATGAAATTCAAGACATCTTGATTTACATTACATTATATCATTCTTCATATTATCCACTAATTGTTCTATTAGAGATCTAGATATATATATTTTCACCCCGGATGGATAGAGAAGTTCAAGGTATGTACATTATCCAACAATTACTTTTTTAATTTGGGATTTTATGGTACATAGATTCGTTACCCAAATCACACAATTCACTCATCATTAACTTCAAAATATGATGACCTCCATTTTTTATAGAATCCACTTTCTTATGAATTTCCACATCATCTATTTGAGCATCCATTATCTTCTCTAGAAAAGATAGTTGTGAAATCATTCGTGAAAGTATTGATTGTGTTCCTTCTTTTATGATTCCCTTATCCATCCTCTTGAAGTCTATGAAGATTGGATACTTTTCAATTCTCATCAATGGAAAAACATTTGGATCCTTTTTACATAGAGGATATGAAACATTATTATCTTCACTATGATGGTATAAAATTGAGAAATCATAGTCCTTAATTAACTCTAACCATCATAACATGAGTATATTCAACTCATTATTTATGAATATATTCTTGAGGCTCTTTTGATTAGTATATATTTCAATCTTCTACCAAAAGAGATAAAAATTCAAAATTTTCAATGAGAATATCACTGTAGCCAACACCAAATCATGTGTTGGGTAATTTCATTTATAAAAATTCAATTTCCTTAAATAATAGGATATCACTACATCATTCTAAATTAAAACGAAACCCAATACCTTATTTTAAGCATCACTGAAAACCTTGAATAGTTCTCCACTTGTGTGTAGAATATGTATAGTTGTTTTGATAAGACTCCTTTTAAACTCAATGAATCACTTTTTTCATTCATTATTCTAAATTAAATTTACTTTCATCCTTGTTAGATTAGTTATAGGGTTTTATAATCATGCGATTTTTCTCAAAACTCTATGACAATACCCATCTAGGCCAAGGTAACTATAGATTTCTATCACAAATTTTCACCTCATCCATCCTTAAATTGATTCAATATCTGAAGGTTCAAGCGATATCCCCTTACATGTGATAATATTACATAATAATGAGACCTAATTCCAGAAGAACTCACATTGTTTATACATTACGTAAATCATCTCTATTCATAATGACTTTAGAATAGTTCTCATATGCTCTTTAGTATCCTTCTATCATTTGGAGTAGATTAGAATATCTTCTATAAATAATACATCAAATATTTCAAGGTAATCTATAAAGTTTGTAGTAATCAAGTCCATAAATATTTATCAAGAATTAGTGTGTCCAAATGGAATCACTATGACACAATAATGCTTGAACCTTGTTCAAAAACTATTCATGGGGATATCCTCATTCATTACTCTAACATGGTAATACCCCAACCACATATCTAACTTGGAGAAGTATTGTGCTCCACATATATGATCAAACAATCCATTAATCCATGGAAGTTAATTCTTGTTATTTATCATGATTTTTTTGATCTCATGAAAATCAGTGCAATAGAAGATTGAACCATCATTATTCATGACGAAGAGGACTGAGGCACCCCACGGAGAAACTCATGGGTGTATAAACCCTTTATCAATATTCTCCAATATTTGTTTTTGAAGATCTTAAATTTATACAACAATAATTATATATATTCTGGGATAATGGAATCTCCCCTTGTATAATCTATATTGAAAATTCAACCTCTCAGTTGGGAGGAAGATTAGGAAATTCATTGGGAAACACTTTAGTGTATTCCCTAAAAATGGGCATGTCTTCATGGATGATTTTTCCATAGACTCAATCATTTTATGTAGATACTATTTCTTATAGTGAAATAATATTCATTAATGAGATTTTGGTTTAAATAATATTCATCCACCACCATGTATTTAAAAAAATAAGTTAATGATTAAGGATACTAAGAGTGATTTACTTCATTCATAAATTTATGTTGGATCTATATAGGGATATCCAATCCATATCCAGAATGGAATCCAAATCCATCAAACAGAGTATCAAAAGGTTCACTAGGATGTTTATCCAACAAATTTTGACAAGGGAGGAGTTATATATTATGGGTGCAATAATATGCCAATTTAAAAATTTGAACGACATCTCTACTTATATTATTTATGTTGGTGTTTGAATATTTATACAAAAAATTAAAGATACAAAGGAATGTGTAGAAAAAAATGAAAAATTATTATCATTATTATTTAAAGAATAACTACCATACCTATCACCACCTAGATTTCAGGATACACATTAGTGGTTTCGATGGAATAAGCTCTCCCTTTCCTCCTTGTCTGTTATTGGTTGTCTACAAAAAACTCTTTGCTAGTTCATTAGTTTTCAATGTTTCATGGTTCCTTATAGTTGAAACAATGAAAAATGAACTAAAGATTGAAAAAAGAATTAATTTTCTCCATCAAATTAATGGGTTTGTTCTATAAGAAATCTACCTCTACATTTCCTTTTACAAACCTAAAGCATTTCCACATTCCCCTTAAAAATTTTTGGGGTTCTTTTCTCCATACATATGAAAAGTGTGATGCATAAATTTATTATCACCATTATATTTTCTAATCGCACCATCATATTTAAACTCCACTTTAGGCTTCTAATTCCCATGATAACCTTGGGATTCATTTATCTCCATTTTAATATTGACTGAACACTGGAAAATTTCCTCATAATTATGAAAGTCTCATACTTACAAGGATTTGAGTAGACTAATTTTTACCCCACCAAATAATCTATCAAATTTAATATGGGGGTAACCATAAAGGGAGAGTTGTATCACACATGTATTATGAATTTTTCCTCAAAAACCATGATAGATTCATTATCAGGTTTGGTATGTAAAAGGGAAAACCATTCCATTTTAAGTTAGAGGGTTTAAGAAAAATATATTTTAAAAAATATATTCTAGATTTCCTTATACCTCATCACTTCGACGTCTTCCATAGTTTGAGTAGTCTTGATCAATTTCCACCACTAATTAGCTTCTACCTCTATATGATAAAATATCCAGAATAAGGTTTTATTGCTAGGAACATTTAAGGAAAGATAATTTATTCTTAGTGGAGTTGATCCATTGTTCCAAGATTAATGGATCAGATGATCCATTGAAATTATGAGGGATTTAATGCACAAATTTATCAATTTTATCTTGTTATTTCATTTGATGGACTATAGTGTTAATACTAATCTATCTTTATATTAAAAAACAAGGGCCATCTAAGAGAGTATCGTCATAAAGGTTTGGGTTCCCCGCCCATCAGGTTAGGCATCTCATTTGGGTTGTCATCATATTTCCCTATACATTGGTTGTTCATTTAGTTTCTCTTATTTTTGGCGAATGGCTAGAATATAGAGAAAATTATGGTTTTGTACTTTAAACTAAAAAAATATAAATAGGTATCAAATTATATTAAAGGGATTAGCTATAAATTACATTTATTTCATTAAATTATGAATTAATTTGATTCAATCTATGTTATCTATGATCTATTTTCAAACATAGACACTTATGAGAATTTTGTTACCATAATAATGGTTCATAATGAGATTTTGAATTTACCAAATCAAGTCTATCTAATTTTGGTGTTTTTAGGATTTTACCCTATGTACATTTATGCAAGAGCGACATCCACTTTTTGTATCCAGAAAAGGTTGTATTTTCATGGAAACCACTTACTCTATACATTACTATAATATGAGGAAGTGTTTTTAAACATAATTTTATTCCTAAGGATTCCGCTACAGATTTCTAATCCTAAACCCAAAAATTACTAAACTTGTCCTTTGATACCAACTATGAAAAAACCTTTTCTTTATTATACATTTATTCATGATTTGGTACATAATATTTCACATAATAAAACTCAAAATATTGATAATTATTGTGTATTCTAGAATTTGGTACATTACATAACAACATAAAATAAATAATAATTCTTCTTTATTGAAAATATTTCTCATATTATTCATTCATACATAAAATTTCATTGGATGAACTGGGGACATACATAACAATGGGGTATGATATAAAACTTATTAAGGGAATAAACATGAAATTACATGATGAAATTAATATGTGTTAGACAAAATTAATACTAATGAGACATAGAATACAGGATAATAATAAACACTAATAGTGAGACATGATATATCATGATAACATAAAGGCAACATGGAAATGTGGAAACAACATTGAACATGGAATCATAAAAATAAGTCAAGGATAGCACACCAAGAAATCATGATGGATAAATTCCAATGATGTATTAGGTTCACTCCTTAATAGTTTTCATGACATATCATGAGACTAAATGTTTACCTAATAAATAATAGACCAAAAAAATTCTTGTCACTCTTCACTTTAATTTCATTCACATGCATAAGTGTGTCACATAAAGCATACAACATGGAATCATTTTTAATATAATTTAATTACATGATCAAAGATTGTGGAATATATTCATTTACTTTTACAATCAAATAATTATAAGTGAATAATGGTGAACACACATGAAAGGAAATGGTTATGTGTATTCACTACACATTTGTTGGGAATGAAAAAATGTGGTAACATTTCAGCCGCATAACAGGGGTGTATTAATGTTCACGGGACATTTTAATCAGATATAAAGGGGTCTATCATTATTTATACATCATGAGGTTAGAAAGGGGATGTATAATAATATATCAATTAATTATTAATTGGATAAAACAGAATTATTTATAGAATATAATTGAATAAAATGAAGCAAGAAAAGAAACCGTTCCTTGAGAGTTAGAATCTAAATGTGTGAGGGGAGCTTCATGAGAACAAGGGTGGGAATTTTGAGAACTATATATAGTGGAGGAAAGATTAAAGAATTTCTCCAATGTTATTAGGGAAGATAAATTGGATCTTGGGTGGGTTTATATAGGAAATGAGTGTGTAATTCATTATTACTTCTCAAACAAAGGTTTTTGACTACATAATAAAATTCCATAAACTGCAAACAGTCCCATGGTTTCTGCAATTGTTTTCTAAAAAAGGCTGTGTATTCATTATTTTATAATCCAAAGTGATGAAATTTATAAACTAATACCTTTGGTTATGTGGAGGTGTGTCCTGAACTTATATAAATGATTATAAAACCCATAAACTATATTATAGGTTTTTTGGGACACATAAAGGCTTTATATAATTATTAAAATAAGCATAAAATCACATTATTTTAAATGGAAAACATATATATGGTCATTTATACACTTTTTAGTATTTATTACATTATTTTTTCATCATTATGAAGTTGTAATTCGCATTATATTTTTATATTGTATTTAACTTTTACAATAAAATTTGGATGTCTTAGAAAATTATAAAAAAAATCACTATTAGATAATTTCAAAATTATTATTCCAAAAATAATGTTTATTTTTTACCAAATAATTTTCAATATATTTTTAATTTTACTTTTAATAAAATAATAGACATTTATTGAGAACTACTGGGATTTATTTGACATTAACAGTTTTTAAACCCTTATAAAAATTGCATTTGACTTCATAAAACACTTCTGATTATTTACATCTAAGAGAAAATATTTCATAATATTTTTTTAAAATATTATTTATTTAAAAAATTCATTAATTCATCAAAATAAATTCATTAATTGAATTTTAAAATTACCCAAAAAATACAATTTGTGTTTTATTGTATTAAAATAAAAGTTTATCGTAGATTAATAATAAAAAGTATATGTAACAAATATTATACTAAAAATATAATATATATATATATATATCCATATTAATATGTTCATTATGCATATACCATAAATACACCAGAAAACATCTTAATGTTAATTTGGGTGATAGTGATATTTATGTGGGGTGGTTCGGTATACATGGTTTTGCCCATGAAATTGATGAGCTTAAAAAAATATCCCCTAAATAGATTATCTCATTCTTAGGTCGTTGTATTTAATCTTGTGTTTGGTCAAGAGAAGATCCCATTGATGATATATCCTTCAGATGCTCTAATAACTGGTATACATAGGGTACGATCTTGCAGGTTAAGTCAATCACTTCCTTTTTCTGTGTCAATGAGATTTGATACGACCATATATTTAAACATATAATATGATCACTATTAAACATATATATTATCAATATTAATGAAACCTAATGGTCATTTAAATATGATAGGATATCATTAAACCAAGGAAGTCTATGAGTTATCTATAACCATATTACATAATAAGACATTTAAATAAATCGAAAGGGGAAATTTTATTTATAAAATAGAATTTCATTTCACCATGGTTGAATCTTGAGTGTGGGGTTTATGCTTGGAATGACCTAAATATGGTTAGTGTTGGACGTT
Organism: Viscum album; assembly: GCA_963277665.1. NCBI lineage: Eukaryota > Viridiplantae > Streptophyta > Magnoliopsida > Santalales > Viscaceae > Viscum > Viscum album. Next base: position 1,371,360,985 of record OY728143.1, read on the forward strand.
TGTTAGAGGTAGTTTTCACTGGGTACGTTATGTGGATTAATTAATTTAATTCATTCATTCATTCATTTAATAAACATAACCTAATTCCCCCTTTAAATATCCCATTATAAAAAATCTATAGGGTTAGCTTCATTACAGTAAACGGATTTGAGAGGATGATTTGGTTTTCTTCATTGGATAATTGAGATCAGAGAATTAATGGTGACCAAATCAATCCAGATTGAGAGGCAGGTGGTGAACATAATGAATCTTAATAATTAGTGACCAATAAACGATATTTAATTTGTTTAGGGTATGCAATTTATGGATTTATACCCAAATATTTTCTTTGATAATGGATTTGATATCTACCTAACATTGATCTAAAATTTATATATTATTGCATGAGCTCTTCTACCGTTTTATATTATTGATCCAATTATACACTTTTGATTCACTTGAAAAAATGATTGGATACCGTGATTTTGGATCCATTGATATAGATCATATAGTCATCAATAGATCCAAATTGATGATGTGAATTTCTCCTCACCGTTCATCGTGTTCATCTTTATTGGCCCATGATTTCAAGGTTCAACATTGTCAGGGCAGGTTTAAGCATGACTGAACCCCCAGATTCATGGTGGGTGTGTGCATGATTTATTGGATTGAAATTGATCGATTAGGTTATATTTCATGTTAGATGTGATTACTTTAAGGATCTGGGATCTAGAGTGGCGACAGTAGTGGCATTGTATACATATGGAGCTGTACGAGATTCGGGCGTTCGAAATTCCTCAATTGGTGAAGGATTATGGACAAAAGTCCATTGATCTTGAACCCCTAACAGGAATAATGGTGGAAACTATGGGATTTGACTCATGGTAATATGCATGAAGCTTTGCTGAGTTTCTCTGTAAAAATGGAATACATAGTATGTGATGTGTCTAAAAAATTTAAAAATTTTCCAAATATATTTATTGTGTTTTTAATAGTTTATTTAATTATTTTTTTCATATACTGTTCTTTAATTTTTTGTTTCATTTTATAATTTATCTCTTTAATTAATAATTTTTCATAATGAAATTTTTTATTTTTAGTTCTAAAATTACCAATTATCAATTTTTTAGTTTTTCAATAATTTTCTTTTTAATTATTAAATTTTAATCCTACTTAATAATTATATATCTCTTTTTATTAATTTATTAATAAATAAAATTATTTTAATTAACTAAATAATTAATCTAAAATTTAATATCAATGTTGTGGTTTATTAAAATAAATTAACATAAATAATCAATTAGTTTTTCTAATTTACTTTGAATTAATAATATAAATCTATTTAGTTTAATTCCTTAATTTAATTATTTATATTTAATTTTAAAAGTTGAAATTGTTTTTCTTTAATTTTAATTAGTTATTAATTTATGTTTTTTACGTTTTTATTTTTTTGTTTCATTTTTTGAATATATTAATTAGTTACTAGTTGTAATATTTATTAGTTCAATTTTTAAATTAAGATTGATTTATTAAATTAATGGAATTATGTTTTTAAAATTCAATTTATTTAATTCATAATTGTATTAATTTTCATAAATATTATTAATTATTTCTTCATAATTTTTTCAGTTTGATATTATGTCATAGCGGTGACTCAATGAGTCACCATTACCGCCATCAGGATTAGTCCAAGCCACAACTACCCTCATATTTCCTTCAAGAGTAACCATTTTATTCCCACTACTCACCAACACAGTCTACCACGGTTTGAGTCACTATCAGCCTTCATTCTATTCCTACTATGAAATGGTGATATAATGAGTCACCGTTCATCTTTTTACATAGTCACATTTTAATCTGTGAGTCTCTGTTACCACCACTAATCTTCCTCCACTACATGAAATCTATGGGGCACTGGTACTATTTTTCCACTACCACCGTTACTCACCACTATAGGTTCTCATGACCACAAATAAAACTCACAGATTCAAATCCAATAATTAAACCTGTCACAGAACTAGAAATAAAACAACATTCGATAGAACTTGAAGCTAGATCTAGAGACACTTCTCATCACTAAGACCTAAATTCAAGTCTCCATCATCCCCCACTTTCAAATCTAGAGAACAAGGAGAAACATCCACTGAATAATTTTCCATTTACACTATTCAATGCTACACATTATTCTATATACAAAGAACACTATCAGATTTGTGAACTAAATTCGCCAAGTCGCCACTTTAGGGTAAGAGTTGAGTCCATGCCAATTCATCGCAACTGTAAACATCGTTGTGGAGACCCTCTGAGACCGCCATAAAGAGGTGCCAAAGTAATACGACCTATGCTGAGATATGTCATCATCAGGTGATGGTGGTCCATCATTTGCCATCATAAGATGCTGTATAGGAGGATTCCATCGAGATTCTTCAATAAGCCGAGGCCTCCCAATTCCTTGTATATTGATTAGAAGAAGGGGGAAAAGATATAATAATAAATTATAATAATAAATAATATATAATATATAATATATACACTAAAATTATAAATAATTAAAATTTAATACATTAATAAGTAATAAAACATATTATTAATTTAATAATATAATCAAATAAATAATTAATGTACTGATTTAATAAAAATAATAGTTTAAATAATTGTATTTTATTAAGTTATAAAAACAACATTCAATAATAATTAAATAATTGTATAATTAATAATAAAGAATAAATTTTTTAATTAATATAAAACAATTAAAATAATTATTATTAATTAATAACAATGGATTATAAATAACTTTAAATAAATATATACTAATTCACATAATAAATTGTGATATTAATTAATTGAATATGTTTTCGTTTTAAACAACTCATTACTTTTTATTTTTCTTTGTCTATAATTTTGAGATTCAAACCAACACCCGAATCTTGTGTAGAATCATTCAAAATTCATTAACAAGTTTGGTTAGAAGGGTGTTCATAAAGTCACATTCAGTAGAATCTAGTTGGAGAACTGCATCACGTGTACGATGGAAAAGAGGAGGCCAACCAAAGTTAGTTGAGAATGTGGGTGAAAAATAGAGTTTGATGGAGTATTTTTAAGTGATAAAGGCCTCATCATTGGATTATTTTACGATTACTCATTAATAAGACACCCAAAGTGTAGATTAAACAAACTCTTAAGGAAGGATAACTGTAGACCTCGTAGAGAAGGATCAGAGCAACATACATATAGAGGGGGAGTTCTTTATTTCCCTTTTCATTGTCAATTTATTATCTTTTAATTGAATTTATTAGTTTCTAATATGAAAATTATCTTATGCTAGAAAATTTATATCTAGGAATAACTTGTTCTACTAGTTATCTTAAATTTTCCTATTCATTTATTTAATTTTAATGGTATCAGAATGATTAGAGATATCAATTCTCAATTCAATCTATTTTTTCATGCCACTTGCATTAAAACAATAATTCCATTATCATTTTGTGAGTATGATCATGGAAGAAATTTCTCTATGAGTTTAATTCAAAAACAAAACTATGAAAAATTTGGAAGGACTGTCTCTGTTTACTTTTTCAAATATAAATTTGGAAGTCAAATCTTTCTTGGAGTGGTGAAATCCAATATTTTTAAATCTCTTTTATTTATCTCTTTATCTTAGAAACAAATCATTCATTATAATTGGTTATGTTGTATCAATAATTCTGTAAAAAGGAACCCTCTATATAGTAGTATGATATATTTTCCCCATGAATTTTGTCTCGATTAGTCATTTCATGGAATTTATTTTATCTACCACTCAATGGATAATCATAGCCCATTTTATACCTATTTTTTATAAAACAATTAAAAAATAATCAAATACATGTGTCTCATTAGTTCTTTAAATAATATAAAAAATTTTAAAATTTTAAAATTGTATTTCCACTCACTGTTGACAATAGTTGGTTTTTTTTGAAAAAAATGGTTAATCTACCTTCAATATGAGTTCGACCGTACTAGTCAGTATACAATAGTACGAAAACATAAATTTTTAAACATCAACACATATACAAAGACATACCGTTCATGTTTCTAGCACTATTTGTGGGGAATTTATTGAGTGAATAACTCTATTTCAAAACATAAAACCAACTTTAAAAAAATTTGATAAAAAAATAAATGATATAAAAAATTAAAAATTGTAATCTATTTCGCTTAAAAAAATTTAATTTACAATTGGTTGCTTGTTTCTTTTATAGTTTTTCTTACAATCTTCAACCTGATTCCTAAGATAAATTTCAAATTTTAGTTTACCTATTCTTTGAATGTTTGTGTTTAATTGATTCTCTAAAAAACTGAATGAATTTGAGGGCTTATATCGTGATAGTAGACCTTACTATGCATGTTTTGGTTATTATGGACACGCTGAATAGAAGTGTGCCTATAATCAACCACAAAAAATCAATTGTTATGATTAAAATGAACATCACTTTGAGCCTAATCCTTTATTTCTAGGAAAATTTTAACAATGTTTTACTATTATGGATATTAGTTTAGACTTATTTTTCAACGAAAACCATGAAATTCAAATTAAATATTCTCAAGTACAACAAAAAAAACACCAAAAGTTAGAAAACATTCTCTAAGAGTTACAGATAATGTTTATGAAAAAATAACAATTTCAATTATATGAATAAGAAATTAATGTGGTGTAAATTGACAAAAAATGTGAAGTGGATTGTGAGGTGGAAATATTGAAAATCCAATTAAATACCTTTGAATTATTTTATTCTAAAGACGTAAACAATGAAGAAATAACTAACTCTATGATTGATGAATTCAATTCTGATGATCCCATCAAGAAATTAAATGGTTTTGAGTTTGAAAATTTTAAAAATAAAGTGAAACAAAATGAAGAAGAATGCCCTATTTTTTACTTGATCTATAGATTTGTAAAAATTAACAGTTGAAGGATTTTTGAAAATGTTATTTCTCAGGTTGAGGAGAATTTGAATAAATAGAACTCGAATTTTAAAAACCCTTTACCCAATTTTTTTTAAATTTTGAATAATGAACCTGAACATAAATTTTGGAATATATTGGAAGAGAAGAGTAAATTGGAAATTATAGAATTTGACATTCATGATCCCGTGTTGAATCATTTTCTATCTTGTTTTGAAATTAAAAACCCAACAATCCCTGAAATTATGTTTGAGAAAAATGATATGGTTATAATCCTTGAAGATAGATGACCTTATGAGGCTTTACTTCCATTTTCACACATTAATCATTTTTTTGAATATTTTTTGGGTGAGATAGAATGTAATGTTCATCATCCTAGGGATAATTGTTTCAATTTGAATATTCTTGAATATGAATTTATCGATGGTGAATTAAATAATAAATCCCCTAAAATTTAATTTAAACACTCAACATACATTTACTTTGAGAAAAAAAATTAGAATTTAATAATAAATGAGATTTTGATTACACACATATCGATTTAAATAGAGTTGATTCTCCCAAACCAGTTGATGTTGATTTTTTATTTTTCGATGAGGAATTATTTGAAGATATATTTAATATTATGAATATTGAAATTTAGGATGATTGAAATGTTACTCCTCCCTGTCTTTCTATGTCTTCCTCGATTAATTTTTGTGTTGACCCTTTTTCTAGGAGAGTGAGTGAATTGAAAGAGGAACCTTCTTGATTAATAAATCTGAAACTTTAAAATTATCTCTTAAAAACCCTCTTCATTAACATTTCAGTTATAAATCATCCCTAAGAACCCTTGAATTTTATTTTTAGGGTTTTATTTGAAAGAGTTTGATATGAGGATAATGTCACAGCTTTAGTAGCTCTTGTTTTATTATTTTCCCTTTCTAAAAATCATTTTTTTTCAATTCTAATCTTAATCTAGAAGTGGAAAAAACTAATCATATGAGTGAATTTCGTGATACTATTTTGGTTTCTGAGTTTAAAATATTCATGGAAGAGCTTGAGGGAGTCAATTATTTTCCACCTGAACATAAATGACTTAAAAATACTAAAAAAGTAAATTTGGATGATGATTTTTCTACTCAACTTAATGGATCATTTGAGTAGTTCCTAAATGATAAAGGGTGTTTCTTTGGGATTATTTTTTATGAAGGTATTCAACTATTACCATAGTAGCTTTGGTTTCCACAAATATCATTTCTCGTTTAAAAATATTTAGGCTGTCAATATGTGGTGGTTTATGAATAAGAAACAACACCAACCTATTGACTTTTGATAGTTTCTAGGGGTGACCGGCTAGGGACATTAAATCTATCATTCCATGAGAGAAAACACATAATTTTACTGTTTTCAATAAAATAATAATTTTTTTTCAATAATGTCTATCTAACGACATAAAATTCAGGGATTCTTGGGAGTCGACCCATTGTTTGTCTCCTTGATTTTTTTATTTTTTTTAATAATGGTTTTCCATAATATGTCTATTGTTCTGTATATGTTGGATATTTCGACTTAGTCTTGTTTTTTATTATTTTTAAATGAAAATTTATGTTGTTGTTGGTTTCACTATAAGAGAATAATTATTTTCAAATCAAAATGAACCTTTAGTGGAGTATAAATGAATAAAATTTTATCTGGGTAGTCCCTTCATTGAAATTATGTATTCATTTTTTTTACTCTATTACATTCAAAAACAATTACTGAAAAGTCATCATTCCACTATGGGAGGTGAGTCACCACAATAATGACTTACCGGTATGTGATTGGTAGTGAGTCATTATGTTTCTGATGCTTTTGTAATGTCTTTTCTACATGTGCTTATTTGCAGGAATATTTTTTATAGTATGTGTTGGATTATTGAAAATTTAGTGCTATATTATTATTAATTAAATAATTTTTGGAAATTATGTGTGGGGTAAATTACCCCCCATTATTTATTCTTTGTTTAGTGTCCATCATGGATTTTTCTACTTTACTGAACATCATTGTGAATCAAACATTTAAAATTACATACAACCAATTCACTATTCCATAAAATGTTTCACATGCTATTGTTTTTATGATAATTTAAATTTTATATTAACCGGATTATATGAAAATGCATATGTTCCTGTTGTAATATATTTTTTCTAGTAAACACCCTGTTTGAACTACAAGGCTACCCTTAACATGTCATTAACCTTCTGAATTGTAAATCTTTTACAAGTATTAAACATAAAATTGTCTTCTCCATATTAGAATTCATATTTGGGGTCAAAATCGGGATTTGGGTTTTTTGGAGGGGGTTCACTTATGTTGAGCTAATATTTGTTTTAATGGAATCCCACCAAATCCCCACTCCCCGTAAATTTTTTGATAAAAAATTGTCAAATATTTTAAAAAATGTCTTATCAAATTTATAATTTGTTCAGCATTTCAAATCTGTATTTCATAAGAATAATATCATTCTGGATGTTGGAGAGTTTTTATTGAATCTGAAACTTTTGAGATTTAATGATTTCTTAGTGATTTTTATTATTTCTTTTAATAATGTTCTGGTTAGGAACTGATTTTGGGAGTGATAAATGATTCATTTTTGTGGAGTTAAGATCATAAACATAAGAAACTAGAAGTTTGATCTTTTTCCTAGGGGTCCAAATTTTTAATTATTAAATTAATAATCACGTTAGTTATCTTATGTAAATTGAATTCATATAAATCTTTTAAAACTGAAGCAAATTCGGCATTTGGGAACCCATGGTGAAAATATAAGGCACTAGGCACTAAGTGTGTGTGAGTTAGCCCTACGTATACTATTAAATAATTGCATATGCACGTTACTTAGAACATGTTGCGTGGATGGAAAAAAATTAAAAATTAATAAAAAAATTCCTTGACATCAAAATTAATTCCTTAAGGTGTGGGGAATTTTAAATTCCATATAAATAATGGGGAAATCGATTTATATGTAATTATTTAAATAGAATCAATAAAGTCAGTAAAAAATTAATTTAATATTTTTCTTTTGTAACATAGAATAAATTCAATGTTCATGGTTCCTTTTATGATTTTCTTAATTCCAATTATTTTTAACCTTTTATCACTATTAGATATAGAACTTTGATTTGAATTGGAGTAAGACAATAAGTAACTTCACATATGAGGCATGAAATCCTTAACAATGAATGATTCATGATTTCCTTGATAATCTAGTGAGTATTAATATTAGGAAATATTTCATTTGAATTTTCATTTCAAAGTCTATTTCACATTTTGGGATCCTCTTCCTTTTAACTTGTTAACATGCTTTAATTTTATTTGTTTAATATAAACATGTTTAAATTTTTCTATGAAACTAAGCCATGTAATTTATTATGGAAAATCAATAATTATGTGTTGGGGAATTTGATGGGGCCTTCATATTTTTAGATTTGCGACGCATTTTTTATTAAATTTTTAATGATTTAATTAATTAAACATGAACACTTTTTTAATTGATTTTTTTTATTTTATAATTTAATTCATTATGTAATAATTTTTCATAATGATTTTTTTATTTTTAGTTTTAATATTATAAATTTTATCTTTTGTAGTTTTACATTAATTTTCTTTATACTTATATATTTTTAATCCTATGTATTAATTATATGTCTCTTTTTAATAATTATTTAATAAATATAACTGTCTTAATTAACTGAATCTTTTATTTAAAATTCAATTTCTAAATTATGTTTTCCTGAAATAAATTAACTTTAATTTCCAATTGATGTGTTTAATTTACTTTCAATTAATAATTTAAATTTTTTTAATTTAATTTTTTAATTCAATTTATTATTTTTAATTTTATATCTTGTAATTGTTTTTCATTAATATTAATTATTTTTTAGTTTACGAATCATTTTTATTTTGTTGTTATTTTTTTTTGAATATATTAATTCGTTAATAGTTTTAATTATTTTTAGTTCAATTTTTAATTAATGATTAATTTATTTAATTAATTGAATTATGTTTTTAAATTTTAATTTTCTTAATTATTAATTGTTTTAATTTGGTTAACATTTTTTTAACTAAATCGTGTTCTATTTTTCTATTTGATATGAAGTCACCACAGGAATATGGTGGTAGTGACTCAACACGTCAATGTTACCACCTGCAGCCATGGTCCAAGACACCACCAACCTCCTTCCCTTAAGAGTCCATGTTTCAGTCCTACTACTCATTGCCATTATCTTCCTAGGTCGGAGTCATCGTTAGCCTTCATTATTTTGCTTCCTGGAAATATTGACTCAATTAGTCGACTTTCATTTTATCACACAGTCATGGTTGCATATGCGAGTCACCATTACTACCACTAATTTTATGCTGCTACTTCCAATCAATGAGTTACTGCCATTATTGTTCTACTACCACCGTTACTGACAACATCAATTTCTCACGACCTAAAATCAAACTCACATATTCAAAGACAAAAATTAAAGCAGTCACAGATCCAGACATAAAGCCACTTTCTATAGAAATCGAAATTATAATAGGAGCACTCCTCATTACTGATAGCTGAAATGGAGTCTCTGTCTTCCCCCTTTTTCATATCTAAATAATCAAGAGCTCGCACTGTGGAATAATTTATTATTTGGAACTATTCGAATATCCACCGGAGCCAAGATCCTAATACCCCCACTGGATATTTGAACCACTATCATCGAGCCCCTTCATTTCACCACTTTGGAGTAGGAGTTAAGTCCAATCCAAATAACCCACTGTTGTAGACGTCGCTGTGGATACCTGATTAGGCCCCTACAAGGAGGTGAAAAAGGAAGAGTACCCATGTATAGAGTTGTCATTGTGGCATGATGGAAGTTTGTTGTTTTTCATCATAAACTTTAATATAAGAGAATCTGATTGAGCTTCTTCAAGAAGCTGAAGAGCCCCCCCCCCCCACCCCCGCTTCCTTGTGTGTGGATAAAAATAATGGGGGGAAGATATAATGCTTCATTGCTCTTGGATAAGAAGAAGGGGGGAAGATACAAAAATAAATTAAAATAATAAATAATATATATTAAAATATTTATAATAAAGGTATTAATAACTAAATATAACAAATTAATAATTAATAAAAAAATTTGGTAATTAAATAATTTAATATAATAAATGAATAATGAATTGACTTAATAAAGATAATAGTTAAAATAATTTTATTTGACTATGTTATAAAAACAATAACAATAAAAATTAAATAATATTATATTTAATAGTAATTAATATATGTTTTAAATAAATTAAATCAATTAAAATAATAATTAATAATTAATAATCATTGATTGTAAATAACTTTAAATAAACATAAACTAATTAACATTATAAATTGTGATAATAATTAATTGAATAAGTTTATGTTTTATACAACGTAACATCTAATTACATTTTATTTTTATTTTTCAAAAAAATTCACATTCATTCCATAGCATAAATATTTTTTAGAGTCATTCCAACCGGCTTAATGCATTCGGTTAGAAGGGTTTTTATAAATTCACGTGTAGTGGAATCTATTTGGAGAAATGTAGCATTTGTACGAGGAAAAAGAAGAGACCAACTAAAGTCAGTGGAGAATTTGGATGAAAAAAACTATAATAGAGGATTTTTTAAGTGATATTGTTAAAAAAATAGAGTATTTTATGACTAATCATTTATAAAACACCTTGTGAGATGATTGAGAATACTATTGATCAAGGATACTTGTAGACCTTGCAGAACAAGAGAAAAAAAGCACACAAGTATAGGGGGTTCTTTCTCCCCCTTTTCATTCCAAATTTACTATCTTGTAATTTAATGTTTTGAATTTCTAATATAGAGATTATTGTAGGATGAATATTTTAGTTCACAAAATTTCTTGTTCTACTGATTATCTTTAATTTTTCTATTCTCTTTTTTCATTTTATTATTTTCAGAGTTGATCGGAAAAATCAATTCTGAATTCCTTGGATTGATTTTTGGAACTAGAATTCAAACTTCAATTCTACAATCATTTAATGATATTGATCCTTGATGAAATCTCTCAAATATTTTAGTTCAAAAATAAAACTTCAAAACATCCGTCGAAGTTTACTATTTTGAATTTTTTAATTATAAATTTTGTAGTCGAATATTTTTTTGAGTGGATAACTCCAAGATTTTTCTATCAACAAAATTTATCTATTGGTGAGGAAGGTAAATAATTCATTTTTATTCTTTATGTTACATCTACAATTTTTTGAAAGGAACCCTGTTTAGACCAGTTTGACAGATTTTCCCCAAGAATTTTTTCTTGATTGTTCATTCCATAAAATTTATTTTCTCTACTAAAAAGTTCTTACTCATAGAACATTTTCCCCCTAATAATAAAAAAAATAAAAAACTTTTCATCTCATAACTTATTTAAAAAATTATAAAAAATCATGGGAAAGTTACAATGTTATTTCAACCCACTATTAAAAATAATAGGGGATTTTTAAAAATGGTTACGGCACCTTCCTTGTGGGTTCAACTGTAACAGTCGTTATACATTAGTATGTAGGAAAAAAATAAATTTTTAAACTTCATCAAATATTTAATGACATACAAGTCATTATGTAGTCTATGAAAAAACACCATGTAGTCACATAGATTTGGTTTCTAAGGTTTCTACAGTTGATAAATATAAAAAGATATGTTGATCCACCACACAATGTGTGAGTCTCTATTACCGGTTCATTATTTAAACCTATGGTACATGGGCATGGAAACAAACTGGTACATATGAAAAATCAGAGTACACAGGCACAAGCATGTACTAGAAAATATCATGTATACCTGGATACAATCATATAAACGGGAACAATCAGATGTACATGTGCACGACTTAGAAGAAAATGGGAAGGCACTGGGTATATGAGAATCATGATGTACCACTAGTACACATTGTATATGGAGACATGGATTCCCAAGCCATGTCCATGTGAAAATAAAACAAGGATGTGAGACGAGGTCACATATTGTGTGACTCTATGTACATGTCGTATACTCCTCCAAATAAATTATACCCCTCATATATCTTCCATTGAAACACATATTTTATCAAATGAGTATTCTATACTATTTTTTCTATATAGAACATGATGGTTTCATAAATTGTGTCTTATGAGATACGACGTGATGTGTTAATATCTCTTCACTTTTTCAGGATATGCTTTACCGATAGAAGTGGTCAGGTGGGATCATCTGGGAGATACAAGGTTTGCAAACCCACCTGATGTACTAGGGAATAGGTACTCCATATTACTCTATCTACTAAGTGGTACACCATATTCACTAGTTCATTGTCCCTCTAAATTCATAGTAGTACCCCCGGATACACTAGGTCATAGGTCCTCTAACTACTGAGTGTTATCTTCGTATCACACTAAGGAGAGATTTATATATCTACTAAGTGGTATTTACATGTTTCACCAAGATGTGGGTCCTCTAAATATATAAGGGAAACCTCCCCCATCAATTAATACTAGGTAATAGTTCATCTATGGGAGATCATTCCCCCTAAAGTTGTGGAGCAATGTAAATGAGTGGGTCCTTCACACGAATTCCTCAAACAGGCATCAAATATGTTTTCCATCAGTGGTGGACCATTAAAGATGTATGTAGACTCTTCATTCAGGGTGGGACTATGAGATGGAGATAAACTTTCTCTATCATATGGGTTTAATTTAATAATATATATATATATATATGTTTGTATATATATGTATTAGGTTTTCATTTTCCATTTTTTCATGGGTTGATCTTACCTTTGTTGTATCATTCTATTAATCCCTTTTTGTTTTTTGGGTGTCCTACTGGGAATGTATATACTCACACATACATTGGATTTTCTAGAATTTTTCAGGTCTTATGTATATGACACTTATATTGGCGAGTACATAGTTGGAGATTATAGATACTTTGGTGAATTAAACAAAGATTAGTGATCAAAGTTGGAGGTTAAAGCCAAGAACTCTTCATCTTTTCGTTTTTCTAGTTATATTTATGTTTGTACTTAATTTCTAGTTGTCAATGTATTATTTACCTCTCACGTTGGTAAGTATTTTCATACTCTAATCTATTCCCTAGAGGTTATTGCATGTATGGTTTTACGCTTGATACTAGAGTCTTTATATTATTCCTGTGTACACTTGCATGGAGATGTATGGGTGTGTGCATACACATACATTAGTAAAAGGTATACTATTTTATTTATTCTTTCTTTATGCTTGTTGTCAGACCCTATCCTATTAGAGGTAGGCTTAGTGTTGTCAAACTTGACCTTCCACCAGAAAGGAGGGTCTCGATGGGTTATTCCATAATATATTAAATAGAATAAATTTCATGGTAAACTTCCATTAATTTTTACTGAATTCCAATATTATATAGTAATATATATATTCATAAGTTAATAATGGAAATGATATCTCATATTTATGTGATATAAAATAATATGGACATGAAAGAGATAAATGAAGTCAATATAAGGATGAAGAGTGGTAGAGAACAAAACTATTATAAATAAAGAGATCTATGCCCTATAAATTAATCAAAAAATTTAAGGGGTAATACAATAAACGTAAATTCCAAAAAGGTATATATTTTAGTTTTTTTTAGGAAAATGAAATCAAAATCAAAAAAAATAGTTCACAATACATATTAACATTTTCCTAAAAAGGTGAAGATATAGGTCACATTCTAAATTTATTTTTGAGAACCTAATATGAAGAAAATATTAATCATTATTTAGACCTAAATATCAATAATATAAACTTGAATTAAAATAATGTTTATTTCAAAAATAGTTTAGGGGAAGATAAAATATATGCATGTGAAAGTAAAATAATTTTTATTTTTCACAAATTGTTTTATTAAAACCCACGTCATTTAAAAGAGTAATAAATATTTATTTGGAAAATAATTAAATATAAATATGTAGATCACATGTGATAATACATATTTTTGTTGGAAAATAATATATGAAATCATTTTTGAAAATAAATAATCTGGACATGAAATAAAAAAATTTAATAAAGTGGACTAGAATTATTATTAACAATGAAATAATTTTATAGAAAAGTAATTAACCAAAGAATAAAATTTAAATATAAAATTCCATTTTATAGATCTATAAAAGAGATAATATCATATTAAATGTAAAATTTAATAATATAGTGATCATATTGGAATATAGTTCAATAGAAAATCTTATTACTCAAAAAAGAAAAGATGAGTAAGAAAAATACACTATAACGTGGGTAGTGTGTGAAATAAAAGAGACTCAAAGGGAAAATGTAAAATAGACTTGAAAATCGCATTATTAAAGGTGGTTTTGGAATAAAACATTTAATGGTGTATTAATTACACCATTTCAATAAAGAATATGTTCAAAACATGAATTCATGCCTTAATGAAGGGGAATTATGGCATAAACCATTACCTTTATTCCTGGCTATAATGAATGTGATTTTACCTCTTATATAATAAACATCACCATATTAATCACTTATTTAATAACCAGAAGAAAACATTTTTCATTTTATTCTCTTCAGTTTTAATAATTTATTATTCATTAATTTTTTAGTTATTGTTTATTTTCATCATCTGTTGTTATAAAATTTGATTGTTTCATATCCATTTTGTAATGTCGATGCTGAAACCCAGACTATTATACCAAGTTCATAATTACAATATTTTCTATTATAAAATAATTTATGTTCCATAATTATTTATAAATGTCTAATTTCATTGCATTTTATTTTTAATCATTATTTTTGAAGATGAAATCGGTGACGATCTTATTTCAATAATTGTTTATGAACAAAATGTAGTGCATTAAAAATAGGTTTAATATTAATTAATTTCTTAATTTATCTTTATATAATTTAATCATTAAATGAATATAATTTTTTCAATTATATACTATTTTGTAATAATATTTTAGGGGGTATAATGAAAAATTAAATACATAATTCATGGAGGAGTAAGTCTATATATAACACAGAGGATATTTGGATTTTTCAATGGATGGGAAAGAGATAGATGATGGATTTTCAACATACATAATAACATTTAAATACACTAATGTTAATTATTTCATTATGTTAATATGTTTGTAATAGTTTTTTGGTGATATATATAGATAATAAATTCTTAGGGAGTATATAGGACCCACGTTGAGAACATGATTCTTCTTTTGAAGCGCCACTTTGAAATAAAGGAATTTGGAAACATTCATTACTAAGGGGTTCAAAATGTGTAATATAATTGTCGGTGAGGTAAATTTATCTCGGTTTAATGGGAAATTCAAATGATAATTACATCCTATATGGGGTTTAATTGATCTCGTTTTATAGGTGAAAAAGTGGGATATTTCCTTGAAAAATAATGTTATGTGAGGGGTAAAGATGAAATCACATGTGTGTTATGCGAGTTACATGAGTAAATATTGTTAATAAATATTTTATTGACGTTCCTACATTACTATGGTCTTCTATAATGTCTATATTTTAGGTTTAGTTATTAAATTATGAGCCATAGTAGACTACTTCCTTTTTACCCTTTAATCGTGACTAAATATTTATTATGGTAGTTATATTTTTTTGTTAAAAAATAAAATATGGACCTTCTTAACAAATTTACACATCATAAATTAGAATTTTGAATACATTAATTAAATGTAAATTTATAATTATGAGGAAAATAAATTTTACATTAGAATATATTATATAAATAACTACTTCATTTAGAAAAAATGTATTTTCTAATATTAAGTATTTTTTTATTTCCTACTAATTAAAAATTAAGTGAGTGATAGTATATATTTTTATACATTTAATCACTATATTATAATCATCATTTATAAGATATAAATTATATTTATTTAGATAATTATTACAAGACATTTATAAAAAAATATTTAATGTAACACTTTTACTATTACTGTGGTAATTAACACTATCCTCGTTAACATTTTTGTATACCTAAAAAACAAATTTTCAAAATTATCCAATACATACATGATTATTACAAATACTGAAACCATTTTATCAGATACAAATTTGAAAGATGGGAAAAACTAATTTTAATATATTCATGCCTTAACATAAATGAAATTTTAGAAAGAATATATCATTTATGCACAAAGTGAATTTATTATAATTACATACATAATAATTTAAATTTAATGTTTGTTAATGTATTTCCATTAATATATTTTTAGTAAACTTCATTAAAATAACTGTTTTTTAGATATTAAATAAAAATTACATGACACTTTAAAAATAGTAATTCATTGGAGAATATCACATTTATATTAAATTACTTTCACCCGATACCATTAAAATTAATTATTATTATATTGAAATTTATATTTTATCAATCCATTGATATTATAATTTTTTTTGTAATCTTATAAATACATCATCTGATACTTTAATAATAATAATAATAATATGTAATGCAAAAAAAATTTACAAATAAAAATATTAATTAAATATTACATGTTTATTTAATTTTTTTATTATTATTGAATTATTACACTTTAAATTTTTTACTACTAATAATAAAATTTAGTAAAACTATTGGATATAAATATATATAATTTCATATTTCCAATTATAACATCTATATCACCCTCGTTACCTCTGATAAACTCATTCCATTCTTTTCTCATAATTCACACATCTCTATCTATATACTTTTAGATTTCACAGCATGATTTATCCATTAATGTTGTTTTTTTCACAATATATGTTTTTTATACTAATGGGGATTCTCAAGAGTGAATATGATCAAGGGGATATCCTAGTTTTAAAGATATTGTTCTTTTATATTTGTCTTCCTATTTAACTTTATACACTTTTAATAGATGTAATTATATATGGAGAATAATATTATATGTAATATACTAAATGGTTTAATTAACCAATGATTTAATGCTTCATTATCAATGAACAAATTATTTTATGTGAGATTCATTTCTTGAATGACTTTTTTTACTCAAGAATAAGTTTTTAATAGAATAAAAGAATTATATTTCTGAATGATATAATTGAAGAGTATTAATAAATATAAATATTCCTAAAACATGGGGTGTTGAATTGTCTCACATAAAAAAATTTCATCCTTTTAATTTTTATTATTACTACACAATGAAAAATATGTAATTTTGATAATCAAGATAAAATTTCAAACTCACTATAATGGGTAAGATGATAAATTTTTAATTTTACCTTATTATAGGAACATAATGAGATTCAAACCAATTTTTAAGAAATATTCCTTATTAACTATCTATAATTATTATGTGTCTTAAGATACATATATTTCACAGCTTCTTTTTTGCGATCTTGTTTCCAAAAAAATACTAAAACCAAAATTATCACGATGTTATCCAATGAAATCATTGTAAATAGTCATATGAATATTAGAAATTAATTCTGAGGCCTCTTCTCCTCTGAAACCTTCATTTAATCCTGTGATTATTTTGGTTTGACTATAATATAATTGAATCAATCTATAACTCCTTTATTTTAATTTAGTATGTTCATGTCCTTTTTCTTACTAAGTTCTCTATTATATATAGTTATATATCATATATTCAAATCTCATTTAAATACTTTATAATGGGTTTTAAAGATAATTTTATGTGTCTATATAAAATCCCCATAGAGTGTCAAACAATGTGTGATGTTAGGAATACTTGATGTGTAGTGAGTGAAGATTGATTTAATAACTGACAAACCTTTTTAGGTATTATTACCCTATGTTGAATCTATGTCAGAACCTGAATCCTTATGGTAGTATCCAGGTAGGGATTTAATTTCTATGAAATCACACACACTGTATTTTTCTAAATATATAGGCTGTTTTTACAATATATAGACTTATCTGTAATGTTTTACCAAATGTATTCTTATCCTAATTTATAATTATAATTAAATAAAGGTCTTCCATACTATACCATATATTTAAAATTCATGGAATAATGTTCTAGAATAATTTGACTTCACCTTATCAAAAAAACATAAAATCACATACAAACAAATATATATCCAAATAATGTATACTCTCATAAGATATTAATATTTTCCCATAATTACCTTGATTTCATAGACATTAAATTACATAATAACCATAAGAGATACCAAAACCTTGATCATGTACTCTCACTAACTTACAAAGTAATATAATCCATGGTTTGATTCCAATTATAGCACTGCAGATCCATACTCCCATATCTAGTGCTAATAAACATATTCTTTATATTCCAGATTTGAAACCAATTGAAGAAACCCAAACCTAACAACAAATAATTAATAAAAAAATATATACTAACATTAAAACCCTGTAAATTTTATATTAATAGTGTTATAGTGTTAGGAAAAACATTTAACTATCAGAACTCAAATCCTTCCCACCCAATGCACATTTTTCTACTAAAATATAGATTTATTATTTTTAAATAATTATTGAAAATATCCAACAAATGTTTCCAAACATCATACCTATATATAGATATCATATACCTAATACTATTCATCATAACATGGGGAAAATAAAAACAGAATAACGGTGAGATCAAACTTTTAGTAAAGAGAAGAATATAATTGAATCCATCATCAAATAAACAAGTAATAAATAATATGATGGGAATAAATAATAAAAAATTAATTTCCTATAACTGATAACATCAGCATGTAACATATCCTTGGATTAAATAGTAATATAAATAATCATATGGATAATAATAACTTATTTCATGGTGATGTAATGAATAATTACTTACATCTTAATCATATTATCAAGACCTCTTAAAAAGATAACATATATAATGTATTTCGATATACACCCAATTACCTAAGCTAGTATGTATCATAATACCTAATAATTCATCAAGGGGATATATAATTTTTGTCCACATACATCACTATATAAGTAAAATTCATTTTTTAAATGAAATCAATGGATAAATATTAAATAATCAACATGCCTTAGTAATCAACAATTATCCATATTGAAACGACTAGTATATAACTTGAAATTTTATACCTTGTAAATAAATAATATAATTTTCATGGTAAACACACTTAAATTAATAAGTTATTCAAATCATATAGAGTAATGGATATTTTTTATGTTAATAATTAAAATTACATAGCATACAGTCATGAGATTAAAGTATATGGACCTGAATCATAAAAATTAAGTAGATAGAGGGATAAAGAATTATGGAAAACATAACATTTATGAAAAATTTGTGATATAGAATATAATTTAATAATAAAATTTAGTTTTTAATACACAAACCATACCATAAAAATAATATCTATCATTTATTTTTTTATCCGAAAATGGATGCAAAGACCCAAATAATGAATTCACAATACATTTTAACAATATTGTAAAAATAAAAAGTAGCAAGTCGCATTCAAAAGTTATTCTCAAGAAGATGTTATGAATTTATATTTAATCATTATTTACAAGTAAGTATAAAAAACTTATCCTTGAAATTAATTAAATGTTAATTCAATAAATTTGGAGTGGTAGATAAAAGTTTTAAATGTCAAAGGAAACTTGTTTTTATTAAATTACAATAACTTTTTTGAAACCCACGTCATTTAAAAGTGTAAAAAAGATTAATTTGGAAAATATATAAATAGATATATAAATACCAATATAGGTAATAAATATTTGTATTTAAAAATAAAAAATTTAAATACTAGTGGAGGTAAATACTATGTATATGATTAAAAAAATAAACATTAAAGTGGATGAAAATTATTCATAACAATGTTAAATATGTATGATAGAAAAGGTCATAAAGAATATGTATTTTACATAAAAATGTTATTTTACCATGATATATAAGATAAAATAACATATTAAAAAGTAAATTGAAGGGAATAGAGATATTATAAGAGTAATGTTCAAGATGAAAACTTATAACTCAATGAAATTAAGTTGTGTTCTAAAAATATTTTTCAACATGGTAGTGAATGAAATAAAAGACCACGAAAGAGAGAGTATGAAATGGAATTGTAATTCACATTATAAAAGGATACATATGATTGAAAAATTATTGGGACTATAATTTCACTATTTCAAATACAAATAAGTGAAAATATAAAATCACTCCATATTAAAGGGGAATATAGACGCAAACCCATAACATAATTCCTAACTTCCTTGAAAGATCATTATATACATATATAATAAACATAATCATATTAATAACTTATTTTCGAACATTATTAAGATATATTTACTTCTATAATATTTAATTGTAATTTTTTATTATAAATTTATTAAAAATTTATATTTGATTTTCATAATTGGGGGTTAGTAACTTTTAATGTTTTTTACCTACTTTGTAATGCCTATGTCGATTCCTATAATTTTATACCATGTTATAAATTATTATATTATATAATGAATTGTAATTTTTATTACTTAAAATTTATAAATTTATAATTTCATTACTTGAGATCCTTTTTTATGATTTGTGAAGTTGAAATTGGAGATAATTTGTTTCGGTAAATACTAAAAAAAATACTTCGTACATTAAAAGTAGGTTATATATTGAAAGAATTCCTAATTTATCATTTTAATTGTTTATCATGACATAAAATAAATTTTATTAATTAATTGCATTCATCAAACCATCCATGTATGTAGGTGATTAAAAATGAAATATTTCTTTTATAGAGGTGGTAGTCCACACAAAAAGAATACAATGTTTTCATTTTCCGATGGAATAGACGGAGATAGATAATGATTGTTCATTAAAAATAATAAAATATCAATATAATAATAATAATAATGTAATTATATTATTATTATTAGAATATTTTTTAAAAATATTTATATATTAAAGGTTTAGGGATTGTTTAGTACTCATGGTGAGGAATCAATTTTTCACATTAAGGATCTCATGGAAATTGATAATTTGGTGAACTTTATTGTAACTTTGGACTTCCAATAAAATAAGAGTATTCTAGATTATATAAAATTGGTCTGAGTTAAAGGGAACTATTTTGGGTAAGTGTATATTGAATTGGATGGCAGTTAATTAATTTTATTGGTGAAGAATATGGACTTTTACTTGGAAAATAATGTTTTGTGATGGGTTATGATATAATAACAAGGTGATTAGGTGAGTTATGTGATGAAATTATGGGTATAATGAAATATTGGGTTTATTACCTAAAAAGTCCTACTAGAATAGTTATTTTTCTGTTCATTTTGTAAAATGTGTTCCCTTGAAGATTACCTCCCTTTTCTCTTTATAATAGGTTATACAAATTAATTTTAATATAGACTTGATAATGAATGAAAATAATTTTAAAAAAAATATATCTTTTAAGAATAAAATTAATTTATTATTATTAATTACCTAGTAATAACTATTATATGGATGTTCAATTATTTTCTTGTATATATTGTCAATACATATAACTAAAAAACACTTTAGATGATATTACAAAAAAAAACATAACACTTTAAAAAGAATGGTTATTTGAAAAATAATACTTTTATATTTAATAATCATCAGATAAATATTATAATAAAATATTTTGATTTTATTTAATTATTTATTAATTAAGAATAATATTATTCTAAATGTTTTGCTAATAATAAACACCTTTTTTATCCTTATTAGTAACATTTATATCCAATGACCATATTTCCAATGACCATATTTCCATTTATAATAGTTATATTACACCAACTAACTTATAAAAATTCTTTCAATTATTACCTCTTAAATTACTCTTTTCGTTCCATTTAATTTTAAATATCACCATATTTTCATGTTTAGTCTAATTTTAGGTTTACTTCTATTAACTGTTATTATAAAGGATGAAGATGATCTAGGGGATATCTTAGTTTTAGGGAATTTTTTCTTTTTTTTTGTCCCATTATACTTTATTCTCCATTAATATATGCGACCATTTATATCATGTAATATTACTTTTTATTTACTATGTGGTCTCATTTACATTTATTGTAATTTTGTTTACGAATGAATAAAGTTTTTTTAGTTTGATTCTTATCTTCCTTGAATTATTTTATACTTAATATCACATATTATAATAGAACATAAAAAAATTTATTTGTGCAATGTTTATATGAATTTAATGTAAATAAAATGATTTTTAAAACATGTTCTATGATATAAAGGATAAGAACTATATTTATGGAAGTTACGTTTCAGGATTTGACTATATAAAAAAGTCTCATGAATACTATATTTTTTATGGAAATATCATGTCTTTAAAATAATATTATGTATCATGGTTTTTGAAATTACAAAGTCGACAACACACAAAAATATTGTATATGAACTGAGAAGATTCAGACCCCCAAATAAAAACTAAAACAAACTCCCTTAAAATTCCCAAATCGATCAGAGAATAATAGAACATTATATTAAAGAAGAAAAAATAGAACATTATAAATGAAAATTATATTAAAGAAGAAAATAATAACAAATATCTGTAATTTAAAAGTATCCTAAATATAGAATCACTACTAGAGAGAATCTAATGAACTTTATAACTATTATTAGTACCCTGTACAGGTAACCCCAACTATATATTTATATATGGATTATGTAGTAGTTATCAAGTTACATTGTTTTTTAGATATTTAATATTTTTCAATGACCACCACTCAATCATGGTCACCACTAGTAGACTCATGAATATAAATGATTCCATCAATGCTTCTAGTGAATAGTGTATGCATTTAGAATAAATATTTTCCAGTGACATTTTATTTATGATACAATTTTTTCATGACATTAACGTTTTGTGAGTCACTGCTTCCAGTTCTGAAAATGAAATCTGGAATCCCTCCTTCAATAATTTTGTAGTAAATCTCAAATTCATTTCCTACAAAATCCTAAAAATATCAAAAAAGAGATTCATTTTCAAGTATTTAACCATGTCCATAACCAATTTTTATGACATCTCTTTAGTTTTTATTCCTAAAAAAATATTCTTATTCCAATATATTTTGATCACATGTCATCCAAGTCCCACAAAGGAAAAATTAAACCCCATAATTTATCATATAATGAACTTGTTCAAAATGTATACTAGCTTAACAAATCCCTAAATCTTTTTAAATTCTACCACCCCATCTTCCAAAATCATCTTATTGCATTGATACTTCAAATGAAGTGTTCCATTCCTCAGTGAAGCATCAAATTATTCACAAAATTAATCACACAATAACTATTTTCGAAAAAAAAATTTGTTTCCCTATGGTCATACAAGATCTTATAACAAACCAATCAACCAAATTGGATCCTCCCCATTCATTGTAATTTCAAAATACTTTTCTATAGCAGTTGAAAGTACTACAAAATATTGAGTCTACACATCTAATTTATAGTCGATATTCTAAATGTAAACATGTAGATAGTGGTTCTCTTCCAATATTATATATATAATCCCTTTATTAGTTAGTATATCCAAGTAATGGATCCTACATTACAAAATATTAAAATAGTTTTTCCTCTCTTTTGAGATACTGGAAGATCTATATAATGAATTTTTTGTGTTCCTTCCCTAGATTTTCCATAAAACTCTTGATTACTCCCACTGTTTACACAATGTTTTTATCTGTAAATAATAAGTAATACATTATAATTTACACAACGAATTGATTTGAATTCTTCACTATGTACCTAGCCTATTCTTATATTTTTTGGATTTCTCTCTTTGATTAATTTATGATGTATGGCCAAAGGTATGGTAACTGATTTGGATCCAGACATTCCAACATTATAAAACACCTTTTAAAAGTATTAAGATTTTGATAAAACCAATGCCTCATATTTCATATTCCTACCAATTTATAGCCCTCATATTGAAATTGTATCCCTAAGATCCACTATCAATATCATTCTAGAAAAATAAATCATTAAATATTTTATCCTTTCCTTTACTATTATATTTATGACCATATCATCTTTGTAGCGAACAACTATGGTGAATCTCCCATTGTTAAATACCATTTGGTAGAAAAAATGATCCATATTGAATTAGATAAAAAATATTTCTTCCATAATGTAACTAAACACTATATAAATGGAATTTTTGTGATGGATGATTTTTTATGGACTATATGTTCATTGAAAATAAGTTCTTCCAAAAACAATATTTTAGACATAATTGATTTCCATAATAAATTTGTGAAATTGATATTACTTATTATGATACAAATGAAGTCTATCATAAATTTTTTTGGTGACAATTACCACCATCATGTGATCATGAATCATTTGTGATTAATTATAAATTCTTATCACATTTTGTATTATTTATAACAGATTTATGATTTATGCTAAAATAGTAAAAACCAATTGAAGTGGAATAATTAATTTATTTTACAAAATTTATTGTTTTCATATATTCATGATTCTATCTTAATTTAATTTTAAATAAATATAAAAAAGGTGGTTGTTGATTTTTTCTATGGATTGATCACATCACAAATATTTTTTTAGAATCTCAGATAAATTACATATGGTGGTGATTATTTAGGATGGATACTCAATCTATAACAAGTGCCCATAATTATTTATGAAATCAAACATAAATAATTACTTGTGATAAACTCTATTCCATAAAAAAATATTTTCCCAAATGATCTCATTATAAATATCCTCTTAATCTATTTTAATTTATTGCACTGCACAAACCACTAATTGAACCACCCAGCCTCTAGACTCTCTTTAAGAGGGAAAATAACACTATAATTTATTGATTGAACCAGTTCCTTGAAAAAATAATATTATAAGTAGTAATTCTATCACAAGCCCCACACACCCTAATGTACCAGTGTCCAAAAATAATATAATGAAACAAAAAATAAATATAAATTATGGAGCACAAGGATTACCATGTAATAGAAAGGGTTATAATCCATGGGAAACAATAATTTATTAATGGGTAAAAAATATAGATTATAACATTAAAAATTTACTGCAAAAAGCATACTGATAGGAGATTATCATGAATATATTACACACACATACACACACAATATAAATGACCTCAACCCCAACATATATAGTCATTCTCATCTGGTAATCCAAATTCAATCAATAACTAAAATTTATAGGACATATTCTCTATGAATTATATTTTTGAAGTCATCAAATCATTCATTAAAGGAGATAAACATACCAACCAGATTACCTTTTCAAAAACCACAGGTTTTTAGAGATTAAAATGGATTCCTTTGAGTCCCCTACATCATTTTCCACACATTCCTGATTCTAAAAGATATTATCCTCCTAATCTATCACTTACATATTTCAATGTGTTAACCTATAAAATCAATGTTATGAAATATATTACACCTTAATTTTATTTATAAATTTCACACCTATATATTTTATAATAAAATAGGAATCATAGGTTACATATTTTTATAACTTAAATAATCAGCAGAAAAATGTCTCCTCACCCTAAGACTAACAACATCCCACTAGAGAATCATTTTTAAGAATCTATACCAAGTACCCTGGTTGACATGAAATACCTTATATATTTCCCTTATTTATCATAATACCTCTTTTTATTGATGATTATGAGTTTATATGGTCTTGTGATATCAATTTAATCTAATCCCTTCTAAAGTACAAAAAAAAATTTTAAGAACTCTGGGAAAATTATTTTAGTTAGCATATCCACTGGGTATATCTTCCCATCAATATTATATAGCTCTAGTACGCCATCATCCACAATATTTCAAATGAATTGGAATTTCTATTGAATATAATTCTTTCAAGAGTGAAATGATGTATTCATAGTTAAGTGAATCTTTCTTTGGGTTTCATAGTATAACACGCTAATTTACTTCTTGTCTCTAATTTCCACAAACATAACCTTCGAACACGTCATCTCCCTCTCAGCTTCTGTTGTGGAAATGTACTCATCTTCCATGGATTATAGTGAAACTATAGGTTGTAACCATAACATCTGTAATGCCCCGACCCTAGTTACCTAGAGACGGTGCATTATTTTAATACATTGGCAAGATTACAAGGAATCAATTCCCGAAGGACCGATCGGTTTAGTAGTTTTGGAAAAATAGATTACATAAAAAAATGTTACATTACACTTTATAACATACAAAACAACATAAATAATCTTTTATGAATTCTAGTATTCCCTTAGAATAACCCTGCATATAAATCACAATACACTTCTTGGAATCCTTGGAAAAATAAAACATAGAAAGGGGTGAGCTCAGATGCTCAGTAAGGATAACAATAGAGTGGAAACTTTCATAAATAAGAATATACATTTAAGGCAATGGATAACTAAAACAAAAGCCTTTTAAACTTGAACTTCAGCATAATATGGGAAAAAAATGAAGTAATTCCATTTACTTATTCACATGGATATTATACTAGTCGAATAATCAAATGAAATATCACTAACCACTTTCATAATGATGGAATGAATAATGATAAACATTAATTTCATTTTCATGGCCTCATGCCAAGACCTAGGGTATAACTGTAACCGGAACCCAACCCGTAGTGCCTCTAATAACCGGACACCAACCCGGAGTTCCTCTAATAACCGGACACCAACCTAGAGTGCCTCTAATAACCGGACACCAACTCGGAGTGACTCTAATAACCAGACACCAACTCGGAGTGTCTCTAATAACCGGACACCAACATGGAGGGTCTGCTGTAACTAGACCCCAACCTGGAACATACTATTCCCACATATTCATCTTAAGGAGAGGGTAAAATATAACATAAATATTTGTATTAAAACTAACATATAAAATGTCAAAACATTAATCATAAACCATTAATGGCATTAAAATAACTCATCCATAGTCAAAGATATCACAAAACCTTAAATAAAATATGGATGATTTGTATCATAATAACTCAACTTCAAATAAGCTTAAAATCCATCAAAGGATGTTGACATAGATGAAAATGTTTTGTAAAATTCTTTGAGAGAAAAATCCCTTTTTCATGAAAACATTTAAAAGTTACACAATTTAGAAAGGAAGAAATTTAATGACATTTTTTAATCAAAGTGTCCCATACATATTTGAAACTTTTGAAAGGAATTAACATTTTAAAAATATTCATTTCCATATAAATAAATCTTAAAAAACCATTTTGAAACATGGACATTAATTAGAATGATTTGAAGAATAAATATTTAAAATGATGTTTTAGTAAAAATTTACTTAAAAATAATCCCTTTGAAAAAACTTTTATGAAACATGTACATGGATAATAAATATGTCCCAATATATACTTATGTAAAAACAACCTCGGATGATACAGAGATTATGAAATTTACTCTTAACAATTTGGTAACATACGAAACATAAAACCCATGAAAGAGTTATCATAGAATGAATATGTAAATACACATAAATTAAAGTGTATTACACAAGGAATACAGTTATGGGAAGTACATACACCACACAAAAGGTAATGGTGGCAATATGGCATGAATCTCACGGGAATAAGGAGTGAGATGAAAACCGCTTACCTTGTACTTTTCCTTTGTCGAGGGTAGGGTAATCTCAGGTATACTGGTTAAATGACTTTTATTAAATTATACAAGAATAATATACATTAATATGATATCATATATGATCTTTTAACATTGATTTGTTAATAATATCTTAGTATTATCGTTGTTTCGGATGTTAACATACTCATTTTATTATATATGTTTTGTTACATGAGTCGTGTTTTTTATGGATAGGTTGTATATTATACATATCCAGAATGATATCATGTCCTTAAACATTACTTTTAATAATCAAACAATAATTATTCTTTAATGGATATGATGTGGAAATGAATCTCATCGCGTTCTTGGAGACCGTAGTCCATACGTACGCACGAACGCTACTTTTATTCCATTTTTCATTTTAAACGGAATCTAAGCCAAATAATACATAGGTATATTATTATTACATTATAATATAATATCTTATATGTGTTACTTATGTTATATAATACCATCCTTTATATGTTCCATGTATAGTATAAACGAGTCATATCACTTTGAGGGGGCGGTAGTCCGCACTTCCTCAAATTAAATTATCGTATATATATACAACATGAAACGAATAATGGTATGATATAAAATGGAATTACAGAAACTTATATATAAAATAAATATCATTAATATCATATTTAATTATATTTCCATCATAATATCCACCATGAGAGGTGATAGGAGATAATTGAACAATCATCGCTTCGTGAGGCGTTTGGTTGCCATCCACAAAAACATTATGTTCTTCACCCATTAGATGGAGGTGTGTGTAAGTATAGTTTGAATAATTCTAATAAAAATATCCTAGTATATTTAGGATAGTATATTTGTTTACAAAAGAAAGATAATAAGTAGAGTTTAGGGGTTGGAGAAGTAAAATAAAATAAAAGAAGCTAAGAGAAATTATTACCTTTAATTTGGGTAACTCCCTTTGATTTGAACCAAAAAGGACTCTTGAAGTTCCTTATGCCTAACGTAAGGCATCTAGAAGGAGTATAGGGAGGTAGGGAGATTAATTATGCAGAGGTTGGATGAGCCAAAAGGCTTTAGAGGTGTGAGGAATTGGTTATATGTGGTGTCCTTTTATAAGGGGGATGAGGGGCTCTTTAAGAAAAACTTAAAGTATAATTTTATACTAAATTAATATTTGGTTTCTAATGGCTCCAAATTGGATTATTCAAAGACTATGTTGGGTATGGGTCGAAATACGTTCAAAAAATAGATTTTAGATAGGTTTGGGTCACTTTATTAACATTATATTTTAGTCTTAACCCTTAGTTACTTAGTTTGACATTACCATGTCTCTTTGTATTTTTGTATTATATGGTTAATAAACATACTATAAACTTCCAAGAGACCCCCAAGTGGTCAATTAATGTTGCACCTATCATGATATAAGTATTTTGGCTGAACCATATATTTTTAGGAATATATTATCAATTAATCATATAATTTTTGTTTTAAATATTAATTTATGTCAATTTTGACACTATTTGGTATTTTGTTTTTGTGAAATTCAGCACAACTTGATTACTTCTAACAAGATATATTGAACCAGACCTCAAATTTCATATTCTCCTAGAAAATTCGTGGATTTCAAAAAAATGTTGAAATTATATTTATTTTAATATTTATATTACCATTTATTTATGCTTTCATTAATAAGGTAATTACTGTATCATCATTGTGTCATAAATAAATTAAATTATTTATTGTATAAAAATAATAACTAAAATATCATTATGTAGGAAATATTTTTATAATTCTTGGATTTCATAAAAACTTTGAAATTATATTTATTTTAATATTTACATTAACATTTATTTTATTCTTTCATTAATAAGGCAATTACTATATCATTATTGTGTCATAAATAAATTTAATTATATAATATCTAAAAATAATAATTAAAATATGATTATATAGGAAATATTTTTATCTTTCTAATTAATATTTATAATTGAATTTATCTTATGTATTAACATATATTAAAAAAAATTTAGCTATTAAACTTTGAATTTAACTCTTTAACTCTTCTTTGAATTAAATAATAATAAATGTCCCAATATAATCCAAGTGGACCTAAAGGGTCATATGTTATTCCTAATTTTGTTTTTGGTCAAATTAAAATTATCCAATAGAATTAGGACATGTGTTAGGGTAATAATAATATCATTTTTACCCTTAATTACCCTATTTACTTTTTACCGTCTTAAATAAAAGTAAAAAAGTTACTATTCACCAAAAATTATTTTTATCTTATTGAACCACATTTTACTCCCTAATATTTACCATGTCTCTCAGATTTTTTAAATTACACTCTCAAAAGTGGTAAAATTATGTTTTATGTGAATTTACAAATTCTCATAGGAGGTGGGTAAAAGACGGTGAAAAAGTTCAATAAAATTTTTATATATCTAAAATTTTTATAAACTGACTCCAATGAATTAAATTGAATTTATATAGGTATTATGTATCTATTTTGAGATAAAATAAATTTAAATAATACAAAAAATTATTTAAATAAAAATCCAGTTTTAAATAGTAACTCTATGTTTTTCACTATTCATTAAAAATTGAATGTTTTCAGAAAAATACAAAAAATTTACCATAAGCTAATTTTTATATTACAAATTAAATAATGATGTATATTTTACCATATTCAAAACATATAAGTTTCATTTATTAATTTAAAATTAATTCCCGCTGTAAAAACAAAATGCGTTTTTTAAGAAACAATAACTATCAAAAGATTGACACTTGTTTATGATCGGTTTAAATGTGAAATTATGTCCAATGAACAACATTGGATTAAATGTTAAAAATATATTCTAAATATAATTTAAAACCACTAAAAATAATTATCTATCACTATTAATTATTTCGATTAAAAAAGTTGTTTTTAATTAAAATATAGTAATTTTCATTATTCATCAAAATATGAAATTTATCAGAAACGTACCAAAATTTCACCCTAGGCTAAATTCAATATTCCAAATCCAAAAATAAAGTCTATTTTGAAAGATAAAATGTATAAAATTTCAAAAAGTGGGTTTTACTATTCATAACGTCTAGTTTGATTGATTGTGGTGTGTGTTGGAACACGAAGTTGTGTAAAACACACACTACTATATTATCCAAAGATAAGTGCATCATGGAAGCTTGGGGTGTTACATTCTACCCTCCTTCCGTAAATTGTGGCCTCGCAATTTATGCTTAGTATTGGAAACTTGGAGTTGAAATTTCAAAATATCTTAGTTGAAATCCCACATCGAAAAATGGATTAATGAGGCCTCTATTTAAAATAAAGAGTTGAAAGTATGAGGGTTTCTGAAAATTACACATACTAGGGTTCCATGTAGGAAAATATGGATATGGAAGAGAAATATAACCATCAATATCTGACGGGGAGTGGTAGGGAACATTGATATAAAAAATCCAATAATTCAAAGCCATTAATTTGTGATGATCTAAAGTACCATCTTGGAAACAATTTCTGTTATATGTTTCTTTTCTTAATGTTAATGAATTTATTTATGATATTGGATAATATCATAAGGAGATATACTTATTTTATAATTAGAGTTTTATCCATTCATAAATTTCTACCACAAACTCATCTTTCACCCCAAAACATAATAAAACTCAAAAATAATCTATTTATCCTAATCGTATAGGGTTCCAAATATAATGAATGTATAATTCACATATTAGACCCATTAAAAAAGAAACTACATTATATAATCCAGGGACATCACGTAGTCCAGTGGTAGGCGATAAATCCCAATCGCAATATGGTTGTGGGTTCGATTCCCACAGTTTTGTCTGATGCGATGAGTTGTCACACGGTCTTCATGTTGTCCTTTTATAAAAATCCAAAAATAACCTTTCAAACATAATCCATTCCAAACATAAGACTTATCCAAAATACTTCTGTAATCTCTCAGTCCAAAATTTATATGAAGGGTAAACATAATGTATGTGCTTTTTACCCCGCAATAACACGTAAATACCTTCATCATGTGTTATTTTAAAACATTGTAACATCCTAAATTACCATAAAATCTTATTGATTACATTCATGATCCCTTATTTCTTTGTATAATACTGAATATACTCCTTCTATCAAAAATTTTGTAAACTCCAACGATGAAAAATCATTAATCAGTTTCAAGGTATTCAAGAATATCCAATATAATTTACCCAAATCAACCATATCTTATTCCAAAAACAGTACCTCAATATTCGGACCATATTATGGTTTATCTTTACTTCAACCATGTAATTTCCAAAAGGTTTAACTCGCTGTAGAGTCACTTTTCTTAGTACCATAAAATCTCAAATCCTCAATGAAATAGTACTACAGTACAATCCTTATTTATTTCCAGAACATCATTGATACAACACTTAAATGAAATAATTCAAAAATAACAACATAAGAACACTAGTCATTCCTCTTCATCAATGGTAGTATCATAACATTATTATTATCCAATAGCATCATTTTCGGTATAGTCTGATGACTGGGAAAAATGGTTCGCGTAGTGTCCAAACTCCTCACAGATGATGCATTGTACATTTGAAATCATTTTCTTACCCTTCCAGTCACGTACTCGGTGTCCTTTTTCTCCACACATATAACATACTCCCATTCCATTCAAGCATTTTCCAAGGTGATTCTTTCTACAGTTATCACATATGGGAAAATCCTTCTTTCCCTGATTCCCTTTATCTGTCCTTGTCTCTACCATCCTTTCTTTCTCTGGCATCCCATCAAATCCATAGGACTCCGAAAATTCTTTACATATCTTATCAACACATGATACTATTTCTTCATATGATGATAACATGTGGGAGACTGTTTCCCTTCTAAATTCTGTCTTAAGACCATGAACGATATGATCTTTATTACTGATTGGATGATGCATATTTCTGGAGTTCTAATTCCTTCTACTGGGTGCCATTTCTAAAAAATAGCATACACTAGATTAGTTTTTGAATAGAAATACCTAACACCAAACTTGTAAAACACTTAATATAAATTAAACATTTCATGGATACATTTCATAATCATAAAAATGTCTTCTTTTAGAAATTATATACTCATAATCCCTTCATAATGGTTTTTAAAGAAAATGAGAATTATCCTAAGCATATCCCCCAGGAGTGTCGTAACCAAGAGTGCAGAAAGGCCCATTGTCATGCACCGGTTCTCGTTTGAGTCTAGATCAAAGCGGTGTTTTTGAGTTTTACCCCTAGGTACATCTATTTCAGAGCCACCACTAGCTGCCTGTATCCAGACAGGGATGTATTCCTCAGAAAACTCACAAAATCTCTAAAATATCAAAATTATAGGAAGTTCTTCTCTACTAACCCTCAAAGTCTATCTTAGGGATATGTGCACTAATCAGAGTTTATCTAAATATAGCTTACAAAGTTATTTCTAAACTTCCTCCGATACCAACTGTAACGCCCCGACCCCAATTACCCAGATTCGGTGCATTATTTTAATACATTGGCAAGATTACAAGGAATCAAGTCCCAAAGGACCGATCAATTTAGCAGTCATGGAAAATAGATTACATAAAAAATGTTGCATTAAACTTTATAACATACAAAACAACATAAATAATCCTTTATGAATGCGAGTATTCAATTGGCATGACCCTGCATATAAATCACAATACACTTCTTGGAATCCTGGGGAAAAAAAACATAGAAAGGGGTGAGCTCAGATGCTCAGTAAGGATAACAATACCGCAGAAACTTTCATAAATAAGCATAAACATTTAAGGAAATGTATAACTAAAACAAAAGCCTTTTAAACTTGAACTTCAGCATAATATGGGAAAAAATGAAGTGATGTCATTTACTTTTAACATGGATATTCTACTAGTCGAATAATCATATGAAATATCACTCACAACTTTCATAATGATAGAATTTATAATGCTAAATATTAATTTCATTGTCATGGCCTCATGCCAAGACCTAGGGGATAACTGTAACCGAATCCCAACCTGGAGTGCCTCTAATAACTGGACACCAATCCAGAGGGTCTACTATAACCAGACCCCATCCCGGAACATACTAGTCCCACACATTCATCTTAAGAAGAGGATAAAATATAACATAAACATTTGTATTAAAAATAGCATACAAAATGTCAAAACAATAATCATAAACCATTAATGGCATAAAAATAACTCATCCATAGTCAAAAATATCACTAAACCTTAAATACAATATGGATGATTTGTATCATAATAACTCAACTTCAAATAAGCTTAAAATCCATCAAAGGATGTTGACATAGATGAAAATGTTTTGTAAAATTCTTTGAGAGAAATATCCCTTTTTCATGAAAACATTTAAAAGTTACACAATTTAGAAAGGAAGACATTTAAAGACATTTCTTAATCAAAGTGTCCCATACCACTTTGAAACTTTTGAAAGGAATTAACATTTTTAAAATATTCAAGTCCATTTAAATAAATCCTAATAAACAATTTTGAAAACATGGACATTAATGAGAATTATTTGAAGAATAAATATTTAAAATGATGTTTTAGTAAAAAATTACTTAAAAATAATACCTTTGAAAACACATTATGAAACAAGGACATGGATAATAAATATTTCCCAATAGATACTTATGTAAAAACAACCTCGAATAATAAATAGATTGTGAAATTAACTCTTAACAATTTGGTAACTTACCAAACATACAACCCATTAAAGAGGTATCATACAATGAATATGTAAATACACATAAATAAAAGTGTATTACACAAGGAATACAATTATGGGTAGTACATACACCACACAAAAGGAAATAGTGGCAATATGGTATGAATCTCACGGGAATAAGGAGTGAGATGAAAACCCTTACCTTGTCCTTTTACTTTGTTGAGGGTAGGGTAATATATTGTATAATGGTTAAATTATTGTTATTAAATTATACAAGAATAATATACATTAATATGATATCATATATGATCTTTTAACATTGTTTTGTTAATAATATCTTAGTATTATCATCATTTCGGGTGTTAACGTACTCGTTTTATTTTATATGTTTTGTTACATGAGCCATGTTGGTTATGGATAGGTTGTATCTTATACATATCCAGAATGATATCAAGTCCATAA
Source organism: Viscum album (assembly GCA_963277665.1). Classification (NCBI taxonomy): domain Eukaryota; kingdom Viridiplantae; phylum Streptophyta; class Magnoliopsida; order Santalales; family Viscaceae; genus Viscum; species Viscum album. The sequence continues at coordinate 1,371,395,679 of OY728143.1, forward strand.
ACATTAATTTTAATCATCAAAAGATAAGTATCCTTTAATGGATATGATGGGGAAATGAATCTCATCGCGTTCGTGGAGATGGTAGTCTGTACGTACGCACGAACGCTACTTCAATTTCATTTTTCATGTTAAAAGGAATCAAAACCAAATAATTAATAGGTATATTATTATTAAAATATAATATAATATCTTATATGTGTTACTTAATATAATTAATACCATCCTTTATCTGTTCCATGTGTGGTATAAACAAGTCATATCACTTTGAGGAGGCGGTAGTCTGTACTTCCTCAAATGAAATTATCATATATATATACAACATGAAAATAATAATGGTATGATATAAAATGGAATTAAAGAAGCTTATATATAAAATAAATATCATTAATATGATATTTAATAATATTTCCATCATAATTTCCACCATGAGAGGTGATAGGAGATAATTGAACAATCATCGCTTTGGGAGGCGGTTGGTTGCCATCAACAAAAACATTATGTTCTTCACCCATTAGATGGAGGTGTGTGTAAGTGTAGTTAGAATACTTCTAATAAAAATATCCTAGTATATCTAGGATACTTTTTTTCTTTACAAAAGAAAATAATAAGAATTTTATAGGGGTTGTAGAAGTAAAATAAAAGAAAATAAGCTAAGAGAAATCGTTTTCTTTAATTTGGGTAACTCCCTTTGGTTTTAACCAAAAAGGACTCTTGAAGTGCCTTATGCCTAATGTAAGGAATCTAGGAGGAGTATAGGGAGGTAGGGAGCTTAATTGGGAAGATTTTGGACGATCCAAAAGGCTTGAGAGATGTGAGTAATTGGTTAGAAGTGGTGTCTTTTTATAATGGGGAGGAGGGGCTCTTTAGGAAAAACCTAAAGTATTATATTATAATAATTCATATTCAGTTTATAATTGCTCCAAGGTGTATTATTCAAAGCCTATGTTGATTATGGGTGGATTTCCTCTCAACTAATAGATTTTAGATAGGTTTCGGTCACTTTATTAACCTTATATTTTAGTTTTATCCCTTAGTTACCTAGTTTGACATCTACCGTGTCTCTTTGTATTTTTACATTATATGGTTAATAAACTAACAATAAACTTCCAAGAGAACCCCATGTGGTGCATTAATGAAGAAACTATCATGATATAAGTCTTTTGACAGAACATTATATTTTTAAGAATATATTATCAATTAATCATATAATATTTGTTTTAAATATTAATTTATGTCAATTTTGACACTATTTGTAATTTTGTTTTTGTGAAAGTCATCACAACTAGATTACATAGAAAAAGATACATTTAATCACACCTAAAATTTCATATTCACCTATAAAATTCGTGGATTTCATAAAAACATTGAAATTATATTTATTTTATTATTTATATTACCATTTATTTGATATTTTCATTAATAAGGTAATTCATGTATCATCATTGTGTCATAAATAAATTTAATTATTTAATGTATAAAAATATAATTAAAATAAAATTTTGTAGGAAATTGTTTTATCTTTCTAATAAATATTTATAATCGAATTTATCTTCTGTATAACCCCATATTAAAAATGTATTAGATATTAAACTTTGATTTTAACTCTTTTAACTCTTCTTTGAGTTAAATAATAATAAATGTCCTAATATAATCCAAGTGGACCTAAATGGTCATATGATGTTCCTAAGGATGTTTTTGGTCGAATTAAACTTATCCAATAGAATTAGGAAATGTGTTAGGGTAATAATAATATCATTTTTACCCTTAATTACCCTATTTACTTTTTACCGTGTTAAATAAAAGTAAAATGTTACTATTCACCAAAAAATTGTTTTTATCTTATTGAACCAAATTTTACTTCTTGATATTAATCATGTCTCTCAGATTTTCCAAATTCCACTCACAGAAGCAGTAAATTTATGTTTAATGTAAATTTACAAATTCTCCTAGGAGGTTGGTAAAAGATGGTGAAAAAGTTCAATAAAATTTTTATATATGTGAAATTATTATAAACTGACTCCAATTAATTAAATTGAATTTATATAGGTATTATGTATCTATTTTGAGCTAAAATAAATTTAAATAACATAAATAATTATTTAAATAAAATGCATGTTTTAAACAGTAACTCAGTGTTTTTCACTATTCATAAAAAATTGAATGTTTTCAGAAAAATACCAAAAATTTACCCTAAGCTAATTTTGATATTAAGAATTCAATAATGAAGTATATTTTACCAAATTGAAAACATAGAAGATTAATTTATTAATTAAAAATTAATACCTGCTGTTAAAACAAAATGCGTGTTTTTAAGAAACAATAACTATCAAAATATTGACACGTGTTTATGATCGGTTTAAATGTGAAATTATGTCCAATGACCAAAATTGGATTAAATGGTAAAAATATATTCTAAATATAATTTAAAACCACTATAATTAATTATTTATCACTATTAAATATTTCGATTAAAAAATTAGTTTTTAATTAAAATTTAGTAATTTTCACTATTCATTAAAATATGCCAGTTATCAGAAAAGTGCCAAAATTTAACCCTAGGCTAAATTCAATATTCAAGATCCAAAAATGAAGTCTATTTTGAAAGATAAAATGTATGAAATTTCAAAAAATTGGGGAATACTATTCATAACTACTAGTTTGATTGATTGTGGTGTGTGTTGGAACTCAAAGTTGCGTACAATGCACGCTACTGTATTATCCAACGAGAAGTGTATCTTGGAAGCTTAGGGTGTTACGAAATCAAACTCATTAAAGTTCCTACAAAAGGAAAAATTAATTTAATGGTTATCTTTCATTTCTTTTTATCACCACTAAAGTCTGTATCTACAAACACATGAAATAGATTGTTCATCCAAAACAATTGTCTTTGAATCACTAAAAATTGGAGATAAAAAAATATACACATGACATAATCTTAGTGCTCATTTCCAAGATTCTCGATGAAAAAACTATCTACACCAATAGATTGAGTAATATTAAGCCCTGTACAAACAATGTCTTATATCAAACATCCCATAGTTGATGCATGAAAATCCTTCACTATGAACCATCCCACATCATCCATTTTAGGTTCCTTATACATTAAATTTTTTAAAACTTATATAAGGGGAGTAATATTATGATTTTATTTAATCATATTGAATCTATTTTATAACATTTATATGTACTCTAATTGAGAATGAAACATTGTTTTGGAACTAATGTATCTTCTCCTCCTCATCTCCAATATCCTCTAAGAGGAACCAATATTCTCTATTCATAAACTTCTAGAAATATCACAGTTCAACTCTTATAACCATTCCATGACATGTTTGGACGAAAGTAAGTCATCAACATATAGAAAAAATATAATGAAACTCCCATTTTTGTACACTTTATGGAAACAATAGTGGATCATATTTCTCTGGATGAACACATGTTATGTTACTATTGAATCAAAATTTAGATTTCATTTCCTTGACATCTGCTTGGTCCCATAGAGACTTCTCTTATTCTTAAATACAAGGAAATTGTTCTCTTTAATTACAAAACCATTTAATTTATGTATTTAGATTTCTTAAATTATATTAATATAAACGAACATTATCTTTAAATCTAGTTATTCAGGACTTCTATAGAATCCAAACTGGTAATTGTCCATATTTTTAGTGTTTTCACAATAGTATAGAAAATATAATCAAAATAAAATACTTTATATTACTGGGAACCTTTAGAAAATAGTCATACCTTCTATCAAAATCTCATTTCTACATAATTCATAAAATGATAAATGCATTTGTTCTATATTTTTCACTTATCTTTTGGAAGATTCATTATCCCCCATGTATTACGCACATGTAAAGAAATAAATAATTCATTCATTTTTAACTCATAGTAAACAATTCACTTGAGCTAATTTCCTATTTTAGGCTCTCAGTTTCCCTTAAATTTTTGTGAAGTAAAAATTGTATCTCAGAATCAAAACACTACACTGGTATTTTGATCACTGTATATCACCTCACCACTATAGATTCTTCTCTATCAAAAAATGAACCTTATAAATTTTTTCCATTCAATTATATTTTCCTCAATAATTTTTGTGATTTAAGCATTGTTACATTCATAACATGATCAAAATATTCAGTTCTAGGTATTGGGTGTACCATTGGAATAACACCATAATTAATGCTCCATGAATAGACATACACTACCCACCATCTGTCTATATTAACCTCAGACTACTCTGTCAAAAACATGATTTAGTTAGTATCAATATCTATTTTCTTTCCTTTCCATATGATCTTCTCTTTGATGAGTACATTTCAATCTCAGATAACCTTCAACTGATTGTTACCCCAGATTTGAAAACTGGTTTTTTTTATTTACCGGGACAATAAGGAAACATGTTCTACATAAGAAATTAAAATTTTTACCATTCTTTGGTATACAAATGGGAATATTTGATACAATATAAAACTATTAGGTTTGTAGGTACTAAATTCAAATTAGACCAGAGTTCCTCTAGAATCTATTATGTCATTGGTTTGAACATACATCAATTTTTGAAAAGATTAATATCGTTAGTTGTTTATTCCCCAAACTCCTTTAGGAAAATTAATCATAAACTCATGCACATAGATCTCTCATTCATTGTATAATTCATACATTTTTCTACACCATTCAAATTTAGGGTCCCCGAAAATTCTTTCAGCATATAAACTAAATTCATCTAGATGAATATATGGAAGTATTCCCCTCCATATTAACATTCATTATATTATTTTTAGGATTCCATAATTTCCCCAAGCTCATTATAGTGACACTAATTTTTATTACATAAATATTACACAATTTGTTAGAAAACCAATACAATATAGATACAATTCTAGGATTAAAAGGTATAATATCTTGAAAAAAATAGACTTATACATAAATTTTACATAATAAAACATAAATATTTGTAAATTATTTTCTCTCGATCTTATCAATAGTTCCCCTATTCTCTTTAGTACATACAATCACCAAAACATATATATAAAAGAAATTGGATATCTAAATCCACAGTAATATAATAAATAAGGTACATGAATTAATATAACATGGGTGAGAAAAATCATCATACTGAAATAATAATAATGGGGTCATCATTAACTAAATGAGGGAAACATGTGCTAAATTCGTTGAATTTTGAAATTCATAAAAATTAAACATACTGTCATAGTGGTTAAATACCACATATAGTTGTGAACAAATCTAACATAATTTTCATGCATAATGTATGTGCATAATCAAAACAACATAATTTTGAACATAATATATTTATGTTCATTCATAATACACATCATATCATGAGATAAAACACATCAATTAATGATTTTGAGGGATAAATAATTTAGGTTCCACCTGTCACATAATAATATTTACATAATCATATATTTGACATAGAATGTATTATAATCATTTTCAGGAATTAACCAATGGAAAGGAATCTGTTTTAAAAGGATTTTATCAATCATGATATGAAGAATAAACATGGTTTTCCCAAATGGAAAAGGGAAAAGATAATATTTTTTATAATAATCATCATTTTATAGTGAAGAATAAACAAATAATGTTGAGTGAATATGTGTTTTGGAATTAAGGGTTCTTTTAGAAAATCATTGTATTTACCATAAAATTACGTAGGAAACATGTATATCCTAGAAAATAAAAGATAAGAATAATGAAATTTTCTTTAAGGAACATTATTGGATTATTCGTACCAAAGATGTTGTGAAATAGGGATAACCAAATGAAAATGGGTTGGGTTCGAGAATCCCCTTTCCTTTATTCCTACATTATTGCATCACTTTTTCACCTGACGAATAATAAACATAGATTTATTAGAAAATTTATCTCGATGTGAATTTTAGTCCTTTATAAAAATATTATCTTTTATAATAATTGGATTATATTTCTTAGTTTTATTTTGGGAAATTAAAGCATTTCTATATGATGTTTTTCTTAAAAATTTCTCCCTTCACTTTGAGTTCTCTATTTCCATCAATGTCATTTATAGAAAAGTTTAATAAACTCCAGAATCGTATGATACATGTAATTACTCATTTTATTATTATATATAATTAAAATTATCCATATTTAAAGGTGGTTATAATAATTATCTTGGAAATTTCTCTCATAGTGGTTAACCAACAATTAACATGACATTTCTAAGAGACCTAGAAAAGAAAGATCGAAATTTATATATATAGTAAATATGATACATACAATAGGATAAAATCGAAAATATAACATTAAATTATGTCCAAATTAATCATATATTTTTTGTTTTTGGAAGTGATTGGGAATAAAATAAATAGAAGAATAAAATGAAATAAAAAAAGAACAATTGATCGGAACTTACATAATCATCTATGAAGCTTCTCTTATACGCCACTACAAATCACTTGATTTTTGGATTTGGATTACTCCAGAACATCCTTAAGTATTTTAATGGGTTTAAGAGGTGTATTTAGAGTATATACGAGGATTTGGAATGGGTTTTTGGAGTGGTTTTCAATAGTCATGGATTGGGATATCTAAACTTGAGAAGAGAGGTATTTTTAGAATAGAATATTGAATAAAATAATAGAGTAAAGGTAAAACATGTAACAATAAATTTTTGACAATATAAATCAAATATAAATATTTTATATTGGGTTTAATACATTAAATCATATTTATAATTATAAATCATTAATTTATTTAAAATATTAATCGAAAAAAGAGAAATTGGTATTTTAAGGAATCACATTTGACATGTGGTTTTAGAATGTTTTTTTAGGCTCTAAAATTATTTTTATTATATTTTAATGTATAATTTATGAAGTTAAATATATAATAGATTAAACCAAACTTATAGAATGTATTATTTCATTATTACATCATGAATGATGTAATTTATAATGCATTGGTTATATGAAAATTATATTTTTACAATTCACAAGAAAATTGATGAATTTTGAAAAATTTAAAAACAAATAACCCTTGTAAAATATTGATAGAATGATTTAAAAAATGATTTTAATATATCAAAATAAATTTATAAAAAAATCAATTTCAATTTTTAATATAAAATTAATGATTTTTACAAAATACTTTAAAATATATTTTATTAAAATATTCTTATATTTTATTTGAGTTTGTCAATCATGATATTTATTTCTTGGAAATAATATTTTAATATTTACTTAATTTAATAATTATTAATATTATTTATATCAAAATTTATTATTTTATGTGAAATTACTATTTCAATGGTCATATTACTATTCCAGCGGTCACATTACCTACTATATACACTACTCTATTATTTTACTCAATATTACACTCAATTCCTCTGAATGCACTTTATTTAAATTTTGTAATATGTTTATTTGTTTAATTATTTTTTATAAAGTTTTTTTCATGGGAGGAATGATTCTAGAAGATTAGGGTGATCTATAGTTTCTTATTTTAGCATTTCAATTTCATATTTTTTGTCCCATTGTAATATTTATAATATTATTAGGTTTATTTATTGACTAATGTAACAATATTAATTAATGAAAGAAAGTCTTATTGGTTTCTATATGTATTTTATATGTTTAATAATGTATAATATATTATAACCCACATTTATTTAAATGAATAAATATCGTTTACAAACTCCGAGTCATGACATTATTCCCCCTATAGAAATTTAATCCTTAAAATTTAAACTCATATTCTTGGTTGGGAGTAAGTGAGTGTACTTCAATTTCATAATTTCCCCTAGTTCCCATGTCACCTATTTATACTTATGGTTCCTCCGTATGATATAGACAATTTGATTCATTAGAGGCATTGAACATTGTCTCTATTTTCCATGATCTTCATTGATATCACATTATATGAGAGGAAATTCTCGAGCTGTACCACCTATAGATTTAGTATAGGTGAAGGATCAGGTTGTACTTCCTTAAGTGTGATACATGGAATAAATCATTAACAGGAGCCATACTTGGTGGAAGTGCATGATTATAAGCAACTTCTCCTATGTGATCGATAATATTAAAGTGATTGGTGTACCATAGGTTAAGCTTACCTTTCTTTACAAGCTACATGACTTTCTTCCATTGTGATATACAAAGGTAAATGGTGTCTTAAAAAACAAACTCTACATCCCTTTTAATGCTTTGAGTTTAGATCTTTTTATGAGTCTAATTAACTTTTATTTGTTATTGGATGGATGGAACCTTCCCTGCCATTTCATTAATGAGATCATGTCCAAGTAACATTCATTCCCCAAATTCATCCCAACAAGTTGAATTTTTTCATCGCAACCCATACATAGCTTCTTATGGATACTCTTGAATACACGAGTGGAAACTGTTGTTATATAAGAACTCAAGAAATGGGAGATATTTCTTCCATCAACCTATGAATTCCTTTCGGTTGACTGTTAGTGATTTGTTGAGCCCCCTAATAGTATTTTTATATTTTCTATCAATTTGGGGGTCATAGTCCATACTAAATTGAATTAAGTATTCAAATAAGTTAGAATACTTATCCAAAATTTAGATGTGAACCTTGTATTACAATCAAATATGGACAAAATTGGTACCCCATGCAACCTCACCACCTCATTCAAATACATATTGGTAAATTTTTCAAGTGATAAATCTTCCTGAATGGCTATAAAGTGGGAAGTCTTAGTGAGTTGGTCCACCAAAACTAATATCACATTGTTTTTTTGGATATTTTTTGGAGACTAGTGAAAAATTCCATAGTGAAATTCTTCCATTTTCACATGTCTATAAGAAATGGTGTCATTATCCCTTTGGACTTCTGTTTCTCTTACCTAACATGCTGCCATACAAAAAACCATGATATATAATTTTCAATCACTTACTTTATTTTGTCCCATCAAAAAAGTTTTCATGAAGATCACAATACAACATGGTGATTCATTGATGGATAGATAATTATGAGTTATGTGAATTATCCAATATATCCTTTTTTATCAGAGGTAATGAAAGAACATAAATCTTCATTCCAAACCAAATCTCACCATTATTATCAATGCGAAACTCATGTAGATTTCCATCCTTCACTTATTTCACATTCTTTTTTATCCTTATGTAATCCTATATGCCTCCTTTATCGTCTATTGAATATATGATTGGGAAATAATTTGGGAATGGTTGATTTATTCCCTCTAGTTTTGATTTCTAAATACATCATTTACATATCCATGAAGATGGGGACTTTCAAAATTCACATCATAGTAATATATAATGATATTTTCTACTAAGAGCATCAACTACCTTATTATCCATTCCTAGATGGTAATAAATTGAGCAATCATAGTCCTGGATTATATCTAAGCATATTCTATGATGCATGTTGATATCCTTCTATGTGAAAATATAATTTAGAATCTTGTGATTAGTATATATGTCACACTTCTCAATATATATGTAGTTTCTCAAAATTATCAATGTAATATCATAGCGACTAGCTCTAGATCTTGGGTTGGGTAGTTCTTCTCATGGATATTCAACTTTCATGTAGAATAAGATATCACTTAATCATTTTTCTTGATTACAAAACCTAATCCTTTATTTGAAGCAACACATTGCATCGAAAAAACTTCTCCAATTACTGGTAGTTTGATTTCAGGTACAGTGATTATCCATTTTTTGAGATCCTTGAAGAATTCCTCACATTATTCCATCTATATATACTTTAACCCTTTTCATTCTAACTTTGTTAGTGAGAAATTCAATCATGATAAATTCTTAAAAAATCATCAATAGTACAGATCCAATCCAACTGAACTATGCATTTCCATGACACTTGTGGGTCTGGGCCATTCCAAAATTACCTTTGTCTTTGAAAGGTCCATAAAATTTACATAACTACTGATCACATGCCCCAAAAATATGACTTATTGAATTCAAAAAGTCACACTTGTAGAAATTAGTTAATATTTTATCCCTCCTTAATGTCTCCAGCATAATCCTTAAATGGTATTCATGTTCCTCCTTTCACTTGGAGGAATTTAGAATATCATTAATACATTATACAAAAAAGGTAGTCTCTAAAGACTCCATTCATAAAATCTATGAAGATTTTAGGAGAGTTAGTATGATTTAAGGGTATCATTATGAAATCATAGTTCACATATTTTATATATAAATCTATCTTTGGGATACCCTATATATTCACCAACATTTATTGATATCTATCATGAAGGTAAACCTTTGAGAATTAATGAGATCCTCATATTTGATCGAACAAGTCATCAATCCTTGGAATATGATTCGTGTTATTTATGGTGATCTAGTTTATCTCCGTATAATAGATACACAACCACATTGATCATTCTATATTCATGAAAAAGAGCATTGGAGGACCCTATGGATATGCACTCAGGTGTGTGAAACCTTTTTCCAAATTCTATAATAGCTACTTATTTTACTCATCCATATCGATCAAGTCCATCCTACTGCTGAATTTTGAGATAGGATTGGATCTATATATGAGCTATATTGTGAACTATACCTCATGTTTAGGGGAATTCTGGGTAACTCTTTCATAATCACATTATTATATTCCATAATAATTTTAATTTCCTACAGGTTGATACCATCCTCCGAGTCAACCATTTGGGAGAGGTATATTTCTTTATAGGATATCAACTCCCACAAAATTAATGGATTTTATAAAGACGATTCAAGATATTAATTTCATTTATTGATGATCATTAAATGGTTCTAAATATGAAAGGAGATTTACTTTTCCTAACAATTGATTTGTGGACTATTTAATGAGATCCAATCCATGCCTAGTATAACATAAAATTCCACCAAGGGATGTGTTACAATATTTTATGGAATAATCTTACCACATATACTTAAAATATAATTTTACAACATATGGGTTGAAATGATTCCACCACCATGTATTTTTAAAAATATATATTATTTATTTTATCAGATATTTAATTCTAAAGTTCTAGAAAAATTGCAACATATAAAGGAATACGTAAAACCAAAATCAAATAAAACATTTTCCATTCATGATTAGAAAGGAAGTGTACCTTGGATTCCTTCATATTCATGATCCACTTTATATGTAGTGATGTAATAAGCATTCCATTTCTCCTTTAGAGTTGGTATATACTAACATTGATTTCCCTTAAGTTCATGTGGCATATTTAATTGACTTTCATAGCATCCTTTCACCCTATTGTTGAAGATTTGAATCCTAGGTGGTGGATTAAAAGGTTTTCTTTATTTCCTATATCATGAAGTCCAAATTCTTTATGTATCTTCAACATTCATGATTTTGATGGCCTTATCTCCCACACATGAAGCATTTGTCCATTCCTTTGAGGAATTCTCCATTATTCTTCTTCCTAAAATTTTAACAAATGTGTAGTTCGATCCACTTTCCTATTTTATTTGATCCACCAGTTTGAAAATACATTTTTCTCTTCTTATCTCCATAACTATGGGGCTATTATCCAAACTCAAACACTACTTTTAGAGAAGAAAAAATAAATTATTCATAACTACCAAAGACATAGATGTCTAGATACTCTCAAAGTTACGGTTTTAATATACTAAATAATCTATATATTTTTCTATCATTGTTAATAAAAAAAATTAGGATTATCTTGAAAGTCTTGTGATGTTTCTTTGTAATCCAAGAAAAATTCAACTTTATTTTACTTAAATTCCACAAATTATCTTTCCATATTTTTTCTAAGAGTTTGATGGAAATACTTGGTAAGAAATTTTTTCTTAAACTCTTCCCACTATATATCCTCCACTTTATCCTTCTACGTAGGGTTCTTTATCAATTTCCACCATTGGTCAGGAACTATATCTAAATGTTAAATTTCCAAAGTCACATTCTCCTTCTCATAAAAATTTATCAGAAAAACGATCTTCTCCATGGAGTTGACCCACTATTCCGTGAAAAGTGTATTCGATGTTCTACTAAACATTGGTGGTCATTGTCGCATAAAAGGCTTAATGGATATTTCCACCTTATTGGGTTATGGAGGATGTTTAACATGGTTTAGGTAATTATTTATTTCTAGAGTAAATTGGGTAAGTATTGCTATGAATTTTTGAACTCCACCTCTCATGGAATTAGGGTAACCATTCAAGTAATAGTTGCATTTCCCCTCAAATGTTTTGTTAGTTTCTCCTCTCTTAGTTACCACTATTTTATAAATTATAATAAGTTTTAACAAATCACAATTAAACCATGAAAAGGAATGGGTTTCATGCGGATTTAATCAATCAGGATTCCATGAATATATATTTTGTTCCAAGCTGTAAAAGGAAAAGAAACATATATTGTATAAGAATCAACATTCTTGATCAAAGAACAATAACTCAGGAGGAGTTAGGATGCGTTTTGGAAAGAAGGGTTCTTTTGTAAAATATCTATATTTGTCATAAAATCATGTAAGAAATATGTATTTTCTAGAATATAAAAGATAATAATAATGAAATTATGAACATTATATTAGTATTCATACCAAAGATTTTGTGAAATAGGCATAAACTAGAGAAAATTTATTGGGTTTTAGAATCCACTAACTTTTATTCCCTCTTAATTTTGTTATTTTTATACACCCTAAATAATTAAAATAGATTTCTTAAAACATTCTTCCATAAGTGTATTAGAAAAATTTATAAAAATACTTATAAATTATAATAATTTATTATATTTCTTAGTTTTTTTTATGTAATTGATGCATTTTCTTTTTTCTCTTAAATATTTACCGTTTCACATTGAGTTCTATATTGTTGTTAAATGTCATTTATAGAATAGCATAATAAACTACAGAATATTATATTACATGTAATTACTTAATTATATATTATATATCATAAATAATATTCATTAATTAATTTTTTTAAAATAATTTTCCTTGAAATGCCTTTATTGGACGTTAACCTCCCTTTGATGGGATATTATCGAGACAGCGGGAAATAGATGATTAAAATTTAAATATATAGTAAATATGATACATAAAATACATTAACATATTTAAGATAATGTTAAATTACTTCCTAATTAATCATATATTTTTTTTATTGTGAAAGTGGAGGTGAAAAAATATAATGAGAATAAAAATAATAAATAAAAATAAGAAGAATCGATCGAAACATACTTAATCCACCGCAAAGCTTCCCTTGTACGCCACTAAAAGACCTAATATTATTGGAGTTAGATTACTCCACAACATCCCTAAGGATTAAAATGGGATTTATAGGGTGGATTTTGTTATATATTGGGCCTTTTAATGATTTGTATGAGTGGTTTCCCAAGGGTAATGAGTGTGGTTATTTATACTTGACGAGAGATGTATTTTTAGACTATAATATTTTATTAAATAATATATCAAATGTAAAACATGAAATAGTGATTTTTTATATTATAAATCACATACAAATATAATATAATTGGATTAAGTCTTTAAAACCCCGTGATAACTCAAATTCATATGTTTATTAAAAAGGAATGTGAAGAAAAAAAGAAATTGTAATTTTAATGAATTAGTTTGGACTTAGGTTTTGAAATGTTATTTTTATGCATGGGAATTATTTTTATTTTATTTAATGAATCATTTATTAAATAATGTATTTCATGGATGAAACTCATTTTATTTAAAGGAGTATGTATTTTTCATGTCATGAATGATGTAATTTATGATACACCAGTATGCGAAAACTGTATTTTTACTATTCACTATAAAATTAATGTGTTTCAAAATGTTACCAAAAATTCACCCTTAAAAAATTTCAACAGTATGATATAATGAATTTATATTAATATTATTAAAATAAATTCATAAAATAGGTAATTTTAATTTTTAATATAAAAAACAATTTTTAAAAAATACATTAAAATATAGATTATTAAAAATGTACTTGTGTTTTATTTGAGTTTTTTAACCATAATATTTATTTTTTTAGAATTAAAATATTTATATTTACCTAATATAATTATTTAAATATTATTTATATCAAAATTTAGTATTTTGAGGTTAAATTTATATTCCAACTCTCATATTACCATTTTAGCGGTCAAATTACCTCTTATATATAACACTCTATTCATTCACTAAATATTGTACTCAAATCCTCTAAAGGTTATGTGATTCAATTTTCTAAGATGTTGGTTGCTTTAATAATATTTTTTCCTTATATATAGTGTACTTTATGGGAGTAATGAATCTAGTAGATTGGTGTGATACATATTTTCCCATTTTAGCTTTTCAATTTTTTATTTTCTGTCCCCTTGTAATATGTGTCATTTTATTGAGTTCATTCATTGACCAATGCAATGATTTTAATTTTTGATATAAAGTATTATTTATTTCTATATCTATTATTTTTTTATAATAATGTATAGTATATTATTATTCAAATTTAATTTAAGAATAAAATATCATTTATAAACTCTGGGACGTTATACTCAAAGTCCACCATGGATCTCCACACAATAAAATTTTAGAAGACACCAAACTTTTGTTTGAAGAAAAAAGCCACAACTTCTATATAGGATATTTGATGACGTTATAAAGTAAATTTTCCCTCATAATATCAAATCGGTTTTGGTCCCTATATATATGCATCGATTATATTAATATTCTTATTCATTACTGATCATTCATAATAACTGAACAACCCCTTGGCTATTTTACATCAATGCAACCATCATATGATTCAAAATCCTTGTGATTGATCTTCAATAATCCATTTACAGCTAAGGTCCATAGAATTTTCTCACTAATGTGACCAAAACAGTCTTGTCACAATATTATAGATCCATAAAGTGTTATCGATTTTTTTCCTCCAGCATGCATGATACCATATGGTATATCGGTCAAGAAAAGTGTTTTTTCACACCTCATCCCACCACCATGGAACCTTTTGTGAATTTTGATGTACCATATACTAACAAAATTACATTAATAGTTTTATAAAGTGGACAATTGTAAATTAAATACTTTTCTAAATTTATAATGTTTTAGATGATTTGTAAATTCATAAAACCTCTATTATACATCCACATGCTCATATATCTTTTTCCAACAACCTCATGAGCCTCTAAGTTTACAAGGTGAAACTTTACAAGGTAATCAGTCACATAGTTACACATGCATCCTCTATTAGATGTTGAATGAAATGAATAATAGGAATTAATAATCCAAGAATACAACGAACTCGTGACTCTAAGAACCAAAGTTCCACTATATCGTTTAGCTGTAGAGTTTTCAGATGATAAATATGAAAACTTTCTCGAGTTTACAATTTTATCTCGATAGTCCTTCCATAAATTTCCCTTCATTATAATGTTACAAAAAGTTCATTTACTAAGTCCATATGAATTTATCTTTATATTATCTCTATTGTTTCCTCCACTTTTCCTCTTACTCCATTGAGTTGGTCATACCCGACCTTCCATAATGTCAAACCCAGTTCTGTACATTGATGAAACCTCTTTCCTCTATATCACTCTATTAAAGATCAAATTATGGATATCCTTGAAGTCCAAGACATTACTACAATTGGAATTACTCTTAGAATACCCAATAAAATCCCATTATTATAAAAGTGATAACATAATAATTAATTCCCATACACATTTATTGAAATTCACATTAAAAACTCCAACTGAATATGGATCAAACTAAATTCATTTTGACGATCGATCTCTAACGAAACTTCTGACATTATCATTATGAAGAGTCACCACAATATGAACACTTTTTTCATCCTGAAGGCATTCTCATATATATTTTCATTCTTTTCCTTCAATACTATAGTTTCATGGTCTTAATAGTTTTTTAACATCAGGTTTTTATCTGAAATCACCAAGAAAATATGATGTTACTTACTTTTAAGACTTTCTAATTATCCATTATCCATTTCTTATGGATTCTTCCAAACCTATATTTTTATGAGGTACTTATAGAAAAAATTATCATCAACCTATATCTTCTATAATCCAATATACATTTTATAACATATATCTATCCTCATATCTATCTCTCATACAACACCATAATCAAAAAGAGAATATAAACAACTATTCAATTTGAAAATGGTAAATAGAAAATACCTCTTTATTTTTGGATTCAAATTTTGGAGATTACTTTATTAATTATGAACCATGCTGTAATACCACTTGTTTCATCTAACACAACAATATCTTTTTGAAAATCCATTTATGCTCTATATTAGACAAATAATAATAATATAATTTCCAATAAAAACTATTTCAACTGGATTATATATCTAAAATTGGAATCCATGCACAATAAATTCCCACCCTGATCTAAAACCATCTAGAAACTTAAAAAAACCTCATAGTCGAAAAAAATAAATAATGGAATAAAGAATACAGTAATATAAAGAAATGGAGATCAAAGATTATCATGGTGAAGATAGTGTCCCAATTCATGGAAAAATCAATTCACTACAGGTTAAACGAGATAGAATACAATGAAACACAAACTCTAAAGACTAAGAAAGAAAAATCATAACTACGGTAAATCAATACCACTCACTCACACACACACACACAGTATAAGTGATCCCAACCCTAGTTTATGTAGTTTTTATTTTCTGGTAATCCCAATTCCACCACAAAATGATCTTCATGGACTATATTCCATGTTTCTTTTATATTTGTGGCAATAGAATCATTCGGCCAAGTGGGATCACTACCTCAAATAGATTACCTAGTGACTAGTACCTACATCCAATGACTTTATGTGATGAATTTTCATATCTTGTGTTAGTATCCACCGACAAACACTTCTAGAATCACTCATCCTCTAGCTTCATCATGTACTTCTTGTGATGCATATTCCACTACCTGCTAACACAATGATATGTCCTATAATTTTGGGGTTCTAATAACTATCACAAAAATTTATATTAGAACAACAATGGAATTCCATGTTACATATTTCTGATGAATTTATCACTGGGATCAGAAATAGATTCTTAATCAAATCCTAACACCCCCCTCCGAAAACCTATTTTCTTTACTCAGTATCTCATTTTTTCTCAAAAAAAACTCCCTGAAATCATGATCTACTAATAAAATATCAATTTCAATTTATTTTTACTCAATCAAGATTTAATTTATTAATTTTATATCTTGAAAATAATTATTTATTAATTATTATTTATGTTATTATTGAATAAATAATTATTTAATTATATTTAATTATATAGTTATATATTATATAATTATTTATATTTTTGTAATTTAGAAATTATTTGGTTGTTTCTTAATATCAAAAAATGATAATTGTTAATTAAAATAATTAATAAAAGTAATAATTAATAAACAATCAAATGTATTATAAATTAATAATACATATTAAAATGTATCAAATTAAATAAAAACAATAATCAGAAATTTTAAAAAATTAAAAATTAAAATAAAAAATTAATTTCAAATTATTAGTAAGAAATCCTAATAAATTATTATGAAAAAATTGGTCAAATTATATTAAATTTATGTTATATATATATAATAACTAATTATTTTTTGGAAATAATATTAAAAACAAGATATTTAATAAAGATACGAAAATAGATATATATTATTATAATTCTAAAAAACATAATATTTAATAAATAATAATGTGCATTATATATTATTAAAACATATTAAAATTTATTAAATTAAATAAAAAAATATATATTGAAATATAAAAATAAGAAAATATCAGAAAACATTTTATTAATTTTTTTCGAAAATATTTGAAAAGAATAACAAAATAATAGAATCATGTTTTAAAAATTATTTTTTTGGGCACCATGGAAATCATGGAACTCACTTTACCACAATATCCATGACTCAATCCTCACTCAGGCCACCACATGTCGAATTTGAGTAAAAATGTATCTTCACACTAGACGGAGAAGTGACTGGGACTTCCATGTACTATATTAGTTCTTATACACTGAGGGCTAGAGATCTGTTAAAAATGTTTCTCAATCTGATTATGTGGTTGTGAGATCCTCCCTCCTGGAGTAGGTTTTGGAATTTAACAACTGTTAATAAAAAAGAATTTTGAGGCCTTAAAACCCGTGATTGGGGTGTCTTGAGGGAACTTTTTGGCCTAAAAATATATATTACCAAGGTGTACACATTGTATCCAAGATAATAGTTCATTTTTTTCATAGATATAACTAATCATTGTTCCAAACTTACATATTAATCATAATTTAAGACCGCATAAAGAAAGGTGATGTTTTAGGATGGAATAAATCCTAAAAGAAAAGTCCACAATAATTCATATAAATGTCTCCACATAGAAATTAATGTCTTCAAAAAATGCTCTTCCTGTAAAGCACTTCACATAATTTGTATTTAATTTTTAATCTATTCACATATCACATTATTTTTTATGATAACACTATATCTATTACAGTTCCAAGGAAATTATTTTATTCCCAACGCATTGAAAATTTTATATTTTCTGATGGATCTTCAATTGTTTGGTGACTTCCCATTAAAGAATGTAGTTTCCCACTAATGCTTATAAATAATTGAACTCCCATTAATGAAATGATGGTCAGGTGATATAGAGAGACAAGACTCTCATAATGAACTCACACTCCTATAACTATTTTAAAAAATTCCTAAACATTGAATTATGGATAAGTGCTAGTCTTCAAAAATCACATTCACAAAGGCCCTTCACAAATAAATCCATCCCATTTAATTTTTGATGTGTGATATGTGATATACTATTCATAAAACCCTACTTTAAGATCCCTATATAGATTTTATATTTAATGTACTATGCTAACAATTTTGTGTAGACACCGTCCTTCACAAATCACTATATATAATCCCTTTGAGTGGGTCCAATGCAATTATCCTATATAGGTTCTTCTTCATGAGCCACTATGCATATAATCCTATGTGATCACTCCCCTTACTGATTCACTATACAAACATCCCTGTATATATGTTCTTAAAAGGGATCCTATGTAAATATCATATATGGACACCCCTTTGTGAGGCCCAAAATATATTCTCCTTTTGTAATCCCTTCTCAAGAAATAACTATGGGTTCATCCCTATATGAGATATCTTTTTGAGGGTCCTAAATAAATATCCTATGAATATGATACATCACAAAGCACTACATTTACACTCATTTAAGGGAATGAGATCCTTTTAGAAAATATATTTTCTACCACAACCCACCAGTCCATACAATAGGGACTTTTCAACACATTAACCCCAATCAAGAACAGGGACAGACTATGGTCATAATCTTTTGGTCTTGATCCTTTTCTTTTGTCCCATACCCAAATGAAAATTTTAGATTTTCACAACAGACATTTTGGGTTTAGTTGAACGTATTTTTGGGCAGAAGTTACTGGGACCCCTTCTTTGATCCTCGATAATTCCTTCAGTGGAGATACTTCTGCTGGCTTCTTAGAACAAATTTAGGTGGTATTATACTCTTGGTTTCCATAATTAAGTTAATCTTCCTAGGTGGGATCCCTAATATATCTCTACCTTAACCTAGGTTACTAAATAGGTTAGGTATATCTGGGTGTAACATATACGTAATCCCCACACATTCACATTAAGTTAATATATTCCTCTTGGATTACATAAATAACATCACACCCATAGTATTAATCCCCTACATATCCTTAACTTCATTTAAGCCACTAGGTATGTTAGGTATATCTGGGTGGAGCTTATGTGTAATCCCCACACATTCACCTTGAGTTGATATATTACTATTAGTTTCGTTAAAATATTATATCCTCTTAAATGTTTTCCTATATACCCCATTTACCTTCAACTAGATCTCTAACCAGGTTGATTACATTAATATGGATGTTATGTGTAAGTACCACATGTTCACCTTTAGTCGATATACTCTTAACGGTTCAATCATTCACCTTGATTTTATATATTTTTCATGGTTTCATTATTCCCCTTATGTTGATATACTCCAATAATATTATTTATTAACCTACAGTTGATATAATCTCCTTGGATACCATATTTGGGACTCCTTTGATCTTTAATCCCAAAAATATATCTTCACTGAACCCAAAAAATAGTCCAGGTATCTTAGGGTAGCTCATTTATAATCCCCACTTTACCTTCTATTGTTGCCCCTTTGATGGAAAAAGAACCTCACCAGGGTATCCCATGCATAATCCACACTACATCTCTAGTTATCATCCATTTTAAGACATGATAATCTTACTTTGGTAGCTCATGCATATTCCCCACCCAATCCCCCATTGTGTTTTATGATTTAATGAGTATATTCTTCAACCTCTTATTTCTCACACAATGCCTAATCCACATATGCCTACAGGGTTTTTGATCATTTAATTAGGATAATCGAGAAACATCACATGAATCATCATAAATAATTATCTATATGAATTTATACTACCTAGTGTGCATCCTTATTTCATGATGTTAAACTAGACAGACCAGTCTTCACATATGAACATAAACTATGTTACTCAAACTACATGGGACTTGATTCCTATTAAAAAATATACATATGACAATTATCTAATGTTTAATACCAATATTCGCAGAACAATCATTTCCTCTTATTTGAAATGCATGATATTAGTCATCTCTCCTTGAGTCAAGATACTTCTTTTGGTATCCACATACATAGACATCCTATTTGGTGTAAGCCCCAACATATGAAAGAAACCTCTTTATGCTGATTAATGTAAGGAGAATAATCCTTGTATAGATATGATCTAGTGATGCCTCTATTGATGAGCCATATATTAACCATGTCTTCTCCTATTTAGTAACCAACAAACATGACATACCAGAAAGGTTCTATTATAACAACATGTTTTTATATACATTATTTCAAGATTTATTACATGAATGTACACATAAAAAATCTAGAAGATAGTGAGGACTAATGTATTTGGTAAATTCGATACATATAATATTAACCTGAAATACGGATACAAACACATTATTTATACCTCTACTACATGACCATATAAAATTCACTGATCTTACAATACTTCATTGGATAACCTGGGGATGTAAATTAAAATGATGTCAGATATAAATCCCAATAAAGGAATAATAAAATCATAATATTATTAATGTAATAAATGCGATTCAAGTGGAATATGAAGGAGAAATCAAATAGTGAGAGTCATAAACATCAATATTGAAACCTGATATAAGATGATAAAATCATGGTAATAATGGAATGTGGAGTCAACATAATACATGATATCACAAGATTAAGTCAATGATAAAAACTGAGAAATCATTACATAGTTGTCTTAGAAAAAAAATCATGCACAAAACAAGGTATCTCATGAAATAAAAACATTACCCAATGTATTAGAGGCCTATATAATTTTGGGCCCACCTATTACATTCATATATTGTACATTAATTTTTGTGTCACTTAAATATAAGACATAAGAACATATTTCATCACATTTAATAACATGATTATGGAGTGTGTTTTATATACATGGATATACCAAATCAATAAATGATAGGAATATCTGGGTTAATAACCTTTAGTGGAAATGATGATGGGTATTCATAACATGAAATTTGGGCATGGTAAATCATGACATAATTTTGTCAGTATAATGGATGTACATAAAAGTTCATGGAAGGGTTTAATGATAGTGAAATTTGGTCTTATAGTTTTATCAAATCATATTTATATTATATTTTTTTTCTAATAACACATTACAACATGAAAGCGCTTCCTTTAAAATGTTTAGTAAAAAATAAATTTTGTAAATAAAAAGGAAGTGGATGATAATCCCTTTCCTTGAGAGTTTGATTATAAAATCTTCAAGGATCTTCTTATTATCTTATAAAAACCTCGGTAGATATTTGGAGAGGGATATGGAGAATAAATTCATGATCAATGGGTTTTGAGTGAAGAGGAATGGGAGGTTGGGTTGGTATTTATAGCAAAAGAGAGGGGAACTCTATTAATTAGTAAACATAAGTTTTGTAATATATATATTAAAATAATCAAAACTAAAATTATTATCATGGTTTCTACATGGTTTATAACAATGGGTAATGATTTTAATTATTTTTTAAGTTTATTAAATAAAAATATTAAAATAATATCATCAGTGATGTCGAAGTCAGTCATGTCACTCAGAATTTCATTTTAAAATCTTAAAATATAATATAGGTATTGGATAATTAATTAATGGGTTAAAAAATTATTCAAATAACATATAAACACATTATTTTAAAGTGGATATCAATATTTTTTCATGAAATAATTTTAAAACATTTATTACATTACTTATGTCCTATTCTGATTTCATAATACTGACTATATATTTACACTATATATAATTTTTTCCCAAAAATTTTATTATCACCAAAATTTTCCAATAAATAATTTTGAAATATTTATTAAAAAAATATTATTTATTTTACCAAAATAATTTTCTAAATAATATAATTTCATACTAAAAAATAGTTTATTTAAAAAAACTTGTTTTAACCGTAATGAAAATTTTCAATCATGTATAAATATTATATTGAACTTGGTTAAATTATATTGTCACTTTTCTATAAATATAAATTATTTAATATGAATATTATATAAAAATACATTTTATTTATCAATTATTAAATTTATCAAAAAAAAAATTAGTTAAAACCATATATTTATCAAAAATACAATTTTGGTTTCTCCACATAAATGTCGAATTATCATATTCACATATATTATTTTATATAAAACCTAATAATTAAATGGTATAAATTTAACCACTATTTTTTTACAATGAAATATATTATCATAATTATATGATATTGATATAAAATATATTATTACACCAATTTATTACCTAAAGGTATGGTTTGTGATGGTGGTGCTTTCTTGGGGTGGTTTAGTGAACATGGTTTGAACCATGATCTTGATAATCATGAACTTATATCGTATATGGATTTTCCCAATGTTCAATTATTGAATCTCCTCTTGGCATTGGTCGAGGGAATAGCCAAGTGATTTCATATCCCATGAAATCTCTAACAAATAGGCTAAATAGGGTATAATCCTACTGGTCTAGGTTACCACTTCTTCTATCTTTGTTAAATAGACTTTAACATAACCCTTAATATATAATAATCTTAATGGAAACTATATATTGAATATATTATCATTGTTTATGATTCTTAGTTATATTTTAAATAGTATAGTATTAATTTAATAACTATCCAAAATAACCCATGTATTTCATGTGTTTTTTATAACTACATTACTTAAAATGGAATTTATTCGTTCAAAAGGGGCATTCATTTACAAAAGTTTGGTCATTACATTATTACCCCCTTTAGAAATTTCACCCTAGATATTTCATTTTGTTCAATAGAATAGATTATGGTACTTTAATTTCATTACATATTATTTTCCCATGTTTCCTCCTAAAACATGTTGTTTTTCCACATTACATTGTACAGGGGAGTTTTCATGTGTCATAGAACATTGTCTTTAAAATCCAAGGTTGTTATAAAATAAGACATTTTTATATCAATTAATATTTTTGAATTTTATATAAATATTACTTAAAATTTGATTCTATGTATGATAGAATATGTGATAGGCAATAATAGGATTCTCCAAAATCTTATGTTGCACACAAGATTGAGTTATACCGAAAAATAATACATTATTAGTATTATTATTTTAAATGATAGCTATCAACTAGTCATTGTATTGGTGGTAGTGAATAGAAATAATTATATTATGTTTACACATTTTTATTATTTTTTTTTACTTCCATGTAATAAATTTTTGAGGCTTAAAATTTGAAAAAAACCAGTTTCAAGCATAAAATATCTAAAATTTTTAAAACGTAGTTTTACCACATTTAGATGGAAAACAATTTTTAAGTATAGTTTTCATCACCTTTATATATTTTACTTTTCAAAATAATGTTCTTATTTATAATATGTACATAGAAATTTACATTTGTTGAATTTTGGTATTTTTATGATAAAAATCATTTTTTAATCAATAGTGAATAATATTGCATTTTTATTCAAAATGGCCTTTTAGTATAATTTACATATAAATTTAGGTTATCCTTTTAATTGTTTTTAACGTGTTATTTGACAAGGTATTTATAATTTAATCCAATTTTGGTTATTTAATTTAATTTCATATTGAAATTTGATATAAAGTTATGAGAATTATTTGATGGTTTTTTCGTTAATAAAAACTATTTTCTCGTTTTGACAATAGGGATTAATTTTAAATTAATTACTGGAACTTTTGTGTTTTTAATTTGGATTAAATGGATTCCATCATTGAAATTATAAGGTCAAAATTATTTTAACAGGTCCTTTTTATTATTTGTACATTATGAATAGTATGTTTAGTAATTATTATTTTTTACCATTGTTAAAGGGTAAATCAAGTTGATAAGGGTAAAAATAATAATACAATAAAACTAAAATACCCTAAAAATTGTCCTAATCATATTATTTTAGATATTTACAGCTACGAAAGCCCTTGGGATTAAAATGTTGCCTTTGGGAGCCACTTGAGTGTGATTATGACACTTATAACATTTAATATATTGTAAAAATAATATGTTATAAACATAAATATTTTTACTAATAAAATTTTAATATGAGTTTATATAAGAGATATATTAGACTATATATATTAATTATAATAACAAAATATTTCCAACATCATGGTATTTTATTTATAAATATTAGACATTAAGTAATTAAATTTAATTACGACCTAATGATGATGCAGTGATTGATTTATTAATAAAGAAATAAAATAAATGATATTATAAATATTAAAATAAATATTATATAACATAATTTATTTCATAAATGGTTTTTATAGGTTAATAAGACATGTTATAAGACTATTAAATTAGTTTTTCTATGTTATCTCTCTACTTAGATTTATTAAATTTTATAAATTCAATAGTTGTAAAATTGACATAATTAAAATTTTATAAAAAAAGTAATTTATTAAATTATTTAAAAAAAATAAAAATAGTTTAAAATAAAAAATAGAATATAATAAGTTCTAAAAGCTCATTATTTGTCTAATTATTGGAAATTTATCTCTTATAAGAAAAATTAATGTTATTTTAATAATTAAAAGTGGGTTACAACTTTTAAAATTAAAAGAGAATAATTATGTGTAAAACAAGAAGATAATGTTTAATATAAACTCAATACATGAATAAAAATTATTCTATTAGAGGATTTCAAACTATACTCATCTTGTTTTATACATATTTCAATTTTGAAGCATTTGGATTAATAAATTAATTTATATTAATTTAATACAATAATAACTTCTACGGGTGCCCCTCCCCTCTTCTATAAAAAGGTACCCTCTATTCTCTAATAATCACACTTACAAATAATTTTGGTTGAAAAAATATCTACCCAAACCCATATCTAGAATCCATCACCATATTCTAGAGGCCTTATTTTAGGCAGAACACCCGTTTAGAGGTGGTAATATGTTCTTCAAAGGTGATCAACCGAAGAAGAGGTAATTTTTTTAAGAGTTTCTATTTTATTTGTTCATGAAATTCCTTTAAATATTATTCTCACAAGATGAAATAATATTTACATTATCCTTAATATAATTATATGTTGTTATGTTAATATCATTCCCTAAATCCATCTCTAATTCAATCAAATTGGAAAGTATTTAATCGTTTGTGTGTACGTGTAAATTATAACATCCAAAAACTGATTTAGTTCATTTTCCCTTACTGCCTATCAAGATCAGTTATAATGATAGAATTAATATTTATATGTTATATTCATGAAAAATTTATAATTTTTAAAAAAACAAATTTCAATTTTGTTCATAAGCTTCCATGCACATAAAAACAACATTGTTGTTCATTTGTACATGTGAACTATCACCCCCACAAAGCGATATAAATCATTTTTTTACCACATCACTTGTATGATATATATAAGTATATTTAAATTATAATTATGGTGGTAATAAAATTATGATCATTATGGAAATATAAAATAATAATTACCTAATTCCCATAATGATCAATGTAAAATGAAAACATTAATTATGCGCACATACCACCTATCGTCTCCATGAATATAATGTTATTAATTTTTCATAACCATAATTAATGGTTTGATTTAAAAAAATTTATTAATTTATAAAAGTAATTATTATGTCATGAATACTATTCTAGAGATGATGGACTTATGACCGCATAGACTAGTGACATCAAAACCATGTTCATTTTCAACTCAAGTACTGAATATAGATAAAACATGTGATATGAACATAAATAATTATATTATTTTATCACATTGTAATAATGTGATATAAATGAAATAATAATCATGAAAAAGATTCTCATGAAATTATAAATTAATCTCTATTTATTATTCAGGAATATAAATATTTCACGTGACGATCTGGACTCATGGTATGTGACTTTATCTGAATCTTCATAAACCAAAATAAAATATATTTTTTATTAAAGAAAAAGGCATCCCATGAAGAAATGGGGTACAATGGAAAAAGGATCATGTGAGGTATATAAAAGTGGAGATCATGAGAATCCGCAATAATAATTCTCACACAATCATAAGGAAAGGACACCATTGTAAAAAACGAAGATAAGCCATTATTAATAGGAGCATTGGATGCGAGGAAGTCAGAAAACCAATTTCCTTATCTCCAAATATGAGTTACCTCCATGGCATCATGAATCAGATTACATAACGTTCAAACATGGCAGATGATTGACCATGTTCTATATAAATAACTTTGAAGATACTTGAGGTGAAGTTGAGAGTCCATTTCCAGCGATGAAAGGTTTATGTTCCTCTGATTTCACAATTACAGGATAGTAAGAAAATAATTCCCATCTACCTATAAAGAAATTCCATTCTTGAATGATGCCAAAAACAAAAATATGATAGATTCTTTACTATCATGAACTAGACCCCCCACCAACCTTGTATAAATATAGATAGACATGACCCATCACTATTGTTTTTAGTTTAGAAACATAATGATACCAGATTACCCATTTTACAAAAAGGGATCGGAGTTGAGGCATAATTTGATAATATACACCACCTTATTTAATATGGCTTATAATCAATCCCTTTAAATTATAATTCCAACCAACTATTTCAAAAAGAGATTGTTTTAATACAAACCATTTTTCTAAATGGAAAATTTAATGTTTTTTGACATATATGGAGACAATGACTTTTCTACTCCTATGACCAATATTTGGTATTCGGATTCCTCTAAAAGACATAATGTTTTTAAAATAAAATTAAATACCATATTCCCTTTTTAGGTATTTCAGGTTTGAAAATATTTTTGAGAATGAATTAATAATATCAATATCTTGAAACTATATCTTATATTTGAAATGTGAAAATCTTATTTTTCCATTATTCATGGTTTTTCTGTAATGATTATGTTATGGTTCTTGGGAATTACTTATGTATACTGATGGTTATGTGATTAACCAAGGGCGGATGAGCCTGTTATATGTCTCTAATGCATTGGGTAATGAGATGGAGTTAAATAATAGGGTTTCTCTAAAGATATTTAGGGAAATGATGTGATGGGTATTCCAAACATAACCATAAAGTTTACTCCCTATGTATAGGTAAAAACTAAAATGTAACTATGAAATTGATGCCACAAGTTACCTTTATTATTTATGATTGTTATAAATATTTTCTGCATTCTTATGATATCATGGGTTTACAGATATTCATGGAATAATATTTTCTTTCCTTATTTTATATCCCTTCCTCATTTTATTGTACTAATCATAGGTTTTTAAAATATTTTTTCGGGTTATAAGGATAGGTAAGAAAAAGAAAGAAGTAAAGAAGATTTTTATCAAGAAAAATAAATCATGTTTACTTATA
Source organism: Viscum album (assembly GCA_963277665.1). Taxonomy (NCBI): domain Eukaryota; kingdom Viridiplantae; phylum Streptophyta; class Magnoliopsida; order Santalales; family Viscaceae; genus Viscum; species Viscum album. The sequence goes on from OY728143.1 coordinate 1,371,423,684, forward strand.
AAAGTCTTATATTGTATATGAAATACTATTTTTTGGAATCCAATTTGTATAAATATGTGTTATTATGTATTAGTTATGTCCTAGTTCATAAAAACACAAAACTAAAAAGATACTCAATGTAAATTCTTAACCTAACTCGATATTATGAAGTGTTTAAGGATGGGGATTTATAGTTGGTATTAAATGTTTTTTAGAAAATGATAGGGGTTATGATATTTTTAATAGAATATATATAAATGAATTTTACAATATGGTAAAATTGAAATGATATAGAATTTAAAGAATACCATGTTTCTTCATCTAATCTTTTTTTGTTCTGATTGGTTTTCTATAGAGTAAATAAGGATGCAATGTTGGGATGACATCAATAGGAAAAAAATTCAAAATCAACAACTTGAGATCGTCAAAATTAAAACATAATAGTTTGTTATGGAGATGGAGTAGTTGAATCATACTATAAATGGTGGCAGTTTCCATGAATGAGATCATCTAGATCAACCATAGTGGAACATGTCAGGTGTGGAGAATTTCAAGAGTCAATATTCTCCATCATTTAGAGGATCATAAAAACATGTTTTATCTAAATGGTGGATTAAAGCACTGGACAATATTTTCGATATCATGGGGTGTTCATACAATCAAAAGGTTAGTCTTGTTGTTTACTTTTTTGATGGCTAATCTAATCAATGGTGGTATATAGTTATAAATATTATGGAATGTGAGGAAATTGATGCTCTTGATAGGGTTGAATTCAAAGGCACATTTCTTGATAAATATTTTCCTATGGTTATTCGACTTATGATGGAAGGATAATTCTAGGAATTGCAGTATGTGGATGACTCAGGGGATGCTTATGAAGAAAAATTCAATCAATTGGAAAGTTATGTTCAAAATTTAATCTATGATCATGATAGTAAAATAAATATTTTTTACCTAGGATTACAAACAATGTATCAATGTGCATTGGATTCTAATGAATTAAAAAGTAATGAAAAAAATGGTCAATGTTCATAGATGGTGGAAGTTGAGTTTTATGGTGAACATGTGATATTTAACAAATAGTGGAGTAATAGGTTGTTCTAGTAGGAAAAAGGGGAGAATTATTTGAAAAAATATGTTGCTATGAAAATTAAGATTACAATTTGTGAAAATTATGGTAAAAATTAATTTGGGGAATGCATTTTGAATTCAATTAAGTTCTTTTGACGTGGTAAAATGGGAAATAAGAATCGTAATTTCACTGAAAAAGATCAGGGTAGTGGTAATAAAAAATATGATTTATATTTACTGAAATTTTTTAAGTGTAATGATATGGGTTATTATAAAAATTATTTTCTGAAAAAGAACTCAAATTATGGGAAGGAACAATGCTTTAAGAAGAAAGGTGTGGTGGAATCATTTGAAAATACTTTAATAGATGTTGTGTCATCAAATGATGTGGTACTATATACATTATATTTTACTCGGATTATGTCAATGTGTTGTTTCATTCAGGATCTAAAAACACTTTCATTTCTAATAATTTTTCTTGTAAATCCAAAATTCCAAATCAATAAATGATGTTAGATGTTTTGGTAAAAATACCTTTGGGATATGTTGACATAAAAAATATATGAATCTTCATGTTTGTGTATGTGGAAATAATTCACCTGTAAATCTGATTATTTTTCCTATAGTATATTTTTTTGCTACTCTAGGTATGGATTGGATTTTTATTTACCAAGATATGATGGACTATAGATCTAAAGAATTTTCTTTTCCAGAAACACTTTTAATTTGTGTATAATAATGAATCCTTACCTATGATAACATATCAGGATTCTATAAAACTACTAAAATATAGAAATGAATGCAACCTTAAACATATTTTCGAAAATAAAGTAACATTTCCAATTAATGATGTGCCAGTGGTTAATGATTATCTTGATATTTTTTTTATTCAGTTTCTTAGTATTATACCTAATAAAGAAGTTGAATTTACTATTTAATTAGTTCCTAATGCTAATCCAATTTCAAAACACACTTATCAATGGGATCAAATTACACTTTTAGAGTTTAACAAGAAATTGCAGGAGTTATTATAAAAATGTTTCATTCAACTTAGAACATCAATATGGGGTGATCCTATCTTTTTTTATATTAATAATGATGGTTCAATAATATTTTTAATTGATTATAGAGCCTCGAATAACATCATTATTAATAATAAGTATCATTTTCCCCCATATCGATGATTTTTTTTATCACCTCTAGGGAGCTCAGTATTTTTCAAAGTTTGACTTGAGGTTTGTGTAATATCAGGTGAAAGTAAAGGAACCAGACATTATGAATACCATGTTTTATACTAGATATGGAAATTATGAATTTTTAGTAATTCCATTTGGGTTAACTAATGAACCTAATGTATTAATGGACCTTATAAATTGAATATTTTTCAAGATCTTGGATATGTTTTTGGTTTTTTTATTGATGAAATTTTGGTATCATCTAGTAGTAAGTATGATAATGAAATTCATTTAAGGGTTGTCTTGAAAACCATAAACGAAAACAAATTGTATGGGAAAGTCAGCTAGTATGAGTTTTGGTAAGAAAAATTTTCATTCTTTGGTCACATTGTTTCTAAATATGGCATAACTATTGATCCTGCTAAAACATATGTTGTTGAAGAATGTAAAAGGAACACATTGATATCTAGGATTCATATTTGTCTTGGTTTAGCAGGCTATTATCGGAGGTTTTTTTGACAATTTCTCGTGGTTATCTATCCCACTAACTATGTTAACTCAAAAATTTGTTAAGTTTATTTGGACAAAAATAATCTGATAAATGCTTTCCAGAATTGATAATAATATTGGTGAATGCTCAAGTTTTGGCATCACATTCTAGGAATGGTTAATTCTTTATCTATAGTGATGATTCATTGAAATGACATGGTTGTGTTTTAATGCATAATGATCATGTAATTACTTATGCTTTATGTAAGTTCAAAACTCATGAGTTAAATTACCATACACATGATTTGGAATTAATACTATAAAATTTTATTTAAAAATTTTGAGGCATCATTATTATGGAATAAAATTTCAAATTTATAATGATAAAAAACGTTTGAATAATATATTCACATAGAAATAATTGAACATGATAAAAAAAGATGGTTGGAACTAATCAAGTATTATGATTTAATTATTCATTACCATCCTAGAAAAGAAAGAAAAGTGGAAAAATATTTGAGTTGGAAATGAAATGACACATTAACCATGCTACATTTGGAATGTGATCATCTGGTTATTGATCTAATGAATTTTTCCTTGGAAGTTGTTGGTATAGGAAATTCATCTGTTCTGTTTCAGGTTTTAGTTAAATCATCTATAAGAGATAGAATTATGATAGTGAAGAAGGAAGATAGTGAGTTAAAAAAATGAATAATTTGTTTATAAGGGTACATTTCATGAATTTAACATTGATAAAGATTGTGTTTTGAGATTTGGGAAGAGGATATGTGTGACATGTGATTCAGAAATAAAAAATAGTTATTATGTGATCCTTGTAGTTCTCCATTTTTAAATCATCCTAGTAGTACTAAGATGTAAAGAGACCTTCAAGAGTATTTCTGATGGAATCGAATGAAAAGACTTATACCTGACTTTACTGTGAAGTGTTTGACTTGTCAGCAGGTGAAAGCAGAACGACAGTTTCAAAAATATATGCTTCAGACATTCCAGTACCAGAGTGGATATGGGAAAATGTATCCATTGATCTCTTAGGGTGATTACCAGAGACTTCTCTAGGTAACAATAAGATTTGGGTTATTGTTGATGTATTGACTAAATCATCTTATTTTATTCCTATTCAAAATAGATTATCTATATATCAAATTTCCCGGTTATATCTTTAAAATATATTTTGGTAACATGGAGTTACCCTCTCTATTGTATTTGATTGTGAAACCACGTTCACTTATAACTTTTTTAAAGGATTATTGAAGTCATTGGGTACTGAATTAAATTTTAGTACATCTTTTAATCCTCAATATGATGAGTAGACAGAATGAACATTTCAGATATTATAAGAAATTCTATATTCATGCTCAATGGATTAATAGGGAAGCAGGTACCAACATCTTTATTTGGTTTAGTTTTCATATACTAACATTTTTTATTCCACAGTACAGATGGGACCATTTGAATAATTATATTGAAATTAGTGTCTAACTTCCAATTTTTTGGATGAAGTATGTGAATGGAAGATGATGTGATCAGAATTGTTAGATGAGATGGAAGAAAAAGATTAGTTGATTCAAAAACACATGATTATAGATCATAGCTTAATGAAAAGTTATATAGATAATCAGAGGAAGGATATTTCATTCAAGGTAGGTGATCATGTATTTCTCAAAGTTTCACTAGGGAAAACTGTGATGCATTTTGGTTAGAAGGGAATGATTGGTCCATGGTTTATTGGGCCCTATGAAATCATAGAGAAAGTTGGATCAATTTCTTATATACTGTATTTTCCTAGTATTTTATCCTAGGTAAACAATGTTTTTCATGTTTTAATTTTGATAATGTAATTTTATCAGATCCATTTTATGTTTTGATTCCAGATGTAGTTCTGGTGGAAGAGAATATTTATTATGAGGAACAGCATGTCCAGATTCTTGACCATATAGAGATGGTGTTGTGGAAAATGGTGATTCATTTGGTTAAGGTTTTCTAGAAGACCCATATGGTTGAATAAGAAATATTTGAATCAGAAAATTCTATGAGGTAAAAATGTACCCACATATATGATAAATGAATAAAATTGTGAGGACATAATTTCTAAATGGGGGGAAGGATATTACATCCCACATAATCATAAAATAACACATTTTTATATTGGTTAATATTTATTATTTAGATTTTAAGTTTACACAAAATGGAATTCTATGTATGATAGCGTAATCAATAAGAAACAGCGGGTTTCTCTGAAATTTTATGTTGCACACGAGAATGAGTTATACTGATAAATAATACATTTTTAATATTGTTATTTAAAATGGTAGTTATCACCTAGTCATTGTATTATCGAGAATGAACATAACTAAGTATATTATGTATAGACATTTTTACTAAATGTTTTTACATTAATATAATAATATTTATAAGCTTAAAATTATAATAAATCCAATTTTTATCATAAACTACTCTATTAATTTTAAAAGGTAGTTTCACCACCTTTTGCTGGATAACGCTTTTTAAATATAGTTTTTATCACTCTTATTTGTTATATTTGTAAAAATAAACTTTATATTTATATTTGGGACATAAAAAGATACTTTGGTTGGATTTTGGAATTTTTATGATAAAATTCATTATTTTAATGAATAATGAATAATACTACATTTAAATTCAAAACATCCTTCTCATAAAATTTATTTATATAGTTAGGTTATGCTTTCAATTAGTTTTAAAGTGTAATTGGACTAATTGTTTATCATGTAATATAATTGTGTTCATTGGAAATAATTTCACCTTGAAATATGATATAAACACATGTCAACCTTTTGATGGTTTTTACTTTAACAACCTCGTTTTCTCTTTTTGACAACGAGGAATTTTTTTACATTAATTACTATGAATTATCTATTTTGAATTTGTAAAAAATTATTCAATATTTTGAATAATAAATTCCAATTTATTTAAATATATATCTTTTATTTTTTGACATTATGAATAGTATATTTAGTAATTATTTTTATTTACCATAGTTAAATGGTAAATTAGGAAAATAAGGGTAAAAACAATATTTTAATAATATAAAACTACCAAAACACTTATACTAATCTAGTTGAATAATATATGGACGACCAAGACAACCCATGGAACTAAAATTTGGCCTTTGGAAGCCACTTGGGAGTGATTATGACACTTATTACTTTTAATTTAAAGTAAAGGAACATTTTTTATAAACATATATCTTCTTATTAAAAAATTTGAATATGGTTTTATAAATTTGATATCTTTGAATATAAATATTAATTATAAATATAAAAATATTTCCTACATCATGATATATTATTTATAATTTTTATTCATTAATTAGTTAAACTTAATTATCACACAGTGATAATATAGTGATTTCATTATTAATGAAGGAATTGAATATATGATATTATAAATATTAAAATAAATATTATTTGACATAATTTTTTCACTCAAAAATTTTTATAGGTTCATATAACATGTGATAATATTATTGAATGGTTTTTTATCTTATCTCTTTGTTTATATTTTCTTTAAATTCTATAAAACGAATAGTGTTAAAATTGACAAAATTGTTGTTTTATAGAAATAGAAATTTATTAAATTATTTAAGTATACAATAAATATTTTAAAATCACAAATTTACTGCGACAAAGTCTAAAATTTTATTATTTATCCAATTATGGGAAAATTATCTCATATAAGTAAAATTAATAGCCTCTAAATAATTAAAATGTTGTAGCCACATTTAAAATTAAAAGAGAATAATTAAAGGTAAACCGAAAAGATAAGGATTAAAATAAAATAAATACACGTATAAAAATTATTATATGGGATAATTTAGAACTAAACTCATAATATCGTTGGCATGTTTCTATTTTTAATTATTTGGATTAAAGGAAATTTATATTATTTTAATATTATAAGAATATCCAAGGGTGACCCTCCCCACTCCTATTAAAAGGTACCAAATATTCTATCATACTCACACTTCCAAAGCCTTTTGGTTCGGCTGATATCTACCCAAAAATCCTCTTGTAATCCCTAACCACATTATTTATACCTTATTTTAGGCATAACACAATATTTAGAGTATTAAAGTTGTTCTTCAGAGGTTGTCAAATGAAGAAGTGGAATAATTTTTTAAACGTTTCAATTTTCATTCTTCATCAACTTCCTTTAAATCTACTTCATCAAAAATAAAATAATAACCCTGGTATGCTCAATATACTAAGATTTAATTATGTTAATATCTTCTCATAAATCCATCTCTACTTCCATCAAATGGGAAATGAATTAATTGCATGTGCGTGTGTATGAATTATCACCTTGACAAACTGATTTAGTGTATTTTCCATTACTATCTTTCAGGATCAGTAAAAATGATTGAATTAATATTCCAATTATATATTGATGACATATTTACCATTTTAAAATAAATTTATTTCAATTATTTTATTACCTTCCATGCACATAAAAACAATAACGTCATTTGTTTGTATATGGGAACTATCACCTCCACGAAGCGATGTGACTTTTTTTTGTTCACCACATTTATTTTATGATATATATTAGTATATTTAAAAGGATATAATGATGATGATAATATTATGATCATTATATAAAGATAACTTAACAATTATCTTATTTTTATAATGATCAATGAAATATGAAAATGCTACTCATGTGTACGTATGACATACTGTCTCCATGAATATAACATTGTTCATTTTTCATAACCATGATTAATGTTATCATTTAAAAAATATGATTAATTTATAAAATTGATTATTATTTCATGAATAATATTCTAGAGATGATGTACTTATGACCACACAGACTGGTGACATCAAAACAATGCTCATTTTCGACTCAAGTACCGAATATAATGATTGTTTTTGATGTGTCAGACACATGGTAAGGGACTTCATCTCAGTCTCCTTTCATTGTGGAGTATTTTGTTAATATAAACCACCTTATTTTATACGGTATATAAAAATCCCAATTTTCTTTTAATTTCATTGAATATTTTTCAAAAGGAATATTTTTATATGAATATTTTTACTAAACAAAAAATAGAATTTTTTAAAATATGATTTGAAAATGAAATTTCTACCGATATAACCATTATTTTCTATTTGGCTTCCTCTACAAGATATATAATTTTTAAAATAAAAGTAAACACCATATTTTATTTATATTTATTTTTCTATTGACAATGGTTTTTAGAATGAATTGATTATATCAATATCTTGAAATGATATCATATGATTGTAATGAAAAAATTTTATTTTTCATTTATGCATGGGATTATGTGTTATGATTATGTTGTAGTTAATGGTAATTGCCTATGTATATGGGTGGTTCCATAATAAACCAATGGCAGGTGAGCTTGTGATAGATGTCCAATGAATTGGGTAATGAGAAAGAATTAAACAATAAGGTTTTTCCAATGATATTTAGGGAATATACTGTGATGGTTATTCCAAATGTAACCATGAAGGCTACTGCCGGTATATTAGTAAAAGCTACAATGTATGTATAATATGGATGCCACAAGTTACCTATATGATTTATGATTTCTATGATGTTTTTCTGGATTATTATGATTTCATGGGGTTATACAAATTTATGGACGAACATTTTCATTCCATGTTATATATCCCATACTGATCTTTTTGTGATCATCAAAGGTTTTAAAAATATTTTCACAGGTTATAAAGATGGGTAAAATAAAGGAAAAAGTCAAGAATATTTTAAAAAAGAAAAGGAATCATGTTTACGTTTAAAATTCATATATTTTTATGTGAAATTCATAATGTTGTATTGGTATCCACATTGTATATATTTTAGATATTATGTATTAGTTATATCCTAATTCACTAAAAATATAAAACTAAAAATATTCTCAATGTGAACTCATGACCTAACTCAGTATTATGTAATTTTTATGGCAGGGGCCTCATATTGTTTATATTAGCTAATATCTTCACTGGCTACTTCTCGTATTAATGATTATTATCTAATGATACCACCTCTTAATTTAGAACATGTTAGGGTTTTTCTATATACATGATCAAGAGGTATACATGGGATACACCATGTACTTAAGACAGGTTTTGTGGGATTATTTTTTGATATGTCACAACTATGAAGAAATATAGAATCTCATATGTGTTAATGTATCTTGGGATATGCTTTAAAATTTCTTCCTTTATGACATTCAAATGAAATCCTTGTCTAAAATCTCAAACATGGTTTATCTTGGATGATTTTCTACATATATTTTCTATCAAATTATTTGGATTAGATATAACATTGAATTTTTTGAACCTTATATATCATATATTGGATAAATTATCTCCCATAATGTTCTACCCAAAAAAATTATCTAATCATGTTGGATTCTGAAAAATGTTCTCATAAAGAGCCACATAAAGTTCCATTTGAATGTTTTATATTAGGACTCCACTAGTGGAAGGTGTTGATAGCGACATCCATAGAAATAGATCAAACATGATATCATAATATATTGTATAGTTTTAATGGTCCCCTCAGAAAGACCTTTCATCTGAGCATGATAAGGTGTACTGAAATTCCTATCTGTATCAAGTTCTTTCTAAGTGATTCTATAGAACCTTGAGGTAAACCTCAGATCTCAATCAAATACAATGGATATTTGTACTCCTCATGATCATTCCACTACATGTTACCTCATAATATATTTCTATTTAGATCTATATACCATTAGACTTATGTCAATTAATCATTAATTATTTTCATGTGTACATGTAGAATACACTCTCCATGAATGGTGAAATTCATTTTTCTATCTCTATCATTTATGGATTACTCTATGTGTGTATATGATGAATATACATGATATTTTATAAATACCCCGACCTTATTAGCTCAGAACTGGTGGTTAATTTATTACATTTGAATAATATACAAAGAATCATATCTCAAAAATAAAATAGTTTAGTAGTCTTGGTAATAAAGAAATATAATTAAAATTAAAATTTTAACTAAAAAAATTAACAAAGTGTTTTCTTGAATAATTAAATCATTCGTCATATTATATATATATATATCAATCACAAAACAATTACTGGTATCTTGGGGGAAAATATAAGAAAGTGGTGAGATCAAATTTCTATTAAGGGTAAGAATACAATGGAATCTATCATTAATAAATAACCATGATCAATATATAAAGGTAATAAAATGAATCACATATAATTTAATCAATAATCAAATAATAATATCGACAACATAAATTTTTAATAAATAAATACATGTAAACAATCAAATAAGCATGAATATTATCATTGAATAGTCTATCTAATAGAATAATCACATGGACATAAATAACTAATCTTAGGATAATGTAATGAATATTTTGAGAATCTGAAACCTACTACAAAGACCTTTCATAAAAAAATTTAAATCCATGTGTCTAAATCCTTCTAATTTTGCAAATGAATTTGTATCATGAGATAGTTGATGCATCGATGAGATAACTATAATTATGATACACGTGTCACTTACTAATTCCAATGCATTAATAAAATAAAAGAGGTTAAACATAATCAATATAAAAGACATATTTAAAAACTGACATTTGAAATAATAATACCTACACCTATCAAATTAACATAATCATAAACCATTTAGATAATATGGTGAATAGTGATAAAATTTTATATCCTCATTCAAAGTGATTATAAACTATCCAAATAAATAATTAAAATGGTATCAATATATTGTATCCCTAGTGGATCATATGTACAATAAATAGATTATGTTGTTGATGAATATAAATACCCTGAAAATATTCGTAACAAATATGTTGAGAAACATAACCATTTCATTATGAAAATCACATTTTTTAAAGTCCAAAAAATATTTTTAATATATTTCAAAATGCAAAAAACTAGTAAAGATGTTATATAATCTCTAATAAATTTATTTTTTAGGGAGGAGGAAAATTCCATTCATGTCGTACACATTAAAAAAAGATTAAATTCACGTTTTTTGTAAAATCCAAATGGGAATTTTTTGGAAACTGAAAAAAGGATTCCTTAGAAAACATAACTAGTAAAGCATGGTTACAAATTTATTTAATAAATAATTTGAATAAATCTAAAACCTTTTTTTCAACAAATTTTTGAAAAAATATTTTTGGAATAAAAATGATTTTTCCCTAAAAAGAGAAATAATTTTGTTTTTTCTTAAAACCATTTTCTCGAAAAAATTTATGTACCTAAGAGTGGATAATTGAACTATTACACTTGAAGTTGATGAATAACTAGATTATAATTAAATATTAATTTTTTATGATATTAATATAAAATAATTCCACCGTAGAGGTTTAAATAAAAACAATCTTGGCTTATGATGAGATTAAGAAACAAACCATTACCACTTTAAAAACATTTCAATCATAAGACCCATGAAATAAATAACATCAAATAAAAATGTAAATAACATGATGGTAATATATTCTTCATATAGCAGATAAAAAGTATAAGTATATAAACAACAAAAACAAATAAATGTTGAATATGTCATATGTCTCACAGAAGTAATAGTGAGACGATAAACACATACCACTTTGATAACATCGGAATCATACGTCCCATGAATTAAATAACATAAAATGAAACATTAAATACCATTAATATATATATATATATATATATTCATGATATTACATATCAAAATCGTTAGTATATACACCACATAGTGGAACTAATGGTGAATATGATGTATGTCTCACGGAAGTAAAAATGAGATGAGAAATCCTTACCTTAGGTTCTACTTTATACATGTGTTTTTGGACCTCTTGTATAATAAATATAGTTTTATTAAATATCTATTAAAAACCTATTTATATATATCAACCCATATATTACATACTTATAGACTTTTATCTCTTTTTAATAGAAATTCATTGTTAAAATCACTATTTTGAGTGATAATTGCTTTGTATTTCATATATGTATTAGTTTGCTATTTTTTTATTTTAATTTTATAACGGTTAGATCATGTCCATAATTGAAACATGATATAAAGATAAGATATATTCATTATATATTTATTTATTGTAATATTTTAGTTTTAGTGATATAAAATGCATTACACAGTTCATGGAGATGGATGGCTATACAAACACATGAACATTGTTTCCATTTTTTCTCAATGGATAGAACCAAAAAATAAATAAATAATATTTAATATTTAATTAATAATGATTTCATATATAGAATTTATCTTTATCAAAATCTTCATTATGACCATGAAGGTAAAATTCAAATGTAAAACATTTTACATTGCTATGTTGTGGTAGTTGTCAACACGTATGCACAAGCGACATTATTATTTTCCAAATTATTGGAAAATAAGAATTTAGATATGATATTATATTTCCATAATTATTTTTTGTTCAAAAATATGACATATATTAATTAATGTTAACCTTACTACCTTCCATGTAAAGGATAAGTGAAAAATGAATCACATTGTTTTGTGAGACGATAGTTAGACGTACACATGATATATGTTATCATATCCCCCATGGAATAGAAAGTATAAAGATATATGTGAAATAATAATTAAATAAGCATAATAATTTCATAAATATCATATAAATATTTTAATTCCACCGTTATATCAATCCATAAAAGGTTATGGTGGAAAACGAATAACATCGGTTTGTGATGAGGCAGTCTGTCATACACATGATTGAATGTTTTGTTTCCCATTTGATGGATTTAGATGGTGATATTGGTTTTTATGAAAACATAATAACATATTCATATATAAAATATAATTTTGTTATTATATTATCATATTTTGATATGTTTTTAAAAAGGTGGAATAAGAAATAAAAAATATGCGTGTTTAATAATTCTTGCTATTCTTTAGAGAGCCTATATTGGTTTATAGATAAAGACTTAAAAAGAGAGTTTCATAATAAAATTAAGGGATATAGGTAGTGAGGACGGATTAAGTGTAGGGATTTGGGTAGTTATTTGCTGAACTAAATGGGTTTGTATATTTTTATTGGGGAGGAGTGGGGTGGCTTTTTATAAATGGGTTGGAGGACATAGACATAATTTTTGAAAAGAGAAAGTGATACCTAACTTTTTATCATTCCAAAAGCCTCCAAAATAGAAAATTATATTATATCATAATTATTAGGGTAAAAATATTTACATAAAATCAGTATTGGAAAATTTTTAGATCATTTTTAATTGTATCCTCTATGTTTACCCCCACCGCCAATCAACTAATGGTTACCTTGACCACGTTAATTAGTTTTTAATGTTTTCAATGTTAATTATGGTCAAAAATTAAATTCAACATATTAGATATTATATAATAATATTATTCCAAATTTTGATTCTATTTTCCAAAATTCCATTCATATATATCTAGAATTTAATTTAAAATTAAATGATATACGTGGTAAAAACATATTTCAAAAGAGACAATTCCCATAAGTATATAATTTTTTTATATCCCATTTCAATATAAAATTTTTTATAATGACATAAATTATATAAATTAAATATTATTGAAATATATTTACTTTAAAACTAATTTAAAATATAATTTAACTTTGAAATTAATTTATATGAAAAAGAAATTTGCAATAAAAAGTTGTATTTTTCACTATTCATCCCAAAAATTATTATTTCATGAAAATTTCAAACAATCCAGAGAAAAATAATATTGAAAAGTGTGTATAAAAAGGTTAGTTTATTTTTAAAATTAAAATTTCTAGAATTTATAAATTTTAATTTTAATTTATGTGAGAAATGTGTGATTAATCTACCTTTTACAATTTTTTTTCAAAAACCATTTATTTCTATTTCAAATGGTTATTTTTAATTTATAATCTATAGAAAAACATTTAATTTAGTTTATTTATGTAAAAACCATATAAGTATCATAATTTAGTTGTTATTATTCATACCATCCTTATTAATGTCTATGCTATAAGGGTAATGCTTAAATAATAATATTTTAATAGAGTATTATGTTTTGTTTAAACCCAGTGTTATGTGAAACAAAAGATTTTAAAGTGATTTAATTTAAATAAATATACCATAAATTATTACGGTGTTATATTCTCTTATAGTCTTAGTTTTCTAGGTCATGCATGTTATTGAACATTATGTCCATCTTTTAAAATCTATAGGTGTTACATTCTTCCTCTCTTAAATAAAAATTTTCCTAAAGATTTAATCTTGATCCCAATAATCAGTTGTCTGCCATATGAAAATAGATTTCATGGAAACCCACATCATAATAGGGGTTCATAAAATATTCTCCTAATAATAGATAATAGTATGTATAATGGTCATCCAGAATAACACATTACTAGGTTTCAATGTAGGATAACATTGGTGGTTAATGAAAACATGGACATAGATGATAATTCTAACACACAAGGATTAATAGTGAGTGATAGATAACATGGTCATGATATAGTTAAAAAATACAAAACCATAAATATGTGATTAGTTAAAATATAATTTATTGAATAGAAATTAAATTAATAGGATTCCATTTTTATCTAATGATAATTGTCTTAATGTGAAAAGTTTTTTTATCATTATGATAGAGAACACTAGAAAATAAATTCATAATTTCATCCTTTTATGTGATTCAAACCATTCCTACTACATATATTACTCTAATAAATGAATATAGAATAGGAATTTTTAAATCTAAAGATTTAAAATTAAAATTAAAAATATCATTAAATGAATAAAATAATGAGAATACATTCTTTATATCTCTACTTATTTTTGTAGACTAAAATTGTTAGCATAATTTATCCAATGACACACAACTTTAAAATTAATAAATTCCATAAATAGTTAACCCTAAGAATCATCTAAAATATTTCTGACCAGAATCAAATTCTAATAATTTATAAGGGAGGACAATAAATAAAAAATATATTCAAAATAAAATATAAAGTGGCTCTTGTTGTCTCATTACAAATATGTTAATATGATGATCACCATAAAATATTAATTAAAAAATTCATGATTCCAAAAATAAAATCTCAGTTTTTATAATATATTCCATAAATCCATAAATGTAGTAAAACCCAACAAAGATAACATGATTCACTAAATAATTTCAAGATTAAAAATATTATCCCATAGATATCTAAAAATTATTATTATCTCCACATCAGCCACATATTAGGGATTATCTTCCCTCAAACATTTGTTTTCTGAAATGATAATCTTCAAAGGGAATCAAATTTTTTTCGATAAAATACATTATATGATTTTAGATCATTTAATAAATTACTATTGTACCATACTTATGAATTTTTTTTTTTATTATAAAGAGTATATTATATATGAAATGACTATACAACATATTTCATGATCCCAAATGCTAAAACATTAATCATTCCACTTCAATTATATTAATTTCATTAGCTTAACATTGACCCCATAGTTTCTTCTAAGGTATATTCATTTGAAATTTGGGAAACTCATTTACGTATTTACCCATATCATTATAGTTAAAGAATTAAAAATTGGAACATTCTTCTTACCCTTACAATAAAGAACATATCGTCCGTTTTCTCCACAGTCACATCAGACTATAATTCTATTAAAGAAAGAACTAGGTTATTTTTTCCAAAAATTTCACTTGTGGGAAAATTCATTCTTTCTCTTCCTCCTTTTATCAATATTCTTCAATGTAATTCAAGTATTATGTTACATTTATTTGAATTCATAAGACATTGATCATTATTTATCTATATTGATATCACATGATACTATGTCTTTATATGATATGAATGTTTGGGATAATAATTTCATTAAAATTATTAGAATTTACCCATAAAAAAAATGTCAATCTAACTCTTGGGATTATGTACGTAATCTATATCATTCCTTATTTACCTTGTCAATTTATCTTCATAAATATCTATATTTTCATCTTCCTTTTGACTTAGACTCTTAAATTTTCTCCCTATATTCGCTCGTTGCTCAGGAGGAAAACACTTTTCCAAGAACAGAAACACAATATCCTTCTATTTTATATTTTCTATTTAATATTCATCCATAGTGTTTTAAATCAAAAACCACCATTGATCTGCATCTCCTAAGATAAGTTAAACATCCATAAAAACTTTCTCCATTTCATTACTTCCCAATGTTAGAATTGTCTTCTCTAATGAACATATCCATTATTCAGCTTCAAATAGATTTTTATTCTCATTTATTGATGGAGGTTGTTGATACATTATATTTTCAAACATTTTTACACTACATGGTTGATCAACAGGATGCTACATACACGAATTTATTTTACTCATAACATGATTCAACTGCCCCAATATTGTCATAATTTCTTTAGTTCCAATTCCATCTTAAACATTATTATCATTGCTATGATGAAAATCTATATATGGGTATGTTTATTGATACAGTTCCAATTATTTCCACTATTATCTATTTCTAAACCATGGATTAAATTATATTATGTCATAAAATTTTGAAACATAATGTATAATCCCAGTACTAGTGAATGAAATAACATAAATTTAAATATTTATATATAGATAATATTATAATCAAAACATATTTTCTTTGGGAAAATTTAGAAATCATAAAAAAATCATATCCATAATATTGGGTTTTTAATAAAATTTGAATTGCTCTAAGAAAATTTCCCAAAAGTGTCAAAAAAGGTGTTCAATAAGTCTCATTATCCTATACAAGGTAACACTCTAGTCAAGCCCAATGCCCATTTTTAAGATTTGTTACCCTTAAGTGCATATATTCTAGAACCATGTCCAATTGTATCATCCATACAAGTATGTATTTTAAGAAAAATCCATATAATCTAATCCCTAAAAAAACATTAGGATGTTCTTATATAATAATCCTCAATGAGTATCACATGGTTTTTTCCCTAATAAATAAGTTTGTAAATCCAGTTCCCAATGTTTCTATTAAAATTCCACTAGTACCAAATGTAAATTTCTTGCCCCCATTAAACTAGATATAGTGGTTACGTTTTACATTATCATAAGATAAAAGAAATTTCATCCCAAACGACATAATATTTTGTTAGTCTTGGTAAACTAGATACATACTTGTAATTGAAATTAATGTTGAAAACATAAAATAAAAAATCTCTTCTATTAGAATGAAATTATTAGTCATAGTTTATCCATCTATATCAATCATAAAAACCTTATTTTAATCCTATGAAAATTAAAACCTAATAACGGGGTGAGCTCAGATGCTAAATAAGGGTAATAATACGATGAAATTTATCATGAATAAATAATACTAATCAACATTTCATGGTAAAAAATAATTACACATGAAAAGTAATCAATAAAATGATCATAATATTGATGAAATAAATGATGATTAAATAAAACCATATAAATAATAACATTAACATTAAAATTTATCTGGGGATATTCTAACTAATCTAATAATCACATTAGAATCAAAAAATTATCCAATAATGTTGGAATTCATAATGTCATGCATTTGAAACATATTATCAATACCTTTTACAATACAATTAAAATATGACGGTAGATACTCACTTAATTTTTCCAACTAATTATTCTCATGATAATTGTATATGAATTTAGGGTCTATCAATACCTATGCCCAACTAATCACTAACTAAGTCTAATGTGTTTATATAATACCATAATACTAGTAATTCTGGATCCTGTTATGAAATCCACAATGTTACATTCCAAGATTTGATGTCGATAATTTTGACCCAAATTATTTTATATAAACATTACAAAATCAAGAGGAAAAAAATGATCACATAAATACTAGAAGACATTTTAGGTTTATAATTTTAGACAATTAGGAAAAAATCCAACCTAAACAATTCACAGAAATTTCAATGAGAATTCCTTCCAGTTAACTCGTCTTTTATTCTTCATATTATTACATCATAATCATCCATATTAAATACCATATAAATATAAATTTCACAACATAATTCTTCTAAACCTAGGGAAAAGGAAACATAATAAGGGTGAGGTCCAATTCATAGTAAGGGTGACCTTAATAATTACCAGTTGAATGACATCATGTTTCATAATTTTTTATAAGGGTATTTTGAAATAATAAATGTGCATGAGCAAATCATAAATGAACTCATACACACCTATACCAGGATCACATATTAAAACATGGAAAATTAAAGAGTTGTATAAATCAAAAATAATGATCCATGTGATATTAATCTCAATGATTAGAAACATTATCAACCCATAAAAAGCATAAAAACATGAATATACCTAGGAAATAATTTTCACTCCACACTTAAAATATATCTTACAAATGGAATAACTATATTTCCGATTTACATACCTAGTTAATTGGAAGTATATAAAAAACCCACCCATTGTTGGTTTATCATGTGACCACCCATCATTAGATTATCAGGGAACCATACTTAATTTTTTTATAATAGAACCACATATAATTGGTTAACCATATAGAAACCCATAAATTTCAATGTAATATTACAGAATCATAACATATAAAATCATTCATTTCATTGTAATCTCATAGAAATAACCATTATCACATTCATTAAATGAATGACCCACGAAAAAGAAATGGGTTCAAAAAAATATCATTGAAACAATATTATCCATCCTATGAATGAATAAGGATGGAATTATTAAAAAAATATCCCCATTTAATAATAATTAAAAAAATTATTTTTGACATCGATGAATGTAAATTCACTTATAAGTTCATTAAAAAATTCTTGAGAAAAATAATCATTAAATATTCCAAAGGGTCCAATACCACTTTAAAAATTTGAATCATTATCCCCGTGAAGGTATAACATTAAATTAAATTTATAATATCATGATAATAAGTATATTAATGATATAACATGTCAATGTATTAGTATATACACCTCATAAAATATTATAGGTGTATAACATAATAGATGTCTAAATAAGGAAAATTCTGACAAAATCGATTACCACTTTGGTAACTGTGATACTATAAACCCCATGAAAGAGCTACAAAAAATGGATATATAAATAAAAATAAATTCATCAATAATATTCATAAAATACGTTCACGGTAATTATATACACCACACAACAAAAATTAGTTCTGAATATGGCATAAGTATAATGAAAATAAAAGTGATATAAGAAATCACCTTATAATTATGAAATATTCTAAATCTAAAACAAAAAAAGTAATAATAATAAAATTAAAAATTTATATACCATTATTCTAAATTAATTAATGCTATAATATATCATAATTTATAGTATATAAACTACAAAAAATAATTAAGTAGTGAGTACGACATTTATCTCACAGATATAAATGTGAGATGAGATTCCCTTACCTTGAGTCTGATTTGTCTTTCTTGTCCTCTCTCATCATAAATATTAAACATATGATAATTATTTAATTTCATCCAAAACATTTCCATGTTTATTATTAATTTTATTTTACTTATAAGAAATATATATATAGTTACATAATCAATAATGTTTAAGTCATATGTTTTAGCAATTTTTTGGCTTATGTGTCAAAAATGACTTTGATTGGTCGACTATGGTTAATGAGGTAACTATTTAAACATCTAAAGAATAATAAAAATTAAATAATTTAAAAAATTTACATCTATTATAAAATAATACATTAATTATCATTACGAATCGATATAGTAGGACGTACATATGCATGAGTAACGTCCATATTTTCAATGATCATTATGGATAGAATGTAAGTAACATTTAAATTTCTATAATGAAAATAATATAATAAATACGATATTATTTTAATATAAATAATTATACATATAATTATTGTGATGTGGTTATGGAAAATGAATAATTTCATCGCTTTTAGAAGGCGGTAGTCAACCCATCCACGAACATCATTATCACATTTTTATTGTGTGAAATGGAAAGAGGAAAATGATATGTTTTATGTGAGGATATATAATAATGTCTTATATATATATAATAAATATTTAATATATATAATATTTTTTTAAATACATCCCAAATACATTCTTTGTAATGTGTAAAGGCATCACATTTCTTTGAGGAGCCGGTAGTCCACACGTCCATAAACCACATTATTATTTTACCACAAATCGAAAGAAAAAATGTATGTGTTATATAGTAATTAAAAAAGTATTAAAAAATATTTAATATCATATATTTCATATTAGAATAGTATTTACATCATAATTCCCAACTATAAGAGATGGTAAAGGATAAACAAATGACATCATTTCGCATGGTCGTAGTTTATAGTACCCATAAATGATGACTTCGTTACACATTTTACAAAAGTGTGTGTTGGTGTAGATATAAAAATTAAGAAAATAATTATTATTATATTTCTTTTAGTTATGTTATTATATAATCATGGAATAACTACTGTTTACGTGGTGGAGAAAGTAATAAATGAAAATTTCTCATTGAAGAATGTCATCACTTCTTCGAGTAACTCCTTTTGTTTTGTAATAATAAAATGAATTTCTTTTCTTTCTACCAATAGTGATAATTCTTGGATGATATGAAGGAGTTTTTTGGTTTATTTTTTCAGGTTTTAGATAATTCAAAATGATTTATAGGTGTTAAGAGAGGGGTATATGTGGTGGCCTTTTAAAATTCCGGGAGAGAACAAACTTAGTATCCTTGAAAAGAATTGTGTTTACCCCACATTTTACTCATCTCGCAAGAATAAAATGTAGACTATTATGGAAACTTATATGTTTTTGAAATAAATATTTTGATAAAATAATATTATGGATACTTTAGGTTCATTGTCAAATATTATATTATCTGTTTAATCATTACGTATCTCATTTTTACCTTAATCACCACAATTGTTTTTAATTTAATTCAGATTTTTTGGGTAAAGAAATAAGTTTAACATACTATAGATTATGAATTATTATAATTACAAATATCTAATATATTTTTAAAAATTCCAATCACATATGTAGCAGAAAAAATTTAAAATTAATCCTGCAGATGAGAAGAGACAATGTGATTTTAATGAAAAATTATCAAACACTTGAATTGTTTTTATATCAAATTTCAATGTGAAATTTATTAAAATTACACTAATTAGATTTATTGACTTAAAGTTTAACTAATTATACCTTAAAATAAAATTAAAATATAATTTAACTATATAAATTAATTAGAATAAGATTCAATTTTCAATTAAAATATGGTTTCATTCACTACTCATAAAAATATAAAATATCTCATAAAATACTAAAAATTCATGAAAAGTAAATTTTGAAATGAATAATTTCAAAAACAATTTATGTTTTCAAATAAATTATATAATAATTCAAAACTGGGTTTCAAAACAAGATTTTCATTAAAAGGCTTCCAAACTTCCTTTTTGAAAAATAGAGCTTTTTATGAATAAAATTGGATTTTCTCTTATTTTATGCTTATAAATATTATTGTATTAATTTGGAAATATTTTATTTAATATATAGCATATAAATTTCCTTAATAAAATTAATAATAGATATTAATTTAATTTATTATGACAGAATGCCTTTTTGGTCATAAAAAATATATTTTCATAAAACACATCCTATATATTCAATTTATTTTAAATTGCTTTCTAATTAATTAGTAAAAAAAGGATTAATTATATAAACATTTGTACACCATATATTCATAAATGTTTTAATCTTATTAATTCCCTCCATTCCAATACCATGATGATAACTATCACGTTAAATATTAATAATAATACTATATTGGTGTCTTGTAAGACTCAAAGTTGTGTAAAAAAGAAGTTATCAAAGAAAATCAATGTTATGTGCAACGTATGATAAACATGGTGTAGTGTATAAAGAAAAATAAACTGTTAATTTCATGTTAAAAAATTTATCAAATAATTTAAATTAAATTTCAAGAATATATTTCATAAAGTCTTTGGATGTTACATCCTACACCCTTAAAAATAATTTCTCCCTCTAAATTTGAATTTGTAATCAATGGATTAAAATTTTTAGAATTCCTTATTTTAAACCCACATCGTACAAATGGTTGATAGAACATCCTCAATAAAAGTGAAAGTAGGAAATATTAAGGTCTCTAGAAGATACACATAACCAGTATTCCACATAGGGAGAAGATAAGTGGTAATGGTTGAAGATCATAAATAATTATGTAGAGTGATTATGGTCATTGATCACAAATAAGTGAATTTTCATTAGAATGTTAAGGTAATTGCAAATATAAATCTATGATGATATAATATACCATTAGTTCATCATAATTAATGGTATTGGGAAAATAATTTTGCTTCAACCTCCTTTCACTATAGACAACAAATTGTTTTACCGTCTGTACCAGGAGAAAATTAAATTGAGATATACTTACTTGATGATTATAATTTCTTCATTTAATCAATTTCCACAAAACCTCATATTTTTCTCTAAATTATTAGTATTCAAGATGAATGTTTAATCTTGAAAGAGAAAAATCAAAATTTAAACACCCCATAACCATAATAATTATAAAAAATATATTCATCTTGTATTTAGACATTAAAAAAATCCAAAATGGTTATCACATGTTAATATAATTATAATAATGGTTGAACCTTCATATGATACACTAATCTTAAAAATTATTACCCTCAGTTGAAATTAATTATTCCCAAAACTACTATCCCTGATACCCTTTAAACATGTCTTGACTGAAAATTAATTTTCTATTGAGATAGACCACGTTTAAGTGGTGAGGGGGAACCCATGACACCAATGACTTAGACAAAACAAACAACCTCAATAGACCAAAGGCTCAAGACCAAAAACAACCCATACTACAAGAGGAAATCTTCTCCAAGCGACAAAAACAATAAACCCCCTTCCACTATCTCAAATATGAATGACTAACTGTCCCGGGACAAAGCACATGGGCCAGGTACCGATGGCCGAAGCCATACCCTCTCAAACATCTGATTCTGAATAGCCAAGAAATAGCGAAAAACATCTTCTCTGCACCTCATCTGAAACAAATTCTTGTAGATAATTGGTTGCCAAATCCATTGAACAATAGACCTCAAATGCCAATGTCAAATTCACAACATGATTAAATCAACCATAAACCAATAAAAACATCAACATAAACCAATAAAATCAGTCCAAAACGCCTGAGGAGCAGGATACTACAGGTTCCAATGGCTGCATTTGACACATCATTTGTTGAAGGGCACATCTTCTAAAGGATGGCAATATAGAGGCTGCTTTATACACTTCTAGTCGAAACCAAAATCCACAATCTAATTAACCTTCGACAAAAAAAAACATCCCACGGCCCATGATCAGAACCAAGAATAGAGTCCTGAATGCACCGGAAGCTTCACACATCACATTCGTTAATGAAGAATTCTCCCTCCACTGCTTGAGCCAAGACGAAGCCAATCGCATCGAACCACAAAAATCAGAAACAAACATCGATCCTCCATTGATGACTACAACCCGTCGCTATAGATGAATCCAGAGACCCCACCGCATCTGCAATACACTCTCTGACATAAAATTGTATCCAACCAAGGAGGAAGACAAACTGAGGATAATGAAGTTGAATCTTCATCAACCCGGACTAGAAGACCCGACCACACCTCGAGGGAGCATTTCCATTGAGAGGAACCAAGCATATCTGAGCCAGCAACGCCACTCTGGGAATATAGCTTGATAGATCAAAACATGGAAGAACCTTCACTATATTCCACACTGGACTGAATGCGGGTAGCAGAATGGGCATGTGGAGAAGAACTTGGCACACCGAAGATGACACCCGCGAAGCTTCTGACCTCAAACTCGTAATACGAACCCAAAACCTGTAATCATGAAAAGAAAACAAAATAAGGAGAAAGGGAAGGGGAGACGACGCCGAAGAACCATCCGCTCGACATGATGAGCCTTTCCCTCCAGAAAGCCTCTGAGAAAAAACCCTAACGCAGCGCGATGCGAGAGGGATGTCGCTCAGAGGCCTCAATCAATTCCTAAAATAATTTCTTAACTATGTTTTAAACCTAATTATTAGAAGGATTTGATCATGTATTCCTCCAAGATAAATCAACCATTATTACTCAAATAAAATATTATATGTTTCTATAATAAACATAATATTTACCAATAAGAAAATTAGGACTAACTATAACATTTTTTAGGTCTGTGTTTATGTATAAAACCCTTGTTGTACATTTCTTGTGGGTTCAGCCCCACTCCCTAGCTGATGGAAACAAGTTTTCATCTAGCTTATGGGTTGTCCTATTTTTTCCTTAATCCTTAAAAAAATCCTCCCTAAAATAGATTATTTTGATACTAGGGTTACAAATACCTCATCCTAAAAAAATCCCCTAAAAAAATAATTCATTTCATCGAAATTTTTACTACTTAAAAACCTAAAATGGGGTGTCTTAAGGATTTTAACTTATGATAAAACTTAAAATTATAGGCCTATAATTGTATCTATAACTCTTAAGATAACCTCACATGAAAACATAATAATCTCCAAATATATATTAAACAAACATTGATACCAATTGTAAAATCCCAAAACCTGCACTCCCAGACCCTATGATGAAATCCATTACATTAAATTCCTGAAAATGATGCTGAAAATTTTGACCCAAATTTTATCATCTGAATATTAAAAAATCAAAATGAAAATATAGATCACTTAAATTTTTAATACCTTTTAGTTTTATAGTTTAATTTACTTAATAAAAACTCTTTTAAATAATTAACATGACTTTTAATGTCCATTCCTCCCACTTAACTAAGCTACTCTTTTTTATATTAATACATCATCATCAACCATATGAAATCACTTCTAGACATAACTCATTCAAAATAATTCATTAAAAAATAGAGAAGGAAAACTATTGATGGTGATATTAGATTCTTATTAAGGATAAACATAATAATTGACAATTTAATGTCCTCAAGAAGCACAATTTTGCATAAGGGTATGATAAAATTATCAAAGTGGATGATTTAATTATAAAATAAATCATAACTATAAATAAAAATTTCATCAAATATAAAAACATGGAAAGGGAAAGAGCTATCAGAATAAAAAATAATGATTCATTTGATGTTAATCTTGATATTTATAAATATTATAAACCCATATAAATCATAAAGAAATCATATACGTACATAGGAAATTAATTTAACTTCACTTTTAGAATCACTCTTACAATCACTCATAAAAATATAATAACAATCTAGTCGACTTCTATACCCAATGTAATGGAGGGATACCACATACCCACCCATCGTTGGGTTTTTATGTAATAACCCAAAATTTTTTTATCATGGAACCACCCATCATTAGTTTATCATTTTACCACCCATCAATTGTTTAAGTAACATTATACAATCATAACATATAAAATCATTCATTTAATAATAAAATTATAGGAATAACCATTATCTATTTTATAAATTGATTAACCCATGGGAAGAAATGGGTTCTATAATAATTGCTTTGAAACATTGTTATCTTATATAGAATAAAAAAAATCATAACAATATCATCGAAACATTATTATCTCATTGAAAATAATCGGGCTCAATAACAATATATTTAGGAAATAATAAACCAATGTAAAATTAAATGGCTTCATAAAAAGCTTTTTGAAATATGATTAACTCATGGAAAATAAATGGGTTCAATAATAATCACTTTAGGACATAATAAATTTTTGGAAGAGTAATAGGTTTCTTAACAATCTCTTTGAAACATGATTAATGTGTGGAAAATAAATGGTTTCCATAACAATTTAATTTGGAAATAATTAACCCATGTAAAATAAACATGTCTCATAACAATATTTTCTTAAAAAAATTAACCTATAAAAAAGAAACAGGTTCCATAATAATCTCTTTGAAACATAGTTATATCGTGGAAAGAAATAGGTTCCATAACAATATCATTTAAAAAACATAATACATCCTAAAATGGATTGAATCTGGAATTATTACCAAATATCCCAATTATTAAATAATTATCAACAATGGTTCTATAATTTGATTAATTTAAATTCATATAAAAGTCAAACAAAAACATTCTTGATGAAATTATTCTTTAAACATTATAAAGTGTATCATAGCACTTTGAAACATTAGAATCATAATACCCATGAAGTAATAACATTAAATGAAATATAGAATATCATTATAATAATAACATTCATGACATAAATTTTAAAATTATCAGTATATACACCTTATAAATTAAGATATGTTTATAACATGATAGAGGTCTCAAAGAAGGAAAATTGTGACAAAGATCAATTTTTTCTTTGGTAACATTGAAACCATTAATACAATGAAAGAGTGATCATAAAATTGATATGTAAATCAGAATAAATTAAATTATAAGAATCATAAAATACATTCATTTATAGTAAATAAACTTCTCAATTAAAATAATTTATTCATATTGCATAAGTTTCACTGAAATAAAAGTAAGACAATAAATCCCATTACAATTGTGGTATCTTTTGAATTGGAATACCAAAAAGAATAAATAATAAAACTAAACATATAAATACCATGAATATAAAATAATTCATTATATAATATATAAAAAGGTACAGTACATACACCAAGAAATAATTAAGTGGCGAGTATGAAATTTATCTCACAAATATAAAAAATGAGATGAAAATATCTTACATTCAGTCTGATTTTCCATGCATGTCCTCTATTTTCTTGAATAATAAACTTATGTAAAACATTTACATCCTTATTAACAATTTAAAATTTTTTATAACTTTTATATCACTTATAAAAAAATTATATACAATTAAATAATCAATAATTTGTATATCGGATGTTTTGACCATATTCGACTTATGTGTCAAAACAGACTTTGTTATGTCGGCTATTTTTAATAACAACATTGTTTAAACATCTATAGAATAATAAAAATGAAATAATTATCAAATTGTTTGCATTAATTATATTTTTAAAATAATATTTTATATATGTTTGTAAAATATGAACCAAAGTTACGATTATGGAGATAGTAGGTCGTATGTATGCATAAATAACTTTTCCAATTTTTCAATGATCATTGTATGAAGATGTTAATTAAATTTTCTATTCAAAAAATTATAATTATATAATTAATACCATATTATTTAATTATATATACTTATATATATCATTATCGTGTTGTGGTGATTAAAAATTACACGTCACTTTGCTTCAAGGAGGCGGTAATCCAAACGTCAATGAACGATGTTATCACTTTTTCAGTCTGTGAAATGGAATGAAGAAAATTATATGTTATATATATAGATAGTCAAATATGTCAGGAATATAAAAAAGATTTTATTTTTATATTATATTTTTTAAACACATCCTTAATAAATTCTAGGTAAAGTTTGATCATATCACATCACTTTGAGGAGGCGGTAGTCCACATATCCACAAAAGGCATTATAGTATTCCCAAAAAATGGAAGGTATAAATTTATGCAGTATATAAATATTTCATAAGCTTTAATAAATTATAAATATAATTTATTTAATATAAAAATATCATGTTCATCGTAGTTTGAAACAATAAGAGGTGGTAAAGGAAACATGAATGATGTCATTTCGCGAGGTGGTAGTTCACCATACACACGAATGGTGATTTTTATACCCATTCGATTAATATGTGTGTTGGTGTAGGTATAAAAATGTAAATAAAATTATATAAATATATATTGGATATTTATTTAATTATATAGTCATGAAATAAGAATAATTTAAGGGGTGTTTAAATAAATAATACAAAAGATCATGTTGAAGACAGTTACCTCTTCTTCAGGTAACTTTTTATGGTTTGCATAAAAGGTATTCATAGGTTTTCATTCAACCTAATGTAAGTATTCAAGTATGATAGGAGGAATTTTTGAAATTTATTTGGGTTTTATTTTTATGATCCAAAATGCTTGGGAGTAATGAAGTGTGTGGTAGAGGTGGTTGCCTTTTATAAGTGGGGAAAGGACAGACTTTGTATTCGTTAAATGAATTGTGTACTCTCCACCATTTAATTGTCTCCAAAGGTTAAAAAGTTGAATATTTTAGAACCTAATAGGTTTAATGGTCTAAATATAGTCATACAATAATTTTTAGACAAGTATAGGGTCATTTTATTACCTTATACTCTATGTTAAGTCATTAAGTAAACTCGTTTTTACCTTAATCACCTTAATTAATTTTAATTTATTTCATTACTATTTTGGGTAAAAAAATTGTTGAATATAATAGAAATTATAAATTATCCTTATTAAAAATATTGAATCCATTTATCTAAATTTAAATATAATAATTGGAAGATATTAATTTAAAATTAATCCCACATAAGGGATGAGACAACGAGTTTTTAATGAGAAATGTTCAAATGATTGAATTTTTTATATATCCAATTTCAATTTTTAATTGATTAAAATAACCTAAATTGGTTCTATTAATTTAAAATTGAACTAATTATAGCTTAAAATAAATTTAATATATAATTTATATATATAATTGAATTATACAAAAACACATTTTTCAATTAAAATTCTATGACATTCACTATTCATGAAAATATTAATGTTCTTATAAAAATACAAAAAATAACCCAAAGTAAATTTTGGTATTCTTATTTCAAATAATAACATTATTTTTGAAATAAAAGTTATAAAATTTCCCAAATTTAGTCTTAAAACAAGTATTCCATTAAATGGTAGAATAACTACCTTTTTGAAAAATACAACTTGTTATGCTTACAATTAAATTTATTCTTATTTTATGCCTTTACAACATATCAAAGTAATTAGAAGTTATTTTACAGAATATATAAGAAATTAATTTCCTTAAAAAGTAATATTTATTATATCATTTTATTATGATAATACATGTTTGTGGGCCTAAAAATGTAGTTTTCATAAACCACATCATTTATATTCAATTTATTTTTATTTTCATTTTTAATTAAATGGTTACTAAAGGAATTGTTATATAATCACATATAAAAAATATATTCATAATTTAGTTATTATTGTTAATTTCTTCCATTCCAATAGAATGATGAAAACTATCATGTTAAATAATAATTTTAATAGTATATTTTTTCCCAATAAGACTCAACATTGTTTGTAACAAAAGTTATCAAAGAAACTAAATTTTATATGAAATAAAAGATAAACTTGGTGCTACGTATAAATAATGGAAAACCGTGAATTGTGTGTAACATAATATATCAATTAATTTAAATTAAATTTAAATAGGATATTTCATAAAATATTGGGATGTTACAATTTCACATATTAAATGGGTGAAATGTAATCAACATAATAATTCTAATTAAAAACTAACATAATAAATGTTAATAATTACCCAAATCAAATAAACATAATCATAAACCATCCATAGTAATATGGTGAATTGTAATAAAATATTATATTCTTATTAAAATAGATTATAAACCCTCCAATGAAATAATTAGAATGATGTTAATATTATATATCCCCAACTGATCATAAGAATAATAAAGGTTTTATTCAATTGGTAAATAAAAAACACTGAAAATAATCATAAAATTATTTTGAGGGAATTAACCATTTTATTTTGAAAATCCCATTTTAAAACAAGAAATTTAGAAAAAAAAAATTGGGAATAATTTCTTGCAGAAATATCATTGAAAATTTTTAAAATAAAATTAAAAAAATTATTCATGAAGGTAAATAATTCTTTTCATCTTATTCCTGTTAAAAAATGATTCCTTTCACATTTTCGGTAAAACCCATACATTCAAAAAATGAAAAGGATTTTCCTGTCATTAATTTTTTTCATAAAATAAAACTTTTGTAATTATTTCATTAATAAATCATTTGGAAAATATTAATAACATTTTTGAAAACATTTTTAGAGAACATGGTTTTGGAAGAAAAAGGAATTTCGTCAAAAAAATAAATGATGTTGTCTTTTTATAAATATATTTTCTAAATGATTTAAATACCATGGATTATAAATGGTAATATTAATAAAATTGTAATGAATAACTTATGTATAAGAAAATATATTGGTTTTATGATAAAAATAAAAAATATTTACCCTAAGGGATATTTAAACAAAAAAAATCTTGAATAATGAAGAGATTTTGTAATAAACTCTAAACACTTTAGAAACTTTTGATTCATAAGAACCAAGAAATAAATAAAATAAAATAAAATATTAAATATCATTAATATAAATAAATTCATGATATAACATATAAAGTGGGTATTTATATACATTATATAAAGTAATAAGTTGTGAATATGATATATGTATCATAGATGTAAAAGTGAGACAGGAAAGCCTTACCATATTACTAACATTCAATCATAAGACACGTGAATAAAATAACATCAAATTAAAATATAAATTTTATGAATATAAAAAGGATTATGATATAACATATCAAAAGGGGAATTATATGCCCCTCAAAAAGAAATGATAGGGGAATATGGTGTGTTTCTCATTGAATTAAAGGTGATATGACAAACCCATACCTCAGGTTAAACATCATTCATATGAATCTGAACCTCAAATATAATAAATATAGGTTTATTAAATATAAATTAAATAACCATAATAATATATATCATACAATATATCATTTACTTATAGTATTTTAATGCCATTTTATCAACAAGTCTTTGTTAAAATCACAATTGTTAGTGAAAATTTCTTCATTTTTTCTAGTATGTTTACATTTAGAAATTTCGTCCCATTTAATTTTTGAAATTTTAAAATCATTTTTATTTTGTAAACCATGATAAAAATATCATATATATTGATTATAAATGTTTTTATTGTAATTTATTAAAGCTGTATATAGAAACTATATTGCATTGTTCATGGAGATGGTAGGCTGTACATACACAGGAACATTGTTATAATATTTTTAGAAGGATTGAATGAAAGGAAAAGAAATATTAATGAAATAGTATATAATAAAAATATTTTTAAATATATCAATTATATTCATCAAATGAATCATTTTTACCATCCATGTAAAAATAAAATGAAAACATTTTATATCTTTTCGTAGAGGCAGTGTACACACATAGGCACGATAAACATTATTGTTTTCAAATGGATATAAAGGTAAGAACATTTATGTGATATTATATTTATATAACTATTTTTAGGTCATAATATCACATATATTCATTAATTTTATACTAAATACCTTTTCTATAATGTGTTAGTGAAAAATTAATCACATCGCTTTATGAGGAGATAATCCATCGTACACAAGAATGATGTTATCATATTCACCATGGAATGGAAGGTAAGAAGTTATATGTTGTATAATAATTAAATAAGAATAATAATGTCAAAAATAACATATAAATATGTTAAATACACTATTAAATTCTTCTTTCAATTTTTTTGAGGGAAAATTAATTACATCGATTCAAAAGGCGGTAGTCCGTCATACACATGAGTGAAGTTTTTTTCCCATTAGATGTAAGTGAAGAGGGGTAATGGATATTAAATTAATATAATGAAATATCATTATACAATATATATATATATTTATTATATTATTATATATGAAGAAGGTTTTATGTACGTGAAATAAGATATAAAACCGATACAGTCATTTATTAATTTTTCCACTTTTACATTGAGCCTCTTTTGGGTTACACCTAAATCCATAATATGAGGGATTAAAAATTTAATTAAGAAATATATGATTTTTTTACTGAATAAATTAAGGTATTAGGGTAGTTATTTTCTGAATCAAATGTTTTTTGAAGTGTGAAGATGGGAGTAGAGGGGTGGCCATTTATAAGTGGGTGAGAGGACACATGTGGCATTTCTAAAACGATAAAGTAAACCCATGATTTTATAATGTAATAACACATAAAAAGGGGTCATTTGTAAATTTTATTGGTTATAAGGTCTCAATATGTCAATAAAATTGGTTTTGGAAAAGTTTTAGGTCATTTTTTACTCTAATCTTCTTAGTTTAACCATTAGTAAACCAATCATTATCTTAACCATGATAATTAGTTTTTACTATTTTCACTATTAATAATGGTAAAAAATTAATTTAACCATGTTATATAATATAAATTATATTTATTAAAAATATGGAATCTATTTTTAAAAATTCAATTCAAATAAGTGGTAGAAGTCAATTTCAAATTAAACCACATACTTGGCGAAATGGCATTTTTCCAAAGAGATAGTTTTCCTGAGTAAAGAATGTTTTAATATCTAAATTAATATGAAATTTATTAAAAAAATGTTAAATTTTAATATAATTTTACTAATTTTAATTTATGATAAATTTAAAATATAATTTTAATTTGTAAAAAATGAAACGAAAAGGCAGTTTTCAATAAAAATTATTATTTTTTACTATTCTTAAAAAAAATTAATCTTTTCATTAAATTATTGAATATTGAACGAAATATAATTTTGATATTTATATTTTGAAAATTATGTTTATTTTTTCAAATAAAGTTTCCAAAATTGGTGAAAATTAATTTTAAAATATGTGTACAATGCGCCACTAATCCACCTTATAGAAAAAGACAGTTTTTTCAAAAAAAAATTCTTTTTCTTTAAAATTGTTCTTATTTTATTTATAATAATTAGTTAACCATTTAATTTATTTTATACATGTGTAAACAATATAATTTTCGTAATTTAGTTATTACTATTCACACTTTCAACCATAATAATGATCTTATAATGTTCATGTTTACATAATAATATTTTAATAGATTATTGCATTTTGTTTAAACTCAGAATTTTGTGCATCACAAGATATTGAAGAGATTAAATTTAAATAAATATATCATAAAGTCTCAAGTATTTATAGTTTCTTATAATCTTGTTGGTTCATTACCTAATTGATATCGAAGAGGATGTTCCTCTTTTAAAATCTCAAGGTGTTACATATTTATATAATGATTAAAACTATAGAGGTAAAGAAACCATGATTAATGTATAAAGACAAAATCTATAGAACTAAAAAATTCATGATAAAATAATAAATTATCACTAAGAAAATTGATTTTAGTAAATAATTTTTGATAAATGGGTGGTAAAAATTTATATGTAAATCATATATAGTAAAATATATATGAGTATAATTTCAGAATATATTTATGATACATACATATTTATTAGAAAGAATGCTCGAACACATATGAAGGAAGTCACACTTGAGGTAAGGGTTTTACTATAAAAAATAATTATTTATCAATATTGTTTAAGATTATTTTTATGATAATGAAATTTCATGATATAACTCTTAATAATATAATGAATTTTCTTATCATCTGGTTATTGTTATAGTATAAATAATTTAATTTCATTATCATCTCATTATATACTCAAGAGACTAAAAAATGTTCTTATGGAAAATTGACTTAATTCCTCCCTTTATTCGAAAATAATTTTTCTTCCTCATCCATGTTTTCTAAACATGCTTCCATGAATGTTTTCACTATTATCTAATGATGTTTTTAAGTCATTTTTGATAATTTTTGTCTGTTTACAAAATGGTTTAAATGAAATCCTATTATCATTTTCTAAATGAGATACTTTTGACTTTTTACTGAAATATGCAAAATAATATTTGTTTAATATATATGGAATGAATGAAATTTACCTCCATTATGGGAAATAAATGATTTTACACTTCCTTTAAATGTTCCCATTATTATTTTTAAAGAGAAGTTTTTATTTTCTATTTTTGAAAAATTTTAGATTTAAAATAATATCATTCAAAGTAACAATTATATTTTCATCAAGAAATGTTCAAAGTACAATTTTAAAATAAATTTTCATATAATATGACATTATTTTATGTTTCATAATCTATTCTGAGGATACAATTCAATTATATCATCCTTATTCTTTATCTAGATGGTTTATGGTAATGGTGAGAAGATGTTTGTGAAACCAATTTCTTTTCATGGGCTATGATATGATGACTGTTTTATGATCTTATAGAACCCATATATATGATTTTAATTATGATAGAGGTGGTATTGGAATTATATTTCATTCCAATGCATTCGGTGAATATGTATATATCGATAGATAACCATTATTGGAATGGTGAATTGACCCATCTTAGTATGGGACTCTGTCCACTTGATAGTCTACAGAGTGAACCTTGACTACTATGATGGTTTGTGGAGTAAATGCAATCCACATTGATTGTATCTATAATAATACTTGGATACTAATTAAATTATTTTATATTCTTATGTTTATGACCAAATATATTTATTATATAAATGGTATGCTCTTATTGATTATGTTCTTCGATTCATTCATGATTCATGCCTTATAATCTTCCATGCGTTATAGTGTGACTCAATATTATGATATTTGATATGTAGGGAATGGTTCTAAAATGTTTTAATCATATTATAATACCCATATTATAGAGACCCAACCCTATTAATCTTGAATCTAGTGTCAACTACCATTACATTAGCATGATTACAAGGAATCAAAACCAAAAGGACTAATCAGTTTAACAGTTTTGGAAAACTATATTACATACATGATACACATATTAAATTGGGAAATGGAAAATAAAACATGATACACAATAAAATTTAACAAATTTAATCCTTGAATGATTATTTGATGATTTATTTTTCATAACATAGGGAATGGAAAAAATAAAATGGGTTATCTGAAATGCCCATTAAGGGTATGAAATGAAAAAGCAATACTAAATTTATAAGAGTAAATGAATTTGGAATTGTAAATAACTGATATAATTTTCCATTAAAATAAATTGATAAGGAATAATCAATATTGAATGTTAATAAAAATAAAACAAAATAAATTTAATCAATAATATGATAATGAAATGAATCCATAGATATATCGAAGAAAAATTTCATGGATGAATAGTAACTTAATCTGAATGAGGGAAATGCTTAATTATTGGATGCCATGATTCTAAGGTACATGGTACCTTTACTATAAAGAATATTCAAGAGATTATTTATATTATTTTGTAGAAACCTTTAACATCCTGACATGTCTCACCACTAAGACGATGGCCAGATCAGGGGGTCATATGGCCTCAGGCGCACCTCCCTATACGTAAGAGGTTGTGGACTAGAAGCATGGTACTAAATAGGTGATATAGAGCAGACTATATCCTAATGTCATAGTATCAAATAATTTTATTAAATAATAAATTTCATGCAATAGAATAATTAGTATAATAAATGAAATACATATATTTGTGGAAGAATAATATAACTGAATAAAAGTAAAATGGAAAATGCCAATTCCTTATAATGATTTATGTAATGTTATGTTTTATTTGATAGTAAAAACATTACAAAGTAATATAAGAAAATAAAATCCAAACATTCAACTCCTCGACTATCCTGAGAAAGATCTCAGTCTTATCCTCTCTATCTCCCATGCAGATAGCACATCACAAGCAATGAATATGAAGATATGCAAGAAACAATTTCTACTAGGTTGGAAACTTTTACTCGAGAGGGGTGTGAGATAATAAATCTTTGTAGTTCATCACTCACAGTGTCTAAACCAATCCATTACCTTATATATAATTTAAATTAGTGATTTGGTATATGTAGAAATCAATGATGAATATATAAGAAGAAACCCACCCAGGTTCCTAAAAGACACATGGAAGCTATAACTACTTCAGTACCCTTTCAAGTATCTACATATGTGGTTAAATCATCCTATATCATTATGGATCTCCAAAATCAGTGGTAGATTCTATGACTAGGTATGGGTCACTCAAAATATACCATAAACAAACATCCTTAACCCTAGGGTAATCAAGATCTCACAATCATAAATGACTAGAATCCCTACCTTGGGCATCGTGTGACTGTACATATAGCCTTAAATCATCTGACATAAATATATACTATTACCATGGGAATTTAGTACAATTGTGCCTTGCCATCATGCGGTATGGAAATGTGCACTAAGACCTTAGGCATCATGTGACAATACATCTAGCCCTCAGACATCTGTAAAAATCCAATACTCTTACCTTAGGCATTCAGTACCAGTATTCCTAGCCCTCTGAATATATGAATGCATGAACTAATCCTCTAGGTTTCCACATTAGACATGAGTCACATCTAGAAGAACTCAACATTCCAATCAGGATCAAACCCTCAAGTATCAATCACATTGATATCACACATGCTCAAAATATAAGAAATAAAAATCACAAATCAGAAATCAATCATACCATAATTTTTTATCAAAACATGTAATGATGAATTTATAAAAATTATCATCATTTAAACTAGTTCATTTCATTAATCCAGGTTCTTAAGTAACACCATAATTATACCAAACCTATCAAATTAATCAGTCTACCCTAATCACTAGTAGAAAAATGGTCTTTAATGTCGGTTGTTTTAATTTTAACGTCATTTTTTAACCAACGTTAAATTTTCCAACATAAAAAATATGACCTTTTACATTGGTTTTTTTAAATCATCCCCAAAAATGAATTACATTTATTTTTTATCATCAGTTTTCTTAAAAACTGACACCAAAACCTATTAAGAAATAGTTTCAATGTTGGGTTTTTTTAAAAATAGATTCCATAAATGAAAAAATTTTATTTTTGGCGTCATTTTTTACAAAAACCGACGCCAAAAAGTAAATTTTTCATCTTCAATGTTTTGGATAATTTCTTAAGCTTCGATTCAATAGGTAAAGGAGAAAAAAAAGAGGTACGGATCAATATTTATGGTTGTCGAAAGAATAACATGTCAAATTTTTGATTTGTAGAATTCAATTCAAATATATATTGATAAACATAAATTAAAATCACATCAAACAAATGAAAATGGTTATCGATAATTAAATGTAAACACAAATTGGTAAATCTCATTTGAATGTTATATATTTGTAACTCAATATAAATAATAAATCGTCTCTATAAGCATGTTAATCGAGATAGTTCGAAATGAAGGAAAACAATAACAAAGAAAATAAATGATTAGAATTGGTATGGTGTTCAAATTTACGATTGATGCCACATTGAAAACTTGACTAAATAGAAGAGATTGAAAATGTTTAAAAAAGGATAAAATGGAGTTATATACAAATGATTGAAGATGTGTTGTGTGGAAATGTTGGTGGGATATAAAAAGTTATACGTGCGTTGTGAAAAAAAATGAAATTCTGATCCCGCATATTAGAAAATAATCTTTGGAATTGGTTTTTTTAAACTGACCTGAAATAGGATTTACATTGGTCTTTTGGTGATGGTTTTGTAGAAAAAAAATTCAAAAAATTACAATCGATATCCTTTTTAGTGTCAGTTTTTAAATAAACCGACGCCAAAAAGTAAAAAAGAAATTATTTTTCACTTTTCCTTTTTAAAAAACTGACGGCAAAAAGAAAAAAAATAATTTTGGCATCGGTTTTAAAATAAATCGATGCAAAAAGATAAAAAAACACTTTTCACATCGGTTTTTTAGAAAACCCATGTTGAAGACTAAAAAAATGTTTTGGAGTCTGTTTTCAAAAATATTAACGCGAAAAGTAAAAAATATATTTTTGGCATCGGTTTTTATGAAATCCGATGCCAAAAATGGAAAAAATATATTACAATGTTTTTTATAATTTTTTATTCCTGGATGTGACAAGTGGTGGATCTAAAACAGAGTTATGGATCAAAAGTTATGGTCTTTGAAAGATGAACTACTTTAAGACTTCTATTAGAGAAGATCAACTTCCGACAAACATAACTTTTAATCCGTAACTCTGGTTTTCTCCATGACCAGTCAAATAGAATCTTAAGAATTAATCTAAAACATAGTAACAGAAAAAAAAATTGGCATAGTTTTTAAAAAAACCAATTCCCAAACTAATTTTCCTTTTTGGCATCGGTTTTTAAATAAACTGATTCCAAAAAGTCTACATGTTGTTTTATTTCGACATCCCTTTTTGGGAAAACTGACACCAAAATTTTTTTGTAAAATTTTTGGCGTCCTTTTTAACAAAAAGTGATTCGAATAATCATTAATAAATGATTTTTTGTGTCGGTTTTACTGAGAACTGACTCCAATAAGTTCCAACACATACTATTGGCGTCAGTTTATAAAAAAATGACGTTATTACAACGACGTTAAATATCATATTTC
This sequence comes from Viscum album, assembly GCA_963277665.1. Classification (NCBI taxonomy): domain Eukaryota; kingdom Viridiplantae; phylum Streptophyta; class Magnoliopsida; order Santalales; family Viscaceae; genus Viscum; species Viscum album. Next base: position 1,371,461,688 of record OY728143.1, read on the forward strand.
CACTAGTGAATTTCATTAAAATATTGGTTAACCAAAATTTTACAAGTTGTTTCTTCCTCAATAAATCACAAAATATTATTCTTATTCTAATTCAAATGTATAATCCATAAATCAATTGAATTATCCAATTTATTTTAGGTATCAAAAGTAAAACAGACTAGGTCACAATTAAATCCAAGGATGGAACACATATTGTGTTGATACAGGTCTCAGTATCCTTGCCTATGAACCCAAGATATCCAATGGAAGTTTAAAAATAAAATATTTTATTTTAACAACGATTAACCAATTTATTTGTTCAACACTACGATGTGCTAGTGTGATTAGGCATATCATAATTACTATAAATAATCATATTATATAAAATTTATATTGTTTATACCAACCACATAGGGAACAAATTAGTAACCATAACTCGTGTCATGGTGTAAAATAATCGTGTTCATATTCAGGATTTAATACATTAGGCAAAGACCTCTCATTCATATCATTATCCATGTCCAAATCTATTAAGGAATTAAATTTCATTATAAGAATTTACTTTTTCATAAGTAAATGGGAATTGATTTACCATACCTTTCATTAAATCCATTTATTATCATTTGATTCACTATAATGGAGGCATACCTATCATCAATTATCCCTTTTTTAAACAACTCATACAATTTATCAAAATATGAAAAATTCACTTACAAGTCTTAATGGGTCAACCAGAAAGTGTCATTGGAAAAAAGGAAAACACTAGTAGTTCCCGATTATGAATCATGTCATTTATTGGGAAATATAATCCAAACACAAATGATTATTTGTCTTAATAAACATCTTCCCTAGGGTGGACAACTCCATTTATGAATATCACAAATGGTTATAAACAAAACATGTCATATTCCCAAGATAACTATAAGTATAAAGAGACACAAATACAATAGTCTAGGAAACAAATAATATATTGGAAATCCTTTTTAGATTGAAGATAGTTCACCTCTTCTATAGTGGTATTATTATTAAATCCAAACTTTGTTTGTAAAAAAAATCATTTTTTTAATTAAGAGTCATATCTAATTTACAAATAGAGATCATTTAAAAAAACACATGTGGGAAAAGAATTAATTAAAGGTGGGAAGGTAATTAATTAATGAAAAATTAAATTTAAGCACAAAGTAATCAGATCCTTCCTCAAGAACTAGACCAAATCTAAGCCAAAAACTTTGGCACTTGAATGTTTTACTGACAAACACTGAAAACTGTAACACACATTCATTCACATACATTCACACACACACACACACACACACACACACACATATATACCTTAAACCAATTCACGTATTCCCCTTACGATGAAGAAATATGTAAATATAAAATATAAGATATTTATATTTATATTTACATAATCATGTATGTGAGTAAACACCTTCAAAGATGAAAAAAAACTTCAAAAAAGCATGGGACTCAAAAAAATAGGAAACCAGAATATTTAAAAGGAGAAACAATGGAGAGTGGAGGAAAATATGAACTCAAATAATTGTAGGTGACCTAAATGAACCAATCCACTCTCTCCTTCGGCGATGTATTCTAGAATACATATAAAGGGGTCATAAGAGACCCTTTGAATACCCTAATATTAAAGGAAAATACCAAAATAAGGTATAATCCCTAACTAGGTTTCGACCAAATATAAATGCGGTGCCAGGGAGAATAAATCCACCCAAGAGAAGGGTGAAGAGGGGGGAGAGAGGATTAACTCCACAAGATGACCAAGAACCATGTAAATTTTTTGGTGAAAATGTTGTTGAGGGAGGGAACCAGAGGGAGGGTCATTGGGAGGCTAAGGGGTTCTGCCAAGGGGGGTCGCACACAAGATATGAATGGGAGGGGTGGTGAATTGTTCCAAAGGAGGAGGGGATATCTCGTAGGAATCTTTTAAAAAATGTTAACCTAATAATAATAATAATCATCATCATCGTGATCATAATCATAATAACAACAACAACAAATAATAATATTATTAATATGTTTAAATAAATTTATTTTTTACTCCACTTTTATTTTAGTTAAATTTTAATTTAATTAATTTAATTTCATTAAATAAAAAACATCGTAGTATTATAATTCTTGAAAAATCATTCTGAAACATGGTTTCAAAATGTCCCATCCATTGAACACCAAAATATGAAATTCCATTATATTTTTGACTAGTTTAAAACATGGGACGTTAAAACCTGACTATATTAAAAATAACCATCCTTGAGAATCCTTCAAGAATAACTGAAACATCACATAAACTAAAAGGGTTTTGATGTTCTGTTCAAATGGTCGTGTTGTGTTTCCAACACCCAAAAGACCTCCGAGAATCCATTTAAGAACATGGCACTTAGGCTTCCAAAACTCAACAAAACTTTTTTTAGGACAATTGTGGCACCAAGATGGTTCTATTCCAGGAAATTTTATCTGGATCCATGATCACTCCATTATATCATTAAATTTTAGTATATGGTTCTCCCCACCATTGGTCTTAACAATAATAAGGACCAATTCTATGAACAGGTACCCTCACCGTCATAATATTGATAAAAAGCACACATGTAACATCCCAAGTAAGTAATGAATAATAGATATTTTTATCTATTTCTATTAATGATTAAGATAGTGTTTCAGAGGCTTAAAATGAAAATAAATACAATCTTATGCATGGAATACACTAATATTCTTAAAAGATTGTTTTACTACCTTTTGATGGAAAACCATTTTTAAATATATCTTTTGACAATTTTATAATCTATGTTTGTCAAAATAAACTTATTCTTTATGATTGGGACCTCAAAATTTACTTTGTGTGAATTTTTGGTATTTTTCAAACATTGTTCATTTTTTAATGAATAGTGAAAAATACTGCTTTTACATCAAAACTGCTTTTTAATCTAATTTATTTATATGATTAGATTATCTATTGAATAGTTTTTGAAGTGAAATTAGAATATATTTTTTCCATTTAATCCAATGGTGGTCATTGGAATCAATTTCACCTTGACATTGGACTTAAACTGGTGTCAATCTTTTGATACTTATTGTTTCATAAAAACACGCTATTTATCATGACAACGGGAATTAATTATTAAATTAATTAATGTTACTTATATGTTTTTAATTTTGTAAAATAGACTTCATTTTTGAATTTGGAATATCACATATAGCTTAGGGTTAATTTTTGGTATTTTTCTGAAAAACGTCAATTTTTGATGAATAGTGAAACCACTAAGTGGTACTTATAAAAACTGATTTTTCGGTTAAATGAAAATTTACCACATCTGTGTTTTGAATTTCAAAAATCCGTCATACATGGTTTTCATTAAGAAGTAAAATGTGGTTCAATGAGATTAATATAATTTTTTGGTGAATAGTAACTCTTAAGTTCTTAATCGCGATTAGAGGTAATTAGTGTAGTTTAAGGTAAAAATAATGCTTTAATAAAATGAGATTAGATTGAAACATGTCCTACCCTTATTGAATGTGTCATGGATGACCAAGAAAATCCATGGGTCATCTTGGGTACCCCATGGAGCCACTTTGGTTGGGAAATGACATAAATAACTTTTTATTTAATGTAAAAGTAAAAATGACACAAACATGATATGTTTTACTAAAACTATTTTTACATGGGGTTATAAAGATCATATTTTAGATTATAAATAGTCATTGGAAATCTAAAAAGATTTCCTACATCATGGTATTTTTTTTTATAATTTTTAGACTTTAAATAAATTAAATTATTTATGACATCATGATGATGCAGCGATGACCTCATTATTTAACGATTTAAGTAAAATGGAATGATAATGTAAAATCTACGACCTACACATGGCCAAAACCTATTTGATGGGTGGATTTAGAACCCTTATCAACTTATCCTCTAAGCACATTATTGTGGGACCTCTTAAATCCGAATACCATTTTAAAATAAAGTGACTTTTCTTTACCTTCCAAGAGTGCCCCTCCTCTCCTCTTATAAAAGGCCCCCACCTCTACCTCCTTACCCACACTCCCAAAGCCTTTGGCTCGGCCAACCCCTGCCCATTTTGGCTCTCCACATCCCTCTATTACTCCTCAAAGCCTCAATTTGGGTAGAAGTCTTCCCAAGGAAGCCTTTGAGCTCAAATCTAAGAGAGTTACCCGATTCTAAGGTAATGTCTTCTTTTGAGTCCTTTTGTTTGATTTTTCTTCTCCAACCCCCTAAACTCTTTTTATTCTTCTCTTTTTTAGCTTCTCCAGTATCCTCAATATACTAGGATGTTGTTATAAGAAGGATTCGAGCTACACTTACACACACCTACATCTAATGGTTAAAGGACATACGGTTTCCGTGGATGGTGAATTTATGCCTCCCGAAACGATGAATGTTCAACACTCTTTTAACACCTTAAAAGGTGGCCATTAAGATGTCACTATATTTATATATGATATTTTTATGTTTTCCTTAAGCTTGTGTATTTTTCATTTTGGGCATACCTTTATGGTTTACATTATGGGTAAACGCGATATCTTCATTTAAGGAAGTGCAGACTACCGCCCCCTCAAAGTGATTTGATTCGTTAAATACCATATGTGGGATGTATAAAGGATGGAACTATGATATTATATATTATATTATACTGGAATTATAATATACCTTTATATCATTATGATTCCATTCTATAAAATATGAAATAGAAATGAAATTAGCGTTCATGCATACGTACAGCTTACCATCTCAATGAACGGTGCATTTCATTTCTTACCTCTAAATGATTATGTAATATTATAAATGCATGTATATACTGTATATATATGATATATACATAATGATTATAATTCTGCATATAATGGATACATGAACAAAATGTAATTATAAAGGGTTTATTTTTTACTCAAGTACCAATGATCGTTAAAATGACCGTTATTAACTTAAATAATTACATAGTGTTCATGACATGGCAATAAGTGATATAAAAGGAATAATGAACATGAAAAAGGTTCTTAAACAAGTATAAATTAACTCAAGTTTATTATTCAGGAGATTAATGAACGACCAAGTCATGTCGGACCCGAGGAATGGGACTTCGTCTCAATCTCCTTTCATTGAAGCATATTTTTTTTATACATAACCTTCTTGTATACGGTGTATAAACCCCTTTAACTTTTACGTTTATCCAAAAGGAATCTTTTTTATATGAAGAGTTTTACTAAACGACAAAAGGGAATGTTTTTGTCGTACGTATGTGGCGACAATGACTTCTCTGCCTCCGTGACCATTATTTGATTTTCGGCTTCCTCTATAATCCATACCTTTTTTTTAAAAGACAAATAAATACCATGTTTTACTTTTATTTTTCTTTGTTATTGAAAATGGTTTTCATAATTTTTTTTATCAATGTGTTGTATTGATATATTTTGATTGAAAGGTGGAAATGTTATGTTTCCTTTATGCATGTTTTATGTGATACGATTCTGTTGAGGTTCTTGGGCATTATTATGAAGACGGGTGGTTCCGTGATAAACTAAGGGAGGGTGAGCCCGATATAGCTCTCCAATGCATTGGGTAACGTGAAGGAGTGTAACGTTAAGGTTTCTCTGAAGAGATTTAGGGAATATACTATGATGGGTATTCCAAATGTAACCAAGAGGGTTACTCCCTACGTAGGAATGTTATGAATGCCTCAAGTTACCTTTATGTCTTATGATTTATATGATTTATTCATGATTTGATGAGGTATGTTAAAGTGATTATGTTTTATGGGTAAAGTATGATTTCATTCTTATGTATATATGTACCCATGTTTCCTTTCCATATTTTTATATCCCATACTGAGATTTTTATGCTCATCCCAAGTTTTTTTGAAATGTTTTTCACAGGTCAAGGGAAAGGTACATGATATGATGATAGTGTCAAGGAAGTGTCAAGAAATAATACATGTTTTATTTTAATTATGATTTCATTGATGGGAAAGAAGAATACTACCTTTATGTAACCACTTTGTTTATATGTGGAATGTAATGAATGTTTTATGATCTAATTCTCTAAAACTCTAAACCCGAAAAGATCCTCAATGTGTAATCTTGTAATAACTCAAGATTAAGTAAGGGATGAGGCTGGGGCCTTATAACACATCTATGAGTTAGAGAAAAGTTTCATATGTGATTATAGTTAATAGAACATACCATATTATTTTTGAGGTCATATGAGGGACCACATCATAAATAAATGGCCAAATTCTAGATTGACCAAACAGAATTGGTCTCATAATCATTCTAAGAAGACATTTTGGAACATTAAACCACACCCCCCTCAAACTAGGTATGTGCTTCAAACTGGTTTTATGTTACTGTAAACATAAAAAAGGATAGAAAAAAATTCAACCCCTTACATCCAACTAATATCAAAAGTTCTCAGCTTAGACAGTAATCTCATTTTAAAACATTGACTACGAAATTGGTAAGACGCCAATACATCCACATTAGAACACCGACTGAGCCAAAAGAGAAATCGCCCTAGTAGTCATTTCAAAATATACTTATGGTGTAAAAGAGTTCATCTGAGGAATTCTAACATGAGAATCCAAGGGTTAGTCAAGACTAACATTGCCTCAATAAGAACCACGCTTCCAACATGCAACACTAGAATACCGCTTAAACTATCCAATAACTTTTAAATTACAATGTAGCATATGACCAATGCTATCTTAATGTATCAATGATGACATTAAGATATGTGACATTATTACATCGTAAGGTAGTTTACATTAAGAGGATTTCAAAGACTACCATAAGGAAAATGGTTGGACCACTACTAGTCGATACCTTAGAAAAATACTCAGCTTCACCTACCGATGCATCTTCATTACCAATCACAAGAAATTACCACCCAATGCATCAAATTTTGATTCCAGATATACCACTGAGTTCTAGTGATGAATAATGGTGTTTCTAAATGGTTTCGTACACCTCCAAGCACACCAAATTCATGATATTGATAAAGAAATGACAAGATTTAAGGTTTACCAGACTCACAGTCATTTAAAAAACCCTGACCATTATCCAATGATCCTACTTGGTTGAGTTTATTAATCATTTAAGGATTAATAATTAAAAGATCTGAAGTGACAATCCACACCTTAGTATTTTTCTAATCATCAAAATGAATAGATATACTAGATACTCAAAAATTTTCCAGGATAGAATCACTATAAATATAAAAATTTTAAAAATGTCTTTAAAACCAAAACGAAACCAGATAACATGTAAAACCCCCATAGTCTCAAAAATTCATTGAAATCATTGGGAAAATCTTGATTTTTTATGCCCAGGTCACTCTACTCCAGAGATAAGTTGAGACCATATTAAATATCATAAGGCTTGATGATTCCACAGAAATTGAATGGTTCTTTACAACATTTATAAACTTGGTGGTACATTGTATGAGAATTCATAATACACCGAGGTCACATAGAAAATGAAATGACCATAAAACTGTTCATAGGCTTATCATATCTATGAATTCATGTATCAAGTGGTCTTCACTATAAATGTAGATTACATTCTTATTCCCCAATATGTACATTAACATAGATGATGACCTACTAATTCATCTATTACTTCAGTAGAAGAAAGGGTCAAGTGACCGACTAAGCAGACGAACATGCCTGAGACATTTCTAACCTATTGAAAAAATTTATTAATTGATGGTCTCAACCGAAGAAAAAATCAAGGATATCATGACCACCCTTCTGAACAAGGGTTTCATTTAAAATTAAATGTTCTAAAAGGAACAATGACATATGAATAAGAATAAACATCAGAAAATTAAAACATTTGAAATCCATTTAAGTTAAAATGGTTTTACCTAGCATGGGTTATCCCCTTATGATAAAATAAACTTCATCCTTAACACTATGTAATAAAAAATAGAAAGTCACTTGGCTCAAGATTCTACCATCTAGGCCCTTTCTAAAAATAAATAAGGCCTACAAAAATGCCCACATTTCTATTCAAGTAAACTCAAAAAAAAAATATCCACATACCATTTCACACGAGTTTAAAAAAAGTACCCCACCTACGGTACCATTTTAAGAACATTAAATTTATTCACATTTAAATCTTTAAACATCTTCAATATTTAATTCAAAACATCATGTACCATTTTAAAACAAAAAACTACGCACTTTATTTTTTTAATGAACTTCGCAAGGTAAAAATTTGAATGTTATATAAAACTTATTTTTAAACATTAAACATTCATTAACATACCATATTTATTAGGAAATTCATCACATAAATTCAATTTCAATTGATGAGGTGACCTAAAAGGGTCCCACTCATCCAATTTAGGTTTGTTTGAGAGAAACCCATTAACTTTTACTTAATTTATTAAAATTTGAAAGCACAATAAAGGGTCTTCTCATAAGAAACATAACCCAACTGACCTATATGGGTCCATTTGTGCATTTTGAAAGTTAAAAAATTAATTTTAGATTAATATTAAACATAATACAGACTTATTAACATTTCAAAAATAACACAGTCATAAATAATGCATCAGTTATATGGGTGGTCTTCATCTATTCCATAAATCACCCACACACTTAACAGTTTGGAATTTTCTCCCTTTCATTTATAAAAATTCAGTTATGAGTTTAATTATAATGACTTTACATTTTACAAAAGTCTCAAAACATATTTATAATTCTCAAGGGCAGTTCAATTTAATGGATTGATTTTACCCTATTATAAGGTTCCCATACACCTTACATCTAAAAATTGGCTACCTTCATAATCGCATCAACTTAATTCAACGAATGAAACCAATTATGTTTAGCGCATGAAACCATTTATATGACAAAAAATACTTTATCATTGGAAAGTAACACATATTAACATTATAAGAACATAGAAGCATGGAATAACACTCAAGGATGACAATCAAACTAGAAATCAGCTTACATATGCAACTAAAGGGAATGGAATGTGCATGGAATGTGAATTATCTATGTTCCTAATATGATGAATGTAATGATTCATCCTTATAATACCAAGCCATGGGTAAAATTACATAAATAGAGAAATAAATACACATTAGAAAGTACACCATTCACTCAAGGTGAAATCATATCAATTATAAAATTGAATAGTATAAAATCCAATCCCAGCCCTTACCACTTGGGTTTTTCCCTATATGTGGGGTGATCAGTCCCATGCATGACTATTTTCCATGTGCTGACACATTTCTATTCTCCATTATACAAGCCTAAAATAGTAGAATAATGGAAATTAAACCCATATTTGATACCACTTTGTGACATCCTAGATAAGCTCACCACTAAGATGGTGGCCAGACCGGTGGGTCACATGGAATTAAGAGGGCCTACCCGTATGATAGAGACTGCAAACTAGCAGTGAGTGTCTAAATAGGTGATAGTAGGGAGACTATACCCTCATGTCAGAGTAGCAGACTAGTTTATCAGATAAAAAATATTAACAAATAGTGGAAGCTGCCTAATAAATAAAATACACATAATAGTAGAAGAATAATTTAACAATATTAAACTAAAATTGGCAACTCAAATTCTATTAAATGAGTCATGTAATTTCAGGTGTTACTACAAATTAAAATGTGTAGAAAATACCAAAATATAAGAAAAACTAAATGGTAAGATCCATGATAATCATGAGAAAGATCAAAATCTTGTTCTCCCTAGATATCAGCAACACATCACATCATAATAAATTAATTTAAAGATCTGCTAACTAGTTTATATACTCAGGTTCCAAATGACGCTTGAGGAGGGTGTGAGATAATAAATCTCAGTAGGTCAGCACCCATGGAGTCTAACCCAATCCATTACTTGATATAAATATATAATGTAAATAATTAAGAGTGTATATGTAGAGAAATAAATAAATAATTCTGAATAAATAAACAACTGCCCACTTAGGTTCCTAAGGGACACCTAGTGGCTATACCTACTTGACCTCCCTTCTAGGGATCCTTGTTTGTGGGAAGATCCATCTACAACAGGATGGATCATCCAAATCAGTGTTAGATTCTCCTAATGAGGATGAATCACTCAAGAATATACCATAAACATGCGGCCTCATCCCTCAGGCAGACCAAAATCACACCCTCTGGAATAAATAGAATCTCAACCTCAGACATCATGTTATTGTTCTTCTAGACCTCAGGCATACAACATAAACATATAATATACCCTCAGTTATTCAGTACCAGTGTGCCTATCCCCCAGGAAGTACGAAAACATGCACCATGCCCTCAAGTACTAGGTAACTCTGCATATAGCCTTCATCCATCTGAAAAAATCATATAATCTCACCACACTCATTTCCCACTAATGAGCCTAGACCTCAAATGGTATGAAAACATGCACCAATCCCTCATGTGTCCACATTAGATATGATTCTTATCCGGACCAATGTAAAATGATAATTAGTATCAAACCGTCATGTATCAATCATGTCGATATTACATAAGCACAAAATCAATGAAAAAAATTAAAACACCAGTATCATACATACTAGTTTTTTCATCATAAGACTCAATTATAAATTTATAGAAATTTTCATCTGTTAAACATACTCAATTCATTAATCCAGGTTCCTAATTATCATAATATTTATATCAAGTCGGTTTAATTAATATATCAAATAATTAAAATTATCAAACCTAAGGTCATTAATATATCTGATAACTAAAATTATCTAAGTTTATTCTTGCACAAGAAATAACCAAAATTTATTCATATTTCAATTAAAAATTATAATCTATATATCGATCGAATTATCCAATTCAATATAGTTCTCAATAGTCAAATAGATGAGGATTAAATTAAATTTAATGCTGGCACACCTATCATATAGCTAAAAGTCTCAGTGTCCATGCCCATCAATAGAATGAATTCAATGGCGCTTTAAAAATAAAATATTACAGTTTAATAAGGATTATCTAATTTATTTGGTTGAGCCCGTGACATGTCTGCATGATTCCACATATCACAATTACTATAAATAATTGTATGAGATAAAAAGGGATTTATTTTATTCCACCCAATTGTGGAACCATGTAGTAAACAAAATGTGTGTAATAAGGTATAATACATATGTTCATGTTTATAATTGAATAGATGAGTAAAATTCCTCCCATGCATATCATTATCCAATCCCAAGTCCATTAAAAAATTACTTTTCATTATAATAATTTAATTATGTGTATGAAAAAGGACATGGCTTTACAATACCTTAGGGTAAATCCATTTAATAGAATTTGATTTATTTTATGAGAGGAATCACTATCCTGAATTCTTAATTTATTTTAAAATAACTCATTCAATTTACTAAAGTATGTAAAAATTAATTAAAAAGATCAACATGTCAAACGGAAAGTGTCATTGGAAAAATGGAAATTACCTAAACCTATAATTTCTATTTATATATCAATTCATTTAGTTAATATGATTGACCAAATAGTAATGGTTAATTGGCTAATTATACATATTCCCATGGGTGGAAAACTAAAGTTTTTATTTACAAATATGGTCATAGAGAGAACTTGACATATTCCAAACATAACCTAAAGTATAAGAAACACCAATGCAATAAGATAGGAAAGAAATAATATATAAACATTTCTTTTTTCATATGGATGGTGCAACTCAACTAGAGGGGTTTTATTATGAAATTATGACTTTGTTTACAAAAAAATTTGTTTGTTCAATTAAGTATCATATCCAATTTACCAAATGATATCATTTTAGAAAAAAACTATCATAAATTGAAAATAATTAATTAAATGTATGAAGGATATTAATTAATAAATAACTAAAATTCATGGAAAATGATTGGGACCCTACCTTAGAAAGTAGACCAAAGTTATGCCAAAGACATTAGCGCTTGATAGTTTTAACACTGACCGCTAGAAATTGCTCCACCCTTGCACATGCATATATATATATATATATCCCTTAACCCAATTCACACATTACCCTCTCCAAGAGGGAATATATACATGTAATATATATATATATAAACATACATATTTATATGAGTGAACACCTTCAAAGATAATGATAATCCACTACAAAAAAACAAGGGACACAAAAAAATTATCAAACCCCCCAAATTTAAAAGAAGAAACAATAAATAATTGTGGGAAAAATCACTAATATTCATTAGAAGCGAACAAAAATTAACCTATCCACCTCATCGATAGCGGCGGATTCCAGAATACATATTAAGGGGTCCCGAGACAACCTTCTCATTCACTAAAATCAAAGGAAAACATTAAAATATGAGTAAATCACTACCTTGGGTTCAAAAACATATGAACAAAGCAATGGTGAGAAGAAAAATCACCAAAATTAAGGAGAAACATTAGATAGTGGGGCTTACCTCTATAAGATGACAATGCATTGTGAATATATTTAGTTGAAAACGTCGTTGATGGAGGGAGCCGGAGGGAGGTGTGTCAGGAAAACATGGGTGTTTGACCATGGGGGACACTCATTAGAGATAAATGGGAGGGTTTATGTCACATAAAAGGAGGGGGATACCCCTTATGGAATATTTTTTAAAAAATCCCTAATAATAATAATCGTAATCAGAATCATTATAATAACTATATTATTATTATTATTATAAGGAAAATTTATCGTTATTTATCCATTTATTTTCATTAAATTTTAATATATATAATTTTTTTCCTTAAATAAAACACATCTTAGTGTTCTAATTATTGAATAAGAAATCCTAAGCTTCATTTATAAAATATTTGATCTAGTATGTGCCTGAAAGATAAAATTCCTTTTGATTTTTTTCCATTAAAAACATGGGATATTACAAATCCAATCTAATTTGGTTAGTTGATTCATCTCAATAGTCTACTGATGGATCGAGGGGATATCTACAATTATGCCCCACATTTTTTCATAACTATCCAAATAATTACTTATATATCAAGTAATCGATTTAATTTTTAAAAAATGCGACCTATTAAAAATTATTATTGAATACGATATATGTATTCATCAATAACTCCTAAGTTTAGAATAATTATAAACAAGGGTTTTTTATATTGATGAATGAAAATACCATTGACTGATCATTAAAATTCTTGAGGAAAATAATATTTAATCATTCTAAAGTGTCACATAACACATTTAAACATTTGAATCATAATCTCCATGAAGTAATAACATTAAATGAATTTTAGAATATCATGAGAATAAGGATATTCGTGATATAACATGAAAAATGGGGGAATATACACTATATAAAAGTGAATTGGTTCATAATAAAAAATAACACTCAATGGAATGTAAATTTATATGAAATCTCTTACCTTGAGTCTGACTTGTCATGTGTTTCTTTAGATTCCTGAATATTAAACTTATGTAAATTCTTTAATTGCTTCAGAAAAATATTCATGTTTATCAGTATTGTTAAACCCCATTTTTGTAAAATAAATAAAAATTCATGAAACTTTTTTTATGTATATATTTATAAATATACTTTAAACACTATTTTTCCAATTCTATGTTTTTAATTTTGAATAACAGTCACATACAATTCTGTTCAGTAAGTTATTTGGAGTCTAATTGAACCAACATAATTTTTGGTGAATAGTAACGTACCCATATGAAAAGTCATATTAATAGTAATATGAACCTAATGAATAGTAAATTGCATTATTATTTTATTTTCATACTTTTTTAGGCTAATTAAATCTTGTTTAATTATTCAATGTGATATAAAAGAAGTTATTGTTTTAAAATTGTTATTTTTGAATAAATTATGATTTTATTTAAACATTAAATTACTAATATTTAGAAATTTATTTTCAAAAAATGGAGTTCGTTTTTTAATTCTAAATTTTGAGAAATTTTTATAATGAATTTTTGGAAATTTTCTGAATTTCAAGAATTTATGATGAATAGTAAAATACGATAAAATAAGATAAATGCTAAATACTTGATTACTGTATCATAGGTGATGCAAAGCTGAAGAAATACAACATAGTTCAAACTCGCATTCCATTATTACTTCTTGGGGTCACATTAATTAAGACTATTCATAGTCTTGAGAAAAAATATTAAAATAATGATTAAAATAATTTAAAATACCTCCTCTCCTCCACTATAAATTCCACCCTCATTCCCCTCTTCCTCCCACAATTATCAAGCCTTAAGCCTTACCTGATTTCTACCTAATACCCGTCCCAAGAATCTTACCCACTTCCTCGAGCTATTGGTCACACCAAAAACTAAAGCCGAAGTCCTTAATAAGGATCTCAAGGAAAAGAGATCAAGATGTAAACATCATCTTTTTTTTATTTCTTTTCTTTCATTTTATGTTATTCTTTTTAATTTAATTTATAATGTGTTGGTATATGTCATTCCATATCCCCATTACATCCCATATTATTTAATAATGATGAGATACTCATTTTATGTCATTAAAATATTTTATGAAATTTTAAGAAATGTTGTTAGGGTGCCAAATCTTCGTAATAGATTTCTAAACTTTTGTTTTATTTGGATATTCCTTTATTTTATTTTTTATTTCCTCACCTACCCTTATCCAAGAGGCATTAATGATACAGTATATTAAATATTACGTATTTAATCATGGTTATTGAATACTCACCATTAAATTTCTTCTCCTCTCCCATGTATTCAATTACTTAAAACGCCTTCCTTGATTTTTCGATTTACTAACATCGTGGATGATGTGACTTCAATTTCATTTAAATTATTCAAGACTAGTTCTGAAACCATTATTTTGGTTGAACAAGATTTTAATTTATGTATTTTATCTTATATAATGATTTGGAATCATTTTCACACATGTTATTAATTTATAAAACAAAATTAGTTCTTTACGATCGAAGAATCGCCAAAATGACCTAAACCAGTATCAATAATGTTTTAACTTATGAATCTTCATCATGTAATAATTAAAAATGATAGATGTTATAATTTATGGTTATGGACATATTTAAATTCCACTATATTTCAATTCTGTTTTGTCACTTCAAATCGACATGAACATCCATCATGAACCAATCATGGAAAACATGTAAAGAACACACCTAAAACAATGCAAGGAACAAAATAATAATAATTAAAGGGTGTAATGATATAATTAAATGATAATATAAGGTATAATAAAGATTAATATATTTCATTAAGACATTAATAACACTCTTTTAACCATTATACAGAAGGTTTAAAATAGTTTTAAGAAAGACAAAATCTCGGCAAGGGAACTCTTAACCTGATTTCCATTCTTTGGGTTAACCTTTTACATAATTATTTATGTGGTATTGAAATTCAATATTGTGTTATATTATGTTTAAATATGTGTATTTATAGTGTATATACATGTTTCACCCACTCTATAAAGATTTATTTCAATTATATGATATTTATAAGGGACTTTCCTTTTAAAAACCTCTTTTAACATTTTGTTTTACAAAATTGAAAAGAAAAGTTTTTATGAAATTATTGATGTTTTATGATTATGTTCCCGTTCATGGTAATTGTTTATGATGATCTTTGTAACCTATATCTCCCTCAAATGGATTGGGTATGTGTATGTTGGAGAAATTCTGTATGGTTACTCCAAGTGTAATGGCAATGGATAAAAATTGTAAGGTAGCTGTGAGGGTTAAAAATTATAAGATAGTCGAGAGGGTTTCAAAATTATGTATGTAATTCCTGATATACCATTATGGTTTAATTTATGTTCTTATGTATTGTGGGAATCGTTTGGAAATCTCATGTTTTACAAAGTATATATGGGTGAAAAGTGTGTCTTTTGAAAATGATTTCATATATTACAAGTATTCATGGATTAATGTTCACTTTCATTATTTTTATATCCCTTAATGAGATTTTTGTGCTCATCCCATGTTTTTAAATTATTTTCATAGGATATAAGGATATTTAAGATAAATAATTTAGCCATGTTAAATATTCTAAAAGTTCTCAATGAGGTCATGTTTTAATTGAAAAGTTTTATATTTTGGATGAAAATAATATTGTTGTTATTGTATCCAATCTGTATTAATGTGTAATGTTATGAATTTGTTATCTCCCTTTTATTTAAGGATATAAACATGAAAAAAATTTCAATGTGAAAGGAATTCATTTCATGACTAAATTCAAGATTATATAATTTAATAAGTCTTTGTCATTATAGTTGTTATCAGAGGATGGTTTAGATGACATCAGGGGTTAATATGATGTTAATATAATACCATAAATGTTTTTATTCTATGGTTAATTTTAAATGTTATAGCTTTTAAACATTACCTGGTTTCTTTTACTAAGATATGTTTGTTCAAAATTAATATGATTATTGATGATATTTTAGTATTTTTTAAAAATATATAGGAAGATGGAAAATATCTAAGGGTTGTTTATAAAACCTTAAAGAAAAATAAATTGTATGGAAAATTCAGTAAGTATGAATTTTAGTTGAGAAATAATTCTTTTCATGGGAACATTGTACATAAGGATTGAATAAAATTGAACCTGCCAAAACAAAAGTTTTTGATGAAAGACCAAGACCTTAAAATGTTACAGAGATTCGTAGTTTTCTTGGATTATTAGGTTATTACCAAAAGTTTGTTAGAAAAATTTTGTAGTTATCTTTCCTGATAACTAAGTTAACACAAAATGGTTTAAATTTATTTGAAATGAATATGGTAATGTTTTTTTTTCAAGAACTAAATAATAGATTATAGAATGCTCCAGTTTTTTCATTGCCTTCCAAAAATGGTGATTTGTTCATCTATAGTGATGTTTCATTGAAGGGACTTGTTCGTGTTTTGATGCAGAAGGATCGGGTAATTTCTTATGTTTCAATACAACTAAAAGTTCATTAGTTAAATTATCTCACAGATTATTTGGAATTAGAATATATGGTTTTTTATTTAACAATTTGGAGGCATAATTTATACGGATCCAAATTTAAAATATATATTAACCATAAAAGTCTGAAGTATATATTCACTTAGAGGGAATTAAACATGAGACAGAGAAGATGATTTGAATATATAAAGGATTTTGATTTCATGATCAATTACCATTCAAGAAAATCAAACAATGCGACGAATGAATTGAGTTAAAAAAATCATGCATCATTAACCATGTTACATTTGGAACATGATCCCTAGATTAATGATTTGATGAATTTTGGATTAGAAGTTGTTGGTGTATAAAATACCTCTATTTTGTTTCAGGTTTCAATGTAGTCATCATTAATAAACAAAATTAAAAAATCGTAGAGGGAAGACCATGTGCTACGGAAAAAGGTAGAATTAGTTAAAATGGGTTAGTTTCTGGAATTTAACCTTGATAATGATTTTGTTTTAAGATAAGGAAAAAGGTTGTATATGCCTTGTGATTCCCAGTTAAAGATAGAATTGTTTTGCAAAGCTCATATTTCTCCATTTTGAGTTCTTCCTGGTAGTACTAAGATGTACAAAGGCCTTCGGGAGTATTATTGGTGAGATGGAATGAAAATAGATATTGTTAATTTTACCATGAATTGTTTTACATGTCAACAGGTTAAAACAGAGAAGAAATTACCAAAGGGGATGCTTTAGCCTTTTCCAGTTCCATAGTAGAAGTGAGATAATGTATCCATGGACTTTTTGGTGGTAATACCTTAGAATTATTGAGGAAACACTATTATTTGGGTTCTTATTGAATGGAAGACTAAATCTGCACATCTTCTTTCTATTAGAGATACAATGTATTTGGATCAGTTTTCTCAACGCTACCTAAAATATATTGTCAGGTTACAAAGATTTACTCTTCCCATTGTATCTGACGAGGATCCTAGGTACACCTATAGCTTTAAAATGGGGTTTTAGAAGTCATTATGCACAAAATTAAATTTCATTACATCTTTTCATCCTCAATCAGATGGGCAGTGAGAACAAATGATTCATACTTTGGAGGATATGCTTTGAGATTGTTCAATAGAATACCATGGAAATTGGGATCAACATCACTATTTAGCTGAGTTTTCTTATAATAAATATTTTTATTCCAGTAATAAAATGGTATCTTTTGATGATTTGTATGGGAATCAGTGTCGAACTTCATCATTTTGAGATGAAGTCAGTGAAAGAATGTTTATGGAGCTATAATTAGTAGACGAAGTGGCTAAGAAAGTAAATATGATCCAGTAGCACATGAGGACAACTCAAAGCAGGAAGAAAATTTATGTTGATAATAGAAGTGAAGTCTTATCATTCGAGGCAGGTGACCACGATTTCCTTAAAATCTATCCTTGAAAAAGTGTGATGTGTTTTGTTAATAAAGGAATATTAAATCCATGGTTCATCCAGCCTTTTTAAATCCTAAATAAATTTTAACCAGTTGAATATTGAGTATATTTTCTTCCATGTTTGTATTATGTACACAATGTTTTCAGTGTTTCAATTTTTATAATTATATGCCAGATTCAACTCAATTTTTTAGGGTAGAAGCAGTTCAGCTAGAAGAGAAACTTTCTTATGTAGTGAAAGTAGTTCAGATTCTTTATCTAAGGGAAAAAGTATTTTGGAATAAGGTAATCCACTAGGTAATGGTTTTTTGGAGAAACCACATGGTTGAAGAAGCGTCATGGGGGCCTGAAAATTCTATGAGGTAAAGGTACCCTCACTAGTTTAGTAATTAATTAAAATTGCGAGCACGCAACTTCCAGAAGGTGGGGATTATGTAACACCCTATGTTTTTTAAAATAAATTGAAATACATGAAACATTGTTTTATGTAGATACTTATAACTAGCCTTAACACATAATTTTTCTACTTCTATGTTTTGAATTTCAACAAACAGTCATCTAAAATTTTGTTCAGTAAGTTATTTGGAGTCTAATGGAACGAAATTAATTTTTGGTGAATATTAACATACCATTATGAATAGTCATATGAATAGTAATATGAACATAATGAATAGTAAATTTTATTATTATTTTATTTTAGTAAGGATTTAAGATAATGAAATCTTGGTTAATTCTTCAATATTATATAAAATCAGTTATAGTTTTAAAATTGTAATTTTTGAATAAATTATGAATTTATTTAAATATTAAATTAATAATATATAGAATTTTATTTTCCAAAAATGGGGTTCATTTTTTAATTCTACACATCAAGAAATGGTTACAGTGAATTTTTGGGAATTTTTTGGAATTTTAGAATTTATGATGAAAAAGTAAAATATGATAAATGAAAAATAATTGATTATTGCATCATAAATGATGAAAGGATTATGTAAGACCACATGGTTTGAACTCATATGATATTATTACTATTTTGGGTCCCATGAAATTAGAATATTCATAGTCTTGAGAAAAAATATTATAATAATGATTAAAATAATATAAAATACCTCCTCTCCTCCAATATAAATAACACCCTCATTCGCCTCTTCCACCCTCACCTTTAAATCATTCAGCCTTACGTATGTAATGCACAATACTAATCCCAAGACTATTCCCCACGTACAAGAGCTTCTCTTCTCACTAAAAGTCCAACACCAAATTTCTTAGGAAGGATCTCAAGGAGAATAGATCAAAAGGTAAATATCCTCTTTTGTTTAATTTCTTTTCATTCATTTTATGTTATAATTTTTAATTTCCTTTAGATTATGTTTCCATAGGTCATTTAAGACCTCCCTTACTTCACATATTATGTAATAATGATGAGATAACCCTTTTATATCATCAAAATATTTTATGATATTTTAAGCGACGTAGTTGGGATACCAAATTTTCGTAAGGGGTTTCTCAACTTTTCTTCTATTTTGATATTCCCTTATTTTATTTTTGATTACTTAACTCCCCTTATACAAGATTCAGGAAAGATCTACTATCT
Organism: Viscum album; assembly: GCA_963277665.1. NCBI lineage: Eukaryota > Viridiplantae > Streptophyta > Magnoliopsida > Santalales > Viscaceae > Viscum > Viscum album. The sequence continues at coordinate 1,371,481,624 of OY728143.1, forward strand.
TACATATTCCTGATTTCATAACTTATGGAATATTATTCATTACATTTCATCTCCCCTCCAACTTATTTACGAAATTAAAACATCGTCTCTAGTGTGTCGATTTACCGATATCATGAATGATGTGATTTCAATTTCATTTAGTTTCATATGGACTTTTCATGAAAACATTTTTATGGTTGAACTAGATTATAATTTATGTATAATATCTTATATAAGGTTTTTTAATCATTTTTCAAACATGTTTTTAGTTTATAAAACCAAATGAGTTCTTTATAATAGAAGAATCGTCAAAATGGCCTAAACAAATATCAATAATGTTTTAACTTATGAATCTTCCTCATTATAGAATTAAAAATGATAAATGGTATAATTTATGGTTCAGGAAATATTTTAATACCACTCCATTCCAATTCATTAGTTTTACTTACAATTGGAAATAACATCCATCATGAACTGATCATGGAAAACATGTAAAGAACGTAACCATAACAATGCAGGGAACAAAATACAAACAATTAAAGGGTGAAATGCTATAATTAAATGATAATATAATTTATTATAATGATAAATATGTTTATATAAGATATTAATACAAATATTTTAACCATATAAAGGATGTTTAAATTAGTTTTAAGTAAGACAAACCCTAGGTAAGGGAATTCTTAACCCGATTTCCATTTTTTCGGTTAATCTTATACTTCATTATTTATGTGGTATTAAAATTAGATTGTGTGTATAATTTTGTTTATATAATTTTTAATTAGGTGTATTTATATTTTATATACATATTCAATCCATTATATTAAGTCTCACATAAAAAAATATGACATTTATATGGAACTGTCCTTTTTAAACCCCTCTTTTATAATTCAGTTTTATAAAATTCAGAAGCAATATTTTTATACAAATATTCATGTTTTATGAATGTGTTCTAGTTCTGGGGAATTTTTTATGATGAAGGGTGGGATATATATCTCCATCCAATTCATTGGGTATGGGTTTTTTGTAAGTCAACCATATGGTTACTCCAAGTGTAACTACGATGGTTACACAAATTGTAAGGTAGCCATGAGGGTTACAAATTATACGGTAGCTGAGAGGGTGAAAACATTTTATAAGTAATAACAGAAGATACCTTTACAGATCTATTAATGTTCTAATGTATTTTGGGAATCTTTTGGAACACTAATGTTTCACAAAGTAAGTATATATGGGTGACTAGTGTTTCTTTTGAAAATGATTTCATACGTTACAAGTATTCATGGAATAATGTGATCTTTCCGCCTTTTTATATCCCATACTAAGATTTTTGTCCTCATCCCAAGTTTTTAAAATATTTTCACAAATTATTAGGATGTGTAAGACAAATAAATAATCCAATTTAAATGTTTTCATAGTTGTCAATGAGATCTTAGTTTAATTGAAAAGTTTTATATTTTGGAAGAAAAGAATAATATTATTATGGCATCAACACTGTATTAATTTGTAATGTTATGAATGATTTATCTACCTTTTCTCTAAAGATATAAACTTTAAAATATACTCAATATTAAAGGTAGTGATTTCTTGACTAAATTCATGATTATATAATGTAATAAGGTTAGGTTCTTATAATTATATTTATTTATCTTATAATTATATTTATTTATCATGTTGACTTTCAACTTTTACTAGATTCCCTAATCAAACTCATATTTTTTCCAAAAGACGAGTACTTAGGGAGGCTTGTTCGCATTAAGAGTACTATAATCAACTACTAGAGAATCACCTAATCCACAAAAGAGAACTATATACTTCCCATTTCTTTAGGCTTTAACCAAAACCAAAACCAAAAGGTTAGTACAAGATCAGATAATCCAGAAAACGATAACCCTTTATAAAAGGAAAATCTATTCTTAACCTCCAATATTTTTCCAACAAAACCCAAAGTTCAACGAGGACCATTCTATAATCAATTTGTCCATAAAATTCTTCAAAGTAAACCAATATAAGATTGAAACCCAAATATTTGGAGGATTTAGTCGCATAGTCTTCCAAGTTAAATCGTAACATTTATCTCCAAACAACATCAGTTTCTCCTAAAGTCTCGTATTAAAAAGTAATTAACCTAATCACATATTCTCCATGATAGGTTATTAATTTTCATAAATAAACCAAAATCAACTTACTCTTAATTCATAAAATCATATAACTAGAATGAATCAGTCAAACTAACCAGGGACATCACGTAGTCCAGTGGTAGGCGATAAATACCAGTCGCACATTGGTTGTGGGTTCGATTCCTGCAGCTTTGTCCGACACGACGGGATGTCACACGGTCTATGTGTTGTCCTTTTTCCAAAACTATATAATTCTTAAAAAATTCCCCAAAATGAGATAAAATCTTCAAGAATAATCATAACATATTTTAACCTCATGTTTATCTCATTCCTTTAATTTTCCATCATATCATATAATAACCCATAATTACCTCAAAAGTAAGGATCATATAAACCCAAATGGTTCTTTATAACTATGTCCACAAAAGAAAAGATAACTATTACTTGAATTAAATTTTCCTATATTAAACATCAGGGTTACACATAATATAAAAAGTCTTCTAATGTAACCCCATCATCAAAAGAGACTTAATACTCTTAAGAATTTCACCATAACTCTTGAAGCCCTTATATGTTGACATCTTACTCATTCAACATTCTTCATGATCCATTATCCATTCCTTTCCAACTTATTCCGAAAAACCGCTTTCCTACAAACAAAATCATGAATCATATCCTACGATTCCAAAATAAGAAAACAATAGTCATGAAATAGTTCATACCTTTGATTGGTCATTGTCAGTTTCTTCATCCTCAATCGAAATGGCATTAGGTATTGGTAAACGAATATTGATACACTCTTGGTGACCCCATTCATAAAACTTCTTCATAGTACATGTGTTTTCATAATGACCATGCACACCACATTTAAAACATTCAATTGATCCCTCAGAAACAACTTCTTTCCCTTTCCTCGAGTCAACTGGATGCTTCCTTTTTCCATGGCAGGTTCTTGCTTTATGGCCTTCATTTCCACATCTATAGCATATTTCTGTCCCTTTGAAACATTTTCCAAGGTGTTTCTTTCCACATATTTGACACATAGGTTTTTGAACACACTTACCTTTATGATTATTACATGTACTTCCATAGGGATTTGTTTCTTTCATATATGGCGTCTTAGAGAAATCTCCACGGTTTAGGTGGTGAATCATGACTCCAGATAGTTGGTTGAAGATAATCACAACAGTTCTCATAGCAGCTCCCATATCATTCAGTTGCTTGCTCAAAAAACTGTCACAGTTTCCTTCACATCCACTGTTACTTTGGTGCCTGCTAGATCCAGCCATTTACTAAAACCAAAAAGGTCAGTGTGAGTATATCAAAAAAACCATCATGTACTAATGAGTAAGATAAACACTAAGATATACTTACTCATTCACTTTATCTAAAACTAGGACTCTTTCTGAAATCCTAACCATTATGGTAATGCCACTTATGCTTAAATAATACACTAACCTCTAATGTTATCTAAACCGACCTTTGATACTAACTATAAGGACCCAGCCTTAAACCTTACTTAATATTGAATTAAATGAGTAATTCACATTGAGGATCTTTTCAGGTTTAGAGTTTTAGAGAATTAGATCATGAAACATGCATTACATTCCATATTTAAACAAAGTGGTTACATAAAAGACAATATTCATTCTTTCCATCAACGGAAACATATTTAAAATATAACACGGATTCTTTCTTGACACATCCTTGACACTATCATCACATCATGTACCTTTCCCTTGACCTGTGAAAAAAATTTCAAAAACTTGGGATGAGCATAAAAAGCTCAGTAAGGGTTATAAAAATATGGAAAGGAAACATGAGTTCATATATACATAAGAATGAAATCATACTTTACCCATAAAACATAGGCACTTTAACATACCTCATCAAACCATGAATAAATCATAGAAACCATAAGATATAAAGGTAACTTGAGGCATTCATAACATTATTATGTAGGGAGTAACCCTCTTGGTTACGTTTGGAATACCCATCACAGTATATTCCCTAAATCTCTTCGGAGAAACCTTAACGTTTCACTCCTTCGCGTTACCCAATGCATTGGAGAGCTATATCGGGCTCACCCGCCCTTAGTTTATCACGGAACCACCCGTTTTCATAACAATTCCCAAGAACCATAGCATAAACGTATCACATAAAACTTGCATAAAGGAAACAAAACATTTCCACATTTCAATCACAATATAACATTTTAGTATATTGAAATAATGAATCCATTAAAAAAACATTTTCAAAACCATTTAAAACATTTAATAAAGAGATTTTTGAATCAAAGTGTCCCATACCACCTTGAAGATTTTAAAATTTTAAACCATTAATATCCATATAAATAAATCCGTAAAACCATTTTGAAAACATGGATATTAATAAGAACAAATCTTTAAAACATTTAAAGTGATATTTTGGTTAAAGGGTTTTTACCAAAATTAGAGACACTTGAATACAATAATTGAGGAATAACATTTAATCAGAACTTTATAATATCATGAGAATAAATGGATTCATGATATTATATTACAAAGGACAGTATATACACCATATAAGAGTGAATTGGTGCATAACAACAATGAAGTCTCAATATGGATGTAAAATGTGATGAAATCCCTTATAAAGAAGGTATCCTTAAATTAAGGATAAATCAATCTCAAAATTATGTGTGAAAAATATAATTACACCCAATATAATTGGATATTAAGTGTAAAACAATAAAAGTTCATTCACACATATTCAACGGATGACATATTCAATAACTACATGTTGAACCCAAAGAAATCGAAATTGGGTTAAAACATTCCCTTGGTAAAATTCGACAGCCTAAACGGCGTCACTTCAAAAATTCATAAAATGAGTTGATGAGAGATAAAATGGAATCTCATCACTTGGACATAAAATTTACATCAATCAGGATATAGAATAACATATCCCAACATAATAGTATGTGAATTAAAATACATAACAAACGAAGTCTTTTAAAATGAGGAGGGTGAAAGGTTCCCTTACCGACTTGGGTAACTTTTGAAAAGTACACCCCATTGAATAAGTGTCATAAAATGAATATGTAAATACCCATAAATGGAATTATATTACAAAAGGAGTGTAATAATGGGCAGTAAATAAACCACTCAAATGAAATTGTGGAAAATGTAGCATAAATCTCACAAGAATAGAAGTGAGATGAAAAATCCCTTACGAAAACTCGGCAGCCTAACGGCGCCACTTAAAACTTCAAAAATGGATTGATGAGAGGAAATAGGGTCTCTCATCATATTAACATAATAAGTACAGTGGTATTAGTATAAAATAACATCCCAATCATAAAAAATATGACCTTAAAATGAATGACATAAAAAAGTGTACTTAAAAAGAAAGAGAGGTGTAGGATCCCTTACCTCGGGTCCGACTTGACTCGATCATTCTTTAACGTCCTGAATAATAATCTTGAATTAATTTATACTTTCTTAATAACCTTTTTCAAGGTCATTATTCCTTTTATATCACTCATTACCATGTCATAAACATTATATAATCATTTATGTTAATAATATTTGTTTTGCCGATATTTGGTTCTTAAATCGAAAGTGGACTTCTTACAATTACATGTTGTTTGTGTGGCCAAATGTTTATTATATCCAGAATTGTATTCATGATTTAGATATAATATATGTCATATATATCCAGTACATGCATGCATTTATAACATTACATAATCATTTAGAGGTAAGAAATGAAATGCACCGTTCATTGAGACGGTAAGCCGTACGTACGCATGAACGCTACTTTCATTTCTATTTCGTATTTTATAGAATGGAATAATAATGATATAAAGGTATATTATAATGACATTATAATATCATATATAATATCATAGTTACATCCTTTATACGTCCCACATATGGTATTTAACGAATCAAATCACTTTGAGGGGGCGGTAGTCCGCACTTCCTTAAATGAAGATATCGCATTTACCCATAATGGAAACCATAAATGTATGCCCAAAATGAAAAAAAACAGAAGCTTAAGGAAAGCATAAACATATAATATATCATATATAAAAATAGTTACATCATAATGGCCACCTTTGAAGGTTTTAAATGAGTATTGAACAATCATCATTTCGGGAGGCAGAATTTCGCCATCCACGGAAACCGTATGTTCATTAACCATTTGATGTAGTTGTGAGAGAGTGTAGCTCGAATAAATATTATAACAACATCCTAGTATATTTAAGATACTTGTGTTGTTACAAAAGAAGTAAATAAAAAGAGTTTAGGTGGTTGGAGAAGCAAAATAAAACAAATGAACAAGAGAGAATGAATTACCTTTAAAAGTGTAACTCCTTTTGATTTGAGCCTAAAGGCTTCCATTGAAAGGATTCTGCCCAAAGGGAATACTCTAGGATGAGTAGAGGGATGTTTAGAGAGTAAATTTGCAGGGGTTGGCCGAGCCAAAGGCTTGAGGAGTGTGTGAAATGAGGTAGAGGTGGGGGCCTTTTATAAGAGGAGAGGAGGGGCACTTTTAGAATGTAAGGAAATATTACTTTATTTGAAAATGTGTTTCGGTTTTAAAAGGTCCCACATAGATATAATTCGTGGATAAGGTGATAAGGGTTCGAAATCCACCCATCCAATAAGTTTTGGACATGTGTAGTTCATAGATTTTACATTATCTTTCCATTTTATTTAAATCGTCAAATAATTATGTCATCGCTGCATCATTATTATGTCATAAATAATTTAATTTATTTAATGTCTAAAAATTATAAAACAAATACTATGATGTAGCAAATCTTTTTAGCTTTCCAATGACTATGTATAATCAAAAATATGACTTGTATAACCCCACTTAAAAATTGTTTTAGTAAAACATATCATGTTTGTGTCATTTTTACTTTTACATTAAATAAAAAGTTATTTATGTCATTTCCCAACCAAAGTGTCTCCATGGGGTCCCCAAGTTTTCCCATGGATTGTCTTGGTCGGCCATGACTCACCCAATAGGTGTAGGACAATTGTCATGGTGTTTTCACATTCTTATAATATCATTTTTACCTTAAATTATACTAATTACATCTAATCGCGATTAAGAACTTAATAAGTTACTATTCACCAAAAAATTATTATAATCTCATTGAACCACATTTTACTTCTTAATGACAACCATGTATGTCGGATTTTTGAAATTCAAAACACAATGATGGCAAAATTTCATTTAAACGTAAAATCAGTCTTTATAAGTACCACTTAGTGGTTTCACTATTCATCAAAAATTGAAGTTTTTCAGAAAATTACCAAAAATTCACCCTAAGCTATATTTGATATTATGAATTCAAAAATGAAGTCTATTTTAAAAAATTCAAAACATATAAGTCACATTAATTAATTTAATAATTAATTCCCGCTGTCAGAGCAAATAGCGTATTTTTATGAAACAATAAGTATCAAAAGATTGACACTAGTTTAAGTCCGATTTCAAAGTGAAATTAATTCCAATGACCACTATTGGATTTAATGGTAAATTTTTTTTCTAATTTCACTTTAATACCAATTCAAAATATTATCTAATCATATAAATAAATTAGATTAAAAAGAGGTTTTGAATTAAAACAAAACATTTTACACTATTCATTAAAAAAATGAACTTTATCGGAAAAATACCAAAAAATTACACAAAGTAAAATCTGATGTCCCGATTCTTAATAAGAGTTTTATTTGGTCCAAAATAATGTATAAGAGTGATCAAAACTATATTTAATGACGGTTCGCCATTAAAAGGTGACAAGTGAACCTTTAGGGAAAACTAGGGCATATACGCCTAAAATTGAATTCTTTCCATATTTTAATCCTTTATCTTTTATTGTATAAATGTAAAAACATTTAAAAACATATATAATCATATTTTAGTTATTTCTATCCATTCCCGCCATTACAACGACTACATGTTAACTACCATTTAAAATAATTTTATTTTATCATTATAGTGCAACGTAAGATTCCCAAGAAACTCGTTGTTTCGTGTTGGGTTCGCCATCGAGCATAGAGTCCCCTTTAAAGTCATATCAATATTTTATTCAAAAATCTGGATAAATATGAAAATGTCATATTCTTTATTTACCTAGGGTGTTACAGTTTACCATCTCTCAGGAGATGCGAATCAGCAGTGGTCATTAATACAAAACATAAAGGAGGATGAAAAGGCATAAAATATGGAATACAGGGAGTTTAAAGAACTTTTCATTGAGAAATTCCTTCCTCGTGAACAGCATGCTGAAATGAAAAGTCAATTCTGAAGTTTGAGGAAAAAGGAGGATGATAATGGTGAAAAGTATGAGGCTAACTTCACAATGTTAGCAACGAATGTTTTAGAATAGATACATAATGATAGATGTAATATTGATATTTTTTTATGGGTTAAACCCATTCCTCCGATGAGTACTAGTCTCAAAATCATTCTCATCGTGTGAATATATAGTCTAATGTGCTACCATGATGGAAAAGTAATACTCTAGGTCATACGATATTAATGTAAGGTAATAGACGTTGATAATGGTGGAGAAGTAGATAGATAAATGGAAAAATGGAAATAAGGATTTTTTATGCTATAATTATAGAAGGAGACACCATGGTGTATGAAAAAAAGGTAAAGTTGTTTTCTTCATGTTTGGTGAGAAAGGACATCATGCTTATGATTATATGGTAAACAAAGAAGCTGTAAATGTGAAATTATATAATTGTAAAGAAATGGGACTTTGTGAAAATTCTTTTACAGAGAATTAAATAAATGTATCTCATAATAAAAAATGGTTCAATGTTAAACTTATTTTTCTACTATGGTTGAAGTGTAATAATTAATGTATTTGTGCTTTTGGATTCAAGAATTATATTCTGTCATAAGAATAATGTGATATAAATAATTGTTGTACTATAGTAAATTATGTTTTCATTAAGGTTTTAATATGATTATGATAATCATATATTTATTGTGTTACAATAAGAGAAACAATATTTTGTTTTGTGAATCTGATGTTAGCATTGATTTTCGAAATTTAGAGACCTTTTAGAAATAGTTTGAACATAAGTATTTTGGATCACTCTTGTAACATCCCAGGTAAATAAAGAATAAATCATTTTCATATATTTGTGAATTAAATATTAATTTTACTTTAAAGGGGTTGCTATGTTCGATAGCGTACCTGATACGCAACAAAAGGTTTCTTTGAAATCTTATGTTGCACACTAGTAATAAAATAATATTATTTTAAATGGTAGTTAACACGTAGCCATTTTATTAGAGGGAATGAATAGAAATAACTAAAATATGATTATATATGTTTTTTTAAATGTTTCTACATTTATCCAATAAAAGATAAAGGCTTAAAATATGAAAGTAAATCAATTTTAGGCATATATACTCTAACATTCACAAAAGGTCGACTTATCGCATTTTGATGGAGAACCGTCTATAAATATATTTTTGGTCAATATTATACATTATATTGGACCAAATAAAATTCTTATTTATAATCGGGACATCAAAATTTACTTTGTGTAAAGTTTTGGTATTTTTCCGACAAAGATCATTTTTTTATGATTAGTGAAAAATGTTGTATTTTAATTCAAAACCTCTTTTTAATCTAATTTATTTTCATGAATAGATTATCTTTTGAATTTGTTTTAAAGTGAAATTAGAATATATTTTTACTATTTAATCCAATAGTGGTCATTGGAATCAATTTCACTTTGAAATTAGACTTAAACTAGGGTCAATGTTTTGATACTTATTATTTCATAAAAACACGCTATTTTCCCTAACAGCGGAAATTAATTATTAAATTAATTAATGAAACTTATATGTTTTGAATTTTGTAAAATAGACTTCATTTTTTAATTCAGAATATAAAATATAGCTTAGAGTGAATTTTTGGTATTTTTCTGAAAAACATAAATTTTTGATGAATAGTGAAACCACTAAGTGGTACTTAAAAAAACTGAACTTTTATTTAAATGAAATTTTACCACCTTTGCATTTTGAAATTCAAAAAGATGACATACATTGTTGTCATTAAGAAGTAAAATGCGGTTCAATGGGATTAAAATAATTTTTTGGTGAATAGTATCTTTTATGTTTTTAATCGTGATTAGAGGTAATTAGTGTGGTTTATGGTAAAAATAATGTTTTAATATTATGAAATGACCTAGAAACATTTACTACCCTCATTGGATGTGTCATGGAAGACCAATAAAATCCATGGGTCTACTTGGGGACCCCATGGATCCACTTTGGTAGGAAAATCCCATAATACCTTTTTATTTAAAGTTAAAATTAAAATGTCACAAACATGTGTTGTTTTACTAATACATTTTTTACATGGAGTTATACAAGTCAGATTTTTTACTAAAAATATTAATTAGAAATCAAAAACGTTTTCCTACATCATGATATTTTTTTTATAATTTTTAGATATTAAAAAAATTAAATTATTTATGACACCATGATGATGCAGCGATTACCTCATTATTTAACGATTTAAATAAAATGAAAAGATAATGTAAAATCAAAGACCTACACTTGTGAAAAACCTATTTTATGGGTAAATTTCGAACCCTTATCACCTTATCCTCGAATTATATCAATGTGGGACCTTTTAAATCTGAAACCCATTTTAAAATAAAGTAACATTTCTTTACTTTCCAAGAGTGCCCCTCCTCTCCTCTTATAAAAGGCCCCCACCTCTACCTCCTTACCCACACTTCCAAAGTCTTTGGCTCAGACAACCCCTGCCCATTTTTTCTCTCCACATCCCTCCTTTACTCCTTGAAGACTCAATTTTGGCATAAGTCTTCCCACGGAAGCCTTTGAGCTCAAATCAAAAAGAGTTACCTGTTTTAAAGGTAGTGTTTTCTCTTGTGTTCTTTTGTTTTATTTTTCTTCTCCAACCCCCTAAACTCTTTTTATTCATTTATTTTGTAACAAATACAGTATATTAAATATACTAGTATGTTGTTATAAGAAGAATTCTAGCTAAACATACACACACCTACATCTAATGGTTAATGAACATACTATTTCTGTGGATGGCGAATTTCTGCCTCACGAAACGATGATTGTTCAATATTCTTCTAACACCTTTAAAGGTGGACATTAAGATGTCGCTATATTTATATATGATATATAATATTTTTATTTCTTCCTTAATCTTCTGTATTTTTCATTTATTTAACACCTTTATGGCTTCCATTATGGGTATACACGATAATATTATTTTAGGAACTACGGAGTACCGCCCCCTAAAAGTGATTTGATTCGTCAATACCATATGTGGGATGTATAAAGGATGGATTTAAAGTTATTATATATTATGTATGTTACATCTAAATGATGATTATAATTCTGGAATTAAAATATACATACCTCTCATTTAGTTTTAATTCCATTAATATGACATAGAAATGAAACTAGCGTTCATGCGTACGTACGGCTTACCGTCTCCATGAACGGTGAATTTCATTTCTTACCTCTAAATGATTATGTAATATTATAAATACATGTATATATAGGATATATATGATATATATGATATCAACATCATGAATATCATTCTGGATATAATGAACCATTGACCACACAAACAACATGTAATTGTAAGAAGTCTACTTTCGACTTAAGAACCAAATATCGACAAAACAATCATTATTAACTGAAATGATTACATAATGTTTATAACATGGTAAGAAATGATATAAAAGTAATAATGAACTAGAAAAAGGTTCTTAAGCAAGTATAAATTAACTCATGTTTATTATTCAGGATGTTAAAAAATGATCGAGTCAAGTTAGACCCGAGGTAAGGGAACTTCTTAACCCAATTTTCGTTCTTTGGGTTAATCTCCTACTTTAAAATTATGTCATGATAATATTATTTCCTATCTTGTATTTATAAATTATTTATGTGTACTTATAGTGAATACACATAATAGATCTATTTTATTTAAAAATGATATTTTTAAGGGACTTTGTCTCAATCTCCATTCATTGAGGCATATTTCGTTTTATACACAACATTCTCTTATACGGTGTATAAACCCCTTTGACTTTTATTTTTATACGAAAGGAATCTTTTTCTACAAAGCGATTTACTAAACAACAAAAATGAATGTTTCTTTTAACATACGCGGTGACAACAACCTTTTCTGCCGCCGCGAGTATTATTTGGTCTTTGGATTCCTCAACAAGCCATTATTTTTTTAAGATTAAATAAATACCATATACTGTTTTATATATTTTTGGTATTGAAAACGGTTTTTTTATAATGGATTTGTTATGTCAATATATTTAAGTGATATATTGTGATGAAAGTGTGGAAATGTTTTCTTTGCATTATATTTGTTTTATGTCTTATGATTTTATAATGGTACTTGGACATTTGATGGGTGGTTACGTGAGAAACCATATGACGGGTGGTGCCGTGAATACTAGGACAGATGGTTACGTTATAACCTCCAATGCATTGGGTATGGAAGTAGGCCGTATGGCTATTCCATTAAGTGATATGTGTGGAAGTCGACCATATGGTTATTCTGTTTAAGTATGTTTATGTACTAAGTTACCTGTATATGCTATGTAATCTTTATATGGGTTTAGAGTAATCTTTTGGTTACAAAAGAGTAAGTAATGATCTTTTATTCAGTGAAGAGTTTTTACTGCTTAATAAAGGTGAAATTTATTACCTTGATAAAGTATATATGGTTTACTTATTGATTTGATAAACTAACATTTTTCATTATTTGTGTATCCCTTACTGAGCTTTGTATGCTCACCCCAAGTTTTGAAATGTTTTTCACAGGACTTAACGTGGAATAGGGTCAAGGATGGGATAAAGGGAAAGTCATGCTACCTAAAACATGGAACTAGACATGTTTCGTTTTATGAGTTTTTATTCTATGAAAACATAATATAAGTGTCTACTTTGTAATATTTTGAGATGTAATTGTTATTTCCTAATTCTCTAAAACTCTAAACCTGAAAAGATCCTCAATGTGAATTATTCATTTTATTCAATATTAAGTTAGTTTTAAGGTCAGGGCCTTATAGTTGGTATCAGAGGTCGGTTTAGACAACTTTAGGAGTTAGGAAATTGTTAAATTATAAATTAATTTATGGTATGATTGAAATGATATAGAATTTAAAGATTACCATGTTGCTTCCCCTAAGATAATTCTGTGTTCAGAATGGTTTTCCACAGAGGAAACAAAGAGGTTATGTTCGGACGAAATCAGGTGGAAGACAACCTTCTAAATCAGAAACCTGAGATGGTCGGTATCTGAACTGAATAGTTTGTTGCAGTAATGGCCTAGTTTACTCAGTTTATAAATGGTGGTGGTATCCATGCACGAGATCAGCCAGATCAACCGCAGAGGAACATGTCAGTGGTGGAACATTTCATGAGGCAACAGCCCCCATCATTCAGAGGATCATCTGACCCCGTGCAAGCTGAAGGGTGGATTAAAGAACTGGAGAAGATTTTTGATTTCATGGGGTGTTCAGAACAATAAAAGGTTAGTCTTGTTGTTTACCGTTTTGAAGGTGAAGCTGGTCAGTGGTGGTTGATGGTGAAAAATATCAGGGATAGTAAGGAGATTGATGATCTTCACTGGGAAGAATTCAAAGGTATGTTTCTTGAGAAATATTTTCCTAAGGTGGTTCGTTGTATGATGGAAAAAGAGTTCCTAGAATTGAGGTAGGAGGATGAATTAGTGGCTGCTTATGAAGCAAAGTTCACCCAATTGGCACGGTATGCTCCAAACTTCATACGAGATCTTGATAGTAGAATAAACCATTTTTACTCAGGGATAAATCCAAAGTATCGAAGGGATTTAGCTTCTCGTGAGTTCAAAAGTTATGAAAAGCTTGTTCGATGTGCGGAGAAGGTGGAAATGGAGTTTTCCGATGATCATGTGTTCTTTGACAAACAACAGAATAAGAGGTCCAGTTGGCAGGAAAAGGGGAAGAATTCATCAAAGAAACAAGCAGGTATGAAAACCAAATATCCATCATGTGAGAAGTGTGGTAAAATGCATCCTGGAGAATGTTTATCCAAGTACGGTAAGTGATTTCGGTGTGGTAAGTCTGGTCATATTGCTCGTAACTGTAAGGAAGATGATCAAGCAAGAAATGAAAATTCAGCAGTAAGATGCTTTAAGTGTAATGAAATGGGTCATTATGCAAATGAGTGTCTAACGAAGAACTCAACTGAGGGAAAGCAGCCAGACTGCAAGCATAAATGGGTGGTGAAATCCTTTGCAACTACTTAATTAGATGTTGGGCCATCGAATGAAGTTGTATCAGGTACACTGTTTGTTTGTTCAGATTATGCCAATGTGTTGTTTGATTCAGGGTCTACACATTTTTTCATTTCTGATAAGTTTTCTAGTAAATTGGAAATTCCATCTCAATATATGAATCCTTGACTTATGGTAAAAACACCAAGAGGGAATGTTGATACCAAAAGGAATAATAAGAATCTTCCTATCCTTGTGTGCGGAAAGAATCTACCAGCAAACCTTATTGTTTTGCCTCTAGTAGAGTTTGATGTTATTTTGGGCATGGATTGGCTTTTTTGTTTATCATGGAAAGATTGACTGCAGAACTAAAATGGTTTCTTTTCAGAATTATTTTCAGTTTGTGTACAAGAATGAACCCTGGATTTTGATAACATATCAGGAAGTTGAGAAACTAGTAAAAGATGGAAATTAATGTTACCTTGCACATTTTGTTGAAAATAAAGGAACTGTTCAGATTAATGATGTTCTAGTGGTAAATGACTATCTTGATGTTTTTCCTGATGAGTTTCTTGGTATTATTCATGATCGGGAAGTTGAATTTACTATTGACATAGTTCCTGATTCTAAGCCAATTTCAAAACCCCCTTATCGAATTGCTCAAGTTGATCATTTAGAGTTAAAGAAACAATTGCAGGAGTTATTAGATAAAGGTTTCATTAGACCGAGCACATCACCATGGGGTTGCCCTGTCTTTTTTGTTAAAATGAAAGATGGTTCAATGAGACTTTTCATTGATTATAGAGCCTTGAATAATATTACTGTTAAGAACAAGTATCCTTTGCCTCATATCGATGATTTGTTTGGTCATCTCCAGGGAGCTCAGTATTTCTCGAAGATTGACTTGAGGTCGGGGTACCATCAGTTGAAAGTAAAAGAAGCAGACGTTCTGAATACTGTGTTTCGTACTAGATATGGTCATTATGAATTTGTAGTTATGCCTTTTGGGTTAACCAATGACCCTGCTGTATTCATGGACATCGTGAATATAATTTTCCATGACTTCTTGGATAAGTTTGTGGTTGTTTTCATCGATGATATTTTGGTGTTTTCTAAAAGTAAAGAGGAGCATGAAAGTCATTTAAGGGTTATCTTTCAAACCTTAAATGAAAAGAAAATTTATGGAAAATTTAGCAAGTGTGAGTTTGGTTACAACAAATTTCTTTCCTTGGTCACATTGTTTCAAAAGATGGCATAACTGATGATCCTGCTAAAACAAAATTTGTTGAAGAATGGCCAAGACCCCCAAATGTAACCGATATCCATAGATTTCTTAGATTGGTAGGTTACTACCGATGGTTTGTTGAAAACTTTTCACAGTTATCTAGTCCAATGACTATGATAACTCAGAAGGGTGTTAAGTTTATCTGGACAAAAGAATGTGAAGATTGTTTTCAGGAGTTGAAAAGAGGATTGGTGAATGCTCCAGTTTTGGCACTTCCTTCCAGAAATGGTGAGTTTGTTATATATGGTGTTTCTTCATTGGAAGGACTTGGTTGTGTCCTTATGAAGAATTTTCTGGTAATTGCTTATGCTTCGCGTCAGTTGAAAACTCATGAGGTAAATTACCCTACATAGGATTTGGAATTATCTTCTATTGTTTTACTTTAAAAATTTGGAGGCATCATTTGTATGGAGTAAAGTGTGAAATATATATTATTCACAAATGTTTAATGTATTTATTCACTCAGAAAGAGTTGAACATGAGACAGATTATAGGGATGGAATTAATCAAGGATTATGATTATACAATTCATTACCATCCGAGAAAAGAAAATAATGTGGCTAATGCTTTGAGTCGAAAAAGTAATGCTTCATTAACAATGTTGTGTTTGGAACATGATCCTTTGGTTAAGGATTTGATGAACTTTGGCATAGAATTTGTTGGTGCAGGAAGTTCTTCTGTTTTTTTTCAGGTATCAATGAGATCATCCCTATCAGACAGAATCAAGTAGGCACAGAAGCAAGACAGTGAGTTGCAGAAAAAGGTAGATCTGGTTTAGAAGGGTAAGTTGCCTGAATTCAACATTGATAATGATTGTGTTTTGAGGTTTGCGAAGAGATTATGTGTTCCTGGTGATTCAGAGTTGAAGAATGAGTTGTTATGTGAGGCTCATAGTTCCCCATTTTCATTTCATCCTGGCAGTACTAAGATGTACAAGGATCTGCGGGAGTATTACTGGTGGGATGGAATGAAAAAAGATATTGCTGATTTTACTGTGAAGTGTTTGACTTGTCAGTAGGTTAAAGTAGAGAAGCAGTTACCGAAAGGGATGCTTCATCCATTACCAGTGCCAGAGTGGATATGGGAAAATATATCCATGGACTTTGTTGTGGGATTACCGAGGACATCTCGAGGTAATAATGAAATCCGGGTTATTGTTGATCAATTGACTAAATCTGCTCATTTTCTTCCTATTCGAGATACATTCTCTCTAGATAAACTTTCTTGATTGTATCTTAAAGAGATAGTCAGGTTGCATGGAGTTCCCCTCTCCATTGTATCTGATCGTGATCCCACGTTTACTTATAACTTTTGGAAAGGCCTTCAGAAGTCATTGGGTACTGAATTAAATTTTAGTACAGCTTTTCATCAACAATCAGATGGGCAGTCAGAACAAACAATTCAGTCCCTAGAGGATATGCTACAAGATTTCTCTATGGATTATCAGGGAAGTTGGGACCAATATCTTTCTTTGGTTGAGTATTCTTATAATAATAGTTTTCATGCTAGTATATAGATGGCACCGTTTGAGGCATTATATGGGAAGCGGTGTCAAACTCCTGCTTTTTGGGATGAAGTAGGTGAAAGGAAGCTGATGGGACCAGAATTAGTAGAAGAGATGGTAGAAAAAGTTCAGTTGATTCAGAAACACATGAGAATAGCTCAGAGCAGACAGAAAAGTTATGCGGATAACCGGAGGAAATATCTATCTTTCGAGGTAGATGATCATGTTTTTCTCAAAGTTTCACCATGGAAAAGTGTGATGCGATTTGGTAAGAAAGGAAAGCTGAGTCCAAGGTTCATTGGACCATATGAAATTCTGGAGATAGTTGGATCATTTTCTTACCGAGTGGCTTTATCTCCAAGTTTATCTCAGGTGCACAATGTTTTTCATGTTTCGATATTGAGAACGTATATTCCAGATCCATCTCATGTTTTGAGCCCAGAGGTAGTTCAGTTGTAAGAGAATCTCCCTTATGAAGAACAACCAGTACAGATTATTGACCGAAGAGAGCAAGTGTTGTGAAATAAGGTAATTCACCAGGTAAAGGTTTTGTGGAAAAACCATATGGTTGAAAAGGGAACATGGGAATATGAAAATGCTATGAGGGATAAATACCCCTACTTATTTTGATAAGTGAATAAAATTTTGAGGACGCAATTTGCAAAAGGGGGGAAGGATGTAACATCCCAGGTAAATAAAGAATAAATCAATTTTATAAATTTGCGAATTAAATATTAATTTTACTTTAAATGGGTTTCTATGTTTGATAGAGTACCTGATACGCAACAAAGAGTTTTTTTTTTGAAATCGTACGTAGCACACTAGTAATAAAATAATATTATTTTAAATGGTAGTTAACACGTAGCCGTTGTATTGGAGGGAATGAATATAAATAACTAAAATATGTTTATATATGTTTTTTAAATGTTTCTACATTTATCCAATAAAATATAAAGGCTTAAAATACGAAAAGAATTCAATTTTAGGCATATATACTCTAACATTCACAAAATGTCAACTTATCACCTTTTGATGGAGAACCATCTATAAATATAGTTTTCGTCACTCATATACATTCTATTGTACCAAATAAAATTCTTCTTTAAAATCAGGACATCAATATTTACTTTGTGTAAATTTTTTGTATTTTTTCCGATAAAGTTCATTTTTTTAATGAATAGTGAAAACTGTTGTATCTTAATTCAAAACCACGTTTTTAATCTAATTTATTTACATGATTAGATTATATTTGGAAATTGTTTTAAAGTTAAATTATAATATATTTTTACTATTTAATCCAATAGTGGTCGTTGGAATTAATTTCACTTTGAAATCAGACTTAAACTAGTGTAAATCTTTTGATACTTATTGTTTCATAAAAACATGCTATTTTCACTGGCATCGGGAATTAATTATTAAATTAATTAATGCAACTTATGTGTTTTGAATTTTTTAAAATAGACATCATTTTGGAATTCATAATATAAAATATAGCTTAGGGTGAATTTTTGGTATTTTTCTAAAAAACATCAATTTTTGATGAATAGTGAGACCACTAAGTGGTACTTAAAAAAACTGATCTTTCGTTTAAATGAAAATTTACCACCTTTGTGTTTTGAATTTCAAAAATCCAAAAAACATGGTAGTCATTAATAAGTAAAATGTGGTTCAATGGGATTAAATTTTTTTTTGTGAATAGTAATTTTAATGTTTTTAATCACAATTAGAGGTAATTAGTGTGGTTTAAGGTAAAAATAATGTTTTAATATTATGAAATGACCTAGAAACATGTCCTACCCTCATTTTATGTGTCATGGCCGACCAAGAAAATCCATGGGTCAACTTGGGGACCCCATGGAGCCACATTGGTAGGAAAATGACATTAATACATTTTTATTTAAAGTTAAAATTAAAATGTCACAAACATGTGTCGTTTTACTAAAACAATTTTTATATGGAGTTATACAAGTCATATTTTTGACTATAAATATTCATTAGAAATATAAAATGTTTTCCTACATCATGATATTTTTTTAATTTTTAGACATTAAAAAAATTAAATTATTTATGACACCATGATGATGCCGCGATTACCTCATTATTTAAAGATTTAAATAAAATGAAAACATAATGTGAAATCTAAGACCTACACTTGTCAAAAACCTATTGTATGGTTATATTTAGAACCCATATCACCTTATCCTCTAATTATATCAATTTGAGACCTTTTAAATCCGAAACTCATTTTAAAATAAAGTAACATTTCTTTACATTCCATGAGTGCCCCTCCTCTCCTCTTATAAAAGGCCCCCACCTCTACCTCCTTACCCACACTTCCAAAGCCTTTGGCCCAGCCAATACCTGCCCATTTTGTCTCTACACATACCTCTCTTACACCTTGAAACCTCACATTGGGAAGAAGTCTTCCCAAGGAAGCCTTTGGTCTCAAATCAAAAAGAGTTACCCGTTTTAAAGGTAGTGTTTTCACTTGTGTTCTTTTGTTTTATTTTGTTTCTCCAACCCCCTAAAATATTTTTATTCATTTATTTTGTAAAAAATACAGTATATTTAATATACTGGGATGTTGTTATAAGAATAATTCGAGCTACAATTACACACACCTACATCTAATGGTTAAAGAACATACTGTTTCTGTGGATGGCGAATTTCTACCTCACGAAACGATGATTGTTCAATATTCTTCGAAAAACTTCAAAGGAGGCCATTAATAAGTCACTATATTTATATATTATATATAATATTTTTATGTCATCCTTAAGATTATGTATTTTTCATTTATGTCACACCATTATGGCTTCCATTATGGGTAAACACGATAATTTCATTTTAGGAAGTGCGGACTACAGCCCCCTCAAAGTGATTTGATTCGTCAATGCCATATGTGGGACGTATAATGGATGGATTTAAAGTTATTATATATGATTTATGTTAAATCTAAATGATGAATATAATTCTGGATTAAAATATACATACCTCTCACTTAGTTTTAATTCCATTAATATGACATAGAAATGAAAGTAGCGTTCATGCGTACGTACGACTTACCGTCTCCATAAACGGTGCATTTCATTTATTACCTCTAAATGATTATGTAATATTATAAATACATGTATATTCGTGATATAAATGATATATATGATATCAAAATCATGAATATAATTATGGATATAATGAACCTTTGACCACACAAACAACATGTAATTGTAAGAAGTCCACTTTCGACTTAAGAGCCAAATATCGACAAAACAAACATTATTAACTTAAATGATTACATAATGTTTATAACATGGTAATAAGTGATATAAAAGTAATAATGAAATTGAAAAAGGTTCTTAAGCAAGTATAAATTAACTCAAGTTTTTTATTCAGGATGTTAAAGAACAATCGAGTCAAGTCGGACCCGAGGTAAGGGAACTTCTTAACCCAATTTTCGTTTTTTGGGTTAATCTCCTACTTTCAAAATAATGTCATGATATTATTATGTCCTATCTTGTATTTGAACTTTATTTTTGTTTACTTATAGTGAATACACATAATAGATTTATTTTATTTAAAAATGATATTTGTAAGGGACTTCTTCTCAATCTCATTTCATTGTGGAATATTTCGTTTTATACAAATATTTCTCTTATACGGTGTATAAACCCCTTTGAATTTTATTTTTATACGAAAGGAATCTTTTTCTAAGAAGATATTTACTAAACGAAAAAAAGGAATGTTTCTTTTAACATATGTGGTGACAGTGACCTTTTCCTCCGCCGCGTGTATTATTTGGTCTTTGGCTTCCTCAACAAGCCATAATGTTTTTTTAAAAAATTAAAAATATTCCATATACTGTTTTATGTATTTTGGTATTGAAAAGGGTTTTTTTATAATGGATTTTTTATTTCAATATATTTAAGTGAAATAGTGTGATTAAAGTGTGTAAATGTTTTCTTTCCATTATTTTTGTTTTATGGCTTATGATTTTATAATGGTACTTGGACATTCGACGGGTGGTTGCGTGATAAACCATATGACTGGTGGTGCCTTGAATACCAGGATAGGTGGTTACGTTATAACCTCCAATTAATTGGATATGGAAGTCGGTTGTATGGCTATTCCATTAAGTGAAATGTGTGAAATTTGACCGTATGGATATTCCATTTAAGTATGTTTATGTCCCATGTTACCTTTATATGTTATGTGGTCTTTATATGGGTTTATGGTAATATTTTGGTTACAAAAGGGTAAGTAATGATCTTTTATTAAGTGAAGAGTTTTTACTACTTCATAAAGGGGAAAAGTATTACTTTGATAAAGTATACATGTTTTACTTTTTGTTTTGATAAACTAACAATTTTCATTCTTTGTGTATCCCTTACTGAGATTTTTATGCTCACCCCAAGTTTTGAAATGTTTTTCACAGGACTTAACGTGGAATAGGTTCAAGGATGGGATCAAGGGAAAGTCATGCTACCTAAAACATGGAACTATACATGTTTCTTTTTAAGAGTTTTTATTCTATGTAAACTTAGCAGAAGTGTCTACTTTGTAATCTTTTGAGATGTAATAGTTATGTCATAATTCTCTAAAACTCTAAACCTGAAAAGATCCCCAATGTGAATTATTCATTTAATTCAATATTAAGTAAGGTTTAAGGCCGGGGCCTTATAACTCTAAAGGTTATAATTGATTAAGATGAATTTTGAATAATATTTTTTAATGTTAAAACATTTCTTATGATTATTTTTGGAATGTTATAGTAGTATAGTTTTTGAAAAAGGAAAACCCATAGGTTGGGTGACAACCTCTCATGTCAGACCAAGCTATAGGAATCGAATCCACAACCAAAGTCTGACAAACCTTTATTGCCTACCACTCACCTACAACAAATACCTGGTTAGTATAACATAGTTTTCATTATTTAGATGGTATAGTTATATATTTATAACATTATACGATTAAGATAAATAGATTTTTTTTTTTGAGTTTTATTATATTTTAAAGATATAGATGAGTATTTGGTAGGGATTAGTTAATATAAGAAACTCTACATATCAAATAAGTATGTTTCAATATGTTCTTAATCATATGAAATAAATTAATTCTTCAACTCTAGAAGAACCAAAAAAAAATTCCAGTATATTATTTTGTGATGAATCAAATGTCCCCTTAGATCATCAAAAATTTATACCTTTATGGTTTTAACCTTTTTCTAATCATGATACCCATTTCTATCCATCATAACATCATCGTATGATTTTTCTTTCATATCCTTATTTTTCTACATGAAATCCTAGTATATGTTATCTTGGATAACCTTCTTACTTTCCTTTCTCTATTTTAAAGAGAATGTTTTATCATCAAATTTTTATGATGTGGGATTGAAATAAAGGGATTTTGAATTATCAAACCTTAGTTACATAACCCAAATTTAGAAATTCCAAGGAAGTAATTTTTTAAAGGAGGGTATAATTTAATACCCCAAGATTCCATGGAATGATTCTTCTTAATAATTCAATATATTGGGCAACATGCAACACCATGTTCGAGCACACCGTGACCTATCAAACCATCCTTTTAAAATGAGGTTATGAAAATTATTAATAAAATTTTGAATATTATATATATCCCATTTAATTTTATCATCCATCATTTGTTTTCATTATATATAATATAAGGATAAATTCTATTTTTCAGATAAAATATTTATTTTTCATAAAATACTATTTTTCTACCTTTAATAGAGAACCTTTTTTAAATGAAATATTTGAAATTTTTTTTATTTTTTATTTAATTAATTAAAATTATTTTTTATAAGTGGGACATAAAAATTTAGTTTGGTTAAATTTTTGGTGTTTTTATGATAACATTCATATTTTAATGAATAGTGAAAATTACTTTATTTTAATTCAAAACATCTTTTTCATCTAAATTATTTATATAGTTATATTATCGTTTTAATTGTTTTTAAAGATTAATTTTATTTTATTGTTATCTTTCAATAAAAATTTTATCATTTTAAATAATTCAAATTTAAATTGGACAAAAACACTTGTCAATATTTTAATAGTTTTTACTTCTTTAATGCCCGCTTTCTGGTTTTGACAATGGAAATGTATTTTAAATGAATTTTCCCATTTCGGTGTTTTGAATTTGGAAAAATAGATTCCATACTTTGAATTAGAAGGTACAAATTATGTAAATAGATAACTTTTATTTTTGGACATTATGAATAGTAACTTCATTAATTATTTTTATTTTCCATGGTTAAAGGATAAATCAGGTAAGTAGGGGTAAAAAATTATATTATAATAATATAAAACAACTCTAACACATGTCTTAATCCTATAGAATGATATATGGCCGACCATGAGCATCCTTAGGTCGATTTGAGGACCCCATGGAGCCACTTGGGTGTAAAAATGACATGTTATAATAATTAATTTAATGTAATAGGATATATAACATGAATATGTATCTTATTACTAAGACAATTTAAATTTTTTCTATATAGGTGATATAATCAAACATAAATAGAAATTATAAATCTAAAAAGATTCCATCCATCATTGTATTTTATTTTTAATATTTAGATATTAAATAATTAAATTTATTTGTGAAATAATAATAATGATGTATTTTAATTATTAATGAAATAATCAAATAAAAGATATTATAAATACTAAAATAAATGTAATTTGAGATTTTTTTCCATACAAAAATGTTATGGATTCATATGAAGTGTTATATTTGATTTTATTCATTTGGTTTGAATTAATCATGTTGTAACAACTTTAGCAAAAATAAATTACTATATAATGTCAAAATTGACTTAAATGAGTTTTCAAAACAAATACTATTTTATTAAATGATATAAAGATCCTAAAACACTAAGATTTGTCCATATGACTGATATAATTTTAAATATTTCATTAATGATCGACGTGAGGTTCTACTAGAATGATATAGTAACAATATTAACCCTATATTATTAAAATAAAAGAGGACACGGTAAGAGTTAAACTATTTAACTAAGGGTTAATCTCAAAAAATAAGGTTAAGTTTGTCACACCTGGTTTTTCATGTCTTGGTTTTGATCTGGTTCGTTGGAAATAACGATCCTTTTCATGGTTTTTGGTGAGTTTAATGTTGATTTTTGAAGTTTCATATATGTCTAATCATCCTACTATGTGTTTCCCTTAGCTTTTTGGGGAGCTTTTGGAGAAAAGAGCAATTGCTTCACGATTTGGGCCAACCTTGATCCCATTTCTAGATTAATTGTTTTTTCTTTTATAAATCCTTATTTTTTCAACATTTTTCCCTCATTAAACTTCCCACATGGCCTACCATGACCTATTAAAACCCCCCATATCCATTTGGACCCCCTAAGAATTCATAATCATGCTGGGTTTGGGTAATTTATTCAGGTATTGGGCCAGCCCGTGAGCCCATTTCCATTTATAAAAAAATAATACTTTTCTCTTATATAATATTTCGATTTTATTATATTTGGTGATTTTTACCTCCCACTCAATACTAAAAACCTTCGATTCACCCCCATGTTTTAGTTTCCCTCTTTGATGCTAATCTTAGTCAAGGATTAGGGAGAAAATTTTCAAGGTTTCTCAAATCATCCATATCTATAAGGTAATTTGATTATTTTAGGAATCATGTATTTTTTCACTTTTTCCCCCAAATATTATTTCTCTAGTTCGACCAGACCTAATAAACCTATCCATTTATTTCCAATCCATTCCCTCTTTTATAAGGGAGTGGATCTAACGGAATATGGAGAGTTATCTAGTTCTCAAGGTGAGCTTCCTTCTCCTTTCTCCCCATTCCTCCTCCTCCTTCAACTATTTTTTGGATCTATCTAACTCCATAGTAATGTATGAACTATAATTATATTATCCCATGATTTTTATGGGTTATAATTCTTTTAGGGATAGTCTTCTTATATATAGGGTTTGTGAACCCTCGTGGAATGTTTTTGGGTCTGTGTTTACATTCCTCCATAGTTTTGAGGTAGGTTCTCCCAATCACTGCCTTTATAATTCATTATTCATCTGTTTCATTTTGTTTTCAACTGATATGTATGCTAGGTATTGTTTTTCACCCTTTGGTTTAATTATTTAGTGTGTAAGATGGGTATTATATGCCTTATTTTGTGAAAATTGTGTTGTTTTGGTTAAAGTGTGCACACTAAGTGTTTTTTAAATCATATATTGGATTTTGACACCTAACATATAATTATTAAAACCTTGATTATTTATTTAAATAAATTTCAATCATGATTATTTTTTTTATAAACTTTTTTATTGTTAAATAGAGTTTGTTTTATTATTTATCACATGCCTCGTTTTCGGAAAAGTGTCTCGTTGGATTTTGTGTGCTCAAGGTGAAATAAAATGACTGTTTTGGATTATGAAAAAATATTGGAAGCATGTGAATCAAATTTTTTGGTTCCTTATTTGACTTCCAATCTTGTTTTGTTTTTTTATAATGAGTTGAGTAATTATTTTTAGGGTTTTCTGGCATGTGTTCTCGGTAAATGGCATGTCTGGTACATTTATTCAAATGGATGGGGTTTGAATGTGTAAACTGAGTTTTTTAGGGGTTTAAGTAAATTTTATATTTCATATAATGGGTTTTTTACACCTCATTATGAATAGTGAAATTAGTTCTTTTGATAAAAAAAATTTTTTGGGAAAATTCTTAAAGTCCCTTTTTGAATTTTTCTTATAAAAATGGTTTTCATGTGTACTTAATGTTGTATCATTTGCTTCCATTTTATGGTTGATGAAATTGATTTATTAAATATTTTGGGGGATTAAAAATATGGTTTAATATGGTAGTGGTGGGTTTTTCCCTTAAAATAGAATTATATATTGATTTTATGTGCAATGATTTATTATACATCTTGAAATTGTTTTATGAAAATTTTAAGTGGTTTATTGATCCTTGAAAGAAATGTGAATTCTATTTTCAGGATGTCTGTGCGTGTATGATTTGGGAATGAAATTTTCATGTGAAAAGTGTATTTGATAATATGTGGAACTTGATTGAGTATTAAAGGGAAACCCAGGTATCTTGGTGGGTGGACATGTACTAGTATGCTAGTGATCTATAGTGGTTTTTTCCATGTTTCACATATTGAGGTTGATGATGAAAACACTGACTTAACTATGATTATGATATTGAAAAACACTATGTTATGGGTATTTTTTCCCTACTATTAGATTATCCATGAGAACATATATATTTTTATGGCTACTTTTTCACTGAGATAGAAGGTACCTGGGGCCCACAATGAACTAGTGCCTAGGGGTTTTCCCATGACTTGTGCTCATTGGCTATTTTGTACTCACCATTAGTATACGGTGTGTTTGGTTCATAAATTTAGTATCATTCCTATGTTATTTGAATGTGTACATTTTTTAATCATCCCTCTTGAAAATTATTTTCATTTTGAAGTTGCATCTCTTTGAAATTGGTTACTATCATTTCCTAGTTATGAAAATATTCAACCATTTTATTTTATAATTATTATAGAATAAAATGAAGTTTGGAAAAAAATTATTTTTTATATTTTATTTAAAACTGGTAAATGGGGTTAATTTTATTTTAATGTAAGTGCATTGGGAATAGAATATTGGGATAAACTACCTTGTTTTAATACTCATGATTATAGTCTTCCCCTATTTTTATCTCTTGTGTAGGTTTCATCTTTAGTTTGATCACCTTGGGAGATATTTCATCGTTGTATTAGAGAGTAACCAGTGGGGTTACATGAAGTTATTTGGTCTTAATGTTTATCGTTTTAATTGTTTGGTTTAGTTTTACTTTCAGTTTCATGTACAATTAATGCTTAGTTCAACTTTATGTAAATTTATGATGAGATGTTTGTTTTTTTATACTACTTATTATTTGTTTGTTTTGGGAGAAAACCTTCCCTTGTCACTCTAACTAATTCCCTCAGTGCTTGTCACAATCCTGGGAGGATCAAGAATGCCTTTCAATACTTTTCAAGGAGCGGCCCAATTGAACGGTTAATGGTCGACCCTGATTGGTTCGTGAAACAATAGTATCAGAGTATGTATAATCTCTGAAGACATTTATTTTTCGAGAACACTTTCTTTTTGGGTGATGTCAAGGTAGATGGAGTAAGAATTTCAGAAAATGAGTGGCAGGTTTATGAAGATCACAATATATTTCTAGTTCGGATCCTTGGGTGTCCATGGGAAGTTCGGTGTCATTAGTTTCTTTGGTTCTTAATGATTTTTTAGTGTTTTGGATACAACAAGGGGAGTTTCACTGAAGGTCTCTATGAGCTCAGAGGGTTTGGAAAGCCATGTGGTGTCATACCATGGTCCTAAGAATCCTCTCCGTGTTGGTGGTGTGTTTAACATATAGCCGCCAATGATATGGTCAAGTCACCCACCAACACTAGTTACCTTATTTGGGTCTCTTAGACCTCTCTTGAATTCTGAATTTTGTTTGGAAAATACCTGTGTGATAATTTTGGAAGTGGGATTTCAATGCTTAATATAAGAATTTTTTTTATAATGTTGAGTTTTTGTGAAAAAATATTATGGGGAGAAAGTGGAATGATGTAACGACATCGAATTTCCATAATCTAAACCTATGGTTTGTTGAAATAAAATGTTAAGATGGAATGAATTATTGAAAATTATTTTGAAAACGGGTTTAAAATTAGATTTTTTGGGATGTTGTGGAGTGTTTGAATCAGATGAACTGGTTTTGGGAATTGGTTTTGAGTAGTTCGTTTTTTTATAAATGGGTTATGTCCTTTGTGGTTGTCAGATTAAGAAAGGATGCCTCACTGAATTTTTTAAAATTGGAAATGGAGGTTTTAATAGAATTCTTGTTTTGGTAGTTGTTTTAAAATATCTGAAATGGGTTCTAAAAAACCGTTCTTGAAAATGATTGGTTTGCTGAGATGATGAAAAATAAATTTGAATGAAGGGAGAGGATTTTGATGGAGACCAATGGGGTTTCTTTTTTAATCTTGGTAAAATGGTTTGTTGTATGGAAATATAAAAAAGGTTTTTAAATTGGTGGTTAGTGTTCCTAAGGAAGGTATATGTTTTTTGAAATGGGTTGAATTTTTTTGTCTTTTAAAATAAGGTTTTTTTTTCTAGACTTTGATTTATTCATGCGTTCTCACATGCATGGTTTCATATAGATATGTTGATGGATGTCTAGTATGGTATTGTGGTTGGGTGCCCGAGGTGGAACACAAATGTGAATGTGAGTGATACTTGATGAAACACCATTGGTGAATGTGAAAATCCACTATGTTAATTTGTTTTTCAAAAGTTTTTAAGGCTAAAAAGGTGTTTTGTTTTTTGTAAACTGATGTTTATGTGGGTTTATTTTTATTTTTTAGAAGTTTGGTTTTTTTGTTATATTTCCTCATGATTTGGAAGTTATACTATTGGTGTGTCTTGACATGAGATCTTGTTGGTAACTTAATTTTGATGCAACGATCAGTGGGTTTCTAAAGATATGCTGGATGTTGTGATGTGACCAAAGATGGTTCTCAGTTGGAAATAATTCCATTTGATCAGTCTAAGAATTCATTTCAAACATTTAATCCACCACTTCGAATGATGCCTCATCTTGTTTGATTGAATTGAGAGATGTTTTTGGTTGATTTAAATTTATTACCTATTTAGATAATTCTTTTGGATATAGAAGTTTTGTTTAGTGATGTTAATGTGTTTCTCCATATATCTTTTACATTCTGCTCTTTTTTTAGAGTGAGAGAGAATTGTTCTATGTATCTATGAGTTCCTATATAGATGATGGTGTCTTGTTGATAAAGTGATTTTTATGGGGTATTTTGATCCTTATCTCTTGGATACAGTTAAGAAGATACATCAAATATCTGGGATTTATACATAGGACTCAGAGAGAAGCCTTTTACACAGACAAGAAATCATCAGAGATTTGTGGAGCTCGTTTAAGCTCCTTCCATCACCATTTTGGTAAGGCAGTTTCTATGTTTTTATTTTGGTTTCTCTTCCCCGTGATATTTCTATTTTTTCGCAAAGCACGTGGTGGACATACCCATCACCCAATGTGTGTGGTTACACCTTCTCCGATGTGGGATTCTGATCAATGTCTATGTGTGAAATGTGAATGTGAATCAGGTGTGGTATTGGTTTTACCTTCTCATGGGTGGAGAGTGTTGGGTGGTTCCTCTGTTTATTTTGTGGTTTTATTTTCCCAATGATTGGGTCCCTTCCGTCCCCGCCCTGAGTGGTGGGGGTTTTGATTTGTGTAAAATGTGTTGTCCCTGTTCTTCTCCCCTCCGTTTGGGAGTGGGTGGTTTAAATTTACATGTTGTAACCCTATTAACTTGGGTTTGTAGTTTTTTTGGATAATCTTGGTGGGAATGTGTGGGTGAGACCCAATTCCAATTCATGTTTAATTCTTGTTTTTTCATTTCTAGTTTGTCTTAAATGGTGGGGATACCCACTATGGGTCTCAAAGATATTTCATTTAAGGTTTTGTAAGATGGTAGTTTTAATTTAATGGTGGAAAGACAATTCTAGGCTCCCCCCAAATTCATTGGCTTTTGTGAGTGCATATTGGTTTGGGTGATCATTGGGTTTATTTGGAGGAGCATAATAATCTGATTCTTATCTTGGTTGTGGCGGTGGTGGCTTGATCTTTCCATTGATTCTCAAGAAGTGGTTTTGAGGTGGTGTTTTCTTAGTGCAGGACACTTAAGTTCCATTGATGGCTGATGATATTTCCTTGGATTGAGGGTCTAGGACATGTTAATAAAGAATCCTTGGGTGGTGATCTTTCAACTGGAAAATGTTATGCCTTTCTGGGGCGGAAATATTTAATTCTGAGGAGAATTGTCACACCCAGTTTTTCATGTCTTTGTTTTGATCTCATTCTTTATCAATCCCAATACATTTCATCAGTTTAAGGTGACATGAATATTTATTTTTTAAGTTCCATATATGTAAAATCATCCAATCATGGGTTCCCCTAGCTTTTTTCGGTGTTTTTGGAGAAAAATGTCATTACCTCGTGATTTGGGCCAACCGTGAGCCCATTTCCAGATTTAAAAAAAAGAATTGATTATTTTATAAATCCTTTGTTTACAACATTTTTTACTCATTCCACTTCAAACTTGGCCTCCTGTAAACTTTTAATACCACTATATCATTTTGGCCCCACTAATAATTTATTATCATGGTGGATTTGGGTTATTTATTTAGGTTTTTGGGCCTACCCATGCGCCCATTTCCAGTTTTAGAAAAATACATAGTTTTTTTTATATTTTTTATTGTTAATATGATTTGGTGATTATACCTCTCACTCGAGAGCAAAAACATTAGGCGCACCACCATTTTCCTTTTTCCCTCTTTAGAGCTCATAATATTTTCGGAGTAAGGAGATATTTCTCAAGTCTTCTAAAATATTATAGATTTGGTAAGGTAATTTTATTCTTCCTTGAATCATTATTTTTTTCTCTATTCCCCCATATATTCTTTCCCTGGTTCTATCAGGCCTATGTAGCCTATAAATTGAGTTTCAAGCTGTTACCTCTCCTCTAAGCGTGTGAATCTAAGGGAATATAAAGAGTTCTCTAGTTTTCAATGTGAGTTTCCTTCTCCTTTCTCCACCTTCAATAATTTCATGACATTTTATTTCAACCTAGTAATGAAAATCCTAGGGTTCTATTATCCTAGGATTTTTTATGGGGGTTTCTTTTAAGTATGGTATTCAAAAAGATAGGTTTTTTTAAACCCCCATGGAATTTTCCAGGTGTGTGTTTCCATTCGTCCATGGTTTTGAGGTAGGTTCTCCCAATAATTTCCTTTATAATTTAATATTCATCTATTTCATGCTGTTGTATACTTATATGTAAGCTAGTTATTGTTTTTAACCCTTTGTTTTTATTATTTAGTTTTCAAGAAGGGTAGATTATGCCCTATTTTGTGAAAATTGCGTGGTTTTGGTTTAAGGGTGCACACTAAGTGTTTGTTTAAATGATCCACTGGATTCCGCACCAGAATTTTAATTTTTAGAACCTTGTTTAGCTATTTCGATAAATATTTGTCCTGAAAATTAGATTTAAACACATTTTAGTGTTAAATAGAGTTTTCTTATTAACTGTTTCAGTCCTCGTTTTCTGGAAAGTGCCAGGTTGGCATTTTTGTGCTCATGGTGAAATAAAATGATTGTTTTGCCTTATGAAAAATACTGGAATCATTTGAATTAATTTTATTGGGTGCTTTATGTGGGTTCGAATATGGTTTTGTGTTTTAGAATGAACTGAGTATCAATTTTTAGGGAGTTTTGGCATCTGATCTCAGTAAATGGCCCGTTTGGAATATTTGTAGAAGTGGATGGATTTTAATGTGTGACTCAAGTTTTTGAGGTGTTTAAGTAAATTCTATATTTCTTCCAATTTTGTGTATAAACCTTATTATTAATAGTATAATTGGTTATTTTGATAAATCATTCTTTTATGAAGAATGCTTAATGGTCGGTTTTCATTTTTCTTGTAAAAATGGATTTCATGTGTACTTAATATTGTATCATTTGGTTCCATTTTATGTTCCATGAAATTTATTTATTAAATGGTTTTGGGGATACCAAATCTGGTTTGATATGATAATGGTGGGTGTTTTTACTTATTGGAGAATTTTTTGATGGATTTTATATGAAAAGCATTGTTATACTTCCTGAAATTGTTTTGTGAAAATTTTAAGTGGTTTTTTATCCGTAAAAGAAATTTGAAGCCTGTATGTGGGATCCTTATGTCTCTATTATTTGGGAATTTCATTTTCATGTTGAATGTGTATTTGATAATATGTGGTACTTTATTGAAAACTAAATGAAACCCCTGGTATCTATGTGGGCTTATGTGTACTAGTACGATAGTGATCCCGAGTGGTTTCGTCCCGGTTTCACGTAGCAAGTTTGATGGTGAAAACAATAACTAAACTATGATAGAAATTATGGGGACCACTATGTTTTTTTAGTTTTTCCCTACTATTCGATCATGCATGAGAACATATATTTTTATGGTTACTTTTACACTAAGATACGAGGTACCTAGGGCCCATAATGAACTAGTTCCTAGGGGTGTTCCAGTGAATTGTTCTCATTGGCTATTTTGTACTCATTATCATAATATAGTGTTTTTTGTTCAAAAATTAAGCAGATTGGGTGTTTTAATTAAAATTATACATTTTTTATAGAGTCCCTCTTGAAAACTATTTTTATTTTGAAGTTTCAAATAATCGAAATTGGTTTCTAGCATTTACTGGTTGTGAAAACATGAAACCATTTTATTTTATAATTATTATATAATGGAAGCATATTTTGAAAAGATAATTTAATATATTTTATTTCAATCTTGTAATTAATGTGACTTTTATTTTAAAGGAATTCTATTGGGAATAGAATATCGGGCTAACCTACTAAGTTTTAATACTCACGACTATAATCTTCTTCTTTTTTTCACATTTTTTCATGTTTCTTATTGAGTTAAATATCTTGGTAGATGTATAATAAATGTATTGGAGAGTTTCCAATGTGGTTACATAGAGTTAGTTGGTTGTCAGGTTTCGTCGGTTGAGTTGTTTGGTTCAGTTTTACTTTCAGTTTCATGTACAATTAATGTTTAATTCAACTTTTATATAAATGAATGAAGATATTTTGGTTTCTTTCTACTACTTATTTATTGTTTTTTTAAGAAACATTTTCAATTTCACTGTTATTCATGATATTGTCCAATTTCACTATATCAGGAGGATCGGGAACGCCTCTCAGGACTTGTCGCAGAGCAGCCTAGGTGACTGGTTTAGGGTTAACCTGGCCAGGTTCGTGATAATGTTCCTGGCCTAAACTTGTTTAAAAATAATTTTATGAGATTATTTAAACCAATACTAATCTTAGTCTATAAATAAATCACTTCTGAGCTATTAGAAACTGAAAATAAATTTATAAAGAACTAATTTTTCAAGATTTCCAAAAAAGTGCCCCTCACCTCTCTTATAAAAGGACACTTCTCCTTTTATTAATTAATGCCTCCAAATCCATTTGGATCAGAAAAAACTCTACCCATATCTCCTCCCAACATCCTTCACTAAATCATAGAGGCATCCCTTCGGTATGAAAACCAACTTAATGTGTCTTTTTGTGGAAATCAAAAGGAGACACCCAAATGAGACCTAATTGTTTTATCCATTCTTTCAATGTTATTTTCTTCCTACACTTCATCATTCTAAGTTTTTTCCATACTAAAATACTTTCCCTATAATATAATATAATTTTTGATTTTTTTATGATTATGAGATAACCATATTTCTCCATTTACCCATCCTTTGAAAAAAATACAACTATTTGTGCCTACGTACGACTAACCGTCTCCATGTTGTGGTGTAAAATGTTTTTCATCTATACATTATTTAGATGGGTATAATGATGAACATAAATGAAATAAATAATAAATATGATATGATATTATTTCTATAAAATTAATATTACAGCCAATTCCATACCATTTAAACTATTAAGGAAATGATTCTGTCACATGTGCGTACGCACGACTTACTTTCTCCCTGACGCGATCAGACTCATCTTCCACATTCACCGTCCAAGAATGATCATAAAAATATGTATTATTCTTAATTATTTAATATATGACATAATAGGTTTAATAGAATAATATATATGTATATATATATGTACAAATAATTCATTCACTTTCTTCCAATCTATATTATAAGAAACATAAATAGTGTTCATGCATATGTATAGCCTACCTTCTCCATGAACTTTGTTTTTCATTTCATATATCTATATGTTATATAAATATTATGAATATAAATGATATATAAATCATTTTATTCATTATATAAGTAATTATATCATGACCTAACTAATATGATCAAGAATAATAAGTCTAAACACATGTGATAAAGAATGCGATTATAACCTGAAATGTTGCATTAACTTGGAATTGATAATAAATGAGTAATATAAAGTCATAAACCAATCATATATGAAATAATAAATTTTATTATGATTATGTTAAAAGTTACTAAAATTTTCAAAACCATTATACAGCAGTTTCAGACAAAAATAGAGAGTATCAGACTTAAGGTAAGGGTTAATTTCTCAAACTCATTTTTTATCTGAGATTGTTTATGGGTTAGTATCTACTTAAAAATATTTATCCTCCACATAAATGTTTCATAAAAATACTTTTTAAAAAACTATACAATTTATATAAAATTGTTTAAATTAATTTTTATGTCATGTTTTACTTTTTATAAATCTTTTTGAAAGGAATATTTCTGTTGCTTTCCAAAGAAGGTACTTTATGCCATTCTTTAAAAATTACGAAAATAATGTTTTTTAACGTATACGGTGTGAGTGACTATTTTCCATCATCATGTTGCCTTTACATTTTGATGATTCACTTACAAGAATAAAATTTTTAATTTCAAATTAAGTATTTTATTTTAAAATTACACAGCTTTTAAATGTTTTAAAGTAAAACGGGATATTTCCCTCAAAGAGTTTTAATGAATTTATTAAATTATTTTCATCTATGAAAAAGTCATTTGTTGGATTTTTAGATTAATTGAGATTGATTTATTATTATAAAATATTCCATATTTTATTAAAGGGTTTATGATACGATTGACTATGGATGTTCTATTTTAATACAATTCATGGTTTATGGTCAAAGTATTAATATTTTGCATGCTAGTTTTAATACGAGTGTTTCTGTCATGTTTAACCCTTTTTATTTAAAGAATATATTGGACATAATAAGTGATGGGTGGGGCCCTCTATAGCCCTTCAATTCATCAGTAGGTCTCATGAGAAAAATTAAATATGTAATTTTCCAAGGCGATGCACATTTATTTTACGATTTGGATTTCACTTAGGACTTAACCATTTATTTTTATATTTCTTGGTTGAGGAATCAATGGTATGTTTCAGATGTCCGACATTATGAATTTTCTCATTATGATTTTAGTTATTGATATTGGGTGTGATTATTTGACTATTATAATATCCAGGTGAATGTTTACATGGAATTATTTTATTTATTATAGCCATATTATGTTAAATATAATGTTTTAAAAGGCATGTGTTTCTATTTTATACATTCCATAATGTTTATGGTTATTTACGATGGCTTCTACTATATTGTTTAAACTTACTGAGTATCTGAGCTCACCTCTTTATTATGTTTCATTTTCCCCCATTATGTGAAGAAGTACATTATGATTGACATGAAATGATATTCTAATAGATATTAGAGATTTTAAAGGGGATAATATGTTGTTTTTCATTTCAAGTTATAATGTAAAACTTATGCTTGTATCGAGTATTTACAAGACTGCTAAATTGATCAGTCCTTTGGGACATGATTCCTTGTAATAATTCCAATTTATTTAAATAATTCACTTATTATAGGTTTCATGGGGTTGGGTAAATACAACTTTGGAAAATTGTCTAGGCCATCTTGGGAAATACGATTAAGGGTTACTCTATTGTTAATCAAAATTTCCTCTTAATCAATGTAATTAATTTTAATTAATTTATCTACTTTTTTGATCAAAAACTAAGATTAAGTTATAATAAAATATAAATTATGATGATTCTATATATAGACTCCATTTTCAAAAATTCCAATCACATAATTGGTAAAAAATAATTTAAAATTAATCCCATATACCAGATGATAACGTGTTCATTTAAAGTAAAACAACATTAAAAATATTGTTATATTTTTTATATCTAATTTCATTGTTGAATTTTTTAAAATGACCTAAATTAGATACATATATGTAAAATTGATCTAACTAATATTTATATACA
The DNA here is from genome assembly GCA_963277665.1 of Viscum album. NCBI lineage: Eukaryota > Viridiplantae > Streptophyta > Magnoliopsida > Santalales > Viscaceae > Viscum > Viscum album. The sequence goes on from OY728143.1 coordinate 1,371,517,713, forward strand.
ATCAAAATTTTATTTTAAAATGATAAAAAAATTAGATGAAAATGATGTTTTAAATTGAAATTTAGTATTTTTTACTATTTATCATAAAATGAAACATCTATTAAAAATAAAAAAATACCCAAAAGTAATGTTGATATTTCCATTTAAAAAATTAATTTTATTTTTTCATATTAAATTAGTAAAAGTGTAAAATTTCAGTATTAATGTTGGTGGGCCATTAAATGGAGGTAAAATTTCCTTTATAAAAATATATGTGTGATATATAATATTGGGTTTGTTCAATTATTATGATTATTATATCTATTAGATTAATGTAAACAATATTTAATTTAATATAAAATATTTATTAAATTAATATCACCCACTAATTCTATGTAATTTAATTTATTCGAAAAAAATGACATTATGAACATAAAAAAAGTTTTTCTAAAAATCTATCATTATATTCAATTGGTTATTATATTAATTTATAATTATCTTTTAACAAATAAATCCATAAATATATTTTCATATGTTATTTAATAGTATTCATAACCATCAATTTAATGTCTATGTTGTATCTTATTATATTAAATAGATATTTTTTAAATAATATAATATTCATCTTGTGGGTTATGTAAGCCATTGAGGAATGTAAGTATTGTATGTAGTTGATGCTAACCACATTGTTCCAAGTAGAAAAATATAAAATTTATTTTTCATGTAACATAATATTAACTTGGTGTTACATATAAATCAATCTAGTAACAAAAATAAAATTTATTGTAAAATTAAAATATTGTTAAGTCTTGGGGTGTTACACTTATTCACATGAAATGTTTAAGTGATCATTGATATCTCCCTTGTTTACCCTTACTGGTCACCCGAGCTAAAAATTTATTATTTTTTACCTCCCTATGTTATAAAGAAAGGTATTATGTAAGATATTTTTAATAAGAATGAAAGTAATGAACAACATAATGGGGTATTTTTTTGTTCACTTATAAACCATTTGATTAAATATCCACGATTCCAAACGTAGTAAAACTATACAGTTCTTGTGTGGATCATAATTTTATACAGTAAATATTCATCTATTAAGATGTGATATAAATGTTTGGAATGTATGTGACTCCATAGTTCTAATTAAATAATATTTTAGTTAACCTTTTGAAACTAGAATGATAAAACATTTTACCGTTAGTATAATCTTATGAATTGGAGAACATCTTATGTTATAGTAAAAAAAATAGTGTGTTTTTCTAAACTAAAAAATATCATTCCAGATAATATATGTTGATGTTGTTTTAAAATAGAATAATATATGGGTAATAACCCATAAAATAGTTGGTCAAGTATATCTTAACCATTATTTGGGTTCATGGTGAGTGTTCCCTTAAGGGACACCTATTTGGACACTATCAAGGGATATGCTTGGGTAAATTAACATTTTATTTATGAACTATTTTAAAGGATTGTAATAGATGATATTGATTAATGATATAGGTTAAACTATAATTTCAATATATTGGAAATAACCTAACGTTATTTATATATCATATAAATAATTTATCCTAATTATGTAGTTTATCAATATGATTATTGACTCACAAAATATGATTTCCTTCTTTCAGTCAATGGATATAACCTGAAGGAGCCATGTTAATATAGAATATAATAGAAATTTCAATGGATTTCCACCTATTCAACCAAATGTTATGGGAGATAGAATTAAAAATATCATTATTCTGCTCAAATAACATTCTCAAGATATGCATTTTGATGACCATCAAAATGATCAAAGGATGGAAGAATGTTCCATTTAGCACTTCATGATAAAAATTTGTACTTATTTTAGATGGGATACTGATGCACTTGTTATTGATAAATTTATTAGTACTATTAAATAGATATTTTCCATTCTCCATCATTCAGATCCTAAAAATTCATTTTATCTATCTTTCATTTATAAGGTGGGGAAAATCAATGGTGGACTCTTATCACGAATACAAGGAGGGAGGGAGAAATTAACTCCATGGAGTGGGATTAGTTTAAGATATTATTTTTAAATTAATAATCTACATTTATTATTTTTATGAAAATTTAGATGAAATTATTTAAGCTAAATCGTAAGGATAATGAATTTATGTCTACCTATGATGAAAATTTTACAACAATTGTGAGGTATTCCTCAGGTATTATCATCGAACCTAAATGTAAAGTTGATTGATTCTTCAATGGATTAAAAACAATTCTATAAATGGAATGTTCCATAAGGGGATTTATTATCTATGAATAAATTGTTCAATGTTCTATAAAGTTTAAAATGGAGATTTGAGTTACAATCAATTTCATGGTTTTGATAATAAAATATAATAGATTTCAAAGGAAACTCTAAAAATAATGGATAGAAGAATGTGAGCCATTGTTTTTTATTAAAATATTTAAGTAAACATATAGAAAATTTTCTTAGGGGGACCATTAAATTATTTAAATGCCTAAATGAATTTCATCAATAAATTGAATTCTGAATTCATGTGAAGATGTTATCTAATGATGTGAATAGAGAGAAAGCACCAAAAAATGCTCCACCCACACTCTAATGATTATAAAGAAAGGATTTTGGGAATTATTCTAACTAGTGCTCAAATCATAAGGTTAATGATGATGATCAAATTTAATAACATATTAATCAAGTTGAAAAATAGATATATAATTCAATCGTTATTTTTTATTAGGAGATAGATAATGACATGGTTTTAGGTATATTTTTTATCCAATCAAGAATTTATAATGTCTTATTTAACTATGATTCTACCCATTCTTTTATATTTGATAATTTTTATAAGGGTATCAAAATTTTACCCCATGTAATTAAATGTTTAATTATGAGTGAAAACCCCTAATGGTACGATGATTGCATCTCAAGTATATGATTATTCTCTAGTTAAAGATAATGGGAATGTACTTCCTATAAATCTTATTATTATACCTATGATTGAATTTGATTTTATCTTATGAAATCATTTTATTTATCTATATAAATCCCAAATCAATTTATTAGGATGTGAAGACAACTTTGATATTATGAACCATCCTATTATCTACTATCAGTGCAATGATATATATGAACTTTTGATGGAAATCACATCAATTTTAGAGGTATTTATTCCTATTCAAAAGTGGTGATTATCTTATATGGTTAGGAAGAAACATAAAATTTATGACATATAAATTATGTGGTATTTTTTTGATTTCCTTCTAGAATAGTTTCTTATCCTTCCATTGAATTGTTTAGTAGAGTTATCAATAGAGCACTTACCATGTGATATACCTACTTCATATACTGCCTATAGAATGGACCTGAATGAGTTATGGGAAATGATGAAATAAATCATAGAGAATATTTAAAAGGTATTTATTTATTAAATTGTGTCACGTTGGTGTTAACTAGTTCTTTTTGTAAAGAATAATGATATATCAATGTGAATATTCATTGAATATCTAGAACTAAACAAGATCACTATCAAGAACAAGTATATTATACCATGTATTGAGGATTTTTTTGATCACCTTCATAGAGATCAATACTTATTCATGATTTATCTTCATTATGGATATCATAAATTGATGGTGATGAACTAAGATATACATAATATATCTTTCCATACATGTTTTGGGCACTATAAATTTATTGTTATGTTATTTAGTTATACTCATTCCCCTATTGTACTCATGAATTTAATAAATAATGTATTTAGATATTACCTTTATCATTGTTTGGTAGTCTTTAGATATGATATTATAATATATTTAGATAGTAATAAAGAGAAATAAGATCAGGAGAAGAATTTATTCAATATCATGTGTAAGGATAATCTCTTTGTGAAATTTACAATGTGTAAATTTTTGGTATAAAAAATTTTCATTTTGGGTCACATAATGTCAAGAGAGAGTGTATAAGTAGATCATTCAATGAAAAAATTTATTTAACATTGGGACAGGATAACCACTGTGACTGAGATATTTTTTTTAATTTTTCTGGATATTGTAGATAGTTCATGAAGAATTCCTCAAGACTATCTAATCTTCTCACCAAGTTAACTTGGAAGGGAACATTGGTAGATTAATTTGATTAAAATTTCAAGGAACTGAAGACCAGATTAGTCAGTGACCTTGTTCTTAAATAATCCTTTAGTGGGGAAGGATTTTTTATATATAGTGATGCATAAAATATGGGATTTGGATCTTTTATAATGAATAATGATATGGTTGTATCCTAGGCCTCCTACAAATTGAAGGATCCTAAGAAAAAATACCCAACTCATGATCTGGAGTTAACTGTTAAAATTTTGGAATTAATAACATAGAGGAACTATCTTTATGGACAAATATGAGATATATATAAACTTATCATAACATAATAATGTATATATTTAGTAAAAAAAAATATAATAATATGTTCTAGATAAGATAGTTGGAGTTAATTAATGATTATGATGGATCAATACATTACCAGCACATGAAAAAAAAACAATGTGTCTACTGCTTTGAGTTGAAATAATCATGATGGATTTTCTATAAGGAGTATCTAAAAAAATCCATTATTTATCAATTTTCAATGAATGGATTTGGAAATCATGAAATAAGGATGAAAATATTATCTTTTTCAATTTAGTATTCATCTATCTATCTATGTGAGGATTAAAGAGGCATAGAAGGAAGATGTTGAACAATAGAGGAAGGGAAAAATTACATGTTCTACCTTTATAATAATGGAATGATAAGGTATGAGAATCACTTATGTGTTTTATACATATAATATTTGAAGAATTAGTAGTTGGATGTGGATCATAGCTCATTATTCTCTATTCATCATAGAAGTACAAAGATATATAGAGACCTGAAACAATATTTCTGGGGGGTCATAATAGAGATATTTATTTCTAATTATGTATAGTGGTTCCTATTATTTTAGAAAGTTAATGTTGAGAGGCATTAGTTAAGGGGATATTTTGACCATTACCCCTTCCAGAATAAAAATAGAAAAATATCATGAGGGGTTTTGTTGTCAGACTATCCATAACATCTAAAAAATATAATGCTATTTAGGATATAGTTGATCACCATACTAAATCATCACACTTCATTGCTATCATAGAAGGTTTATATTTGGATGAACGTTCCCGAATACAAATTATTGAAGTTGTGATGTTCAATGGAGTACAACATTCTACTACATATGATGGGGATCTGATGTTTACCTTAATGTTTTGAAAAAGTATTCAGCAGGATATGGATACATATTTAAGTTTCAAAAATTCTTATTATCCTTGAAAAGTTTTTTAGTCTAATATTACCATTAAAAATATAGATGGTATATTGAGATATAGAATTACATATTTCAAAGGTGGTTGGAATCAACATATTTCTATAGTCAATATTTCTTACAAATGTAGCATTAAGTCGAGCATTCATATGGGTCATTATAAAACAATATATGAAAATAAGTGTAGAAATCCAATTTGATGAGATGAATTTGGATAAAAAATCAATTGGGACCAGATCTAGAATAGAAAATAGTAGGTATTGTCAAAACTATTCATCACCACATCAAGGAAGCTCAATATTGAAAAAAAAATGTTTTTCTAATAATAATTGATTATATTTTATATTCAATGTTGGTGAGAATATGTTTCTATGAATTTGAACATGGAATAAGGTAATTAGATTCATGACTAATGTAAATTATTAACCTTGGTATATTTTCCCCTTCAATATTATTTATTTAGTAGGGATGGTAGCTTATCACATTGCACTTCTACTGAACCTCTCTCAAGATTATGATCTGTCCAATATATCCCTCATAAGGAAGTGCATACCTGATCAGTCACATGTACTAAACTCAAATTTCATACCCCAATTGAATTATATTTCCTATGAATAATATCCAATAGAAATCATGGTCTATATAAATATTGTTTTATGGAACAACACAACCCCCCTAGTTAACGTTATATATAGAAATAAGAATTTATAAAAAGATACATGGGATCCTGAGGATGTAATGAAATAGATATATCCTCATTTTTAGTATTTTTTTAATGTAATATTGAGAGAAATATTCATTTTAATTGGGCTATAATTTAATATCCAAAATTTTATGATATATTTATTTTCAAATAAATTTAATTTCTTCAATATAATGTGATACAATCAACCCTAATTCTAAATAAGCCATTATATAATATACCCTTATAATCTAGACATTAAATTATTGGGTATTACCAATAAAAAATATTAAATTTACATGATTTACACAAGTATAAAATAAATTCATTGGTTATAAATTTATTAGAAATCAAAATAAAAATGTTTATAAAGTAAAATAAATGTTTTTCTAAAAAACTGGTTTATGAACGCAATGTGATTTTATCTTAATAAAATAAATAATCTATATTAGTGAATTATTTTAATAAAATATAAATATTATATGTTCAATCAAATATTTTATCATCCATCTAATATTTTTCTAAGAATGAGATAAGAATAAATCTATATTTATTCAAAAGTTTTTATTTTTCTATAAATGATTTCATCACCTTCAATGAACATATTTATAATAAATTCTTTAAAATTTTAGAAAATTTACTTGGAAAAATTGAACATCATTTTTTAAATCAAAATTTCAAAATTATCTTGGATTGAATATTTTTTTATTCATTGAAAATATTTCTTTTTTGATGAGTAATAAAAATACTAATTATTATTTAAAAAAATTCATTTAAATAATTTAAAAAGATACATTTTTTTAAAATGGTTGAAAAAACAGAAGCTATATAATACTATTGTTATCTAATTTATGTCATTTTAATCAATTTTATTCTGAATTTTGTTATAAAATGTATACTTAATGAAACTTTTTCTTTGGAAACCCGCTTTTTATCATATATACGGGTTTAATTTTAGATTAATATCCACCACCTTTGTGAATTTAATTTGATTAAATTAATTAAATGTGTTCAATAATTATATTCATTATTATTTAAAAATATTGACTATTTTTTTAATAATTAACAGTAAAAATATGTTACCATAGTTATGGTTAAAATTGGGTTTCCATGGGTTTAACTAATGTGACGAGGGTTAAAATGAACATAAAACTTATATATATTATATTATACTACCATATATTGACCATATATCATTTAATATTCTATAATGGTCTTTTTTAATCCATTTTATGTTAATAAAATGTTAATATATTTTATTCATTCCAAAAATTCTATGTGTGTCCCCTCTGCCTCTTATAAAAGTTCAAGCCATCTCCTCTCATCTCTACACTTAAATAGCCTTTTGGATAATCAAATACTTGTCAAAATTCATTATTTACATCCTTAACCATTACATAGATTAACAGTTTATGTCATAAAATATTCTTAGAAGGCTTTAGGTATAAACCAAAAGAGGTTGTCCGAAGAAGAGTTGTAGTTGTTAACTATAAGTTTTCATTTTATTTATTCTTATACAAAATTAAAATATTATACTACCATGATTAAATAATAAAACAATTATATTTAATATATTTAAATATTTTATGTTAATTTAATAAAATATATCCATGGACCTTTTCATCAAATGGGAAATGAAACTATCGATCGTATGTACAACAGACTACCTCTCATGAACTGATGTAATTCATTTTCCATCACTGCATCTTTTGAATCAATATAATGATGTATTTAATGTATATACATGAAATTAATGAGATAATTATTATTATAACATTATAATATCACATATAACTTTTTACCTTCCAATCCTTTAGAAAATGATGACATCTCTCATGTGTATGTGTTCACTACCAACTCTATGAGGTGATCTAATTAATTTTTCTCTTTCTTTTACCTTAATGGTAATAAGAATTTAATTTATCAATATATCTTCAATTGATTATTTAATAATAACTCTCTAGTGTTCAATTATTATTTAACATTATTTTTCCATCATTTGAAAAATGAAAACAATGTTCATGCATACATACGACATTACAATTTCCATGGTTGGTGATATTCATTTTTCTATTTATAAATTTTATTGAGGAATATAAATATTTACATAAATAATAAATATGATATTTATATCATGATTAAAATTATATATTTTTATGGAAAAATTACAATGGTTTTAGGACCAATACTATGTAACTAAACCATACTTTAAAAGAAAGTAATTAATACCCTGAATTGTGATTTAAAAAAAGAACTGTAAATAAATGAGTGATAAAATGAAATAAGTAAATCTTATATAGAATGATATATATTATTATTATTATGTAATATATTTATAATAAATATATTTTTTCACATTAGTATATAATTGGTATGAAATAATTCAGGCCTATGTAAGGGTTTTATTTTAAAATGTCATTATTTATTGGGATTGTTTAGGATTATGTCTTTAAGGAAAACATTTCATGGTATACCAATAAATAACATCATGGATTTTATTCTTAACTTTTTATTTCTGTATAATAGATGATTTATCTTTATTTTAGTCTCTTTTAGTAAGGAATATATTGAAATATGTTTTGTAAAGGATGTTTGACTTTATTTCTCTCTTCGGTCAAAAGTACTTTATCTTCCATGTTAATGTTTTCTAATTTTTTTAATTTTTTTTACTATTATACAATTTTATTTTTGAATTCATTTTTCACCATGTTTTAATTTTTAAAAATTGTTTACAAGTAATATTCTTATCATTTTTCTAATTATGATCTTTTGAGTTTTTACCAAAATTGTGAAAGTAATCCCCTCTTTAACGTATACAACATGAACATAATTTCCTACCTACATAAAAAAAATACTTTAAAGTTTCATTCTTATGCTTTTGGGGATAGTTTTAAATAAAATGGTTTTTGTAATATTTTTTTAAAAAAATGGATTTTAAATAATTTATTTCATAGTGAAAAGTGTATTCTCCTCAATAAATATTACAGGTGATCTTTTAAAATATTGTTTCATCTAAGATGAAATACTTTAATGATTTATAATATTTAATGGGGATATGATTCAATGATTCCATCCTTATTATTTCTCTATATTTTTTATGATTATTATGATTAGAAGTTTCTGAAACTTAATTATTTTCATAGGTTATCATATGATTATTTTTTAATGCTCTTGTAGAACATATCTCTATGATTTCACTTACATGATTGGTTGCTCAAGAATTATATATCCTTATAATAAATTTGGTAAGGATTAATATCTCATGAGATAAATAAGACTATAATATGGAGTTAACTTTGTTTAGAACGAGACTATGTCCACTATGATAGAATTGGAAGTAATCGATGACTACTACGATTGATTGAGGAATGAACCTTATCCACTATGATAGTATTGTAATTAAGACCTAACTACGGAGGAAATAATTTTCTATTCTTATATGGATACCATTAATATATTTAATGTGTCAATGTATTGTTTTCATGTTTTATGTTCATTAATTAGTTTATGATTCATGTATTATGAACTAATAATATTTATGTTGTGGCCCAATCAAATTATCCTTGATACACAAGGTATGGTTTTAAGATTTTATGTTCATATTCTTATAGACTTATAATCATGTTATATTTAAGAGATCATTGATATCTCCCATGTTTACCCTTTTTGAGAATCAGATCTCATCCTTTGTTATGTTTTCATTCCCAAGGTTATGAACAAAGGTATTATGTATGATATGTCTATGAAGAGTTATAGTCAGGAATAAGTTAATAGGAGATGTTTTAGTTCACTTATGAACAATATGTATGTGTATAAATGTTTCTAAAGATACAAGACTTATATGATTGTACTATGTATTGTAATGTTTTGTATTTAATATTCATCTAATAAGAGGTAATATTTATGTATAAAAACTACAGGTCATTATAATGATCTTTTATAGTCATGGTATATTCCACTTTTTTAACTTCCTAATATGGTAATCTATTAAACATTTATAATCATTGATCATATATAACTAACTTTTTTGGTTCATATCGAGCTTATATTTCTTGAATATATATATAATGATCTTATAATTTTTATAATGTTACAATTATCACCGTGGAGAAAATTTCACCAAGTATTCAATACAATGATCACTTCATCCTTATTAAAGAGAATGTAGTGGGTAGTTATTCTCATGGTTCTTTTATTTGTGTAAGGAATAAGCTAATATTTTCTCAACTTGAATGAGTACACAAGCAGTTAAAATATTGGACACATCACTATAAATTTCATGTCCTTCCCCATTGGGGGGTAAAGTGTTCTTAGATGTAGAGATTATGATTTCTTTATTTGTGACATTTACCTTGGATCCTATTTAGGTATTTTTTAAAAATATGAAATTGAATATTTTTTTCCATCTTTATCACATGAAGATCCATGAGTAATTTTCCTCATATTCTATGATTGCTTGGATATTCAACTATGGGAAAATAACTAATTATAAACTATGATACTTGGTGTGGAATAATCACAAATATATTTTACATTATCTTACATAATTTAGGCATTTCATTTGGACAATAGTCACTCTTCATGTCATGCTTATTATTGACACAATTCCACCTATTTCTAATCATTGGATAAAATAAAGGGAAAATGGAAAATGATAATATTAAAACTATTAAAATATAAAAGGGAAACTGGGAACATTGAAGTGATAAGTGGTAAATTAAATAAATTCCTTAACCTGTGAATTTTTAGGTTTCAATATATGTTACACATCATCTATTTCCTACCATAGAATTTCAAGCACAATTGTTCCCTTTATAATGGTTTAAAAGTAGTAGGTGAATTTACCAAAGCATATCTCCTGATATTATAAATCCAAAGTTGTAGTAAATCTTATTTTCTATGCACTAGGTAACAATCATGTTAACACACAATGCCACCTTAATGGGGTTATTACCCCATAGGTACTACAATTCTAGATCCACCTCAACATTTAGTATCCATAAATGGATTTTTTTCATGGAAACAAATTACCTTATACATTAGGAAAATTTATTAATTTTTTCCTATGATTATTCATATCCCTAAGTCTTTCAATAAGGTTTTATAATCTGAATCCCCATAAAATAGACTTTTATTTGATACCAACTATGAAAACTCCTACTTTTTAAAGCAATGTTCCATGATTTATATTAAAAATTTACACAAAATACAATCAATGAAGATCAAGATGAATAATGTATTTAGGAAATTAGATATGTACAGAATTAACATAAGACATGGATCCAAGGTCATTATTTAAAACTCCGTAAATTTATCGTGCAATATGGGTGTTGTTAGATTGGTAAATCCAACAATTTTTCACCCAAAATTCCTAGGTTCAAAACTGAGCCTGGGTAAATTTCTATGTTACTATAGTTATTATTGTAACAGTTATTGTCGCAATTACTATTGAAATTTCTATTGTGGAGGATCTAATGGACCAATTTTGGCCTATGAGACAATTATTTGGGCCTTCATACTATTGGGCCTTCGAGACAACATAAACATTCAAACGAAAGTTCCTATAGTTCAAATCAAGCCTTTGGGCTATGGGATTGTAGGCCTTAGATCCTATGGACACAATGTTGATCGGTCATACAACAAAAGAGAAGGACCTATAGGAGGATACGAGTAATTGAAAGCTACCAATGGAGAGTAAGCTAGATTTGGATTGAATATATGGTGCACCAAACACAATAAGTATTAAAAATCATATATATATTTATAGGAAAATTTTATCTGCAAATCCATGTGGTGTGGGGAGATAACTAAGATAATAAAATATCTTTCAGGGGTAGTTCTAGTGTACTTGGATCTTTTGGAATTTAGATCATGTATGGGAACATGTGGCTCTGGCCCTAAGGGTATTGTAATGGTTCTCTATTAACCTAGTTTAAAAGAAGATTTTACAAACATAAATAAAAAAAATGGCCTTCCGCATACTCATGATCCATAACATGTCCTTAATAAATTCATTGATCTTCTAATAAAGCATGAGATAAACTGAGGATATACATACGAAATGGGTGTTATATGAAAACAATCAAGTAAAAATTAAATCATAATATGTTGATATTAATACAAGTGATTCAATATGAAAATCAAGGGGACATAAATGGGCGAGATTCATAAACATGAACATGAAATCATTATATATGATGATAAAAACAAGGGAATATTGGAATGTGGAAATAACACAAAACTTGAAATCATAACCATAATTAATGGCAAAACATTAACACGTCATAACAAATATTTCTTAGGATAACCTATCATGCACCATAAATTGTGTCTCATTAGACAAAAACATTACACAATCCATTGGGTGGTATATAATTTTTGGCTCACCCATCATATTCATATCTTGTATATGCATTTGTGTGAAACATATATTTATAAAAAATAATGATATATTTATTTTATTTTAATACCATGATTAAGGAGTGAGAGATAGAGTAAATTAATCCCCAAATAAAATAGTTATAGGTACAACTGGTTTAATACCCTAGAGTATAAATGGGAATGGGTATTCAAAATACATATGTTTTTCTGGGAAAATCATGAGATAATTTTGACCGCATAACTAGTGAATATAAAGGTTTATGAAAAGGTAAATTGAGATTGAAAGGTGGAATATTGACACTAAGGAATCATATTAACATGTAATTTATGTATAAACAAATTACTACATGAAAAATTGGAAATTAAATGGCTTGGTACAAAGAATGTACATAACTAAAAAGTTAGTGAAAGAAAATATATTACCTTGAGAGGGAACGTCAAATGGATTGGGAGTATATTATTAATAGTTTAGTAACACCTTTAGAGGGTTTTATATAGACATTGGGAGAATAAATTCATACTAAATTGGTTTTTAGGGATAGTATTAGGATGATCAGTGGGTATTTACAACAAAAGAGTGGGAAATTTATCATTAATTTCTAAACATTGGTTTTGGAATCTATATAATAAAATAATCAAAACCATAATCCTTAAAATGTTATTTTCACATTTTTTAACCAAATAAAAGTAATTATAATTATTTTATAAGGTCAAGAACCTAAAATATTAAATTAACACTATTGGTGATGTGGAAGTGGGTCATGTTTCTAATGAATTGATTTTAAAACCACAAAATATAATAAATATTTTGGGGGAATAAATAATGATTTCTAAAATTAATCAAATAACTTCAAAAACACATTATATTATGTATTAAATATTTTTTCTCATTTATTAATTTTTTAAAATTTATTGAATCACTTTGAGGCTATTATTATGTCAAAATAAAAACTATATATTTATCCAGTATAAAATTGTTTCCCAAAAAATTGACCATTATATAAAATTTTGAAAACTATTCATTTGATAATTCAATACAATGATTTTAGAAATAATATTTATTTTTCCAAAATAATTTTTCAATATGATAATTTACTCTTTTAAATTATAAACATTATTTATTGATAATTTTTTTGTGACAATACTTATTATCAAACACTTACAAATATTACATTATACCACATTAAATCATATTATAAATTAAATATAAATAAATAACATAATTAATATATTATGAAAATAAAATTTATTTAAAAATAATTGAATTAGGAAAAAATAGTTTTTTAATTATAGAAATATATTTAAAAAAATAAAATTTTGGTTTTTTTATGTCTAAATCTCATTTTCACAAACTCGTATATAATTTAATATAACAATTAATAATGAAAATATATAAATATAATAATTATTTTTTCACCAATAAAGTATATAATTTCATACTAATATGGTCTACATCTATAAATCATTATTATACCAGTCCATGCCCCAAGGGTATAGTCTTTGATGGTGGTGTATTCATGGGGGGGGGGGGGGTTGCCGAACTTGGTTTGAGTCGTGGCCTAGATAATCATAAAATTCTCCCATAAATGGATTATTTTGATCTTTGGATGATGAATATCATCTTTGTCTAGGTCTTGGTCAAAGATCATTGATTCCATGTCCCTTGTAACATCAAATAAATGGGATTCATAATGTATGTTCATACTAGTTGAGGTTTTCACATCGTTAATTTGTGTAAATTATAATTTATCATAACAAATAGTATATAGTAATCATAAAGGTCTTTATACAATGGTTATATTATCATCGAGTATGATTTTCAATAGTTTTTTAAATCGAAAAGGATATTTTTTAATAATGATAAAAATAAAAATTGTAGTGCATTTATTTTCTATAACTATATTATATAATAATTCCTTTATTCATTTATGATATAATTTAAATTATAAAAAATTAGGTTATTAAACCACTCAATAAAAATTCTCTTACAAACCATTATTTTTCACCTTTGACTAAGTCATCCTTATTGTATGATGTTAAACTAAATGGATCATTCTATTTCACATAAACATAAAAGATATGACATTTCTTGTTATGTAGCCCAAACTATGTGAGTTCTAATTCCTTTTACTAGGATACAAAGAAATAAACACCATAGGACCAATCCCAACTTCGAAAAAACACCGTGAAATGACCAATATAGATATTTGTGATCACGGAGAGAGGAGAGGGGTGAATTAGTGATATTTTTTCTTAATTAAGAAAAAACCATCAACTACTATTAGAGAGATATGAATCCCCTTGAAAACAAGAAATTAGGAACAACCATAAAAACATAGGTATTTACAAGGTTCCCTACTAAAAAATTATAGCGAGTCCTTAGTACGGTTTTTATGTAATCAAAGACCAAAAAACCACTATAAAATAATCCTTTGGGTTATTATAGTAAGCAGGTAATATCATTTCACTTAAGAATAACTATTCTTAATTGAAAATTAATGTGATCCTCATATATATAAAAGATATAACAATATTTTTTAACACTGATAAGAACCTTTTCTAACAAGATTAAATCTGTTGTAATTTTGTTTCTTAAAAATTCAACCCACTTTCCCTTCTTGTAGGTTCTTCTCCAATTTTTTGCATAGTATAAAGAAAGAACATATTTCTAGTCATATATAGGAAACCTTATATCTGATCTTATATATTTATGGTATACATGATCCGATGAATGTCAGTATGGTACTGTATTCATCAAATCCACTCAATCAAACTGATCACCTATGTTTTTCCAATAACATATTTCAAAAAATTGGCCACTACATATTTTAAATGTTCATCTAATTTCTTACGTATAATGTTCATCTAATACCAACTGATGTGAATAAAGTTTTTGGTATTCATCAAACTTATTCCATTTCAATCAATTTTACCAATAATAAATATTCAACATTTATCCAATAATATCCAATATCATTTTTTTATCACCATTTTACATCTTTATTCTGATACAAATTGATATAAATACTTCATCTGATACCCATATGATTAATGATTCTTGACAAGTAATACTAAATATACTCTTCCCTCCCACAATAATTCGCCCATCTTGTCAAATTCCAATCACAAGTTCACCACAACTTTAAAAATTTATATTAGATGTGTTCCTCTATGAATTAATGATGAGGAACGCATATCAAATTTGAATATCCCACCTAAGAAATTGTGTGGCCTACTAAAAAAAATCATTTTATTAACCAAATTTAATACTTATAAAAAGATAGAGTTTCCATTATACATGATGTTAATGTTCTTAATCAAACCTAATTATGACTTGGTTAGAATAAAGAATCTTTACTAAAATATTTTTTTAGAATATTGATTGATCATCTTAGAAACATCACATTTATTATCTTAAAAATATTTCATGAAGTCTTTCAATCTATATGTTTTGTAAATATCTACATAATGCTTCCATTAAATGAATATCTAACCGATGTTCGTGAAAAAACTTAATAAAAAACACTAGGAAGGTTTTTTTATATAGTTATTTTATTTGATGATTTATATTAGAAACCATTGATGGTTTCCTTTACCTAGAAAACCATGAATGAAGAACCTATAAATAATCACATTCAAATAATCTTTATATTTTCTTCCTCAAAGAGATATTCACTTCACAACATAAAAATTATATAAGTTCATCGATAAACTTCACATAAGAGAAAAAATATTATGTTTGGTGAAATTTATTCCAATCCACATGTCTATTAAAAATTTAAACAATCATTTATAGGAAATGAAACTTTTATTATACCAAAAGAACTCCATATGATGAAATTATCTGGACACAGTCGATAGACATCATCCGATGCCATTTTCCAGTGACCTTTGTCTTATATTTCTATGAAATTACTGTGATCAACAATCATTAGAGGGATATTAATATAGAACTTATTAATTCCACAAATCATATCTTTATAACAATTGATCTTGGAAACACGAATCATGATAATAATAAAATATAAACCTAGAACAAATGATCCTTTGACCTGTATCATCAAAAGATTTTATGTCTATTACTTTATAGAAAAATTGTTGTACATTCACTCCTTTGATTGAAAATAGTTGTGAGATGAACTCCATAGACGTTTATAGTAAAAAAAATTTAATATGAATGTTATTCTCACACTTTAAACTCGTGATTGATTCATGAGATCCTTTAGTACTTGTGATGGTTTAAAATTATGAATAGAAAATCATTATATGATTTTCAAATTCACTAATCATTCAAATTGATATAATTGCGACTGAACTTATAACGGAATTCATCACTCAAACTCTAGTTGATCACATCACACAGGTATATTTCATATGAGGAAATAGGTCCATTAAAATCTATTTGATATTCTCAAGCTGATAAGAATTGTTATATTATATTATAATGAATTTAGAACAATATAATTTGATTTATGTTTGGAAACAACACACTTTGAGAAACCCTTCATCCTTTAGCTTATTCAAAAACATATCCAAACTTATTGTTCCCACATTCCCTCCCTTTGTATTTTTTTATCAACAAAGGAACATAAATCACATAAAATTTTATATATAAGGAATATATTACTTGTATTATATTTTTATGACTCTATGAGAGAACACAATATATGAAATAATAATAATTAAACAAAATTATCATATTTTCCACAAGTCGTGATTTGAGAAACCTTTCTTACACCTCATAGACACTTTTTATTACACATTGAACATTTATAAAAAATCATCTCAAAAGAAAATCATTTCTAAAATCCACTTAAATAAACTATTTTAATTGATAAGACATGAAAAAAACTTACCCCTTTTAATAACTCCTATTATTTATTTGATGTGATTCCATAAAACATTTAATCACACACCAATGGATGTATTTATGTTACAAATTTTGTCCCCCTTTGACAACACCATCCAATTACAAAATAATATATGGTAGGGCTTCACATACCATAGCATTAAAAAGAGGGAGGTTGAAAACCCATTTTAAACCTCATATTATAAAAATTTTCTTTAAGAAATGTTTAGTGGATATTTTAAAAAACTTTTCCTATTATAGGGACAACCTACAACTTTAGTTAATTTATTTACAAATGAAACTTCATAAAATGAATATATAATATCATTGTATATGGATATAGAATGTTTCACTATATTTGTAGTGATATTTATATCACATTGATTATCACAATCCTAGTGAAATTGAATCTTCACATCAATAAATAAATATTATAATTATTTATTAATCTATATATGTTTTCTTAAATCTTGAGTGGACCCTACATACTTATCTCTGTCCTTATTGAGAGTTTCTCAATTTTTATTATATTTATGCCAACACACACTTCGTTATCCAAAAAATAACACGCATCCATAAGTTCATCTTCAGTCATCAACACATCAGGACCAATCTATGTATTTATAACCAAATACATCAATATTTATTGAGTAATAATATTTTATTTTGAAATAAACTAGGAAATTGATATATCTAATAATTATTTTTCCATCCATAACATGACACTATTTTTTGATAATTTTAATATATAGCACAGAATGTAGCAGCTTACACAATATTTTTTATATATGTTGTTAGATAAAACAAACTTCTGGCCTGATTTATAAACGCTTTATGATCAACCATATAATAATTTTCCTATTTTTTAAACTCCCTTGTGAATGGTTGTGGAAACCTGATAGGAATATTCAATGCCAAATTTATTCAAAAGTAACTCAATATACTTCTTATGAGATTATTGAATTATTTATTATTTTGATATATTTGAAAGCTAATAAAGTGTTCCATTTCACCTGGCATGGAAATTTCAAGTAACCTCATCATAATGTCAACAAACATTTCACATGTTTCATCATTATTCCATGTATATATGATATAGTAAATATAAAAAATCAAAATTAGGGAAACCTATATATTTTTATTTATATAGAGGCAACTTCCAACTATTTCTTTATTAATGATCATATTTCTTAAGAAAGTATCCAATTTATAGGCACAAGTTATCTGAACATTCTTCAACCCATATAATTCCTTCTTAAACATTCACAAGTATATTTCATCTATTTTAGAATAAATCCACATGATTGTTCAATATAATCTTCTTCATGAACATCACTATTAAGAAACTATGACTTGAAATACATTTTAAGTATATTATATTTTTGATATGTAGTTATAGAATGAAATATTTTGATAGCTCCATTCAGTTCTTCTGAGGAAGAGGTCTCATCAAAATCAGATCCTTCAACTTGAGTGTAACCTATATAAACCAATTGTTCCATGTTTCTTTTCACTTCACCTTTTTTCATTTAAGTTGTTTCAGAACACCCATATTGTAAAAATAAGTTTTTTATTTTTTGGGTTGGGTCCACATTCACATGAATAATTATTCTTAATTTGATCCAACTATACATTTATTGTATAAATCCACTATTTATGCTCCAAAAACTCATCATTGGATCTACCTATAAATATAATTAAGTATTTGAAACTATCCTTAATGTTCCTTAGGTTTGAACCTATTTTCGTTGACCTCCAATGACATTTTAGACTTCCACTTGCTTCCTCGGACTAAGATGAGACAAATTTACTTATTCCACATCAATTAAGATAAATGAGTCAAAATCTTCATCACGAGAAGAATAATCATTATTACTTTCATTTAGAACATTATCACATTTTTCAATTGAAACCACATTATCTTAATTTCCTCACTTATCTTCTATTGAGTATGAAGCTTCTTTATTAGAATTTTGAACAACTTTCACATATAAATATTAAAAAATATTTTATTACTCTTTATTATATAATATATTTCCCCTAAAATTAAATGGATATCCAAGAAAGATTACATCAACACATCTTTGATCCAACTACCCATAATTCTAACCTTTGACCTTGTTAATGTAGAGACTACCAAAAACCATTAGAAACTCCAAATGTGGGGTTTCATTGTAATAAATCTCATAAGGATTCACATATTTCCTATGGGAACATAAATTATGAATATAAATTTCCAATCCAATATCTTTAATTATGTAGAATCTATAAGTATCATGTTCATTCAATATAGTTCGTACAATCTCTACAACACTACTAATTATTATTTCAGTAAAACTTTTTTGTTCTTGTGTATATATTGCACTATATTATTGATGAATTCCATTATTTTAATGATATTATCTAAACAACCCATTTGTATATTTCTCACTATTTTCAGTTTTAATATTCTTTACTGAATATTTACAATCCTTTTTTCCTTCAGTTTAAACTGTTAATAATTTTGAGAGCCTATGATTTATGATTTATAAAACATAATACATTTAATTTTTGTATAGTCATAAATAAATTAAATAAAGTGATAATATATTTTTATTGATTTATTTCTCATGGTTCTAAAAATTTCAGAATGTATCATCCCCAAGGAATTATTTTAATGTATTTCAACTTTATTATTAATTGAGTTAGTATTATTTCAATTTTCTTATGTGGAACAACACTAATCTATTATTATTTTCATGCAATATCATGAACACGGTATCTCTTGTCAGCTTACTAATATTTTATTGACACATATTCCCTACCCTTTCATTCATAGATTATTTTATTCCATCATTCTAAAATATAATGAACTTTGTGCATCACCAACTTGAAAAAAGACTCCCTTGGTTCATTTTTCATTTATAAATACTTCACTTTATTTATGAAATTTGAAAATGTAACCATATCCTCTGATAAAAACTTCATTACCTTCATCAAACAGTTATCAACCACTCAATAAAATATTTTTATCCCATCACAAAACAAGGTTTCTTTTTTATTTTGACTTTTCATATCTAATGATAAAAGATCCAACACCTTAGATTGTGGGGGTATCATCATTTCCAAAAGTAACTTTGTCATCCTTTAAATATATCACATTTTCCAACATTTTTAAATATAGAGTCATGTTTTATGTTCACCCACAATCTTATATCCATGTTTGTTATCCCTTTGTAGCTTTATGAGAAGTTTCAACAACTAAGTCCTCTTCATTTGTTTTCTTACTTCTTGTGAATATTTCATGATTTTTTTAAAAAAAATCATTTTGATAATATTAAAAACATCCTATTTCTAAATGTACATTTTCATCACATATTTTAAATATACTTTCCAAGTGTTGAAATCAATTTAAAATATTTATATTAGCTTTACTAGGATGTCTTCATTGAGTGTGTTGTCTCCACATTAATTGTTTCTTCAAATTTCATTGATAACATTGTAGTGTTGATGAATCAACCAAAATATCATCATGCCATACCGAAATCCACCATAGTACTCTGAATATCTATATAAAGAATTATTTCCTTTATAAATCACCTGATCTATAGAATTATGTTCTATATTTCCATCATATTTCTAACCACCCCCTTTTACACTTTGTTATATACTATTATTTTTGTAACCACCATTCTATTTATTCTTATACTTATATTTTTTCATCCTTATCAAGATCCCAATAGTACCATCTTCTGGGTTATACAATTAAACATTATATATTTTAGGATTTTAAAATCTACTTTTTCGGATATATAAAAGGTATTAATTACTTCTTTTTCATTCTAAACATATTTTTTTTAACCTTTCATGATTATTTCTTTAAATCCTTCTGAGTTTTACACATCTTAGAACTTTCACTTTATTTTAAAACCAGTTTTGGATGTTCTATCTTCCTTGATAAACATTAAAAAATTATTCTTGAAAAATATCGAGTTATTTTTCCTAATTCTTTATTATTTCCTTAATCATGGTTTTGATTTTATTATCTTCCTAAATTATAATATTCAAAAAAATTAAATATTTTAGTAATTTATATTTTTTATCAATAAAATATTAATAATTTTTTAAAAAAATTTTCTTTCCACGGCTTATAATTCTTCTTTTGAAGTATAAGAATAAATAAAGGGTGTTCATTAAACTCCTCGTAAAGCATAAAATCCAACTGAGTATCTTCTTATTCATATTTAATGTTACTAATTTCTTCACTGGGGAACCATTCATCATTTACATTTTTAATAAACAATTTTTATGTAGAATTAACATATCATCTCCCATCTTCTTCATCACTGGATTAATCATCCTTATACTTAAAAAAGGTCTAATTTTATGTATTTATATGACTACTTATCCTTTCCATTTGAATGAGAGATAGATTTTTCTAACTTATCATTCAAATATATTTTCATAAATATATCATCTTCATCACTAGATTCATCTTCCATAAGTCTTGGAAAAGTTGTAGAAAAGATTCAAATATCCCTATATCCAAATTACTTCAAAGGTAACATTAATTTGGACATTAATGTTCCTCTATTGAACATTTTAGAAAAAAATACATAAATTACTCAATTTTTTTACTGACATCATCTTTGGTGTTGAATCCACTGGTTTTTTCTCATGAACATTATTAGAATTTCTTTTATTGAACTCTATAGACGAAATTTCTTGATCAAACTTTTATTTTTTCCTTCCTAATCATTTCTATTATCTTTCGATAAGTGAATTTAATTACAGACAGATAATCTAAAGAAATATTTTTTGGAATATTATCTTCCAAAAAATTATACCTTAGCATTGAATTAATCTAGAATAATTATAATAGTATTTTCAAAAATAGAGGAATATTATATATTATCACAAAAATATATCATTGTTCTTGCAATGTCATAAACGTTTCTAAATAATTCATCAATATATTATTCTTTTCCCATTTTAGTTTCTTCATATTTTAATATCTAAATCTATAACATAACTCTCCTTAATTTTTTATTTCATTTATAGTTCTCTTCTATTTTTCTCTTATGCCTTTAATTATACTAGTACACTTTACCATTATAAATTCACTTTCAAAGATAAAAGAATGTATATAATTTTTAGATCACCTATCATTCTACAGATTCATCTTATCAATAGTTATTAAGGGAAAAATTATTGCTATCAGAGGTAATACTTCAATATAAACTACAATAACATCATAGAATAAAAATATAAGATAAAAAAATTACTTTTATAAATATGATAGTTCTTTCCATGGAAAATTGGAATCCCATTCCTATTAATTAGGTTCAAAACATCAATGGAAATAATCCTTTTCTTAACAATTTATCAAACATCCAATAAAGGAAGCCTTGCTCATAATATCACTTAAAAGGACCAATTGTGATTAGTTTGGTCACTAAAATGGGGGTGTTGAATCAATGATATTCTCAATTTTATTTTCTATTACTTAATAAAAAACATTATTCTCTTCTTAGAGATACGTGGCTCTACTAGAAAATAATAAATAATGAACATCCAAAGGAACATCGGTATTTACAAGGTTCACTGCTCAATAAGTGTTGTTATTATTTGGAATTTTATTGAAGTATTCCAAGACCACAAAAATAAAAATAAAATAATATTTTAATTTTTTAATGTAAGGATATAATGTCATTTCAATTTTATAGAAATATAGTCAATCAACAGTGCATATAATCCATGAATAGATAAAATATATAAGAATGTTTTTTAATAACTATCAGAACCATCGCCAATATGATTATGTATGTTGTGACTGTGTTTATTTTACTATATACAGACTTTACCTTATTTAAGGTTATTATTTACTTTCTCTAATATTAGTGAGAAAGAATCTATTCCTAGAATTTGGATATATAACATCCATCTTATCATAATATCATCAAGTATACACGGTCCGATGATACTCAATTCAATACATTTTTTATCTGATTTACTTCCTCTATCTAATTGAATCTATATTTATAACCATAACATACTATAATTTCACTACTAGATCTTAAACCTATTCATCATAATTATTATAAAAACCATCCATATAATACTAACTGATGCAAAGAGTCTATCCAGTATTCATCAGACTGATTACACTTAAATTTATTCAACCGATAATCTTTGATAGTAATTTTTCAGATACATACTTATTCCATGTTTATGTGATATCATTTTCATATGTTTATTCGAATGAAAATATATATTATGAATTAATTATGTATCTATATTATTGGGGTTTATTCATAATTTTTTCTGATAGACTATTCACTTCACCAATGTTTCTCATAGATTTTAAAGATATACTCATAAATTAACCAAAAAATACCTCTTTTATATAGGTAATATACATTATATAATTTAGGATGCTGCATGGATATAAAATTAAAATATCCCACTCAAAAAATTATGTGACCCACTCATAAACATCATTACATTGACTGAATTCAAACCTCCAAAAAATTAGCAGTCTCTTTAATACCTAGTGTGTTCTTTATCAATCTTCTCTATGACTCAGTGAGAATCATTGATCCTT
This sequence comes from Viscum album, assembly GCA_963277665.1. NCBI lineage: Eukaryota > Viridiplantae > Streptophyta > Magnoliopsida > Santalales > Viscaceae > Viscum > Viscum album. Next base: position 1,371,541,516 of record OY728143.1, read on the forward strand.
CCTATGTGAATTTTTAGAACACTAATCAACTAGATTCTCATTTCTCATTTAATATATTTATAAATATTTTATAAAGTCCACTGATTCTTTCCTCTAGTATGTCTCCATATAATTCTTTTAATCGATGAATATATGACCCATTTTTTTCAAAAACTTAATAGAAACATCAAGAAAGAATTTTTACAGACATGTCATCCATATTATAAATTATATTGGAAACGTTTTTGTATTTCATTCACTAATAATACTCTATCCAATTAACCCCTTTTTTATCACAACCATTTGATATTTCATTCGAATTTGTTGATGATTTCTTAAATTTTTCAACTAAATGTTTTTATAAGTCTCTCTGATAGACATTGTAAAAAAGTAAACAATCATTTTATGGTGACCTTTATTACAAATTATCCATTAAAGGAATTTTTATACAATAATTAAGAAGACATTATAATTTTACATTATAAAAAGAACTCTAACCAATGAAATTGTTTGGATTTATCTACTAAACATTGTCTAATATCATTTTATGGTGAACTCTTTTTGATACTTATAATAACTTCATTTCATGAGCTGGATTGAAATAGTCTATCCAATATAAATTCATACCACCACAAAATTATATCATCATAACCATTTATTATGGAAACATGAAAAATTATAATATTAATATTTGAACCTTGTAAAACTGCATTATTGGTCGTTAACATCATTTTGGTATACCTTATACAAATTCATAGCATAAGATTTGTATATCCACATCTTTGGATTATAACATATGTTTGGTAAATTCAAAATATCTTCATGGAAAACAATTATTGTAAAAGTTGGTTCTGTAGACCCAACTTGTTTTGTACAATTCTGTTACTATATCATGTAGGTCACTATATGCTGACACATATTGGTTGCTACATGCTGACCTGTATTGGTTGCTGGTGCTAACCCGTATCGGTCACTGGTGCTGACCTATATTGGTCTCTGGTCCTAACCTATATTGGTCGATGTTATAGAGGAAGGGATGATTATTCTTATAGCTAGTTCATCCCACTCTGGAGTTTCTGATGCTGGCCTATATTTGTCTCTCTTCGTATTCATGTCATAGCCAACAACTGGATTCTTGAACAAAGTATGCCTAATTTCTGAAAGAATCGGATTCTCAAGCCATCGGTCATATTTCAATAGGTACGAATTCTAGAAAAAAAAAACCATACCCAAGGGACCGCATCGTCATAGGGGTCCCAATGTGATAGACGCCGTGCTGATTGGGCGTTCGGTCTGTGAGATATGAGCACTTTTGTAAAAGGACCTGGTTGGATTCAAGTCTAATAAAATACAGTTCAAACATAAAACTCTTTCAAAACTCACTTAGCATATCTCTAAAGGATCACCTTGTCACAAGGGTCCTTATTCCATAGAAGACACGTCGATCGGATGCACAGTCTGTTAGTTACACCCCTTTCTGTGAAATGGGGATGATCGCACCCTAGTCCGGCCCAGCTCGGTCGGGCCCACCAAAATATTCGAAATGGACCGCTTCCCAAAATTGTTCCCAATTCCACTGACAGCATGTCAAACCGACACCTGGTTTGTCAATTATGGGTGTTTCTTTATTCTGGGGCCGGTTGGGTCTGGGCCCGGTCTGACTCGGTCAGGCCGGCCCGACCCAATGGTTATTGAGGTCTACCTGACCCCCGCTTAGGTTAGGACCATTATGGGTTGTCCAGGTTCACTGGATCCTGGCCGTCGAGGTTGGCCCTGCTGATTCACGGTCCCGGGACACGGTTGGACCAGCCCGCTAGGTGGGGCTCGGCACACCCGCACAGGCCCACTGGGCTGAGGGTCTGGCACGTTCAGTCGTCCCTTGTCCACCCTGGTCATCCTAAAGGTGGTTCATGTCTCCATCTGGTCCCGAAGACGTGGGGCTATTTCATCTGGCCGGTCGGGCGCTTCCCCACCGCCTGCAACTGTCGGCCAGGTGGCCAACCGTTCTCCAGCCAACGCGGCATGGTGTCGCGCCGCCCCCTCCTACTGTGGGCCACTTGGAATGGCTACTACTACTTGCGACACCTGCAGGAACTGCCCTTATTCAGTATGGTTGGCTTAGGCCATCCACCTCTGGCCAATACGGCACATGACGATGTGTCGCCTTCCCACAACCTGAGTCTGGTTGCTGTGGCCCTCCCCCGACCAACAATGGCCGCCTTCGGCATGACGTGTCAGCGGTTATTTCCATGGGCCACCGGATGTGCTCTGGTGTTCCATTATTGGTGCCTTCTATTCCTACGATCCTCTCAGGTCACCGCCCCCATTTCGTGACCCCTATCTCTGCCTTTCCGTCACATTCCCCGGTTGCACATGGGAAACACAAGAACAAAAAGATCAACAGAGGGTCCGAGTCTTGTTTGTTTGGGGCCATGCCCTTCACGTTAGTGTTTTAACACGGGGTTTTAGCAAAAAATAGAGAATTTAAAATTAAATCCTGACTTTTAACCCTACATCAACCACACATGTTTATAAAACATTCTACGGATAAACCCATTGGTAGGTTGATCTTTGTTCTTCGTATAAATCAACAATGGGGAAGGAAGAATTTTATAATATCGAAGACAAAAACTCTTATCTGGATGACATGTCCGCTGATGAGGATCGTTGAATCCTCCTTCATCGTTGTTGTCAGTTCTTGATTCGGTGCCATTCGCCATCGCTCGCTGAATACAGTCTTGTCCTCCTGGTGCATGTTGCTGTAGGACTTCGCCAGAGTTTCCTCACATGGAGAAGCCATGCCAAAACCCCAAACTGGGATCCATTTATATAGGAGAGGGAAATTAGAGTAACACATTGAGGAATTAACGAGGTTCATAAAATGAATTAATGAACTTCATTTAATTCACAATGGTGGAATAACACTGTTGATGAGTCAAGTCATTAAATTGAGTTTCAAGTCACTGGTCCCACATCTACCACTTATCTTTTGGATAAAAATAAAATAAAATATCAATTACATGTTATTTTACTTTTCCTTAAAAAGTCAAAAAACTATATTTTTCTCTCGACCAACTGTGGCCTAAGTGAAACCTCAATTAAGTGTTTCCTTGAATTGCAGATTCAATGGTGTCCTCATATTTTTAAACCAAGCATCAGTTCCAAATATAGAAAAAGTCACACACAAGTTTACTGAACCTACCTCAAAAAATATCAAAAATCCCTTCAATCTCACCGGGCCTCCGAATCATGCACTATCAACTTTCACAGACTCGTAATAATCTCAAATAATTAGAAACAATTACAAGGAATTTTCTGGGTCATTACAATAGTTCATATATATGAACACGTGTAATGGTATCCTGAATTTAGATTAATATCAGTTTTTTCTATTTCATCCCATATATGGATGCTAGGTAAAAACAATGGCATTGATGTTGTGTCGAGGAAGCTCATGTTGGGTGTGTCAGTGGTGATATGGTATTTATTGAATACTCAATATATAATTTTATACTTCTAAAAGGAAGTGATATCTTAGTAATAGTTTCTCATGGTGGAAGTACAATCTCCAAATCCATTTCAATGAAAACGGCACACCACATTTCACCAATTGTCTAAGTGGTGGTAAAATAGATAGATATAGAGGATTAAAATATAGGCTAATTAAATATATGTATGACAGGGAGACCCCATCTTAGTGAGATCAGACCTCAATAGCCAACTGATATGGACTTCCATGCCTAGCTGCCTAGTGATTTATCTGATGCCCTAGAGCCTGAGTCATTTGACGTGGTGACCCTAGTACCATCCCATTAGGATACACTAATTAGATACTTGGAATCAATATTTGGTTAGATATTCTACACCCGTGTGAAACCCGTGGGTGAATTCATCATGAAAACAGAACACATTGTCTATCTTTTTTAACATTAAGGTCTTCCCAGAAATTAATAAGAGAAACTATATTTTCAAATGAAGCTACACACTCTAACTCCAAAAAATATGATATATATATATCATGTCAATAGTACTTGTCATAACCATATGAATTGCGTCTAATAGGTTAATGCATCTAGTTGCAGTATTTTAAATTGATCTAGAAAACGTGTTCCCAACTCGATTCTCTCCAATTATTCCTACCACCTTACAATAAAAAAGTCAATAACTTGCCACTTCGACCCGATTGGACATCACATACATCCTTATACTACTATTCTGGTATAGTTATCTTTTCTCTACTGTTAGAAACATTAATCGCCCTTGATTTCATAACTTAATTATGAGCATCATTTTTCCCCACACCCAATGATCCATGAGTGTTCTCAGCCATTCTCATGGAATCTTTACATCCCTCTATAGTGGGTGTGAATTCCAATATTTTTCTCTTTTGAATATCATGTGGTACCTCCACCAGCGTGATCCTCCAAGCATGCCAGGATCTTTTCACATTCTGATATCCATCTCAACTCAACCCATCCATTGGTGAACTGTTGACCTTAGTATCATCCTATATCGGTCCCAATAACCACAGACATGTATTCTAGAATACAAATTCCACCATTCACCCAACCACATATTCTAAATACCTCTATAAAACATTGGAAGCCACCAGAATAGTTCATTCATTCACTAGTTGAAGTGGTTCAGGTGGAAAATCAAATTGAATTGGGAGAACTGGTTTAGTGTATCTCACTAGAGAGCTTCAATACTCCATGAAGGATTGGAGTTGTTGAGAAAACTACATAGTGTACCTTAATAATAGATGGAACTTTTTTATCAAATTGATAAATTTACCTGAATCCTAGAATAACCAATAATTTGTTTCCATTTAACATGACATCATAAAATTCAATTTGAGAAATTAGTACTGCTAATCCGATCGTTAGAAATAATTTCCTTAAAAAGGTTATGAATCATTAATTAGAGAGTTAATTTACTCTAATATCTCCCCACCCACTCTTCGTATTCATCACTGAGCCGATCAAATAACCACATGAATACAAGTGGAACAATTTCTGCATTCTACCTAGTTGAGGAACAACTAGAGGAGCTACTACTACTACCTGAATTTATATAATTATCAGTTTATACTATTTGATCACATATATGGATTCAAGGTAAAAAATATGAATTGATGTTGTAATAATTAATCTCATGTTGGTTACATCATTGGTATTATGGAATTGATCAAATATTCAAGATATAGTGTTCTTCTTTTGAAAGGAAGTGATATCTCATTCCTGGTTTCTCAAGATGGTAGTACCATCACCAAATCCATGACCATTGTATAAGAAGGCAAGTTAATCTGGTAAGGTCAATGTATAACAATCTAATAATGTATGATGACACGTAGTGTGAATCCTACTTTATTATATATCATAAGGTAAAGATATTATATTTCACATCATGTGTCCATATGATTGTTTTTCATTTCCATGAATTCTCCATATATCATTAGGGGCCTGGATGGGTTTTTAGATCCACTTCTATTCCATGAGTATTATTCACTACTACCGAGATAAGGGTCTATATGGTCATACACTTAGAATATACATAATTTTCGAATATTCTAATGAATATAAGTTTAGACATTGTGGGACCAACAACTAGTGTTTGTGGAAGTAAAAAAATATATGTTCTTCAAGAATATATATATTCAAATTATTAAATTTTAGGATAATTGGTTTTGAAATTATTTATTAATTTATTCAAAAAATTCATTTAGAATACATTAAAAAATATTATACGAATGAATATTATTTTGATATTCATTTTTTTTATATTAATGAAAAAAATGATTCATGTTAAATGGATATATTTTAACCTGTAATATATTTATTATATGACAAGTGCTAAAAATATAAATGACAATTATGATATATATGTTTGGTTATAACACCTATGTTTTTTCTTATTTAGTGGGTATAACATATTTTGGTGTTGGGGGCCAATTTATGGTTTTTATTTACACAATATATATAGAGGAGGAGGATCTAATTCATGTAATTATTCATCACATGAATTTGAGAGCCTCTCTCTCCTCTCTCCCAGTTTATCGAGAGTGAATATATCGATCCAAGAAAAAGATCTGATTTCTCCTTCTTGGGTCGAATGATAGATATATCGATGATCGTTGGGTTTTGAACAACATTGTTGGATCTTGTTGGTACTACCAAGATATCAATGATAAGCATTACTTCAATTTTTTTAATAATGTTTGGATAAAATAGATGGATCCATATTATATTCCTTCAAGAAACATTTTCTATCGAAAAATGTGTGTAGAATGTGTTCTCAAATTGAACAAGGTAATTTTTGATATTATTTCTATGCTTAATTAATTCAAGTGGGATTCTTGGATTCTATATCGGGTGGTTTATATCTTGAATGAACATTGTTATTTTGATCCATCAATGTAATATTTAAAATATCGGGCACATATACTTCGATGTGCACCATGGTACCATATATTCATATCAAATAAATTTCTTCATATTGTTAAAAAAATAAATGTTATATTTTCATTCGATTCATTAAGAGAGCATCATTATGGTCTCAACGCCACATATGGTGATTTAATATGAAATCGGATGACTGAAATATGGCTATACAAAGAACAAAAATTATATAAAAACCATTCTTGCAGGTTTAAAATATAAAACGTATATATATATATGATTTTTCTTGAAGGTGGCCAAAACATTTCGTTCCTACAAGGTTTCATTGGTTGGAATAGTTTTGGTCGCTATACATATTTCCATAGATTTTGGAAATGAAAAAAATAGATATCGTAAGAACATGATCTTTTGAAATTTAAAAATGAGAGAAAAATTTATGAGGCTGAGAATTTTTTCCTCACACGTCTTTAAAAAAAAGCTGTCAAAGTTGTTGGGTTTTGGGGAACTATCAACATTCCATTAATAAAAATAATTTTTTATTTTATGGTGTTCACAACTCCATCCTACGGACCAACCTCCCATGGTCATCGTCCTCCCTTATTGGGAACCTACTATCCCCCTTCCTCAGCCAACCTCTCGCACACCTCCCTTCCGGACTAGCCATCCAACTACTACGCCCTCCCTCGATCGACCTCCTGCCAGATTCTTCCACCCTACGCACCATATCGTGCTAGCTCCCATTTCCATCTGGACTCCTCATGTCACTTGGACACCTCATCTTCAGTCTACCCCACCTCACTATAGACTCACACAACAGGATGGAATTCAAAATTTGTTTATGGGGTTTACGAATTTTTTTATAAAAAATTGGATATGGTTATTAAATTTATTACAAATAGGACCCAAGATGTATGAACCATGTTCATGCATCTATGATACTAAGAAGATGTTTGAATAGGTTTCACACATATTTCTCCACCCCTAAAGATTCCTAATCCCCTTTCACTCATCTTAAGAGCCACACAAGATAGTGAACCTCATTTACGCATCCTTCACTAAGTGGATGAAGGATGCATGAATGGTGTTCATGCATCTCTCCACCGGGTTTTTATATAAGGACCCCCTTAACTATTATTTTTATCCTCTGTAATTTTTTGAAAAGCCCTGAAAAATTTTATTCTCAAAAATTATTTGATGCTTTAATGAGGGTAAAATTTCTATTTTAAATTTAAATTGTGTAATTGTGTTTATTTATTATGTTTTTATTCATTATTTATTTAAATTGTGATGCGTAGAAGTTATTATTGGTTTGTATAGTTTATTTATTTTATTTATATTAATATGTGTATGAATTTTTAAATTACTCTCTTTTGTATGATTTTATTTTTGAATGAGTTAATGTTTGTTGTACACATTCATATCGAATGTTTTAAAATTTTATATATGGTATGTCACAAATGTAATGTATATCTAAGGAAATATTTTTTTTAAAAAAATCTTATATATTTTATATATTAGGGGAAACATTTAAATATATTTATATATATGAAATATGTTATTCTTCATGTAATATTAAATTCAATTATAATATTTTATAAACAATCTATATCATTTATTAAAAATATATTAGTTATCTTGAGTATTGTATTTAAATTGATTAAAATATTTATATATAATTAGTTTTGATAATGGAATAAAACTGTTCTTTATTAATAAAAAATTTAAATTATATTAACCATAAATTTTTATTACCTGAAGTAATGAAGTATGAAATATAATTAATTAAACATTGTAAAATAGATAAATGACAAAAAATTTCTATATATGTAATTTTATTAGATTAAAAATAACACACGTTTATATAATTTTAATGGTGTTTATGTATGGGTAACATATATTAATTTTATTTTATAGTAATAATAATTTTAATCAGTAAATTTAAATAGTATTAAGTATAAATAAATATTCTTTCAAGTAATAAAGTATAAAATATCTTTACTTATATTTTGGAATGTAGTTGAATAAAAAAACATTATATATACATATATATGTGCAATTGTATTAAATTGAAAATAACCCAAGTGTCCAGTATTGAATTGAATGTTATATAAGTGTAAATTATAGTAGTTTGAAATAAAATTATTAAATAATATTATTAAATATATATATATACATAAAATTGAAAAGATAGATTTGTTGACAACAGGTGTAGATATTTAATATATATTTCATCTAGTAATAAGTAAATTCATATAATATATAGAACTAATAAGTATATCAAAAAACATGGTAGGGGTATTGGGTGATGAATGATATTGAGATTACCACCAAATGTATAATGAATATTGCATGTCTTCTTTTGTGTATGTGGTTATATAATTTTTAATAATTTCCTTTTCATTTTCATATTGATGACCTATGAGTCATCTATTACTATGTTTGTTAGGGCCTACGTGTCCACTTAAAAAATTTAAGTATTTCATACCCCTATACCCCCTCACATGAATGTGAGTAAAATTTTAATTACAATGTGATCGACAAGAGGCGTCCTTGAAGAGGCGTCCATGAAGAGGCATCCCAAATAAGGTGTCCCCGAAGTGGTTTTCCCAAACAAGCATTTGAGAATATGTGTTTGATAAGAGGTGTGGTTTGAAAGGAGACCAATGGTTGATGAAATTGTCTATAATAGAGACACTAGGAGTCCACATATAGGTTATAGTTAGCATATAAGATAAGGATAAACTAATCCATAATAAGTCTCAATATCAGGTCATGGTTATTTATTCATAAATTATAAAATTTATAAAACATTTGATAAGTGGTATAAAAATATATAACGTTATATTAAATTTTCTTTCGTAAAAATATCAACATCACAATACCTTAATAATAGTAAACCAATATAAAGAAAAAGTCTCATGATGACGTCATTTATTCAATCATAACCAATTTCATTAATTTAAAATTTTGATTTAGTATATAATATTTTATTAACTATTTTGTTCTAGGTAATCATGTCATTGCAAATTTATTGCAATGGTGAGGCAATTTATACCGAGTAGGGTTTTAGCTATAGTTTCCCACTTATAATAGTGGAAAATATTCTTGGTTTTGTGACATTGGATAAAGTTCAAAATAATATTCAAAGTCCATTAAAACTGATGTCCAATCAATCCATTATTTCTATAATATATCTATATCTACATCATCCTGAACATTTCTGGCACATCAAGTACCCTTTGGTCAATGATGCAGATTGGATGGATGAAAATTCCTTATTTATACAACAATCTTATAATGGTTTGATGGAGTTTTATGTGTTGATTTCTGATATAGATGTGGTGCAATCAACTACTACAAAATAGTGTTTTGTGAGATCTGTAGAAGTTAGTCCTTTACATCAGTATTTTTCATTGCCTCCTTCTCGTATGAATCCTGTCATAGAACCAAATTATGAAGAAGATGATCAGAATTTAAGAAGAATTTAAAATGACATTCCTATGTGTTCTACAGATATTGTGAATGAATGTTTATCGGAGGAAGAAGAATCTATTGAGGCATCAAGCGATGATGTGGGTGATGGTGATTTGTGGAATGGACCTTATGAGGTTCCTTTGAGAGACAGGCTTCCACGATAGAGTGATGTGGGGAATGAATATTCTGAGGTTCTTATGAGAGGCATACATCCACAAAACCCACCAGTTAGTGGTAATTATCCTTTAGTATTGAGTTATTTAGTTGAAGGAATGTCACGTGGAAATATTTTTTATTGGGATGTCCTCACACCATCTTATTAATTTCATGGGATTATAGGGAATATATTTTCCTCAAATGATAATGTTATCTATATCGGGAGGAGTTTGAATGTAAAATTTATAGGCAGAATACGATAAAGAAATACCACATAGAGAGTCATTTTATATTTGTGGTCGATGAGTCAAAGATGAAAAAATATCTCATTTGTTGTGAAAAAATATGGTGTAGAATATAAATTTTGATTAAAGGGAAATATATGATAATTTTTTCATGTTAGAAGATAACCAAAATAGAAGGCCCACACAATTTTTTGCATCTATCCTTGTTGCAGGATCACTATTCCTTTGATGAAGAGTTTATATCAACTGTTATTGTTGATATAATATAAACATGTCATGATTTTTCCATTTCCCTTGTTCTGGAAACAATTCAACTATTGTATAACTATAATATATCCTACAAAAAGCTTTTAATGTAAAATAGAAAACAATTAAAAAAGTCTATGGTAATTGGGAAGAATGTTATTCTATGTTTCAGCAACTTATGTAATTTTTTTCTATCATAAATGAAATTGTTTATCAGTTAGACACTATTGAGTATGTGTCCCCCAATCCCTGAGTAAATCGATCAAATTTTATGTTCAATAAGATTTTTGGGCATTCAGGCCAGGGATCACTTCATTTACTTATTGTAAACAATTCATTTAGGTCAATGGAACTTTCTATTATGGTAAGTATACATGTGTTATACTCATTGCTGCCACGTAGGAAGGTAATTGTGATCCCCTATCACTTTCATTTTATATTGTTGAAAAGGATAATTTTTAATGCTGGAGCTAGTTTGTTGCATCTGTACACACTCATGTCACACAAAACCATGGAATCTCTCTAATATCTGATCTCCATCAAGCGATTATAGAGGCTGTCAATAGTGAAAAGGTTTCATAGATTGAGACGAATTCTTATCATCAATACTGCATTCGTCATATTTCAATTAATGTCCATAAAAATTTCATTGATGGGTCAAAAAAGAATGTGATCCTCAAGTTAGGTATACCTCTCTATCCATACATTTTATTTAAATAAAATTTATTACCTTTTTTAATACAATATTTTGTTATGGTTTCAGAATATGATCCCAAAAAAAGATTTGATCAACGTCTTGAAGAGATTATAAGGGAAATGAATATTTCTATGAATATATGATACATATTTCAAAGGAAAAATGGTCATTAGCATATGATGGTTGTTGAAGATATGGACATATAAGAATGAATATAGTGGAGTGTATAAATGGGGTCCTCAAGGGTGTGCAAAATCTCCCAATCATAGGGTTAGTGTAAGATAATTTTTAAAGGATTTTTCACAAATTTTTTTACTGGTCCCAAAAGGCCTATAATATGATGGAAAATTGTATTATTTTTACTCCTTATATCCAAAGTGATAATGGCCAGATACTGAATGGGGAATTGAGATGTAGTGTTGTATCCTTTGATAAGGAAAAGTGGAGCTTCTAGGTAAGGGAGTGTTTCAATTGGGATACATGAAGCAGTGGTATAGTTCTTGTGGTGATGTTTGATAATAGGTATTGTGATTGCAGCAACCTTCAGGAATTGATATATCCATGTACACATGTTATTATAGCTTTTGATTCAGTAAATATATCATGGGATCTCTATCTTCATCACTCTATATTTCAAGGAATAGCGATGTGTGACTTCAGCTTTTTCGATCATCAGCTCATTGTTGTGCTTTTAGATAGATGGAGGCTAACGTAACATACATTCCATTTTAGATTAGGGGAGATGACTATTACCCTACAGGATGTATCCATTATGTTGGGCCTCCCAATTGATGATGCAGCTCCAAACGGAAAAGTTAGAGAAGATTGGTTTGATCTTGTTCATAGATTACTAGTCATAGAGGTTGAAAATGATGGTAGTTCATTTGTCCGTGGTATATCAGAAATTCCTTGGTTAGACCAACACATCACACCTCTAGAAAATGATGCTGACGAGATCACCATGCTATGATTTTCACTTTCTTATATTTTGAGGCTGATTGGGGGCACACTTTTTGTTGATTAATCCACTAATTTTGTACATCTGATGTATTTACCTCTTCTGGGGGATTTGGTCTAGGAAGGCTGGTACATCTAGGGTCATCTTATTTAGAATATACATACAGGCCACTATGCAGTTCATGTCACATAGATAAGATGCAGATCACATGATGCATTTTTATTCTATAGCTGTGGGTATGGGATCACATTCCCTGATTCATTCCACATGCCCATGTGTCGTTGCTTACAGATATTTTAGCAGATACTCTGCATTGATGATTGTATGATATTCCTTCCTTCTAATGTCTAACTTAGTTATATATCTTTCTACTATGAAATGTAACTATAACAATGTTATCTATAAGTGGAGTTAGGTACATCGACATTTATATTTTTCTAGACATGATGTCCACACCTACAGACTTATGATAGAAAACCTTTGATGAGAATATGTAAGTAAATATTATTTATTATGTTAAATCTATATTATTCACTATACAACTATTCATTTATTAAGTGATTATTCTTTTTTCTTTCATATTACATGGATGAAATATATAGATGATATCGTCCAAAGTATCCCACCATATTGTATAAATATTCTTTCTACTAGCTCCTACATGGTTCCATTAATTCATTTTCATATAGTCAAGTGGAATAAGACCGATAGAGTTATGAGGTAGTTCATATTTTTTATCTTATTCCTGACCCGCCTAGTCAATTACCTTCATTCCATTCCCAACATATTTCAGGGAAGAGATACTTTGATTGGTGGATAAACCATTCCACATATATTTATCTATGGGATATAAGTTCTTAGTACTGATTATGAGGGGTGGGGACTGTACGTTTTCATTTGTACAATCCTTCGAGTTATGCGTCCTGGTACTACAAGTCCCTAGTCAGATTTATGACACAACATGGACGGGTCTTCCATGAGTTGGTATACATTCTTCCTTTCAATATTCAATTGATTATTTATTAATATTACATAACTAGGGAATTTGTTTCCCATGATATGTGCATCATTCATCTAATTCACATTTTTGATCTAGTAGATAAAGGCGCATATGACCATACATATTTTCACAGCGCTTTTATAGATTTGATTCCTTCGATGAATGAGATTTATCATGGAATTCCCATTTATCCACTACTTTTTGATGAGGTTGTGGAGCATAGTGAGCCTCATATAGATGTACCAGGATGTGACGACCCTGTTACAGAAGCTATTTTTACACATGAGGAGGGTGTTCATAATGATCAACCAGGTTCTACTATTCCACATGAGGTGGGTGTTTATCATGATCAGTCGGATTCTCCTCCAGCATCTCAATCATAGCTAGTCTAAGACATAGACATTGACTTGGTTCATCTATATGCTTTATTACACCCGAATATACATACATACTCACCATAATATCCATTTTCTTCACATATTGGAGAGATTTTCAGTCAGCATCCATTATCCATAGAGGTAGGAATAAGTACAGGTGTTGAGACTACACATCCACCACTTGTCACACAGGAGGATGTGGAGGTGGCTACCAATGATGATACACAAGAGCACCATACAACATAAAAAATACATAGATGTACATTTCATGGAGACAACCCTTATATGCATGACTGTGGGACAGAGGAGCATCCACACCATAGGCATAGATGTTGTTGATATTAAATTTATTATACATGTTGAATGTGTCTTACTGTTCTAATTTATATATTTTTGTTTGTTTTTTTAAAAACTACCTTAATATTGCCATATTATCTTCCAAAATCAATAATTTTTCTTTTTATATTCATAATAATTCATATTATTATTTTCAATATATTTATAATAAATAATATTCATAAATTAATTAATTAAAATTAATAATCATGCATATTTTTAATTCAAAAAGACTCTGAAATAAAAGATCCATGAACATTAAGAAATATTGATAAATGTTATTGATATAAAATATTTTAAATTGGATGTAGAATCCTAGAATATCCTAGTACAAGAACCTTTGTTAAAAAATATCATGAAGAAGAATATAAATTAATAATGTATATGAAGGGTATGTGATTATGATAAAAGATCAAAATAACTACAATATAAGATGTATGAAATTACATGTTCATTTGAACAATTTTGAGAAGAATCTTATTTAGACTTTATAAAAGGACACAATTTATACTGGTTCACAATATTCACTGAGGATTTGATGGTTAAAAATAGCCTATAAGTGATAAAATTATGAGAGTCTAGGGAGTTTGTGTGTGTTACTGTTTCATTATAGATTTTTATTTCCCCTCTCCAGACCATTTGTAATATAAGCATATAGTCTTATATTTTATGTGCCGATGAACAAAATCAAATAATAAGGTTTTAAAAATATATTATTTTTCAACTAATAGATCCTATAATATAAGTAAAAGTAATCATATTCTATCAAGTTAGAATTATGATTAGACAGAATATTTCAATCACATGAAAAATATGAGTTCATGACCAAGATTAGTGTCAAGAGTGGGATCTTATCTATATATTTATCAGTTAAATGATATTTATTCAATAATATGGAAGACAATAATTACTAACCACGTCATAGTACTATATATTCCATCACTCTTGTAGGTTTACATTGGATACCTATCCTCCAAATGATTTTAAACCAGGAACGCCAGAATTATTTCCCCCATCCCCTCCCCTCCCTAATTCACCTAACATCCGGCATTATATTTACCCTTATCCATGAAGGATAATAAGGAAAATCAATCTCCAAAAAAATCAAAATATAATTTTACTAGATCTCTTTTGTTGAAATTTTTAACATATTGATTATTTTATAACTATTATGTATTTATATTTTAATAATATTTATTATTAGTTATAATTTTTTTAATTAAAAAATTCGGAAGAATCATGAACGGGGTTCATGATTCCTTCGTAAAATTTTCATACGAAGCGTGAACCCCGTTCATGTTCTCCGTGAGAGGAGTTGCGTGAATGGGTTTCACACTTCCTATATAAATTTCATATAAGAAGAGTAAACCCCATTCATGCTTCCTGGTGACAAGAGATGCGTGAATGGGGTTCACGCATCTCGGGACCCATTTTGAAAAAAATTTAGAACCCTAGTTTTGTTAAAAAAATCATAAAACCCAAAAACAATATCCAAAGAATCCCACCATAAGTGTTGTATTCCAAGTCCAATCCCTTCATTAGGCTCCCTCCCCTAGCACACAACACCCTACATTATCATCCTTTCATGATGGACATCACACTATAAACCAAACATAATGGATACAACCCTCATTCAATAGCCTCTTTCTGACAACCCCCCACCCCCTCAAACTCCACCTTCACTTCTTGGCCTCCTACAACAAGAACTTCTAAGGTTTTCACTTGTCATAAGACTTGGGGGTTGTAGTTTGGGACATATTTGACCCGCCCATCCCATGATAGGTCCAAAAAGTCCTAAATTATTTATTAAGGATTTTATAGGCTACCTAATTCTCAGGAAAAGAAATGAATACTCTCCATAAAATATGAATAAAAATTAAAATTATTTGGTACCACAAGTAAAGTAAATAGATTAAAGTTATTAGAATTATTTTAATTTATTTTTTTATTAGACTTAAATTTATCACATATTTAATATTTATTGCTCTTTTAGTTTGTGTGTCACCTAATCTTGAGCAATGACCAACCAATGTATGTCTTGAATTTATTTGTTTAGTTAATTATTCCAATTGTATGTAGTATGTAACAATTAGTTTATTTTTTACAGTCTGAACATTATCTTTCCTAACATAATATGTATAATTCCATGTGTGTCCATGAGAGTTATATTTCATCTATATTATGAATTCTCAAGACCCCCTATCCAACATGAGAGTATTTATGTATTATGATGAGGATTTTATAAGATGAGGACCATGCTAAGAGGGGTGATATTCCAAACATGATTGGGATACATTTTATTAGGATGTGGACTACCATAAGAGTTAGAAACAACTCCGTTGTTTTACCAATAGGGTCATGGTTGATCTGATGAGAATAAATAGATCAGAAAATAAATAATTATCAAGATTAATTTTTTAATTTTATGCACTTATTATTATTAATTTTGAGTATTCAAGTGATCACAATTATATAAAATAGTAAACAATAAAAAGAATAGATTAAAAAGGGACTAAATACATGATAAATATTTTCTCTTTAATTCATTTCCAAGTTGTGATTGTGATCAATAAGTATTGAAATATCTAATAGGCAATTATTGCAATAGTCAGGAATAATAAAAACCCTAAAATAAATATTAAGTCATAACACCTTATATTATTTGAATTTGAAAAAAAAACTAGGTTATGGGGTGATCATTATCCATAGTTGAGGGTTTCTTTAACTATTGGGGATTTCTTATGAAAGTAATGGGTCGAATTAACGAAATATCTAAGTAAAGGAGTAGTCACAATTAGATTTTTTCATTATAGGAAAAGAATTGATTAAATAATGATTATGATTTTTGAATGTTGGGACATCACTCAAAAGTTTATGGATTTGAGAGATAATATGGTTGGCCAGTAAACACCAACCTTAAATCTCTCTGAGTACTGATGCAGCCATATCTTAGACTAGGAGGATTGTTTTTAGGCATCCTTTCCACTAGAATACTCATGAAACTGGGTATTCTTAATCTAGTAACAAGGGATACTGGGCTTTGAAAAAGTAGTAGAATAAATTTATTGATTTAATTAATTAGTAATACCTATTTGGTAATCAAGATGAAAGTACAAATCTTCTAGTGATTATTTTTAACATAATTATAAATAATTCCACAACATCTACGTTATTAATTCTTGTAAAATAGATTTTTCTAACCATTATAAGATTACATGATTAGTACATGTGCTGGTACAAAGTAGTACAATATAGGAAATTACCCATGTTAATTTCCCCACAAACTATTGAGACACCTCTGGAGGTGAGGGTATGAAAATGATTACAGTATACTCATGTATGATATATTTTATGTTTATATCATAATTTGATCAATAATTTGAAATTAATTTTGGAAATAATATATTGATAGAGATGATTTCACATGTTATCTCATCTTTGAGAATCATGAAACGAGAAAACGAAGTGTGATATGAATAAGTGATTATTACACTAAATACATTTAAATTGAATGATGGATTATGATCTTTTGAGAAATACCTTTCTTATATCATTTCAACCCAATTAATCTAATTTTATTTAAGATTGTAAAATATATATTTATGGAGAAAAATAACTCATTGCCTTTTGGGTAATTATTTCCAAGAAGACAAGAACTTAATGAATATTTAATCTTTAATTCTTATGGTGAAAAGGGTGAAAAAGATAATGGAATATGCGATTCCAAAGACACCTCTGAATCGTCTTCCAAATAACTATGGTATATCATCATAATTGAGGTTATTTTCATCACATGTCATGATATAATTTTATGGAAGGTGAATTATCCAATTGGATGGTAAAGTATGATTCGTAATTTATTGGTAGGAAGCACACAACTTCTAATTTCCATGTTTAATAGTTATTGTTAAATTCTTTTTATGTATTGACAAAACATTTTTCTCTTTTTTATATTGTAAATAAGGGTCCATTATTCATTTTTGGAATTAATATTTTATATGGTGTTTAATACTGAACTAATAATTTATTAATATTTGAATCATTATTAATAACTGAATAATATATAATAAAGGACTCGGTTATAACCAGTTGTTGAAATATAAATATTTTTCTAGTAAATACTGTTTTTTTGAATGATATATTGAGTATGGATTTATAAGCTTTGGATTTAAAGAACTTAGGTACTATAAACACTTTTAATTATTTATTTGTGGGAAAATATAACTTTAAAAATAAATATAGGCAAAAAAAATTTAGGAATCAGTTCAGTCGGAGAGTGTGAAATATTCCAAGGTAAGGTTAGTGGTAAATTAATATACTTTATAATATTATGTTAATTATTTTAATAAATTTGAATATGATGTAAAAAATATTAATTGTATGATGATATGAATATATTAAGTCCCATGTTCGAAATAATGACTTGAGAAAGAAATCCTGGATCATGAAACATAAAGTGGTTTTATTCTTAAACCCTCATTTTCATGTACACATCAATGTTATGATGTATATAAAGAATATAAATAATCTGTTTAATATTAATACATTTATCATTATCTTGTTTCATGAATTAATTCTTAAATTCACATTTACATACACACATTAGATATATAATGTAATTAAAATGATAATTGATGTTAAGATTCAATTTCATTACAAATAAATCCATTATTTTTCAAAAATTATTTCAAAATAGAGGCATTATCCCATTACCATATGCCAACTATAATGAAGAATTGATATCATATGAGTTATAGTATGACATAAATCCATTATATCAACATAACATGTATTTAAATAAAAAAAATATTAAGGATATTTGAAAGAAAACATGCATTATGAAAAACACAGTTTCTATCAAAAGTAATTATCCTATAGTTTTATAATGATTTTAACAAAATCCATAAGATGGAACTGTTATAGTTAGGTGATATATTATATTTCTATAAAAAGGTACACATATATATTTTAGATAATGGGAGGAATGTTGACTTAGATTTATTCAATTATTGAGATAAACAATTATTTTTCATTTGAACAAGTTCCATAACATATTTTTAAAGGTAATATTCTAGAGACACATATTGTGTTGGAATATTAAAACCATAGTGCTGGTTTTACATTACCTGTGACAGGTGATCCATTATCCGATAAAAAAATAGATCCTATTATAAATAAGAATATTGGAATCAGTTGAGATTGAAAAGTTTAATTTAATAATGGATTCTATGTATCAAGTACCGTTTATTAGTAATTTGAGTGTTTCAATTCTTGATATTATGCTGGTATTCAAGAGAAATATTATATAGATGGTACAAGATTGGTACCAATAAGAATTGATTGGTTATACCATTTCATTGTTCCTAAATCCGTTAAAATTATACTTGTGATAAATACTTTTTATGATCACTGTATTTGGTAATTCATTTCAATAGATAATTTCATTAAAAGTGTCTATATGATACAACCAAAAATATTTAGTGACACTAATGAATTCCAATATTGGGTGAAAGTTTCTGAAATCTATTTTTTGGATTGAATAAACCAAAAATATCATATTATATTCATTTAGAATAAATTTCTTCACATTACTACAATAGGTTAGTTGGAGTGATACAGTTTTCCAAAGGGAAAAATATTTGATAACCTGTGGAAAATAGTTCTTAGTCTTACAATTAGATATGAATAGAATAAAATTAAAACACTAGAGACTAAATTTAAGTGTCAAACTAAGTTAAAAGGAATGATATTTAATTATGTAGATCTAATTGGTTTCTTACACCATGTCTAAGTACATATATTAACCTGGTTTTGAAAAGTAAAATTTTGAACAATTCAAGATTGATTTATTACCAGTGTAATTTGATTGAAATCTCATTAAGAAGTATTGTATGAGACCTGGTAATATATTAATGTGGTACGTATAATACCATACAAATTTTTGACGGATAAATCACATATTTGATGTCATGTAGTCGGTGTGATATTTTTAAAATATACATTATAGTAGGAAAATAATTTTCATATCTTATATAACTACATAAGAAATTGTCATAACTATACAATTGTAGTTGACTGAGTAGAAAAGATATTTTCTTAGTACATCTTGAGGAAATGAAACAGTTTATAATGAGAAATAAACTAGTCATATATTAGATCAATATGATTTAATATCATAGTCTTTCTAAGATAATGAGTAATAGAATATCATTCAAGCCTACTTTATCTATATCTATAAATATTTACTCTGTTTCAGTATTTGATGAAACTAAATAAGTAGTGTAAAATATACAATTTTTTTTCTTGTTCTTATAATTTCACCAAATAAGAAAATTTTTATCATAATATAAGATATAATATTCTTATTATTGGCACTATCCACGATGTCATGGTTTTATATTGTAAAATGGAATATATTCAGCGTTATCAACTCTTGAAGAGTCTTAATCAAGGAGGTGATGTTATGGATAAAATAATATCCATTAATTGGAGTTGTGGTAGGCCCAAGAAATAAATCTATATCTTAGGAGAAGAATGATCTTATCATGTGATATATTACAAGGTTACTTAAAAATATGGATCTAGTACAAGTGGGAGTGTTGAAAAAGTGTGTGCCCTAGACCCAACATAAATATTACTTTTAATTTACCATATCATTTATACAATGATTTATGATTGATTTATAATTACAATAATATTATTGATATTTCTACATCCACTACATACATGGTAACATCTATATATTATTTTTCGTATCAAATTGTAATAGAAGTTCCAATGATATATTGAGAACATTGAAAAACATTGAAATTGATCTTAAACATATATTATATGGTCTAGATTCATCATGAGAATGGACAAGAATTATTCTTAACTATTAGGTTTTAGGGGATTATAAGCATTGAGAATATTTATCATGAAGTTTTTACTGGGTGATTTCATATCGATTAGATCTTGAGCACTGATCTTCTAATAGTAACACCACAAGATTCAGTTGTCATTGGTAGTTTTAATATTTGAACTAGTGTAATGACCTCCAAATACGACATTATTATCAATGTATACTATTTTATCACATACATTAATGGACGTAAAAATTATTGAATTTATTTCAACGGGAGTTAGCTTATATTAGGTGTGTCATTAGTGGTATGCTATTGAATGAATAATCAAGAGAGAATCAATTTCTTTTGAAATGTAGCAATATCTATGGAATTTTTATCATGATATTAATAAAATCACCAAATCAATAGACATGGTAGAATAAGGTATGTGTTTCCAGTGAGGTAAATGAATAATAAATCAAGAAAGGATGATAACATATAGTTTTTGTCCCACTTTATGAGATACCACAAGAAAAAGATATTATATTACATTCTTTGGGAAAATATGAATGGATATCATTGTTATAAATTTTCCATATCGATTTAGGGTCCTAGATGGGTTGGTAGACTATAATCATAGTCTATGGATAGTATTCACTTCTATGAAGATAATGTCATAGAGGGTCACACGCTATGAATATTCAAAATTATTTACTATTACAAGGAAAATGTGTTTAGGGCATGGTGAACCCCACCACTGAGGTATGAGGATGTCAAAGAATACATGAACACATAGAATAAAAAAATTCACATTATTAGAGTTTATAATAATTAGTAATTAATTTTTTTATTAATATATTCACTAGATTTTAAACTGAATATATGGAAAAATATTATATAAACGAATATCGTTTTAATATTCAAGAATTTTTTAATATTAATTTGAATAACTAGTTGAGTTAAATGAATCAATTTTATAATTAAATATATTAATTATAATACAAGTATTTGTTAAAAATATAAATTTCACTTATGAAATATTTAGTTGATTGTAGCACATCTTTTGTTACTTATTTAGTGGGCAGTAAATATTCATGGGGCAGGGAGCCAATTCCAGGTATTTATTAACTAAATATATAAGGAGGGGGGTTCTATCATTAATGGAACTATTCATCACTTCAATTTAAGAATATATCTATCCTCTATCACATTTCTTATGGAGGTAATCTCTCTATCCAAGCAAAAGATCTGAGTTCTCCTTCTCAAATTGAAGTATTGACATAGTGGTAATCGTCAGGGCATCAATGAAATCATCATATCTTAATTATAGCACCCATATTTTGATGACCAACATTCCCACATTTTTTCAAAGAACTTTTGAATGATCTAAAGATATTAAAATTTTGGTCCATTGATAAATTTTCATTGATGATGAACGGATGTAAAATGTTTCATCAAATCGAATGATGAAATTTTTTTGTTTAATTTTGGTAATTAATTAATTAATGCACAAAAATCAGATTTTGTACTAGGATGAATATCAATAGATTGAATATAGATATGTATATTAATAAAATATTTGAATAACAAATCTATACTAATTCTTTTTGTGCCTCGATACCTTCAAAACAATGTGCACAAAAATGTTGTTCTCAACCTTTCAGCTCAATATTGAATTCGGAGATCCTTTAGTACTCATCATGGGTGTATATTATGAATTAAAATGAAAAATATAAGTTTAAACATTGTATTCTTAAATCCTATTAGATGTACATAAAATTGGTATGTGTATAGTTATGCCATGGTTTTTTCATTTAGACTTCTTGGACCTTCTATATAGAACTAGTGGATAATTGAATTGACATTTGGTGGGGTAAACCACATGAAATAAATTCTAGGGAATGGTGTTGATTGGGGGTAGATATACATTGGGTGTCCTACTAGAACCTTTGGTTATTTTCCCACTTATTTTCTATTTTACTCATTAATGTTATGTAGATATAGAATTTATTCCATTTGTTATTTTTGTGTTCCTAGTCTATCCATATAACATGTGCATGTCCTTTTTATGACAACATGGTATAGGTTCACCACTATGGTGGCCTAAAATGATTTATTTCCAACCCTTAGTATGTTCACTTATATGTGCATACAAAAGTGAAGTGTCCTTTAAAGTTAGATAATATTTTCATTTTTGTATGGGGTTAAGGACCAATGTTGCTTGGTTGAGCAGAGCCTATCATGTGGAGTCTCTAAACCATGAAGGTATAGCTCGAGCATCATGGTGGAAAGGTATGTGCTTTGGATCAGTGTTGGATTCAAATCCTAGTGTATTTTTTATTAGTTTTCTATATTATATATTAATTTGGGAAAATGGGTGACCAATTTTCGTATCTTTTTCATTCCTTGAGTATGAATGACTTTATTTTTCGTTCTACTTGTTATAGAAATATTTTCTTAGTTATTTATTATTTGTACTCTAACATTCATCTCCATGTTTGAGTCTCATTATTTTTTTAAATTATTTCATTATAACTAGTGTTTTTAGAAAATCCAATGTGCCTATTAGACCCTTACCATTATTCAACATCCTACTTCATTCAAGGAGGAATGCATGGGGCTTATGGTGATCCAGATTGATTGATGTGTTAGGTTAACCAAAGATGGCTTGTTAGAAAATGGTATATGAGTTTTTTTATGATTTGGAGAGTTTTTAGATCAGGGTCGAGGGATTCTTCAAAACATATGATTGATATACTACATATATTTCATGAACACCTTTTTATGTGAATTCTACATTTTCGAGGCATGATATTGTTGTTTTTCGATTATGTTATTATTATTGGGTGATGTCACCTAGTTTTATGCACTTAGATTTGTTGCTTTTTTGGTTATTATAGTTTTTGTAACACGGCCCATGGGAAAGAGGTTACTGTTCATGCATTATTTTAGGAACATAGGATTCACATGATGTATCCCTTTCTGTGGTATATTTATTAATGATGAACTTTTAGTGGATTAAAGTGTTAGAAACTCCTTATATAGTTTTTTATCATATAAGTACTATGTGGAATTATAATCAACTGAACTGAATGTATATATTTTCTAATAATGTACAGTTATATGGATCTGTTTGTGAGAGGTTTTTTTGTCATGGGAATGTGGTCCCTTAATTAGGGAATGCGTAGAAACCCCAGTGGGTTAATAGTAGGATCTGAGTTCCCTGTTGGCTGATCGACTAAGGAATGTATGTTGGATGGGTCCTTGTATTGGGAAAGAGTTTCCATGAAGTGGTTTTTCCTAGTAATTCCCAGGATCACATTAATTGGTAGGGCAATTTTTTTACCACATGTTTTATGTCAGGTCATGAAATTGATCTTGCATTCCTACTATCACTGATGGCTTGGGTGGGAGGGTTTGTTCTTACTTTGTGGGTTCATTTTGTTTTTTTCACCAAGATGTGGTTAGGATGGTAATTCATGATTTTTTATAATTGTATCACTGGTAGTGATCCCTATCTTTTATCTAGATTAAGATTTTAGGGATGGTTAGACCCTCAGACCTACTAGTATTAGTGGCACATTGGGTAGTATAGTGGGAGCATGGTTGGACACTTGTATCTTTGTATTGAACCCCAAAATTGTGGGTTCTTTTGTTGTTGATCTTGGTACTAGATAAATGACATAATTTTAAATAGTAATGTCGAGGGTTCTCTATTTCATTAGAACTAGCCTATTTGGGGCGAATGGTCAGTGTTTTTAAGTGTGTTCTCCTACCTTTGTTAGCACTCTTTCCAAGAGATCATGAGTCATGTTTCTCATTAGATATAGATTTAAGGTATTACATTTGGTGGGGATTTAATCCTATGATATTGGAGGTAGGGAACCTTTTTTATGTGATTTTTTTAGAATAGAGGTTTCTATTCTTGATAAACCGGGAATGAGCATTGTTTTTATGGGTTTCCATGTTGGAACATGGGTGCAAGTGGTTTTCCTATGTATATCAATTAAAATCAATGATGAATATTTATTTATCCATGTAATTTTCCATTTCGTAAGTGGGGTGGAAATAAGGGTTCTTATATGGAGGGTAGAATCCTCCCCTATCACGGTTTATCTTTCGTGGATGGGGTAATTTTGGGTGAGTTAGATCAGTGTAAAATTAGAGGATATTTCTAAGAACTCTAGGAGGTGTTTTCCTGAATAATTTTTACTGGTGGATTTATATATCTTTGGATGCATTAAGATAGAAACTACATTAGGATGTCTTCTAGAACGTGGTCTATATGGTTCATAAATCAAATAATAACTTTTTATAAAGGGATTTTGATTATTATAGGTTCATTACATGTTGCATAATTATGGTATTGTATTGTGAGATTGAAATTTGAATGTGGCTAGTGGCCTTTAATTTGGTGGTTAATATAGTTTAAACATGTTTTTCCATAAATAACCTAGGATTTTAGGGGTGAGAAGTTATTATGGTGGGGACTTTTTAATTCCACTAATCATTAAGGGTTGTAAATTTCATAGGAATTTTTTTTGGATTGTAAGAGATTAATTTGGTGAATTCAAATTTAATTATGAACTTCAAGTGTATAGCCTCTTCTTAAATAATTTTGAGTGTGTTTTGACACATGTAAGGTTTTTATGTTTCTCAGGAAAACCTCAAGTGTTATGAGTGTGATTTGGAGTTTTTGATATTTTATTCCCATTGCATGGTTTTTATCCATAGTTTAATTTAAACTCTCTCATCCTATTATTATTAGGTTGTTCTTATTAATTTTTAACTGAGTATTGTTTGAGTGCATCGTCTATGCATGGTTAAGGTTAAAAAATATGACTTCTAGATGAAATCATGTGGGGGTGGTGTAACTCAATTTTATAGTGAAAAACATGTTCATGGTTTCATAAAAAATGTGTGAGGTGTTTCAGAGGGTTCTAGTTTCTTTCTTCGTGGTTGGTAAAACTATGTGTCCAAACTGTGAGAGGTGTCTTTTTTTAGGAAGATCCCACAACACAAATGTTGTATGGTTTGGAAAATAATTTTTTGAAACTGTATAGTATTCAAGGTTAGATTAAAAAGAGGTAATTTACCAAAATTACCTCTAAGTATTTTATTCATTCCCCTACCATTTCATTACCCCTCTCACGTATAGACTATGGCGGTATCCTTCCTCTGATCCTCTTCGTCCTACTGATTTATGGGTGGTTCTTAGTCATTCTTTAGCATTTAATGATATTTTTTTACTATCATTCCCTTATTCCTCTTCCTCCTCCATTGTGGTTGATTTTGTTAGTTTTTACCAAGGGGTTCAGTTATGATTAAACAAAATCATTGTGTAATAGGAAGTAGAAGATGGTAAATTAGCATGGCTTGGGAAGAGAACATCTTAAGATAGTGTATTCACCCTATATCTCATCATTTCGGTGAATGTAAAATTGATGTAGAGTTTCCTAATATTTCAATTAAATTGAATGTAATTTCATGATAATTGATAATCTTGTGATATATTTTCTCTTCTTGGTGTAGGATGTGAATTTTGGGCCTTCTAAATAAGGATGGCTGTGGTTACAAAGAGTGGATCCACCTTGATTAGTTTTCAGGATTTATACCACTTAGAATGAAATTGATTTATTCATTTTATATTGATTTAATTGATTTAATTTCTTTGTATGTCTTGAGTGAGATGTTATGATCATTATATAAGCATTGGATCATTCTTAATTCTATGGAGGTTACTCAATAAGGTAGGTCGGGGGGTTTAGTTTTGTGGATTTTTTCTTTTAATGGGAATTAAATTTTGTTTAAATTCATACCCTGGTTTTTTAAGAACCCATAGTGGGGTTTTTTACTGGCATGGGAAATAGATTTTGTTTTAAGTTCCTCAAATGATTTTCTTTATTTGGTGGACCCTCGTTCTTGGCTCAGTTTTAGGGGAATTCATTTTCTATCCCATTGCGGTACATACTAGTGATCATGATAAGGTTCTTAGGTTACCTCCTCATATTTTTACTATTCATGGACTTTGGGTGACTCCCTTGGTGAGTCTTCTCCTGTGTGGGGTGTGATGGTGTGTCCTATGGGTTCTTAGAATCCATGTATAGTTCCTATGAGTGAGATAGTTGTGTAAAGGAGGTCTTCATCACGGCCTTGGTCTTTCAATCATGTAGGTGAGATATAAGGATTGATACACTAAGAGAGTCATGAGTAGATTAATACCATTGACTAAGAGTTTTAACAGGGTTGTATTTGGGTTTTGTTGGTGTTCATGGAATTTAGGATTGGGAGACATCTTGGATAGACCAGTTGTTATGTCTCCTAGATTTCATGACAGTAACTAGTGGCTATGTAGCTTTGGTCATTGTCAGATACTTGAGATTTCCCTTTTCATGTGGGTTTAATTTTCTATTTTCTATTTACCTTTTGAGGAGGATCCCTTGTAGGGTCTGGTTCTTGATGTGTTCATGAAGACCGTTGAGAATGAAACTTTTGTTTTTTTGATCCTTTTGATTCCCCATTGCTAATATTTTTATTCAATGATTATTTGGAGGTCATTGAGGGTTTTTGGGGATGATTTTTTATTGGGTGTTTCCTTGATTTATATGAGCATGAGGAAGCACTCATATAGTCACCTACACATTCTAAAAACTTTTGGTCATTTTCAAATATTTCTACTAGTATGGACTAAGTGAATGTGAGTTTTAGGGAACTCCCTAGTTCAACATCACTTAGTTTTGTATCCTCAAGGTCAGTGGCAACTCTAGGTTAGGTTTTCCTTGAGTTGGGTAATCAAGAGCCTATGTTGTTTGTTTTGATGGATGTTGATATTTTAGGGACTGAGAGAGGCTTTGTTCTTATTTTATAAGATTTATTGGTGCTTCATGTTAAACTTTTTAGATGGTGGGTCCATGCCCAGCTTTTCCCATGTTTGTTTGGACATAGGAGGTGATGTTGAGGATGTTTCTAATCATTGATTTTTTTAGGAGGATACCCTTGGTGTACCTTGAATCAGGAATTATACCTATGTTTTTATTTGGTTATCTACATCATTATTTGGACATTGTTAAATAGAAATATGAAGATAATGGATTATCAGGATGACAGTAGTCCCCAATATATTACTATTCACCCAGGATAGAGAGGATATAGGACCATGAGGTTCTAAGGAAATCATAGAGTGGGTTCTTTGTGACGTTGATGATGTTTTTTCCCTAGGGTTTTGGATGTTGTATACTCCAAGGTTATTGTATGGATCCTTCATCATTGGGTCCATAGATGGTGCCTGATTTGTTCTACATGAATTTCAGGACTTATAGGTTTTCTAGTTGTGTTGACTTAGATGTTCCTATCACTACTTCAGATCAAGATATTAGTGCCTTAGAACCCATTAGATGTGTTTTTTTCATATAGATGTTGATGGATACAAAATTTGGTCTGACAGTCATTCATATTGTGTTTCGACATCTTGGAGGTCCTATGTAGTTCTGGTGGATGCATCGATTGTTATGTGGGGTTGTGATCCACATGCTATGAATCCTCGATAAAGGGATAAAGAATGGTTATATTTAGATTCTGTCTCATAGTAGAAACTATTGTTCATTGTTTTTATTTATTTTGATTTTTCCCCATGTTTTTATATAGTTGATATATTTTTTCCAGTTGTTATTAGTTTTCAACTAGGATAGGCCTACAATGGGTGAATGCAATTATTAGAAAAGTAGATTATAAGATCACCATAGAGGGTGTCCTACTAAGATTTATTTCTTTACCCCAATACATGATACTTGTTTCTCATGAAAAAAAGTTTCCTACTTTCAGGTTAGGGAATTTTTTGCATAGTGGATGGGGCTGAGGTCCAGTTTTTCTTTATCAAGCAGAGCCACTCATCTAGAGTCTTATGATCGAGAAGGAAGAACATGAGAATCATGGATATTAGGTATGTGTTTTGGCTTAGTGTTGCATGTATATTGTACTGTAATTATTTTTAGTTTATTTATCCTCTATATGTTATTGACCTAGTGAGAGACCAGATGTTGTATGATTTCAATATTTGAGTCTATATGACTGTATGTTACATTTTATTTATTATAGTAGTATTCTATTTCAGTTATTTTTTATGAATACTATGATGTTCACCCTTAAGTATCAGTTTAGTTATTTTACAATATTAATGAAGCTTAGCATGAGAGAATAGTCTCCCCACTTCACATTCTATACTATCACCACTAGTTTATAGCCTCTGTAATTTAGGGATCCGCGCTTGAGGCATTATGGAATTCTTGATCAACTGATGTGTCTAGTAAAACCATTCATGTTTGTTACATGTAAGAGTTATCCAATTAACTTGATCTTTTTAAATTAATTTGACATAATAAAATTGATAAATTTCATATAATCACCTAGTAAAGATTGTACAACAATGTAAGGTGGTATATGTTAGAAAAAAAAAGTCAATGCTTTGAGAAACTCCTCTTCCTTCAAATTCTTTTAAATCATCTCTAAACTTCTTGGACCCAACTCACCACCTCCCTATATAAAGATAAACTCTAGAAATACTATATAGTTACCGATAAACCAAATCATCATGAACTAATGATAAAAATATAGAGATCCTCTAACATAAAAAGGTGTTTACATATCAATATGGTTTTGATCAAATCATTGACATAGGGGTTTTTAGTCATCCACTATGATTTATAAAGGATTCATGAATATGTTTTAAATCTTTATGAGAGAACCAAAGTATGAAATGATCCCCCTCAAGGATATGGTGAGTAAGACCTCCCATACTCTCGACTAATTTTCATTCCTAAGCATCACTGGCCAAAACCCTAGTAACCTTCTTTCTTTGGAAAGTAGGCCTACAATGATATCTACGTCAAATCATCAAGGATGCGGGAGGTCTTCGTATTTTACATAGGAAACAAATTTAAATTTAACGTATACTATTATAAAATTATATAAATTATTAAAATAATATAAATAATTAAATAAAATTACAAATTTAATAAAATTCGGGAAAAAATTATTCAAAATTATTATGATTTTAATACAAAAAATATTTAATATTTAAAAAATTATATAAAAAATAAAATATTAGTAAATTATTAAACATATTAATTCAATAATAATACACTAAATTTATAAAAACAATAGAAAATAATTAAAAATTATTAATATTGATACAAAATGATTAAATTATATTGAATTATAATATAAATTGTAACAAAATTTAAATAAAAATTTATAACAAAAAATAAAAAAGAAGTTTCCTATAGATGTGTGAAGATGAAGTTGTTTTTGATGTCAATTGCTTGTCGATGTATTGGAAAGTTAATGTATGATAAATAAGAATGAATTGAGATGTGTCGGTTATCATTTTAAATGAAAAAGATTGTTTATATATCATGTAGGAAAAGGAAATTGATGGAGTTTACAATGAGAAAATTTTTAAAACCAGTGTGGAATGTCATGAGATAAATTTTTTAGAGGAGTGGAGATGGAAAGAATATATTTGTTATTATGTTGACTTGATTTGAGAAATTTTATATTTTACATACCCTGGAGAACTTGAAAAATTCAACACTTCATAATTATTATATCCAGTAGTGCGTAAGGATGATCCCATTATTTCGGAAAGTATCATCTCCTCCTGGAGAGCTTAGAAAAATAGAAATTCAATATCTTTGTAAGAATCATCCAGCTAATATGTAAGTATCATCCAATGTTGAGTGTTCAATAATTCTACTCTTATTAATCATTATCTCTATGAGTAATCATCATTAAATAACTTCATAAGTTTCATATTACTTCATAAAGATGAATATCATGTATGAAAACAAACATCATCCATAGTGAGTGTATATATAATTGAAAACGTGTAATCATGAATTCAAGGCTCCATACACATCATTAGAACTATTTATAAGCATCATTTTCCTAGGAATAAACTGATTTATGGATGATATGGGTTCATAGAAGAATGAAACTGTCTATATAAGATTCATTCCTTATAGAAATTTCAGTAATGTTTCGGAATGAGAAGTAGAGGATTTCAAGATTTTAAAATCTAACAAAGAAAATAAGTTGTTATGATGAACGAGTTGTTTTATCATGATCAAAACATCATGATTCTTAGTTAATTCTTGATTCATGATTATCTTGATGAATATAAGATTAGTAGATATATGGATCATTCTTCTTGACAAAGAAAAGGAAACATTATGGGTTTTAAAGAGTAATATAGATGAAGTTTAGTTAAATATTGAGTTGGGTAATCACAAAATATTTTATAAGTATTTATTTTGAAATAAATGTAATGTATTTGATGGGATTCTTTACGTGCAACACTATATTTAAACAAGCATCAATACATTACTGAATAATTATTATTTAATGTGACAATTATAACAAAATGGTTGGATTAGAGTGTATCAATAGAACTAACTAAATTATAAAAATAATACACATGTATATAAAAAATTCTTTGGTTACCAATTGATAAAAGTAGTTAACTATAAAAAAAGAGATGTTTTTCTGAAAAATATTTTTTTTTATGAAATGAATTTTATATCTCAATAAATTAAATTAACCAATATTTATGAATGATTTTAATTAAAATTATATATTATATATTGCATCAAATTTTTTTAACATTGATCTAGTTTTTATGCTAGTCTTGGGATAATAATAAATCTAGTTTTATTCTAAAATTGTTATTTTTTGAAAATGGTTTTCATTGTACTTTGTGAAATTATTTCTAAAATATTTCCACCACTTTTAGAAATTTAAAATTAAAAAATAGATCCCATATTTGGAACATCTATTTAAATATTTGATAAATAATTTATCTTTATTTTGGGTCATTATAGACTGTAACTGTTGTAAATATCTGACATCTTGGTAATGGTAAATTGAGTAATTTGGATTTAAAATAATGTTATAAGGCTTAAAAAATCCATAAGAAAACATCATTATTTATATTTTATGATCTTATTTCAACCATTATTATTAAATATTAGAAGATATGTCAACTTGGTACCATTTTTATTTGATAATGATGTTAATATTATTTTACATAATAGATAAATACAATGTTTCACTCTCTTTATTTTAATAACTATAATATTTTTCCAAGGGATAAAATGTGATTATGTTTGGTTATAAAGAGTTATTTGAAATATTATTGAATTTCTCTTATCATAATTTTTTTGAAATTTTTAGTGATAGAATTATTATCGTAAATGTGTACACAACACTGACACATTAGTAATTCAAGTAATAGAAAGATAAATTGAATAATTTTAAAAATATTAGAAATAATTATATATGGATTAATTATTTGGTTCCATGAATTTTTTAGATAAATATAAAATCTTGGTGATGAGGTAATGGTTCTTATTCTAATTATATTCTTATATTTTTTTTATCTACTGTCAAACTTAGTGAATAGTCCTAAAATGGCTTTAATGGTGTCTTATATTAAATAATATTTTATCAAATGATTTATAATTCATAAAAATATTTAAATCTTCCAAATAAATGTTATACGGTATATCATATTACCTTTTCTAACGTATGGATCACCATTAAATTTATATTATCTTTCACGACCAAATAAGAGGAAAAACCTTTGACATCACAGTAATCATCAAAAGGGGTAAGAGGTGTTAAAACATAGGGATAAGGGTTAAAACAATAGCTAAACATGTGTTATTTTTATTGGATGAGAGTATTTATAATCATTATCATATATTTTAAATATAATAATTTTTCTCTTTAATGATAAAATGAATTTATATTATTTTAATTATTTAGGCAATACCAATAGTTACCCTCCCCTCACTTATAAATGGGAACCTCCTATTCTAACTTATTAACAAAGTTTTAGCCTTTTATATCAGCCAATACCTACCATAATACCATCAAAAATTCCTTCCCCATTCGTATAGCTTCTAGTGATTCCAAAATTCTTTTAATTCATGGAATAGTGTATAAAACAATGAAGGTTTGTAATATAAGATGTATTACTCTTAACTAAGTAATTCCAATTTCATTTCATCCTTTACCTTATATAAATCTAAAACATCCTTTATCAA
Source organism: Viscum album (assembly GCA_963277665.1). NCBI lineage: Eukaryota > Viridiplantae > Streptophyta > Magnoliopsida > Santalales > Viscaceae > Viscum > Viscum album. The sequence goes on from OY728143.1 coordinate 1,371,574,307, forward strand.
ATATTGAGTTTAGTATCTTCGATGTAAATAATTTTTATGATAATTTAACAGCCATTATCTAACTCCTTTCCATCCTAATGGAAAAAAGAAAACATCACTCATGCATACATGTGGACTACCACCTCCACGAAGCCATGCATTTTGTTTTTCTTCACTACTTCACATTCATCGATATAATGATGAATTTAATTAATATAAATTATATTTATGATGTCATTAAATTTATTTAAATATGAATTATTTTTTAATTTTATTTCATTCTATCTATCAAAAAGTAAAAATATCACTCATGCATGCGTACATACTACTTTCTCTGTGAAGTTATGTAATTATATTTTCACTACCAATTTACATGAATAGTAAAAAAATTATATAATTATTAAATCTTATACTTATTAACTGACTATGTTTCATTAGATTATTTATATATGGTCAATTGATAAGGATTGAGAATTTATAAATTAATCCTTCATAAAAAATAAAGCACGTATCACCTAGAATATTGATTTTAATAAATAATTTTTAATAAAAATGTGAAACATGTTATAAGTAAATAATTTATGGTATGATATATATGTGTTCTTTATATAATCTATATATATAATAAATCTATAATTATTATAAAAAAAGTTCAATCAATCATGTTATGAGAACATTATATGTTATAGTAAAAAAAGGATTTTGGTTTTCCTAGAAAATAAATCTATCACCGGATTCTAGCATTTAGATGTGTTTGTGGCCCATATATTCCTATTGGTAACAACTCTGAATGGCTCCAATTATGTATTATCCGGATAATCACTAGTTCATGCTGAGTGTTCCAAAGATTCCAAACCTAGATAGACACTTGTGGTGGATATGTGTTGTTTAATTAATAATTTATTTATAAACCATTATGATGGATTTGAATAGATAATGGTCATGGATAACCAAGGATAAAGCTACGGTGTCACTAATTAAAAATATGGTTCCCTTATTTAGACATCCTATGAATTATTTTTCATGATTATATAGTTTCTCACTAGGATTTTTGTTCGTAAAAAATTGATTTTTTTTCTTTTTAGTTAATGGTTTTAACGTATAGAAACCGTGATTATGTTGGTTGTAAAGAAAAATGAAAATATTTTACCTTATGAAACCAAATAATATGGGAGTTGGAATGAAAAATATAAATTCTATTACTTAAAAACATTCTCAATACATTAATCATTTTAATCATCCAAACAATAAAATGATGGAATACATTTTTTCAAAGTCCTTCATATGACAAGATGAACCTTCTTTTAGTGGGTGCCCTAATATCCTAGTTTCTGAGTACTGGGTCAGTACCACTAAAAAAACATTTTTCAATATCTAATGTTTTGAGGATGAAAATGTAATTTTGGTTGTTTATCATATGAAATGAGAAGTATATCAATGGACAAAACTCATAAAGAACATGAGAGAACATTAAAGAATTAAATATATGGATTTAGATAAGTTTATATGGTTATTTTTCAATAATTAAATTCAAAATATTATTCTTATAAAAATGGAGAAATAATTCCTTGAGTTAAAACAGAATTATGATGAATCCATCCGTACCAATAAGGAATGTTTTATCATAATTTTGAGGTATGATACTAGTATGTTCTTCGAACTATAATGTTATATTTTCATGTTCTTTATTGGATTAAAACTAAGTCACTAAAGGGGGTTAGTTTTATATCCATGGATTCAATTTTAGTTATTTCAATTTATTGGCCTAGTTATTATCTGATATTTTTGTAGATAATTTTCTACAAAAATTTGTAGTTTTTGGGATGGATATTGATTGGAAAACTATTGGTGCATGTTTAGTAGAAAATGTGCACTGAACCTCTAAAAATATGTGAACCAAATTGTGGGGTTTAAAAGGTCACCTATATAGGTATATGGTTATGTTCTAGACCTAGAATCCCATGAAGCCTCTCTTCCCCTTTTGATAGAGTATGTTCATGGTTCGATTATGGTCTAGAAAACCATATGATTAAACCATGAGGTCTAATAGATCATTTATAATAGTGAAATTCTAGCTTTCCGCTTCTCAATTTGAAGCCTATAACCACACTATTTTCCCTCATTCATTCTCCAAAACCCTAGGTATCCCTCATTTCCATCTCCTCTCCATCAGTCTTCAATCCATGTGTGGTTTTGTGGTTATATTACAAAGATTCATCCATGTAATTTTCTATTCATCTCTTCCATTGGTCTTTTCTTCCTTATCCCTTGAGTTTCCTCTTCTTCCATGGTTGTGTTGACTAAGGGTGCATTTGATTTTATGTTTTTTTCTTGAATCTTGATATTGGTGGTGTAATATTTCTTCCCCTAGATCGTATCTAGCTTGGGAATATGGTTTTTAACCGGTTGATGGTGGTTTCAATTGTAAAGGAGTGTGGTTCTATGTTTTTCTATTATTTAATGAGTTAAATATGGTAATTATGTTTTCTAATTTTGTTTCTTGAAGAGTTTTGGTGTGAAAATGGGTGATTTCGAAAGAATTGGTGTGTGTTTTGTTTTAGGAATGGATTTTTGTCTTGTGATGAGATGGTTCATGATGAAAATGGTATTGGATTGGTTTTTGAAATGAAGCTAAGAACATTGGAACCCTACGTATCTAGGTATGTGTTCTAAGGACTAGTGTGCTAGAAGATGATATTGGGCGTGACCTAGTATTCCTAGAAGGATAACACTACATTGGAAACTACATGTGATAATGTTTTTGATGTTGTGAGTTCCACTAGAACATTTGAGATGACAAAAATAGAGGATCGTGCACAAGGGGACATATTATTGACACAAATCACTGAGATTATAAGGATCATAGATGTTATGTGACCATGATCAATTAGGCGTTTTCCGAGGATTATTATGTTTTGTTTCCCCAGTTATATTTATTTGTACATTGTCTTTATCTCTTATAAAAATAAATCATTCCTTTTATAAGAACTAATATGTTTTATTTACAAATCATATTTATTTATATTATAATGAATAAGAATCGAAAACCTTTTGGGATACTACTATACAAGAGATCTCACACCGTAAGTATACCCATTAGGTATTTATAGATATTATGATTCTAATAAAAGTAAAATTAAGGCATAATATGAAAGTGGCAGCAGATTCTCTTGATAGTGAAGTCTTATTTTGGCTTGGTGACATGGTGGGAATCATCCCTCATTCCATAAGGAGGCTGGTGTTTTTATTTTTATATTTTCATTTCCCTTTTTGGACCTTTTTTTATTTGTTAATAATTTAAATGGAACCATTTCATATATATTTCTCTTTTATATCTCCTTGTATAGATATATGGTGTAATATTTTTGTACATGTCATATAGTTGTCGATTTCTATAGTTATGTTGGGGTTTTTAATAAGTATTAAGGTTGATATATGTGGGTGACAACATTAACAAATGATTTTTTTGATGCCCTATAACTTTTTGTCAGTGTATTGGGTTCAGAAATGCCCTTCGGGCCATGAGACAAGACAAGTCATGCCTCATGTTTGATAAAATCCCGGACATGTTTTTAGAAAAGTGTTATCTAAGTAATTTTTCCTCTCTCTTGGTTCTTGGTGACATTGGATTTCTGGGTAAATAGGATCTAGGAATATCGGGGCCTGAAATTCTTGTTTCGTTTGGGGTTTCTGGGCAACAGACCTTGTGAAAAACTTTTGGATACTATCATATTTCAAGAATCTAGTTTGACTACTCCTTCATGTTTAATGCACAGGTTTCAGACTATGCATGGACACCAAGATTGGGTTGAGTGTTTTGGGTGATTATGGTTCCATGATGACCTACATGGGTGTTTAATTAAGTGTTTAACCATATCTTTGTAGGATGTGTATTGATGTTTTTTCTATTGGTTGGAGTAGTATTATGCCTCATTTTTTATTTCATATATATCCTTAAGAATAGGGAAAATATATTTATCCTTTAAAAGTTGATAATAAATTTGTTGAGGAAGAGGATTGGGCCATCCGAGCTTTGGACCAGGGAGTAGGATCTTGTTCATCTTAGGATAATCAAATTGAACTATGATCAGGAGGGGATCCATATTATGATTTTCTCAAGCATCATCTCCCTTCCATTCAAGGAAACATATATCACAATGAATTATTAGAATCAATGGAGAATGTTTCGATGATATTTGGGTTCCCTAGGAATCCAGAATATTTTATAATCAAATGTGCAATGTTTTTTAAAGATGTCCCCATTTAGAGATTGTGGGAGTCAATGGTTTTTTAATGGAAGCATGAGAATATGGTTTGGAAAGATTTCAATTCCATATTTATTGAGAAGTACTACATACATAAATTGGCCCTCACTAAGACCTAGAAATTTCTAGACCTCCATCAGGGTGAGAGTTACCTATTGTAATATTTTAACAGCTTCACGGAGTTGGTCCTATTTTCCCTTAAGGTAATTTCTGATGAAAATATGAAATTATAGCAGTTAGAAATGGGGTTGTGGTTTGATATTCAGTCTTCAATCTTATTTTATGTCGAACACCTATACTGAGGTGGTAGACTAATGTTTGAGAGTATATATAGGACAATATAGTATGTAAAGAACCACTTGGGAACATATTTCTCCAATCTTGAGTGGGGTTGGATCATATATAAAAAATGGAAGCCTTTGGACCAAGTAAATAAGGTTCCCAATATATATATATATCCACTTTGACCGGTTCTATTAGTTGTTGTAGTAGGTGGATCTACTATTTACTCTCATTGTGGGAAATATGGTCATGTTCAGTCATCATGACTGACCCCACCAATGTTGTGTCATCGATGGAGACGCATGGGACAATTGAGATGGTTCTGCAGAAGTTATACCACATCTCAAAGTAGTATAGTCATTATAGTTCCTAGAGGAACAATATCTCTTTCTAATGCCTCGGGGTCTATGGGTTCTCATTTAGGTAGATGTGGCTCTAATTGCAGATCTTATTTTGGCCAAATTTATATTAAGTTAGAGCCTTAAATCGGTAATCAACCAAAATCACTGACATAGGTGAATTACATGCAAGCTATTGATTATGCAGTAGTAGAGTATGATACAAGTCATGTGACAGTTCAAGATATTATTCTTACTGTATAATTTTTACTAATTACTTTATTTTATACATGTTATTCTTTATCATGTATTCTTTATAATCTTGTTGATATCTTTAAACTCTACATCGATCTTATGTTTCATGTCATGGATTTTATTTTTCCTCTTAGAAGGAGGAAATAGATTGGTTTCAGATATCCTTATTGCATTGTCTCATTGTATGAATTTGGGAAGAAATGTGATTTATTTGTCTTCGATATGGAAATATTTGATGTGATCTAGGCGATGTAATGGATTTCATAATTTAAGGCCCATATTTATTATTATCATTATTCAGTGGCTTTTATGCCCCCTGAAGTGAGTACTTAATGTTTTTAGAGAGAATGGGATATTGTGTTAGGTTAAGTGGGACCTCTACATCAATAGTTAGCTAGGATTGATAGTCAGGTGTCTATTTTTTTGTTATAAGCTGATGAGAAGGTCTTAAAGAGTGTTTTCCATCTATATATGATAATTTTACAATGTTTTTTCCAAAGTACTTTTTGGTTTCACCACTGAAATGGGATGTGAAGATCAATATTTAAATGGCATTGAGGATGAAACCAATATCTCCTCTCTCATATCATATGGATACCACCAAGATGAGGTACATCAATATATAACTGGATGATCCAGAATCCCAATATTTTATTCATCAAACAATCTCTCATTGGGATGCTCTAGTGCTTTTTGATAAAAATGATGATGGATATCTCTGCTTGTGCCTCAATTATCAGAAGTTGAATAGGGTCACCATAATGAATACATACTCCTTAACCCATATTTATGATATCTTCAACCATGTCAAATGATAATGGTGTTCTTAAAAATTGTCACCAGATTAAGTTATCACCATTTCAGTGTAAGATTAGAAGATGTCCCTAAAATAGGTTTTTGAACGAGGTATATAAATTTTGAGTATTTTTTAATGTAACTTGGATTAAAAAATGACCATGTGGTATTTAGGGACCTTATGAATTGAGTTCTCCATAGATACTTCAGATCTATGTTGATGGTGTTTATGGATAATATTCTATTTTATTTGACAATATAATAAGAGAATGGGAAGAATTTGAAGATTGTTCTGGGCATGTTGTTGGATCATCATCACTTTATTAAGTTGGAAAAGTGTAGTTTCTAGATCAGATAAGATATTTTCTTGGGACATATGATCTCGGGCATGGATTTTCAATTGGCATAGAAGAGATCATGGAAATGATGTCATGAGAGGATCCAAATAATCTTTTTGAGATTAGATGTTTTCTAGGCCTATTCAGTTATTATAGGTAGTTTATTACTGATTTATCTTGGATTGATTCACCAATGAAATCCCTCACCCAAAAATAGGTGAAGTTGTTGTATATCCTAGAGTTATAAGCACATTTAAACGACCTTAAACCGTGGTTAACCACCGCCCTTGTCCTAATATTACATAAAGATAGATAGAGTTATATGGTTTACTATGATACTTCATGTATGGTTTTGCATTGCGTGCTTATATAGGGTGACCATGTGGTGGAATAAAAATCTAATAAACTCTGAAAACACTAACAAAATTACCCAATCCATGAACTTGAGATTTAAATAGTGATGAATTACCTTAATATTTGGTGCCTATATCTCTTTTGGGATAATTTTTCAGTATTTTGGACCGTAAAATACTGAGTTACATGTTTCCCTATAAGTATCTAAAACTGAGGTAGGGGCGGTGGATTATGTACCTTTAGGAATTTGAATTTAATATCATTTATACCCCATATAAAGGAACGATGTTTTATGATCATTTGTGTATAAATTTCTAAAATCATGTTTTAAAGGAGTCTAGTGATGAGTAGGATGTAATGTAGTTTTTTATCATATTCACCTGGATAAAAGGGAATATTATGGGGGTAAGTTTATGTCAAGATTTCAATTGATTCCATCCCTTTTAGAGATGATTTAGGATGAGCAGTCAAAAGATGAGCTGTGATATCATTTTAACTAGTTTATAAATAGAGGGGATGAACCTAGTGGTTGGTATCTATCCTCTATGGGTGTGATTTTCATCCAGGTATGTTCCATCATGACATCTTCTTTTAGGAAAATCATGATACAAAACATTCATTATTCTAATTGGGTCGTTCATTCTGGTTCCACCAAGATGTTTTATGTTTTGAAATGTTGATCTTGGTGACCAGGTATGAGACATTATATATAGATCACTTCATATATCAATGTTATACTTGTCATCATGTTAAATCTGGGCATCATAAACCCTTAAAAATATTATATCCTCTACCAATTTCTACCTTGAATTAGGAAAATGTATACATGTATTTTTTTAATAGGTTTCCTTCATTCACCCTAAGGATGGAATGTAATTTTGGTGTTGAATGATCATTTACCAAATTCTACTAACTTCTATATTGAGGAAACCTCTAAAGTGTAATAGTTTGGAAGATTATACAGGTAAGATATTGTGAGGCTCAATGGTGAGGTGAATATTATTATATATAATAGGACCCATAATATTCCTCTTGGTTCTAGATAGGTCTCCAAGCTCTAACGGGTTCTTAGATCAATCTTATAACAGATTAAAATCCTCAAATAGATGCTCAAAATGCATGATCGAATAAAATTTTGTAGTAAATACTTTATGCAGTCATCTAAGACATCAGAGGATCGTGTGATAACCATCATTTATTGGTTTAATTCACTTATAATAATAGTTACAGATCCATTATTATAATTTCTCATTTTTATGTGATGTATGTTTTACCGTGCCAGTCTCCTTTGTGGTAGATTAAAGTAGGTGAGACATCATTACTGGGACTGAGCATTCTGTATGAGATGATTGGTATGGTTTAGTTGAACATGAAGATGTTATCGATATAATCGAGTTATTACACGTAATATTTCAATCAACATTGTTGAACCATATAGTTCTCATTGGTTGAATATGCATTTCTAAATATAGAACATCACGTGGCTCATCGTTATCTTAGGATGTAAGGGAATCTCATTTCATGGTATGTGAGACCATTTGAGATTACAGAGAGAATCAGTGTGGTGTAATACCTCATATAATTTCTATCTCAGTTGATATCAATTTATAAAATATTATATTACTCATATATGAAAAAGTATAATCAATATCCATCTCATTTTTTTATCTAGGATGAACAGAACTAGGAAATCATTTTTTTAGTAATTGAGCAGCTAAAATAGACTGTGTATTATTAGTTAAATTTTTTAAGTTAAAATCTATTCCATTAGTCTGGGGCTAGTGTAAACACAAGAATGATAAGAATGAGATGTGGTAGAAAAAATATTAGGTTGAGGTATAGTACCATGATTTTTTCATTGATCAGACTGTAGATTCCCCCTTTAAGGGGATGAAAATTTATCATAGTGGGGAGGACTGTCACATATATTTTTTATTTTTTAGGTGTTTATTATTTTTATGGTATTTTTTCTTGTATTTATTTGTAATAATTTTCCATGCTAATGGTGGTTTGCAGATGATTAGTGGGTGGCACCAGGTTAGTAGAAAATGTTCATTAGCCCTCTCTAAACTGTTTGGACCAAAATGTGGTTCGATCAAGGTCACGCAACTAGGTTTATGGTTGTGTGAAACCCATATTAGCCCATGAGACCTCCCCTACCATTTGTAAAGGGGTCATAAGTTTGGTTCCTGGTCTATAATAATATGCAGACAAACCATGCATCCTGCAAAATCATTTAAAAATGTGAAATTAAAACTTTTCTCTTCTCTATGTTTAACTATATAACCTCTCTCTTTTCCCACATTCATTTTCCATGGCCCTGAACATGAATCCCTTCCAACTACTCTCCCTTATGCTTCAATCCTATAGGGGGTTTGAGATTCTATCTTCCTGATTCCTCCATATAAGTGTCAACTCTTCAAATCCTTTAACCTTTACTTCCTTTTTCCTTGGGTTTACTATATTTCAGGGGTTATATTGACCTATAATTAGTTTTATTTGAATTTTTTTTACAAAATATTGATTTTATTGGTGTGTTCTTTCTTACATGGGATTTTATATCATTATGGCATCTGGAATGAACCTGGTGGGTGCTTTTTTCAAAATGTATGATAGGTGGTTTTATGTTATGCTTTTATTTGATGAGTTAAATATGATTTACAGGTTTTATAATTTCATTTATTGACATTTTTGGGTGTAATGACCCTGAACCTAGTATCCCAAAGTCGGTGGATACATTATTAAATTGTAAAAAATATAAAATTAATCACATCCTGAAGTACCAAACAAATTTTTAGTTTTGGAAAACTAGATATACACATCATCTTAACATTAAAATTGAATATATAAAATACAACACAGTAAATCTTTTGAGGACACCATTATTATCCTAGATTAACCCTACAATTCAATCATAATAAATTTATTGGAATATTGGGGAAAAATAAAACATTAGAAAAATGGTGATCTCAAATGCCCAGTAAGGGTTAATTATAGCAGAAGCAAGCATAAGTAAGCATAAACTTTTCGGAACAGTAAATAACTGAAAAATTTACATTTATATAATAACTCAAACAAAATATAGATGGAATAAAATATGATTAAATAATACCATATAAAAAATCACATGAGTTAAAAAATATAACCTTGTATATTTTGATAATAAAATAATCACACAAAAATCAATAACTAATCTCATAGTGAAGGAATGAATGATGCAAAAAAACATAAACATAATGTCAAGGATTCATCCAATGCACCATAAATAAACAGGTAAGATATTATCCAACACCAAAACTAGGTTTTCTCCAGATACCTACTGATGCATTAAGGGGTTATAGTGGGCCCCACCCATCACTTAATTTGTCCAATACATCTCTATAATGAAATGGGTGAAACATAATTAACATATACATTTTTGTTGATAATAATATAGGAAATGTAAATATAATTCCCCAATTAATAAACATAATCACAAACTAAAAATATTACTATAGTTAATGGTATCAAAATATCATATACCCAATCAAACTAATTATAAAACATTTCATAAATCATGGATGATTGTATCATAAGAGATATAACTCAATGAATCTTATGTTTCAATAAAGGATAATTAAAGAGATGAAATAACTTTAAATGAGATCATTTAGAAATTTTTTAAGAAAATTCTTATTTTCACTTTGATAATAGCATATATTTAAAAAGTTGTGCAATTATAAAATGAATCATTTTAATTGAATATGAACTTGTAAAATTATAAAGTAAGCTTCTTAAAATTAAGGAATATTGATGGAGGGAAAATCTTCTCATTTCATATAAGTTAAAAAAATATTCCTTTTATATTTTTGTTAGAAAATTCTCAAAGAACCTTGTTTTGAAATTAAAAAATATACCTTTCAAACCATTTTATAAAAATTATAACATTGCAAAAAAATAATTTAAAAAATCATATTATATTATTAAAAAAATGGAAACAATTATAGAAATCAGGAATATGGATGAAAAACATTGTTTCAAGGGAAACATTAAAAATATATTTTTAGAGAAAAATATTCCTTATAAATATCATATAATTGAAGCAAGAATTAATAAAATAAATAAAATAGGTATATTAATAGTAAATAAAAATCAATATAATTGAAATAGAAAATAATATATTGAAAATTTATTTCATAAATAACCATTAAATGACATAATGAAGGAAGTGTATGTTTTACCGAAAGAATTGAAATTGGGTTAAGATTTCCCTTACGAATTTACATTCAATAAAATCAAATGACCCGTAAAAGTAATCATTATAAAATGAATGATTTAGTACCATGAATATAATTTGAATCAAGATATTATATATCAAAAGGTAGTATATTCATCACAAAGAATAAATAAGTTTTTAATAAGGAATATATCTCATAGAAGTAAAAGGGTGACGAGAAACACTTACCTCACACTTCCCATTAGTTTTTTTAATTTAAACTAATATATTAAGATATAAAGAAACTTACTAATTAACTAAAGGCCATTATTTATATTCATAATATCTTATATTATAATTTAATAACATATTGCCACCCATTCATTAATAATTTTTCATTATTTATATTGTTTTGGGTGTGTTCGTTTCCCGGTTTCATGGTTGGTTCACTTGTGTATAATTTCGGATTTTCTTGTAAGATGGAAATAAATTTACAGAAGTTGAATTAAATGGTATTTATGCATGTAAATATTTTTTATGGTCCCATATACCATTTTTTATTCTTAGATGTGTACGATTGATTTGATAAAATGTTAATGAGAAATGTATAGTTTAATTTGGCGGTTTCTTAGAACATCATGAACTAGTATCGTTTTATTTAATATTATATAAATGTATTAGTTATAAAACATGAAATAGGCTAAAATATATATTTTAAAATCTTATTTAACCATTCTAACTCTTCTATTACAAGACATGAACGTGTTAATGGAAAACACAAAATTATTATGCATAGAGACAGTTAACCTCCATAATTTGGACAATGGTTTATTTTAATTGAATTATAGGAGGTAATAAAAGGGTATGAAAATAAGATATTACATTAGAAAAATAAAATTACAATATATACATGATACTAGAGTTATTATTAATTTATTTAGGATGGATATTAAGATATGGTAGAAAATGAAATGAAATTAAAAGTAATTGTTTGAGAAAGTTACATCTTGAATATAACCTCCTTGAAAGACCCCTTAACAAACATGAAATTGTTATTTTGGTGAGACTAGTAGAAATTGGTCATGGAGAGAGTTTGTAGGAGTTGCTATGTAAAATTTTTTACGATATTAAACAATTTTTAGGAGAATGGGGTGGTATTTATAATTGAGGAGGCGTGGTTCTAAGTGATAAAATAATGATTATTTTATATTAAAATAAAAACTCATTTGGGTGGAATTAATTAGAATTAATTAGTTGATAATTAATGTTTTAAATGATGTTTAAGTTTTATAAAAACATAAATTACCCATATAATTTTTTATTTGATATGTATTTTAAGCTTTTACCTTTTATCATTAACTTGTTTAATTATATTACCAACACTACTGTAAATATGTTTTTAACAAAATAAATTTTTTATGCCTTAAAATGAAATGAAAATTATAACATTAATTGGAACCAATGATAAACAATATGGAAACCATTTTACATTATTAAATTTATAAAATTTATAAAAATAAATTTTAAATATGTTACGTGTATAACTCATAAAAACATCTTTTTAAAAGTTAAAATCACGGTTTTCAAAACGGATAAGAAAGTGTTTATAAATGTATTACCTTATATATTACGTCATTACATAAATATATTTTTTTAAATAATTACATTTAATAAATTTTAGATCATGATCATATAATAATTATTTTAAAAGAGTGATGGTATTTCATAAAAACAGTATTACCACATTTTAACCCAAAAATCATCATTTTTTTTAAATTCCAAAAAACATAAAAAAATATAATTTTGAGTAAATGGGTCCAAAAATGAATTTTATTTAGTAAAATAAACATTTTAAAAATTTTAAAAAATTATTTACATATATTTTCTCAAGAAAATAAATAAAAATATTTTTTTACGAAAACGTTTATTTTAAGAATAAAATGTCTTTACTAAAAAGTATGTGTTCATTTAATAATAATAGTTAACTTATTATAGAATATAAAATTCATATTTGTTTCATAATATAGTTGATCTTATTCAAACCCACCAATTTAATGTCTAGTTTATAACGGTAGTGTTAAAATATTGATATTATAGAGTTTGTTTAAGAATATTGTTATGTGTAATATAAGCTATAGAAAATATTATTTTTTTAAAATATCATGCTGTTACATTATCCCATCCATCAATAAATTGTGTCCTCATCGTTTAAAATTTTACAACCAAAAAAATGGTTGATATTTTAATATTCTTTTGTGGAAAACCCACATTGTAAGAAGGGTTAATAAAACATCTTCTTAGAAATAGGGAAAAGAAAATGTGATGGTCACCAAAAAACTAGGATTATGGATATGAGAAATATTGTCGGAAGTGAAAACCTGGACTTTTAAAATGAACCTGATGATTATTTTATAATGGATAGTGATAGAAAATATTTTCATTAGATATTTTACTATCAAAAAAAAAATATATATCTGATGGGATAAATGACATTTGAATTTTCATTTATAAAAATAAAAAAAATAAAAAAAATTACTTTCTCCTGGAGTTGAGGAATTTTATTACATCCTATTGTAAGAATAAAAGGAAATATTTTTACATGAAAGATAGAGTTTCATCCATTACACAATTTCTGCAATAAACTAATCTTTTTCTAGAAAGTCAATTCAACATTTATTCCACAAATAAAATTAAAATATATTAAATATATATTAAATATATAAGTTTTCAAAAATGAACTTATACTTTATATTTCATACCCTTTAAAAAAAGAAAAACTATGGTATACCAATCAGGACATCACGTAGTCCAGTGGTAGGTGATGCACCCCTATTTTCCTTTGGTTATGGGTTCATGTATTATATCCTTGTGAGATGTGATGGGTTTTCACATAGCCTATGGGTTATCCTTTTTCTAAAAGTATATTAATATAGTCATTGAAAATTTAAAACAAATAACCTTAATATATTCAACATTAAAGACATGTTTTAACGTTAAATTTTATCTCACTCATTTCATTTTTCATTACCATATTTCATCATTATTATTTTTTGAGTCTTTGGTAAATTAGTGAAAAAGTCCATTGTAATTTTATTTCTTACTCCAAGAAATGAATGTCAAAAAATAATTTTTATGCCTCAAGAACTAAAATTCACTTTTAAAAGATCTTAAGATGCATAAAAAGTAAAAATTAATTCTGTTAGTCTTAAATTATTTTACAAATTTGGTATGGTTTTTGAAAGTTGTCCAATGTGAATAAATAAATTAATATTCGGAGCCTCTCCTAAATATTAAATTAAACCATTTCTTAAATGGTTATCCTTATGAACCTTCCACTAGATCAAGTTCCAGAACATTAGAAATACTATTGTCGAATTTTCAAAATTAAATTATTGTTAATCCCTCAAACAATATAAAATGTTTTTTAATCGTCACATAACAACATGTGGATAACTTATTCATGTATTTTCTTGAAATATGGTAATAACATAAATACCCATAAAAACTTATTTAAAACATGCATGCTTATTTATTACTTATGTAAAACATAGATTATTAGATATTTTCCTTAAATCCAAAAATGTTTGAAACTTTATCAATTGTATCATAAAGAAAATTATAAATAAAATTAATAATATCTAACGTATATCATCTCTTCATCCCAAAATTATTATCTGAACATCAGGAACATATTAAAAGTTATCATCTCATTAAATATTCTATTCAAAAGATAAACTTTCTATTGAATCTACTTTCCTATTCATTGGTACCATTCATCATATTCTCTAAATTCATTAAATAAAAACTATTATAGTACAGTCCTTATATGTTTCATAATTCTTATAAAAATAATGTCATACACCATATTCATTTGATCCATATACACAAGAATAATAATCATTCTATTTTAGGTATATCAATATCAAAATCATAACAATGATCCCCTAGAATCTTCTGAATTATATCTCCTTGATGATTTGGTAATTCATTCGTATAGTTCCCCATCTCCTTATAGTTGTATCATTTCAAATTTAGAGATTCATTCTTTCAATTAAAATCACACATCTGGAAGCCTTTATCCCTAAACTTGTAAAATACTATCATTCCTTTTAGGAAAGTATCATGGTTTTTATTTCCACAAATATTACATGTGGGAAGGTCCTAATATATATTATTCCCTTTATTCTTATATTTATCTATCATCCTATTAATTTATTGATTTCCTTCAAATTCATATGACTGGGAAATTCCTTCTCTATCTGGATAT
Source organism: Viscum album (assembly GCA_963277665.1). Lineage (NCBI taxonomy): Eukaryota > Viridiplantae > Streptophyta > Magnoliopsida > Santalales > Viscaceae > Viscum > Viscum album. Next base: position 1,371,589,375 of record OY728143.1, read on the forward strand.
CAAATGATATTATATCCACATATGATATAAAGGTTTAGTATACTAGTTCCCTTCGAAGAATATGATTAATACCATCATAGAAAAAAATAATATTTCTATTTAGATCACATATGTAGTATATGACATTCCATTATAACCTTTTAATGTTGGCTATATACATCGTAACATTCTCATCCTAATTTTATCTCAGACTCAATAATATTATATCCATGTGCTATAATTGTTCACATGGAAACTATTTTTCCCAAAAAAGATATATAAAATCATTCCTTAACATATTTTATATATCATCATCATCCTTAGTGTTTTGAACCAGTAACCACCATTGATATGTATCTCTGGAGTGAATATAAACAACAATGATAACCTTTTCATTTCCATTACAACCAAAGGTGAGAAAAATATTTTATATGGAACATATCAATTTCTTAGTGACAAATGGCTATGTAGTTCCAGTGAATGATTGTGGTTTTTATCATATGAATATGTTTAACATTGTTTCACTATATTGTGGATTAGAATACTCTATACAATTAAGGATATTTCTTATAATTTGATTCAGAAATCCTATTATATTTTTAAATAGGTTACGTATAGCTCCAAATCCAGCTCCAGCCGCATCTCCACCTCCCACGACATTATTATTACTATGAGTGAAATCCATGTATGTATTACATGCATTTATTTTTAAAAAAAATTTTATTATTGGTTCAATTTATAAATAATGTAATACACTATATTAGATCATAACATTATGAAACATAATCTATAATCTTAAAGATAATTAATATCTAAACAACAATTTTTTTATTTGGATTATTTATAAATCCAATCAAATAGTTTCCTTATCTAATCTATGTTTTCCTAAATCTAGTTCCCCAGGATTATACTAAAAATCCTCTAATACCAATTTTAAATGCTCCAAACCTTGTATCCTAGATTCTGTTGTAACTTTATTACATTGGTATAATATATAAGGAATCATATCATAAATGAAATAATATATTAGTTGTTTGGAAAAAATAGATGCATACTTGATCCTTACATTACAATTTAAAATATAAAAAACAAAATAGTGAATCCATTGAGGACCCCATTATTCTCGGTGATTATCCTATCATTTCACTCATAATAATATTATTTGGATCCCTGGGGAAAATAAAACATAATAAATGGGTGAATCAAATGCTCAGTAAAGGTTAAGTATAGTGGAAGGTATCATAAGTACACATAAACAATTATGGAAAGTCAAATAACTGAAAACAAATCAATTTAATCAATAACATGAACATAATATGAATATAATAATATATAACCAAATAATACCATATAAATTATTACACGAGCTATAAAAAATAACCCTTGATATTCTACTTATCTAATAATCACTTATAAGTCAATAAATAATCTCATAATTAGTGAATTGATAATATGGTACATCAAAAACATGTACTCAATGATTCATCCTAGACACCATACCTAAACAGGTTAGACATTAGCCAATACCCAAACTAGTTTTTCTCATGAGACCTACAAATGTATCACAGGGCTATAGAGATCCCCACCTATCACTTACTAAGTATAATGAATTACTATTATGATAGTGGTAAAGTATAATCAATATATATATTTATATTAAAACTAACATATGAAATATAAATAACTTTACCAAATAAGTAAACATAATCACACACCATAAAGATTAATATGGTGAATGGTATCAAAATAGTATATCCCCTTTTGAAAAAATCATAAAACATGTAATAAATTATGGAATATTTTATCATAAGATACTGACATCAATGAATTATAAAATTTAAAAAATTATATTGACATATATGAAAATAATTTAAATGATGTCGTTGATTTTTTTTATGAAAATACCAAGTTTTACTTTGAAAATAACATGTGTTTAAAACATTGTAAAATTATAAAATAATAAAATTTCTTTGTTTATTGTCTTGTAAAATTTTAAATTAATCTTCAAAATATTATAGTTTCACGATGGAGGAAAAATCTTATCAGGGATTATAACTTAAAAAACACTTCTTCCATATTTTTTTCAAAAAAGTACCAAAGAACCAAACTTTTAAATTAAAAATATATGTTTAAACTAATTTATTTAATAGTAAAAATATGTAATTATTTTAAAAAATAATAGTTTAATTGTCAAAAAAATGAATCAATTATAGAAAACAAGAAAATGGAAGAAAAAAGCTAGTTTTAAGAAAAAAATTAAAAAGATAATTTTTTTAAAAGAAATCCCCCTTTAAATATCATATCATTGAGGTGATAATTAATAAAAGGATTTGAATATGTGTATTTTCTATAAATAAATATAAAAAATGTATAAATAAAATGTTATATATTCAAAATTATTTAAAAAAATGTTTAGTACGACATAGTCAAGGATGTAGAAGTTTATCCTAATGAATTGAAATTGGGTTATGAATTCTCTTACCACATTATAAATAGTGGAATTGTATGACCCAAAAAATCAATAATTATAAAATGAAATATTTAATTACATTAAGATAATTTTATTCATTATCTGATATATTAAAGAGAATTATATATAAAACACACTAGAAATAAGTGGTGAATAAGGATTATATCTCACAGAAGTAAATGTGAGATGAGAAACCCTTGCCTCAATTTTCTCTTAAATTTCTCATACTCTAACCTTATGTATGAAGGATTACAGAGCTATTAATAACGTACAAAAGTATATTCATATTTATAATACCTTATATGATAATTTAAAAACATCTTACCACATGTTCATTAATAATATTTCAGAATTTTAATTATTTCAGGGGCATCAGTTTCATGGTTTCCCTGTTGGTTCACTTGTTTATAATTATGAATTTTCTTATAAAAAGGGAATATAACTCCATAAGTTAAATAAAATTGTAATTATTAAATTAAATAAGTTTTAATGGTACCATATATCATTTTTCATTCTTACATGAGGATGATTCATTTGATAAAATGTTAATGATAAATGTTTTGTTTAATTTAGTGGTTTTTCCAAACATCATGAAATAGTTGCATTTTATTTAATATTATGTATATATATTAGTTCCAGAACATGAAATAGGTTATAATATCTATTTTAAAACAATATTTTACTATAATAACACATTTTTGACCAGCATTTATGGTCATAATGGAAAACGGAAAATCATTATCCACATAGATGGTTAACTGCCATAATTTGGAAACTGGTTTTGTTTAACTGAATAAGAGAGGGTAAAAAAGTGATCTATATAAGATATTTTATTATAAACATTAAATTATAGTATAAACATGATACTGAAGTAAATATTACAAGATGTATAAATTATATAAAGATATGGTAGAAAACGAAATGAAATTAAGAGAGATTGTTTGAGAAAGTTACCACTTGAATATAACCTCCTTGAAGGACCCCTTATGTAACATGGAATTGGACTTTGGGTTCTCCCTGAAGCACTTCTATATAGGTATAGTACGGAGGAGAGTATTTTGGAAAATATCTAAAGTGCATCAAGGATTTTGAGGAGAAAGGTTTGGTATTTATACTTGAGGATGGATGGTTTTAAGTCATTAAATAAGGATTATTTCCAATTTAAAGAAAACAACATTTGGGTGGAATCAATTCCAATGTATTTGGTTGATAATTATTAATTTAATGTCCTATTAAGGTGTATCAACACATAAAACACCCATTTAATGTTGTATTTTTTAGATAATTTGATCTTTTACCATTAAACTTTAACCTGTTACATTTTTTTACGTATAATGTGGTAAATCTTCTTTTACTATGGTAACATTTTTACGCCTAAAAATGAAAATGAACATATAACATAATTGATATCTCATGATTCTTAATATGGAATCTATTTTCCTTTATTCTATTTATAAAAGTGATAAAAATCAATTTTAATTATCTTATGCTTATGACTCATAAAAATATTTTTTTATAAAATATTTAAGCATGTATTTATAAATGTAATAGTTTAATGTATTATTTCTTTCCATAAATACATTTCTATAAATAATTAGTGTTAATAAAATTGTAATAATGATCACAAAAATAATTATTTCAAAAGTGTTATTCTATTTTTTAAAATTAATTTTTTTTCGGTTTTTATTCCCAAAATCAACTATTTTGGAATATTACCAAAAAATTGTCCAATGCTAATTGTGAAAAAATGAGTCCAATAAAAAAAATTATTATATAAAAATTATAATAGTGACAAATATTTATTATATTTATATTATGATATAAATAAAAAAATTGTTTATTGAAGAGAACATATATTTAATGAATTAAATAACTTTACAGATATTTTGTGTTCGTTTACTAAAAATAATTATAATAGTGACAAATATTTATTATATTTATTTTATGATATAAAAAAATTGTTTATTGAAGAGAAGATATATTTAAAGAATTAAATAACTTTACAGAAATTTTGTGTTCATTTACTATGAATTATGTTATATGTTCATTATCATTTTTAGGTATAAAAATGTTACCATGCTAAAAGATGATTTACCACATTATACGTTAAAAAATGTAACAGGATAAATTTTAATGGTAAAATATTAAATTATCTAAAAAATACAACATTAAATGAGTGGTTGATGTGTTGATCCACCCTAATAGGACATTAAATTAATAACTATCAACCAAATAGATTGGAATTGATGCCACCCAAATGTGGTTTTCTTTAAATAGGAAATAATCCTTATTTAATGACTTAAAACCATCCATCCTCAAGTATAAATACCAAACCTTTCTCCTCAAAATCCTTGATGCACTTAAGATATTTTCCAAAAACTCTCCTCCGTACTATACCTATGTAGAAGTGCTTCGGGGATAACCCAAAGGCCAATTCCATTTTACATAAGGGGTCCTTCAAGGAGGTTATAATCAAGTGGTAACCTTCTCAAAAAACCTCTCTTAATTTCATGTAACTTTTATATCACCTTGTATAGATGTTGGGTTTGATGATTTTTTACTTTTTATATATATTTTTACTATTTTTTGTATGCATTGGTTCGTAATAGTTATACCGGTTGATATTCATGGGTGAAGCCATTCCAAAATGATTTTATTGATTCCCTCAAAAAAGTTTTCAGGTCTTGCGGATCCAGAATTCCCTTCAAGCACTAAGAAGGTTTAGGTCAGGTGTCATGTTGGATATCAACCCAGATTAATTCATGATAGTTATACATATGGGACTTTAGTATCTATAAAGAGATCATTCGATTGGATAACAAGATAGAAATAAATATTGGTGTTACCCATTAATCGTATGGTTTTGATAAGAAAATAAAAATTTAATTAAAAATAAATTCTAATAATAAAAACCATGGAGGGTGAGATTATTCTTCCATTATTTTATATGTGTGAAAGGAATCATGGAGTGAATTATATTAAAGGGACTAGTAAATACTTTAAGAGTAGAAAGTAAGGTAATCAGAAAATATAATTCCCAAGTGATGGTAACAAGTTAGTCAATATTAATAGTGGAGTAAAATATAAAAATAATGCACTAAACAGAATCTAGTGATTCAAATTTAATGAGTTTGGTAATTATTATAACTGATTCTCAAATCATAGTATTAAATATGATGATCAATTTTATAAACATCTTAATCCTAGAGATAAATAGAAATCTCATACAATCACTATTTTCAATGTGGTTTATGATAAAAAAACTGATGAAAGTTATACTTACCATCCACTCTATAATGGATAATATCTTACTTGATTAAGGATCTACCCATGCTTATATATATGAATAATTTTCTAAGGTTATTGCAATACCACCTCAACATTTAGATTCTAATTAGTTTTGAAAACATTTAATTATATGAATATCACATCTCAATTCAACAATTCATCTTTGAGTGTATTTTGTGGGATGATCTTCTTGAAAGTAAATTTATTCTTCGTTTTATTGATTTTTATATTATTTTGGGTACATATTGATATTCATCGTATAAATACCATATTAATTTAAAAGTAAGGTAAGTTAAATTTTATATTTTGAACCAACATATGATCATCATTTTGTGTGAGGATACAAATATAATCTAATAGAACTTATTTCTATTGTATTTGTATTGATTCATATTCAAAAAGTGTATTAATATCATATAGATGAAAATAAACTCAACAAAAAAGATATTACTACTGTATGGGATTGTTTTGATGTCTTTCTAGAATAGTTTCGTATTATTCCTCTATCACATGGAGTGGAGCTTTCAATAGAACTCATATATGGTTCTAAACCTATTTTAAAAACACTATATAGAATTTCCTTGATCATGTTATAGGAATTTAATGATTAAATATAATAGAATATTGATAAGGGAAGCATTCATCCAAGAAAATTTCCATGGGGTACCCATTCTTTTTATTAAGAAAAGAGATAGGTTAATGCGACTCTGCATTGATTATCGGGTATTGAACATGATTGTAATCAAGAATATGTATCATATTCCTCATATTGATGATTTTTTTGATCAATTACGAGGAGCTCAATAGTTTTCCAACATTAATCTTTTATATGTACACAACCAATTAAGGGTCAAAATTGAAGACATACAAAGATAGAATTATGTATGAGGTATGGACACTATGAATTTATATTGATTCATTTTAGTCATACTAATTCCTATGTGATCTTCATTGATTTAATGAATATAGTATTCATAGATTATCCTAATTATTTTGTAATAGTCATTATAAATTATATTATTATATATTCCAATAATAAAGAATGACATAAATATCACTTGAGGATTGTACAAAATATACTAAGGATGAAGATGTTTTATGAAAATTTTACCATGTGTAAATTTTGGATATATAAGGTTTCATTTTTTGGTCATGTAATCTCATGATAAGTTATATCAATGGATACATAAAAATATGAAGTCACTAAACATTTCCCCAGATCAACCATGGTGATTTAGATCCATTGTTTTCTTGGTTTTTTAGATATTACCAATTTTTTGTTGAGAATTGTGTGTATCAATCTAATACACCAACCATGATAACTCAAAATGGATTCTAGTTTCTTTCAACTAAAGAATTTATGGAAAATTTTAGGGATATAAATATAATATTAATCAGAGAAACTATTATCACACTACCCTATAGTGAATAGGGGTGTGTGATCTTTATCAAAAAACTAATTCGGATATATCCTTCTACAGAACGAAATTCAGAGAGCTTATTCCTTACAATAATTGAAGGTTAATGATTGAAATTATCCAACTCATGACCCGTATTTAGTATTGGTAATGTTTGAATTAAAAATATAGAGTCATATTAATTATGAGGAAAGGTGTGGAATATATATTTATCAATAAATTTCTTATCATATATTTACTAAAAAAGTGTTGAATATGTACAAAAGAAGATGGATAGAATTGATAACTAATTTTTACTGCTCAATACATATCCACCCTGGTAAATTGAATAAGTTCTATACTTTATTGATTTTAAAGGGCCATGCTCTTTATCTATGATTAGGATCACGAAATATTGAATATTTATAGATTTTAATGATGGGTCGTGAAATATTTAAGAATATGGAGAAATATTATCTCGCTCAATTGGTTGTTCAAACATCTATCAATGTGAATACTAAACAGGTTCAAAGGGTGATTTATGACTAATAAAGGGGATGATAATTGTTCCAGTGTTCATCCTTGATTAATATAGAATAATACGGTTCAGAAATAAAGTATATGTCTCAAAAATACCAAATATAAAGGAGCTATTATTTTAATTTCATAGCTCATCATTCTCTATTTATAATAGAATTATAAAGATGTATGGAGTTATTAAAGCATATTTTTGGTGAGACAACATAAATATATAAATTATATATTATATACCTCGATGCATTTTTAGGTAAAAATGTTGAGGCTAAGAGATTGAATTCTATGGGAATGTCACAACCATTACCCATACTAGAATAGATATGGGAAAACACCAATAAGAATTTTGTCATCCAACTCCACAAAATTTTTAAATGTCTTAATGTAAATACCTTTAACATGGTAGCCCAGATTCAGTGGTTACATTATTAAATTAGAAATACATAAAAGTAATTTCATCCATAATGAACACATATTTTTGTAGTATTGTAAAACTAAATAGATAATTGAATCCCACATTACAATTGAAAACAAAAAATACAACATAGTATTTTATCTGATAACAACATTATTCCCTTTATAATGTCCTTGAATATATATCACAAAATAAATCCATATAATCCTACGGATTATAAAAAATAATAAAGGGGTGATCATGGATGAAAAATAATGGTATATGTATTGAAATAGTTAATTGGACATTAATAATATGGTAGGGATAAATTATTAAAAAAAATTCCATACAAATAATCACCAAAGCTTTAAACATATCCATTGATATCATTACTATCCAAATAATAACATGACATCCATTATTTATTTCATAATGATGGAATGCATAATTTAGGACACATTAAACTTATTATTAGGGAATCATTCCAATATATCTTGACTAAATGGGTAAGGACTCAGAAAAAAATCAATATAGTTTCTCTCATGAGACCTATCAATTCATTGAGGGGCTATGTAATTTCAATAATCACATATCACTTAATACTTACAATGGATTCATCTTATGAATAAACCAAAAAACATAATAAAAATGCTTTAAAATCAATAAATGTATGTATTAAAAGAACTAGAATAATGTATATCAATACATTCCTTAGTCAAACTAATTATAAAATAACAGGATAAATATGGTGGATGATATCATTATATTATAACATCATTAAGTCATAATATTCAACATAGGATATTGAAATAGATGAAAATTATATCAAAATATCACTAGAAACTTTATTTAGTAAAAAACCCTTTTAACATTCAAATCTATTATTTAAAATCTATTTTATCAAATACTAAGGAAAATATTTTACTAAAAAGTAACATTAAAACTTATAAAGGAAGATTAAATTCAATATTTGTTCTTCATGGTTGGAAACTTTTCTCGTGACATATAAGATTAAAAAACATTTTTTCCACATAATTTTAAAAACATAAAAAAGTTCCTTGTTTGTAAATTAAAAGAATACTACTTTAAAACCATATTGTAAAAAGGAATTAATGGGTAAAAATTTATTTATTAAATAATTTTAGAATGTTCTGAAGATTCTTTTAGAAATTTTAATAAAAAATGAAAATCCAATATCTTTATCTGTAGTTGATGATATCTATATAGAATAAAATATATACAAAAATATAGATATCCTCATAATTGATTAAATAAATCATCGATAAGGGATATATGATACTTTTTATTTATTGTTATCTTATTAATTTCCTTATAATAATTGAAATATTTAATTCACACATCTTTATTATTGACAAAAAAACTGTTTTACCTTAGTGAGAAGGACTAGGCTAAATGAATCCCTTGTTTGTATTTTTTTATAGTTCATTCTTTAATTTAATCAACTCCATATTGGATATTCAATATAGAGTCTTTGAAATAAGTATATCACTTGGTCGGAGATATATTTAAAAATGTGCATTATGATTTGGGGGAAGACTAGGAAATTATTTAAGAAATAAATCAAAATATTCCCAAAAAATAGGTACATTTACAGTATTGAGTTTCTCCCCAACCGTTTGAGATAAATATACTTCAAGATTAGGTATAAAAACTTATATGATAGAAGTAATTTAAATTGGGTGTTCAGGACCACCCATGCATTGATAGATGATTTAAGGTTGATTTATAATATCAAATGTAACATACCATTATCAATAATTCCACTTTATCTTCTTACCCTTATATATTTTTTTCTCTATAGTCTGTTTCATCTCTTTATTTCCTTAAAAATTATAAAACATGAAGAAATATTTCTCTATATTTAAATGGAATGATACTATATCCTCATTTGATTAGAATGTTTGGGAGTCTAGTTTGAAGGTTCCAAGTGCTGTAAAATCATGTGATTTATCATTCCCAAATTTTCTTTTTGGAATGATTGATGATTATTCTGAGATTTACATTATGATTAAAATTATGATAAATTGAATTGGATAAAATAATATGTACAATGGATAAAATTATAGAACCAAACATTAGGATTGTAACATATTATTTATAATTAATTTAAGTAATTAAATAATTACCTTGTGTAAAATTCATTCTTCCTTGGTGGATTTGACAACGGTTCTACATCATGCAATTTTTTTGTTGTATAAATAAAGAATATATTCCCTCTAGTGGTGATCCACATGTGTTCCACAAAATAACTGAATTTAACCATAGGAACCTTTAATTTCTAGCATGGAAGATCAAATCCCTTGTATCTTTCTCCTTTGATCACCCTAAGAATCACTTATTAAGGATTATCATTGATCTCACTTGACTCAAGAGTGGATGGTGGAGGAATATCACTCTCAGTTTTTGGTTTCCTTCTTAGATAAGTGATATCTTTTTTGATTTTATAGGATTCTCCTAATTTCATTGTGCATAACCAAATAAATGAATTAACAATCCGGAAAAATAGTATAATCAGGTTTAAATACCACTAGAGTTAAAACAAAATAATTTCACATGTTCCACATATGATTTATTTAATTTCTACAGAACCCCATGTTTATGATAATAATAATATTATTATTTTTTTTAAATTTTCAACTTGCTAATTAAATTAAATATTATTTAACAAATAATATTCAAAATATATTATTTCTCACTAGACCTATAAACATGATCTTCTATTACTCAACAAAATTTATATAAACTTTATTAATGATACTTTATTTAATAAATACATATCATTTCAATATTTGATGATAAATAAATAAATATTATATTGACTAAATAGAAAATAAATATTTATTAAATATTCCCCTTACAAAATATTCTCTTGAATAAATAGTGGTAGGATATGTACGATCAAGAAAACATGAATAATTATTAAACTATGTGTGGTAATAATATTTATTCAACTTGTTTAATAATAAATAATGATATTTTATTAAAATTGCATTCTTTATACACATAGTGTGTGATCCTCTAGGCTTGTTTCTTAGTGGCGTTAAGAAAAGAAACCTAAACTCTATGGTTAGTGTCTAGAAACACACTAAGGAACCAATTGCGAAATAATTTATTTACCCAATAATATAATAACTCATACAGATGCTCATTATGAAATATAATATCATTATCACAATATCTCTTATCAGGAATATTACATGCTTGTGCCATCAACCTATGTTATCAATGTCTCTTTCTCTGGAATTCTTAAAATTGGACTTTACTATTGAACACCACAACCATGGATTTATTTAAGCACTATCATTTCCATTAAAAGACCTTAGATATAAAATTCATTTTAATAATATAAGGTACAAATCCTTTAATGCATTATACATTACTGAAATATTACTCATGATGCACCTAACATATCTTACCTCGCTGGGAACATGTTTCAGTATTGATTATATCAATACCTCAAAGTACGTGACTTATAACACTCATAAATAATAATATTAAGGTCAAATGTTAAATTCACATATCATTACATAGGAACATCTAATTACATATATAAATGTATATTTCCAACTGTCATGTCTCTTTCTCATATGATCATACACTAGATATTACCAAGGGTTTATACTATGAGAATGTGTCTCAAATTCCTAAGAGTCTTCGCCCTGGATATCATTTATCATTTTACCTCAAATTAGATCATATTTCTATAAGAATAAATATCATGGAATCTATGAGTTCTCATCATAGCGGGAAACTACTATGACCTTATAGGGAAATAGCTACAGTTAATGACATTATCACATACTATTTCATATAGAAGAAAAAACATGGTGTGATAAAGAGTTTAATAATATTTAAAACAATGAATACTTGTTATCGTAAAGTACAACAAATTTGTTCTAGGGAATCAAATCCAACAAAGTTCCCTCCAAAGGATTGTATTATGCTTATCAAATAAACGATTTATCTTTCTATTTTGATTATATAAATAGGTTGAATAATTCCTTAATAAACTTGTAAGGTTATCGTAATATTTAAAAACATATTACTATTCATTTTTCTTCAAAATCATTAATTTTATCTTCATAACCTTTCTCTACTCATGGAGAAAATATTTTCCAACAAAAGTTCCAAATAATTATTCCATTCATTGATAAATATTTCCTTCCAACATTATTGTTTTATATAAATTCCCACCATTGATCCTCATCCACTAAGTGTGGATAAAAAACCATCAAAACCTCATTCATTTCAAAAATTCCCAATAAGAGAAACATATTCTCTATGGAACATTTCCATTTCTCATTTATAAATAGATATGTAGTTCAATTGAATAATTGGGGTTTCTGACACATAAATTGGTTTAACATTTATACACATTTCTATGGTCCACTATGTTTCTACATATAGGAAATTTTACTGGTCACAACCTAAGTCAACATCCCTAATATATGTATAGATATATTGTTCATCTGTAGCTACATCTCCAACTCCATCTTCATAATATTTATGAGGAGGGTAATACCTATATGGATTACAATAATTGATATAGTTTTAATTTTTTCTAATATATATAATTTATAAATAATGACATACACTAGATTAGATACTGATATTTTGAATCATAATGTAAATTTTTTAAACTAGTGAAATACATTGAAAAATGAAAATTTTATGTATAGCTACTCTGTACCACCATGTGATTTTAAAAGAAGAACATCATATTTGATAGTGTATATGACACGTGGCATCAAGATTAGATGATAATGTGACACTCTTAGAATTTATGATCTTTTTTATGAAAATCTATTCAATCTATTCAATATCTTTCAATGGATGAATCACCTAGTTTAAAATAGATGTGATACTCTCTTAAAATTTTATTATCCCTATTATCTAGCTGTTAAGTTGGAATTTTTGAATATTACTATATAAATTTTTAAAATTATATGGTTTTAAAATGTATAAAATAAATTTAATGGTTATTTAATAATTATAAATAAAATAAAAACCATTTTAAAGAAAAAATAAATGTTTTTTGTAAAAAATTATTTCTTTCTAGAAAGTAGTTTATTCACGATTTTGGTAAATAATTTAAATTAATATTTAACAGTATTAGAAAATTTATTTTAGCAAATAAAATTTTTTTAAATATGAATGCCAAAACTATCTTTCAGTGATTTTTATATAATTTTATGAAAATATTAATTTTTTTAATTTCTGAAAAAATTTATTTTTAATAGAAACAATTTTTTCATTAAATTATTTCAAAATTAAAATAATTTTCTAAATTGGGTAGAAATTAAAATTAGTTAAATAATATTAAATTTATAAATAATTTTTTACATTTTAATAAATTTTATATAAAAATTCGATATTAAAATGTTCTAGACTTATAAGAAATTTCATTTTGGAAAACCAATATTTTTACATCTGTGCAGGTTTATTTTTAAATAGAAATAAAAATAATATATGAGTTAAATTTGTAAAAGTTAATTCCATATTTGAAATCATCATAATATATATTATATAATAATGAAATATTCTTTTTTTACTATAATTCATAGTGAAGATAGGAAAAAATAATTATCATGGCTAAGGTAAAAATGGGAATATCATGTGGTTAAACTGAGATGATAAGGGTAAAAATGACCTAAAACTTGTACAAAAATCAATTTATAGAGATATTTAGGCCATATATTCTATAAGGTTCTATAATGAACTATTTCACGGTCTTTTTTCAAGAAACAAAATGTGGGTATCTCTTTATATTTTCAAACATTCCATGTGTGTTGTCCCCCCACGAACTTATTAAAGTCCACATATTATCATCCCTTATTCACACTCTCCAAACCATTTATTAAAGGATGTACTAGACTAAATAACTTCCCTAAATACCTTAACAAATCCTAGATTCCTTTTTTGATAATAAATTCAATCTAAAAAGGCTTTCGGTTAAGCATAAAGATGTGGCCCAAAGAAGAGGTAAAGTTTATAATTATATGTTTTATTTAAGTTGTTCATTTAAATAATTATAATATCATTATAATATGATAATATAATAAAAATATTGTCCCTTATATAATTTTATTTTATTATTTTAATTTCATAACCCAGATCCATCTTCACTCTCATCAAATGGGAAATGAAACCATCAATAGAGTGTACGAAGGACTACCACCTTGCAAACCAATGTAATTGTTTTTCAAAAAACACCTTTAAAGAATGGATATAATGATATATTTAATATATTTATATTATATGTTTTTAGTTTTTTTACATTTATAATTATTATTTAACATATACCTTCATACTTTCCATTCCATGGACGATGCGATAACATCGCTTGTGTGTACGACATACCACTGCCTCACGGAGCGATGTCATTCGTTTTTCACTTACGCTTTACATGGAAGGTATTGAGGTTTTAATTAATGAATATATTTGATATTTATTACCAAACCATAAATATTTAAATATAATATAACATATAAATTCTTACTTTGTAACACATTTGAAAACAATAATTTTGGTCATGCTTACACGTGGACCACCACATCTATGTAACGATATAATTATTTTTATTTTACTTATTACATTAATTGTACTAAAGATATATTCTATTAATATAAATAATATATATAACATAATAATTATTTCATAATGTTTAATTATCTTTATTTTCTTTTTATTATATCTGTTGAACAAATTTGAAACAACGTTCAACCGTACAAACGGCCTCCCATCTACATGAATGGTGTAAACTATTTTTTTATCTTTTTTTAATAGATTTATATTAATAAATATATATATATAATCTATATATAAATATATTTATGAGTTATATATCGTGTTTATAATTATCTAAGTCATTTTTCCCTGATCATGTCAAAAGAACCAAAATTACCGAACAAAAATATACATGAGAAAAAAATGAAATTACCACCCAAAATAGTCATTTTAACAAATAATTTTTAATAAAATACTGATAAAGTCTATATTTAAAAAAAAAATATGTATTTAGATATATTCCGGTGGTTATTTAATATATACAAAAACCTATATTTAATATAAATTATGTTTGAACACTTACGAAGGAAGTT
The DNA here is from genome assembly GCA_963277665.1 of Viscum album. Taxonomy (NCBI): domain Eukaryota; kingdom Viridiplantae; phylum Streptophyta; class Magnoliopsida; order Santalales; family Viscaceae; genus Viscum; species Viscum album. Next base: position 1,371,604,558 of record OY728143.1, read on the forward strand.
AAACATAATATAAGGGTTTATCATCTCACTTTTACTTCCATGAGGCATACACCATACTCAAAAACTAATCCTTTTGTGGTCTATATAATTCACCTTTTGATATTTTATATTATAAATATATTTTTATTTATGAAATTTGATGTTTTATTTGATGATTAATTATTTTACATGCCTTACAATTGAAGAGTTATTAAATTTGTAAGTGGTTATTCTGCAATCTCGTCATTATTTAGGACTATTTTTGTTTATGTCTCTCTTTGGGGTGTTATTAGAAATTTATATCTTAATATAAATCTGTTTTCCTATCCTATACTTATTTATAAACTTTTTTTATCTAATAATTTCAGTTTTTTATTCCTTGGTACTTAAATTTATTGATAAAATATTTTTAAGAAAATCTAGCTTTATTTCTCTCTTTAACCAAATATATTTTTTCATCAAAATCCATTTTTTCATTAAAAATTTTAAAAAAATTATCTTTTAAAAAAATTATTTATTCAATAAATTTTTAATATTTTGACTTTTTACAAAAACAATTAAAGGAATATTCATGTTTTTTTCAAAACATTGCCTATTTGGATTTTAACAAAAATGTGGAACCAATCATTGGTTTAACATGTACGGCATGAACAGAATCCTCCACTATCATGAACACACAATGTTATTATTTTTATTTTAAAATATTTAAAAGTTTATTTCAAAATAAAATTATTTTTCAAATTTTTTATAAACATATTTTTTATAAAATATATTCCAAATAAAAATTATATTTTCTTTAAAAACATTAATGAGATTTTTTTTTATATTTTTATTTATCATTTTCATCATACATTTATTATACTTATGATCCATTAAGGATATATTTTATTGAAATTATACTTATTATTTAATTGGTTGGTTTATGACCATTTTTTTCTGAGGATGTACAATACTATTTCCATTCACCATATTACTCTCAATGGTTTATGATTATGTTTATCTGATTGGGGTAAGTCTTAACATTTCATATGTTTATTTTTTATATGAATGTTTACGTTGATTATGATTCACATGTTTTATATAATGTAGTAATTGGATATAGTATATTGTGGTTCAGGCCTAGTTATAGATATTCTATTGATGAATCGATAAGTCTCATGAGCCAAATCATTTTTTCCAAATTTGTAGGATTCTACCGAGAGATTTAATCTATCATTTTAAATTCATTACCATTTTTATCTGTCAATAATTATGATATATTTAATTATGTGATATTTTATAATGGTCTAAGGGATTATTCCATCTATTATAATGTCCCTGGATAAGTTTCCACCTCATGTGATTATTTATATGGATTTAATTTATTATCATTTATTTCTTCCATATTATGCTTGATTTATTGATTAAATGGAATGTTCTTCAATTATTTACCTTTTCATATTAATTTTTATTATTTATTCATGATAAATACCATTTTATACTTACCCATGATAAAAATTTTATCTCACTACTTTTTTATGTTTAATTTCTTCCAGGATATCGACATGTGTTTTCTGATTGAGGTGTAGGGATATGCTAATGGGATTAATGGAATTATAAATGAAAATAAATTTTGCATTTTTTATCCCTAAATGTACATTGAATATAAATTATATATCTATTATACCAATAATGTTAAACTATTCGGTACTTTGTGATGTGATTTCTTTTATCTAGTGGCCATGTAATAATGTGGACACTAGATCAAAGTTATTGTGGCCAAGGTTGTGATAGTTGGTATCAAATGAATTTAACTGAAAACTTTGGGAACTATATTTTGGAAAACATAGATTAAAAAGAATAACCATTGATAGAAATTGAGGATAAGTGTATAATATCATTCAAAAGTATGGTTATGGTAGGGAATGGTTTGTTTTCCTAGCAATACATACCAATATTTATAATAAATGTGGACATGATTCTGGAATATATGTACCTAGGGGTAATAACCATAAAAAATGTTATGTGCATGATTAAATCATTACATGGTTCACAACATGGTTCCTTACTACTCACCTTATTATTTAAACTCCATGGGGATATGATTAGGATAATTCACATTTTCTTTACAAACCATTATGAATGGTTTTAGAATATTTTTATGATTTGAAAACATTCCCATGGAAACAGTGTTTATTATTATGACATTATAAATGTGTAAATGATTCAATTTATGTTAATTATTAAACTATTATTGGTATATTAAATTATTTTTCATAATATTATGACCTAATTTAGTGTATTTCATTATTTAAGAATGGCACCTAGTGGAAGGAATGTGAACTATATCAATGCACGTACCCTATGACGGGATATACCTCTAGAGAAAGTTAATGATGATGAAACTCAAGAGACATCTAGAACTAACCAAATTATAACCATATTAGAGTAGGTAACTTATGTTATAAGTAATAACACTTCATATATAGCTCATCCTAATAATCCAAAACATAGTGTAATAATATTGGAACGCTTCATGCATTAAGAACATGTTTCATTTAATGTGACTATAAATCCCTTTATAAGTGTGTAATGGATAAGTTCATTTGAAGAGATATTTCTCACTATGGGTATTATTGAAATAGAGAATGCTTTCACAAAATTTTACCATATCTTGAGATATTCGGATCAATGGTACCATTCGTTCAATAAAATAATGATAAAGTAGAAATATAATTCATGGAATATGGGAATTTTAGGGTACTCTTCTTGAAAAATCACTTCCCCACAATCAGTGAGAAGATATAGAGAGAAAATATATAATTATAAGAAAAAATAAAGATTAAAATGTAGCAAAGTATGAATATAAATTTACATGGTTAAAAATTCATGATACAAACTATGTATGTAATCCTAAGAGAAATATTGTCCATTTCTTTGATAGGATTAAGATAATTCTTCAAAGGGTACTAGTATCCCAAAATTTCTCATCATATGAGGAAATAGTATGATGTTGTATATTTATAGAGAAGGAATTATCCATGAATATTGTCTTTAAGGGGAATCAAGAGAAGAACTATATATTATACCAAAATAAAGATAAAGGGAATAAGTGAAAGAATGATTATCCCAAATGTGATAATTTTGTAAAGACACACTATGGAAATTGGTTTAATGGAATGTGATTTTTCTACAAGTGTGGAGATAAAATGCACCATGATTGTGATTTAAAGGTAGATAAAGATATTTCTAATGTTAAATTCATCAACTAGAAGGATCTGAGTAACTACACAAATAAATGTTCCAAATGTTAAGGAAATATATCCCGAAATAATCTAATGAATAAAGGTTTTATTGACATAGTAAAATGGAAATGGTTATTATTTTTTATTTAGATTAAATAAATATTTTTTTCATGTATTTTATCATGAATTTTTTTATTTTAATAGAAATAAAATATGTACATATTTTATTTCATTATCTTTTATTTAATGATATTAAATCATGTGTCGAATCGCACAAATAACCAAGAAAATTGATTGAGTGTAAAGTTGATCTTTTTGGAAAACATATGATTGGGGGTATATAACCCTTAATATGTGACCGATGTTGATAAAATAATTATATTTTTTTGGTATAGTGTTGGTAACCATTAAATTTTTTAGATATTTGATAGTTTATGTCATATTTACTAGAGTATACATAAAGTATTTATTTTTAAAATATATTCCACAGCATGAAATTTTATTTATGGAAGCTTGAATATTTTCATTAAGGTTTTATGGTGATCAAGGTATTAAAATATTTTGAATTTGATTTCAAGAGTCACAATATATTATCTGAGAATATAATGTTTATTTAAGGACATTCATTCAAAATTTTCAGAATTTTAATTTGGATAGACATATTTTGAATGAGTATTATGGTTAACCAATTATGAAATAGATAAATTTGAATTTCTTGAGTTAATCATAAGGTATAAGATTTCATTATATAATATTAAATAATGTTTTTTAAAGATTTGTGTTTTAGTAAAGATAATATAACACCGTGATAATCCTTTATGGATTCTACGATCCATTAGAAATTAATGTTAGTGCTTCATTCCTAAAAAACGTATTTTGGTATATTCGTTTCATGGAGTTAGATATGAATTTGAAAATGATTAAAACATAACCAAATAATGAAACTATTCATATGAAATATAATTATATCAAGTAATTATATTTTCATATTTTCTTAGCCTATATGGGTAGAGAAATCCACTGCTATAGGAAATAGAGTTGAAGTAAATGTTATCCTAATGCCTTAATTTTTTATGATCCTTTGGACTTTTCATCCATAATAAATTTATGAATTTTTTTCTATTAAAATTTTAGGATCATTCACTTTCTTGTGATCAATTATATCTAAAAAATAATTTAAATTTTCTAATAAAGAAATATTTTTTGGTAAAGGTACATTTTCTGTTGGAAAATTATTTTACCAATTAATATGTCCCTATCAATTAGTTGTTGGAAAAACATTTTCACAAAATGTTATTGAGACATGTAAAATAATTCTATTTTTATCACGACCCATCCTCGGGGCCCATGTCGTGACTACCCCAAGCCCACCTTCCATAGGCAAGGGGCTGGCGACTAGAACCAGGGCGTAAATCCCGAAAAAAACGGAAGGCATTGCCCTTATAAAGTAAACAAACACAACAGAGTACGCAAGTGAAGTAAGCACTAAGTAAAACTGAATACAAAGTGAGTGTGGAAATGTAAATGGGCCAGTATGCAAATCCACCTAAGAGTACAGTATATCTGAAAGGAAATTACAATAGTAGTAAGGTAAAACAACAACACCGAGTCGTCCTCCGGAATTCCCACCTGATGGGTGGGTACATATAGTCCCCTCAACTTCATGAGTCCGGTCGTCTGCTCCGTGTACATCCTGCCATGTGGTCCACCTCCTGCTACCATCTAGCTCCACAAGCTTGTACCTCGATCAGTGTTGTTCGTCGTCTGCATCCAACACAACGTAGTGTGAGCATAGCTCATGTAGGGGTGAGTATATGATACTCCAGAGGGACCCCGAGACCCTAGAAGGTCTATTAGAATCCACGAAGGATAAACCACAACGGAAGGATACAATCACGAAGTATCAACTGGCTCTTCTTAGGTATAAGCCCATACATATACCTAAGTCATAAATCTCAATTTGTCTCTAACCCTCAAGCCCAAGCACAAATCAATCCACACAAGAAAAACACCACCTAGTCCACACAAGAAAGCACAAACCAGTCTACACAGGAAAGCAAGTCAATCACATCGATGATAAAGATTGAAGTCAAGACTCATATCACACAGGTATACAACTTCGTATAGCGATCGAGATGATCAGATGTAGCCACTGAATCATCTAAGCTCTTAGACCCACATAGGATACAAGACCAGCTAAGCTGTCGGACCCACATAGTATATGAGACCAGCTACTCTGCCGGACCCACTCAGGATACAAGTACAGAGGTCAATACTATCGGACCCACATAGGATACAAGAACAGTAGTCATCACTGTCGAACCCACAAAGGATTCCAGTACAGTCGTCATCACTGTTGAACCAACGGAATATCTAAGTACATTCATCCTCGCTGCCGAACCCACAGAGGATGTAGGTGCAGTCATCATCATCACAGGCGCAGCCAGTTCTAGGGTTCCCGCACACAGCACGCTCGATTCTGGGATGGTCCACTCCTCGAGCCAAGGAGGGTTGATAAATCAATAGTTACCAAGTCCAGAGTTGATGTATTTCGAAGTTCCCACTCGTCAAAAGTAACTCAATGCGACAGACGGCGCGTCCAACAGACGCCCAGTCTGAGAGATATTGGCTTTTCTGTTCTATGGGCCCGGTCGAAAATATGCTTATTCCAAACCTGTCTATTTTCCAATGTTGTCGAAAACACACTAAGAGTATCAAAAATGGACTGCCTAATTGAAAGGGTCCTAGTTCCACGGACGGCGCGTCATTCAGACGCACGGTCTTCAAGATATTCAACTTTAAGTGAAAAAGGGCACGATCTGTTAGGCACGATGGGCTGACGGATCGGGTCGACTCGGTTTTGGCGGGTCCAACCCGACAAAGGGGTCAAACCGGCCCAGTGAGTCGCACGGCCTGGCTCGAGGTGCGCGGCCCAGCCCGAAGTGGTGTGGCTCGGCCCCGCGGGGCGCGGCCCGGCCCGGCTTCGCCCGGGGCGGCCCTGTTGGGTGTGGCACACCATGGCGCGGTCCGGTTGGGCATGCAGCCCGGCTGGCTCGGCCAGCTGGCTGAGCGGTCCGAGGCGGGGGCGCGGTGTAACATCCCAAGTAATTAATGAATAATCGATATTTTTATCAATGTCTATTAATTAATTAAATAGTGTTTTAGAGTCTTAAAATGATAATAAATCCAATCTTAAGCATGGAATACACTAATATTTTTAAAAGATTGTTTTGCTACCTTTTGATGGAAACCCATCTTTTAAATCTATCTTTTGACACTTTTATAAGCTCTATTTTTTAAAATAAACTTATTCTTTATGATTGGGACATCAAAATTTACTTTGTGTGAATTTTTGATATTTTTCTGATAAAGTTCATTTTTTAATGAATAGTGAAAACTCTTGTATTTTAATTCAAAAAAACTTTTTAATATAATTTATTTATATTTTTAGATTATATTTTGAATTGGTTTTAAAGTTCAATTAGAATATATTTTTACCATTTAATCAAATAGTGATCGTTGGAATTAATTTCACTTTGAAATTGGACTTAAACTAGTGTCAATCTTTTGATAATTATTGTTTCATAAAAACATGCTATTTTTTCTCTGACAGCGGGAATTAATTATTAAATTAATTAATTCAACTTATATGTTTTGAAGTTTTTAAAATAGACATCATTTTTGAATTCAGAATATCAAATATAGCTTAGGGTGAAGTTTTGGTTTTTTTCTGGAAAACTTCAATTTTTGATGAATAGTGAAACCACTAAGCAGTACTTATAAAAACTGATATTTCGTTTAAATGAAATTTTACCACCTCTGTGGGTTGAATATCAAAAATCTGACATACATGGTTGTCATTAAGAAGTAAAATGTTGTTCAATGGGATTAAAATAATTTTTTGGTGAATAGTAACTTTTAAGTTTTTAATCGCGATTAGAGGTAATTAGTGTAATTTAAGGTAAGAATAATGTTTTAATAATATGAGATGAGCTGGAAACATTTCCTAACAATATTTAATGTGTCGTGGGAGATCAATACAATCCATGGGTCGACTTGGCGACCCCATGGAGCCACTTTGGAAGAAAGTGACATTAATATCTTTTTATTTAATGATAAAATAAAAATGACACAAACATGAGTTTTTTTACTAAAACAATTTTTACATAGGGTTATACAAGTCAGATTTTTGACTATAAATATTAATTGGAAAGATAAAAAGATTTCATACATCATAGAATTTTTTTTATAATATTTATACATTAAATAAATTAAATTATTTATGACACCATGATGATGTAGAGATTACCTCATTATTTAACGATTTAAATAAAATGGAATGATAATGTAAACTCTATGACCTACACCTGTCCAAAACCTATTGGATCGGTGTATTTCAAACCCTTATCACCTTATCCTATAATTATATCAATGTGGGATCTTTTAAATCCGAAACCCATTTTAAAATATATAAACATTTCTTTACTTTCCAAGAGTGCCCCTCCTCTCCTCTTATAAAAGGCCCCCACCTCTACCTCAATACCCACACTTCCAAAGCCTTTGGCTCGGCCAAACCCTACCCATTTTGTGTCTACACATCCCTCTATAACTCTAAGAAGCCTCATTTTGGGCAGAAGTCTTCCCAAGTAATCATTTGAGCTCAAATCAAAAAGAGTTACCCGATTTAAAGGTAGTGTCTTCTCTTGTGTTCTTTTGTTTTATTTTGCTTCTCCAACCCCCTAAACTCTTTTTATTCATTTCTTTTGTAACAACACCTATATCCTCAATATAAGAGGATGTTTTTATAAGAATAATCCGAGCTACACTTACACACACCTACATCTAATGGTTGAAGAACATATTGTTTCTATAGTTGGCCAATTTTTGCCTCACGAAACGATGATTGTTCAATCTTCTTTTAACACCTTTAATGGTGGCCATTAAGATGTCTCTAAATTTATATATGATATGTATTATGTTTATGTTTTGCTTATTCTACGGTATTTTTCATCTGTGGTATACCTTTATGGCTTCCATTATGGGTATACGTGATATCTTCATTTTAGGAAGTGCAAACTACCACCCCCTCAAAGTGATTTGATTCGTTAATGCCATATGTGGGACGTATAAAGGATGGATTTAAAGTTATTATATATTATGTTATACTGGAATTATAATATACTTTTATATCATTATTATTTCATTCCATTAAAGTATGAGATAGAAATGAAAGTAGCGTCCATGCGTACGTATGGCTTACCGTCTCCATGAACGGTGCATTTCATTTCTTATACCCAAATTGTAAAGACCCATAAATTTCAAGGATATTTTTTTTCTTAATTTTCTTTGGAATTTTACAAGATCGCAGCTTCTGACGGCACCTGATTCCGAGGGCCGGTGTGCCCGGAATCACTTTTTGAAGTTTGGCTGGTTACGTTCAGTGAACGAACGTGCGGGTTTTTCTAACTTTTGAACCGGTGCCTGGAATCGAATTCTGATAGCTCCGATGAAATCACAGCACCGGTATTCGCTTTGAAACGCCTCTTCCGGAGTTGCGTTTGCTTGGGTGTGGTTTTTAATTTTCGGGCTTAAAGTTAAGAAATAAAATAATTTTGCGACAACTTTATTTTATTTCGCTTAAGCCACTTGGAAGTCACTTGAAGCCACTTAAAGGCGGCTTTAACTGAGTTGAACTAGATAGGATGCTATCCAAAAATATCCTACCCCTTGGTAGGATATTTGTGAGGTGGGGCCCGCAAGAGCCCCGCCGTTTCTTTCCGCTAAGAAACGCACCCGTGAAAACCCGTCTTAATGAAAGTCAACTGATGCATTTCTTAAAATCTTAACAGACCATTTAATTGGGTTGTTTCTTATGTGAATTAAATGGGCTGTTTCTTTAGTGAATTAAATGTCATGTTTCTTTCGTTGAATTAATTCAACGAATTAATTCAATCGTTTCTTACCCCCCCCCCCTTTCGTGTGTTGGCATAATAATAAAATAAGACCAACCTATCTTTTTTTGGACGATTTCTCGTTGAGACAGAATCCTTGTATCTTCTTCCTCCTTCGCGAAGAACGCGAAGAACGCGAAGAACGCGAAGAACGCCGAACCCGGAAATCGACGACGCGACGCCGTGATCCGCGACGCCGACAACGTTCTTCTGCGACGTCTCTTCCTCCGCGACGGGTCTTCGATCGGCTGCTTGAGTTCGCCGACTCAACGTCGTGTTCCGCGACGACGCGACGCCTTCCCGCGACGACGCGACGATCCCCCCTCTTCCGCGACAAACAATTCCGCGAAGAACGATCACGCGCGACGACTCCGAGGTAGAGATTTTATAATTTTGGAATACCCCTCTTTATATTCCCGTGAACGTTCTTTAAAAATTAAAGAACCGGTTTCAAATGAACAATTTTATTTTATTAAAATTTTCGTTTCATGCGTTGAACAATTTCTCCCATTTCATTTATCTAACGCGGAGGGTGCGGGTCAAACGAACACGGCCCGACAACCCTCCGTCGTTCTTCGTGTTTTGCGGATTTAGCGGGCAACGACGTAACGTGCCGCAATGGATGTTTGATGATCCCGCAGTAAAGAACGGAACCCGGGAGGAACAACGGCGCAGACGGGAAGGAAAACGGGCCACCGGAGCGACTCTGGCGGCCGGCGGAAGCCGGTGGTGGCGCGGGTCACCGGCGCGGCGGCGCCGGCAGCCGGAGCCGGCGGCACCCCGCGGGTGTCCAGCGCGGCACCCCGCGGGTGCCGCGGGTGTCCAGCGCGACACCCAGCGGGTGCCGCGGGGTTGTCACTCGGTGCGTCCGGCTGTCTGGCCGACACCCCGCGGGTGCCGCGGGGGTGTCACGCGGGGCGGCGGCTTTCCCCCGCGTCGGCCGCTCGGTCGAGCCGAGCCGGACCGGCCCTGGCCGGGCCGGGCCGGGCCAACCGGGTCGGACCCGACCCGGTTCGGGCCAACCAGGGGGGGTCGGGCCGGGTCGACCCGGGCCCGGACCCCCCGTCTTCAGATGACTTTCATTCAAACGCCCGTAACTTGAGCTACGGGCCTCCAAACGACTCGCCGTCAGTGGCAACGCAATCCTTGGAGCAAGGCGGTCGTTTCGGTTTATCGCACTCAAGGTTTCAGAATACTTTGGGTTTGGCCAGGTTGGTTCGTACACGAAACCAACCGAGCCCTCGGAGCGGAAACACTCATATCTTGAGCTACGGACGTCTGATTGGCATGCCGTCAGCTTTGTTAGTTTCCTCTTAGTGAGACGGATCTTTTTGCTCACTCCGCCCGAGGTTTGGACGCAAGTGGAGTACGGTCGGGTTGGTTTTGCCTTAAAAACCAACCGGGCCCCTAGGACGAAAAAGCCAATAACTCTCAGACCGGGAGTCCGATTGACGCGCCGTCTATTGCGTTGAGTTCCTGTTGATGATACGGAACTTTTGTCATCATTCGCCCGAGTTTGGGATACAGTTGGTAGTGGCCGGGTTGGATCGCACCCGAAATCCAACCGGGCCCCTGGAACGGAAAAGCTGATATCTTTCAGATAGGACGTCCGTTTGACGAACCGTCAGCGGCGTTGACGATCACGTTGAGAAACGGTCCCTATGAGTATACCCTATGAGAGCTCGGGGTACAGTTGAGATACGGCTGGGTTTGGTTCGCTCAAGAAACCAACCGGGCCCCTGGGACGAAAAGGCTAATAACTCACAGACCGGGCGTCCGATCGACGCGCCGTCTGTTGCGTTGAGACCCCTGTGACGAGACGGTCCTTTGAGTTACTTCTCCGTGGGACCTTGAGATACTTGGAGTATCGACTTGCAGCTCATGGAGCGGACCCTCCCAGAGTCGAGCGTGCGGAGTACGGAGACCGTGTAGCCGACTGAGACCTGACGACTGCTTGACCGACTCGACTTGGAGTGAGTCGACTAGCCCAGTGGACGGAGCACTACATTGTTTGGGTGCAAACCCATGGCGGACGGAGCACTACCTGTGTGATAGTGCAGACCCGCGGTACTCGTCCGGAGAGTACCTCAGCAGGCTACTAGGGGGTGTGCACTACTGTGTTTGGGTGACATACCTCGGCGGGAAGCACTACTGTGTTTGGGTGGCTGGCCTGTGGTACTCGACAGGAGGAGTACCTCAGAAGTCTTAGGTTAGTGAGCAGTACCTCGGAGTCGTGACAGGACCACTGTACACTCTAGAGACGGAGCTCTTCATTAGTTACGGTTTCGATAATGAAAATCCTGGTTTGAGCTGAGACTTTTGACCTTTGTGTTTCCTCATGATTGAGATGGGTTACATGATATCTTAGGTATATGTTTGGGCATATACCTGGGTAGTGGTTATCCGCTAATCTCATGATCCTTCTGTTTCCTCATGATTGAGATGGGTTACTTGATAACTTAGGTATATGTATGGGCATATGCCTAAGTAGAGGTTATCTGTTGAGATCTTATTTGTGGTTAACCTTGTTGGATTTAGTGAGACCTTGAGGGTCTCGGGGTCCCTACTGAGTATCGTTATACTCACCCCTGCACGGGCTATGCCCACACCTCGTTGTGTTGGTTGCAGACGACAGGCAGTGCTGATGGAGGCCGAGTGTTCGAGGACTGGACGGTACCCGGAGGTGGACTACATGACAAGTCAGTGTCCGGAGGTGGACTTCATGGCGAGATGACACTCGGAGGAGGTTGACGGACGAGAGCACTGTAGAGGCTCTCTGTACCTACCCTTCAGGTAGGATTCGTGGTGGACGATCCAGGAGCTGCGCCATCTGTACCTACCCTTCAGGTAGGATCCGAGGAGGACGACCCAGGAGCCGCTTCCGTCCCTCCAGCTGTTGTCTTTTTCTGTTGTAATTTGTTCAGTTGTAGTTGTACTTTCTTTTGGGTTTGTATTCTGGCACATTTACTTTTCATCACTTCTTTTTGTACTTAGTGTTTTACTTCCGCTTGTACTCTTTGGTGTTTTGTTACTTTTATAAAGGCAATGCCTTTCCAGTTATCGGGATTTACGCATTTGGTGCTAGTCGCCAGCCCCTGGCCTATGGATGGCGGGCTTGGGGTAGTCACGGCACGGGCCCCATGGATGGGTCGTGACAAATTGGTATCAGAGGTGGTCGGTTCTACCGCAGACTCTGATATTTCTTTCTGTGAAGAAATGGTGTTAAGGGTACCGAGTGTGGTTTTCAGTTCAGGGAGTCCAGTGTTGGTGCGGGCGGCCGACGTATCCATACACCAGGACCCTGGAAACTGATTTTCGACTTTGTGCACGAAAACATTGTTTGCGTGTGTGTTTTCAAAGGTTTCCCCATAAAACATCTCAAACCAGGTCAGCTCACCAGGTATAATCGTTTGACCGTGTTACGTTGTTTCTTTCAGGATGCCTTTTCTCGGACGACCAGCTAGAGCCCAGAGGGATGTGCGTGATAACAGCCTGTCGAGTGACGAGGCTTCGGTACAGGGCCCTCTTGCAGTTGAGGCACCAGCGGAGGCTCCAGCGGTACTACCATACATTGGGCCATCGATGCCACCAGCCCCAGCAGTAGGCGATGCCCGCTACTTGAGCGCACTACATGAGTTCCAGCGCCATAGGCCACCCAGGTTCGGGGGACAGACAGACCCGCAGGCGGCTGAGGATTGGCTGGAGGCTGTGGTGGTAGTCTTCAGGTTAGTGGGGACGCCATCAGACTTCATGGTGACCTTTGATGCCAGCCTTCTTCAGGCAGCAGCAGGCAGGTGGTGGAGCCACTTGTTCCAGTTTTGCGATGTGATGGATTTCACATGGGAAGACTTCGAGACCTTCTTCAGGGTGGAGTTTGTGCCAGTAGCTCTACACCCCGAGTGTGTTCAAGAGCTATTGCCTTTGCCGCGTGTTTTTCGATCAGAAGCTGAGTCATCTGTGGGCAGTAGACAGATGATGCAGAGGTCCAGGAGGACCAGACCAGCAGTTGGGTGATCTCAGGTTTTAGGACCGATGGTGCGGGGCACCCGGGGTGGGGTCAGAGCCAGGCGTGCCAGAAGCAGACTGTGTTACTCGTGCGGTGGAAAGGGGCACCAGGCATGTGACTGTCCGACTCCTCGTACAGTTGATCCATAGGATTTTGAGGAGCCACCGAGGCAGAGGCAGCGACGAATTCTTGAGCAATAGTAGAGCAGTGGACAAGGAAGTAGAGCTCCTTGAGCAGGTGGACAGGAGCAGAACTAGTGGATACGTCTCTTGTACTTCTAGTTCCATGTTGATGTTGTTTTCGTGTCTTTGTACCATGAGCTGCAATAAAATAAAGACACTTATCTTGTGATGTTTGCTTTCCTGTCCTCTTTTGTGATGTTACTAAGTGGTCCTGGTTAAGACTGTTGACTTGACACTCACTTTCAAAATTTCTACTGGAGGAGACCCAGTGACCTCACACTGATGCCGACTGTGTGACTCGACCCTTGGAGGCGAGAGTGACAGTTGGATCTCTTAGTAGTTACGTCGAGGCCTTACGATGTCATCCATGGAATGAATGCATCCTTCATGCCAGGATTGACTGTATTAGGCAATGGGCGTGGTTCATCTAGAGAGGGGATGAGACCGGGTTTCTCTTTTCGGCAAAGGAGAAATTTTAGCAGCTCTTCCAGATTGTATGCAAAGGAGGTGCAGTTCATCCAGGAGCGGATGAAGACTGCACAGTGCAGTAAGAAACAGGAAACCAGTGCCAATCTTAGAGACTCGGGCGTGTTAAATGTTTAAAGAAGAGGAATCTTAAAGGAGAGATGAGTCTACAAAGCAGAATACGTGGAGGCATAGCTAGGTGAGCAGCATGAGGTGGTGTACATCCTAACATGGTACAACCACCCGCCTTAGTTATTCCCGCTAGGCTCAGGGAGCTGGAGGGCGGTGGAAGAATGCAGCTTCATGCGGTCAAGAATTGTGACCCAATGGCTCTAGAAATGATTCAAGGGACAGTCTGTGTCCACTACAAGCTTCTGTAGTAACAGACGTTGATATGAATCATTCCTTACTTTTACAAATCTTGTTCCAGACCTAGAGTTTCCGGTAAGCCTTGGACTTGACCCTCACGTCTGGAGATACCTTGAGAGGAGACTTGATAATCACACTTACGCCGAAGGTGTGGTCAGACCCTCGAGGCGAGAGTTCTTGTTGGAATCTCTCGTGGCAGCAGTTGTTTTTAGTTTCAGTTCCAGCAAGAATTGGAGACCTCTAGAGTACGAGGATGACGATCACGTCCTTATGCAGGTCTCACCTCGACGAGGGTTAAGGAGATGTGGCCAAGGTGGCAAGTTATCTCCAAGGTTCAACAGACCTTTTTAGGTCCTCAGCTGGGTAGGAGGGATGGTTTACCACTTGGTCCATCCACCTCAGTTGCACAAGGTGCAAGACATTTCCACATATCTCAGTGGAGGAGATACGTGCACGACCTGACACAAATCTTTGACCATGGGGAGCTGGTCTTTGGTGATGACGTGACTTTTACGGAGTTTCCTGTGGGGATCGAGGATCGACAGGAGTGGATCCTAGGAGGACGGTCGATTCCTCTTGTGCATTTTCTTTGGCAGCTCGGGGACCTCCAGGAGAGCACTTGGGAGTGGAAGGCTCAGATGCGTGCTCAGTAAAGCCTTTGTTTCCCTAAGTTTGTGTTGGAGCTTTACGGGGACGTAAAGCCCTGTGATGGGAGTAATTTAAAGACCCGTAAATTTCAAGTAAATTTTATTTCTTAATTTTCTTTGGAATTTTACAAGAGCGCAGCTTCTAACGGCACCTGATTCTGAGGCCCGGTGTGCACGGAATCATTTTCTGAAGTTTGGCTCGGGTACGTTCAGTGAATGAACGTGCGGGTTTTTCTAACTTTTGAACCGGTGCCCGGAATCGAATTCTGAGGGCTCCGATGAAATCGCAGCCACGGTATTCGTTTAGAAACACCTCTTCCAGAGTTGCATTTTCTCGGGTGTGGTTTTTAATTTTCAGGCTTAAAGTTAAGAAATAAAATAATTTTGGGACAACTTTATTTTATTTCTCTTAAGCCACTTGGAAGCCACTTGAAGCCACTTAAAGGCGGCTTGAACTGAGTTGAACTGGATAGGATGCTATCCAGAAATATCCTACCCCTTGGTAGGATATTTGTGAGGTGGGGCCCGCACGAGCCCCGCCGTTTCTTTCCGCTAAGAAACGCACCCGTGAAAACCCGTCTTAATGAAAGTCAACTGACGCGTTTCTTAAAATCTTAACAGACCATTTAATTGGGTTGTTTCTTTCGTGAATTAAATGGGTTGTTTCTTTCGTGAATTAAATGGCATGTTTCTTTCGTTGAATTAATTCAACGAATTAATTCAATCGTTTCTTACCCCCCCTTTCGTGTGTTGGCATAATAATAAAATAAGACCAACCTATCTTTTTTTGGAGGATTTCTCGTTGAGACAGAATCCTTGTATCTTCTTCCTCCTTCGCGAAGAACGCGAAGAACGCGAAGAACGCAAAGAACGCGAAGAACGCCGAACCCGGAAATCGACGACGCGACGCCGTGATCCGCGACGCCGACAACGTTCTTCTGCGACGTCTCTTCCTCCGCGACGGGTCTTTGATCGGCTGCTTGAGTTCGCCGACTCAACGCTGTGTTCCGCGACGACGCGACGCCTTCCCGTGACGACGCGACGATCCCCCCTCTTCCGCGACAAACAATTCCGCGAAGAACGCTCACGCGTGACGACTTCGAGGTAGGGATTTTATAATTTTGGAATACCCCTATTTATATTCCCGTGAACTTTCTTTAAAAATTAAAGAACCAGTTTCAAATGAACAATTTTATTTTATTAAAATTTTCGGTTCATGCGTTGAACAATTTCTCCCATTGAATTTATCTAACGCGGAGGGTGCGGGTCAAACGAACACGGCCCGACAACCCTCCACTGTTCTTCGTGTTTTGCGGATTTGGCGGGCGACGACGGAACGTGCCGCAACGGATGTTTGATGATCCCGCAGTAAAGAACGGAACCCGGGAGGAACAACGGCGCAGACGGGAAGGAAAACGGGCCACCGGAGCGACTCCGGCGGCCCGCGGAAGCAGGTGGTGGCGCGGGTCGCCGGCGCGGCGGCGCCGGCGGCCGGAGGCGGCGGCACCGGCGGCCGGAGGCGGCGGCACCCCGCGGGTGTCCAGCGCGACACGCCGCGGGTGCCCGGGTGTCCAGCGCGACACCCCGCGGGTGCCGCAGGGTTGTCCCGCGGCACCCTGCAGGTGTCCAGGGCGACACCCCGCGGGTGCCGCAGGGTTGTCACGCGGCGCGTCCGACTGTCTGGCCGACACCCCGCGGGTGCCGTGGGGGTGTCACGCGGGGCGGCGGCTTTCCCCCGCGTCAGCCGCTCGGCCGAGCCGAGCCGGACCGGCCCTGGCCGGGCCGGGCCGGGCCAACCGGGTCGGACCCGACCCGGTTCGAGCCAACCAGGGGGGGTCGGGCCGGGTCGGGTCGGGCCCGGACCCCCCGTCTTCGGACGACTTTCGTTCAAACGCCCGTAACTTGAGCTACGGGCCTCCAAACGACTCGCCGTCAGTGGCAACGCAATCCTTGGAGCAAGGCGGTCGTTTCGGTTTATCGTACTCAAGGTTTCGGAATACTTTGGGTTCGGCCGGGTTGGTTCGTACACGAAACCAACCGGGCCCTCGGAGCGGAAACGCTCATATCTTGAGCTACGGACGTCCGATTGGCGTGCTGTCAGCTTTGTTAGTTTCCTCTTAGTGAGAAGGATCTTTTGGCTCACTCCGCCCGAGGTTTGGACGCAAGTGGAGTACGGTCGGGTTGGTTTTGCCTTAAAAACCAACCGGGCCCCTAGGACGAAAAAGCCAATAACTCTCAGACCGGGCGTCCGATTGACGCGCCGTCTATTGCGTTGAGTTCCTGTTGATGATACGGAACTTTTGGCATCCTTCGCCCGAGTTTTGGATACAGTTGGTAGTGGCCGGGTTGGATCGCACCCGAAATCCAACCGGGCCCCTGGAACGGAAAAGCTGATATCTTTCAGACAGGACGTCCATTTGAATAACCGTCAGCGGCGTTGACGATCACATTGAGAAACGGTCCCTATGTGTATACCCTATGAGAGCTCGGGGTACAGTTGAGATACGGCTGGGTTTGGTTCGCTCACAAAACCAACAGGGCCCCTGGGACGAAAAGGCTAATAACTCACAGACCGGGCGTCCGATCGACGCGCCGTCTGTTGCGTTGAGACCCCTGTGACGAGGCGGTCCTTTGAGTTACTTCTTAGTGGGACCTTGAGATACTTGGAGTATCGACTTGCAGCTCGTGGAGCGGACCCTCCCAGAGTCGAGCGTGCGGAGTACGGAGACCGTGTAGCCGACTGAGACCTGACAACTACTTGACCGACTCGACTTGGAGTGAGTCGACTAGCCCAGTGGACGGAGCACTACTTTGTTTGGGTGCAGACCCATGGCGGACGGAGCACTACCTGTGTGATAGTGCAGACCCGCCGTACTCGTCCGGAGAGTACCTTAGCAGGCTACTAGGGGGTGTGCACTACTGTGTTTGGGTGACATACCTCGGCGAGAAGCACTACTGTGTTTGGGTGGCTGGCCCGCGGTACTCGACAGGAGGAGTACCTCAGCAGTCTTAGGTTAGTGAGCAGTACCTCGGAGTCGTGACAAGACCACTGCACACTCTAGAGACGGAGCTCTTCAGTAGTTACGGTTTCGATAATGAAAATCCTGGTTTGAGCTGAGACTTTTGAACTTTGTGTTTCCTCATGATTGATATGGGTTATTTGATATCTTAGGTATATGTATGGGCATATACCTGGGTAGTGGTTATCCGCTGATCTCATGATCCTTGTGTTTCCTCATGATTGAGATGGGTTACTTGATAACTTAGGTATATGTATGGGCATATACCTAAGTAGAGGTTATCTGTTGAGATCTTCTTTGTGGTTATCCTTGTTGGATTTAGTGAGATATTGAGGGTCTCGGGGTCCCTACTGAGTACCGTTATACTCACCCCTGCACGGGCTATGCCCGCACCTCATTGTGTTGGTTTCAGACGACAGGCAGTGCTGACGGAGGCTGAGTGTTCGAGGACTGGACGATACCCAGAGGTGGACTACATGACAAGTCTGTGTCCGGAGGTGGACTTCACGGCGAGACGACACTCGGAGGAGGTTGACGGACGAGAGCACTATGGAGGCTATCTGTACCTACCCTTTAGGTAGGATTCGTGGTGGACGATCCAGGAGCTACGCCATCTGTACCTACCCTTCAGGTAGGATCCAAGGAGGACGACCCAGGAGCCGCTTCCGTCCCTCCAGCTGTTGTCTTTTTCTGTTGTAATTTGTTCAGTTGTAGTTGTACTTTCTTTTGGGTTTGTATTCTGGCCCATTTACTTTTTAGCACTTTTTTTTGTACTTAGTGTTTTACTTCCGCTTATACTCTGTGGTGTTTTGTTACTTTTATAAAGGAAATGCCTTTCCAGCTATCGGGATTTACGCCTTTGGTGCTAGTCACCAGCCCCTGGCCTATAGAAGGCGGGCTTGGGGTAGTCACGGCACGGGCCCCGTGGACGGGTCGTGACACAAATGTAATGTACTATTATAAGTACATATACATAATGGATATATATGATATATGTTACATCTAAATAATTAATATAATTCTTTAATTAAAATATATTTACCTCTCATTTAGTTGTAATTCCATTAATATGACATAGAAATGAATGTAGCGTTCATGCGTACGTTCCGCTTACCGTCTCCATGAACGGTGCATTTCATTTATTACCTCTAAATGATTATGTAATATTATAAAATCTATATATTCTGGATATATATGATATATATGATATCCAAATCATGAATATCATTCTGGATATAATGAACCTTTGAACACACGAACAACATGTAATTGTAAGAAGTCCACTTTCGACTTAAGAACCTAATATCGACAAAACAAACATTATTAACTTAAA
This sequence comes from Viscum album, assembly GCA_963277665.1. Lineage (NCBI taxonomy): Eukaryota > Viridiplantae > Streptophyta > Magnoliopsida > Santalales > Viscaceae > Viscum > Viscum album. Next base: position 1,371,623,734 of record OY728143.1, read on the forward strand.
TGATTACATAATGGTTATAACATGGTAATAAGTGATATAAATGTAATAATTAACTTGAAAAAGGTTCTTAATCAAGTATAAATTAACTCAATTTTATTATTCAGGACGTTAAAGAACGATCGAGTCAAGTCATACCTGAGGTAAGGGAACTTCTTAACCTAATTTTCATTCTTTGGGTTAATCTCCTGCTTTCAAATTATGCTAAGATATTATTATGTCATATCTTGTATTTGTACTTTCTTTATGTGTACTTATAGTTAATACACATAATAGATCTATTTTATTTAAAAATGATATTTGTATGGGACTTCGTCTCAATCTCCTTTCATTAAGGCATATTTTGTTTTATACACAACCTTCTTTTATATGGTGTATAAACCCCTTTGACTTTTACATTTATTCAAAAGGAATATTTTTTATACGAAGAGTTTACTAAAAGACAAAAGGGAATGTTTTTGTTGTTGTACGTATGCGGTGACAACGACTTCTCCGCTGCCGTGACCATTATTTGAGTTTCGGCTTCCTCTACAAGCCATAACTCTTTTTAAATGAAAAATAAATACCATGTTTTACTTTTCATTTATTTTGGTATGGATAATGGTTTTCATAATGTATTTATTATATCAATGTGTTTTATGGATATCTGGTGATTGAAATGTGGAAATTTTATGTTTCCTTTATGCATGTTTTATGTGATACGTTTATGTTATGGTTCTTGGGCATTGTTATGAAGATGGGTAGTTCCGTGATAAACTATGGGAGGGTGAGCCCGATATAGCTCTCCAATGCATTGGGTAACGTGAAGGAGTGAAACGTTAAGGTTTCTCTGAAGAGATTTAGGGAATATACTGTTATGGGTATTCCAAACGTAACCAAGAGGGTTACTCCCTACGTAAGAATGTTATGAATGACTCAAGTTACCTTTATATCTTATGATTTCTATGATTTATTCATTATTTGATGAGGTATGTTAATGTGCCTATGTTTTGTGGGTAAAGTATGATTTCATTCTTATGTATATATGAACTCATGTTTCATTTCCATAATTTTATAACCCTTACTGAGCATTTTATGCTCATCCAATGTTTTTGAAATGATTTTCATAGGTCAAGGGAAAGGTACATGATATGATGATAGTTTCAAGGAAGTGTCAAGAAAGCATCCATGTTTCATTTTAAATATGTTTTCATTGATGGGAAAAATGAATACGATCTTTTATGTAACCACTTTGATTAAATGTGGAATGTAATACATGTTTTATGATCTAATTCTCTAAAACTCTAAACCTGAAAAGATCCTCAATGTGAATTATTTATTTAATTCAATATTAAGTAAGGTTTAAGGCTGGGGCCTTATAGTTGGTATCGGAGGTCGGTTTAGATAACTTTAGGTGTTAGAATTTTATTAAATGGTTATCCAAAAATATTTTTTTGTATGGTAAAGTTGAAATGATATAGCATTTTAATATTACTATGTTGCTTCATCTAAGACATGTTTGTTCAGAATGGTTTTCCACAGAGGAAACAGGGAACCAGTGCTAGGAATGCATACAGAAGGAAATAACCTTCTAAATCAGCATCCTGAGATGGTCGGAATTGGAACTGAACAGTTTGTTTGAGTAATGGCATAGTTGACTGAAGTGATAAATGGTGGCGGTATCCATGCACGAGATCAGACAGATCAACTGCATAGGAATATGTCAGTGGTGGAACATTTCATGAGGCAACATCCCCCATCATTCAGAGGATCATCTGACCCTATGCTATATGAATAGTGGATTAATGCACTAGAGAAGATTTTCGATTTCATGGGGTGTTCAGACAATCAAAAGGTTAGTCTTGCTATTTACCGTTTGTAGGATAAAGCAGATCAGTGGTGGTCGATGGTTAGAAATATCAGGGACGCTGATGAGATTGATACTCTCGACTGGGATGAATTTAAAGGTATGTTTCTTGAGAAGGGTTTTCCTAAGGTTGTTCGACTTAGGATGGAAAATAAATTCTTTTAATTGAGGCAAGAGGAAGACTCAGTGGCTGCCTATGAAGAATGGTTCACTCGATTGGCGAGGTATGCTCCAAATTTTATTCGAGACCTTGATAGTAAAATCAATCATTTTTACTCAGGATTAAAGCTAAAATATCTAAGGGCTTTAGCTTCTCGTGAGTTCAAAAGTTATGAAAATCTTGTTCGATGTGCTGACAAGGTGGAAATGGAGTTTTCCGATGATCAAGTGGTATATAACAACCAGTAGAAGAAGAGACCGAGGTGGCAGGAGAAAGGGAAGAATTCTTCAAAAAATTCTGATGGTAAGAAAACTATGTTTCCAGTTTGTGATAACTGTGGGAAAATGCATGCTGGGGAATGTCTTCTGAATTCTGGAAAGTGCTACGGATGTGGTAAGATTGTACATAAGGCTCGTGATTGCACTGAAAAAGATCAAGGTGATGGTAAGTCCATATTTGATTTACAGTTATTGAAATGTTTTAAGTGAAATGAGATGGGTCACTATGAAAACGAGTTTCTGAAAAATAGCTTGAGTGATGGGAAGCAGTTAGACTACAAGCAGAAAGGGGCGGTGAAATCCTTTGCAACTATTTCAGTAGATGTCGGGCCATCAAATGATGTTGTATCAGGTACTTTGTTTTTTCATATTATTCCAGTGTGTTGATTGATTCGGGGTCTACACATTCTTTCATCTCTGAAAAATTTTCTAGTAAAATGGGAAAACCATCTCAAGAAATGACTTATGAACTAGTTGTAAAAACAACTGGGGGAAATTTTGAGGCAAAAATAATTTATAAGAATCTTCCTATCCTTATTCGTGGAAATAACCTACTTGTGAACCGTATTGTTTTACCTGTAGTGGAGTTTGATGTTATCCTGGGTATGGATTGGCTCTCTATTTACCATGCTAAGATTGATTTTAGAGCTTATGAAGTTTCTTTTCAGAAAGACTTTCATTTTGTGTACAAGAATGAACCCTTACTGTTGATAACATATCAAGAGGATGAGAAACTTTTAAAATATGGAAATGAATGTTACCTTGCACATATTGTTGAAAACAAGGGAACTGTTCAGATTAATGATGTGCCAGTGGTAAATGAGTATCCTGATGTTTTTCCGGATGAGTTGCCTGGATTAATTCCAGATCGGGAAGTTGATTTTCCTGTTGACTTAGTTCCTGATGCTAAGCCAATTTCAAAACCCCCTTATCAAGTGGCTCAAATTGAACTTTTAGAGTGGAAGAAGCAATTGAAATATTTATTAGAGAAAGGTTTCATTCGACCTAGTACATCACCATGGGGTGCTCCTGTTTTATTTGCCAAAAAGAAAGATGGTTCTATGAGACTTTGCATTGATTATAGAGCCTTGAATAAAATCACTATTAAGAACAAATATCCTTTGCCTCATATCGATGATTTGATTGATCAGCTCCAGGGAGCTCAGTATATTTCAAAGATTGACTTGAGTTCGGGGTATCATCAGTTGAAGGTAAAGGAAGAAGATATTCCGAAGACCGTGTTTCATACAAGATATGGCAATTATGAATTTGTAGTAATGGCTTTTGGGCTAACCAATGCACCTGTTGTATTCATGGACTTAATGAATTTAATTTTCCATGAGTTCTTGGATAAGTTTGTGGGGGTTTTCATTTATGATATTTTGGTGTTTTATAAAATTAAAGAGGAGCATGTAAGACATTTAAGGGTTATTTTGAAAACCTTAGAAGAAAATAAATTGTATGGGAAATTCAGCAAGTGTGAGTTTTGGTTGCAAAAAACTTCTTTCCTTGGTCACATTGTTTCTAAAGATGGAATAACTGTTGATCCTGGAAAAACAAAGGTTGTTGAAGAATGGACAAGACCCACAAATGTAATTGAGATTCGTAGCTTCCTTGGTTTGGAAGGCTATTACCGAAGGTTTTTTAGAAATTTTTCATGATTATCTAGTCCAATGACGAAGCTAACTCGGATGGGTGTTAAGTTTATCTGGAAAAAATAATTTGATGATTGTTTTCAGGAACTGAAAAGAAGATTGGTGAGTGCTCCAGTTTTTTCACTACCTTCCAGGAATGGTGAGTTTGTTATATACAATGATACTTTATTGAAAGGACTTGGTTGCATCCTAATGCATAATGATAAGGTAATTGCTTATTCTTCACAACAATTGAAAAATCATGAGGTAAATTACCCTACACATGATTTGGAATTAGCTGATGTTGTTTTCGCTTAAAAAATTTGGAGGCCTCATTTCTATGGAGTAAAGTATGAAATATATACTGATCACAGATGTTTAAAGTATATATTCACTCAGAAAAAGTTGAACATGAGACAAAGGAGATGGATGGAATTAATCAAGGATTATTATTTTACAATTCATTACTATCCGGTAAAAGAAAATAAAGTGGATGATGCTTTGAGTCGGAAAAGTAATGATTCATTAACCATGCTACGTTTGGAACGAGATCCTTTTGTTTTTGATTTGATGAACTTTGTCATAGAAGTTGTGGGTGTAGGAAGTTATTCTGTTTTGTTTCAAGTATCAGGGAGATCATCTCTATTAGACAGAATCAAGCTAGCACAGAAGCAAGACAATGAGTTGTAGAAAAAAGGTAGAGCTGGTTCAGAAGGGTAAGTTTCCTAAATTCAACATTGATAATGATTGTGTTTTGAGATTTGGGAAGCGGTTGTGTGTGCCTTATGATTCACAGTTGAAGAGATAGTTGTTATGTGAATCTCATAGTTATTCGTTTTCAGTTCATCCTGACAGTACTAAGATGTATAGAGATCTTCGGAAGTATTACTGGTGGGATGGAATAAAAATAGATATTTCTAATTTTACTGTGATGTGTTTGACTTGTCAGCTGGTTAAAGCAGAGCGACAGTTACCGAAAGGGATGTTTCAGCAATTACCGGTGCCAGAGTCGAAATGAAAAAATATATCCATGGACTTTGTTGTGGGATTACTGGGGTCATATTGAGGTAATAATGAAATATGGGTTATTGTTGATCGATTGAATAAATATTCTCATTTCCTTCCTATTCGAGATACATTCTCTCTAGATCAACTTTCTCGATTGTATCTTAAAGAGATAGTCAGGTTGCATGGAGTTCCCCTCTCCATTCTATCTAATCGTGATCCCAGGTTTACTTCTAGCTTTTAGAAAGGCCTTCAGAAGTCTTTGGGTACTAAATTAAATTTTAGTACAGCTTTTCATCCGCAAACAGATGGGCAGACAGAACGAACAATTCAGACATTAGAGGATATGCTTTGAGCTTGCTCTATGGATTATCAGGGATGTTGGGACCAACATCATTCTTTGGTTGAGTTTTCTTATAATAACAGTTTTAATTCCAGTATACAGATGGCACCATTTGAGGCATTATATGGGAAGTGGTGTCGAAATCCATATTTTTGGGATGAAGTAGGTGAAAGGAAGCTGATGGGACCAGAATTGGTAGAAGAGATGGCAGAAAAAGTTCAGTTGATTTAGAAACACATTAGAACAGCTCAGAGCAGACAGAAAAGTTATGCGGATAACCAAAGGAAGGATCTATCTTTTGAGGTAGGTGAACATGTTTTTCTCAAGGTTTCTCCATGGAAATGTGTGATGCGATTTTGTAAAAAAGGAAAGCTGAGTCCAAGGTTCATTGGACCATTTAAAATTATGGAGAGAGTTGGATCAGTTGCTTACCGAGTGGCTTTAACTATGAGTTTATCTCAGGTACACAATGTTTTTCATGTTTCTATGTCAAGAAAGTATATGTCAGATCCATCTCATGTTTTGAGTCCAGAGGTAGTTCAGCTGGAGGAGAACCTATCTTATGAAGAACAACCAGTCCAGATTCTTGACCACAGGGAGAATGTGTTACAGAATAAGGTGATTCATCAGGTAAAGGTTTTGTGGAAAAACCACATGATTGAAAAGGCAACATGGGTGTCTTAAAATGCAATGAGGGATAAATACCCCCACTTATTCGATAAGTAAATGAATTATGGGGACGCAATTTTCTAAAGGGGGGAAGGATGTAACATCCCAAGTAATGAATAATAGATATTTTTACCTATGTTTATTAATGAATTAGATAGTGTTTTAGAGTCTTAAAATGATAATAAATCCAATCTTAAGCATGGAATACACTAATATTTTTAAAATATTGTTTTACTTCCTTTTGATGGAAAACCATATTTTAAATCTATCTTTTGACAATTTTGTAATCTCTATTTGTCAAAATAAACTTATTCTTTATGATTGGGAAATCAAAATTTACTTTGTGTGAATTTTTGGTATTTTTCCGATAAAGTTCATTTTTTTAATGAATAGTGAAAAATGTTGTATTTTAATTCAAAACATATTTTTAATCTAATTTATTTATATGATTAGATTATATTTTTAATTGATTCTAAAGTTCAATTAGAATATATTTTTACTAATTAATCCAATAGTGGTCGTTGAAATTAATTTCACTTTGAAATTGGACTTAAACTAGTGTCAATCTTTTGATAATTATTGTTTCATAAAAACACACTATTTGCTCTGACAGCGAGAATTAATTATTAAATTAACTAATTCAACTTATATGTTTTGAATTTTGTAAAATAGAAATCATTTTTTAATTCATAATATCAAATATAGTTTAGGGTGATGTTTTGGTTTTTTTCTGGAAAACTTCAATTTTTGATGAATAGTGAAACCACTAAGTGGTACTTATAAAAACTGATTTTTCATTTAAATGAAATTTTACCACCTCTGTAGTTTGAATTTCAAACATCTGACATATATGGTTGCCATTAAGAAGTAAAATGTGGTTCAATGGGATTAAAACAATTTTTTGGTGAATAGTAACTTTTAAGTTTTTATTCGCGATTAGAGATAATTAGTGTAATTTAAGGTAGGAATAATGTTTTAATAATATGATATGAGCTTGAAACATGTCCTAACCTTATTGGATGTGTCATTTACAACCAAGAAAATACATGGGTCAACTTGGGGACCCCATGGAGCCACTTTGGTAGGAAAGTGACATTAATATCTTTTTATTTTATTTTAAAATAAAAATGACACAAACATGAGTTGTTTTACTAAATCAATTTGTATATGGGGTTATAAAAGTCAGAATTTTGACTATAAATAGTCATTGGAAATATAAAAAAATTTCCTACATCATAGTAGTTTTTTTTTATAATTTTTATACATTAAATAAAATAAATTATTTATGACACCATGATGATGCAGCGATTACCTCATTATTTAACGATTTAAATAAAATGAAAAGATAATGTAAAATATATGACCATCACATGTCCAAAACCTATTGGATGGGTGGATTTAGAACCCTTAACACCTTATCCTCGAATTATATCAATGTGGGGCCTTTTAAATCCGAAACTCATTTTAAAATAAAGTAACATTTCTTTACTTTCCAAGAGTGCCCCTCCTCTCCTCTTATAAAAGGCCCCCACCTCTACCTCCTTACCCCCACTTCCAAAGCATTTGACTAGGCCAAAACCTGCCAATTTTGTCTCTCCAAATCCACCTATAACTCCTAGAATCCTCACTTTGGGAATAAGTCTTCTCATGGAATTTTTTGAGCTCAAATCAAAAAGAGTTACCCGATTTAAAGGTAGTGGCTTCTCTTGTGTTTTTTTGTTTTATTTTGCTTCTCCAACCCCCTAAAATCTTTTTATTCATTTCTTTTCTAAAAACACCAGTATCCTCAATATACTAGGATGTTGTTATAAGAATAATTCGAACTACACTTACACACACCTACATCTAATGGTTAAATAACATATTGTTTCTGTGGTTGGTGAATTTCTGCCTCACGAAACGATAATTGTTCAATCTTCTTTTAACACCTTTAATGGTGGCCATTAAGATGTCACTATATTTATATATGATATATATTATGTTTATTTTTTCCTTATTCTTCTTTATTTTTCATTTCTGGTATACCTTTATGGATTCCATTATGGGTATACGTGATATCTTTATTTTAGGAAATGCGGACTACCGCCCTCTCAAAGTGATTTGATTCGTTAATGCCATGTGTGGGACGTATAAAGGATGGATTTAAAGTTATTATATATGATGTTATACTGGAATTATAATATACCTTTATATAATTATTATTTCATTCCATTAACGTATTAGATAGAAATGAAAGTAGCGTTCATGCGTACGTACGACTTACCGTCTCCATGAACAGTGCATTTCATTTATTATCCCCAAATGTAATGTATTATTATAAGTATATATACATAATGGATATATATGTTGTATGATAAATCTAAATGATTAATATAATTCTGTAAGTAAAATATATGTACCTCTCATTCAGTTTTAATTCCATTAATATGACATAGAAATGAAAGTAGCATTCATGCGTACGTACGGCTTATCGTCTCCATGAATGGTGCATTTCATTTCTTACCTAAAAATGATTATGTAATATTATAAATACATGTATATGCTGGATATATATGATATATATGATATCAAAATAATTAATATCATTCTGGATTTAATGAACTTTTGACAACACGAACAACATGTAATTTTAAGAAGTCCACTTTCGACTTAAGAACCAAATATCGACAAAACAAACATTATTAACTTATATGATTAAATAATGTTTATAACATGGTAATAAGTGATATAAAAGTAATAATGAACTTAAAAAAGGTTCTTAAGCAAGTAGAAATTAACTCATGTTTATTATTCAGGACGTTAAAGAACGATCGAGTGAAGTCGGACCCGAGGTAAGGGAACTTCTTAACCAAATTTTCGTTCTTTGGGTTAATCTAAAACTTTACAATTATGTCATGATATTATTATCTCCAATCTTGTATTTGTACTTTCTTTATGTGTATTTATATTGAATACACATAATAGATCTATTTTATTTAAAAATGATATTTTTATGGGACTTCATCTCAATCTCCTTTCATTGAGGCATATTCTGTTTTATACACAACCTTCTTTTATACTGTGTATAAACTCCTTTGACTTTTACGATTATTCAAAATGAATATTTTTTATATGAAGCGTTTACTAAACGACAAAAGGGAATGTTTGTTTGTCATACGTATGCAGCGACAATGACTTCTCCACTACCGTGACCATTATTTGAGTTTCGGCTTCCTCTACATGCCATACCTTTTTTTAAATGAAAATTAATTACCATGTTTTACTTTTCTTTTATTTTGGTATTGAAAATGGTTTTCATACTGTTTTTATTATATCAATGTGTTGTATTGATATTTTGTGATTGAAATGTGGAAATTTTATATTTCCTTTATGCATGTTTTATGTGATAAGATTATGTTATGGTTCTTGGGCATTGTTATGAAGACGGGTGGTTCTGTGATAAACTAAGGGTGGGTGAGCCCGATATATCTCTCCAATGCATTGGGTAACACGAAGGAGTGAAACGTTAAGGTTTCTCCGAAGAGATTTAGGGAATATACTATGATTGGTATTCCAGACGTAACCAAGAGGGTTACTCCCTACGTAAGAATGTTATGAATGCCTCAAATTACCTTTATGTCATATGATTTCTATGATTTATTCATGATTTGATGAGGTATGTTAATGTGCCTTTGTTTTATGGGTAAAGTATGATTTCATTCTTATGTATATATGAACTCATGTTTCCTTTCCATATTTTTATAACCCTTACTGAGATTTTTATGCTCATCCCATGTTTTTGAAATGTTTTTCACAGGTCAAGGGAAAGGTACATGATATGATGATAGTGTCGACGAAGTGTCAAGAAAGAATCCATGTTTTATTTTAAATATGTTTCTATTTATGGGAAAAATGAATACTATCTTTTATGTAACTACTTTGTTTAAATGTGGAATGTAATACATGTTTTACGATCTAATTCTCTAAAACTCTAAACCTGAAAAGATCCTCAATATGAATTATTCATTTAATTCAATATTAAGTAAGGTTTCAGGCTGGGGCCTTATACGCGGCCCCCAGCTGCCTGAACATAAGGAGCCAAGTGGCGCCGCCCTTCCCTAACTGGCCAGTCTTCTGGTGTACGTGGCCTACACAGCAGGCCGCGGGTTTCTTCAGCACAGCACCCTCCTGGCGCCGCGGTCCGGCTCCGCCCGGCCGACCGATGGGTCGACCAGTTCTCCAGCGCGGTGCCCTCCTTGCGCCGCGGCTCCCTTCGCCCGACTGGCCGACGGGCCGGCCGGTTCGTCCGCTGAAGTGGTCCACCCTATGCGAGCCGTGGTTTCCCCCGCACGGTGCCATGGGGCGCCGTGGTTCCTTCCTTCAGCCCAAACTCCTTCATTGGTCAACCATCCCATGGTTGCAGGCCGCGGTTCCTCCATGTGCGTCCGGCGCTCGGTTTCCACCTTTGTTCATTACCGCTTCCCGATTCCAAACAAGACAAGAAACAACGGAGGGTCGTCAGACCGTGTTTGTTCGGCCCGCACCCTCCGCGAAAGACGGTAACAATCGGCCAAGATGTTGACTCAAATACAAAAATATCGAAGGAGTAGTTTATTTTAAATAAATTAAGAAGACCCCCTACCTCAACAGTTTATGTCGAACATTGGCATTGCGGAAGACGGCGTCACGAGGTGAGGATTCATAGACATCGTCAGAGAAGATAATGGGTGGCATGTTTCCGTTCTTCATGGAACCAGCGTTCTTTGTCGATGGAGATGTCATTCTTCATCAGAGAACCGGTGTTCTTCCAAAATCTCCCGATCCCTCCCAAACCAACTTCGCACAATGAAAGTCCTCCCTTGTTAAAATAATAGGCTAACCCTATTATTTTATTACACATGCCATTTAAAATTCAACATCCAAATCCTCACATTAATTAAATGTGTTGGAAATTAATTAAAGGAAGGGAGAGGAAAGATCCTCATTAATTAAATGCGTTGAAAACTAATTAAAGGGAGTGAGAGGAGATATATTCATTAATTAAATGCATTGGAAATTAATTAAAGGGTGGGTTTTCAATTTAATGAGGGGGGTCTTGGGAGTTAGAGTATAATTGAATGGTTGGGTCTCGTGTGGGCCCCACCTCTCTAACATCCCCACTTGGGTAGGTAGGTGGCTATGGGTCCCACCTTTAACTATCCATGGGAGGAATTCACCTCCATAGATACATAATAAAATTGTACAAACAATTTTATTTACTTCATAATTAAACCGCAAAACATAACATCAATCCTGAATAAAACGCAACTGTGGTAAATGTCCCCTTAAGCAATTACTGGTGCTGCAAGTTCATCGGTGCCCTCAGATTTCAATTCCCAGCACTGGTTTAAAATATAGAAAAACTCGCTCGTTCGTTCACTGAACGTACCCGAGCTAATCTTGGGAATTTGATTCTGGGCACACCGGGCTTCAGAATCAAGTGCCTTCAGAAGCCACAGACTCGTAAAATTCCAAGTTATTTAAGAAAAAATTTCCCTTGAAATTTCTGGGTCATTATAATTATAATCTTATTAACACCAACAGATAATATATATGTTGGTTAAATTTTTTAGAAACATATTCGTATGAAAAAAAAGTTGTTAGTAATAATATTAGTATCATTTAATATTGGTTTATAAATTACATATAAATAAACATTATTGTTTTTTATTTCTTATAAAATTTCATATTATATTTATTAATTTTTAATTTATAATAATCTATTATAATTATGAAACTAAATATTGCTTTTATACAAGTTCAGTCTTAGAAAAAGATGAATTATATTAACAATGGAATTTATTAAAAAAATGAAGCACTATGATTCAACATAAAAATATCATAAAACCCCTAAAACCTATGATCTATCTATAAACCCCCCTATAAAGGTTATTTTTTCTTTGGAATACAAAACATTATCACCCACTATTGTTAAATAATAGTTACTCGCATAAATGATCCTTCATTACCCCCAAGATTAAAACTAGAAGAAAAAATTCATGTCACCTCTAGTACCATTAAGGATACTCATTTTTTTATTCCCTACATTTCTAATCCAAAATAAACACTACAGAAAACCAAAATAGAATATAGAAAAATTAGTGAAAAATATTTCTATGAATTGAAATCAAAATAGAAATAAACGAAAGCGTAAAAATATGATTTGCATATAATGAGAATTTTACATCATCCATATTGACATCTCAATGATCAGTAGTCTTGATGACTCAAATATATGCATCATTACACCAAAAGTATTCCAGTAGGATCCCAAACACTATTATATGAAAATATGATTTCCACATTAACATAGTGGTATAATTGATTAAAAAGTTTTATTTATTATCACTAACAGAAGAATAAAATTTTATAAAGTTATTGTAGAATAAAATCCATTTTACGATATAACATTCAAATGTTTGTAGGAATTATAACAACCATACCTTCTCTAAAATATCATTCTACCATGTACAAGTATAGAGGTACAACAAACAAGCCAATGAAAATGAGTGATCCTAATAAAAAAGAAAAAATGAATGTATATCTACAGGATAGTAGACATTATATATAACTATGTCATTACCCCGTCATATGTGAACTCTAAGCCCCATCTCCCATGACCATAATTTAGAAGTCAAAGCATTTACCTAGGTTATTCTGATGTTAATAAAACTAGAAATTATTATGATCATTTTGGGATAAGAATTAATTTTAAATATAAATGAAAAAAACAAATATAAAAGACTATTCAATAGTTTATTTTTTATGAAAGGAAAATGTGTGATGAAATATATTAAAAATAAGGCTTGTTAACATTACAAAGTTGGATGGATTACTCGAAATCATAATCTTATTATAGTAGAAATCAAATTCTAAGGTGAGATGTGAAGTTCTAAATACCACCTCTACTTTTTTCTAAAACAATAAAGGATGATGGTAACTTGCAGTATCCAAGGAACTGGGAATATTCAAATGCAGCTACATCAATGCTATAGATGAACATGCCAACCATTCATACATCTAGAAGTTGCAGTAGTTTCCTATAATTTAACCATTGTTTAGGTACAGTTTTTTGTAATTCTACATTTGATATATTTACCCATTCACATTACTAGATTCCCGAAATTACATGGATATTTCAATCTCAAACACTAATAGTGAAAGAAAAATGAAAATGATGATAATATCACAGTAAGGAAGGATCAACATTTTTGAGTTCCTTTTTTGTACAATTTTAATATTTACATCAAAATACCCAGTTGAAATTAAGTATATAACTATGGAGTACCACAAAAAACAAAAAATATGATTTAAAAATGTTTCATTTTACAAAAAAATGATGAAAACAACTTAACACATCACTTTTTAGGAAATAATACTATGAAACAACGTTTACTTATGATTTGAGCAACCATAAAGAGACATTTCTCATCTTTTTTCAGAGAAATATAAGGGCCTCTCCCAGGATAATATCAATTTTCATATTAATATAAAATAAATAATTAACAATAATAAGGGTTAAAAAACATGAAAAATAAGGGAAAAGAAAACATAAAAGTCAAACCAACTTGTTATACTTTTTAATCCAGGATACTTATTTAGCGGAATTCATCCACTTCTCACACATTTCATGTATTCATTTTTGATCAAAAGACTCCTCCTTGGTTTATGAAAATTTAAGCTCAATTTTTTCAAGAATACACATAAGTTAAAGTGTTCCTAAATGAAAACAAATTAGTAGTAAAAATTGATTCACTAAATGTTTTATTACAATTATCAATTATGAAAATTGATTTAGTTCAATAGTTCATATATTTCTTATTAAAGTTAACACTTATTAAAGTGTTTTTATTCATTAATTTAAGTATAAATGTTTTTTAATAAATAAAAAAACAGAACATATTGTTATTAAACTTCTCATCACATGTTATGGTGGGAATCATGTTTCTTTAAATAAATATATATCAATGAATAAATACATAACAGTTTTCAAGTTTTTTAGATTGGGAATAATTTTGCTTTTGATTACAAATAACCACCCCTTCTAGGTTGTTTCTAAAAATTATAGAGATTATTAAAAATAATTATTTGTTTAAATTAGTTTAAAATCCAATATGATCATCAAGATGATATTACAAATGCTTTGAACAACTGTAAAATTTCAAATACTAAAGCTAGAATAGCGACCTTAAAGCATTTTCACGATGTAGTTATTTAACAAGCATGTAGTGGGTTATCAAAATTCAATTATGATACATGTTTAAATAATATGATAGGGTATTCAAAATCCTTTTTAATGTTTTTTGGGTGATTATATTTATTTAAATCTACTTTAAAAAAATAATTGGTTATAATAAGTGATGGAATTTCTGTAAACTACTCAAAATGGGTAATTTGATAACATTTTGTTTAAAAAACTTTATTACATAAAAAAATAGATTTAAATATTTTCAATGAATTTAACGAAATAATATATACCTCATTTTCATTATAAAACATTAACTTGTGTTTCCTCATATTCCCATGTCTCTTATGAGAATATGACTAGAATTATTTTAGTAATTTAATTGAAGAAACAATGTTTGGATAAAAAAATTCATCCAAATGTTTCTCGAAAGTGTTTTTGAGTTTCACGATTATTCAAATAGCAGAATATTGTACATGAATATGAGTTGATATTTTATATATTTTTGTTTTTATTTTTATGAATAGTACCTTTAGGCTAACTATTATTATTCCATTTTTATTAAATCAATTTTGGATTTCTTTTGTTCATTACCATTTGTGATCTTCATCCATCCATAGTAGTTGATATTAAAGTATTTAGAGTTTTTTGGATTAGTAGTGGATTCACTAATGCAGGACCTCTTCATTGAGTGTTGCTCAACTAGTTAGTATCAAGACAAAAAACTAAAAGAAATAAAAAACATATAATTTACAAAAAAATATTTCATATAAACATAATCCATTATATGAAATATTATTGTTGTTTCCATGTGAATGAAAAATACCGATAAGTTTATGAAATCTCCCTAGTAATACCAATTAAAAGTAAATTTGAAAGTAATAAACTTATATCCAAAAACAAAATCTTAATTTAACAATTCCTCTGGGACTCAAAATAAAAAAAAATCAATATGGATGGAGATAAAAAGATCAAAACCAAAATAAATTTGATCTTGTAAAGCAATTAACAGTGATATTTTTTGCATTGTTGATGTATGGATTGAATGATCAAAAAAATAGACTGAAAAAAAATATTAAATAACAAATTAAAATTTTCATGTGATTATTGATGTGTAGATTTAATGATGCTCTCTTGAAAATATATTTTATTCAACACATCAACCCATTTTATAATGGTCCCTATAAAAAACATATATAACATGGGTATTTTCAAAAATCATAATCTAAATACCCATATAATATTAGGGTTAAACTTGGGTAATTTTTGTAAAAAAATATAACATGTATATGTCAAAAAATCAAAATAATGAAACCCACATAATATAGACACCCACATTCACATCCTATTTTTTAGCACCTTCTAAGGATTATAATCACTTAAGCACAACTACTTAAAATTTTATTTTAAAAAAATTCATAAAAAATAAAATTAATTTTAAATATACTTTTAAGAAATAATAAATAATTATGAAAATATATAAATACCTTATATTTCATAGAAATAAGTTCAATGTTGATGTGAAATAAAAACATGAGGAACTTCTATATGTCATATTAAAGTCTATAAAACAAAAAAAACTATAGTTTGTATTAATAATAATTCATAAATAATAAAAATGATAAATAAATATAATTTTAATAAGGAAAGTGAAACAAAAAATAAAACAAAAAATGATAATATTTTTCTCTATTTGAATTTATAATCTAAATAAATAAATAAAATAAATCATTGGTAATTCCTAGTATTTTTAATATTTTATGTATGATTAGTAACTGTCCTTGAGTAAAATAAAAATTAAAATAAATTGAAATAATAATAATTTGAAATCATTTAACATATCTAAAATAAAACTCTTACTTGATCCCCTATAAACTCATGTCGTTGATGGGTCCACTGTCTAGAACTTACATTTAAAATTATTATTATTTATTAACAAAAAATGAGGCCTCAAAATCATAGATTTACATTAATAAAAACATGAAATAACAAATTTGAGTTTCCTTAAATAAGTAAATTGAAAAAAAAATGATTTACTGGATACATTACCCAAAGTATTCTCATAATCATCATCATCATCATTAAAACCATTTTCCCTAGATAAAAAATCATAGCACTAGGATATCTTGGGAATTACAACCAGACTAGAACACCACTATACACACATTAACTCCCTAGCCATTAGGATTAGATCACTAGCAATTTTAACCTCAAAAAATAAACCGAACATAACCATAATCTATAAAACACTGATACAACCAATAATACTATACATTAACCAAAAAATCAAACATTGGTAAGGGAGAATCACCCAAAAAAAATCCAATATATATAAAAAAATACCAAAAAAAGAACCATGAACCCAAAAAAACCCTAACTATAAAAAAAATTCTTTCTATTTTCCTGTAACATCCATCATGTTAATCATTTACTCTATAGTTGGGTGCCCCCAATAATGACGTGTTACCACCCCTTAGAATAACCTTTGATTAAACTTGGTAGAAAACTTCCCTATAATTAGTATAGAAAATAATACCCATATGATTTGAGATAAATATTATATTCAATTAAAAATATCCATAGCATCCAGAGCTAGGAAAATAATAGTTAGAAACTAGGGAGAGGATATCACAGAAGAAAACCAACAACCTATAGAAACCTATGCCTTATAAACCCAAATCACTAAAAACATCAACGTATTTTACCTACCTAAAATGATCTGGATGACAAAAGATATGAGTTGGGATGCTATATTAGAACACCTAGGATGTCAAGATATAATGAGGGGTTTCCCATGAGCAAGTAGGTTGAGAACATGTAGTGGTTCGTGTAAGGATTATAGAGGGGGCGTCAATTGGGAACATGTAGGGTGGTTTATGTGATGATGTTGAAGGGGGGTTCCAGTCAGGAATAGAGATGGGTTCTTTTCTGGAGTTTCATGAGGAACTCCAGTGGGGAACATAGTGGTAGGTTTGTAGGAGGGGCTTGCGGGGAATGGGTCGTGTGGGGGGTGTGGTGCACTTTAGGGTTTTTTTTGTTTTTTTTCATATTTGGGTGTATATATATATTCATTTTTTTTCATATATGGGTTTGTGTGTGAGTCTATATAAACATAACTATTATATATATGTAAATTTACAGCTTTATTTAATATATATATTATCAATAAATATTAATAAATTATGGATATTTTAATTAATCATATATTGTATTATCAGAATGATATGTTTTAATTGGTAATATATATATATATATTCATATTTTGATAGAATATTTGATATTTTTAAATAATTGATTGCAAATTTTTTTTATAATGGTAAAATATTAGTTGGAAATAATAATTAATAAAAATATACTAATTTATCGTTAAATATGTTTTGGTACTATTATAATAAGACAACATATTTTAATTTTAGTAAAATATTTTTTGGTATTGAACTACTATTATAAATAGATATATCTGTTAGTAGTAAACACTATTTGTACCTATAGTTAATATGAATAGAATTTAACATCTATTGGAATTAATAATTTTTACGAATATATATATATATATATATATATATTATCTGGTAGTAATTTTGTATTGGTAATGTTCTCTTTTTTATAGTAGATCTCTACCACTCTCCATAATTATTTACATATTTCTTCTATGTATGCATCTTTTCATTCTACTAATGTTATCCTATTTGAAAACCTAGTGTTTATTTATGCAAAATGAATTTCATAATTCCCTTATTCTTTTATCAAGAGGAATTTTTGGTAACCCTTTTTACGATGTGGGGTATCAAGATGTTTATTTTCAATTGTCAGACCATTTATTACCTAGATCAAGATTAAATTGGGGGAAGTAATTTATTTAAGGGGGTAGAATGGAACCCCCATTTTTTTGAAATAGAAAAATCATATTTGATAGAATATATGAAAAATAAAAATGATCATAGATGTTAATGTAACACCCCAAGACGTTATGACATATTTATTTTTAAAATAATTCAATTTTGTGGATATCATTAAATACACACAACACTGAGTTTAAACGAAATATGATAATCTGTTAAAATATTTTTCTCATCATAACCAAGGAATTAATTTTGACGGTATAGATAGTAATAATTAATTATTAAAATTATATTTTTTAAATATGTAAAAAATAAATTCAATTTTTATTTATTTATTATAAATAAAATAAGAACCATCTAAAAAAGAAATGTTTTCTAAAAAACTGTATTTTTTTCTAAAAAAAGCTTTAGTCATGTTTTGCGCACATAATTTAAAATTCATTTTTAACAGCATTAGAAATTTTAATTGAATAAATAAATTTAATTTTATAAATAGAAATCCTAAAATTATCATTAAGTGTGTTTTAGAGAATTGTTTGAAAAAAAATAAAAAATTTGATGAATAGTTAAAAATGGTGATTTTTAATGAAAACTCCCTATTAGTTTAAATTAATTTTAAATTAAAATAATATTTTAAATTTGATCTAATTTAAAACATGTTAAATTTAATTTAAAATTAACTAATTTGGTTCTTTGGAATAAATTTAATATTAAATTTTGATATTGTAATATTCCATTCTTTTGAGAATTATTTCTTTGGAAAACCGCTCTTTCTACGTGTATGTAGGTATGGTTTTAAATTGAATTATACAACTTATGTAAATTGAATTTTTATAAATGGATTACTTATTTAGTATCATAATAATTTATATTATCTAATAAGGTAAAATTAATTTTTGAACATAATGAATAGTGATGGTAATAAAAAAATTAATTATTGTAATTAAGGTAAATCTAGGATTACAAGGGGACTTAAACTAAGAGTTTTTGGGTCAAAAATGAAAAACAAATTCCCAAAGGCCATTTTATGGCCATATTATGACCGAATAATATCTAATTATTTATAATGACCCATTTTGGAGCCTCTTTCAAGTGAAAACATGGGATTGACTTTACCTTTTAAAAACATCCATGGGTATTCTCTCCCCCACATAAAAAAGGCCACCCTATATCCTCTCTTATTCACACTTAAAAAAACATGGTTTAGTAAAAACCTATAAAAATTACTTCATTATATACCTCTACAAATCCAATATTCCTTGGTTTGATCATAAAGCTAATCAAAAATAGCTTTAGTTTGACAAAAAGAGGTTTCTCAAAGAAGAGGAAATGTTTTTAAAAATGCATTTTCATTTTACTTATAATTAAAAATCAATTTAATATTCCTAAAATATACTAATATAATAACTCAAATATCACTTTTATACTGTGATTTTATTAAATTAACATTATAACCCACATCCAACTCCAATTTAGTCAAATGGGAAAGGAAACTATTGATCGTGTGTACGGCGGCAGGCTACCACCTCACAAAATGATGTAATTAATTTTCCACCACCACCTTTTTTGGATATATATAATTATGTATTTAACATATTTATATTATATTTAAGAAATTTTTATAACTATTCAATTATTATATCACATATACCTTCTAACTTTCAATTCCATAGGGGATAAAATTGTGTCACTCATATGTAAGATGGACTACCACCTTGTGAAATAGTGTGATTAATTTTTTATTATACATTACATGGAAGGTATTAATATTATAATTAATGAAATATATGTGTTATTTATGACCAAAAAATAAATATTTAAATATAATGTCACATCTAACATTATTAATGCCACTATATATCAATGTGAAATTTATTTCATATTATTTTTACATGGATAGTAATAAGAATGAATTTGATTGATATGAATGTTATGTATACAATAATAATAATTATACAAATGAGACTAAACATTTATTTTCAATTCATTCCATTTATCAAAAAAATAGAAGCAATATTCATGCATACGTATGCCCTACCATCTCCATGAATAGTGTAATCTATTTTCTATCTCTAAATTTCATAGATTACAATACATTAAGGTATAATGAATATATATTATATTATTATCATGGTAATAAATCTAGAGATTATATAACCATGATCAATGTTTATGGACCAAAATTTCAAAACCGAAACACATATAAAAAACAAAGCAATTGCCACCCACAAAACTGATTTTAACAAATAATTGTTAATATATGGATGATAAAACACTATAGTTAAATTATATATGTATGATACATTTGATTTGGGTTGTTTAATATATTTATAATTAACATATATGTATTATATAGGATTTTATAATACATATAAAGAAAGTCCAACCCTGGTTAAGGGTTTTCTCACCTCACTTATAGTTATGTGATTCATGTGCTATATTCACTGCATATTCCTTTTTTGGTGTATATATTTTCCATTTATATTTTTTATAGCGTGAATATTTCCATATTAATGGTATTTAATGTTTTATTTGATCATTATTTCTTATATGGGGCTTACAATTAATAGATTAGAAAATTAGTAAGGGTTTATTTCACAATCTCATCATTTTTCAAGATTATTTTTCTTTAAGTCTCCCTATGGGGAATTATATGACATTTATATCTTTAAATAAATATATTTCATTCAAATATGGTTATTCATGAATTTTTTCAAGTAGTAGTACCATTTTTTTACATGGTAGTGAGAAATATTTATTTTTATAAGAATATCCGACATTATTTCCCCCTTAGATTGAAAATAATTTTTCATCAAAAACCATTTTTCTAAAAAGGTTATAAAATGTGGTTTAAAAATATTCCAAAAGATTTATTGAAGAAAATTTTACCTATTTTTAGTTTTAAAAAAATTAAAGGAATCATCATTTCTTTTTCAAAACAAGTAATGTTTGCATTTTATTGAAAATTTGAAAGGAATTTTTGTTTCAATGTGTCTGGAATGAATGGAATTTTAATCATCATGACGTCTCAATGTTTTAAATAAAATTTTACAATTTATAAAAAAAAATCTGAAATATTTTTTTTGTCAAATTATATTTTTAAATAATTGTTTTAAAAAAATTTCAAAGTGTAAAGATAATTTTCATCAATAATGTTTTTAATGACATTTTTATGGTATTATTATTTATCATTTATGTTAGCCCTTTATTATACTTTTGATGAACTAGGGATATATTTTATTTAAATCATTATTATTTTTTATTTATATGTTATATGATCAGTTTTACTAAGTATATACAATTTTATTACTATTATCTATATAAATCTAGATGGTTTATGATTATGTTTATCATATTGGTTTAAGTAAAAACACTTAATATATTTATTTTTAATAAGAATTTTTATATTAATTATGTTTTTCCCTTTGATATGAGTAATGTGTTGTACATAGTATTTCATGGGTGGGCCCAATTATAGATATCCCTTCGATGCATCGATATAGATCCCGAGACAAATCATTCGGTTAAATTATATAGGGTTTTACCCATAGATTTAAACTGTATTTTGAATGGTATTAACAATTTTAGATTCATGGAATTATTAATTCTTAAATAATGAGTTCATTTATTAATTTCCATCTGATTATGAAATTATTTAGAATATCTATTTATATGTTTCCAGTTCATGTGATTATTTATATGGTTTATTTGATCATCATTTATTTCTACCTTATTATGCTTAGTTTTTTAATAAAATGTAATGTGTTTCATTTATTTACCTTGTCATATTGATTATTATTATTATTATTTATTCATGATAGATTCTAATATACTCTTACACTTACTATGCCCTTGTGATCGACCCTTTCTTATGTTTTATTTTCCCTAGGCTACCATGAATTATTTTTCGATTGATATTTTAGGATACGCTCAAGGGAATAATGGCTTATCAAATAAAATACTTTTTATATTTTATGTTTTAAAACATAATGTTAATTTCAATTATATATATATTTTACCAAAAAAACTATGAAATTCATTCATTAGGGATTTGACTGTTTGTATATAGTTCCAATTAAATAAAGTATACAGAGACTATAGGTTACATGTTTTAGGGTTGTTACAATATTTAGGAATCATAAACAAGGTTTATTCATGAAAATTCATAAATAATAAAAATATTTTTGAATATTCCATACTATTTTTTAATGAAAATGAGTCATCACCAAAGAATTTTCCTTTCAGTGTGTCAAACTAGGTGCATTGTATGGGCACACTCATGATGAACTATAATGATAGATAATATATTCTGAAACCAAGTATTTTAAGGGTTAATACCCCAAGATACATCTTTTTCAAAACCAAAGCCACTTGTAGTATCCAGAAAGGGATTTATTCCAAGGAAAATAACATAGTATCTACCAAACCAAAACCTTATTATTTTATCATATTCTTATACTTATCCAAAAAGTTAGAAATTGGGTTATATAACCCAATCTATAATTTCCTAAATCTAGTTCTCAAGGATTATACTAAAAATTCTCTGATAAAAACTATAAATAACCCAACCCTAGTAGGCCAGAGTGATCAGTTACATGATTATAGTAGAACTAAGTACAAGTGATTGCATCCCAAAAGACCAAATAATTTTTCAGTTTTGGAATACTTTATACATATTTAAATGCCACATTACATTTGAAAACATAACATAAATCATACTATTGTGGTTTGTAAGAAAATTATTCAATTTATCATATCCATACACATGAATAATAAAATAATTCCTAGCATTTCTACAAAAATAAAACATATGAAAGGGTTGAGGTCTAATGCTCAGAAAGGGTATGTGTACAACATAATCTTATAAGGGATGAATAATATGGAAATAATAAATAAAAATAAAATAATATTATATATGTAAAAGATTAAGATAAAACATTTCACATTTAAATCCTAACTATTAAAATAATCATATGGAAATCAAAAACTTATTTCATTATGATGAAATTTATAATGACAGACATCTAAAACATACCATCAAGACCTCCTACCAGTAAATATTACATAAATGGGGAATTGATCCTAAAAATACGAAATTTATTTTGTAAAAAGTGACCTAATGATACATCTCGGGGAAATGTTATTATAGGAACCACTCATCAGATAATAATTCCAATGCATTCATGAAATTAATAAATATCATAATATAATCAACATACCTTAAAATAAATGAATGACTATGTTGAATTTACTAGTATATAGTATATCATGAATTTCCCCAATAAAACTGATAATAAAAAATCCATAAAAATATGGTGGATGGTTTTATTATATTATATAGTCTTTAAATCATAATATTCAAACATGGATGCTGAAATAGATGCAAATAGTTTAAAATAATAGTGGAATGTTTCATGATTAAAATACCCTTTTCACATTGAAAGAACTTATTTAAAAAAAATCTCAATTATTAATTAACAAATTTTCAATGAGGTGAAACATTTAAACCTATAATGGAATATTTAATGAAATGATTGGTCATGATGGTAGGAAATATTTTCCATTAAATGTATGTTAAACAAAACCTTTTGTTCGCACTTTTGTAAAAAGGTCAAAAAGTAGCACATTTGGGAAATGAAAATAACATTCTATTTTAAAAAATTTATAAAAATTAAAAAATGGGTAAAATTTTATTTATAAAATCATTAGAAAATTTTAAAAATATTCTTTTATACATTTTGAGCAATGTGTGGACAATAAAGATAAATATTCAAAAATGAGTAGAAAAACAAAGATGATTTTCCTTAAAAATATAATTTGGATATCGTGATTAAATAAAGAAAGTAAAATGGTGGGAAAAAAAATTAATTTACATAGATAAATATATGACAAGAAAATATATTATTTTTCAGATATAAATTCAAAATATTTCCCCAAGTGGCGACTTGAACATAAACAATCCCAAATAATTATTAGATTGTAAAATAAACCCTTACCTGAGGTATGACTTCCTTCATATGTTTTTGAACCTAATTTTTTATAAATATGTTTTTATTATAAATATATTAAAGAAACATAATGATATATATCATACCATATAGTATTTATTTATAATATCTTATCACCTGTTTATTAACAATTCTTTGTTAAAATCACTATTCAAGGTATTGACTGCTTTGTCTTTCGGTTTGGTAGTTCAGATAATTTTACTTTGATCATGGTTCCACCATTTAAAGAATGTTAGTAATGATTTAAATATCAATTATATTCATTATATATTTATTTATAGTAATACATAATTTATAGTGGTATTAAAATGAATGACACCATTCATAGAGACGATAGTCCATATATACGCAAGAATGCTTTTTTCACTTTTCAACACATGGATTAAATTAAAGGTAAATAATAATTCACCTTTATTGAAAATTTATTATATAATATAAATCATTTATATATATATATAATACACCATTATTACAATCAAGTTAATCAAGAAATGAAAAATAAATCACATCGTATGACAACCCTTGTCTTTAAAACACTTTATTTCATGATTTATTACAGAGAAAAAATTAGTACAAACCAAATGTTCAAGAATACTGGTGTATTTGGGAGATTATGTACATATCACATTAAGTTAATACATGTAAAAAATAAAATTATTGAAAACATATTTCGAATTATCTAAAATTCCATCTCTTTTAGAACTACACTAGATATCCTAGGGAAATACATAAGAAAATGGTGAGCTATAAAACCGAGTAATATAATAAAAAAAGAATACCATGTTTAAATAATATCATTTTAATGAATAATAATTTCATGTTGATATAAAATAAGTGATAATAATATTGAAAATGTTGTATGATACAACAATTAGAATATCAGAAACATGGGAATGTGGTGACAACATTAATCATGGAATCATAACCTAGGTCAAGGAAAAATGCTACGAAATCTTAAAATTATGGGAAAATTCCCATAATGGATTTGTTTTACTCTATAATACCATAAAATACATCTCATGAGACTAAAAAATTGACAAATTCACTGCAGTTCTATATAAAGTTGAATTCACCCACCACATTCATATCATTTATATGCATAAGTGTGTCACATAGATAATTAAACATAAGATCACATTTCATCACATTTAATCCAAAAATTTAAGTAGTGTGTTATAAATAAATGTAAGTACCCAATATAATTAAGATAGTTATTTCTATTTTAATACCCTCTTGGGTCAATATTGATGTTATTCACAATACCAATATTGGAATGAAAAAAATAACAGGATAATTTTGGTAGCATAATGGAGATATATAATGTATTATGGGAGTGATTAATGAAAGAGGAATTGGTATCTAATTACATGTAAATTATAAGGGTATTAAGTGGGATATGTAAGAACATAATCCAACATAGAAAATTTTTAATTAAAAATAATAAGACAAAAAGGGTTATTGAAAAAAAAAATCATGGAAACAATCATAGGTTAATTTCATTAGCATATCAAGGGAACATAATGAATCATGGAAATGATTAATGAGAATGAAATGGGTCCATAATCACTTATAAATAATAATGGTATTAAAAGGGGTGTGAAAAATAATATCCCATAAATATTAATTATTGGATCTTAATGTATATAAATATGGATAAATGCAACATAGGGAAAATTGTAGTGTTAAAAACATTTGTTTTTAACCATAAAAGAAACTTATTTTAATAAGGTAGAACAATTCGTACTAAAAAAAGCTTATTTGTTTAAATGTAAATCCGACATGAACCTTGGTTCTGATAATAAAAATATTGTAATTATGTATATATCGATATATATGTCACAGGTTCCCTTGAAAAATTGATTCTGCCTTCACAATGTATATCATTGTAATCAGTAAGCATTGGTAAAGTAAAAAGAGTTTAATCATATTGAAAAATAAAGAAATCATAATAGAAATAGTTATAATATATCAGTGTAACTTAGAATGAATCATAATAACAAATGTTACGATATATCATAGTAATAAAAAATTCAGGATTCTATCTTAAAAAATATAGAATCATAATCAGAGTGATATAATATTAACATAATAATACAGTGTAAAATAATTATATCCTAATCAAAGTTATTTCAATAAATAAAATAAAAATAGAATGATGAATATAAAATAATTAAAATTCTATTACAATAGCTATGGAAATAAATAACTATTAATAAAAAAGTAATACAAATGAATAAACTTCATTTAGACCAAAAATCAAGGTATCTAATAATCTAGGATAAAGGTCCCTTGTTGTTTAATTATGAGAAATTTTGACTTTACCTTCCAAGTGAAATCCCTTAATACAATGATTGGTCTTTCTCATTATACTTGTGATCCCTTGATACGATGGTAATGTTTTTTCACACTATCCACATTTTCCCACAATATGATGATCAAATTTTCTATCATGCTATCATAGTATTCCCTTGATATGATGATCGGTTTTTCCATCTTGCTTTCCCTATAATCCCTCGATCATATTAACATGATCTGTAATTATGATTACAAAATAAGAAAGGTTATAAGTACAAGGAATAAATTTTTCACTATTGTAATCTTCATATCTCTCACACACTGAGATTTTTTTAAAATGAAATTGATATGAAATTCTCTTAAAACTCTTCAAATGATGGGTTATTTATAGGTAGATCTTCCATAGTCATATTGATTTGTCCAAATACTATATTTCTTTGAGTTTTTTATGATAAATTGAAGACTTATCACTTCAATGACTATATTATAATAGAATATTCAATGTTGTTTTAATGTAGACCATTTTTGTTTAAAATATATATCTTATATTGAAAATAATATTTTCTAAGAACATTAATAATATTAAGATAATTTGATATACAGCTTAAGAAAAATCCATTAAGTTAAATTCATTGAGCCTATGTATGATTTTAATCAAGAAATTTATCTTTATTAATATTATGATTTTTTAGTATGAACTAAAAAAGAGATCTTATATTCGATCTTATAAATCCGAGTTTGATAATAATCGCATACATTATCATTACGATAATCATAATGAAAAAATTACATTTTTGTAAGTCTTTAAATATTATTATAAGTTGCTTAAAAATAGTGTTTTTTTTCTTATTAAAAAACTATAAAACATATCGAGAAATTAATTTAATAATGAAAAATGTTTTTTTGATTTCTAAAAAAAATTTCAAAAAGGTTTTAAGAGAAATTTTTGAATCCACATTCCCCCACTTTTATGAAAGCATAAACCAAAAAATATAAATGAATAGGAAACTATAAATCATATTTAGAAATGATAATTATACCTTTATCACATTGAGTTTATAAATCATATGAATATAATGTGTAATATTAATAAATCTCTGTTACGATGATCACCCCGCTTAGGATCATATTTTCCCCTAAAATGATATTTATCCACTATAACTAAAACATATTCCCCACTATGATATTCAAAATGGAATCGGGAAGATACTTTCAGATAATTGAAAAATGGTTTGATAAATGAAATACACAACAATATGATGAAAATTGTATTCCATTAGTTAGAAAAAAAGTTGGAAAATTACCACAAGATTTCAAATATAAAATAATTATCCTTTCTTGGACATCATTTCATTCAAAATAGTGCACATATTTTGAAACTCATTTCTATCTTCCAAATTTTTTTTAGTATTTTCATCTTGAGGTCATATTTTTTCTTCATGAGACTGAATATTAACTTACAAAAGATTATTCTGATCTTCTGGACTCTTATATCTATCTGAGAAGAAATCATTCTAACTCTTCAAAGAAATAATTTCATCTTTATAGAACTTGAGACTTGATATCTCATACTGCAAATAAATCAAATTTCCTTCTATGTCTATGACATCTTGATTCTATTTTTTACTATATTTTTGAACTACTCAAAGAATTTTACTATATTGATAATGTATTTAGAAATAATACTGAAGGAACCATCTGTTCCATTAAAATACTTATTAAGATCTTCAATATTACCATCATGAATTTAGATATCTTTATCAACACTATGATCCCATTTTACTATCTTATTGAAAATTTTCCTTTGAGCCTTGGAATATTTTGAAAATATCTTGAAATATTCCTCTAAACATATCAATCTATCTGCTAAATCTTTCAATGATTCTGATTTTTTGTTGATTTTTTAAAATCAAATAAACCTTGGTTTCTAGTCTATTAAAGTATTTAATTAGTTTCTCCAATCTATTCAAGGTATGGAAGATATGGTCGAGTCCATGTGTTTTGATCATGTTCGGTGATTATAAATATGATTGATGGTTTTTGGGGGGATCATTGCTACAGTTGTGAACTAATATTCCTTTTTCATTATGAATATCTCGTTTAACTAAATCAGAAACATTATTTCCACCAGATGTCACAACAAATTTATCGATGATTAATTTTCATCTTTTTTATCCTTGACATTATGAGAAGACGATTGAACTTCGAATTCCATAAGAGCTTATTTATTTTCTAAACATTATGATTTACTTATTTGATATTCATTATAAAGTAACATTGAAGAGGATAATTCTGAGGATCGTATAAATTTTTTTTTCTAAAAGTAATTTATCAGTTGCATCTCATTTAGAATTTAAAACATCTTGATTTACAACATTCCATCTTATTATTGAAAAAATTGTTTTCCATTTTCATTATCTTGAGTAGGGAGGAAATAAAATTTACATTGATAGTTTCATTACCAGAAATTTTGGTACTTGGGTTATGTTTAATAGTCTGTACAGAAGGTAGGTTATGTTTAGATGATTATTTTTCAACATATTTCTTCAAACTATCATGAAAATAATTTTCTGAAAATATTTTATTCATATTCTTTTTCATTGACTCTTCTTCTAGAGAATCCACTCCATGATTTTTTATAGATAGAACTTCAGATGGGACAAGACTAATATAAGGATATCCATCCTTTGTTTCTTTCTTTTTCTTCAACTAATCTTCAAAAACATCATCACTAACGTTATTCTACATCTTAGTTCATTAAAAATAACCAGACCTAGCTATCATTTTATTTTGTTAAAAATTGATTTCATATTTTTTTGAGATCTCATCACAACCTTATTCATTTTTGTTAGATGTTTTAGCTTCCTAACCTTTTTAAAAAAAAACTTCTTCGATTCATTATCAATCCAATATTTCAACCTTTTTACAGTATCATCATTTATATAAGGAATATTTACATTCGTTTGGGTTTATTTTATCATAATCTTGAAGGATTCCATGCACTTAATCAAGAAAATAATTGATATCACTGGATAAAAAATATTATTGGATTTTATTGAACTAGTCTTGATATTGTTGATAGTGAGAAATATGTAATCCATCAAGTTGATTTTTCTTAATATCAACAAAAAAATACAAAATGAAAATATTTATGACCTTAAGGGTTTTTCTATCACCCATTCATGGTATTAAAAATACATTCATCCACAAATATATAAGAATATTATAAGGGGATAGTGTAAAAACATTCCACTTTATTTTATAATATTTGAAAAACAAATCCCCAACTCATCTCTTATCAAAATATCTGTGGTAGTCTGGAAGTTTATGAGAATGACAATACACCTATCATTCTGAAGGAACACCCAAAGGGATAGAATATAGCATAAAAAATATGTTATACTCCTTAAAATAAATTTTAAAATACAATTTCATTTACTCATTTTTCAAGAAAAATTCAACAGAAGTATAAAATTATCTAATCTCAACATAAAATACCATATCATGATCACTACCATCTTTCTCAATAGATACATGTTACGAACCTTTATATTTAATATTTCCTTTGAGGTAATAATCTATTTATAATAAAAAGTTTTTTCTACTAACTTTTATGGGAAAATATCCATCTTACTGAAATCCTGTGAAGGCATCAAATTCGGTGATGATAGTTAAGATTCATACATCAAGAGTTATCATATTAGGATAAAATTAAACTTTGGTCTTTGAAGGGTTGCATCACCTCTTGGTAAATATTTAAAATCTCAATGAGGGACACACAAAGGGGGTCCCCTTTATATATTAATATGAGATAATTTATTCAACTTCAATGGTTTAGATTTAATTTCTTTTGATTTGACGGTTATAAATCCTTAAGAGAATATTATTTTAAAATTACTTTTGAGGTTTCTATGGAATATTTTAAAACACACATATATATATATATATGAAAAAAATTAAAATTTAATGATAATTGTGTAAAATGTAGAATGTAATAAATTGAACCTTTCTATGCTTTATGTTTTAATTATTGTAAATAACAAGTTCTTCTTGTTTTTTTTATAAAATATGATGAAATTTTTGAGAATGATAAATTTTGAATATGAAAAATTTGAGTACCAAAATAATTTCTGAGAATAAAAAATTTTATTATGAAAAAAATTCTAATATGAAATAAATTTATGAGTACGAAAAATTTTGAATATGAAAATGATTTCATTAAAAAAAAATTGAGTATGAAAAATTTTCTGAGAATAAAAAAATTTTAGTATGAAAACATTTCAGTAAAAAATAATTCTGAGTATGTAAATATTGATATGGAAATAAATTTTATTATGAAATTTTCTGAGTACGAAAATATATAAGTATGAAAAAAATTCTAAAATAGTAAAAATTTGAGTATAAAAAAATTTCTGAGTACGAAAAACAATTTCAGTATGTAAAATATTGATTACAAAAAAGGAATCAGTATGAAAAAATTTTTGAGTACAAAAAATTTGAGTATGAAAAAATTTCTAAGGGAGAAAGAGTATTTTTTATAAAAAAAAATCTCCATTATGAAAAAAACAATTCAGATTATGAAAAATAAAAAAAACATATATACACCCCCTTTGAAAATGATTATCTTATTATAAGTATATGGTTTCAAAAATAAGTATATTTGAATGAATACTTTCGGTTGACCATTCCTAACTTCTGTTTAATGTATTAAAATCTATCAGAAGGTAATGGTTTTGTAAAAATTTTATCAAGTTGTTTTTTAATTTAGATAAATTGTAAAATGACATCTTCTTTAAGTCTGTGATCCCTATGAAAGTGATTCCTAATATCTATGTGTTTTTTCGAATGATTTATGTAGAGGGGTTTTACTAAAAGTAATGGAACTAGTGTTAACACATAGTATATGGGTTTTACTAAAACTCGTGACATAATTAATTAGGGTATTTTTCATCCACAACACACAAAAACAACAACTTCTAGCTACAACATATTTGGTTTTAGGAGTGGACAGTACTATTGAGTGTTTTTTATTAAACAAACAAGAAACTAATAAATCTATTATGAAATGAAATGTTTTAGAAGTACCTTTTCTATCTATTCTATAACACCAAAATTTTTCATCCTAAAAACATTTTAATTTAAAATCATTTACAAAAAAATAAAAATCCCTGAAATCCATAGTTCCCATTAAATAAATAAAATTTAATTAATTACTTTTAAGTTGGATTCATTTGGATTAGCTTCACACCTTTCAAATAATAAAATAGAAAACATCAAGCATGGGTGACTGGATTTTATGTATAGTAAACATCCTCTTATACCTCTAAATTATTTTTGAACAAACAGTTTCCCAGCTTCATCAATATAAAGTGCATTTGAGGTATCGATTTGAGTAGTAATAATTTTAGTATTATCATATACATACTTTTTAATAATATTATTTATATACTTATGTTGATAGATATAAGTACCTTCTTGTTTTTGATTCATTTTAATATTAACGAAATGTTAACTCACCAATCATAATCATGAAAAACTTGGATTTCATAGGATTTACAAAGGAATTTGTTAAATATTACTGAGATGACATGAATATAATTTCATTAACATATATTTGAACAATCATAATATTTTTATTAACATTATTTATAAAATGAATTTTTTCTGTGTTTCACTTAACATAAGTATTTTGTAACAAAAATCCTTTTAATCTATCGTACCAAGATCTAGGGGCTTGTTTAAGGCCATACAAATCATTTGTATGTTTATAAAAATATTAAGGATATTTTTTATCTTCAAAATTAGGGGGTTGTTTATGATAATCTTCCTCCTGTACATATCCTTTATAGAAAGAACACTTCATATCCATTTGAAAATGTTTGAAATTAATGATAGTTATAAAGGCTAATAGAATACAAGTTGATTCAATTCTAGCTATCAGAGCATAGGTTTCTTCGCAATTTATTCCCTATTATTTATTATAAACATTAGAAAAAGTATTTCATTATTTCTAATTATTATTCGATTTTCATCACACCTGTTTATAAAAACCCATTCTACTCATATTACTGATGTTTATTTAGGAATTTATATCAAGGTCAAGACTTTTTTCCACTCTAATTAATTTACCACATCTTGTATGGCCTTAATCCAACCCTCATCACCTAATTCTTCAATAATATTTTTAGGTTCATATTGGAAATGAAAAGCAAGATGTTCTACTTTATTTCTTAAGGAAATTCTAGTCATAACAAGTTTATTCACATCACCAATGATATTATCACCAGGATAATTCCTAAGAAACACTGACATTCATTTTTTAGAACATGTTCAGCAACATAAGGTAGAAAACCATCTTGAGTAAATATAATATAAAATGTTTATTGAGTATTTTTTTGTTAGAATATTCCTCCATAAAAGTTTGAAAATCAGTTTTGGAAAACACATCTAAGGATGTTGGTTGGGTTTTTTTAACACAAATGGATTGGTTTCATGAAATTTAACATGTATTGTTTCCTCAACATGCAATATTTTTTTTAAAAAGAAATATATATTTTAGAAGTAGTTGAATAATTAAATAGTATACCTTCATCAGATATGGGTGTGAATTTGTGTAATTTATCTTTCATATTCAAGATGAGTAATTTTCATCCAAATAATCTAAAGTAAGAAACATTTGGTTTTCAGCCTGTCCATTACACATAGGGAGTTTTATTCATAAAATTAAAAATTAATACATGATTAATAGTATAACAAGAAGTACTAGGAAAGAGGACGGATCAAGGGGAACTGGGTGATAACCATAAGCCTGACGACGAATATGATTACTCGAATCCCACACAGGGGACGCGCGCAGATCATGATAGTGATGAGAAGCCCTTTGTTGAGATGATCAGTCACAGGGAGAGGTTCTCAATTACAAATAAGGGTGAGGCTATCAAGATGGTATCTTCTAAGGAACCTGCGGGGATTAAGGGAAATTTTGAAGAAGTCATGAGCAATGCGACAGGGCCATCCTTCTCGTACTTCGAAGCACCCCCACCTGGGAGAGTGATAAGGAAGGGGTGATTTCCCATTTATCGGCCAATAAGGAAGCGGTTGAGGAACGAGTAAATCTCTATTGGTATTCAATTATCGCGAGAGTCATTATTCCGAAGGGAGAGCATCTGTGGAAATTTTCGAATCTGACTAAAAGGGTTGCAAAGGTTTGGGGTTTTGATGATTGGAGAATGATTTCGATGGGAAGGGGATAATACCATGTGGTCTTCCCTACAGATGAAGGTTAGTGGAAAGCATGGAACAAGGGCACGGTCTCCTTTAACCATGGTTTTATGAATGTGTAGGAATGGGATCAGAACATTGATCCCATGAATGTCCGGAGCACTCACACTCAATTATGGATCCGAATTTACAAGCTAAATTGGTTGTATTAGCACCCAAGAATCCTCTGGGACATTGCCTTCACTGTAGGAAATTTCATTCGCATGTACCAATAGATAGATAATCCAAGGCTTGGACACTGTGCGGGAATCTTGGTGGATGTTGACATGTCGATTACGCTGGTTGAAGATGTAGTTCATACAATAAGGGATGATAGAATGAAGCTTGATATTTTTTATGAGAGGAAACCAATGTTTTGTATGAGCTGCTTATTCATCAGGCATAAGACGTCTGAGTGTAAACGAGTCAAGGAATGTAATTTTTGTAAGCTGAAGGGTCATGATGAGATTATGTGCAGAAGAAGGAAGGGGAAGGAGAAAAATTCTATGGGGAAACTTGAGAACAAGGGATATGGCCAAGGAATTGGTCTTGGGAGGAACGAAGCTCTGAATATGGGGGATCTTGACCTGCTTCCAGGGATAATGATCTGCCTAGAAATGGGGCACAGGTTAGGTCTGCATTTGATGAGGAGAGAAGTGCTGAGGAGAATCAGACGGCACATCCTCCCTATAGTGGTCATGTGTTGGTCGGGCCGGCCACCTTACCTCAGTGTGCCACTGCAGAGATGGGTTCACCTGACAAGTTGGGGGATGAATCACCTATTCTAGAAGAATCTGAAGGAATTGGCAGAGGTTCGGATCGCCACCTAGTTTCTGACCTAGGAGGGAGCTTCATCCAAATTTCCCCTTCCAAGGCTGCTCGAAGAAGGTTTACGGTCGGCAGTGACCCCCCTCTCAAATATGGGAATACTTTCTTGCCCCTGAGTGGACAATTATAGGCTAATGAGGTGGAATAAGATCATCTTAATAAATATGATATGCCCATTACAGGGGGTGACATTGCTGCCTCTAGTGGTTGGTCCGATGGGTGGCTGGTTGATGACAATGGTGCTAGGAATACTGAAGACACAGCCTGCCCAGAAGTGAATATTGTTTCATCGAGTGGTTCTGGCAGTGATGAACTGATTGGGCAAGTGAATGATAGTAGCATGAATAAGCTGGTGAAGGGGAACCATGGTGTAGATCAGGTTTCAGTTGGTCTAGGTTTGGAGTAGACTGCTACTATAGTTTCACCGAAGAAAGGGGACAATGGGGCATGCCAGGTGACCAAGGAAACTCATAGCATTACTGCCTCTGGACAAAATCAAGGGCATGGTGGTCATGGGAAGAAAGGGTAGAAACAGATATCTCTGGAATGAAAAGGGGGGCTCTGAAAAGAGTCATGTCTAGTAAAAATGAAGAACTTTTGTTGTAATTGTCAAGGGATGGGAAACTCCCGCATGTTCAGGGCCATTAGACATTAACATATGACCTACAAACCAGTGTTTGTTAGCATTGCTGAGGAAAAAGTCCTATTTGAAAACTGGAAAGGATTCAAATGGGACTATATTGGATACATATTTTTATTTAATAATCAGCATGAAAATCACATATACCACTTATGGGTGCTAAGGCATGATGACATTAAGATCACTTCCTGTACTAATGGGACTCAATGTTTCCTGGTTAACTGTACCTTTGCTGGGCAGGATTTATCAGTCTCTTTTGTTTATGCCTCCAACTCTTATCTCAGGAGGAGGGATGTAGAGACCCGAAGCCTGAGGTCAATTGACATTACATTACTTTTGTGGAATACAAAGTACATAACAAAAACACACACACAAGGACCGTAATAGTTTAGTGTCTATGGAAACTCGGAACGTAATCTTCTAATCATGGTGAAAGATCTTCAACATCTCCCATAAAGATCTTCCCTTTTTTTCTTACCTAAAACCTTTCTTTATATCCTATGGAAAATAAAACATAAAAGGGTGATCTCAAATGCTCATTAAGGGTAAACAAAATAAATATCAATCCCATCATATTCAAAATAACATAACTTTTGGAAATCTTAACCTGCAAAAGAGATCATAAATTCATAACATGGGGTAAATCATAGTAGTGAAATGTAATCCCAATAATCATAACATAAATCCTGAAACTTTGTGTCATAGACACATAATCATATAGAATCATTTCTTATTAGTCAAGACTCATTGCCAAGACTATTTTAGCGGACAAAGTCCATTTCTGAACCGATTTCACTCCTCGTTTCAGTCCTATTTCACTAAACTGGTATAACCTACCATTCAAGCCATGTCTATCTCATGAGATATAAAATATTTACTCAATGCATTGGAGGGAGATATAGGTCCCACCCATCTCATAATGATACCATTCTTATGTGTGCCACAAAATCATAAACCATACATCATAGCATAACCAGTGTAATAAAAATGGGAATCTTAAACATCGTGACATCATAAAACAACTCATATAAGATAAAAGAATTAATAAAAATAATTCCATCACAACATAATCAAATCAATGTAATAATAGGTATAGAAACAAAACCCTTTATTATCTTAGATAGAAAATAATTTTGATAAAACACTTGAACTCCATTCTTTAGGAAAATATCCTTTCTAATTCAAAAACATTTTCCTTTCTTAACATGTCATAAAATTTTAAAATAAAAGAAGTTGACTAAAAATAAACTTGAAAACTTGTAAATTAAGCTTCTTGGAAGTAATTTTTTAAAAAATCCATTCATGTCGTATAAGTTAAAAAACATTCTTCCCGTACTTTTGTCGGAAAAGTCAAAAAGTACCTCGTATGAAAAACAACAAAAGATTTCATTCATATATTTTACTAAAAACTCACCGAAGGGTAAAATTGGACTTAAAAAATTTTAGTTGGATGGAAATAATATTACATATTGAGGAAACATGGATGTGGATGATAAAATATTCCCCTGTAAATTCTGAAGTATAAAAAATCTTGGATAAAAATGAGATTGTGATATTTCCCATACCTTAGGTCTGATTTGCTTCGTAAGTGTCCAAACCTCATGTATAATGATTTAAATAATTTCATTGACTTATTAAAGAATCATAATCATTATTATGATATCATATATGGTTCACTTATGACTTTATATTACCCGTTATTTTGTAAATCCCATGTTAAAGCAACGTTTTGGGTAAAATTATCTTATTCATCGTACATGTTTGGACTTGTTGTTCTTGATGTTATTATTACTTATATCATGATTCAATTACTAAAAAAATGTAAATCGTGATTTATATATCATATATATTCATTATATATCTAGCATATACAAGCATTTATAATAGTACATAACATATGGAGGTAAGAAATGAAGCGCATTGTTCATGGAGACGGTAAGCCGTACGTACGCATGAACGCTACTTTCATTTCTATTTCTTATTTTAATGGATTTAAAACATAATGATAAATAGTTATATTATAATTAAAGTATAATATCATATATAATATTATTAACCACATCATTTATACATCCCACATAATGTATTAACGAATCACATCACTTTGAGGGGGCAGTAGTCCGTACTTCCTCAAAGGAGATTATCGTATTTACCGACTATGGAAACCATAAAGGCTTGATATAATTTGTAATAAAAGAATAATAAAGAAATAATAAACATAATATATATTATATATAAATATAGTGCCATTATAATGGCCACCATGAGAGGCAGTAGGGGAAAATCGAACAATCATCGTTTCGTGAGGCGTTAGTTTGACATCACAGAAACATTATGTTCTTCATCTATTAGATGGAGGTGTGTGTAAGTGTAGTTCTAATACTTCTCATAACAACATCCTAGTATTTTCAGGATACTGGTGTTGTCACACAATAAAGGATTAAAAAGATTTTAGGGGTTGGAGAAGTAGAATAAAAGAAAACAACTTAAGAGAAACTGTTACCTTTAATTTTGGTAACTTTCTTTGGTTTGAACCAAAAGGACTTCTTGGAGAGTCTTCTGCCTAATCTAATCTTTCAATTGGGAGTATAGGGATGTAGGGAGCTTATTTGGGTAGAGTTTGGACAAGCCAAAAGGCTTGAGAGGTGTGTGGAATTGCATAGAAGTGGTCTCCTTTTATAAGGGAGAGGAGGGGCTCTTTAGGAAAGTGTGAAAACATTATTTTATTATAAACTTATCTTCGGTTTCAAGAGGTCCAAAACACATTAATGTTGAAGCTAAGATGACTCATATTCGAAATAAAATCATCCAATAAGAATTGTACAGGTTTTGGATGATATTTTAATCATTATAATCTTATTTATTTAAATCATTTATAAATGAGGTAAACACTACATCATTATTGTGTCATAAATAATTTAATTCATTTGATGTCTAAAAATTATGAAAAAATGGCATGACGTAGGGAATCTTTTTAGATTTCAAAATAATATTTATAGTCAAAAATATAACTTATATAACCCCTTATAAAAATTAATTACTAAAATAGTTTTGTTAAATTCACTTTTGTCTTTACATTAAATTAATTAATCCAAATTGTTATTTTTACTACCAAGTGGCTCATTGGGGTCCCAAAATCGGCCCAAGGATGACCATGGTCGGCCACTACTCATCCAATAAGGTTAGGACACGTTTCAAGGAAATTTGGAATTATTATAATATTATTTTAACCTTGAATTACCCTATTTACCTTTAACCACAATAAATAAAAATTACCGTATTTACTATTCATAATGCCCAAAACTAAAAATTATCTTATTAACATAATTTGGACCCACTGATTCCAAATATGGAATCCATTTTTCCAAATTCAATACACAAAATTTCCAGAAATTAAATTAAATTTAATCTCGTTGTCGAAATAAAACGGGTTTTTGTTTAAAACATTGCAAAAGATTGAATTGATTTAACCTACGAATTCAAGGTAAAATAAATGCTAATGAAATAAATTATATTAAATCGTAAAAATATATTATATTTATACTTTAAAACCATTTAATATTATAATTTAACCACCTAAATTATTATGATGGAAAAAGTTGTTTTTAATTAAAATATAGCGTGTTTTTACTATTCATTAAAATATGAAAGTTATCAGAAAAATATCAAAACATTATCCAATGTAAATTTTTTATCCTGATTCAAAAGAAGAATTTTATTCTATCAAATTGAACTTATAAACATGTAAAAAACTAGATTTTATTTGGGTGCGCCATCAAAAGGTGGCAAAACTGTATTTTTTGAAAAATACTTATTTTACCTGAAAAATTTATTTTGTTCTCATACCATGATCTAGAAAATATGTAAGATTAATAATAATGTTATAAAATAAACAATTTAGTTAATACTATTCATAACGGCTAGTTTATAATAATATTATAATAATATATCATTGTTTAGTAAAACTCAATATTGCGTACAACCCACGCTATCGAGGAAGGTCGCGATTGCGTGAAATGCAAGCCAAGTCAGGGTTGCATGTTGTGCAAGAATCCTTCGTTTTTTCGTATAACAGAATCCAACCATATTTTATTTATACATTGAATATATATATATATATATATAAACACACTCAATGTTGCGTAGAATGACTATTATAAAATGAACTTGAAATTGTGTGTAACACGATCCAAGAATAGCATTGCGTATACTGCAAGCTAAAACGGTGTTTTGTATAGTATAAGATAAACTTGGTGTGGTGTATAATAGAAGACATTAATGAAATTAAAAGAATATTTTTCATAAAATCTCAGGGTGTTACTTTGGAAATATGGGAGGAACTCAAAGCCACCTCTAGAAGGATGGAGAAAAAATGAATTCTTATTGGTGACTTTAATACAGTGCTAATGCCTGAGGAGAAAACTGGAACAAATTTCAATAGTGTTGCTGCTGTTGTATTTTTTGAATGCATTGACTATTGCAATCTGGAACAAGTTTGCATAGCTGGTTCAGATTTCGCATGGTACATATACACGTGGGAGGGGAATCAAGCAAGCAAGCTTGATATATGCTTCTTCTACATTGATGATCATGTTACGGCTCATGGAGTTTATGGATTCATGCTTCCTAAGCATCATTCTGACCACAATCCGATTGTTATTGATGTCAATATCCAGCTCACAAGGTCATCCCCTATTCCCTTTCGATTCAACAATGGATGGATTGTGACTCCAGGATGCAGCGAGATTGTCTTTGAGGCATGGAATTCTGATGTTATTGGGAGTCCTCTCAAGAGACTTGTTATCAAACTCAAACACCTTAAGAGGATACTGAGGGAATGGAGTAAAAAAATATTTTTCAAAAATTGATGAGGATATCAGGAAGTCAGAGGAGGAGCTGGCCAGGATTCAGATTTTTCATGATCAGAATCCTACCTTATCCAGAGAGGAAATAACATCCCATAATAGGCTTGATGATCTTATAATGGTAAAGTAAAGATTGGATAGAAATCAACTAAATGTTAAATGGTTAATGGATTGGGACTGGAACTTCATGTTCTTCAACAGGTTACATGAGGAAAAGAGGGCGCATACAAGGAATAGGGTTGTCAACATCGATGGTCACCTCTACAATGAAAAAAATGAGATTTCCCTGGCTGTTGTTGAACACTTCAAGGGAATATATTCTGATAATGGGCAGTCCAACATTCACTAAATGGCCGATAACATCAGTACTTGTATTGATGATCACTCGAATCAGATTCTACTTGCTCCCCCATGCAAAGAGGAGATCAAATCTGCTCTCCTATCTCTCAATCTTGAGAGTGCCCCAGGTCCGAATGGATTCAAAAATAAATTTTTCATGTTCTATTACGACATCTTGTAGAATGATATTGTGCAGGGAATTAAGGATTTCTTCTCACACTCATATATTCCCCATTGAATGAATTATTGTTTCATTGATCTTATCCCAAAGAAAAATAATGCTCTTGACATCAAGGATTTCAGACTGGTTGCACATGGGAACACAATACCGAAACTTATCAGTAAGGTTTTGGTGAACAGGATGAGTGGGTTGGTTGATGGCATAATCACTACTAATCAATTTAGATTTTTCCTTGGGAGGATCATTCAAAAGTGCCTCTTTATGGCCTCTGAGAGTGTCAATCTATTGAGAAGGAAGACAAAGAATGGGAATTGTTTCCTCAAAATGGATATCTCCAAGGCTTTTGACACTTTTAAATGGAGCTTCCTCCATGGTGTCCTTAGAAGGTATGGCTTCTCGAATGGTTTCGTGAATCTGAAAGTATCATTCATGATTCT
The DNA here is from genome assembly GCA_963277665.1 of Viscum album. Lineage (NCBI taxonomy): Eukaryota > Viridiplantae > Streptophyta > Magnoliopsida > Santalales > Viscaceae > Viscum > Viscum album. Next base: position 1,371,664,564 of record OY728143.1, read on the forward strand.
TCCAGGTTATCAGTTCTTGTCAATGGTGCCTCGAGGGGCTTCTTCCCATGCACCAGGGGGTGTGGCAATGTGATCCACTTTCTGGTTTCCTTTTTTCCATTGCGGAGGATTACCTGAGTAGGTGTACTAATGACCTTTCCCAAATGGGACTTTATAAGTAGATTAGGACGGGTGTGAGTGAGCATACCCCGTCTCATTAATTTTATGTTGATGACATCTTTATTCTTGGTCAAGCATCAAGGAAAACTATTTCCTTTATTAAATCCCTTTTTCAGTTATTAGGAAGAGGTATCTAGACAAGCCATTAGTTTGGAAAAGTCTTCCATTGTTTTTGGGAATGGAATTCCAGTTGGGAAACATAATATAATTTTCAAGATTCATGGGGTGAGGAGGGGATACATACCCTTCCAATACCTTCAGGTCCCACTGTTTTGGGGAAAAGTGAAGAGATAGTACTTGGAAGGAATATTTGCTGGAATTGTACATCAGATGTCCAGCTGGAAAGGGAAAGCTATGTCCCTGGCTGGGAGGGTCTTCCTTGTGAACACAGTGATCACATTGAAATTTTTCTATTCCTTCTCTTTTTATCGATGGATGAGTGGAATTCTCAATGAACATCAGAGCATGGTACAAGATTTCATATGGATGGGGTCACCACATGAGAGGAAGCTAATTACAGTTTCATGGAAGGAGTGTATCAAGCCTGTGGAGCTGGGGGGTCTAGGACTCAAGGATCTTAATACCTTTAATGATGGCTTGATTGGGAAATGTACTTGGAACCTGCTTTCTCATGAAGTTGATGATGATTTTCATTCAAATAGAATCACAAGGAGGCTGTTAAATGGATACAAAGGTTATCTTGCCTCATTGGTTTGGGCCTCTATCAAGCAGTCATATGTCAGAATTATGCACGATACCCGATGGATGGTCTGCAGGGATTCCACACTGAATTGTTGGAACACAAACTGGGTCACAGATACCCTTTGTGATTTAAATGTGCCACATGAGGCAGCCACTTGGTCTATTTTGGGTTTACTCTCACAGATGCAATCTACTACTTTTAGTGTTCCTATACAGGTGGAGACTGAAATCACTAATTATGTCTTTATGGAGCATGATACTTTGATCTCGATACATAGAAGAACCGGGAAATTCAATAGCAGGGATTACTATAGGAACCTATGTGGGGGTCAATCCCCTAGACCTTCTTGGCTTATGAAATTTAGAGTGAGGTTAATTAGACCCTCCATATTTTCTCGGATCTGGAGGATCTGAAAAAATGGACTTCCCACAACTGATGCTCTTAAGAGGGCCAATTTTCAGATGGCCCTCATGTGCTCCAAATGAAAAGCCGATGAGGATTCTGTTGAGCACATTTTTATGGGCTATTTCCATGCCAAAAAATTGTGGGAATATATTGGCTCCTGGTTTGGGGTGGTTTTTAACACTTGTGGGTTGATTAAGAAACTTTTGTCTACTGTATCTCATGTCCAATTCAAAGAATATTATTAACCATTTTTTGGATCCTATTGTTGTTGCTATTGTAGTCATCTGGGAAGCCCGGAACGCCGCTATTTTCATTGGTGTGCACTCTACAGTTTAGCAAGGAATGGTAGTAGTTCATAGATATGTTTATGTTGCTTCCCTTGTGCAAGATGGTGTCGTGTCTAATGCAGTTTCTGATCTTCAAATTATGAGAACTCTTGGTGTTTTTGGGGAAGCCATGCAAGCCGCAGATGCTAAATTTTATTCAATGGATCCCACCCATTGGGACTTACCTCAAGGTAAATGTTGATTGGGCCGCATTGGGTGCTCTAGGACCATCGGGTTGTGGAGGAGTGTTCTGCACCTATCGTGGGTTTGTAAAAGGATACTTTCACCACACCATTGGAATTAGAACCACCTTTGAAGCCAAACATTGGGCAATGATCTATGCCATCAGGTACATTATTCAGTTTAATTGAATATATATATGGATTGAGTCTGACTCTCAGACCGTGGTTCATTACTTGAGCACTAAGATGCGCTAGGTCCCTTGGTGTGTGATTTTGTAGTGGGTTGGTTTCCTTAGTTATATTTCTCAGATGCATGTGGACGTTTCACATGTCTACCGGGAGGCTAATTTGGTGGCAAATGCACTAGCAAAGTGGGCCCTCCCTGATAATGGAGAGATGTGGTCCTTCACGACCCCAGAATACTATGACTCACTAGTGGAGGTATATAGGTGTGGTGTGATGCGCACCAATTTATGTAATAATCCCTTGTATGCTTGACTCATTTCCTTTTTTATTTAAATTTATTGGGACCAGCTTCAACCGGCTCCTAGATTTTCTGGTATAACAAGAATTACTATATTATTTAGCCGAGAATTTATTAGAAATTAAGTATTCCCTCAACATTGTTCTTGTTATTTCATGAAGAATATGATTCCTTATTTCAACAAAACCATTTTTATGAGGAGTTATAGGAGATGAGAAAGTTCTTGTAATTCTTTTTTTATAATAAAAGGTTTCAAAATTAGAATTTAAAAATTATCCACTGTGATCACTACGAATAGTTATCAAGGGATGTCTCTTGTTATTTTTAGCTTTGGATTCATATGTTTTAAAATATAAATGGCTTTAGATATATTTTATATAAATTGACCCAAGTATATCTAGTGTAATCTTAAATCAAAACAAATACATTTTACGTTCCCCCAATACTCTCAGTTTGTGTAGGACTAAATAAATCCATGTGCCCTAATTGTAAAGTAGTAGAAGATGAAACTTCACTAATACATATAAATATTGACTTATGTTGGCTGTCGTATTGTCATGGATCATAGATTTTTGAAGAATCGAACCTTGGCTCTGGTAAATCATTCACAAGTCTTTCCTTAGTCAGCTTAAATAACTTTTTCAGGCAACAATTTCCTAACATTCTATTTTATAACCATGAGTGATCTTTTATTTCACTAAGGAAAGTAATGTATTTGTTCTTATGGTCTTCTATGTTTAGTGTATAAAAATTGGCATGCCGATGGGAATAACTAATGAATTCATCCTTGAAATTGTGTAATACACATATATCATTCCTAAAATTAACAAGGTAAACTTAATCACATAATTGACCTATTCTTATAATTTTTTTCTTACGAACATAAACAAAAAAATCATTTAGTATTAAAGGTTTTTGACTAAGAACAATGTTGCCTATACTAATAATTTATACTTGAGAATTATCTCCAAAATTAACATTTCCACCTTTCATCTTGAAAATATATTCATAGAAATAGTCATTACCAGTCATATTCTAGAATCAATAACTATCTATGTACCATGTATTATTATTTTCGGTACTACCTATGTTTTCCTAAAAATAAAACAATTAGCCATTCAAAACATAAACCTTATTTGGTCCTGAAATGATAGAATTTTTTTTTATGTAATCAAATTTATTTTGGAAAATGGGCTTTGTAAATCCTAGATATTGAAATTTATTTGAGGACCTATTTTTATTCTAGTGACCACCACTTTGGAATTTTGTAAAATTGGTAGCACTTTTTTGGAACAAAGTATTTGTTACTGAAAATTAGTTTTTCATTAGTATACCCATCTACAAAACAATTACCATGAGGATTTATTTTCATATACATTTTATCAAATCCTTTCTTTCTAAAAGTAAATTTTGAAGAAAAGATTGATTAATGATAAAATTTCATATTTTATTTTTACAACTAAATTTTTATCCTCCTCATTAATAGTTTCAGAATTTATTTTTTCAAAATTAGTTTTCAAAATATCCATTTCAGAAATTACTTTTTCTAAATATTTACAAAAAGTAACTTTTCAGAATTCAATTTATCAATATCTTATAAAAAAAATGATATTTTATTTTTTAAAACTTCAATTAAAGAATTATATTTTTTAAGTTTCTCGTTAGACTTATCATTTTTTTTACAAACATTACAATTTTCATTTTCTAAGAATTTTGAAAAGAGAGAAAAATATTCATAATATTGTAAAGTATTATTATCACTATATGACGAGGATTATACATCTTATGATATAGAATTACTCTCAAATGAATAATTTTCATTTAATGAAATATTTAGTGAAGAAGATGTTGTGTGTATATTTTTCTTAGAACATTTATTTAAATTAGGTGTTATAGCATGAAAGCAATATTCCTCTTATATAGAATTTCATTATCTAATGAATTTTCTGAATAATCACCTCTACTTGCACTATAAGATTAAATGGATTTATTAACATCATTTCTTTTTGACATATAAAACTTATTCGGATTTCTATCAGAATGTCTATCCTTATTATCTTTTATTTTCAACTTGGGACAGTCAGGTCGAATATGTCCAGCTCATTTTCTCTCATAAAAAGTAACATTGGAGTATTTATTTTCATTTAAATCCTTGTAACATTTCTTGAAATTATATTTAATTTCCTTTTTTCAACTATCTTGTTCATATTTTGAGAAACGTTAGCTATTTAATTCCTAAAATGTTTAGAACCACTTGATTAATAATAAACAATAACATTAATTATATTTGTTGACTAAACAACTTTATCATAAGTCTGAGCTTTCATCAAATTTAAAGTACCAGTAAAATCATCTCCACCATTATTTTTCTTTACCTTCCCAGCATATCTCTTAAGCCTACCTTCATATTGTAAAAGGGTTCCAAATAAATCATCAAGAGTGAGATTTTTTATCTTCCTTGATTCACTAAAAATGGTTCTCCTATATTCCCACTAATTGGGAATGATATCAATTACATTTTTAATAATGATTTCATCTTCTAAACCTTTATCTCCCATAGATTATAGACTATAGACTATTGTTATAAAACATGGTTGTACATTTTCAATAGGCTCACCAAAAGGTATGTCAAGTTATTGATAGTCCTCTTTAAGGATTCCTCTTCTAAATTCAAAAACCATTGATGTTACAAAATGAGTAATCCATATCTTTTCCAAATACTGTTAGAATCTTCAAAAGAAGAAATTTGACTTTAAATTCTTCTATTCATTGAACATAATAAAGTGTTTCTAACTTTCTAATTCCATTAATTATCTTATTTCTCTTGATTTTTAAAATTAGTCACATCCTTGTTCGAGATCATGTAATCTCCAATTATCTTCATGAAATTGTAAACCCCTATATTTATAACAAATCTCTTCATTCTATCTCTCCAATACTCAAAATCAGATCTATCAATAATAGGGGGTCAATTTTGATTGAGGTTATCTATTGAATCAAAAATGAATCCTTCCATATTTAAAATAAATATAGAAAATTATATTCCACAATACCTGTTAGTGGAAAAGGTATTTATAAACAAAAAATTTCTAAAAAAATTAACTAACTTGTAATAGTAAGGTGAATATAAAAAGTTGAAAAAGTATTTGAGTAGTGAAAACCTGCACTGACACCAATTTCTAGATCATAATGTTTATGAAGATGGATAAAGTCAAGAGGGGGTTGAATTTTATGTTTAAATACATTCATTTTTAACCATAAAAGAAACATAGTTTAATAAGGTTAAATAATTCATATTCACAAAACCTTTTAAGTATTTAAATATTAATTAGACATAGCCCTTGGGTCCAATAAAACAATATCACAATCAAGTAGATTATGATATGTATGTCAATGGTTATATTAAAATTTTGATTCTACCGTAACAGAATATACAATCATAATTAGTAAGAAGTGATAATGTAATCAACATTTGATTATATTCACGAATACAAAAAGAATCATAATCACAATGGTAACAATATATCAGATAAATAAAGAATGAAACGAAATCAAAATGGTGACGATATATCAGAGTAATACAAAAAAGTAGTGATTCTATCTTAAAGTGTATATAATTGTAATAATAGTTATATCCTATTCACAAAATAATACAATGTAAAACAGTTTTATCAAAATAAAAGTTTTTATGATAAGAAAATAAAAATAAAAGTATAAATATAAAAGTATTCACTTTTTATTTAAAATTATGGAATAAATAAAATACTTTTAATAAAAAAAATTAATACAATTGAATAAGATTATTTTGAGAAATATATTAAGGTATAAAATATTCTAATATAAAGGTACCATGTTTTATACTTAAAATAATGTATGTCTTTTCCTTACCATAGAAAGCACTCATTACAGTGGTCAAGCTACATCAATATCTTCATGTGCCCTCGATATGATGATCTAATTTTGTCACACTATCCTAGAGTTCTCTCAATACAGTGATTGTATTTTATGTCATTTTATCCCTACATTCCCTTGATACGATGATTTATTTTTATGTATATGTACACCTATGATCCCTGGATCATATTCATATGACCAGTCGTTATGATTACAAACTCAAAAAGGTAAAAATTACAAGCAACAAGAAGTTCACTCTTATAAGCTTCAGATATCTCTCACACTATGATATTTTTTAAATGAAATTGATCATCAATTCCATTAAAACTCTTTAAATGACAGGTTGTTTATAGGTATATCTTCAATGGTCATTTTAATTTTTCCAATAGTTATATTTCTCTAAGTTCATCATGATGACTTGGAAACCAAGAAATTTCACGTCTATATTATAATAGAATGTATGAAATCATTTTTGGTACACCTTTTGAAGTGTAAAATATATAACATATATTAGAAATAATATTTTTTGATTACGTTAATAATATTAATATAGTTCAATAGACAGCTAAATAAAAATTCATTATGTTAAATTATTTGAGTCTGGGTATAATTTTAATCCAAAACATTATCATTCTGAATATTATGGTTTTTTTAGTACTAAATAAAAAATATATTTATGGTATTAAATATTATAAAGTTGAGTATGATGATTATTTTATCCATTTTCATTGTGATGATCATAATGAAAATTTATATTTTCATAACTCTTTCAATGATGTTCTATGTAAGATAAAAAGATTGTGTTTTATTATAAAAACATTAAAAAATATATTGAAAATGTGTGTTAATGAATAAATAAGATGTTTTTTATTTCCAAAACAATGGGGTGAAAAATTTCATAAGATAATATTTTGAATTAATTATAATCATTATAAAAAAGGCATTACATAAATAAGGTGCATGAATAAAGAGGAGAATGGCATGATCCCATACCTTTAGAGGGTGTTTCCAAATTCTTTGGAGGAGATTTTTAAGAGCTTGGGGGAACTTTTGGAGGATTATAGAGAGTAAATAAAAGATCATATCCATTATAAAATGATTTTTAGTGAATATTATTCAGATATTTCTGGGGTTTATATGGTAAAAGAGTGGGTATTTCTTTATTATTTTCCAAACATTGATTTTAGACTCTATAAAGCAATTTAATCAAAAACACAAACCTTAATATTGGTTTTTACATTACTTTTTGAAAAATAATAGTGATTTTTACTATTTTATATGCCTATGAACTGAGAACATTAAAATATTACTCTTGGTGATATGGAAGTGAGTCATGATTAGTGAGAATTAATTTTAAAACCGTAAAATATAACATATGTTTTAGACGATTTAGAAAGGGTTAATAATTATTCAAATAAACTCAAAAACATATTATTTTATATGTAAAATATATATTTTTTTCTTTTGGACATTTTAGGTAACATATTTAACCACTTTTGGGTCATTATGATTCCATGATACATAAGGTATATTTCTGTCGTATTTAATTTTTACCCAAAAAATCGACTGTCTAAATAAGTTATGAGAAAATAACGATATGATAATTTAAATGTTATGATTCCAAAAATAATTCTAATTTTATAAAAAAATAATAAAAATATTAGTAATCTAAATTTTTAATTAAATTTATTTTCTATTGAAAAATACTAGTTTTTTGAAAATTATAGTATTATGACCCTTATATAAATTACATTTTCAATTCATATAATTATATTGTAATTTATTTTTAATATTTAATATTTAACAATAATATTTTATTAAAAATTAATCTATTTCATAAATTCGGGAATTCAAAAAAATAATGACTTAGTTGAAATTTCCTATTAACCAAATATACAGTTTCTGTTTTTTTCGAATCAAAATCTAATTTTTACCAAAATCATTTATTTCTTAATTTATAAAGTAAAAAATAATTATTAAATATAATTCTGGTTATATTAAAAAATATATAAATATTCAAACTATTTATGGTCAATATACATATTTCTTTATTACACAAGCTAATTTTCTAAGGTAAAGGTGTGTGATAGTGACATTTTCTTATGCTGGTTTGGTGAAGTTGGACCGGTTCTTGATCATGATGAGCTTGAAATTACACCATAAATGTTTTCATATGATTTTTTTTTTGAATCATGGATTGGTCTTGGTCAAGGTAAAATAAGAAATATTTTATCTCATTCATAAACTCATATAAATGGTCTTCATAGGGTACAATCCTATTGGTTGAGGCCATAACTTATGTTGTCTGTATAAAATGGGCCTTTCCATAACCGTTAATACATACCAATAATATGATCACTATACAACAGTTAATTTATAAACAACTATGATTATTAATTTTATTTTTAATTCGATAGGATGTAACTTACAATAGTATAATATAACCAATGTAGTGTATGTGTTTTCTATAACCACATTACATAAATTCGTAATTTATTCGTTTTAAATACAGAATTTATTTTATAAAAGTTTGGGTTGTTACGTTATTCCCCCTTCATATATTTCACCCTAAATATTATCATTCTATACACTAAAATATATGAGGGTACTTCAGTTTCATTTCTTCTTCCAGTTTTCAAGTAACTTCCTAAAACATGTGGTTCTTATATAACATGTTCCTCATGTTAGTTGTTTTATTTTGTGTAAAATTAACTCTATGATCTAAGATCTTTACTAGATTCTCCTTCTATAAAAGATCATTATCCAACTATACCTCCTTTGGATTTAGTACATGCAAGGGTTCTGGTATGTACTTTATGGAGGGGGTACATGGAACACATCATGTAAGTGATATAGGTATGGTGGGAGTGTTAGTCAATATTCCATAACTCTACTTTGTTTGAGGATCTCAAAGGGAATGATGTGTCTTGCACTAGGTTTTCCATTCTTCTTAAAGCTTATAACTTTATTCCCGGACGATATATGAATGAACACTTTATCTCTAACCTCAAACTCTAGATATCATTGAAAATTTCTTTCATATATTTTTTTTCAAATTTTTATGGATTTCATATGACATTAAATGTTAATAACCTTTTCCATAATCTCTTTGAATGGATAACATATCATAAGATTCCTCTCTCCAACTTCATCCAAGAATTTCAGAGTATGATACATCTTCCCACACATCGTCGCATAATAATCCATTTGAATTTTAGAATTTAAATTGGTGTTATATGAGAACTCCACTAGGGGAAGGTGTTGATCTCAATATCCTTGGAAATCCATTGAATATAATATCAACATATCTTCTATATTTTTAATAGTCCTTTCAGAGTCACCATCCATCTGAGGGTGATAAGCAGTGTTGAAGCTAAAGTACATATTCAAAAATACCAAAATTATTTTCCAAAATTTTGAGGTAAACCTCAAATATTTATTAGGTACAATGGAGAGTGGAACTCCAAGCAGTCTTACCACTACCCTTATAATATCTCGGTGATTTTTCCAAGATAGAAATCTTTATTCATAGTAATGAGATGCACCAACTTGATAAGGTGACCATCTACCACCTAGATGGTGTTATAATCATTAAGTGTCCTGGGGAGTACAAAAATTAAATCCAATGCTATGTTTTTCAGTTTTTATACTATCTTGGAAAAATTGTATAATCATACCCATAGACTTATATAATTAATCCTTGTATTGCTGGAATAAAAAAGACAGAGATACAAAATTTTCAATCTCCCTCTTCATGTTATCCCACCAGAAATTTTACTTCAAATTTCTATACATCTTAGTGCTTCTATGATGAATGGAAATTGATGAGTCGTTCACATCATCTAGATGTTCCCCCTTATTTTATGGTTGTGATTGTAAACATATTCAAATTCAAAAACATATCACTCAATCTTCATCCAATCTTAACTCCTAGATATTCACTACCTTGTTTTGTAGAAACTTATTATATTAATGGGCATCCTTGAATGTATCAAGAATATTTGGTTGAGTAGTTATTTGAGAATGGTAGGGTGATTCTACTTTTATTATTTTCTTATATATCCTTTTAATGTGCAAGGATATTGGATCCCTTTTTATCATCATCATGGATATAGTTGTGGTATCCTTTATACTAAGAGAATCTTCCACATAGTTTTCATTCTCAGGATGGTAATGTATTGAATAATCGTAATCCTTGATAAGATATAACCACCTATGTTGGATCATATTCATCTCCTTTTGGTTGAATATATACTTTAATATTTTATGGTATATATATATATCATACTTCTACTCATATAGATAATGTCACCAAATCATTAATGTAAGGCTCACTACATCCAATTATAGATCACGAGTTTTGTTGTTTTTCTCATGGATCATTAGTTTGTGGGAGGGATAGGATATCACTTTGACATTTTAAATGAGTAAACAACCAAATATCTTTTTAGATGAAAAATTATAGATCATAAATAATTCTCCACTGGTGAGTAATTTGAGTTTATTTTTAGTGATTAGCCTCTTATTATGATTTTAAAAACATTCATCACATTCCTTATTCAAGAAAAATTTAACTTATTTTTGATTTATCATAGTTTGGGGTCCTGACATGAATGCCTAAAACAAATTGGAAGTGTGAAAATGTGGGTGATATATTATAATTTATTTCAATATTTTTATGCCCAAATCATCAATAGAGTATCTTTCACGTTAAATTTATAATCAGTTTATTTAGATCGATGAATTTAAATACATTGGATTATGGTATTTAATCAATGTGAATTTTGACCATATGAAATTTTCTTATCATGTTACCTTTGATGGGATTCGAGGATCCTAGTATAAAACTCCTCTAGGGCGGATATAAATGTGATCCTTTGATCCCCAAGCATTTCTAATCGATCTTTGGGTGATATCATGGTGAATCAATTATCTTTCATTTTATGTGTGTAACACTCACCATTTGGTCTTGAAGGAATTTCTCTTTATTTTCACATTCTTAAGAAGAAGAGAGATGAAGTAGTTGGAAGATAATTCTTTTTTTTCACAACAATTCTCAATTTCTGATTAACCATACACAATAGCCATAAATGACTATTTATAGAGTTAGGGTTTAGGTAAAGAAATATTTTAATTGCATAACATCCCATAAAATAATATCATATTCATAATTTCATGCCACCCATAAAATGTTATTATTATTATTATTATGGTGCATGAAAACACATGCATATGTTAATTATTATTTACTAGTGTGTAAATTAATATCCATCATTGGTCCCGGACTTGGTCCTTTCGAACTTCTTGGAATTTATTAAATACCCAATTAAATAATTTATTCATAAATAAATATTTTATTCATTAATAAATATTTATGATCAAAAAAATTTGAATAACATTATTGCATGATATTTAGAATAGTTTTTACTCTATTAATTAAATTCACTTATAATTTAATCAAGATCAGTGATAACCCTTATTGTGTAACTATCTGGGATTATTTTTCATTGGAATTCAGAGGGATCTCCAAAATAACAATATTCATATCTAGAAATGGGTCAATAAACCCAAAAAGAATAACTTAATTTTGTAATAATGATAACCATATATGAATCATCACTATGTAATATTATCTCTTTATCATAATATCACGTCAAGAAAGTTGTATATTACTATCATTATCCTATATGCTCAATACATATTTCTTTCACTATATAAAATAAACATATAATTATACCATGGCCATGTAATTTATGTAGAAGGTTATATTCCAATAAAAGGGTTCAGATAGCAGCATCTATAAACATGAAAGTTACAAATCCTTACTTTACTTATCCATTAACGGCATGTAAATAATGATACACCCAACATACCCTACCTCACCAAGGGAAGATGGAATCATGGTTTTTCATCATAACATTTATGTATGCGATTCATGAAAGACATTAACGATAATTATATAATCTAAGGACCATTGCATGTACACACACACATATAGAAATATCTTACGACAGAAATATAAGTGGAATTTCTATTGGAAGGTTTGTTCTCATAATCTCCCATCTTGGAGATTTCCAATTGTGAACATCATGAGAATAATCCCCATCCACTTACAAATTCTCATTACTGAAAATCTATATACTATGTTTCCCAATATAGTATGTTATCCAGTCGCATGAAGTTTTAATAAAATATCAAAATGGCACTTCATGGTTCTCATCATAGCAGAGAACCTCTATGACCTTATCAATGTGACTTATACTATAGAAAAGTATTACATAAAATTCATGAAAAATAATGAACAATATATAATAATATGGTTTATTAATATTTAGTAAATCAAATGTAAATGTTGTTAAAGGACACATTTTTCATCCACGGACACCATCTCCAATAAACTTTTAATTGGACTATAGTCAACTTCCTATGACATTTAGTCTGGTATAACTCACATGATAATCATGTTTCTGTGAAGTTAATGCTTTATTTAAGGGGTCCACACAAATTTACTATATTGAAAATACTAATCAGTACAACCTCAACTGTCAATGAAAAATCCATCATAAGATGATACTTCTAAATTATGTTCTATGTCTGCTTATATAACCTTGGATCTTTTGTATGATCCACCACTATGGTATTATCACATTAAAGTGTGATAGTATATTTACTACTAATTATCACATCATTCCCATGGATTATGTTTTAATCTATGATACTAATTTAACTACCTCATAAGTGTTAATATACTCACAATCTATTATAGAATCATTGATCATAACCTTCATTGAGCTCTCTCAGCTCACAACACCTCCATTCAGAGTGATTTTGTATATTTTTTGTGACGTCATGTTATCTTGATCAATTTGGTAACTAGATTTTTCATATCATATCATGACTAGTTCTTCATAACCTCTATATACTAGGAATATATTCTTAGTACAACTTGTATAATTATGAATAGTATTTACTACCATCCAATGGTGGTCACTTGGGAATAATTGATATATTATTACTTCAATTAATGTGTAGACTACATATGGACTTGTACATATCATAACATATATGACTGAACCAATCAATTACACATATTGAATCCTTTTCATTATTTTTGTTTCCTCATGTTTTTGAGGTAAAATTTTTTAGGAATGATTAATGCTATGTGATGCTAAAAACAATACCTTCTTGTATTGTAATATAATGTCAATGTTTAGTACATTATAAATGAATGTACATTTACAAAGGCTAAGAAGGATCTTGGATCAATAATTATGTATTTTAATACCAATAATATATCCTTCCTCACCCAGTTATTTCATGGAGAATCATTTATTCAACCACACCTTAGAGGACTATAAGACTAGTATTTCATTTTCAATGAGTTATATGAAATCAACATATACTATTCAGAAAGTGATTTCACACCCACTAAATAAATATTAGACACAAGGATCACAATAATTCTTTATGAAACCAAATTCTATTATGGCTTCAAAAAAAATTAATGTTTTATGACTTTGATGATTACTTTCACTCATCAAGGGTTTTTTTTCAACTTTCATATCTTGTTGGAATAATTTTGAGTTACAAACCCTTCGAGATGTGCCATATAGAAATATTCCAACTAATTCCAGTTAAGGAAGGTTGTTTTGAGATCAATTTACCAAATCTCACAGTCATTGTAGGACATAATGTAAAGTATATTTCTGATGGTTTTCATTATTGCAACTTCTCAAAAGGTTTCATGGAACTCAATGCCTTGATACTGTTTAAACCCTTTTATAACCAATTTTTACTTATAGGTACTAACTTATCCTTCCATGTATAATTTATTTTGGAATGCCTTTTTGAAAAAAATTTGATTTACATCTACTAGAGAATCTACCAAAATCGATACATAGTTTTGGTATATGGAATCCATTTCATAATTCATTGCTTCTTGACATTGGGAAACATATGTTCCACTTAATTATTATATATAGTTTAGAATATCATTATTATAAACTAATAATTAGTAACCATCCTAAATTACTATAAAATCATATCTTTATAATTATATAATATCTCTAGTACTTATAAAAAGTACTTGTGTCTCTTTAATAACATCTTCTTCCACAGGTCTTTATGGAATTTGTTCTTGTGCCAACTCTTGTATATCTTGATCCTAGACTTCCTCAATGTCTATCTTGGTCCAAATATCTATTTTAGATATGATATCATTCTGAATAATGTGTAATTTATATCAACCAAAAAAAATTTTTCTTAAGGATTATATAGGTAATATCCCTTTTATTCTTTGGGATATCCGATACAGATACACATTGTGCCTTAGGGTGCAATATTTTTAACACAAGAGTCCTTAAAAAAATTTTTCAACCCCACTCATATAGGTAATATAAAATTGGTTACTTTAAATTCCATAATTATTATGGTAACTCGTATTATTATTTATTTGTAATTCATTTTAGTATATATTCTGTTGATTTTACTTAGCATAGGGAAATATTCTTATAAATATTTTTTTCTTTCAATGATGTGATATGTTTTTCACATAATTTTTCGACCCATAATTTTCGTTAAATATTTCGAACTCATGTATGATTAGTACCACCAGATTATCTTTTATGTTTAGATAATTTAGATTTCACCTAATTCATGGAATGACTTCTTTTATCAAATTGAGATGTCTCATACTTTAACTCTAAAGTGTTATTGAAATTATTTTTCATTTTATTAGAAGTATTTTCATTCATGATATATCATTATTGAGTATTACATAGTTGTTCTTCCTTATTATTATGTATTTCATCAAGATCGTTCACCATCTGTATTATTGAAGTTATGAAGGGTGTGAGAACCACTAAGAAGGGTGGTTTGAATCAGTTGTGGTTTTTTACAATTCATTCTCTATTAAAATAAAATCATATAAATTGTTAGAGTTTCTATAATTTTTAAAATTATATATCTCAACCACACAATGTATTAATTGATAGGAAAGTAAATTAAAAACATATTTATAAGTTTCACCCCTAGTGTTGGTAAATACATATTTTTCATTGATCATCCCAATGGTCCAAGTAAATTCACTATGATATAAAGTGAATAAAAATTGATCCAACTCCAATTATATTCTTTCTATCCCCAATAGGTAATTATACTGACTTCCATCATTTCAAAAGATTACATTTGAAACTTATTTATAACAATATAATAAAAATTTCTTAATACCAAAAAAATGTTCCTCTATACATTTTTCAACCAATTTACTCTATTTTCTAAGTCTCTGTGCAGTGCACCCAACCTTAATCCGGTATAACTCTATTTGGTGAACCTCAAAACACTACACCAATGATGTCTTCCTTTTTCTTAATGAATATAAAATTTTGTCTCACAATAAATATTCAGTACCTGTATCTGGTAACTCTGAGAATTATACCTCTATCTAGTATCTTCTTTTTCCACAATCAATAGATTCCTTGGGTGGAAAATTACACAAATCAACCTTCATAACTTTTTCTCTCAGTCAAGTAGATCTGTTGAATATCTTCTTTATACCACCTTTTCTCTCACTATCACAGGAATAGTTTACTCATACATATTTATTAGAATAATTCACCCCATTATATATGTTCACACCTAGGAGAAAAACACATGAACTCAAATATATTTCCCCCTCAAGACAAATTCAAAACTCAAAACA
The DNA here is from genome assembly GCA_963277665.1 of Viscum album. Taxonomy (NCBI): domain Eukaryota; kingdom Viridiplantae; phylum Streptophyta; class Magnoliopsida; order Santalales; family Viscaceae; genus Viscum; species Viscum album. The sequence goes on from OY728143.1 coordinate 1,371,680,417, forward strand.
CTCAGTAAAAAAACATTTTCTGGATGATTCTAAAGATTTCTAAAACATTATTTAACATTCTTGAAATCTATAACTTTATTAGGAATTCCTTAGGCTCTTTATAAAAACTATAATTGAAGGATTGGACTAGATTCAGAATTATTCAGGGATATATAATGTTTACATAATCCTCCTCAGCACTCCATTATGAAAATTTTTGACTGGTAACTTTCTTAAGAACTTCTCTCTCTAACACTATTCATTCTTATTCGACAATGATTAATCTTATATGTTCTCATAGTAAATAAAAGGACATAATAGGTAGGATAATTGTGTCCTTTTAAAAATACTTGTATGATTTAAAACAGATCCCCCTTTGCAATTTGGAAAGATATATTGTTCCCATTTATTCAAACTGATTTTGAAGTGAAATAATAGAGAAAAGAACATAGTAATTATTTTTGTGATTTAAGGAATAAAGGTCCCTTAGTCCACTCCCACAACACTCTCTCAATGGTTTTGGTTATTTTCACTGCATATGTTTATTTATTCATGGACATTGACAACCAAGTACATGTAGTTGTACATTAAAAAATATTTTATAGGGATTAAAATTGGACAAAAATATATTCTTCACAACACTAAAATCTTAATTATTTACAACCAACTAAAAAATAAGTTGGTTGATGCGAATCTTATTGAAATCATTCAGAAAAAAACTTAAAAAAAGAGTAGATAATTAGATAAATATAAGATAGACTTCACTGGATAGTCCTTAAATAGAATCAATGAGATGTTATAAAAACGTATTCAGATCAAAAAAGTAGAAAAATTATCTTCTCCATAGTAGGATGGATACACAATAGAATTTATAAAAATTCGTGAACCAAAGTGTACTCCTAAAAAATAACTTTGATGATTTACGTAATATGAAGAATAGGTAGTTACGAAATCATTAGAAAAAAAATCCTCATAAAGAACTGATGAATTTATAAAGAGATTCATCTTAAAAATATTTAGAGAAGTAGATATTTGTTCAAAACAAATTCACTCTATTATATAGTTCAGATTAATCCTTTCATAATGGATAATAATTATGATTTAATTCTAATCAAATAGATCTGAAAATATTAATAGATAAATCACAACTTTCAAAATTCTCAGTGAATTTGAAATTTGAATTAAATATCCATATAAAATTGTAAATTCCATTTTAGATGTGAATTATTTACTCCATAATTGAATATCCTTTGAAATGGTATTTTAATTGTTTTTAGTGAGATATTTACTCTAGTGAAATGGTTGCAGAAATCCTGTAAATATTCAAAATTGAAATATCGTAGATGATTAATTCTATGTGGGGGTTCTCTTCATGTGGATAATTCTCAATGTACCTTTCATGTTGTTTCTCTGATTCCCAAGGATAGGTTAATATACCAACTATTAAATACATAAATTTACTCTTGATTCACACAATTTAGTATCCCAAACCTAATATATTGATTTAAGGTAAGGTTTTAAAAGTAAAATTATGAACTAGAAATTGATGATCCTTATAAAAATTTTAGTTCCCAAACCTAATATTTAGCTAAAATATGGGGTTTTAAACTATGATCTAGGATTCTTCAAAGAATATATAATACATTGATGAATAAAATCCAATCCAAATTATATCTAAAAAATATTCATAAATATAAGGAAAAAGAAATAAATATTCTAATAAATATAATCATGAAATGCATCAAAATAAACTTCATTGGTGAAAAAAATGAGGGTGCTTGTGAGTATAAATCAATGGGAATTTAATAAAATATTTTTATAAACATATGTATTAAAAATAATTTCCCCCATACATTTTTATGATCCCAAAACAGATATAAATATAAACACAAAAATACTTCTATAGTATTTGGTTACTAATCTAATAAATAGATATTAATAGAGATTAATTAATAATCAAATGTAAAAATTGTGTGTTTATCTATATTTCATCCCCTTTACACGAAATCAAAAGAAAAATACAGATAGGGATTTAAAAATATTTAATGTATCAGAAATATATAATTGAATATTATATAATGAAAATTTAAGATCACTCATAAAATGGATAGTCTTGGAATCATAAAACAATGGTAAATATAAAAAAATACCAAAAATATAACATTTATTATTAATCATCCTGGATTACAATACTTATTGGTTTGGATTAACAAGATAAGGTGCTGGGTGAGAAGATGATTTTGGTATAATATCATTAGAGGATAAATATTATTTTCTTAAAAAATATCTAAATATATGATGCACAGACTTCAACTCCCCCATCAATACCTTGAAATTTTAGTTCATTATAACTGCCTATTCATTCATCAAAAACATTGATTCATGATATAATTGTACAACTTTAACCAAATTAACCTTCAAAAAATAATTAATATCTTAGAAGACTAATCATATCTATGAATCATTCCTCCCAACTGCTTGACCAAAAAAACATACTATTGGCTCTGCATAAGTCAAATTTTCAACTAAATATTTCAGATTTTCCAACAGAGTGTGTACGAGAAAACTATAACATTGTAAACTTCAAATTATATCATCCATGACTATAAATATTAGTAAATAAAAGTTCTATCCTTTTCAAAACATCTAGAAAACCTACTTTACTAGAAGTGTAAAACCATCCATGACTTGAACTGGCTTTCACTGAATCAAAATGATTTAATTATAAATTTTCTAGATCACTGAAATATCACTTTAAAATAATTTCACCTTTAATACTTCTAACATGCATAGAAGATCCCCACATAAAAGAATTCAAATATTTTTTTGGTATCTATATTTCCTTTTAATCTTGATATTGAGTTAGGAGAGACTCAAATATACTTCTGGAAAAGGGTAAACATTAAAATTCCACAGAATATTTTTGATAATTATCAAGTTCTTCTTATAGATTCATACCTTCTTCTTTATGTTGATTAAATTTAGACACCATACCCAAGGAAAGATAATGAGTTAGTTTCTAAACATTTATATCATCAAAAACTGATAAAATATTCTCTTATTTCCCAAAAGGTTCTTCGACCTCAACCAGTTGAAGAAATCGACCTTCAAAATCATCACCAAAATGAGAGATAGTTCACCAATAAATTTTTAATCATTAATAAAATCTTAAACAATCCTCATTAAATACTATTCATAACATTCTTTCATGGGTTCCACTAAACTGATTCCTAAACCAGTTTTCTATGAGACCTCATGCCTATCTTCTTGTACATGAAATGATTATGACTACCAGTGAGGCTCTAATGGGTTGAATGGAGAGACTATACCCTACATAGAAGATTAAGACATCATCTAAAATTAATAAATCAAAAAATGATAACAGTCATAAAAAATGAATCCTATAATCATTTCCCAAAATTAGGTACATTCCAAAAGAGATACAAATAACCATTCAATGTCATGATAGTCTAAGTGAAAAAAACAAAAGCAAAATTATACATTAAATACAATACCCAAAACATGTCCAAATATCATGTATAGACCCTCTTATCCATTCATCATGATGACCCCCATAGCATCTATATAACATTGGGCCTTTTCCCATATCCTACCTTGCAACCTTGAATTATGCTCGAGTATCCCACGATAGCCAAAGCAGGTTGTGAGTAAAACTCAGTAGGCCACCACCAACAGTGTCTAAAGAGATACTTATTCTAATAACTGACTATGAATAAGTATAAATAAAGAAAATAAAAATGTATAAGGTAAACTGGTTTTTTGATTAAACAATAATGAAATTATCCATATTTCTTCTCAGTTCTAGGTGATACCAGTACCCATGAAAAGTTCTTTTTCTCATGTTGGTTGTCTGAACGATATGTCATAGGGGTTACAAGTCACCATTGAAGGAGCATCGGTCAAAGTATTCAAATCAGGATTCATATTTCCATGCTCGGCGATCTCCAACCCTGACATGGAATTACATGTCCATACCCTTAGATTTATAAGAATAAGTCCATCCAATAATCCTATAATACACTGATATGCTGGGATCATGATCTTGGCTCTCCCAAGGGAGAGGAGCATCTGTATAACATCATGAACAACCATTAGTCACATTTTTGAAGTTTATAATTAGTGACATATTATCACAAAATAAAAAAAGGGTTCACCTTTTTCATTTATCACATTTTCATGGTTCATTACATTAAACAGTTTCTCAATTCCAATATCTATCCCATTTTATCACATAGACATGACTCATTGACCATTTATCACATTTACCCATTTACATTCCATAAGAAATTTATCATAATTAGGTTAATCAAGACACCTCTTTATTACATTTTAACATTATGAACACAATTACAGTTGGTACAGTCTCTTATATCCTTAAATTCAATGTTTAATAACTTCATTACCATGTTCACTGAAGAGGCACAACCCATGGGTGTCCATATTCCCTTTCTACTCTTAATTCATGGATCTAACATGGTCCATGAATGGTCCAACATATAATATTGAAAACCAATTTACCATTTCCTATCATAGAATAAAATACATGGAACTATGGCACAAAATCAGAACCATGTGCACATGAATAAACTTTAATACTATAGTATATAACTTGTAGACCACCTACCTAAATCTTGAACACAAGTACTCTCTTAAACACGACCCTTGATAAACGACTAAACCCTTATAAATTACCAATATATGAAAATAATGGAATGCATGGTTTTAGGGATTCTAAAATAAATAAATCATTCAACCATGATTCTCTCAGAAAACATATGAAAAATGAGTGTTTGACTCTCTTAGAGCATTGAATCACAAAAAACAGAGACTCAAATGGCCGAATATAGAAGGAGTATCACCCTTGAAGGATTATGGATTCCAAGTTTCCAAACCATTAATACTATAGGTGGAAATGGGAGTAAAATTAGGTAATAAAAATAATGGCATAAGGGGGGAAATTAGAAATTCAGTTTTTTTTAATGAGGCCTACATTTTTTTCGACTCCTAAACAAAACATGTGACAATAATGTGGAACCCTAAATCTTAGAGGGGTTCACACGACAAGGTTTGGCTAGTCCATATCCATATTTTGAAAAACCATGTGGTGTTTTTTGGTCTTACCTCTACCAATGGGGGCCACACCATATCTTCTCATGATATATGGAACATGGCTAGTAATAATCATGTCCCAACGATGAACTATGGACTCGATATACACTTTTCTACCTATTAGTGTCATGATCCCCGGGAACACCCTCGAGGCCCCTCTTATAATCAGGAATCATTTTAAAATATAAAAACCAAAACATAAACTAAAAAAAACTCCTTGATGTTTGGGAACGTAAAACCACCCCACCTTATAATGGATCATCCTTGAGATACATTATCAAGCAAAACTAAACATCCAACACATTAAAGAACAATACACTGGGATAGAATATTAGCCTCTCGTTCCCAGGAATCCTCTAAAACAAAGCTATGGTTCCATATCACTTGGTATTATGGAATAGTCTTTACCTATAAATCATTATCTATATTATCCATAATATGAAAAAGATGCTCCTCAATGGATTCATCATTTTCAATATCAGAATAATCAAAATCAATCACTAAAGAATGGTCGTTGTGATACTACCAAAGATTTGACACATGAAAACCATCATGCATATCCCTATACTATTATGGAATAACTAGTTAGTATTCCATTGGTCTGATCCTCCACATGATCTCAAATGTGATCATATATATGTTTGCAAAATTTCCATGCTTCCAAATCTGACAATGACACAACCTTTATAACACTCAAAGGAACACATGATATCCCTCTATAATATCAAGGGACCCATGAAATTGATCAACTTAGTACTTTCATCTAATCTATTTTTAGTCATATGATTCCAAGTTAATTAAACCTTCTCTGACACCTCACGTATACGACATTATCTGAATAACTATGATTCTACCACTTCTCTACACCACAATGGTGATCTACATGGCCTTCCATTAATCACATCATATGGTTCTATCTAAATAGTTACTTGATAACTATTTTTATAGGAAAATCGTTAAGAACTAAGTAATTCTCCCATGTCCTGTAAAAATCTGGGACACGTGATCACAATATGTCCTCTAGCACTTGTATAGTACATTTTGACTACTCATCCACTTATAGGTGGAAATATTTTCTCAAAAAACACCTTACTACCAAGATCCCTCTACAATCCATTCTATAAGATGAATTAAAACGTGGATCATAATCTGAAATTATACTGTGAGGTACTCATTACAACCACACAATCTCTCGAACATTCAAGTCACACAATTGACCCATTGTAAAAGATTTCTAGATTTTTAGGAAGTGAATTAACTTTTTCAACCAATCCATAATAACCCAAATTGCATCCTTCTTATAAATAATCCATAATATACCCACCACAAAATCCATGGTAACATCATCATGCTTTCACTCCATAATGTGTAATGGTTGTAACAAACCAAAAGGAAACTAGTGCTCGATATCCACCTATTGATTTGTGTAGAAACATTTCATAAGACATAAAATATCCTTTTTTATTACTGACCACCAATAATAAATCTGTAGATCATTATTAATATTGGTGAGTATAGGTAATACCAGCCACTTCAAGGCATGAAACTCATGCATCAGTTCTCCCTACAAACATGTGGTCACAATAAGATGTAAAAGAACATGTATGAACTAATCCTCATGAATAATCCAACCGAAAGGTGGATCCCCAAAATCAAAATTATCCCTCAAGGATAGAAATGATAAATCATCATAAATCCACCACTTTTCCAACATTAGAAGAGAGGTATTGATAAACAAGAGTTTCATCAACACATGATCTTTTTGAACACCTATATGCATCTGTAGGAACAAATCCACCTTCTTTCACTTTGAACTAAACCAATAAAACTATTGAGGATGTTTCTTCTAATTAAATTAATTTTCAACGCCATTTAACTTCCTTACCATATAAGGATGAAAAAAATCAAAATACGTCATGTAATAAACCTATCTTCACTATCATAGGTTTAAATCACACTAGTAAAAGATATATTTAAGGCTCTTATGGTCTGTATAAACAAAAAACGTTTCACCCAAAATATAATTCTTCCAACAGTTGAAATCATAACCTACTATATCCAAAATTAGATCATGTGTAGGATAGTTACATTCATGCATCCAAAACTGCCATGATCTATATACCATGAATTGACCTCCCTGCATCAACACTTCCCCATGTCTAATCTCGGATGCATAAAAAAATGAAAACTCATTACCCAGATTGAGTAAGATCAAAATAAATTAAATGGTCAAATTCCACTTTATCTCCTGAAATTAATTCTCATATTCCTATGACCACTCAAACTATGTACCCTTCTTGTTCATTCCTATTAGTTGTGCTTACAAGAGAGAAAATTCCTTGATAAAACATCTGTAGAAATCTTATAAACCTTAAAAATCATGCATATTAAACTCATTCTTGGGTTTATCCCAATAGATTAATTCTATAAATTTATATAGGTATACTAAAACACCTTCCTTTGAGAATATATGACTTAAGAATTTTACCATTTTAATCAAATAATGACACTTAGATACCTTGGCGTATAGTCATTGTTATCTTAGTGAAATCAAGATGATTTGAAGATATTTTTCATGATAGTTATGAGTATGGGATCACACCAAGATAACATCCACAAAAACTACCACAACATTTTCCAAATATGGGTGGAAGATTTAGTTCATCAAATCCATAAATACAGTATGAGCGTTCTTCAACCCGAATGAAATTAAGACAAACACATACAAACCAAACATACTTCTAAAATCTATATACAGTATATCATCAGGTATGCAATTAGCTGATGATGCCATAATCACAAATAAATATTAGAGAATATGATTGAACACCTCATATAGTCAATGAAATTATCAACCCATGCAATAGGATATTGGTTATTAATTGTCACATGATATTACTTTTGGTAATTGAAACACAACCAAAACATTCCATCATCCTTTTTAGTAAAAAATTAATAATTTCACAGTGACATACTTGGATGGATAAAACCCTTAACCTTCGACTCCTAAAAGGGATTCGTAAGTTCTTGATGTTTTTCTGGAACCATATTGTAAGGTAGAATAGACACTAGCTTATCTCCAGGCATCATCCCAATCATAAATTCAACCAGTCTCTTAGGTGGAAGCAATGAGAACCCATCAAGAAACACATCTAGAAATTGAGGGAATACATCCTGCTCTACTCCCTCATTATCAATCAAAATAATCACAAAATTGGTTGTGATAACACCTAGTGGTTGAAAAACTATCCTTGTATGTCCTTCCTAGATATCGGATTCCCTTCAATGAACAAAAGCGTCACCCATAGGGGATGTGAAACTCACTCTCTTATGGTAACAATAAATGTGATCTTGGAATGTAACCAACCATTCCATTCCCAATATTATGTTGAAACCCTTCATTAATATCATGTACAAGTCCTAAAGTATATGGTATGTACCAACCTCTAGGGTGCCTTATTTAAATCGATGGCTACCCTATGTTCGCACCCCCAATGGTATATGATCGACATGGTTCCATCAAAATTATATGTCCCCATATTCAAACCACATAAAAACCAATCAAATATATAAGAATATGTGGCTCCAATATCTAATAAATCCTTAAGAAGTGGAGAAAATACATGAATCGTGCTTGAAAATTTCACAACCCAGCCTCCCCACTGATGGGTGTAGGATGAACTATAAGAATATGGTATTTCCCTCTACCATGTGATCCTATATGAGTCCACTAGGTTTCACAACCCTATTAATATGGATTCTCTTTTCCTGAAGAACCACATACTCTACCTCAATCGATACAGTCAGTGGAACTCCAACTTCCTGAATAATAAAAGGTAGTTGATCCCCTGTTGGTGATATGTACTAGCCTAGATACACCATCACTATACATCTACAGAGTGTTCCTATAGAACCTCTATACAAGGAAAATATTACTACAATATCATCTCTCCACTAGTGGTCATGGACAATGAACACGCATGTGACCATGTCTTCCATACCGAGAGTAGAGCACTCGATCATTGCCTTGACGAACTGATCCTCTCTTTTGGATACTCTATCTACCAAAAACCTGGAAGAAGTTCTCATAATATTGAATCTTACAATCAGAATATGAGCCACCAAATTTTCCAACTGAAAATTTCCACCCACCATAAGAATCCTCCATTAGATTCCCTTTAGAAATGAGAGCATAATCCTCTTCCTCAAAAAATATCTTTAAACAAAAGATATTTACCTTGAACTTGATCCCATATATAAGTTTGTCGTGAGAATATATGGTCATATATGCTCCGTATCCTATCAATGTTAAATAGAGACATTGAATGTCTATGAAGTGGTCAATGTAATCTATCACCGACAAGATTCTATAGGTCAATTGTATAAATTATTTAGCTTCTATTTTCCTCAATGTCTCGAGAATTCTCCAATAATTCCTTATATTCCATTCTCTCTAGTTTATAATCCCTAGATAGAATATCCAACCAATTATTCACTATTCCTAAAAAAATATAAGCTATTAGTTTAATTCTCTTCTCAATATGGGTCTCCTTGTGATCCATATTCATCTTGATAGACTCAATACAGAACTCACCTACTTTAGGTCCACCCACACCAGTAAATGTCGGAGGGTGTTGCAACTGGAACTCCCTTTTCTTGTCAATCATACTCGGTAGATCCTAGAATATATCTCTCTCCCTAAATTGGATAAAATATGTGATGTTATCATGGAAATTATCTCCCCATATATTACATTGAATCAAAAGGTGTTCTTGTCCCGCTACTAGAAGAGTATTATCGGTGATGCCCTCTTGTCATCCAACTAATAAAATATTTCTGGTGGAATCCCACTATAATGAAAAACACATACTTAAAAAAACTTAACATATAATTTCAACAACTTTCACATGGAAGGGTCAAAACTGGACACAAACAACCCACTCTAAAAACACTATCCTAGTGGGTAAAATTACAACCCCACACTACCCTCAACAATCCCTATCCCAATCCATAGTTAACTTTGGGTAAACCAAACCTTTAATTTACCATCTGTTATTTAAATCAATTTTAGAATCTTTAAACATAAAAACAATTAAAGAATCCAAATGAAGCACCATTTTAACCATTTTTGTTTTTCACTTTTAATCTTAAATAATTTTTAACTTTTTTAGGCAATAATTATTTAAAATCATAGGAGGACAATAAAAAAATTTCATTTTCCCACAAACCACCATAAAATTCATTCCCATGAGTTCCTAATATGTTGCATGATATATAAATCATGATTTACTCAAATAATTAATGCATATACAAACCTCATTTCATGTTAGTCGATGAATAAAATATCAGGAAATAATAACATCACACAACATTTGTATCACCCAATGGTGTAATAGTATCCAACTATAAGAGTGTAACATCATGAAAAATAATACCACCATGGGATCATTGGTTTTCCCACACACATGGGCCAAATACTCCAATTCCAGACCTTATTTCCATGTATTGACACATCTTAGTCTTCTATATACCTTTCCCAAATAGTAATGAAACAAAAATTAAAACTAACATTGATACCACTTTGCAACGTACCGACCTGGGATCCACTAAACCAGTGCCCTAATTTAGTTCACTACATGACCTACAACATGACTCTCTATATTCTAGAGGATACCTACTATAAGAGAGGTTCCAATTAGGTGTTTGGGGAGACTATACACACTTTACAAGTGTAATAAAATAACAAAAAATCAACATAAAAATAAACAAAATGATAATAATAGAACACCATGCATCACATAATCATTTCCCAAAATAGGTTACATACCCAAAACCATAAAAATAACAAATACTTGTATTGATAGTATATTTTTGAAAATAAAACAAAAATAAGACACTAAATTAAATCCAAATAAATGTGTCTCAATGTCATGTCTGGTCCCCTAATCCATTCTATACCCTAACTCCCATGTTATCCATTGATCTTATGGTATTTTCCTTTATCTTGAACTACATAGATGATGTCTTCTTGGGTACCCAATGGAATATGGATAATGGTTTAACTATTACCTTGTAGGAAACCACAATTGGTGTCTAAAGTATTATCTATTCTAATAATAGTGTATGAAAAATTAAAAATAAACACATTATAAGAAGTGGATAAACCAATTTTGTTATTAAAGAGTATTTAAACTGTCTATATCTTTTCTCATTTCAAAGTGATACTAAAACCCATCAAACCTAATTTGGCCAATTCCAGTTTTTCGTACCAAATTTCACAGTGTTAACATATCAACATACAAGGGGAATCAATCTGATTATTCCAACTAGGATTTGGAACACCATGTCTGACTAGCCCCAACCATGGTATGGAAGGCCATGTCCATTGTAACACCCCAAGATTTTATGAAAAATATTATTTTAATTTCATTGATGTCTTGCGTTGTACGCTACACCAAAATTATCTTGTTCTATACACAACACTATATTAGCTTATATTATACGCAAACACAATTCTTGTCTTGTGATGCACGCAAGAGCAACCTTCCTCAATAGCGTGTGTTGTACGCAATACTGAGTTTCAATTAACAAAGATATATTGTTATAATATTATTATGGACAAGCCTTTATGAATAGTATTACCTAAATTTTGAATTTTATAACATTATTATTCATCATACACATTTTCTAGAACATGGTATGAGAACAAAATAAATATTTCAGGTAAAATAAGTATTTTTTTTAAAATGCAGTTTTACCGCCTTTTGATGGCGCGCCCACTTTAAATATAGTTTTTGAAATGTTTATAATTTCAATTTGACAAAATAAAAATCATATTTTTAATTAGGTTATAAAAATATACTTCGATAAATTTTTCACATTATTCTGATAACTTTTATATTTTAATAAATAGTAAAAACACACTATATTTTAATTAAAAACAACTTTTTTCATCACAATAATTAATATGGTTAAATTATAATATTTAATGGTTTTAAAGTATAAATAGAATATATTTTTACCTTTTAATATAATATATGTCATTACCATTAATTTTACAGTGAATTCACGGGTAAAAACATTTCATTATTTGGGATATTTTAACTTTTAAAACTCGTTTTCTTAACAACTGGATAAATTTTTATTTAATTACTGAAACTTCTATGTTTTGAATTTTGAAAATGGATTCCTTATTCGGTTTAAGTGGGTACAAATTATTTTAATAGGTTACTTTTATTTTTTTGATATTATGAATAGTAACTACGGTAATTTTTATTTAATTCAGTTAAAGATAAATCGGGTAATTATGGGTAATCCTATGCTTATAAAATTACCCTAACACATGAAAAAACTATATTAGATGACTAAAAGTCGACCAATGTCACCTAAGGGTCGGATTAGCTTCATTTTATGGACTTTTGACCATGAAAATAATTTAATTATTATTAAAACCAAAGAAAGTGACAACATTTCACTCTCTTAAATCTTATAAGTATAATAATTTTAATATAGTGATAAACTTCATGAAACATAGAACTTGAATAGTCTCCAGAAATATTATGAAATTATCTATATCATGTGAATTTATTTTTAATTTTTAGGGATTAAATAATTATCATTAAAGGTGATATAATAGTGATGTTGAAATTATTTTATTGATTGAAATATCAAATAAATGGTTTTAATAATATTAAAATAAATATTATATGAACTATTTAATGTGATCCACTAATTTTCTAGATAAATATGACATGTTATAAATCTATTAAATCTTTCTGTTTGAACTTACCATTTGTGTGGATTTTATTTAAATTCAAATAAATGAATAGTGTCAAAATTGACACTATTGTTATTTTATAAAAATAACACAATATAAAATTACTTAAAATCACAAAAATATTTAAAAATTATAAGTTAAAATTTATATCATATAAAATGTCATAAATTATCCAATTATAGAAAATTCACAACACATAAGTAATTATTTGTAATAATTTAAAATTTAGAATCTTATTACCACAAATAAAATTAAATAGATTAAATAAAGATAAATCAACATGATATTGTTTAAAATAAATTCCCAACAAGTCTAAATTTTATTAGATGATGATATTACAATCCTATCTCATATAATCATAGGATTGGAGTCATTTTGGATGTTTTTAAGTGGGTTTTGAATTTATTATAAATTAATATTCTTGAGGTTTCCAAAGGTGCCCCTCTCCTCCCTTATAAAAGGGCACCTACTCCCTCTCTTCTTCACACAACTTTGAGCCTCCATGCTCGGAAAACCCCAGACCATTTCAATTATCCACTTCCATATAAACCTAATAAAGGTCCTAGTCTTCTTCAAAGACCATATTTAGTTCCCTAAGAGGAGGATAAGAGGAGGCGCGTCGAAGAAGAGGTAATATGTTCTACCGATTCTTTCAAGTTTCTTTCTTCTTCATCTTCTTCTTCTATAGTTGTTTCATTATAAAATAATAACATCAGTATCACTAATATACTGATATGTTATTATAAATATGAAACAACCCCATTTCAAATACTATCCATCCTATGTAAAATGAAGTCACCGCGCGTGGGTACGTACGGAATACCGTCTCCACACCGTGGTGTAATCTGTTTTTCCACCACCACCTTACTTGGATGGGTATAATGGTGTAAAGAATAAATATATATATGATTATTATAACATGGTTCTAATTATAAGATATTATATCATCCACTCTAATTCCATTCAATAATTATGGGAACGATATCATCGCTCGTACGTACGTACGGATAACCGTCTCCACGACTCGATGAGATTCATTCTCCAAGTTAACCATTCAAGAATGATTATAAAGTATATAAATTAAATAATCAAGAAATATATGACATATTAATGATAATTTACTTATGTATATATTATTTACTTACTTCCATTCAATTTAATAACGAAACGAAAACAATGTTAATGTGTACGTACGGCCTACCGTCTCCATGAACAGTGTATTTCTTTCCATTTATCGATCTATTATATATATTTATATTCTGAATATATATATTATATATAAATAATGTTTTAAATTCTAGTTTTAATTAATCATGATCTAAGTAATCATATGAATAATTACAAGTCAAAACACAGAAGATAAATGAAATGATTTTACACAAAACGCTACTTTAACATGAATTTACAAAAGAACGGGTAATATAAAGTCATAAGTAAACCATATATGATATTATAACAATGAATATGATTTTGTAATAAGTCAATGACATTATTTAAATCATTATACAGGAGGTTTAGATACATATGAAGAATAACAGACATAATGTAAGGGATAACTTTTCCAATCTCATTTTTATCCGAGATTGCTTATTCGTAAGTATTTACTGGGGTTATTATTATCATCCATGCCCATGTTTTCTAAAAACGTTTTCATGTATGTTTAAAGTCCTTTTTACCCATTTTTGAAATTTACCACATGTTATGAAAGGAATCGTACTTTTTTTTACCACACGAGGAACTTTTTAACTTTTCTGGAAAAAGTACGAGAAGAATGTTTTTTTAACTTATATAGCATGAACAACTTTTTACAGTTTTATAATGCCATATTTTCATGAATCTTACTCTAAAATATTTCATGACTATTTTCAACAAAATCCTTTTATTTTAAAATTGCATGACATTTTTTAAAAATACAATGATTTTGAAGAAGAAAGGATATTTTCCTCAAGAATTCATTTAAAGTGTTTTATCAAAACCATTTTCCATCTAAGATGACATTATTTCATATATGTATGTTTCAAGTATAAGTTCTCTATGATTTAAATGGTATAACATTCTTATGATGAAATTATATCCATTTGTTTTATATGGATTATGTTATGATTGGATGATGTTTATGAAGCCCATTTTACTCTTTGGGATATGATGAATGATTTATGTTTATTTTGTGGCACAAGTAAGAATGATTTAATTATGAGATGGGTGGGACCAATATATCACTCCAATGCATTGGGTGAAGATTTATATCTCATGAGATAGACGTGGCTGGAATGGAATGGTAATCCAGTTCAGTGATATAGTACTGGAACGAGGAGTCAACTCGATTAAGAAACGGACTTTGTCCACTAAGATGGTCTTGGCAGCAATGCCTTGGCTACTATGGAAATCATATCATGTTCTTAAGGGTTTTCCACAATTACATGTTTTATTCGCATGCTATTTTATCATGATTAATGATTATTTTTGATCTATTCCTTACGTACTACCATGTTTTATGTCATTGCTCAAGATTTTGATGTTTGAACATTATGTTCAGGTTTTTAAGTTCAAATGTATATGATTTTTTTTATTTTCTCCAGGCGTACCCTTACTGAGCATTTGAGCTCACCATTTATATGTTTTCTTTTCCCCATGATTTAATGAAAGGTTTTAGATCATAAAACAAAAGGAGAAGATCTTTATGGGAGATATTGAAGATCTTTCACCATGATTAGAATATTATGTTCTGAGGTTCCAATGAAAATAAATTATAATGGTCTTTGAGTGTTGGTTCTTGTTATGTATTAAGTATTCCGCAAAAGTAATGTAATGTCTATGTATGTCACGTTTGGGGTTTCTACATCCATACCCTTGGATTGTAGAGAATCATTCCATCCTTTTAAACTAAAATACATTTGGGTTCTGGGATCATCTGTCTGGTGCACCCAATTGAGGGTAGCATTAGTCGAACATCCCAATCATAAATTACTCACATTTCAAAAGGAAATCATGTTAAACCTATTATAACAGCATAAAAAACAAGGGTGATCCTTTTTCATTTATGTTATTTTCATGGATCATTACATTCAACATTTTCCCAATTCTCATAGCTACCACATTTGTCCATTAAATAACATGTACATACCATATTAACTATTTATAACTTTTACCTATTTAAAAGATATAAATAATTTAACCTATTCAAGTTAAGCTTAATAAAAATTTATTCCATGTTAACATGCGGAACATAATTACAATTGGTTAAATATCATATAGAATTTAATTCATCATTTAACAACTCCATTCCCATTTTCAACGGATTGGAACACCTCAGGGGTGTCCTTAGTCCTATTCAAATATTCATCAATGGTTCTAACTTGGTTTGTGAAGTGTATAATAAATCATTTAGATAACCAATTTATCATTTCATTTCATGGATTCAAATGTATATCACGATGGAAAGAAACAACAACCAAATACATAAGAAATACATTAAGACAATGGGATATAACATATAAACCACATACCTTAAGATTGTAGATAATTAATTTCCCAAATAAGACTTTTAATCCAATTCCAAACAACCTACAATTAAAAATATAATAACATACTATAAAACACACATTTAGGTATTTAGAAGGAATGAAAACATTCAACCGTGATTCTCCTATAAAATATAAGAAAAAGGAGTTGTAAAATCACATGGATATTCAATTAATAATCAATAGTGCCACAAAAAACCAAAGATGAGAGAAGAATTTCACTTTAAGGATGGAGTGAATGATTTATAACCATT
This sequence comes from Viscum album, assembly GCA_963277665.1. Taxonomy (NCBI): domain Eukaryota; kingdom Viridiplantae; phylum Streptophyta; class Magnoliopsida; order Santalales; family Viscaceae; genus Viscum; species Viscum album. The sequence continues at coordinate 1,371,697,078 of OY728143.1, forward strand.
TCTATTGGAGTTGAAAATGGGAGTAAAATTATGTAATAACTCTTAAGGCTCAAGGGGGGGTGGAAAATTATACTCCTTAAATGAGGCACACACTTTGAAAGAATAAATTTCCAAACTGGTGGCCAATCATCCATCCCACTCTATCCAATAGGGGCTAAGGATCATGTTTTTATTGGTACACCCATGTAGTTTGAGAAACTAAGCAGTGGTCGTGCACCTACCTTTTTCCAAAGGAGGTTAGGTTGCATGGTATCCTAGTCCATGTAGCTTTTTTACTACTAACATTACACCAAACATTCACTATTCACTAGATAGCCTCTTTTCTCCCTTTTTCACATACTGAATACTTGTAACACCCATGGTGTAACACCTTGATATTTTTAGAAATATTTTTTAACTAATTTAATCTTTTAAATATGCGTCATTTCACACAACACTGAATATATCTTGTATTATATGGAAACACTAAGTTTGGATTGTGTTTCACACAACACAAAGTTAATCTTGCACTATACACAACACTTATATTATCTTATGGTACACTCAATACTATCTTTTTGGATTATGTTACACACAATTCCATCTTCCTTCGATATATTTCACTAAACTGAAGGCTGATTTTTACCGAAATAAAATATACTATTAATATTTTCACCAAAATATTATTATAGTTGTCACATATCCATTTGAATGGAAGATAAAAATAAGATTAAATAAATTGTGAAAATAATATTTTCTGAAAGATTATTTGGTTATTAATTTTTTATAAATAATGTATGAACTATTTGAAAATAATGAAATTCAAATTCGAAGAAAACTATTTTTGTATGTACAAACACAATTGTATCTCAATAAATTAAAAACACCAATTTTGATGAATTATTTAATAAAATTTATATAATATATATTAAATAAATTTATTTTTGCACACATACAAATTATTCTATAGGTACAAGATAATAATAAATCCGATTTTTTGAATAAAAGTTATATTTTTCTAAAAGGTAATTGTATCGCCTTTTAATGTCGCACTTATTTTAAATATAATTTTTGAGATTTTTTTAATTATTATTTAAAAAATAAACTTTATTTTTTAAATAATAATATAAAAATTTACTTTGGGTGATTTTTGTCACTTTTCTGAGAGGTATCATTTTTTATTAATACTGAAAATACTAAATTTTATTTGAAAATTTCTTTTTCATATAATTTATATTTATACATAAATTATATTTTAATTTATTTACAATTATAATTACTTAAATTATAAAACAATAAATTACATATAGGTCATTTTAATCTATTTAACAATGAAAATGGATATAAAAACATTTAAATATTTTTAACTTTTTATTTAAAACACCACTTTCCTGTCACGTCTATGGGATTAATTTTAAATTAATTTATTCAATTTCTATGATTGGAATTATTAAAACGTGATTAATTATTCTTGATAATCATATTTTATAATTTATAGTATGTTTGACTTAGTTTTTTACAAAAAAAAATTAGTGAGCGTAGTTATAATTAATTAAATCAATTAAGGTAAAAACGAGTTTACTTGGTAGTTAGAGTTTAGCGTTAGGGGGCAAAATAACCTAGAGACTTGTAAAAAATCCATTTCATTGCCATATTTCTACATATCATACTTTTTCTATAAGATTTAAAATTATTGGAGGTACATGGTGAAAGAGAGGCCTCTCAATAGTGTTTACCTTTTAATATTAACAAGAATTTCACCCCCACCACTTAAAAAAGGAACTCACCACCCTCACTTATTCACACCAATCATGAATTTTTCCTCATCCAATCCATTCCCAAATAAGATCCAAACATCCTTATTCTCATCCTAGAAGTATAAATTTGTACATAAATCAATCCAAGTTAGTCTTTTATTGAAAACCAAAAGTAATTACCCAAATAATATGTAATAACCTTCAATAAGAACATTTGTTTAATTTCATTATCCACCCAATAAATTCTTATTTTGTTAAATTTTTATATAAACACATAAGAAAATTAAATTTTCTGAGATGTTTTTATTTTAATTTAATGACCTAATCTCACACTCACTTCCATCAAATAGGATATTAAATCATCATTCGTGTGTATGGCGGACTACCACCTCATGCACCGATGTCGTTGGTTCTTCTATTACCACCTATAAAGGTTGGTAATAATGATGGAATTACTATTATTATATGATATATATGATATTAATTATTTATTCATGCTTTTATAATTATTATATAACACATACCTTCGTGATTTCTATTTTTTGGATATATGAAAACTTTTGTTTGTGGACTTATAGACTACCACCTCCTCAAAGCGATGTGATTTGTTCACAATTAACATGGAATGTATTACAGGTGGATTTAGTAAAATTATATGATATATATTACATAATAATTATACATTAATTATAACTCATATAAATATTCATATATATTTCACTTACATTATTTCTTTAAATATGACATGAAAACTAAAACAGTGTTCATGTGTGCGTAAGTCCTACCATCTCCATTAACAGTGTATTCCATTTCATATATCTATATTTTATAGATTATTTTAAATAAAATTATACTGAAAATAAAATATATTTATATAATATTTTAAATTATTTAAATAATTAAATCATGATCTAAGTAAAACTTTCAAGAATAACAAGTCAGAACATATACGACAAACAAAGATGATCTTACCCGAAATGTAACAATAAAATGGAATTGCTAATTAATGGGTAATCTACAGTCAAAATAAAATAATATATTTTATGATATATTATAATATTGTTATTTATTAGATGTATAGTAAAATTACATTTTTTATAAAAGATGTTTTAACGTGTAAAAATAAATTCAAGACATAAGGTGAGGGTCTTATCACCTCACTTTAATTTTTGTGAGATATATTCTATATTCAACACATATTCTTATTGTGTTGTGTATATACTTCCCTATGACATTTTAAATCATTAATTACCTTTATTTCGTGATATTTTAATTTTCCATTTATTTAATTCCTTCAGGAATCTTAGGATTCAAAAGTTACTCTTGAAGTAAGGGGATTTATAGTCTCGTTTTTATTTTTATGAGACATATGCCATATTTACCACTCATTTATTTTGTGATGTGTACTTACAACCCTATAAATTTTTTCTATGATTCCTATAATTAAATTTTTCGGTAGTTAAATATCCATTTTATGATCACTTTTTGAGGGGGATTTCAGTTCAAATGTTACCAAATCAATAAGTTGATTTTGTCTACATTTTCCTTCTTTGATACACATGTTACATTATACACCAATATTATTTTATGAGGTGTATATACAACCCTTTAACATGTAATTTTAAGAACATCATAATTTTAGGGATATTTTATGATTAATTTAATGTTATTATCTCATGCAAATTATGACTTAAAGTTACCAAATTGGTATGATTATATTTCTACAAACTCATCATTTATCATGATTATTTATTATTATGCTTCAATTGATGAAATACTATTATCCATCTCCCAAGAATTATCATGAATATTCTTATAATTTTTTTATTTATGATATATCAAAGTAATGGTACAATTCTCATACTCTTTTAAACTTAATATTATTAAAGAATATGTTTTTATAAAAATCTTACTTTATTTCTGTCTTCAGTTATAAATTTATTTTATTCCAGAACAATGTTTTCTAAAAATGTTTTCAATAATATTTTAAAATGATATTAAAATTACTTTCAGAAAAAAAAAATTAAAAAATGTATTAAATATTTATTTATAATTTATCAAATATATTTTCAATGAATTGTTTTTTCAAATTGCTTTTAATATTTCCTTATAAGATTTCATGTTTATTTTCAATGAATTTTTTTTTCAAAATGTTTCGTATTTTAAAATAAATTTTTTCCTAATAGGAAATGATATTTTCCTCAAGATACATTTTATATGATTTTTAAATTTTACTTTATAAATTTTAAAGGAGGTTTTCAAATAAAACAATTTTTAAAATAATTTATGTTTTAAAAAATAAATGATTTTAAATAAATGGTTATTTTTTTAATGAAATGACCTAAGTGATATTTTAAAATAATTAACTATATAATATGATATAATTTGAAATATTTAATGGTTTTATATGGATTTTATCCAAGGTTACCATTTCTATTCATTCTTTTTAATGTTTTATGATTAAGATGACAAGTTGTTTCCAAAACCCATTTCTCTTCCATGAGTTATAACATGATAAAATGCTTACGAACCCTTCTTCATTTCATGTGTTATTCTATGATTAAATTATTATGAAACTTATGTCTTCACATAGTATATAACATGATAAAATAAGTATGATACCCATTTTATTCCATGGTTTATGATGTGATGTTTTGGAAAGACACCCCTTTTATGGGTCATGGTATAATGAATGTTTTACTATTTTTTGGAACATGTATGTATGATTTAATTACATAATGGGTGAGATCTATATATCCCTTCAATACATTAGGTAATGATTTATATATCATGATATATTTATGTAAAAAATTTGACAGGATGGGTCTACAATGGTAGGAATGTGTAACCTGATACACTATGAAGAAAGGGCTTCCACTACGTACGGTGATGTGTCCCTCACAGTAGGTATAACCATATTTGCATGAAATTGATTACATGTTCACAATGTTATTATTGAACATTATTACATGTTATTAATGTTATACGTGGACTTGGTTTTGTGTCTAAATATTTATGTGTGGACCTAATTATATTTTAACAGTGTTATGAGTGTACCTTATTACATGTTCACAATATTATGTGTGGACCTAGATACATGTCCTTATGTTTATTTATGTACATCATTACATGTTCACAATTTTTTGAGTATGAATTATTATTTTTTGAAAATATTAATCATAGACCTATTTATATGTCCTGATGTTTATGTGTGATCTTGATTACATGTTCAAAATGTTTTCAGTTAACCATATTACATGTTCAAATGTTATCCCTGGACCTGGTTATATGTCTATATGATTATTTCAAGACCTTATTTTAGTTACTTAACTTAATGAATGAAACTATTTCTTTTTTCACATGTTCACAATGTTATAATATAATGTATATTCCACTTGTCTGTTTCTTATTCCAGTGATATGATATCACAACTCATGATATTTTGTTATGATTCATTTCCTATAAAATACAAATAATTATGCCATTAATCGTTATTATGATCTTTTATATACATGTTGTGATCTAAAAATATTCTTATAATGTTTTTATACCCTTAAATATATGAAATAATATTGTATCTTATTTAATTTTTCCCATACTGAACATATGATCTCACCTTTTCTTATGGTTCCTTTCCCAGAGTTATGAAAAATGGATTTGAGTAGGAGTACTAAATATGAAGAATTTTAGGTTATATGTTGTAGATTTTTCGCCAAAATAGAGAAATTTGTTCCTAGTTTCCAAAGACCCAAAACTATTACATTCCTCTGGCGTGTACCTTTTTAATTTTCTAAATATTATTCTAAAATGATGTGATATCCATGCTTGTTATGAATGGGTCTCTATAGTTTGTATCAAAATAATGGTTAAGTCAACCATTGGAAACTATGATGAAAAACTTTAGTCATATCTATATAGATATTTCTAATGATATATCTAGTGATTTATCTAGGGATAATCCTAAGGTGTTATAGATTTAAAATAAGGTTCCATAATTTAGGAATCATATATGTGATTTGTAATGATTATGTGGATTTTTTATATGAAACATGGTTCTCATACTATGATTTATAGTCTTGTTCAATATAGGAAACTCGAAGAAACTAGGTTAACATTTAATATTTCAGAGGTTGAATAAATGGGAATTATGAAAATAAATGTCCAAAGTGGAATCATCATAAAGAGAATCGGGAAGGTGGAACGAGTAATGGTTATTCTTCTTAAGATAAAGATATTGTGAATGAAATGTAAAAGTCATATGATATTATAAGATTTTTTTTACATTAAACTTAAGAAGAATGATTAAATTTAGGTGTAGGAACCATAATACTTGATTCATATTTTATATTCATCATATGGGGTATTATGGAATAAGATAATGGAGCCTATGTAATGGTCTAATAATAATGTTAGATGATTAAAATGAATATATATTGGAATTAAAGAATTGTGTTATATTAATCATGAAGTATATCCTATTCATTAAGGATATTCAAAAAAATATTAAATGATGATGATGAACATGAAAACTGATTTAATGGAACGATGATATATTGTTTAATATAAGGTAACCCTTAATGTGTTCTTGGTGTTGAGAAAATGGTGATTAAATCATGATCTATGTAATAGGTTCCATAAAAACATTTCAACTCATATATGAATAAACAAAGCAGATATTACCTGAAACGTAACATTAACATGGAATTGTTAATCAATAGATAATATAAATTCATAAAAAATAATATATTGTATGATATATAGGAATTTGGTACTTTGGTGGATTTTAATTAAAATTTTATTTATTATACAAGATTTTTTATCATGTAATAATAAATTCAAGACTTAATGTAATGGTTGTCTCATCTCACATTAATTTCTATGAGATATATACCATATTCCCAAATTATTCTTATTGTGTTGTGTATATACTGACCTATGAAATGTTCTATAAATAATTACCTTTATATTAGGATATTTAAAATTTTAATTGATTTTATTCTTTAAGGATCTCATGATTCAATAGTTACTCAAGTATTAAAGGGAATTTTTAGTCTCACTTTTATTTCTGCGAGACATATACCATATTCACCACTCATTTATTTTTTTTATGGTTTATGTACTTCCCTTGAATATATTGTATGATACATATCCCCAAAATTCTGGGTAATTACATATCCATTTTATGATATCTCTTTCATGGGATTTATAGCTCAAATGTTACCAAATTGGTAAAGTAATTTTGTCTCAATTTTCTTTCTATGAAACACAAATTATGTTATACACCTACATTATTTTATGTGGTTTATATAAATACTTTTAAAAAATTATATCATGAATATCCTTATTTTCATGATATTTAAAAATTCATTTTATTTTATTATCTTATTGGGATTATGATTAAATGTTACTAAATTGGTAATATTTTTTTACTATAATTTAATTATTTATTAGAATATTTTGTGATTATGCTTCCATTGATGAAATATTATGATCCATATCTCAATAATTCTGATGAATTTTTTCTCATATGGATATTAATGATAAATCCAAGTAATATTACCATTTTTACACTTTTTATTACTTTATATAATTAAATAGTTATTTTAGGAAAATATTACATTATTTATCACTTCGGTTGGAAATTTTTTTCCTTCCAAAAAAATGTTTTCTAAATAAAATTTAATTTCATAAATGATATTCAAATAATTTTTCGAGAAAAAGGATTGATTTTTTTAATATTTCAATATAGGTTTTCATATATATTTTTAAAGAAAAAGGGATTTAATTTTTTTAAGCATCCTTTATAAATTTTCAAGGATATTATTAAGGAATTTTTTTTCCAAATGTTATATGTTTTAGAAATAATTTTTTCCAAATATAAAAGGATATTTTTTATCGGAGTGAGTATCTCAAGTTGTGGTGAATTCAATACCCAATATAATTTTCTATTTAAAATTGATTATTTTAAAATCATACAAACTTTTAAATACATACCATTTTATCATATATATATTATGATATATATATTAATATTTCTACAGATTTTTATAAATATTTATTAGGTCTTAAATGAATAATATATAATGTTATTAGATATTTTAAAATCAATTTACTTCATAAAAATAATATATGAGCACAAATTATGATAAACTATAAAATTATATATTTTGTTTATAGTTAAAATAATTATCTATTTTAAAATTTAAATAAATTGAAACAAAATTAATGGAAATAGTTGAATGACTGAATATAAGAGGTTCAGTATCAAGTCGAGACTTAGTCCTCTCCTCTTGGTGATCACCTTCCACCTAGCATTATATTTAAAATAAACAATATGACCCACAACCTTGATCGGGTTTTACAATAGTTTATATCTTTCCAGGTCATGTATGACCAATTCCATAGTTATACATGGGAGCTAAAACAAATAGGACACTCAAGGACATCTTCCACTAATTGTCATGGGATTAAAGGTGTATGAAAAGATTAGAAGCTATCTATGTATCTTCCAGTTTAGTATAGGAGATAGAGTGTGTTTGATAAAATATATTATTCACCCACGTAGATCATTATGTAATAAAGATACACAGAACATAGAAATATAAACGTGTAGAGTTTATTAATTCTTGGTTTGTTGAAATGCATCTTGTGACTCTTGATTTGATTCGTTAGTAAATCATGAGACAAACTCTGTTGAAAAAAAATTATGAATAATAGAGTATTACATACTCGTGTTCTTTAATAGAGGAATGAAACAAATGGGTATGTGATTTGTCTTCATCATTCGAGTATAATTTTTTGTATGTTGTATTTAGGATCTTCAACTCAAAGAGTTTGTTAAATAATATCAAGCTCTCAAATTACTAACATATTGCTTCACGTGTCTCTGGTGCTGTTTCATGAGGTAGTATACATCCATTTTTAATAACAGGAGTAGGGATTATATCCACATTCAACAAAATATTATGTTTCATCATAAATTATTTCTAACATCCTCTTCAATTAATTTTTCAAACATTTTAGAGACAATGATTAAAATATGTTTTTTCATTAACATCAACAATATATTCACTAGAGAAATGTTAAATAAAAGAACTTATGTAAAGAAAACAATGGTGGTGGATTAGTTTAGTAGAGTCTCATGTAGATAGAATCTTAGGATTATGGTGTCTAATCATGGTGGTATAACACTCGCAGTGTCTTGGAATTATCCAAATGTACACTTTGCTGGTGGTGTCTCAACTGGCAGTGTCTGGTCTGGTGATATATTGTATGTATCCAAATTTACATTCACATATCATGAAATCTAGATGGTGTCTCATACTTTACCAATTTTCCACTCTAATGTTATATCGTCATAAAACGTCTTATAATTATCAATATTTTCATGCTAGTAGTGATTCATGGACAATTATGACTCAATTTGGTGGTGTCAGTCTCAATATTGTCTTGTCCTCAATAGTAAATGATACTAAATCATACGTAGACAATTTTCTTACCTGTCTAAAATTAATATAATACTTACTAAAAACATGAAATTCATTAATATCATTAGATTCGTGATTTTGTGATCATTAAAACAAGTAGGTCAACAATATCCCCCTTTTCATGATAAAAAATAATTTCATCAAGGAATATTGTAAATAATAAAATAGTTCATAAAAGGTAGCATAAATCCGGATGAACCATTATCAAAGATAATTATCATGCATGAATGATAGAAATATTAAAAAAATAGAGTATCAAATATAACATAGAAATAACATTGTAATAAATAAAATATTATATAATCCATAAAATTCAAAAAATCAATCAAAAAAGATATCCAATAATAATTATCCCTCCTTTTCGATTATCAACAATGTAAAAATTAATAGATTAAATACAGGAAATGTAGTAATAATAATCAGACTAAGTGTTAGGAAATAGGTCAAAAAATTATCCAAAAGATATTACAAACCAAGTCACATCAATGAAATACATTCTATGTCAATAAAAAATGTTCAATATATTCCAGAGGGGTCTATTAGTTATTTTCATTTTACCTTTATCTTTCACTAATCTTTATCTAAGGAAAAAGGATCATATTGAGGCAGAGGGTAAGGAACACTAGGTGGTAATCTAGATATAACTCTTGTATGATCTTCTATAAATACAAATCGATGGAGCTATCTCGAAGATTGAGAATAAGACATTGGAATAGGTTGTAATTTTGAAAGAAGAGGCGCTATATGATCTCACAAAACTCCTAGTTTGATAGATAACTGGGGAGTAATAGGTAAAACTTCTTGAGAAACAACTCCGTGTACATGAACATGAATAAGCCGATTCATCATATTTTTAAAATTCATTATAATATAGGAACCACTTTTCATTACATAAATAAATTATACTTATCTTCTATAAACCTATTCAACACAGGGGTCATCTTTTTTAGCTCTATTACTTTCTATTTAATGGATTATGAAACAATATTCATCCTTAAAATTTATGTTATGAACTTTAAATTCACTTCCATATCATGATTTGTGTAGATCATCGATAGATAATAAATTATATAATTTTTAATTGTTTCTTTAGAAGTATCTATATCCTTAGAGTAGGATCTTATCATCATGTGTCCATCCTCTATACTTTCCTTTAAATTTATCAAATTTTATAAATGAATCATTGGTTCTACACTTGAGGTTCCACAAGAGGAAGCTACAACTTCCTCTTTGACAAATGTTTGGAACAGATTAATATCCTCTTCTAGAGAAGATTGAGTAGAAGTATCTGTAGATGTATCCTTAAGAGTTTTTAGGATCCCATCTAAGGAGGCAGAAAAGATTTAATTCAGGTTTTTGTGAATAGATTTGAAATATTCCAATTCACTTATAATACTATTATTATCAATCTCATCTTCTTGTATTTAATGCACTATCTTTAGTTGGATATGTTGGATTACCAAATCATATATATATCTGGCATCCTTTTAACAATGTTTGGTCAAAATATGAGGCTGACTTCCCAAATCCCATTTCTGTCTGAAATGTACTTTTCACCAAAGGCATTCAAGTCATCTCTTATTACTAAGTGAACTGAAATAGTAAGAGGAGCCTGAGCATGTTCAGTTGTTAGAGTTCTCACAGAAGAAACATTTTCAAATAATCCATCGAAATCTACTAGAGCTATTAAAGATCCCATAGGATCTTCTTCATTTTGATCCTTAGGTCCACCATTATTTTCTGGAATCCTTAAAACACTAAATTACTTTCCACATTCTTCTTCCATAAATTCAACCCATCGATATGGAAATTCAACTGAGATAGATATAATGGAAGAAGATACTATGTCAGAAGGTAAAAATAACACTTTAAGACTTCTCTATCCATCTGAACTCTATGTAGATTTGGTGTATTCAACACTGGTAGGTTTACTACTTATCTGTTTAGCAATGGAAAGATTCATTATCATTTGAGCATCATTCTATTGGTTAACAAAATTATATTATTCTAATATAAGGTTCTCAACTAAAGGATTATTAGTAGCCAGAACACCAATCTATTCACCACTTATTTTCTCAGAAGAATTAATTTCCTTCCTATCCTCCTCACCTAAATGTTGTTCTATAGTAGAAATTACAATCATCTAATCAACCAAGACATAATCATAAACAGTTTGATCATTGGAAATAGATCTGGCCTCAACTCCATAAATTTTTGCACCTTCATGAATGACCTCCACAAATAGGGATTTCCCCCTCAACAAGTGAATATTTTTCTTTTATCTTCGGTCTATAGCTCTAGTCAAATATGTTTTTTATTAAGATTCACCAAGTGAATCAATATGTTCTATGGGAATCTTAACTTCTTTCCCCTTAATTCGGCCAATTTCACCATTAGGGTCAGAGTCTCTATTATCATCACTTTCTCTATCTGCTTCCAATTCATTTTCATTATGCTTTTCACCATTTTATTCTTCCTCTTCTTCATCATAATTCTAAAAATCATCATCATATTTTGACCTAATTTTCAATTGCTCCTCTCGTGAGATTTTTATTTCCTACTCATCACTTTTAACCTTTTTTTCTCTTTTTGTTAGTCTCCCAGGTGGTCTAGGATCTCCAAATGAAATGGGGGAAGATTTTAGACACAAGTGAGGATCACTCCCATTATCAAAAGAAGGTCTCTTTTCTGCTTCCTATGTAATAGATTATTCTTTATCATCATCAGAGTATTCAAATATTTAATCAGGATCAAGACATGGATCAACAACGTCCCTCAGTCTATTAGGATGATCAACTAGATTAAACTCAATGTATATATTATCATTATCTCTAACCCACAATCTATTCCAGTGGTTCTTAATAATATTAATTCTTAAAACAAGTATCTCTTTAAATACAGAAACCACCATAGTCTGTAGTAGACTCATCATCCTCATCTATTTTCCCTTGGCCTTTAACATGGTAGAAACAAACTAAGGGTAGATCAAGGAACTGGATCTATATGAGGGATTTATCATCTCACACATTTTCACCGTGAGATATCTATAAAAATTTATCTTATGACCTTATTTTATAAGATATAGAAGGTAATAATTTTGGTACCTTATATTTGTGAAATCACCATTTCTTGGGCGTGGCATGTTTTACAAAAAACAAAAAGAGCGGCCTATATTCCCCATAAATCTCTGAGGCAGTAGGTCTTTTGGATATTCCACCCCATATAATTTTTTAAAATCATCTTCATAGACAACATCTCACTATCTTGATGAATTATACCATTGTAATCCCCATATATTCTTTCTTTAGGTAAATAGAAAATTTTAGACTATTTATTAGATGAAAAACATATTAAGTGTCCTTTGACCTGACTTCTTACCAAATATTCTGCATCCTAATCAAAGGAAAATTCTACACACTAATTGAATTCATAAACCATTTTAGGGTAGAATGGTATCTTTTTTTATGAGAACCACACTAACCATCCTTAGCTATTGATTACTTTGTGTGCTATATACTTGTTTGAAATAACACTTCGATTTAACTTCCCTTTCAGTTACTACAACTCTAATGGAAAACTTGGGATAAACTGGTGCAATTGGGGAAGGAACACTCAGTCCTTTCTTGTGATTTGTAGTAGATCATGACCCGCATGGAGAATATTTAAAAGGGATCTTCATCCTTGGAATGTAGATTGGTTCGGTTTGATTAGGTGAAGGATAAGATAAATGTTGCAGGTTTGAATGTTACAAGAATATAGGTATCTTAGTGCTCAAGAGTGTCACATGGGGATCAAGGTGTGTTGGACATAAATATAAATTCTTTTTTGTATCATTTGGGAATTATGTATACAAAAAATTGAAATGATAATAAAAAATAAAAATTTTAACCTGAGAAAAAATATATATCTGGATATGAAAATAAACCATAAAAATATAAAACTAGATGTGCAGAATATTTTCAAATAGAAAAATTTGAAAAGGAATGAAATAGAAATGGAATGAACATTTGATGGTATGTCAACCAAAATGGTGTGTCACCAAAATGGTATGTCAACCAATTGGTGTGTCACCACACTGGTATGTCAACCAAGATGGTGTTTCAAACACAATTGTGTTTCATAAAAAAATAAATCATAACCAAAATCAATCATTCCTAGCTCATGTTTGATATAATTTATTCTCTCTGAATTTAATGTCTTAATTAATATGTTAGCTAACTTATGCTTTGTATCAATAAACACAATTGTGATATCACCTTTTTAAAAATGATCCCTCAAAAAGTGAAGTATTATATTATTTTTTTGTGTCCTATAATGTGAAACATGATTCTTAGAAACATTTATAGATCATTTTTTTCAAAGTTTATGGGGACTTGTTGGAATTTATTTCCATAGTCTAGTAGAGTGTGTTTCATCTATAAAAATTATGCATAGAAACCACCAGAAACTATACATTCAGCATTAGTAGATGATAGTGCATTAGAATTTATTTTCCAACTATAACATGAAACTAGATACTTTCCTAAAAAGTGACATGTTCTATAGGATCTTTTTCAATCAAACATTCATCCACCAAAATTAGTATCATTATAACTCACTAAATCAAATTCTTTCCCTATAGGGTAAAACAATCCTAAATCAGTTGTATGTATGAGGTATTTGAAAAAGTATTTTAAAAACATTTAAATTGTACACTTTTAGGTTTTCTGGAAAACAATCACACATAGACACACTAAACATAATACCTTGTCTTCATGGAGACAAGTAGCGAAGACTTCCAATCATACCTCTGTAACTATTTTGATACACTAGTGTCCTGTCATCATCAACATCCAATTTATAGGTGATACTCATATGAGTATCACTACTCTTAGTGTTAGCTAAGTTAAAATGATTTAAAATACTGTTTATATATTTACTTTTATTTAAAATGTTTTCTTTTTTGTTTTCAAATATTGGAAATCTAAGTAAGAATTTTAGTTCTCCCATTAAACTCCTTTCAAACTCATTTTTCAGTGTTCTAGAAAAATCAGTACAATGGGAATTTATTGAAGATCCAACAATGTCATCATTGATATATATTTAAACAATAAAAACATTTTTTTAATTTTTTTTAGAAAGATTAGGGATAACTATAAATTTTAAAAAACCTTTTTAAATAAAAAAATTTCTAATCCTATCATACCACACTCTAGGAGATTTTTTTAAACCATATAAAGCTTTATTTAATTTAAAAACAGGGTTTGGAAAATGAGGATTTTGAAAAAAAGGCTAGTTTCTCAAAAAAAAACATCCTTAATCATAAAACTATTTAAGAATATACTATTAACAACCATTTGATAATTCCTGATGACTAGAAGTGTTTTATAAGAAATCAATATTCTTATAGACCCAAGTCTAATTACAGGTGAAAATGTTTCCTCGTAGTATATTCCTTCTTCATGACTATAACCTTCTGCAACAAGACTAGCCTTGTTTCTAACCATAGTTCATGACTCATAAATTTTTTTTCTAAACACTCATTTAGAACCAATAGTCAAGGTGTACTTGGGTCTATCAATAAGTTTTCACAGTTTGTTTCTTCTAAAACGATTCAATTCTTCTTGTATTACTATTACCCAGAATTCATCATTAATTGCTTTATTGATGTTCTTAGGTTCATGTTGATACAAGAATGCTTGATGTTAAACCTAGTTTCATAGAGAATATCTATTTTATGTTCCTCTATTTATATATCCAACTACAACATCTAAGGGATGGTACTTAATGGTTATAATAGCTTGAGAAAAATATGGATTGGTCTCTTCAGGTTTCACATGCTTGGGTTCAAGAATTTCTGGAAATTATTCACAACTGGGTGATTTGTGTGATTATTTCACAATAGAATATAAAGGTTCAGAATTTATGTTCAGTGAATACAAATCATACTCGATGTTTTCAAGGGTGGTCTTAGGATTATTTGGATCAGTCTAATAAAATTTGACATGAACCAATTCTTCTACAGTTTTGGACTTATTATTAAACACTCCATAGGATTTGATAGATATTCAATACCGATGGATAATTCATTTATATCTATTGGAATCAAATTTTTCCAAATTATTTATACTATTAGGAATAAATACTTTTCATCCAAAAAATATAATGTAATTAACCTTAGGTTTTCTAATGTTCCAAAGTTCAAAAGGGGTCTTATTAAAGATAGGTCTGATCAAAACTCTATTTATGATATTTTATTCCATATTGATAGCTTCTTACCAAAAATAGATATTTTGGTCATTCTCATTCAACATGGTCTGGTCTATCTCTTGTAATGTTACATCTATTCTTTCTATAACTCTATTCTACTGAGGGTTCCAAAGAGAAGATAGGTTATGAGTGTTTCCATTTTTTGAGAAAAATAATTCAAAATCAATATTTACAAACTCAATACCATGGTCAATTCATAGGGACTTAATCCTAATTCCAAATAGATTTTCTATAGACTTAAAATACATTGTAAATTTTGAAAAAGCATTAGTTTTTCCAGATAGAAAATATATCTAAGTATTCATAGATAAATAATCTACTAGAACATGAAAATAGTGCTTCCCATTAAGACTTGAATCTTTAGATAGTCCACGTAGATATTTATTTACCAACTCATGTGGTTGATAATTTGAACTTCATTATTTAATTTAAAAGAAAAATTGGGTTGTTTCCCTTTTTTATAGGGGTTATAGAGTTTATCAGTTCGTAACGCAAGATTTGGTATATCCTTAACTAACCATTTCCAAGTTATCTTTCTACGTTATTTAATGTTCAAATGGCCTAGTATCCTATGCCAAATGCAATATTCTTTTTGAAAGGCATTTAAACATGAAACATTTTATGAAACAAAATAATTTAAATAAACAAGATAGACATTATCATTTCTTAAAGTAGTAAAAACTAAAAAATATCTAGTATCATAAACATTTCAAGCATCAATCTCGAGTTTTACATAAAAAATCATCACATAACTGTGAAATGATAATTAGATTATATTTTAAACAATCAAAAAATAATACTTAAGAAATTAAAACAGAATATTTGCTACCAATCTGGCCTAGGATAGTGAACTTTCCTTTATCATTATCTCTAAAGGTGACATAGACACCATAAACCTTGATAAGGCTCCTAAATTATTAATAATATCCATTCATATTTCTGGAAGAACCATTTTCCATGTACCATATACTTATACAGGATGTATTCAATCATTTTTCCTAAAATACATGTTCTAAACAAGAAATGTTTTTAGTACAAAAATATTTTTGTGTCTATAAATGTTAATAATCAATGATTTCAGATCCCGTATTTTCCTAATGGTTTTTCTATAAACATATTATAGACTTTTTTAAATAAATACATTATTAGTTCCTTTATAAAAATGATTGGTAGATGATCTTTTTGTTATGGACTTAAGGACACAGATTATTTTTATTATTCTCCTCTCTGTAGATTAAGATCCAATTCTAGTAACATACCTAGGTGCAACTTGATTACCCAAAATATTCATAATATTTTATCTAAAATTTGTAAAATATTATAGATCCTACTTTAGTTTGTCATTTGGAAGTTTTAGATCAGTATTCTCTTTGAGTAGTAGATCATATTTCTCTTTTTCTATACATAGTTTAGATTATCTATTTACAGTTAGAGTATGCTTTGTTTTTAAAACATTTTATTTACCCTTAAGTTCATTTATGGTGACTTCTAACATGTTGAAGTATTCAATTAATTACTCATTTGACATGGTATCATCATCATGTTGTTCATTGTAAAAATTATTAGAATTATGCATAGGAATAATATTATAAATAGTAGTTAAACCATATACCTCACTAACGTTAGTGACAAAACACATATTTTCGATGTTAGGTTTGTCCTCATGTGAAGAATATGAATCACTAGAGCTATCTTAAGAAACAATCAACGTGGAATTCATAGAATTTTGTATCTTCTTTCCCTTTACACTTATTTATTTTTATATATAAGATTTAGATAGTAATATTTTATGTGTCCTTTCCTATTATATTAATAACAAAAAACATCTTTTGGATTATTATCTATATTCCAATCTTTCTTTCAATTTCCTCAGTTTTCATATATTCTTTTATTGATTGATTTTAGTTTCAAATTTTTATTCTTATAGAGCTTCTTAAATATTTTATCTAGGTGATCCATCTCCTCAGCACTGTCAGGAAGAGATTTACTATCTCCTGAATCTATATCTTAGAATTTATCTTTATCGTTTTCTTTTTTTGTCAAGATACAATAGTATTCAAATCTATTGAATTTCTATTGATCTCTTCATCTTCTTCCCAGTTTGTCTTTAATTATTTTTTGTACATCATATGCTTTCCAATAAAATCCTTGACTGATAGATTTCTTATGTGGTGTGATTCTATGATTGAAAATGATGTTACTCTCCATTATTCTGGTAAGAATCTTTGTAGTCTCATGATCTTATCCTTATTCAATATAGGTTTTCCAAGAGAGTTCATTGTGTTGAAAATTTCATTAAAAAAGAGGTACATGCCACAAGTAGGTTTATGAGGATTTATATTAAAGTTATCATATTTAATATTATAAGTATTAACTCTCATCTCCTTAACAATAGTATTTCCCTCGTGGGAAACAGACAAGGTGTTAAAAATATCATATGCAGTTTTACATGAAGGATTTTTGTTAAACTCTTCATCTCCTAGGGCACAGTAATGTCTATTCATATATTTAAAATTATTATTATAATATAACAGTATTTTTTCATGAAAATTACTTCTAGTTCTATCAAGAATAATATATTAATCTTTAATATCATACAAAATTTTAAAACAAATTATTTCTATATTCATTCTCATATCGATATTCAATTGACCATAATTTGAACCATTAAAGAAAAGAGGTTTGTTTATAGTAGAACCTTATTTATTATTATCCATTTAAAGAATTTAAATTAAAAATAACATAAATTTAATATCATTAAATCCTATCTATTATCACGGTTAATATGTTTTGAAAAAATTAATACTAAAAAAAATATCTCCTCTAATGAAAAATGTTGTTTGGAGTGAGTATCTCAAGAGTGGTATGATTCAAGGACCCAATAATAATTTATGTTTAGAATGTATTATTTTAAAACCCCGCAAATGTTCAAATATATCCATGTTTTTAAAAATATGCAGTATGGTATTTATCTTATTCTTTTTAAAGATTTATCTAAAGAGTGATTAGGTCTCATATCAATAATTTAAAATATTATTAGATAATTTGAATCAATTTAATTTATCAAAATACTATATGAACACCAATTAATATAATCTATCAAAGTATATATTTTATATTTAGTGAAAATATTTTTTTGTTTAAAATGGAAATAATGAAAAACAAAAATAAAGTACATAATGGAAATATTGAATACAAGAGGTTTAGTCTCAAGTCAAGACATAGTCCTCTCCACTTGGTGATCACCTAAAACCAAAATGTTTATATAAAAGAAACAACATTATCCACAACAAAGATGATGTTTGGCATTAATTTACTATTTTCATGGTCACAAACAAACTCTTCAAAAGTTATTTTAGGGAGAAAAAATAAGCCACTCAAGAAACTCTACCACTGTTATCCATGGGATTATGGGTGTAAGAAAAGATAAGAATATATCTATATATCATCCAGTTCATTATTTTAGAGAGTGAGCATGTGATAAATCAGATTATAGACACACAATTCTAAAAACCAATAAAGATAAATAGAATAGAAAAATCTAAAATGTAGATTTTAGAAATTCTAGGACTATTGCAATGCTTTATTTGACACTTGAATTGATTCTTTAGTGAATCTTGAGTATAGTTCTCTTGATTTTTTTTGAATAATAGAGTTCACAGGCTCATGTTATTCACTAGAATAAAACACATGATGAGTATTTGATTTGGATTCCCCAGTTATGTTTTGTTTTTTGATGTTACAGTTCAGATATTTAGCTCTAAGTGTGGGTTTATAAATCTCGATCTCTCAACTTCCTAACCGTTTTCTTCACACGTCTCTTGTGTTTTTGAATGAGGGACTCTAATTTCATTCTTTAATAGAAATAGTAGGGATAATATCCATGTGAATCCAAATATTTTGTTTCCTCATTCAACATGTTTGAAATCCTATTCAATGTGTTCTACAGACATTTAAGAGACATGAATTAAAATAAAATTTTTCCTTTACTTCAATAATGTATCCATTATAAAAACATTAAATGAATGATGTCATGTAAAGAAAATAGTGGTGGTGTCTTAGTTAGGCAATGTCTCAGGAGGATGGTGTATTATGATAATGGTGTCTCATCTTGGTAGAATGACACTTGCGTTCTCTTAGACTTAGCCAAATTTTCACTTTTCTAGTAGTTTCTAATCTAAAGGTATCTCATACATAGCCAAATTTATGGTCTGGTGGAATGAAATCCTAATAGTGTCTCATACTTTACCAATTTCCCAATCTGGAGCTACTATTTCTGATGAAATCTCAAACATAGTGATATTTTCATGTTGATGGTGAGTTAGGGACAAAGTTGATTCAAGATGGTGGTGTTTATCTCAATGGTGTCTCATCCTAAGTAGTAACTAATAGTGACTCGTACTAATACAATTTAATCACATGTCTCATATTAGTGGAATACATATAGAAAAAATGACATTCATTAAAATAATTAGAATCATTATTTTTTAATAATTAAAATAAGGAATTCAATAGATATTTTCCTCAAAAAAATGTTTTAAACAATTTTTAAATATTACTTCATAATTTTACAAGTTATTTTTCATAGAAAAATATTTCAAAAATGAGTTATGTTATAAAAAATGATTTTCAAAGAAATTTTATTTTCCTTAGAAAATTCAATAAGTGATCATTAAAAATAATTATCCATATAAGAGATATTCTTGGATATATTTTGTTCTTTACTATGGATATTATCCAAGGATTCCATTCTTATTCTTTCTTTTAATGGTTTTTGATTAAGATGACAAGTTGATTATGAACCGCATTTATTATCCAGGGGTAATACCATAATAAAAATCTTATGAAGCCTACTTCCCTTCACGAATAATTTTATGATGACATGATTATAAAACCTATCTCATTTTCTCATGTTATGATATGATAAAATTTATATGATAACCATTTCATTTGATGGGTTATTATATGAAGTTTATGAAATCCATCTCTTTTTATATGTCATGATATGATGAATTGTTTACTATCTTGTTCCACATGTATGTATGATTTCATTATGTGATGGGTGAGACCAATATCTCTCTAGAATGCATTGGGTAATGATCTATATCTCTTGAGATAATTATTGGAACATGTATATGAGCTAGATCCACTATGTGAAAAAGGTGTAACCTTATCCACTTTGAAGAAAGGGATTCCCCTAGGGATAGTGGTGGGTCCTTCCTTATAGGTATATTCACATATGCGTGAACATGATAACCTAATAACAATGTTATGAGTGAACCTTGTTATGTGTTCAAAATGATATACGTGGATCTGGTATCTTTTCTATATTCTTGTACACAGAGCTGATTACATGCTCTCAATGTTATGAGTGAACCTTACTACATGTTCACAATGTTATGTGTGGACCTATTGGAATGTCTATATGTTTATGCATGGACATGATTACATGTTAAAAATTTTATGAGTGAACCTTATTATGTGTTCAAAATATAATGTGTGGACCTGGTTTCATATCCATATGTTTTTTCCTGGAACTGATTACATGTTCACAATATTATGAGTTAACCATATTACTTGTTCCCAATGTTATTCATGGACTTGGTTATATGTCCATAAGTTTTTTTAGTGACTTATTTAATGTCCTTAACTTAATTAGTTAACCTATATATTTTTTATAGTGTTTGAAATGTTATAAACTAATGTGTATTCCAGAAATATATTTCTTATCCAATGATATGCTTTCACAACTAATGCACTTTTATTTCCATATTATTAATGTCTTATGAAATTCCAATCATTATTATGTGACTCATTATTGTGATCCTTGATACACAATGTATGATCTTCAAATAGTTATTATCATGCTATCATATCCTTACATCCATGCTATTCTTAGATATCTCTTTTATTTTACCCTTTTCGAGCATATGTTCTCACTCTTTCTTATGTTCCCATTCCCCAATTTATGAATAAATGTTTTAAGTAGGAGTACTAAAAGATGGGATCATTATGGAAGATATTTTATATCGTTCACTAAATTAGATGAATGTGTTATTGTTTTAAAAAAGAAACTAAACTATTATAGTCCTTTCGCATCTACATTTGTAATTTTCTGAATATTCAATTAAAATTGTATAATATCCATGTATGTTAAGATTCTGTCTTTAAACCTATGACATCCCATACCCTTAAAAGGCATTTAATTAATCATTATAAAATTTATTAAACAAAAACACAAAATTAAAACATACCTAAAATAAGTTGTAGATAATACACATTTTATTAAAAGAAACTAATTGACCCACAACCAATATAGTAGTAGTAGTTACTAGTTAACTTACCTTCTCATCAAAATGATCCACCCATTCCCTTTATAACTCATAATAATAAGTAACTACCGAAACCAATTGTTCTTAAAATTGAGAAACATTATCATATATTTATTCATCAGCTAACTCCACAGCAACCTTAACCCTTTCTTCATTAATAGAAACCAGCTAATCAACTTCGCTAACCTACTAAACACTATGATCAACATGTATAGAATCCCATATCATATGTTGTATTTGAACAAGCACTACAAAACCACCAGTTTTAGAATATAATTATTTAAAAGATATAGGAACCTAAATAACACTCCCAATCCTAGTCGGGATGTTCTCATGAAATATTATCCTACTTATGGTTCCTTAAGAAATTTTTTCTCCACCAAAAGAAGAGTCAGATATCCCTATATCCAGTTGAGGTACACCAATAGCTCCTTAAATATGAAATTCTTTAATATCTTCTATTAAACATCTTGCATATACAATTTACATAAAACTCTTATAATCCCCCTAAAAATGATCACCTTGTTTATATTCTTCCTCAGAACTAACTGGTATTAACTTACCTCTTATCACACTAAAAAATTAACCATATTTCCATAGAGTTTTAGAAGATATCAAATTGTTGTGATGACATCTTAAGAATTTTTAGATACCAAAAATAATTATTTTGTTGTAAATAGCAAGATCCAAGAGCATATCATTGGGGTAAAATGTCATTCTGGTACCCTTTTAAAAGTAATGGTTGATTTACCTAACATGTACCAATATACCTTTATCTTGATTCCTATTAGCATTTGAAGCACTATGACCATGTATTGAAAGATAATTTTCTCCAATTCATAAATCCTCTACACAACTATAGTCTGAATAAATTTTACCTGAACCTTATGGTCATCCTTTGGATCCTTTACTAAAATCTTATTTATTTTAGTGCTTCCAAAAAGGAAGGATTTGATGTCCTCATATTTATAAAAAATCACTTATTGATCTCAAACTAAAATGAAACTACCCTTCATGAGGAACATAGTATATGTGAGCGATATCTACTATCAAAATTGAAAACTCTTTGTCATTAACCTTAGTGGAAATGATATCTTCACTATGAGAAAAACTATACTAATCCTTGCCATAAAATTATTTTACCTTTATTTTAGTGATTCAATAAAAATACCATTGAAAACATGTGTTTTATGAATTGAAAATATAGTGTTTTCTTTAAAATTTGATCATCTTAAATGTGCCAGTTGAAGTCCATGACATTTTCTTATGGGACTTCTTACTCAGATCTAGAAGGCCTCAACCTATTTATACCACTCAGACCAACTATGTACGTCCTCTTGGTCTTCACCATCACAAGACGAATAATGGTTTTGGATTATAAAATCTAGTATTTTAGAGACTAATAGCTTGAGATATTAAAAGGGCATAAGTGTTAAGATATGAGAGAAAGAGAGAGAAGGGTTGACATTAACAATTCCTGGTCATGGTTCATTTTCTCATGAAAATATTACAACATAACAATTTGAGTATTTAAAAATTGAAAATATAGCATTACTAAATAAAATATTCAAATAAACTTTTAATCTGAAAAATAGAAACAAATAAACTAATATCATAAAATAAAACTTTCAAAAAAATAATTAAATAAAATAGATAAATAAAATTAACAGAGATATTCAAAAAATATTAAATATTTAATTAATTTGAAATAAACATAAATCCAACTTAATAAAATAAAAACTAATTTTGGGAATTATTTTAGTGAAAATATTAGTAATTTTATACTCAATATTAAAAAAATCTAATGATATAACACATTTTGGCCAAGATCCCCTCGAAAATGATTCTGTATATCAATATTCATTGTCTTAGAATATAACATGTGATTTTTTTTAAATATTAGTATCACTAGAATTATCATATAAAATGGAGATATGATCCGAAGTTTTTCAAAATTCCATAATTGTATGTTTTATCTACAACACATGGGCATAATATCTACTAGTAGGTATATATTTTCCCCTATGGTTGATAATCCAACTCGATGTTTCTTTCTACTAGTCCAGGAAATGAAAGACTTATGTAAATATTTATAAGTTCCTAAAGGTATTTTTCATCGAATATATCCCTTTTAATTACAATATATAAATAAAAAATAAAACAAATAGAATAAAAATCAAATATAGAAAAATATTTCCTTTTGAATATCTAAAAAATCATTGTAAAATAAATTAGATGAGACTCTTTTGAATTTTATTGAAATCTATCACAATGGAAAAAAGGAGACCAAATTTTTATACAACTATAAGTAAGATACAAAAAAATACCTATCATTCCTTTATATAACTTTTAGACAACTACTTTTCTATATTTATCCAAATAAATTTTTTTCATTCGTACACATAAGAGATTTATATGAATTACCATTTTAAATATTAAACTTTTTAAATAAATCAATCATATATTTAATTTGATTTAAAACATTTCCATAATCCTTTTAATAAAATTAAAATCTTTGAAAGAAATTCAATTCTATCACCATACCCATTTTAGATTATTATCTCATATGTTTTGCAAAATACTTAAATATATTTTATTAGTTAAACCAATAATAACATCGTCTACATAAATTTGAACTGATAAATATCAGAATAATGATTTTTAAAAAAATATTATAATCAAAAAATCAAACCAAAACACCATTTTTCAAAAGAAAATAATTCAATATTTCATTCCAAGGCTTTCGTACTTAATTATAATCATAAATATATTTAGTAAGTATAAAAATAGAATTTGGGAAATGTTGATTTTCAATGCCTGAAGATTGTTCAACATAAATATGCACCACTATATTAATAGGTTAAATAATAGATTTGGCATCCATGTGTAGTAATTTAAATTCTATATGATCTGTATAGTCCAAACGTATACTAATGTATTCAAGACTAAAAACCACGGAAAAGCTTTCCTCATAGTCTATTCCTTCATCCTTGTTGTAAATCAGGGAAATTTACCTAGCTTTATCTCTAGTAATTACACCTTGATCATCTTTCTTATTTATAAATACTTATTTTTTTCCTTTCACTAGATATTTTGATGGACTCAAATAAAATTCACAAACTTCAGTCCTCATAAACTAGTTTATCTCTTCCTACATAGATAATTTACAAATATCATCATCTAAGGCTTCATCTACTATCGTAGGTTCAAATTGGAATAGAAATTCAATGAACACGCCTAGTTTTATAACATTTCTCCTAGTCTATATTCCATTATCTATGTTTCCTATGACAGCCTTTATAGAGTGTTCCTTTAAGGATCTAGGATATCATATTAAGAAACTTTAAAATTTTATAGTTTCATGTTTCATAGAACTAAATTGATTCTGATAAAATTCTAATTTACTTTCAAATTTATTATTATAAGAAAGAATCGCCATGTCATTAAATGAATTAGTAACATCGTTTATTTATATTCTATTGTGATCAAATGGATAACTTTAATCAAACATCATAGGAATAGATACTTCAATAATACTTGAATTTTTCTAAAAGACTCTACAATAATTAGAAATATAATATTATACAAGAAATATTCATTTATCTTCCTTTGGATAAAACATTCCAATTTTTTCATTTGTATTCAATATATATACCTATATCGAAAAATGTTAAATGATTATCTTTAGGTATTCTATTAGTCCATAACTCATATGCTGTCTTTTTAATCAAATTCATGTTTAAAAGTCTATTCATAATAACTAATGTTTTATTAACACATCATGGAGAAAATATTTTAGGTAAACTATATTCATTCAATTTATTTCATTTCTTTTCTGGAATAGTTATATTTATTCATTCAAAAAACTCAATCTATTTACGTGTTATTTTAAATAAAAAACAATTAATACACATATTTCAGAAAAATGAATTTAATTCTTGATTCACAAATTCTTTTCTATAATTAGTTTTAAATAAATTTATTAAAATGTATTTAATTTTAAATACATTTATAAATACTCAAAAAGGTGAAAATATTCACTTTCAAAAATTAAAATATATCTCAATAAATATATGTAAAAATAATCAATAAAATAATAATAAAGAATTGATTAACCAAGTTTTATACTCAAGATGGTAAAAAAATCCATATAGATAGGTTTTGGTGGATATGAAGTATAAAACTTGTTAATTTATTTGAAATATGACTTACGTTTCATGACCATTTGGCATGCATCACAAATATTTTTCTTGTCAAAATTAACACTAGGATGCTCTGAAAGTAAATTCTTCTTAGATAACTTAGCTTTGAAACATATTTTTCAATGCCTGAGTATCCTACACCATATCAATGATTGACTTACTTTATCACTTAAATAGTTCACATTTTGTTAATAAAATGAATTGAGGTTCAAATTATAAACATTAACAATTATAGGTGATATAAACTTAAATATTCAATCTTAAAAGATAGAACAATAATTTTTAAGGAAATCAATAAAAAAGTATTTAATCATAGAGTTAAGAGACAATTATCAAATTATTATTCAACATTTGAATATAGAGTAATGTTTTTATCAATATTTATTTTAGATCTCCAACTGATCCAACTCCAATTATTTTAACTTTAGCATTATAAAAAAGGTAACCAAACATCCATATACTTTTGATAGTTCACGAAAATTGTAAAATTATCCACTCATGTTCTTTTAATATCCATTATTCATATACCTTATATAATTTTTGTACTTTTTTATTTTTACCTATAAAATATAAAACAAAACATGTTTTGGAATCTTAATTATCATGAATCTAATAGTATCGACAAACAATGTTCTAGAAAACCAAATCTATTTAACCTTATGAGGAAAAAATTTTATTAACCTGTATAAATATAATCCTTTTTATAACTACTAATCTATGAATTTTTTAGGCCAAAATTATTAACATAATTTCCATGGATTACATAGTAAAAATAGTTAACTCTATGAATGTTGTGATTCTTTGAACAGGAACAAAATAATGTCTATATATCTTAGGTTTTCACCTTTAATGTTGATAACATATATTTTTTTCATTTAACATTATTTATAATAATATTATTTAAATATTCCACCCCCTCAGTGAACAAAGTAGTGGGAATTTAAAAATATTCTACTTCATACTACAACTCTTTAATTTTATTTATATGCACAGTGCAGCTTGAAGTAGATTTTCTTTTTTTAATTTCTTGTGTTAATTTAACATGGTATATTTTTCACTTAATATAAATTTATAAATATTCTTTAAATATTTATGCCTTTTCATCAGGAATTCATATTTTTCTTAGATAATAGAATAGTATTTAACTAGTTTATCATTTAAATTGATTTCAAAATCATTATTAAAAGAATATTAATATTGTATCTCATATTCATTATATATAAATCATGTGTTTTTTAATCGATTTCCCTTATTTTGACTCCAAAAATGATGAGATATGGAGTCTCAAAAAACACTCCATATATCCCTCATGAATCTCTTCCATTTTCTTTTCATACTCATATTTCATTTGGTTATTTTTATCTTTTATCTTTATTTTTATTCTCTTCTTTTGTTTTGGGAATTCATGGTTGATATTCCCCATATTATTACACTTATAACATATAACCTTCTTCTTTCCATACGCATTCTTCTTAGAATCATTAAATGTCTTCTTGAATATTTTCATTATTTTAAAGATCATGTTTAACCTTATAGATTTGTGAGAAAGTTCCTCTATAGAGTTTGAATAACATGACATTTGAGGATATAACAACCTATTTAGCTTATATTAATATAATAATAGTTACTTTAATTGATGTATTTTTCTTTTTAATAATTTATTTATCTTCATCCTCATCATTAGTTGTAGATTCATACGATAATAGAGTACCAATAAAGTCCTTCATCATTAAATGTTTTATGGGATTTTATTCTCAAATTTTAGAAGATATGTCATTCTATTTAGAGTGTAAACCTCTTAGAAATATGAGTCATTGATCTATTTATATAATCGTATTTATTGTGGTAGTAACACTATTGATTATTTTAGTCAATATTTCATTCATTTTTGTAATAATTTATCGTTCATACATTCTTAAAGTGTCAATTTTTAATTTTACAATGTTGTACCCCAGTTTCCTGACATTATCTTTTCCTTTATCGGCCACAACAATTATATTCGACATCTCATAAGGAGTATGAAAATGAGAAACCAGGTTGAATTCACTTTGCACGAGTCTACACATGATCATACTCTTGGGTCTTGAATTTATATCATAATCACCTAATAGAGATGATATTTTCAATAATTTTATATGTATTTCAATGATTTAATCCCCATAAATTTTTTTTCTTAAATAGAAACATTTTTTTAATTTTTTTGAGTTTTGGGAAAAATTTGAAAATTCCAAAATCTAGAAATTAAATTTAGTGACTAAAAAAAAGATGCAAGTCATAATGAAAAATAAAATCTAAAATTATCATTAGTGGACAAGATTAAATCCCAAAACACTATCTTTACCATTTCCTAAAAATTGTTTCCAAACAATGTACCCAATGTATACATCAAGATCTCAAATTATACACCAAAATTTTCAAGATACAATATTCAGACCTCCAATATTAGTTTCAATCCACTGATGAATGTTAACTGAATAACTGAAGACCTATGAGTAACCAAATTATATTAAAGTAACTGTGATCAAAGGATTGAAGTCTCCAAAAAAATTATTAATAAGATTAACCAATTTAATTTTTTAATGTTGAACAAAAATAAAAAATAATTTAGAATAAAATGAAGTCCAGAAATATAGATACTTACTTTAATCAAGGAAATTGTTTCCAAAATAATTCAAAAAAAAAATTTTTACATCAAATAATCCAAACTCAAAAGTAAACTTATTTTGGATCTTCACTACCACCACCACATGAATTGTATCCCTTAATGGATTGAGTATATCATAAACAAATCCTATTATCCATCTAATATTTTCTAGCACATCCCACTCCCTCCATCAAAACATCCTTTCAAATAGAAGTGGAGACTTTAATTTATAAGAAAAGGGTGTAGCAGATTTCCCACAGGAATCTGTCATACGAATGTTTAAGACTACTTATCCCCAAAACCTATGACTTATGACATGGTTTCTTCATTAAAGTTGTTTCGGTACATTTTTTTGTTCATGTAACAAAATTTCATGCAATTTGGAAGTGTGGTGAAAAATATAAGTTTTAATTACTAAAATTAACTTTTTCTAGTTGAGGAGTCTCTTTATCATCTTCCCCAATTTCACATTCATAAACTGCCTTAATGAATGAATATATCTAATATATTTAATGGTTTTGTGACTATTTTATTCCTATTTATTTTCCATATAATTTTGGGGGTTTTAGCAAAACTTATTCCTTATTTACTATAGGTAGTTCAATTCTATCCAACCATTCATCATTCATAATTGAATGATTTTTTTGGGGATCAAAATAGTAGATTTGGCACTGGGACCAGTTTTATGAAATTTAGCCCTCATGAAAAAGAATCCTAAAAAATATCTTTTATAATAATATCTATATATTGAAAAACGAAATCCCAGAATACCAATGTGACAAAAAATGATAAAATTATAGAATTAGTCCATTTTCACATTTAATCTGAGAACTCGTATAAATTTCAAAAATGGTGAAATTTAACATTAAATGAAAAACATAGTGGGGATTAAATCATAGAAATACAGATATAAATTATTTAAAATATCACATATATCAACTCTTCTACACTTAACACTTGGGATCCTTGAAAAGTAATCTCTCAAAATAAATTTCTATTGAAAATTTCAAAACACATGTAAATTACATTCACAAAGTTTAAAATCCTTTCAGACAAAATGTAATCCCTATTCAATAGATATAATTCCAATATATCAATTATATTAATTAATTATATTCCCATTTCTTTCATTCGTGCATTCACAAGGACTCCTACATCAAATATTTTATCACTCATCGCGTTATTTTGATTTGAAAAAAAAAATATTCATCCAAATAAATTAACGGATCACCATAAGATTGAATTATTTTTAAAATTCCACCCAATTTAGTTAAAGACATTTAAATATCATGATAAATTAGAGAGTTTTTTTATTTTTTTTAATTTTTGTGGGTTTTAAATGTCAAAAATTTTGTGGTAGAAATTTATAGTTTTGCTCTTTGTTGAAGAAATATTTCATGAGTCTAGTTTCCAATTAAGAATTCTCTTCTCCTATGGATTATTTTAAAAAA
Organism: Viscum album; assembly: GCA_963277665.1. Lineage (NCBI taxonomy): Eukaryota > Viridiplantae > Streptophyta > Magnoliopsida > Santalales > Viscaceae > Viscum > Viscum album. Next base: position 1,371,727,179 of record OY728143.1, read on the forward strand.
ATTAGATATAGAATAAATTAAATATTCCTTTCAATTAAATACAAAAAATTATTTTATTATGAATCAATGGAACAACAATTTCTCACAAAAAAAATCAAAATTTTTTAAATTTTTCATAATGGCACAATTTTTTTATTGAAATCCTCAAAAAGACACAAATTTACTTTCCTTAAAAGCACCAGAAAGGCTCATATTTATTTCTACTTAAATGAACCATAAAATAAGAGTTTTTCATATTTTTTATGTATCAAACACATCTCCTTAAAATTTTATTTTCCTTTTAAAGTTGCACCAAACGATTTTTCACACTATAAGGAAGTTCCCCCCAGCAATTAAGCTTTACTAAAATCAAGAAATGTACTACAATAGAAGGTTGTATAAGGAAACTAGAGTTTATTAAGGCTAAATAAATAGGTAGTTTGTGGATACTAATGGATCACAGTGGCCACATCTAAATTGTTAGGTCAAATAAATAGAGTTAAATTTTTTTCCAAAAAGGGCATTTAAATAAAAATTGAATTGCCTAAATTATTTTGAACCCATGTTAATTAAGTTTCATAGGTTTTAATAGAATAATTGAAATTTATAGTTATAAAATCATTAATTGATTCACTCAATAAGTGTGGTTATTGATAAGAATATTCTAAAATAGTTCAGACTCTTCAAGGGTAATTGATTTTCAATTTTGGACACCATTCATCGAATGTAATTCATAAGTCAATGATATTTACATGAATCTATAGAAATTGAATTAGGAACTCAAAAAATTTCAAAAATAATTTATGTTTAGCTTCATGAATATTTTTTTTTCAATGAAAATAATTTCCAATTCCATAAGCTAATTACATTGAATCAAACAATTTAAGATAACACAAAATTTGAAATAAACCTAAAAAAATATGAATGAAATACTAAAAACAAAAATTTAAAAATAAATCAAATAAATCATAATCTACCAAGAATTATCATCCCACTTTAGTTGTTTTTAAAATTTTCTCATTATGAATATTTAATATGTGAATTTTAAAACAAGGAGATAATACCATAAAAAACAAGTGGTAAGAAAAGACACAACCTGGTTTTTATTATGCAGTAATATCCTTGATCTAGCCTATTAATGGATGAAAATTGAAAACATACATGAAAAATAAGAAAAAAATATTTAAAAATTTTATTGAATCAAACTAAATAATAATTAAAAATAAATATAAGGGAAAAGATCCTTAGTTTGAACCCCTAAGTGGGTGGTAGGATTTCACTACCCCTAGTCAAGAAAATCATACCGATGATCCCTAATGCAAAGGTGGTAGGGATTTTTACATCATTAACCACTAAAATTAAATTTATCTTATCTTATTAATCTCACACTAATTGTGGTGGAATCCGTGGATAATGTATTTCATCTACATCTCCATGGAATTTAGGTGTATCTTGAATGGTGGGTGATGGAAAAGAATGGGTCCTCCTATTTTACTTCATCAACCACTTTGTTGGAAACATTTTAAACATAATATAGATCCTCTCTGTGTGATTCTAATAGATTAAGATGCTTAGTAGGGGGGTGTTAGTGATAATTTTAATTTTATGTCTATTAAACCATGAGGAATCAATATATAATCTTTCCCCTTCATCTAAAGCAGCATTAAAGTTGATCTCTTCTTTGAAAACCCATTTATTACAACCATATTAATGTAAAAAAATATATTCAAAAATCAAGAACACCATTATAACTTCAATTTTAGCTATCACAACCTATTCATTGTAAATATCTGTCCACTCAAAAGTGGTAGGAATAAAATATTGCCATGGAGAAGTAGTTAAAATTTTATTATCAAAATAATATGAAAAAAATAGATTTAAAATACTATGGATTTTAAATGTGTTAAACAAAGATAAAAACAAAATATTATCAATAATAGAAATAAATGTTATATATTAGATGTTTTAATCAAGCCAGAATAAAGAACACATGCTAATGGTAGTAGCAATAGACACACATTGATCGTTATACACTCCCTTTATCATGTTCTATAAATGTTTTAAAAATTAATTACAAAATTTATACATAATGACCACAATGTATACACTAAAATTACCCAGATACCATATTTAGACATCTAATATTGGTGTTGATCCCCTTATGAAATTGATAAGATTACCCGAAGACCTCTGAGCAACCAAAAAAAGATTAAACCCACTATGCTAAAATTTGAGACCTCACCAAATAAATTTAAACACTTAGGGTAACCAATTTACATTAATAATTTGAAAAAAATAAAGAATAATTTATATGAAAATGAAAACATGAATGAATGATACCTACTACAATCAAGAAAAAATATTCCATAATAAATCAAAATAAATTTTTTATACTGAAATGACCAAACTGAAAAGTTAAATATCTATAGATAATTTATACCACCACCATACGGATTTTATCCATTAATGGCATGATTAATTCAGTAAAAACCCTATTCTCTAAACCATATTCTCAAGAATAGTAAACTAACTCATATCAAACATCATATTAAATAGAAGTAGTGACATAAATTTATAAGAAAAGGGTGTGACCGATTTCCCTCTATAATATATCATTTTAAATATTGAGAAATTTTTCTCATGAAAACCTCATAATTTTGATATAGTGTCTTAATTAAATATTATGAATTCCATTTATCTTTAACCCATCAAAATTTTAGGATGTTTTTACTTTTGGTAAAAAATATTTTCCCAAATTAATAAATTTAAATTTTTCTAGACGAGGAGTCTCTTTATCTTCCTCAAATTTATTTCATTCATAAATTACCTTAATGTGTGAATTTCTATATTAAATTTAATAATAATGTATAATGTTGATTCTTATTTCTTTTCCTTATAGAATCACCTCATTTGTTGGTTTGTAGATCATGTTATTCTTTATTTACTAAAGGAATGTCAATTTTATCCAATCATTCAACACATTGAATAGAATGTTTTTTTGGGCCCCAAAATGGTCAATTTAGAACATGGTCCAGTTTTATGAAATGTAAGGAAACCTATTTTTTGAAAATCGGATCATCGTAGAAAATCTATGTCCAAAATACAAAAGTGAAAAAAACTACACAAATTCCATAATTATGAAATTTTCACAATTTCGCTAAAAACATATAAAAATTACAAACATGATTCAATTTACCTTAAAAATAACATTGTTTAGGATTAAAGAATTTAAATAAATATAAAAACTATTATGTGTATAATTTATATCATTATCTTATTTGGTAGCATCCCATTTTTTGGATTTCTTTGGGTACATTATTTGTCTTAAAAACCTTCATATAAACTTTTAAATTGATATTATTCAAATAGATGGCCACATTGGATTTCCAACATCTATGATTTTATCCATTTAAATGTGGATACCTAATCATTGAAATACCATCATTTAGCTTAGCCATTGACATATTTTTTTACATAGTTCTTTAGCACAAATATTTTTGGTCTTACCAGAATTATTCAAAGAGAACTAATTTGATACAAATTAATAGTTCATAATAAATACAAAAAACACCTGAGGGGGTAAATTTTATCCTTAAAAAAACATTTATAATTTAAAATTGCCTCCAATTTTTTATTTGTAAAGTGATGTTGTTCTATTTTATTAAAAAATTATGTAGTTGAATAATAAAGAAAAAACACAACATTTTTTATAGGGGTTCATGACACAAAGGTCCCATATTCCACTCCACCAACACTCTATATATGATTTTTGTTATTTTAACTTAACATGTTGTATTATCTAAAAACCTTTAAAAATGAGGGAACACAGTTGAAACCTTACTAAGGTTTTTTTTGGGATTCAAATAGGATAAAAAATAGTCCTAAAAAACACCACTCCTAGGTGTTTTTAAACGAATAGAAAATAATTTTGTTTAAGAGAAACTTATTGATAGAGTTTCGATACAAATATTTCAAATGAAAAAAAGAAGATATATTTGGAGAAATTTAATATTTAATTTGTATCATAGCCCATATAAATAAACATTTTTTTCTATAGAAAATGTATTCATAAATCATTGAAGAGGAAAATTAACTTCTCATCAGTACAAAAAATAAATTACAGTAGACAATATATTTCATGTACCAATGTGTATTCTAGAAAAAGACCTTTAATGAATAATATAAGATTATTAATTGGTATAAATAGAAGCATCAATAATAGTGATATACTTATAATGCCTCTGTGAAAATATAAAGATACTTATCTTACAGAACTTCAGAGAAGTGGAAATATCATAAAAATATTCTTCTCTCTAATATTGAAAAAATAAATCCATTGATAATAAATAAGAAAACTTATTTGATCCTATTCAAGTTGATCTAAAAAATATCACTATATAAATCTTGGCTTTAAAAATTCTAAAAAAATTGACATTTGAATAAAATATCTATGGAAAACATAACGTCCCTCAATAATGGGAATGGTTTAATCTGTTGTTCAAAATAATTTGACATGGTTTTTGATTATATTTTAATAAGGTATTTACTCCAGATAAATCATTGAAAAAATCATGGAAATATCCAAATTTAAAATCTTATATATGACTAATTCAATATGGGGTTTTTCTATGTGTGGATAACTCTAACAAATAGTTCATGATGTATGGTTGATTCCAAAAGTTTTGTTAGCATACCAAATGTTAAATACTCAAATATAAGGTTTCTTCACAAAATTTATGTTCCCAAACTGAATGTTTAGATCAAAAATAAGGTTCTAAAACTAATGTTAGGAACTCAATCATGTTGATCTTTGTCAAAATATATGTTCCAAAACATAACATTTAGCTTAAATGTTCGGTTTTAAATAGTGATTGTGGTCTTCTTCACTATATCCATAATAATTTGTTTAATAAAACTTCATACAGATTATAATTATAGAATTTAAAATGTTAAAGGTGAAATGAAATAAATAATATAATAAATATAATATTTAAAATCCACATCAATAAAATTTATTATTTAAAAAATAGAATGTCTTTCTAAGCATCCAAACAAATGAAAAATTAATGAAATTGTAGGATCAAAATCAATATTCCCAACATCTTCATCAACTAATCAACCCGGTCTGATAAAATCATCACTTCTTTATTCGGTAACCTCCATGAGCCTCCTATTTCTAATGGATTCAAAGCGAAATGTATAATATTTTTATAGAATTACATTATCTTATGGACTCACAAATTCATGACTAGATAAATTTGTACTCTCCTAGCCATCTTCATTAAACGAAAAATGAACCTAATCTTTATTCAAAAAACTAAATCTAGTATGTTTTCAGGGAACATTCCATCCTATGACATTGCATTTTTTATGCTCATTCGTATGATCGAACATTGGTAAATCATCATGAATTACAAAAACACATATTATTTGCTTCAATTATCATCTAAATTATCCTACTAATTAGGTCTTGAATCAGCTATTTGGTATAAAGTTTTTCACTAGACATCCTATAGACTTAAAAAACTATCTTCTAATAACTCTTGATAAATATGTCATTCAACCATTGGAACATCATCGATCCACTTATCACTCTCTCTATCATATCAACCATGCACCTGTAAGTCCAATGAACTGAAAAATAAATCCATTCCCCAGTGTAAAAATTGATCTGTCAGAAAAAACACTTTCTGACATTCTTGATTTGATATTCTTCATTCTCCAGTATACTCCTTGGCTTTATAACCTCCAAATTTGTATATTGGATGACTAAAAACTTTAATTACATGGAAAATACTAAGACTCTGACTTGTATATTTGGTTGTTCACACTTTTCAATAAATTTATGATCATCACTGAGATAAAACGTTTAATTCTAAAACAACACACTTATACCCCTTTTTACTTATCTCCCTTTGTTAAAATATGTTCAATATTTGATAAAATCATGAGTATATTCACGATATTAGGAAATTGAGGATTTGAAAATCATCATCTTTATTAGGAATAAAAATTTTGTAGCCTTCTTAGGGAAAGATTCCTATCAATTATAGTGAATATTTCTCATAATAGATACAAAACAAATTCACTACAAGATATGTTAAAAACGTCTTTCCCAAAACAATGGAAAATAGATTCAGTATCACCATTTATATTTATTATAAACATTCAAAACAACCATAACATTCTTTCCAAAAACTCTTTATCAAACCAAAACATTTTTCATAGAGAATTACATGACACTACACCACTAGATAAAGCAATGTTTTTAATGGAATTTCGTCTCTTTGTAATAAGAAATTTTTTAGTCTTGATAAGATAACCCCTTTCCCTCTAAATCTATTTTTCGCCACCTTTTAATGATAACATCAACTTGACATTCAATATATATATATATATATATATATATAGTTGTACTTACACACCCTCTTTGATAACAGAATCTATAGGATCATAGGTATAATTTTATTACATTCATTATAATGTCTTTGGTGGAGGCTGAACATGAATTTTCTACCTCAATTAATCAAATATTTCCCTTGGCCAAAATTTGGTGAAAATATAATCAATTTTATTTTATTTTTGTAATATATTCAAGTAAAACTTCTCCACCATCAAAATTCTATTTTATGAAATAATAATTAATATCAATTAGATTTGATCTATAATGTTGTATTGAAATTTTTGGAAATATTAATAAGTATTTGATTATCAAAAACAATCACCAATTCTTTACCAACATTCACTCTAAAATCTTCCACCTCAATTTCATCCACATCATTGGTGTAGAATATTAGTGGGAGGGAAGATATTTTTCTTATATTGTTCTTAAGATAACGTAACATTGTTTCTATTATTATATACAATTCAAATTTCTCCCAAGAATAAGTTTCTTTGTGGTGTAAATTTTATGTCATTACAATCATCATAAAAATCGGATTCAATGAACCCAAAAAGTTCATCTCATTTCTTCTTTTATAAAAAAACAAATAATTGGATATTCCTTTAATAAACCTGATTATCCTTTTAGTTGTCATCATTTGTTCTTTGGATCACTCTGATATCTTCAAAACAAAGTAATAACACATATATTTTCTGGTCTTCAAGCAGTAATATAGTTCAGGCTTACTATCAAATTTTGGAATACTTTCTTAATTATCACTTTTCATGCTGGGTCCACAAGGCTGAGTACCCTGAGAGGGGGGGTGAATCAGGGTATGAATAATTTAAAATTAAAGCCCATTTTGTTCTTGTATCGCTGTTAAGAAAAACACTCTTCTCCCTCTTTCCTTTTGCGCAATATAAACAGAAATTAAAACATGCACCAGACACCACAATTTTTACTGGGTTCGCCGCTAAGGGCTATGTACAAGGATCATACACCGACAAGTTGTCGGTCGTACCAAATTCAACTAAACTTCACTAGCTGTGGATTACAAGGTTCGGGCACAGTCACTCTGTCCCAGGCTCACTGCCTTTACAATGTTTAGGGTCAGATCTCTTCTTTTGTATGGGTCACTCCCTGTTTCTCTCTCTCTGGATCACTGTCGGTGGAGAGGACCACCTTCTTCATCTTCCTTTGCTCACATCTCCATAAAGGCTCCACTCACAGCTTATAGACTTGTAGGTATATTCAATATCTCCAATGAATACTTCGTCTGTTGTTTTTGGATGCTTTGTTGAAGTCCAACATTAACCCGTAGATAAATTTCTCTTTGCAACGAAGATATCAGGCAAACTTACAGCTTCCACGCATCCCGAAAACACTACAGGGGAATCAACCTTACATGGAGCGTAGGTCTAACCCGGAACTCAAGTATCGGCATGCAAGTCACAACTGGCGCGTAGGTCTTCCACTACCACCGGCGCAGCACAATCTTCTGTAACTCCAAACCTGTGTGACCCAATCCCTTTTACGCCCAAGCCAATATTGGCGTGCAACTGCCAACCGGTGTGCAACTTCAAACACTGATGCACAAGTCCACTTGCGTGACCACACACCACCTGCGCAACCACCACACCAGCGTGACGTGAGATCTGATTTTCCTAAGTGTTCAACTCCATTACAAATGAAGAGGGGTGGTCCTGTTTTTATAGGCATTTGGTCAACCTACGCGGTGGAGCGCAAGTCCCCCCTCGGAGCGCAAGTCCCGGCACGCAGGTTTCTTCCCCTATAATAAATCTGTGTGACCCTATTTCCTTTTCCATATTTCGAAGATCTGATATTGAAAAACATATGGCGCTAAACATTCTAACCATCCTAGGCATCGGCGCGCAGGTCCTTTCAAGACGTGCAAGTCACCGGCGCGACCACACCAATACCTACGCGACCCTCTTTCCTTTTCCATATATTGACCTTCTGATCTTGAAAAACATTAGGCACAAAAGTTTCCTCTCCTTAAATTACATGGCACACAAGTCCCTTTTCCAAAAACCATTTTTCTTCATTTGTCGATTTTTAGGCCCAAAAATTTGGCAAACACTGGAAAATGGTGCCACCTTGTATCTGTTCATTTTGTAACACCTCCAAATCATCCATTCCTTTGTCGACGTTCTTGAATCAAACATGGATCGTTGACCATTTCTCTTGAACTCGACAATCAACCATTAAATCCCCTTTGTCAACAATCACAGCACATACATCCACTATGTCAACAAACACAATCACCACAAAAATGTTTCAATGATACCTTGATAGATTTTATCCCAACAATCTCCCCCTTTGAGTTTGTTGAAAACTCTTCAATAAAAAGATACATCGTTAATTTTTCAGCCACAATTCGCCTATTGAGATTCAGATAACTATCAAGGATTTACTCAACACATACTCTAAGACCACATGAGCAATGCTCGGCGTGAAAAACAATAGTAAATGAAAAATTCAACAATGAATCACTTGAACTCTGACATCCATTGTTGAAACCAAACTGATACCAATTTTTACCAAACTAATAACAATTTTTGGAAATATTCTTACCACATTCAAACATCACTCTTCTTCTTTCATCACGATCCTCAGCTGTCCTGATATCTATTCTTTGATCGATCACTTCTAGAATCATTATATTTAATTACTCTCCCCCTTTATCATTGATCTCCCCCTATATCGATGCTCCACTTGTTAGCCTCTCCCCATATCATTCATGATTTATCAAATTGTCACACTGTCTCCCCCTTGAACAATCACTATTTTCTACCCCTTTGTCAATGAACCCAAAGGTTACTACTTTGTAGTATGTAATAGAGTAGAGAACACTGATCATCACCATAGGTAAAAACACATCATACCTCGGGGAGAGGGGGGTTATGGGCCCACATCCACACTATTTTAAGTACGGGGAGTCGATTGAACTCCCAGATCTAGTTGATGCCTCTCAAAAGCTTCCTTGGGTAAGGCCTTTGTCAGAATTTCTGCAACCTATAGCTCTGTAAGAACATACTCCAACTTCACGATTCCCTTCTCAATTTTCTCCTTGATAAAATGATACTTTATCTCAATGTGATTTTTACTTAGGTGATGGAAGGGATTTTTTTGAGATTTATAGAACTTGATTTATCCCATTTTTTCTGATCAGAGTCTTCATTTCAACTCTAATATCGTCAAGCTACTGCTTCATCAACAATAACAGTGTGCATGATTTAGTGGCCGCAATATACTCAGCTTCCACTATGCTCAATGAAATGAAATATTTCTTCTTTCTTAGCCAAGAAATACACCATCCACCAAGATAGAATGAACCTCCTGACATTGATTTTTTGTCATCAACTAATCCGGCCCAATTTGCATCTGTCTAACCCAATAACACTAATTGAGATTTTTCATTATACATCCAACTAAAATCCACGGTGCCATTGATATACTGAAGTATTTTTTTCACTGCAAGCATGTGTCGTTCCTTGGGATTACTCGGATATCTCGCTGCTTGGCATGTGGTGAAAACAATATCAGGCCCTGTTGCGGTCAAGTAAAACAAACATCAAATGATTTTCCTATATTAAGTGATATAAACTGCCTTGGCATCCTCATATTTTGATAATTTCATCGGGGTAGCAACCAGAGTCTTCAACTCCTTGTAATTCTCCATGCCAAACCTTCTTAAAACATCCTTGGCATATTTGGATTGATAAATGAATGTCTCATTCTTTCCTTTTGTCACCTGTAGACCAAGGAAAAATGTGATCTCACTAATCATTGGCATTTCAAACTCATTTTTCATAAATTCGAATAATTGTCTGCACTGAGCTTTATCTGATCCACCAAATATTATGTCATCGACATAAACCAACACCATCATCCTTTGATTACTATTTTTTCTGAAATAGAGATTTTAATCAACCCCCCCCCCATGATGGAAACCAAGATTATTCAAGTACTGGTCAATCATTGAGTACCATGATCTTGGTGCTTGTTTCCACCTATATAATGCCTTCTTCAGCCTGCAAACTTTGATCTCATCCTTATGAATGATAAAACCATCTGGTTTCTCAATATACACCTCTTTAAGAACATCAATCAAGAATCCAGATTTGACATCCATCTGGAACACTTTGAACTTTGTTTTCACTACTATAGCAAAAAATACTCTGATTGTATCCTTCCTTGCAACTTGTGCCAATGTCTCATCAACATCTATTCCCTCTATCTGGGAGTATCCCTTGCACACCAGCTAGTCTTTGTTCCAAATTAATGTTCCATCTTTATTCATATTGTTGTGATAGACCCATTTAGTCTCGATAACATTATTCTCTGCTGGCCTCAAAACAATCTCCCATGACTGGTTCTTCTCAATCTATTCAAGCTCTTCATTCATAGCCAGAACCCAGTTTTCATATTCAGCTACATGGGAAAAACATTTCCACTCCACCTGAGATAAAAACGATGTTTACTGTAATGATTTCATTCTTCGAGTCTGAACTAGAGCTTTCTGATCACCAATGATATTTTTCCTATAAATTTCAGCTCGAGTCTTTGGCTTCCTTGCAGACATAGACTTGACACTTTCTTGTTCATCATCAGTATGTTCTTCTGAGTCATCCTCTGGAACTTCTTCTCCCCTTTTGTTGCTTACCTCATCATCACTTTCATCCAGGAACTGTTCACTAGGTTATTGAGTATTCTATTAATTTTCTACTATTGTGACATCATTGCTCCCAACAATTTTTCTCAGCCTTTTGTTGAAACATTTACATGCTTTTCTTTTCCCTGAGTATCCAAGTAATATCCCCTCCTCTCCTCATGACTCAAACTTCATGTGTTTTTCTTTTTTGAGAATGAAGAACTTACTCCCAAATATTCGAAAGGATTTCAGCGTTGGCTTCTTTCCATACCACATTTCATATGGAGTCTTCCCTTCGTTCAGACACAACAGAGACCTGCTCAAAATATAGACCAATGTCGAAACTGCTTCCTTCTAAAATTTCTCTGGTAGGTCCTTTTCAATAAGAATCATTCTGGCCATGTTGTTGATGATCTGATTTCTCCTCTCAACCACTCCATTCTATTGGGGAGTTCTCACTGATGAAACTCGATGCATTATCCCATGTTTCTCAAGAGAGTTTTGGACTAGACTGTTTGTGAATTTCGTACTGTTATCAGTACGAAACATTAGAATTTTCTACCCAAGCATCATTTTTAATTCCCTCCTATACTTTATTATGCAACTAAACACATCTCTCTTATGGGTAACGATAAATACCCGGTCCATTCTTCTATAATCATCAATGAAAAGAATATAGTACCTTTTCCCATTTATATCTCATGGTGAGATAGGTCCACAAACATCAGCATGCACCAATTCGAGTAGTATAGTTGATTTCTGTTCCTTTGTCATGTATGCCTTTCTAATGATCTTCCCTTGTTGGGAAGAATCACATGTATGAGTGTGATCACATCCTAGTTTGGGATAGTCTCTAGCAGCATCACACTTTACCAGATCTTCCATGGATGGTTGGAATAGATGACTGAGTCACTTATTCCATAACTAGTTTTCTTCCTCTCTAGATAAAGGCATGTATCTTCTTCCCCACCTAAAAGGAAAAGATTTCCCTTTGTCCTTTTTCCCTATAGAACAATTGCTTTATCTTTTCCTTTCACAACACACATCTTCTTTGTAAATCGGATAGAGTGCCCAGGGTCACATTTTTGACTGACACTGAGCAAATTATGACTAAGACCCTCTGCAACCAAGACATCAGTACGTCTCATTTCATTTCCCCCAAACTTGTATTTTCTTGAGCCAACAATCTTTTGGCCTTCATCATTTCCAAATTTGACAACTCCTTCTTTGATATATTTTATGCCTGTAACAAGATCCTTATTACCTATCATGTGAGAAGTGAAACTATTATCAAGGATCCATACACCAGAGCGATCTGATTCCTTAAGGGAAATTTGTACCACCACAGCCTTCTAATTTTTCTTTTTCTTTGTCCATACTTTTGTCTTCACATTTGGCATGGATTGAGGCTTCTGTTATTTCTCAGAGTATGATAGACCAACTTCATCTTTCAAAGCCACATGCAGAGATCCTAAGCTTTACGTACATGAATATTACATTACTTTTGCGTAATACTTAGTACATTACAAAAACACACACACACAAGGACCGTAATAGTTTAGTGTCTTTGGAAACTTGGAATATAAACTTCTAATCATGTTGAAATATCTTCAACAACTCCCATAACGAACTTCCCCTTTTTGTTTCCTTACCTAAAACCTTTATTTACTTCTTGGGGCAAATAAAACAGAAAAAGGGTGAGCTAAGATGCTCAGTAAGGGAAAACATAGATAACATAAAACAATCCATAAACATTTGGAAGAAAAAATTTGATCATGAAATTTAAACATCAAAATCTTGAGAAAAGACATAAATTGTGGAAGTACGTAAGGCATAGATCATAATAGAACATTAACAATGATAAAATGGGAATAAAACATGTAATTGTGGCAACCATTAAGAACATGTCATGATTTCCATAGTAGCCAAGGCATTGCTTCCAAGACCATCTTAGTGGACAAAGTCCCTTTCTGAATCGAGTTCACTCCTCGTTTTAGTCCTGTAACACTGAACCGGATTAACTTACCATTCTAGCCATGTCTATATCATGAGATATAAATCTTTACCCGATGCATTGGAGGGAGATATAGGTCCCACACATCTCATAATGAAATCATTCTTACTTGTGCCACAAAATAAACAGACATCATTCATAATAACCCAACGAATAAAATGGGTTTCATAAATATCATCCTATCATCACATAATCCATATAAACGAAATGGATATCATTTCATAATAAGAAATGTGAAACCATGTAAATCATAGAGACATTATACTTGAAACATACACATGTGAAATAATGTCATCTTAGATGAAAATGGTTTTGATAAAACACTTGAAATGAATTCTTGAGGAAAATATCTTTTTTTCTTCAAAATCATTTTCTTTTCAAAAAATTTCATGCAATTTTAGAAGAAAAAGTTTTTGTTGAAAATAGTCATGAAATATTTTGAAGGATATTCATGAAAATAAGGCTTTAAAAAACCGTAAAAATCAGTTCATGTCGTATAAGTTAAAAAAACATTCTTCTCGTACTTTTGTTGGAAAAGTAAAAAAGTACCTCATATGGTAAACAAAAGAATGATTCCTTCCATACGATGTGGTAAAAGTATAAAAGGGTAAAAATGAATTTATACATGGAAGGAAATTAAACATTTTATGAAAACATTTTGAGAATATATTTACATGGATAATAAACATAACCCCAGTAAATACTTACAAATAAACAATCTCAGATAAGAATGAGACTGGAATAATTTTCCCATACCTTAGGTCCGATTTGCTTTGTAAGTGTCTGAAACTCTTGTATAATGATCTAAATAATGTTATTGACTTATTACAGAATCATATTCATTGTTATTATATCATATATGGTTCACTTATGAATTTATATTACCGGTTCTTTTGTAAATTCCATGTTAAAGAGCGTTTTGGGTAAAATCGTTTCATTTGCCGTCCGTGTTTTGACTTGTAATTATTCATTTGATTACTTAGATAATGATTTCTTAATTCCAGAATATAAAAAATGATTTATATATAATATATTTTCAGAATATACATATATATAATTGATCAAAAAAATAGAAAGAAATACACCATTCATAGAGACGGTAGGTTGTACGTACGCATGAACGTTGTTTTTGTTTCCTCATTGAATTAAATGGAATTAATTGGATGAAATACATATATATATATTTATACATAAATCCAGTATCATTATTATGTCATATATTACATGATTACTTATTATATATAATTTATAATCATTTATGAATGGTTAATCATTGAGAATGAATCTCATCGTGTCGTGGAGACGGTCTTCCGTACGTACGCATGAGCGATGATATCGTTCCCATGATCATGGAATTGTATTTTAGTGTATGTATACTATTTAAGAATAAATATCACTTTCCAATAATCATATATAGTTTTTATTTACACCATTATACCCATCCATGTAAGGTGGTGGTGGAAAAACATATTACACCACGGTGTGGAGACAATATTCTGTACATACGCACGCGTGGTGATTTCGTTTTATGTAGGATGGATAGATGGTGAAATAGTGTTTTTTCATAATTATAAAAACATATCAGTATATTAGTGATACTGATTTTATTACTTCATAATGAAACAACTAAAGAAGAAGAAGTGGAAGAAGAAATAAAGATGAAAAAAATCAGTAATCGACATTACCTCTTCTTTGAAGCGCTTCTTTGAGACCTCCTTTCAGGGCACTAAATTTGGTCTTTGAAGACGACCAGGACCTCTAAGATGTTTCTTGGGAAGTTTAGAGGAGAAATTGGTAGGGTTTGGCCGAGATTGAAGGCTCAAATTGGTGTGAGGAGGAGAGGGAGGAGGTGCCCTTTTATAAGGGAGGAGAGGGGCACCTTTGGAAAAACTAAATATATTATTTAATTATAAAGTCATATTCGGTTTTTAATAGATCCAAATTGATTTATTTCGAAGCTAAGGTAGGGATGGGTCGAAAGCCTCTCATACAATATAATTTAGACATGTTTAGGTACCTATTTTAACCTTATCATTTAGATTCAACATTAAGTTAAATAATTTTACTTTTACCGTGTCTTCTTGTGTTCTTATACTATAAGGTTAATAAAATTACTATAAGAAGCCAAAAGAACCCCATGTTGATTATTATTAATATATATAACCTTACCTAAGTAATTTGGCCGAACATTAGAATTTTAGGAATAAAAAAATTTAATAATATAATATTTGTTTTAAAAACTATTTTATGTCAATTTTGACACTATTTTGTAATTTATTTTTGTGAAACTCATAATAGAATAATTAGTTCCAAAAAGGATAATTAAATCAACACTAAATTGTCATATTAACATAGTAAATTTTTGGAGTTCATTAAAAGTCTCAAATTACATTTATTTGGGTATTTATAACATCAATTATTTCAATATTTCATTAATAAGATAATTACTGCATCATCATTGTGTCATAAAAAAATTAAATTATTTAAAGTCTACAAATTAAAAATAAATTATCATTATGTAGGAAATATTGTTACCTTTCGAATTAATATTTATAGTCGAATTTATCTTATGTATTAACCTATATTAAAAATTATTTACTTATTAAACATTGATTTTAACTATTTTAACCCTTCTTTAAAAAAAATTAATAATAAATGTCCTAATCTAATCCAAGTGGGCCTAAATGGTCATACTGTTTTCCTAAGTTTTTTTTCTGGTCGAATTACACTAATCCAATAGAATTAGGACATGTGTTAGGGTAATAATAATATCACTTTTACCATTAATTACCCTATTTACTTTTAACCGTGGTAAATAAAAGTAAAAAGTTACTATTCACAAAAAATTATTTTTATCCCATTGAACCACATTTTACTTACTGACTTCAACTGTGTCTCTCGGAATTTTGAAATTCCACTCATAAAATCGGTAAAATTATGTTTTTTGTAAATTTGCAAATTCTCCTAGGAGGTGGGTAAAAGACGGTCAAAAGTTCAATAAAATTTTTATATATCTAAAATTATTATAAAATGACTCCAATGAATTACATTGAACTTATATAGGTATTATGTATGAATTTTTACCTAAAATTAATTTAAATAAATTAAATAATTATTTAAATAAAAATTCGGTTTTTAAATAGTAATCTAGTGTTTTCACTATTCATCAAAAATTGAGTGTTTTCAGAAAAATACCAAAATTTCACCCTAGGATAATTTCAATATTCCGATTCCAAAAATGAAGTCCATCTTGAAAAATAAAATTTCTAAAATTTCAGAAAGTGGTTATTATTATTCATAATGGCTAGTTTTAATAATATTTTAATAGCATGTCATTGTTTAGTGAAACTTGGTATTGCGTACAACACACGCTATCGTGGAAGGTCGTGCTTGCATGTAATGCAATCCAAGTCAGGGATGCGTGTTATGAAATCTTCTTTTGGTGTAGCGTACAACACAAGACATTAATGAAATTAGAAAGAATATTTTTCATAAAATTTTGGGGTGTTACATTCTACCCCCCTTAAAATGAATTTCGCCCTCGAAATTCATCGGGCTTATAAATGGTTTAGTACTTGAAAGTTTCATTAATCGAAACCCACATCATAAAAAGGAATACCAAAACATGGCTTTAAAAACTATAGTATGAAACGTAACAGTTACCCAAATGAACTAATCACTAGGTTTCCACATTGGAGAACATAGGTGAAAATATGGATATGGAAGAGAAATCTAACTGTCATGTTCTGATGGAGAGTGGTAGAGAACATGGATATTAAAAATCCAAGAATCACAAAGCCATAAAATTGTGATGATCTAGGGTACCATATGATTCATCGAATATAAGGGCATTAGGACAACATTTTTGGTTTTCAAGATCATTTCCCTAAAGTTGAAGAATTTTAATTAGAGTAAATACATACTTTATTTTAGTACAATCTCACTGTTGTTCGTGCTTTGAACAATTTCCACTTCATCTCTTAAAGAAATGAAGTTGAATTTGTTATTCATGAAGTGTTAATAGATCATGTGATAGAATAACGGGTCATTCAATCTGCTTCAATCAAAAGGTTAACAAAAGTTATCAAATATACATAAGTCTATCTATGGTGAGGTTAATCGTATACGATTCCAAAAATGAACTTATACTTCATATATCATACCGCGTAATAAAATAAAACTAGTTTCTACTAACCAGGGACTTCCTGTAGTCCAGTGGTAGGCGATAAAGGCCAGTCGCACTTCAGTTGTGGATTCGATTCCCACAGCCTTGTCCAACACGATGGGTTGTCGCCCGTCCTACAGGTTTTCCTTTTTTTATAAAGCTATATTACTGTAACATCCCATCAATAATATCGAAAAAGTTCTATCCTTAAACAATACTAACTAATGTCCAACATAATCCATTCTAATCTTTAGGCTTTCTAAAATACTTCGGTCCAAGCTCATAGTATAAAGAAAATGATTACATGAAATGTCACATAACAATCACGTGAATGCCATCATTTATCCTCCATATATCATAAGATATATCTTGTTGGTAAAATTACAAACATTTGAATACCTTAGTTAGGTATTCACTTGAGGAATGAATACCCATTGAACCATACTGAAAAAATGAATGCAGGTAAAAGTTAACACTTTCCACAAACCAAAATCCTCAAAAAAAATTTTACTCAAACCATGATATCACTTAGTCCTTATATCAATCATGATCTCATGAATACAATCAAATATCTCATTATTTTCTTATCCATTCATTATGTGGATATCATCTGCATACCAAAATTTCCCAATCACTTTCCATGGTTACCTATACCATAAAATTATTGAAAACCACAATAGACCAATACATAAATATTCCAATATTCCATGATACTATATAAAATATTATTTTGGAATCCCATTTAATCATTCCACCACATCGTTTTCATATTCAACATCGCCAATAGTGATCTCATGTGACTTCCTTTTGTCCTTTGTCTTAAGTGGTTTCTCATGTCGATCATCATTAACCCTTGTATTAGGGAATTGATTATCATAATTCCCCATTTCATTGCACTTGAAGCATTGAAGTGTTGTTGGTGCGTTCTCTACAGTCTTTTCTTTATTCACACCATTAGCAACCCTTTTTCCATTACTTCGACACTCAGCTGCTCGATGACCTTCTTTTCCACACTTAAAACATTTTTTAGTCCCTTTAAGATAATCTCCACCATGCTTCTTTCCACACTTTGATCATAAGGAAACATTCCTCTTATTTTCACCATTATTCTGAGATTTCTCCTTGAACTCCATCTTTTATTTCTTGTCAAAACCATGAGATGGATATGTAACACCAACTTCCATTTCTACCTTAATATCACAGCACACAATTTCATCATAGCTACTAAAGTCTATTATAGCTAATTCCCTTCGAATATTTTGTTTTAATCCACTAAAGAATCGATCAATTTTACATTCAGGTTGGATGATAAAGCCAGATGCATACCTTGCAAGCCTTGTAAAATTCACTTCGTTTATACCAACAGATTCATCATCCTTTTTCTTTAGTTCAAGAAACTCGTTCTCCATCTGTGTTCGAATAATATTAGGGAAGTACTTATTGAAAAATATGTTCTTGAACTCGTCCCATTCCATGAACTAAATTTCATCTCTTGGCCTCGTATTCTTGGTAAGATTCCACCATTGATCAGCTTCACCTTCCAAATGATATACTACTAAGATGACTTTATCATGTTCAGAACATTGAAGAACTGAAAATATCTTTTCAGTGGTACTGATCCATTGTTTAGCAACAAGTGGATTAAAAGACCCACTGAAAAAAGGTGGATGTTGCCTCATGAAGGACTTAATAGAATATTGTTCCCTTCTCTGCTCATTTGGAAGTCCAGAATGATTCATAGCTTGTGTAAGTATAGCAATAAGATTTTTCACTCCATCTCCCATAACATTTGTTTGTTCAGGAGGACAATCATTGCATTGTCCATTACATTGATCAACACGGTTCCTTCGGGTTCCAACCATCGTCTAAAACCCAAAAAGAAGAGTGTGAGAGGAAAAAATCATGCAAGGGAAAACAACATAATAAAGGGGGAGTACCTTCAATATCTAACATCTTAGGTTACCATAATTCTAGTTCAATAACCTACACTTATACTTAACCTTAGGGACATCCCTATATATACCTTATAAATATCTATAGGTATCTCACTAAAGTTCTCGCATCATAGTTTCCAAAGGTTGACTAAACCTTTCCTCTGATACCAACTGTAGAGACCCGAAGCTTGACGTACATGGAAATTATGTTACATTTTTGGAATAATTAGTACATTACAAAAACACACACACAAGGACAGTAATAGTTTAGTGTCTTTGGAAACTCGTAATATAATCTTCTAAACATGTTGAAATATCTTCAACAACTCACATAATGATATTCCCATTTTTGTTTCCTTACCTAAAACCATTCTTTACTTCCTGGGGAAAATAAAACAGAAAAATGGTGAGCTCAAATGCTCAGTAATGGAAAAAATAGATAACATAAAACAATCCATAAACATTTGGAATCAAAAATTTGATCATGAAATTTAAACAGCAAAATCATGAGAAAAGACATAAATCGTGGAAGTACGTAAGGCATATATCATAATAGAACATCAAACATGATAAAATGGGAATAAAACATATAATTGTGGAAACCATTCAGCACATGTCATGATTTCCATAGTAGCCAAGGCATTTCTGCCAAGACCATCTTAGTTGACAAAGTCCCTTTCTAAATCGAGTTCACTCCTCATTTCAGTCCTGTAACACTGAACCGGATTCACTTACCGTTCCAGGCATGTCTATCTCATGAGATATAAATCTTTAACCAATGCATTGGAGGGAGATATAGGTCCCACCCATCTCATAATGAAATCATTCTTACTTGTTCCACAAAATAAACATACATCATTCATAACAACCCAACGAATAAAATGGGTTTCATAAACATCATCATATCATCACATAATCCATATGAAAGAAATGGATATCATTTCATAATAAGAAAAGTGAAACCGTTTAAATCATATAGACATGATACTTGAAACATAAACATGTGAAATAATGTCATCTTAGATGAAAATGGTTTTGATAAAACACTAGAAATGCATTCTTGATGAAAATATCTTTTTTTCTTCCAAATCATTTTCTTTTCACAAAATGTCATGCAATTTTAGAAGAAAAGGTTTTTGTTGAAAATAGTCATGAAATATTTGGAAGGAGCTTCATGAAAATAAGGCTTTATAAAAGCATAAAAATATGTTCGTGCCATATAAGTTAAAAAAACATTCATCTCGTACTTTTGTCAGAAAAGTCAAAAAGTACCTCGTATGGTAAAAAAAGAAAGATTCCTTCCATACGATGTGGTAAAAGTAAAAAAGGGTAAAAATCTCTTTATACATGGAAGGAAAGTAAATATTTTATGAAAACATTTTGATAATATATGGACATGGATAATAAACATAACCCTAGTAAATACTTACAAATAAACAATCTCAGATAAGAATGAGATTGGAATAATTATCCCTTACCTTAGGTCCGATTTGATTCGTAAGTTTTCGATCCTCTTGTATAATGATTTAAATAATGTTATTGACTTATTACATAATCATATTCATTGTTATGATATCATATATGGTTCACTTATGACTTTATATTACCCGTTCTTTTTTAAATTCCATGTTAAAGAGCGTTTTGGGTAAAATCGTTTCATTTGTCATCCGTGTTTTGACTTTTAATTATTCATATGATTACTTAGATCATGATTTCTTAATTCCAGAATATAAAACATGAATTATATATAATATATTTTTAGAATATACATATATATAATAGATCGACGAATGGAAATAAATACATCGTTCATGGAGACGGTAGGTCGTACGTACGCATGAACGTTGTTTTCATTTCCTCATTGAATTTAATGGAATTAATTAGATTACATACATATATATATATATACATAAATCCAGTATCATTATTATGTTATATATTTCATGATTACTCATTATATATTCTTCATAATCATTTATGAATGGTTAATCGTTGAGAATGAATCTCATCGCATCGTGGAGACGGTATTCCGTACGTACGCACGAGCGATGATATCGTTCCCATGATCATGGAATTGTATTTTAGTGTATGTATACTATTTAAGAATCAATATAAAATTACAATAATCATATATATTTATTATTCACACCATTATACCCATCCATGTAAGGTGGTGGTGGAAAAACAGATTACACCACGACGTGGAGACGGTATTCCGTACGTACGCACACGTGGTGATTTCATTTTCCGTAGGATGGATAGATGGTAAAATAGGGTTGTTTCATAATTATAATAATATATCAGTATATGAGTGATACTGATGTTATTACTTCATAATGAAACGACTAAATAATAAGAAGTGGAAGAAGAAATAAAGATGAAAGAATCGGTAATGGACATTACCTCTTCTTTGAAGTGCTTCTTTGAGACCTCCTTTTAGGGCACTAAAGTTGGTCTTTGAATAAGACCATGACCTCTAGGATGTTTCTAGGGAAGTTTAGAGGATAAATGGGTAGGGTTTTGCTGAGCTTGAAGTCTCAAATTAGTGTGAGGAGGAGAGGTAGGAGGTTCCATTTTATAAGGGAGGAGAGGGGCACCTTTGGAAAAACTAAAAATATTATTTAATTATAAAGTCATATTCGGTTTTTAATAGCTAAAAAATGATTTATTTCGAATCTAAGGTGGGAATTGGTCGAAATAATCTCATCCAATAGAATTTAGACAAGTTTAGATTCCTATTTTAACCTTATAATTTAGATTTAACATTAAGTTAAATAATTTTACTTTTACCGTGTCTTCTTGTGTTCTTATACTATAAGGTTTATAAACTTACTATAAGAAGCCAAAAAAAACCCAAGTTGTTTACTATTAATATATATATATATATATATCCTTATATAATTCATTTGGATAAAACTTGGATTATTAGTAATAAAATAACAATTAATTATATAATATTTTTTAAAAAAACTATTTTATGTCAATTTTGACACTGTTTGGTAATTGATTTTTGTGAAAATCATAACAATATTATTAGTTCTAAAAAGGTTAATTAAATCAACACTAACATGTCATATTAACATATAAATTTTTTTTAATTCATTAAAAGTCTCAAATTACATTTATTTGGGTATTTATAACATCAATTATGTCAATATTTCATTAATAAGATAATTACTGCATCATCATTGTGTCATAAATAAATTAATTTATTTAAAGTCTAAAAATTAAAAATAAAGTATCATTATGTAGGAAATATTTTTAGCTTTCTAATGAATATTTATAGTCGAATTTATCTTATGTATAACCCTATATTAAAAATGGTTTACTTATTAAACGTTGATTTTAACTATTTTAACCCTTCTTTAAATAAATTAATAATAAATGTCCTAATCTAATCCAAGTGGGCCTAAATGGTCATATTTTATTCCTAATGTTTTTTTTGGTCGAATTACATTTATCCAATAGAATTAGGACATGTTTTAGGGTAATAATAATATCATTTTTAACCTTAATTACCCTATTTACTTTTAACAGTGGTAAATAAAAGTAAAAAGTTACTATTCACCAAAAATTATTTTCATCCCATTGAACCAAATTTTACTTACTGACATCAACTGTGTCTCTAGGATTTTTGAAATTCCACTCACTAAAGCAGTGAAATTAATTTTTATGTAAATTTTCAAATTCTCCTAGGAGGTGGGTAAAAGACGGTCAAAAGTTCAATAAAATTTTATATATCTAAAATTTTTA
Organism: Viscum album; assembly: GCA_963277665.1. Taxonomy (NCBI): domain Eukaryota; kingdom Viridiplantae; phylum Streptophyta; class Magnoliopsida; order Santalales; family Viscaceae; genus Viscum; species Viscum album. The sequence goes on from OY728143.1 coordinate 1,371,750,081, forward strand.
TAAAATGACTCCAATGAATTACATTGAACTTATATAGGTATTGTGTATCAATTTTTTGCTAAAATAAATTTAAATAAAATAAATAATTATTTAAATAAAGTCGGTTTTTAAATAGTAAACCAGTGTTTTCACTATTCATCAAAAATTGAATGTTTTCAGAAAAATGCCAAAATTTCACCCTAAGCTAATTTTGATATTCTGAATCCAAAAATGAAGTCCATTTTCAAAAATAAAATTTATAAAATTTAAAAAAGTGGTTATTACTATTCATAACGGCTAGTTTTAATAGTATTTTAATACCATGTCATTGTTTAGCGAAACTCGGTATTGCGTACAACACACGCTATCGTGGAAGGTCGCGCTTGCATGTAATGCAAGCCATGTCAGGGATGCGTGTTGTGAAATATCCTTTTGGTGTAGCGTACAACACAAGACATTAATGAAATTAAAAAGAATATTTTTTGTAAAATCTTGGGGTGTTACACCACAATTCTATTATTTATTTTTAACTCACATGTTGGTTTATTGATCTGCTACTTGAAAATGTTTTGACTCTTCTTTGGCACATTTCTATGTAGGGTCAAAGTGCAGTTCCTAGACATGTGCCCAAATCCACCACACCAAAAACAGTGTCCTTCAAAATATGTTCTGGAAAACCATTCTTTGTTTGGCTACCACCTCTGTTCTTGTTCCCTTAGATATCTCTTGGATATGTAACACACATACTGTGAATGTCTCATCTTCCCACAACAATAACACCTGATATAGGGTGAATTCCTTCATGTTACTTCAACCTATGATTTTCCCCTTGGGATATCTGAATATTCTGATTCTGCTTTGTGCCCAAATCAACCTTCAATTTTGGGACGGGTGCTTCCGGTATGACTTCAATTGCCACAGATTTTTACTTCTTATCAAGCCCTGAATCAGCCTTAACATCTGAGCTGAATTGCTTCTTCTTTCCTACTGAACAGCTATGCTCCTCTTTCACCTTTTCAGTCTTCGGAATAACCTTCTTTCATGACATCACATTGGAGGTCAATAGTTTTTCTTTGATCCTTCATTTTTCGTCGCAGACTGACTACTTCTTCTTCAAGCTCTTTGATACATCTAACCGGCTCCTTTCCTTTGATAGTCAAATAATCAATTTCTTTCTTTTGTTCCTCAATTTTAAGCTTATACTCAACAATATTTTCTGATCTCTCTGGTGTTTGGGATTTTAGACTTTCAATTTCTTCTAACAGATCATAATTGTCATCATCCTATTTTTGCATATAGAGTTCGGCATCACGAACCACTTTATTGGAATTCTTATTTTTGGCTCTCCAAACATCTATCTCTTTAAGAGCTGCTTCCAATTCGGCTTCTATATCAACTCTTCCTTCAACATCTACTTCTTCTTCTCCAGCGTCAGTTTCTTCTTTTTCATGAGAACTACCGACGACCGCCACTATAGCATTTTCTCCACTGTCTTTTCATTTTTCAATCTCCCCAACCTCTTCAACATTAGACTCATCTGAACTATCTATTTCTTGTAAAAGAACATTCTTCTTCTTGAAGAAATTTCTCTTGATCTGCTTCTTCCTTTTCACATAGGCTAAATATTTTTTCGTTGGAATTTCAACATCATCTTCATCATTTTCTTCATGAAAATTTTTAGGGAATATTGCTATGAGATTTCCAACCTTTACACATCTAATGCATGTAAGAGGAAGTTTCCCTTTGAACTTTCCTTATCCTCTTTGAAGGTTTGAGGAGAGGAATGACATTACCTCATCTGTATCTTCTTCCACCTCAGAATATTCAATGGAGAGCTTTTTCATGGCCTTAAATGCCACCTCTTTGGATATACCCATTTCCACAGCATCGTTATCATCATTTCTCATTTCATATCCAACAAGGGTGATGTGCAAGTTATCCAATTTCAATTCTTTCAGGTCTTTATCTTTGAAAACAGAATCTTTCGGATTGAACCAAGGTGGAAGTTTTCTCATGATGTGCTTCACAATTTTTATGTCTTCAATAATTTCTCCAAGACCTCGCATGTCTTATACCACAGAATTTACCCTGTCAAATAATGTATCAATAGAATCATTCAGGTTCATTCGCCGATCTTCATACCTATTCCACAACACTTGCAAATTTTCCTCTCTGACCTTTTTATCCCCTTAATATATATGCAAAAGATTTTCCCACATGGAATGTGATGTTTTTCATGACATCACCTTTGTATATATGCGATTGGAATGAGATCCCTATAAGGAATTGATTTCTTTGGAATCAGTATCCAACTCTCTATGCTCAGCTTCTGATAATGCACCACTATTAATATCAGTTGTGATACCATGCATACCTGCTGAAAACACATCTATTCCCAAGGATTGGAAAAATTATTCCATTCGATTCATCCATATATAATAATTATATCTATCAAAGATAAGAATCCCTTTATTATTAGTGACCTCCATTGAGGGAAGAACTAATATCAACTTCTCTTTGATACCAATTGTTGGGTCCACAAGGCTGAGTACCCTGAGAGGGGGTGTGAATCAGGGTATGACTAATTTAAAATAAAAGCCTGTTATGATCTTGTTTCTCTATTAAGAAAAACACTCTTCTCGCTATTTCCTATTGCACAATATAAACAAAAAGTAAAGCATCCACAGGACACCACAATTTTTACTTGGTTCACCGCTTAGGGCTACGTCTAAGGAGCATATGCCGACATGTTGTCGGTCATACCAAATTCTACTAAACTTCACAAGCTATGGATTACCAGGTTTGGGAACTGTCACTCTATCCCAGGCTCACTACCTTTACAATGATTAGGGTCATCTCACTGCTTTCCCTAGGGTCACTCCCTGTTTCTCTATCTCTGGCTCACTGTCGGTGGATCGGATCACCTCCTTCCACTTCCTTTGCTCACTACTCCAGAAAATCTCCACTCATAGTTTATATACTTGTAGGTCTCTTCACTATCTCTAATGAATACATCCTCTATTGTATGTGGATCCTCTGTTGATGCCCAACTTTCACCCGTAGATGAATTTCTTTTTGCACTAAAGGTATCGGGAAAACTTTCAGCTTCCACGCAACCCGAAAACACTGTCGGGGAATCAACCTTACTTGGAGCACAGGTATAACCCGACGTGCAAGTATCGGCATGCAAGTCAGAACTGGTGTGTAGGTCTACCTCTACCATATTCATGGAACAATCTTCTGTAACTCCAAACCTGCATGACTCAATCCCTCTTACGCCCAAGCCAATATTGGCGCACAACTACCAACCGGTGCTCATCTTCAAAAACTGATGCGCAAGTCCAACTACACGACCACACACCACCTGTGCGACCACCACCCCAGCGCGACGAGAGCTTTGATTTTTCTATGTTTTGAACTTCATTACAAATGAGGAGTGGTCGTCCTGTATTTATAGTCATTTGGTCAACCTACACTGCGGCGCAGATGTCTCCCCTCGGGGCGCAAGTCCTTGCGTGCAGGTTTCTTCCACTGAAAGAAACCTGCATGACCCTATTTCCTTTTCCCTATTTCAAAGATCTGATATTGAAAAACATATGGTGCGCAACTTTCCAACCCTCCTAGGCACCGGTGCGCAGGTCCATTCACGATACGCAAGTCACCCGTGCGACCACACCAATACCTGCGCGACCCTTTTTCCATTTCCATATTTTGACCTTCTGATCATTAAAAACATTAGGCGCTCAATTTTCCTCTCCTACAAGAACATGGCGTGAAAGTCCCTTTCCCAAAAACCACTTTTCTTCATTTGTCGATTTTTATGACCAAATATTTGGCAAACACTGGAAAACGGTGCCACCTTGTATCTATTCTTTTTTACCGCATCCAGATCATCCATTCCTTTGTCAACGTTCTTGAATCAAACATGGATCATTGACCACAGCTCTTAAACTCGACATTCCACTATGAAATCCACTTTGTCAACAATCACAGCACAGATTTCCACTTTCTCATCACTTCAAAAATGTTTCAATGATACCTTGAGGGATTTTTTCCAACATTTCACAACTTCATCTTTACTCAACTTCATATCAATATATATGAGTGTAGATATTTATTTTTAATATTCCATGATAAAATATCAAAATAACTCATTTAGAAACGTTTCATGACAAAAGAATATGTATCTTCACTTTTTATTAACTTGTAACCCCATAAAAAAGTAAACTAAAAAATTCACACATAAATGTTCTTTTTAATTTTCTCAATTAATTATTCAGATGTTTTATCTTTGTATCCTATATAAATTATATCATAAAAAATGATAATAAGGGTAACTATTCATAAGAGTAAGCAAGTAATTTTAAAAATTTATTCCAACACTTGTATATTATTCTATTTGATGAGTATCCCATAAAAATAACATCATAAAATTTTTCATCAAAATTTCCTAAATTTGTATTTTGATCTTCAATGATTAAGGAATTACAAAAAAAATTGAAGTATTACACTGTTTTATTTTTATTATAGCACATCTCATAAAAAATTGCTTTCAAATTATAGCTAAAAAATATTTTTCGAATATGAGTAATTATACATACATGATTTCTATATAAGTTTTTAGAATGTTTTTATTTTGTGAAAATGCCTTTTCCCATTTACTAAAGTAATATTTTTCCTTGAAAATAAACTATTTTATTGAGAGTAGGGATGAATTTATTGGTGTTTAATTCCATATGTATTTAAATAGTATCTGAAATAGATATATTTATACTCATATTCATTTTTTTATCCCCAACTATTATATATATTCACTCAACTATTTCTCAACGTCCATTCTAAAACTTCTTAACATCTCTACAACCATTGATTTATGTTTAATAAACATAATATTTTTTTATAAAAGTTAGGTCATCAAAAAATTAATAAATTATAAGTCAAATTTTATTGATTTTTTTCATTATGACTCAAAGATCATAGGGTATAACCTCAAGAGGTTAGGTGTATTGGATTTCAACTTTCTTAGGTCTGTCACTAACCATCATTCCTTTTATAAAAGATAAACAAATGTAATCATCATTATTTTACTATTTTTTTATGTTTTTTACAACATCGTACTTATATATTTTCCATATAAGTTTTTGGTAAAGATGACCAAGTCTTTAGTTCCATAACTTATTTCCATCCTCGACACTTAAGTCACACGAGTTACAAGGATATCTAATATAGAATAGATTGTTGCTCGTTATTTTTTCCTTAGGAAAAATTGTTCTATATTTCAAACTTATAATGAAAAAGGAATATTTATTAAATATAAATTTCTTACCATAATAAAAAATTGGGATAATAATTAGTAAGGTGTTCTTGATCCCATCAACAAATAGTATATCCTTCAGATAAAATTTCCAAGCTTCAATCTAAATTATTCACATTCCATTAAATTTTATAGAACAAATTTTTTAAAAAAATATTCTAATTCATGTTCTTTAATATCATTAATGATATTTAAATCACCTTTCAAATGTGTGGAGTAAACACTACCATGTATCTAAGTTTTGTTCCTTTTTATAGCATTTAGAGTAGTATCGATAACAAAATCTCCTCCCATAATTTTCTTCTTCTCTACCTTCTTTTTATTTTCTTATATAAGAAATTTTCTTGAATGTGTTATCATAAATTCTTAATAATAGTTACCAGGTTGGTCACGCATTCCAAAAACATCCTCCCATCAATTTTTTTGTGATAATAAAGATGAAGACACGTGAGTTGGTGAATCGTCCTCTTTAAAAAAAAATAGATAATTTATAATTGATCCCCCTTTGTGATTTGAAAAAAATATATTTTTCTATTTTCTTTATGTATATTATGAAGTGAAATAATAACGAAAAGAACACAATAATTTTTATAGTGGTTAAGGAAACTAATATTTGATTATTATACTCTGCCAATACTCTCCCTACGTGTATAGTGATTTCCATTACTAGGTCCATTTCCAAGGGATATAGTCAGTTGAGTGAAAGATATAGAAACATTGTAAAAATATTCTATAAGGCCTAATAATGGAAAAACAGAAATCTTAGAGTCATTCCACATGTGATTATTCAAATAAAACTCAAAAAGAATTCATAGAGAAAAAAAAACATTAAAATCCTTCACATTCAGATGTTATAATTGATATAAGAAAGTATCTTAAGAGGAATATAAGAAATACATCACAAAACAGTCCTTATAACGAATCTCTATATTACTATATAAATTGTTTTGATAAATAACTTATACATCTAATTAACTTTTCATAAGTAGGACAAGCTACAATAGATTATAATAAGTATATCTCTAAATTGTTGACCTAAAAAAGAACTTCAATGAACTGTAGTATATGATTGAATTGTAGATACAATAGCAACATCAATAGTAATGTTCTCAGAAATTTGGAATTAAATTATAAAGAGATTCATATTATTGAAATTTTGAGAAAGATAGAGTTGTTCAATAATATGTAACTTTATCATATTGACCAAATAAATCCATTGACAATTAATAAAAAGATTTATTTGATCCCATTCAATGAAATCTGATAATGCATCCAAATAAATAATGATTTTTGGTAACAAACCAAGTTTCCACGGTACGCTGCTCTTTGAATAATATAGTTGTGTGTGTTGTACGCAACTTCAAGTTCTAACACACAGCACAACCAATCAAACTAGTCGTTATGAAGAGTAATACCCACTTTTTAAAATTTTATAAATTTTATCTTTCAAAATGGACTTCATTTTTTGATTTGGAATATCGAAATTTTCTTAGGTTGAATTTTTGGTATTTTTTGTAAACCATTCAATTTTTGATGAATAGTGAAAACACCGAGTTATAGTTTAAAAACGAAATTTTATTTAAATAATTATTTATTTTATTTAAAAATATTTTAGGTCAAAATAGATACATAATACCTATATGAGTTCAATGTAATTCACTGGAGTTAGTTTATAATAATTTTAGATATATAAAAATTTTATTGAACTTATAACCGTCTTTTACCCATCTCCTAGGAGAATTTGAAAAATCATATAAAACTTAATTTTACAACCTCTGTGAGTGGAATTTCAAAAATCTGAAAGACATGGTTGAAATCAAGGACTAAAATGTGGTTCAATAAGATAAAAATAATTTTTGGTGAAGAATAACATTTTACTTTTATTTACCACGGTTAAATGTAAATTGGGTAATTAAGGGTAAAATGATAATATTATTACCCTAACACATGTCCTAATTCTATTGGATAAGAATAATTCGACCAAAAGAAACCTTAGAAATAAAATATGAACATCTTTGGTCCACTTGGATTAGATTAGGACATTTATTATTATTTAATTCCAAGAAGAGTTAAAAGAGTAAAAATCAAAGTTTAATAACTAAAACATAATTAATATAGAGTTATACATAAGATAAATTCGATTATAATTATTTATTATAAAGAGGAAAATATTTCTTAAATAATGGTATTTTATTTATAGTTTTTATACATTAAATAATTTTATTTGTTTATGACACAATGGTGATGCAGTAAATACCTAATTAATGAAATATTAAAATAATTGATATTATAAATATCCAAATAAATGTAATTTGAGACTTTTTATGAATTAAACTAATTCTATAGTTTAATATTACATATTATAGTTAATTTGATGAATTTTTGTTGAAGTAATAATTTTGTTATGAATTTAGCAAAAACAAAATACCAAATAGTGTCAAAATTGACATAAAAGAGTTTTTAAAACAAGTATTATATTATTAATTGGTATTCTATTCCTAAAAATATATGGTTCTTCAAAAGGACTTATATAATTATATTTTTATCATTAATGAACCACTTCGGTTTCTCTTAGAAGTATATACTATGTTTATTAACCATATAATAAAAAAATACAAAGTGACATGGTAAATGTCAAACTATTTAACTAAGCGTTAAATCAAAAAGATAAGGGTAAAATAGTGACCCAAACCTATATAAAACCTGTTATATGAGTGGTTTTCAACCCATACCCACATTAGACATTAAATAATCCACTTTATAGAAATTAGAAACTGAAAATTATTTTTTTATTAAATAATATTTCTTGCTTTTCATAAGGTTCCCCTCACCACTCTTATAAAAGGGAACTCCCCCTTCTCTCTATTTAACACCTTCAAAGCCGTTTATCTCGGCCTAAACCTACCCAAATATCCTATTAACTTCCATCAATTAATCCTAGAGGCATTCCTTTATTCATAAATCCAACTTAAGGATCCCTTTTGATCAAATCAAAAAGAAGAACTCGAAGAAAAGGTAATAATTTCAACACCCTCTTTCAAGTTCATTTCTTCTTCCACTTCCATTATCTTTATTTTTTCCATTCTAAAACAATATCTCTAGTATCTTATTAATAATTTGATGTTATTATAAATATGGTACAACAAAATTTATTATTCTATCCATCCCTTGAATGAAATGTCACCATACATGTGTATGTACGGCTTACCATCTCCACGTCGTGGTGTAATTGCTATTCAATACATTATTATTTGGATTGGTATAATAATGAATTTTAATTGATGTAAATGATAAATATAACATGATAATGAATATTTATATATGATATACCAACCAATTATATATTATTTTAATATCAAAATAATGATCTCATCGCTCGTGCGTACGTACGGATTACAGTCTCCACGAACGCGATCAGATTCATTCCCCATCGTATCTATTCAAGACTAATTTTTATTTTAAGGTTAAAAATATTTTTAAAAGACATTATGTCATTATGGATATGAATAATATACAACCTATCAATAAAAAACATGTCTTATGTAACAAAACATATAAAATAAAACAATTAAGTGAACACCCGAAACAACGTTATTACTAAAATATTATTGACAAAGAAATATTAGAAGATCATATATGATATCATATTAATGTATATGATTATTTTTTAATTTAATAAAAATTATTCCACCATTATACAAGAGGTTAACCTACCCTCAACCGAGGAAAAGTACAAGGTAAGGGTTAATTCTACAATCTCTTCATTATCTGAGGTTGTTTATATGTAATTATCAACGGAGACCTATTTATCATCCGCATCCATGTTTCTTAAAAATTTATTTCAAAATATTCTAACTATTTTACAGAATATGGTTTAAAGTCATTTTTACCCTTTTTTGACTTTTTATAAGATGTTTATAGAAGAATATTTCTGTAATTTTCCAAACAAGGTCCTTTTAACCTTTTCGATAAAATTAAGGTAAGAATGTCTTTTTTAACTTATACGACGCGTGTGGATATTTTTCACCATTATAAAATAATCAAAGCTTCCCTTACATGCTTATAAGAATATTTTAAAAGTAATTGTTTTATTTTATAATTATGTGACTCTTTAATGATTTCAAAAAAGTTATATTTCTGTCAAATAGTTCTGATTTCATCTATGTCAACATCCTTTGATGGATTTTAAGCTTATTTAATGTTGATTTATTAGGATACAAAACATCCATATTATATTGAAGGTTTTGTGATATGTTTTCCTGTGGATGTGTTATTTTTATACCATTCATGGTTTATGGATAATGTGTTGACATTTCGTATGCTAGTTTTAATACTAATGTTTATGTTTTTTTTAAACCTCTTCATATGGAGAATGCATTGGACTTAGTAAGTGATGGGTGGATCCCACTATTACTCATCGACACATCGGTAGGTATCATGAGAGAAACTAGTGTCTGGGCACAAGGCCTTGAAAAAATATTATTTTTAGTCTTGGAACAATGCCTTGACTATGTGGTTATGATAGTCTAGAATTATACATTCCATCATTATGAAAGTGGTTATTGATATTTCATGTGATTATTAGACTAGTAGAGTATCCATGTGAATAAGTAAATGGTATTATTTCATTTAATTTTTTTCCATATTATGCTGAAGTTCAAGTTTAAAAGGCTTTTTTTTAGTTATACATTGCCTTAAGTGTTTATGCTAATTTATGAAATTTTCTGCTATATTGTTATCCTTACTGAGCTTCTGACCTCACCCCTTTCTATGTATTATTTTTTACAATATATGAAGAAGTATTTTATGACGGACCTACTTGGATAGTCTGAGTGGATATGACTGTGGACAATAGAGACTATATTTTTGTAGTTTTCCATTTTATCATGTAATTTAAGACTTATGAATGTATCTAGTGTTTCCAATTCTACTAAACTAATAGGTCTTTGGAGACTTTATATTTTGTGATCATGCCAATGATATAAAATAATGCACCGACTCTGGGTATCTACGGTCAGGGAATTACATTTTTAAAAGGCTATGTGTATTTTAAATTTTAATTTTATCAACTGCTAAATATAATAATATCTCATTGGAAATGAAAAAATAATAATTCATTGTTGAAAATACTTTGAAAAATAATTTGAGTTGATTTAAATGAGATATTTACTCTAGTGAAACAATAGTATAAATCTTTAAAAATATGTAAAATTCAAATCCCAGCGATAGTTGATCCATCATGGCATATCTCTGTGTGAGGATAAATCTAAAAGTATGGTTCATTTTATACAGTAGATTCCAAATATATAAACTAGATAGTGATATTCAAAACCAATGTTTAGATAAATAACCAAATGTTAGACACTCAAATATGGGGTTTCCTAACAAAATTAATGTTCTTAAACTTGAAATTTATCATAAATGTGAGGTTCCAAAAGTGGCATTCCCTATCAAAAGATAAGTTCCAAAAACTAATGTTCAGATAAAATATGGTGTTGGATACCATAATTTGACTACAAAAAATATTAGTGGACATTTATTATAAAATACTTAATAACATCTTGAATACATTGAAGAATAAAACATTAGCTAAATTATAATAGTAATAAACTTCCATAATTATGAGAAAAAGAAAATAAATATTCTAATAATTAAAATCCGTAAATCCATATAAAATAACACCATTACTAAAGAATTTAGGGGTGTTTATGATCATTAAAATCAATTACAATCTCATGAGAAATTGGTTGATCAATATCTATATTTCCAATAATCCCCCCTTTTGAATGATAAAAATCCCACATAATCATTAACAGTAAATTAATTACATGTTATAATTAGTAATAAAAAATATTGAAGGTAAATATAATATTTTAATGCCTTGTTTATCCTTATATCTCCACCTTTTCGAAATCAACATATGTTATACATATCATTGAAAACATGGTTAATGTAGCACAAGACTGAAAGTGAATATTTTTGAAACCAAAAAAAATTCCCCCTGGAAATGAATAGGCTTAGTGACATTACGAAACTGTAAATAGAATATAATGATAAAAAATTTAACAAATGAACTAATTTTTATTAATCTTTCCAGATTATAATAAGTATTGGATCAATTTTTAATAGTTTAAGGTACATTGTGAGAAGGACTATAAATATTTTCATCAACGGAATAATATTCAATGGTTAATTAATATTTTATATTTTTATGTATAGCCTTCAGAGCCACCATTAACTCCATGAAATTCCAATTCACCGAAATAACCCATTATTTCATCAAAAACCTTGATTCCCAACACATTTTTAATAATCGAAGTAGGTTAACCTTCTGAAAATTATTGACACTATCAGAAGACTAAACATATCTATCTATCATTTTGCTAAACTATTTGACCAAAAAACATACTACTGGCTATGAAAAATTCAATAATTCAACTGAATGATTTTTATTTTTCAAAAGAAATTATAGTGGAACACTACCACACTATAAAAATTGAATTATATCATCTATGGACACGTGGTCATAATATGAAATCTATATCATCCTCAAAAGAATTTATAGAACCTGATGCAATAGAAGTAAAAACTATTTCCAAACATGAATATTAAGTTTTTCCAATTTCAAATTGAATTTATAGGAACTTCTTGAAATCAGCTAAAGCCATATTTTGAAACCATTTATCCTTATGAATTTTCAATCTGATCAGTGTGATCTCATTTAAAATCATAAAAATTTTCTATAGAAGATGGACTTTTTTACTAACTCTTATACTACTTTTTAAGAGAATAAAAAAATTCTTTAAATAGATGAACTTGTTAAATATTCAATAGAAAACCTATAACTCTTATGTTCTGTCTAAACCTTTTTAACTTCATCCTTTAATTGATTAAACATTTCTTGGATACTTTAATCATATGTGTAAACATAGATTTCAAAGCTAGAATCATTCTTAGATTTCAAATGTACTTGTTCATTTCTTGTGGAGGGTTATCTAACATCAACTAATTAGTGTAATTGATCTTATATAACTTCATTGGAATGGGATAATAATTCTCCATGAATTTATAGTTCATTGGTGACTTCTTCCTAGGTATTTTATATGAAATTTTCAACAAGAGAAACTAATTGATCCATGATCAAATAAATTGTAGGAAAAATGGATCACCAACAAGCTCTGATGAAATAGATTCCTAAATACGAATTTCTTTAGTTATTTGAGAACATTGAGAATGGAATATTATGTTGGTTTTTCTATACCATCAACACATTTCTCGCCTCTTCCTTCAATTATATTAGCCTGCTATTTGGCCTTCCTAGCATCGGAATCAATAACTTTCTCGACTGGTGTAGGATCATCTCTTTATCTATGGTGTGTAAAAAGTATAGACTCAGGATTTTCCATATCATATGGTTCTTAATAATCACTTTTATGCTGAATTATTCATCTAATCATATTAGTAATATCTTCATTCAATATTTTTCTCCTCCTTGTGCTAATAGGAATGTTGGCAGAACCAACTGCCAAATCTTTCAAACCTAGTGCCATTTGATGCAAACCAAATCTCCCATCTTTGTGGGATTCACCAATATATTCTATGTGACCCCTTGAAAAACTAGATGATTTTAATCTTATTTTAGTCCCCTCAACACGAGAATCATATTATTCATCCTCCTAATCTATAATAAGAATAAACCTTCTTCTTGCCACACTCCAAAAGAAACTGAATTTCCATTATGTTCTAGTAGGAAAGATATTACAATGATAACATTACAATACTATATGAATATAATCTATCATCCCTCTATTTTAATGAAAAATATAAATCAATATTACATGGTGATTTAAGGTCATTCTTTCATCTTTATGAAAGTAATATCTCATGTATCTTAACATGCACCGGCAAATATTTAGCTTGATCTCATCCAACAACAGAAACATGATATAAATGTTTAGAACCCAAATATTCCATAATTCAAAAATTTGATGGGATACTATTTTCTAAATAAATATTACAAAATCCTTTTGGATATCCTCCAGATCTTTTACCAAAATCTTCTAAATATGAGTGGTCCCAAAGAAAAAGAACATAATTCCCCCATACTTAGGTAAAAAATATTTTATTGATCTTTGACTAAAATAAAATGTTCTTCATATTCTGTCTTTTAAGGCCACTACCTATTTGTAATAATGGGACTAATCTTATCAAACCTCTTGTCCATCACCATTTCAAGTTGAATAAGGTTTAGGGTTTGAAAATTAGGGTTCAAAAGTCTGAGAGATCGGGGGTTCGAAAGGGAATAGTTTCAAAGGTAAGATATATAGATGGGTTCACTATGATGGTTTAAAGAGAAAGTTTAGTTTCTCAATCTACTTCTATAGTGTAATCACTCATAATTTTTAAAATGAAAAGAAAACATTGTAAACTAAAATAAACAGATAAAATTTTAAAATATAAAATTTAAAAACTGAATAATCAATATGAATAAATAAAAATTTAAAAACAAAAATATTAGAATAAATCAAACAATTAATCTAAACATAAATTGACTAGAAAATTAGAATATTTACTAAAAATTAAATAAATATAACTCCCCATTAATAAATCAAAACTAGTAGTGAGAAGTATTGTAATGAAAATATTTCCAAGTTGTTAATCAATAATTGAAAATTCAAGAGAAATGTCTCATTTGTAGACATGATCCCTTAGAAAATGATCTCTTATATCAATGTTCGTAGTCCTAGAGTAAGTAATTTAATTTTTTTGAAATATTAACAACACTATTTTCATCACATAATATATTAAAATTATCAAAACTAAGCCTAAAATGTAGAAGTTTTTATTTTCCCCATAATACTTGTGAACAAAAACTACCAACATGTATAAATATTCCTTTGTTATTGATAGTTAAAATGAGTTTTTCTTCTTACTAGACAACAAAACCAAGTAATTTACTAAATATTTAATGGATCCTAATTTTATTTTTCTATATAATATACAAACTACAAAATCAGAATCTAAATATGAAATTAAATCAAAACCATAGGTTTTTTTATGAAGTAAAAATAGTAAAAAAGTTATTTTTAAATATCTAAAAATCATTTTAAAAACATTTATATGACATTCTTTCCATTTTGATTGAAATCATATAAATAGTTAATAAACAAGATCTATGGTCAACTAAGAGTAAGATATAGAAAAATACATATCAAACCTCTATATAAATTAATATCAATTGGGTTTTTATCTTTATACAAATCATGTTTTACATTAGTACACTTGGTAGTTTTATATGACTTACAATTTTCAAGCACAAACTTTTTCAATGAATCAATAATATATTTACTTTATTTTAAAACATTTCTAAAAACTTTTCATAAATTTTGAAATTAGATAATGAAATTTAATTCTCTCGTCATACTAATTTCATATTCTTTAATGCATAAGTTTTCAAAAAAAATATTACAATGATTTGGATTATTTTCACCAAAAAATAACATCAACTACATAAATTTTAACTAATAAAATATTAGAATAATATATCTTCATAAAAAGAATAGGATCAGATAACTCTATTGAAATCCCATTTTTCAAAAGAAAGGAAATAAAGCTTTCTTACCAAGAATTCAGTTCTTATTTATGGTCACAAAGAGATAGTGTAAGTGTAAAAAAATATTTTTGTATATGAAGGTTTTAAAATATAGAGGTTGTTAAACATAAATTTCCTCCACAAAATTACAATTTGAAAAATTAGATTTAACGTCTAATTGGTTTAATTTAAAGATAAAATGAGATGAATAGGACAAAAGTATCCTTATTTATTCAATACTATAAATTGAGGAAATGGTTTCCTCATAGTCTATTACATCCTCCTTTTTGTAACCCTTAACAACAATCCTAGGATTTTCCTTCAAATTATACCTTAATCATATTGATTATTCATAATGACCCATTTAG
This sequence comes from Viscum album, assembly GCA_963277665.1. Classification (NCBI taxonomy): domain Eukaryota; kingdom Viridiplantae; phylum Streptophyta; class Magnoliopsida; order Santalales; family Viscaceae; genus Viscum; species Viscum album. The sequence continues at coordinate 1,371,765,334 of OY728143.1, forward strand.
TTCATATCATTGGATGGATAGAGGTCCAATCAACTATTTCCTGAATTTCATTCCTCATAAACTATTTTAGATCTTACTTTATATATAATATCTAACTATAACTATCTAAGGCTTCTTATACAGTCTTAAGTTAAAACTAGGATAAGAAGGTAATGAAATCGCTTTGGCTTCCAACATTTATTCTAATCCTAACTCATTCATCTTGGTCTCCTAAAATAATTTATAAAGGATAGTCCTTCAAGGATCTATGATTTCTATGTAATAGACTTTCAAATTTCATAGTTTCGTGTGCTTCAAAACTAGATTCATTTTGATCAGAATCTAATTTATATTCAAACTTATCATTTGAAAAATAAATCCTCAATTTATTTATATAATCTATAGCTTCATATTTCTTAATTCTTTTATGATCAAATGGATCACCCTCATCAAATATTGCATGGGAAAATTATTCAACAATCATTAACATTTTACTAAACAATCTATAATCATTAGAAATACTAGAATACCCAAGAAATATTTATTCATCATCCTTTTGATACAAGTTACCATGTTTCTCCTCATTATTCAAGTTATATATCCATCATCCAAAAAAATAATAAAACCAACTTTAAGATTATTATTATTACATAACTCATTAACTATTTTTTTAAGATATTATTAAAACTCTATTCATGATAAAGAATGTTGTATAAACAAAATATACCCAAAAATAGGTTGGAAAACTATACTAATTGAAAATATTTCTTTCCATTTCTTTAATAGTACTATTTTATATTTCATTAATTTTATTCTATTAATATATTACAAAAGATGAAAAATTATTCTTAATGTCATGGTTTGAGAAAAAAAATTAAATTCTTGATTCTATAACTCTCCTCCATAATAAATCATTAGTGAAATAATTTTGACATATTTTTAATTTTCTATAAACCTTAATAAACTCCAAAAAATTGAAAAATATTCACTTTTAAACATTAAAAAGTAATACTTAGTCAATATAAAAAAAATAAACTAAAAAAATAATCTTCCAACCAATATTTTTTCTCTAGAGTTTCAAAAAAATCCTCGATTAAATGTTATAATGGTTTAGATGTATAAGACTTGTTAATATATATAAAAGATAACATATATTACATTTCTATTTGGCATGAAACACAATTTATATTATCATTAAAATTTATACTAGGATGATTCAAAACTAAATTCATCATAGATAACATAGATAAGAAAAATATATTACAATGAAAAATTCTGATATACCATATCTATGATTAAGATATTTTAACAATTGAACAATTCAATTTAAATTCAAAAAATGAAATAAGGTATAAAGTATAAACATTTTCTAATATTGGTTCTCTAAACATAATAAGTTTATCTTTAAAGATATGATATGAATTATTATAAAAATCAACAAAAAATAAACTATCACAGAGTTGAGTTATACTTATCAAATTGATCTTTAATCCTTGAATGTAGATAAATTTATTAATTAAAAAGGATTTTGGGTCTCCAAAAGATTTAACTATAATGATCATACCTTTTTATTTGTTACCAAAGGTAATTAGTCTTTTATCTACATTTTATGGTGCATATAAATTTGAAAAGTATCCACTCACGTGCCTTGAAAATCCGTTATCTATATACCATTATTCATTTTTTTGATATGGATCATCACCCATAAAAAATAACAAACAAAACAAATTTGGTACCCAAATTCTCTTGGGTATTATATTTTTAGCGAGAAAAGATATAGGAAACCAAATATGTTTAACACTTCCATAATCAACTTTAGAAAAAAAATCAAACATAATCTATTTAACACAAATAATATGAGGGTTTTTAGGTATTATTTATTATAATAATGTCCCATAATATTATAGTGAAAACTTGTAACTATAAACATGTTTTGATTCCTTAAAATAGAAACAAACTTATTCCTATAAAACATAGTTCTCTCACTATTACTACCAATACAATATCAATATTTTATATGAAACTTTTTCCTAATATCTTACTTAAATATTCTCCACCAATAGTAAACACACTAGAATCGAATTTAAAAGATTTTACATTATCCTTAAACACATAAATATTATGTTTATTCTCATTTCAGGTTGAAGTAGATTCTCTTAACCTTTCTTCTAATTTAAGTAGATGATTTTTACAAGGAATATTTTTCACTTAAGATACCATTATGAATATTATTTAAATAATTATTCTTTTCTTCATGGATTCATGTTTTTCTTCAATCAAAGAACAGTATTAGACTATCTTATCATTTGATTATCTTTTATTTTTAGAATAATGAGTATATTAATATTTTTCCTAATCTTCCTTATCAATTAAACACATGTTTACTTTTTGATATGATTTATTGTATTCTGAATTAGAACATAAAGAGGTATTGGAGTCTTTTGAAAAATACCATGTAGTCTTTATATCCATTTTTCATTTTCAATCAGACTCATGTTTTAGTTTTAGCTTATTCTCCTTATTCTATATTTTTATTTCATTCTTATATTGTGGGAAATCAAGTTTCATATACCCCATTTTCTTGAAATTATAACATTTGACCTCTTTCATTCCATGCACATTCTTCTTGGAATCATAGTATAGCTGCTTAAATCAATTCTCCCTTTTATAAATCATATTTATGATTATCAATTCATGATAAAATTATTATCCATAATCTGAATAACAAGAATCATTGGAGGATATAACATCTTCCTTTAACATTTTTTCTCCTTTTGAAATATAAACTTCATTATATGTATTCTACTTTTTAATCAATATTTAACATTTACACTCAACCTTAATTTTAATCTTGTACATCATTAAAGTACCAATAAATTCCTTTATCATTAAATTTTATATAGGAGTTGGTTGTTCGGTTGAATTATATATTCCATTCCACTTATATGGTAAAACTCTAAGATCTTTTGGCACCAGATGTAGTTTTAGAATTGGTATTTCCAAGGAATCAACATCATTGATTATTTCAGTCAATATTATATTAATTTGAGTAATGCATTAAAATTCATACATTACAAAAGTATCAAAGTTTATTTTTCAAAATTTTTTTTTCATTATGATATGATTAGTTCTTTCATTGTTAACTACAATTTTCTACCACATCTCATAAGTAGTAGGACACTGAGAAACGTATTTGCATTCATCTAGTCCAAGTCCACAAAAGCGTTACATCATTGATTTTTAATTTAAATCATAGTAATCATCTTTGGTAGCCTCCCATTAATCAGGATAATCTTTTAGGGTCTCATATATATTACCATCCTTTATATAAACTTTTAAATAGATATTCCATAAATATATTACCATACAATATTTTTTGTATACAAAAAAATCAATTGAAATATGGAGTCATTATCATTGATATACCTTTTTTGATCTATATTGTTGAAATCTTTCATCAACTTGACATTTAGCTCATTATTTCTAGAGAATGGAAGGATTATTAAAAATTAGAACACCATTGATACAAAATATCAGTCACAATAAATATGAAGACACAATAGAGGTTGAATTGTGTCCTTTTAAAAATATATGGATAATTTTAAATTAATCCATCTTCATGGTTTGTAAAATAATATTATTCTCTTTTATTTAAGTAGATAATATAAATGAATTGAATATAAAAGAACAAAATAATTTTTATATTTTATTGCGGAAAAAATATCCCCTAGTCCACTTCACAAACAATCTCTCCATGAGTGTGGTGATTTTCTCTAGAAGATCATTTTCTAAGGCATCTTGATTTTTTAGTGTTGGAAACTATATGTTGTTAAAAATATTTTACAAGGATTTAAATAGGAAAAACAAATATCCTTCAAACACTCCACACCTGAGTGTTCAAAAGAAATTATAAAGAGTCTTTGGTTGAAGAATTTTTTTTGAAAGTGTTTATATGAATATGATTCATCTGATAGAGGAAAATAAACTTAAAAATAATATAAGGACTTTATGGTATAGTAATTATGAAGGATATTCAGATTGAAATAGAAAATGTATTCAAAAAGAAAAAGAGAAGAAAACTAACATTTCAATTGCAGGATAAACAACAATAGATTATTACAAGTATATATCTAAAGTGTTTTCCTAAAAAATAACTTCCACTAAATTTTGTAGATAATTAATATGTAGATACAGTAGGTGAGGTAGTAATATTCTCATATAATCACAATGAAATTGAAAAGATATTTAACTTTATAAAATTTATAGAAACATCATGTTGTTTAAAAAGATTATATTATATGATATTGACTTTATAAATCAATTTATAATAAATAAGAAGCTCGATTCGGCCCTGGTAAAGAATATCATAAAATATATCCAGATAAATCTCAATTTTTAGTATTCTCACTATTTTCGAAATTTTAATTTAATCAGTCTCTAAGTATCCTAAATTTCCCTATAAATAAAAATTATTTAATACATTATTTAATATTATTTGAAATTTTATTTTTCATTATTTAAATGAGATATTTTATCTAATTAAACCATAGTATAGATCACATAAAATATCTAAAATTTTAATCCAATATATGACTCATTCATCGTGGGGTTTCTCAATGTGAGGATAACTCAAAAAGTAGATTTCATAATTTATGGCTGATTCTAATCATAGATACTAGAGTTTGAGGTTCAAGAACAATGATTGGACAAGTAACCAAATTTTAGATACAAAAATTAAGGTTTCTTTACAAAGATATGTTCTCAGGACTAATGTTCGTCACAAACATGAGGTTCCAAAATTGATATTTCTTATTAAGAGTTAGGTTCTCAATCCTAATGTTCATGTTATGAGTGGGTTGGGAAACCAGTGTTTCATTGGAACATTGATTTTTTAATAGTGTATAATAATTCAAAATACCCAAATGAAATAGTAATATAGAAATTCTCCTTTATTATAAGATTAGTGAACTTCCATAATTCTAGGAAAATGAAATAAATATTCCAATAATTATAATCCTTAAATCCATTTAAAGTAAATTCGTTTATAGAAAAGGAAAATTTTTGTGAGCATAAAATCAATGAGATATTAATAAAACATTATTGTATCAATATATGTATTACTGACACAATCAAATAGGTTTTTCTTTGGTAACTTTTCAGAATTTAAAAAAAATATTTTCCTTCCACATGAGAATGATACTTTAGTTTCCTCTTCTATTTCTCACCCCTCAATTCATGTCTAATTAAATTGAGATACATTTTGTCTCAATAATTATATGTATGGTTCTCACATATATAACACCTCCCATAAAATCCACTGAACCTAGAACTTATGTATAAATATGATATTTTACTATGATGATTCTATTGAGGATCAAAACATATTTCTATATTTGAATCTCACGGGCATGGGAAAAATTTATTACGGTGGTATCTTTCAAATCTCATTGATGTGATGTGTTTTTAACTTCTTTTCTAAACCCAATATTTTTTAATATTGTTTCTAACATGATCATATTTAGTATAATTAGATAAAATTTTATATTTTGTGTGTTTATATTTCATCTGATTCTTAGAGTGAGTTGTTTTTGAAGCTTGAGATGTTTTTGAAATTACCTATATATATTTGTTAAATTTTTTACTGATGTTCATAAATTTACTTTTGATCTTTTGGAATTTTTATTGAGTTTTAAAATGATCAAATTCCGTATTAGATAGTTTATTAATAATATCTTCCATCATCATTCCTTGTTTTGTAACTTTCAACTTCATTTTTTAATTTCTTCAATGTACACAATATAATTTTTATTTAATTATTCCTTTCCTACATTCTTCTTCTCACTTTATTTCATAATAATTTAACCTTTTTTTTTTAGTTTTCTATTTTCCACAAGAAATTAAAAAATTTCTGATCTCAACTTATATTCCCTATATGTTTCTTCTTGTTTTTATTTTCATTGTTTAAAGTGTATTTTTCTTATCTCAAAATTAAAAAAGAATGTTATAAACTTCTTTGGATTTTTATCTTTTGAATAATTGTTGTTAATAGAATCATACTCAACTTTATTACTTAACATAATTATTATTTTATTTCTGGTGAGTTTCTTATTACTTATAAGGGATTTATTATCATCCTTAACTGTTTTTCCCACTTATTACACTAAAGTTTTCGTTTAGAATTTTAATCATATTTTCCAACATTCTTCTTCAGATAATTAATATAAAAATGTTCAATTCATATACACTCAAAACAATTATATTGTAGTTTTAGTTTTTAATTTATAGTACATTTATATTAATTTTTATGGATAAGATACATGATTCTATAATTTTCCTCATCATAAACATCTTTATCATCTCATTCACTAGGTCCCATCATCTCAAGTTCTTGTTCACAAATTTTTTTCTTATTTGTAGCATCGAAATCAATTTCTTCCTTAATCATAATTTTTAATATTCAATTTATCCACATATAATAAAAAATAAGAAGGTTATGAAACTCTTTAAGTGATAAATCATCATTATCTTATAAAGTATATAATTTATGATCACACATTTATGAAAATTTTATAACGAGTTTATTAAAAATGGTAGAATCTTCCTCGACATCTATGAATCCTATGATATTCCAAAATATTTCAAAAACTCTGATGAAATTATCATCAATAGTTTCATCAGCTTACATTCTAATATCTTCTAACATTATTTTTCATATTTTTATCTTTTCATCCTTCACATTGATATTTCTCTTGACAATACTTTTGAGTTTTTTTGAAGCCTCCTTATTTTTATTGAGAACCATCACCCTTGTATAAACATTTTATGACAGATTCATGATATTAGAATTTAAATATTTCTCTTAAACTGCAATATTTCATTTTCAAAAAAAAATAATAGGGGAATCTTTCTCAAAGGGTCCAACACTAGCCACATCGATGACCTCTAGTCTATGTGATAGAAGATAGGGTATCATTATTTTTTCCTTCCATGATATTATATTCTATCGAATATATCAATACCTATATTTTTCACTGAGTATAAATTATCTATGAAAGGAAAATTAAGTATCTTATTGAGGGAACCTAGAAGATCTGATACTAATTTAATCTTCTAAGAGTGTGAGAACTACTGATAAGGGGGTTCATGAATTGTGATATTTTACAAACAAATCTCTCCTAAAATATAACCCTTTAGAATTTTAGATTTTTTAGCCATTTCAACATTATATATATTAACCCCACAATGTGTGAAACAATTGGAATGTAATAAAATAACACAACATTTATAGGGTTCTCCCCCAGTGTGCATGAATATATACAATCTATGGAAAATATCTCCTTTCAATGGAAATTCACTATGATATTATGTGAATACAAATTGATCCAACTACCTTTAGAATCATTATATCTCCCAACAGGTAATTATATTGACTCCTTCCAGTTATAACATTTTTTTGTACAGCCAATCTAAAACAAGATAATAATATTTTCTTAACATCTCATATAATGTTTGTCTAGAAATTATAGAAATAATGTGATTCATCTGGTGTTCTCTCCTTTTATCTGGTATAACTCCATCCAATACACCTAAAATCATTGTGCCTCTCATATGTTCCATTGTCTGATGAACAAAAAACTACACCTCACAATCATTATTTAGTGACTCAGACTATTATAAATCTTTTTGGTGGCTTCTCCTTCGTCAACAAAGAGAGTGTTTGGTTGGAAACTCACATAAATCAACCTTTATTCCTTATACTATTTGTTTAGTTTCTCTATATGATATCTTCTCTGTCTACCTTTAGCTCTCTTTCTCACATGAAAAGAATACTGACACATATTTCATATAGTACATACACCCCCTTTATATAAGCATGCACATATGAGAAAACATGTGAACTCAAATATATTGTAAAAGTGGGTTCCCTAAACCCAAATGAATAGTACTTTAAAAGTACTATATTGTGGATGGTATGATTTATGCATGATGTATACTAACCATTATAGTTTCTAAATTTCAATATCAACTATTTAATGGTAATTTCCATAAAATGTTTTCCAAATCAAATGGTGGTAGAAAATCCTAGTATATAATGAGAACCTAAAGATACTATAAAATTAATCTTAAAAAATGTAATGTGGTCAAGATAGTTCATAGTCACTTGAAAAAATAGATTTCTGAAAATTATGTGATGGGGGATAATAATCATTGAGACTTCATCGGATGAGGTTCTCACTTGGTGATCTCTATTAGGTAAGATCTTAAAGGAAAACCTTCCAATAGGAACACCACATGTTCCAGGTGCCATTGGTTATTCCAATCTATAGACATGTGCATTGGTCTCCTAAATTGAGATTTTCATGAAAGTTTTTCATTAGATCATAAACTTTCATTCAAGGAAAAACAAGACAATCAAATTAGGGAGATGCAGCTTCTGTTGGGTGTGTCATCGGTGGTATGGAATTGGTCAAATGGTCAAGGTAGAATTTTTCACTTCTGAGTTGAGGAATTTATATATCCATATTAATCCATTAGATCATAGTACCTTTATTAATCCATTTCCAAGGTAGTTAGAGTTATGTTCATCCAGTTAGATAAAAAACAATAAATCAATAAAGGCCGATGACAAAAAAGTGTGTCTCGATTTATGAGATATTTAAAGACAAAGAAATTATATTACATAGTGTGTGTTCATTGGTTGGTTTTTGTTTCTAAGACTATTCCTTATTTCATTAAGGTCATTATAGTGTTTCTAGACTCCTCTATTAGTCTGTAAATATTATTCACTATTTTCAAGAGAGGGTCCTAGAGGGTCACACACAATAGAGTATTCAAGAATCTTCTATATTCTAGTGAATATGTAAGTTGGACATGGTGGGCCCCACAAAAGGTTCCCAACATTTATCTATGTAATCGATCACCAACAAATAAATAAATTCATTATAATTCGAGTATAAATTAATTGGGTTGAATTTATTTATTCAATGTACTCATGAGGTATTTAGCGAATACCAGCAAATTATTATATAAATAAATATTATTTTAATACTCCTTGTTTGTTTAATATGAGTGGGAATTAAAAGTCAAGATAATGACTCAGGTTTATCATATAATATATTTAATGTATATTACAATTATGTAATAATATAATAACAATATTTATGTCACATTCAGTTCGTCATAATTATTTTTTTATCATTTTTTATGTAGAATTTAAATATACAAGGGTTGGGGAAACCTTTCCTGATATTTTATCATCTAATATATATAGTGGGAGAGGGTATCTCACATAATGACTATTTACAATGAGTTCTTAGGATTTTCTCCCTCCTATATAACATTTAGGGAGATAATCTCTTGATCCATGTGATCAAATCATGCTCATCTCCTTACATCGAATGAACCTTGATGATGTGATCGTCAGGACATTGAAGGCATCATCAGATCATTTTTATAGAACTCTGAATTCAACAATCAAATCTCTTAATGATTTTTAAAGCATGTGTAGATGGTCTATAGTGATTCTACTTTGGGTCCTTTAGGAAACCATTGTCGGCGACAATTGACAGATTAGTGCACTTCTATTTTGAGGAGGTATAAGTTTTTTTTTAATTTTTCTTCTTTTAATAAATCATATGACATCCCTAGAACCTACCCTGGATTAGATATCTGGATAAAACAATTTTTCATTACACTAAAGATGAACAATTTTAAATCCTCGAACCACCAGCTTTTGCTGCGTGCCTCGGTAAGTTCTATTTGAATAGAAGTGGATTGAATTAATTTTTTTGGGAAAAAAATAACTTTTATTAAATTTAGTAGATGGTTTTATTTCAGTTCTAACCGATTTTATCGTATATCAATATGATCTAGAACGGCCATGTTATGTAAATTCAAATATTTTCTTCGGAACAACTACAAGTTTTTCATGGATACTAAAAATGAATAATTCTGGTGGTGTGACGGTGGCCAGAATGGTTTTTTCCATCCACCTTATCATTCCACATAATTGTGGAACAAAATAAAATATATATATATAATTATTTAAAAACATTTTTTAACACTTAAATTACATACATGTTAGGTAATTTAAGAAATGAGGGGGGATCCGTGTGGAATTCCCCACATATAATAATAAAAAAGGTACTAATAAAAGTTCACAAAGGAGGTGGTGATATATAATCAAAAAAGTAATAATGATTAAAAAAATGGGTCTTTCTGGATGTCTTCCACATCACTCCACTAGGACCAGCCTCCTCTTCCTCCTACACTCATCCCTCATACGGTGACCCACACTGATGGAGCCTCCCTTGTGTTAGCCACCTCCTCTAAGAATCCGTCCACAAAACAAGAACTCATCCTCCCATCCTAGTGACCCTGAACCATGAAAACCTCCCTTTCGAAGCCACCTCCCACTACCCTGGTTGAGGACCACACCCCCCCCCCCCCTTGAGTCACCCTCTTTTTGTCTTTCTAGCCATCTATCATGCACTATCGGTCTGTTGGGGTCCCCCGATCAAGATCTAATGTGACAATCTCTCAAGACCCCCTTCTTCATCCACCAAGATACTCTCGAATTCCATGACACATCCATAAACTATTATGTCCATGTTCTTTAACTAGGATGGGGTGTCCACCCAGTCATCACTTCAATCACCTCCTCATCAAGCTCCTAATTTCTCCCATGAAATAGCATATCCCGCCTCCTGGTCTCACCACTATGGACTCTGATGTCTTGTAAACATGCATCTTCCACCCACCTCTTGGGATTCCACTCACCCTAGCCGATGACCACATACATACCTCCTCCTCTAGTGGTCGAGAAATCATCTCCTGGGGCCAAGCATGACCACCGCCTCACCACCTGATCAGGACAGTTAGTCGTAGTGTCTTCGGCCGCACCTCCTAAGAACTCCCCTCTAGGATAGTTTTCATCTTCCCATCAAGGTCTCAGAAACCTCGTTATCTAGTGTTACCATAGCCACCTCACTCCTAAGCCTTCCATCTTCGTCTCCTCGAGAACTACCTTCCAGACCCACCAACGCATTTACGAATGCACCATCCGACCTTATCAAAACTACCAATGGGCACCACCACACCTATGGAGCACCATCCAGTCCCCTTCTCAAAAATATCAAACCCTTATCATCGAACCATGCCATGTGGTAATCCCTACACTAGTTTTTATTATCCTTGATAGGCTACCTATAGGTGTCATTCACTCAGTATGAGACTGCATGGGTTTAGGTGGATCGAACCAACCTGAAATGAGTCAGGGTGGGTTTTATGGGCCCATAACACTCCTTAAGGGGGTCTGTTTTTCCCATTATGGGACTGTGAGGGTTTTAACTGACCCACATAGGCCCTACACGGGGTTCTGGGGCCTGAATAATTATTTTTTTAATTAAAAATTATTTTTTATAATTTTTTTTGGAAAAATAATACTTTTATAATTTATAAAATAATTATTTTAATTTTGTTTCAAATTAAATTGTTTAGTTAATTGGTTAATTTAAATTATTGATAAAAATTTATATTAATCCCTAAATGAATGATAATTAAATAAATTATTACAATTTTAATTTATTGAATTTATTTAATATCCCTTATACTTAAAATTTATTATAATTTAATTGTATCATTTATTTATTTTTATACTGACTAGCCTTGAATGATTGAGAAAACTTATGTATTTATAATTTATAAATTTAATTAATTTTATAATTGTGTGTGATGATTATATATAAATAATTTGTTTTTTTTTTTGATGATCAACATATCTTTATTTTATTACAAATATTATTAGGGGTATTCATATCAATCAGTATCTATATTTTTTACTCCTGATACCCCGTCGCTAGTGTGTGAGTATTTCTTTACTATAACAAGGTCATAGTAAGTCACAGACCACACCAAGTTGAAGTGAATTACAAACAAGAAGGAGACACACTAAATGGGGAATGAGATGCATTATGAGTCAATCTCTGACTCAAGTATGATTCCCATAGGTCATGGTAGATCCATTAAGATTAAATAAATCAACCAATATTAAACACTCAAGACCATATGGGAATTATTATTTCTTATATACATTTCATTTTTATTTTATGAATTTTCGTGATTTTAGGAAACACATAAAATAATAAATCGTAAAATTTATAAAGTTTCGATGAATGTTTTTATATTAATGTTCAATTGTTAGTGTGAAAAAATAGAATGAACATTTTAATAGAAATGGATAACATTATTCGAAGAAAAATATAATACTCCTCAAATAAATATTATGTCATAAATTCCTTTTATAAATTGAATTTGAAGAAAACCAAGTGTTTAGGGTTCTCGATCCTCCATAGTTGAGGGTGTATACTACTATTGGGGAGTTCTTATGACAATGATGAGTTGGCTAATCAAAATTTGGTAGAAAATTAGTGTCTATAGATATATTTCTAAAAAATTATTGGAAAGACTTTAGTAAATCATATTTATGATTTTAGATTATGGGACATTACTCTATAGGTCCAGGAGAAGCGAGTTAATGTGGTTGTCCAGTCAAATCCCTACCTTAATCACTCTGAGTAATGGAATAGTCATAGCTTATAGACTATGAGGGAAGGTTCAAGGATAATTTACACTAGAGTACTCAACTGATAGAGTATCCTTATTCTAATACTAAGGATTTATATAGTCTGATTAAATAGTGGGAGGTATTTAATGATTTAATTAATCCACAGTTTATAAATCAATAATATAGTTAAAAGTACTTAACTGATAAATTTTATTTTTTTACAAAATGGAAATTAATATCTGAAGATACATTATGATAATATTGGAAAATTTTAGTGTCCTATCCAACACAAGTTTCAAAAATTTAGTATAAAATATTGTGAAAGTACTACATCATTGGATATTCAATGTGTTGATGTCGCTAGTACTTATTAAGCCACCTTAAGAATTGAGGGTGTTAAAATACTTATACGAGACTCAAGTGAGATGCATATGATGGTTATTTCATAATGTGAGTATTGGATAAAACATTAATACATGGATGATTAAACATGTTGTCTCGCCATTGAGAAGATTTAAAGAAGAATATGAAGCAAGATATGACTTGATGACGATTAAAATAAATATGTTTAAATTAAAATATAGATCAAAATATTTCAATCGATCCATTTTTCATATCATTTTTACCCATTTAATCCATATTCTTTTACGATTATAAAATGAATAATATTGAGAAAAACACATTGTTAAGTTTTGTGTAAGGTTCTCCAAGAAAATAAGAACATCAACAAAGTATAATCATTAAATATTGTGGTGAATAAATAGAAATATAATCTGAAAAGGGTAACAAAAAAAGTCACACCAAAGTAACCATCATAATTTCCTTCAAAGAAAAATTTATAAAATAAGAATTTATTTTCTTCACATAAGTCTAAGGAAATTTAAATCCAATGAACTAAATTAAAGAAGCAAGTAATCACTTCTTCTTCTAGAATATTCATCAACTGTATATAACGTTTCCAATATACTTTTTGGGTATTTAATACAATATATATTTATATATAAAACAAGTTTATTTAAATATAGTAACTATGTAAATAAATATTACTATAAGAAATATGTGTTCTCTAAGTGTTTGAGAAAGGGTGGTTTCCAAGTCTGTGGCGAGAAACACAAGAAATCTATATTTCCATGTTGAATTTTTCAATAAGTAATTTTATTGATTATTAACATAAAATTTCTCTCATATTCCCATTGGAAACAAAGATATAATGTAAAAAGTTCTGTAATGAATGTTTTTTTCGATGTCTAATAATAAACCAATACTTTAGTGATACATGAATCATTAGAAATACCTAATGAATATAAAATTTAAGAAACATATATCTAGTTGGGAAAAGATAATTCATTTCAAGGAAAACTAAGAGTGGATGTAATGGATATACACAGTATGGTATTTAGACTCGGTGGAGCTAAAAAACTTAGGTGTTATCAACATATATACTTATTTAGTTGGAAAAAAGAAACCAATAGAAATAAAGGTAATCCACAATACTTATGGACCTAGTTCAGCTAGAGAGAATGAAATATTCCATGGGTAAGCTAGTAATAAATATACTTCATAATATTTCATTATGTTATTAAGGAATGAGAATGTGAAGTATTGATTATACATGGTCAGAAGACATGAGAGTTGCTTAGAACTAGTTTAATGAGGAATATCTTGACCAAGATTTCATTGATCATTATAATGTAGCATGGAGTAATTCATAAATGCACATTACCTTATCTGCAACAGGTAAATGATGTTAATAAAGACAATCAATGATGAGCCTCACATGTTAACATTAATCAATAAAATGTTCCACAGACCATTTCCTAAATGACGATTTTTATACACATCAAATATATGATGTTAGTTGAAGGACTATCAATATTGAGACCTATAATCATTATGGAATTGTCTTTTACTTGTCAAGAGATTATTCAAAAATAATAGTATTATCCCGTAAAATAGAATGTTCATATAAAGTAATTGTCCTAAAATTTTCTATAATATTACAAAGATACCTATGGTAGAAATATTATAGTAATGTGATATACTATATTTCTTTACAATTGTGCATGCCTCTATTTGGGATAGTTGTAGAAATATTTACTTGTGTTATTCAATGTTATAGATTCACAAATAGTTGGCATAGGAACAAGTTATATAATATCATGTGTAAAGTGAATGTTTTAGAGAAACATACTGTGTCGGGAGAATAAAACAATTGTGAGGGTTTTATATTCACTAGGTTTGATGATAAATTATTCATTGAGAAACATAATTCCTATAAGTAGGTAGTTTATGGAAATTTTTTAATATTGACAAGAGAAATTAAAATTTAATAATCTATTCCATGCATCAATATAATGGGGGATTATTATTTTGAATACCTTGGTGGGTATTAAATTAAGACTATACCTGGATTGTATAAGAATGGTATCAATAAGGCATAATTGGTAATATCATGTCATTATTCCATAATCTCTTAGAATTTTACTTATCATAGCTAATTTATATGATCATTTTATTGATAATTGGATGTCAAGGCCACCAATAATGGAAGTTTTCTATATAACACAATAAGAAAGGGATGATGACATCACATAATGCCTGTAAGGGGTGCATGTTACTCAAATCCAATTTAGGATTAACATAAGCAACAAGATAATAGAATATTCATTTTGAATGAGTTTTTTCATACATATACTAGAGGTTAGTGGGAGTTACATTGTTTTCCAAGTAAAATATTTTTTGGTAAAATATTGAAAATAATTATTTTCCTTAAATTTAGTTAAAAAAAATTAAAGTAATACTCCAAATATTTGTTAAAAGTAACAACATAAGTACTAGGGAACTATATCAACTAATCTTGATCTAACGGTTTCCTAGACAAAGTAAATAATACATATACTGACATGGTATTGAGAAATATAAGATGTTAAAATTCGAGAGATAATTTCTACCAATGTCACATAGAATATGTCTCTCCAAGAATACATGTATAGGTATTGGAGAAGATAAAAGTGGTGAGTTTAAATTTCATACATTATCGTGATGGATCAATCAAATATTCCATAATATATAAAAGAAATCATATTTCTAGAATATAATTTATAATAAGAAAGTATCAATTATATCCAGGTGAACATCAAGGGAATCAGTATAAACGATCCAAGAGTACTAGAGAAAGTACAAAGGATATATACCTAGTATGTGGGGAAGAATAAATTCTATTTTTTGTGGATATAAACTAGTCTTCATTTAGATTAATGTGAAATAATATTTCAGTTAGGATTATGCAATGATCAAGACAAGATCAATCAATATAGTGATAGCTATACTTACAAATACCAAGTTTGTTGTAGCATCTAAGGTAGCTAAAGAAGAAGTTTAAAATATGAAATGACTTTTTCATTTCATGGAATCAAACCAAATATGTAAAGTTTTATCATGATTATAATTATATTTCTATTACTATCCAATATGACATGTTTCTAAAGTAAACAAAAGGAATATACTTTGGGATACTATCTATCGATAATTGTTACTCAAGGAGGTTAGGTCACACATAGCAGAATAGCCATGTAGTAGAGACATTTTATACCCAGTAATTAAATCTGTGACTCAATAGGAATATGATCTTAATCATGTGAGTGTTGACAAGGATGGTTTACAAGTTGGATCTAGTGTAAGTGGGAGTGTTGTAATGGTGGGTTCCCTGGACCTAAATAAAAAAGTACTTTTTGATTACAATATCATGGATATAATGAGTTATGCATGATTTAAACTTACCATTATAGATTATACATTTCTGCATCCACTATTTAATGGGAATTTTCATATTTTTTGTATCAAATAGTTATTGTAGACCGCATAATATAATGATAATCTTGAGAAACTATGAAATTAATAATAAAAAATGTATTATGGTCTAGATACATCGTAATAAATTGACACAATTGATGTTTTACTATCATGTGATAAAGGATCACAAGAATTTAGACTTCTTCTCATAAATGTTTCACTATGTAATCTCTAGTAGGTGGTTTCATGTGGATGGACCCACTAATAGGAACACCATATGTTTTGAGTGTCATTGGATATTACTATCTATGGACGCGTGTATTTCTCTCCTGACTTGAGATAATTATCAATGTGTTTCATCAGATCACATTAATTGACGCGACGAAAAAAACTGTGATAATGAAGTCATGTTGATGTAGCTTTTGTTGGGTGTATAATGGTTGTATGGAATTGGTTGAATGGTCAGGATATAAATTTTCACTTCTGATTTGAGGAAGTTATATCTTAGGCCTGGTAGATCAGGATGGTAGTGCCTTCATAATTCCTTATCCAAGGTAGTGTCAGGTATGTCCATCCCATTAGATTAAAAAAATAAAGCAAGAAATAATGATTACACAAGTGTGCATCCTTTTTGTGAGATATATAATGACAAATAGACTATATTACACTGTGAAAATTTGTAGGTTGGTTTTCAATTCTGTGACTATTCTTTATCTATTTAGAGAACTTTATGGGTTTCTAGACATGACTATTGGTGTGTGAATATTATAAAATTCTATTGAGATAAGGTCCTATAGGTTCAAACAAAAAATCATATTCATTAATATTTCTTATTCAGGTGAATAAGTGTATTGGACAGGGTGGGACCCACCAAGGGGGTCCAAGGGTTGTCTAGGTATTCAATCACTAAAATATGAATAAATTAGTTATTATTTGAGTATAGATAAATTGGTTTGAATTTATTTATTAATTTTATTCATGATGTATTTAGTGAATACAAGAAAAATAAAATAAAAATGAATATTATTTTAATAATCCAGGTTTGTTTAATATTATAGCGAATTTCAAGTCGAGATAATGACTTGAATTATCATGTAATATATTTAATATATATTAGAAGTATTCCCTAGAAAAAAATTATTTTGACATTGGGTTTTTTATGTTTTTCACATCGTTTTTAAGGTGACATTGTTGATGGTGACATAAAAAATCAAAAACAATTAACGTCGATTAATATAACCAATGTAAAAAAAATATTATTTAATAGGTTTTTTATGTTGTTTATTTAATAACTGAGGTTGAAGATGCTTCATGATGAATGTTTTTTACATCAGGTTTTAAATATCCAACTTAAAAAACAATCTACCGCGTCTGTTTTTATATAACTAAAGTTGAAAACCAGAATCCTGATGAATTTTTTATGTAGTAATTTAATAATCGATGTAAAAAATGATTCAAGATTAATGTTTTTCATGTCAGTTCTTAAATAACAAATGTAAAAAACTATATACCACATTGTTTATAAAAAATTAATGTGTAAAACCATAATCCCAAGCATTTTTTTTGGTTATAAAATAATCAACGTAAAAAAACTACATAAATGTATTTTTAACATTATTTGAAAAATAACAGACGAAAAAAATAAATTATTTTTTAAATAATTTATGAATCCTTTCCTCTCCTCTGTAGAATGAGACATGAAAAGTCCAAAACCATACTAGAAACTAGACCAAAAACCAGACCAATAACAGGGCAAATAACAATTAGAAACAGACCAAAAATAAGAAAACCCAGCGTAAAAATTACACATTCACATTTAATCAATTGAAAAATTGAAATTTTAACTAAAAAACAATCTTAAATTCAACCAAAACAACTACCAACTACACATTTACAATTACAACATCCAAAATTACAATATTCACTAAAAAACTAAAATCCATTCAAACCTATAAAATAATTTGACCATTCCACTTTTAAGTGTTTGGCCTCTTTTGCAATATTAGTTTGAGGGTCATCAATTAACTAAAATTTATATATAAATTAGTTAACATTTATAATTTATAAAACAAATTAAATATTAAGGAATAATTTATAATGAAATTTAACCCATTCAAACTTTATAATTGTTCAAGTTGTAATTATTTCATACATTAATATTAAAATAAAATATCCTCATTTAATGATGCCTTTTTTTATAAAATTTCATTTTAAATGAGTTTTTCAATTCAAAATATCATTTTTATGTAATAGATCCAAAATATACTAATTATAAATGGATAATCACCTTTATTTGTTCATATTTGATCTTGGCACTCTTTTTCCTTGTGGTTTTAAAAAATCTAGACCATCCCCTATTAGAAAATAATATGAATGAAATAAATTTAAAATTACTTATTATATAAAAAACTAATAATAAATTGAAACTTACTTTTCCAACATGTTTTTACAATTTCCTCACACATCACCATGGATAGAGCATATATAATGAAGTGTGTTCTCCCTTAGGGAAAAACACTTAACATACAATGATTATTGATATAAAATAAAATTTAATGTTATTGGTTATTTTTAAAAAATATTAATAACAATTTGTGAAATATATATTTCATACCTCTCAATATAAGGAAATACACAACACTACATAATAATATTATATTAAATATTTTCATCAATATAAACTTCTTTTAGTTTCTCATTTAATTTATTCCATTCAAGTGAAACCAATTGTGGGTCCATCAACCCAAATATATATGTCTGCTCATCATATCACACTTTTTATAAAGATACCTAATATAAAATAGACATAATTATAATTTTTCAATAAAATAAACTTAGGGAAATATTTGTGTTAAAATTTACATGAAAAAAATTGTACCATATTGATTCCCAACTTATCTTTAACAACAAGCTCGGTAATATTATTTTTCACAATCCCTATATTTATTTCATTCCCAAAAACATGATCTTCGATTTTAAATGTATAATGACCCACTAAAAAATTTAAATATCTTGATAATCTGTCAAGACTACTAGAATCTGAATCTGATTGCATATCCCATTGTCTTTATTGTTAGATGTAAAATATTTCTTTACATTTAATGAATTTCTGTAAATAAATAGATAAATATATTATCTTTCAAATGTTATAAAATTAATACAAAAATAAAAAAACATATAATAAACACATACTTCTATGGTAATGGTTTTTAGATGTCTAAATGGCCAAACTAAAAAGTGGTCAATATTTTTTCCAACTTCTATCACCTCATCTATAGGTAATGTTACTCCATCCAATATATCTTCAATATCATGTATAGTGATTGTATGTTTCTCTACCACTAACTGTTGATGATGAATTGTGTCTTCTATATAATATATGACCATATGAAACTATATGATAGTGATGATCATCAACATACAACTCACACTAACAAGGAATCTGTGGAGGAGGGGTGTGGTAGTATAATAAAAAATGGGGTATGTAGGTTGTGGTGGAGGATAAATAATGAGATCTACCATTATTGGTAGAGGATAAATAATTTGGTCTGCATGCGGAGGTGGGGGATTCAGAGCTACTAGTGGAGGTCAAGTAGGAGCTATAGTCTGAAATTATTTTTTTATGTCTTCAAACATAGATTGTACTGACACTCTAATCTTTTCCGCCATCGTCGCATTAATATTGTGAACTTCGGCCTCTAAATATTCTATTTTTTATATAAACATGACATGGAAGAACTTGAATAATGTGGCAATACTTTTCTTGTTGATACACTTATTGGGTATCCTCATACACACCCTAGGTGTTTGGGATTTCCCAATGCATAAGATAGAATATCGTGCCTCCCATCATCTTTTAAATACCCCTGGTGTCCTCTGATCCTCAAGAAAATCCTGTATAAATTATTTTAAAAATTATGTAATTATTCAATGGATAGAAAGAATTGAATTGACTTGACTTAAATAATTAAAATAAAAAACTTAAAATCTTCTTGATTACGACCCTCCATTATTCTATAAGATATTTCCCCTTTTTTCTCATATGATCCCTCTTCCAATTTTCATGTCTAGATGGAGGTGGTGGAGGGGAATCCTCTCTAGGGCTAGAAAACTCACCTCTACGTTTTTTTAAATTTTCAGCTATCATTTGTTCTTCAAATAAAGTATACCCTCCTCGGGATAAACTATGATGATATACGTTTCTGAATTGGATCTCTTGATGATCTCTCCTTGAATCCTATAAATTAAGAATAGTAAATCATTAATAAGAATATTAATATAATAAAACATCTAAAATTTTACATGGAACATACCCAAATTGATTCTTGTATTCTACTTTGGAAAAATTATTTCCATGTGTCTTCATCTACAAAATGATATTTATGACATGGACTGTTATGTTGTCTATCATGAAAAATGAAATCAGATGTAAGGGTTGATTTGAAATACATCTGTCTCCTAGAATCCATCAATAAAGATTTCCTCTTGACTCATCTGGTGTCAAGTAAATCATATGTCATATGATAAAGAAGATAGAAAACATATATACTATAAAAAATTCTAGATTAGTTAAATAATAGAAAAAGACCTTACTAAAATGGTCTCCCACAACTGATCTAGTGTTGTTGTTTCAACACTTCTCCAATTATCAAACAAAATTCTGACTTTTATTTTACCCTAAGTTGATACGAAACTTTTAAACTATTTTTTATTAGGACCTCGTGGAATTTTATTCTCATCGCGTTCTGCAACTATCCTCTAGTTCTGGCTATGATCTACTGATACTTTTGGTAAACATGCATTGCCACGTTTACCAACCCTCGAGCTCTTTTTTTCCATTGTAAGAGCACATAAATAACATTGGGGAACATCAAGAGAATAAAGTGGATGTTCTTACCCAGAGGTATGACCATGATGCTCATCTCTAGAAGTTCATGGTTGATCAACTAATTGATCTGTCAATAACCTTAAAATCAAATAAAATAACATTTAGTACACAAAATATAAAAATTCACATATTACAATAATATTGTAAAAAATTTATGAAACAAAAAATTAAACAAAAACATAACACATTATTATTCATATTTTTTATAGTGAACTAAAATTCTTCCAATAGTAATGATATATGAAATTTCATGTAAATGAATGAAAACAAATCTAAAATTGGTGTAGGAATATTATAAATGGTCAAACCAAGTAAATCATTTTTTACACAAATAAGAATATTTTTTATCGTATATATTTAAAAAAAATTAATTCAAAAAAAATCAATAAATTTATTATTTACATAATGGTAAACATGGTAAACTAAAAAATAAACTAATATAAGCAAACATTTGTACATATTAGTTTTAAAAAATGTTTTAATAAAAGAAAAATACAATATCAGACATTTTATGGAATTAATAAAAGGAACCAAGAAATAAACATACGTTACCCGTATTATTAGAAATGTACTAATGGATTGTTTTCCCAAATTACTTATTCATGATTGTTCTCTAGGGAACAAACCATGTCTACCACATGGTCATTAGTATTATCAGTTATTCTTTCCATGGAAGTTGGGATATCACATAAATAATTATCTTTATCAAGTTGATCATCACTAACATATTGTTTTTCATTGTAAAACCATGGACCACTATATATAGGATTGATCAAGAACATATAATTTTTTTCATGTGTTACCATTATAAAAGAAGCAGTTGTGTCTACCAATCTATTCATATTAAAAAGGTTCATTACAAATTCATCACATCTAACGCTATTATTTATGATAAACCATTTTCATTTAAACATATGAACATTAATTTTAATGTAATAAACCTCCCATATTTATTCAATGACTCCATAAAATGTAATTGATGTAGAAATTTGTTTTTGGTCTTTAGAACTCAAAAAATACATTGCTTTTGCCAACACCATTACAACACTATTCTGAACTGCACTTCTATTGTCCTCAACATTCATATGAAATGTGTATCCATTAATGTAATACCCAGACCATGTTATCACATTTAAACATGGACCATGCACTAACCATATTAATGTCTCATATGCAACTGATCTACTAAGAATGGTCTTTTTAAACCATGGAAAGTATGTTTTGTTATGCCCATTAAAAATAAAAATTTATTTCTTATTTGGATGTCATTGTTTCAACTCATGAATATGAAATGTTATATGTGGTTAAGCATCATCCATGTTATTTAATATTTATAAATGTACCTTATTTATTTGTTCACATGAAAAGCATTTTAATTTCAATCCAGAAATCCCCTTTCCCTCATTATTAACTCATTCATGGAGAGATATAGGAAAACCAATATGCTTCGCCACAGACATGTAGATTGTACAAAACACTATAACCCCCTTATAAATATACTTTTCAACAATGGAGGCTTCAGGTCAATATGATTTCATAACATACCACTTCAATATCTTCATATACCTCTCAAAAAGATTCATCCAACATAGATATATAGGTCAAAAAAGCTTATTTTCTCAAACCAGATGCACTATTAAATACACCATTAAATCAAAAAAAGATGGGGGAAAATACATTTCCAATTGACAAAATATAGAAATTTCTTTGTTTTACCAAATTTTCAAAGCATCTAGATTAATCATCTTGTAACAAATTGAATTGCAAAAAATAACACACCTTTATGATAGTGTTTCTAACATTGATGGGAAATATTCCACATAATTAAATTTGTAGAATTGTTGAATCTTGATGTGACAATCATGAGATTTCATACCTATCAACTTCAAATCATTTAAAGACATAAAATTTTAATATCTGTAGAATAACCCTTCAACACTATGATATCATGAAACCACTCACACAAGCTAATTTTATCCCTCTTTGATAATGTATGACAAGTCAGAGGAAGAAATTTTTTTCTTCCATTAGGAGTGGGAGCTAACTCTAAACATATTCCTGTTGATAGTTTGTCTAATATTTAATTCAAACAATATTTATTCTTTCCTCTAATATCTTATAATTTTCCAATCAAACTGTTATAGATATTCTTATCCACAATCATAACATCAATGATATCTTTCACGTTATGATATCTCCAACATGGTAGCTCAAACAATATTGGCCATTTCATCCAAATATTTCTATCATTTCCAGATTTATGTGCCTTTTTGAATGTCACATCATGTTTTTTACCCTCTAAAAATAGTCATCTGTGGATAATGGTTTGGGATCAATATCAAATTCTTGTGATCCATTTAATGCCTTTTAAAATATTCTATAAGAGTGATCTATAAGAAAAAAAATTGATTACCCACATATAATTGTTTCCACCAATGATGAAATTGATAATATGAAGTCTAATGTTCACAAATTGGGCACGCTTTATGCCCCTTAGCACTATATCTAGTCAAATTTCCATACACAAGGATGTCATTTATAGTGAACATAAACACTACCTAAAATTGAAAATTTTCCATTTTATAAGAATCATACTCCCAAGTACCATCCTCCCATAAGAGTTTCAAATCATCAATTAATGGTGACAACAAAACATCAATATCATTTCTGAGTTAATTTGGTCCAATGATCATTATACTCAACATGAAATATATGCATTTCATATAAAATTCAGAAGATAGGTTTTAAATTAACAATAAAAGATCCAATAAACTATGTGTTCTACTAGGTCTTTGATATGGATTCATTCTATTCATGTACAACCCGACTCTATGATTTCTAACTTCATTTATTAATATAGGATACTACTCACAAATTTTCTTCCACTGAGGAAAATCTGCTGGATGACATATTTTTTTGTCACATATCCTCCCATCAATATGTCATCTCAACCTTTTTTCATCATGTGAATTTGAAAAATAAACATTTAAAATGAGGAATTATTTGAAGATAAAAAATTACTATGGCAGTGATCTTTGTAATCTTTACATCAACCTGTGATTTTTCTTTCAACTTATAAAATGATGTCCCACATTTAAGACACTCTGACCAAAATTTATATTCCTTCATAAATATTACACAATCATTCGGACAAACATATATTTTCTTGTATACCAATACGATAGGGTATAATATTTTATTTTCCTTATAATGTGAATCTAGAATATCAAAGTCATTATGAAAATTTTCTTTCAATAATTGTAGTAACACTATAAAAATCTTGTCCCTCTATCCATGATTTTCCTTCAGGTTAATCAATCTTAACACCGATGATAAAACAGTAAATTCTGCACAACATGGATGAAATAGTTTTTTTGCATCACGTATTGATGATAAATTGTTGGTTCATTCTCAATTCGTAGGCTTCAATATTATGAATCATTTCATTAATTTCATCAGAGTTAGCATCATGAAAAGAATCATCTTATGTAGATCTAAAAGTCTACCTAGTTTCACTGATCCAAATCCAAGGGCTATAATATGGATTAAAACCATGATAAAATAAATGATATTTGGTATCTCTAATTTTCAACTTCTTCATATTTAAACATTCCTGGCATAGATATAAAAAGTGTATTTGTTTGGAATATTTCATTTAGAAAATTCCAAAAAACCATTTACACCTTCCTCATATTCGTCACTCATTTAATGTGTCGTAATCCAAAATTGACTCATTATTACATATAAAAAATATCAAAATTATAAATATTTTTAAAATAATAAAATATTATATTTATATGAAATATCTCATAAGTTTAAAGTAACACAATTTTGAAATATAAAACAAATATATCCCTATTTAATAAATAAAATTTCAAATTATACATAATAATGTATAATAAGTTTATATATAGTTGAAAAATCATAAAAATAAATGAATTGAAAGAATTTTTAGAAGAAAATTTATTTATATAATCTATTTTTAAATTTTTATGAAATATTCCATAATTTTAAAGTAACACAATTTTGAAATATAAAATAGATATATTCTTGTTTGTAAATTATAATGATATTGTTTTTGTTCAATAATATAGAAAACCACTAAATAAAAAAAATCACGATCCACTATTGTGAAGTATTTTTAATTCCTCACAGCCTAGGTTTTTTACTTAATTTATTATCCTAATTATCTAAAATATTGTCATAACAAATCTTAGAATTGTATTTATTTGAAATTTTTTCTTTATTTAATGAAATTTTGGTCCTCACATTTATGTGTTTTAACATTCTTATTGAGTTTTTTGTGGAAATTGGTATTGTAGAAAAACATCTTGTGTACGGGTATTGAGAGGAACCTAGATTGTTTTGCGATGGATGTGAAAATATCCCTTAAGGATAATATATTCTAAATACTTTTATATTTATATGTAGAAGTGTCATCTAGTATTCCAATGATCATATCATCCATTTATATCACATTATGATACATCAAAATTTTAGGGTGGGTGACATGGTATGCATATCTAAATGAAAATCCATATTTAATTTTACCTCCCTAAAATACTCATTAGAAATAAGGTAAGTAACTAATGAGAAAATATCATTAAATAAAAATTATAGGATACCAATGATAAAAAAATATTAGGATACTAAATCACCTTCAACAACTTATAGTGAAAGACATGATGAATGAAATCACAAAACATAGATTTAGGGCATCCGCGAATGGACAATAATTTATAACATGATGGATGGGTTGGATCTTAAACATGGGACCAATATAGATTTAAACACTATGGTCTTTGGAGTCTTAATTTGAGTCTTATTTTCTTTTACCTATATTAATTTCAGTATATCATTTAGTTACATTAATTTTTTCATACCGTTATATGATTTTTATTTGGGTTTATTCCCCTTTTCTTATCTCTTCATTGGATTCGTATTAAATTATTCATATTATTTTTCTTATTCACTAAACTCTTACATTATATTTCTACTCTCATTGAAACACTTTACAATAATTTATTTCATCCACACTATATTCCAAACACCTTTAATATTATTGAACAACATTTTTCATATTTGGAGGCATACCTGAGGTCACATAGTAAACCAACCATGTCACATGATGGAGAACTATGTTGGGGACAATACCTGAATTAAATTCATATGGTTAAAAATTAAAATATTCACAACTAAAAAAACCTCTTAGATATAGATATAAACTATATTGAAAACCGCCATTAATCCTTACTTTTAAATCTGAAAATAAACCCCAATAACATCTCTTGTTTAGTGAACTAAAATTGAATATTTTCATCTAAATCATTCAATCATAACCCATCCATTCTCCACAAAAATATCCATAACCACCCAGACAAAGAGATTCCACCGTAATGATTTGAAATAGTATGAATCCATAATGTATTCTATAGTAGACGACAATGACAAAAAATTAATAAAAAAATCATTTCTATCTAAATGTTAATCTAATCAACAATAAATAGTGAAAATGAAATCACAAAATGATATATAGGGAATTCGTATATTTTCGGAATGAATAAACGACCAATGATAATACAATATCAAGATTTAAAACTAATTTCAACAGGAAATATTGAAATGCATGATGGAATAGAAAAATGAGATTTAAGGCATCTATGAATGACTAAAATCCAATTGTTTGACTATTACTTGAGGGATGCATGTCGAGAAGATAGATGTGTCGATGAAAAACAAGATGAATGAAGCTTTCAAAATGCATTTGGAGGCCATAAGATCGAAGAATCAATTATAGGGTTTCCACGTGACAGATACTGAGTCATTGTTTCCTAAAATAAAAACAGTGGAATAACACTTAATGTGCCTTCATAAAAATTTTAAAATATGTATCACGTTGGTTATTTAATAACCAACGTGATAATTTGTTTTTTATTAAATTTATCACATTAGTTATTTTATAATCGTTGTGATAAAGAAATGGTTTTTTCTTTATCATGTATGTTATTTTATAACCAAAGTAATAAATTTGAATTATCATAATTTATTATATAACCAATGTGATAAAACCAAATAATTTATTTATCACTTCGGTTATAAAAACCCGAAGTGATAAATCAAGATATTTCATTTTTTACATGAGTTAAAATATAAAAAACGTGATAAATCAATTTTTTCATCTTTTAATGTCGTTAATTTATAACCGATATAAAAAATGATGACGTGGTAAATACTTTTTTTACTAGTGATGTGATAAAGTAAAAATAATATTTATGATGTAGTTATTTTTACATCATTATTTATTTATTACTTATTTAGTGGACTTAAATATATGAGGGATAATGAACCCTTTCAATGTATTTGAGCATCTACTACATATAATAGGGGAGATTCTCTCACATAATAACTATTCATCATGATTGCTTTAGAGCCTATATCTCATATCTTTCATTCTAGAGAGAAAATCTCTTGATCTAATTTATTGAATCTTCCTTATCTTTATGAATTGAAGTAACATCGATGAGGTGATCATAAAGACATAAAATTTATCATCAGATCATGATTCTATCACTTGGAATTTTATGTTCAACACTCTTGTGAATTTCCAAAGAGTTTATGGATGATCTAGAGGAATTCTGGTTTCGGATCCTTTAAGTAATTTTAACCTATAACGAGTGATGGATGAGTGTACTTTGAGTTGAATGAGGTACATTATTATTTATTTCATCTTCTAAGAATAAATCACACATGATCCATAGACTAAACCGGGGTTCGGATCACCAGTTATGAATTTTTTTTTTGCTTTTGTAATGAAAGGTTTTAAATATTTGTCCCAGCAAATTTCGTTGGGACCCCTGAAACCTTTAAAATATATTTCCATCTTAACTAAAATTTGAAATTTAAAGCAGTCACTCAAAAAAACTTCATTAAGACTCTTCTCAAGTATTCTAGAGCATTCATGAACATTCATGAAATCCCTTCCTTTCTTAAAACATATTTAGGCTCTCTAGAAAAAAAATATTGAAAGATCATCTCCAAATTTTCATTATTAAGGGCATTACAAATTTTATGAAAATCTATTTTGTACTCCATCTAAATAATTATTGACGAGTGAATTTGTTAAGGACTTATTCATCCAAATATATCATGTCTTATTCCCTTTTAATAAATTGGCATTGTCCAATTGACCCTATTTGAAGAAATCAGCACTTCTTTATCTGGTAACCTTCATATTACCCCTCTGTTTGATGGATTAAAAATGTTTATTTGGTAACTTCAAATAATTATTTCATCCTATGAACCGGGAAAAAATCAACATGATCACTTCATACACTTTTCCCTATATTTATTCAAACCAACATAAACCAAATCTTGATATACAAAACTCAATCAGGTACATATTCATGGAATCATATCTCTAATGAAATTATATTTTTCTTTAATTATCATCCAATCTTATGGAACATGGACTATTTATAATTACTTGAAAATTATTTTGCTTTCAACATCAATGATCATATATGTTTTCCAATCAATGAAGTTTCTACTCACTTATGTGACAATAATTGGTTCACTGAGCATCTATTACACTTCTCAGAACATTCCACCAGTGCCTCTTAGGAAAAATATCATGGAACCATTAGAATATCATTGATCATATACTCTCTCTATATATTTAACCTATCAACATTTTACCTATTTGTATGACGAACCAAAAAAAATACCTTTCACTGGAGTGACAATGGATCTTTCATAAAAAACATCGTTTCATGGATATATTTCCAATAGACTCTATTTAATACCCTTCATTTAGAAGAATCATATATGGATTCATAACATCAAACGTTTTACTTTATATACCTAAAAACATCGACAACATCCTAACTATATATACCATTCACCAATAGAATTGGTATACAACCCTTTATACATATTTATTTTATTATCAGTGAGATCAAATATTGAATTCTTTCACAGTGTAATTCTTCCAATTTTTACTTATATCTCATTGTAAAAATGTGTACAAAAGTTTCTTGGAACGTGATTATAATTATGATTTTAGGAACATGAATATTTGAAAAAATAATCTGTTGACCTAGTAAGTAAACTATTGTATCCATCTTAAGGAATGTTTCATATCTACTCGAAAAACACTTTGTTAACTGAGATAAAAAATTCACAGTAAGATATGTTAAAAAAACAAAACTTGTTACAATAACAACCCAAAGGATCTTTATTTCAGAAAAATTCATCTTCAAATTATTAATCATAACAATATTATAATATTCCTTTTTAATTTCATTACATCATTTGTCTCCATACTTTCCTTATTCAATATTCAAGCTTCTTTCATGAATTTTGTTTTTTCTCAATACATGCCAAAAATTCTTATCTCAAATTATAGTCCATATAGGTTTCTTTACCTTCTTCTACATCACTTTTTGAAGTATATTACTTTTTTTACATTAGAAAATACGTTTAAAAACATCTCCATATTTTCATCTTATGATGAACTATTATTTTTATAGTCGTACACAAATTTTTTACTCTACATACATCTTTTATTTTTTTATTGTGAACGTTTGTTGTCTTCTAATAGACTTATTATCTTCCTTGAATGTTTTTATTTCATTATTCCATGAAGATTTGTTTCATAATAGTCATCATGTTCTCCCTATTTCTTTTTCCAATAGTTCATATTGGAATGTATAATTCCACCACACTCAAAAAATTTATGTATGATTTTTCCTTTTCACTTTTCTTTACTTTTTGATAATTTTTGGAGATGAGAGACATAATTTCATCATTCACTTCAGCATCATCTATCATATCCTATCATTCACTAAAACCCACTACCTTAGTTTTAGATTAATGAATTTATATCCCTTATATATATTCAAAATATATCTCTTCCTTAATATATTTTTTTTTGAATAATAGATATTTACTAATTTAAAACACAATAATAAATTTATGTAATTCATTAAGATATAAACAAAATTTATCTTCTAAAGCATATATTTTAGGATAAAACCTATCTATAAAGTTCCACATAATAATTTTCCAAATATTTATATATTCCAATATATCCCCAAATCATCTGATGTTACTAAAAATTCCATTAACTCTAGTAAATTATTCATAAATAGTTTCATATTTTGCTATTCTAATATCTTAAAACATACTTATCCATTTTTGATTCATTAATTCCTCCAATTTAATGTTCATCTTGAATATGATTTTGATTTTGACTGAATATTCATTTATTGTCTTGAAATCCACTACCTTGATATAAATTGTTTTTGAAAAGTAAATAAGAATAAAATTTAGATCTTTCCCATCAACCTCAAGATTACTTTTGTTAAAAAATTTCATATAAGCATATGTATCAATGGGTGGAAACCCAAATGTAGCTAAATTGATCTCCATTAGGATAGGTGAAAGAACATGAGATACCATTATATTTTTTTATACATGATATTTTTTGATATCAAATGTGGTAATATATATTCTATTAACTGATTTGATATTATCTATGAAAAAATTGTACAGATCTTACTGAGGGAACTTTTATGCTATGAAACAACTTGAAGTTCCCAGTAATGTGAGGACTATATAGAATGGGGTGTTAAATACATGGTTATATTTTATAATTTTTTCTCTTGAAATAAACCCCTATAACTAGATAGAGTTTCTATATTTTTGAACTGTATATCTTAACCTCACTCATACAAAAATATAGGAAAGAAAATAAAGGAATAAAATATTTACATGTATCTCCCCCAGTGTGTTTGTGTATAGGTCCTTATTGTGGAAATTCCCATAAGTCTATAGAAATTGACTATAACATGGGGTGAATAAAATTGAGCTAATTCTCATAAAACTAACTATATCTCCCACTAAGTAATTTTACCAGTACCCATCAGTTATAACTTTTTATTATCTTTAAATCCAAAAAAAGAATTAACTTTTAAAAACAACTGATAAAAATCTATTCAGAAACACTCAGTCTAGTTTCCCTTCATCTAGTATGACTCTATATGGTATGCCAAAAAATTGGACAAGTAATCCTTAGTCTGTTTCAACTCAAGTTATAGTAGTTATAACTCTTTGTGGTACTCTTATGTATAGTACCTCTTGTTGGTACAATTCTTTATGGTACCTTTATTTTCTATACTTATATCTTATACCACTATATGGTAGCTCAACATCAACTACGAAAATTATTTCTTTGAAACTCATGAAATTCAGCATTTTAGTTTCTATATAATATATCTTTATAGTACCCTCTCTTATTTAGTTCATATATTTTCCATGAAATAATAGTACAATTTAATTTCATGCCTTTACCTATTTATATAAGAACACCTCCTTTGAAAACATAGGAGAAATCATGGGATCCCAAAATATTAACTTTCAATTTTCCTACTAATCTCAACATTGTTTCATAGAATTTGAATAATTTAAAAATTTCTTGATGTTTCTTGAAAAAATAACGTCAAAGAATTTTTTTAGACTTCCTCATGTTCTAGATACATTTAATAACGACGAAAGAACATCTCAGTATCATCTTTTTTAAGGACATTACAAAGTTTATGTAATAGTTATCATAAATTTTTCTAATGAATGACTATTTTTCAATAAAAAACTTATTTTCTTATTATTTTTCATTTGTTCTCCCATATTTCTAATCTGCATCATCCTATTAACTTGGTCTGGTATACTCAGTTTCCTACTTCTAGTGATCTTCACATGCCTCCTCTCTCCAATGGACTTTACATAAGTTCATGTAACATGATATATATGATGGGTTAGAATGTCTATGTATGGCCATATTATGTATTCTAAATACTTAATACTGGACTTGGATCACAAAACTTAGTCTGGTTGAACATCATAGAAACATTTCTATGATGAAAACATTTATCTATGTTTTATACTCATTTGTGCATTGATACTGCAGAAACCTATATGGCCTAACTTATAAATAAAATGTTGACATAAATAGACCAATATATCTAGTAAAACTCTTCATATTTCTCTATCTAATCACCTTCATCTTCCTTCCTCACACATCTCAGACAGATGTACTTTACAAATTTCTGAACATTAGAACTCGGCCCAGTAACATTTCAAAACATCACTCTATCTGGTGACCTTCATAAATCCTTGTCTGATGTAACATTATAATTTTTTTTCAAGTAAACTTCATAGATTTATTCTTTTATAGGATTGAAAAAATCACTATATGATAATACTTTCTCTGATTACAACTTCAGATGATCAACATTCATTTAGTATGAACTTCAGGAATTTTTTTATTTTAACATTATTTAGATTGAAACTTCATCACTTTATAGTTGAAAATTCATACAAACTATTTTTCTTAAAAATTCATATGCTTATATCTAGTATATTAATTCCGTTGTACTTCGTAGTTCACTATCTGATAACCAACTGCAAATTCATCACATTTTATATTTATTTTTATACAAATGAAACTATAAATTTATAGATTGAAAATTGACTTCTCCCCCTTTTACAAACTAATTAAAACATTGATATGAACCATAGTATATTCATGATTTCTGAAACATTAAGATCAACATATTATCATATATCCCTTGAAAAAAAATTAAAACTCCTTCAGCAACTCATTCTTTCCTAAAATATATAAACATTCACAAACATGGTGTTAATATAAAATACAGAACTCACTACAAAAAACAAAATAATGGATCTTCAATCCCACAATAGAATGAAATATAAAACTCTGACATACTAGGATAAAGTTAGAGAATGAAAGAAATTGGGACTTGACATAACTGAGGAAATGGAAGAGGATGTTAGAGTCATTTCTCAGCACATAAAGGTAACTTGGCATTAACAAATAAGTTATAATGATAATCGCCAATGAGTTCAAGAATTCGATTTTGGTGAGAAGGTATTACAATGAATTTTTACATTTAATAATTTTAATAGATTCATAAAGAAGGAAAATATGATCCTAGTGTACATTTTTTCTTTTGAGGTGCTTGATCGGGTATGGACTATAGATTATTGGTTGACACTTCCACTAATCCTCTTTCAAGTTCATGATGTGTTCTTTTAATCTCTCCTGGGGAATTGCATATCTGGTCCTTTAAATGTACTGAACTGATATCCTATAACACTAGAGCGTGATATTTTCTATAAATAACAATCAATAAAAATATTAGATATTAGAGATAAATTTATTTGTAATAAGACTACTGACTAGTTAAAGTTATCTATAGGAATCAGAAATTCAAAGAAGTTATGTGCGAACCCAATGATGTGATGAAACAGATATATCATCATTTGTTTGTATCACAGTGATAGAATTTTGTGGGTGAAATTAATTTTATGGGTATTTTAATGTAACACGCTACAATTTTATATGAATTTCTTTTGAAATAAACTTGAATTATTTGATATCTTTTTCTGAACACAAGTATAACGTTTAAATGAACAATGTTATGCTATTAAATTATTACAATTTAATGTGATATTTATCGGACATCTATTAAATTAGAGAATATAAATATAAATAACTAAATTTTAAAAAAGTACACATGTATAGAATGAATTCATTCGCTATCAATAGATAAAATCATTTGACATAAAAAATAGATATTTTTCTAAAAATGATTTTTTTATAAAAATATTTTTTATCTTATTAAAATAAATTAATTACTATTGATGAAATATTTTATTTAAATTTATATATTATATATTCAATGAAACTTTTTAACATTAATATAATTTTTTTACTTGGTATGTCATAAAAACAAATCTTGTTTTATTCTTAAAATTTTATTCTTTCAAAAAATGGGTTTTGTTTCATTTTGCAAAATTATTTCAAAATTTATTTTAACTATTTTTATAAATCTAATCATTAAAATGGGTTCTATATTTAGAATCATAATGTCCAAATTTTTTAAATTGGTTAACTTTATTTTTTCATTATAAATAGTAACAATGATAAATATTTATCACCTATGTAATGGTAAATCAATTAATTATGTTTAAAAAAATGTTATAAGTCTATAAAATCCATATAAAACATACCATATTTCTATTATATGAGTTTTTTACCATAATTATGAAATATTATATGATAATGAAACATTGTGACATTTTACTTTGATAATGAAATTTACATTTCATTAATTAAAGATTAAATTCAAAGTGTCACAATATTTTCTTTAATGACATTAATATTTTTTCTTATTGATTAATTGAGATTATTTTAAATTAAAAATAATTATTTTAATGTTGAATGGATTTTTTTATCCCGAAATTTTAATTTATTATTTTTGATGAGGGAATAATTACCTTAAATTCTTACACAACACCAACACAATACTTTTTCATGTAATTGAGAAATCAAATAAGTAATTTTAAAAATATTAAAAGTATTACAATTTATATGAATAAAAGTTTTCCACGAATTTATTAGATAAATATAACATATTTTTTATTTTTGATAAGTTTTTATTCAAATTTAATTTCTATTTTGTTGTCTTTAACATCAAACATTGTGAATAGTTTCAAAAATTATATTAATGGTATCTTATATAAAATATTATTTTATTAAATGGATTAAAATTCATGAAAAAATTATATTTTACATATTTAATTATTTATGGTTGATAATATCCACCATTTTTCAATTATGGGTCACTTTTCCTTTTATTTTCACCATCATGACCACTAAATATTAAAGAGATTTGATATCACAATAATCATCAAAACGGTCAATAAGGGGTTTAAAACTAATTTATATGGGTTAAAACAACACATAAAGTTATCTAAATTTTATTATATAAGATAATTTGGACTCTTAATCATTATTTATAAAAAATATATCAAATTGGGTCCACATTAACCAGAATAATAATTTCTATTAATTCAATACTTTATGTAATTCTAAGTGCTCTCTTCCCCTCACTTATAAAAGGGAAACTTCTTTTCTCCCTTATTCATGAAGTTTGTTTCGTCTATATCAACGAATAACTTCCATAATAATAATATATATTAATTCCTCATGTCTTTAGCATTTTTTACTCTCAAAATACTATCCTTTCATGTCTTAATGTGTAAACCAAAAGAATTTTATAAATAAAGAGGTATAACTCTTAACTGAGTACTTTCAATTTTATTTATTATTCTTACTACTCTAAATATTTGGTATCTATTATAAAATAATTACTTCAATATAATTAATATATGTAATTTTTATTATTATTATGTAAGAACTGTTATCCGCCTCCTTTTCAGCCTATGGGAAAAGAAAACATCGCTCTTGCTTACGTATGCACTACCACCTCCACGAAGAAACATCTTTTTTCATCATTTATTCAAAATGTTGGTTATTATGATGGATATAATTAATATATATATATATATATATATATTATTTATGAAATTATTATTTTTATAAAAATGAAAAAAAAATATTTTCTTTTTTTCATCCATTAATAGTCAAAACATAAATTGTGCGTGTGTCTGGACTACCATCTCCATGAAGTGATTTAATTCATTTTTCATGAACACTTTATATAAATATTTAATAAAATTGTATATAATAAATAAAAATGATATTAATTACATTATTAAAATTCTGGAGATGGTGGAAAAATTATTTATGAATAGTTGTAGGTACTCTTGAACTGAAACATGCATGAAAAATGATTCAGTTTTCTCTGGGAATAGTGATTTTAATAACTAATTGTTAATAAACAGGCGATTAGATGTTATATATAAATCGTATATGGT
The DNA here is from genome assembly GCA_963277665.1 of Viscum album. Taxonomy (NCBI): domain Eukaryota; kingdom Viridiplantae; phylum Streptophyta; class Magnoliopsida; order Santalales; family Viscaceae; genus Viscum; species Viscum album. The sequence goes on from OY728143.1 coordinate 1,371,801,357, forward strand.
ATGATACATGTGATCATTATTTTGAAACCTATTTTTTCATTAATGAATATTATTTCATCCTAAATATAAACAATATAGTATTTGTACATTAAAGGATTGAAAGGTTTAGTATCATTAGAAAATTTTGACCAGACATCACTATTACATAATAAATCATAAATATTTATTTACTGCATTATTATTTGAAATTTTAAAATATTGAGTTCTTATTATTACATTTATTCACCTAAGGATATACATCAATGAAATAGATGATCAAAAATCCCAAAAAGTTGATGAATAAGGGGCATCAATCAATATAACACGGGTGAGATTTATCACCATCACCACATAATAAGAATAGTATTAGAATCCTAATCATGAGGGAAAATTTTCATAAAGTCACGGAATGTGGTATTTAATAAAAATGAAAATCATTTCATAGTGTTCAAATACCACACATATTTTTTAACAAAGTTTGCATCAAGTTCATTCATAATATATGTGAATAATTATAATGTCATCATTGTGAAAAAATATAAAATCATTTTGATGAATAATATGCATCATAACATGAGATCAATCACATTAACCAATGAATTCTAGGGCTATATGATTCCATTCCCACCCATCACATCATAATATTTACAAAATCGTGTATTACACATAGAACATATCACAATCATGGTCATAAAATAACCCATGTAAAGGAATGGGTTTCAAAATGATTTAATAAAGCCAAAAACCATGATAAACATTTGGGGTTCCCAAGTTAAAAGGGGAGATAATAATTTTTAATTAAAGATGATTTTTATTTTGATAATAACAACACATGAGGTGTCAAATAATTGTTTTTTAATGAAATGTATTTTTAGAAATACATTATTTTTATTTTAAAAATTAATGTAAAAAATATATATATATTTAAAATAAATGGAATAATAATGAATTTTTTAAGGAATGTTAAAGGAATATTCATAGTTAAATTAGTGGTAAAGAGGGAAATAATAAAGATAGTTGGGTTCAATAATCCTGTTACCTTAATTATTTCTTTATTTATTCACTTTTCCACCTCCTAAATAATAAACATAGGACTTTTAGAACATATTTATAGAAGTGACTTCCTATTGAATAGGTTGTTGGTGTTTGGTTTTTTCAAAAATGTGGTTGGTCATGATGGTTCCCTCATAAAGGAGGGGTGATTTTGGGAGATTCATCCCAAACTAATGGGTTCTTATAGAATCAGGCAGGGGGGTCTTTGGTGGCAGACTAATAGTTGGAGTCATGGTTGGGCGGCCTTGATGGGGGTATCACAGATGGTGGTAGGCCAAGGTTCTGGGAGACATGATGGTCGAACACATGTGAAAATGTGTATGGTGCATCATTAAGGATATATTTGGTTTATTTCCATAGGTGTGCATTAGTGAGCACATTTAGGTTATAGGGATTAGGAGGAAGCTGTGGCGACTGAAGTTTATGGGGGCTTCCGATGTGGGATTTCTGGCAGCCAGTGTCAGTGGATCAAATAACCACTTCAAGAGGGTCGGGAGGATTAACGAGCTATATAGTCTCGAACTATGGGCATGTGGGCCACTTATATATGACTATAAAATATATAAATAATGTTTTTGGGTTCTTATTATGGGTACTCATCCATGGGAGGTCAATGGGACACTCAACAAAACTATGAGGTTGTGTGTGTGAGTTTTTTTGTTGTAATTATACCTCCAATACATAAAATATATAGTTCCACAAGTTAATTATCTTCAGTTTTTCCTATTTAACTATTATAATTATTTCATTTTATTTTATAATACTCTTGGTAAAATGTGAAATGTTTTGATATCATGTTTTCATTAAGTTTTCATTTTTTTAGTTTTTCTAATTCTCTTCCAAGTAATTATACATTGAAAAATTAATTGCATATGATTATAATAAATGTAAATAATTTTATATATATTATATATAATCTATAATATCCAACAATGGTGATGGTCATAATGTTTTACATGGAAATGTCTTTGTAGGTGGTTAATCGACCATTGACGGGACATTGTAAGGAGAGATGGAAAAGAAAAATTGATATTTATATATATATATTAAATATGATACTTAGAGTTGGATAAAATCATTAATATAAGATTAAATTAAATATTATTAATACTATAAGTTTTTTTTGAATGGGGTATCAAATAATAAATAGAAGAATAAAAAACTAGAGATGATCAAAACTTACTTAATCTTCGGTGTAGCTTATCTTATAAAACACCGAATATACATTGATTCTTCTTGTGGGATTACTCCAAAACATCCCTAGGTATTATAAGGGGGATTTAGAGGGAGTATTTGGCACAAAATTTGGATTTTTTAACTAACAGAGTTGTGGTTTTCTAAAGGTATGGATAGGGGTTGTCTATACTTGAGGAGATGGGTATTTTAGAATGAAATATTAAATAAAAAATATATCAAAGGTCAACCTTGTAATATTGATTTTTTTACAATATAAATCATATATAAATAAAATATATATTTTTATGAATATATTCTTATTTATAATTTTAATTTATATGTTTATTAAAAATTAAAGTGGAAGGAAAGGAAAATTGTTATTTTATGGGATCACTTTTAAATTTAGGTTTTGAAATATTATTTTTAGGTTTTAAATTTAAGTTTATTTTATTTTAAAGAACCATTTATGAAATTAATATAATTTTTCCAAAATTATTGTTATATGAATTATTATATACTTATTAAATCATTAATGATGTAATTTAAGATGAACTGGTTATGGGAAAAAACTGTGTTTTGACTATTTACCCAAAAATTAATGTTTTTACGAAAATTACCAAAACATCAGCCTTGGATAATTTCTATGTGTTGATTTTGAAAATTATTTTCATTTAATCATAATTAATTTCTGTCATAGGTAATTACTAATTTTAAAATAAACATTATGATTTTTATGAAATACATTAAAATACATTTTATTAAAAAATCTTATATTTTTTATGAGTTTTTTATCATGATATTTATTTTTTTGAATTATATTATTTATATTTAATTAGATTAATAATTATAAATATTATTTATATCACAATATTTTTATTTTGAAGTTAAATTACGATTCAAACAGTCTGGTTACTATTCCAAACATTCATCTTACTATTTCCAATGGTCTAGTTACTATTCAAATTTTCACACTACTATTAAATTGACACATTACCTCCTATAAATACAACTTAATTTTTTTAATCAATATTGAAGTCAATTCCTCTCGTGGTTCTATACATCAATTTTCTATAATATTGATTGGGTTACTAGTATTCTTTTACTTTTCTATAGTGTTATTCATTAGCGTGAGGATTCTAAACAATTAAGGAGATCTATATTTTCCCATTACTATAATAATAATTTTAATGGGTTTATTATTTTAATAATGTATATATTTTCATTAAATAAATAATGCATTGATGGTTTCATTATGTTATTTATGTGTATTGTATGTTATAATAAAATATACAATATTTTCAAGAAACAAATATCCAATATAAACTATTGGTTGTTACATTCTTCCCCCATTTATAAATTTTTTCCTTGAAATTTCAAATCATATTATTGGTAGAGAATATGTGAGGGTACATCATTCTTATTATTTCCTCTGGTTCTTAGGTCACCTCATCATACCTATGGTTCCTCCACAACACATTTACATGAAAAGTATCCTTATTTAATATAAATTACTCTCTAAATTACAAGATCTTCATTGGATGGTCCTCATACGAGCGGTCATTCTCCAATTGTAAAACTTATGGATTAAATAAATGTGAGGGGTCAAGAATTTACATCCTTATTAGATATACGTGGGAAAATCATGAACATGATCCATATTTGGTTGAAGTGAATCCTGATAGGCCACTTATTCTATGTAATCAAGGATATCAAAGGGGTCAATGTACATTAGATAGAGCTTTTATTTCGTTCTAACCCACATGAAACTCTTCTATGGTGATATTCAAAGGAAAAAATTGAATCCAAAATAAATATACAAGCCCCTTAGAAGGTTTTCATCATAGATATTTTCTAACTCCGAGTAGCTTATATATGTTGTAGGATCCATTAAACCTTCTCTGTGATCTATATCATAATATCAAGTCCAAGTAGCTTTTGTTCGCCAACTTCATCCCAACAATTTGGAGTTATACATCACATATCTTGTATATTTTCATATGGATCCTTTTAAATACATGAGTGGAATATTTTGTTTTATGATAATTAAACTAATGAGAGATATTTATATCATCCAACTTAGAGTTCTATTGAGCAGGCTCTCAGTATGTCCTTGGGTTTATGAATGGTAATTTCAAATTGAACATAATTTTGGGGGTGATATACCATGATAAAATTCAATTCATTAGTCAAATCACGTTGAATACTTCACTAGAATGTATATGTGAACCTTGGATCACGATTAAAATGGATCAAAAGGGGAACCACTTTCTTCCTCAACAATTTAGTTACATATATCTTGGTGAGTTGTTTAAGTGACAAATCTTCTCAAATAGAGATAAAGTTATAATTCATAATGATTCAATCCACCAAAAATGATTTCGTATTGTTTCCTTTATATTACATTGGGAGATTAGTGACAAATTACATGGTGATGTTATCCTATTTTCATGTGGTTATAGTAAATGGTTGCATCATCCCTTTAGTCTTTGGTCACTCTACCTCAACATGTTGACATTACAAGAACCTTGAGATATATTCCTTAATAACCTTATTCATATTTTCCCACTACAATTTCTCTTACAGATCATGGAACATCTTGGTACTTCCAAGATGTATAAATAATGGTGAGCTACGTGAATTATCTAGTAGTTCCTTATTTATCTTAGGAGATGACGGAACACAAATCCATGTTCCAAATAGAACCAGACCATCATAATTGATGTGGAACTCATATATCGTACCTTCTGTTACATATTTAACCTTCTTATGTAGCTCTATATCATCAATTAATACCTCCCATGTCTTCTCATGGATATTTTTTTGGGAAATAATTTGAAAAATATAGGATTTATTCCCTATCATTATGATATCCAGATCCATAATTTATATTTCCATGAAGATAAGGTCTTTCTCAACCTGTATCATGGATAGAGTGGTAGGTTATTTTCTGCTAAGATCATCAGCTACCTTTTTGTCCTCTCCTAGATGTTAGTGAATTGAGAAATTGTACTCCTTGATTAACTCTAACCATATTCTTTGATGAAAGTTGAGCTCCTCCTATGTGAATATATACTTTAGATTATTTTTATCAGTATATCTGTCACACTTCTTCACCATAGAGGTAGAGCCTCTATATTTTCACGGAAAACATTACATCTGATAACTCTATATCATGTGTTGTTTATTATTTCTCATTGATATTTTACTCTAGTGAGGCATAGCCTATCACTTAAATATTCTGCATCAGTACACAAACCAATCATTTCTTTGAATCAATTCTATATACCCAAAACCTTGTCTACTTGTTGGTAGTGTGAGTATAGTCGCACAGATTATCATCTTCTTGAGATCCTTAAATATTTCTTCATATTATTATGTCGATGCATAATTTACTTCTTTCCATGTTAGGTTAGTTATTTTTCCATAAAATCATGATAAAGTGCTCAAAAAACATTTGTTGTACCATGACAAGATAAGAAAACTATAGATTTCTATGACATTAATGGGTTTGGTCCATTCAACATTTGCTTCTGTATTTTAAGGGTCTATAGAAATTTCCTCACTTAGGATCATGTTACCCCATAAATGTGACTTACTATATCTAAAAGTAACACTTTATAAACTTTTGATACATTTTTTTATTCTTTAATTTCACTAGAATAATCCTCAGAAATTGTTGATGTTCATCCTTTCTCTTGGAGTAACTAAGAATATCATCAATAAACACTACCAAAAATTATTTTTGGTAGTCATTAAAGACTCTATCCATAAAATCCATGAAACGTTAAGGGGAATTAGTAAGTCTGAAGAGAATCACTATGAATTTATAACATCCATACATTCTATAAATACTTATTTTATGAATATATTTTATCTTCACTGTTATCTTTTGATATCTAGAATGAATATCCCCCACCAAGAAGTATAAATATCCTCATAGTTGGTCAAACAAGTAATCAATCCTTGGTAGTGGATAATTGTTCTTTATGTTGATCTTGTTTATATCCAAGTAATTTATACACAATCAAATTGATCCATCCTTTTTTTAATAAAGATGTCTAGTACACCCCAAGGTGATTCCCTAAGACGTCTGAACCCTTTTTCCAAATGCTCTTACAACTACTTCTTTAACTCCTCCAGTTAAACTATGGCCATAATATATGGGAATTTGTAGATAAGATAGGCTCTAGGTATGTTCTATATTAATAAATCTACCTCATGATCTGGTGTAAGTCCATGTAACTCTTTAAAAAATACATCATTTTATTCCCCAGAAATGGGAATTTCCTCCATGTTGATACATTCATTAGACTCAACCATTTTTTGGAATGGTATTCTATTCCAAAGGGTATCATCACTCACACAGTAGAGTAATTTTCCAAAGGTGATTAATGATATTTATTATATTTTTAAAATAGCATTCGATGGTTTAGAATATGAAAAGATATTTCCTTTTCATTATAGATTTTATGTTCACTATATAAATAGATCAAATCATTTCCAAATATTGCATTGAATTCCACATGGGGAATGATTGAGATATTCTCTAGAAGAATCTACCCACATACAAAAACAATAAAAGAGTCCAATAGATGGGTTGTAAGGATCTGACTAACATGTTTTTTATAGATATCACTACATCAATGTATCAGGTCTTTGATTCAATAATTCTATCAATATTAAAGGATACAAATGAATGTGTAGAAATAGAATCAAAAAAATCTTTTTCCATTATTGAGTGAGTAAGAAGTTTACCTTTCATGATATCATTTTCAAGGCCATCCATAGTATTAGTGATGGGCTAAGCTTCTCTTTCTCATTGGGGTTTTTTCATTGCTGGTGTTGATTACTTGAAAGGACACATGGTTTAGTGTAATAGATTGCATAGATCCCTTTATCCCTAAAGTTAAAGCATTGAACCATGATTGGTGTATTAGGAGGTTTCTTTCATTCCACCATTATTTTTTCTGACTTCTTCATGTCGCTAAAAATAGTCATGATATTTTTGGCCTTATCTCCCACAGTTGATTAATTTCCCCATTCCTCTGAGGAAATTCCAAAAATATTTATTCTTTTATTTTTGATATGTGGGTGGCTGGATCTCCATTAATCCTTTTTCATTTGACACACCATCTTGAAAATCCATTATTATCTAATTATCTCCATAAACATGGGAACATCCCCCAAACCCCATATCTACTTTGAGATCACATAAAACTACTTATTTTTAACTCTAAAATTCATAAGTAGCTAGATCCTCTCCAAAGGTGTGGATTTAACCCACTATAAAATCTATATATTTTGTAATAATTATTGATAACAAAACTGAAGTCATGTCATTCATATATTTTGTAGTTTTACTCATATGTCATGATATAATAATCTTCTTTATTTTTCAACTCTATTAATTATCTCTCCATATTTTTTCGAATAGTTCTACAGAAATACTTAATAATAAATATTTTCTTAATATCTTTCCACTCCATATATTTTATTTCATCCTTTAGCTTGGTGTTCATTATCAAAACCCACCATTGGTTGACCTCTCCATCTAAATGATAGGCAGTCAGAGCCACATTCTCCTACTATGAATAGTGGATCATAGAAAAGAACTTTTCAATTGAGTGAACCCACTTTTCTATGACAAGTATATCGAAAGATCCACTAAATCGTGGTGGTTGTTTCCATTTAAAATACTCAATATCCAGTTTATTCTTCTTGGATGAAGGAGGATGTTCCACATGATCTAGGTTGTTATTCACATCCTGAGAAAATTGGGCAAGCACATTTATGATTTTTTTGACTCTACCTCCCCTGGGATTGGGGAATTCATTTGGGAAATTATTTCATTATCTCTCACATGGTTTACTTTCCTGGTTTCTCTAGGTTCCCACCTTTTTCTAAAATATAAAATATTTGAATAAAACATAAGTCAACAAAGCATGAATAATTTATTCTTCTAGGAAATTGACTCTCAAGTAATATATATGGGATCCCTATGTTTAGCATTTTCTAAAAAAAATATTATTGGATGTTTAAATATACTTAGACATATCCTATGGGTTTTCACTAATGTTTTCCAATCATAATTCACAAATTAACTAAACTATACATCTAATACCAATAATAGTGACCCTAATGTTTCATACAAGTATATTACATCATGTTAAAGATAAATAACATAATAGTTAAACATTAAATGATCAAATTGTTTAGTATCTTTGGGGAAATAAAGATCATACATCACTATTAAATAATAAATCATAAAAATTTATTTAAAAACTTTTTCTTTAGCCTTATAAAAGATCACGTTTTCTTTAGTATCTATATTCACCAGACGATATACATCAAAAAATGGTGTAATCTAAAATCCTTATAAGATGATGAATAAGGGACATGAATCAATATTAGTTGGGTGAGAATAGTCATCATCATAACATAATAAGCATATAATAAACATCATAATCACGAGGGAAAAATTTTATAAAGGCATGGAATGTGTCAATGCATAAAATGAAACATCATATCATAGTTTTCAAATACCACACATATTTTTGAATAAAGCGAACATCATGTTCATGCATAACATATGTGCATAATCATAAAATCATCATTGTGAACAAATATAGCATTATGTTGACTCATAATACACATTACCTCATTAGATAAATTACACTACCCATTTAAATAGAGGGATATATAATTCTGGTCCCATGATTCACATCATAATATTTACATAATCATGCATGACGCATAAAATTTATAACAATCATCATCCGGAAAAAACCCCTGGAAAGGAATGGGATTCATAAGGATTTAATGAATCATACTTTTGTGATTGAACTTTGGGGATTACCAAATACAAAAGTGAGATTACAATTTGGAATAAAAGATAAGTTTTCTTATTAAAAGAAACAACAAATGAGTGCTCGATGATTTTTTTGGAAAGAAATGTATTTTTAGAGAAACATCGTATTTTGCTAAAAATCAATGTGGAAACATGTATATCTCAAAATTAAAATGGAAGAATAATGAAATTATATTTAAGGAACATTAAGGTAAATTAAATATGAAAATATATTTGAAATATGAAAACCCCAAAAGAAGATGGTGGGTTTGAGAATCCCCTTACCTTAATTCCCTCTATATTTCGTTATTTTTCCAAATCCCAAATAATAAGCATTGGATTATTAAAGCCTAGTTATAGAAGATAATTATGTTCATTATTTTTACACAATTTATCCATTATAATTATTGGATTCTATTTTATAATAATCTTTTCTAAATGTGAATTATTTTGATATCATGTTTTCATAAATGTTTTCAATTTTGTTTCGATTTCGCTAATTTTTATCAATGTCATTATACATGAAAATATTCAATTATAGAATATTTTAATATAAGTAATTAAATTTTTATATATTATATATAATTCATAATACTTATCCATGATGATGGTCATAGGTTTTAACATGGAAATTTCTTCATAGGTGGTTAACCGACCTTTGATAGGACATTGTTAGGAGAGAAGGAAAGGTAAGTTTAGAATTTATATATATTAAAAATATGAAACTTATAGTAGATTAATATCATTAATATAATTTTGACATACTACCAAATTAATATTATGTGGTTTTTTGAAATGTGTTTCTAAAAAATAAATAGAAAAAGAAAAAATGGAATATTTTATCGAAACATACTTAATCATTGATGTTGCTTCTCTTATATGACACAAAAGATACCTTGATGATGGGAGATGAATTTCTCCAGAATGTACCTAGTTATTATATGGGGGCTTTAAAGGGAGTATTTGGGAAGAACTTTGTCTGTGAAAAGTGACGTAGGAGAAGTTTTCCATGGGGAGGGAGAGGGGTTATTTGTATTTGAGGGGAAGGGTATTTTTAGAAAAAAAAATATTAAATCAAAAATATAAAAGGAAAAACTTGTAATAGAGAATTTTGTACAATATAAATCACATAAAAATATAATAAATTGGTTTTTAATACTTTTAATCTTTTTATAATTTTAATTCATTTTTTTATTAGAAAGGGGAGTGGGAAGAAATGAAATTTTCTATTTTAAGAGGTCGCTTTTGACTTTAGGTTTTGTAAAATTATTTCTTAGTTTTAAATTTAATATTATTTTAATTAAATGATTTATTAAATTAATTACATATGTTTTTCCCAAAAAAATATTTATATAAATGATTATATCATTATTACATCATGGATAATGTAATTTAAGATACACTAGTTATGTGAAAACTAGATTTTTTCTATTCATCCAAAAATTGAAGTATTTAAAAATGAATCCAACAAATAACTGTTCAATAATTTTTATGTGATTATTTCAAAAATTATATCAATTTTATCAAAATAAAATTCTAACATAGGTAATTTTAATTTTTTATAAATAAATTATGAATTTCTTAAAATACATTAAAATACAGTTTATTAAAAATATGATTGTATTTTATTTGAATTTTCTTCAGATGATATTTCTTTTTTATAATTATAATATTTATATTTACTTAAATTAATCATGATAAATTTTATTTATGTCACAATGTATTATTTTGAGGTTAAATTACTATTCCAATATTCATGTTATTATTCCCAATCACCATGTTATTTTTCCCAATGGTTGGGATACTATTCCAATGGTCACATTACTATTAAAATGGTCACATTACCTCATATAAAGACCAATTTTTTCACTCAATATTAAACTCAATTCTTCTTGAGTTTCTATATTTTCATTTTATATAATTTTTATTAGATTACTATCATTTTTCTTCTTTTATATAGTGTTTCTTTTGGGAGGGATAATTGTAGAATATTGGGGTGATCCATATATTCTCAAAGTAATAATCAGAATTTTAATGGTTTAATTCACTCACTAATGTGACTATTTTAATTAATGAGATATTGTGTTGTTTGTTTCTCTGTGTTTTGTATGTGTATTGTATAATATAATATAATATACATTCATTTCAATAAAAAAATAAAAATTATAAACTCTGGGTGGGTAGAATTATGGTTCCATAATATATGTATAAAAGATATTTATTTTTTATAAAGTAGGTAAGAACATTTATGATCAAGATGAGACTTTTGTTAAAGGATTAATATTACAATCTCATTTATTTTCAATATTATTTGTTCTAAAATTACACATAGGGAAATTATATATATCTTATATATTAAAATATATCTATATTATTACCCTTATGATTTTTTAGATAAAACATGTTTCCTTTAATTTTCCTCTCTTTAAGTATTCAAGAGACCGAAATAATGTATTTAAGGAAAAACTAACTTTTCCTTACTATTTTGTCATGAATCTTTTTAATTCATGTCCATATCTTCTTTAAAATATTTTTATGAATGTTTTTACTATTAATATATTATTTTTAAATGTTATTATTAATAATTTAATTATTTTTATAAAAAACTAATGTGGTTCATAATTTCATTTTTTGAATGAGACAATTTTTTTTACCAAAAATTGAACTGAAATCTTTGTATTAATGTACATAACATGAACAACATTTCTCTAGATCATGACAAATAAATGCTTTGAGGATTTTGATACAGTTAATATATTCATTATTTTTATGTATATTTTGGTTATTTAATCACCACCAATTTATAAATTTGAGCTGAATAGCTTAATTTTTTGTTTTTTGGTGAATTTTGGACTAGATTGTGAAAAATACATATTTATGGAATTTTAGAAGTTTAATATCACTTTTTTATTTATATCATAAATCTTCCAATATAAATCTAAATTGATTAATATTATTTTTTTATTATTAGATTATTCATGGGATTCAACTTATTAATTTGGACCCAATGATAATTGGAGTTCCAACATGCCCAAACAAATCAATCAATTTGAAAAATATTTTCGGACAACATACTAGACCACTCCTCATTAAATGAGTCATGTATCAGCATATAGACCTCAAAATGAGGTGACTGTATATTTAAAAGAAATATAATTAAATGATTCTCTTCTATATTAAATTTCACATAGAAATTCACCCACTAATTATTTCTTTTCACATATAAAAGTTGAGTAAGATGAAGGATTCCTTCTTCTAGAAAACAAATCCTTATTAAATCAATCATTAAATTTTATACATGCATAAAAAAATTTATAAATTTTTACATTCAATATAAAACAAAATATAAACAACTCCTTATAATGAATCCTATCACGTTTTAGATGTCAGCTGGGAATAGATGAATCAAACATATGGTGGACAAATTCTAGAAAAGACATTTTCTTCTCTTCATTTTGTTTTCATTCATTTCATAGTTTTTTAATGGAATCCTCTTCCCCCTTATTCTTATTTAAATTTTAAATAGAAGGGTAATCTTTTGAGTGATTGGGTATGGGGAGGTTTTCCTTTCTGTAATTTTGAGTTCTTTAACACCATGATATAAAATCCTTTTATTTCTTCTATTAAGGTGATTTCAATATTTTATAGCAGTTTTTATTATCATATTCAATAGTATTTGAGTTTATATTCTATTATTATTATTACATTTGTCAATTATCATCAACTTATATCACTGAGTTCTAGTTAATATATGATGTAATAGAAGAGGGATTAGTTTTCAAGTACTCAAGAATTGTTAGTACATGTGGGAGGGGTAGTTGGTATTTTTTATTGTTTGGGATAAACAAGAACCAATTGGGTATTTCCTATGTTAAATGAGGGTATTCAAGGAAAATATCTTGCATAAGGGAAGGAGGGTAGACCAAGATGGGATTTTGGATAGGTTTGTTCTCTCCATCACCATTTTACGAAGCGAGTGAGGAGAAGTGATTGCAGAATCTCACTTTAATCAGCTTAGTAGAAGAGGATTGGATAACATAAAACTAGGATATAATAAAAAATAGAAAAACCAACCCCAACCTGATCAAACATCTTATATCATAGTTTTAAATCTATTACTTAATTTATTTTACTTTTTTAGTCAATTTATTTTATTTTAAAAATAAAACAATTTGAAAAACACCCCTACTAAAAAAATAGGCCTTTAATAGCACTGACATTTATCGACACTAGAAAAAAGAACTTATAAAGGGAACCTTTACCAGCACTAAAACAACTACTGATAAAGGGTATCATTTATCAGTGATTTTCTTAAGGCTAATAAAATGATTATTTTATCAGTTTATTTTATTTAGCACTAATAATGGGTAATCTTTATCATTGATTTTTTTAACACTCATAAATGGTACCCTTTATCAATGAATTATTTTTAGAAATCATAAAGGGAACCCTTTATTTTTAGGACTAATAAAGGGATCATTTATCAAATATTTTTTAGTGCTGATAATGGTCCAGAATAAATTGAAATTGTGAAACAAATAAAAAATATGTTTATTAAAAAATATTAAAAAAACTCTTATATAAATAATTATTGATAAAATTTGATTAATTGGTTATAATATATATACATTTTAAATATTAATAAATATTATATATTAAATATAAAGATATGTATAAAATGAATATTAAACAAATAAAAATTCAAAATAAGTAGATTAAGAAAAATATTAAATATTTTATTAAATAACCAATTTTTAATAATATTAATAAATAGTATATATTAAATATATTGATATATATGAATATAAATAATTATTATTATATAATAAAAAATATTTATTCTTTCTATTAAATAGTCATATATTTAGTCAAGAATGGTTTATAATTAAAAATTAATATGAATAAAAAAATCTTGACTCATTGCATCGAGAAATGGGCATAAGTGAATGTCATTTGATTTTCCAATTTAACATATATAAAATGTGGGATTTCAAATACATATAGGTAATTAATGTACTCTTTATATACAAGACACGCACAAATAAATATTTACATAATTAATGAAATCTTATATAGAAACACATACAACTAATATTAATATGATTTATTCAATTTTTGGTATTCATTTTAGAACTTAATTATAACATGATGAATTTAATTTATCAATATTTAATCAAAAAATTAATTAATTTATTTTTAATTTTATTACAGTTAGATATAAATTCGTTTTTAATATTTCTATTTTTAATGTTTTAATTTTTTACGAATTTAATCAATTTTTATTATTTATTTATATATATTAATTAATTATCTTTAATATTTTCAATATGTATTCATCTTTAATTCAATATATATTCATATTTTTCTAATAATTTATAATTAATTCATAAAAAATGTCTATTTTTTCAATGATATTAAAAATGTACTCATTTTTTATTATTGCATTTCACTCATTTTTAACACACATGCACTTAAAATCAGATATTCATTAATGATGCTAAAAATATATTTTTCAATAAATATTTATAAATAAATATCATTGTAAATTTATTATTAGTATAATTATACGTTTATATATTTATATTTATAAATAAATAAATATTATTTTTAAAAATATTTATATAATTAGAAATATATAATTATATATATTTAAATAATTATAAAATTATAATAAATTTATTTAAATAATTAACTTATTTTACATATTTAACTTTGAATATATTTATTAAATATATATATATATAATTATATATATAATGATATAAATATATAAATATATAAATATTTTTTCATGTGTTATATAATTATAAATACATAATTATATTTTTAAATAATTATATAATTATAATAAATATATTTAAATACTGAATATATTTACTATATTTATATTTTTCTATAATTATTAAATGCATATATAATTATATAAATATATTTGAAAAAATTCTTATTTATAATTATAATTATAAATCCTTTATCAGCACGTTAGTAATAAGCATTGATAAAAAGAATATTTATCAGCACTTTTATGGAATCCCTGATCCAACAGTCCCATTCTATTTTAAGAACTTTTTCTAGTCGTAAACCAACTATGATATTTGAATCTTTCCATATAAGCCAACTACTTTCGTCGCTCAACCTCATAGAATCCAAGATCGAGTCAAGGCTCGAACAATTCCAAGGTTCGAACGATTCAAGGGTCGAACAAATCTAGGTATCTAAGGAATTATGAGTTTAGTGATATATCTAATTTCTACTATGAAATTCAAATCTTCAATCCAAGGTATATTATTTTATCCTTCACCTCACTCATTGATTGATTGTTTGGCAATATCTATTTAATTTTTTTATCATCATTCATTCTTTCACCACCATCTATTTCCATCAGGTTTCCCTATATTTAAACTGCACATGTACCCACGATTATCACCACCCTATTCTCCCAAATTAAAGAAGCTAGTGGTGCACCGTTACCATGCCTGGTGCTATAGTGCATCTTGAGTTTGTGCATAAGGCACACACCTTTGACATTCCTCAGTGAGGTCGCACCGCCTCACTAGTGGTGAGGCACACTAGGTGTGCCACACCTCACCTCACACTAAGGCGTGCTAAGGTGTGTTCCTTTGAAGAGAATTCCATAATGTAGTATATAGTTCTTTAACACATGATGAAACTCGTTTTTAATACCACTCTTTAAAATTGTCATCCCCTTTACAGCATTATATATATCTGTGTGTGTGTGTGTGTCTAAAACATAATACATATGATCTGAGTATAATTATAAATGGGTGAAATAAAATACTTATCATAATTCATTGATTTATACTTTGAGGGTCCATATATATCATAGTGAATAATCTCCAAGGTATGTTTCATTTAAATCCTTAATTTATTATTTTAATTATTAAAAATATCCCTATTCTAATTATTAAAAACTATCTACAAATTTTATCTTGTAATCATAAAAACATCTCAACCCACTATTCTTAAGTCAGTAATTATATGTCTCATTATCTAATATAATCAATATTTCACTACGAGATTATCAATTTCCTCTTTCAAACACAATTACCATAAATTTTAATCAACCCAAAAGTAGAAAATAGTTCTTCTAGTTCTCTATACCCTTGAAAAAGTATAGCCTTATTTTAAAGGATAACCAACTCATTAATACTTCATAAAAATCACATCATTTCCATCATCACACATATAATAAATAGTATGTATGATTTACATTAATCTATAAAAAAATTATTCTTTCAAATTTCCTTTTATTTCTGATATCTTTTAAATACAATAAATTTGTCCTAATTGATCTACCATTTATAAAATAATAAGTACCCATAAACTTTTCCAAAATATTAAATTATGTCAATTTACCTATCATGTGTGAGATGGATAACAAATATATATTATTAATGGATAATTCATTTTTAAATAATTTAGTGTGTTATCAATAATAAATTCCTCTTACATCCCATTCTTTTTCATATAATACATTTCTAATTCTTTATTCACATTAATCTCTATTTTAAGAAAATATTCAAAATCCATTATACAACCATCTAATTTCTTCCATGTTCAATAGAGATCATTAAATGGATGAAATTCATCATCAAATTTTACTTATGAAGATTCATCTCACTTCGAAACTATTTAAGTAAGAGTCATTCATCTTCACATTTATTAAAATGGATATATCATACCTAAGTAATATTATTTATCTCATTATGACTAAAATTATATACTATGGGACCAAAATCAGTATAAAACCCATAATGTCCTTGAAAATGAAATTTTATTATAAATAATTCTCTTCGTCATCTTGAAAATAATTCTTATTTTCCATTATCTGGACAAAATTCTTGAATCAATTTATCATCTAAGAAATTTTATATGTTTACAACCCCTAACATTATTAGTTATATTTTTTTCTTAACATTATGTCTTCCATTCCTTATCGATTTTCAATTTCAAATGAAATTATAATTTTGAGATGTTTTCAAATATTTTATATACCACTAATATTAACAGTATTAATTTCTTATGATGATAAATAAATTGTTTAATAAAATAGAATAGAAGTTATCAAATTCTGTATATGATGGAATAATTATTAGAAAATATTTTTAGGTATTCATCACTTGAGGTCTAAATTTATTGGTTCCACCCCTAGAGATCCTTGATTACCATCTATGTATATAAATAACTTTTATTTATTAAAATTGTTTATCAATACATGTTTATATCTTCTAGTTGATGGAATGAGAGTTTATTATTCTTGTTTATCATATTTGGGAATATTATTACTCCTTAATTTATTAAATTATATTTTCATTTATTTAGGGTGTTTAAGAAGGACATTATGACTCATTTTAATAGAGGTAGGACTTGTCTTATTTTGAGGATTGAATGTATTAAAAGTGAGTTTTCTCTAATAAATATAGAACTCAGAGAGGCCCTAAGGATTCACATATCATAACATGTCCCTGTTGAGACCACTTGAATCACAGACAAGAACGTGTAAACCCCCCCAATATCACCTTCAATAAGACACAATTTAATAACTTGTTCCAACGGTGTAATTATAATAAATGGGAGACATTATCCCATTTATAGAACACAATTGAGTACAATTTTCATCCTCATCAACTTCATATACTCAATAGTTATTATTTCAAGTTGTTTCTTAATACTCATCCATAATAACTTTTATGTTTCTTATACTACTTTTAGTAGTACTCATCCTATGGATGACTACTACTTATAGTATTTCAAGCAACATAGGTGCATGTCTATGAGAGATGGAAGATGAGTATCAAACAACAAAATGTAGTGATAACTGTTCAGGAGATGAGCTGATTAGGATGACTGTTGTCTATAACATTCACCGTTGGATGAATTTAGAGGATTAAACCTACCATAGTGGAGTAATTATTTTCATAAATTCAATTATACATTTTCCTCAAAGCATACCGAAATTATTTGAAACATGAAATGTTGGGTTTCCCTTATTTGAATTATCTATAAATTCCACATTTGATAATGAATATATTATGTGTATTTATTTATTTTTTATAAAAAATTAATGTTTTATGATCCCAATAGTATCTATATGAATTTTCAATAGATGCACCCCTACAAAAAATTGGTTTTATGTAGCATTAGGTTTTTAACATCGCTAGCTAAAATCACTGTTAAAAATACCCTTTCATAGTGCTAGAAAAAGCGTTGTTAATGGTGGTCCTTAACATTTATATTATAGAACTGTTAATGGGGTCCCTTTGTTAGCACTTGTAAAAAAATTCTAATAACAGCCTCCCCTTTATTATTTATATTAAAAAACACTGATAAAAAGATAATTTATAGGTACTTATAAAAAATAACTTGTAAATAGGTTTCTTATTAGTGCTTGTAAAAAAAGTGACGATTAAGGGGTGTCATTATCTAAGCTTTTTTAGAAGCACTAATAAAGGCCTCACCCCCACATCCATTATCAGTTATTTTTACTAGTAATGATAAAGGGTATATTTCAAAAATGATATTTCCTTAAAAATAATATATTAATATATAAATACATTTATATAGATATAGATATACTATATACTTTTTAAATAAGTTTTAGATAAGCCTAAATTGGCATTTACACATAATATATAATATATTTAGTGAAATGGATTACAAAGTAATTAAAACATATTTTCAATTAATAATTTGATAATTATTTTTGAGTAATAGTCATTTAATAATAATTTCAATGTAAAAAAGTCCAAAAAATAATAATAAAAGATAAGTTGGAAATATAACTCAAACTTCAAATGTCCATTATATTTTATCTGGATACCCATTTGTACTCTACCACATACCATATTGACGCATGTGATGGGCTCTACGCCGAAAAGGGATGGACTGAGCTCTATGATATTTTTCCTATTTTTCAACCCAAAATACCCAGAAGGCATCCAAAACTGAGTTTTTATTCGGGGTACACAAAAGTTTTTACATTCTATGGATTTTTAGTGTTGTTTAAGGGGGGATTTTTTCCCTTCTTCAGTGGGGAATAAATTTATCCCGAAGGAATACATTCATATTAACATTACAGATTTCAAATTTTATTGTGTTTACACTTCTTTATAATCAAATATATAGATATATATAGATATTTTTTATATATTCAATCATAAAAAATTAATTTTAGACATAAATACTTAAACATATTTACATATAAAAAATATTTATCATCTTATAATCTATATAAATATAAAAATTAATATCAATTTTAAATACATATATATATTTATTTAAATATGAATTTAAATATATTTATATATATTTAAATAAATATATAAACATATATATAATAATACATATAAATATATGGATAAAAAATATAATAAAAAATATATAAATATATAGATATGTCAAAACATTTCAAACAAAATAGTATAGGGGAGTGGAAAAGGCGCTAGTGTATAAGGTGTAGGTCTCATGTGTAAAACTCACTGGAGGCAGGGGCACACTCTCAGGGTGGGATTATCTAAAGTGCTAATAAAGGGGTGGTGGAAGTGCTGATTAAGGGGGTGGGTGGTGGGAAGCACTTATAAGGGGGTGGGGTGTGAAAAAAGATGTTTTTAATTTTAAATACCCATAAATCCTATGGAAATATTTTTCTTAAATACATTGGAATTTTATGAGTCCATGGTTTTTGGCGGCGCCTGATTCCGAGACCCGGTGTGCTCGGAATCAGTTTATGAAGTTTTGTTCAGGTACGTTAAGTAAACGTACATGTGGGATTCTATAAATTTTGAATTGGTTCTCAAAATTGAAATACAAGGACACTGTTGAACACACAGTGCCGGTATTCGCTTAAGGAGGCCTTTACCACAGTTGTGTTTCAACGTGAATGGAAGTTATAAATTGGGGTTAATAATTAAAATTAAAAATTAAATAAAAATGTGTGTGTAACACATTTTTATTTAAAGGGCGGTTAAAGTCTCTAGGTGGAGGTTAGAGGTGAGGCCCACCACACCCTAACCTCCCTTGGGTGGATATAACTAGTGGTGGGGCCCACTAGTTTAAACTCTCCTTAAACCCCCCATGTAACTCTCAATTAAATTGAAGAGGGTCTCTTGAACATACCTTAACCCCTTTAAACCCCTCAAACCCTTAGAATTATCTTTTATGGTGCCAACACATTGAATTAATGTTTTAACTAATTGATTTGTGTGTTTGAATTGTTTTTAATTGATTATTCCAACATTATAATATGTGATATATTATTATGGTTGGAGTTGGAAAAATATGGCTTGGGTTGGGAGAATTGGGAGGAAATCATGGAGGAATAATACCCTCTTGATGAAGAATGCCATTTTCCACTGAAGAATGATGATGCGACTTCTTTCATTCCAACCAGGGCAAGAAAAGGAAGACGCCACCCCCAAAGAACGCCGCCAACGACTACGTCATTTCCTTCGACGTTGATGGAATGACGTCCGACTTCCGTGATGTCGTTTTCCATGACTTGGACAATGTACCTTGAATCGAGGTATGGATTACTTTAATGTTTGATTCAACCCTCCGTTCTACATCGTTAAATTGGTGGAATGATATGCTGATTGATATCATATGACGAGGTGGGTTCAGGCCGCACGAACACGGCCCGAACCTTCCCTTTGTTGCTTCTATTTGATGACGACGGAGGTGGACCCGAAAGGGTGTGGTGTCACCGCACCGTGCCGGAGAATAACCAAATCCAGGAGGACTGTGGTAGATGGAAGAGGAAATGCGGTCGGGAGGGCCGTGGCGGATGAAGAGGCGCGGTGCCGTAGCGCCGTGCTGTGGGGCCGATGTCTGCGGCCAGGACGGGCCGCGGTGGTGGAGGACCAACATTGTCCCACCGGCTGCATGGAGTTGGAGGACACGAAATGCGTCTGGGGGCTGCTCGGTTAAACCGAACCGGCCGGCCTCCTACTGGTCGGGATGAAGAACCTCGGTGCCTGAAGGCACCGCGTGGAGGAGGACTGCGGCCCGCAATCGCGGGCCCCTCTGTGGGGCGAACTGGTCAGCCGCCTGCTGGTCGGGCTAGTGGACCGTTACACCCATTGACACCGCATGGAGGAGAACCATGGCCCGCAGTGCAGGCCGCGTGCCCCAGGCAGAACTGGTCGGCTATGATCTGCCGGGCAGGGAGAGGTGGCACCGCTTGGCGCTGCCGGGCGAACCGAACCGACCCGCAGCGCAGGCCAGGTCCGCGGGTCGGTCATGCCCCATCGGGCTAGTCTGACCCCCCAACCGGGTCGGAACCTCCAAGTCGGTCCGTGCGGACCCCCTAGTTGGGTCGGACCCGCTGAGCCGAGTAGGGCCGACCCGCCAGCACACTGGGCTTGATGGGTCGGGCCCGACTATGCCTAAATGCGAATATCTCCTAGACCGCGTGTCTGATGGACGTGATTTCTATGGAACTGGGACCCTCACGATGAGGAGATTTTTTTTTCAATACTCTAAGTGAGTTTTGGGCAAATTTTGGAAATGGTCGGGTTTGGATCGAGCGTAAATCCAACTAGACCCCTTAAACGGAAATGCCAATAACTCTCAGATCGGGCGTCCGATTGACATGTCGTCTGTCACTTTGGGTTATTTTTCATGAGATGGAACTTTGGGATACATTAAATCAGTACATCATGATAGTTGATGTATCAAAACTTGAATCGAGGAGAGGACCCTCCCGGAATTGAGCGTGTTGTGTGCTGGAACCCTAGAACTGGTTGTGATGACTACTGTACGGGAATCCTATGTGTGTTCGACAGTGATGACTACTATACCGGAATCCTCCACGGGTTCGACGATGGTGCTACTGTACCGGGATCCTCTATGGGTCCCACAGTTCAGACTTTTCTTCCTGTATCCTATCTGGGTCCGACAGAGTAGCTGGTCCTGTATCCTGTGTCGGTCTGATAGCTTAGATGGTCCTCTATCCTATGTGGGTCCAACAGCTTAGATAAATCAGTAACCACATCTGATCATCTCTATAGCTTTAAGAAAGATGTATACCTATGTGAGCTGAGTCTTGACTTTCAATCATTTATCTTTGAGATGATTGAATTTATTTCCTGTGTGGACTGGGTTGTGCTTGGGCTCGAGAGTCAGAGTCGAACAGAGTTTGATAACTTAGGTATATGTATTGGAATATTTCTAAGTATGGTTGGTTGATACATCGTGATTATATCTTTATTCTATGGTTTATCCTTCATGGATTTTGGGAGACCTTCGGGGGTCTCAGGATCTCTACTGAGTATCGTTATACTCACCCCTACATGGGTTATGCCCACACATCGTTGTGTTGGTTGCAGACAATAGACAACACTGATCGAGGTAGAGAGTTGTAGAGATAGATGGTACCCGGAGGTGGGCCACTTGGAAAGACGTACATAGAGCGAACGGACAGACCTGGGGTGCTGAGGAGGCCATATGTACCCACTGTTAAGGTAGGATTTCCGGTGGACTACTCAGTGGATGATGGTTAACTTTCTGTTGTTGTACTAGCATTATAGTTGTTGTACTTTATTGTTGGGCATGTATTTCCATCCTCATTCCTTTCAGCACTTTCTTTAGTATACAGTTTTACTTTGTGTTTACTTCCACCTGTATACTCTGTTTGTGTGTGATTTAGTTTATAAAGGCAATGCCTTCCCTTTTATCAGGATAATTCCTTTGGTGCTAGTCACCAGCCCCAAGCCTATGGAAGGTGGGCTTGGGGTAGTCACGGCACAGGCCCCGAGGATGGGTCGAGAAAAATTGGTATTAGAGGAGTCGGTTCTACCATAGAACTTGGACTCTGATTCTTTTAACGAAAATGGTGTTCAGCATTTTCGGTGTGGTTATCAGTTCAGGGAAACTAGTGTTAGTGCGGCGGGTGATGTATCCATACACTAGGACTCTGACTTTTGATCTCCGACTCAGTGCAAAAAAACACTGATTGTGTGTGTGTTTCCTTTGAAAAAGTTTTCTTCGTGATTAATTTTTTCCAGCTCACCAGGTATACTGTTTTAACCGTGGTGCACCTGTTTCTTTTCAGGATGCCCTACGAAGGTATCTAGCTAGTGTTTCGATTTACGTACGAGATGGTAGCCCGCCGAGCGATGAGGTCTCGGTATAGGGCCCCATCACAGCGGAGGTAGCAGTGGTACCACTACCCGCTGGGCCACTGATACCACCAGCTCCAACAGCAGAGTGTGCACACCAACTGAGTGCATTGCATGGGTTTCAGTGCCAGAGGCCACCAAGGTTATAGGGAGAGACGGACCCACATGCAGTTGAGGATTGGCTGGAGGCTGTCGTGAGAGTTTTCATATTGGTAGGGACACCGGCCGACCTCATGCTGATCCTTATCGTGAGTCTCCTGCATGTGGCGGCAGGAAGATGGTGGAGCCTGATGCTTCAGGTGCAGGACGAGGAATCATTACTCTGGACAGACTTCGAGTGTCTCTTCTGCTCATAGTTTTTTCCAGACACCATTTGAGGGGTACGGATTCAGGAGTTACTTCATCTGCAGCAGGGCGACATGACAGTAGCTTAAAACATAGCGAGCTTCACCGACCTCTCGTGCTACTCCACGAATATGGTACGGGACCCATTCTTCAAGGCCCAGACCATCGAGCAGGGACTCATTAATGGGATCATGGCTTCGACGATTCCCCTCAGCATTCCAACATAGGCGGGGGTGCTGGAGCGAGCCCTTCTAGGGGAGAGTTTTCTCTCTGAGCATTCACCAGTGGCAGGACCCACCACAGGGAGACACATAGCAGAGTCTTCTACAGCTGGTAGTAGATATATGATGCAGAGGTCCAACTGGACTAGGCCATCAGGTGGGCGACCCCAGGATACATGTTCGGTTGTGCAGGGAACACGAGACAGATCCAACTATACGAGGAGCAGGCAGTGCTATTCATGCGGCGATCAGGATCACATTGGTTGTGACTGCCAGACCCATTAGGAAGATGAGAATCATACAGTAGAGGGACCTCCGAGGTAGAGGTAGAGGTTCGACCATAGTGGACCACCGAGAGCGGGCAGACTTGGAAGATGAGCTGGCTGAGCAGCGGGTGGTGGACGACGTTTCTAGGCTCTACCAACACCACCACCTGGAGGTCCACCCCGACCACAGGGAGATGGCGGGTAGAGGCGGGCTTAGGTTCAGGTAGTCGAGGCCTACGACCACGGAACAACAGAGATGATTCGAGGAACTATCTGTTTCTACTCCACCCTTGTTGCAGTACTTATAGACACAGGTGCGAGTCATTCTTTTATTTCCACTTCCTTCGTTCGGAACTCGTAGATTCCGACGGAACCATTGGCTCAATCCTTATGGCTAGAGACTCCTACGAAAGTAGACTCGATGATTACGCCCTAGTGCCGGACGTGTGATCTTACTCTAGGAGGCGAGATCTTTGGCTGGGATCTTCTTGTAGCGGCATCGAGGCCTTACGATGTTATCTTGAGTATGGACTGGTTATCCACAGTTCATGCTCAGTTTGACTGTATTAGGCGTAATGTGTGGTGTATCCCCACTGATGGGACCAGTTTCACCTTCACCGATGATAATGGAGCCTATGCAGCACAGGATGGACTTACGAAGAGGATGGGGAAGCCGATCACACATCAGTTGGCTAGTCTCATCCTTGGAGCGGTTGATGTGCGGAGTATGAGTTTTTCTGTTGGGGTGGATCAGTACGCGGATGTTATCCTTAACGATGTTCTAGGACTACCTCCTCAAAGAGAGGTAGACTTTTACATTGACCTGTAACCTGGGACAATACCGATATCTACTCCAGCGTATCGGATGGCTCCTGCCGTGCTTCGTGAGCTGCGGGTACAGCTGGAGGACTTTCAAGAGAAGGGATTTATCGGAACCAGTGTTTCACCCTGGGCATCTCCGATTTTGTTCGCCAAGAAGGCGGATGGGATCTTGCGACTGTGTGTCGACTATCGTCGCCTGAATTAGGTGACTGTGAAGAACAAGTACCCACTTATGAGTATTGACGATCTCTTTGATCTGATCAAGGGAGCACGATGGTTCTTGAAGATAGACCTCAGGTCAGGCTATCACCAGCTCAGAGTTCAAGATGAGAATGTGAAGAAGACATCCTTCAGGTGTCGGTATGGCCACTATGAGTTATTGGTTATTCCCTTCGGCATAACCAACACACCAACAGTGTTCATGAGTCTCATGAACAAGATCTTCCATCCTTGCCTCGATTGTTTTGTCGTATTCTTCATCGACGACAAACTGATTTACTCGACTCCTGAGGAGGAGAACTCCTACCATTTGCGGGTAGTACTGGACACACTTTGAGAGCACCAGATTTATGGTAATCTCTCGAAGTTCCAATTCTGGATTCGAGAGGTACACTTCTTGGGACACGTCATCTCAGAGGCTGGATTTGTAGTGGATCCAGTAAATATTGAGGCATTACTTTCTTGGGAGCCACACAGAAGTGTGATGGAGGTGTGGAGTTTCCTGGGACTGACTGGGTACTATCGAAGATTTGTGCCATCCTTCTCCAGAGTTGCAGCACCACTTTCATCAATGATAAAGAAGGTGAAAACCTTCGACTGGTCAGATAGATGCCAGCAGAGCTCTCAGGAGATGAGGCAGAGGTTGACCAGTGTGCCCATCTTGAGGCTATCGGAGGAGGGTGTGGGGTACATAGTTTACTGTGATGCATCAGGGACTGGACTTGGGAGTGTTATGATGCAGGAGCGAGCAGTGATAGCTTATGGTTCTCAGCAGTTGAGACAGCATGATAAGAACTACGCTACCCATG
Source organism: Viscum album (assembly GCA_963277665.1). Taxonomy (NCBI): domain Eukaryota; kingdom Viridiplantae; phylum Streptophyta; class Magnoliopsida; order Santalales; family Viscaceae; genus Viscum; species Viscum album. Next base: position 1,371,827,232 of record OY728143.1, read on the forward strand.
ACCTAGAGTTAGTAGTAGTGGTATTTTCCTTGAAGATGTGGTGACACTATCTGATGGGTGAGTATTTTACAGTCTACTCTGACCACCAGAGTCTTAGGTACATCTTCACGTAGAAGGACCTGAACCCGATAGAGCGATTATGGCTTGAGTTCCTCCATGACTATTACATCGAGATAGTCTATACTCCTGGAAAGGGGAACATTGTAGCAGATGATCTCTGTAGGAGATCAGGCATTCAACTGCTATGATAGGTGACAGAACAGCTGGCCGCGTTGCAGATATCCATTGTGGATAGAGATGGAGCATCTTTTCTGCAGTCTCTCGTAGTCACCCCTTCACTTCTTCAGTGAGTCAGAGAGGCACAGCATGGGGACGTTGACTGTGAGACACTATGTGCTCAGATATCCTTAGGGCAGGCACCAGATGGGTTTTATGAAGGTGGGGAGCATGTAATCTTCTTCAGAGGATGTACCATGGTACCAGTTGCACTATAGGAGGAGGTGTTGAGGGAGTTTCACACTTCCCCTCTAGTGGTACATCCAGGAATGGAAAAGATGTATCAGGACCATAGATGATAACACTAATGGGCGGGTATGAAGTAGGTGGTAGTAGAGTTTGTCTCGCGATGCCTCACTTCTCAGCAAGTGAAGGCAGAGCACCAGGTTCCAACAGGCTTGGTTTAATCCTTAAAGGTCCCAAAGTGGATGTCGGATGGGATATCCATGTATTTCGTGATGGGACTTCCACGTACATCCAGAGGAAGCGACTCTATCTGAGTGATTTTTGACTGACTCACCATGTCATCCCACATCCTACCGATCAGAGAGCAGGGATCAGTAGAGAGCTTGGGATGCCAATACATACAAGATATCATACAGATTCCTGGTATACCATTGATGATCATCTCATATCGGGATGCTCGTTTCACTTCCCAACTATGGAATGGGTTGCAAGAGTCTTTCGGGTTGCAGCTTCGCTTGAGCACCGCCTTCCACCCACAGATGGATGGCTAGAATGAGAGGACCATTCAGTCTCTCGAGGACATGCTTCATGCATGCGTCCTCGATTTTGGTCGCAGTTGGGAGGATCACTTTCCCTTGGTAGAGTTTTCATATAGAAATAGCTACCACTCTACCATTGGAATGGCACAATACAGGGAACTGTACGGCCAACCTTGTGAATCACCTCAATGGTAGACTGAGCCAGGGGAGTCAGCACTTGTAGGACCAGAGATGGTGCAGGCTACGATGGAGAAGGTGCAGATCATCTAGGAGAGGATGAAGACTACACAGAGTAGACAGAAGTCCTATGCTGATAGGAGACGGAGAACACTGGAGTTTGAGGATGGTGAACACGTATTTTCACAGGTCTCGCCTCAAAAAGGTTTATGGAGATTTGGTTGGGGTGGAAAGTTATCTTCGCGATTCATTGGACCATTCCATGTCATCAGCAGAGTAGGAGAGGTGGCTTACCGCCTGGCCCTTCCACCTCAGTTGCACCGGGTGCATGACGTCTTCCACGTATCTCAGCTGAGGAGATACGTGCACGACTCGTCCCACATCATCGACCACGGGGAGATGGACATCGATGACAGGGATACATTCACAGATATTCCATTGGAGATTGAGGATCGACAGGACCAGGTCCTATGAGGATGGTTGATTCCTCTGGTACGGATTCGCTGGCAGCACGAGAACCTCTAGGAGAGCACATGGGAGTGGGAGGCTCAGATATGTTCTCAGTACCCCCATTTGTTCCCTCAGTATGTGTTGTAGCTTACAGGGACGTAAATCCCTAAGGTGGGGAGAATGTAAAGACCTGTAAATCCTGTAGAAAATTTTTTCATAAATACATGGGAATTTTACGAGTCCGCGGTTTCTGACGGTGCCTGATTCCAAGGCCCGATCTGACCAAAATCAATTTATAAATTTTTTTCAGGTATGTTCATTAAACATACGTGCGGGATTTTATATCTTTTTAACCGTTGCTCGAATTAAAATCTGAGGACACCATTGAACTCGCAACACTGGTATTAACTTAAGGAGGCCTTTACCGCAATTTTGTTTCAACGTGAATGGATGTTATAAATTTGGGTTACTAATTAAAATTAAAAATTAAATAAAAATGTGTGTGTAACACATTTTTAATTGAAGGGTGGTTAAAGACTCTAAGAGGAGGTTAGGGGTGGCTCCCACCACACCCTAACCTCCCTTGGGAGGATAAAACTATGGATGGGGCCCACTAGTTTAAACTCTCCTTAAACCCCCCATGTAACTCTCAATTAAATTGAAGAGGGTCTCTTAAACATTCCTTAAACCCTTTAAACCCCATAAACCCTTGGAAATCTCATTTATGGTGCCAACACGGTGAATTATTTCTTTAATTAATTGATTTGTGTGTTTGAATTATTTTGAATTGATTATTCAAACATAATAATATGTGACATATTATTGTGGTTGGAGTTGGAATAATTTGGATTGGGTTGGGAGAATTCCGAGGAACTCTTGGAGGAATAATACCCTCTTGATGAAGAACGCCATTTTCCACTGAAGAACGACGATGCAACATCTTTCTTTCCAACCGGGGCAAGGAAAGGAAGACGCCGCCTGCAAAGAATACTGCCAACGACTAGGTCATTCCATCCGATGTTGATGGAACGACGTCCAACTTCCGTGATGCCGTTTTCCGTGACTTTTTCAATGTACCTTGAATCGAGGTAGGGGTTACCTTAATGTTTGATTCTACCATCCATTCTGCATCGTTAAATTGGTGGAATGATGTGCCGATTGATATCATATGACGGGGTGGGTTCAGGGAGCACGAACATGGCCTAACTTGTCACTATTTTTCTTCTATTTGATGACGTCGGAGGTAGAGCCGAAATGGAGCGGTGTCGTTACATCGCGCTAGAGAATTACTGCGGCCAAGAGGACTGTGGAAGATGGAAGAGGAAACATGGCTGGGAGGGCCGCGACAGATGAAGAGGCGTGTCACCATCGTGCTGTGTTGTGGAGACGAAGGCCACAATCCGGCCGGGCCGCGGCGGTGGAGGACCGGCGTCATCGTGCTGGCCGTGTGGAGGTGGAGTACGCGGCCCACATCCGGGGTCCGCTCAGCCAAACCGAACAGACTAGCCTCTGGCCGGCCGGGCTGAAGAACCGCAGTGCATGAAGGTGCCACGTGGAGGAGGATTGAGGCCCGCAACCGCGGGCCACTCTGCTGGGCGAACCGGGCGGCCACCTACTGGCCGGGCTGGTGGACCGCAATACTGGAAGGCGCCTCGCGAAGGAGAGTCGTGGCCCGTTGTGTGGGATGCGTGCACCGGGCAGGGAGAGGCGGCACCACTTGGCGTCATCGGGCGAATTGAACCGGCCCGCAGTGTGGGCCGAGTTGGCGGGTGGTCTGCACCCCACCGGGCTGGGCTGACCCTCCAGCCAAGTCAGCCCGCCATGTCTGGCCTAGCTGACCCCCAGCCGGGTTGGACATGCCCAGCCAATTCGGGCCAACCCGCAAGCCCACTGGGCTTGACGGGTCGGGCCTGACTTCTCCTAAATGCAAATATCTCCTAGACCGCACGTCTCATCGATGCACCGTCTACGGCACTGGTACCCTTGAGACGAAGCAGTCATTTTTTGAAATTATCTAAGTGAGTTTTGGACAAGTTTGTAAAAAGTATGGGTTTGGATCAAGCGTAAATCCAACCGGGCCCCTGTAACGGAAATTCCAATAACTCTCAGGCCGAGCGTCTGATTGACGCGCCGTCTGTCACGTTGGGATATTTTTTATGAAAAAAAACTTCGGGATACATTAAATAAGGAATTCATGGTAGTTGATGTATCGACACATGACTCGAGAGCGGACCCTCCTGGAATCGAGCATGCTGTGTGAGGGAACCCTAGAGTTAGCTACGACGACTACTGTACCAGAATCCTACATGGGTTCGACAGCATTGAATATTGTACCAGAATCCTCCATGGGTTCGATGATGATGCTACTGTACCAGGATCCTCCATGGGTCCGACAGTTTAGACTTCTATTCTTGTATCTTGTGTGGGTATGACAGAGTAGCTGGTCATGTCTCATGTGTGGGTCTGATAGCTTAGCTGGTCATGTATCTTGTGTGGGTCTGACAGCATAGATGAATCAATGACCACATCTTATCATCTCTATCGCTTTATGAAATATGTATACCTGTGTGAGATGAGTCTTGACTTTCAATCATTTATCTTTGAGGTGATTGACTTTACTTCTAGTGTGGACTAGGTTTTTCTTGGGCTTGAGAGTTGGATCTTAATCGATTTTTATAACATAGGTATATGTATTGTCATATACCCAAGTAGGGTTGGTTGATACTTCGTGATTGTATCTTTCTTCTGTGGTTTATCCTTCATGGATTCTGGGAGACCATCAGGGGTCTCGTGGTCCCTACTAAGTATCGTTACACTCACCCCTACATGGGCTATTACAACACATCGTTGTGTCGGTTGCAGACGAAGGACATCACTGATCGAGGTAGAGAGTTGTAGAGCTGGACAGTACCCGGAGGTGGGCCACTTGGCGAGACGTACATGGAGTGGACAGATGGACCTGGGGGCTGAGGAGGCCATATGTACCCACCCTTCATGTGGTATTTCCAAAGGATGACATAGTAGATGATATTTACCTTTCTACTATTGTACTAGCATTACAGTTTTTGTACATTACTGTTGGAATTATATTTCTGGCCCCTTTCGGTTCAACAAATTCTTTTGTATACAGTTTTACTTTGTGTTTACTTCTAGTTGCGTACTCTGTTTCTGTGTGATTCAGTTTATAAAGGCAGTGCCGTCCCTTTTATCAGTATAACTCCTTTGGTCCTAGTCACCAGCCCCTGGCCAATGGAAGGCGGGCTTGTGGTAGTCACAGCAGGGGCCGCGAGGACAGGTCGTGACATTAATACCCTTTATCATTGAGGCCTCTAATATCACTTTCAAAAGTACTGTTAAATCCCCCCATTATCAGCACTAAAAAAGCACTGATGAAGGCCCCCTTTATCAGTTCTATGTTTAGCATCGTTAAAGTGGGACTTTATTAGATATTTTTATGAGAATATTTAAATCTAACCCTTTAACATCGATTACATTATGAGTGCTTCTATAGAGCTGAAAAACCTCTTTTACTAGCATTGTTAATGGTCCGATTTTATTTAGTGTAAGTTATTCATTTTGAAAAAGAGTATGAAGATTGAGTTAAAGAGTTCATCAAGTTTTTAATAGATCATGCATAAGACCCTTCTCAAATCCTTTATTCATGTATAAAATGTTGTTATTCAAGAAAAATTAGTCCATGGGAGTGGGATGAAAATTTGATTTTCCACAGAATAGATCAGAGCTATAAATGTTGGACTAAACATGGGGGAAAACTAAACATGAACACTAATTGCAATGATTATATAGTTTATGGATCTTTTTTTATGAATATCAGTGTAAATGATGATGGATATTTCATGGAAGAAATGAAAATAGAAATTTATGATGACCTTTTTAATTTTCCAAAATAATTTGAGAAGTTAAATATTTGTGCTAAGAGAACATTGTATACTGGTTATACTAAATACACAAAATTTTCATCTGTATAAAATTACTATAATTTGAAAGCTGAAAGTGCATGGATTGACACCTGCATTACAGAACTACTTAGTCTCCGGGATGATATGCTACCAGAAGAAAATAAACTACCCTTTCAAACATATGACACTAAATGAATTCTAAATTCAATGGGTATGATCTATAAAAACAATAAATTATTTTCTAATTGATTTCATATTGTTTCAAAAGGACCATGAATAACTCATCAAATTCCCTATGATTTTAATGTACTGATACAAGAAAAATGAATCAAATCATTCGATATTAGTATGGTAAAATCCTATAATTACATGGTCTAAAATACTATATTGATGTTAGGAAACCACGAGAAAATTTACATGGCATGTAGATACAATAAATAAATATGGAAAACTATTTAATCTGGTAGATTCTACATAGTGTATGAAAATTGATTATGAGTATCCATAATTTAGAAAATAATTAAGAAAATTTAATTTTGCATTATCTATTGATTGACTAAATCCTTTTAGTGTACCGAGTATTACTCACAGTACATGTCCTGTCATGTTGTTAAATTATAACTTTCCTCTATGGTTATGCATGAAGTGAAAATAAATTATGATATATATAATTATATCAGGACCAATATAACTCGGTATTGATATTGATGTCTATTTGGATCCATTGATTGAAGTTATGAAATTAATGTGGGATACGTGTGTTAAAATGTATGATGCTCATAGAAGTAAAGAATACACATTCAGGGCCATTTTTTATGGGATGATAAATGAGTTCTCTTATTAGTTAAATTTATCAGGCTATGGCATTAAATGAATATTGTGGTGTCACATTTGTGTAGAATGCACACACTCAGTTCGGTTAAAGCATTCCTCTTAGACTGTGTATTTAAGACATCGTAAATTTTTAACTTGATGATATAAAGACATATCCTTGAAGATAAAATTTAATGGGAATATCAAATAAGGTTCATCACTATCTCTATTAATAGGTGTTCAAATGTTTGATAAAGTAAAAAAATCACACTGTTTTTGGTAAACCTTTTTTGAAAATCCTTACTCAATCTGGTCGAGAGAAGAGATAAATTTTATTTTAATTACCATGTTGGAATTTTTTGTATGTTAGAAATATTATTGAATTCATTCATGTATAAAAACATGTATTTTATAGTGTTATTGACATGTTAAAAAATTTTCCTCGAAAAATGAAAGATGGAATCAAGGCTAGGTTAAATATGATTAACATGGGGATAAGGTAAGATTTGGCACCAGTGAAGGGTAAAGGGTATACTTTTCTTCTGTCAACTGCTTCCACTATATCCAAATAAAAAAATTGTAATTTTTACCTTTCCTTGTTAGTTTAATGGTTCTATAGTGGTATTTATAAAATTCAAATAATGTCATCTCAATTACTAATTATAAGTTATTGGGACTAAAATCACATGATTTTCATGTTTTTATGAAATATTTTATGCATGTTTCTTTCTATTGCATTCAACCTCAAAATGTATGATATACATTAACCTGACACTTCTTCTTTTTCAAAGCCATATGTCGTATAGTTATAGACCTGATGAAGTTTCCAATCATGAATTATGAGGTTTCAGTAATATTATGTGGATAATAAATATTATTCTCACCATAATTATTTTATATAATAGTCCACCAGATGTTTCACTTGGTTAAAGAGGTTCAACTATGTGGTGCTATCTATTATAATTAGATGTACCCCATTGAATGGTTTTTGATGATTTGGAAATGGTATGTCATGAATCAAAGTCATCCAGAAGGTTGTATTTTAGAATGAAATATTATTGAAGAAGATGTTTAATTTTATACTAATTACCTATCAAATTATGAAGGTAACAGTCCTCCAAATTCTCATCACATAATACCCCTTATATGTGAAGAGATTATTGAACATGTTTTTTATAATTAAATTAATAGAGCAGGAGAAATATCACCTTTACATTTTATATAATAGTCAAAATGTTGATCCATATTTTGAATTTCACAAAACAACTATTATAGATTTGAAACCATAAAGGTATGAAGGATAGAAATCAAATAAACATAATCAAATGTTTTTAGGATGGTTTCGAGATGACATTTTTAAGGAATTAACTACCAATATGAATTCATTTTCTTCACAACTTCTATGTGTAACTAGGGGCAAAATGAAAATGTTATATCTTACACTAGTTTGGTAATGAATGGTTATACATTCAATACAAAAGAACATGATCACTATAGTATGATGAAATACATTAGTTTTAATCATAGGTCATAAGTGATACACATATCTAGTTCCAAGGATTGAGATTCAATTTATGAATATATTTCATATGTTTTCATTATTTAATAGATATATGAGTTTGATTATACAACATTTCAAGTGATGATTTTCCCTAGAAAATGGTTTGATAATATGAGTGTAGTAAAAGTTGATGAAATGGGCTTTGTGAAGGTGAATTTCAATTTGGAAGGAGAAAAAATAAGAGTTGTTCATAATGGAATCATAATAAATGAGAATACTTTATGTCTCAGATCCAAGAAAAAATAATTGGTTGATTATCCTACTAAATACTAAAAAATGTTGAGTGAGATGAAAATTAAACCATGGATAACGTTTTCATTTGGAGATCACGATGATTTCATGTCAGTAAAAATATACACAATGTCTTCTATGTTATAGGGGACCAAAAAAAGGGTATTTGGATTATCTATTAAGGAACTAAATCCTTAAAACCATTAAAAAATAAATAGGGTTAATTGAGATGTTAAAAGTGTTTTTTAATATACTATGTTTTTACTCAGAATATTATATGTTCCTTACTAAATTAATATAATCTAAATTAAATTTATGACTACTCATGTAGAAAATTCGTTCTGTGCATGATAATATTACTAATCCCATGAAATAACATACTATATCAAAGGAAACCCTTTGGGAAGAGGTAAATGTAATTTTATGATTTACTTTCTCAATTTTACCAAAAAATTATATAATGAAATGTTGTTTAATTTTCATTAGTCTTCGTTGATTTCGTTTATTTTAGAATATTTTTGATTGTATTTCATGCCTTTCTTCAACAAAACATCCACATACTTCTTCTCCATCAAAATCTTTTCACCCCTATAGTGTTGGCATTTATTACTTTCCTTCAAGTTCCCTCCACTTCCATTACAGGAAAATAAATGATGTTATCTATACTCAATCACAAAGGTAATATTAATGTTATCATAGTAATATAATTTTCTACAGAATTAATGTATTATTTATTTTTTATGTTTTATTTATTTTTTATTATTACTCACATAATAATATTTTTCTTATACAAGTGGATTCTTTTGTTTGAGATGGGGTGGTTTTTTTAAAGCAACGCATACTCATGAAATATTTGACTTCGAGGATACTAATAAGATAATTAAAATAAGAAAATGGGTCAAGAATTTATAAAATCATCATGAAAATGTGAATTCTTACTAATTATTTAATAAATTTTATGATCGTTTTATTTATAATCTTTAGTTAATTTCCTTATCATTTTTATCTAATAATTATTTAGTTTTTTATATTTCTTTTAGGAATTCATATTTTAATAGTACCTTTATTTATAATATTTATATCTATCCTTCATTCTTTATTACACCAAAAAATAAACAAATTTATTCTCCCCCAATACATATTCAACCCTTCCATTTTGGCATTTATCACTATTGTTGATGTTTCATACACTAACTTTTCAAGAATGTTAACAAAGATTGCTCTCCTAAATCACTGAGTTAATCTTGATTTTTTATTTGTAAAATCATTATCCATAGAATTAATTTATTTTTTATATATGTTTAATTTATTTATTTTCAGTATTACTCATATAATAATTGTTTTCCTATACAGGAAGATTCTATTTTTTGAGTTGGGTGGTTTGTTTGAAGTTGTTCCTGATCTTGAGAGATTTGTTTTCGAGACTACAAATGATATAATGAAAATAAGGAAATGATTAAAGAATCCAGAAAAACATCATGAAAAGTTGAATTCATTATACTTATTTAATTAATTCTGACATCATTTTATCTAGTATGTTTATGTCAATATCCTTGTCATTTTTTCTAATATGTATTTTTTTTACAGATCTTTTGGGAAGTCATATTTTTTCTTTCAAATATATGAAAAAAGACACAATTGAAAAAACATGTTCCTTTATACTAATGTTACCATGATTTTTATTAACATTCTTTTTTGAATTACTACACTGCATAATAAGTCAATGTTCTTAGATGAAAAACTTTTATGGATAAGATAAATGACTCAATAAGTATTGTTGGATGTACCACAAAGAAAACCAATGTAAATCCTAGTAAAACTGGTAGTCATGATTTTTTTGATACGTTGGGGTGTGTATGAATCATATACACCTCAACCTAACACATAGTGTGTCCGGTATGACTCCATGTTCTTCTTTTTATATAAAATTTACATTAATTTATTTAAATGACAACTGGTATACTCAAAACTGAGAAAAAAATATTTGGATTGTTTTAATACATTTGCATAATGATACATAAGTAATTTTTGATTTATTGGAATTATCTTCACCTCAATTCAATACACGGTATGCCAGATATGACACAAAGTTTCAGTTATTGGTCTAAAATTGACATTTTAATTCAAAATGGGACATTCACTGAAATCTAAGAAATGAACTCTTGCTGTATTTATAATTTATAAAAAAAAATCATAATTTGTTTTTTATGTTTAGTAATATGTATCACATCAAACCGATACATTATGTGACCAGTATGACTCAATGTGTTTATTTCCAGTTTAAAATGTCATTTTATTAAAAAAAAGACAAGTGACATACTCAAAACCAAGAAAATAAAATAATATTCTTTTGGTACTTTAGGAAAAAAGATCCATATCTAATTTGGGATGTATTAAAATCATCCTCACCATAATCCAGTGTACGGTGTGACCGGTATGACTCTAAGATATTATTTTTATTTAAATTTCCATTAATTTTAGTAAAAAATAAAATTGACGTACTCAAATATGATATAATTAATTCCAATTTTTTGATAATTTAGTAAAACAATCCATAAGTCATTTGTGACATGTAAGAATCATCTGCATCTAAATATGACACATGATGTTCCTAATATGACTCAAACTACCTATTATGATATTAGAATCAAAATCTTAATTCAAAAAGTGCCACTCATTGCAAACTGAGAAAACACACTCATATTTTATTGATAATTTATGAAAATGATTAATAACTCATTTTTTATGTGTATTAATTGGTATCATCTAAAATAGATAAAATATGTGACTAGAATGACTCAAAGTGCATGTTTCCAATTTGAAATGAAATTTTAGTACAAAATACAAGTGAATTTCTTGAAACTAATAAAACACAATCTTATTATTTTGATAATTTATTAAAAATATCCATAATTAATTTAAGACTGAATCAGATTCACAGTGTTACCAGTATGACCCCAATTGTGTCTTTTTATTTAAAATTGACATTAATTCTAGTAAAAAAGACAATTTACATACTAAAAACTAAGAAAATAAATTCAAATTGATTTTATGCTCAATGAAAACATTCCATAAGTCATTTTTTGTTTTTAAGAATCAACCTCACCTAAATCTGACACACGATGTGCTCTGTATGACTCAATGTGTCCATTATGAGTTTAAAATTCACATTTTAGTACAAAAAGTGTCACTCACTACAAACTTATGAAATGTTATCATATTGTCTTCATAATTTAGGTAAATTATTCGTAAGTAATTTCTGATTTACAGGAACCAATATCACTTAAAACCAACATATGATGGGACTAGTATGACTCAAAGTGTGACTTTCTAGTTCAAAATGACATTTTAGTAAAAAATAAAAGTGACACACTCAGAACTAAGAAAACGCAGTCATATTGTTTGGATACTTTAGTAAAATGATCCACAAGTCATTTGGGGCATGTAGAAATCATCTTCACCTCAATACGATACACAATGTGGCTGATGTGACTACAAATGCATCTTTAAATTTATAATTAACATAAATTTTATAAAAAAGGTAGACTAACATGATCAAAACTAAGAAAACACATTAGGATTGCTTTTATAATATATTAAAAGGATCTGTAAGTCATTGTTTATGTGTAGGAATAAACCGAAACAAAATTTGATACATTATTTTCCCAGTATAACTCGAAATGTCCATTATCATTTTAAAATTGATAATTTAGTTCAAAAAGTATCACTCATTGAAAACAAGGCAAACATGCTCAGATTTTCTAGAAAATTTTTGGACAATGATTTATCATTAACTTTTTACGTGTAGGGATCAGTCTCATAATAAAATGACACACAATGTGGATGGTATGACACAAACTGTTTGTCTAATTTAAAATGAAATTTTAGGAAAACAAATCAAGTGACGTACTCAAAAATGATAAAATGAATTCGAGTTATTTTTATACTTTACAGAAACAACAGAAAAGTCATTTGGGATGTGTAGGAATCATATGAACCTCAATATGACACATGGAATGAATGGTAACAATTTTAGTAAAAAATACAACTGAACAACTCAAAATAGATCAAACACATTCAGATTGTTATTAAACATTAAGAAAATAATCCATATTTAATTTTTGACATGTAGGAATCATTTTCACCTAAATCTATTACATGATGTGACCAATATGACTTAAAGTGTATGTTATCTATTTAAAATTAACATTTAAGTTCAAAAAATTTCAATCATTGAAAACCAATAAAATGAACTCGGATTGTCTTGATAATTTTGTGAAATGATTCATAAGCCATTTTTTATGTTTAGAAATCTTTCTTACATCAAAATGACACACGAAGATATCGAAATGAATTTAAATGTTTGTTTCTAGTTTAATGTTACATTTTATAAAAAAAATTATGTGATGTAATCAATAGAAATAAAACATAGTCTTATTATTTTTACACCTTATTAAAATGATCTATAACTCATTTGAGACAGGTATGAATCATCATCACCACACTCTGACACATTGTGTGATCAGTATCACACCAAGTGCATCTTTTTATTTGAAATTCATATCAATTTTAGTAAAAAAGGCAATTCCCTTGCTAAAAACAGAGAAGAACCATTTTCAGTAATTTGATACATTAGTTAAATTATCCATAAGTAATTTTTTACATTTTTGAATCATATGATGTAATGTATTGGATTTACCACGTATTATTTTTGACCATTATATGGATTTATTACTAGACCATTCTTCTTGACGGTGTGTGATTCCAAGGCCAGGAGTGCCCGGAATAAATGTTTGAAATAAATTAAACCCTTAAAAAGTGTGCACAAGAGGTTTTCCTAATAAAGTGGAATAACTTTTAAATGGGTGCCCATATTAGAAATCTGGGGGCACTGTTGCATTCAAAGTAGTGACTTTACCTTAGAAAGGGGCGTAACATCGACTGGTGTGGGTCCATTTCAAAAGATAGTTTTTAGGAATTTTAAAAGAAACATTTTAGAAAAATAAAATAAAGTAATAGTTTATTTTATTTTATAATGTTTCCATAATTCAATGACGGTTATTTTCTTTAAATAAGCAGGAGCCCAGTATATGGCTCAAAACCCTGTAGATGTTTTCCCCTAGAATCCTCGGGCACTTTGGAGAGAATCCAACCTTGGAAGATTTTTGGATGACGTCGACGAACAATGACACACAGATTGATGTGCATGAAGATCGGATCCCAACTAACAACCAATCTCCCTCTTTTTCAACAATCAAGGTAGGGGTTTTTATTTCAATTCTTCTTCCAGGTTCTTGAATTAAACGACGAATGCAGGTCAACCCACGAATTGGTTGATCCGCGGATTTGTATGTTCTTGCGGGATGGTATTTCTTGGGTTGATCTCGGGGAATTAATCCATGTTAAATTATTTTTTTGAATTCACCTTAATTTATTCTACTAACGGGAGAGGATCAACGCCATGATGAATGATGGTGGAGGTTCGTTCCTCGATTTGATATTGGATTTCTTTTCCCTTTTTTCTCTTGTGTTCTTCATATTCTTCGTGGGGCATCAAACAATGGATCATTGTGAATCCATTTTCCAATTCAATGATCAAAAATTATTGATCTGTAATCAAGACGACCTAGAGGAGGTGAGACGGTGATGGTGGTTGATGAATCGACGCGGTTTGGGAATAATCGTTCTTCGACCATTCTTTGCACGGATGATTGAAAAACGTTTTTGGGGCCGATCAACCCCTTGAAACCTCCTGAAATGTTGATTATATGGTAGAGAGACCTCAGATCTGGAGTTTCATTGTGATCAGATGGCCGGATCAAAGACCATAGGAGAGACTGGGGCGCGATAGCGACCAGAGACATTTCTGGAAATTTCTGAAGAACCCAACATGTATCCCAAAGAACACGTCGTGGGGGACCAGTTCAGTGGCAGCGAGGGTTTCGCGATGCACGAAGCGATGACAATGTTTGTTCCCCGAAGAACATGGCATGTGGGTATTTACACAGGACTCATTGTGTAACTCAAGTGATACATGGACACAGGATAGAGTACACGACTGTGTACTCCACCGCATGGGAAGAGCATGTTAACTACACGGGTTACCCCATGTACCGGTTTCACGGGATGGCGCACATGGGATAAATCTATGTACAAGCACATGGCCGCATACATAGAGCTGACTCTAGTTACTCATACACGCTGTGTGATCTGTACTACATGCCATGTACTAAATTTTCAACACGACCTGCTTTGCGACATGGGTCGTTGTACATGGGCAGCACCCAGGTTCATAAGACATGGTGTGTGACATTTCTACACACTGTATACTTTTCCGAACATGGATTGATCTTCTTTTCCACTATATCATTGACATGTTTCGTTTGGGTTAGTAACCCATTTCATCATTCCCTAGAAGGTCATGTATTGTTTCCTACTACGGGAGTATGATCCCTTCAGTAAGACATTTTGAGAGAGTCAGGTATCCCTCTAAGTGGCCCGGAGTGGGATCCTCAACCCTTTATTGACCCTAAGTAGAGTTAGGTATTGACGTGACTACTTCCACAGGGCACCGATCCTCTGCCTAACAGGTGAATCTAGATGATTCATGGAATCTACCAAGGCCCTAGAAGTGATCCTCATCTATGTATCATGATCTTTCTCCCCTCAAGAGTGTGTTCTCCTGGAATGAATGTATCTATTTCTTGAGTCTTTACCCGATGAATAGTACTTCTCAAAAAGACAACATCAGAGCTATCAGACTCATGGAGTGAGTTCTCCCGAACGATTTCATCATGGAATCATCGAGCTGGATCTCTAATAGGGGTATGCGGTTGTGTGACTTGTCTCTAGACTGCAGGTATGGTTTTTGAGTATATCTTTATATTTTATGTTACTCTTTCTATATATTCAGTAGACATATTTAGTATAGAGATGACTGTACTTTTACCATTTCTATTTATTTTTGGTTTTTGGGGTCCTATATTGAGTATTGTTATACTCACCCCTACACGGTCTTTTCCCGCACATGTCGTGTCTTCTACAGATGAGCATCCTTTCGACAGAGTCCAGGGCAGACCAAGATAGGATCGAGATTTCCAAGTTCACTACAGGCCTAGGTGTTCCTATGGCTATGAGCAGCAGTCACATTACCTCTTAGTGTTTACATTTTGGGCTCTGTATTTTTTAGACTCTTTTTGGTGGGCTTGTATTCGGGCCTATTTTACTTTCAGTACTTTACTTTCCATAGTACTTTGTTGGTTGGGTTTAGTTGTATGCTTGAATTTTGTTCCCTAATGGTTTTTACATTTCAAAATTGTGGGATTGGAGATGTGTTCATGTGTAAAGGTACAAAGAAAATTCCTCCCATGTTAGTAATATGCCTACTTGGTGCTAGTCACTAGCCCCTGGCCTATTGGAGGCCGGCTTGGGGAGTCATGAAGTGGGCCCCACTGGGACGGGTCGTGACAGAGTGGTATCGAAGGTGGTCGGTTCTACCTTTGGACCAACAGTGTGTGAAATTGGTTTGGGGAAATAGTGTTAATATTTTAAAGCTCAGCTTTCAGGCTAGAGACTCCAGTGTTGGTGTGGTTAGCTGACGTATCCATACACCAGGACTCTGATAACCTGCTTTTTGACTCGATACATGAAAATAGTTGTTGTGGGAAAGTAAACGAATGGTATATGTATTATATAGGAGTGGGTTGTGTTTTCCATGTACTTTTTGTCAGCTGCCTATATATACTAATTGACCATGGTACATATTGTTTCCTTACAAGATGCATCTGTGATTCATACCTTCTATGATTCAGTATAACAACCACGAGAATGACCCCCTCGTGATGAGGCTTTGATACAAGGACCAGTTCCCCAAGATTTTCCAGTAGGTGGTACACCTACTATACCACCACCAGTGGAGTAGCCCGTGGTACCTGCAGTACTGACCAATGAGGAGCACAGGCTGAGCATGCTCCATGAGTTCCAGAGACAGAGACCCCTCGGGTTTTGAGGTGATCCCGACCCTTAGGCGGCTGAGGACTGGCTTGAGGCGGTTACCGGATTTTTCCATCTAGTGAGGACACCAGTGGATCAGATAGTGATCCTAGAATCAAGCCTTCTTAAGGGTTCAGTAGGACGATGGTGGATTCTAACCACACAAACTCATGATTAGGATACTCTTTCATGGATGGAGTTTGAGCAACTCTTCAGGGAGGAGTTCTCTCTAGTTACGCAGAGAGTAGTGTGCATCTAGGAGCTTCTCCATCTCCAGTAGGTCAGTTTGACGGTAGCTGACTATTCATTAAGGTTCATTAACCTCACCCTGTATTCGATGGATATGGTCAAGAATCGACACTTTAGATCTCGTACCATTGAGAGAGGTCTATGATGGGACATCTGAGTTATTGTTATGCCTCTATGAATTTCGACTTATGATGGAGTGCTTGAGAAGGCCTTGTTGATCAAGAGATTATTGGCGGGACAGAGACAACCGATGACAGTTAGCAGCAGGAAGATAGGTGTGGAGACCTAGGTAGTAGGGAGTCGACATCGGGCATAGGGATCAGGATGTGGAAGAAGTCATAGGACACCCAAAGATAGGGGATCGATAGCCTAGGGCTCTCAGGCTAGATCCAGTCATCCTAGGGAGAGGTGTTGCTACTCGTGTGACGGTGGGGGACATCTCTCTAGGGATTTTCCGACCCATCGAGCTGCTGACATGGAAGCAGTGGATGGACCACCAAGGCAAAGGAAGAGAGTGGAGAAGACAGACCTGTCAGGCGGCGGATGTGGCATGGGAGCAGGGAGAGCTTCATGTGGTGGTAGAAGCATCGATTTACTTCCACCACCACCCATAGGAGGTCCGCAATAGGCTCAGGGAGCTGGGGGATAGGGGCAGGGACAACTGTATGCGGTCAAGGCATATGACCCAGGGACTCTAGGAATGATCTGAGGTATGATCTGTGTCTTCTATACCTTAGCTTCCATACTTTTTAACACGGGTGCTAGTCATTCCTTCCTCGCCACGTGTCTTGTGAGAAACCTTAAGATTCAGGTAGATCTGTTGACTCAATTCTTACGCTGGGATACACCTACGGTTGGAGATTCGATGATCACCCACCTTTGCAGATAGTGTGATATTAACCTTGGAGGTTATAATTTCGGTTGGAACCTCATTGTGGTAGCATCAAGTCCTTACGACATCATTCTCGATACGGATTGGTTATCTTTGGTATATTCCCAAATTGACTACTTTAGGTCAAGAGTGTGGTGTGTCTGCAATAATGGGATGATATTTTCTTTTGTCGGAGAAAAGGAGACACAGGCAGCACAGAACGGGCTCATGCATAGGAGGGTACAGCCAATCACACATGAGTTGGCTAGCCTTTCCCTTGGAGTAGTAGATGTTATGAACTCCCAGTTTCCAGATGTAACGGTGGAGTACGAGGAGGTCTTTCCCGAAGATGTTCTAAGAATACCTCCCCACTGGGAAATCAACACTTGCATCGACTTACACCCTGGGAAGATACCAATTTCCTCAACAGCATATCGGATGGATGCCTCAGAGCTTCATGAGCTAAGGGTGAAGTTAGAGGATTTATAGAGCAAGGGTTTTGTAAGACCTAGTGTTTCACCCTGCGCAGCCCCATTTTTATTTTCCAAAAATGTAGATGGGATTTTGAGGTTGTGCATGGATCACTGGTGCCTGAACCCGGTGACAGTGAAGAACAAGTATCCACTACCTAGGATTGACGACTTCATTGATTAGCTGAGAGGGGAACAATGGTTCTCGATGGTTGACCTTCGTTCAGGTTATCACCATTTACGAGTATGGGATGAGGATATAACGAAGACAACATTAAAATGATGCTATGGTCACTATGAGTACATGGTGATACCTTTCTGCATGAAAAACTCCCATGTAGTGTTCATGGGACGGATGAACCAGATCTTCCAGTCATACTTATATCAGTTCTTAGTGTTCTTTATTGACGACATCCTTGTGTACTCGTCCTTAGAGGAGGATCACGCGAGACACCTGCAAATGGTTCTAGACATACTCTGGGAGCACCAGCTTTATGGGAATCTCTCTAAGTTCTAGTTTTAAATTCAATAGGTCCACTTTCTTAGACATGTCATCTCAGCAGATGGAGTAGTTGTAGACCGAGCCACGGTTGAGGTAGTGTTGGCATGTGATCCACCTCAGTGCATAACGGTGGTGCGGAGCTTTCCTGGGTTGGCAGGATATTACTGGAGGTTCATTCTCGATTTCAATGGAAAATCAGCACCGATTAAGACCTTGATTAGGAATGGGAAACCCCTAATATGGATGTAGAAGTTCCAGCAAGCTTTCAAGAAGTTGAGATAGAGTTTGACAAGCGCCCCAATTTTGACATTGTCGGAGGAGGGTGTCGAATACGTAGTTTCCTACGATGCATCAGGGACCGGGCTTGTCTGTGTCTTGATTATAATATGGGCCGTGATTTCTTATGGTTCATTCTATCTTATTCCACATGAGAAGAACTATGTGACCCATGATCTCGAGTTGGTAGCGGTAGTCTTCAAGTTGAAGATGTGGTGACACTACCTTATGGGCGAGCGATTTATCGTCTACTCTATCCACAAGACCCTCAAGTACATCTTCTCGCATAAGGATCTGAATCAGAGATAGAGGCATTAGATATAGTTCCTCCAGTACTATGATATCTAGATCATCTATACTCATATAAAAGGAAACACAGTGGAAGATGCTATTAGCATATGGTCAATCTCGCTGCTGTTGAGTGAGGTGATAGAGTAGTTAACCACGTTGCAGTTATCCATCATAGATAAATAGGATACAGCTTACCTACAGTTGATGGTTGTCACCCCTACACTATTATAGCAAGTAAGGGAGGCACATCTTGGGGAATTCAACTATGAGGCTTTACTTGCTTAGTTTTCCACAGGACATGCTCTTGATGGATATTCACAAGGGGGGGATCACACACTTCTTTTTAGAGGACGCACTTTTGTAATAGTGGAATTTCGGGAAGAGGTCCTAAGGGTGTTTCATACATCCCCCTTAATGGTATATCATGGAGTGGAGAAGATGTACTAGGATACCCGATCACAGTTCTGGTGGTCAGGCATGAAGAAGGCGGTAAGATAGTTTGTTTCTCGATGCGTTACGTTCCAACAGGTGAAGGTTGAGCACCAAGTTCTAGATGGATTATCTCAACCCCTAGATGTTCCAATGTGTAAGGGGGATTGAATATTTATGGACTTCATAACAGGCTTACCACGGACATCCAAGTGGAATGATTCCATCTGGATGATCATTGACCGACTCACCAAGTCGTCTCAATTCCTAGATACCAGGGAGTAGAGTTCCGTAGAGAGATTGGGACACCTCTACGTGCAGGATATAGTTCAGCTTCATGGTGTTACATAGACAATAGTCTTGGACCGAGAATCCCTTTTCACATCCTGGTTGTGGAAGGTATTGCATGAGGATTTTGGGAATCAGCTACTCTTGAGTAGAAAATTACATCCCCAGACTGATGGTTAGACGAAGAGGACCATTCATGTTCTGGATGATATGTTGTGGGGCTGTATCCTGGACTTTGTTCATAGTTGGGAGGGAAACCTACCACTGGTGGAGTTTTCATACAACAACATCTACAACTCGACCATTAGTTTGGCACCGTTAAAGGATTTATATGGGATACCCTTATGGTCACCACTTTGCTGGACAGACCCTACAGAGTCAGCACTCATGGGTCCGGATTTTGTGCGAGATACCACTGAGAAGGTGTAGATCATGTGGGAGTGGATGACGATTACACAGAGCCAAATGAAGTCTTATGCTGATAGATGACAGAGGCCCTTGGAGTTCGAGGATGGAGACCAGATTTGGTCGGGGTGACAAGCTACCTCTGAGGTTCATTAGACCTTTCCTGATACTGCACAGCATTGGTGAGGTGGTGTACCACCTTTCTCTACCACCACAGTTGCATTGGGTACATGATGTCTTCCAACTATCGCAACTGAAGAGGTGCACTCATAACCCATCGCACGTCATCAACGGGGGTGAGCTGGACATCATGGATGGAGTGGCCTTTGTCGAGTACCCAATGGTGATCGAGTATTGGTAGGATAGAATCCTTCATGGGTGATCAATTACTTTGGCACGCATTCGGTGGCAGCACATGAATGCTCATGAGATCATGTGGGAGGAGGAGGCTCAAATCAGTTCTCGGTACCCACCTCTTTTTGAGAAGCCTTTTTTTGGATTTTCGGGGATGGAAATCTCCAAGGTGGGGAGAATTTAATATCTTGTATTTTCCATGTCTTATTCTTAAATATTATATAGAATTATTACGAGACTATTATATTTCACGGCGTGCGATTCCGAGGCCCAAAGTGCCCGAAATAAATGTTTGAAATAAATAAAACCTTTAAACGGCGTGCATGAGTTGTTTTCCTAAAAAAGTGGAATAACTTTTTAACAGGTGCCCTAATACAAAATTCAAGGGCACTATTGTGTTCAGAGAAGTGACATTACCTAAGGTGGGTCCTAACATTGACCAGCACGGGTCAGCTGCAAAAGTTATTTTTTGTTTATTTTAAAGGAAATATTTTAGAAGAAATAAAATAAATTAATAGTTTATTTTATTTTAAAATGATTCCATAAAGAAACAAAACTTATTTTAATTAAATTAGAAGGATCCCAGGGATAGACTCATAACCCTGTAGATTTTTTTCCCCTAGAATCATCTGGCGCTTTGGAGAGGAGCCAACCTTGGATGATTTTTGGCAGACGCCGACGAACGACAACGCACGAATCGCTACACAGTGAGATCGAATCCTGGACGATGATTGATCTCCCTCTTCATCAAAGATCATGTTAGGGGTTGTTATTTCAATTATTTTTACCCATTCTTGAATTAAACGACGAATGTGGGTCAACCCACAAATATGTTGATTCGTGGATTCATATGTTTTTACCGGAGGGTTTTTATTGGGTTGATCTCCGGTAATTAATCCATGTTAGATTATTTTTTTGAATTCGGATTTGTTGATCCTACTAACAAGATCGGATCAAAGGTGTGAAGAAAGATGATAGAGGTTCATTCATCAATTTTCTTTTGGATTTCTTTCCCCTTTTTTTCTCTTGAATTCTCTGCGTTCATCATGGAGTGACAAACAAATGATCATTGAACATCCCTTTTGTGATGAAACAACCCCAAATTGGAGTTACAAAATTGTGGAGACCTAGAAGAGGTGTGACAGTGATGGCGGAAAATGAATCGATACTATTCGGGAAAAATCATTCTTCGACCATTCTTCACATGGATGAACAAAACACATTTTCGGGTCCGATCGAACCACAAAAACTCCTGAAATGTTGACATTATGGTAGGGAGACCTCGAATTTGGAGTTTTTTTGTAATCATATAGCCGGATAGAAGACCGAAGGAGAGAATAAGGCACGACAGTGATGAGTTTCATTTCTGGATATTTTTTAAGAACACAGTGTGTATCTCGAAAGACACCCCATGTGGGACAGGTTCAACGACGGCTAGGGTTCCGCGATGCTCGAATACATGACACTATGTGTTCCCCGAAGAACACGGTGTGTGGGTTCTTACAAGGAACTCAGCATGTATCTCATGTCATACATGGTCACGGGATAGAGTACACAGCTGTGTACTCCACCACATGGCCAGACCAGGCCGGCTATACGGATTAACCCATGTACCGGTTACATGGGATGGCGCACACGGGATAAAGTCATGTAAAGGCACACGACTGTGTATGCGGATCTGACCCTAGTTACTTGAACAGAGCGTGTGATTTGTACTACATGTTGGGTACTGACTTTTCTACATGACCAACCTTGCAACACAGGTCGTTGTACACGGGCAGAACCCTCGTTCAGAAGACACAGCATGTGAAACTTCTACATGCCGTGTACTTTTAGGAACATGGATTGATCTTCTTGTCCACCTTATCTTGGAAATGTTTCATTTTGGTTGTGCCCCTTTTCCTCATTCCTCTGATGGTTAGGTATCATTTCCTAGTATGGTTGTATGATCCCTTATGCAGGACTTTCCGAGATAGAGTCAGGTATCCCTTTTAGAGGCCCAGAGTGAGATCATTTATCCATACAAAACCCTAGGTAGAGTTAGGTATCAACATGAATACTTACATAGCAAGTTGATCCTCTACCTAGAAGATGAATTCGGATGGGTCATGGTATCCTCCAAGGCCCTGGTAGTGATCCTCATATGTGAATCATGATCTTTCTCCACTTAGTAGTGTCTTTTCCCAGAATGATTGTATCTACATCTCGTGTATTTTCCCAAGGAATAGTACTTCTTGGACGGAAGAAATTAGAGCTATCAGACTCGTGGAGTGAGTTATCCCGGAAAAGTGCTTCATGGAATCTTTAAGTTAGATCCCTAATGGGGGTATTCAGTTCTATGTCTTGTCTCTAAACTGCAGGTCTAGATTTTGATTATATCTGGATATTTTCTATTTCTCTTACTATATGTTCAGTAGAAATAATTTGTATAGATCTGACTATACTTTTCCCTTGTGTATTTATTTGTGGTATTCGGGGTCCTCTACTGAGTATTGTTATACTCACCCCTACATGTGATTTTCCCGCATGTGTCGTGTCTTGTGAAGATGATCTTCCTTTTGATAAAGTCTAGGGAAGACCAAGAAAAAACCAATCTTTCTGAGTTATCTATAGTATGAGGTGTTCCTACGGCTACGAGAAGTACCCCAGTACATCTTTGTGCTTACAGGTTGGGTTTTTTAGTTTTCAAACACCTGTTTTTGGGGGGCTTGTATTCTGACCCAGTTTACTTTCAATAGTTTACTTTCCATTGTACTCTATTGGTTAGGTTTAGTAGTATGCATGAATTTCTTCCCTACTGTTTTTTTCATTTCAGCACTGTGGGCTTGGAGATGTGTGCATGTGTACAGGTACTTAGGCAATGTCTCCCATGTTAGTAATATGTCTACTCGGTGCTAGTCACCAGCCCCTGGCCTATTGGAGGGGGGCTTGTGGAGTCACGGTGTCGGCCCAATGGGACGGGTCGTGACATATGTACCTGAATCAAATACACAATGTGCCCAGTATGAC
This sequence comes from Viscum album, assembly GCA_963277665.1. Taxonomy (NCBI): domain Eukaryota; kingdom Viridiplantae; phylum Streptophyta; class Magnoliopsida; order Santalales; family Viscaceae; genus Viscum; species Viscum album. Next base: position 1,371,850,521 of record OY728143.1, read on the forward strand.
TAAAAGTTCCTGTTATTGTTTCAAAATTGACATTTTAGTTCAAAAAGTTTACTCACTAAAAACTGAACAAATTTTCCTGGATTGTATTGATAATTTAGGGAAACAATTCATGAGTCATTTCTAATGTGTATGAGTTAGTATCAATTAAAACTAACTCATGATGTTACCGATATGACTCAAAGTGCATGTTTCCAATTTAAAATGACATTTTAGTAAGATATACAAGTGACATACTCAAAACCAAGAAAACAGATTTGGATTGTTTTGATACATTAGGAAAACAATTTGTATGTCATTTGGTACATGTAGGAATCATCCCCACATTAATCCAACACACGATGTTTTTGACATGACTCCAAGTGTGTTTTTTAGTATATAAGTGTCATTTTGGTCTAAAACACGCATCACATCGCCAAAACTGAGCAATAATTCCTAGATTGTTTTCTCATAATTCTATTTTCTATTACATAATTAATCTCCTTATAATTTTTATCTTATTATTATTTAGATAATTTTCATTTATAAAATTCTTGAAGACAAACAATAAATGGTATGACATGCAAGAATCAACAGCAACATAATGTGACACATAATGTTCCTAGTATGAATCAAATTTTAATTTAAAATTAATAGTTTTTTATAATTTATTTCTTTATATTATTACTAACTTAAGAATTTTTACTCATATAGGTGTGTTATTTTCCCTGAATAGGGGTTCTTTTTTCATCATTAACAAGATTTGGGATCAGGATCAAAAGACAAAAGAACATTGATGTTTTTAATGTATGTAATAATTTATAATTATGTTATTTTATAATCCAATGTTTGAAATTTCTATAATTTAGTATTTTTTATTTTATTTGCGTTATACAATTAATTTCACTTTAATTCAGTATGGTTAATTATGTTTTTTTACTTATGATGGTGTTTCTGGTGTGGCACCATGCTGTTATATCACACTGTATAAGTGTTACAGTGTGTTGTTACAACACACTTTATTATGCCCCCTTATCGGTGATTTTATAAGTTTTGATTAAGTTCCCATTTTAAATGCTAAATAAAAGTGTTTATAATCATTTTCCTTTATCATAACATTTTTAGAACTCATAAAAGAACCTGTTATGAGTTCTTTTTTAGCACTGATAAAAGTCTAGGGGTGTTAATCTCGCACTAGTGGTCAGTGCTTCTCTGACATAGACAATGTCCATTTTTATCACTGTTAAATGACTATTTTGTTGTAGTGACCTTCTTTTTACTCTATTTCTTTATGATGGATTTTTTTTTCTTCACTCTTATCTAGATAAACCCTAGGTTAACCACTTTAATGCATTTTAACATAGAAAATAATTATTTTTTCCAAACCTCATGATAGGAATCTGTCAAACAGCAGATTCGTTTCTGGAGATTTAATGCCAACAATATAATTTTAAATATCTAAATGTTTTTAAATTGAAAAATTAATAAAATAACCCACCATAATCTATGAAGGATAGTGTTTTTTTCTCTACCAAATGGATCAGGGGAGCTCAAATCCAAATATTAATAGAGGTGTTCAAGGATTTCATTAAGGCCCTTAAATATATCCTCTAATACCTTGTATTGGAGGTATTGGACATAGAATTAATTGAACTCTAAGAATAATTCCTAGAATTTAATCGATAAATGGTTGAGTCACAATAACAGTCTTCCCTATTTCACCAAATTTTTATATAGATATTCTATAGGTGCAACATCAATAAGTGGTTGGAAAAAATATTAAGGACCATTTGAAATGTATTAAATAGTACATATAGGATATGGATAGTAAAATTGAATGTATAATTGAATATATCTATAAGTATTGACTGGAGATAGAATTTGTTCCAGTTGCGGAAGAGATTTTTCCACTCAACTTAGAAGCTGAATAACCAATAGATGTAAAGGATTATATACTAAAATACCCATTACACCACCCTCAAACAATTCGGAATGAGATTTATGAAGGTGATTTTACAATAGATGTATGTACTCGAGATCAACAAGATTTAAATGTCTTCTGTAATGAATATGAGGTGCAGTATGATATCCTTATCCATTACAAAGAAAATTCATCACAACCTTTGTATATCTCTCTAGCCATGGAAAAAATAATAAACCTACCAAGTGGTGTAATTATAAGAGAATATAGATAATCATTACTACCTACCTGTATCTAATGAAATTCAACTCCAAGATACACTTTTCACAAAAGAAACAATTCAAGTCTAACCAACTCTGGGAGATGGTCTTTTCATGAATAATTTTCATTATAATTTTATTAAAATTAAATTGAGTATTAACTCCCCATTTTTTAAATTTTCATATTAACACAACACTTGTTTTTAATTGGAGAAAGATAAATAAAAATATGATTCACCTAATGAAGAGAATATGGAGATTCCAGAATATGTTAACTACTTATTTGAGGGATCCAAGCTGCTTTACTAGAGGAATTCAAGCCACAAGTTACATAAACAGGGAATATTTTAAAACATAATCTTCATTTTTTAATTTTATTAAAATATAATTACACTCTAAATTTTCCTTTAACTATTTATTTTATATAGTATATCTCAAGAAATCACTCGATAATGAAGAAGTGGTTTTGAACGTGGAAACCTAGAAAGAGGTGGAACCATTCTTTGTCCAACTCCCACCATGAATGTTATATCTCCTATCATCAGGGTGAATTTTTCATAGTATATCCCTATATTCCTTAATAAAAATTAATATTTAAAAGATAGAAAAAAATATTTTGGTGGATCATGACAAAGAAACTCTACCTAGATTTAGTTAAGGATAACACAATGGAACTAGCAATTTAGAGGAAGCCAAATCGATGGTCTAATTGGGGAAAAACCATTATATATCCTCATTTTATTTCCATTTATCATTTTCTTACATTTTTCTTTTCATTCATTAAATTTATTATTTTTAATTTTTCTACTTTTTCTTATATAATTTCAGTGATAAACACTTAAGAGATTAACTTAATTATTCACTACCAAATGTCAGGTTATACCTATCCTTAACACTCACTTCTTTATTGTGAATGAATTAAAAATATTATTACATGTTAAATATACATGAATTAATTTAGTATATTTTACCATTTTAGTGTGTGGGAGGTAACCTTTGAATTTTATGATTTTTTAAGTTCTGTTTTTCAAAACATGGTTTCTATTTTATTATGGTTTCAATTATAATGTTTTTTTAGAAGATTGTTTCTCATGAAATTTATCACTATATTAATCATTAATATCACCTTAATGTTAGGATTAATAACCTATTTTGTTATATTCTTCACATTAACCTTGTTTCATTAAAAATCACAACATGCTTTTATTAACTAGAAGTTGATTTATTTCTGTCAAAATATGAGGGTTTGGGGTACATTTATTTTAAATGTTTAGGGAATTTCAATGGTTTTAAAATAACTATTTTAAAAGAATCATTTTTTTTCTTTTGGACCTTGTACATTTAATATTTTAATCTTTTAGTATTTATGAACAACCAGTTAGGTTAGCCATATTACAATCCAATTTTCCATATGCATCCTACTCTTGAAGTTAAAATGCATGATCTAGTTAAACATAAGTTTGATGGAAGATATATTATGGTGTTCTACATAATTTTTTACTAATTTGGGTGAAGAAATAAAATTTTGAAGATATTTTTTTCAGCTAAAATATTATTTTGATAAAATTTGTTCTTTACAAGAGATTTTGAAATAAATTAAGAAAAATATTCTAAGATGAATCTACTAGAAAAATCAAATAATGATCATTTTTTTAAAGATAAAAAAACAAATTTTATCTATAAATAATGAATTTTAAGTGACACTGAAGACTTTAAAATCAAAAAACTCCAACTTCCATAAAAAATCATCTATATATAATTTTAAAATTTCAATCAAAGATTCAATTTTGTTGAAGGGAGTTGGGTGGATTAAATTTTTTTCTATTGAAATGATGAATGATGTGAACTTTCCTTAAATTTTTTTATAATGATTAGTTCTAAGTTTCTACTAATGGGAGTGAGGAAAAAACAATTCATTATTTAAAATTACAATAATGTAATTTTTCTTTAAAATGATCTAAAGCCTCATTATTGTTCATCATATTGTTTGAAACCAAAAACTAGCTAGAAAAAATCCATTGAACAACGCTAAAATTACACATGATAAACATGGGTCTTTAAAAATCATCAAGTTGATGTATAGAAATTTATAAATCCTTTAGCGACTCTATCACGAGTTTGGACGATAAAAGACTTATTGAAAATCAACATTTGTGTGATGAGAGAAAATTCATGTCAGGTAAGTGTTTTTTGTGCATGGGATGAAAATAAAGTAAAAATGGGTTGATTAAGATAAATGGGGAATATAAAATATTTTTTTTGTAACAATTATATGTTTTTTCTTGGTGATAAACTAGTGGATCTTAAGGGTGTGTTTTTTAAATTTTCTTTGATTTTCTTTTTTTGCTTAATTTTCCAAGAGTATAGCTGATAAGTGTGGGGGGAATTGGTATAGATAATAATTTTCATTATTTTTCATTTTTATTTCTATTATTTAATCCAAAAAAATATCAATTTGAGTTGAATTTAATAATTTTTTTGTTTTTGAGGAATTTTTGGCTAAATTGTAAAAATTTCTTAATTCTAGAATTTTAACAGTTTTTGTTCACTAATGCATTTCAAGAATAATATTTTCAATATTTAGGAAAATTTAGTAATTATATTATTATTATTACTTTATCTATGGGATTTAAATTCTTCCACTGACCTACATATCATTCAAATTCAAATAGGCCTAAACAAATCAATCAATTGAAAAATATTTTTGGCTGGTAGATTTGAACACCACTCTTTAAATTATTCATATGTCACAATAGAGACATCATAATTTTGTGATTAAATCTATAAAAGAAATATATATAAATGTTGATATTATATATTAAATTTCTTGTCGAAATTATCTCATTAATTCATCCTTTTCACATGTCAAAATAGTGGAAGATGAAGGGTATCTTCAGCCAAAAAATATAGATTTAGTAACTAAGGAATAATATTTTATAGAAATGTCTAAAGGCTTTGATATTTTGATTGTATATATCTCCATTAATTAATAAGAACACTTAAGAATGAAACTTATTGAGTTTCAACAGTATAGTGGGAAAAAATAGAGGAATCCTCTTGAGGGAATATTCTAAATAATAAATTTTATAATATTCCTTTTATTTTAATTATTTTTTAGTTTTGTAAAGGGTTCAGCTTCACCTTATTCCCATCCACCCTTCACATGGAGGGGTAAAATTATATGTGATTTTATAAGGGGAGGTTTCAATTTTTTAATTCTTGATTTCCTAAACATTGTAGTATTAAAACATTTTCTTTCTACTGTTAAGTTGATTTAAATATTCTATAGTGGATTTTATTATCAAGTAAGATTATATTTGGTTTTAGTTTCTATTACTCTTATTAAATTAGTTAATGATAATTATCTCCCTTCACTAGGTTTTGGTTTATATATGATGGAATAGAATAGGGACTAGTGTTGAGGTACTCATCCATCATCAATACTTCTGGGAAGGGTAGTAGATATTATTAATTATTTGTGATTAACAACACCTGGTTGGTTATTTCATAAGTTAATTTTGGATATTGACTAAAATTTTATCACACGTAGGAAGTAGGGTATTCCAAGCTTATATTTTCTTCAAGTTTTATTCTCACCATCACCATTTTACCAGGGGACTGATAGGAAATGATTTTGGAATCACACTTTATTAATCTTAGTAGAATAGGATCAGATAAAATATATATAAGATAACATTACAATTGTAAAAACCAACATTTAACTGATCCACCTTCTCATATCATAGTTTTAAGTTTACTACATAATATCTTTCTCTTGTTTAGTTTCTTTCTTTTGTTTTCCAAATAAAACAGTTTCAAAAATACAACTTTTTTCAACTAATTCATGGTTACAACTTGATTGTTTTTTTCTACTATCTAGAGACAACCTAGTCTAACCACATTACTACATTTTAACTTAGTAAATAATGATTTTATTAACACCCCATGATAGGCATGTTTCATATTCCTTTTTAATTTTTTATTTTTTTTCAATGAAAATTGATTATGTAATATTCTATAAATGTTTATATTTTGAATATTTTTTTTCAAAATGAAAAGGGTGGTTTTTTAAGAAATGATTAAATTATATTTAATAGGTACTTTTAATTTATTATAACATTCTTTTATGTTACTTGTGTTTCATTTGGAATATGATTATATGATACCACTTTCCTTCTTTATCTGGATTGTTTATAGTTATGATGATGACATATTGGTGAAAATCATTATCTTATCCATGGGATAAGTTATGATGGAATGGTAAATGATTTTATGATTATATATCATACATATGAATATATTATGATTATGATATGAGTTATTTCATTATATCCCTCTAATGAATATGTTAAATATTAATGTTTTGTGATCTCAATGGTTACATGTATGTTTATTCCAATCCTAAAATAGGGAACTCGTGTGATTATACTAAGACCAAATTAAGTACATGGGTGGTTTTTCCAATCCTAACATTTCAATATTTTCTTGTTGGGTGGTATTTACCTAATATTTCTATTATTATAATTATTTCATAATTTCTACCACTCTTTTATTACATGATCTTATTTTAATTCTATACTCTCATGGATCATGTTCTTTTATTCCTTTATGATTAATGTATTATTAAATGATATGTTTTACTATAGGAATCATGGCTATGATCTATGAATTATTGTGAATACTTTTAAAACGTTAAATTCATCTTTTCATACAATTATTCTTATTTTATGGTTAAATTATTATTTATATATCCCTTGTTTACCCTTATTGAGAATCTATTCTCAAACTTTTCTTTTTTTTCTTTTACCCAAGATATAAAGAGAGGATTTTTAGAATAATATATCTAAGAATTATTTTTTTTGTGAAGAACTAAGTGGTTTATGATTTAGTTTTTTATGTAACAGTTGTTTATGTATCCAAATTTCTAAATACACTAAACCATTACGATTATGGCATTGAAAATAATGATTTGTAAGGAATATTAACCTAATATGATTTAATATTTATGTGTGAATTGTTTGGATCATCTCATTTTGTACAATACATTTTATTTCATGGAAATATAAGTCGAATGGGTGAGTTACTAATCTTCATGACTAAGAAAAATGAGATCAAGATGAGAATTAAGGCTGAGGATCTACCCAATCGAAATATGAGTGAAATTCATGATTTCATAATTCTAAAGATCAATATTCAAGTTAATTCCACAGATGTACTAAAGTGTTTAATATAAAAAAATGATCGAAGAGTGAGAAATAATTTGAGTGAGTTGAGATGTTCGTTTAATTGTACAAGACTAAGATAGAGGCTACAATGGTTATTGACAACCAATGAAGTTGTATGTTTTGGTCATGTCACAAAATTATTTATTGTGTTATTTTCATAATGTAAGGTATAAAAATTACAATTTCTATGAGTTTATTTTTAAGGAATATAAAGTCATTAATATTAAAAAATAAAATAATAATTTCTATTTTTATGTGATATGAATTAAATAAGGTAATATTTTTAATAAAATGTTATTTGGAAATGGTTTTGGGAAATATCAATGGGAACCTGAAGTGGGTAATTTATGATAGTGAATTTTATTAGGTAGTAAATTAGTCTTATCTATATTCTATTTTTTATACTAAAAATGAAATCATCAATTATTCTCTCAATTGAAAAGTGGTTTTTGAGTATTTCAAAGAGTGATAAGAATAAAATATTATCTCACTATTTTAGAAAATAATGTATTAAAAATTATTGAGTTTGTTGGTACGTAGTGTAAATCTATCAAAGAATAAGTGGTAAGAGGATCTAATAGACAACAATAATCTCAAGGAAAAATTGAAAATTGTACCAGTGCTGAAGTTATAGATTAATTAGGTTTTAATGAAGAGTTAATAGAGGAGGAGGAGGCTGGAATACTTTTCTGTCAAGATATAGTCAAACAAGAATAAGATAAGAAGTTTAGTTTGAAGTTTCATTTTTCTTGGGTACTATAAATATTTTTTTTTAGAGTTGAAATTTTTGAGTTTAATAAATCCCTCAAACAACTTTTGAAGACATTAGGAGGGTGTTCACAATGAAGTGGCCAAATTGTATGAGTATCTTATGATTAATTGAAGTTAGTAAAATAATATTTTCTGTTGATAAATAAGATCAGTTTTTTGATGAAATTACATCCTTGGACCACATTGGTAATCTACTTCTTGATGAGGAAGGATATCCAAGATTAAATGGCATGACTTTATATTGATGATGTGAAATGGGATGTTGCATGTGATCACTTGTGTAATATAATTTTCCCACACTTGGGTAATATGGTTTGACATGGTTTCATGATAATCCTTGGACAATAATTACTTGTATTTATAAAAATATTTCATAATATAATCTATGACTTATACATACTAAGAATAGTAAGGAGTAGGATCCCCATGAGGGGATAATATGTATAAAAACACATTTTCTACTTTAATATTTTATTTTATTTGAATAGAGGTTTGTACTAGATAAAATAAAAAAATTCTATTGTTTTAACCAATAAAAGTGTCATATTACCAAAGGTTTAAAAGCATAAATGATTATTTGGGATTTCGAGAAAATTACAAAACTCATGATTCCACCCCATGTATGTGTATTCACTAATCCTCTAGGAGTACAAATTTTTATTAGATATTAGGCTCCCTCAGATTTGATCTATTATTCTATAAAAACAAAAATCAAATACTAAGGTTCAATATCTTATTGTAATTAAAAAAAGTCTCTGATATTTTTACTTGTAATTTATAAATTTGTTATTTAAAATGGAAGTTCCTCAAATAGAAAAATCTATCTTTGTCCCTATCGGTGATTAGTTTGAGGTTTTATCCATGTTTCTACAAAATAAGAATAAGTATGTGTCCTGAATTATAGAAAAAGTATAAATTAATAAAGAGTATGAATAACTAGATAAAAGGTTTCTAAGTAAGTGATCCATGCAGTTGTGAACTTTCACAAGGTCTTCATTGATGTTAAGTATACCTAGCTAGATACTGAATAAATAATAGAAAAATAGTTTGATAATTATCACGTTGAGATGATAAAAATACAAGAGTATTATTATGATAATATAAATAATTATTGGGTAGGAAATTTTATTTCAGATGAACATGAGAAATGTTCTCTTAATATAAAATTTCTTAAGGTGGAAATCAAATTATAATATAAAAAAGAAGCCAACCTGGAACATCCCAACAATATAATAAAAATAGTTCTTCCCCATAAACGTCAAAATTGATTCATGATTTTATGAATACTCATAATAATAGCATAAATATATTGAGATATTCTATAGAGAATTACACCTCAAATACATTGAAAAAGGTATCTTATAACTCATTTGAATCAAATTTTTCTAAATTCATCTCATTTTCATGTTAATATTTCAAATAAAAAGATGTAAACATATAGAAGGGTAAAAATTATAAAAAAACTCTACCAAAAATTCATGGATCGATATGAAAAATTCATTGATTTTTTTTTAACAAAAAGATAATAAAAAGATATTTTTCCAATCAAAAATTAGTAAGGTATGAAATCTAGAAAATCAGGAGATATTTTATATAAAGTGAAAATAAAGAGATTATTTATGAGATGTTAGTGTTGTTGGAAATTTTGGAGTAATTTAATGTATTCTTTTGCATAATATGTTAGTATTTAAAATTGTGAAATTCCTAAATAATTGTGTGTAAATTATAAGACAAGGGTCAAACAAAATGAAAAAAATTGGGGTTTAAAAATGAAGAAAAATCCATGCATAAGAAATAAATTTGAATTCGTAGAATTTCTTTGGAGTATTGAAACAATGTTGGAAACTATTATTAAAAGTTTTTATATTTATCAATACACTACAAACCTCTTGTTTATGTGAATATAAGGATAGAATATTTAAAGAACTAGTTCAAGAAAGTAAACAAGCCTTCATTGGGATAGATTCAAAATAACAAAGATGAGGAATATTCTCCCAATAAGCTATAAAATAAAGGTCAAAATGATACCTAAAATAAAAGATGATGATTCTACTATTGTAATAGAGATCACATAATGTACCATTTTAATATGGATATGAACATCAAGAAGAAAGGTATAAATCTGTAATCAATAAAGGATTACATCTAAGAGAGATATGGTGGGAGTGGATTAGTGATCTACACTAATTTTGTAAATTTTGAGAAGCTTTCCAGGATGGGTAGGTTAAATATTAGGGAAGTTATGTGTGTAAGATTCCAATAGGATGAACACACTTCCAAAAAGTGTATGAATATTATTTAAGGTCAAAGGAATCTATTAGAGAATAAGGTAAAATCTCTATTGAATCATAAAAAAATAAATCATCCATAAAATAATACACACCAAAGAATATGGATTAGAATGTTTCAAGAGAGGGTTTAACCATGTAGATAACCCTATTAGAAGAGATATAAATTTTTGATCATGTGAAAGAAAAGGAATTTCTATTTTTTCTAAAGTAGAAAATCCCATTTCATATAAGATGAAAAGTCAATGAAAAAATGTCATAATGGTAAGTGATTTATAGATTTATAAATTAAAATAAAATATAACCAAGAAGAGGTCGAAACATTTTATACCATTAAGTAAATAAGTTTATGGGTTACAAGAAATGTATCATCCTTGGTTCTCATAATGAAGTGTAGGTGGAAGTCCACATCATTCTAAATACTATTTTGTTTGTTTTATTAATATGGTAATTGAAGGTGATGAATTTTTTAGATCATACCTTGATGGGGATCTATCAAATAAAGAAATATACCAATGATTTATAATTACTTTTAAATCTATAATTTTGGAAGTCCCTTTAAAATATATAGGATAAGGTCTGGTTTTTAGTTCCCAAATCCTTTTTGACTCATATTTATAATTTTAATCAAGGTGGAGTAATTATATAAAAAATGGGTAAGAACTATATTGAAATTTAATGTTTTAATGCATGTATTAAAGTGGTTTAAGGTTCTTTAAATTTATTGAAAATCAATTTTATTAGATCTTATAGAGTGTAAGATTGGGTTAGTTTCACTTTGAAGTGAGTATATTGAAATCTTTATTTTAAAAACATGTATCTATTTTTTCAAAAAACGTTTATCCCATATAAACATATATTTTTTGGTTTGATGGAACATTTCTAAAAAATGCGATTCTACCCAACTCTATGAATGGTGGATAAAAATAAAATGAGTGTAAGATGTGTTTTTCAATATTTAGAAGTGTTAGAGGCAGTTGACTTTTCCAATGGAAGATCATTCCCTATATTACCAATAAGGGGGAGAATAGTTTTTACCTCATATTAATTTATTTTCAATTAATGGTAGAATGTATACTTTTAATTTAAAAGAAACTTTTTAATTGACGTAAAATATAATGGTAGGGATTGAAACACCCTTCATATGTGTGAAGAAGAAGTTTTACTTGTTGTAAATTGGTTATCAATGTAATGGAAAGTAAATGTTTGATAAATGTGAATAAAATTAGACGAGTAGGATCTAATTAAACATGAAAATATAGTTTATATATTGTTGGTAAAGTAAATTTAAGGATTTTCCCATAACATTTGGTAATGAATAAATAATTTGGCTATATGGTGGGAACACTAATACATCTGATGATCAGAGAGTTAATCCCAATGTTAAAGATAAATACCAAGGTTGAGGAGTACTATATACTATATTGGGTGTGTGATTTGAGTGAATCTATATAGTATTGGTATTTATATGTAATTATTCAATGAATAAATCTAGTTGAAGTGTTTTTTATTTTATTAGACAATACATCCAAGAGTCACTAAGAATGTTGTCTATTGACATCATTGTTTAATATCTTTGGATGATGTTTTGAGAATAGTGGAGATAGAATGTAGATATATTAAATTTCTATTAATTGATTTTATGAATTATAGATTTAAAATGTCATATAGAATTTTAAAAATTCCAAACATCATAAGGATTATCTCCAATAGTGTGTAATGATGATACCTTAATTTTCACAAGCATCATCTCATCTTAGAGAGTTTACAAAAATAGAAAAGTATTTATTTCATAATAAACATCATACTATTATATAATCATGATATTTTTAATAATAAAATATACTCAGTGTAAACATCATCCATCAATGTAATATTTATTTAGGAACTTCATAAGGGTTATCCTAATTCATAAGGATGAGTATTCAATAATGTGTGTAAACATAATCCTTGGTCAGTATATACATCATTGAACCTACATAATAATTAATTAATATTTGCATAAAAATAACTAGGAATATGTTTAAGCATCACCTGAGTAGTAATAACCCTTTTTAATTATTATTTGGGTAATATGTATTCATTAAATGGTTTATGTAAGCATAGTTCAACAGTGTTGTTACCTGAGACGCTCTGATATGGAGGTTAATTATTGTGTATCCAAATGATTTTTTTATTTTATGGTTTTTTTCCCATGTTAACGTGAACCATGTTCAACCAATAACTCTATATTTTTCAATAATTAAAACAAACACAAATATACTGAAAATAAAACAATATATAAGAGATAAATATTATACTTGGTTCACCACAAAAGGGATACGTCTAAGGAGAAAATGTTATGTATCAATGTTCCAAAATCCACTATTCTTTTTTAGTTCTATGGATACAAGTTTTTTTCCATGGTAACTCTATTCTTGGATCACTAATTTATAAGATTTGATTTTCTATCACACCTTACCCAAGGAATGCTACCACTTTTCTACTTTCACACACCACTTCAATGAAGGTTCTTCAACATTTTATAGACTTCTTGGTATCTTGAAGATCATCTTAGTAAGAATGAATTTTTTTCACCTTTTATTTTTAATAAAATAACCATGAGCTCCAAATTTCTACTCCTCTTCCTCTTTAAACTAGATAACACCAACTTTTTTATACAAAAGTTGAGCCTTTTTATTTCACAAAATATCTATATAAATAATTTATTTATGTTGATAATTCAAGGATTGGAATTATCGAGTTAAATATTTCATCTTTTGTATTTAGATATAGTAATTATAAACTGAAGTGCCCAGATCAGTGTGAATCACTGAGAGGGGGAGGGGGTGAATCAGTGATCCCTTAAAACTTTTTACTAATTGATTCTTATCAATTAAACCTCTATGGCTGGTTAAAGCCTCGATCCACTCTTCTCGTATCTCTCAACCTTTCCCGAATGATGCAGTAATGAAAAGGCACAGGACACAAGGATTTACAAGGTTCGGCACCAAAGGCCTACATCCTTGCCATGCTCTCTCATCATGGATTCTCCCATTATAACTTGTTAGAATTACAATGGTCGATACAGCTTCCCACCGTATCTCTCCTGAGTCCCACAGGAGGGTCTTTATACTGCGTCCCACAGTGTTACCAGAGTCCCACTGGCTTGCTCCAGAATCCCACTGAAGAATTCTTCTCCCTGAGTCCCACAGGGTCTTCTCTTGGCTCCTCGAGTCACACGAGTATCTCTTCTTCACTTTAAGTTCTTCAAGTATCTTCAGCAGTCTGGGATAAAGACTACTGGCCTTGCTCTGTACCTCTGATCACTTGAGTTGATCAGGTCTTCTCATCTACTGCAAACTCAGACAAACAATATCTTTCACTTCAGTCTGGCTCAGTCTCACTTCACTTCAACTTCATGCACTGAATGCATGGCTTCACAATATCTTCAAGATCTCCAAGTATTGGACAACTCAGAATGCACACCACTGATTTAGCACTGTTCACGTGTGCACATGCATGCATGCATGCATGCACTTTCCCTTTCCTCTTCTTGGTGCAGTAGACCCACAAAGGGTGTAATCAATTATAGCACACACCTTCTCCCTTCTTCACACTTTGTTCTTTTTTTTTACACACTCACTAATGTGTTGTTCTTCAGTGTGGGTCTTATTCTTCTTCAAAGTGTGCACATCACTTTGTACACACTAAGGTTCGGCCACTTCTTGTCTAGCACACACAACTTGTTTCTTCCTCTTGCACACACACACAATATGTGTTCTTCTTTGTTGTGGTCTTACTTGGTGCACACAAGGCACTAAGGTTCGGCCTTTTTATTCCTTTGCACACACACCACTAAGGTAAGTCTTTAGCCTTCCTCCTTCACTTTGCACACACACAAAATATTCTTTGTTCTTCAAAGTGTGCACCCCACAAGGGATACGGCCTACTTCACTTGCACACACAAAGTGTGTTCTTCAATTGTTCATTCACACAAAGTGTGTCCTCGGCCTTGCTCTCTCACTTCCACAAACAACCAAGCCTCGGGTTCTTCCTCACTTAGCACACAACCCGTAGGTATGTAATGCACTTCATCTTCATGTTGCACTAAGCACACACTGCCTTCTTCTCTTTTTGCATGCAACCAACCCGTAGGTATTCTTCCTTCACTTGGAACACAAGCACAAGTGTCTCGGACTTCTCAATATTCACACACGAGGCACTGCCTCTACCTCCTCTTGCTTATGCACACACTGCCCGAAGGGTGTGGTCTTCTCAACACGAGTCGTAGGGTGTTCTCACTTGAACCCTTTCTACAAGGAGGCGCGCAAGGTGTCTTGGTGCAAGGGCGCGCAAGACCTCCTACCCGCGGGGCGCGCAAGTGCAACACCCGCAGGGTCTTCCTCTTGCCGCGCAAGGGTGCGGGCAGAGAGGGAACAAGCCTCGGGCGCGCAAGAATGCTGCGGCCACGAGCTCTTCCTGCCACGCAAAGGATTAGCGCGCAGGGGACTTCAGCCGCGCAAATATAATTTGCGCGGGGCTTCAACTTCGCGAGGCAGAGGTGCACTCACGGTTCTCCGGATCTTCAACAAAGGATCAGCGCATCAGCAAGCTGCACAGAGGGCTTGGCCTCATTTTTATAGGCAGAGGAACGCCTCGGATCATCCGCGTGGTTAAATCTCAATTCCCCGAAATATTCGGATCTTCAAGATTTTTCCAAATCTTGAACTTTTTCCTCGGTTTACCGCGGGCTCTTTTATTATTTTCTTCCTCCTCGTGCATGCGATTTATAATGCATGCACGGCCTATGTTTCTTCTATCCCATGCAAGACACGAACCACGTGGCCTCAGCAGCTTTGCTTGCCTCGACAGAACTCGAAATCCTCCAAACTTTGCATGCATGCTCTCTTTATTGCATGGATGGATTCAGTGTAGCCAGACGAGCCGAATGGAGGTCTCGGTTTCGAAAATGGTGGCCGGGAACTCGAAATAGGTCGTCGGATGGCCTCTGGTTCAGCGACTGCTCGCGGGAGACTTCGGCTTGAGCTCGAGGTTGAGGACGAAGCCGGGGCCGTCGGATCAGATCTTCAACGGCCTGGATTAGATCGTGACGCCGCAGATCAGATGTGCGGCGCAGATCAAGCGCGCGATGAGACGGACGGCGGAGATTTGCTCCCGGGATTTTTTGCGCGTCCCACATCGAATCCTCGCCCAGTTTCTCCGCGGCATATAACCCTAGCGCTGCCTCAACACGCCAGTTGAACTTCTCCCCTCCCGGTGCCGCCCCGCACCGGGTTCTCTCTGCGGGCGCGCTCTGCGCCCACTATGCTCCCTGCGGGCGCGCTCCTAGCGCCCACTATGCCTCCTGCGGGCGTGCCACTGGCGCCCACTATGCACACTGCGCTCCTCCGGGCATGCCCCAGGCGCCCATGTGGTGTCTGCGGGTGCGCCCCTGCCGCCCTGAGCTCGCCCCACGGGTTCCCCCTTGGGCGTGGCGCCTTAGGCCCACATGAGCCTTGGGGTTGAACCCACAAGGTGCTCACGGGCTGGCCATATTTTTTTGGCAAAGTATAGAATAAGACTTTGTCATAAACAAAGTATTCCATATGAAAAATGCCCATTCTAAATACCAAGCCAATTCATTATTCTTCTCCATTTCTTCCCTTCTCTACTTCTTAAGAATTCCTTAATCCTCCTCAACATATAATCTTCACTTAGTATATGGAATTCAAAAGGTTTCTTCTTAATCTTCTTCATCTCCTCTTCCATATGTGTTCAATACTTAGGAGGGACTTCTTCTACTGAATCTCATAAATCACACATGTTCTTCAACATTCTTCATTGATCTAATCAGAGATCAATTGGATCTTCTTCAAATTCACATGCACTAAGTGATAGTGCATGGACTTCTTTAATCCACTTCATCCACTTAGAAGTTGTGGATGGATCTCTTCAACTCCTCATGCATTGTCACTACAATGCATGGGCTTCAATCAATGTTGTGACTTTGTATCATCAGGATACAAGTTCTATGAACTTAAAGATCAGCTCAACAATCGTCTGATGTCCATGGAGAATGTGTTAACCACAATTTCCAATGCCACTTAGTGAATCTCCTAAGTTACATTCCTCTAAGTTCCATGGCCATTCCCCATTCACCACCAACACCATCACAACCTTTGTCATTCACATCTTGACATTCCTTGACTTCCATTCATTCCAAGACAACTTCATGCCTCATTGACAACATCATGCCTCATTGAAAACAAATGCAGCACATTGCACTTCAATCTCTCCATTTGTATTTGTTGTCAATACACCACTTCAGCACATATGAATGGGTCAATATGTGTGCCAATATTTTCTCCCCCTTATTGGCAATCAAATGCAAAGGTGTGGTGTGGTTCACTTTCAAAAATCTCTTCCTCCATTATAAAAGTATTTTCTTGAAAAACACTGAGAGAGGGATGATGTCACATGTTCTCTTTAGCAAAGAACCTTTAGTAAATCAGCTCTAAGTCTACTTGGGCTAACCCGGTGTAGAAAACAAGAGTGATGTAACCAAGGTACTAAATGCTGTCCAACATTCACTATACATGTGAGATCATGCTTCAGGGGTTTGAAATTTTTTCAGATATAACAATGAATTGCTAAATCCTGCACAACTTCACAAAACTCATTAGAAAGTTCAGTGCAATGATAAAGCTCCCCCTTTCATCCATTTGTCTTCAATCCATACTCCCCCTTAATTGAAAAGATGAATACAATTAAGAAACAAGGGATGAAAGTATTATTGGATTACCTTCACTTTTCTCAAGATGATATTAAATCCCAAAATATCATCTTCTCCAGATTGGCTCCCCCTCAAGGGGTGCACAAGATTCTTTCCAAACCATCCTCTAGCTGAGAATGATCATCATCTTCAATTCCCTGCATTGTTAGCACATGTAAATACCAATGTATAAGGGAATAAGATGGAACCTCCTTGGTTCATCAATGTGAACAACAAGGTTGAGAAGATTCTCTCAACCGAGATGTCCCATTTTCACCAGTCTTCACACTTGCACATTTGATCTTCATTGATGATTGTGCTGGTGTGGATCTCAATACATCTTCATGTGAAATTTTCTTCTTCCCTTTTTCCTTAGCAATTGCCAGAACTTCATCTTAAGCTCTTTGTAGATCTTTGGCAAGTTGCAACTGATTTGGCCATATGACTAGTAAGTCACTTGGAAGTGTGGCCTCAGTTCTGGATATTCCACATGGTTCTTTTGATGCTGTCAAGCTACCTTTCTTAGGCAACTTGTTTTCAATCAATCCCTTCTTCTTCTGGATTGATTGTCTTTTAGAGTTCAGTCTGCTTCTATTTAGTTTCATGGCTTCTTTACAAAGGTCCATGATGTGTCCTTTCTTTCCACAGTAGAAGCATGTTTTCTTGGTGGTCCTGCTGGATGCATCACCCTTCTTGGACTCAGACTCCAAGGACTTCTCTTTATTTCTCAAGCACTTCTTGGGAGCATTTTCTACTTTCTTCTTGCTTCCCAATGAATCTTTTTGAGCCAGGTTCTGTGATCTTTTCTTCTTTTGAGCTCTGGATACAGTTGGAGACTGACATGTATCTTTTTGATGACCACTTTTGCAATCATCCCAGATGTTGTCAAGTAATCCAAATCTATTTGCAGTAAACAGATGTCTCTGGACCTGTGGATGTTGCTTCTTTCCTTCTGGCTTGCTCCCCCTAGGCATGGGCTTCCTCTGTGCTTTGGCATTCAGTGAATTGTACCAACAATCCTTTGCACAATGCCCATACTTGTTACAACACCAACATTGACCCACAAATCATGACCTCTTGATTCCTTCTGATTGTAGGGTACCTGTCTTGAATTGTTGTGCTGCTTCAGGAGAGCTTTCTTTCTTCATTGTCTTCATCCATACTTGTTTGGAATTATTTTTCCATCCTGCACTTTTTGTGGAAACACAATTAGAAGCATCAGTACAAGATGGTATGGATGGTACCTTCTTTCTAGAAGTTGTTGCACTTTCACTAGAGGATGTCTTGCTTTTAGAATCATCCTTCTCAAAGCTCACTTGAGTAGCAACATTTCTTCTTTCAGCTGACTGGGAGGCTTTAGCTTTGGGTGATTGCTGATTTTTCAATATCACCTCCAGTTCTAAGCATTTCATATTGAGGGAGTTCTTCTCATCCTCAATAGTTCTTAGCCTTCCTTCCCATTTCTCTTCCAGTTGCTTTATCTGGTCTTCATGCACCTTTTTCATTTCAAGCAATGAGTTGTCCAGCTCCTTCACCCTTTTTACTTTGTCTTCAAGTTGAGCATCTTTAACAACCATTGATACTCTATGCCTCTTCTCCAGTGCATGGTAAACATCTTTGATTATTACTTTAAAGATTTCTTTCTCAGAAAGGCTTCTTTGCAATTCTTCATAAGTGTCTTCATATCTTTCATTGCAAAGAGATACTGTTTCATCTTTGGCATTTACCAGCTTTCTGAGAGTGTTGGTTATGCCAACCCTTTTAGCCAGCTGATCTTCCATAGCGTTGGCTTCTTCTTCTAACTGTGATTTTTCTTCTTGAAGATCATGGATGCCTGTAGCTATACACTTTTCCACTTCCATGGGAACTGTCTTCTGAAGATATTTGAGTGCACTCTGAAGATCATTCATTGTTTCAACTTCATCAAAGCTAGGACATGCTTTCTTCATCTTCTTGGCCTGTTTCTTCTTTCTATTTTTATGAGTCTTGGCAGATATCTCCATTTGAGGTTGGTCGCTCATTTCCTCAAATCTGCACTTCATAAAGACTCCCTTGTATCTTTTAGAGGTAACCTCGCTCTGATACCAATTGAAGTGCCCAGATCAGTGTGAATCACTGAGAGGGGGAGGGGGTGAATCAGTGATCCCTTAAAACTTTTTACTAATTGATTCTTATCAATTAAACCTCTATGGCTGGTTAAAGCCTCGATCCACTCTTCTCGTATCTCTCAACCTTTCCCGAATGATGCAGTAATGAAAAGGCACAGGACACAAGGATTTACAAGGTTCGGCACCAAAGGCCTACATCCTTGCCATGCTCTCTCAGCATGGATTCTCCCATAATAACTTGTTAGAATTACAATGGTCGATACAGCTTCCCACCGTATCTCTCCTGAGTCCCACAGGAGGGTCTTTATACTGCGTCCCACAGTGTTACCAGAGTCTCACTGGCCTGCTCCAGAATCCCACTGAAGACTTCTTCTCCCTGAGTCCCACAGGGTCTTCTCTTGGCTCCTCGAGTCACACGAGTAGCTCTTCTTCACTTTAAGTTCTTCAAGTATCTTCAGCAGTCTGGGATAAAGACTGCTGGCCTTGCTCTGTACCTCTGATCACTTGAGTTGATCAGGTCTTCTCGTCTACTGCAAACTCAGACAAACAATATCTTTCACTTCAGTCTGGCTCAGTCTCACTTCACTTCAACTTCATGCACTGAATGCATGGCTTCACAATATCTTCAATATCTCCAAGTCTTGGACAACTCAGAATGCACACCACTGATTTAGCACTGTTCACGTGTGCACGTGCATGCATGCATGCATGCACTTTCCCTTTCCTCTTCTTGGTGCAGTAGACCCACAAAGGGTGTAATCAATTATAGCACACACCTTCTCCCTTCTTCACACTTTGTTCTTTTTGTTTACACACTCACTAATGTGTTGTTCTTCAGTGTGGGTCTTATTCTTCTTCAAAGTGTGCACATCACTTTGTACACACTAAGGTTCGGCCACTTCTTGTCTAGCACACACAACTTGTTTCTTCCTCTTGCACACACACACAATATGTGTTCTTCTTTGTTGTGGTCTTACTTGGTGCACACAAGGCACTAAGGTTCGGCCTTTTTATTCCTTTGCACACACACCACTAAGGTAAGTCTTTAGCCTTCCTCCTTCACTTTGCACACACACAAAATATTCTTTGTTCTTCAAAGTGTGCACCCCACAAGGGATACGGCCTACTTCACTTGCACACACAAAGTGTGTTCTTCAATTGTTCATTCACACAAAGTGTGTCCTCGGCCTTGCTCTCTCACTTCCACAAACAACCAAGCCTCGGGTTCTTCCTCACTTAGCACACAACCCGTAGGTATGTAATGCACTTCATCTTCATGTTGCACTAAGCACACACTGCCTTCTTCTCTTTTTGCATGCAACCAACCCGTAGGTATTCTTCCTTCACTTGGCACACAAGCACAAGTGTCTCGGACTTCTCAATATTCACACACGAGGCACTACCTCTACCTCCTCTTGCTTATGCACACACTGCCCGAAGGGTGTGGTCTTCTCAACACGAGCCGTAGGGTGTTCTCACTTGAACCCTTTCTACAAGGAGGCGCGCAAGGTGTCTTGGTGCAAGGGCGCGCAAGACCTCCTACCCGCGGGGCGCGCAAGTGCAACACCCGCGGGGTCTTCCTCTTGCCGCGCAAGGGTGCGGGCAGAGAGGGAACAAGCCTCGGGCGCGCAAGAATGCTGCGGCCACGAGCTCTTCCTGCCGCGCAAAGGATTAGCGCGCAGGGGACTTCAGCCGCGCAAATATAATTTGCGCGGGGCTTCAACTTCGCGAGGCAGAGGTGCACTCACGGTTCTCCGGATCTTGAACCAAGGATCAGCGCATCAGCAAGCTGCACAGAGGGCTCGGCCTCATTTTTATAGGCAGAGGAACGCCTCGGATCAACCGCGTGGTTAAATCTCAATTCCCCGAAATATTCGGATCTTCAAGATTTTTCCAAATCTTGAACTTTTTCCTCGGTTTACCACGGGCTCTTTTATTATTTTCTTCCTCCTCGTGCATGCGATTTATAACGCATGCACGGCCTCTGTTTCTTCTATCCCATGCAAGACACGAACCACGTGGCCTCGGCAGCTTTGCTTGCCTCGGCCGAACTCGAAATCCTCCAAACTTTGCATGCATGCTCTCTTTATTGCATGGATGGATTCAGTGTAGCCAGACGAGCCGAATGGAGGTCTCGGTTTCGAAAATGGTGGCCGGGAACTCGAAATAGGTCTTCGGATGGCCTCTGGTTCAGCGGCTGCTCGCGGGAGACTTCGGCTTGAGCTCGAGGTTGAGGACGAAGCCGGGGCCGTCGGATCAGATCTTCAACGGCCTGGATTAGATCGCGACGCCGCCGATCAGATGTGTGGCGCAGATCAAGCGCGCGATGAGACGGACGGCGGAGATTTGCTCCCGGGATTTTTTGCGCGTCCCACATCGAATCCTCGCCCGGTTTCTCCGCGGCTTATAACCCTGGCGCTGCCTCAACACGCCAGTTGAACTTCTACCCTCCCGGTGCCGCCCCGCACCGGGTTCTCTCTGCGGGCGCGCTCTGCGCCCACTATGCTCCCTGCGGGCGCGCTCCTAGCGCCCACTATGCCTCCTGCGGGCGCGCCACTGGCGCCCACTATGCACACTGCGCTCCTCCGGGCGTGCCCCAGGCGCCCATGCGGTGTCTGCGGGTGCGCCCCTGCCGCCCTGAGCTCGCCCCACGGGTTCCCCCTTGGGCGTGGCGCCTTAGGCCCACATGAGCCTTGGGGTTGAACCCACAAGGTGCTCACGGGCTGGCCATATTTTTTTGGCAAAGTATAGAATAAGACTTTGTCATAAACAAAGTATTCCATATGAAAAATGCCCATTCTAAATGCCAAGCCAATTCATTCTTCTTCTCCATTTCTTCCCTTCTCTACTTCTTAAGAATTCCTTAATCCTCCTCAACATATAATCTTCACTTAGTATATGGAATTCAAAAGGTTTCTTCTTAATCTTCTTCATCTCCTCTTCCATATGTGTTCAATACTTAGGAGGGACTTCTTCAACTGAATCTCATAAATCACACATGTTCTTCAACATTCTTCATTGATCTAATCAGAGATCAATTGGATCTTCTTCAAATTCACATGCACTAAGTGATAGTGCATGGACTTCATTAATCCACTTCATCCACTTAGAAGTTGTGGATGGATCTCTTCAACTCCTCATGCATTGTCACTACAATGCATGGGCTTCAATCAATGTTGTGACTTTGTATCATCAGGATACAAGTTCTATGAAATTAAAGATCAGCTCAACAATCGTCTGATGTCCATGGAGAATGTGTTAACCACAATTTCTGATGCCACTTAGTGAATCTCCTAAGTGACATTCCTCTAAGTTCCATGGCCATTCCCCATTCACCACCAACACCATCACAACCTTTGTCATTCACATCTTGACATTCCTTGACTTCCATTCATTCCAAGACAACTTCATGCCTCATTGACAACATCATGCCTCATTGACAACAAATGCAACACATTGCACTTCAATCTCCCCCTTTGTATTTGTTGTCAATACACCACTTCAGAACATATGAATGGGTCAATATGTGTGCCAATATTTTCTCCCCCTTATTGGCAATCAAATGCAAAGGTGTGGTGTGGTTCACTTTCAAAAATCTCTTCCTCCCTTATAAAAGTATTTTCTTGAAAAACACTGAGAGAGGGATGATGTCACATGTTCTCTTTAGCAAAGAACCTTTAGTAAATCAGCTCTAAGTCTACTTGGGCTAACCCGGTGTAGAAAACAAGAGTGATGTAACCAAGGTACTCAATGTTGTCCAACATTCACTATACATGTGAGATCATGCTTCAGGGGTTTGAAATTTTTTCAGATATAACAATGAATTGCTAAATCCTGCACAACTTCACAAAACTCATTAGAAAGTTCAGTGCAATGATAAAGCTCCCCCTTTCATCCATTTGTCTTCAATCCATACTCCCCCTTAATTGAAAAGATGAATACAATTAAGAAACAAGGGATGAAAGTATGATTGGATTACCTTCACTTTTCTCAAGATGATATTAAATCCCAAAATATCATCTTCTCCAGATTGGCCACCCCTCAAGGGGTGCACAAGATTCTTTCCAAACCATCCTCCAGCTGAGAATGATCATCATCTTCAATTCCCTGCATTGTTAGCACATGTAAATACCAATGTATAAGGGAATAAGATGGAACCTCCTTGGTTCATCAATGTGAACAACAAGGTTGAGAAGATTCTCTCAACCGAGATGTCCCATTTTCACCAGTCTTCACACTTGCACATTTGATCTTCATTGATGATTGTGCTGGTGTGGATCTCAATACATCTTCATGTGAAATTTTCTTCTTCCCTTTTTCCTTAGAAATTGCCAGAACTTCATCTTCAGCTCTTTGTAGATCTTTGGCAAGTTGCAACTGATTTGTCCATATGACTAGTAAGTCACTTGGAAGTGTGGCCTCAGTTCTGGATATTCCACATGGTTCTTTTGATGCTGTCAAGCTACCTTTCTTAGGCAACTTGTTTTCAATCAATCCCTTCTTCTTCTGGATTTATTGTCTTTTAGAGTTCAGTCTGCTTCTATTTAGTTTCATGGCTTCTTTACAAAGGTCCATGATGTGTCCTTTCTTTCCACAGTAGAAGCATGTTTTCTTGGTGGTCCTACTGGATGCATCACCCTTCTTGGACTCAGACTCCAAGGACTTCTCTTTATTTCTCAAGCACTTCTTGGGAGCATTTTCTACTTTCTTCTTGCTTCCCAATGAATCTTTTTGAGCCAGGTTCTGTGATCTTTTCTTCTTTTGAGCTCTGGATACAGTTGGAGACTGACATGTATCTTTTTGATGACCACTTTTGCAATCATCCTAGATGTTGTCAAGTAATCCAAATCTATTTTCAGTAAACAGATGTCTCTGGACCTGTGGATGTTGCTTCTTTCCTTCTGGCTTGCTCCCCCTAGGCATGGGCGTCCTCTGTGCTTTGGCATTCAGTGGATTGTACCAACAATCCTTTGCACAATGCCCATACTTGTTACAACACCAACATTGACCCACAAATCTGAACCTCCTGATTCCTTCTGATTGTAGGGTACCTGTCTTGAATTGTTGTGCTGCTTCAGGAGAGCTTTCTTTCTTCATTGTCTTCATCCATACTTGTTTGGAATTATTTTTCCATCCTGCACTTTTTGTGGAAACACAATTAGAAGCATCAGTACAAGATGGTATGGATGGTACCTTCTTTCTAGAAGTTGTTGCACTTTCACTAGAGGATGTCTTGCTTTTAGAATCATCCTTCTCAAAGCTCACTTGAGTAGCAACATTTCTTCTTTCAGCTGACTGGGAGGCTTTAGCTTTGGGTGATTGCTGATTTTTCAATATCACCTCCAGTTCTAAGCATTTCATATTGAGGGAGTTCTTCTCATCCTCAATAGTTCTTAGCCTTCCTTCCCATTTCTCTTCCAGCTGCTTTATCTGGTCTTTATGCACCTTTTTCATTTCAAGCAATGAGTTGTCCAGATCCTTCACCCTTTTTACTTTGTCTTCAAGTTGAGCATCTTTAACAACCATTGATACTCTATGCCTCTTCTCCAGTGCATGGTAAACATCTTTGATTATTACTTTAAATATTTCTTTCTCAGAAAGGCTTCTTTCCAATTCTTCATAAGTGTCTTCATATCTTTCATTGTAAAGAGATACTGTTTCATCTTTGGCATTTACCAGCTTTCTGAGAGTGTTGGTTATGCCAACCCTTTTAGCCAGCTGATCTTCCATGGCGTTGGCTTCTTCTTCTAACTGTGATTTTTCTTCTTGAAGATCATGGATTCCTGTAGCTATACACTTTGCCACTTCCATGGGAACTGTCTTCTGAAGATATTTGAGTGCACTCTGAAGATCATTCATTGTTTCAACTTCATCACAGCTAGGACAGGCTTTCTTCATCTTCTTGGCCTGTTTCTTCTTTCTATTTTTATGAGTCTTGGCAGATATCTCCATTTGAGGCTGGTCGCTCATTTCCTCAAATCTGCACTTCATAAAGACTCCCTTGGATCTTTTAGAGGTAACCTCGCTCTGATACCAATTGAAGTGCCCAGATCAGTGTGAATCACTGAGAGGGGGAGGGGGTGAATCAGTGATCCCTTAAAACTTTTTACTAATTGATTCTTATCAATTAAACCTCTATGGCTGGTTAAAGCCTTGATCCACTCTTCTCGTATCTCTCAACCTTTCCCGAATGATGCAGTAATGAAAAGGCACAGGACACAAGGATTTACAAGGTTCGGCACCAAAGGCCTACATCCTTGCCATTCTCTCTCAGCATGGATTCTCCCATTATAACTTGTTAGAATTACAATGGTCGATACAGCTTCCCACCGTATCTCTCCTGAGTCCCACAGGAGGGTCTTTATACTGCGTCCCACAGTGTTACCAGAGTCCCACTGGCCTGCTCCATAATCCCACTGAAGACTTCTTCTCCCTGAGTCCCACAGGGTCTTCTCTTGGCTCCTCGAGTCACACGAGTAGCTCTTCTTCACTTTAAGTTCTTCAAGTATCTTCAGCAGTCTGGGATGAAGACTGCTGGCCTTGCTCTGTACCTCTGATCACTTGAGTTGATCAGGTCTTCCCGTCTACTGCAAACTCAGACAAACAATATCTTTCACTTCAGTCTGGCTCAGTCTCACTTCACTTCAACTTCATGCACTGAATGCATGGCTTCACAATATCTTCAAGATCTCCAAGTCTTGGACAACTCAGAATGCACACCACTGATTTAGCACTGTTCACGTGTGCACGTGCATGCATGCATGCATGCACTTTCCCTTTCCTCTTCTTGGTGCAGTAGACCCACAAAGGGTGTAATCAATTATAGCACACACCTTCTCCCTTCTTCACACTTTGTTCTTTTTGTTTACACACTCACTAATGTGTTGTTCTTCAGTGTCGGCCTTATTCTTCTTCAAAGTGTGCACATCACTTTGTACACACTAAGGTTCGGCCACTTCTTGTCTAGCACACACAACTTGTTTCTTCCTCTTGCACACACACACAATATGTGTTCTTCTTTGTTGTGGTCTTACTTGGTGCACACAAGGCACTAAGGTTCGGCCTTTTTATTCCTTTGCACACACACCACTAAGGTAAGTCTTTAGCCTTCCTCCTTCACTTTGCACACACACAAAATATTCTTTGTTCTTCAAAGTGTGCACCCCACAAGGGATACGGCCTACTTCACTTGCACACACAAAGTGTGTTCTTCAATTGTTCATTCACACAAAGTGTGTCCTCGGCCTTGCTCTCTCACTTCCACAAACAACCAAGCCTCGGGTTCTTCCTCACTTAGCACACAACCCGTAGGTATGTAATGCACTTCATCTTCATGTTGCACTAAGAACACACTGCCTTCTTCTCTTTTTGCATGCAACCAACCCGTAGGTATTCTTCCTTCACTTGGCACACAAGCACAAGTGTCTCGGACTTCTCAATATTCACACACGAGGCACTGCCTCTACCTCCTCTTGCTTATGCACACACTGCCCGAAGGGTGTGGTCTTCTCAACATGAGCCGTAGGGTGTTCTCACTTGAACCCTTTCTACAAGGAGGCGCGCAAGGTGTCTTGGTGCAAGGGCGCGCAAGACCTCCTACCCGTGGGGCGCGCAAGTGCAACACCCGCGGGGTCTTCCTCTTGCCGCGCAAGGGTGCGGGCAGAGAGGGAACAAGCCTCGGGCGCGCAAGAATGCTGCGGCCACGAGCTCTTCCTGCCGCGCAAAGGATTAGCGCGCAGGGGACTTCAGTCGCGCAAATATAATTTGCGCGGGGCTTCAACTTCGCGAGGCAGAGGTGCACTCACGGTTCTCCGGATCTTCAACAAAGGATCAGCGCATCAGCAAGCTGCACAGAGGGCTCGACCTCATTTTTATAGGCAGAGGAACGCCTCGGATCATCCGCGTGGTTAAATCTCAATTCCCCGAAATATTCGGATCTTCAAGATTTTTCCAAATCTTGAACTTTTTCCTCGGTTTACCGCGGGCTCTTTTATTATTTTCTTCCTCCTCGTGCATGCGATTTATAACGCATGCACGGCCTCTGTTTCTTCTAACCCATGCAAGACACGAACCACGTGGCCTCGGCAGCTTTGCTTGCCTCGGCCGAACTCGAAATCCTCCAAACTTTGCATGCATGCTCTCTTTATTGCATGGATGGATTCAGTGTAGCCAGACGAGCCGAATGGAGGTCTCGGTTTCGAAAATGGTGGCCGGGAACTCGAAATAGGTCGTCGGATGGCCTCTGGTTCAGCGGCTGCTCGCGGGAGACTTCGGCTTGAGCTCGAGGTTGAGGACGAAGCCGGGGCCGTCGGATCAGATCTTCAACGGCCTAGATTAGATCGCGACGCCGCGGATCAGATGTGCGGCGCAGATCAAGCGCGCGATGAGACGGACGGCGGAGATTTGCTCCCGGGATTTTTTGCGCGTCCCACATCGAATCCTCGCCCGGTTTCTCCGCGGCTTATAACCCTGGCGCTGCCTCAACACGCCAGTTGAACTTCTCCCCTCCCGGTGCCGCCCCGCACCGGGTTCTCTCTGCGAGCGCGCTCTGCGCCCACTATGCTCCCTGCGGGCGCGCTCCTAGCGCCCACTATGCCTCCTGCGGGCGCGCCACTGGCGCCCACTATGCACACTGCGCTCCTCCGAGCGTGCCCCAGGCGCCCATGCGGTGTCTGCGGGTGCGCCCCTGCCGCCCTGAGCTCGCCCCACGGGTTCCCCCTTGGGCGTGGCGCCTTAGGCCCACATGAGCCTTGGGGTTGAACCCACAAGGTGCTCACGGGCTGGCCATATTTTTTTGGCAAAGTATAGAATAAGACTTTGTCATAAACAAAGTATTCCATATGAAAAATGCCCATTCTAAATGCCAAGCCAATTCATTCTTCTTCTCCATTTCTTCCCTTCTCTACTTCTTAAGAATTCCTTAATCCTCCTCAACATATAATCTTCACTTAGTATATGGAATTCAAAAGGTTTCTTCTTAATCTTCTTCATCTCCTCTTCCATATGTGTTCAATACTTAGGAGGGACTTCTTCAACTGAATCTCATAAATCACACATGTTCTTCAACATTCTTCATTGATCTAATCAGAGATCAATTGGATCTTCTTCAAATTCACATGCACTAAGTGATAGTGCATGGACTTCTTTAATCCACTTCATCCACTTAGAAGTTGTGGATGGATCTCTTCAACTCCTCATGCATTGTCACTACAATGCATGGGCTTCAATCAATGTTGTGACTTTGTATCATCAGGATACAAGTTCTATGAACTTAAAGATCAGCTCAACAATCGTCTGATGTCCATGGAGAATGTGTTAACCACAATTTCCGATGCCACTTAGTGAATCTCCTAAGTGACATTCCTCTAAGTTCCATGGACATTCCACATTCACCACCAACACCATCACAACCTTTGTCATTCACATCTTGACATTCCTTGACTTCCATTCCTTCCAAGACAACTTCATGCCTCATTGACAACTTCATGCCTCATTGACAACAAATGCAACACATTGCACTTCATAAACTTTATACTCACTATCTCTTAATGCATGATATATCAATAATTTCCCTTCACTTTATTATATTGAATTACTATGACACTAAATCGAGATGTAATATATATAATTATTTCTACACATTAAAACCACTAAAATGTGACTTCACTATTCTAATTTTTACAAAAAATTTCTCACTTTTGTAATTATGCTTCATAAAAAATTGACAACCTTTTCATTTAACTACATAATACAATAGTTGGTCATAAAATTGCACATGAAACTTTAGAACCCTAATATTTTCAGACTTAGCATCAGAATCATGCATATGTTCAGTAATACACAAAGTTTTGGTTTTATGGATTTTAAAAACTCTACATGTTTTTGTTCTTAATTATTATTTGTTCAACAACACATACACAATATCTATGTCTTCTTCTTCACACTACACAGTCTTTTACTATTTAATAACATTCTATTTCGAAGGAACTTTATTATTAATGAAATATTACATGAAATTATTTATTGTTTCCCTTATTCCTTATATAAAAAGGTGCATGTTTCCACTTCCCATTTTCATTAATATTTAATCACAAGATTCATGCACTTATTTTGATGCATGGGATTTTATTCTCATAAGTATGGATACATTTATCTCTTATATTAATCACATAGAAACTAGACATGAGACTCCTTCTTTCATCATCATTAAAGTATCTTTATGCATAGAAATTATTTGTGAAATTATATCATAACTTTTTACATCTCTTACTCACCATTATTTTGAATTATAGTAGTAAGTGTTTTTCATGATAGAATACTACTTTCTTTACTCAAAAAAAGTTATCATTTCATCATTTATATTTAGGTATTGATCTATATAGTTATATATATTTTTATTTATAGATCAATAATTATTGATTATTCAAATGGAAACATCATAAATATATTTATGTTCATTTTATATCACCTCAGTACCTCCGAAAATCATTGTTGGTTACTTGTTTCTATAAACATACTTTTGAACACACCGACTTACTTTAACATACATGTTTGTGTGATCCCCTCTTCATCATTTCATCCACTAATGTGACAAGATGATGTGTGTTTCTATTTACTCATTAATGTGGGCTCAATATCTTTTCATGGTTACTGTATTGAGACAAGGTCCTTCAAATCAAGCAGAACTTATGGATACTACATAGGAGAAATAGGCACAACACAAACCATCACGATGTGAGGTTGAAGAAAGGTGATTTCGCATCATTTTGGTTTTCATGTGGAATGTGTGTATTTTTAAAGTTATAGGAATAGTACCTTATGTAAGTGGAATTCCTGCATTTAAGAATTATTTATCTTTCTATCACTTAATAAATATTTGTGCTCCTTAGCACAGATAATGAAGCTTGTCTCGTGATGGCGTGTTAACTGGCTTCATTTGTGTTTCATCTAGTGTTCCACCATAACCACATTGGTAGGATAGCCAATTTTTTTGTAAAATTCATAATAAAACCTATATATACATAATTTTAACCCAAACCAATATTCTCAAAAACACTTCTTCAAAAATTAATTCTTCTTCTATGAAACCCATTCAACACTTCCATTCACACCAGACTAAAAATTATCAAAAAATTCAATTAAAAAACTCATGGTTGCAAAAAAATATCCATTTTAATGATTTTGATAATATCCCTAAAAATATTTTTGATAAAGATATAGGGACTTTTTTACGGTATATTTTTCCTCCCCTTTGTCAATAAAATACAATGGGATATTTTATCCTTCCTTTGGGTGTATCACCATTATATTTGAAGTTTCAAATTCACCTACACTATGCATTTCTAACATATACATTGCACCAAACTTTTCAAGTGGAAACACCACCTTCTCAAATAATCTAGATTAGAGGATAATATGTTCACCCTTAATACATGACTCAAAACTACTTATATAAACACCATTAACACATTAAAACATATATCTTCCATCTATCATTGATACTTAAGCTTTTTCCAACATTCATAGTCAGTTTCATTCCTCATTTCAAAATTCAATGAGTGAATTTCATGTAAACAATTCTTATAAGCCTGCTAATTTGGGACTCGGTATAGAAAATAAGAGTTTGTGTTAACATTAATTTTTTTTTAATATTACACCCTAGATATCCATAAAATTTATTTCAATAACAATCAAAAACATATTATGATCTGAAATAAAATTACAACAAACCATATAGGGATAATCAATAAAGAATTTTTTTTGAATCGTAAAACATATTAGATAATGTTATATATCTTAATATATCATGAAATTATTATATTTTTTATTGTTAATGACGTAAATGTTATGGATATCTAATGTGTAATATTTACAAAATTGTTAATGTTAAAAAAAACTATTATTTTCTATACTGAGTTAGTTTTCTTATAAGGTTAAACATATTTTGAGTGTTAATCAAAATCTCCCCCTAAATTCCATTATCACTTAACACCATTTTTTGAAGTAAAATTTAATCATAGGAAACCAATTTCATGTAATGAAATTGTTTCAGGGTTCTTTTTGGAATCGTAAAAGAAATTGGTTGATACCAAAATTGTTACTATAATAAAAAATAATATTGTAATACATGAATGTAGTTTATTCTCTTCTAGGTGTGTCCTATCCTTTTTCTAGCAGTCAGATAACACTTGAGAAATGTTCTGTTTTATCCTTTTAAAATTAAATGGTTGTTTGGGGATAATATAACCATAAAATAAGCTTTGAAACCGCTTCAATTTCATATATTTCTCTTAAAAAAATTCTCCTTGACTACTTTTAACATTTGTATATGATTTTTAGAATATATAACCCCATTGATTATATCTCACCAATTTAATAGATAATAAACATTTAAATGCATGGGGAGAGAGGTATATCTATCATCCTATTAAGGGTTTCAAACTAGTCTAATAATTATTATTAGATGAATTTAATGCAATTTAAACCCTCATATGAGTATCTTATATGAATTATAAGTGAAATTTTTTATAAAAATGAAATAAAGAAATACTATAAATGAAATAGCTTATAGAAAATTGAATCTACAACATCTTCAAAACACAATATATAGGTTTGATAATCATCAAAAATGGGTAGCAAAAATACTTCCCTTATCTATAGTGTATCCATCAGAAGAGTTAATCAACATAATTTCAGATGGGATCTATCTTTCATCTATGGCCTTCTAAAGCCTATAATGTAATAGAGAAAGATAAATAAAGAATTTGGTTACCATGAAGTTTCATCCAATCATTATGGAAGCACCACACACACTTCAATATTATGGGTATATTATTTATTAGCATCCAGAATAGTTCTTGGGTTTTTTTCATTTACACATTCATTATAACACATGATTAAATTATATGTTAAATTCATTCGTCATATGAAGGAGTCTCTTCTCTTTCAATATATCTCATATATTGACTTATTAAATTATGTCCAACATGGATAATTGAACAAAATTATAGGCAGCATGAAATGACACACCCATGACGCATATAAATAATAATTTTCATTAAAATAAATAAACCATATATATATCATATACATATTAATCATTAGGGTATATCTCCTTCAAACTCTCTCTTGCACTAAAGTCTAAGAGACTTTGTGTCATTCCACCTTTTATTGCATTATACACAATGACTTGTGAAATAATATTCAAAACACCTTTTAGATATTTTCTGAAATTCTTTTGGAATCCTATCATCATCTTTTTCATGTCCTTCTACCTCTAAAGGTACCCATCCGAGGCCAGAAATAAATAAAGAGAGATAATGGCGCCTAAAGATCACCTCCAATAGGTTGTGGTTTGGTGACTGGAACCGAGAGTATATGATCATACACATGGGAGTCCTTACCCTCATAAATATTTGATAATTGATAGATAAGATGAGAACAACCAC
Source organism: Viscum album (assembly GCA_963277665.1). Lineage (NCBI taxonomy): Eukaryota > Viridiplantae > Streptophyta > Magnoliopsida > Santalales > Viscaceae > Viscum > Viscum album. The sequence continues at coordinate 1,371,883,272 of OY728143.1, forward strand.
CATATAACAACTAATCATAATAAATAAAGAATAAATCCTAATACCTGATGTGATTTCAAACCAAATTGGTTACAATTGAAAAAAATGAAAGAGATAAATACATTGTAGCGTCCATAAATCTCAAATGGTTCTTGAATAACTCCTTGAACTTGTAATGACCATCATGATCACAAAAAAAAATTTACTAGAAAAATATTTATATATATTGGGTGATCATACAATTTATACTTAGTAGGATCCTCCATAAAACCTCTCACAAAAAATGAGAAACATGCATACTAAATCAGAGTGAGTAAATAAATAAAACTAACTCATCACCTAAACATGTATGTTATTAATTTCCCAACCTTACCATGTCTCACTCACCAAATAAAACATAGAAGTATAATGGTACTACTGAGAACTCACACACACACACCCACACACACACACACAGATATATATATATATATATATACGAGTACCCCGAAACCACTTCCCCACTAGTTTTCTACTCTCATACCGGACATCACACATTAAGGGATATCATCCCTTAGATAATAATCATGCTAAAAACACATGGTAAACTATAACATATCCTTCTCGAAAACACCTAGGAAGATACATCATACCATGCACCTTAGGTAATAAAAAATCTCATCCAAATCCTCTATATAGTAACCCGGTTTAATTACAAAATCCACCATATCATGCATATTATGTATTATACCTCATTTTGTGACAACCCATACATAACACACTTATAATAATTTTTTAAACGCTATATTTTAAATGCATGCATATTAAATAACCTCAATCCATCATAGCTGAGATAACACATGTATAGACAATTACCCTCATGCATACATATACGTAATACTACAGCCGAAGAGATATCGGGGGAAAGGTGTAGTCATCTATATATATCCATTTCAAAGAGGATATTAGGGAAAACACACTTAGAAACTATGGTTGTTGTTTTCCCTTCTGATATTTTTGGGTTGTATATGAAATAACAAAACATAAATAATTATTATATTTCATATCCAAACTTAGAAAAATTGCCTAGACTTATACTAAACTATAACTATCATATCTTAGGACACCCAGATCCAATCGCTAAGGAATAGATATCCTATAATCACATAAAAATAATTTTTAGTACTAATTAACACATCATTCATTATTTAATATTACTCCATTTCATTCCTAGATTCACATTTTAATCTTTTATGAAAATTATCAATGACACTATTTATTTTGTTATTGTATTTTCAAGTATTTCATAATTTTTTGTAATCATTAAGAACCAACCCCAAACTTTTATTACATAAAATATCAATTCATAAACATCAGGGTAATATTGGATTCATCTTAAGAAACAACTTAAAAGAGGAACTTGTAGTGGACAACATCAAACTGCACCTTGTGGTATGAAACTGATCATATAAATGATAATCGACCATTGGGAATCAAGTAAGAATCTAACTAGATATAAAAATCAACGAGGGAGACCCACTCTGAACTCTTCATGATATCCCCTTTGTCCTAATCCATTACACATAACATCATATCTAGAATTTAAATGCAACATCATCACCATAATCAGCATCACATGTCACTATCATCATAAACACCCCCATATCCTTTGGAATCCCCTATCATTACTTATCATTACATCAACCATATTATGTTTTCAATTATTCACATAGAGGATATAAAATCTAGATAAAAAATAAAAAAACAAATGTATTTGTATGCACCTAAATTTTAAAGGAAACTCTAACCCTAACATCAAGGCATTAAAGCCTCTGAAATAAATAATGAACCCATTGAGCCCAAATAAATTCATCTTTTACAAACTACCATGTAAATTATATATTGAATTAACTGGTTTATTACTCATGGTTTTTTTAAAATATGAAACATATATAATTATCTATATGTAGATACCATCAACTTAAAATGATTTAAGAATTAATATCATGTTTTGAAAATACCAATAGGAGTAGTAACTATTGTTCTCATGCACTTTAATTTAATTTATAATGATATCTAACTTTATATTTTTAATTAATTTCCCTAATTCAGTAATAGAAGACAAAAAAATTAATGAAAATTTCAATTATATTTCACACAATATAGTAAATTTTAAGAGCCAATATAAAAAGCATTCGATCAAAAAGACTCAAAAACTTTTTTAATTTCTACATCATGAAATATTAAATTATCGAAACATGTGATAATTCCCAAATAAATTCTATGATATCAAAAATTATTAAAATAATTATCATTATAATTTATTAATTATTAAAACACTATGGTTTTCTATTATTTGAAATTAGGAAATAATAACTATTGTAAGGAATGCAAGTATCAATTTTTATCTCTTAGATAATTCCTAGAATAATAATAATTGTTCACTAACATGAAATTATTTATTATCACTTTCTTATGTTAATCCTAAAGATTATAAAACATTATTTTCTATTACATGTGATAAATCATTAAATTTAAATGTAGAAATTAATATCAATGATATAAAATATAATTTCAACATTTTAATTCAAAATTATAATATAATCATAATTACCAACTATAAGATATATTATTTCTAATTGAATTTTGAAATTATTAAAATAACAGGTTAGCCATATTTATAATAAATATTCTTATATATAATTTATTTTAAGAGTAAAAACACATTAATAATATTCTAATGCATGAAACTCCATATTTTTTAATGATAATAACATTTATCTATGACATTTCCATAACACATTCCTTTAGATTTCTAGGTCATAGAGATAATATTTTGACATATGATAATTCATTCTCTTTCTGTGAAAATTTTAGTTTGTTAACAAAGAGAAAACAATTTCATGCAGTATTATATTCTTTATCTTCTGAAAATTTTCCAACCAACATAAACAATAGTTTACAATTTTAAAAATCGGATAATATTCCTCAATATCAAATCATTAATTCTTATAATGAATTAATTAACAAGAATTAATCATACTATTATTATATTAACAATATCAACCTAAAACATGTAATTTCTAGTTTATTATTATAATTGATAATCTAATGCATAAGTTAATCTTCTAAATTAATTACTAAAATAATAATATTTCATTAATAGTAATACATTCCATTCATTTCAACCCCTAATATTTTAATTCCATATAATTATATATTCTTTTCTTAAATGATCATTTTCCATATTATTATCTGATTATGGTTAATTGCATCCATATAAACATAAGAGTCTAAAAATTGTTAAAGTCGCACATTGATTATATAAAACAAAGGATAAAAAATTCCCTTCTTGGAGGAGAATAATATTTCATATTGCACCTAAAAAAGAAGATATAATGAGTATGTGAAGTTCTACAAACTTGAGAAGGGGTTCGGTTGATTGGTAGAACACAGTCTATACTAAAATATTGAATATTAGGTTGCCCAGACTCAAAAGAGAACTCATGAAACTTGAATAAGGATAAATATTTTTTATTATGAATAACCGAAATGAATATCTGGATATTTATCAAAAAATACATCAAAGTACCTAATTTAATTATCATTTAATATGATTTTATTTTAATTTCCTTTAAAGACTAATTTAAAAGATATAAATTTAATGAATGTTAAATACTACATTTAAAAACATTAATATATTCAAAACCATCATATTTTCACATTTAATTCCAACATTTATGTAAAAAAAAGTTTTAGATCAAAATTAAAGGTAAAATTTTAATTTTTTAAAAAATAATACTTCCCCTAATTGAGACATACAAGACATCTAAGGGTAATATGGTTTTACCCTTATGTGGCTACCCACCCTTATGAGGGATAAGGTAGAAGAGTTTGACCTTTACAAAATCTTAATAAATGTATAAACACCCTTATATGAGGTAATTCTTACCTTTACAAAAGAATGTGATTGCCCTTATAAAATATCAAAGATACCTTCACATAGAATTTATAAAAGACTTTCTATATTTACGTATCAAAGGACTAAATTTACACAAAAATAGTAAGTATGGTCTTTCCCTTATGTGATTCTTGGGTTACCCTTATATAGGTATATAAGAACCTGTAATACCTTGACTTGAGTTGGGAATAAACTTTATACAAAGCATATATTCTAAAAATATCATTATATAGTTAAAATATACATTTTTGTAGCTAATGGAGACTCCAATTTACCATTATGCACAAAGAAGAAAAAGGGGATTTCTCTTACACAACTAATAAAAATGAGCTCTACCTTTTCACATGCATTTTAAAATCACTCTTACCTTTATTCAACCTTTCATAAACAAGTGTTTCCCATACATAGAAGTAATATCATGAATAAGGTTAAAAATAATGTTAAACAATGTTTTTAATTCCCACATAGAAAAAAATTATAAATAATTATTATAATTCGTAATTTTCATTTCAAAAATAAAAAAAAAGTCCTAAAATATTATAATCACTTTAAAAACATCAAAATTAATTTCCCAATTAACTTTTATGACATTGAATTACTTTAATAATTTTAAATGTCATTTTAAAACCACTCATTACAAAGGAAGGATCAGTAATATTGTAAACCATTAAAAAAATCTCCTTATATTATATAATATTTATTGACTTGTGAATACTCATCTAAAACATTTTTTAATTAAATATAAAACTATATAAGAGTAGCTCTCTGAGTAAAACTCAATCCTCATTTAGTCAATAAAATAGTGTGACCCCAGGGGACTTTATATAATTGAAAAAAATATAAATATCTAGATACATATATTTTATAAAAGAGTGGAATATAGAAAAGTGTCGATGATTGATAAGATATAAAAGGATATGGTGTGATCACCATAAAACACGTGTATCTCTATACCTCCTTCCACCAATCTGTATCATATGAAAATATTAATTATAATATCTTCCCATTATCCAAGACATTAAGTGACCATGGGACATGAAATATTTCAATCACATATTTCTAATTCATCTATTCTCAAATCTTTAATGATATACTGATCTTATCGATTAATACATCACATTGAATTCATCATTATAGATAAGCATGTAAAATTTCCCTTATCCGGATAGATATAAAATATTCCAGTGTGGTCGCACACTCCCTTGATTTATCTCAATCAAGGGATCATATTTAATATTCAATATACAAGAGAACATATATCATCTTAGTTAAACTCTAACCAAATATATAATTTGTAACATAACTAACCACCCTTATATTATCTAATCAAAATGTATACTTGCGTAAGTAGGGTTAAAAGTTGTATAGTTATCATGATAAGAATCACCTCAACCTAAGGTATTAGGGACTCAAATATAATCTATTCACCCATAGTATACCAAATACATCGATATGGAACTCTAGATGATATACATATTAGGTCATGAAGTGTTCACAATGAATCTTATTTGTCATTTTATGGGTCAAGATCATATTATGTATCTCTATGAAATAATGATACTCATTTTTACCATAAAATATAATCATAAAATATAATACATCACAATGAAAATTGGTTATATATAACATAATGTCACACATAGAGAGGCTAATTATCATTACAGTTTAAGGAATGTATATCTATATATATATATATTTGTGTATCTAATGTTAAATAATGATAAAGTGAAGACTCCCTCTAATATGATACATTTTAATATTTTTAAAATATTTAAGAATATTTAGAAACCCCAACATAAGAAAGGGTTTATCATATCATTTATAATAATTGGCTATATCAACATGTTATTTGTTTCACATTCTTGGTTTTTTTAAAACTCATTATATGATATGTAATTACTATGACATTTCTATGTGACAATCTGATAACATCCCCCCCCCCCCACGAAAATATTTAGTGAGAAACATCTATGATGTTATCAGGATGAAATAATTCATAGACTTATGAATCATGTTCCTAATTATTCAACTACCAAAACATATTCAAGTCTCTAAAACATTAAAACAACAAATATTATGATTCAAACATATGCTTTCCACATAAAAACTTTTTAATCCCATCATCATCATCTTTATAACTCTATTCCCTCAAAAACATTCCTTGAAATAATGTTAATACATAAATTATTTTTATTAATAGATCCTAAATTCTCTTATGATAAAGTGGAAATTACATTAATAACGTAACTAAATGTTACTTTTACATTTCTATTTACCATAATACCCTAAAATATTTTAGGATATCAAGTGTAGTTCACTTTTAATTTTGACTAGTACAAACCTTCAAGAAATGGTGTCTTTCACATTTCATGCTAACTAAATTTAACTCTTTATCACCACATATCCTAAACTCTTTTGAGATATTGAGTAAAAATAATTTAATATTAGACTAGTATAATCCTATTAAATAGCGATATTTATATTTTTATTTACCATCACATATCATTTTAGGATATTAAGTGGAAATTTATTTAAGATAATTGTAATGTTTTATTTGTCAACATTGAACATATTTAAGTCCATGAACACTCCATATAGCCTATTAAAAATTATATTATTGGTAAAATATCATTCAATTATACAAAAAAATATTTTTTTGTTTTGAAATAACAATTATTTTATTTTTAGTATAATCATTTAACAAATAAACTATTTCATTCATATTTTATATTGTATGTGTTTAGATAATTATTCCTCTAGGAAGAAACCTTTCCTAAAATATATTTTTGATGGGTAGAGGGAACATGTTCCCACATATTTTAGTAAGAAGGTGGATAATCACTTTTATCTATATAATCTTCTCTGAACTTATTTTAGAGACTAATGAATCATAAACCATGTGTATACAAGTAATCATATGATATAGTCCTTAAAAAATCATTATTATCGATTAACTTCTCTTAAAACATAAGATAAATAGGATGAAGATACACATATTTTTCTTAGTTTCATTTTATGATGATAAAAAAACTTACATTCATATCCTCGATGTAGTAATTATTTACTTCATCTAATTAATATAAACATCAAACTCAATTAATTCATATTTTTTTTTAACTCCATTATATTTTCAACACTTATAAAAATATATATTCGGTATCACATACCTTTAAAAATAAAAGAATTTTTTCAATAACATCTATACATACCATGGTCATTCCATGGAGTTTCTTAAACATCTTCTGGTATTTTTTTTAAATAATCCCATTGTATGGGATTTTTCCGAAAACCATAGATTTCAATGACCATGACCAGATTCTTGAAGAAACATTGTTGAACTTGTCATATAACTTTTCTTACTCTAGTTTGAACTTTTACCCACTTGTGTTGTATATATTGTACATTAAAACCCATAAATCATATTCCTGGATTTTATATATTCCCAAAATTTAGATAATGTTGGGTAAAAATTCATTGAAATCAGTCATATTATTAGAACATTTCCATGGATGATGGTAGGATAACTTCTCTAACCAGAAAAATCAATTTTTATTATAACATTAAATTATGTTATATAATTAAAATTCATAAACCATGTTAAATAAAATCAACCATCTCATTTCATTTAAACAAATATTTTTTATATTATCTTCACAAGATCTAAATGATAAAAAATTCACATATAATAACAATTTTATCCAAGATTGAGGTATCAAAGTTATCAATGTAGAAACTAAATTTCTCTATTACATGAATTAAAACATAAGGCTCCGATCTTTTCATATTCTAAACTTTTATATATTTACAAAACATTTTCATCCATATAGTTTATATCATATATATTTTATAATTATAGAATTTTTTTATAAAAACAAAATATTTTAAGGAAATCTTTAGTCCCATAGAGTCATCAACATATTCATTCATATTAAATATCATTTTACATACCCAATCATATTTAGTATATGCAACTAAAATTAATTCAATCATTGACATGAACAATCCTAGTGAGTAAATTAGTGGATAATAAGATTCCTTTTCACATTTTTCATCTAATTCCTTTCAAAAATTGATTTAATCACTTTATTATTCCATAAGAAAATATATTTAATTGTTAAATAATCATGACACTTGGTTACCCATGAAGGAACAATTTTGAGACATAGAATTATCCTTATGAACTTTTAATAAATCTATAATATTTCTTCTGAACTATTATTGTTTTATCAGTATTAATAACTACATACATTAAGCTAATCCTTTTCAAATATTAATTATACGGTTTAGATTCATGATGATGATGATATTATCTACAATATAATCTTCTATTTCATGATTATTATGTATTATTAATAATTTAATAAGGAATTTTATTAAATTGGATCCTTCTAAAATGAAGACCCATTTTAATATTTACCATACATATTAGTGGGTCAAGATCTATATTTTACTAATAAATGAGTCTTATTTTTCATTAATGTCACCACTTAGATATTTAGATAGGGAATCAACCAAATAATATCCAATTTTAATATTAGATAGTTGAGAAAATAACTCTTTCTCCAAACCCTCATATGGATAAACTCAACTTTATTCCTCTAGTAACATAATTTTGTTAGGGTCTCTCATCTAGTGTAACCCAAAGAAAACACAAAAAATAGGCTAACAAACAACAATCTTAGAGAACCCATCTTTGTAATGACCTTCCTAAGAATGATCCAGTGTTACATATACTTGTCTTCCATACACAATATAATACATGGGAACCCATATTTGGAATAAAAAACCCAATTATATGATTGAGATCTTGAAAAGTTCCATTTTAAAAGGAATATCACAGTTTGTATTTCAAGTGGATTTTAATCTCACCATCTAATCTCATTTTGTATCATTTTATGTATTAATTCCTTTATTAATTTTGTTTGGGATAATATTATCTCCACCAAATAGATTTTTTCAAACCATGCTGATGTGTAACATTTTACACAACCATCGATTATTTATTACTCATCTAAAAATAGAATTCAAACATATTCATACATATCCAAATTCATCAAATGCATATGGTACTTGAAAACTTTGTGTACAGGAATAGAGTTATATGAGATTATTAATATTTTATATGATTAATCCAAGTGAAATAGATATCCAACCCCATTTACTAGCCTAGAAAAGGCATAATCCTCCAAGTAGGTAGGTATTCTAACACCAAGTCCCTCTAATCGGGGATACTTTACATAAGAGAGAATCCAACTCATTTTACCTCTAAAACCTAGTATGTATAAACTATACTCAATAACTAAATTAAAATTCCTAACTTCAATTAAAAACTAAGGTCAAGGTTTATAAAACAACTAAATTCATTATCAATACTAGAATGAAAATTCAATGTTCTATCCTAGAATCAATTTCTCATATAAATTTGGGATTACAAATATTTAAAATATAAAAATTTATAACTATGAAAAAAATAGGGAATAATCTTAAAATAATTAATTAATTAAAATATTTAAACATGAGATAAAAATTTATCAACAATTCATTATTAAAATTTATTTATAAAAATTTTCTTATTTTTAGATTTAATATTATATTAAATCCATAATTATGAAGATAAAAATAGTATATTTAATAAAATAATTTCTTTTTCATATTTATAATTAAATAGTATTTTATTTTAAATAAATGATATTTAATGAACAATAAAAAATTAAAAACCTAATTTTCTATTATGTAAACATTTTTAATAATATAAATATCATACACTTAATCATTGTCTATACCTTGATCATATCATTCATTAAAATACCTCTTTGGTGTGGCTAAATAATATCCAAATAAGGCCCCTTTAATTTGAATAGTTAAAATTAATTTATTATTAAAATATCATAATTTAAATATAATAAATTAATATTTTGACCTTATATAATAATTTATTACCCTTTATAATTTATCAGTTATGATTTCTAAATAAAAAATATATTTTTGGATCATATGTCATGAATGATAATTTTTTTTGAAATGTATTTCAAATATTAACATATAATATTTGGTAATATAATGTTTTTCGTAACATTTAATTAATTAATTTTATTCTTTTTATAATTAATTAATTTATATATAAATTTGTTAAAATATCCTAATTACATTCAATGATGATTTATGAGAATTTTATAAACAATTCAGAGATTTAAATGTAATAAAAATAATTTTTAAAACATTATTGATTACCCTTACACATAATCCCCATTATATGTAACAGAAACCTCCCAATACACAGACATAGATAGTATACACAAGGGATGACTTTTATGAACATTTTATACTGCATAATATGTAAAGGTGCACCTGATCTTACCTATACGTAATGACACTTATATAAAGGTTATTAAATGTTTACCTTTATGTGAACTCTTCACATAAGGGTAAGCATCGATCAAAAGATACATAAACGTTCAAAAAAATTAATTACCTTTACATAAATATGAAAATCCTTTGATGTATAATTTTAACACACAAAAACCATTATGAAAGCCTTTATAATACGGAATTACATTTATGTGAACTTCTTTTTTATATAGGTAACACTTTTGTCACCTTTACGTAGCCTTACAAAACAAATAGATACCTTTTAATAACTTCTCACATATAGGTAACTAATTTAATACTTTTACAAAACCAATATACAAAAAGGTAATTACTCAGCTATCTTTATGTATCCCTATTAAGTAAGGGTAAACCATTTTTTCCATATTTTCAATAAACCTAAAACATAACACTTTATTTTTTCTTCTTCGTCATTTAAATGAAATTTTTCATAGATCTAAATTAGGGTAATGTATTTGATACCACTGAAGGGTTCCAAATGTGTCAAATAATGACTATAAAATAAAGTAGATGTGATTTAAAACCTTCTCTAAAGATATACGATGATAGATAAATAAAAATTCATATAATATTGAAATGAATAAATACTATAAATGGAATACCATGCATTGAAGAGAATATAAAATATGTTCAAACACAATCACATGGGTTATATATATATCAAAAAAAATGAATCCAATATAAATCCCATCTCAATAGTGTATCCACAGATAGAGAAAATCACCAAAAATTCAAATGGGATCTATCATTCCTCCATGTCCTTCTAGATCTTATAATGAAAACAAAAAGGATAAAAAGATTATTTTGTAATTGGGGAGTTTAGGCTACGAATCATGGAGGAACCACACACACATCCATCAATGGATATATTGTTTATAATCTTCAAGGAATATCCTTGGGCTGTTTCATTTATTCATGCATTATAACACATGAATAAATTCAACATCCAATCCATTCATCATAGGAATGGTTATCCTCCCACAAATTATATCTCATATATTGCCTTATTAAATAATAGAAAATGTGGATGATTGATCTAAAATATTGGAATCATGAAATGATACACTCATAATGTATTTAAACCATAATTAAAATTAATAGAACATGTATATATAATATAAATATTAATATGTATGGAATATCTCCTCTATCATCAACTTAAATAATGTGGATAGTATTTTTAGACCAACCCTTTCTTCCCAGCCTTTGAAGTGGTGTTTTGTTTCATGAAATCACTTATACACCCTTCCTTTCTAATGATTTTTTTATAATTCACCATTACCATTGGCTCAGACATTGTCACAATATCAAGAAAATTTCTTTCTTTCTTTTGAGTTTTCTCTATCTTCATATCCAATTCCAACTGATAAACCATATGTTTAAGAATTCTTTAGGCACAAGATCAGGATTTGTTTTATGTATAGAAACCTTATTTATATTAATATTTTAATCATAAGAATTCATATGTGTTTTCAATTTATTTTTCAATAGATCATATTGTCCAAGTAACAAATACATTAACTTATTAGTTGTATGATAAAATAGTTTACACCATCAATACTAATCATTAGTAGTCATAGTGTTATTCCAATTAGACAACTCCCACGAAATTCTAATTTTTATTTTTGGATGTCATATAGAAAACCAATTATGTTATTTTTCCTACAGATTGATTACTTCTTTGATTCTACCCTAATCCATTTAACACTAATTTTCATGTCCAGTTTATAATGGTCAATCATGTTACATGTTATGTAATAGTAGAAGAAAAGTTTCTCCATTGTTGTGGTATCTTTAACAACATTCATCTAATATGTACCTTTTCACCATTTTTCTTATGATTTTTCCCTATCGTAAACTTATTTCTATTTCTAATTTTCTTTTTTTACTGCCAGGGACTTCTACCCTTAATAGAATATTATTTTTACTTGATTGGTATATACAATAACTATTTATAAATATGGCATATTTCGTTGAAATAATCAGAAAATATTTGAAGACATCCATATCTAGTCATGGTTAATAGATTTATTAATTTATAAAAACATTTATTTAACACAATAAGATTTAACTCTTCTTTTTATATCACCCTAAATATAGGTATTTTTTATTTTTTATACATTGAAATATTACACCCATATTTTGTGTCCTTATTTACATACTTCCAATAACATCTATATTAGCCAATAAATATTCTTAATTTTATTATAGATATATTCTCTCTAGATTTAATTCATTTTTATTGTTAGATGACATTAAACTTATTTTGAACTGCATTTTAGGAATTTCACTTCTTGGTCATGCCCTTATCCACATTAGATAATTTAGTAAATTTCATACCAGATTAATCCATCCACTTTTTTCTAGATTTTGATTTATATCTTTCAAAATAATATGAAACAACATTTTTAAAAAAAGAATTATTAGAACTAAAAACATTCGTTTTTCCTTGATCTTGTAGTGGGTTTATCATTAGATGATATCAAGAGATTTTTGACATTAATTTGAGTATTATTGAAGATAATAATCTTTTCAAATATTTTTTTAAAAGATTCCCATTTCATAGTAGTTTGTGAATATTCTTCTTGGATTGTTTCTAGGTTTCTTATATTCACCCATAACTTAAGTCATTTCAGACATATAGAATATTTATATTCATTGAGTGTTTCCACCCTTTCATTATAATCACTATTCATCTATTTAATCTGATACACATGCATCTATATTTTTTCTTGTAACAATTTATTAATATAATTTATCTACTTTTCATTAACATCTTGATAAGAATATTTAACATTCATGGGAATTTTTTACATATTCTCCAGTTTATGGATTAATTCCTCAAAAAATTATAAAACTAATTTCTCATAAGTGAATACCATTAAAGTATCCTCCTTGGATCTATGATTTTGAACTTCTATTAATTCAAGATTCTTTACCGAAATCTTATCTATTACATACTTGTCAATGTCCTCAATATATTGATTTGAATCGCTTTATTTTATAAATCATACAAATATTTTTCTTTAAAATAATTACGTTTAAAAGGGATCATTAAAATTACTTTTTTTAAATATAGAATCTTCATCCTCAAGAGAGGAAATATTATCATTTCCTTCATCAATAAAATCACTCAAATTATTGATAAACATTCCTAGTTATTCATTATTTAGTTTGAAATCCATTGGTTTTTTCGAGTTCACATGACTAGATGATTGATAGATTAACACTTTTCAAGTCATTCCATCTCCACTTCAATATCATCTCCATTTTAATTAAATTATTTCATTAATATAACCATATTTCAATTATTCAATCTTAAACTATTTAATTCTTCACAATAACCTTCAATATCTTCAATAATGTCAATAAATCATTCTAAATATTTCTTCTCATAAACCTTCAATGATTTATTATCTTGATATTTCATATTTCTGTTTCAAGATGAATGACCCATAACAAATAAAAATATTATTCGTTATTTTCTCATGTATTTTCATAAAATCAAAAAAAACATAAGTATATATTATTTCCAAAAAGAATAAACATTTATAAAAACTCTTGTTCATAAGACTAAAATTATTTCTAATTAAAAACATTTATTTATAACTAATAAAATATTGAAAAAAATCTAATTTATAAATTTATATTTTCAATACTGAGATAAATTTCAAGTATGGTTCGGACATGGAAATTTAGGATTTCTAAATTTATGAATTTGAAAAATAAAATCACTTTAGATGATGAATGATTTGTTCAATCATGTTCAAAACATCACGATTCTTTGTTAAACCACGATTCAGTCTTGCTTTAATAAAGTTGATATGATTTGAGATTAGGATAATTATTCTTGATAAAGAAAAGAAAACTTCATGGGTTTTGGAAAATAATGCAGATGAAGTTGATCTAAATTTTGGGTTATACATTAAAGTTTATATATTTATAATCTAAGATGGATGTGTGAGTTACTAATATTCATGACTGAGATAATGGATTTCCATATTATATGGAACTCTATGAATTTACCTAATCCTATAACGAGAGAAATTAAAATTTTAAAAAATCTAAAAATGATGATTTATGTTGATGAACAAGATCTAATACTTTTTTTAATAACACAAAACATTTGTGATCTAAGAATAAGAAATAATTTTAGTAATATTAGATTCTAGATAAAGTTTTTTGGTCCATGATATAGGATATACTGGTTCCTAAGAAGTTCATATGCCACCATTTTTTCCCACAATACAAGCTATGCTACTGTGTCATTTTTATACATCCTAAGGGATTGAATTTCAGGGGTCCAGGAGTTTATATTTTAGGAATATGAATTAGATCCTATTGAAGATTTATAGAATAATATATTCTTCCATGTGAGATGAATTAAATAATGGTATTTTAGAAATACCCTTCGAGTTAAAATGGGTGCATAAAATATCATGGGGAACCCAAAGTGGGTAATTTATAATAGTGATTTTTTGAAATAAATGATAAAGTAGTCTCAGTGTTCCATTTTTTAATATTTCAAAAAATGAGAAATTAATTCTCTTGGTTAGAGGGATTATAAAATTTCAAGGATGGTGAAAACATGAATGAGTGGGAGTGATAAAATATAATATCATTGTTATACATGGGAATGTATGAGGGAAAAGATGAGTGTGTTGAGATGTAGTGTGAAGCTCTCAAAAAAGAAGGAGAAGGAGGAATAGAGAGACAAAAGGGCTCTTAAAGAAGAATAAAAACTAAACCAGTGATGAAGATAAAGATCATATATGTTTTTAAGAAATATAATATGAATAGGTATAACTATTACACTAATTATATATAGTCAAGGAATAATAAAAGAAGAAGAATATCCTAAAATCAAGTTGTTAATGTGTAGCATCCCGGTCCTGGTTTACTCAAATGTAATTGAACCTGGTTGGCCACATGGCCTCAAGAATTTATCCTTCTATGTTAGAGTTTGTCGACTAGTAGTGAGGGTCTATGATGTTATTGTTGGGACATTATACCCTCATGATCAGAGTATTCCATCGTGGTAAATAATAATGACAAGTAGCTAAAACAGGAAAAAATAACTAGTCGTGTAATAATAAATGATCAAGATAATAAATAGGGAGAAAATAAATTATTATCATATACAAAAATGATGACCATTCCATTATTCTATATAAAAAATGGATGTTCACAGCATAATGGTGTACAAACATATAAAACATGTTAAAAAAAATACAGAATGATAAAAATATACCTCCACTAGAATCACGAGAATAGGCACAGTCCACTTCCCTTGTACTCAATCCTAGTACTGAAAATTACACATTGAATGGTCGATGCTTCCCTTTTTCTATAAATATAGTCATGATGTATGTGTTGGTACCATGGGAAGACCAAATAGGGTGTGATATATACTCAGTAGGACACCACCAATTATTTCTATTAAAAATCTAGTTTTTTCAATAATAAATGAGTAGTGTGCACTTATATAAAGGTGAACGTGAATAAAAGTTCAAAATGTGTCAGCTCTTGTTACCAAAGGAGACCAGGCAGACACTACCTGCTTTGGACTAATCCAAATAATATTTGAACAAGTAGTAATATGTATACATATATATAGTCTATATATATATATATATATATTATTTTATATCCATATATATGGATAATACTACTATCACAATTATGAGGGAATCTATTCTCAATTATCACAAATATAAGGGATTCCATGCACATGTATCATGGGTGGAACTGTTAATCATATGGATTTTAAATTTAGTGTCCATAAACTTCACTCCCATTTAATTTGGTATTTAATTCACATAGTAATAAAGAAAAGACCACACATAAGGTGGTTTCTCCATATAAACAATTAAGAATAAAAGGGGTACATTATAATCACACCCAATAAGGTGGAACTAGTCGATGTGGGGAACCTATGACCATAAAAAGGTATATGGGGTACCTCTAAAATGGAAAACAATTTAAAATAAATAAAATATTACTTTAAATGCAATGCATGGAATTTCTGATGTGTGGAATGATGGTGCATTTTAAATAATGAATCAGATTTAAGGGGAAAATACTATACCACCTACCTCAGGTTGGTATATTAACACTCATCCATTGTTGTCTTAAGATTCTAAGTAGAGTGGAGGGAGTTGAAAAAATAAAAAACACCCTAAAACATGGAGTATTAGTTCACACAAATATAGTGCTGAATATTTCAAAATAAATCAGGAAAAGAAGGATGTAAATTGAATCTCTTACGGATTCACATACAGTGTGATGAATGGAGGTCCAATCAGAGCACAAATGATGAATTTTTCTCAAATACTAGGTTAGGTGTGGAATAATAATTAATGGGAGGATGTATGTTATATGGAATAATAATATCAACTAAATAATGGTTCTACCCCTATTAAAAAGATCCATGAGATATTCATGATTGGAAAATTTTTCACATCTTGTGAATATTGGTTCTCCACCCCCCATGAAAAACCAATGCACGTCATGAATAAGGGATGTATAGAATAATTAATTTTGTGAATTTGGTCCTCTAACAGGATATGTCCCCCTAATCCCTTCTTCTATAAAAAAATAATCATCCTTAAGGATTGGTTTCTAGGTCTAATCAAAAATACAAGTTTAAAAAAGAGATTAACAGAAATTTAAAGAATTCATAACTATTTAAAGAGATGGTACTTTACAATCTCATCTATTTAAAATAACTCATATCAGATTTTTTCTTACAAGTGTGGTAAATCATCATCTGATAAACTTTCTGGCTACTAGGAATGTACATAATCCTCTCACTACTAGGTCTTATCATGTACATGGTCGTGCTTCCATAGCACCCATAATAGAGGAATTGGCCTACCTCTGATTACCTTCCTAATCTGATCAATAACAGGTACCAGATACTCCCAAATTCCCATTTTATCTCTAGTTTTATATCCTTAGGTTCAAACAAATTAGACGGGTTGGAATAATAATGGAAATGTTGTGATATATGGAAGACACCATGCATGGCCCGATACCTCTAAGGAAAAGCTAAATGACAGGCCATCGACACATATCTCTCTATGATATAGAAAGTATTGATGTAATGAGTTAATATATTTCCATGTATTCCAATCCATTTATGACATAATATAGGATAAATGCACAAAATACCCAATATACCACCTCAAAAACTAGAGTTTGGCAGCGACAGTCAGTATAACAATTCTGTTGAGATTGAGTTGTATCCATGAACTTCTGAATAAGTTGTGCATACTCTAAAATCTCCTAAATGAGATTAGTTCTTGGTAATTATGTCTCACAAACCACTATCCAACATGGTTTTGATCATAATGACCTATATTTGTTGGGAAAAATCCCTCAATGCATCATTGCATCATTTTTTGGTTTCTTGGGTTTATTGACAAACTAGGATTCGAAGTTGGGCTTTTGTGTTCCATAGATATTTTTCACAACCCATGTTGACAATGAACCATGAAAAAGGAAATGAAGATCTAGAAGCGGTACCTAAATAATAGATACAAGGATATTTGTTTTTCCATTGTTTGCCAAATTTTTTGGATCCAAAATTTGATGTTTCGCTAGAACCTCAAAAGGTATATTTCCTTGAAGATCTAATCAATATATGGAAAAGGTGTGAAATTTTAAAATATATGCTTCATGAAGTTTATTTTTCAAAGAATCAAAAATAACTGATGTTGAACTCTGCGATTATGAAGAGCTTCCCAAATGGTAGAGGTGAAGATAGTTGTGAGTGGGAATTGTTGTGGTGAAAAGATTTTGATGGAAGGATCTATGATTATGATGAGCTTTGAGGACATGGAAAAATTCCATGGAGATTAACAAACCAGAGATAATTTTGGCGGAGATTTTAGAGCATTGTGAAATGGTTTCACGTGGTGAGAACACGTAATGGGAGGTTCTAGAGTCAGTGAAACAAATATAAATAGGTCTCCAGTATTGAGAGAAGTGTATAGAGACTCATTGAAAGTTGTAGGGCTCTCGAATCCAAAATGAGGTTCCCAATGGTTGTGATCTTCATGAAATTAAGAGAATTTTCATAAGCTAGTTGAGCTCTGTGAAAGGAAGGTGTATCTTGGAAGCTAATTGAGCTCCATGAAATAAGTGTGCTTTTGGAAGTCTTGTCCAAACATTGCGAAATCAGTGTACTTAATGAAGGATAGTTTGATATCTTTGAAATAGTGAGCTTTGTGAAATTGTTAGTTTTGTTAAATGGAAGGAACTTTGCAATGGCCATTTTGAGCATTACGAAAAAATGATCCTTGCGAAGTAAGTGTGTTTTGTGAAAGGTTTTTGAAAGGTACTTCCCAGTAATCTTTGGTAAATTCATATTCATCAGTGGATGAATGTTGTATTTCAATAGAGCATCTACACGCAATGGAGGATTCATTCGTTTGAGATAATTAAGGGACCTACAATTCCATAAACTGTAAAGGGATCCCTATCAAGAGCAGTTAGTTAAGGAAGAGGAAGACAATGGTCCTTCCCACCGGCAGTGAGCTAGATGAGGATACATAGGGATTGACCTCTAGGAATGAAATGATCATACCCTAAACATTGTAAAGGTCATGAGCCTAAGAATAGAAGATGTAGCTCGAACCTTATAATTGGTAGTGATCTTTAGTGGATTTGGTAAATCACCACATCACTGTTTTATGCTCCTCGGATGTATCCCAATAAGGGTGAACCAAGTAAAAATCATCATATCATGTGCTTTTATTACTACATTACATTCACAGAATCATCATCAGATAAATAAGGAAAGAATAATATTATCATTAAAACTTAAGTTAAAACAAAGGGACCATTATAATAAATAGGTCAAGATATAGTGGGGTGTGAATAATTAAGAAAATAATATCCATACCTTGATTCACCCCCCCCCCCTCTCAAGGTATCTATGCCCCTTTTGGACCAAATAATTGGTATCATAGAAAATGTTTTTTTATCAGATTTGTTTTCTCTAACTTGGTTCAATTGATTGATAAAATTAAAGATTCAGTATTCTTTTATCTTGTTGTGTCATGGAAAATGGAAGTACTTAAAAGAAGAAGTATAAGTTAGGTGGTATTCCATAGTGTGGAAGTGTTTATGGAAAAAGTGTGATTCAGCTTAAGGAAACCAACCATCTACTGAAGATAGGTTTGGATGAATTATATTGTGAAAATATAGAATCACTCACTAATGATATAAGAATAATTGAACCACTTGAAATTCAATGTGTTGTTGAAACTATTGATGATGAAGATATTATATTAAGGAAAAAATGGAATTTGTCCACGAAACAAAGTAATTGGATCAGAAATTGGATGATGAAATTAAATTTAATGACATCCAAATTCAAGAACTAGAAACTAAAGTTAAAAGTATTAGAGGTTTGAATCAAAGGTTTATTATTCTAGCTTTAGATCTAAGGGATAACATTGATTCCAAATATGAAGAATTGAAAAAGAGATCTACAAATATAGAAAACACTGAATATGATGAAAAATCATAAAATATGAAGTCATATGAAATTTAGAATCTGAAAACTAGAAATTATGATTTTACTACACAGATATCTTTACTTTTTCATGGGAACCAAAGGCTACAACAAGAGAATGCATGTTGTTCTGATTCTGCTACTCAATAAAAATTTAAAACAGAAGAGGAATGTGACATGGTTGATAAGCTTACATGTGAATTGTAAGATGATATGAATATAGGTAATAATCTCAAGAGAGAAATTAATGCTCAACATGAATAAATGGATATGAATATTCAACAATTGAGAGAAGAGCTATAATTATTGAAGAAGTGTGGGGATATATCTAATATAAAATGCAATCCCAAGTTGAATAATTATATGTATTTACACAATGATTTTACTATAGGAAGTGATGATGAAATGAAATAAAAATATGCTACTTAATATGATAATAATGAAGGGATTGTGTCACCCCAAATTCTATCTAGTCTGGGAAAACCAGGTATTGGATATGATGAACCCTCTCTTATGCATGAGAGGAAAATATCCATGAACAGTTCCAGAAATAGAAAACTTATAACAAGTGATAAAGACATACCTAAAAAGTTATTTACAAGATTTAATTGTAACACCCCAAACTTCCACAGTACACTTCTCTTTGAATAATACAGTAGCGTGTGCTATATGCAACTGCGAGTTCTAATACACACCACAACCAATCAAACTATCCATTATGAACTGTAATACCGACTTTTCGAAATTTTATAAATTTTATATTTCAAATATGACTTCATTTTTGGATTCAGGATATCGAAATTAGATTAGGGTGAAATTTTGGTATTTTTCTGGAAACGTTCAATTTTTGATGAATAGTGAAAAAAACACCGAGTAATAGTTTAAAACCAAATTTTTATTTAAATAATTATTTATTTTATTTAAATTTAATTAAGGTCAAAATAGATACATAATACCCATATAAGTTCAATTTAATTAATTGGAGTTAGTTTAGAATAAGTTTAGATATATAAAAAGTTTATTGAACTTTTCACTGTCTTTTACCCATCTCCTAGGAGAATTTGGAAATTCACATAAAACATAATTTTACCTCTTCTGTGAGTGGAATTTAGAAAATCCGAGAGACGCGGTTAATATCAAGGATTAAAATGTTGTTCAATGAGATGAGAATAATTTTTGTTGAATAGTAACTTTTTACTTTTATTTACCACGGTTAAAAGTAAATAGAGTAATTAAGGGTAAAAATGATATTAATATTACCCTAACACATGTCCAAATTCTATTGGAAAATTTTATCTCGACCAAAAACAACATTATGAATAAAATATTATCATTTAGGTCCACTTTTATTATATTAGGAAATTTATTATTATTTAAATGAAAGAAGAGTTAAAAGAGATAAAATCAAAGTTTAATAACTAAAAAAATTTTAATATAGGGTTATACATATTATAAATTCTATTATAAATATTCATTATAAAGATAAATATATTTCCTACATAATTTTATTTTATTTATAATTTTTATAAATTAAATAATTTAATTTATTTATGACACAGTGCTGATACAGTAATTACATAATTAATGAAATATAAATATAATTAATATTATAAATATAAAAATAAATTTAATTTGAGACTTTTTATGAATTAAACTAATTTTATAGGTTAATATGACATATTATAATTGGTTATATAAATTATTTTCTAAGTAATAATGATGTTATGAAATTATAAAAAACAAAATTCCCAATAGTGTCAAAATTGACATAAAAGAGTTTTTTTAAAAAATATTATATTATTAATTGATATTCTATTCCTAAAAATCTAAAGATCGGACAAAGGACTTATATAATGATATTTGTATCATTAATGGACCACTTGGGGGGTCTCTTGGAGGTATATAGTATGTTTAATAACAATATAATATAAAAATACAAAGAGACATGGTAAATGTCAAACTATTTAACTAAGAGTTAAATATAAATGATAAGGTTAATATAGTGACCCAAACCTATCTAAAATCTATTGGTTGAAAGTATTTCGACCCATACCCACCTTAAACTTTAAATAATCCACTTTTTATCCATTAGAAACTGAATATTAATTTATTATAAAATAATATTTCTAGATTTTCTAAAGGTGCCCCTCACCCCTCTTATAAAAGGGCACTCCCCCTTCCCTCTAATTCACTACTTAAAAGACTTTTTTCTTGGCTAACACATGCCCAAATATTCTATCAACTTCACTCAGTTCAACCTATAGGCCTTAGTTTGATCGGATATCTAACCTACGGAGGCCTTTTGATCAAATCAAAAGGAAGAAGCCGAAGAAGAGGTAATGTTTTCACCACCCTCTTTCAAGTTCCTTTCTTCTTCAACTTCTTATTTCTTTGTTATTTCCATTTTAAAATAATAAATCCAGTATATTTTATATAATTTTATGTTATTATAAATATGGTACTACCATATTCAGTATTCTATCCATCCTTTTAATTACATGTCACCATACGTGTGTACGTACGGCCTACCGTCTCCACGTTGTGGTGTAATTGTTATTCAATACATTATTATTTGGATGGGTATAATAATGATGTGTAATTAATTTAAATAATAATTATAACATGAAAATTATTCTGTATATATGATATACCATCCAATTATATATGATTTTAATATCAAAATAATGATATTATCGCTCGTGCATATGAACGGACTACCTTCTCCACGAACGCGATGACTTTCATTCCCCATCTTATCCATAAAAGTATAATTCACATTTTATTATTAAAAATAATTTTTAAGGACTTCATATAATTCTTTATATGAATAAGATACAACCTATTCATAAAAAAAAGACTTATGTAACAAAACATATAAAATAAAACGAGTAAGTTAACACCTGAAACGACGATAATACTAAGATATTATTAACAAAGAAATGTTAAAAGATCATATATGATATCATATTAATGTATATGATTCTTGTATAATTAAATAAAAATTATTTCACCATTATACAGGAGGATAAACTACCCTAAACCAAGGAAAATGTACAAAGTAAGGGGTTTCTTATCTCACTTTCAATTCTGTGATATTTCCATTATTCACCGCTTATTTGTTGCATGTGGTGTGTGTGCTGCCCATTACTGTATTCATTGTGTAATATACATTAATTTAGGGATATTTACATAATAATTTTATTATCCTTATTTCATGGGTGTATGTTTCTTAAGTTACCAAATCTATAAGGGAATTTGAAATTTCAATTTCCACTCATTCGGATTCACGCATAATTCATTGATTATTTTACTCCAAGATTATGTGTGGAATCACTATTAATTTGCTTATGTCAAAATTTCCACTCCCCTTTCTGTGGATATACTTTTGATACACATAATAACTCCATTGATAAATTATGAAGCCATCGATATGAGCTTGATAAGCGTAATTTTAACTCAGTCTCCATTTATTGAGTTAAACATATAATTCATTGGTGTTGTTTTTACAAGAATATGTGTGAATGTACATTGATTGTTTTACACTGAATATCCAATCATATTGAGTGTATTTATATTTTTCACACATAATTATGTCGTTGATTTATCCTTAACTTAAGGATACGACCTTTATGAGATATTTCATCTCAATTTTCATTCCACTGAGACTCCTTTGTTGTTATACAACAAATCACTTTCATATGGTGTATATAATGTAATTTGACATAGTATATCATGAATCTCTTTATTATCATGATATTACAATGTTTTTATTACCTCAATTATTTGTATTAATGTATCTCTCATCTTGTTAGGATCTCTAACTAAAATTTCATTTTAAAATGTTTTAAATATTTATTATTATAAATCCTTCTCATTAATGAACATGTTTTAAAAATGGTTTTAAGGAATTATTTATATGGACATTAAATTTTTCAAATAAAAATTCCTTTTAAAAGTTTCAATGTGGTATGGGACACTTTGATTCAAAAATCTATTTTAAATGGCTTCTTGACAAATAGTTTGACTTTTAAATGTTTTTAAGAAAAAGATGGATATTTCTCTCAATAGTTGGATGATTATTTTAATCTCTGTCAATATCCATCATTATTATAGATTGAGGTTAATCTGATACCATACAATCTTCCATATTTTATCTAATGAGTTATGTTTGACTGTGGATGTGCTATTTTTATATCATTCATGGTTTTTGGTTAAAGTATTGACATTTCGTATGCTAGTTTTAATACGAATGTTTATGTTATGTTTCAAACCATTCATATGAGGAATGCATTGGACTTAGTAAGTGACGGGTGGATCCCGTTATAGCTCCTCGATGCATCAGTAGGTCTCATGAGACAAACTAGTGTCTTGGCTTGAGGCCTTGACAAAATCTTATTTGTTGTCTTGGAAAAAGGCCTTGACTAGGTGTTTATGATAGTCTGGCATTATGCATTCCATCATTATGAAAGTGGTTATTTATATTGCATGTGATTATTTGACAAGTAGAATATCCATGTGAATAATTAAATGACATTATTTCATTTTAATTTTTTGCCATATTATGCGGAAGTTTAAGTTTAAAAGGATTTTGTTTTAGTTATACATTGCCTTAAATGTTTATGCTTATTTATGAAAGTTTCTGCTATATTGTTATTTTTATTAAGCATATGATCTCACTGCTTTCTATGTTTTATTTTTCCCGGGATGTGAAGAAATATTTTATGACTCAACTGTAGGGATAGTCTGAGGGGATATGAGTGTGGTCTATGGAAACAATGTTTTTGTAGTTTTTAATTTTTCGATGTAATGGAAACCTTATAAATATATCTAGTACTTCCAAGGCTACTAAACTAATCAGTCTTTCGAGACTTGATCTTTTGTGGTCATGCCAATGTTATATAATAATTCACCGACTCTGGGTAACTAGGTTTGTGGGGTTACAGTTGGTATCAGAGGAAGTTTAGTACAATCCTTGGTAGATATATTTTGATAAACTCTAATTAGAGCACATAGACCTAATATGGACATTGAGGATTATTATAGAATAACTTCCTAAAATTTTGGTATTGTAGAGATTTTGTGAGTTTTCTATGAAATACATCTCTATTTGGATACAATCAGGTAGAGGCAGCTCTGGCACAGATGTACCTAGGGGTAAAACCCAAAAACACTGCTTTGATCTAGACTCGAACGGGAACTGTTGCACGACAATGGGCCTTGGTGCACTCTTGGTTACGACACTCTTGGGGGATATGCTTAGGATAATTTACATTTTCTTTATATACCAATTTGAATTATTTTAATATATGATGAGAATAAATAATGTGTTTTAGATTGAGAATATGGTGTCATGATATTCTCTAAATTATTTTAGGACTACTGTTACTCACACAATGATTTCTCGTTTTAGTCAATGGATGGAGTCCAAGGAAGTCATAGTAACTTTGAAAATGATGTACAAGGTGCGAACAGTAGTGGAAATGAGTAATAAAATGGAATGTTGATAGGCATAAAATATATCATGTTCATTGAAAATAAGTTTTCCAAAAATATGATCAACAACATATATATTAACCCACTCCCAGACTCAATAAAGAAGAGAAAGGTGATGAATGATAAGAGCTCCAGCAGTGGAGACCATGGAGAAAAGAATTCTAAATTACCATTATACAGGAAATGTGGATAGGAGACACCCAGAAAAGTGTCTCAATGGAACAAAGAAATGCTATACGTGCGGGAACCAAGGACATAAAGTGAATAATTATAGAGGAAAAATGAATAGTACTAAGGATGAAAATAAAAATGGTCCCAAGAATCCATTTATAGTAATTTGTCATAAAAGTAGGGGACCTTTCCATTACCCGAGTAAATGACCTATTCTATAGGATATTTTCTTTCTCAAAGAAGAAGTTGTGTGTAAATAAATGGTTGGAGAAATGTTTAAAAGTATTAGTGCTCCTTGTTGATGGGATTACTTTGGAATAATTTTCTCTTGTATTTTTTATCCCCACAGTTTTCCATGTGAGAATGATATTTGAGGAAGACTTATCTTTTCCCTTGTGGATATAGTTATAAATAACCATTTGGTTTTATATGATCATTGGGTTTGAGGCAATTAAAAGTTATTATGTTTTGGGATAAAAATTCAAGGTATGAGATAACATTTTTGGTTAAAATTATGTTTTGGTTATTTTGAGGAATTCATCTCATTTTGGTAATGTTATAAAATAATTTTTTTGAAAAATGACAACACGCAAACCGTGTGACAACCCGTCGCATCGGACAAATCTTTGGGAATTGAACCCACAACCAATGTGCGATTGGGATTTATCACCTACCACTAGACTACGTGAAGTCCCTGGTTAGTGTGACTAATTATTTTTTGTTAAATGATTTTATTGATCAATAATAAGTCGATTTGGGTTATTATTTCTTATCAAATGAATACCCTTAGTATAGGAAAATGATTTGGTGATTAAGTGATAAATGTTATTTTGGAAGATGTTCTCTTTTTTGGGAACACTATATGCCCAAGGAAACTAGAATACTATGGGATTTTATTTTAGGAGTAATGGTGGATTTTTATCTACATTATTATTGTGGATTTATAGTGATTTTTGTTATTTATGGAAATGATTAACCTATAATAGTGAATATTTGATTAGGTTAATTAATTTTAAGTATGTGACTTCAAGAGTAGTTGATGTCATTTGGAGATACAATTTAACGTGCAAGACTACATAACCAAATTCTTTTATGTTTTGGGTTTCAATATTAGTTTGGATTATATTAAAGTATTTTTAGGAAAATTGTTTATTGAATGGTATTTATTTAACTTTGGTGTATTGTTGGTTTAATTTTAGAAATTAAGATTAGTGTTTCTTTCTCTAAAGTAATTTCCTTTTGGGGGATCATCGGATCTTGTACTAACTGTTTTTGTTTTGATTAATCTCTAAAGACAAGGTAAATATATAGTTTATCCTTCGTGGATCATGTGATTCTATAGAACTTTATTCTAGCTCTTCCAGTGTGACCAAGTCTTCTTAAATACTCATCGTTTAAAAAAATGAGTTAGTGGTGGAAATTTATTAAAGAATGAAAATCTACTTAAAAATTAAGTATATATCTTTCTTTTCTTACTCAATATCCTAAATGAATTCGTCATCTTTAGGTAATGTAACTTAAAAAAAATGTTGTCCGTATACTTTTCCTACTAGGAAACTAATGATTGTTTGTCCCATCACAAGTTTGTGTCTTTCTTGTTTTTAACATTCTCCTGATCATGTTTTATATCCCTCTCCATCAGAACTTGACACTTAGTTTATCTTCCATATCCATGTTTTCCTACATCGAATCCTAATATGAGTTATCTTGGGTGACCTTTGTACTTCTCTTTCTTTCTTTTTAGGTGATGGTTTTATTGACTCTTTTTTCGATGCGGGACTTTCCATTATATTCCCAAGCCCAATTTTAAAAATTTCGAGGATGAAATTATTTGAAGAAGGGGGGAATGAAACACCCCAATCTTCCACAGTACGCTTGTCTTTGTATAATATAGTAGCGTGTGTTGTATGCAACTTTGAGTTGTAACACACACCACAACCAATCAAACTAGCCGTTATGAATAGTAATAACTACTTTTTGAAATTTTATAAATTTTTCCATTCAAAATTGACTTCATTTTTGGATTCTTAATATCAGAATTAGATTTGGGTGAATTTTTGGTATTTTTCTAAAACATTCAATTTTTGATGAATAGTGAAAAAAACACTAAGTTATAGGTTAAAACAAAATTTTTATTTAAATAATTTTTTATTTTATTCAAATTTAATTAAGGTTAAAATAGATACACAATACCTATATATGCTCAATGTAATTCATTGGAGTTAGTTTAGAATAATTTTAGATATATAAAAATTTTATTGAACTTTTCATTGTCTTTTACCCAATTCCTAAGAGAATTTGGAAATTGACATAAAACTTAATTTTACCGCTTCTATGAGTGGAATTTCAAAAATCTGAGAGACACGGTTAATATCAAGGAATAAAATGTGTCTCAATGAGATTAAAATAATTTTTGTGAATAGTAACTTTTTACTTTTATTTACCACGGTTAAAAGTAAATAGGGTAATTAAGGGTAAAAATTATATTAATATTACCCTAAAACATGTCCTAATTCTATTGGACAAGTGTATCACTACCAAAAACAGCATTAGGAATAATATATTATCATTTAGGTCCACTTGGATTATATTAGGACATTTATTATTATTTAAATCAAAGAAGTGTAAAAAGAGGTAAAATCAATGTTTAATAACTAAAACATTTCTAATATAGGGTTATACATAAGGAAAATTCAATTATAAATATTCATTAGAAAGATAAAAATATTTCCTACATAATGGTATTTTATTTATAATTTTTATACATTAAACAATTTAATTTATTAATGACATAGTGGTGATACAATTATTACCTAATTAATGAAATATTAAAGTAATTGATATTATAAATATCAAAATAAATGTAATTTGAGACTTTTTATGAATTACACTAATTTTATAGGTTAAAATGACATATTATTATTGGTTATAT
The DNA here is from genome assembly GCA_963277665.1 of Viscum album. NCBI lineage: Eukaryota > Viridiplantae > Streptophyta > Magnoliopsida > Santalales > Viscaceae > Viscum > Viscum album. The sequence goes on from OY728143.1 coordinate 1,371,911,697, forward strand.
AAATGTTTTTTGAAGTAATAATTCTGTTATGAAATTATCAAAAACAAAATACCCAATAGTTTCAAAATTGACATAAAAGAGTTTTAAAAACAGATATTATATTATTAATTGATATTCTATTCCTAAAATTCTATGGTTCGGACAAAAAACTTATATAATGATAGTTGTATCATTAATTTACCACTTTGGGGGTCTTTTGGAGTTATATAGTATGTTTCTTAACTATATAATATAAATATACAAAGAGACATGGTAAATGTCAAACTATTTAACCAAGAGTTAAATATAAATTATAAGGTTAATATAGTGACCCAAACCTTTCTAAAATCTGTTGGTTGAAAGTATTTCGACCCATCCCCACCTTAACCTTTAAATAATCCACTTTGGAGCCATCATAAACCGAATATTAATTTATTATAAAATAATATTTCTAGCTTTTCCAAAGGTGCCCCTCACCCCTCTTATAAAAGTGCACTCTCCCTTCCCTCTAATTCACTCCTTCAAAGCATTTTGGCTCGGCCAACCCCTTCCCAAATATTCTATCAACTTCCTTCACCTCAACCTAGAGGCCATAGTTTGATCAGAAAGCCAACCTATGGATCACTTTTGATCAAATCAAAAGGAAGAACCCGAAGAAGAGGTAATGTTTTCACCACCCTCTTTCATGTTCCTTTCTTCTTCAACATCATTTTTCTTTGTTATTTACATTTTAAAATAATAACTCCAGTATCCTTTATATATTATGATGTTATTATAAATATGGTACAACCATATTCATTATTCTATCCATACTTTCAATGACATGTCACCATACGTGCGTACGTACGACCTACCGTCTCCACATCGTGGTGTAATTGTTATTCAATACATTAATATTTGGATGGGTATAATAATGATGTGTAATTAATGTAAATAATAATTATAACATGATAATGATTCCTTATATGTGATATTCCATCCAATTATATCTTATTTTAATATCAAAATAATGATATTATCGCTCGTATGTACGAACGGACTACCGTCTCCAAGAACGCGATGAGATTCATTCCCCATCTTATCCATACAAGTATTATTCTCATTTTATGATTAAAAATAAAGTTTAAGGACTTGATATCATTCTGTATATTAATATGATACAACCTATTCATAACAAACAAGACTTATGTAACAAAACATATAAAAGAAAACAAGTAAGTTAACTCCCAAAACGACGATAATACTAAGATATTATTAACAAAGCAATGTTAAAATATCATATATGATATCATATTAATGTATGTGCTTCTTGTATAATTCAATAACACATATTTTACCATTATAAAGGAGTCTAACCTACCCTCTATCAAGGAAAAATTACAATTTAAGGGGTTTCTTATCTCACTTTTAATTCCATGAGATTTCCATTGTTCACCACTTATTTATTGCATGTGGTGTGTGTACTGCCCATGATTATATTAATTGTGTAATATAAATTAATTTAAAGATATTTACATCATCATTTTATGATCCTTATTTCATGGGTGTATGTTTCTTAAGTTACCAAATCGATTAGGGAATTTGAAATTTCAATTTCCACTCATTCGGCTTTACGCATAATTCATTGATTATTTTACTCAAAGATAATGTGTGGAATCACTATTAATTTGATTATGTGGTAATTTACACTCCCATTTATGTGGATATAATTTTTATAAACATAATCACTCCATTGATAAATTCTCAAGTCATCGATATGAGCTTGAAAAGAGTAATTTTAACTCAATATCCATTTATTGAGTTAAAAATCTAATTCATTGGTGTTGTTTTTACAAGAATATGTGTGAATGTCCTTTGATTGTTTTACACTCAACATACAATCATTTTGAGTGTATTTATATTTTTCACACATAATTATGTCATTGATTTTTCCTTAACCTAAGGATATGACCTTTATGAGAGATTTCATCTCAATTTACATTCCATTAAGGCTCTTTTGTTGTTATACACCAAATCACTTTTATATGGTGTATATAATGTACTTTGACATAGTATATCATGGATCCCTTTATTATCATGATATTACAATGTTTTTATTACCTAACTTCTTTTTATTCAAGTGTCTCTCTTTTGGTTAGGAACTCTAACTAAAATATCATTTTAAAATGATTTAAAGATTTATTATTCTAAATCTTTCTCATTAATGTCTATGTTTTAAAAATGGTTTTAAGGATTTATTTATATGGACATTAAAGTTTTCAAATCAAAATTCCTTTTAAAAGTATCAAAGTCGTATTGGACACTTTGATTCAAAAATATATTTTAAATGGCTTCTTGAAAAATATTGTGACTTTTAAATGTTTTCATGAAAAAGGTGGATATTTCTCCCAGTAGTTTTATAATTATCTTAATCTATGTAAATATCCATCATTATTCTCGATTGAGGTTAATCTGATACAATAAGATCCTCCATATTGTATCAAATGAGTTTTGTTTGACTTTGGATGTGCTATTTCTATACCATTAATGTTTTGTGGTTAATGTGTTGCCATTTCGTATGCTAGTTTTAATACGAATGTTTATGTTATACTTCAAACTTTTCATATGAGGAATGCATTGGACTTAGTATGTGATGGGTAGATCCCACTATAGCTCCTTGATGCATCAGTAGGTCTCATGAGACAAACTAGTGTCTTGGCACGAGGCCTTGACAAAATCTTATTTGTAGTCTTGCCCCAAGGCCTTGACTATGTGGTTATGATAGTCTGGATAATGAATTCCTTAATTATGAAAGTGGTTATTGATATTTCATGTGATTATTATACTAGTAGAATATCCATGTGAATAATTAAATGGAAATATTTCATTTCAATTTTTGACCATATTATGAGGAAGTTCAAGTTTAAAAGTATTTTGTTCTAGTTATACATTGCCTTAAATGTTTATGCTTATTTATGAATTTTTCTTCTATATTGTTATCCTTACTAAGCATTAGAGCTCACCCATTTCTATGTTTTATTTTCCCCAGGATTTGAAGAAATATTTTATGACTTAACTACAGGGATAGTCTAAAGGGATATGAGTGTGGTCTATGGAAATAATGTTGTTGTGGTTTTTCATTTTATGATTTAATGTAAAACTTATAAATGTATCTACTACTTCCAAAGCTACTAAACTAATTAGTCTCTCGAGACTTAATCTTTTGTGGTCATTCTAATGTTATATAATAATGCACCAACTCTGGGTAACTAGGGTCGCAGTGTTACAGTAATGATATCATGTGATATTTTTTGGGATTCATGGTCATACATCAAGTTTTTGTTTAAAGGAGTTGGAATATATTTTATATTGTAAAGGAAGAAATATTTCTAAATATGAGAATAAGAAAAGCTTCATGAAAAGTATTAAAGGAACACCTCTCAGAAGAAATCACTTATCAGATGATATTATTGTGGAATATAGGGACATAATATTAGTATGTTTCAAAAATCCCAATAGATCAATGTTAGATGAAATAATCAAGGTACATCAACATCTCAGCTGAGAAAAAATTACATGAGGTATGTTTTTAATGGTAAATGTTTTATATGATATGATTATGGGCATTTGGTAATTTATTTTATTAGGATGAAAACCTAGAATAAAAATGGATCACCTTCAATTGTGAGTAAGGAGAATGATTGTTTAGTGAAGAACCCACCTGAAGTAAGAAATAGTGTGGAGACTCTAATAACCAATAAAATAAAAATGATTGAACATTGACACCAAAATATCACATTCTATAGAAGGCGATAAGTGAAAGAAAGGGAAAGATCCCCCCAATGGAAGAATAAGAAAGAAAACATGGGTGGTTGAGATATTCCCGCTTAGAGAAAGAATCATGTGAAATGGAATTTGGGTGGTACCTCAAAGAAGTAATTTTTTTTAATGGTTATGAACCCCAACTTGTGAATAAGGCCAAACCTACAAAACCTAAACATCAGAAGAAGTTTCATAATATGGGAAAATAATTTCTAGTCATATGGGAAAAACAGTTGAGGTTGTCTAGGTAGTTGGAACGATCATAGAAAGAGTATAGTGCTTTGAATGAGGGTGTCAAAGGGTTGATCCATCATTATCAACCACAATACTCTTCTTGATGATTCAATAGAATCAACTCTCTCTATTTGTATAAATTCTATTAACATATGTTCAAGTGTTTCTCGTTTAAGGGGAGATACAATCCAAGGGGAATGGGTATAAAAACATTCAATGTGATGATGTGATGTGCTGCATAATTTCAATTAATTCAAATCAGTTACCATAGTTGAATATTAACTTTAAATGAGTTAGTGTATTACGGATACGTGAGGTGTATGGAAGTAATTGAGTGTACTTGAAAGTGGTGGGGTTATAAAGTTTATGTCTTGTTTTCTATATCGACTTCCAAATCAGTGGGATTATAGGTTTGGTTGATGGATCATTGATATGTTTTATGTTTATCCAATGGAAATCCCATTTAATGAAGCTACAATTGGGAAATGTTATTGATTTGTAAAAGTTTATCAAACTTGAAGTCGCATGTGAAGAAATGATGCAGGAGAACGAGATTTTGTGTGTGTATATGAAGCCTTATATCTCCTAATCTTATGAAAGATCTCAAGGGTATAGAAATGATGAGAGTATATGGTTAAGAATACTGACTAGGGGATGAGAAGAAATATTCTTCTATTTCATGGTTATCTATAATGTTCTGACAATATGGTATAAACTGAATACTTTCAGGATACCAATAAGCTATGATAAAGTGTCAAAAGTGGGTCAATAAGAGGTCGGGAAAGTATTTAAAATCAATGATGTCACCGTAGAAGAGAATAATCAGAATATTCAATAGCATAATGAATATTTTTCTGATGATAGTGACAGTTAGTTAAGAAACTCATGGGTTGTTTAAGAGGAAAATGATGATTCATAAGAAGATACTAATAATGAGGAGGAGGAAGCAGCAGAAGATGATAACTGGGTTCAGGCTATCAATGAAGAGCTTGACCAAATTTAGAAGAATCAAACTCTGGAGATTATTTCAAGGCTAACTGATAATAATGTCATCATGAAAAAATGGGTCTTTCATCAAACAATTAATGAATATGGTGTATTGATTCGAAAAAAACAATATTAGTGTGCAAAGGGTACTCCCAGATAGAGGGTATCGATGGTGATGAGACATTTTCACATGTTTCAAGACAGAAGATAGTAATATTATTCTAGTCATTACAGTGTAACGGAAGTTCAATGTTTTCTATATAGATATCAAGTGCACATTTTTTAATGAGGTTCATAGATGATTTGGAATGGAAAATTCCAAGGAGATGAAAACACCAGTTGATACCTGAATGAAACTATCACAGGATAATGAAGGCAAGGTAGTTAATATCACATAATATAGGAAAATAATTGGAAGTTTACTATACTTTATAGTGTAAAGACATGATATTTTTTCCCCACATGACATGCAATGAGATATCAATGCAATCCAAATGAAATCCATATTATTACATAAAAATAATACTTTGGTATATCAAAGTCATTTTGGATTTTGGTTTGATGTATAATGAAAAATCTCAGCCAGATCTATTGGGATATACATATAAAAAATGGTCTTGTTCAACAGATGACCAAAAATCAACATCAGGACGTTCTTTCTATCTTGGTAGTTTGGGTATTTCTTGTATCAGTAGGAAAAAAAATTCATTTCATTGAGCACCATAGAATAAGAGTATATTGCGGCCACTCAAGCATGTACATAGTTATTGTGGTTGAAGCATCATCTTGATGATATGGTAATTCCAGTGAAGTCTCTGATCGGAATCATGTGCGATAACTCAAGTACATTAAATATTAGAAAAAACCATATCTATCACTCAATGATAAATCACATTGAGATAAATTATCATTTTATCAAGGAGAATGTTGAGAAATGTATTGTGTAGTTGGAGTATGTTCCAAAAGAGTTATAGGTTGTAGACATTCTATCAAAGGCTTTACCTAAAGAATATTTTAAGAGTCATTGACTGGCTCAAGGAGTTGAGTTGACTCCCAGACATGAAAATGTGTGGATGTGGGAACCCCCTCTCCCATGGGTATGGTTTTTTTAAAATGTGTTGATCTATATTCTTTACCTTGTTATAGACCAAAAAGGAGTGACATTTGGGTTTGTTGAAAAGGGGGGAGAATGTTTTACTATTTTAGGGCAGAAATTGTGGCTAAAGAAGGGGGAATCTATCTTAGTTAAGACATAGGGAGAATCCGAAAGGTGGAGCAGTGAGATAGGAGGAGTAGTAAGATAGGGGAGTATAATTATTACATATGATGATGATATAACTGATAAATCAAAGGATACATATCACAATAGTTGAGGTTTGTGATGAAATCAGTTTTTTGGTATCAAGAGTTGGGGGTTAGGAATAAAGTGATTAATTTATGAAATTTTCATTATACTCTTATTTTTTAGGCCGAACATTTCTCATGTGGTCTTAGAGTGTGTGTTTAGTAAATCTATTATCATTATTTGAATCATAAGAGGGGAATGGTGGTTGAATAATGAAGGAGCTTTAAAGTGGTATCATTTTGTGGAAGAGTTATCAACAAACCCAAAGTGGTAAGTTATTGGGGAAAAATCTCTCAAGGTATCATTTTATCATTTTTGGGTGGGTTGTTTTTTTTTTAGAAAGCAGTTTTCTGATGTTAGTTGTCATGTACCGGAGATATTTTTGACAAACCATGTTGACAAAAAAACATGAAAAAGGAAAGGAATATCTAGAGGTAGTTCAAAATAAATAGATATAAGGTGATGTTGTTTCCTAGTGTTTTCCAATTTTTGGGGGTCCGAAATTTAGATTTTGGATAGCATCATGTGTATTTCCTTGAATATCTCATCAAAATAAATACAAGTCATGAAGTTTATAAAAATTGTATTCATGAACTGTATTTCACAAATAATCAGAAAAAGGTGATGGTGAGCTCTACGATTATGAAAACCTTGATGAATGGAATACGTGAAGAGCATTGCGAGTGAGCATCATGGTGCAATAATGTTTTTTATGGAAGGCTATGCAATCACAACAAGCTTTTCAAACCTAAAAAAATTCCTTATCGATTCAGGTTTAAGAGATGATTTGGGTGGAAATTTTGGAGATTTTTTAAATGGGATGATGTGACACTGACATGGAAAAGAGGGTTCTAGAGTTGGTGTAAACACCTATAAATAGGCCTCCACCCATGAGATAAGAGTAGAGAGAATCATTAAAAATATTAGGGATGTTGAATTTAAAATGAGGTTCATGAAGGAAGTGATCTTTGAACAGTTAAGTGAATTAGTAGAGGCTAGTTGAGCTATGTGAAAGGAAGGTTCTTCAAAGAGGATAATTGAGCGCTGTGAAAGAGGTGTGCTTCGTGAAGGCTTGTCTAAGCTTTGAGAAAGTAGTGTACTTCAAAAAGGATAATTTCAGATCTATGAAATAGTGGTCTTTTCAAAATTTTGAGCTTCACGAAAAGGCAGGAACTTTGAAAAGGTCAATTTGAGCTTTACAAAAGAAGGAGCATTGTAAAGACAGTGTGCTTTGCGAAATGGTTTTAAAAGGGATTTCCTAGTAATCTATGGTAAATTTATATTCATTAGTGAATGAAAGTTGGAATTCAATAGATCATCTACACACATTGGAGGATGAATTAATTTGAGATAATGGAAGGACCTACATTTTAATAAAATGTGAGTGGATCCCCTCCAAGAGTAGTGAGTAAATGAAGAAGAAGACAGTGATCCTTCCCACTGGTAGTGAGCCAAAGGAAGATACCTAGGGAGTGAAGCTTGTGAATTTAGTGAGAAGACACTAAAAATTGTAAAGGACGTGAGTCTAGGAATATAAGATCTAGCCTAAACCATGTAATTAGTAGTGATCTTAAGTAGATTTGGTACATCAGCACATATCTGTTGTATTCTCCTTGGACATAGCCCAGTGTGGGTGAACCAAGTAAAAATCTATGTGTCATTTTCTTTCATTCCTGCATTAAATTCAAATATTCATAATTAGATAAATAATTAAATTATTAGATCAACATTAACAATTAAGTTCAAACAACGTGACCCTTATAATATAGATCTAGATTTACTGGGGAAGGAATAATTTAAAAAATAATATCCCTACCAAGATTCACCCCCTCTCTCAGGGTATCTAGGCCCCTTTTGGACCTAAAAACTGAATAAGGTCTCATATGTAACTATTTTAATAGTTTCTTAAACACTATTTTTTTAGGAAAATGAACTAGAAGTAAGTGTTTCTCCCAAAAACCTCTAAAATCTATGACACATGCACTAAACATGTCCTCTAACAATGGTATCATATACTCAGTCTGACTGTTGGTCGGAGGGTGATATTTTGTACTGGGAATAACCTATATATCCAATCCTTTCTGTAAGCCCTACCAGAACCGTGACATAAACTAAGCATCTTAATCAAATAAGATAGAACGGGGAACACCATGAAGGTTTACAATCTCTTGAATATAAATCCTATTGATATATTAAACTGAGAAATCATATTGGATAGGTAGGAAGTGTGTGACCTTGGTCAACCTATCAATGTTCACCCATACTATGTCACCACCTCAAGATGATATTCTCAAACTCATCAAAAAATTCATAGTTACATTATCCCATTTCCATTCTATAATGGATAGAGGCTGTAAAAGTCATACATTTTTATGGTGTTCCACCTTCCACTATTTAAAAGTGAAAAATCATTTGTTTAAACCTATCATGTACCTCTTAATACATATATACCAATACTAATGATGAATGTCTTAGTACATCTTGGTAAACTCAGGGTGTACCACCCAAAAAGATGAATGATATTCCCACATAAATTCCTATTATATGTTTTTAAGCACCCAAAGTGTCTATAAAAGTATAAGATATCATCCTTATCAATAACCCAACCAAGTAGTGGGTCCTCACCTAAAACACACTCCCTTAGGACTAATCCCTTGGGATCTGAAATCTGTCTCATCCTTAACCATTATATAAGTGAATATTTCACTACCAAACATGCTAAAATAGGGTTCCTATGATATTCTAGAACATCAAGGTATATCTCAAAAAATAGGTTCATCAACTTTCACTCAATACTGGACTCTTGAAAGGCATGCATCTGAGTATTCTGGATCACGGAATCAACTTATATATTTTCATTTCCAAGTGTATAAGAGAGATCAAAGTTGAATGTTTGGAGGTACTCTACCCATATGCACTATCTGATATTGAAGTCAGACTATATGGAAATGTATCTAAGACTCTTGTTGTCCATATAAACAAAAAATAATTAACCCAAAGGATAATTCCTCTAGAAAAAATAAATCATAAATGTAACACCCTGATATTTTATGAGAAGTATATTTTTTTATGTATTATGTTATACGCAAAGGAATCTTTCACTACACACAACACTAGCTTGGCTTGCGTTACACGCAATCGCGACCTTCCTCGATAGCGTGTGTAGTACGCAATACCAAGTTTTACTAAACAATGATATATTTTTATAATATTATAAACTATCCTTTATTAATAGTATTAACTGAAGTTTAAATTTTATAACATTATAATTCTTCTTACACATTTTCTAAAATGAGGTATGAAAACAAAATCAGTTTTTTGGATAAAAGAAGTATTTTTCAAAAAATGTAGTTTTACCACCTTTGGATGGCGCACACATTTTAAATCTAGTTTTTGACATAACAAAATTCTTCCTTGAAACCAGGATATAAAAATTTAATTTGGATAAAATTTTCATATTATTCTGATAACTTTCATATTTTGATGAATAGTAACAACACGCTATATTTTAATTAAAAAAAACTTTTTTGATCGCAATAATTTATATGGCTATATTATCTTTTTAATAGATTTTTATGAATATATTTTTACCATTTAATCCAATGTTGGTCATTGGAATTAATTTCACTTTTAAATTGGACACAGACAAGTGATGATCTTTTGATAGGTATTATTTCTTAAAAACATGCTATTTGTTTTGATAACTGGAATTACTTTTAAAATTAATTAATTCCACTTATATGTTTTGAATTTGGAAAAATAGGCATCATTTTTGAATTCAGAATATCAAATATAGCTTAGGCTGAATTTTTGGTATTTTTCAGAAAAACTTCAATTTTTTATGAATAGTGAAAACACCGAGTTTTTGGTCAAAACCGACTTTTTATTTAAAAAATCATTTATTTTATTTGAATTTATTTTAGGTCAAAATAGATACATAATACTTATATAAGTTCAATGAAATTAATTGGAATAATTTTATAATAATTTTAGATTTGTAATAAATTTGTATTAAACTTTTCAACGTCTTTTACCCACCTCCGAGGAGCTTTTGCAATTGTTCATAAAAATTAATTTTACCGCTATTGTGAGTTGAATTTCAAAAATCTGAGAGACACGGTAAATATCAAGTTGCAAAATGTGTTTCAATTAGATAAAAATAATTTTTGGTGAATAGTAACGTTTTCCTTTTATTTACCACGGTTAAAAGTAAATCAGGTAATTCAAGGTTAAATGAAAATTATAATAATTAAAAATTACCTTAACACTTGTCCAAACCATATTGAATGAGTAATGGCCGACCCTGGGCATCCTTGGGTTAATTTTGGGACCCCATGGAGCCACTTATGAAAGACAATGACACATTAGATTAATTAATTTAATGTAAAGACAAAATTGGCATTAACAAAAAAACCTTTAGTAATTAATTTTTATAAGGGGATATATAAATTATATTTTTGACTATAAAAAATTCATTGGAAATATAGAAATATTTCCTACATTTTGGTATTTTTTTTTTATAATTTTTAGACATCAAATAAATTAAATTATTTATGACACAATAATGATGCAGTATTTACCTCATTAATAAATGATTTAAATAAATAAGATTATAATGATTAAAATATTTTCCAAAACATGTCCAATTCTGATTGGATGACTTTATTTCGAAAACCAGTCATCTTATCTTCATCTTTAATGATTTTTGGACCTTTTAAAACTGAAGATAAGTTTATAATAAAATAATATTTTCACACTTTCCAAAGGTGCCCCTCTCCTCCTTTATAAAAGTGAACATCCTCCCTCTCCTCCTCACACCACTTTGAGCCTTCACACTCAGCCAAAACCTTCCCATTTTACTTCCCCACTTTCTTAGAAACCTACTATAGGTACTGGTATTCTCCAAAGACCAACTCTAGTGCCCTAAGAGAAAGTTTAAAGGAGTCACTTCGAAGAAGAGGTAATACCTTCTACCGTTTTCTTCAAGATCCATTCTTCTTCTACTCCATCTTATTTAGTTCTTTCATTATGATGTAAAAACATCAGTATCTATAATATACTGATATGTTATTATAAATATGAAACAACCATATTTCACCTCTTATCCATCCTACGATAAACAAAATCACTGCGTGTGTGTACGTACGGAATACCGTCTCCACGTCGTGGTGTAATATGTTTTCCACCACCACCTTACTTGGATGGGTATAATGGTGTAAATAAATAAATATATATGATTATTGTAAGGTGGTGTTTATTCTTAAATATTATACATACACTTCAATACAATTCCACGATCATGGGAACGATATCATCGCTCATGCGTACATACAGCCTACCGTCTCCACGATGAGATGTGACTCGTTCTATATGATATTCATTGAATAATGATTATATAAATGAATTGAATGAATGGATATGATATATATTACACTAATACCATTCTGTATATGATGTATATATATCCTATAAAGAAGAATAAGAATTTATTCGACAAAACATGCATAAGAACATAAAGAAATAAACACCCGAATAACAAGTAGCAATTGAATATTACTACTAAGAAGATACAAATATGACCATATATGATAACATAACAATGAATATGATTCTGTAATAAGTCGATTAACATTATTTAAACCATATTACATGAGGTTCGGATTCATACGAAGCATATCGGACCTAAGGTAAGGGAAAATCTCACAATCTCATTTTTATCTGAGATTATTTATACTTTGGTATTTACTATTGTGTATTTTATCATCCACATCAATGTTTCCTCAATATGTAATATAATTTCTATCCTCCTACAATTTTTTATATCCAATTTTACCCTTCGGTGAGTTTTTATTAAAAGATATGAAAGGAATGTTTTTTTGTTTTTCGTACGAGGTACTTTTTGACGTTTCTGACCAAAGTACAAGAAGAATGTTTCTTTAACTTATACGGCATGAATGGATTTTTAGAACATTATTACCAAGAAGATTCCTTTACAAGTTTTCAGGTTTATTTTTAATCAACTTCTTTTAGTTTAAAATTTTATGACATGTTAAGAAATGAAAAATGTTTTTGAAGTAGAAAGGATATTTTCCTCAAGAATGGTGTTCATGTGTTTTATCAAAATTATTTTACATCTAAGATAATATAGGGTTCTGTTTATATCCTCATTTTTACATTGATTTGATTGTTTTATAATGGAATTAATTTTATGATGTCCTTTTATCTTATATGGGTTATGTTATGATGGCATGATGTTTAAGAATCACATTTTTATTACATGGTATATGCTATGATGTATGATTTATGATTTTGTGGCACACATAATAATGGTTTCATTATGAGATGGGTGGGACCTATATCTCCCTCTAATGCAATGGGTAATGATTTATATCTCATTATATAGACATGGTCGGAACGACAAGTTAAACCGGTTCGGTGATATAGGACTGGAATGAGGAGTGAACTCGGTTCAGTAATGGACTTTGTCCACTATGATGGTCATAGAAAATGAGCCTTGACTAATAAGAAATGATTTTCTATGATTATGTGTGTATTCCACAAAGTTTCATGTTTTATGTTGTGATTATTGGGATTACATTTCACTACTATGATTTATCACATGATTATGAAATTATATTCTCTTTTGCAGGATAAGATTTCCAAAATGTTACGTTCTTATGAATATGATGTGATTGGTATTTCTTTTGTTTTCCCTTACTGAGAATTTGAGCTCACCCTTTTGTATGTTTTATTTCCCCAGTTCAGGAATAAGGTTATTAAGTAGTAGATGGCAAAAAGGGACTCTAGATATGATGAAATAATTGGGAGATGATGTAGATGCTTTATGAACCAGTTGTTTATGTTTCCCAGTTTCTAAAGACACTATACCTATATGGTCATTTCATGGTTTTTTATATATTTTATTAAGTGTACTTCAACTCTGAAGTAATAACAATGTATGTAAAGTATGGGTCTTTATAGTTGGTATCAGAGGAAAGGTATAGTCAAACTTTGGAAACTAGGATGTGAAAGCCTTAGTAAGAACCCTAAGGATAAGTCTAATCATAGAACACAATATTAGTGTTTTATAAATAGCCATTAACAACCTAGGATAAGACCTTAAGTGTGAAATTTTATTCTTGATTATGTGGTTTTCCTATTATGATTAGTGTTGCTCACACTATGCTTCTTTGTTTTATTCAATGGCTGGAACCTGAAGGAACCGTGTCAATGATGAATGTGATGGGCAATGCAATGATTGTACACCTGAGAAACCAAATGTTATGGGAGCTGGAATGAAAAATCTTGTAGCCATGATCACACAACTTTATCAAGCTATGAACCATGCAGGACTTCCAAACGAGCAAAGGAAGGATAAAAATTCTGTGGAATCCTTCATAAGCCAGCGTCCACCGTCGTTTAGCTGGTCTTCTGATCCATTAGTAGCTGAACAATGGATTTGTACCACTGAAAAGATATTTTCAGTTCTACAATGTTTTGAACATGACAAAGTCATCTTAGCAGTGTATCGTTTGGAAGGTGATGTTGATCAATGGTGGAATCTTATCAAGAATACAAGGCAAAGAGATGAAATTGAGTCCATGGAATGGGACGAGTTCAATAACTTAATTTTCAATACGTACTTCCCTCGTATTCTTCAAACAAAGATGGAGAATGAGTTTCTTGAACTGAAGCAAAAGGATGATGAATTGGTTGGTACCTACGAAGCTAATTTTACAAGACTTGCAAGGTATGCTTCCGAAATTATTATCCAACCTAAGAGTAAAATAGATCGATTCTTTAGTGGCTTAAAACCAAGTCTTCGAAGGGCGTTAGCCATAAGGGACTTCAATAGCTACAAGGAAATTGTTCGATGTGCTCTCAAGGTTGAGATGGATATTGGAGTAACCCATCAGTCATATGGGTTTGATAAGAAGAGGAAAATGGAATTCAAAGAAAAATCTAAAGACTACCCTGAAAAGAAGATGAGTTTTCCTTTATACTCAAATTGTGGAAAGAAACATGGAGGGAATTTTTCTTAAAGGGACAAGCAAATGTTTTTAGTGTGGAAAAGAAGGTCATCGGGTAGTTGAATGTCGAAATAATGGGAAAAAGATGTCTAATGATGCGAATAGATAAAGGGATACACAGAATGCACCTCTTACACTTCAATGTTTCAAGTGCAAGGAGATGGGGCATTATGCCAATGAATTCACATATCCAATGGTTGTTGATGATGATCGACGCCAACAAACTCTTAAGGCCAAAGACAAAGGAATGTCACATGCAATTACTATCGGTGATGTGGAGTAAGATAACTAAGTGGTGAATGGTACACTTACCATCCACTCTAAAGTAGCAAATGTTTTATATGATTCTGGATCCAACCACTCTTTTATTTCTGAAGAATTTTCTAAGGGTATCGCCATATTACCTCAACAATTAGATGTTGAGTTAGCTGTGACAACTCCTAATGGCACAACGGTCGCATAAAAAGTTTATAATTCTTCTCCGATTGAAGTTTGTGGAAAAGTGCTTCCTGAAAATCTTGTGATCCTTCCTATAGTGAAATTTGATGTGATTCTTGGCATGGATTGGCTTTCTTTATACGGAGCTCATATCAATTTTCAAAGAAGGGAAATCAAATTTAATATTCCAGATCAATCTATGATCTTCTATTGATACAAGGATGAATATAACTTCCAGAGTAAATTTCCTCCATCTTATGGGTCTTGAATCCAATAAATGAAGGTTTTTTATCTCAAATGGTTGGTGAGAAACTCACGATTACGAATATGCCCATTGTAAGGAAGTTTGATGATGTCTTTCCAGAGGAATTACCAGGTCTTCCACCAAATCGTGAAGTTGAGTTTTCAATAGAACTCGTACCGGGTGATTTTCCTATTTGAAAGACACCTTATAGAATGGCCCCAATTGAGTTGCAGGAATTGAAGAAGAAACCCCAAGAGAATCTTGATAAAGTATTCATACGCCCTAGTGCGTCACCTTGGAGAGCACCTGTTCTGTTTGTTAAGAAGAAAGATGGATCAATGAGACTCTTCAATGATTATCGAGAACATAACAAGATCACGATCAAGAACAAATATCCTCTCACGCGCATTGATTACTTATTTGACCAACTATGCGGATCTCAATATTTTTCCATGATTGATCGTCGTTTAGGGTACCATCAATTAAGGGTCAAAAGGGAGGATATACCAAAGACGGATTTCAGTATAAGGTATGGACACTATGAATTTATAGTGATGCCATTTGGTCTTACTAATTCCCCTACTATATTCATGTATCTAATGAATAGAGTCTTTAGAGACTATCTTGATTAGTTTTTGGTAGTCTTTATAGAAGATATTCTTGTCTATTCAAAGAGAAAGGAAAAACATGAAGATCACTTGAGAATTGTATTGAAGACCCTGAGAAAGGAGAAGCTTTATTCCAAATTTACCAAGTGTGAATTTTGGATTAAAAAAGATTCATTTTTGGGTCACATAATCTCAAAAGAGGGGATATCTGTGGATCCAGCAAAAACAGAGGTTATCGAAAGATGGTCGAGACCAGCAAAAATAACTGAGATCCGAAGTTTTCTTGGTTTGGTTGGATATTATTGATGTTTTGTGAAAGATTTTTCACGATTATCTAATCCACTCACTAGGATGACTATAAAAGGAGTTAAGTTCGTGAGGACGGAAGAGTGTGAATATAATTTCAAGGATTTGAAAAGAAGGTTATCCAGTGCACCTGTGCTCACAATACCTTGTAGTGGAGAAAGGTTTGTGATCTACAGTGATGCATCCAAGAAGGGATTGGGGTGTGTTCTCATGAAAAAAAATATGGTGATAGCTTATGCCTCACGATAGTTGAAAATCCATGAGCAAAATTAGCCAACTCCTGATTTGGAGTTAGCTGCGGTAATCATTGAATTAAATATTTGGAGGCATTATCATTATGGTGAAAGGTGTGATATTTTTACTGATCACAAATGTTTAAAGTATATTTTCCCACAAAAGGATCTGAATATGCGCCAAAGAAGATGGTTGGAGCTGATTAAGGATTATGACTGCTCAATTCATTATCACCCGGGGAAAGAAAACAAGGTGGAAGACGCATTAAGTAGACAAGACCATGCTAGCTTATACATGATGAGGATCACAAAAGATCCAATATTTATGGATTTACAAAGGATGGATCTTAGAATTATAATGGAAGGGGGAAAATCTGATCTTTCTCAAATGAATGTTCAACCATCTATACATCTGAAGAATAAAGAGGCACAAAAAGAAGATGTAGAGTTACAAAAGAAGGTGAGAAATGTTCCTGAATTCAACATTGATTGTGATGGGATAATAAGGTTTAGGAATTGGGATTGTGTTCCTCCTATCCCTGAATTAAAGAAGGAGTTGCTGGATGAAGCTCATAGTTCTTCATTCTCTATTCATCCTGGAAGCATGAAGATGTATAGGGACTTGAAAGAGTACTTCTAGTGGGATGTCCTGAAAAGAGATGTGGCTGAATATGTCTCTCGATGCTTGGTTTTTTAGCAAGTTAAAGCTGAGAGACAGAAGTCTAAAGGGGTGTTACAACCATTACCCAAACCAGAATGGAAATGGTAAAACATCACTATGGACTTTGTCACTGGACTTCCTAAAACATCCAAATGCAATAATGTTATCTAGGTTATAGTTGATCGTCTTACAAAGTCGGCACACTTCATTGCTATTAGGGAAGATTTCTCTCTGGATTAGCTTGCCAGGATATATGTAAAGAAAGTGGTAAGATTACAAGGAGTACCACTTTCCATTATATCTGATCTGGATCTGAGGTTTACCTCAATGTTCTGGCGAAGTCATCAACATACTCTAGATACGGAGTTGAGTTTTAGCACTGCTTATCATCCTTAAATAGATGGTCAGTCAGAGAGGACAATTCAAACTCTAGAAGATATGTTAAGAGCTTGCTCTATGGATTTCAAATGTGGTTGGGATAAACACCTACCTTTGATGGAATTTTCCTATAATAATAGCTTTCACTCCAGTATTCATATGGCTCCTTATGAAGCTCTCTATGGAAATAAATGCAGAACTACAACTTTCTGGGATGAAGTTGGGGAAATAAAGCTATTAGAACCTGATCTTGTTGATGAGATAGCAGAAAAAGTCCGATCTATTCAACATCACATAAGAGAAGCTCAGAGTTGACAAAAACGTTATGCCTACAACCGAAGAAAATACCTAGAGTTTGAAGTGGGTGATAAAGTGTTCTTACGAATATCTCATTGGAAAAGAGTAATGAGATTTGGGAAGAAGGGAAAGATGGGCCCTAGGTATATCAGTCCTTTCAAAATACTGGATCGTAGTGGGAAGGTAGCTTATCGATTGGTGCTTCCACCGAATCTCTCTCAAGTTCATGATGTGTTCAACGTATCTCTCCTGAGAAAGTACATACTCGATCCTTCAAATGTACTAAGCTTAGAAGTTGTACCACCGGAGCAAGATCTTTCTTATGAAGAACAGCCGATAGAGATTCTGGATTGTAGCGAAAAAGTTCTACTGAACAAAACCACTCGCTTGGTGAATGTTTAATGGAGGAACCACCAATTAGAAGAAGCTACATGGGAGCTTGAGGATATGATGAGGGAGAGGTATCCTCATTTGTTTGTTCTGAAGTGATGAATTTCAAGGGTGAAAATAATTTTAAGTGGGGTAGAATGTAAAACCTTGATATTTTGTGAGAAGTATATTTTTTTATGTATTATGTTATACACAATGGAATCTTTCACTGCACACAACACTATCTTGTCTTGTGTTACACGCAATCACAACCTTCCTCGATAGCGTGT
Source organism: Viscum album (assembly GCA_963277665.1). NCBI lineage: Eukaryota > Viridiplantae > Streptophyta > Magnoliopsida > Santalales > Viscaceae > Viscum > Viscum album. The sequence continues at coordinate 1,371,929,897 of OY728143.1, forward strand.
GTAGTACGCAATGTCAAGTTTCACTAAAAAATGATATATTATTATAATATTATAAACTAGCTGTTATGAATAGTATTAACTGAATTTTAAATTTTATAACATTATAATTCATCTTACACATTTTCTAGAATGAGGTATGAAAACAAAATCAGTTTTTCGGATAAAAGAAGTATTTTTCAAAAAAATGCAGTTTTACCACCTTTTGATGGCACACAAATTTTAAATCTAGTTTTTGACATAATAAAATTCTTCCTTTAAATAAAGATATACAAATTTAATTTGGATAAATTTTTCATATTATTCAGATAACATTCAAATTTTGATGAATAGTAACAACATGCTATATTTTAATTAAAAACAACTTTTTTCATCACAATAATTTATATGGCTAGATTATCTTTTTAATTTGTTTTTAACAATATATTTTTACCATTTAATACAATATTGGTCATTGTAATTAATTTCACTTTGAAATTGGACATAAACAAGTGATGATCTTTTTATAGTTATTATTTCTTAAAAACAAGCTATTTGTTTTAATAATGGGAATTACTTTTAAAATTAATTAATGCCACTTATATGTTTTGAATTTGAAAAAATATAAATCATTTTTGAATTTAGAATATCAAATATAGATTAGGCTTAATGTTTATTATTTTTCTGAAAAACATCAATTTTTGATGAATAGTGAAAACACTGAGTTTTTGGTTAAAACCGACTTTTAATTTAAATAATCATTTATTTGGTTTGAATTTATTTTAGGTCAAAATATATACATAATACATATATATGTTCAATGAGAATAATTGGAATAATTTTATAATAATTTTAGATTTATAAAAACTTATATTACACTTTTCACCGGCTTTTACCCACCTCCTAGGAGCTTTTGCAATTGTTCAAAAAACTTAATTTTACCGCTTCTGTGAGTTGAATATTGAAAATCTAAGAGACACAGTTAATATCATGGAGTAAAATTTTGTTCAATTAGATAAAAATAATTTTTGGTGAATAGTAACTTTTTACTTTTATTTACCACGGTTAAAAAAAATAGGGTAATTCAAGTTTAAAAGAAAATTGTAATATTTCAAAATTACCTTAACACTTGTAAAAACCTTATTGGATGAGTAATGGCCGACCATGGGAATCCGTGGATCTATTTTGGGTCCCCATGGAGCCAATTATGAAAGACAATGACACATTAGATTAATTAATTTAATGTAAAGACAAAATTGGAATTAACAAAAAAACCTTTAGTAAATAATTTTTATAAGGGGATATATAAATTATATTTATGAATATAAATATTCATTGGAAAGGTAAAGCGATTTCTTACATGTTGGTATTTTTTTATAATTTTTAGACATCAAATAAATTAAATTATTCATGACACAATAATGATGCAGTATTTACCTCATTAATAAATGATTTAAATAAATAAGATTAAAATGATTAAAATAATTTCCAAAACATGTCCAATTCTGATTGGATGATTTTATTTAGACCATGAGTCATCTTATCTTCTTCTTTAATGATTTTTGGACCTTCTAAAACCGAAGATAAGTTTATAATAAAATAATATTTTCACACTTTCCAAAGGTGTCCCTCTGCCCCCTTATAAAAGGCCACCTCCTCCCTCTCCTCCTCACACCACTTTGATCCTTCAAGCTCGGAAACCCCTTCCCATTTCACTTCCCAACTTCCTTAGAAACCTACTAGAGGTACTAGTCTTCTCAAAAGACCAACTCTAGTGCTCTAATAAGAAATTTTAAATGAGGCACTTCGAAGAAAAGGTAATACCTTCTACCGTTTTCTTCAAGTTCCATTCTTCTTCTACTCCATCTTCTTTATTTGTTTCATTATAAGGTAATAACATCAGTATCCCTAATATACTGATATGTTATTATAAATATGAAACAACCATATTTCACCTCTTATCTATCCTACGGTAAACAAAATCACCGAGCGTGCGTACGTACGGAATATCGTCTCCACGCTGTGGTGTAATATGTTTTCCACCACCACCTTACTTGGATGGGTATAATGGTGTAAATAAATAACTATATATGATTATTGTAAAGTGGTATTTATTATGAAATATTATACATACACTTAAATACAATTCCACGATCATGGGAATGATATCATCGCTCGTGCGTACGTACGGCCTACCGTCTCCACGATGTTATGTGACTCGTTCTATATGATCTTCATTGAATAATGATTATATAAATGAATTTAATGAATGGATATGATATATATTACACTAATACCATTCTGTAAATGATGTATCTATATCTTATAAATAAGAATAATAATTTATTCGACAAAACACGCATAAGAACCTAAACCAATAAACACCTGAATAACAAGTAGCAATGAAATATTACTACTAAGAAGATACAAATATGACCATATATGATATCATAACAATGAATATGATTCTTTAATAAGTCAATTAACATTATTTAAACCATATTATAGGAGGTTCGGATTCATATGAAGCATATTGGACCTAAGGTAAGGGAAAATCTCACAATCTCATTTTTATCGCAGATTATTTATACTTTGGTATTTACTGGGTTGTATTTTATCATCCACATCCATGTGTCCCCAATATGTAATATTATTTCTATCCTCCTACAATTTTTTAAATCCAATTTTACCCTTCGGTGAGTTTTTAGTAAATGATATGAAAGGAATCATTTTTTGTTTTTCGTATGAGGTACTTTTTGACGTTTCCAGCCAAAGTACGAGAAGAATGTTTTTTTAACTTATATGGCATGAATGGATTTTTAGAACATTATTTCCATGAAGATTCCTTTACAAGTTTTCAAGTTTATTTTTAATCAACTTCTTTTAGTTTAAAATTGTATGACATGTTAATAAAGGAAAAATGTTTTTGAAGTAGAATGGATATTTTCCTAAAAAATGGTGTTAATGTGTTTTATCAAAATTATTTTCCATATAAGATAATATAGGTTTATATTTATATCCCTATTTTTACATTGATTTGATTGTTTTATGATGGAACTAATTTTAAGATGTCCTTTAATCTTATATGGGTTATGTTATGATGGCATGATGTTTAAGAATCTCGTTTTTATTACAACTGTTATTCTATGATGTATGATTTATGATTTTGTGGCACACATAATAATGGTTTCATTATGAGATGGGTGGGACCTATATCTCCCTCCAATGCATTGGATAATGATTTATATCTCATGAGATATACATGGCTGGAACGGAAAGTTAAATCGGTTCAGTGATATAGGACTGGAACGTGGAGTGAACTCGGTTCAGTAATGGACTTTGTCCTCTATGATGGTCTTGGCAATGAGCCTTGACTAATAAGAAATGATTTTCTATGATTATGTGTGTATGCCAAAAAGTTTCATGTTTTAAGTTATGATTATTGGGATTACATTTCACTACTATTATTTATCCCATGATTATGAAATTATGATCTCTTTTGCTGGTTAAGATTTCCAAAATGTTATGTTCTTATGAATATGATGTGATTGATATTTCTATTGTTTACCCTTACTGAGCATTTGAGCTCACCCTTTTGTATGTTTTCTTTCCCCATGTTAGGAAGAAGGTTATTAAGTAGGATATTCCAAAAAGGGACTCCAGGTATAATGAATTAAATGGGAGATGATGTAGATTCTTTATGAACCAGTTGTTTATGTTTCCCAGTTTCTAAAGACACTATACCTATACGGTCCTTTCATGGTTTTATTATATGTTGTAATAAGTGTACTTCAACTCTGAAGTAATAACAATGTATCTAAAGTATGGGTCATTATAATAAACCCAATATGGTAGCTCAAGGTTGTATGTAGAGTACTTTTTCTAATGAGGTCTCATATAGAAGGATTCATACACTACAACTCAATATCCTTGCATCAGAACTACTCTTAACTAGATTGCTAAATTGTTATAACAAAATGTGTAGATTCATCTTGGATCTGGAAGAAATGGCATCAAAACTAAATTCATTCTCCCTTTAAACTCTTAAAAGGTTGTCTCACAAGTGTCTGACCATACAAACTTGACACCCTTTTTACTCAATCACATGATAGGCGCTTCTAGTCATGATAAATCTTGAATAAAATTCTTATAATATCCATCCTTCCCCAAGAAACTGTGTATGTAAAATACATTCTTGTGTTATTCCCAAGAAACAATAGCACTCACCTTATCTAGGTCAAATGATACTCTACCATCTGTAATGATATGTCTAAACAAGTTAACCTTATTGATCTCAAAGTGGAATTTGGTTAGATTAGCCTAGATCTAGTGATCTCTTATTGTATCTAACATGATCTCAAATTGTTTTAAAAGGTCATGTTGATTCTTGGAATACCCCAAAATATTTTCCACGAATTCCACCATAAATGACTCCAAATACTGGTGGAAAACCTGACCATTTTGGCCAAGAAAACTATGAACACATTCGTAAGGACAAAATGAATAACTAAATACACGTACAAATTGTATCTACTTTAGAACATTACATGTGATATATCTGATGGTCCGACACACTCCTAATGGTAGCCCAAATTCAAATCGATCTTATTGAAAACCGCCACTCATATGATTTGGTTGAAGAGGACTTCTATACAAGGTAATGGATATCGGTTCATAGACATAATCTACTTCAACAGATGGTAATCTACACACAATATGTGGTTATCGTCCGCCTTCTTGAAAAAATGATGTGTGAAACCCATGGAAATGTACTAGATCTTATAAAACCCTTATCTTAAAAGCCCTCTAAGTACTAATTTAGTTCCTAGATCTATATAGGTTTCATTATATAGGGAGGAATGGACACTGTTTCTACTCATAGAACTAGATTAATGGTGAACTCTACCTATATCACATGAGGTAATCAAAAAAAATCAGAGAAAATATCCATTAAATTATCCACTACATGAGGGAACTCCACAAATTGCGCAACATAATCACTCATAAAGAGACAAGTTATCTGGTCAGTCACTCCTCCCATCCTATCATACTATGGTCCATCTCGACTCACGTGGACATCCCATTCCCCCTTATAAATATAAGTACCACCCTATGGTAATGTGAAAGACACCCTCTAACTATATAAATCAACATAATCATGGCATGGCACTAACCAGTCCATTCCTATAATGACATTGATATCTATCATCTCAATGATAAAGAGATTCCACAAGAATTGGCACCTATGAATCTCAAGGGGTAACTCCTTACACTGTTTTATACTCTCCAATTGAACCCATATAGGTGGGTTTAGAGTCATCATGCCATAAAATTATTCTATCATTGATCCCAATCATTTTATAATATTCTAAAATAAAATATGGTGAATCTCATGTATCATATAAGGAAGATAACAAAATGGAGTCTACAAGATTAGTATCTCTAACTATATAAGTCCAAATACTCTTCTCTTTGACGGTGAGAAGTACTATATAGACATGGATAAATCCAAAGCACTGAGATACAACCTGGATACCCATAGTAGGTCTTTTCTATTGACACTGAATGTATGGAGCCTAACTACCTTGGCCACAACCACCTCCTTATATTGATCATCTAGTAGTCCTCCATCTACATTCCTAGAGAGGTGCTACCCATCTAGACGTAAGAATAAATATAGATCTTCTCCCACTAGGAATAAATGTATGACTCTTGCAGAAGCACTGAAGATTCCCCAGCCTTCTGTAACCTTGGAACTCTATGGGATCTCTGGGAAACTGGGGATTCTTATGTCCTAGATTTCCACATTGGTTCAATACTACATAATTGTTAGTAGGTTTCATAAAGATGCTTCCACCTCCACATTTGGACTCAAATTGATGCTTCCTACCACTCAAATAATCACTTCCCTATCTCAGCAAGAAACAACCCTATCCCTCACTATCAACTTCCCTAAGGTTCCACTCAGTAAGGACTACCTATTTCACTATCTCGAAAATTTTGGTTAGATGAAAAACATTCACCTAGGATCTTATAGTGTACACAAACCTATCATCAAACCACATTGTTGTTGCCAACTCATCACTATTAATAATTGGTGTGAAGCACTGATGTGCAATGAAATGAAAGGAACACTCCATCAAAAACATATCACCATTTATTATGTGTAAAAAATCCCTAGAACGGTATTCTCTTATAATATGTGGAAAGAGGTAATCATAAAATTTTTTCTCGAAGTCCTCCCAGACCATACCCTGATGATGATGAGGCTACGAAATGGAGTCCCACATATGTTTAGGAGATTCAAGAATCATATATGTGGATATTTTATCCCTACACTCTATATTCACCCATAAATGATTTCATATTGATAACATGGCCTCTATCCATGACTTAGTAGCCTAAGTACCACCATCCTTTGAAAAGGTAAGAGGATGATGTTGTCGGAATGAAACAATCTCTCTTTAAATAAAGCATCAGTTCCCAATGGAATAAGAATGGGAGGTACCACCATTGGAACTATAATAGGTAATACTCGTGGCTCTAGGCCCACCACCTTCAAAGCATGGTTGTCAACACCCTGTCTGCATATGACTCAATGACTTCATGGGTAAATAGTTTTAAAATTTCTAAATTCACTCCTCAAATAAGATTTAACCATGGATATGACCAATAATAACATAAAATGAAAGGTACAAAGTCTTCTAATAAATGAGTCACACCACTCTTCCTGCTCCTAAATCTTGGTCTAGGTGATAAAAAGGGTCACATAAGTCTCAAGAGACACTTATTACTTCCCACTACTAAGGCCAGGTCAGGGTTAGGGTCTCATATCACATAGTATTGGTTATGTTATATGGAGTGTCTATTTCAATTTATAGAGGAAAACACTCTTTACTTGGCAATTGTAATCTACATTTAGTGGTAAAATTTACATTTAAAACATTAAATTTATTTATGTTTTTACTAATTATATATATATATATATCATGATATTAATAGATGTGTTACCAATACCAACTTATAAATGCTCATACTCTTTATAAATTGAATTTTTCATGTCATGTAACTATGAAATGGACCATTAATCTAGTATTAGTATGTAAAAAGTCATATAAAATGATTTGATTAGATGAATCACCAATACAAATTTATTGATGTACATGTTTCATAAATTTAAATTGGCATTTATATAGTGAAATCAATTAACATTATAGCCTATAGAACTAGTGATCTAGGGATCGAAACTTTTATAATTGGTTAATTAAGGTGGAGTCATCAATATATATAGAAAAATACCATTTTGATTAATGAAGAAACATTAATTAATCTAATTATTATATCCCTGTATGAAACGTTAGAAATTTTCTTTATATAATAATCAAGACACTCACAACAATCATAGGTGATATGGGTAATGAAGAAACAAGATATACCTATATGACATGGAATAATGCCTAACATGTGAATCCTAAAGTGCCTATAATTATGCATGAGATGATTAATCATTGTCGTATAGAAAAAGGGAAAAATAATTTTGTAATAATAATGTAAAAAATATTAACATCAGCAAAAAATTTCATCACCCAATGATGAAATAAATACATCTACAACAGACACAAACCAAATATCCATATCCCATCCCACGTAAAAGTATCCATTGATACCACTTTGTAGCATCACGAGGTTGGTTCACTCATAAGTAATTAAACCTGGTTGGTCACATGACCACAATTTTGCCTCCTCATATGCCATAGGCTATGGACTAACATAAATAGAATGTGATGGTATAGTTGGGTGACTATATGCTCATGATTAGAGTATGTCATAATGGTAAATAATAACGATAAGTAGTGTAAATAGGAATAAATAACCATAAATAGGATAATAAATCATCCAGATAATAAATCATCCAGATAATAAAGAGAAGGAACCTAAATCAATATCGGATACAAGAATGATGATCATGTCATGATGTTATACAAAAAAGGGAAGTTCATGGGATACAAGGGTGTAGGCATATAAAAAATTCTAATCAAAAATAAAAAAAAATATTCAAAAGATTCCTCCACAAGTATCATGACCATAGGATCGTTCCTCTACTCTTGTACTTGATGCTAGTATGAAAAATCACACATTGAAAGTTGGAACTTCCAATTTTCCATACTTGTAGTCATGATGTTTTTTCAGGTATAATGGGTGGCCTAAAGAGGTAGTGAGATATACTCAGTAGGCCCCCATAAAGAATGTCTAGTAAAAATCTAGCTGATGTATATAAAATGAGAAGTGTGCATGTATATATAGGTTGAAAAGAATAAAAGTTGTAAATAGTTCGGCTCTGGTTCCCAATGGACACCACATAGACACTACGTGCTTCAGCCTCAGAAAGATGATCTCTCAACAAGTATTCATATGTATACATATATATAGTCCATATATGATGTGTTGTTTATATCCATATACATGGGTACTACTAATATCTAGTACCTGAGTCATATCTCAAGCATCCAGGGGTAGTAGTATGAGTCTCATAGGATTTCAAGGGATTCATTACCAATGTATCCAATTTTTAAGGGACACCAAGCATGATTATTACAAGTACGAGGGATTCCATACCTGATTATCACAAAAATAAGGGATTCCATGCCTGGGTATTATAAATAGAATGGATTTTATGCCCGAGTATCACGAAAATAATGGAATATATGCCCGAATATCAAAAGTATAGGGATTCAATGCATGTATATCATATTTATATTGGGTCATTCATTCTTTATGATACACCAAATATTTAATTAAAATATATTTATCATTAAATTTATTTAAGGGTAGACCCATTAATAATATAGAGGTCACATAGAGTGGTCATACCTCTCACTCCCATTTAACTTGGTAGTCTCTCCAATGAGGAATCACTCCAAGATAACTTAGAGGGTTTGTTGGCAATAGAAACATTTAAGAATAAAAAGGGACATTGAATAATCAAACCATAAGGGGTGGAACTTATCGAGGAGGGGAACCCTTGACCATAAACAAAGGTATATGGGGTACCTCTAACATGTAAAACAATTTAAAATAAGGATAATATTAATTATAAATAAATGCACAAAACATATTTCTTGCAGAACGATGGAACATGTTATACAATAACTCATATTTCATGGAAACATACTAAACCACAAAACATAGGATGGTAGATTATCCCTCATATTTTTCCAGCATTAGATTCAAAGTAGAATGGAAGGAATCAGAAAAATAAATAAATTCCCTAAAAATAATGCATATTATCTCAAAATAAAATAGTACTGGAGATGATAAAATAAACCAATAAAATAAGTAATCATATTGAGGATCATACCGACACACATCTAACGTGATGAATGGTGGTCCAATGAGAGTTTGGATGAAGAAGTTACCTTAATGCCTAGGTTAGGCATGGAGGGATCTTAAACACATAGTGGGATGTTGTGCAGAAGAAGAGTTTTTCCCTTTAAAAATCTATGAGATATTCCCGAATTGAATTTTTTTATTTCATTTGAAACTTAGGTCCCCCAACCTTGGTAAAAAAAATGCACATCCTGAATGGGGGTTGGTCTGTCTAATTCACATCGTGAATTTGGTTCTACAGCCATCTCTAAACCACTTCTCTCTTCTTCACTAAAATAGAACAACCACCCTTAATGTGTAATTTCGAGGTTTAATCCAAAATACAATATTAAAAAGGGTTTAAGATAAATTTAATGAATCTATACCTCTCTAAAAATTTGGAGTGTTTCATCCTTGGTACTGTAAATATTGTGTTCAAAAGTTTTTTTTGATAATTTTGAGTTTCAGAAAGTTAAAAAATAGCTTTTAAAACATTAGGAGGCTATGCACGTAGTAATTTAGGTTGAGTTACATTATTATCTCTTGAATACTTTAAATTTGTTTAAGACTCTCCACTATTGGGGGAGGAAAACAATTTTTGGATGTTGTAACATCCCTAGACAGAATTCGTAATATACTTCAAGAGGGTGAAGGAAAACTCAGATTAACTGCTGGGATACCATTTTCATTATGTGAAATGGGATTTTGCACGTGATCACTTTTGTAATATAGTGGTCCTATTCCTATGTAATATGGTGTGATGTGGTTTCAGGTTAATCCATATCTAAACGCCACATGTGTTGATAATAATATTTTAATAGAGAATTTTTGGATTGAACATCCCAAGCATAATAAAGAGTAGGATTCTAGGGATGGGTCAAACCATGTAAAAACACAAGTGTCACTTTACTAGTCTATCTACATTACTTATTGGTGTATAATAGGTTAAATAAAAAATATACAATTATCTTAATTGGCACTAGAGGTTCAAAGACTAAAAGGCTAAAATCTTACAAGATTATTTGGGTTTTGGTATAACAATTGGTCAACACCATATTTACACCCCCACCAAGTGTGTTAGTACTGATCCCCTAGAACTCTAAAAAAATAGGTCAGAAAAATATTTCAAAATTTAAAAAATATCAATTAATGTTTCCATTTTTATTTTGAGTTATGAATAAATAAAAGTAAAAAAAACATTACAAAAACTATTTAAGTATTATTAATTTGTATAATATTTGTAAATTTTTAATAATTAATTAAAATCTAAAAACCAAAAAAACTACTTTTTTTATGACATTAAATATTATTAATAATTTCAAAAATAATATTAGGAAAATTTATCTTGTATTGAAAACTAATAGATTTTTAAATTTAAAACTAATAAAATGGTTGTATTTTATGGATTATTATATTAAAAATATTAAAAACTTATAAAATATTCAAAAATATACTCAAGTATTATTATTTTATAATAGTTCATTGAAAATTGAATGTAAAATAATAATGGTAAAAGTTATAAATATTAAAAATACTAATAAATTAATAATTTTAACACTTATAAAACATTTGTAATGTATTTAACATTATAAAAATTATATTTTAAACTAAAAAAATATTACCAAAAATACTGTAGTGTTATTATTTTATATAATATTGGTAACTTTATTATAATTAATTGAAAACTAATTACATTTTAGTAATTCATAAGTAAAACTGATTTTAATTATATTTATTCATTTTTAGAGACTGATCATATAGTAAAAAATTAGTTAGCTGTTACAAATAATATTAGAAACAAAAATGTTAATAAAATTTGTAAAAATAAATAGATAAAAATATTACCATAAAATATAAAATATTAATTGATAATAAATTACTAATTTTAAAAATAATAATACATTTGAATTTTAAGCATTAGTGTTTTATAATAATAATATAAGTACAAAACTAATAAAATATTATAAGAACTAATTAACTTTTTAAAAATATATTTAAGAAATTAAATTTTATTTTTATCATTCTTATAAACTAATAAATCTTTTCTAAAATCCATTAAATGTTTAAAAAAATTAAATGTTCATTTTGTGAAAATAAATTGTGTAATACTTGTTTAATGTTAATTTGATATAAGATAAAATAAAATTTTATATAATATCCAAATTACTTTTATTTTTTTTATAAAAATAGGGATACAATAAATATACATTAGTTTTTATTAAGAAATCATGATTGGATTCATCATCATAGAAATCCACATGGTTCAAGTATAAATCATGTCAATATTGAGGGTGAAAACATTTATATAATTTGTATTATCAATGTATTATCCCCTCCTATGGAACTCTATCATGTGGCCTGAAAGGGTTGGTTATGAGACCACATGTGCACCTCCTCATATTCGAGAGGCTACCAACTAGAAACGATGGTGTGATCATTCTAGTGGGGAGACTATTCTAATTAGTATATAGTTTCAATGAAATGTAAATAAACAATGTAAATAAATATTAGAGTAATAAAAACCTAGAAGAAACAAAATATCATACAACTAGGGAATGTAGGAAGAACCAAGTAATAAAATAATAGTGAACCATGTAATGATATGATGATATGTATCTATATTTCAAACTGAAGACAATACTAATAAAATAATCAACTCACACAAATTGACTCCAAGACTCGAGTCTTGAACCCCAAGTTGTTCCTGTCTCCAAACACCAGCCCATCTAGCAAACAAAAAAAATAAACAATAAGGTCCTTTCCCTTGTCCAAACCTGCGTCTATTAAATATTCTTAGGTACCAAATAGTGGCCCAATTAGTGTGTGAGTAATAAATAGTAGGTCGACACCACCATGTCTTAAAAAACATGTCTGATGAGAAGTGTATACAATAGCGTGATAGATAGGTTAATCAATTAATCAATTATTAACATACCTAAATCAACCTACATCGGTACCATAATAGATTGTCTTTGAGAATGTAACACAACCAAGCCAACTACATCCATATATACAATTATCCTGCTTTGGCACCATGCATGTATGAATCTAATCATGTAACACAACCATGCCATTCATAACCATATATCCATGGAAAAATCACAAAAATATTGGTCATGACAACTATATAAGAACATCATCACGGGACTGGGTAGATCCCGGTAAATATAATCATTATAAAATGTGTCAGGGCATAGCTCAAAATACAATCATTACCACATGTGTTATGGAATATCCCATTATATAAGCATTCCAATATGGGTTTTGGCATGTCCCGGTATATAATTATTTTGGCATGAGTCACTAAAAATATCCCTCTATATAACAATTTCATCATGATTCACTGGGAATTTTCCTTCTATATAATAATTACAGTATAAAATCTACAATACATAAGAACAAGGATATCATAATATCACATCAAAATCATTAATGGTTATTTATGAAAATTAAAATTTTTTATTCAATTACACTTTAAATTATATATCAAATTATTAGTCTCTATATCAATATCCCATATTCTATTACCCAAGTGATTGTATATAAATAAATTACTTGTAATGAAATTTCATGATAAACACATATTAAACCAATAGATAATTTATTATTATTAATGGTTCTCTCACCCTATGGGTATCCTTTATCCAGGTCACATCATTAATTTAATCCAAAGGGATGCAACTAATATTACAATCCATTATTTACCATTAATAAAATTATATATTAATTATAGCCCACATTATTTCAATACAATCACAATATTCCATATACTTCACAAATATAAATACTATAGGGTTAAGTTTAGATCAATTCCTTCAATCGAAAATTGATGCATTTCTTCCAAAGGGTAACGCCAACGAGGAAGAATGTGAAAAAGATCACGAAATGAACATAAATCAACACATGTCAAGATAAAATCTAATTGGGGTCCAAATATTTACAACACAATGATAGAGAAGGATGGAAGATAGGGTAAAACCTATGAAGGTCAACTCCCTAGGGATCAGATATGAAAAAATGAAACATCTGAAATAGAAGAGAAGGATCCAAATTTTCTTGTAAGTCGCCTAGGGTCATTAAGTGGGGATTCAAGGAAAGAATTAAAATAATAATAATATTCATTGTTCACTTAAACTGATGATCATGATAAATATATGTTTTTTAATCCATTGAAACATATTGTATTCTTTTTTAAAGGGATATTCCGAAAAACCTGTCACCTTTTGTTGATATTTATCCTGGTCGACATTTACACAACTTGTATTAGATTTATGACATGTGACCAATTCACATCATTAACCAATTCACAACATATTTCTAGCATAATTTATATGTATTGTTACATGTACATGATCTGTAATTATGCATCAAATAGTTTTCAGACCAGTTTATGTGTAGGATCTCCAAACACCTCCAAACCTTGAAAACCCTCATAAACCTGTTTAACCCATTTATACATAGTCTCCATTAATTCTAAAAAACATACATATCTGAACATTAGTTCATTTTCCCTATCAAACTCTATCTGTCTCTAAAAATACTCATCTAACAAGTCTGGAAGACAAATAAAACCCTAATAAAAGATGTTTAGTGCGAAAACTCAAAGAGGTGTGTACCTAAAAAAATATGGGATCTTACAACCTCCCCACTATAAAACACCTCATCTCTGAGCTACTCTAAGAATCACGTCGGGGTCTTGGTGAACAATTTTTTCACTGTTCTCTCATATCATACTCCCTCTCATAGTTCCCCTCCTGAACATGCAAATTTTTCCAGTGCACTCAACCAAAATTAATTACCTTACCCCAGATATACTTCTCACTATAGTCCAAATTTTATATCGTATTATCATTAAAGTATGTTTCATCACAAATATATATTTCCATAGCATCCATTACATGAAAATGGTTAGGGTAATATCTCTGATGTTGTGTCATGTGAAACACATCTTGCATTTCACTATAGCATTGTGGAAGGGATAATTAGTACGCCATTAGACTAACCATATCCATTATCTCAAATACCCTAACAAACTTTGGTGCTAGATTCTACTATTTTGGTATATGGAATTGTCACAACATAGGTGTCACCAAAAGTAAAACATGATTCCTAGCCTTGACCACTATATTTCATCTCCTATGATCAATGTATAGTTATTTCCTACATTACACATTCACCAACCACCTCCTGGTTAACTGAACATATTTAGTTGTCTTTGGCATGAGACTAGGTCCAACAAGTGTTGAATCTCCTACCTCAAACCAACAGAGAGGCAAACAAAATATACTGTAATAAATACCATTGAAAGGTTACATATGTATCAATTCATGGATGATGTTATCATATGAAAAATCCATGAGTTTCATATGCTACTCCCATCAAACACTAAAATCCAAAACACAAGATCGTAACATACACTCCAAAAGATAATTTATTTTCCTCAAATAGACCATTAGTTTGAGGATGATAAGTCATTCTCAAAAGAAAATATCAGATCCTTATGGAGACCCTTCTGGAACCATAATGTGAAACAAGGATCTCTATCTGAAATGATACTCCTCATTACACCTTTCAGAAAAAATACATCATAATTGTAGAGACTACCCCACTAATCAATTATAATGTCATCCCTTATAGTAAAAAAGTGGGATAGATTCATCATTTGATCCATGATCACCCATACTACAACATTATTATGGGTTTTCCTAGGTACCCCTATCACAAAATCAATGGTGAAATCATCTCATTTCCACTTTTGAATGGGAAAAGGATGCAAAAACCCAATTGTCCTCTGAAACTCACTTTTCACCTGAAAACAAGTGAAACACCTCACTACAAATCTTGTTACTTATTTTTTTCATTCCTAACCACATGTACTGCCAACAAATTTCATGATGTATATTTTCCAAACAAGGATTTACACCCATCTAGAATCATGAAACTCTATCATCATATCCTCATGAAATCCCATCGGAACCCATACCCAGCCATGGAAAAGAATAGAATTTCAATTTCCAACAAGACATCTAGATGGTGTCTTCTTACCATATAATTTTTCTCTTAGAAATAATCCTGATGGATAAGATAAATTATTAGTATTGATTTAGTCCAAAACAACGGGTATAAACAATGTTGAAGTCAGAGTTACTCATCCCTAAGACTCATGGACATCTAGATGCATGTATACAAAGAGTGGAATCATAAACCACTCATCACAAGACACATTAAATGCCTATGTCTATGTATTTTGCCTCAAATAATTGGTAAATCTATTTCCCTTACCTAGTAATTATCCCCCTAGGAGTCAAAAGATTATAGATACTTAACCCACCTCAATTGTTGAAGGTTTAGGTACTGGTGATAAAATATGTACCTCAAGCTCTTGTTTTCTTTGTAAAACCCAAGACTCTCTCCCATAAGATAATGTATCAAATATTTCAGGGTATATACCATCACATCTAAATCTATTTTCTTTATTTGGGTAACTCCTCTCATGTGATATCAGCTATCTGGATCCATAATAAACCACTTGATCCGCCTATAAAAAAGTTACTTCATGTCTAACTCTAGATGAATCACAATACAAAATATATACTTTACCTATAATAGGTAATGTGGGGGGTATGTGATAAAGTTATCAAGCCTTTTATCTCCTTAAAATACCTCTCATGGACATCTTACCAAACAAACTTTACTCCCTTTTTTGTCAGATCTAACATTGGTGCTGTCGGACATGATATGTCATGGATAAAGCATTGATAATAAACTAATAAACTTAAAAAGAACTAAATATCGAAGAAATTATTAGGATTCTCCAAAAATACTACTCCTACAACCATCTCTAGGTCCACTAACACTCTAACCCATGAGATAAAATGGCCCAATAAGTTCACTCAATCAATCAAGAAACTACCTTTGGTTATCTTATAATAAAGTCGATGCTCTCTCAATTCACTCAAGATGATGTCAAAATGTTGGGAATGATCTTATACTAATTCATAGTACACTAATATTACATCTACAAAAACTACCACAAACTGATATAGAAAAGGATAGAAGATCTAATTCATTAATCCCATGAATACCGCTGATACGTTTTTCAATCCAAATGGAATCATTGTGAACTCATACAAGCCATACCTGCTCCAAAAAGTTGTCATAGGTATGTTAGAAATTTTCACGCTTAATTAGTGGTATCCATATCCTTAGTAGATCTTGGAGAATATCTTATCACTTCTAAACTAATCAAATAGATCATCAATACATGAAAGGGGATACTGGTTATTGAACATCATCTGGTTCAATCTCTAATAATCCACCCATAAACTCAAAGTACAATCAACCATCATGGAAAAAAGAACAAGATAACCTCATGGATACATTATATGAAATATGAAACCTCTATCTTCTACATCTTCCAACTAAAAATTCAACTCCTGAAGCTCATATATTTCTATTCTATAACGTAAGATAAAAACTTGTTTTTTTCTCAACACCAAATTGATCGCTCTCTCGGGTGTTAATCCAAACAATTCATCAATAAAAACGTCATAAAAATAGTCTACCACTATATTAAAATAATCATTCCACATTCCACCATCATCTATGAAAATGTTGGTTATCTAATCCATGAAATAATATGATATATAATAAATTGGTCCTATATGACTAGCTTGAAGATCCCACTCACCCCCGTGAGATTAGATGCCTCCTTTGGGAGATAGGAAGGTAAATATAATGTAGTAATATTTGATATGAACCTAGTATAAAACTATAAAATCCATACAAATAATAAAGTAAAAACCTATCATTTCAAACAAAAAAGTATCACAAAAAAATTGTAACCACTAATCTCTAGATAACACGTCATGGAACACTTTATATTCTCTTTTCGTAGTCCCAATGTTTTTTTCATGCTCATATAACCATCCATGATTTAGACAACCAAGCCTGAAATATTTTCCAAAAGTGTTGATAAAAATTGATTTGATGACCCTATATAAAAATAAAATTCAATTAAAGGTAGATAATATAGGAATAATACATTTTATAGTAGAAGTTCCAATATCTTGAATAGCCAAAATAGTTTTTATAATGTGCTGCTAACTAGCCCCACTGCATTGGGAACCAATTTGACTCCCCCATGTTATTCCATCATCCTAGTACATATATTCCTACACTAGGGTAACATATGCCCTTCCATGACCAAAATTTACTATGGAACTTTAGCTACATATTTGTTAAGGAGTAGTTGTGTCCTTTTTAGAATCGTTTACTTATCTTGATCCCCTAAAACTGCTATTCTTCGGAATTACCCTACAAAACATCTATTGGTAGCCAATAATACAATAAGGAAAACACTCTAAAGTGAAGTACAGATACTTAGCCCTCTTTTGGACCATCTATCCACACTAATATAAATGTAATAGAATACAATCATTAGGTGGTTGTTCACTGCCCTGAATTCACTTCCCATTGATTCCTTAGTGAAAATAGTCATAGTGACGCTTCTTTCCACTAGAAGAAGAGTTCCCATTTTTCATTTCTTAAATAGAATGGACACTACTTTGGGATTCTATTAGATTAACTTACATGATGAGTTCCTAATTCACCAAATCCTCAAAACTGATCAGATTTAAAACATTCACATGTTACTTGACCTTGTAGCAAAGACTATCTTGGAAACATTTCTCTCTAGAGATCACATCAGCTACCAATGATGGTGAAAATCAATTTAGATCGATGAAGGTTCTTGTTTAGTCCACCAAGAACATTCCCTATTGTTTCAGGTGCATGAAATCGTGAGCCTTTTAATCCCTCAACATATTGGGATAGAAATGGCTCAATAAATTTATCTCAGTGTCGTTTCAAGATAATACCTCCTGGTTACCAACATACTCTAGAATATCCCATCAAATCATGGAAGGTCCCTAGAGTATATATGTATCAATCTTGACCCTCTTATCTATGGGTGTCTAAATATTATTGAATATCATCTATAATGACTCAATCTAGAACTCGTCAATCTGGGGGACTCCCTCCCTTGTGAACATAGGAGGATGATATAGCTAAAACCCCCACATTAGCTCAGACATAGAAGTAACAGTGTAAAAAGCCTCCCTTTATTTGCATCGTATAACCCTCAGGAATCTGTCGTGAAGCTGAACATTCAACTATTCCTTATGAGCTACAGGAGGATATGGCTCAGTTGTACTTGGAGAATGATGGTTTACACTCTCCTGAAACACAACTCGAAGATGAGGAGGATGCATCTTCTCAAAAATACCAGCACACAACATGGATAACTAGTTATAATAATAGGGTCAACCACAACATGTGACAACAATAGTGAATCATTGATTGATGGTCTTTCTATATAATACATACAAGTGTTTTATCATGAAATATCAGTTAATTTATTTCATTTATTAAATATAACATGTGTCTAACATCATATTTCATATAGGAAAGTATATAACACCTGAAATAAATATGTACCTATCATGAGTAATTCATGTCAATATTTATCACTATGTGCCTATCCTGATGCATCAAAACACACCTCATTCTATATTGGACCAATAGTAGAAATATAGATAAAGTATAACATCACACAACATGTGAATTTCCCAAGGTTAAATAACATAAAAATTAACAAATTAGCATCATGAAAAACAATCCCATCCCTTAGTACTTAGATTTTCCCCCATACATGGGTTAGTTAAAACCATGCACATGATCTTTACCAAGTCCCGATGTATCCTATTATAATTTCTACCTTTCTCAAATAATATAGACATGTAAAAGAAACTTGGTGTGCTCTAATAACACTTTGTAACAATCTATAATCTGAAACTCTCTCATGTGATCAGAAATAGTTAGTAATGAGACCTCATGAATACCTCCATGTATTCTAGAGGATTCTGATTAGAAGTTTTGTGATCTGTATAGATAGTAGAATAAACCCCCTAGTATAGAGTGAAAATATTGTAGAAATTAATAATATAAATAAATATTAGAGTAACAGAAACATAATGAAAACTAAATATCGTACAACTAGGAAATAAATGGAGAACCAAATAATCAAATAATATTGAACCATAAAATGACATGATAATATGTATCTAAATATCAAAAATAAATCAATATAAATAAAAAAATTAGCTAAAAAAATATAATCCAAGTCCTCAGTATCAAACCATATGATGTTACTCTCTCCAAACTCCATCCCATCTAGTAAGTAACAAAATCAGCAACAAGTTTCCTTACCCTTTTCGAAACCAACATCCATGTAAAATGATAAGGTACCAAATGGTTTTCTGGGTAGGGTGTGAGTAAAACTCAATAGTTTGTCACCACTGAGTTGAAAGAAAACTAGTCTTATAATAAGTGTACATAATAAATCAATTAACATGTGTAATAATTAATCAATTAATACAATACATCAATCAACCTGCTTCGACCCTATATCAGAATGTCTCTGATCCTGTATCACAATCATTCCAACCATATCCAAATATCTAATTAACTTAATTTGGTTCCATGGTGATATGTCTCTGAGCATGTACCACAACCATTCAAACCATAACCATATCTCCATAGAGAATCACACAAACCTAGAAAAAGCCTATTATATAAGAATTTCATCATGGGATTGGGCATAGCCCTCTCGATACAATATTTACAACATGTTCCAGGGAATATCCTGATATATAATCATTATATAATGTTTTAGGGAATAGATAAGTATATAATCATTTCATCATGTGTCGGAGAATAACCTAGTATATAATAATTTCACCTGAGTCACTGGTCATAGCTCGCTACATTATAATTTCAGCATGATTCACTGGGAATAGATAGCTATATAAGAATTTTAGCATGAACTTAACAAGTCCTAATAGAAAATATGTCACAATATCACATCATAATCCTCAATGGTTAATTGAATAAATTACCATTTTTCTTTAAATTACACTTTCAATTATATATCAAATTATTAGTAGCCATAACAATATCCCATAATCTATTAACCAAGTTATTTTAAATAAAGAAATCACAAATTATCTCATATCATGAAAACCACACTTTAAACCATTATCCAAGTTATTTTTATTCAAGGTTCTCTCACCCAATGGGTATCCATAATCCAAGTCGAATAAAAAATTGAATCCAAAGGCATCCAACTTATATTAGAATCCATGATTTACCATTAATCAAATAATAAATTAATTTGAATTCATGTTATTTCATCATAATCACAATATTTCATATACTTCACAATGAAATAGATCATTGGGTTCGGTTTATACCCCTTACCTTTAATTGGTGATTAACAAAATGCTTCCAAAGGTTAACACTGAAAAGTAAGAATGTACCGATGATTGAAAGAGTTTCCTAAATCAAATAAATTCAATATCAAAACTAATTTTGATCCAATTATTTTAACCATAATGATGGATAATGATGTAAGGGAGGGGAATACCTAATCAGATCAACTCACTAGGGATCATATGTGGAAATAGAACATCTGAAATTGAAATTAAGCCTCCAAATTCTAATGGAAGTCACCTAAGGTATATGGGATGGGATGAAATAAAGGAATGTAAAAATAATAATTTTTAATTCCCACATAAAACTATTTATCATGATTAATACATATCCTATAATCCATTTACATATCATGTATTCATTTTCAAAGGGATACAACAAAAAAACCATCACCTTGGGTTAATAGTTATCTCGGTTGACAATTGCATGATGTGTATTATGTTCAAAACGGGTAACCACTTCACATCATGAACCAGATAATGAACTGTTTCTAGTGGTAGTTACATATCATTTAACATGTACAAAACTGTTAAGCATCCAGAGAATATTTATCAACCCATTTTATTTATAATATCTCCAAAACCCCCCAAAATTAGAAAACCCTCATAAAACCATTTAACCCATTTATACCCAGACTCCATTAATTTAAATTAACATACATCCCTAAACATTTTATCATTTTACCTAAAAAAGGATCTCTGTATTTGAACAAGACTTAGCAACCAAGGATTAATGATAAATTAAAACCTAATGAAATTCATATAATGAAAAATCTCAAACAGATACATACCTGTAAAAAGATGGTATCTTATAATCAAATTCAAAAAAAAATATTGAATGGAAAATTAATTATTTATGTAAGTAATGTAATGTCAGGGTAATTGAAACTTTTGATAATGTTGGGGGTTAAATTATTAGATTTTGGTTTTTGAAAATGTTTTTTTATCTACATGGTGAATGTATTTCAAAAGAAAATAAAATCAAATAAATCACAGCTTTAAAATTTATAACATGTAATTTTTTGCCCATATTTTTTGGAAACATAAACACAAAATGATAATTCAAAACCGTAATTAGATCATTCTCAATTTTATGATTTATTAAAATTTACAGAAGATACCTTATATCTTTGATGTAACAAAAACTGTTACACAATTTATGAAAATTAAATCATATTTTATAATGTAAAATAGTTTTTTATCAAATATTTTCTTTGGTTAATTTTTTGTTTCCTCATGTAAATACACTACCATAAAATTTCTATGAAATAATAATGATGGTCTATAATTTGTGTCTTATTTATTAGAAGATCAATTAGTGTTTAATAGGTTACATATTATATTATGGGGAATACGATATTTTAGTTAATTTTTGAACATGTGGACTATTTAGGTACATATAGCAATAACAAGGAATGTACATATTTGTTCTTGTTAAATAAATGAGTTATTTTCTGATTAAACCTAGATTGCAGCATATATTTATGTCATGTAATACAGTTGTATTGATAACATGTCATAGTTCCAATATTTATTTAATTGAAACCTTAAATAGTAATTTTGATAGTGATTCATGGAATAACTTTGACCCGAGTTATCCATCTCTTGCTTCGAAACCTCATAATGTATGGTGAGGTATTTCTATTGAATGTTTTGGTATATTTGGTGAATGTAGTTTTCAATATTATTATTTTCCTATTATCAAAACTCAATATAACTCAACTCCATTTATGTTGACGGAGGAACATTTTTATTTTATGGTATTTTTTAATGTAAATCCAAATATAAATATTTTATTTTATTTAAAGCCACCAATTTATGAGTAAATTTTATTATGGAGTGATGGTGTAACTACATTTGATATAGTTTTATACAAAAATTTTACACTAAAAGATATAATAATATAGTAAATCAAAAACATTATAATGTATGTTACATTATCTAGATAGAGTACATATGGTCTAAAATTATGTTCGTACTACATGGGTGATAGTGAGGTGTTTATTCTTATCGAAATAAATAACCCTTACATTTTTACTATCACCATATATTTCTTCCTATAGATCATCCTTTATGAAGTAATATAAATAATTTTTAAAAG
This sequence comes from Viscum album, assembly GCA_963277665.1. Taxonomy (NCBI): domain Eukaryota; kingdom Viridiplantae; phylum Streptophyta; class Magnoliopsida; order Santalales; family Viscaceae; genus Viscum; species Viscum album. Next base: position 1,371,952,670 of record OY728143.1, read on the forward strand.
TAAAAATTTAAAGAGATCGACCTCCATCAATTCTCTCAAGTATTCAGAAAAAAATATCACCTCTTCATTACCTCCTATTTCTTTTATACAAACTATAATGCAACAAAAAATAGTTGGCTTTAGGAAAGATAATAATTGGATAAATCAAAGTATCTTTTTAGGACCTTTCATATTGGTCTATTTTTTTTGGTCCATCACATGGTGAATATAATGAATATTGAGAAGAACCATTTTTATAACATATTATATACCATGTTTTACATACCAATAAATACTAAAGATACTATAACAGCATTGTTAGATCATTCCCAAATTTGAAGGCATCCTAAACTTGAGTTTTTTAAAATAAAAAAAATCAAACAATCTATGGAATTCAGATGAATCTTATTCAATTCCTAAAGAAATTGATTTATTATTTTATTAGAAACTTATATATTTTAGGTTTTTATATGTTCATTCTTCTAATTTTTATAACTATTTCCTAAATGGTTATATTAATAGGTTAACAATTAATTATTTTCATGTCATAATGGAAATATTATTACCTATTAATCATAGTGGGTTTCTAAATTCATCAATTTAGGATGTGTTGATTGAAATATAATGTTTTTTATGAAATATTTATATAGAAACAACAGAATATTATAAACTAAGTACAATAAAAATTATATTGCTCTAATTTTATGTAAAATGGAAAAAATAATTCCTAATTTCCTTTGACTAAATGTCCAGTTCCCTTGGGCTGAAGTTATATTTTTTGTTAACTGTATTTGTTTAAATTGTCAATATAATCATTCAAAGGTTATGAATTAGGTACTTGAGTGATTATCCTACCATTTGAGAAGTTAAATAGATACCCTTGTATTTAGGAATATAGGAATGATGTGGTTGTCTAGTGAGTAGCTCCTAATATCATATGATTAAAATAAATTTTTTATTGATATGAAAAGTTCTAGTGATATCTAAATCACAGTCTACAATAGTTAATTGAAAGTGGAAGATGTTTTGAATGTGTAATGACCCAATGTTTTATTAATGAAAATTCATCTTAATCTAATTTAGTGTTTTATTATATAAAAGAGTTAAATAAAAAAATATGTGCTTCCTTAGGTTTTTGTTTTCTGGATTTCAAAATATCGTTAATTGTTTTTACCATTTTTAAAATATTCATTGAACAGTGATCACATGATTAGTATAAATATAGGGCTTTAACAAGTAAAATTTACTCAGACAAAGGAAGTTATGGCCACATCCAGTAGAATTGCTCCGTACGAAGCCCATTTGTCAATGATCGTAAAGGAGGTGGAATCATTGGGCTTCTCTATTGACTAAGACCAAACTGAGCTTCAACACTTAAAGCTTGAATAGAACTGCCTACGAGAGAAGTGGATGTTAATATAGATTACCACCTGAGCGATGTTATCCGAGTCACCCCAAGAGTCTATCACCATCGCACACCTTACCCTTTGGTCGTATGTAGTTGTTATAAGTGGTTATGTAACAATACCCTATCATTGTGATTGTGTTCACTATTTTTTTATAGAATAAAGAATATACATTCATTTTATTATTGTTACTTTGAACACAAATAGTATATTTTTTGGTTAATATATAAATTCAATTAAAAATTCTATTTTGATGAATTAATGGATTTTTGAATTAAATAATATTTTAATTAATTTTTATTACTAAATTACTTTTTATTAAATATAAATGATCATATAGTGAATACAATTGTAATTTTTATTAAGGTTTGAAAGCTGTTTTTGTCAAAACCCATGAATTTTCAATAACTATCAGTTTTTATATTAAAATTTAAAATTTGAACATTAAGAAAATTAATTAGTTAAAATGAATATTATTTTTTTATTTAGGATAAAAAAATTATCTAATGGTGAATTTTTCGTAATTTTCTGAGATAGTCGTATTTTTGGGTAAAATTTTAATATTTTTTAAATATATAATGTGTTTTATGACATCATAATGACCCAATAGTGATGTAATAAAATACTATAAAAAGTTATTTCGGACAATATTGGTTTTAACTTTAAAATAATGTGATTTTATATTTTTTTAGATTCATTTTATGGTTCCTTAGTATACCCTCCAAGAGTTATTAAACATTTTAACATTTAAAATTATTTCCTTGAAAGTGTAACCCACCTCCACAAAATCAAGCATAATATTGTAATTAGTTCAGAAATTGGACTTATGAAATAATTTTTTACACTTCCTTTTTTCAATAACTATGGGAAAATACCATTTTTTCATTTTTGGTTTTGATTTGTTTAATGTGTGGTGTCCAAAACCTAAATAATAAAGAATTCCTCTTCCTTTCCTATATAAACCCACTCAATATCCAATTCCTCTTCACTAAAACCATTTTTAGCTTGAATAAAATCTTCCCACCTCTCTATAAAATTATCCCAAGGCGCCCCAAGCTCCCAATAATCCTCTCTCGAGCCTCTCCCAAGCCTTTGGGATCACACTTCCAAGTAAGGGATTTCTTCCTTTCTCATTTTTGTCCAAATTTCTCTATATTTTTATAGTACCTTTTAAAATTTAAAATTTTGGGGTATGATTTTACACCTCCCCATACTTCCATCCTTATGTTTTAATGATGATAGACCTATTTATCTCTCATTAATTCCTCTCATGTACACCTATTACCATGTTGAAATTCTGTAAGGAATTTCTCTCTTCTCATTTACATTAAATCAATTCTTTTGTACTATGTATCAAAATTCCATTACTTATTTTAGGACATGTATCTATATGACACCCTTACTATCCATTTATTTTATATATTATTATATACCCCTTTCTCTATCATCAACCATTTTTATAAACTCTTATGTCATGCCGTTATGCTGATGAAATTGAATCATGATCTTCCAAGCCAAAGTCATTAGGGTGTAAATACCATGCCCATTTTTCTATCAAGTTTATTCACCTTCATTCACATTTACATGTTGATTATAGTGCTTCATGTATTAATTACACATTCATTTATCATGGAATAAATGATGATGTTTTATGAATCCATGTTCTATGATCTATGTGGCACACTTATGCAGAAATGAAATAATTAAGAAGGTTGTGCCCTATTGGAGGTCAAATGAATTGGATAAAGATTAGTGTAATGATACATGAAGTGAAATGGGCGTTTAATCATACTAATTCAAATGATATGAGGTTTTACTCAGTATCCATGTGCAATGATCCTTGTCTCATGCTAATATAATGTTAAATGTTGTTTCCACATTCTCATGTTATGATAATCATTCTATGTCATGACTTTATGTTGATGTTTCTCTTATGCTCCATTGATATGCCTATTTCCTAACAAGTAATTTTTTCATGTTATGGATTTTTTACTCTCTTACTAGGCTTTATATATCCCCCTTTCCTTATGCATGTCCTTAGGTTATCCCATGCAATGCTAAGTATAAAGGAATGTTGTGGTCATGTAAAAGAAGTTTTCAATAAATATGTTTTGTTTTATGTTATATTTTGTTACGTAATGTTCCTAATTTCCCAAGATATTAGACCTATCGATTCTTAGATTTCTTTTAAGTAAAATTTTATGTAATAAATCTTCTTTATGTGTGTAATAAAGAGCAGGTTTGTAATAGTTTCTATCAAATTTTAGTTTTAGTTAAATTTGGGATTAGGATTAAAAACCCTAGTGAAAGCATTAGGGATAAGACTAAGTATAATAAAAACATCCCTAAATTTTGGTGAGTATATAGTAAGTGTTTTATCAAGAAAATGCATCCCTGTCTGGATACGAACAAGTAGTGTTGGCTCTGGAACAAAGGTATATTGGGGAAAAACCTGAAAAAACTACTTTGAGCTAGACGTGAATAGAAACTAGTGCACAAAAACGGGCCTTGTTGCACTCTTGGTTACAACACTCCTGGGAGATATTCTTAGATAAATTACTGAGCATAGTATGAACAATTTTTAAGGGAATTAAAAAAATCCCCTAAGAATATATATGTTTTGAAGTAGATCATGGATATCATAGATTGAAGAATATAAATTCATAAGTTAAGGAAATAAAAATAATTTATAAGTTATCCCTTTTTTGTAGAATTCCCCTTTATGTGTTACCCATAACATTCCTTTTATTCCAGTAAATGGATGGTAATACAAGGACACTGGCTAACAAATTATGGAAAGATCAATGTGACGACTGTTCTAAAGAGATTCCCAATCCAATGGGAGCGATAATTGTGAAATTTTTCATGATAATCTCTTGGTTAACTCATGTTTTGAATAGAAACATGGGTCAAGAGGAATGTTCAACCCCCCTATGAAAGAACAAGTCACAGTCAATATCTTCATGAGACAATGGCCTCCTACTTTTATTGTATCATCCAATCCCTCAATTGTAGAACAATGGATCAACTCCATTGAAATGATCTTCCCCATACTTAAATGTTCCAAACAAGAGACGGTTATTCTGGATGCATAATGTATAGAGGGTGAAGCTAATAAATGGTATAAATTGATAAAAAAAATATGAAGCCAGAGGAAGAGATCAAGGGGTTGTAATGGAAGGATTTCCAAAAAAATTGATAAATATTTTCCTCGCATCCTCTGAATTGAGATGGAAAGGTACTTCCTTTCCCTCAAGAAAAATGATGAAAAATTCATCGGAATGTATGAGGAAAAATTCATAAGGGTTTCGTGATACACCTTTGGATTTGTCGTTATCCCTAAATGCAAGGTTTTCCACTTCTTTGGTGGGATAAAACCTTTCCTATAAGAATCCCTGGTGATCCATGACTTTGATGGATATGAAGAAATTATACAATGTGACCTTAAATTCAAAATATATATCAAAGAATATTAGGGGTATCCTAGGGATAAGAAGCGGAAATAGGACATTAATTCTTGTGGTCTAATGAATAAATCCAAAAGTGCAAAGAAATTCCAGCACCCCACTTTCCAATGGTGTGGAAATAAGAACCATGGAAATTGCCTGAAGGTGATGAAGAAATGCTTTAGGTGTGGAAGATAAGGGAACCTAGCTATGAACTGTCAGAAAGAAAAACCTTCCACTAGGAGAGAGAAGAGGAATGATCCATTCTACCCTCACTACATTGTTCATTTCTTCAACTATAAAGAACCAGGGCACTTTGAAAACTAGTTCCCTAAGACATGGGTTTTTGGTGGTAACCAATAACCTCCAAGGCAGTAAGGGAAAGCTTTTTCCATCAGTACCGTCGAAGGGAACCCTAACAATGAAGTGATGATAGGTATTATAGTTATTCATTCAATAATAGTGATCATGCATTTTTATTTTGTTTCTACTCATTATTTTATATCATAAAAGTTTATTAGAACAATCCGAACATCACTAAAAATCATGGAAGTAGAGATGTTGGTGAGAATATAAAATGGGGAAATCATTGAAACCCATGAATATAACTCCTCCCCTATCCCAATTTGTGGATTTAACTTTTCAAAGAACCTCACCATAGTCCCTTTGGTGGAATTTGATGCAATTATTGGCATGGATTGGATTTCTATATATAGAGACAACACAAATTTCTATGATTGGGAAATCACTCTCCATATGGAAAATCGACCCTTGATTCTGTACAGGTGCAAGGAGAAGGATGAATCTTCTTTAGCACCATCATCTCAAGCATGGATATTACTTCCCTATGACCATGTTTATCTTGATTAGATCATTGAGTCTATGGAAGAAATAATTGTCTGGTCTTACTTCTAGAAGAGATGTTAATTTCTTGATTGATCTTATACCTGGGGCATTTCCAATATCCAAGACTCTGTATTGAATGGTTGTTGTAGAGATTGAGGATCTAAAGAAACAACTACAAGATAATTTGGATAAAAGGTTTATATTCCCAAGTGATTCACCATGGGGTGCACCGGTCCTCTTCATCAAGAAGAAGGATTGGTCAATTCATCTTTGAATTGATTATCGTGTGATCAACAAAATCACGATAAAGAAAAAGTATCCTCTGCCACAAATCGATGACTTGTTTGATCAACTACATGGATCACAATACTTCTCGAAGGTGGGTCTACGGTTGGGATATTACCAAGTAGGGTGGAGAAGGAGTAAATCCCTAATACTTCTATTTCGTACAAGATATGATAACTATGAATTCATATTATTTATTTTAGGACTCACTAATTCTCCAGCATTCATCATAGACATTATGAATAGTGTCTTTAGGGATTACCTAGATTAATGTGTTGTAGTCTTTATAGATGATATTCTAATATAATAAAAAACCAAGTAGGAGCATGAAGAGAATCTAAGCATTGTAGTAGAGACCTTGCGACACGAGAAGCTCTATGTAATGTATAGAAAGTGTGATTGCTGGTTGAAGGAGGTCTCATTCTTGGGTTATATCATCATAAGAAATGTTATATTTGTGAATCTGTCCAAGATAGATGCAATTGAAGGATAGATGAGGAAAACATTGGTGATGGATATATGTATCTTCCTAGGGTTAACTGGATATTATCGTTGATTTGTGATAAATTTATCACGGTTTTAAAACCATCTTACCAGGATAACTCAGGAGTAATGTTTTCTTGGAGTGATGAATGAGAAGATAGCTTCAAGGAGTTGAAAAGTAGGCTTATCACTACGCACGTCCTCACACTACCCATAGGTGGATAACTTTTTGTTGTTTTTAGTGATTCTTTGAAGAAGGGATTGGGCTGTGTGTTGATGAAAAATGAAAAATTCATTGCCTATGCTTCAAGGAAATTGAAATTTAATAATAAAAAATATCCAACACATGATCTGGAGTTGGATGTAGTAATCTTCTCTTTGAAAATTTTGCGACATTGTCTCTTTGGGGAAAAGTGTGAAATATGTGCAGATCTCAAAAGACTCAAGTATATATTCACAAAGAAAGAGATGAATATGCACTAGTGAAGATGGTTATATCTGATCAAAGACTATGAATTCTCAATCCATTACCACCCCAAGAAAGAAAACAAGGTGGCAGATGCTCTAAGAAGAAAGGACTTAGCAATTATTTCATTAATGAGAATTGAAAAGGATCCAATATTATTATATTTGATGAAGATGGACATGGGAATCATAAATAATGGAACATAATCAATCCTTTCACAAATTATTTCTCAGCCATCTATTTTATATAGTTTAATGTATGCTCAAAAGGAAGATATGGTAATTTATAATACTATGGAAAATATCAAAAAATGGAAATACTTAGAGGTCATTTTTAATGAAGAAGTAATTATGAGATTTAGGTCAAGACTATGTGTTCCATCAAATCCGAAGTTAAATAATGAACTTTTGGATGATTCAAATAGTTTAAATTTCTCCATCCACCCAGGAAACACAAATATGTATTGAGATATCCGAGAGCATTATTGGTGTGATAACATGAATAATGGGATCTCTGAGTATTCATAAAAGTGTCTGGTATGACAGAAAGTGAAGTTTGGGAGGCATAAGTCTATGGTGTTGATGCAACCATTACCCATACCAACATTGAAATGGGAGAAAATCACCATGGAATTTTCTAGAGGAATTCCGAAGATATCCAAAGGAAACAATACTATCTGGGTTGTTGTGGATCATCTTACAAAGACTGCACACTTCATTAAAATTAGGGTGGATTACTCATTGGATCAACTGGAATGGATATACATCAGAGAAGTGGTAAGGATTCATCGAGTACCAATATCTATTATACCTGATCGAGATCCAAGATTCACTTCTATTTTTTGAAAGATTCTCTAACACGCTCTAAATACTGAGCCGAACTTCAGTATAGCTTATAATCCACAAAATTATGTCCAATTTGAGAATACTATCAAAACACTTGAGGACATGTTTAGATCATACTCAATGGACTTAAAATGATGATGGGATCAACATATTTCTATGGTTGAGTTATCTTAAAATAATAGTTTCCACTCACGAATCCAAATGGATCCTTATGATGCCCTTTATGGGAAGTGGTGCAAAACACCGTCTTGTTGGGATGAATTTGTGGAGTGAAAACTCTTAGGTCCATAAATGGTCAAACAAATAGTGGAGAAGGTTGAGGATATCTGGAAACACATTAAAGCTTCTCAGACTAAACAAAATATCTATGATGATAATGATGGACAAGACCTAGAGTTTGATTTTAGAGACATGATATTCTTATATATATCACCATGAAAGAAATGTTTTATATTTGGGAATAGGATAAATCTTAGTCCAAGGTAAATTGGCCCTTTTGAGATCCTTGATCACATTGGAACAGTTGCCTATCGACTAGCACTTCCAATAAAACCTTTCTCAAGTACATGATGTATTCCATGTATCACTCTTGAGGAATTATATACCTAACCCATAACATGTACTCAATACGGAGTTGGTACCATTGAAGAGTGACCTCTATTATGAAGATAAGTCGGTGAATATATTAGATCATAGGGAAAACGTTCTATGAAATAAGAAAATGACCATCATCAAGGTGTCGTGGAGAAACCACATGTTTGAAGAAGAATCATGGTGATCAGAGGAATTTATGAAGCAGAGTTACCCTTTACTGTTTTCGTGTGGGAAAAGGAAATTTCTAGGGCATAATTTCTTAAGGGGGAATATTTTAACGACCCAAAATTTTAGTAATCAAAATTCTACTTGATCTAATTAGATGTATTATTATGTAAAATGGTTATCTAAAACATATACTCTTTTTTGGTTTTATGTTTTATGGATTTCAAAATACCATTACGAATTGTTATTGTTCCTAATATAGTTGTTGTACATTGATCACATGATTAGTATAAATATAGGGATGTAACAAATACAATTTACTAACACAAATGATGTGATATCCTTATATAGTAGAATTTTGCCGTTCGAATCCCATTTTTCTGAGCTCAGAAAGGAGGTGGCATCACTAAGCTTCACTCTTGACCAAGCCCAAGCTGAGCTTTAACATTTTAATCGTGAACGGAAATGCCTACGGGAGAAGTGTAAATTAATAGAGATTACCACACGAGCGATGTTATTCGAGCCACCCCAAGAGTCTGTCACCATCGCACACCTTACCCTTTGGTCTTATGCGGGTTTTATAAGGGGTTATGTAACAAGACTCTAGCACTGTGATTATGTTGATTATTTTTGGTATAGAAAAAATAATATACATTCATTTTATTATTTTTACGTTGAGACAAATCGTATTTTTTTAGTTAATATTTAAATTCAATAATGAAATCTATTTTGAAGAATTAATGTAATTTGGAATTAAATAATATTTTAATAAAATATTATTACTAAATTACATTTTATTAAACATAAATGATCATATAATGAATAAAATTACAGTTTTTATTATGTTTTTAAAGATATTTTTATCAAAACCCGTGAATTTTTTTATAAATGTCAGTTGTTATTTTAAAAGTAAATGTTCACATATTTAGTAATTTTTTAGATAAAATGAATATTATTTTTGTATTCAATATATTGAAATTATCTAATGTTGAACTTTTCATAATTTTTTGAGATAGTTAAATTTTTGGGTAAAAATAAAATAATATTTAAATATATAATGTGTTTTATGGAATTATAATGACACAATATTGATGTAATAAAATACTATAAAAAGTATTTTTGGAAAATATATGTTTTAACTTTAAAATAATGTGTTTTTAAATTTGTTTGATTAATTTTATGGTGCCTTAGTGGGCCCTCCAAGACTTATAAAACAATTTTACTTTTAAAATGATTTCCTAGAGAGTGTGACTCCCCTCCACATAAGAAAACCTAATATTTAAATAAGATCAGCCATTGGCCCTATAAAATAATCATTTACACTCCTATTTTTCAAAAACCATGGGTTGTTTTGTGGTTTTGATTAGTTTAATGTGTTTTGTCCAAAACCTAAATAATAAAGAATTCGCCCTCCTTTCATATATAAACCCACTAAATATCCCATTAATCTTTACTCAGACCATTTGGAGCTCAACCAAACTCTTCCCAACTCTCTTTATAATCCTCCCAAGGCACCCCAAGATCCCAAGAAGCCACTATCAAGCCTCTCCCAAGCCTTTGGGATCACACTTCCATGTAAGGTATTTCTTCCTTTCTCATTTTTGTCCAAATTTCTTTATATTGTTATACACTTTTCTCAATTACAAATATTGGGGTATGATTTCCCACCGCCCCCATACTTCCCTTTTTTTAATTATTAGTATCCTCTTTTTCTCTCATTAATACCTCCCATGTACAGCTATTACCATGGCGAAATTCTATAAGGAATTTCTCTCTTCTCATTTACATTCAAGCAATTATTTTATATTGTGTATCTAAATTCCATTAGATATGTTGTCACATGAATCTATATTACCCCCTTACAGTCCATTTCATTTACATATGATGATATACCCCTTTATATCTCATCAACCATTTTTATAAATTTATATGTCACGCCGTTATGCTATCGAAATTACATCGCGATCTTCCAAGCCAAAGTCTTTTTATAGTTAATACCATGCTCATTTATCTATCAAGGATATTCACCTTCATGCACATTTACTTATTGATTATAGATTTTTATGTATGAATTACATATTACTTTATCATGGAATAAATTTTGATGTTTTATGAATCCATGTTGTATGATCTATGTGGAACACTTATGCATGAAATGAAATGATCAAGAAGGGTGAGACCTAATAGTGATCCAATGAATTTGGTAAATATTAATATCATTATACATCCAGTGAAATGAAGGCTTACTCATGCTAATTAAAGTGCAATGAGGGTTTTATCATGCTCCCTGTGCAATGAGACTTGGATCATGGTAATATCATGTTAGTTATTGTTTCCACATTTCCATGTTATGATAATCATGCCATATCATTACTTTATTTTCATGTTTCTCTTGTGATCCATTGATATGTCTATTTCCTAACATGTAATATATTCATCATGTTATTCCTTTTTTTACTCCCTTAATGGGCTTTATAGCTCACCCTTTTCTTATGGAAGTCCTCAGGTTATCCCATAAAATGTTACGTATGAAAAAATATTGTGGTCATGTAAAAGAATTTTTCAATAAAGAAGTTGTGTTTTATGTTCTAAGTTGTTACATAATGTTATTAATTTCCCAAGACACTACACCTCTCGATCCTCATAGTTGTATTATGTAATAAATCATGTTTATGTGTGTAATAAAGAGCAGGGTTGTTATATTAGGAATCTATATAGTAGGGAAATTTTATACTAGATGAATTTATAAACAATTATGAGAAACCATTCAAGGTATATCACACTTGAATCCCCACCATTAGTAGTGGATTGATAAGGGTTTGGGGGTGAGGGGTAGGTCATGAGGTCAAGTCACCAGACCTACTTGTTTACTATGACTTTCATCCTTACATCATTTTCCGATGTGATAGATGTAATAAAATAATTATATCACACCTGAACGGTATTGAATATTAATGTGTAATAACACTTGGATGAATTTTTCGGAATAGTGGAGATCGCCAGAAAACTTTTACAATGGGATAAACTTGATTTGGCTATTTTTTTAATTTACATGTCCTGGAGCATTTAAATAAGTATAGACTTTCTAAGGATCATCCTCAGTATTGTGTAAATATGATCCCCTAGTTTTTGAAAGACCATTTCATCCTAGAGATATGGGAAAACCAAAAATTGATGGTTACGTAAGAATCTTCTTTCTATTGCAAAAACATAATTAAATTGTGCATATGGATGAACTATGATTTATTTAAGGATAATCTAGTTACAAAATAATAAATCATTATTTTCATAATGATAAAACCTAGGTGTAAACATCAAATGGACACTTCATAAACATGATGAAGAGTTGTATTAACATTAATGAAAACATTTTCATGAGCATAATCTACAAAGGAATCAACCTATGTAAGGATGGTTTGGGTTTTTTATTAGAATAATAATGTATATGTAAGCATGATCTATGTATATGTAAACATCAAGACTATAAATTTTGGATTTTTATAGAAGGAAATATAAAGTTTATATATTTTATAATGTGTAAAGAAAATAATTTATAATTATTAAAAAGTTATTCTTATGTAATCCAAACAACATGAAGATACTTTTTTCTATGATCTAAGCCTGAGAATATAATATTAAGCTCACAGGAGAAAAAATTAAAAGCATGGAAGAATTTTGTTTCAATGTTATACAATATAAAATGATTTTATTATGTTTTCAAGAATAATACTGTTTAATATTTTTCAATTCTCAATATTTCCTTCGGTGTTTAAATGTCATGTAATTTATTTTGATTGAAGATATGGATAACATAGAAAAAATTTGAGTTGTTATCTTTAGTGTATATATTCATGTGTAATATGTACTAGTTTTCATTGGAATTTATCATGCCATAAAAAGAGATTATTTTTTTTAATAAATATTTTATTATATTTTCTTCATTAAACTAGGGAGATTAAAGTGTTTATTATGTAAAGTATTTTTGAGAAGGAGTATCAATTTTGATTCAAAAATATAAATATATTATTGAATGATAGGAAGAGTGAGACAGAAAGAAGAAATGTATTTTTTTAATACTCCTTGAAATATTATTCCTAAAAAATAAGAGAGAAATCAATGTGATTTAGTTGATAAAGTAGATCATTGGGTATATTTTTTGGGTCGTTCATGTGGTTGTTTTCTTTCATATATGTCCTAAATATTTCAATTTATATAAAAGGTAAGAAGACCCTATAAAAATAAATTGAGCCTCTTGTATGTTCATGTACATTAGACTCTCAATAGAAATAAAATTCTAATTGATGGGAGAAAGAAGTTATAAATTTTTTTGATGAGAGAATGTGTTATTTAAAATAAAAAAGAAGTAAAAGTTTAACAAATGTAGCTCCTCAAAGTTGTGTTGAGAAGCCAGTAAATAGTATTTCATAATAGTAACGAACTGAGTTGTAAAATAGAATGAGTTTTAGGAAGTTTAGCATATCATCATTATGTATTTGAAGGATATATTTTTGAGAAATTGGATAAGACTTTGTTTGTGTTGTGGCATTTGTAAATACCTGGTGATCTACTTTAAGAAGGAGTAAGTTTCTATTGAACATAGGGGAGTGAGTATAAATAACCCAAAGAATATTTATATCACTTATATAATATAGTTATTTGTTCACATGTGTAGGATTGTGAACCCATCACCTATATAATATGGTGAGAGAGTAGGTTAGGATAACAACAACCCATTTCTATTGTCATTGATAGCATGATTAGAGTGGAAAATCTAGGACTTAAATAATAACAAGCAGAACATGGATTATGTTTCTTACACAAATTAAAACCCTTATAAAAATATTATGTTCTTTATAAACCTACTTTACTTACTTTCAGGTTGTTTTTTGGGGTTTAGTGAACAGAAGAAGATCATGTTGGGTCATACTCATCTATAGAGGTCCAAAAGACCAAATGGGGTTTAAGTATTAAAGTAATTTTTGGAATTTGGTAAAAATTATAATATATCTAATAAACACCCCCAAGTTTATCTATACATATCCAGTGGGACATAAAATTTGTATCGTAGAATAGGATCCCTCTATTTTGGAACTTTAGTTTTAAAATACTTAAAATCAGATCCCAAGGATTATCTATGATTGATTAAAAATTATTTTTACCTTTTTTAAATTGAAATACATGAAGTTTATATTTGAATATATTATAGATATTACTTATATAGAAGAATTATTCTACATCCCTATTAAAGCAGTTTTTGAAAGTGTTGACCAAAACTTTACAAAAATTGAAAGAAAAAGTAGGTCATGAAGTAATGAAATAATTTAAGATAGAAAATTTAATTTCCATTAATGAGTCTATTCATAGTGGTAAATATATGTATAAATCTTTTAATAGTGACTCTACTAGTGAGTCATTTTTTAATTGTGGGAATAGATACATTAAAACTATTTAATACCTCTACATCGAGGATAATGATTATTTGAAGAAAATTTTTATTGAGAAGGATACATATATTTTTTTACATAAAAGGGATATGGGATGAGAATTCACATATATAAGTTGCATTTTAACAGATGTATGATTATTTATCCATGAATTATTTTAAATTTAATACTCTCATACAACCTATTGAAGCTAAGAATGAATTAGTTTCACTTTATAATAGAATATATGTTTGATTGATAAATAATTACAAATGATTTTAAGTGAGATATAAAGATTTGAAAAGGTTATCGAGGAAGTGATCCAAGAATTTGAGAAGTTTCACAAGGTATCTATGGATGTCAAGTTGTCCCATTTAGAAAATAAAGAAAAAATTTGTAAAAAAACTCGAAAATTATCTAGTTGAGATAATGAAAATTCACAAGGATCAGACTGAGAAGATGAATAATAATTTGTAGGAAATATTTATCTAGGTCATGGATGAATATAATATAATAAATTTTAAGTGCTTTGAGTTGTAGGTTAAATTGAAAATTTTGGAAAAAAACACAATCTGGAACTTCCTTACAAGATGAGGAGAGGTACTTCCAAAAGATAATCTGATAAGAGTATTACCTCTAAGAGGAATCAAAATGGTGAAAATAAGGGTTGTAAATATTCACTTGGTCATCCCTCAACAAGACCTTGGTAAAATGGTATTCCGTAATTTTAAAAATTCAATTTTAACTGAATGACATTATTTCTAAAAGTGTTGAAAAAAAGATAAAAACTATAAAAATGTGTTAGATTAAAAATTTTAAAATTCCCACCACATCATCGAGGGTGTATATGTCACAAGAAAATATCCCCCTAAAAGGATCCCAAAAAGTTATCGTTTCATCCAAAAATATAAAGGGTGTAAATCTGGATAAAATCCAATTAACTAGAAAATAACGATGGTTATTGGAATATGTTGGTGTTTTTTATGTTTTTAAACATATCCATCAATTGTTGGACTAATATTTAAACTCATAAAATTTTTATAAGTCTTGAAGTTGTGGAGGGAGAAGATCGATAGAAGGAAAGAAACTTTTTGTGCAGAAAAAAAAATCTACAATAATGGGAATAATATGCCTTTAAAGAGTATATTTTAAATATTGGAGAGATTATGGTATTTTTTCTGTAAATATGGACACTATTATAATGATTATTCTTATGTACTAAAACAATAAAACCACCATGTTTATGTTAAGAAAAAACCACAATATTTGAAAAGGAGGGTAAAGAAACAGAATAATCCTTTCTTGGGAATGATTCATTATAAGTAAGTTGAATAAAGTGGTCCCAATATATTAGTAAATAATTCTTAGAATATTTTTAATCCAATTGGAAAGATAATATTTTATAATGGTTTGATAATAAACATCGTGGACCATTTCAAGATGGAATAGAATATCAATAAATAAAGGATAAAATATGAGTCCAAAGAGAAAGATTCAATATAATAAAGAGATAGTGGGAACTTCATGGTGGTGGAAATCCCTGGTAAAGAGTATTAAAGGATAACTAAATAGGGTAACCTAAATTCCAATGAAAGTTTGTTTGTATGGTTTAATAAGGTGGTTCTAATTGTTATAAAGTGTATGAAATGGATGCTTGGACAAGAATAAAGGATGAAAAATAAAGGTAAAGCATTGATGGATTTAAGTTATAAAACTATTACTATAATGTTTGAATCTATACATAATAAGAATGATGGAAATAATATAAAATAGTTCTTTAAAATATTTCCAACCTAGTTGGAAGAGTAAAAAATAATAGAGTAGGCTAAAAAATTGAACTACTTTATAAAGTTTAGAAGGATATTCTTTCTAATAAATTTGAAATCAAGAATAACACCATTTTTTACAAAGAGGAATGTATTTGTAATGTCAATAATAGAATAATAATAAATAGTTCTAGACATTTTATACCATTAGGAAAAGGAGTTTTGGGGTTGATAGAAAAGTCACATAACTATTTTTCATGTTTACGTAATAATAGAAGTACACCTTATTTCCAAAAATATAGTGTTTGTGTTCTAAATTTTTTATTTGAATTTTTTAAATTTTAGAGAAAATATATTGATGGGATATTTTAAATAAGTAAATATACCTAGATATTTTAATTCTCTCTTAAATATGGAAATATGGACAAATTTTATGAAAAATAATGTTTTAGGTATAATATTAATTCTATCATCACTTTTTTAACTTATATTTATTATGTTTATCAGTGGGAATGATTATATAAACACATGGGTAATAAATACATTAAAATTTAATGTTTTAGAGGTGTATTTTTAAGTGAGTGAAGGTTCATAATGTATCTTATAAATCTATTTGAGAATCCATAAAGTATTAAAATTCATAGTTAGAACCATAATGTGATTTGTTTAATAGATATATTTTGTTTCAATTATTCATGCATTTTTTGTCTAAATGGTTAATTCATATAGACTTAGAGTTGATTATTTTATATCTCATTGCTAAGATAAAATGTTGTGTTTCCCTTATCTCAAATTTAATTTGAATGAATCTCCCAAATTGGGACAATAAACAAATGGGGATAAGAGAAGTTTCTTAAAATTAAAATATTTTCTTAAGAAATCCCTCCCTTATACCCATGGTATCTCAATTTAGGGAGAAAATAACAAATATAGTTTTATCTTTATAGTTACAATATGGTGTATAATAATTACATGGACCTTTAGAGTAAAGTTATAATTGATAATAAATAGAAATTGGGATATTAACGTGATCTTTGGTTGAAGTGGTATTCATTTTCAATTGGATTTTTTTTCACTGTCAGTGTAATTATGCAAAGATGTTGTCATGGGTAATGGATTTAGTATCTACCCAATGTATAAATGAAGGAGTTTCCTATGTATTTTGGAAGAGGAATAAGGTTTTTTATTTGTGAGTAACCCATAACATTAGATTAACATAGAGCTAGTTTGTATAACTATGAAAAGATTGGATGATATCTAGAGCATTATATACAATGGTTAATAGGAAGTGGTAGATTATTTGTAATTAGATATATAGTGAATATATTTTATACTTGCTGGATTTGAGATAAATTATGAGAAACCCTACAAGGTTCATCACACATGAACATTTCCAGATATTATTATTAAATAACACTTGGATGAAGTTTTGATAAGAGTGGAGATAGAAGGAAGACTTTTGAAATGCAATGTACTTGAATTTATGACATCTGTAATTTGAATTTCTTGTATTGTTTGAAAAATTATATACATCATATTTTTCATCTATAATAGTCTGTAAGTATGATCCTATGATTTTTGTAAGCATCATCTCAACCCAGTGATATAGAAAATCAAAAAAGTAATAGTTGTGTATGAATCATCCTATTATTAAATAAGGATCATCTAGTGTTGTGTACGTATAAAGCATGATCAATGTAAATATCATCTAGAAACATGGTACTGATTTCTTATTTATTTAAGGATCATACCTCTATGTAAACATCAAATAGATACTTCGTGGAGATCATGAATAGATTCATAAACATCAATGAATGAATCTATGTAAGCATCATATTTTTAGGAATAAACCTGTGTGTGGATGGTTTGGGTTTTCTATAAGAATAATTCAATATGCATAATCATGATCTCATTTTATGTAAACATAAGAGTTATAGAAATTTTTGGATTCCTATAGACTGAAATATAATGTTTCTAGAGTTTATAATCTCAAGAGAAATTATTTTTTATTACTCCAAAGTAGTTCTTAAGTTATTGAAAAATCATGAAGATACTTCTAATCACAATCCAAGATTGAGAATATAATAATAAAACTAAGAGAGAAAATTTTCAATGTATAGAAGATTTTATGAAATATTAGATGTATTGAAATAATTTTATTGGGTTTTCAATAATAATTCATTTAAATATCTATCGATTCATGAGATATGTTCAATATTTATATATCAAAAAAATGATTTTTATTCAATTTTGGGATAAAGAATGAAAATGATAAGTTTATATCTATAATGTATGAGTTTAAGTGAAATATATATATTTTTTCATAGGAATCTCTCATTCTAAAAATAGAGAGTTTCAAACTATAAATAATGATTTGTTGTATAACCTTTATAATGTTGGGGATGTTGAAGTGTAGATTTTTTGAAGTATTTTTGAGAAGAAGGCATCTCGAGCCTACTGTAAAAACTGGATATATATTCATCGAAGAATAAGAGTTAGAAATATAGAAGAATAAAATGATTTTTAAAGTATTTTTTTAAAATAGAGTCCTAAATAAAATAAGATACAAACCTATGTGACGTAGTTTACAAAGTAGAACATGGGGGAGATTGTGTTGAAAGTTCATGTAATAGTTTTCATACATGAATTTCCTAAATATTTCTAGTGAAGGAAGGTTTGAGAAGATACCACAAAAATGAATGGAGTCACATAAATGTCTATTCACATGAGACTCTCAACAAAATGTATGATTTCATGAAGAAAAATAAAATTTTACTCAAAAGAATAATGAATTGCTAGCAAAGATTGTTGAGAGAACAAATGCCTTAAAAGAAGTAAAAAATAAGTTAAAGCCACTTAATTTTGTAAAAAGAAATAATATAGTTTATTGAGACAATATTTAATAGATACACTCAATTGGGTTTCAATTAATGAAAATAAAAGGATAAGCAATATAATCTAACAAAACTGAGTTGGCTAAAGTCGTGTTGAGAATCTAGCAAACAATTTTGAGGAAGCGTTGTGAGTTGAACTATCATAGAGACTGAGTTAAAGGAGGTTCAAAAGATTGTATTTAGGAAGAATAATAATATTTTATTGAGGAAGAGGATTATACTTTAGAGATATTATGACATCTATATAAAATAGTAGATCTACTTCAAGAATAAAGAGAATGTTTTGTTGAACTCACAAGAGCGAGTATATAGAACTTGTGGGATAAAATCCTAACATTTGAAATATATTGATCTATACAAATGTGTAATATTTTTAACACCTTCCCTATTTTATATATTAAGTGAGTGGTTTAGTATAAAAACAACACACGTCAATTATAATTAATAATAATATGATAGTGTAAAATCATGGACTTGAATTATGACAAGAACATAATAGAGACACTATCGCCCACAATGTCCATAACTTATAAAAAACTTCATGATTTATTTTTTTACATAGTATGTTTCAAGGTCAGGTGAATAAAAGAAGATTTTTTTCATTCCTAAAAAACTGTAGAGGTTTAAAATAGCCATTGTGGTTTTAAGTATTAAAAAAAGATTTGTAATTTGCTAAAAATTGGTCCACACCTGATTCACCCCCCCCCCCTCCATGTATATTTTCAAAGATCTAGTAGGTCATGCAAAATGAAAAATTTAATATTAATTTTTTTATATATAATGAAATATGGAGATATAGTATAGTTTTTATGGATGTTCCCATATACAATATTTATGTAAAAAATGATGAAGATTGAATGTAAAATATTTTAATTTAATGGTCAATTGCATAAGAGTGCTTATAAAAAATTAAAATTTATAATCTTATTCTTTTAAATTTTAATATCCTTAAAAACATAATAAAATGGGTTTCCATGAGAGAATTGTTGATGATTTCACAGATTATTTATCCTCAGTATTTAAAAACCCTAATTATGGTTTCAGTGGTGATCGTGAACATGTTATGTTGTAGATTTCATGGTACTGATTTTATTATTTCACTTTAAATATAAGGATGGTAATTAATATTTTAAATGGGTAATTCATTCTTAAATAAAAGGGTCCTTAGTTACTACTAATATCAATGGAAAGGTAGATGTCTTGGGATGAGTTTGTATTTCCATTAATTATTTTGCAACTTAACCATTTTTCTAAAAAGATGGGTTGTAAGAGTTCGCAACTTATTATACATGATTAACTTTCATAGGATGGGTGGAAAGGTTACCCCAACTGGTTATACATTGTTCCCTTTTCCTTCAAGGTGAGATTGTATTCCATAACTTAATGTACTTATTCTTTCCAGATCCCAAACATGGGCTTAAAGTAGGTATCATGAATATGGATCCTGTAAATATATATGGTTTTTAAATATAATTAATGTATAAAATAGGTTTACTTGTTAAATAATATTTTTAGGTTTACTTATTATATCCCTAGCCTTGTCTTATTGTTGAATACATAAAGGGTGGTTGAGAGTAATGAAGTGACTGTCAACTTAGTATGATATACTCACACCCTACACGAGACATATACAGATCCTTTTTTAAGTAACATAAGTGATTTTAATGTGATTGAACATGAGAGTTAGTTCTACTTGGAGTATGGATTTTTGAGGTTTTATTTTGATCCATTTGATGGACATGCAGGTTGGACATCTGGGGGTTTTCCATAGATGTTCACTTGATAATTTCTAATTATAGAACATTATATTTTTGTTCCTTAGGAACTATTTAGTTGTTATAATTTATATATATCACATTTTTTCCATTATCATGATTTTTTTTAAAAATTTGGTTGCTATGAATTATCATGATGGGTTAATGCATGTACATTATATCTTGTATCTAGTTTTGTTCTTTTTTATCCATCTTATTTCACGCAGTTCAAAACAAATATGACGGTAGACATTATCCTTTTATTTTCATGGTATTATGTGAAAAAATCCATCTCCTAAACGTTAGTCATTAATCTATCAGAATTTAAACTGACCTTTGGTGATCGATAAATGTGATTGGGGTTTAGTGGTTGCCTAGTCTGATGTCGTTTAGGTAAATAGGTCATTATCATTATAGGGGAGGCATATGTGAAGGGAATATAAATCTATTAAACAAGAAAAAAATCATGGTTTCTAATGAATTAAAAATGGAAGGAAATGTATTGGTAATCATGGGCCATTGGTATAATTTTTTTGGAAACCTTTATAGAGAAAATGAAAGAAAGAATGGATGAAAAAAATAAAGTTTTCCCATGTTCTGTCAAAGAAAGATGAATACTTGAACAAAGATTAACCAAGGATAAACAAGTATGATGTGTCCCTAGTGGATGTTAAAAAGGAAAACCCAATGTCATTTTTGAGTGATTTTATAAAATTCTCTATAACGAAATAGATAAAGATTGGTTTTGTTTTTATCTTATAGAAAAAAGAAACTATATGAAAGATGTAATGATGGTGTATCAAATGAGGAAAAATAAACTATAAGTTTTAGTCTCATCGATGAGATGAATCCCCATCCAAATAATGTGGATAATGTAAAATTAGATATCTATAAATAATTATGTACAAGTTTAGTGTCTCAAAGGATAACCACATAGAATCCTTTGAAGGAAGTTGGATACAAAGTGTTGGTTCCTTGAGAGAAACCACATTACTGAAGTTGAGTGTGTTCATGAAGTACCCCTCTCCTCATGTATTTAATTTTTTTAATTTCTGTTTGATTAATGTTGTTTTATGAGAGCTATATGTTCCATTTGGTGAATACATAGAATGACTTGAGTGCATTGTGAGGCATGATGAATTTGGAATGTTTTTCTAAACTATAGGAGGTTTAAAATTATAAATCTAAAATCCAAATAGGTATTAAGGATCAATATAAAATTTCAATTTGTTTTGGTGAAATTCAATTGGAATTAAATCTATTTTGATAAAATTTATAATTGTTATCAAACCTAATAAATGAAGATTAATTGGTATCAGAATAATGTTGATTAGTTTTGAACCTTGAATAAATTAGAATATTGAAAACTTCTAGATAAAGACAAAGGTTATATAGTATTACATGTATGGAATTTTAGAAGCAGATATGGTCCTATAGTGAATGTCATTGATGTTATAAATTTTATCAAGGTGGTTGTAACATGATGGAGAAGAAACAATATAAATCAAGGAGTTATTTTTTTCTATTTATTGGTTTAACAAAGTTTTATTATTAGTGTTTTTAAGATACTTAAAAATATTGAAAGGAGACTACCATAGTGTACATAGTTCCTATAATCGGTGTCAAATATGAATGAATTTGAGGAGATTTGTAGTTGTAAATTTCTAAGGATGACAAACCTCATATGGAAAGGGAGATAGGCCCTATAAAAATAGAAGGAATTGTTTTATCTATTGATATTACTCACACACTTCTCTACTTATTATTTTTTTCAAGAAAATATTGTGAAAGTGTGATTTAGAACATAGGTAGAATTTTCAAAGAAGGTAAAAACTCAATTTACATACATTTATATATGTGAGTGAGTGAAATTAACCATATTAATTTTTTTTTACTTATACTCGTGTTATAACGAGATTTATTTAATTTTTCTTATAGGATGTTTTTAAGAATATTTGCAAAGTGGTAAGTATACACATTTAAAATATTTGAGAAGATATATTTGTGAGAATTATGAGTTTTTTAGGAAAATCTAGAAAGTGTTGTTAGAGCCTTTAGTGACACAATAAGTGATTTCAAAAAAGGATCCAAGGAGATGAAATATGAGATTCTATTAATCATATTCTAGAAATATAAAGAGGGGAAATTTGTGCTAATAGATATGTTTTACAAGAATATAAGATAACTTAAGGTTATAAAGACAAGATAAAAGAGAAGTTATTTGACATGGGGGGTTTAAAATCATTAAACTTATAAATTCAAATGCATGTATGTGATGAAGATACTTTTCTTAAAAAAATTATAGACAAATTTTTACAACCCCTTCCTGAAAAAGATACCGCAATGAGGGGAGAGATGATGATGACCCCTGATTCCTACATCTTGTAGGCCTTAGGTTAGTAACTAAAGTTGAGGGTATAAAAATACCACAGTATGGCAGAAATTACCCTCTATAAATAACATAGGATTGGGAGATAGGATAAATAATCACCAAAAATCTGTAATACAATATAAAGGTAAACCTAAAACAATCCCACAATTCTAGAATAAAGTAAAAGTGATACATAAAAAAGTATACAAAGTGAATACCAGAAGAAAGGTCTACAACAGCGACTTAAAAACATCTCCATACCATATAGTAATTTCAATATTGAACCCCCAAGTACTCCAGGAAACCCAAAAATAAGATTATATATATAGGTAGAATATAATATGTATAATCAGTAAGGACTTAACCAATTCCTCAGGTGAAAATGTGAAAAGAGAATGTTAATATTCCAATGAAAAAACAACAGAACCAAAAAGAACCAATATATTTCATATAACCAAATCTATCCTCACCATGGTTCACTCACCAAATCATGCATCCATTATATTAATATATAATTGAGATCATAACAAATAAAGCTACCCCAATCCTGCTTCCCCACTAATTTTATTCACTGACATACCAACATCAAATGTCCTCTGATCCAATCCCTTCAATACATATTAGATCAGATCACATCCTTCCCAAAGACACATGGTCCACACATCACATCACATCCCACCCACAGAGACATGTTCCACACATCACATCAAATCATATCACATCTCACCCATAAACACATGGTCCACACATCACATCAAAACCAGAAGCATAACAGTAGGGTAACAAAAACATGAAGGACATCATCCTAATTCCCTCCTCCTAACATGCCTAACCCCACCACCTATCACTTCACACCACATCACATATCCCCTGTAGAATCTTGGTCCTACACATCGCATCCCTCCCGAATACACCTAGGACAACGCATCACATCTCTCCCATAGACACATGGGCTATCACATCACTATGGGAGAAAGAGTGGGGGATAGTGGTTAGCTATCCATCCATATTACTATGATATGATATGTTGGGGAAAAGACCCAAAACTCAACACCTCTTAGCGTTGGTATTTTTTTCCAACTTGGGTGGGATCATATAAAATAACATAATCATACATAATATATATATAACACAATACCCAACTTATTGGTTGACATAAAAAGCACTAGAATACACCACATAACTACCACATACCCAACATAAATCATCTCAATCACTTCCACCACTATATATAACACACTATACAACCACCAAACAAGACACAAAACATTCCACTTTTCACTTACGAGTTTTTCTACTTTTATTCATTATCCATTTCATTTCACATTACACAACTCATTATTTCATAAAATTTGGTTTAATACAATTATCACATACCCATTTCTAGTCTACCATGTTTATTTAATATCATGTTTTGTTTCTTATATCATCAAAATTCATCCCATCAATAACCATAAAACTAACATAACCACACCAAGCTATAATTGGACCAAATCAAACAACAACCAAAATAGAACCATACATCCACCATTATTGTGATGTCACGTCACCCAATCCATCTCACAACACAACCAACATATAAATTATCACCACATACCACAATTAATCCAAAAAAACACAATGACTAACCCATAACCACTAAACCATAATCATTGCGCCACAACCTCTACGTCATAACCACTACACCACAACCACTACACCACAACCACTACACCACAACCATTCTGCCACAACCACTATGACACAACCATTGTTCCACATCCACTATGTCACTACCACTACCCCAGAACCACTATATCATAGCCACTACACCATAACATTTATGCCATAATAATTTCACCACAACCATTATGTCGCAAGAATTGTACCAAAACCACTGCACCATAACCAATGCGCCCCAATTTCATTGCACCACATAGAACAAAAATACATATCGTTTTCATGGTAAAAAACCTCTACATCACAGCCCCACATATCACAAGGCCCATCTGGTCACCTCTATCGCCGCACAACAGCCCAAACCATACAGGGAAAATACAAAAACCACAAGCATACACAACAACAAAAACTGGCTTCAACGATTATTCAGGTGAATTAACACATATCTTCTTTATTACATGGCTATTATCACACAAAAAAAATATAGGGGAAACCAATTATTATCCAAATATATGTTCCTTAACCATGTATTCAGGTTTCTATAAAAAAAACACAGTAAGGTACATTGAGGCATAATAAATATTTCACAAACATGGATCCCAACAACTATTATTTTCATAATTAGAAGTCTACATGCGTAAAAACAACAACAAAATTTATCAAAAAAAGTAATTAATGAGATAAATCACAATACCCATCAATTTTAGACATTATAATAAATTATATCATTGTACCAACCTTTACTATCCACAAAAAAAGTAAATAATAACCATGTAGATTGAACACATAGCACATAAACATGTGAGGAAGATGACTCCTTACCTCAAGGAAGATTTCTGGTCTCACTGTACACTATAGGGAGAAGAAGAAACTGGCCCGAAACCATATTCGCTGGAAGAACGCATGGATCAACCAACATAGTACGAAAGGGTTGTCAAAAACAAAACCCAAACACACCCCAAACCAAAATCATACCATTTCAATGGATCATTGAAGAAGAGTGGAAGAAACCCCCATTTGGAAGAGGGGATAAATCACCATGGATCGCTAATAGGGATCCATATGAACCCAAAGATCAAATCAAGGGAGAAAAGGGATAGAATATCTATTGGAGGTGACTATGGTTTGTCTATAATGAGAGAGAGTGTGTGTAAGTGTGTGGTAAAATTAAAATAAAATTATTCAAGCAACAGGTATAAAATAAATCAAAACCTGACACTTTCACATCATCTAACTCATTCACGACATGAATTCCCATTGTCCATATTCTACTGAAATTAATGTATTCTTAGACTTTTATTAATTATATGTCATGAATTCACCTTTTGTGATGTGAATCCATTTTTTGGACCCCCCCCCCCCTTTACCATATACAAGTCGTGAAAATATCTGGTTATACAATAAGTGAATCCCCAATTCACAATGTGAATCTAGTTCATGTCATTAACCTCAACCTATAGTACCCCTATAGCTCACCCTCCCTTGAGACCTCTAGTCCTCATCTTAATTACTCCAAATTCCCAAACTAAAAAGTAATAGGATGGGAAATCACAAACCATTATATTATTTTCGTACTAAATGATTATCTCCCTTGAGAATACAAAATAAATCCTAGAAGGAAAGGGGTCTGAAAAACAACATAATGAGATACCTCTCAAGGATCTAGTTACACCTCAATATTAACTCCATCCAAACATGCCAACTAAAACACCCACAAAAAAATTTCATAACCACATCACTGCATCTCACCATGAAGAACATTGAATCATATGGTACCATCCACAGCCACCATATTATCATATAATCACACCAAACTCTTCACAACCCAAACTAATCACTACCAAAACAAATACATAGCACCGCACCAAGCATATAAATCAAGGAATTCCATCCTCCATGTTAAGATACTATCTTCTCTGGGTGACACTGAATTTCTATCATGGGTTTAATCACATCATGGTATAATGTGTCTCAGTTAGGATTTAGTTCCTTCATATTTCATATGTCGGGGGGTTCTATTACACATCATTCATCAAGGTAAACAACACATCTCATAATATATCAAGATCCAAAAAATCACATCATAAGAAGAACAGTGAAAAGAAAAACATAAAACAACTATGGGTCCTAGGTAGACATTTGTGTCTCTCACTCCCAAGTACTCTCCTCCAGGCCTTCATGCCTCCAAAACATATGAAACACGGGAATGGTCCTCTCATATAGTACCTTCTATCAGAAATCATGGATCTATATTGTTCTCTCCATGAACATTGTGGCATCCTCGATATCTATCTCTCTCTATTCAATAACATGGGATTCATCATAAAGATATTTATGAAGCTGGGACACAGGGAAGACATTGTGGATCCACTCTATCTATAGTACTCCAACCAATACACCACCTCTCCAACTCACCCTGACACCTCAATGTAATTTCCCAATCTATATAATTGTATCCCTCGGAGGGGGAGGGTGGAATCACTAATAAATTTTCTTTTATATTTCCTTGATTATGAAACAACCTTTGAATCCTATTAAATATTTCATTACCTTCTAAAAAATAAAAAACACATCTATATGAACACAAGTATTTACTAGGTTCATTATTCAATAAGAATAGATATATCCTTGGTATGGTTTGGAAATGATCCAATACCACACAATACACTAGAAAAATATCCTTTTTTGGAGTACAATGAGTAGTATATTCCCTTTAAATCATGTATAATTATGTAAAAAAATCCAACAGTTCCTATTATCCTTCTACCAGAATTGATATAATACAATTTTTTGTAACAAAAAATAATACGGTTCATCATTATCAACTTTTACCAGTATAAAATTTCAAATAAATTCTTCATTTTCTTACCCAGAAGATGGTAATAACTTCTTGGACATTGTGATAACACTCATTTCTATTTCCCAATATGATTTCTGAATACAAAAAATATACCTCTGTCAGAATATAGTTGAGACAATTTTGAACACTTTCTTCTTCATCCTATAAATACCAATACGATTATCCTACCCAATATAATAACCTTCTAAATTTGATAATTAGCTAAATACAAATATCATTTGAATAGGTTTCAATCTTGTATCTTCTCATTTATATTATGTCCATTGAAATTTATCCAATAAAAAATTCTGGAAACCTCTTCTTCTCTCTATAATTTCATCAGTGCTCTGTTGTCTCCCTACTTCTCATGAAAATTAATTTAGTCAGAAAAGTACATTTTAATTTTCAAATTTTATACATTCTGCAAATTTGGTTTTGGTGGGATTCATGAAAACATTCCCTATCAACAAAATTACTCAAATTTTCATGTTTCCTTGAATTTCAGGTGCATTTGGACTTCATCAATGTTCTTAAATTCTTCACGTTTCATCTTGATCCTTCTTGAATATTTTTGTCACTTAATATATATTCTGAATTTATTCATAATCATTAGTCTGATTCAGATTTAACATTACATTTTTACCAATACAATTTCTTCATTATGATGTTCTATAACGACTAATGAAAAAAATTATTATTTGAACATAAAGCTCTACCTTTCTTGCACTTTTGTATCTCCTTCACGCTCTCTGAATTTTGATTCCAATTCTGATTATGATTTTTTTCATTATGATAAGGAAAATGTAAATCTATAGATTCTTCTTCATCTCATCTCTTGAAACATTTAAACAATAAAAAAATTAATTCAACCTTTTATAAATGGTTGACTACATTGTGGATTAAGCTCTGAATTTCTTCTTTCGCATTGGTCACGACATTATTTTTTTTGTATTCATCGATTCTAGACAATTCTTCCTCTAATTATTATGATGGTATAAAAATTATGATGGACTGGTATCATTGGATTCTTCCTCTTATGAATAAAATATCAATGAATTTTTTCTACACAATCAATTTTTCCTTTGATGAATATGATGGTTTATCAAATATGATAGATCGATATTCAGCAACTTCAACTTCAGCATCTTCCTTCATTCACAATCGTATGATTGTCTCATGACTTCGTTCATGACTTTGAATACATTGGATATCAGATTCAGAATCATATTTATTACAATGGAAAGTATCAAAAATTCTCATTCCTCCAGCAAAATAATCCTCCTCTACTCACCCAAATACGATTGACATGACTATGATCAGACTGAATATGATTTCCAGCACCTTTTCTCTACATTTCTTTTATCAATATTGCATCGAAATTTTTTCATAATACTTGTGATTCATGATAAATACATTATTATAAAAGCATCTTTTCATTTATATTGTAGTCATGTAGACTCTGATTCTTTTCCATTTTGATCTCTTCTTCCTGTCCGGACCAAATTTTAGTATGATTATTCTTTTCATCCAGAAAACAATCTTCTCAATATGATGGACTCTATCAACCATTGTGAGTACAATTTTATTAAATATGGTGGTCAATTTTATTTTCACCAAAATATAAAGTGAGGTGATTACATAACTTATTAAAATTACTTTTCTTATTAAACATTGTTGACAACAAAAGAAAACACTATAATATGATTATCCTTATCAGCATGGTCCTAACTATCTTCTTATTTTTATTTTATTAACACCTGAATATGATCATCCTTATCATCTTGGTACTAAAAATCTCCAAATTTCAATTATATTTTCAAACAAGATTCATAAATCATTTAACTTCATATCCTAAAGATATGGATTACTTGTCAAAAATTCTAATCTAATGTGAGTTAACTCATTGGAGGAAATAATAATCATTGTCAGTAAAACCATGTTGTCCAAAAGTAGTGACCATGAAATCTTTTCAACTATTCTTTGTAAATTTCTTGATTATCATTTTCCTTATTCTCCAACTTCTCTAGAATATAAAAGTTTTGTTTCCTTAACAACTCCAGAAAATAGTTAGAATAGTTCACATACATACAATTCTAGATTCACATATTACCCATAACTCCACCATTTACATGCTTCCATGTGGATCGATTGATAAAATAACTATTTTGCTTAAAAAACTATACAAAGGTAGGATGGGAGAGGGGAAAATACAAATACCTCAAACTTGATGATAATTTGGTTGGATTCCCACGTTCAACCTCAATTTAGAACAATCTTCTTTTGGTAGAGGTTTTTTAAAAATGTCAGTAACTTGTTCTGAAGTAGGAACATACTCCAAAATAAATTCATTATTTTCCATGTACTCTTTGATGAAATGATATTTAATATAAATATGTTTTTAATGATAATATTGCACTAGATTTTTTGGTGATATTGATTTCACTTTTATTATCGCACCCCAAGATAATGGGTAACATCATTTCGATAATTAAATATTCTAACTTAGTCTTCATCCAAAAATGTTGGGTAGTGGTTTGAGTAGAAGCAATATACTCAGAATCAGTTGTACTAAGAGTTATTGAATTCTATTTATTTTTATTGAAACTAACACAACATTCCACTAAAAAGAAAACTCTGCATGGTGCAGATCTTCTATCATCAACATTACCTACCAATCAGGATATTAATACCCAAAAAATCAATACTTTCTGATCTATCATACCTGATTCTGAATTTTTTGTTCATTTGATGTATATGAGATTTATTTTTCCAATAAGTAAAAGTTATTGTTCAGGAGACCTCTAAAATATTTCACAGAAGGTAACATCATAAGCAATTTTGGTTCTTAAGGTAGTAAAATATAACAAACTTCCAATCATTTTCCAAATTTATTTCAGACCAACCTCTTTGCCTTCTCCATCTTTAGATATCTTTGTTCCCACTATAATCGGTGTGGAAATAGGTTTTGATTTTTCCATAAAGAATTTCTTAAGAAGTTCCCTAGGATAATTTTATTGAGAAAGAAAATTGTATTTCATCTTTTGTAAATTTTTAACCCAAAAAATTATTTCATTTCTCCCAACATGGATATATTAAAAAATATTTTTCATTTCTTTAGAAAATATTTTACAAGATCTTTCATCATTACCAAAAAAGATAATGTCTTCAACATAAACAATTACAATGATGGAAAACTCTTGACTTTTTTAATGTAAATATTTCTATCAACTCTTCCTTTCTTAAAACTCATCTTACATAAGAAAGTATCTAATTTTCAAAACCATGATTTCAGAGCATGTTTTATCCCATAAAAGACATTATTTAATTTTTATACATAACTTTCATATTTCCAAATAACAAATCAACATGGTTGTTCAATGTAAAATTCCTCATCAAGATTCCCATTCAGAAATGTGGACTTCACACCCCTTTTAAAACATGTTTTAACTTAATTGTGTAGAAATAGAAAGAAAGATTATAAATTTTTCAAACCTTTCCACTAGAGAAAAACTTTCATCAAAATAAACACCTTCAATTGGTGATTGACCTTTTCACACTAATCATGCTCTGTTTCATATCACTTCACCTTATTCATTCATCTTGTTTTGGAAAACGCACTTTATACCAGTAACATTATTTTTATATAGATTAGGAAAAATTTCCTATGTATCATTCCTTTCTATTTGATTCATCTCTTCATTCATGTCTTAAACCCATTCTGGATACTTAAAATCTTCATTCACATCATTCAGATTAACTTTTGAATACAAGGAAATATGTGTAATAGCATTTTTTGTTCTTCTAGTTTGAACCTTTTGATGTTGATCACCAATAATATTTTCAGCTTCCACTTACTTCCTCATCCTACGATGATATTTTTGAGTATCTTCCACAACACTGAAAATAGCTGAGTCTGATTCCTCTTCTTGAGTAAGATTACAATTGTTTGTATCCTTATCTAAAATGTTTTTCTTTATCCTTATTAACTTCCTTATCTATATGAGTATATTTATGTTATTATATCTTTTAAATAACTTTCACAATGATAGATTCAAAAATTCTTCATATTTCTATATTGAAACATATGTATCATCTTTTTTCCATAGCATAGCCAAGAAAAAATTCATCTTCACCTTTCTGATAAAACAATCCAAAGTTTCCTTAATTTTTAATTTATAATGCATGGACTCTGGAAAACTGTTAAGTGTTTCAAACATGGATTTTTTCTGTAAAATAATTTTTATGGAGTCATATCGAAATTTCTCATGTAGAAACATCAGTTTTGAATATACATAATAGTACTCATGGATTGCCTCTGATAGTAATTAGAAATACCATGTTTATGTAACATATTTATCCCCATTTCCATGAAACTTCTCTTATTTCTTTTAGGTACCCCATTTTGCTGAAGAGTTTAAGGGGAACTGTAATCATGTAAAATTCCATGATTCTCAAGAAAAAATTCAAATTATCCATTCTTCTACAAACCACCATTACGGGTTATCAACATCTTCACTAGATACTCACATTCCTCCTCAGCTTTCCTTCTAAAAATTTTACAGATTTTAAAAAAATATAAATTATGTTTCATATACATAACACAAGTAATGTGAGTAAAGTCATCAATGAAAGTGATGAAGTACTTATCCATAATTTTTATTGCTTTCTCATTTTCTCATAGATATCTTAATGAATAAGCCCTAGGGTTTGTTTTGAACAAACCTCAAATTTCTTATGTACTGAGTTTGTAATTTTTTTCCTTTTGAAAAATATTGTATCACCAATATCTTCTTCCTGGAAAATCAAAAATATCACAAACACTATATATCTTTTATAACATTATCATGTTTTAATGACACATGTTTCCTACACTTTTATGCCATAATTTATTATCTTCTACCGTACTCAAGTAACAAGAGTTTTTTATTTCACCAACTTGAAATAAGTTTCCTTTCATACATTGGCATCTTATAAAAATATTTCCATCTTCCTCACTTTTCAAAACAAACCGATATTTTCTGAAGATAACATTTTAACCTCACAAAAAAGTTTTGAAACACTTATCCAGTTTTTTTCATCACATTAACATTTAAATATATCTTGTATTTCATCTTTTCTTTCCTAATAATAGCCGAACCAACACCTATGATTCTCAAGGATTTGTCATTTCCAAATGTCATTATTACTTCTTTGAATACATTCATATTCTTCAAAAATCATAATTATTCTATCATATTATAAGAACACCCACTATCAAGAATCCAAGGTCTTTCTCATTTTATATCTTTCAAAGAGGATTCAACAATAAGATACTTTTCTTCTTTCTCTTCTTTCTTCACTTAAAACATATGAAAATTGTCAAGAAACATTTGTTGGTACAGGAAAAAAACAATACATCCTTTTGAAAGCTGTCCAAGTTTCTCACATCTTTCACAAATAGTTTCAATGGGTTGGAACATATTTTCAACTTTATCACCAACCATATCAGGTTTCTTTTGAAATATCTTCTCACAATTCTTATTTGGAGAGAATTGAATCCCCCTAAAACTTTTCCTTCCATAACCTATGGAATAATAGTAATGTTTTTTGGTTATACCAATACATATTTTTTGTATCTTGAATCCACTAAAATACCAACAGTATCGATAGAAATATTATTTTCCTCTGAAACTTCCATATTGACTGAAGTTTTAAACATGTTTCTTAGTAACATTATTATCTTTGTTATCTTAACTACCAACCTTTATATTATCAATCAGAACCTTCCTTATATTTTTCAACCATATTTTAATTATAAGTAATAGAAATGTTTCTATATTTATAATTTTTAGAAACATTTTGGGAGTTAGGTTTTTTATAAAATTTTGAATTCCTAACTTTCTTGATCTTTGACAAATACATAACCTTCCTACCTTTATTCTTTCCAAAAAAAATCTATCTTTATGCTAAACCTTTGAGGGTAAGTTTTTTTATCCCTATTATATTTATCATTATGATAACTTTCACCAACTTCATATATATATTTTTTAAAACTTGTATTTCTTTCTTGAACTTTAGAATGTTTTTTTGGATATGTTTCAACTCTTCTAATTTTGACATCAATTTCACTTCCAGATGTCCATTATGATTATTTTCTTCCTCAATATATTTCATTCAATCATTAATTTATTTCACTATATTTAATTTCTCATCCTTAAACCATTCTTTATAGTTTTTTAGGAGATTTTATTTTTCAACTTACTGATTTCTTTCTCTTTATTTCCAAAATTTCTCATTAATTAATTCAATTCTTCTTTCATATTTCATTATAATAAAGTATCTTATTTTTCAGAACATAAAATTATGAGTTCTTAATATTTCACTATTTAAATAAAAGTATTCTCACAAACATACTGAGAAAAAGTTTTGGATTTATCATTACTACCTTCTTCTTCTTCAACATTAGATAAGAAACTTCTTCTTTTGGATTATAGGAATTTTTTATCTTTCCATTTGGAAAAAGATTTATCCTTATCTCCATATTTATTCAAAAATATTCTTATCTTTATTTATTCTTCATCATTTTCATATTTTTTTTAATTCATTGAGGGAAATTGGCGGCCAAGTTCCCAATAGCTTTTCAGTTAAAGAGTTTCAACAGAATTTTCCCTTTTTATTTACATTTACCTCTTCGAAGAAATTTTAGAAAACAAGGATAAAATATCATCATCATTTTTAAATACCACATTTTAGGAATTATAATTGTCATATTCTTCTTTAATAAGAATATTATTTGAATTCTCATTCTTGGTGGCCTTGAAATACATTTCTCTATCAACTTTTTTTTCTTTTTATATATTTTTTACTTACAATTTCATATATGATGAGAGTGATATGAAAATAATCTAGAGATAATGTTTCAAGATCTCTATCTTCCAATAAAAAACTTGTTCATCAATATTTTAATGGAGTATTCTCAAAATATTTTTAACAACTATAGAATATTATAACTCTTCACCAATACATCTGATAGTGATGAAAATTTCCTTTACCATTTTAAATAATTCCCCATTGGATTTTGACTCACCAATTTTAAAACCATCATAATTTAGCCTTTATATTTTTATTTTTTCTTATTCAATTTTGTATTTCTTTCTTATATGTTTTCCAACATGTCCCATATACCTTAGGCTATAGAATCACCCTTCACCCTTAAGAATTAACTTTCATAAAGTGATGATAGTAAAGAATTATTGTCCATTCTATTATTCTCAAGATTCTTCTTATCAATAGATATAAGAAAAACTTTATCATAAATAGGAGGAAATTAAACTACTACAGCTTCAAGAAAATCATAACAAATAGAAATAAGATGATGAAACATTTTATCTTTCTATATATGATAGTTTGTTAAATAAAAAACTGGTATACCTTTACTGTTCATAGAATTTATATTCTACGTCAACTTCTTTTCAAAACATCAGTAAATAAAAATGAAGGTAACCTTCCCTCTTATACTAGTTATAATTAATCAATTAGGATAATTTTATCACTAAGAGGGGAGGGGTGAATTAGTGATAAATTTTATTTTATGTTTCATTTATTAGGAAACAGCCTTTGCCTCTTGTTAAAGATTTCTTTCCTTGCTGAAAAAAATTGAACACACATCCACATGAACACATGTATTTATAAGTTTCACAATTTAATCAGAATAGATACATACATGGTACGGTTTGGAAATGATCCAATACCACACAATCAACATGAAAAAATCATTTTGTGTGGAATAAATTGAGTAGGATATTCCCTTTCACTCATGTAGCACTATGTAAATAATGAAATAGTGTGGGTGATCCTTCTAAAACAAATGATATAATAGAAAGTTATTATAAAAAACATGTTATGATGCTTCTTTATCAAAATTCAAAAATAAAAATTTTTAAATTAATTTTTCATTTTATTACCCATAAGTAGGTAAGAAATTTCTAAACATTGTAATAAAACTCTGCCAAATTGTATCAGTTTGATTGCTCAATACAAAAAATACACCTTAGTCGGAATATGTATGAGGAAATTATGAACACTTTATTCTTTAGTATATAAATCCTAATATGATAATTCATCCCAATATGATAATTAGTTGAATATAATAATCATATAAATATTATGATCCAATGAATAAATTTCAATATTTTCTCCTCTCCTTTCTCTTATATCCAGAAATATTTCATCAAAAATAATAATATGAAAACCTCTTCTTCTCTCTAGAATTTCTTTAGCACCCAGCCTTCTTTATACTTCTCATAAATAGTTCTTTAGTATGAAAAGTACAAT
Source organism: Viscum album (assembly GCA_963277665.1). NCBI lineage: Eukaryota > Viridiplantae > Streptophyta > Magnoliopsida > Santalales > Viscaceae > Viscum > Viscum album. The sequence goes on from OY728143.1 coordinate 1,371,988,204, forward strand.
ACACGTTATTCCTTTTATTATCACCCCAAATGTGGTTTGGGTGAGATTTCTAGAAACTTTCCCACTCAACCAAATTAATCAAATTTGATTTTATTTTTGAATTTTTGGTGTATCCTGACTTTATCAACGTTTTTCAATTCTCATCATTTCTTCTCGATCCCTCTCAAAACATATAAACACTTTATCTACCTTATAAAATTCTTCGTAATCATCATTCTGATTCATATTTTTCATTCTTATATTCCCAAAAAAAATTCATCATTACAATTCTCTATAACAGCTGATGAAAACAAAATTCTTCTTTAAACTTCAAGCTCTCCATTTCCAACACATTTGTATCTCCTTCAATATCATTGAAGTATGATTCCAATTCTAATTATGATATGTCTTATTATGATAAGGACAAATGTAAAATAATAGATTCTTATTCATTTATTCTCTTGGAACATTTAAATGTTAAACAATGTAATTCAGCTTATTGTAATTGGTTGACTACATTATTGATTAAACTCTAAATTTATTCTTTACATTGGTCACCACATTCTTTTATTTTTCTTTACATTCATTGGTTTCAACCAATTCATCCTCTAATGATTATGATTTCATACTGGGTCCAGTAGACCTATATCAAAAACTTTTTGTCTTCTGAATATGATAAAAATTACTTTTTCTACTTAACCAATTCTACATTTAACGAATATTATGGTATAATGAAAACAATGGATCGGTATTTACTAGCATTGACTTCAACAAATTCATTCATTCACAATATTTTTCTTGTTTCCTTAATTCCTTTGTGACTTTGAATACATTTGATATCAGTTTCGGCATCGTCTGACTTTTAATGGAATGTATCATAACATATCATTCCTCTAGAAACATATTTATTTCCTGCACATCCGGAATATGATTGACATGATTACAATCAGCACGAATGTATCATTATCAAATTTATATCATATTTATGTAGACTCTGAATCTCTCAAAATGTGGTACGATAACCAATACACCACCTCTCCAACTCACCCCAACACCTCAAAGGGCCCAAAAAATTGGAAGAAATATTACTCCCTTATTAAAACCTATACTTACCATACTGATGAGAGACTCTAAAGAACACATGGCCTATGACCTTGAACTCCAAGAGCCTCCACCTATGATCATCATAGGACTTTTTAAATTTGTGTTCTTCCCTCATTTGATCATGAACCAACTAGATCTTCTCGTTTGTTCTATGCACCACATGAGGTCTAATAATTATTGCCTATCATACCTCTATCTAGTACAATATAAAATGAAGTGTCTGCCCATATAACTCATCAAATGGATCCATACCAATGGATGAGTGATATTTATTGTTGTGTGAAAACTAGACCGAAGTAATATATTGTACTCAAGATCCACCAAATTCCTAGATGAATGCTCAAAAAATATCCTCTATTGTCTATATGGTCCTCTCCATCTTCCAATCTATATGAGGGTGGAAAGAAGTTCTAAAGAACAACATGGAGACAAAATCATGATGAAATACCCTCTCAAATCATGAGTTAAAATAGGGATACTAATGAGATGTAAAGTTATTTGGTACCATGTGAATTTTAACCATATCATCCAAATACCTCCTCGCTAAAACAACCACAACTCTCAACTCACGGATCTCCTAGAAGTGAGTCAATTTCAATGGTCGGTAAACTATCACCAAAACCACATCACATCCTCCCTAAGCACAGGGAAACCCTATAAAAAATTTAATTGATATGTATTACCATTTTTATATAGGGACATGAATGGACTACGAAAAACATCCTGGAAAATGGTTCACCATTTTCCCATGCAGACAAATCAAACATTTTCCCTCAAACTCTACTATCGACCATTTCATCCCCTGCCACCATAGTTTTCACCTCAATCCATGATACATATTTTTCAAACCAGGATGTACCACTAATGGTGATCTATGAAACTCATGAAGAACTCCCTTGTGCATCACCTATGGGATAAACAACCTCCCCTAGAATAACACATGATATAGATCATCCTCAGACCGTCCCTCAAGAGTTTCAAAATGGGAACCTTGATAGTGCATCACCACTTCCTCTGAGTCTCCCCACTAAGACTCCTCCACTAGTTTCATCATAGGTGACCCCAAGGTCATCTGATGAGGAAAAACTGATCCACTTCTATCCCCAACATCAATATACATCACTGTAAGCTCCTCCATTTCTTTCTAATCATATTTAGACTCTTGATCCACATACTCTTATGACTTCTAACTGAATTCATTGTAAAATAATGCAATTGAGTGCTAACAAAAATCTCTTTCAGGTAATTGAATGCTTCCTATAATAGATATTTCTACAAAAAATAATAGTTCATCGTGGTCAATATTGTCAATGTGAATGTAACTCAATAGAAATAAAGTATAAACCTATGATAAAAGTCCATGAGACCAAGTAAAATTAGAACCTATACCACATTATTGGGTGTTTTCCAAGAAAAAACTACTTTAACCTTCAACGGGTCCCCCACTACACCTTGTTGAGACATCACATGTCTAAGTAAATGCACCTATCGTATCCTAAACTCACACTCGGACAACTTCCCATAATGATGGTGGTGTCGAAGCACCTTCAAAATAACTCTAAGATTCCTGACATGCTCCTCCTATGACATAAAGTATACCAAGATATCAAGGATGAATATGATGAAGGATCATCCCAAGAATGCATGCAACCTGGATTTTATAAGCCCCATAAAAATAATTGGTGAATTCAAAATATATAATTGAATGATTAAAAAATCAATGTTTCGATACCTGCATCTGAAGTCAATCTGCTAAACATACTCATCATTCACCCACAACAATTTATATCGAAATAGCATATTGTTTTTTTAAAACTAGTTAGATCCTATCAACTGGCCAAAAAGATCATTGATCATTGGAAGAGGGTAACGTTTATTAGTTATCACTTGATTCAACATATGGTAGTCTATACAAAATCACAGACTACAGTCTGCATTATTTGTGAACAAATCTGGAGAACCCCATTGGGAAATAATAGGTTAGATGTAACCCCTATAAATCAGATCATCTACCTGACACCTCAACTCACCAAACTCTATGGGCACTATCTGATTGGGATCAATTGACACTTGAGACATTACCAACTAAAAATCTATCCCAAACTTGAAATCATGTCGAGGGGGTAGATCCATAATCTCATTTTTTAAAACATACAAGAATTCATCAATAACCCTGGGAAGAACCCCAGCTTGATATTCGAAGGACATCTCCCCCCACAGTGACAAAATAGGCTTCACTTTCCTACCACTCAACTGATAACCTCATTCACCAATGAACACCACTCCTTGGCCCTTCACATCAGACAATGAAACTTTTCATTGAAAGTAGTTGATGATTGTACTCATCAAAATCATCTAGTCCATATCAAGGATATTATCATATAAAATTATCTGAAATAAGATGAAATCCCCCACTAACTATTGTTTACCTATCAACTATTTATATTCTCAGTACACATCAAACAAGGAAGCCTGACCTCTAACCAGTGTAGATAATTCCTGGGGAAATGAAATCATCTCCATATCCTGTCCCAACAAATAGACCAAATTAGAAGAAATAAATGAGAATGAGGCTCATAAATCAAACAAATAACACACAAGTGTAGATGATAAACTAATCATACATAAAAAAACCCATCTCTGTAGGCTCTTCCACCTCTAATGCATCCATAAAACCACACCCATCTCTTATACCTATATTGTTAGCCTCTATGATCATGATATGGTAGAAGACCCTATGGATGGGGACCATCATGAGGATTACCTATGATAACTTCACCAAATCTCAACTATTGAAAAAAAAACTGTCATCCCTTCAATTGAAACTTCCTCGGAGGAAACTGTTATAGCTAAAAAGAGGTACGACCATACATATGAAACTGAAATCCCTAAGTAGTTAGAAACTAAACCTAGTGGAGCCAATATCTCCAATATATATGTAATGAAAAAAGAAAACTCTTTAAATCCACTTGAAACCCACCTATCCTGATGGTCATGAAAAAACTACCATGGTAAGTTCCCTGCTGAACAAAACCATGGATGTCTGAACACTCACAGCACACTGTCGAAAGAACTACTCCTCAAATCACACTTTTAGTCACTCTTTTGAGGATAAAATCCCAAGGAAAGTATCTTCATGATAATAAAACACTTTTTTTGAACATCTATATGTGTCAAGAGAATAAATGGAGTGACTACATGCCTCATCATTGGTCACAATGCCTCCTCTAGATGTCCCCCATTAGACTTTACATCTAGGATAAAATCTGTAGATAAGTGTAGGAGGTCATTGAACCTGATCCAATGATTTTTCACAGCTATATTCCCATACTAGAGGGATAGTATCTCCTACCACTTAGCTTCCCTTATCATCGATGATAGAAACTATGCCAATAACTCCCTCTGAAATTCTGGCCAAAACACATCTACCTTTTTATAGTCACCAAGAAACAGTGTCCACACTACAAAAAAGGAACTGGTTATTGGTGGTTTATTAGTGGTAGTCCTAGTAACCCACACTAACTAAATTCAGTTTAATATAATAATAATATCATGGAGGTTTATTCAAACTGCCACTATATATTTTTTATTTTAATAATTAGTGGTGGTTTTGATTGGACCTCCAATAAATGTTTTTAAAAAACACTATTTTCTCCCCCTACACCAATCCCTCTATGTGACTAAGACACCTACCCTCCACTAACCTCCTCCCCTATTGTCCCAAACATAAACTCAACCCCACGACCCCACCCCCCAATTATACCTCTCTCTCTCCCTAGAGGAGAAGTGGACCCCCTCCCCCCAACCTTTTCTCTCTGGTGGTGACTCACCCCCCCCCCCATCTGACCTCCTTCTCCCAGGCTTGGTTCTCCTTCTTGGAAGCTCAAATCCCCTCCCATTAAATCCATTCACACCAGGAACACACCCCCTCTCTATTCACTTACTTATAAGGGACTCGCCATAGATTTTATGATGTGTTCTTAGTGATATTTCTCGATAAATCACTCCAAACATATTTTTTAGCTCCTCTTCATTTTTTCCCTCTTCTTCAAAATGGTGAATGTTCTGGATGACCAAGTGGTTTTTTAGATTGATTATAACATTTTTTTTGTGATATAGAGTTCCTGTTAGCATCTTAAGGCTTATTTTGACTTGTTATGGTGATTTAGTGTCACACTTTATGGAAGTGAAAGATCAGAGTTTGTTTTTTTCTGTTGCATAGATCATTAAATTAATAAACACTAAATTTGTACCTTTTTAAGTTATGTTTTAGATTCCTAGTGAAATTAATAAATGTGTATATAAAGATATTTTAAAGGAAAACAATGATCAACTTGTTTTCCATTTAATGCGATGGATTATTATATGAAAACATGCATTTTACATTTATTTTTCAGCTTCCATGAACATTTAACATGTGATAAAATAAAAGAATGTATATTATTAAGTGATTTTAAAACATTAAAAAAATTTGGTCTTTAAAATATTTTTTAATGAAATATCATGAATTAAAAGTGTATTCATTTATTTTTAAGAACCAATTATTGGTTATCTTGAATATAGTGACTTTATTATGATTGATTATTTGGGTTTTCAAAGTCAATTTTATAAAGAGTTTTCTCAAAGTGTATTCAACTTTATGGTTTGAACATTTTATAAATAGTATTAAATTTTATCCATATACCATGCCCGTTGATATATTTCAGAAATTTAAATTTTAGGAAGTGTGGATTTTCCATAGAGACTTTTCATATTGATTATTTTCAACAATAGAAGGGGAGGGGATGGTTATGACAAAAAACTTAAAGGTAGAGTGAGCATATATGTTGAATTTTTAACTATATCCTTGAGTGATAATTGATGTTTGGCCTCTATTTTATTACAAGGGAAGTGATATGTAGTTTTTCAAGAAATTTAGGTGCACATATAAAATGACCTTAAATTGTATAATGATGTATAATAACATATAAAAACATAAACCACCTCTATTTATCTGTTTTATCCATATAATATTGTTAGACATCCAAATAAATTATAATTTAAAATCTTATTTTTAAGGGGGTTCTCTTCATCTTAGTTAGACCATGGGAAATAGTTTGTACATTGATCAATGTAGATAATTTTGCAATGGAATGAACCCTACTTAGTTACAAAACAAGGGTATAATAGACCATTATATTTTTTTCCCATAAAAATAATATCATTAACAAATAAAATATCAAAAATTGATACATATTTATTATTTTTAATGTAGCGACTATTTTCCAAAGTTCCATCATTGAATATTTATTGTTTCAAGAATGTATCTAACTACAAATACCATGCTCTTGAGTCGTATTCTAACGCATATAGATCCCTCTTTAATTTTGATTGTACCTATTGTATTAAACATTTATATTTTTATATTTGAATGTATAGGTGGAATAAAGTCCAATACATATGGATAAAAGTTGGATTAATTTACCAAAAAACACACCTCAGTATTCCAAGGGATTGGAAGAATTTTTATATTATGTAATTGAAAAAAAAATCAATGTATGGTATAATTAAATGTATGTGTATGGATTTTAAATTTGAGAGATTGTTGAATAGAAATGAAGTATATGAGAATTTGATATTGAAATAGTTTCCAACTCTATATGTATGTTTTATTTTTTATGGAGAATCAAAAGATATGGATAGTGAAAACAATGAAAATACTATCAATGAAATACAAATTTACCCAGTATAGGAGAATTCATTTTGAAATTTATTAAATGACACATTTGGTTTTCCAAAATTCAATTTACGATTTTTAATAGATCAAAAGAACCTTAATTTTATCCTGAGTAGGTTAATCTTGCTCAGAACATCGATGACATAAAAAATTATTTCTATGAAATAGTTGATGAAAGACAATGAGAACAGTATGAAGGGTGTGTCAAGTATTTGAAGTATTAATTTTTTTTTGAAGTTGTATCATATAAAATGTCTTTATTAAATTACTAAAAAAAATTGTCCACGATTTTGGAGTTTCTTAATGAGGTATTTAGTAAATTTAGGATACATGATTCATTCTATGAGATGAATAAAGTCATCAAAAAACATAGACTTGATTATAGAAAGATACGTGAATTACCTAATGATTACATGATTTACTAGGGAGAAGAGTCTAATAAAGAAGAATACATAAGATTTCATACAAGAATATGGATGTCAATGTCAAAAATGAGTGTACAAATCAATGAAACCCTAGGATGAAACATAATAAGAAAACCCTTGAAATGGTATTGCATTAATTTCCTTTGAAACCATTCTTGAAAAGATTATTCATATCATCTAAGTCTACTTGAAACATGAAGTGGCATGATTAGGATAGTAATGATGGTTTTATGATACATCCAAAAGATTCAACATCATAGAGGATGTTTGATTTGATATATCCATATTTTTATTCAGATACTAGGAATATACGTTTGGGATTGTATTTTGATGGATTTAACCCTTTTGGTACATTGAGTAATAATTATAACATTTTGATAGTTCTTTTTATCCCCTATAATATGCCTCCATTGATATGAATAAAACTTCATTCATTATTTTAATGATTTTTTCTAGAAAGAAAATGCCTGGAAATAAAATTAATGTATAACTTCACCCAAAAATCAAAGAATTGTGAGAATGATGTGATTATGGAGTGGAAATATATGATGTTTCAATGATACAACTATTCAAAATTCATGATTCTTTAATTTGGAAAACTAGTTACTTTCCTAGACTAGGATCATTATCTAGATTTTAAACTCATACTTGTTTCTCTTGTCTAGTTTTTAATTTTTATATTGAACCTAAATAATTACCTCATAATAAAAAATGGTTTTTTATGTTTCACCATCAATTTCATGATGTTTCTCCAAAAAAATTGTTTAAAAAGGCATTATTTAATAGAAAAGTTTAAATGAGAAACTCACCGAAATTTTTATCTGGTTCAGAAATCATGGGACAATTAATGAATGTAACTGAAGAATTTGGAAAATTCCATCAGTATAAATAAGGGGGAAAATAAAACAAGGTATACAATATGAATAATCTAGAACAAAACAATGTAATAAAAAGAATATATTTGTCAAGATTCCTAATTTGGAGTTTAATTTCAAATTTCATAATCTTGATGTAATGCATATTGAGAAGAACGTCTATTAGAATGTAATTTTTATAGTGCTTAATGGGAAGGGTAAATTCAAGGATAAACTTAATGATCATAATGATTTGGAGTCAATGAACATAAATCATGGTTTGTGGGAAAATGAGAATGAAAATTATCATTTGGTTATTTTTATAATGAAAAATTATGAAAAAATTATATTCTTTTGGAATCTAAAGAATGTAAAAGTTCCCGATGGATATTCAAGTAATATATCAAGGTGTTTTGCCTTAAAAAATTGAGTGTTATATGGATTGAAAACCCATGAATCATATATTTTTATGGATAATCTTATTTCGTTGGGTTTTCAAAATACTTTTCTAGAAAAAGTAACTATGTTTCTAGTTGAGTTTTGTACCTTTTTCAGAGAGCTTTGGGTAAAAACTCTAAATCCAACCAAGCTTGATAAACTTCAAGAAAGAATCATTTTCACACTATGAAATTTAGAGATGTTTCTTCTCCATTCATTCTTCATAGTCATGATTCATTTGAAAGGTCATTTGGTTGGATAAAGTAAACATGGTGGACCAGTACACTATCGATGGATGTATCCAATTGAGAGGTACATTGAATTTTTTTTATTTTCATTGGTGAATTATATTTTTTTCAAATAATTGTGTTAATTTTTTAATATGATTCTTATTTTTTCCCATTAGGTACTTAGGACATTTGAAATCATATGTGAGGAATAAATCTCAACTAGAGGGATTTATTGATGAAGGTTACATATCCAAAGAGTGCTTGACCTTATGTTCTCGGTATTTTTATGAGATTGACACTAGATTCAATTGTGTGGGACATGCCGACGACATCTCACATAATTTTTATTCTGAAAATCCATCATTGGTATTTCTAAATATCGGATGACCAATTAAAATGGGATAAAATTTTACAATGGCTAAATTTGAGTTTCTACAATAATAAGGATATGTGTTACTCAATATTGTAATTCCATATCCATTGATTGATCAATTGTGACTACAAAAAAAAGAGTAGACTAAAGGGTCAATCTCAAAATGAGTTGGAATTAGAAAAATCTGTTAATAAGGAGAATGTCGAGTGGTTCGCCCATCCTGTAAGTATATACGCATATTCATATTATTGGCGTGTAGTTATTTTGTCTATGTTAAAAGTAACAACTTATATATTTTTTTCAAGATAATTAATATTGACAATTGAGTTTAAATATCAAATGATTTGAAGTTTTTGGATCGAGGTATTCTAAGTTAGGACAAGAGATTCAATGCCTATATTTATCATGGATTTATGTTTCATACAATTTATCACAAAGATGAAGTGAAAACTCGTAAATACTGTGTATTTACATTTTCATAAGTGAGATACTAAAGGAAGAAAAATGATGTAATTGAATTAAACTATCATGACCATGTTTTAGTGGATTTATTCAAATGAAAGTTGTTCAACATTAATCGGTACATCATAACTGGAAATTGAACCATTTGTGACGGGGAAATTATGACTAGATCCCATCACAAAATGACATTTGTGATGGGGTCCAGTTGAAATTGACCTATCTCTAAAAACAACACCGTAAATAAATTGTTTGCGACAACCCATCATAAATAGCATATCTGGGTTTTTTCAAAAACCATTTTGTGATGAGCCCCTGGCAAAAAAACTAAAAAAATTAAAATATTAATATTAATAAAATTTAATAAAATAATAAAATATTAATAATATAATAAAATAATGATAAAATATATGGAATAATAAAAATAAAATAATAATAAACACTAATAAAATTATTAAAAAGAAAATTAAGAAAATAAAATTTTAGAAAACACAATATTCATAACTATATAAAATAATAATAATAATATAATAATAATAAATAATATAATATAATAATAATACTAATATAATATAATAATAAAAATAATAAATAAATAATATAATAGTAAATATAATAAAGAAATAATGAGAGAAGAAAAAATAAATGTCCTCTTGTAAATAAGATTCTATAATTGATCCTTCAACTAATGCTTCGTTACATACTCTTTTCTTTAATTTCTACATGTATCTCTCGAATGGGTACATCTATCAGAACTATACCGAACATCCAATTTTTTCTTCATGTAGAAAATATAATATTAAATGTTCAATTGAGTCAAAAAAAGTTGGTGGGAATATTTTTTCCAGATTACAATAAATTCAAACAATATCTTCTTGTAGTCTACTTAGTGTGTCATATTTTCCTATCACCACACAAATGTATCGTAAAAAATATGACATGTCTGTGAGCACATCTCAAATCATATTATTCAACAAAACTCATAATCCCATTGGTAAAAATATTTCCATTATAATATGACCGTTATGAATTTTTAATTCAGTAATATGACTATTTCGGACACATCTAGTCAAATTGGAAACATAACGATCTAGAAGTCTCAAATATGCAATCCAATGATAAAGTAATAATTTATATTCTTTGGAAATTGTATAATCTTTTTTTGTATTCATAAAATTCAATGATCTGTAATTTTTAAACAGTTTAAATTTTGGTCTCCTAAAAATTTGGGCAAGATCTATTCATGCCTTCACATTATATTTGGTCTTTCCAGGTGTATCCAAAATTTTATAAAATATTTTATCAAAATATTTATTCCCAATATTCATGACATCCATCATGTGATGAACCAAAAAATCATACCAATATGTAAAATCCCAAAAAAATCTCTATTTTATCCAATTGTGTTTTTTACCAAATCCATAAATTTTCTATTGGTTTATATGGGGTCCAAATGTAATGGGAAGTAATGAAGAGACAAAGTATTTTAACTCCATACCTAAAATCATTTTTGTCGGTACATCTCTTCCAATTATTCCTTTTCTGAAATGATATATGTTCCTCCAAAAAGGATGATTGGTCAAAAGAAATATGCAATAATAGTAAAAAAACAAGGTTTTCTTCTATTGATGAGAATAAATGATTTTTTGTCTCTCACATAGTACGAACATGATTTTGTACAATGTATACTCTAACCAGATAACATGTTATATGTTGGGAAGCCACTAATTGTCCACATTAATGCATATTTCAGTATGGAATTTTGTTTTTCGGCAACATCATATGTACTGACACCATTACCCCATAATAAATTTAACTCATCAATCGATGGATTCAAATAAACATCAATATTCTTTTTTGGATGTCCTGGAACTAATAAGGTCAAATATATATATGGATCCTTCATCAAAATACAAGGAGGTAAATTGTACAGAGTTATAAAGACAGGCCAACAAGAATATTGACTACCATAAGAACCAAATTGATATAAACTATAAATAGAAAGACCCAATCCCACATTTTCAACTTTTGAAGAAAAAGACATATTTACATGGTCAAAAATTTTAGATGAATCGCCATCAGAGAGGTGATTTAAGCTTTTACCGGTTGAAACATTGGTTTTGTTTCATGACATCAATGACGATGTGTTCTGAGACATAAAAAAATTCTGAAATCTAGGTGTAAGGAAGAAATACATGAACTATTTTACATGAATCAATCCAGATGTTTCTCGTTGAGCCTCTTTATACCTCAATTGTCCACATGTTGGAAAACAATCCAATGACTCATTTTTAAAATTATATAAGATGAAATCATTTTAACATTCCTTAATATTTTGATAACCAAGACTCTGATTATAAAAATAATCTTTCTCTCATTGAAATTTATAGGCAACACATTTCCTTTTTGTAATAATTTTTTATCCAAAGATAATATCTAATCATAAAATATATTTTATATTACATTATCTGATTTAATAGTCATATTTTTATCAACCACTTCAAATTTGGTTATCAAGCAACTTGGATATAAAGAATCCTCATTGAACCACAACAACTCATAAATGTAAGATGGTTCCAACTCATGAGTTAAATCAATATAATCCTGATTTTCAGTTTGATGAAAATAAGAACCTTCCACATCATTTACTAAATTTTGAAAACATAATGGAACTAGAACAAAATTATTGGTATCTTCTATGGAACTGTGTTCACTATGTTGATACCAAAAAACATAATCTTTTCGAAAACAAAAATGTAATATATGACCCACAACATTGTAAAATGTGGAAAATGTCATGTGATCATATTTTTTACATGGAAACTTAAGTGTCACTTCTGAAACAAATTCTTGTTTTGATTATTTAAATTATAAGAAATTTTCAGCACCCTCAAAATATATGTGATTTATATAAGGGTTGGTGTCATGAGAACCAACTATTTTTTACTTTGATTACATGAATGTTCACTTATTATATATTTTTCATTGTTCTGCATGACTATAATATAATAATATCCAAGAATATTTTTCCATTGATAAGGTCATGGAAGGTCCCTGCTATGATGAGAACCTTGAAATGAAATAACAATATTCTTAAATAAAGTTTTATGGTTTGATGACATACTATGATAGGACACATAGTATACAGACCGTCATGTACGAGTACTCATAAGAATATGAGACTCTCTCTCATAGAGTTCTCACTTGGTAATTATAGCATCCTGCCATTTTATCACACAAACTTTCATTACATTTTACAAAACCGAGGATCTTTAAGGTTTAGTGTCTTGGAAACCAGGAACTTAAAACATGCAAAAATAAAACATTCTTCTTAAACACTTGAAAGGATTCTCCTTATGTTCATCCTAGGTTCATTACTGCATCTCATAACCTAGGGACTTACATCAAAAGAAAGGGTGAGCCGAAGGCCCAGTAAGGGAAACAAGGGGAAACATTTAACATGTGAACTTGAGATACATCAACAATGTCATGAAAAAGAACTTTAAGTCATGAGAAAGAAATCATGAGGCATATCATAATACAAATAACATTTTTCATAACTTGAAGATGTGGATACAACATTTAATATTGAAAATCATTTATGTTTCACCAAGGTCCATCCCCAAGGTGTTATTAAAAATTACCAAGGTTATTCACCAAAGCGTCGTTAAAAATAGTCATCTCTTGAGATTAAGTCTTTACCCAATGAATTGGAGCACTATCAGGGTGCACCCTTGACATTCCTTTATTATCAAGTGAGCCTCATATATCATTTTCAATAATTTCATAAACAACCAATATAGAAAAAAATGGAATGGGTTTCCTTTCATAATCATGACGTTTAAAAACTACTTTAAAGACATGATCTTTACGTCACATTAAACCCACAGAAAGGGAGAGCGGGTCTCATGTATGTAAATACCAGAATTTAAAATAGAAAAACTTGGTATATACGTGAATACCTCTATAGAATAGAGAGCTTTGAGTATTCACTTAATAAAATAAAATAACTTTAGAAAAAGAGAGAGACATTTTGAGACGGAAATTCTGCATCATAACGGCTATGTTTCGGGGTTTTAGAAAACATTGATAAGAGAGGGTACATGGGTAAAACAATAATAAATGACCCATAAAATAGTATAGGGACCAAATATGAAGAATATATGAAAATGGTAATTAAATTTTAAGGACATACCATTGGAAATGAAAAACACAGAAGGAAGACAAAAATTAGATTTCTCTTATGAAAATTCGGCAGTCTAACTGCGTCACTTAAACTTCAACAAAAATGAATTGACAAGACAAAATAGGGTCTCTCATAATATTAACATAAGATTTAAGTATGATATATATAGATATCATACCCCAACATAATAAAAAGTAACTTGAAAGACTTGACATGAATGTAGAACTTTGAAAAATAGAAGGGTGAAAGAATCCCTTAAAAATTCGGTAGCCTGACGGCGCCACTTAAACATTCTTAAAATGGATTGATGAGGGAAATAGGGGGTATCCCATAATATGAACATAAAAGGGAATTAATATTAATATAAAATAACATCCTCCTACATAAGAACATGGTGAAAAAAATAAATGACTTAAAAGAGATTACTTGAAAAGAAAGAGAGAGGTCGGATCCCTTAAAAATTCGGCAGCCTAACGGCGCCACTTAAAACATCAAAATAATGAATTGAAGAGATAAAATAGGTTCTCTAATCATATGAAAATAAAATATCAGTATGATATATATAGATATCATACCCCAACAAAATAAAAAGGAACTTGAAAGACTTGACATGAAAGTAGAACTTTGAAGAATGAGAAAGGTGAACGAATCCCTTAAAAATTAGGCAGCCTAACGGCGGCACTTAAAACTTCAAAATACTGAATTGAGGAGATAAAATAGTGTCTCTCATAATATGAACATAAAAGATCAGTATGATAGATATAGAGATCATACCCCAAAAAAATAAAAAGGAACTTGAAATACTTGACATGAAAATAGAACTTGAGAAGGGTGAAAAAATCCCTTAAAAATTCGGCAGCCTAACGGCGCCACATTAACATTCTTAAAATGAAATGATGAAAGAAATAGGGGGTCTCTAATCATATGAACATGAAAAATATAGTAGGATTAATATAAAATAACATCCTCCAACATAAGATCATGGAGCATAAAATAAATGGCATAAAGGTGATTACTTGAAGAGAAAGAGGGAGGTATGATCCCTTACCTTAAAATTTAACTCTTAAAACTCAATGTTTGGGACCTTGCGGTATTGGGTGCTCCTTTAAAGGACTCCTTTGGAGGTAATGAGACTATAGATTCGTTGGGGGAGAGTTGGGAGTCGAATGGATGAGAGGATGTCTTGGTATTTATAGGGAAAGTGAGGGGACAAGGCATTAATGGCCAAGGGACACCTCATTAGTGGTTTTGGAAAAACCATGGGCTTTCCCACGGTATTTTCCCTTGGTATTGGCCACTTGGGACACCCCATACCTTATATTACTGTTCAGAAGTAGACCATATTGATTACATAGTTAATACATCATTTAATGATGTCATTAAACACCTGTAACTTAAAAATTGTATTTTCACTATTCATCGAAAATTCAACTTTCTCAGAAGAATCCCAAAATTTCACCTTAACAAAATATTGATTCTCTGATTTAAAAAATGAACTTCATTTTATAAAAAAAAAATTCTAAATATTTTTAATTTAATTTTTAAATAAATACATTATTCACTAAAAATTCATTTTTTTCAGAAAAATCCCCAAAAATTATCTTAACATAATATCGATGCTCTGAGTTTAAAAAAGAAATCCATTTTATTAAAATATTTTTATAAATATTTTTAATGAAATTTTTAATTAAAAAACTCTATTCACCTGAAAAAACTAATACTTGACTGATAATTTATGAAACCGTTATTTAACAATTTTATTGAATCACATTACTTAATCAAGGTGCCTAGATTATATTAATGCTTTATTTAAGTGAGATTACTAATCCATTTGGTTACATTACTAATCCTAGGCATAAAATCACTATTAATAATTTACTATTCATCAAAAATTAAGTTGATATTATTAGACTCTAAATTTCATACTGAACATAATTGTAGAAGACCATTTTTTGAAAATCATTACACATTTTTAATTATTTAAGGTTTACATAAACATATTTCAAAATATTCTTTCTCTAAAATTCACCAAAAATATGCATGCTATATTTATCCGACCATTTGAAAATTCATAAACTTCATCATAAGAAGAAATCAAAATTGTTATTTAAAAAAAGGATTACACAAGGCAGTTATGGTCTCCTTACATAGCCCCATATCACACCAGCATAGGACCTAAGTGTAAGGTGTGCTAAAGTGAGAGAATCTGAGGGAGGCTCGGCCAACATCGCACGAGTAGTAATGTCTATCAGTTTGAACTTCTCGTGATGATGATCTCGTTCTAGCTTCGTACGATGAAGATAGGCTTGGGTTTGGTCTAGAGAAAAGCCCATTGGTGATACCTCCTTCCCAAGTTCTGTTAGATGGGATTCGATCGGTCCAAGACTACTGGGTGAGGCCATAAAATCTTCATTCTATATTAATTAACCAAGATCACTTGTATTTAGAGACAAATATCGAAATGTTTAGTTTCCAGCGGTCATATTGACCAATAGTCATATAACAGTCAAAACCCAACAGTCTCATTTTAATTATACTCATGTTATCCAATGAAACCAATTTGTTGAGTATAAAAAAATAAAATAACACACAAAATTAGGAAACAAGATTTATTCAAAATTTTGGGTCATTACAATCTTCCCCCCTTAAGAAATTGCATCCTCACAATTTTTAAAACTGGGTTTTGAAATTTTATTGAAAGCCCCACACCAGAAAAGGAGTCAGTAAAACTATTACTTTAAAAGAAAGAAAGGGACGTAAAAGGTCACCTGAGTTAACCTATACTAGGATCCCATGTAGGAAAACATGGACATGGAGGAAAAAACAAAGGGTCACGTTCTAAGGGAGAGTGATAGAAAACATGATTATGAGAAAGTTAACAACAAGAAAATCACAAAATTATGATGGGTCAAATGGTATTATATTTCCTAGTAGAAAACGTTAACAGACAACATTTTTTCTTTTATGTTCCTTTTCATAGTTTTGAGGAATTCATCTACTACATAGAATAAAAACATAATGAAATATACCTACCTTAAAGTAGAGTTTAATCCTTTAATAAGTTTCTACCAAATCTAATCTTTTCTCCAAACGATGAGAATTCAAAAACACTTAGTCTCATCAAAAGCACAAGAATAATATTCTAGAGAATCACTTATTCCACAAAAGAAAAACTATCTATCTTTAAACATTTATCCCAAAAACAGAAAGGGTAAGATACAACAAATCTTCAAAAAGAAAGAATCCCATGGGAAGGGAAAATACTTTTAAATCTTCAAAGTTCCATGGTACTACCCGGAGCCCATCATACACCACTCCATAAATTATTGTTCTGAAAATTCCTCAAAATAACCCAAACTAAGATTGAAACCCAAATTCAATAAGTACTTGATAACATAGCCTTCCAAGATAAACTTTACCGTTCATCTCCAAACAATATCAACCACTCCTAACATCTTATAACAAAATTAAATAACCTAAACATATTTCCCCCAAGATAGGTCAATCATTTCCATAAGTAACCTATAATACCATAAGTTCACCTTAAATTCATCGATTCTTCAAAATATAATTCAACCTTTACTCCTCAAAGAAAATACTGTAGTAATCTATTTACCTCGATCAAATATGGTTCCCAAAATAGGGAATGTATTAAAAAATAATAATCATCTTTTAATCCCCAAATCATCTTTGTCATATTAATACGGCAATCGTCACATTTCATATCAAATAGGTTGTTGGGACATTCTCTTCCATTTCCCACCATTAACTCGGGAAAGAAAGTATAATTAGGGGCTTAAATACTTAGCCAATAATCATTAAAAGGAAACTTAAAGCATAGAAGGATAAACTTGTAGAATAAAAGTATACCCTAGATTTGATCCCCTAGGTCCCAATCTAGGTTATCCATGATAATATATTCTTATGTGAATCTTTTTTTTATTTTATCTTTGTTACATTAATAATGGTTCATACTAAGTTTAGGAATTTACCAAAGAATATCCCCCAGGAGTGTCGTAACCAAGAGTGCAGCAAGGCTCGTTGTCGTGTACCAGTTCCCATTCGAGTCTAGCTCAAAGAGGTGTTTTTGGGTTTTACCCCTATGTACATCTGTGCCAGATCCACCTCTACCTGCTCGTATCCAGACAAGGATGTATTTTCTTTTCAACCCCTTACTCAATACTCACCAAAATACCAGGAAGGTTTCCTATATTTAAACTTTTATATAGGGTTCTTCCTAAAGTTCTCATATCCTAATTTCCACAAATAACTAAACCATCCTTTGATACGAACTATATCATCCCGCCTTTTTATCCCATAAACTTTCATTACATTTTACAAAACCGAGGATCTTTAAGGTTTAATGTCTTGGAAACCAGGAACTTAAAACATGAAATCATAAAACATTCTTTTTAAACACTTGAAAGGCTTCTCCTTATATTCATACTAGGTTCATTACTGTATCTCATAACCTGGGGATATACATCAAAAGAAAGGGTGAGCATAAGGCCCAGTAAGGGAAACAAGGGGAAACATTTAACATGTGAACTTGAGATACATCAACAACGTCTTGAAAAAGAACTTTAAGGCATGAGAAAGAAATAATGAGGCATATAATAATAAAAATAACATTTTTCATAAATTGAATATGTGGATACAAAATTTAATATTGACAATCATTTCTATTTCACCAAGGTCCATCCCCAAGGTGTCATCAAAAATTACCAAGGTTATTCACCAAGGCGTCGTTAAAAATAGTCATCTCTAGAGATTAAGTCTTTACCCAATGTATTGGAGCGCTATCAGGTCGCACCATTGAGATGTCTTTATTATCATGTGAGACACATATATCATCATCAATCATTTCATAAACAACCCATATAGCAAAAAAATGAATTGGATTCATTTCATAATCATAACGTTTAAAAACTGCTTTAAAGACATGATCGTTACATCACTTTAAATCCACGGAAAGGGAGAGCGGGTCTCATGTATGTAACTACCAGAATTTAAAATAGAACAAATTGTTATATATGTGAATACCCCTGTATAAGATAGAGATTTCAGTATTCACTTAATAAAATAAAAGAACTTTAGAAAAAGAGAGAGACATTTTGAGACGGAAATTCTGCAGCATAACGGCTATGTTTCGGGGTTTTAGAGAACATTGAAAAAAGAGGGGACATGGGTAAAACAATTATAAATGACTCATAAAATAGTAGAGGGACCGAATATGAAGAATATATGAACATGGTAATGAAATTTTAAGGAAATACCATTTGAAATAAAAAACATGGAAGGAAGACAAAAATTAATTTCTCTTATGAAAATTCGGCAGCCTAACAGCGTCACTTAAACTTCTACAAAAATGAATTGACAAGATCAAATAGGGTCTCTAATAATGTGAATATAAGATTTCAGTATGATATATATAGATATAATACCCCAACATAATAAAAAGTAACTTGAAAGACTTGACATGAAAGTAAAACTTTGAAAAAGAGAAGGGTGAAAGAATCAATTAAAAATTTGGCAGTCTAACGGCACCACATAAACATTCTTAAAATGGATTGATGAGTGAAAGAGGGGGTATCCCATAATATGAACATAAAAGGTCATTAATATTAATATAAAAGAACATCCTCCAACATAATAACATGGAGCATAAACGAAATGACATAAAAGAGATTATTTGAAAATAAAGAGAGAGGT
Organism: Viscum album; assembly: GCA_963277665.1. Classification (NCBI taxonomy): domain Eukaryota; kingdom Viridiplantae; phylum Streptophyta; class Magnoliopsida; order Santalales; family Viscaceae; genus Viscum; species Viscum album. The sequence continues at coordinate 1,372,007,680 of OY728143.1, forward strand.
CGGATCCCTTAAAAATTCGGCAGCCTAACGATGCCACTTAAAACATCAATAAACTGAATTGAAGAGATCAAATAGGGTCTCTCATCATATTAACATAAAATTTAATTATGATAGATATAGAGATCATACCCCCAACAAAATAAAAAGGAACTTGAAAGACTTGACATGAAAGTAGAACTTTGAAAAATGGGAAAGGTGAACGAATCCCTTAAAAATTCGGCAGCCTAACGGCGCCACTTAAAACATAAAAAATACTGAATTGAAGAGATCAAATAGGGTTTCTCATAATATGAACATAAAAGATCATTATGATATATATAGAGATAATACCCCAATAAAATAAAAAAGAACTTGAAATACTTGACATGAAAATAGAACTTGAGAAGGGTGAAAGAATCCCTTAAAAATTCGCCAGCCTAACGGCGCCACTTTAACATTCTTAAAATGAAATGATAAGAGAAAGAGGGGGTCTCTCATCATATGAAACTGAAAAATACAGTAGGATGAATATTAAATAACATCCTCCAACATAAGATAATGTAGCATAAAATAAATGACATAAAAGAGATTACTTGAAAAGAAAGAGGGAGGTAGGATCCCTTACCTTAAAATGTAACTCTTAAAACTCAATGGTTGGGACCTTGAGGGCTTGGGGGAACCTTGGAAGGACTCCTTTGGAGGTAATGAGACCAGAGATTCATTAGGAGAGAGTTTGGAGTCGAATGGATGATATGATGTCTTGGTATTTATAGGGAAAGTGAGGGGACAAGGCATTAATGGCAAAGGGACACCTCATTAGTGGTTTTGGAAAAACCATGGGCTTGCACATGGTATTTGCCCATGGTATTGGACACATGGGACACCTCATACCTTATCTTACTATTCATAAGTCGACCATATTGATTACATACTTAATACATCATTTAATAATGTAATTAAACACTAGTAACTTAAACATTGTATTTTCACTATTCATCGAAAATTCAACTTTCTCAGAAAAATCCAAAAATTTCACCTTAACCAAATATCGATGCTCTGATTTCAAAAATTAACTCCATTTTATAAAAATAGTTTTCTAAATATTTTTAATTTAATTTTTAAATAAATACACTATTAACCGAAAATTCATTTTTTTCAGAAAAATCCCCAAAAATTACCTTAACATAATATCGATGCTTTGAGTTCAAAAATAAAATCCATTTTATAAAAATATTTTTCAAAATATTTTTAATTAAATTTTTAATTAAAAAAACACTATTCACACGAAAAAACTAATACTTGACTAATAATTTATGAAACTATTATTTAACCATTTTGTTGAATCACATTACTTAATCAAGGTGCCTAGATTATATTAATTCTTTATTTAAGTGAGATTACTAATCCATTTGGTCACATTACTAATACTAAGCATAAAATCAGTATTATTAATTTACTATTCATCAAAAATTACGTTGATCTTATTAGACTCTAAATTTTGTACTGAACATAATTGTAGAATGCCATTTTTTGAAAATCATTACTCATTTTTAATTATTTAAGGTTTACATAAACATTTTTTAAAATATCCTTTCTCTAAAATTCACCAAAAATATGCATACTATATTTATCCGGACATTTTAAAATTCATAAACTTCATCATAAGAAGAAATCCAAATTTTTATTTAAAACAAAGGATTACACAAGGTAGTTACAGTCTCCTTACATAGCCCCTTATCACACCAGCATAGGAACTAAGTGTAAGGTGTGCTAAGGTGAGAGAATCTGAGGGACGCTTGGACAACATCACACGAGTAGTAATTTCTATCAGTTTGAACTTCTCACGAAGGCGATTCCGTTCTAGCTTCATACGATGAAGTTCGGCATGGGTTTGGTCCAGAGCAAAGCCCATTGGTGCTACCTCCTTCCCAAGTTCTGTTAGATGGACTTCGATTGGTCTAAGACTACTGGGTGAGGCCATCAAATCTTCTTTCTATATTAATTAACCAAGATCACTTGTATTTAGAGACAAATATCGAAATGTTTAGTTTCCAGCAGTCATATTGACCAATGGTCATATAACTGTCAAAACCCAATAGTCTCATTTTAATTATACTCATGTTATCCAATGAAACAGATTTGTTGAGTATAAAAAAAATAAAATAACACACAAAATTAGGAAACAAGATTTATTCAAAATGTCGGGTCATTACAGTAATCTCTAAGATGGGAGATTATAAGAACAGACCCGCCAGTAGCAATTCTGCATATCTTGGTGTCATCGGACATTGCTATCTACGAGCGTGTGTAATGTTCCTTAGACTAGAAGATTATCATTAACTCATGTCATGACTCACGCACTTAGATTTACTGACGAAAACCGTCACGCAGACAAGTGGCGGGAAGTAGAGTACGTTGGGTGAATCATGAGTGACATGATGTTAATGGATAATTTGAGGGAGGATTTTTCCCTTCTATTTATGGAAGTTGATATCTCGGCCCTTTGATTGAAATAGAACTGTCGCTTTAAATTCCATGGCCATGGTGTAAACGACGATTTTATTTCAGGAAGCCAAAGAATGACTGATCAAGTATATAGGTTTATGACACTTCCATGAAACCTGCTTGATAAGATATCAAGATAAAGGGATTAAATTACACAGTAAGCATTCATATGAGGTGATACGTCAATGTGGCGTCAACTTCTTTCTCATGGGTGCCTTGACCCATTGCTAGACAGTAATCTTGGACTTCAGGCAAGATCGCCTAATTCCAATGAGAAAGAGGCCTAGAGGGTCACACACTAAGTGTATTCAAGTACCTCAACTAGAATAAATATTATTCCCATACATGTATTAATAATTATTCATGTAATCCTAAATCATTTTAATGATGGAGGAAAAAGGAAATGAAAAACAAGATATACACGCCGTGTATTAAAGATTACACACCGTGTAGTTTTTCATGGAAAACAAGTACACGTCGTGTATTAATAATTACACGCTGTGTAGTTTTATTTGTGGAAAGGAAATGAATAAATTAAAACAAGATATACATGCCATGTACATTTAATGTACACGCCGTGTAGTTTTCAATGAAAAATAAGTATAGTCCGTGTATTTATTAATACACTCCGTGTAGTTTTTCCAGTCGGGATTTTGAGGATATAATATTGTTTTAAATGATATTTATTATAATTAGTGTGGGAACATGTCAAGTAAATAATTATTCAACATGGGGGTTTTAAATAAGAGTCAATAAAATAAATAAAATGCATAACGCATTTATTTATTGTCATAACTCTACAACCTCAAACATGATTATAAATATCCTCAAAACCCCAGTTCTTTTCTAACACACAAGATAATCTTTGTGCACAACAACTCTGGAGAATTATTTCAAGTCCAAAAGAACTTCTTCCTCCAAGAATACTCTCAAGACTGAGAGAGATCCTCTTCTATCGGATCAAGATGATCTAAGGCGGACAGTGCAAGAAAAGGTTTCTCCACACTAGCACCTGGATACTCCTTTGGAAACATCCCAAGATACAAGGTACACGTGTGGATCACCGCTAGAGGAAGTCTACACTTGGCTTCTACGACGCAATGATGAATCAATCGGAATGTGCTCAAGAACATCAACGAAGAAAGAACGCCCAAAAGGTATTTCTTTTTAATTGATTAAATTAATTATAATCAACCTATAACGATCCTACTTTGTGGTTCCAGGACTTTTCTTTTCTTTGTTCATTTATATGATTTGATCCATGGATACTGGCATTTTTCATCGTATTGATCATGGATTGATCATTGTTAATAACAAAAGGCCAATTGGGCACATCCACCAACGCACTTCCGCTGCGCCTGGAACCTTCAAATTGTATCAGAGGGAGGTTACAATCTTGATTAATTTTTTTTGATATTTTACACATTTATATTTGATTCAATTCGAAATAAATCATTCTATAAATATGAATAAAAGAGATCTGTTCTTCCTCCTTCATTTCTCGATTCATATCACAGAAATGTCCTTTTAATTTTGATTTTGATTAAAATAATAACAAGGATCTCATCCGGAGGAGCTGCTCTTTCTATCTGTACAACACGGGAATACACAGCGTGTAATTAAAACTACACACCGTGTACTTAGGTTCAACGAACCCGTAATGGTCCGCCAAACCATGATATGTGAATTTATTACACCTATGTATTTAGCACCCCGTGTTGACCAGAATTAAACGGCGTGTGGGAACTGGAATACACGGCGTGTATGTTGGAGCAACACGTCGTGTAGTCCGATCTAGCCCATGTGAAATAGTGTACAAAAGAGAAATTGTGTACCACGTACACGGGATCGCCAGGACGGTTACCGCATAACAAGGAAGTACATGCCATGTATGATTTATCTACATGTCGTGTACTCCAAAATTTCCAAAGTATAGAGAATATGCCAAATTCCCCGGCGTGTACTTTGGATAAAAGGTGAAAAGAAATACACGCCATGTAAATATAAACTACAAGCCATGTACTTCCAGATATTTCACCAAGTTTCCTCCAAAAGTACAAAGACATGTACAAGGAATATGGTTGAGAAGAATCTCAAGGAAATTCAGAAAGGAATTTAAGATAATGAATTGATTAATTATAAGATCTTAATTAATTGAATTCAAGCGTGACTTATCTTAAATAAATATAACGATTACAAGAATTTGAATTCTAAATATGCATAAATGTCGTTGCATGTTATGGATGATCATGATCTAGACCAAAGACCCTTTGTATGTGTGTATGGTTTCATTTAAATTTATTTAAATTTGTTGGCACGCGAGCCTTCTTCCAATAAAATGCAGGGCATGCGTGCCCATGGTTTATTTAATGTAAAACCCATATAATGGAGGATCACCAAAGCCAGAGGGTCCGGTTCGAAATTTGAAGCTAAGGTGAAACCAACACAAGAAGATACAAAGGTGGACAGGTGGGAGCTGCAAAACACGAATCATCGGTTCAAGGTGTTTTTCCCTAGGTCAGGGTTATCTTATCAAACCACTGGATAGTCTATCCAATAAAAGCTCATGATCATGCCATATTATTTTATTACTATCTGATTTCATGGTTTATTTATTATGTATGTGTTGTCGTTATCACATAATTAATGAAATAAACAAGCATGCAAATATGGAATAAAATAATAACCGGATTATGCATAAACATTATCATAACATGGTTAATCACTTAATCTAGCATCACTTAATATTAACAAGCATGTGATAATGTAAAACTACGCATAAAAGATTAAAATCCCTCAATACCATATTAATTCAGACCAAGCCTTCCATTACTTGATTAAGGGAAAGACTCAATAAAGCTATGTGTTTGACCAACCCTTGTTGGGACACTTACTTTTATAAAGGAAGACCTTATGAAAGGTTTCGGGTTGACTTAACCATATTAAATCAAGAGGAGTATTCCTTGATAGACTTGATGTAATATTGGAGGCAAGAGTTGAGGAAATCCCATTCAGGATTTCCAGATTGGGGAGTCCACTAAACCGATCAAGGAATTGTAAGCTCACAGTTGGCAAAGACCTGCCTACCTAAATACCTTCAAATAGCTTGACCAACCCTTATTGGGGTTATGCGAAGGGGAATATAGATCCTTTCCACTAGAATTTTAAAGAAACTAGACATTCCGAGTTCTATGGTGAGGGCCATTGGGACTTGATAAAATAGTGGGAGAACTAATAAATTCATTTATTATTTCACATAAAAATGTAATCAAGAATGTACTGATAAATCTGCTCTTTTAATTTGTAGATTCGAAATGAAAAATTCATCGACCAAATTTTCTCTGCGATCAATTCAGGATAAATAAAATATCCTCACCGACAATAACTTTCAGGAATGGTTTAGGCACCTTCGGGTTATCCTACACCATGAACAAAAGTTTTACATGCTGGATTCCTCACAGCCTGATCGGCCTGCCCAAGGGGTGAGTGATGGAGATTTCCTGGTCTATGATCAAAATTTGAGCAATGCACTCGGTGTTCAATGTTTGATGTTTCCATCAATGTCTAGTGAGCTCATGAAGTCTCATGAAGACATGGATGCCTACAGCTTGCTCGAGCACCTCCATGGTCTATACCAGGGGAGAGCAAGACAAGGCAGGTTTGAGATCTCCAAGGCTCTATTCCAGAGCAAGTTAGGAGAGGGTGCCCCAGCTGGGCCTCAGGTAGTCAAGATCATTAGATACATTGAGTTCTTGGAGGTTCTAAATTTTAAACTCCCCCAAATAACTGGGTACTGATATCATTCGCACATTACTCCCCCAGAGCTTCTCAAACGTTGTTTTGAACTTCAACATGAACAACATTGTGAAGTCTCTTTCTGATCTTCTTATCTTTATTCTCCAAGTGGAAAATGACATGAAGCGTGAAAAGCCTTTTGTCCTCATGGTGAATAAAAGGAAAGGGAACCCGAAGAGATTTAAGCCCAAAGCTTCTTCAAGGCCTTCCAAGAAAATGATGATCAAAGGGTAGGAAAGGGAACAAGATGTTGTTTGTTTCGCATGTGGCAAGAAGGGCCACAGGAAGAAAAATTGCACCCAGCCAAGGAATCAAGGGGCAGCTTCTAGTGCATTAGTTATCGAATGCAATCTATTTGTTTCTACTAATTGGGTAATATATACTGCTTTTGGTGCTCACATCTGTATCCAAATATAGAAACCAAGTAGATTCAGGAAGATTGATTGAGGGGAGGTAGATCTATGAGAAACCAACGGAGCCAGACTTGTTGTTTTAGCTATCGAGGACTACCACCTCACATTGGCAACTAGAATGATATTAGTGTTAAAGGGTTTTTATTATGTACCTTCTGTTACTAAAAACATTATTTCAATATCCATATTAGATACTGATGTATTCATGTTCAAGTTTGGAAATGAATGTTTCTACTTTTATAAAGATAGCATTTGTTTTGGTAGGGCACATTTATATAACGGCCTTTATGTGTTTGAATACACAAACCAAGTAATGGAAATAGACGACAAAGTCAATTCACATGAATCATACCACACCCAACTTTGGCATCACCAGCTTGGTCATGTCAATGAGAGACGTTTGACAAAATTACATCATGATGGGTATTTTGATTCTTTCCAACTAAAACCACCTGGTGTATGTCATGCATGTCTATAAGAAAAAATGTCCAAAGCCCCATTTAGTGGGAAAGGTGAAAGGGCTAAAGAGCTTTTATAATTAGTTCACACGTATATGTGTGGACCATTTCCAGTTGAAGTAAGGGGTGGGTTCTCATACTTCATAACCATTACCGAGGATTTTAGTATATATGGATATATTTACTTAATGAGTTATAAGTTAGATTCTTTTGATCGGTTCAAAGAATACAAGAATGAAGTTGAGAACCAGCTTGCTAAGAATATTAAGAAACTCTGCTTAGAAAAAGGGGGAGAATATCCTAATCTGGACTTCATTGATTTGTTACAGGAGTTTGGGATTCTATCTCAACTCACTCCTCCTTATACACCTTAGTGGAATGGTGTAAATGAAAGGAGTAACTGCACCCTGTTGGACATGGTGAGATCAATGACGAGTCATGAAAGTCTTCCATTATCCTTTTGGGGATATTCATTACAAACAGCAGCACACATACTAAACCATGTACCAACTAAATCGATAAATGGTATTCCATACGAGTTATGGAGTGGACGCAAATCCATGTTATCAAATTTACATGTGTGGAGTAGTGAAGCATTTCTCAAGGCCTCTTCAGGTAACAAAATTGCACCCTGAGGCACAAAATGTATCATTAAAGGATATCCCAAGGAAACAAGGGGATATTACCTATACAACCCCTGAAAAAAGGTTATAGTGGAAATACACGCCATATTCTTTGGGAGAGAGCACATCTCCAAAAGAGATAGTGGGAGCGAGATAGACTTCGATGAAGTCAAGGCTCAAGATACATAGGATTTGGTACTAAAACAGATTCCACAAAGCCCCATGTAAGAACAATCTGTTCCAGAGACACAAGAACTGCGTAGCATCACGAGAGAGGTGAGAGAACCAGAAAAATATGGTTTTCGTGTCACTGAGGTTGGTGACTCATTATTTTTTGAAAATAATGATCCTATTACCTACAAGGAAGAAGTTTAAGGCACAGATGTTTCCAAGTGACAAGAAGCCATGAATTCTGAAATGGATTCCATGTACCAAAACCAAGTCTGGATTTTGGTAGATCCTCCAGTTGATGTAAAGCCTATTGGTAATAAATGGGTATTTAAGAAGAAACTGGACATGGAGGGGCAAGTCAGCACCTATAAGGCATGACTGGTTGTAAAAGGTTTTAGACAGCTTCCAGGAATTGACTATGATTAAACATTTTCACCGGTTGTGATGCTAAAATCTATCAAAATTCTATTGGCCATTTCCACTTACCATGACTTTGAAATTTGGAAAATGGATGTCAAAATAGCATTCATTAACGGGAATCTCCAGGAAGGTGTCTACATGACACAACCTGAAGGGTTTGTGACCCCAAAGGATGCCAACAAGGTATGCAAGTTGCAGAAATCCATTTATGGATTAAAGCAAGCATCAAGGTCATGGAACATTCATTTTGATGAAGCTATAACGAAATTTTTCTTTGTTAGGAAAGAATGTGAGACTTGTGTCTAGAAGAGGATTAGTGGAAGTGCAGTTGTTTTCTTAATTGTATATGTTGATGACATATTACTAATTGGAAATGTAGTACCTATCTTAAAGTCAGTTAAGGCATGGTTGCATAAATTCTTCTCCATTAAAGGCTTGGGCGAGGCAGCATATATTCTTGGGATCAAGATCCATCGAGATAAATCCAAGAGAATGCTGGGCCAGAGTCAAAGAACATACATTGACAAGATACTGAAGAGATTCAGTATGCAACAGTCCAAGAGGGTATTGTTTCCAGTGTCACATGGCATTAATATTTCCAAGAAAATGTGTCCTTAGAAACATGAGGAACGAAATATAATGGCAAGGATCCCTTACGCATATGCAATTGGGTCATTCATATATGTTATGCTATGTATGAGGATAGATGTTACTTACGAATTAAGTGTGGCCGGAAGATATCAAGCTGATCCAGTAGACCTCCATTGGATAGCAGTCAAGACTATCCTTAAGTATCTGAGGCGCACTAAGGATATGTTCTTGGTTTATGGAGGAGATGAGGAACTAGTCATCAGAGGACATGTAGATTCTAGTTTCCAGACTGATCAAGATGACATGAAGTCGTAGACTGGATACATCTTTAGTTTGAATGGAGGTGCAGTGAGCTGGAAGATCTCAAAGCAAAGTGTGGTGGCAGATTCTACAGTGGAGTCCGAGTATATCGCAGCTTCTGAGGAAGCTAAAGAAGTAGTATGGATGTGAAGCTTCATCAAATAGCAGGATGTATTACCGAGCAGTAAAGATCCTATCACTCTCTATTGTGATAATACTGTAGCGGTGGCACTTGAAAAAGAGCCAAGGTCACATCAGCGGACAAAGCACATACTTCGGAAGTATCATTTCTTGAGGGATTTTTCTCAGAGAGGTGAAGTTTCAGTGACCAGTATTTCCATGGAAGACAACATGGTGGACCCCTTGACTAAATCTTTGACTCAGCAGAAACATGATCATCATGTGAGGTCTAGAGGATTAAAAGTCGTAGGAAGTTGGCTCTAGTCCAAGTGGGAGTTTGTAAGGGTTGGTGTCTTGAGAAACAACTTTTTAGTGCTTTGATTACATGAATGTTCACTTATTATATATTGTTCATTGTTCTGCATGACTATAATATAATAATGTCCTGGAATATTTTTTGCATTGATAAGGTCATGGAAGATCCCCGCTATGATGAGAACCTTGAAATTAAATAACAATATTCTTAAATAAAGTTCTATAGTTGGATGACATACTATGATAGTACACATTGTATACAGACCGTCATTTTCGAGTACTTGTAAGAATACGAGACTCTATCTCATGGAGTTCGCACGTAGTAATGTCCAAGATGGTAGATTATGAGAACAGATCCGCTAGCAGAAATTCTTCATGTCTTGGTGTCATCGGACATTTCCATCTACGAGCATGTGTGATGGTCCTTATACTGTAAGATTATCATTAACTAATGTCATGACTCGCACACTTAGATTTACTGATGAAAACCGTCACGCAAACAGTTGGCGGGAAGTATGGTACGTTGGGTGCATCATGAGTGACATGATGTTAATGGATAAGTTGAGGAAGGATTTGTCCCTTCCATTTATGGAAGTTGATATCTCGTCCCTTTGATTGAAATAGAATTGTCGCATTAAATTCCATGGCCATGGTGTAAACGACGAGTTTATTTTAGGAAGTCAAAGAACGACATATCAAGCATATAGGTTTATGAAACTACCATGAAACCTGCTTGATAAGATATCGAGACAAAGGGATTAAATTACATAGTAAGCATTCATATGAGGTGATATGTCAATGCGGCGTAAACTTCTTTCTCTTGGGCGCCTTGACCCGTTGCTAGACAGTTATCTTGGACATTAGGCATGCTCGCCTAATGCCAACGAGAAAGTGGCCTAGAGGGTCACACACTAAGTGTATTCAAATATCTCAAGTAGAAAAAATATTATTCTCATACATGGTTTAATAATTATTCAGGGAATCTTAAATAATTTTAATTATGGAGGAAACAGGAAATGAAAAACAAGATATACACGTCGTGTATTAAAGATTACACACTGTGTAGTTTTTCATGGAAAACAAGTACATGTCGTGTATTAATAATTACACGCCGTGTAGTTTTCTTTATGGAAAGGAAATGAATAGATGAAAACTAGATATACATGATGTGTACATTGAATGTACACGCCATGTAGTTTTCAATGAAAAACAAGTACACGCCGTGTATATATTAATACAGGTCGTGTAGTTTTTACAGTCTGAATATTGAGGATATAATATTGTTTTAAATGATATTTATTATAATCAGCATGGGCGCATGTCAAGGAATTAATTATTTGACATGGGGGTTTTAAATAAGAGTCAATGAAATAAATAAAACACGTAACGTGTTTATTTATTATCATAACTCTACAACCTTAATCATGATTATAAATATCCTCACAACCCCAACTCTTTTCTAACACACAAGAGAATTGTTGTGCACAACAACTCTAGAGAATTAATTCAAGGCCGAAAGAACCTCTTCCTCCAAGAACACTCTCAAGACCGAGAGAGATCCTCTTCCATCGGGTCAAGATGATCTAAGGCGGACAATGCAAGCAAAGGTTTCTCTACACTAGCACCTGGAGACTCCTTTGGCGACGTCCCAAGATATGAGGTACACGTGTGGATCACCTCTAGAGGAAGTCTAAACTTTTCTTCTGTGACGCAGCGACGAATAACATCGGAATGTGATCAGGAACATCAATGATGAAAGAACACCCAACATGTATTTCTTTTTAATTGATTAAATTAATTATAATCAACCTATAACGATCCTACTTTGTGGTTCCGAGACTTTTCTTTTCATTGTTCATTTCTATGATTCGATCCATAGAGACTGGTGTTTATCATCGTATTGATCCCATATTGAACATTGTTAATGACAAAAAGCCAAGTGGGCATATCCACCCACACGCTTCCGTTGTGCCCAAAACCTTCAATTTATACCAAAATCATTTGGATTTATGTGATGATTTATCCAAGTGTGATCATCAAATATTGATTGTTTTCAACTTCCCAGTACCATATTTCTCTAAAAATATAAAATAATTTATTTTTTGTTAATAATTTGATATAATAAAAACACGATCCAGAAAAAAATGTTAACTAATCCTAAGTCATTCTAACTATTATTAATTATTTTTAATTCTTCCAAATTATTAGTAATTATTGCTAATTATTGTTAATTATTGCTAAGTATTATTTATTATTGTTAATTATTGCTAATTATTCCTAATTATATCTAATTCTTCCAAATTATTTCTAATTATAACTATTTATTTCCAATAATTGATATTTATTATTGATAATTACTAAAAATTGATAATTGCTGCTAATTATTGCTAGTAATTTATAGTTATTTCTATTTATTGCTATTTATTACTAGTTAATCCTAATTATTTCTAATTATTCTTAATTATTTCTAATTATCCCTAATTATTAGTAATTATTTATATTTATCCACAATTATTTCTAATTATTCCAAAGTATTGCTAATTATTCTTAATTATTCTTAATTATTCTTAATTATTACAAATTATTCCTAATTATTTTTATCTAGTTCAAATTATTTCTATGTATTTCTAATTATTCCTAATTATTCTAATTATTCCTAATTATTCCTAATTATTCGTAATTATTCCAAATTTTTAGTATTTATTCCTAATTATTTCTAATTAATTCTAATTATTACTAATTATTCCTAACTATTGCTAATGTTTTCTAATTAATCCGAATTATAGCTAATTATTACTCATTATTAGTAATTATTTCCAATTATTAGTAATTAAAGATAATTATTAGTAATTATTAGTAATTATTGCTAATTATTCCTAACTATTTCAAATTATTCCTAATTATTACTAATTATTCATAATTATTCCTAGTTATTGATAATTATTCTTAAATATTGTTAATTATTCATAATTATTTAAACTAGTCATAATTATTTCTATGTATTTATAATTATTTCTAATTATTCCAAATTATTCCTAATTATTCTTAATTATTCCTAATTATTCCTCATTATTCTTAATTATTCCAAATTATTGCTGATAATTCCTAATTATTCCAAATTATTGATGATTATTGCTAATTATTTTCAATTTTTGCAAATTATTTCTAATTTTTGCAAATTATTCTTAATTATTTCTAATTATTACTAATTTTTGTTAATTATTCCAAATTACATCTAATAATTCTTAATTATTTCTAATTATTGCTAATTATTTCTAATTACTTCTAATTATTGCTAATTATTGTTATTTATTCCTAATTACTGCAAAGTATTGCTAATTATTTCAAATTGTTAATAATTATTTCTAATTATTTCTAATTAATGCAAATTATTTCTAATTATTCAAAATTATTTTTAATTATTCTTAATTTTTCCTAATTATTGCTAATTATTCTTAATTATTACCAATTATTGCTAATTATTCCTAATTATTTTTAACTATAGATATTTTTTCCTAATTTTTCCTAATTATTCGTAAATATTTCTAATCGTTGCTAATTATAGATAATTATTTCTAATTATTCCTAATTATTTCTAATTATCTAAAAATTTTCCTCATTTATGAAAATTATACCCAATTATTACTAACTATTCCTAATTATTGAAAATTATTGGTAAATGTTAGAAATTATTGCTCATTATTTCTAATTATTTCTAATTAGCTCTAGTTATTGCTAAGTATTCCTAATTATTCCTAATTATTCTAAATTATTAGTAATTATTCTTAATTATTGCTATTTATTCCAAATTATTTCTCGTTATTCTTAATTATTCCAAATTATTACTAATTATTGCCAATGATTCCAAATTATTGCTAATTATTGCAAATTAATCCTAATTATTAGTAATTATTTTTAATTATTCCGTCTTATCCCTAATTATTGCTAATTATTCCTAATTATTATAAATTATTGCTAATTATTTCTAATTATTCATATTTATTCCTATTTATTTCTTATTATTGCTAATTATAAATAATTATTTCGAATTATTTATAATTATTGCTATTTATTTCCAATTATTCCTAATTGTTTCTAATTATTGCTCATTTTTTATCATTATTGTTAATTAATGCTAATTATTTTTAATTATTGCTAACTATTGCTAATTGTTACAAATTTAATGTAATTTTAACTAAACTTTTGTAATTATTACTAATTTTTGTATTTTTAACTAAATTTTTTAATTATAACTACTTTTATAATTATTATTATTTTTGTAATTATTGCTAATTTTTTATAATTTTTACTATTTTTTGTAATTATTACTTCTCTTAATTAATTATTACCTATACTCATTGTTACTAATTTACACTAATTATTAATAATTTTTATTATTTTGTAACAATCTATTACTAATTTATATTTTTTTTACTAATTATTATTAATTACAACTAATTATTTCTAATTACCAATAATTATTATTAATTTCAACTAATTATTACTAATTTCCACTAATTTTTACTAATTGTCATGTATTTTTGAAAATTACCACTAAATATGATTTATTTTTATTACTAATTATTATTAACTATTACTAGTTATTATTAATTATTACTAATTAGTACTAATTATCACTAACTATCACTAATTGACATTAATTTCTCTAAAAATATAACAATTTATTATTAATAATTACTAATTACAAGTAATTAAAATAAATTGCTGCAAATGAAAACTGTTTAATTTTAATTAAAACATTAATGAAAATTATAACTAAATAGTTCTAAAAAAATCAATGCAAAAAAGTCTAATTAATTGTAATTAAATCTAATTACTGTTAATCAATAATAATTATACTAATATTAAATAAAATAAATAAATTCCTTGAATCTGATTCTTTTGGTGGATGTAAAACATAAAAGTTGATTGCTTGTAATATTTCAAACTCTAGAAAATTTAAACAAAAAAATATCAGCGTAGAGAGGGTGAGAGAAGTTTTAAAATGTTTTGAATGAAAAATAATCATGGGGTATATATAGGTTAGACCACTTGCGACGAGATCATTTGTGACAGTTCTCTTATCACAAATAATTGTATTTGCGACGGGACCTGTCGAAAATAGTTCGGTGTTTATTAATTGAGACAGTGGTAAAAATATTATTTGTGATGGGGCATGTCGTAAATAATATCCTACTGACACATTATTTATGACAAACCGTCGTAAAAATTATTTTTTCCAAAATGTCCCATTATAAATAGTTCATTGGTTATTAATTGATGTATCGGTTAATGATGGTATTTGCGACGGTCCTGTCAAAAATACTATCATGGCGAAAAAAATTTACGATGGCCCATCACAAATAATATCATTTCGACATGTTTTTTATGATGGGGATCCTCCCCCTTCGCAAAAAAAAAACTCAGGAAGAGTGTTTGCAATGGATCGTCGCAAAAACCATTTTTCTATGGACTATTTTTGATGGGTCAAAATTCTCCTTGCAAATAGTCTTTTTGGACAAACTATTTGCGATGGGCCCTATGTCGGTAACAATTGACCTGTCGGAGTAAGTCATTTTTTGTAGTGTATAATAAAATATTCGTTACATTTTATTTCTGTAAACTTCTCTCATTTGATGGATACCAATTTGCATGCAAAACAAGATCCATTTATCTTGGATTCACAAGTGAATATGGTTTATTTTGTGGATAATGAAATACATGATGGTTGTAGTGTTGTTGTACACTTAATGTAAAGAGACTTATATGATATGGGTGAGGAAGATCAATTGGTGATTTGTGACAGTGAACCTCATCAACCACAAAATATAGAACGATTTTTTCCTGAGAATATCGAAACAATATAACTTGTAAAAAGAGGATAAAAATGAAGGACTTGTCGCAATTAAGGTTGATATTAATGATAACAACGAAGATAAAGATAATTGAATGTATAAATTGGTAATGAAAATGTATTACAATTTATCAATGATAAGTGTTTCTTACATATATACAGTGATCTAGTTTTTATTTTCTTTTTTTGTAATAAAACTTTTAGTTTTTCATTTTTTTATACATTTAATATTCATTAACCATTTGAAATTATGGAATGATGAGAAAAAGAAAATTCCGGATCCTAGCCAATTAGCATCTCAGAGCACGCCCCCACTACCATCATCTTTTGTAGATCATAGTGATTCTCTTTTACAGAAGACTCCTAGAGAACCACATGTTTCCCTAGATTTTGTTTGTATCCCACCGCCTGATTTACCTCCGACGATGGAGTAGTTCATCAACCATCCATCTAATGGATATTGGAGTGTTATCATTACTGGTATGTATGAATATTTTCCAAAAAAACATTATATTTTATTAATTGTATAAAGCATTTTTCAAATAGATAAATAGAACTATAGTAGGGACACAAATATGAACCTATTAGATGTATGGGACACGAAGGACTTCAAGATTATCGTTCTATTAAATTATTTTTGGGTGTCTACTAGTGATGCTGATGAAATCTATGGGAAGATTCTTGGTAGCTTTGTTGCGATACAGTGAGCTTTCCCATTGACTTCCCCCATGTTTTTTTTGTTTTTTGTTAAAATTAATTGTCCTAGTCTAAATAAAAACCCACCGCTGAGGACCCAACAATAAACACATATAAACACTATCAATCAACTATAAAAATCACTGATAAATGGATTTCTCCATGAAATACATGGATGTTTACTTAACAACTACTGAATAATGTATTGGAAATTTAAACCACCCACAGTAGTAAAAACACCGTCGTATCTACCAAATTTGATTGTAGTGAACCTCTTGTAATATCTTCAAGCATACAGTTCCTTTGAGAAGAGGACACGATGTAGGTTCGAGGCGGGCCGGGCATGAGGCGTAGTGTGACTAGATAGGTAACGATGGGTAGTGTGACTAGATAGGTAGTGAAAAAGTACACCACTAGGTCGGGTGTGATAAATCATTAAATTAAATAATAATATATTAATTATACAATTGTATTTTTTTTAAAAAAATATTTCATAATTAAAAACATTTATCATAACAAAACAACCACATGTTGACTTGTAAAATATAGGAATCAATGCCACGTCAATCCGAGTTACAGTTTTCCTATATTGCCTGTAACAATGTTTTTAGTGTTTTCGAACATGAAAACGTGAGTGGAATGGTCAAAACCATAGAAAACAGCTTCATATTGATGCGAAATCATTGGATAACCACTGATGAGTTATTTTTGACATGTACGCGCAGAGAACACGTAATTTTGACATACGGTGTGGTCAAAATGACTAAGTAACCATTACTTAGAGGTACAAAAATATTTAAAAACAAGTGTCAAGGGGTCATAACCAGAAAAATGATGTCATATTTGTCACAACCCGCCTTCACCAAAAGGAGGGAAGGGTCAGCAGATTTCCAGGCCCTTCCTTATTTAAGTTGAAGTAGAGATAATGACCCTCAAAACCCGCCTTCAATAGGTCCCGGAGTGGTGACCAGCACCAAGGGCATGAAATCACACACTAAATGGAAGGAATTACCCTTTTTCTTTTAATAGGATCGGAAGATAAGATAGTGAATCCCACAACACCAAAACTGAAAGTAAAAGTAAAGCCAAGAACCATTCCTAATGCATGTTACAAAAGTAAAATCCACAATGTATAAGGAGACTACAAAGAAAAAATACCAAAAGAAAGAACAACAGCAACTGCAAAGATTTGCTTCAAGGTCTGAGCTAGTATAGTCCAGCATGATCCCCGAAGTCCTCCTAAAAACATGAAAGCAGTTTTATATACGTAGGGTGAGCATACAAGTATACTCAGTAGGTAAAAACCAAAGATTATCATGCACAAGTGCGGAGGCATACTAATGCCTTGTGAGAAAAGAGAAAACCAGGCATCTAGCAAGGAAACTAACCACCCAAGCCTCACCAAGGAACACTCCCCAAATAACTCAAGTCAAGTAATTTGTAGTAATAGCACATTGATGTTTGGGTACCCCGCACTGCATTCCCACTTGTTATTGAAGACATTCTATGCATCGAACCAATCTCGCCATTCTCATCGCAGTCCCACTGCCATACCCCGCCCGCACACACCTGGGCCACAACCACACATCCTGCCCGCAAACACTTGGGCCACAACCACTAACCCGCCTACAGACACCTGGGCCACAACTGTCACCCATAACCACGCCTGAAAACACCTAGGTTAGAACGACCACTGCCACACTAGAAGACACCTAGGCCTCATCCCGAAGATACTTGGGAATCCACCTGCCCCCACACACCTGGGCCAACCACCACACTACCTTGCCGGAAGAATCTTGGGCTAATAATGGACTTCAGGCCATCACAGCCTGCCCGAAGATACTTGGGTTATCCGAGAAAGGGAGCATAAAGGATCTAATAGCCAGCCACTAATAGAAGTGTTGGGAAAACACCCTACCCCATGAAATGGGGGTGATCGGCACTAAGTGCTCAACTTGGGTGGGGTGTGAATAAGAAACACAAAAACTATAAGTATATGTATAGGTAACAAGAACTCACCCAATCTAGGTTTTTCCTCAGCTAGCCTAAAGAACACTATCCTCACTATTCATTCATAAGAGAAGAGAACATCACCCATGGCCAAGTCACAACTCACATAAAACCAAAACCCCATTTTTCCATCCTTGTTTTCATGTTTAGTAATAATGTTTAAATAAGTTTCCGCACTACTGGGAAACTAACAGCATAAACACAAACCAAGGCAAAAAGTTACATCCAATAGTAATTTATGAATTCACACCCGGTTCTATTACAAGTCACAACAACAAAAGGATAAGGGAGATCCCTTGAAGTATTGGAACCAAAGAAAACCCCAAGACACAACCCCATGTCCACAAAATCCAGGAGCCAACGGTTTCTCAACAACAGAGGATCCCACCCCAATTTGTGATGTATGTAGAGTAATCACACAACCTCAAACTACAACAACGGGGGATCCCATCCCCACCCGCATCTCCCCATCATTCTAAGCCCCCATCCAAGAAACCCATAAGGTCACCCGCAAACGGCCCAAGAAGGAAAACAACCAAACTACTACCACCAACACAAGGCAGGCCCATGCAGGTATTTTCAGATTTAAAAGATTTAACACACTCCATGGTTTCAATTCCACTCTGCTTAAACTAGGGTTATCATAGAAAAGGATTTGATCTTGGTGCTTCCAATCTATTTAGACGAATATAGGTAATTAACCAATTTCCTTTACATAGAACAAGGTTCACAACGAAATTACATGCCATTTAAACATCACAAGGGGTAAGGGTTTTTTAATTCACAGATAAAGACCACCAACGACCATGATTTTCAGTAGGCGTAAGCCCGCACAATTCAAAAATCAGTATTCATGAAAGAGGAGAAAAATAGAGCAGCATCACCGATCACACCCCTCCCCTTCATTATTTAGAGTCCATTTATTATCTTCATTAATGTATGGTTCATCCAATTCTACAGAAGCAGTAGTGTACCCACCCCCACAAGATACACAGAAAGGAGAGACGAAGGTGAAACCCCTACTTGACTGATCAGTGATCGACGTTTTTCTCCACGCAGTAGGAATAGGGGATGCGTGACTTGCAAGGCTCCGTCACAGGTGCAGCACTTTCCTCGGGAACAAAGGACTTCAAACACACAAGGAATAGGAGACTAGCCAAAATGAAGGAGAAGAAAATCCAGCGTGATAAATAGATGAGATCCCAATGTTACGGGTTAAGAAATTTGAATGCCTTGGAAGTCGGATCGTGGTTCTTCCACGCGGTTGGGTGGTTACACATGACTATATTAATTTTTATTTAGTAGGGAGGTTTTTTTGATTTTTAGATATTAATTATGAGCTTAAAACGGCCTTGAAATGCTTCAAAAAGATAAAAAGGCCTAAAAGTGGGGTTACATGGGAGGATGTAGAAGAAAAGCCCACCAAGGCTGGATGACACCAATCGGTCGTTCCCATCGGTCTCGCCGGTCGGTCTCGCCAATCGGTCTTGCCGATCGATGGCGTCGATCGGTCGCGTCGATCGGTCGCCCCGATCGGTCTCCCCAATCTTTCCTGCCGATCAGTCCCGCCGATCGGTCCTGCTGATCCGTCCCGCTGATCGGTCCCCCCGATCGGCCCCATCGGAAATTGCCAAAGGGATGGGTCATGAGGGTATGGGCCATTACATCAGATACCTCTAAAACTATTCTCGCCCTCAAGAATCCAGAACCTGACCTGAAGGAAAGAGGGGGGTCCGAACAACCCCCTGAGAAGATACCTCTCAAGAGTGAACCTCTCTAACATAGGAACACCTTATCTCCTTCACAACCATGGACGCCCTGCCGCTCCTTTCCCTGTGAAACCATGCAAAACAAAAGACTAAACTGTCCAACTAGGTGGGAGAGGGGTTTCCCTTTATAGAGGCTCGAGGTTTGACGTACATGGATATTACATTACTTTTGAGGAATACTTAATACATAAAAAAAACATACACACAAGGACCGTAATAGTTTAGTGTCTTTGGAAACTCTAAACGTAATCTTCTAATCATGGTGGAAGACCTTCAACATCTCCCATAAAGATCTTACCCTTTTTTTCTTACCTAAAACCTTTCTTTATATCCTGGGGAAAATAAAACATAAAAAGGGTGAGCTCAAATGATTAGTAAGGTAAAACATAGATAACATAAAACAATCCATAAACATTTGGAAGCAAAAACATGAACATGAAATTTAAACATCAAAATCTTGAGCAAAGACATAACTCGTGGAAGTACGTAAGGCATATATCATAATGGAATATCAAGAATGATAAAATATAATAGGAATGAAACTTATAATTATGGAAACCATTCAGCACATGTTATGATTTTCATAGTATCCAAGGCATTGCTGCTAAGACCATCTTTTTGGACAAAGTCCCTTTCTAAATCGAGTTCACTCTTCATTTCAGTCCTGTAACACTGAACCAGATTAAAATACTATTCCATCCATGTCTATATCATAAGATATAAATCTTTACCCAATGAATTGGAGGGATATATAGGTCCCATCGATCTCATAATGAAATCATTCTTACTTGTTCCACAAAATAAACTTAAAACATTCATCATAACCCAAAGAATAAAATGGGTTTCATAAACATCATTCCATCATCACATAATCCATATAGAATAAATGGATATTTAATCATAAGAAAAGTGAAACCATGTAAATCACAGAGACATTATACATGAAACATACACATATGAAGTAATGTCCTCTTATATGGAAAATCGTTTTGATTAAACACTTGAAATTAATTCTTGAAAAAAATTCCTTTATTCTTCAAAATCATTTTCGTTTCACAAAATTCCATGAAATTTTAAATGAAAAGTATTTTGTTGAAAATAGTCATGAAATATTTTGGAGTAAGCTTCATGAAAATAAGGATTTATAAAACTATAAAAATCTGTTCACGTCGTAAAAGTTAAAAATAACATTTTTCTCGTACTTTTGTCAGAAAAGTCAAAAAGTACCTCGTATGGTAAACAAAAGAAAGATTCTTTCCATACGGTGTGGTAAAAGTAGAAAAGGGTAAAAATGACTTTAAACATACATGGAAGAAAATTAAACAATTTATGAAAACATTTTTAGAATCATATGGATATGGATAATAATCATAACCCCAGTAAATACTTACAAATAAACAATCTTGGAAAAGAATGAGATTGGAATAATTATCCCTTACCTTTAGTCTCATATGCTTCGTATGGATCCGAACCTCCTGTATAATGATTTAAATAATGTCATTGACTTATTAAATAATCATATTCATTGTTATTATATCATATATGTTTCACTTATGACTTTATATTACCCATTCGTTTGTAAATTCCATGTTAAAGCAGGGTTTTGGGTAAAATCATTTCATTTATCGTATGTGTTTCGAATTGTCATTCTTGATATTATTACTTATATCCTGATATACATAATTCTAGAATGTAAAACCTGATTTATATATAATATATATTCATCATATACATATATATTATAGATCGATAAAAGTAATGAAATACATCGTTCATGAAGATAGTAGGTCGTACGTACGCATGAACGCTGTTTTCGTTTCCTTATTGAATTGAATGAAACTAAATAGATGACATACATATATATATATATATACATAAATACAGTAGTATTTTTATTTAATATATAGCATTATTATTCATTATATAAACTTTATAATCATTTATGTATGGTTAAAATGGAGAATGAATCTCATCATGTCGTGGAGACGGTAATCCGTACGTACGCACGAGTGATGATATCATTCCCATAATTATTGAATAGAATTATAGTGGATGGTATAATATATCAGAATCCGTATGATGTTATAATAACCATATATAGTTATTATTTACACCATTATACCCATCCATGTAAGGTGTTGGTGGAAAAACATATTATACCACGGCGTGGAGACGGTATCTCATACGTATGTACGCGCGGTGATTTTGTTTTCCGTAGGATGGATAGAAGGTGAAAAAAGGTTGTTTCATATTTATAATAACATATCAGTATATGAGGGATACTTATGTTGTTACTTCATAATGAGACAACTAATGAAGATGGAGTAGAAGAAGAATGGAACTTGAAGAAAATGGTAGAATGTATTACCTCTTTCTCGATGTGCCTCCTTTAAAATTTCTCTTACAGAACTAGAGTTGGTCTTTTGAGAAAACCAGTACCTCCAGTAGTTTTCTAAGTAAGTGGGGAAGTGAAATGGGCAGGGTTTGGCCGAGCTTGAAGGCACAAATTGGTGTGAGGAGGAGAGGGAGGAGGTTCCCTTTTTATAAGGGAGGAGAGGGGCACCTTTGGAAATATAAGAAATATTAGTTTATATTAAATCCCAAACCCACATACAAACTTCAAAAATGAATAATATTAGAATATTAGATGTGATAGGGTTGTAATATCATCAACCAATAAAATTTATTCACGTTAGTAATTTATTTTAAACATTATCAACTTGATTTATCCTTTTTTATCAATTTTATTTTATTTGTGGTAATAATATTCTAAATTTTAAATTATTATAAATAATTATATATGTGTTGTGAATTTTCCATAATTTGACACTTTATGACATTTTAGACCATATAAATTTAAATTTATAATTTTTAAATATTTTTGTGATTTTTAAACAATTTTATAATATGTTATTTTTATAAAATAATCAATAGTTTCAATTTTGAAACTATTCATTTATTTAAATTTAAATAAACAATATACAGAAGATATGTTCAAACTAAAAGCTTTAATAGATTAATACCATGTCTTATTTATCTAGAAAATTAGCGGATCATATTAAATAGTTCATATAATATTTATTTTAATATTTTTAAAACCATTTATTTGATATTTTTCTTAATAAAATAATTTCAACATCACTATTATGTCACCTTTAATGATACTTATTTAATCCCTAAAAATTCTAAATAAATTCATATGATGTAGATAATTTTATTAGATTTCTGAAGACTATTTATATACTAATTTTCATGAAGTTAATCACTAAACTAAAATTATTATACTTATAAGATTTAAGAATGTGACATGTTGTCACTTTCTTTGGTTTTAATAATAATTATATTATATTCATGGAAAAAAGTCCATTAGATGAATCTAATATGACCCTTAGGTGATATGGGTCTACTTTTAGTCATCCAATAGGATTTTGGAAGGTGATAGGGTAATTTTATTATTTTATATTTACCCTTAATTACCCGATTTACCTTTAATTATGGTAAATAAAATTTACCGTAGTTACTATTCATAATGACCAAAAATAAAAAGTAGATTATTAACATAATATGGACCCACTGATTCCAAATATGGAATCCATTTTTCCAAATTCAATACACAAAAGTTTCAGAAATTAAATTAAAATTAATCCTGTTGTAGAAAGAAAACAGGTTTTTGTTTTAAACATTGCAAAAGATTGAAATGATTTAACCAAGGAATTCAAGGTAAAATCAATGATAATGACGTACATTATATTAAATGGTAAAAATATATTCTATTTATACATTAAAACCATTCAATAATATAATTTAACCATATAAATTATTACGATGAAAAAAGTTGTTTTTAATTAAAATATAGCGTGTATTTACTATTCATTAAAATATGAAAGTTATCAGAAAAATATCAAAACTTTATCCAATGTAAATTTTTATACCATGATTCAAAAGAAGAAGTTTATTTTGTAAAATTGAACTTATAAACATGTCAAAAACTAGATTTAATGTGGGTGCTCCCTCAAAAGGTGGAAAAACTACATTTTTTAAAAATACTCATTTTATCCGAAAAATTTATTTTGTTCAAATAAAATGTTTTTAGAAAATTTATAAGATGAATAATAATGTTATAAAATTTAAAATGTAGTTAATACTATTCATAATGACTAGTTCGTGATAATATTATAACCCTATAACGTTGTTTAGTGAAACCCGGAATTGCGTACAACACACGCTATCGAGGAAGGTCGTGATTGCGTGTAATGAAAGCCATGTCAGGGTTGCGTGTAGTGAAAGACTCCTTTTTTGTTGCATATAACAGAATCCAATCATATTTCATTTATACAATGAATATATATATATATATACACACTCAATGTTTCATAGAATAACTTCTACCAAATGAACTTGAAATTGTATATAACACGATACAAGAATTGTGTTGTGTATACTGCATGCTAATACAGTGTTGCGTATAGCACAAGATAATCTTGGTGTAGCTTACAACACAAGACATCAATGAAATTAAAAAGAATAATTCTCATAAAATCTCAGGTTGTTACATTTTACCCCCCTTAAAATGAATTTCGCCCTCGAAATTCATCGAGGTTATAAATGGTTTTTTACTTGAGAATTTCTTTCATAGAAACCCACATCATAAAAAGGAATACTAAAACTTAATTTTAAAAAGTGAAGTATGAAACATAACGGTTACCCAAATTAACTCATCAATAGGTTTCCACATAGGATATCATAGGTGAAAATATTGATATAGCGGAGAAATCTAACCATCATGTTCTGATGGAGAGTGGTAGAGAGCATGGCTATGAAAAATCCAACAATCACAAAGCCATAGATTTGTGATGATCTAAGGTGCCATTTCATTCATCAGATATAAGGGCACTAGGACAACATTTTTGGTTTTCAAGGTCATTTCCCTAAAGTTGATGAATTAAAATAAATAATTACATGATTTTGGTAATATATCACTGTTGTTCGTGAATTGAACAATTTCCACTTCATCTCTTAAAGAAATGAAGTTGAATTTGTTATTCGTGATGTGTTAGAAGATCATGTGATAGAATGATGGGTCATTCCATCGGTTTCAAACAAAAGGTTACCAAAAGTTATAAGTCCATCTTATGGTGAGATTAATCGTATATGGTTCCAAAAATGGACTTATACATTATTTATCATACCGCTTAATAAAATAAAACTACTTTCCACTAACCAGGGACTTCCTGTAGGCCAGTAGTAGGCGATAAAGGCCTATTGCACTTCGGTTGTGGGTTTGATTTCCATAGCCTTGTCTGACACGATGGGTTGTCACCCGTCTTGAAGGTTGTCCGTTTTTCTAAAACTACATTATAATATCATTCCTGTAATAATATCGAAAAAAATTCCAAGCCTTAAACAATACTATCTAATGTCTGACATAACCCTTTCCAATCTTTAGACTTATCCAAAATGCATCTGTCCAATCTCATAATGTACAGAAAATTATTACCGGAAAGGTCACATAACAAGAATGTGAATAACATCATTTTATCATACGATATATCTTGTTGGTCACATTCCAAACATGTGAATTCCTTAATCACGTGTTCTCTTAAAACAGAAATTATCATAGAACCTTAGTGAAAACATGAATGTTGTCAAAAGGTAACTCTTTCCACATACCAAAATCCCAAAATTTCTATATACCCAAACCATGATATAACTTTTTCCTTTTATCAGTCATGAGCTCATTTCATTTTCTCTTTATCCCTTTATTATGTTCTTATCATATGCTTTCCAAAAACATTGCAATAACTTTTCATGGTTACAGGTACCATATTCTTAATGAAAACCAAAATGGACCAATACAGAAATATTCCAATATTCCACGATACTATATACAACATTATTTTGGAATCCCATTACATAAACACTCAATAATTCCACCACATTGTTTTCATATTCAACATCACCAATAGTGATCGCATGTGACTTCCCTTTTTCATTTTCCTTAAGTGTTTTCTCATGTCAATCATCATTAACCCTTGGAATAGGGCATTGATTAGCATAATGCCCCATTTCATTTCACTTGAAGAATTGAAGTGTTGGTGGTGTGTTCTCTGCAGTCTTTTCTTTATCATTAGTAACCCTTTTTCCATTACTTCGACACTCAGCTGCTCGATGACCTTCTTTTCCACACTTAAAACATTATCTCATTCTTTTATGATAATCTCTACCATGCTTCTTTCCACACTTTGAGCATAAACAAACATTCACCTTCTTTTCACCATTATTCTGAGATTTCTCCTTGAACTCCATATTTCGTTTCTTGTCAAAACCATGAGATGGATATGTAACACCAACTTCCATTTCTACCTTGATAGCACAACGCACAATTTCTTCATAGCTACTGAAGTCTCTTATAGCTAATGCCCTCCGAAGACTTGGTTTTAACCCACTGAAGAATCGATCAACAATACTTTAAGGTTGGATGATAAATACAGATGTGTGCCTTGAAAGCCTTGTAAAATTCTCTTCGTATATACCAACAGATTCATCATCCTTTTTCTTTAGTTCAAGAAACTCCTTCTCCATATTTGTTCAAAGAATATGAGGGAAGTACTTATTGAAAAATAAGTTCTTGAACTCCTCCCATTCCATGGACTCAATTTCATATCTTGGCCTCGTATTCTTGATAAGATTCCACCATTGATCAGCTTTACCTTCCAAACGATATACTGCTAAGATTACTTTATCATGTTCAGAACAATGAAGAACTGAAAATATCTTTTCAGTGGTACTGATCCATTGTTCAGCAACAAGTGGATCAGAAGACCCACTGAAAGAAGGTGGACGTTGCCTCATGAAGGACTCAATAGAATATTGTTCCCTTCTATACTCATTTGGAATTCCAGAATGATTCATAGCTTGTGTAAGTATAGCAATCAGATTCTGAACTCCATCTCCCATAACATTGGTTTTTTTAGGAGGACAGTCATTGCATTGTCCATTACATTGATCAACACAGTTCCTTCGGGTTCCATCAATCGTCTAAACCCCAAAAAGAATAGTGTGAGAGGAAAAACTCATGCTAGGGGAACAACATAATAAAGGGGGAGTACCTTCAATATCTAACATCTTAGGTTTAATTCTAATATTGTTACCGTAATTCTAGGATTATAACCTATACTTATACTTAACCTTAGGGACATCCCAAGACATACCTTAGAAATATCTCTTGGGATCTCACTAAAGTTCTTGCATCCTAGTTTCCAAAGGTTGACTAAACCTTTCCTCTGATAACAACTGTAGAGTCCCGAGGCTTGACCTACATGGAAATTACATTACTTTTGCGGAATACTTAATACATAACAAAAACAGACACACAAGGACCGTAATAGTTTAGTGACTTTGGAAACTCTAAACGTAATCTTCTAATCATGCTGGAAGACCTTCAACATCTCCCATAAAGATCTTCCCCTTTTTTTCTTACCTAAAACCTTTCTTTATATCCTGGGGAAAATAAAACATAAAAAGGGTGAGCTCAAATGCTCAGTAAGATAAAACATAGATAACATAAAACAATCCATAAACATTTGGAAGCAAAAACGTGAACATGAAATTTAAACATCAAAATCTTGAGCAAAGACATAAATCGTGGAAGTACATAAGGAATATATCATAATGGAACATTAACCATGATAAAATATAATAGGAATAAAACATGTAATTGTGTCAACCATTCAACACATGTTATGATTTCCATAGTAGCCAAGGCATTGCTGCCAAGACCATCTTAGTGGAAAACGTCCCTTTCTGAAACGAGTTCACTCCTCATTTCAGTCATGTAACACTGAACCGGATTAAATTACCATTCCAGCCATGTCTATCTCATGAGATATAAATCATTACCCTATGCATTGGAGGGAGATATAGGTTCCACCCATCTAATAATGAAATCATTCTTACTTGTGCCACAAAATAAACTTAAAACATTCATCTTAACCCAAAGAATAAAATGGGTTTCACAAACATCATCACATCATCACATAATCCATATCAATTAAATGGATATTTCATCATAAGAAAAGTGAAACCATGTAAATCATAGAGACATTATTCATGAAACATACACATATGATGTAATGTCATCTTAGATGGAAAATGGTTTTGATAAAACACTTAAAATGAATTCTTGATGAAAATATCCTTTATTCTTCAAAATCATGTTTGTTTCACAAAATTCCATGAAATTTTAAATGAAAAGTATTTTTTTGAAAATAGTCATGAAATCTTTTTGAGGAATCGTCCTGAAAATAAGGCTTTATAAAACTGTAAAAATACGTTCACTCCGTATAAGTTAAAAATAACATTTTTCTCGTACTTTTGTTGGAAAAGTCAAAAAGTACCTCGTATGGTAAACAAAAGAAATATTTCTTCCATACGATGTGGTAAAAGTAGAAAAGCGTAAAAATGACTTTAAAAATACATGGAAGAAATGTAAACATTTTATTAAAACATTTTAAGAATCATATGCACATGGATAATAATCATAACCCCAGTAAATACTTACAAATAAACAATCTCGGATAAAAATGAGATTGGAATAATTATCCCTTACCTTAGGTCCGATATGCTTCGTATGGATCCGAACCTCCTATATAATGATTTAAATAATGTCATTGACTTATTAAAAAATCATATTCAATGTTATTATATCATATATGTTTCACTTATGACTTTATATTACCCGTTCTTTTGTAAATTCCATGTTAAAGCAGCGTTTTGGGTAAAATCATTTCATTTATCGTATCTGTTTCGACTTGTCGTTCTTGATTTTATTACTTATATACTGATTTACATAATTCCAGAATGTAAAAAATAATTTATATATAATATATATTCATCATATACATATATATTATAGATCGATAAATGGAATGAAATACACTGTTCATGGAGATGGTAGGTCGTACGTACGCATGAACGATGTTTTTTTTCCTTATTGAATTGAATAAAACTAAATAGATGACATAACTATATATATACATAAATATAGAAGCATTATTATTTAATATATTTCATTATTATTCATTATATAAACTTTATAATCATTCATGTATGGTTAACAAGGAGAATGAATCTCATCGCGTCGTGGAGACAGTAATCCATACGTACGCACGAGCGATGATATCGTTCCAATAATTATTGAATATAATTGGAGTGGATGGTATAATATATCAGAATCCGAATGATGTTATAATTACCTTATATAGTTATTCTTTACACCATTATAACCATCCATGTAAGGTGTTGGTGTAAAAACAGATTACACCACGGCGTGGAGACGGTATCTCGTACGTATGCACGCGGGGTGATTTTGTTTTCCGTAGGATGGATAGAAGGTGAAATACGGTTGTTTCATATTTATAAAAACATATGATTATATGAGGGATACTGATTTTATTACTTCATAATGAAACATCTAAAGAATATGGAGTAGAAGAAGAATGGAACTTGAAGAAAACGGTAGAAGGTATTACCTCTTTCTCAAAGTGCCTCCTTTAAAATTTCTCTTAGGGAACTAGAGTTGGTCTTTTGAGAAGACTAGTACCTCTAGTAGGTTTCTAAGGAAGTGGGTAAGTGAAATGGGCAGGGGTTGGCCGAGCTTGAAGGCTCAAATTAGTGTGAGGAGGAGAGGGAGTAGGTTCCCTTTTTATAAGGGAGGAGAGGGGCACCTTTTGAAATATAAGAAATATTAGTTTATATTAAATCCCAACCCCACTTAAAAACTTCAAAAATGACTCATATATAATGTTTAGATGAGATAGGGTTGTAATCGCATCAACCAATAAAATTTATACATGTTATAAATTTATTTTAAATATTATCAACTTGATTTATCTTTATTTATCAATTTTATTTTATTTGTGGTAATAATATTCTAAATTTTAAATTACTATAAATAATTACATATGTGTTGTGAATTTTCCATAATTTTACAATTTATGACATTTTAGACCATATAAATTTAAATTTATAATTTTTAAATATTTTTTTGATTTTTAAACAGTTTTATAATATGTTATTTTTATAAAATAATCAATAGTGTCAATTTTGACACTATTCATTTATTTGACTTTAAATAAACAATATACAGAATATATGTTCGAACTAAAAGATTTAATAGATTCATAACATGTAATATTTATCTATAAAATTAGTGGATCACATTAAATAGTTCATATAATATTTAATTTAATATTTTTAAAACCATTTATTTGATATTTCTCTTCATAAAATAATTTCAACATCACCATTATTTCACCTTTAATGATAATTATTTAATCTCTAAAAATTCTAAATAAATTTATATGATGTAGATAATTTTATTATCTTTCTGGAGACTATTTATATCTGAAGTTTCATTAAGTTTATCACTAAACTAAAATTATTATAATTATAAGATTTAAGAAAGTGACATGTTGTTACTTTGTTTGGTTTTAATAATAATTAAATTATTTTCATGGAAAAAGTCCATTAAATGAATCTAATCCGAACCTTAGATGCTATGGGTCGCCGTTTAGTCATCCAATAGGATTTTGATAGGTGTTAGGGTAACTTTATTATCTTATATTTACCCTTAAATACCCGATTTACCTTGAATTGTGGTAAATAAAATTTACCATGGTTACTATTCATAATGCCGAAAAATAAAAAGTATCTTATTAACATAATTTGGACCCACTGATTCCAAATATGAAATCCATTTTTCCAAATTAAATACACAAAAGTTGCATAAATTAAATTAAAATTAATCCTGTTGTTGAAAGAAAACGGGTTTTTGTTTAAAACATTGCAAAACATTGAATTGATTTAACCTACGAATTCATGGTAAAATCAATGCTAATGACATAAATTATATTAAATGGTAAAAATATATTCTATTTACACTTTAAAACCATTCAATAATATAATTTAACCATATAAACTATTACGATGAAAAAAGTTTTTTTTTAATTAAAATATAGTGTGTTTTTACTATTCATTACATTATGAAAGTTATCAGAAAAATATCAAAACATTATCCAATGTAAATTTTTATATCTTGATTCAAAATAATAAGTTTATTTTGTAAAATTTAACTTATAAACATGTCGAAAACTAGATTTAATGTGGGTGCGCCATCAAAAGGCGGCAAAACTGCATTTTTTTTAAAATACTTATTTCACCCGAAAAATTTATTTTGTTCACATAAAATGTTTTTAGAAAATTTATAAGATGAATAATAATGTTATAAAATTCAAAATTTAGTTAATACTATTCATAACAGCTAATTCATGATAATATTATAACCATATATCGTTGTTTAGTGGAACCCGGTATTGCGTGCAACACACGCTATCGAGGAAGGTCGTGATTGCGTGTAATGAAAGCCTAGTCAGGGTTGCGTGTAGTGAAAGAAAAATTTGTTGTTGCGTATAACAGAATCCAACCATATTTCATTTATACATTGAATATATATATATACACTCAATGTTTCGTAGTATAACTTCTATCAAAAGAACTTGAAATTGTGTATAACACGATCCAAGAATTGTGTTGCGTATACTACAAGCTAATACGGTGTTGTGTATAGCACAATATAATCTTTGTGTAGCATACAACACAAGACATCAATGAAATTAAAAAGAATAATTCTCATAAAATCTCGGGTTGTTACACCCTTCCTCCGTGTTAAGATACTATCCACTTTGGGTGGCACTGACTCACCCGCTTGGGTTTAGGCGCATCCACTCTAATGCGTCCTAACTAGGAATCAGGTCCTCCCCTCCCCATACTTTAGGACACTTCACACACATATCCACAGAAAAGGAAACTGTACATCCATTGCCAACAAGGTAATAACCACATAGTAAACAAGTACTGACCAAACAGGACAAGATTCAAAACAACACTGGGTACTAGGCACGCATCTGCGCTTCCCTCTCCCAGGTACTCTCCTCAAGCCCACCGTGTTTCCTTAACACACGAACCAAGGGAATGGTTCGCCCACGAAGCACTTTCTCCTTATGATCCTTGATCTTAATCGGTCATTCTATGAAGGTCGCATCCTCTTCCATATCCAACTCTCCCCAATCGAGGACATGTGAAACGTCGTACAGATATCATCGGGGCTAGGACACATGGAATACATCATGTATCCTCAGTAGCGGCGGTGGTAGCGCTAGCTGATAAGCCACATCACCGACCCGCCGCAACACTTCGAAGGGTCCGATGAACCTGTGAGAAATCTTACTTCCTCTGCCGAACCTCTGTTGTCCACGCCGAGGTGAGACCTTCAAGAACACATGGTCCCCGACCTCGAACTCCAAGGGTCTCCTCCTATCATCGGCATATGACTTCTGCTGGTCCTGAGCCACCTTCATCCTTTATCCTATAAGCTGAACCTACTCTGTCGTGCTCTGCACCACCTCCGGGCCAAGAACACATGCTTATCCAACCTCAGTCCAGCACATGGGTGAGCGACACGGCCTT
The DNA here is from genome assembly GCA_963277665.1 of Viscum album. NCBI lineage: Eukaryota > Viridiplantae > Streptophyta > Magnoliopsida > Santalales > Viscaceae > Viscum > Viscum album. Next base: position 1,372,040,224 of record OY728143.1, read on the forward strand.
CCATATAGGGAATTCAATGGAGCCATGCCAATGGTAGAGTGATGGATATTATTGTAGCAAAACTCTCACAGAGGCAATTGTCGCACCCATGATCCCCCAAAGTCCAGAATACATGCCTGCAGCTTGTCCTCCAAGGTCTGGATGGTGAGCTCTGTCTGCCCATCTGTCTGGGGGTGGAAAGCAGTGCTAAGATGTAGATGGGTGCCAAAAGCATGCTGAAATACCCTCCAGACTCGTGAGGTAAAACGTGAATCCCTGTCCGAGACTATGGAACTCAGAACTCCATGCAACCGCACTACCTTGTCCACATACTTCTGTGCTAGAGCATCCACTGTACTCGACTCCTTAATCGCCAGAAAGTTATCCGACTTCGTAAAGCAGTCCACCACTACCCATATGGCGTCGTATCCCCCTTGAACATTTGGTAGTCCCATGACAAAATCCATCGAGATGTCATCCCACTTCCACTCAGGGAAATATAAAGGTTGCAACAACCCGCCGGGAACACGGCGTTCTCCCTTTACCTGCTGACACACTAGACACTTGGCCACAAACTCTTCCACTACTCACTTTACTCCGGGCCACCAAAGCTGTCTCCTCAGACCCTTGTACATCTTGGATACTCCTGGGTGTACCGCTAGGGGTGAGTTGTGGAACTCACTAATAACCTTGCCACGCATCACCTCTGGAACAAACAACTTTCCTCAGAAAAGCATCTGGTTCTGGCCATCCTCCGTCCACCCTTCCGGAGCATTTCCCTGGTCAACTCGGTCACGTATCACTTCGCACTCTGGGTCTCCCCACTGAGACTCCTCCACTTGCCGCAAAAGAGAAGACTGCACTGTCATCTGATACATGAAACCTCCACCACTATCCATCATCGCATCCAGGTGCAAGGCAACCAACTCCTCCATTTCCTTCTAGGATTCTGCCGACTCTCGGACTACATCCTTATACGACCTCCTCCTCAAAGCATCAGCCACTACATTACGTTTTACTAAAGTGTAGGAAATCTCAAAGTCGTAATCCTGGAGGAAATCTATCCACCTTCGCTGTTGTAATTTTAAGTCCCGCTGGGAGAAGACATACCTCAAGCTTTTCTGATCCGTGAAGACCACAAAGCGTTCTCCGATGAGGTAATGCCTCCATAACTTTAGTGTAAAAACGACCACTGTAAGTTCCAGATCGTGGGTGGCATAATTACACTCATGAGGGAATAGCTGCGTAGACCCATAAGAGATCACCCATTGTCTCTACATCAACACACATCTAATTCCTTGCCCTGAAGCATCACATAATACCTCATATGTAGCCCCTTCTTCTGTTAGTCTTAGCACTGGGGCACTAACCAATTTCTCCTTCATATAGCTGAAGGCTGCCTCACACTGCTCACTCCACACGAAAACCTGGTCCTTCTTGGTCAAGGCTCTCAAAGGCGTCGCAACTCGAGAAATGTTGGGTATGAACCTCCAGTAGTAACCTGTCAGCCCGAGAAAACTGCAAACCTCTGCCACATTCTTGGGTGCTTCCCATGAAACAACCACCTCAACCTTTAATGGGTCCACCTCTACCCCTTGCTCACACACTACGTGCCCAAGGAAGTTCACTTCTCGCATCTAGAACTTCCACTTCGACAACTTCCCATAGAGCTGGTGCTGTCAGAGGACCTCTAAAACCGTCCTCAGATGCTCTGTGTGGTCCTCCTCCGATCATGAATAGACCAAGATGTCGTAAATGAACACGAGTACGAACCAATCCAGATACTCCCGGAAGACAAAGTTCATAATCCTCGTGAACATTGTCGGAGCATTCATAATTCCAAAAGGCATGACCACAAACATGAAGTGCCCATATATGCACCTGAAGGCCATCTTAGATATGTCTCCATCCTTCAACCTCAACTAGTGATATCCAAACCGTAGGTCGATCTTCGAAAACCATCCCGCCCCTTTCAGCTGGTCAAAGAGATCGTCTATCCTTGGAAGAGGGTAGAGATTCTTGATCTTTACCTATTTCAGCCTCCTGTAGTCTATGCACAACCTGAGACCACCATCTTCCTTCTTTGCAAACAATACTGGAGCACCCCACAGTGACACACTCGGCCAAACATAACCCCTCTTCATCAGGTCGTCGATCTGAATCTGCAACTCCCGTAGCTCCGAAGGCGCCATCCGGTAGGGAGCCATCAAAATCGAATGAGCACCAGGCTGCAACTCTATCCCAAACTCGATATCACCTCGAGGGGGTATATTCCTCACCTCTTCAGGGACGACATCCATAAATTCACTGACGATCCCTGGTAATTCCACTATCTCAACATCCACTGACTCTACTGACATCTCGGCTAACAAGGATAGAGGGGCTCCTCTCGCCTGCTGCCCTTCTAGCCACTCTGATCACTAGTGAAAGTAACATGTCGGCCACCCACGTCTGAGAACACAACCCATCCTCGGAAGTAGTCGATGAAGGCACACATAGAGAATAGCCATTCGATGCCTAATATGACATCATATGGTTGTATCTGTAGCAGTAGTAGATCCCTCACCGCCTGATGTGGCCCTATCATCAGTTTGTATCCTATAAAAACATATAACAAGTCAGTCTAACCTCTGACTGGTGTGCTCAGCACCAGGGGCACTGGAAGTCTCTCGGCATCCAGACCTAGAGCACGGGCCAGACCGGGTGCAACAAAGGAGAGAGAAGCTCCGGTATTGAACAAGGCGTATGCAAGGGTACTGAACAAACTGATCATACTCGAACAACCTTTGGTCTCGCTGGAACTGTTGCCTCCGCGGCGTGCAACTGCCCATGCCCAGCTCCTCTGCCCCTCGATTGTCAGCCGCCTCCCCGACCACGCACTAGTCGAGGTCCTTGAGGAGAACCCTGAGGTTGGCCTCCCCCTGCAACGTCTGCCCTCGGAGGAACGGGAGCTCGCTGCCCTAGCTGCGGCTACTGGAAGGGCCTAGCTGAAAGTTACTGCTGAGGCAGGTGTTGGGCCTGTCCTCCACTTTCGTACTAAACTCAGACCGGGAACTGATTCTGTATATGTCCATGGATTCCATAGACTAAGCACCTCGGTCCTTGTCCAGAAGGGAAAGGGCGAGGACTGGGGGACCATAACTGGAACTGCTGCAGCCTGCTCCCTGCTGGTCGGAACCTAGAGGGTCTCGATGCTGGGGGTCTGGTACTGATGGCCTTCCCCTTTGATGATCCCAGCTGGATCCCCTCTCAAGACACACCGCCCAGTGTGTGCATCCTCTCCACCACCTCTTCCTTCTTCTGGACCTCCAAGTATGTCGGCAAGGTAAAGGGGGTAATGGCGTACTGGAGGGAGGGTCGGCGCGCCTCCTCTAAACGTCTCGCCCCAGACTCCTCATCTAGAAAAAGGTCCGGAGTAAAGATAAGCAGGTCCTTGAACTTGATACTCCAGCTCCCTTACCGACATACTCCACTGCTAGAGGGAGAGTAGCTCCTACATCTTCTCTCCCTTCATCATAGAAGAGAGGAATTCTGCCAGGAACTCCTTCTCGAAATCAGTCTGTGCCACCTCAGCCTCTCTCCTCTCCCCCAGGTAGAGCGCCCACCACTGACACACTGCTCCCCGCATCTGGATGATAGCCAGAGGAACCCAGTACTTGGTTGGAGCCCGTATCAGGCCGAAGTCTATCACCAGCTCCTCTAGCCAGCCCCCCGTCTTCACGTCAGAGGTGTTTCCCTCATAATTCTTGAGGGTCTGTCACTAGAAGGCTCGAAGCGTCTTCTGCCACTGGTCGTCCTCCTCCTCTCGATCAGCCCTCTGCTGATCGGCCAATTCAACCTTTTTTGCCTCGATCTCCCATACAAATCGTGGTTGCCTCCTGGGTTCCATAGCTGCAAGGTAAACAAGGAATACCTAAGCCCAAGTAGTGCAGAATATTGTTCTTAAAACTTCATAAACTTCTTATTTATTTCAAATTCCTAAAAAACCCCAGAAACACGAGAACACAAGTCATTATGATGCATGTACCTTTCCTAGGGTCTCTACCCTACAATCAGCGTAACCTCACTTGGTCATTCGATAGGTCCAGAGTCCTTGCATCGGATCACAGGGGGCCCTAAAATCATGTGTCATAGCTGGTCTTCCCTGGCCTAATTCACTCACCGAGGTCACCCAACATCGTTGCCCTACCATCCCATGCAATCCTCAATGTGCCTAACTCCAGAATCCATCCTATCTCTCAAACATCACCTCTGATACCATTCTGTCACGACCCACCTTCACCAATAGGAGGGAAGGGTCAGCAGATTGTCATGCCCTTCCTTCTTTAAGTTGAAGGAGAGATATTGACCCCCGAAACCCGCCTTCAATAGGTCCCAGAGTGGCGACTAGTACCAAGGTCATGAAATCACACACTAAACGGAAGTCATTACCATTTTTCTTTTAATAGGATCAGGAGATAAGATAGTGAATCGCACAACACCAAAACTGAAAGTAAAAGTAAAGCCAAGAACCATTCCCAATGAATGTAACAAAAGTAAAATCCCCAATGTATAAGGAGACTACAAAGCAAAAATACCAAAATAAAGAATAACAACAACTGAAAAGATCGTTCACAAGGTCTGAGCTAGTATGGTCCAGCATGATCCCCGGAGTCCTCCTGGAAACCTGAAAGCAGTTTTATATACGTAGGGTCAGCATACAAGTATACACAGTAGGGAAAAACCAAATACTCTCATGCACAAGTGGGGAGACATACTAATTCTCTGTGAGAAAAGAGATAACCAGACACCTAGCAAGGAAGCAAACCACCCAAGCCTCACCAAGGCACACTCCCCAAATAACACAAGTCATGTAATGTATAGTAATAGCACATCAATGTTTGGGTACCCCGCGCCGCTTTCCCACTGGTTATTGAAGACATCCTATGAATCAGACCAATCCCGCCATTCCCATCGCAGTCCCACTGGCATACCCCGTCCGCACACACCTGGCCCACAACCACACATCCCGCCCACAAACACCTGGGCCACAACCACTAACCCACCTGCGGACACCTAGGCCACAACTATCACACGTAACCACGCGTGCAAACACCTAGGCCAGAAAAACCACTACCTCACCCGAAGACACCTGGGCCTCATCCCGAAGATACTTGGGAAACCACCTGCCCGCACACACCTGGGCCAACCACCACACTACCCTGGCCGAAGATTCTTGGGCTAATAATGGAATTCAGGCCATCACAACATACCCGAAGATACTTGGCCTATCCGGGAAAGGGAGAAGAAAGATATAATAACCAGCCACTAATAGAAGTGTTGGGAAAACACCCTCCCCCTTGAAATGGGGGTGTTCGGCACTAAGTGATCAACTTGGGAGGGGCGTGAATAAGAAACACAAAAACTAAAATTATACGTATTGGTAACAAGCACTCACCCAATCTAGGGTTTTTCCTCAGCCAGCCTAATGAAAATTATCCTCACTATTCATTCATAACAGAAGAGAACGTCACCTATTCCCAAGTCACAAATCACATCAAACCAAAACCCCATTTGTCCATCCTTGTTTTCATGTTCAGTAATAATGTTTAAATATGTTTCTGCACTACTGGGCAACTAATATCATAAGCACAAACCAAGGGAAAAAGTTACATCCAACAGCAATTTAAGCATTCACACCCAGTTCTATTGCAAGTCACAACAAAAAAGGGATAAAGGAGATCCCTCGAAGTACTGGAACCAAAGAAAACCCCAAGACACAGCCCCATGTCCCCAAAATCCAAGACCTAATGGTTTCTCAACAATAGAGGATCCCACCCCAATTCGTGATGTAAGAAGAGTAATCACACAGCCTCAAGGTATAACAATGGGGGATCCCATCCCCACCCGCATCGCCCCATCAATATAATCCCCCATCCAAGAAAACCATAAGGTCACCTGCGAATGGACCGAGATGGAAAACAACGAAAATACTACCACCAACACAAGGCAGGACCATGCAGGTATTTTCCGATTGAAAGTATTTGACACACTCCATGGTTTCAATTCCTCTGGGCTTAAACCGGGGTTATCATAGAAAAGGAGTTAATCATGGTGATTCCAATATATTTATCCGAATATACGTAATTAACCAATTTCATTTACACAACAAAATGTTCACAACCATATTACCAGCCATTTAAACATCACAAGGGGTAAGGGTTTATTAATGCATAGAAAAAGACCACCAAAGGCCATGATTTTCTGTAGGCGTAAGCCCCCACAATTCAGAAATTAATATTCATGAAAGAGGAGAAAAATAGAGAATCATCATCGATCACACCCCTCCGCTTCATTCTTTAGATTCCATTTATTATCTTCATTAAAGTTCTGTTCATCCAATTCTACAGAAACAGTAGTGTACCCACCCCGCAAGATACACAGAAAGGAGAGACGAAGGTGAAACCCCTACTTATCTTATCAAGGATCGACGTTTTTCTCCACGCGCTAGGAATAAGGGATGTGTGACTTGCAGGGCTCCAGAACAGGTGCACCACTAACCTCGGGAACAAAGGACTTCAAATGCATAAGGAATAGGAGACTAGCAAAAAGGAAGGAGAAGAAAAACCAACGTGATAAATAGATGAGATCCCAATGTTACGGGATAAGAAATTTGAACGCCTTGGAAGTCGGATCGTGGTTCTTCCACGTGGTTGGGTGGTTACACATGAATGTATAAATGTTTCATTAGTAGGGAGGTTTCTTTGATTTTTAGATATTAATTTTGGGCTTAAAATGGCCTTAAAAGGCTTCAAAAAGTTAAAAATGCATAAAAGTGGGGTTACGGGGGAGGCTGCCAAGAAAATCCCGCCAATGCTGGATGACATCGATCGGCCCACCGATCGGTCATGCTGATCGGTATTGCCGATCATTCTAACCGATCGGTCTCACCAATCGGTCGCGCCGATCGGTCTCGCCGATCGGTTGCGTCGGAAATTGGCAAAGGGAGGGGTCATGAGGGTCTGGGCCATTACAATATTTCCCTGAAATCAAGGGAAAATAAACTTATATTTAATTGTGAAATGTATGAATCGATTACACATCAATATGAATGAAAATTTTTATGTTATGGTTGTAAACATGTTTTTAGTTCTTTAAAACACTAAAACATTCATGGAATGGTCAAAACCAAGAAAATGTACTCATATTGATGTGAAATAAATAAAAAAATCACCGATGAGATATTTTTGACATGTATATGTAGAAAAAATATCAATTTTTTGTGTGGTGTGGTCGGAATGACTCAGTAACCACTTCTTAAAGGTAAAAAACCTATAAAAACAAGTTTTTGGGGGTCAAAACCAAAAAAAATGAAGTCATATTTACATTAAATCAGGAGATAATGAACTTTTATTTAATTTTTAAATTTAGGAACTTATGCAATGTCATTCCAAATTATGATTTTCCCATTATGTATGTAAATGAATTTTTTGGGTTTTAAAAAACTACAACATGACTGGAATGGTAAAAACCATATAAAATGATCTTTGATTGATGTAAAATCATTTCAAACCCATTATTGAGTTATTTTTTATGTGTACGCATAGAAAACACATAAATCCAACATGTGGTGTGGTCATAATGACTTAGTAACCAGTTTATAATGGAAAAATCCATTAAAAACAAGTGTGGGAAGTCAAAACTCAGAAAATGACATTTTATTTCCCTAAAATCAAGGGGAAATGGCCATATATTTAATTTTGAAATGTAGGAACCAGAAGAACATCATTCCTAATGACTATTTTCCCGTTATAGTAGTAAATTCATTTTTAGAATTTTAAAACACTAAAACGTGTGTGGAATAGTAAAAACCATATAAAATATCCTCAGATTGATTTTAAATCATTGGAAAACCACCACTAAGTATTTTTTTACATGTACGTGTAGAAAACACATCAATCTGACGTGTGGTTTGGTTAAAATAACTCAGTAACCACTACTTAAATGTATAAAAATCATTAAAAACAAGTATCAGTGGTTCAAAACTAGAAAAATGACATCAGATTGCACTGAAATTACATTACAACAACTTTATATTTAATTGGTAAATTTAGGAACTGATGGCATGTCATTTTGAATAACGGTTTTCCTATTATGGTTGTAAATATATTTTTAGTGTTTTAAAACACTAAAATGTGTGGGGAATGGTAAAACCTATATAAAAAGACCTTAGATTGACATAAAATCATTCGAAAATTATTTATTAATTATTTTTTATGTGTATTCAATGAGAAAACGTCAATATGACATGTAGTGTGGTTAGAATGACTCAGAAACCACTTCATAAAGGTATAAAAACCTTTAAAAACAAGTGTTGGGGGTCAAAATTGGCAAAAAAAAATGAATTATTGCACTAAAATCAGGGGACAATGACCATATATTTAATTTTTAAATTTAGGAACTGATGACACATCATTCTGAATGATAGTTTTCCTATTATGGATATAAACTCGTTTTTATTATTTTAAAACACTAAAACATATGTGGAATAGTCAAAACCATAGTAAACAACCACAAATTGACATCAAAACATTAGAAACCCACTGATAAGTTATTTTTGACGTTTAATTTGTGGTGTGGTAGAAATTACTCAGTAATCAATTCTTAAAGGTATATAAACCATTAAAAACAAGTGTCGGGGGTCAAAATCTGGCAAACAATGTTGGATTACCCTAAAATAATGGGACAACGACCATATATTTAATTGTGAAATTTAAGAACCAATAATACATCATTCCGAATGATGGTTTTCCTATTATAGAAATAAACATGTTTTAGTGTTTTAAAACACTAAAACGTGCATGGAACTATCAAAACCATAGCAAACAACCACATATTTACATCAAATCATTAGACAGAAACTACTATGTTATTTTTGAAATATAGTCCATGTTTTGATATCAAAGTATTTTAAAAAAATTATTTAGTAAATTTCAATCACACCCCACATCACATTAAAAATAAATTAGAATATTTACTTATCCCTTTTTAGTTTCAAGTGTTGAATCTAAATTAAATAGGATATTTTATTTTTTCAAAGTGTTTTCCATTATATACTATTTTTTTATGTTAAATAATTTTCTGTTTGATTAAAAAAATAACAAAATTTTTGAGAAATATGATAAATATATTATATGTACTTTCTTTCTTGAATTTCTTTTCTTAAATATTCTTGTTTTCATTGTTGGTGGAAGATACCACCAATATGTAGGAGGTTTACCATTCTGATCTAGGTAATTCTTCGTAATTCAGTCATGATGGTTCTTATTTTTCATGGTATGTTAGAATTTTATCAATTATTCTCTTGTAATTATGATTTATTATGTTTAGTTTTAATTTTTTTACTTTTTTTGTTACAATTGATGATATTATGTGGTCAGTTTCAATTGATGAGATGTAGTGGAGGCAGACAGATGCAGTGGAGGTCATGATGTTGAAGTATATTGGGAATGGGTTTTTATTCAACATATGTTATATGTATGTATTTTTTATCAAGGTATTGTTTGACATATGTATTAGTTGACTGAGATTGAGTTTATGATGGCTTGGGATATATGTATATTTTTTAGATATATGACGTATGTATGATGGTTTATCATATATTCACATTTTATTTTATTTCATGTCACTTTATTTATATTTACAATTTTGTATTATATATTTTAAATAAATATGATTTATCAGTGGTTCTTCAGAAACTGCAGTTAAATTAATTAAATAAAATATGTTTAGTGACAGTTATGATTAAACTCAACTAAAAACCCCTTGATAAATATATTAGTAGTGGTTCTTTTCATTTTTTAAATATTTATCTGTGATATTTTCTTTTATAAAAAACTTCCTCTAAATTCTCTAAAAATGAAACCTAGAAAAACCACCATGAAATTAATGAAACTATTATTAAACAACTAGTGACCATGCAATACATAACATTTTTTAAAACCCTCGCGATACTAATACACAGCTGGATAAACCACCTCTATTATACAAAAAACCCACTAATATTGCACCTTTTTTATTATGCCACCACTTATGCATATCTCCCCACATCTAACTAACTACCAACAGTGCCAAAAACAAATATTGTTCTCAAATCATATCAAAATTTATCTAAAGATCCTCTATTCAACACTTCGTCTCAATATCTAAGAAACTCCCTTCAAACTTACCCAAACTCTTCTATTTAAAGGTACATAAATCTCATTTCCATGCCTTATCATCCTCTATCGGTTCAAACCTTGGATAATCAATGGAACATATTTCTAAACCTCAACTGCTAGAGTAACTCGTAGACGATGAACAAGAACTATTCCTAAAAATAATGAGAATATCTCAGGCCTAGTACCATGGAATTTTATCAAATATTTTTTTTTTGTTTATTTTTTCAAAACACCAATTTCATACAAACAATAAACAATAATAATGCATGAACCTCTATTAGGTCTCTAACCCACAAGTAGGAAAACCTCACTTGTTCATTCAATAAGTGCAGATTTTGTGCACTATATCACAGGGGGTAAAATCCCTTGTCCTAGCCAGTCTCCCTGGCCTATGTCATGCATGAAGGTAAACTAACACTGTTTTCATACCAAAACATGAAAACTACATTGTTCTTAACTCCAGACTTCATCTTATATCTCAATCATAACCTCTGATATCACTTTTTCATGAACCCCATTCACTAAAGATTCTATAATGAGGAGATAGAGATAATGATGCCCGAGTCCCAACTCCTGTAGTCCCTGGATTGGTGACTAGTACTATGGGTATAAAAAATCACAGTATGAGAGGAATTAACCTATATAAATGAATCAAGGTCAATATGTATGATAAAAAACAAAAAACTCTAGTATAAAATATAAAGGTAAACCAAAAACTATCCCACAATGCATGAATAAAGTAGAAGTGATGCATATAAATTTCACTAATGTATATACCGAAATGAATTTATGTGGAAGTGACTCGACAACAACTCCAACCTAGCTAGTATTGTCCATCTCGATCCCAAAATTCCTCCTAGAACCCAAAAAATAATTTTATATGCATAAGGTGAGCATAACTGGTATACTCAGTAGGGACATAACTAAAGCCTCAAGTGCACATGTAAAAATATTATACTAATGTGCTAGTGAAAAAACAAAAAAAGAACAATAAAAACCCTTAAAAGTTATCTAAACAAACCGAACCTTACCATTTATCACTCACCAAATCACGCAACCAATATAATAATATATCATCCAGATCATAACAAAGAAATGTGTATTGAGATCATAACAAATCAAGGAACCCCACTGCCGCTTCCCTGATGATATTCCTATCTTACACCCCAATGTCAAATTTTCTATAATCCCATCTCTTCCACACTTGTCACATCACATCACATCACACTCGTGATCACCTGGAACACACATCACACTGCATCCCACCCACATACACCTGATCTACACATCACATCACAACCATCTTGTAGATGCATGGTCCACACATCACATTATAACCAAAACCAAATAAGTAGGTTATCTACAACATAAGTTCATTAACCAAGTGCCTTCTTCCTACCATGAATAACCCCAACCATATATCACATCACACAACAACATGTCTCACCTATAGACACCTGGGCCAAAACATTGCAACCTGCCTAAATACACCTAGGACAACACATCACATCTCACTCATAAACACCTAGTCCATCACATCACTAATTAATGAAGAGTGAGGGATAGGGGTTACCCATCAATTTGTATCACTACCATCCTTAATTTTAGAAAAAACACTCGAAACTAAGAACCTTTGAGCATTTTTAAGGTCATGCAACTCAAGTGGGGAATCTATAAAATATTTTAATCATATGTGATACATAGATAACACACAATACCCAACCTATGGGTTCACTTAAACAACATTAGAACACACCATATCACTACCATGTACCACACATCAATCATCTCAACCACTACCACCACTATATATAACACACCATACAACCACCACACAATCCACTCAATATTCCACTTTCCACTTAAAATGTTCTCTACTTTCATTCATTGTCTATTTCATTTAAAATTACACAACTCATTATTTCATTAAATTCAATTTAAACTAATTATCACACATTCGTTTCTGGTCCATATTTTTTATTTACCAGCTTATTTGGTTTCGTATCACAATTCATCCCTTGGAAAACCAGGAAACTAATGTGACCAGACCATGCTACAATTGGATAAAATCACACAATCACCACTACATCACTACACATCCACCATCTTTGTCATGTGACATTGCCTAAGCCATATCAAAACACAACCTTTGTATAAAACTATCACCGCATACCACAACAAAGCCACTTCACCACATCCACAGTGCCACAACCACTATACCACGAACACTATGCCATAACAACTGTGCCTCAACCGCTACACCACAACCACTATGTCTTAACCACCATTCCATACCCAATGTTTCACAAACACTTCACCAAAATAATTGTACCACAACCCCATCACGCCACATCACACAACCTCCAACATCGTATCCATTTAAACCAAACTTCACATCATATCCCTATACATCACATGGCCCAACTAGTCACCTCCATCACTTAATAATATCCCAAACTATGTTTTTAAATCACAAAAACCCCAAAAATAAGCAAAAAACCCAAAACAACTTCCACAATTATTGAGGGGAATTATCACATATCTTCTTTATGTATCTTGGGTAATATCACACAAACTAGATATACTGGGTTAACTGATTATTAGCCAAATATAAATTCTTTAAAAATTTACTCATGATGAGATAACACAAAAACATAGAAATGGACATTACAAAATAAAAACAATAGTGCAAAAAAGAATCTCAATAGAAGTTATTTCCAGAATTTTCAATAGGAAATCATAAAAACGTCAACAACGTGTATCGAAATTATAAAGCATGCGATAATTTCCCTTATCCATCATCTTTAGAAATTTAATTTAATTATCTAATTATATAAAACCATAATATATCCCTGAATAAATGAAAACCGATGAAGATATTCCACATATCCCATAAATAGGTGAAGATGAGGATTCCCTACCTCAATGAAGCTTTCTGATCTCATTGTGCACTGAAGGGAGAAGAATAAACTACCCAGAAACAATAATCGCATAAGGAACTCTTGGATGAATTTACACTAAACTAAAGAGATTTAAATTACATAACACATACACACCCCTAACCAAAACTACAACACCACATAATATATCCTAAGAATAGAAGAAAAACCCATGGGGAAGAGGTGATAACTCACCACTGATCACCAAATGGTGTCCAATAAAACCCAATGATAAAATTAAGGGAGAACTGGGATAGAATATCTCATTTAGTGGATAGGTTTATACTAAAAAATATAGATAGAGAACCAATTAAGGAAAATAAAATAGGCTACACAAGGGTTATCAAATAATATAGAACCCAACTCTCTCACATCGTGTTACCCATTCATGACATGAAATCTCATTTTTCAAATTTTTCTAAAATTAAAATTACATTGTAATTTTATTAATTACACCACATGAATTTAGTTTTCATGATTTGAATCCATTTCATAGACTCCCCCATTTTCTGTATATAATCCATAAAAATGGTTGTCTATACAATTCACAAATCACCAATTCACAACATGAATTTGGTTCACATCGTGAACCACCACAGACAGCTCCAGCTCCACTGATCCCTCTATACATCCTATAAATTCCTTAAACTTTACAAATTGAAAACTAACAAGATGGTAAGTAATTAATTGTTTCACAAATATGGAGAAAATATAATGAAGATGACCTTTTTTTTATTTAAAAAGTATGAGAGAGTGAAATTCATAACGCCATATAACATTAAGGAGAAAAAATTTAGTTTATAATTACATATATTGGGACATAAATATCTCTACTTTAAATATTCATAGGTTATATATTAGAATGAAATGGATTCATAGAATAATTGTTCACATATTGATTCCTGGAAAACATTTCAATAAAATCCAAATGGGGAGAATACTCGAAAAAATTATTATATGTTGGCCTTTTTGAAAATATAAGATATGTTGACAAACAAACTAGATAATGTGTGTTGGATTTCGTTTATAATCACTAATGTCAATTGAAGTTTTATTTTTTGATAGTTAAGGAAGGTTTTTAATTAAAGGATCAAAACCCAATGGGATAGTTTTGTCAAGTAAAAAAGTGGTTGTATGTTAAAAGATCACAGAATAGAGCAAGTTAAAACCATGAAGAAGTTTAATTTTCCATGATAATACTCTGATTTACATAAATATTAATATTAAAATCATGAACATAGATGTTGTTTTGTGGAGAAATAATTACTTGATACATACATTGGTCAATGAGTGAGAAAGGGGATGCAAGGAATTGTCATACATGGAATCCATGTGTGAAAGTTATTATGGTAATACTTGTAAGACTAGGATAACAAGTATTTAAGTAACTATAGTGACTAAATATAGTCTATATCAAGGAAAATGTGAAAGTAGCATAGCATGAAAAGGATAATGGAGATTTAAGAAGAGTTAAAGACACCTTAGAAAGTGAAGATTCACAATTTAGTCTGCAAAAGAGAGATAAGCGATTTAATATGTTTATTGTATCTTATTTAAGAATTGGGAGAAATTTTAAAAGGTTTGGAAAAGTATATATAAGTATATGGAATTTTATTTTTGAAAGCAACAAAAACCATGCTACAACGACATTTCTCACACTGTAATATTTATAGGAGAATTTATAGAAAGAGTGAATTAAATATTGTACTGTGAAGGAAACTTTTTATGTTGTTATTTATATTGTAGAATAGAGATAATGTTTTATCTTAAACTAAATCATACTACATGTAACGAAAATTATTCCATAGAGGATAGATTTTTGACAAGGTGGTTCAATAGTGGATGTTATACCCAAACAGTCACACCATAATTTTAATAAGTGATTTGATAGAATGTTGCGGGCCATGTCATAATATATATTATTACATCATAATGTATTTTGGATTGAAATATCTTGAGATATCAACCTCATTATTTTCTATGTTCAAATTAAAAATATGGTTATTATTATTTGAGGACCCCATAATAATGATTCATTACACCGCATTGGAATATTTCGCACCATTATTCCTAGAACATATTGATAACTTAAAGATTCATATGTATTTGATATTCATAGGGATATGGATAAAAATTTGGATGGTTTATTGAACATAGTTTTAAAAATTTATCACACTTAAAAAATTGTGACACATAAAATAATATTCCATAATCTAGAGAATGAGAATTGATTTAAACCATTGGTTGAAGGTAATAGAGATCATAAGAAAAAAGAATATTCTATTATGGAACAATTAAAAAGATAATAGAAGAGTGAAAATTTTAGATCTATTTTTACAAAGATAAGAGAGTTTCAAAATAGATTAATCATTGATACATTTTATTCATCAAAGGAAGGATCTTTTTTAATAGAGTTTCATTGATTACACCTTGTTGGTTAGACAAGAAGGCATAGTAATATTTTGAAGTGAAAATATTTAGCTCTTCTAATGAGGAGGTGATCTTACTTAACATTAGTGTAAGACAGTATAAAGGTGGATATTGGATTCACATTAATTAAAAAATTAATTGATGAAATTATATTTATTTACAAATTTTTGATTTAAGAAACCTTCATTTCTTTAATTTATTGAATGATTTATTGAATTAGTGAAAGGAGTGGAAGAATTAAGAGCATCCATTTAGTTAGCATAGAGTATTCCTTAAATATATTGTAGGGAAATTATACCTTGGCGTGAATTGATCACAACATAACCATTTTATCCATTTAAATAATGTGTTAATGTTGTATTTTATATATATATAAATCATCATTTGTATGCACCTTGATCATATCCAAGTATGAGTGAACTAAGTAAAACCCTTATTATATTGTGTGATTCATTTTCTATATATGTGTTTGATAATTAGTTCAAGTGAGATTTAGGGTGTGATTTATAACATTTTTTCTTATAATATGGAGACATGATCCAATTATGGTTGATATTTAAGTGATAAATTTTTTGAATTTTCCAACACCTTGATTCAACTCACCCTGAACCTTTATCTGCAAAAAATATTATTTGTTTTTTTTTAATAGAAAATTAATGAATTATCTATTTTTTAAAGATATTAACTCAAAGGATCATATATATTTTAATTTTGAGTTGAATTTTATGAAATATATATTTAATAAAATTATTTATTTGTACACATGTTTTTAAGGATTTATGGTAGTTTTGAATCCATCAACAAAAATAAATATTTTTTTAATAATGAATATAATTATGAAAAAACTATTTTGAAATAATTAATATGTTTTATAATAAAACTATAAGTGAATATAATTTTAGGTTGATGATAATAAATAAAAAGTAAAATGGAAATGGTGAAGAAGCATCCAACATGTAAAGAAAGTGAAGAAATGAGAGAGAAAAGGAAGAGTATAAGAGGAAGTGGTTGAGAAATGGGTTTGATGGGTGATGATAACGACCCATGGCCTCGGCTAGTGACTTATATTGCACATCAGAGGACTACTAGAATAAAATCTCCCCAATCAAGAGAGTGCTGATAATTTATAGTAGAGGGGGATTATCTTCATGTGGTCCCTACTAAGATCCAGTTCAAGTTTCTCACTTTTATAATTCAAATTGATATCTTAGATAGTTTTGATCATATTTGAATAGAGATGATTCTACCCACAATGAGATTAGAGCGAGTTCTTTTTTATTAATTATGTATAGGTTTGTGTTAGGGACAACGTTGATGAGGTACAACACCCAATAAAGGACTGGGCCCACTAAATTGATGATCAGTTTCTAATGAGTCATAAAATTTATAATAATGGATACTAAGTCATAATATTTTTAAGAAGAACAAAGAAATGAGGAAAATCATCATAATAATCATGAAGTCTTGACGAATTGAGATGGTATGCAATATAAAATAAGAATAAATACTAAATGAATGCATGTATTTAATGTGCTTCATACCTTTTTTATCCTATGGGAATAACACCACTTAATAAATAATATTATTAAGATCAAATAAATGAAATAAAATATAGTTAACATAGAAATAAAAACACAAGAAACAAAGTATCCAAATGAAAAAGAATATGAAAAGTTAAAAAAATCCATTCATCTTACACTAACTGGTTCTACATTCCCCAGAGCATAGGTTTATAAATGTATATGGTTCTAAATTTTAAATCACACAAGATTTGTATTCCTTGTGGATGAGAAATCTGAATCTACACCATATTTATTGATTGGGAATAGCCATTTTCTCTTTTACATTGGAAGACATTTGACCTCCATTGAGAGAAGCGCACCTGTAGCAGGTCAATTGGGAAGAATATGGGATTCTTGTATGATCTCTCTTAAATAATCTTTATATGGAAATCTCAAAGGTTTCTTCAGACTTAATGAGAGTGATAGTAAGGAAACTAAATGATATATTGTCTACAATAATGTCTTGCATAATAATTATGGTACCTAATGGGTTTAACATACATGGAGATGATGAAAATAGCCTAAATTAATACATAAGTGATTTGTGGAATGACCAAATAGAATAATCAGGATGTTTTGATGGTCTTGATGATGTCGTTATCAAAAATTAATCAATAAATCATAAGATCCATGGAGTAATACCCTATATTGAAGAATGTTTCGGTAGACCCAACTAGTAGGACAGGGTCTAAGAAATAGGTCCTAAAAAACAATATGGCTAGAGGAGCCCAGTTAGACAATAAGAAGCCTAGTAAGAGAAATCGAAAGTTGCATAAAATAATAATAATTTGATCAAAACAAAAAAATATAATTATTTATAATTATTATCACGTATAAAATATAATTTTCAATATTAGAAATACAATTTTAATATGGAAATAAAATTCACTCTAGTATGTATAGTTTTCATTCTTCATACTCATACCTAAACCCTTTGAGTGATTATTATTGTTTTTGTTTTTGTTGTTGTTTTTTAGGCATCCCTAAACCCTTTGATTGCTTGTTTTTTTATTGATTTTTGTATTTTTGTTATTGTGGTTGTTTTATTTGTTATTGTTGTTATTGTTGTTGTTGTGGTTTTTGTAGTTGTTTTTGTTTTTTTGTTTTTTTTTTGTTTTTTTTTGTTTTTATAGTTTTTTGTTATTTTTACTGTTGTTGTTGTTGTTGTTGTTTTTGTTATTATTATTATTCTTATTATTTGTTGTTGTTATTTTTATTTTTATTTTCATTTTTGTTTTTTTTTTAGTTTTTTCTTGATTTTATTGTTTTTGTTGTTTTTTTGTTGTTTTTTTTATTATTATTATTATTTTGTTTTTTTTGTAAGGAATATGACCCTAGTAACCAAGAGTCAATGGTCACTTTATTACATTAGTATAATATATAAGGAATCACATCCTAATGTACTAAATATTTTATTAGGTTTGGAAAACTATATATATAATTTAATCATACATTACAATTTAAAACATATAATACAATATAGTTAATCCTTTTAGGACCACATTATTCTCATATCTTAACCCTACATTTAAGTCATAATAAACTACTTAACATCTTCAAGGAAAACAACATAAGAAAGGTGTGAGATCATATTCTTATAATGGTTAAGTACAGTTTAAGCTATCATAAGTAAGCATAAAAATTATAGCAAGGTAAATAAAAAAAACACAATCCCTTTAATGAATAACTTGAGCATGATATGGCCGAAATAAAAGATGATCAAATAATACTGTATAAATAATCATATAATCTAGAATACTTAACCATGATATTCAATTAATCAAATAATATCATGTAAATAAATAATTAATCCCATAATGATGTAATTAATTATGTGGAGAATCATAAACATACCATTAATTATTTATCCAAGAAACGATATATAAACGAGTAATAAATTATCCAATAATCAAACTAGTTTGTCTCATGAGACCTGCTGAAGCATCATGGTGATATAGATGGACGCTTCCATCACTTACTAATTCCAATACATTTCTCAAATGAAATGGGTGAAACATATTCAACATAAACATTTTTATTGAAACTATAATATTAAATGTTAATATTTTTTCTCAGTCAATAAACATAATCATAAACCACCCATAATAATATAGTGAATGGTATCAAAATAGTGCATCCTCAGTCAAACATATCATAAACCATTTAATAAAATAAGTATGATGATATCATAGGATATCAACCATAATTTATAATAATATTCCACAAAGTATATCTACATTAATGAAAATACATTAAATTTGATCTTTGAAATGTTTTTAAAGAAAATACCCTTTTTCACTTTAAGAACCACTTATTTTTCAAAATTATTAACAATTATAAAACAAAAAATGTTAAATTGAAATAACCTTGAAAACTTGAAAATTAATCTTAAAAACATTAAGGAATCATGATTTTGGGAAAATCATCTCATTCTGTATAAGTTAAAAAACATTCCTTCTATAGTTTTGTCGAAAAAGTCTCAAAGAACCTTTTTGGGATAACAAAAAAATACCTTTCAAAATTATTTGTAAAAATTACAACATGTGTGAAAATGAATTTGAAAAATAAATAGAGAATATTAAAAATAATTTTGGAAATAATGTTTTAAAACATGTATATTTAAGAAAATGATATTTTTTAATGGAAACTATAAAAACATACTTTTTTAAAATAAAGTCCCTTATAAATATCATATCATTGAAGTGAGAATTTAATAAAATGAATAGAATATGTGTATTAACTATAAATCCATATAAAAAAGTATAAATACAGAATAATATATTCAAATTTTATTTCAAAAATAATCATAGTGAAACATAATCAAGTAAGTGAATGTTTAACCCAAAGAGTGGAAATTGGGTTAAGAATTCACTTTCCACTTTTAAATTATTTGAACCATAAGGATCATAAAAGTAGTAATTATAAAATAAAAATTTTAATATTGTTAATATAGTGATATTCATGATATGATGTATTAAAGGGAAGTATATACACAAAATAAATGAAATAAGTGCTTAATAAGGCATATATCTAACAAAAGTAAAAGTGATATGAGAAACCCTTACCTCGTGGTTCCCATTATTTTTTAATTATTTAAACTCATGTATAATGATTTAAATAAATTTATTAATTCATTATATAAAAATATTAATATTTATAATACCTTATATGATACTTTTATAACATCTTACCACGCATTCAATAAAAATATTTCATTATTTTCATTGTTTTGTGTGTGTTCATTTCATGGTTTCATAGTTGGTTTACTTGTGTATAATTATGTATTTTCATTTAAAATGGAAATACAAATCCAGAAGTGAAATTAAATTATATAAATGAACTTACATATTTTTAAATAGTACCAAATAACATTTTTATTTCTTACATGAGGATGATTCATTTGATAAAATGTTAATGATAAATGTTAAGTTTAATTTGGAAGTTTTTTCGACTATTGCAATCTATTTATGTTTTATCTAATATTATGTATATATATTAGTTACATAACATGAAATAGGTTATAATATACCTGTTACAATATTATTTACCCATAATAACACTTTTATGACCTGCCTTTAAGGTGGTAGTGGAAGAAGAAAAATCATTATCCACAGAGATGGTTAACAGCCATAATTTGGACAATGGTTTTGTTTATTTGGATAAGATGAGGCAATAAAAGGGATGGATATAATATATTCCATTTTAAATATAAAAATTACAATATATATATAATACCAGAGTTATTATTTATTTTTGTATGAATGAGTTGAAGATAGGGTATAAAAATAAAATAAATTAATATATGATGTTTTGAGAAAGTTACCTCTTATATATCACCTCCTTGAAGGACCCCTTAAGGAAACTGAAATTGGTCTTTGGGTAAAACCATAAGAACATGGAAATGGTAATAGTGAATAGGAGGGGTTCTTGAAGAAATTTTAGGAGATTCAATGCTTTTTAGGAGAATGTTTGTGCTGAGGGTTGGTATTTTTACTTGAGGAGTGGTCATTTAAAGTGATTAAATAATGATTATTTTATATTTAAAGCTCACCACAATTTGGTGGCATTAATTCCAATGAATTTGGTTGATTATTAATGTTATAAAGTATTTTTTAGGTCTATAAATACATCAACCACCCATTTAATGTTGTATTTTTTATGTATTTTATGATTTTACTATTTAACTTTATCCTGCTACATTATTTTACCTATACTGTGACAAACCTTTCTTTACAACTGTAAATTTTTTATGCCTAAACATTAAAATGTATTTATAATTGAATTTTTACCTTCTGATTACATATATTTAATTCATTTTACTGGATTCAATTTATAATTGTTATAAAAATAAATCCTATATACTTTAGGCACATAACACATAAAAAATTCTTTTTAAGGATAAAATCATAATTTTGAAAATTGCTAAGAATGTGTTTCTAAATGTAACACCTTATGTATAATGTCATTAATTAATTAAATTTTCATCTTGTACAAGGGTTTAAATTATTTAAATCATGTTCATGTGATAATTATTACATAAGAGTTATGGTATTTATTAAAAATGGTATTTTCACTTTTCAACCCAAATATCAACTTTTTATGAAAATAACCAAAAAATCACCCTAATATAATTTTTACATTATTATTCCAAAAATAAATTTTATTTTTTCAAATTAATTTCTTTTTATCATAAAATGTAATAAAAATCTCTTTTTGAAGAGACCATATATTTTAAGAATAAAATTAATTTACTAAAAAAATATTTTTTCATTTCCTAATAATAAATAAGTTTTTATTTAAAATAAAATTAATATATATTTAATAATATAGTAAATCATATTCATACCAACAAATTTAACGGCATTTTTATTGGTATCTTATTGAAATAAATATATTTTTGAGTTCGTTTAAGATAGGAAATCTATGAGATATAGATATAGAACATATTGTTCATTTAAAAATCTTGGGGTGTTACATTTTCTCATCATTCAATAAATTTCATCCTTGTAATTTAAATTTTTAATTGGTAATTATGGAGTTTACATTTAAAAATAACCTTGTTAAAATACCACATCATAAAAAATATTAATAAAACTTCCTCTTAAAAGAGGGAATGAAAAATGTGAAGGTCACCGAAAAGATAGGTTTTCATATTGGATAACATCTATGGGAATTGAAAACATGAACATGGAAAAGAAATCCAAATATAATGTTATCATAGAGAGGGATAGAAAAATGTTCATTATAATGTTTACCATCGCAAAATCGTAAATATGTGATAGGTTAAAAGGCCATTGATTTCTCGGTAAGACTACTAAAATAATAAAAATTCATTTCCTATATTTTCGGAATCATTTTACATCTTATAGTAAGAACATAAGTAAATATACTTACATGATAGGTATATTTTCATCCTTTAAACAATTTCTACTACAAACTCATCTTTTCCTTCAAAAGAAAATTCAACCTTTATTCCTCAAATAAAATTCCAAAATATTCTATTTATCTTAATCATATAGGGTTCCAAAAATAAAATTATCATTTGTCTATTATAACATTTAAATAAAAAACTATGTTATACTAACTGGGACATCACGTAGGCCAGTGGTAGGTAATGCACCCTTATCTCCCATTTTATTTGTGGGTTCAAGTCTCGCGAGCTTTCCAGGTGCAACGAGTTTTCTTATAATTTATGGGTGGTCATTTTTATAATACTATATTAATATAATCTTTAAAAAAATTTAAAAATAACCTGAATATATTTAACATTAAATAAATGGTTTAACTTAAATTTCTATCTCATACATTTCTGATATCCCCGCAGGCGTCATTAATTCCCATCAGGTTACCAAATTTAGAAATTTCTAAAAAAAATTAAGGCATTAAACTACTTGGTAGTATAGAAATTTTAAGTCCGAGGTTGAACCCATAGAGATAGAATTAGAGAAAATATTAATTATATTAAATAAAACTAAACTAATTTTGATTTGAAGAGAATATGATTGATTGAATTATAAGAAAAATGAAAAACATGGTCAGCAGTTGAAACTATTCATTCATTATTGATTAGGGTATAATATAATTAAATTGAAATCATATGGTGTTGAAACCAATATAGAGTGAATCCAATGGTCATTGTATACAACCCCCAAAATCATTAAAGTTCCCTTTTCGCAATGGTCATGTTAATTTGGGTATTTTTTGACATGATAACTTGGAACCATTTTTAAACATATCAGACAATCAACCCAATGGTCATGGTGTGAGTCATTCTCTAATAAAATGTGTTAAAAGAATCACTTCCTCACGAATCATTCAATTTTCATGAATGAAATTGAAAGGAATAGAATTTAAGAATCAAAATGAGTGAAAAATACCCAGAATGAATTACATTTAATAAATAAAATACCTTAATACAATCAATTCACATTCATTAAAACTGCTTCGCATAAGTTCTACCCCCTCAAATTAATCCCGAGGTGGTAGAAAAATAAAAATCCTATTTGATTCACTACAGCAATAGCAGTCCTTAATCCCGAAGGAAGTGGAAACCAATGAATCCCTTGAGTGGGGCCTTATACTCTTATTTATAGGCTCAAGATGGACTATTACTGATAGTTTTTATGATGTGTAATGTATTTACATATCGTGTAATCTCGATTCGAGGATTCCTTCGTGGTTTTTGAATCTGCATGAATCTCACATGAATCAAATTCATAGATTTGTAACTTTGACTCCTTTCTTGATATGTGACTGGTACTCATTATTGGTAACGAGAATTCACAGAGTGTAATATTTTCAAGATTTATTCTGGAATCATTAGTTGATTTCAAAAGTTACATGATGTGTAATTTCATTACATGATGCGTAATTGATTTTTACCATGGGTAAAAACCTAATGACCTGTAGTGGAGGTGGCCTTCTCCTGATAAATTCATGATGTGTAATTGAATTACATGACATTTAATTGTTCTTATTTAGTTTTACATCTCCACTTATTCTAAAAATTATAGTGCCACACTTCTTTTCTTCGCTCATAGTGTAAAGTGTATTTTACCTCAATTTTCCACCTCTTTTAATTCCATTTTCAAAAAAAAATCTTACCAAAAAACATAAAACAATTCTATACATTTCAAAATTAAAAAGAATATTAAATTAAATACATAAATTAATATATTAAAACACTCTAAAATGTATGCATTAAATACACAAATCAATTTCATTTTATATTCCCAAAAATATAATAACCCATAATACATCATTATTTCTTGCAGTATTTGGTAAATTAGTGAAAAATTACCTAGTAATTTCACCCCTTCCTCCAGGAAAGGAATATCCAAAGATTAATTTTTTATTACTCAAGCACTAAAATTCACATTTAATGGAATGTAAGATCCATAAAGTGCGTTAATTTGTTCAATCTATCTCAAATTATTTCCCAAAACCAATATGGTTGGCACAAGTTGACTAATATGCATAAAAAATTAATCTTTAAAACCACATCCAAATTTCAACAAAACCCATTTCATAAATGGTTAACATTATGACCCTTACAATTGATCAACATCCAAAACTTTCGAAATGAGGTTACTGAATATTATGAATTAACTTTCCATTAATCACTTAAGAAACATGAAGTAGATCATAATAATTACAAACCAAACATGTGAATACATTCATCTTTAAGAATGGTAATAATCCGAATTACCATAAATCCTTGTTGAAAACATGGATGCTTCATTATTCCTTAGGTAAAACATAGATTATTGCATATTTTACTTAAATATAAAAAAATATTAAATTCCATCAATTGTAGCATAATCCACTTTATCAAAAAAACATCAATCAGTTCCAAGGTAGTCCTTACTATCCTTATAAATAATCTATTTATCCCAATATCATTATATCAAAATCTGGAACATATTAAGAGTTATATTTCCTTCAAATATACATTTTCAAAAATATAAACTTTCCATCGAATCATTTTTCCTAGTCATCGTTACCATTCAATATATGCTCACAAATACTTAAATAAAAGGTATTGTTGTACAATATTTATAAATTTCATGATTTTTATAATTATACATTAATATAAAATATTTCATGGATCTAAAAAAACATGAACAATATCATTCCATTTTAGATATATCAGCATCATAAGCTTGATCTTCATCCCTTAGCTTCTTATTAGGTATATTCCCTTGACTGTTGGGGAATTTATTTTTACGGTGCCCCATATCCCTATATATGAAGCAATTCACATTGGAAAAATCTTTATTTACATTGTAATCACAATCACGTTTGATTTTTTCTCCACACTTGAAGAAAACTCTTTTTTCCTTTTAAGAATGTACCAAGGTGTTTCCTTCCACAATTATAACATATTGGAAAATTCTTCTTTCCATTCCTCCCTTTATCCAACCTTTCCCATACCATAATTATATTTTATTTCCTCCTATCAAATCCAAAATACTTAGATAAATTTTTTTTATTTTCTAACACATGATATTATGTCCTCATGTGATGAGAATTCTTGGGAGACTACTTTCCTTATAAATATTAGCTTAATCCCAAAAAAAATAAAGGATAATTATTACTCACTAGATCCAATACATTGATGTGGTTATCATTACTTATGCTAGGCACCATTTATAAATTATAGAATATAGAATATTAGATCATAACATTATGAAACATAATATATAATCTCAAAACTACTTAATGTGAACTGAAAAATTAGGTATAACTAATATCTAAATCATAAGTTTAGTTTTATTTGGATTATTTCCAAATTCATTTATAAGGTTTCACTCTCTAATCTATGTTTTCCTAAATCTAGTTCCCAAGGTTTCTACTAAAATTACTATGATACCAATTATAATGACCCCAACCATAGTAGCCCATAGTGGGTGGTTACTTTATTACATTGTCGTAAGATTCAAGGAATTGTATCCCAAATGAAAAAATAGTTTAGTAGTTTTTGAAAACTTAAAACAAACTTGAATCTTAAATTACAATTTAAAACATAAAATAAAACATTGTGAATCCTTTGAGGACACCATTATTTACCTAGATTAACCCTTTATTTAACTCATAATAAACTGCTCGACATTTTGGGGAAAATAAAACATAAGAAACAGGTGATCTCAAATGATCATGAAGGGTTAAGTATAGCAGAATATATCATAAGAAATCATAAAAAATTATCGAAATGTAAATAAATTAAACACACACCATTTGATCAATAACATGATTATAATATGTTTGGAATAAAATATGGTCAAATATTACTATATAAATTATCACATGAGCTATAACATTTAACCATAGATATTATAATAATCAAATAATCACATAGAAACTGATAAAAAATATCATAATGAGGTAATTTATAATGCGGGGCATCATAAATATACCCTCAAGGGTGTGTCCAAGACACCATACATAACCTAGTAAGTCATTAGCCAATACCCAAACTAGTTTATCTCACGATACCTACCGATGCATCGAGAGGATATATTGGGCCTCACCCATCACTTACTAAGTCCAATGAATTCATCATATAAAAGTATTGAAACATATTCAATATAAATATTAATATTGAAACTATCATATAAAATATTAATTATTTTCCCAATCAAAGAACATAATGATAAACCACCTAGGGTAATATAGAGAGTGTTGTCAAAAGAGTATATACCCAGTAAAACTAATCATCAGGAATTTTATAAAATATGTATTATGGTATCTTAGTATATTAACCTCAATGAAACATAATATTCAACAATTTATGTTGACACGGATGAAAATACTTTAAATACGATCAATGATAAAATCTTTAGGAAAATATTATTTTTACTTTAAAGACCACTTATTATTAAAATGTTGTTAAATTATAAAATAGAAAAACATATTTAAAAATAACCATGTAAATTTTTAAAGGAAGATTCAAAACATTAAGGAGTAATGATAGTGGTTAAATTAACCCATTCTATAAAAGTAAGAAAAATATTCATTCAGTAGTTTTTTCCGAAAAGTCTCGAAGAAAAATGTTTGGAAAATGAAAAAATATACCCTTTAAAATGTTTTGAAAAAAATTAAACATGAGTAAAAATAAACTTAAACAATAACAGTGGAATAGTAAAGACATTTATGGAAACTATTTTATAAAACATAGACATTTAAGAAAAATATATTATTAAGGGAAACTTTAAAATGATAATTTTTAAAAGACAGTCCTTTATAAATGTCATATCATTGAAGTGAGAATTAATAAAATGAATCAAATATATGTATTCACTATAAAGAGAAATAAGAAATTGGAAATTAAACATAATATATTCAAAAAACATTTCATAAATAATCTTAGTATGTCATAATCAAGAAAGTATATGTTTAACCCAGAGAATGGAAATTGGGTTTATAATTCTCTTACGATTTTTAAATTAGTTGAATAGAATTACTCATTAAAGTAATAATTATCAGATGAAAAATTTAATACCGTGAATATAATGATATTAATAATATTATATATCAAAGGGCATTATATACAACATACTAATTAAATAAGTGTTGAATAAGGCATATATCTCACCGAAGTAAAAGTGAGACAATGAACTCTTACCACATGCTTAACTTTAGTTTTTCATAATTTAATCTCCTTTATAATGGTTTAAATAATGTTATTAATTCAGTAAATAATAATATTAATATTTATAATACCTTATATGATACTTTTATAACATTATACCACTTATTCATTAATAACATTTCGTCATTTTCATTGTTTTGGTTGCATTCATTTCTTTTTTTCATGGTTGGTTCACTTGTGTATAATTGAGGATTATCTTTTCAAATAGATATTAAAAACCCATAAGTTAAATGAAATGGTAGTAATGAAATTATATTAGTTTAATTTTTCTCATGTATCATTTTTTTGACATGAGGATGATTCATTTGATAAAATGTTAATGATAAATGTTTAGTTTAACATGGGAGTTTTTTTGACCATCGAGAACTAGTTTAATTTTATCTAATATTATATCTATATATTAGTTTCAGAACATGAAATAGGTTGTAATATACCTATTAAAATATTATTAAACCATAAAAACACTTTTATGAAAATCCTTGAAGGTGGTAATGGAAGACGAAAAATCATCATCCACAAAGACGGTTAACCGCCATAATTTCAACAACGGTTTTTTTTAAACAAGAGGAGGTAATAAAAGGGATGTATATAAGATATTAAATTAGAAATAAAAAATTACATTATATATGAAACTATAGTTATTATTCCTTGATTGAGTAAGGAGTTTCATATAAGTTAGAAAGAAGAAAATAAATTAAGAGATGTTGTTTGAGAAAGTTACCTCATGAATATCACCTTTTTTAAGGACCCCGTAAGGAACATCGAATATGTGTTTTGGTGAGACCAGTAGAACATGGATTTTGGGAGAGTGGGGAGGATTTTTTTGGTATATATTTTAATATCTATAATTATTTTAAGTATAAAGGGGGTGATGAGGGGTGGCAATTAAACATGAGGGGTGGTTTAAGTGATTAAATAATTATTATTTTATATTTAAAGACAACAAAATTTGAGTGGAATTAATTACAAAAAAAATTTGATTGATAATTAACGTTTTAAATTATTTTTTAGGTGAATTAAATAAAAAAACCCATTTTATTTTTTATTTTTTCTGTATTTTAAGATTTTACCTTTTAACTTTAACTCAGAACATTATTTTACCTATAATGTGGTAAATGTTTTTTTACCACGGTAACTTTTTTATGCATAAAAATGAAAACAACCTTATAATCAAATATTGATCACCATGTTAAAAATATGGAATCCATTTTACTTGAATAAATTTATAAAATTGATAAAATCAATTATAAATATGTTACACATATATCTCATAAAAATAGTTTGTAGG
Source organism: Viscum album (assembly GCA_963277665.1). NCBI lineage: Eukaryota > Viridiplantae > Streptophyta > Magnoliopsida > Santalales > Viscaceae > Viscum > Viscum album. Next base: position 1,372,069,272 of record OY728143.1, read on the forward strand.
GTTAAAATCGTTGTTTTCAAAATTATTAAGAGTGTGTTTCTAACTATATAACCTTATGTATTATGTAATTAATTAAATATATTATTATCAAGAATAATGGTTAATAAATTTTAAATGATGTTAACATAATAATTATCTCATGAGATATATGGTATTCGTAAATGGTATTTTTCACTTTTTGACTAAAAAAATCAACTTTTTTTAGAAAATTACCAAACAAATTACACTAAGATAATTTTAATGTAGGGATTCCAAAAAATAAGTTTATTTTCTCAAAATAATTTTCTAAAAGCATCAAAAATTAATTTTTTCCACATAAATGAGTAAAGAAACTTTTTTAAGAGAACATATATTTGAAGAATAAAATAACTTTACTAAAGTTTTTTTTATTTACAAAGAATAAATAAATTTTTATTGATTATTAAATTCATAAATATTTCCTAATATAGTAAACAATAATCACACCCACCAATTTAATATCTAGTTTATAATGGATATGTTAAAATAATGATAATTTGGAGTTCGTTTAAGATTATTGTTCTATGCCACATAAGCTATCAAATATATAATAGTTGTCGTTGTTGTTGTTGTTTTTGTTGTTGTTGTTGTTGTTTTTTGTTGTTCTTTTGTTGGTGTTTCTGTTTTTTGTGTTTCTAATTTTGTTTTTTTGTTGTTTTTTTTTATTAATGTAAATTTTTTTTTTTCTGTTATTGTTGTTGTTTTTTTTTTGTTAATATTATTATTTTTGTTTTTGTTATTTTTATTGTTGTTTTTTTTGTTTTTTTGTTTTTTTTTGTTTTTGTTGTCGTTTTTTTTTCTTTTTTGGTGTTTTTTTTGTTTTTTTTTATTTTTATTTTAGTTGTTTTTTGTTTCTATTGACTTGGTGTGGGATGTTTTGGGCTTTGGGGTGAAGATCAAGGGTCATGGGTTCACGTCCCTGCATCTGTGAAGTTTAATTTGCTGTGTCGCATTCCGCAGTGGTGGATATAATCTGCCTATATAATTATTATTATTATTATTATTATTTTGAAGTAAACCTCCTAGAGACCCCCCAAACTATAAAAGCTCTTGATAGACATTACACCAATTTAAATTTATTTCCACTCATCAATAGAGTAAACTTATCTTTCCACCTCAACTAGTTTCAATTTTCAGAGTTCTTGTTAAAATAGTTTCTAGTAAATATTTTGAAAATTAAATTAGACCAAATTAATATTTTTTATTCAAATCCTATAAATCATTATGCCTCTTTTCCCATATTTTTCACATAGACAATCCCTATATATGTATTCACAGTAACCAAGACTGTAAGTTCAAGTTTTTCATTTATAAGTTGATGTTCTATAATTATAATATTTAGGGGAGGGAGATTACAAACAAAAAAATAAATATATTGTGCCTATAAGTACTCAAGGAGACTCAGCCCTGAGACCTCACACAAGATATACAGATGCACCTTTATTTTTTTGTTTATTTTTTAAATATTTTAGTTATAGTTTGATTTTTTAAAGTGTTGTAAACTTTAATGATTATTTTGGAAAATGTAATTTGCATCATTATAACATACCTCCTCAACTCATTATATTGAGAGGAGATAAAGATGCACTTTATGTGATATCCCCAATACACCAAATGATGGAAATAAATTTCAATGGATTAAATGAAAATTAGGGGATGATTTAACCTTAAAATTAAAAAAATTATACAATAATAATAATATACATTTAATTCTCCTATATGATTCATGGTTGTAAACAATTCAACCTAGACATAAATCCAACAAAATTATAAAATCATAGTGATAATGAAATGTGGTATAACAACTAACAAAAACTAAGACAAAATGACCAAGACATACAATATACAATCCCCAAGCACCACATTAATAATATTTAAGCACCAACACCACCTAACATGCTTAAGTTATCATGATGTATCTATAAAGAAATAAGAAATCTTCTCTTTCCCTATCTCTTGATATATGACATATACAAACACACCAAAGTTACCAAGAACGGAGTGAGTATAAACATACTAGGCATTACCCAAATACTTTCCAACACACTCCACCATGATAAGAACTTGTTATCCCAATTTATATAAACATTTTAAAAACAATAAAACATTTTATAAAAACATAGAAGTTAAATCCCATGTAATAATACCAAAAACTGACTTATTTCCAACCTTCATGTTTGGCATAAATTTTACACTATTCACACACACACACACACATATCCATCCATACACACAATATTGGTGTTATCATTGATTTTGGTAATCTATGACCACAATTTTTCAACCTTTTTTGTGGAACTTCTGACTAAACTCATCAAATTTGAACACACACCAACAAAATTCTTCTAAATTCCATGTAAAAAAATTTAACATAAAACAGTTCTTACATTAAAATAATTTCATAATATAATTTTAATTATCCAAATCCATAAAATAATTTTAAAATTATCATTCTAAAAATATAATAAAAAGAGAGTTTTTCAAAATACATGAAATTTTACAAGTTTCAAAAACACAAACCAACTAGGTTTCCTTCACAAAATCACAAAGTAGAACCACAAAAAAATCCAAGAAACATTTATTTTATCAAACTAAGACTTTAAGGTCTATAAAAATTGAGATGAGATAGAATCCACCCGTCTCTAAATGGATGGGTAAATTGAAGGAAAGAACATATACATTCTAGTTTCGGACTGAAAACACCATCCCTTCAATAGATACAACAAGATCTCATCATAATTTACATCATAGCACAAAGATTTATCCATAAATGACTAGATATATAGATATAAGATAGAGGATGACAGTATATATAATAATAATAAGGGATATAAAGGAATTATCAATGATTTATAATCTCCACCAAACTTTTATTCATTTAAAATTCACACTTTAATCAAAAGGAGTCACCTTAGGAGCCTAGATAGGAAATAAAGTATAAGACTCAGGAATAATACGAGACTAATGAGGGTTAAAAGCCTTGATACGAATTAAAATCACATAGATTGTGCAACCTTAATCACTAAAATGGATAGTGTTGGCACATGATAGACTATGGTCCAAGGAAAGATACCACATTATAACCTTCCTGATAAACTCCATATCTGAGAAACATTGTGCAGGCTACACCGTAGATCCTATAAATCAGGAAAGGGACTGTAGATAATTCCACTACACCATGTAATAGAAAAAAAATATACTATATCACAACCCAACACTTTCGCTTTCGGGTTACTGAAATTTTAAGAACCACCCACTTTCCCCCTCAGAGAACAATGACATAGCCTTCTCCTTCATGACATAGTGTTTGACCAGCCTAAACTACAGCCTTGTTCCATAATGAATCTATGAGAAAAATGGAATGGCTCTAAAACCCTTCACCCCAAAACCCTATGTCTTAGCTAGGATCACCATATCGCATCCATAAAAGCCTATGCTACAACCCATTCTCTATGGCATAGCCTTTCCAAAAAATAGCACAACCCCTTCCAAAACCCCTTCATAACCCACCAAAAAATCCCAATACATAACCAAAGGATTATATAACTTGAAATATATAATAACAAGGGTAAATTACCAGAACCTAATGGATTTAAATTATCACCACCATTGTTCTTTTCATTCTTGAAATTAGTAAACCCATATTTATTTTGAAAGAGTGTGGTCTATTTCTCCTTTATTACCTTTTCAAACTCTCACATCTCTTCATGAATCTGACCATGTTTCCAGAAAACCTTCACTAAACCACTTTTTTCTCATGAAATATATTCTCTTTCCTATCCATAATCTATATTCTCACATGAATTAACATATCATCTTGTTCAATATAGACATGGTCCCATCAAATCAAATGGCCAAGTTGAAGCTAGTACTTCTTTAGTTGAGATATAAGAATCACATTGTGCACATAACTAAACATTGGTTGTAAATCCAATATGTAAGTCACATAACCCACTCATTCAGGTATCTCAATTGGGTAAATGTATTGAATATAAAACTTTCCTTTTTTACCAAAATGAAGAGGCCCTAACCTTGGATATATTCTCAAGAAAATTTGACCAACCACCTCAAATGATAAAGTCCATTGATAATGATCCACATAATACTTATCAATAATCTGAGTTGTCTCCATTATATTTGAGATAATTAGAATATTATATATGGTCTCATTTACAAGTCTAGTTTTTTTAAGTTAATTATTATCTATTTCCACCCAAAAGTTTTGTAAATAGCAAGTAAGACCATACAATGATTCAAAATTATCCATATGTATCAAGTCCAGATAACTGATATTGAATAAAAACTCCACTAACAATATATTCCCCTCTCATGTGCCTCAAAAATACATCAAACAAGATCTAATCATGTATTATAACATTTGGTTCATCCAATCATATTTTCCATCTATTTAGGATGATAAGGTGTGCACATGATAAATTTCATTCTAAGGTCTTGTAGTATGGACTTTCAAAATCAAGATGTAAACCTATGATCCCTGTTAAAAACAATTTAAATAATAAATCCATGCATCTTGGCAACTTATAAAATGTACAATTTCGATAAATATTCCACTATATTATATTCATGAATAGGGATAATGTGAGATTAATTCATGAGTCGATCCAAAATAACCCATTTGGAATCATGTTTCTTAATAGTTCCTAGAAGACCTGACACAAAGTCCATGGATAACTATTCCTATTTGCACATGGGAATTGGTAAAGATTGAAACATACCCACTAGTTATTGGTGTTCTTCCTTGCATGTAGACAAGTGTGGCATCTCGAGACATACTCTACCACTTTCCTCTTCATTTCATCTCACTAAAATTCTCTTATAAATTTATACATATTATGGATACTAGGATAATCATATCATCTTGAATGGTTTTATGTAGAAATAAATTGTTCATGTCAAATTGGAGGTACCACAATATTATATCTAAAATACATTATTGATTTCCTATTAAAAATTTATCCCTCAGCAGTGTCCCCACCCTTGAGTCTTGACCTCATGGTTAAACATTCATGATCAAATGTATGATAATTCCCGACCTACTCAACCAAATTAATAATAAGAAAAACTAGAAATAAAAATAAAACATTACCTTGTTCTAAAAAATCCATATGCATATCATCTATGACTGAAATTAGTTTCGATTGATCTGAAAACTCTTTAGCCAACTGATTATATGACTTCTTACTCAATGCATCCACTGAAAAATATCATTTTCTTGATGTATACATAAATATAAAGTCAAAAAAATACAGATATTCTATCTATTTATGTTTCCTTAAATTTAAATCTCTTTGTGATAAAATGTGTTTTAAGATCTTGTGATCTATGAACACCATAAATTGATAATACAAAAGATAGAAATTTCAATACTTTAAGGAATAAAATCAAGAAACTAATTCTAAATCCCATTTTGGGTAGTTTTTTCATAATCAACAACATGATATCCTTGTATGAGAACACAACCAAACCCTAATCTCAATGCATCACAACATAACCCATACCACTATCTTGATTCCAGAAATATAAGGACAAATTTTTCTTTAAACTGAACGTTAATCTCTTTTAAATATTTATGGAATTAATGGATCCATTGGAATTGAAAACATTTCCTTATCAAATCATTCATTGGTGAGGCAAGAAATGAAAACTAATTTATAATGTGTCAGTAGATTCCTTCTAAGCTCAGGAAATTGTGTATCTCAAAAACATTATTCAGTGGTTTTTAATAGAAAACTACTTATGTATTTTTAGGATACATAAAAACTCCATTTTTAGAAATTAAATGATCATAGAAACATACCCCTTATATTCATAAATCACACTTAGATATATTTTCATAAAGGTGATGTTCTCATAAGATGCCCAACATTATAGCCAATTGTTCCTAGAGATTTCATTTTATCCTATAATACACCAGAATATCATCAATGACAACACTAAAAAGAAATAAAGATACATATAAATGATTTTATTCATTAATTCCATAAATAACACCAGTTCATTCATTAGACCAAATGGAATAACCACAAATTCACAGTTCCCATAATGACTCCTAGAGGTTCTCATCAGAATATCCTTTTTTTCAAACTCATAGTTAGTGATATCCTAATAGTAATTGAATTTTAAAAAAACTACTAGGTTGACCAAAATTTATCAAACAAATCATCAATTGATGTAAGTGGATACGAATTATTTATTTTATCTTATTTTATCTTACAATAATCCATGAAAATCCTAAGAGTTATATCTTCCGTCTTCATAAAAGGAATTGGTGCTTTCCACGAGGATATAATTGGTCAAATGAACCTTATACTTTTCAAATATTTAATATGGAATGTTAATTCCAATAATTTTTTTGGTTTCATCCTATAAGATGGAAGTTAAATAAGACTTTTCCTTGGTAGGAGATCAATCATAAATTCCACTTCCCTTTTGGGTGGAAATCCAGAGAAATTAGCAGGGGAAACATCAGGAAATTTTTTAAAGGTGTTAGGAAGATATTTATGTCTAATATCATAAATATATGTCAAAGTAATTATTAAAAACATATAATATATATTACCAACTACTTACACCAATGTTAAATCTGTTATTTTATTTACATCTCAATCTCCTTTAAATATTTTTATAACAATATCAAAATATGTAAAATTGGAGTTTTGAAAATAATAATCAATATGGGATTTAAATAATGTCAACCAATCCTTAAAAAATATGGTTATATATCCATTTCCATAATTGATAAATCATAGTCCAATTCAACCCCATAGATAGTTACCTCACTTGCTACAGGCCTAAAGGCCTGATACTCTCATAATCCTAGAGGTGTTTGAAGTTTCATAACAAAAGGAATCATATAAACATATATACCCATATGATCCATCATATGAGAAGTGATAAAATAATGGGATTCACCCATATGAAACGAGGATTGAAAAATGGTAGAATTCAAATTATTCATTCCGCACACCATCGAAGGACTAGATTAATCATTTATGATCATCTTCTTCTCACGATAAGTATTCTTAGTTTCCCATCCCTAATCATTGATTACTTAATGAGGTTTAAAAACATAAGGATTCATGATATTCCTCAAATCACCTTGGATCACTTGGTTTTGAGGATGAGAAATATTCTTATGAGATGTCCTCTTCGATGTATAGGATGTCTGAGAAATATTGGATTCATCTCTAGAACAAAACTTTTTATCACTATGATAATAATACAAAAATTTTACCAAATTATTAAAGTTGTGAAAATATATTGTTTTTTTCATGAAGTCTCACTTATAATGGGATGTATAGACACATTAAAAACAACTAATTATTATATTAGGTTTAGGAGGGAAGTTAACAGATCTTGTAGTTTGATTCTGAGATGCTTCACCACTTTGGATGTAATCTTCCCTCTTCTTCTTATTCCCAATTTTTGTGTTCTCACCTTTTCCCATGGTGATATGCATACCCCCTCTAACTGAATTACCATTAATTTATCTTTATGTAATTTTTTCTTTATTTACCATTTATATATATTTCATAATACAAATAATTACTATCTTGGAGATAATCTCATGTCATGTCCTAGACTCAAAGATGTGTGCCTCCCATGATTCACTAGCAGTGACTTCTGAATCAAAGAGTAATAAGTTCATCAACTTATCTACACACACCATGGTGGATAGATTATATTGTTTTAATTAGAAGAAATTAGTTGTTATTATAATTTTGAACATGTGAGTGTAGACGTTTTTTAAATAATTCCTCAAAATACTACCATGTAATGACTTAGTCAACTTTATCTTGAAGAGATAAATCCCAACATTGGAATATAATATCTTACAACATATAAGTTACCATCTTTACTTTTATCTTAACTGGTGTGCCCAAGAATTCAATGATTTGTTTCATCTGATTCACCCACACCTTCTCTTTTTTGAGTTTGGAATCCCCCTAAGGATGGGTGGATTCTAATTTTTAAATAGAGCTATTTATTCCACCTATTGAGTTTCATTATTATTATTTCCCATGTATATTACATGAAAAGCATAAACAATGCTTCGGACAATTTTTTTAGTTCACTTGGGGCTTAGGTGACACCATTTTTTCAATAGATTCCTCTTGTTGATTATTATTATGCATACCCAATTTCAATCTTTATAAACATAACAAAACAACCTTTATTCCTCACTTATCCAACATCAAAAGGCCTAGAAAAATTTACAAATAAGCATAAAAAATAAGAATAAAAACCAAAAGTTCCAAAACCCAACATTGTACCTATTTTCATAAATCATCAAACTAAAAATAAACAATTCAGTCCTACTGGGAAGTATCTCTACTAATAAATGATATGTAACACTCATTGTCAAAACCATTGATAATGAGGTGACAACATACCTAGAAGAATCTTATAACACTTTTGTACTCGAACACCCTAGTAACATCAATTTCAGCATGAAAAAGTTAGCTACGTATTTTTAAGCTATACATTTGAAGTTACAAAATTATTATCTCCTTGCTACCATCCCAAGAGATAGATGAACAGATAATGATATGTACCATTAAAATTATCCCACCCCAAATCATTGGTTTGATATGAGGTGAATGTTCTAATATCCTTTAGTGAAATCCCCAGGACACCAAAGGCCATTAATAAATGTCAAGTGATTCAAAGAACATTGGGGGACGATTTTTTCCTTAAAATTAAAAATATCTTACAATAATAATAAAAAATCCAATCCCCCTATATTATGCATCAGTATAAACAATTCAGCCTATACATAAAACCAACATAATTACAAAATCAGAGTGACAACAAAACATGGTATGAAAACTAAAAAAACCAAATACATCATGACCAATACATCCACGATACAATCACCAACTACTGCCTAAACAAGACATAATCTCCAACACCACCTTCCACTCCCAAGGTATAAATATTCATTGCAAGATAAATAATATTTCTTCCCTTTCCCAATGTCTGCGAATATGACATCTCTAAATCTACTAAATTCCCCTAGTATGGGTGAGTATAAACTTGGTAGGAATTTCCCAAAATACTTACCAGCACAATCCTTATGGACAATAACTTGTTATCACAATTTATTTAAACATTTGGAGAATAAATAATTTCATACACACAATCTTCATGTTACCATTGATGGTGGTACTATGTGACCATAACCCATCCAACCTTAACAGTGGCACTTCTGACCATTCTCATCCACTATGAATAAATTCCAACCAAATTATTCCAAATTCCATTCCAAAAAAATTCACATAAATTAATTATTCCATTAAAATAATTTCATCAAATACATTGAAATCAAAAAAAAACATAACAAACATTTAAAATCATCATTTTAAAATTATAATAAAAGGTTGGTTTTCCAAAATCCATAAAATTGTCCATTTTTATAAAACACAAGCCAAATAGGGTTACTTTATGAAATTACACCGTAATACCATATCAAATACATGAATTTTTTTTCAAACTAACCCTTGAATTTCAAGAAAATGTGGAAATGATAGAGAATCCAAATACCTATCAATATATGGTGTAAATGATGAATGGAACATTGAACATCTAGATCCAATCTCACTACACCATCCCTTTAATAGATCCAACAATATCTCACCACAATTATCATCTTAGAACGTAAATATATTTATAAAGGACTATATATAGGAATCTAAGAGGGAGATGATAAGTGTATATCTAAGAAAAACGAGGGTTATTATGGTATTACTAATGATTATAGATCCCCACTTCACTAAGATTCATCTAAAATTGGCTCTCTCATCCACATGAATCACCTTAGATGTTTAGAGAGGAAGAGGATTTGGATACCCTGGAAGAATAAAATACTAATGAGGGTTTTTATACATAATTTGAATTAAAACCCCAATGTAGGTTGGATGAGAAACACAACACCCTATTGAAACCATCATCACCACAACACAGATGTTCCAGAATAGGAAAGACTACGGTTCAAGGAAAGAGACCCAGACATAGTATGTCTAATCAACTCCCCGTCTAAGAAATGTGGTGTAGTATATGACATAGATCATATAAATTAGGAAAGGGACTATGGTGAAATCCCATAAACAAAACAATAGCCAAAAAATCATATGTCACAGCTTAACCCTTATGTTGTAGGCGTAGAAAATTGGCAAACCCACCCAAATTACCCCCTTGAAGCACTACGTCATAGCCTTATCCTCCATTCCAAATCATTAGACTATAATATTCCATACCCATACTCCATGTAATATCCATACTAAAAATGGAATGGGTTTGAAACCCTTTGTCTTGAACCAACCTAGTTCGACCCTGAACCGATCACCCGATCCGGTCTGTGACATGTCCCGATGGGTGTTCCCAATCCCCATGGGCTGGAAAATAGTTTAAAGAATCAAAACTGAATCACTGGGAATGATTTGGACAAAAATATAAATAAATACTCAAGAATAAATATAAAAAAAACTGAACTCAAGCAACGGAAAAAGAAACAATTAGAACAGCTCGACAAACCTCAATGTGACCTTCCAAGACTCCTCCCAACCAAAGGCTGACCTTGCCCTAATAATGAGAAACTCATCCAAGAAAACCTGAGCCAAGGAACCTGCAGCTGAAAATATAAATATATGTGTGATAATTATAAATGCTCAGTAGAGATTCCAAAAATAGACCATAGAATCCATGCATTTTCCAATTCCAAAGCAGACCAACAATACCAGTTTGAATTACAATTATAAAAAAATAATCTTTTCACATATACAATGAATTTTGAAAACTAAACACAATTCCATTTCCCTTATAATTCAAAAACATGGAAAATAAATAATAATGGGCACACACAAACTTTTCCAAAATATCTACATTTAAATCCTTTTTAAAACCAACCACACATACAAAGTTTTTCCAAGAAAACACCAAAACCCATTTCAATGGTATGATTCCACATGCACAGTAAGTGAAATTGTACTAACATTTCTCATATCAAAGGATCACAAAAATCCTAGGAACTCGGAGGAATACCATAACATATTATACATGTGACTCATCCTGAAAGCATGCCTACTCTCGAGGACATCATAACGCCCAAATGCTCGGTGTTTCCCTACCTGGAATAACTAGGGGGCCTGATCCCTTAGTAGATAAAAACCCATACAAAGGCCCACTGGCCAGTGCGTAGTCCAAACTAGTGTAAAAATCATTCACAGTAAACCTACTTAATATGCTAAGTTTTTGTGATATGTTCACAAAGAGGTGTTCCACACATTCAAACAACAAGCCATATATATATATAACCAAGCACATGACATAATCCAGAACCACCCCAACCATCTCAAGATTAGTCTAATGCCTTAAAATAATTATTCTCAAAAGGAGGCCCATATTGAGGACATCTTGTCTCATGATCAATCGACGAGGCAAGAGACCTAACCAATGAGGGGTTTTCCAACATATCATTCCAAAGATTCCAAATGGGCCTTTAGCTTTACCTCATTAAACAATTTACCAAAATATTTAAAAATATTTCCAAAATATTAATAAACATCATTTCTTACAAACATGATCAGACGGACAAAAACATTCAAATATTCTTTCATGAGAACATGAATTTACCAAAAGACAAATTTACCAAAACCAAAAACATTTATGAACCATTTTCAAAACAATGTTAAACACTAAAACATGTTTCAAAACAAATGGTCAAACCATAAAGAACCCATTAAAAACCATGTTTTCCAAAATAGTTAAAGTATCACATTATAATACCACATTTAAAACACTCATTAGAAACCAATCAAGCGGACTAAATTTATTTTAAAATTAAAAATCCATTTAGGAAAACAAGAAACATTAGAAAAAATTCCAAACATCCCCTTAACCATATATAACCAAGAACCAACCCATATACCTCACATTTGCCAAGTGAATCACTTTCCTTTATAAACTCACACAAAACCATATTCATTATGTCTTTCAAAAACTCTAAATTGATGGAAACATTATAAAAAAACCAAAAAAATTCTCAACAATTACAAAAACAAGAAAAACAATGTATAAAGAATTTAATAAACAGAACAAATTATTTATAAATAGTTTTATAATAAATCAGACAGTTTATTAAAAAAATTAAAAATAGATACAACAAATTACACAAACTAGAAAAAACAATACACATTACTTTTATCAAAACCAACTAACATGTAAACACTTTATCAGATTGACCAATTATTTTTCAAGATAAATATTATGTAAACAAATTTATTAAAAGACACAATCATTAAATGAACTTATTCAGAATAGAAAATGCAGATTCTCTTACCTCAATGGTGTGAAAATGTGATGTCGCTTCTGTAGAAAGAGGAATAACCTCCTTCACACCAATCTCACACCTAAAACAATAAGAAAAGTGCACCAATAAACACCCAAGATGTTGAGGTTTGACCACATAAATAAAAACACTGAAAAAGGGAATAGACCTACCACATATGAGGTCATTTAACTAGAGAACTTGTGGTTGGCCGGATTGGAAGTGGGAGGTCTTCGTCGGATCGTGCGACGGAGACAGCCAAAAATAAGGGGAAGTCAGACTACCACCGGGAGAGAGGGGATGGCTGGACAGAAGTGCAGCGAGAGAGGAGGTGGCCGGGTCAGGAGCCTAAGATAAATCCATAGCTGAGGAAGGATATAGGTGGAATTTCTAGTGGTGCGGAGGGCTGGAATGAGGTGTTTCCGGCACTGGGGTGGGAGACTGGGACAAACTAAGGGAGGCAGGGTCTACTAGTGTTGGCGCAAGGAAGAGGCTGGGCATGGGTAGGCTAGAGTGCGAAGACTGGGTGTTGGGGGTCAAGGCGCAAAGGCCTGCTTGTGCATGGAAGGCTGGAGGCCAGGATACTGGGAGAGGGAGAGGCTGTAGGGCAAGGGCACTGGGCGAGTGTCAGGCTGCTGGGATGCTCTGAGGGTAGTGGTCAATTAGGTTGGATGTGCGGAGCGAGGTGAGAGCGAGGACGGGGTGCGGTGAGGCTGGTGTGGTGAGCGGACCTAAGGTGAATGGGAACCAAGGGGAAGAAGTGTGGAGGTCTGGAATAGGAGGGCGAGCACAGAGGGGTCGAGCAGGGAGGCGGCTAGTGTTGCAGGTATGGGGAAGGGGGTAGGGCTAGGTAGCACTAGGGTTTCCTTGTTTTGTTTTATTTTTTTTAGTTTTTTTCATTATATAATAATAATAATAATAATAACATAAATAATATTAATAATACAATAATAACAATAATAATAATAATAATAATAATAAAACCCAAGATAAATTTAATAAAGATAACAATAATAAAGATAATACTAATAAAAATTAACAACAATAAAAATAATAATAAAAATAACAATGAAAATAAAGAAATAATAATAATACCTTTAATAGAATAATAATAATTTTAATAATAAATTTAATCATTTTTATTAAAAAAAACAAAAACAATAATAATAAGAAGAAGAATATTGAGCAACTTCATGACACCTAGTCCAACTATTGGCTCCCGCCAACCACGCGGTGACCGCTCACTGGTTCAAACCCCAGTAAAAATATGAAACGTTAAAAATTTTAATTTAGGAACTAGCCTAGACCTTGGCATGAGAACCTGGAGCCAAGAAATGATAAAATAAGAATTAAATTAAAAATGTTGGGTGTGACAATTCTCCCCAACATAGATACTTTCTTCCCCCAGAAATTCACCCAGCCAAACAATAGACAAAACAAGAATACTTGCCCGATTGAAACCAAAAGAAAAATCAACACAATATAGCAAGAGAACATGAGAGGGTTCTCCCCACCATAATAGCTCAACTAGTGCGGAAATTTAACACCCAAGAACACCACCTTGGGAAGAGGGGGGAGATGTGGGAACTCCCAACCAATACAAACTAACTTCTATTGCATGATCATAACAACACCTCTACTGAAACATGGAACTCTCGGCCCATACCAAAAACCCTGAATACTAGAGAAAATATTTCGAGTCGAACTTGACCCAATCAGTGAACCCAATAATAACTATAAACATCGATTCTTCCATAGGCACCTACATCTCTAAATGAACACATCCAAACTGAGATTAACCCTTATAATGGCCAAGCATATTTTTATGAAAAATGCTGGATTCAAAAAACCATAATCAAACAAACAAAACTATTAGGATTACAATAGAAAAAGTCCATCATAACTTCACGAAAAAACAATGAACTCACAACCACATCAAAAATTTAATATTAGAAAACAAGAATGAAATGACTTTAAATGTTCTACAACAAACACGGAACACAAAACCAAAACAAAGGCTTCACACCCCCAACAAATCCTGACTGTGCAAGAGCTAGACCCCAAGACATGTGGCTGGGGCTCTAATGGATGAAGTATATCTTGCCTCATAGTCAGGAACTATAATTCTTCTAGCCAGAGCATCTTCTTTAGTAAAGGCTTCTTGAAAACTTCTTCAAATGACCGAGACAGCCGCAACAATTACACATCTTTGGAGGGATTCAACAAGACGACTTCACATGCCCAAACTGGTCGCACTAGTGGCACACTACTAACCGGTCTGACAAAATGGAATGCAAGACAACTGTAGATGACTCTTTTAGAAGAGGCCCCTCTAGTACATCCTGCTCGCCAGATGGGGAAACTTCACAAACAACTCGATATGCTGGATTTCCAACCATCTACATTCCGGAGACCAAATCTACCATGAACACCTCATCCACCAGCTCCCCAAAACGATGGCCCCAAGAAAGGAGGACCCACTCTTTAATCTCTGGAAAAAGACCCCCAATGAAGAGAGAATTATTTATCGAATCTTGTGGAACTTCCTTTAGAGAAAATCACACAAGTTATTTGAACTGGTCAACAAATTCTTTCACCATCTATTGGGCTTGTTGAATACCTATTAACTCTTCCCTTTTCTTCATCTTCACCTCTGCAAGTATAAAACATCAGACGAATATAAATTTAAATACATCCCATGTCATCCCAACTTACATCGATGGTAGGGTAAAAAATTCCCATTCATCTAGATCTAGACATTAATATAGACCCAAAATGATATGTACACTAACTGATTTGGGATTTCCAAATAGCCTGAAGATGCGCTCGACCTCTTCAAGCCACTATGTTTCCTCGAACAGACCCCGATCACCATGAAGGATAGGCAACGTCCGAGAAGGACCAAAAATTGGGCATGACTTATGTTGTCACCAAAATTTGGTAAGAGGAAAAGAAAACATGAGGCCCTTGGGGATTCCACGCGAAGCTTTCTCATGGAGCCCCGCAGCACCGTGGTTGGTGAAAAGCTCCCCCTCTGCGAAGCCTCCACCGAGCTAGGAGGCGGGAGGCTCTAAGAACCAGTTTGAAGCCACCACAGAGCTAGGTGGTAGGAGGCTCTACAAACATGTTTTATATTTGAGAAGTCTCCACAGAGCAAGGAGGCAAGAGGCTCCGTGAACCAGTTTGATGTTTTCACAGCCACCACGGAGCAAGAAGGTGGGAGGCTCTGCGAACTAGTTTGACGTTTACGAAGAAACCGCAGATCAAGGAGACGGGAGGCTTCACGGTTATGACCAAATTCCATGTGTCTTTACGTACATAAATCTTTTCTTCATAGCACCTCTTTCCTATAAATACAAGGCTCCACTCAAGCCCAAAGGACGAATCCTTCGACCTTTTAGATTCTTATCTCTAAAATCACAAAGAAATTTCTGCTCTGCGAACCATGATCTTTTCAAGGTACTTTAGAATTGTGAAGTGCCTCTCCCTTTGCATGAATTCAACCCCACATTAAGAGAGGTATTCCCTTCATGGAGCCCATGGTCCTTTTCAAAGGGAGGGTATTCCCAAGGGAACTCAGGTCTTCATGGAGCACTTATGCTTTGCGAAATACATTCCATACACATGTGAACCACATGCTAAGGCAGGGTCAATGTTCTTTGTAAAGCACATTGCTTCGCAATGCTACGCTTCGCAGGGCACCCTTGCTTCGCAAATCACTACTTCGTGAATGCATTTCCACTTCATGAAGCACCTTCCATATTCACCAATGCCCTACGACTAGGGTAGTCCACTTAACTTCGTGAAGCATACCCCTTCTTGAATCTCGTCCACTACATGGAGCACCAGATCTTCATGAGGATTCTACCTATGAACCCCTTTTCTCCATAACTCATTTTCCTATGAAACCCTCCAGGTTTTCACAAATAGATTTCAAATACCCTTGGGTGGTGATTCCCATTTCATTGCTTCGCCTCATGCTTCTTTGCATGGGCATCCTAACGACTATTGCTTCTTCGCATAGCCACTCTAACATGGACCCCTCATTGGATCACTCCACAACACCCCATCCACGGCATTGAAAATTCCTTCCCTTCACCAAGGGCGGGTGGGTATGAGTCATGTACGTTCAAGGGGTGTGGTGTAAACCCACCTCCTCCGAGATTCTGGACATTAAACTGCCAAGCATCATCGTCCTCAGCACATAACGTTGAACTATGACCCCACCGTGTGCATCATACACTAGTTCCCCCATCTCCGACATTCTCTACGCCCACTTGTCTCTACAGGAGTGAGATCTTCATCACATGGAATGAGATCCTATTTGCTAGAGCGGCATCTGTCCGTGGGGAAAGGGCAACCATCTTGGTGTAAGTCCCTATCCTTTATTGCGGGAGGCAGTATCCCTTATCCTCCTATATTCTTCCTACCCAATGACCAAAGAAGGGGGGCACCAGATCCCTCCTCTATTTCATGCCAAATCTCTCTCCCTTTGGGCTTTGTCTCCATCGGGCCTCCATCTTGGAGTAAGTCCCAATCTTCATCTCCTTGGGCTACAAACCACGCGTAAGCCCTTTTTTCCTCCTTGGTATGTGAACCACGTATAAGCCCATGTTTCCTCTTTGGGTTGTGAACAATGTATAATCCCATTTTTCCACTTTGGTCTACGAACCACGCGTAAGCCTCTGTTTCCATTTTGGGCCTCTAAAAACACGTAAGCCCCACTTCACTTCCCATGGATTCACCTTTCGTGACGTGATCGTCAGGTCTTTGATGCCTCTTGTTTCTCACAGCGTGCATGATTCACGTGGGCTTAGAGCAAGCACCGACCATGAAATCCTCTTCGGGCCTCCCTAGAGTTTATGCCCCAAAATCATCCCTAACTATGAAAACATTGATCATTGATAAGGCAAGGGATGTAGTAAGCCTCCCTGAGATTCAAGACCAACAACCATTGGTTCCGACCCCCTTCACATCGGCTCAACACACCATCTCAAACTGTGTAGACTTTGATCCTTGACAAGGAAAGTGATAAAACAATATTTTATTTAATATTTTATTGATAATAAATGAAATAATTTCCTCACATTGTGTTAAATATGTTTATTCATAAAATATTTGGGATTTGATCATTCATTTGAAAATTTGGTGAAAATTCCAGTTTTACCCTTAATAGTGCACTGTAGTATTTCGAAGATAAATATTTGTTTATTTAATGTTTAAATTTGAAATTTTGTAAAAGTGTTCCTAACTTCATTTTATATAACTTTCATTCAGGACACTAAGATAAAAAGTGCATTTGGATGGAGTAAATGAGCCATTAATCCAATGATGGGCTGGACTCGGCAGAATGGACATGGGTTCTATATGTGGGCCATATCGTCTACATACAGGATTGGATTGAGCCCAAATTTTGAAGAACGCTCGGGAACATGATTTGGCACAAATAATCCTTCTGGAAGGCCAGTCAATTCACGCGTTTTGGAGGTCAAATGGGCGGTGCAAGGTGGAATAAAATATTTGGCCGTGTTTTTCATTTCACACTTAAAAACTTATGTATCCCTAGTCCTCACAAAATCTATTTAAAGGGGGTTTTAACTCTTTGAGAGGGCGGGTCGAGTTTTTGGGAAGGTGTGGCCAAAAGGGTGTCTCTTGGGAGCCCCTCAAAACTCTTGTAAGAAGTAAGCCTTTGTGCAAACCACTCTTCCAAAAAGGCTCTCCTCTCTCACCTCTTCTTTGTATTTCTTTTCTTTCATGTTTGTTTCTTGAATTTTTCTTCAAATAATATTCTATGTTCATCCCTCTTCTTCTTCTCTTAATCTTCTTAATTGGTTTTGAATCAAGAGTGGAGACAAGATTGGGTTCTACCCTTTCAATTCGTTGCTTATGCAAAACGTCTCCACGATGACTACACCACCCATGGAAGAGTAGTTATTTTTAGTAATCGATCGACCTCTATACTTCTTCATTAATTTATTTTGAATCAATGAGATACTTTAATTCACATATTATGATCTATTAATTGAGTTTTCAATTTAAATGAAACTAAGCAAGCAATTTAATAGTTAACACAAAACACGCGAGGTCGGGAATTGTGTGAACTATGAGAGCGCAACCTTAACCGGTAATTCAAAACCACACGGGATCAATTTGTAGAGTTAAAATATAATTCCTAAACTCAATTAATCCTCATTTCCAGAGTGGTTATGTGCCTTAATTTAACACTGACCATAAGCTAATTTTAGAACATCAATCAAAGCAGGGTGTTGCGATTGCATGTTCCGAAGTTAGCCTAAGGTTAAATTCACTTCAATCTTTGTGGTAAAGTTAATTCTCGTAGGGTTCGGGATTTAAAAAATTAAGGGATCATAATTAAGTGAATATTAATTTAAATGATAATGATTAATAAATGATTGAAGAGGTAGAGTTAGATCGATTACGTGTTCTAAATATTGTCTAAACAAACATCTTTTTGTTGTGTCATTTTAATCAAACTTCATTTCAAAACTAAAAACAAAAAAAAATACAATATTATTCTAGAAAACTTCTTCTAGATTCATAAACTATAAACAACCACCCCCATCCTTTCAAGTAGTGTTTTTATTCTCTTTTATTTTACTTCTAGAATACCTCTAAAAATTGTTTTAATTCACTTCCTCCTTTGAGAGACGACCTTGGTCAGCCACTCTGTTGCACCTAAGTACCCCAAAATCATACTAATCATTTGAGGGCGCCCACGATAGCTCTCTATCAAATTGGCACCATTTCCAGGGAGGCAAGTAATTATTTCAACCAATTAGAGGTATTTATTTTATTTTACATTTTATTCTCTTCCTCACTTCTTTCTTCCTTCTTTACCCAATCTGATTTTTATTCTTCTTCTTTTATTTTCTTCTACTTCTTTTTGGACCATCAACTCAAACTTCTCATTTTTATTTTATTATGGTCCACTATCTTTCTTTTTATTTTTATTTAATCTATGACACGAACTAATCCCTAAGATCTCTTAGATCATGACCCTGAGATTGAACGTAGCCTTAGGGCACGAATCAGACATTCTCAATCTACGGGAAGTTTCAATATTAAACCAGTTGGTGAATTCCTCTCTTCTGGAAACATTGAAATTGGAAGCAATTCAAATTCAAATAAAAAAGAGGAAGCAATGGCTGGAAATAATAGAAATTAACTTAATAGAACCATTCGAGAATTGGTTGCACCTGATATTAACTATCAACCAAATTGTATTGCATACCCAAATCTCGAATCGGACTTTGAATTGAAATCTGGATTAATTCACCTTCTTCCAACGTTTCATGGATTATCTGGTGAGGATCCCAACAAACACCTTAAGGAATTTAATGTGGTTTGCTCAACTTTAAAACCAAGAAATGTTTCTGAAGATCAAATTAAATTAAGAGCATTCCCATTCTCACTTGATGGAGCTGCAAAAGATTGGATGTATTATTTGCAACCTGAAGATGTAACATGTTGGAATGATTTGAAATGTCTTTTCTTGCAAAGATTTTTTCCAGCATCAAGGAAAACATCCATTCTAAAGTAGATATCGGGGATCAAGAAAGCCCAAGGGGAGTCAATGTATGAGTACTGGGAGCGATTCAAGAAGTTGTGCGCAAGCTGCCCACATCACCAAATCAGTGAGAAATTACTCATCCAGTACTTCTATGAAGG
Source organism: Viscum album (assembly GCA_963277665.1). Lineage (NCBI taxonomy): Eukaryota > Viridiplantae > Streptophyta > Magnoliopsida > Santalales > Viscaceae > Viscum > Viscum album. The sequence continues at coordinate 1,372,089,325 of OY728143.1, forward strand.
ACTCACACCTATGGAGAGAAGCATGGTAGATGCTGCGGCTGGAGGAGCATTGGTGGACAAGACACCAGTAGCTGCACGTGTGTTGATCGACAAGATGGCCCAAAACTCCCAACAATTTGGTGATAGAGGTACACCACATGTCAGGGGAGTACATCTGGTAAGTCCTTCTTCTCTTGAGAGTCATTTGATTGATACCAAGTTAGAAGAATTGACAACTATGGTGAGGAAAATTGATTTGGCACAAAAGACATCTCTACCCCGTCCTTCAAGGCCTTGTGGCATTTGCACTGAGACAAGCCACCCAACTGACTGTTGCCCACAACTACAAGAGACAAAGGATTGTGCAGCAGTATTCCCAAGGAGACCATTTCAGCAGCAACAACAACCATATCCCCAAAAGAAGTTTGATTCATTTGCTCCAACATACAACCAAGGGTGGAAAGATCAACCGGACATGAGGTATGGCTCTGGACAACAACAAAGGCCCCCTTTTCAACCAAACTTCCAACAGCCTCCGCCTTACCAGCAGGGTTTCCAACAACCCCAAAGGAGATTTCAAGCCCAAGCATCAGCAAGTCAGCAACAAGGGAATCCTCCACCAAAGGTAGATTCTAATACTGATGATATTTTGAAGTAAATTGTTCTTAATCAACAGAATGAGCTGAAGAGTCAAAGTTCGGAGCTGAGGGGGTTGAAGACTCAAATGAGCCAGATTGTCACCGCCCTCCATGAACTTGTAAGTAAGAATTCCGGAAATCTACCTTCCCAACCCACTCCAAATCCCAAGGGGAATGTTAGTTCCATCACATTGAGAAGTGGGAAGCAAATGAACGATACATCTGTACCTACCATTCCACCGGGATTCACCTCAACTCCAGAGAAGCCGCATTCCAAACCAACTGATGAGAAATCCAAGGAGAAAGATAAATGTAAGAAAAATATTGATTATGTTCCTCCTAAACCCCTTCCTTTTCCAAACAGGGTTGTTCAAACCAAGAAGATGGCTGAAGAAGCAATGCAAAAGGTGGTTTTGGACACATTCAAGCGTGTGGAGATCAACATTCCTCTACTTGAATCCATTAAGCGAATCCCAAGGTATGCCAAATTCTTAAAAGAACTCTGAACCAATCAAAGAGGGATCAAGGGGAAAGAGAGGATCAACCTTGGAAGGAATGTATCGGCACTCATTACACCAACTCTAGAAATGCCAACAAAGTGCAAGGATCCCGGGACATTCACAATCCCATGTACCATAGGGGAGTTGCACTTCTCTGATGCTCTTTGGGATTTGGGAGCTTCCATAAATGTGATTCCTCACTCTGTATTCTCTTCCTTGCAGGTTGGTGAGTTGAAGCCAACAAGAGTAGTGGTGCAATTGGCGAATAGAGCTACGGAATATCCAGCGGGAGTCCTTGAGGATGTACTTGTCCGGGTAAGAGACATGATCTTTCCAGCAGATTTCTATGTTCTTAACATCGAGGATGATCAGGTAAGTTCTCATGCCCCCATTATCTTAGGTAGACCCTTCCTCAAAACTGCAAAAACTATCATAAATGTCAATGGGGGTACATTTTCCATGGAGTTTTGAGATGAAGTTGTGATATTTAATGTTATGGATTCCATGAAGTACCCCTCAGAGGACCATTCTGCTTTTGTTATCTCCCATTTTGAACCACCAAATAAAAACTCCATACAATTTGATTGTCCTATACTTAGGGAGATTATGAGTATTGGTTCGAGTTTGATGTTTAAGAGCACTTCCGCACATGTTTCTGATACAGAATCCTATCTTGGATTTGATTTTGATGTGGATTCATATTCTGATTTTGATCATGTTCACTCTGATTATGAAATGGATGTTGAGTATGCTGATGGATTTGATGCTTTATTCTATGATTTTGTTGATGTCTATTCTGATACTGATGCTCTTTGTGCACATATTTCAGTTCCTTCAATGTCTCCATCCATACTACACCCTCCTTCATTAGAACTCAATCCATTTCCACCAAATCTGAAATACTCATACGTGTTGAATGGTGAGATATTACCTGTTATCATTGCTAACAATCTCCCTTTTGAACATGAAGAAAAGATTTTGAATATTTTGAGGGAGAACATAAAGGCGATTGGGTGGACCTTGGCTGACATATCAGGTATTAGCCCCTCCATTTGCATGCATAGGATTCTCTTGGAGGATGTGGCTAAACCGTTGAGACAACCACAAAGGAGACACAATCCCACCCTCCTGGAAGTTGTTAAAAAAGAAGTTGAGAAATTTCTCGAGGAAGGTATAATCTTTCCCATTTCAGATTCACAGTGGGTAAGTCCTATTCAGGTTGTGCCTAAGAAAAGTGGTTTTACTGTTGTTAAAAATGAGAAAGATGATTTAGTTCCAATGAGGGTGCAAAACAGTTAGCGTGTGTGTATTGATTATAGGAAACTAAATCAGTCCACTCGCAAGGACCATTTCCCCCTCCCATTTACTGATCAGATGCTTGAGTGACTAGCTGGGAAGACACACTATTGTTTCTTGGATGGATTTTATGGATATTTTCAGGTTTCTATAGCTCCGGAGGACTAGGAGAAGACGACATTCACCTGCCCATTCGGTACCTTTGCCTACCTAAGGATTCCATTTGGACTTTGCAACGCCCCAGGTACCTTCCAGAGATGCATGGTGAGTATTTTTTCTGATTTTATTGAGACCTACATGGAGGTATTTATGGATGATTTTATAGTGTATGGATCCTCATTTGATGAATGTCTAAAGAGTTTGGGAAAGGTTTTGAATCGTTGTATTGAGAAGAATCTGGTCCTAAACATTGAAAAGTGTCATTTCATGGTAGAGAATGGCATTCTCTTAGGGCATGTAGTGTCCAAACATGGGATAGAGGTTGATAGATCTAAGATAGACATTATTTCATCCTTACCATATCCTTCATGTGTGCGTGATGTTAGATATTTCCTAGGGAATTCCAGATTTTATCGGCGCTTCATCAAATATTTTAGTAAGATTGCTCTTCCTATGTCAAGATTACTTCAAAAAGATTCTGATTTTGTGTTTGATGTTTCTTGCAGGAATTCATTTGATGAGCTAAAACAACGTCTGACCACTCCACCTATCATACACCCCCCACGGTGGGAGATTCCTTTCGACCTTATGTGTGACGCCTCCAACTTCGCGGTTGGAGCTGTCTTATCTCAGAGGGTGGAAGGACGTTCACATGTGATTGCCTATGCATCGAGGACACTAGATTCAGGCCAATCAAACTACACTACCACAGAAAAGGAGTTTCTTGCTGTCATATTTGCTTTATATAAATTCTGTTCATATTTATTGGGCTCTAAAGTAGTTGTTTTTTCTGACCATGCAACTTTGAGGTACCTCCTAAAGAAGCCAGATGCAAAGCCACGACTTATCCATTGGATGCTCCTTCTTCAAGAGTTTGACCTTGAAATAAAGGACAAGAAGGGGTCAGAGAATTTGGTGGCAGACCACATGAGTAGGCTTACTCACACACTAGAGGGTGACACTTTGGACCAGGTACCACTTCGGGACACTTTCCCTGATTAGCATCTCTATACCATCTCATGTAAGCATCCTTGGTATGCTGATTTAGTTAATTGCATTGTTTCCTCTGAAATCCCAGCAAATTTGAAGAAGCATCAAGTCCAAAAATTAAAAAGTGAGTCTAGGTTTTATGTGTGGGATGATCCTTACCTCTAGCGCATGTGTAGTGACCAAGTTATTAGGAGGTGTATTCTTGATCATGAGTTTGAGTCTCTTTTGCAATTCTGTCATACACTTGCATGTGGTGGACACTTTGGACCCCAACGGACAGCTAGGAAAGTTTTGGACTCTGGATTATATTGGCCTAGTTTATTCCATGATGCCCATGTGTTTTGTAAGTCATGCACTCGTTGCCAACACACTGGGAACATTTCTATGAGACATGAGATGCCCCAACAACCCATACTATTCTGTGAGATTTTTGATGTTTGAGGCATTGATTTTATGGGTCCTTTTCCTAGTTCATTTGGATTTTTTTATATTTTGGTTGCTGTTGATTATGTGAGTAAATGGGTGGAGTCCAAGGCCACCAGGACTGAAGATTCTCATGTTGTAGTGGATTTTGTCACGGCTCAAATTTTCTGCAGGTTTGGAGTACCAAGGGCCATCATCAGTGACCAAGGGACACACTTTTGCAATAGGAATTTTGCTTCCCTCCTTCGAAAGTATGGGGTGACACACAAAACATCAACACCATACCACCCTCAAACAAATAGCTAGGCTGAGGTTCAAATCGTGAGTTGAAACAGATCTTGGAGAAAACCGTGCAGCCAAATAGGAAGGATTGGAGAAAGCACTTGGATGATGCATTGTGGGCTTATAGGACAGCATACAAGACCCCCATTGGTATGTCCCCATTTCGGATTTTTTTTGGGAAAGCGTGTCATCTCCCCATGGAAGTCGAGAATCAGGCATATTGGGCTATAAAGAAATGTAACATGGATTTGGCCCAAGCTCGAATTCAAAGGAAGTTTCAAATTCAAGAGCTTGAGGAGATTCGATTGTCATCATATGAGAACTCAATGCTCTACAAGGAAATATCAAAAGCATCTCATGACAAAATGATCCAACAAAGGGAGTTTCATGTTGGAGAGAAAGTTCGTCTCTATAGTTCACGACTGAAGTTGATGACTGGTAAGTTTCATTCCTGATGGTTAGGTCCTTATATTGTGTCTAATGTTTTTCCTTATGGTGCAGTGGAGATCACACAAGAGGAAACTGGAAGGAGCTTTACAGTCAATGGTAAACGTTTGAAGAGATACATTGAGGGACATCCTACTAATATAGTGGATTTTATCACACTGCATAACCCCATCATCACTTGATCACATCAGGCTGTTCCTAACCCTTTCACTTTTATATTATTTGTCCTATTTAAAAATTCTACATTTCATGTGCATATATCATCTCATAGGTTCACATTGAGGACAATGCAATATTTTAAGTGTGGGGGAGGGAACCTTTTAGTTTAGTAATTTCAATTTCTTTCCTGTTCAAAAAAAAACAAAAAAAAATTTGTGTGTTTATTTTACAATTTTCTATGTGTTTTTGAAACTTTTGGGCTGAAATGATTCTCATAACCATTTCTAAATCCATATCAATAAGTGAAACAATTTACCCCTTGAAACTAAGCTTAAATGAATGCTGAAATGACTTTCTTTCAAGTTCAAATATTTAGTAATTTCATGAAAAGTACGTTGAATTTTGAATCCAATGCCAATATCACTGTCTTTATATTTTAAATCACTTTCCTGTGAGGCTTCTGAACAATTATTTTCATATTCTTTACATTCAACTCACATCTTGAGTGAACCAAACCATGCTTGATTTAACCAGAATTTGATCTATTCCTGTCAAAACTTGAGGGTTTGAGGTACATATGTTTAAATGATTGAGGCATTTGTTTGGTATTAAAGCCCCTATTTCAAAGAATCCTTTTTATAATGGCCTACCTTGAATATTTAATCCGTGTAGCCCTTAGAAGCCATGAACATCCTGTTAGGTTAAGCCACATTACAAGCCAATTTTCCCTATCCAACCAACTCTTGAAGTGAAATTGCATAATCTAGTTGAGCTTAAGTGTGGGGGAAGTTTTCTTGGGTTTTTCCACCACATTCTGTGATACTTTGGGTGGAAAATTAAATTCTGAAGAGATGTTTTTGCTGCTAAAGAAAGTCATTATATTGAAAGCTGTTCCTTTTCTGGAGCATTCATGACAAGTGATGTTGTGCCTTTTCTGGAGCTTCTAATTGAGGTGGAAAGATGTGCCCATCTGGATCTTTCAAGAAAATCATGTTTGAGAAGATTGACATTTTTTATGCTGAAATGATGAATGGTGTAAACCTTTCATGACTTTTCATGATGATGGAGCTGAATTGATACTATGGGGATTGAATAGAAGACCATATTTAAGTGAAAATTAGATTAATGCAATTTTGCTTCAAAAGTGTCAAGCCCTCCTCATTCAGCCTCAGAGTTTTTCACATCTTAATCCTACCAACCGAAAGCCACAGAACAACCCTGAAAAGTCCTCATGATAAACATATGTCCATGACTCACATCGGGTATAGATGTAGGAATCTATCAAGCCTATGGTGGCCCTTGTATGAGTTTGGATGAGAAAGACATTGCAAAAAAATTGATATTTGAGTGACGAGAGAAAATTCAAGCGAGGTAAGTGTTTTGTGCATGGGCGGATAAATGAAGTGGAAATATATTGAATGATATAAATGGATAACTTGAAATAAGGTTTTTTATGAGGCATGATATCTTTTGATTCTTGGTGTGAAATTGATTGATCTTAAGGATATGTGTTTTAAAATTGGTTTTGATTTGATATTGATGTTTACTAGATATGAGGTTTTGCCCAGGTGTGCAAAAGGGTAAGTGCGGGGGAGTTGATAAAACACTATTTTATTGAATATTTTATTGATAATAAATGAAATAATTTTCTCACATTGTGTTAAATATGTTTATTTATAAAATATTTGGGATTTGATCATTCATTTGAAAATTTGGTGAAAATTCCAGTTTTACCCTTAATAATGCACTGTAGTATTTCGAAGATAAATTTTTTTTTATTTAATATTTGAATTTGAAATTTTGTAACAGTGTTCCTAACATCATTTTATAAAACTTTCATTCAGGACACTAGAGCTAAAGAGTGCATGTGGATGGAGTAAATGAGTCATTAATCCAATGGTGGGCTGGACTCGGCAGAATGGACATGGGTTCTGTATTTGGGCCATATCTTCTACATACGGGCCTGGATTGAGCCCAAATTTTGAGGAATGCTCGGGAACATGATTTTTCACATGTCATCCTTCTGGAAGGCCGGACAATGCACGCGTTTTGGAGGTCAAATGGGCGGTGAAATTTGGAATAAAATATTTGGCCGTGTTTTTCATTTCACACTTAAAAAGTTATGTATTCCTAGCCCTCACAAACTCTATTTAAAGGGGGTTTTAACTCTTTGAGAGGGCGGGTCGAGGTTTTGGGAAGGTGTGGCCGAAAAGGTGTCTCTTAGGATCCCCTCACAACTCTTGGAAGAAGTAATCCTTTGTGCAAACCTCTCTTCAAAAAAGGATCTCCTCTCTCACCTCTTCTTTGTATTTCTTTTCTTTCATGTTTGTTTCAAGAATTTTTCTTCAAATAATCTTCTGTGTTCATCCCTCTTCTTCTTCTCTTAATATTATTAATTGGTTTTGAATCAAGAGTGGAGACAAGATTGGGTTCTACCCTTTCAATCCGTTGCTTATGTAAAACGTCTCCACGATGACTACACCACCCATGGAAGAGTAGTTCTTTTTAGTAATCGATCGACCTCTATCCTTCTTCATTAATTTATTTTGAATCAATGAGCTACTGTAATTCACATATTATGATCTATTAATTGAGTTTTCAATTTAAATGAAACTAAGAAAGCAATTTAATAGTTAACACAAAACACGCGAGGTCGAGAATTGTGTGAACTGTGAGAGCGCAACCTTAACCGGTAATTCAAAACAACACGGGATCAATTTGTAGAGTTCAAATATAATCCCTAAACTCGATTAATCCCCATTTACAGAGTGTTTATGTGCCTTAATTTACCACTGACCATAAGCTAATTTTATAACATCAATCAAAGAAGGGTGTTGCGATTTCATGTTCCGAAGTTAGCCTAAGGTTAAATTCACTTCAATCTTCGTGGTAAAGTTAATTCTCGTAGGGTTCGGGATTTAACAAATTAAGGGATCATAATTAAGTGAAAATTAATTTAAATGATAATGATTAATAAATGATTTGATAGGTAGAGTTAGATCGATTACGTCTTTTAAATATTGTCTAAACAAACATCTTTTTGTTGTGTCATTTTAATCAAACATCATTTCAAAACTAAAAACAAAAAAAATACAATCTTCTTCCAGCAAACTTCTTCTAGATTCATAAACTATAAACAACCACCCCCATCCTTTCAAGTAGTATTTTTATTCTCTTTTTTTTTACTTCTAGAATACCTCTAAAAATTGTTTTAACTCACTTCCTCCTTTGAGAGACGACCTTGGTCAGCTACTCTGCTGCACCTAAGTACCCCAAAATCATACTAATCATTTGAGGGCGCCCACGACAGCGCTCTATAAAATTGGTTCCATTGCTGGGGAGGCAAGTAATTATTTCAACCAATTAGAGGTATTTATTTTATTTTACATTTTATTCTCTTCCTCTATTCTTTCTTCCTTCTTTACCCAATCTGATTTTTCTTCTTCTTCTTTTATTTTCTTCTACTTCTTTTTGGACCATCAACTCAAACTTCTCATTTTTATTTTATTATGGTCCACTTTCATTCTTTTCATTTTTATTTAATCTATGACACGAACTAATCCTGAAGATCTCTTAGATCTTGACCCTGAGATTGAACATAGCATTAGGGCACGAATCAGACATTCTCAATCTACGGGAAGTTTTAATATTCAACCAGTTGGTGAATTCCTCTCTTCTGGAAACATTAAAATTGGAAACAATTCAAATTCAAACATAAAAGAGGAAGCAATGGATGGAAATAATGGAAATGAACTTAATAGAAGCATTCGAGAATTGGCTGCACCTGATATTGACTATCAACCAAATTGTATTGCATACCCAAATCTCGAATCGGACTTTGAATTGAAATCTGGATTAATTCACCTTCTTCCAAAGTTTCATGGCTTATCTGGTGAGGATCCCAACAAACACCTTAAGGAATTTAATGTGGTTTGCTCAAATTTAAAACCAAGAAATGTTTCTGAAGATCAAATTAAATTAAGAGGATTCCCATTCTCACTTGATGGAGCTGCAAAAGATTGGATGTATTATTTGCAACCTGAAGATGTAACATGTTGGAATGATTTGAAACGTCTTTTCTTGCAAATATTTTTTCCAGCATCAAGGACAACATCCATTCGAAAGGAGATATCGGGGATCAAGCAATCCCAAGGGGATTCAATGTATGAGTACTAGGAGCGATTCAAGAAGTTTTGTGCAAGCTACCCACATCACCAAATAGTGAGAAATTACTCATCCAGTACTTCTATGAAGGACTCACATCTATGGAGAGAAGCATGGTAGATGCTGCGGCTGGAGGAGCATTGGTGGACAAGACACCAGTAGCTGCACGTGCGTTGATGGACAAGATGGCCCAAAACTCCCAACAATTTGGTGATAGAGGTACACCACATGTCAGGGGAGTACATCAGGTAAGTCCTTCTTCTCTTGAGAGTCATTTGATTGATACCAAGTTAGAAGAATTGAAAACTATGGTGAGGAAAATTACTTTGGCACAAAAGACATCTCTACCCCATCCTTCAAGTCCTTGTGGAATTTTCACTGAGACAAGCCACCCAACTGACTGTTGCCCACAACTACAAGAGACAGAGGATTGCGCAGCAGTATTCCCAGGGAGACCATTTCAGCAGCAACAACAACCATATCCCCAAAAGAAGTTTGATTCATTTGCTCCAACATACAACCAAGGGTGGAAAGATCAACCAGACATGAGGTATTGCTCTGGACAACAACAAAGGCCCCCTTTTCAACCAAACTTCCAGCAGCCTCCGCCTTACCAGCAGGGTTTCCAACAACCCCAAAGGAGATTTGAAGCCCAAGCATCAGCAAGTCAGCAACAAGGGAATCCTCCACCAAAGGTAGATTCTAATACTGATGATCTTTTGAAGTAAATTGTTCTTAATCAACAGAATGAGCTGAATAGTCAAAGTTCGGAGCTGAGGGAGTTGAAGACTCAAATGAGCCAGATTGCCACCGCCCTCCATGAACTTGTAAGTAAGAATTCCGGAAATCCACCTTCCCAACCCACTCCAAATCCCAAGGGGAATGTTAGTTCCATAACATTGAGAAGTGGGAAGAAAATGAACGATACATCTGTACCTACCATTCCACCGGGATTCACCTCAACTCCAGAGAAGCCGCATTCCAAACCAACTGATGAGAAATACAAGGAGAAAGATAAAGGTAAGAAAAATATTGATGATGTTCCTCTTAAACCCCTTCCTTTTCCAAACAGGGTTGTTCAAACCAAGAAGATGGCTGAAGAAGCAATGCAAAAGGAGGTTTTGGACACATTCAAGCGTGTGGAGATCAATATTTCTCTACTTGAAGCCATTAAGCAAATCCCAAGGTATGCCAAATTCTTAAAAGAACTCCTCACCAATCGAAGAGGGCTCAAGGGGAATGAGAGGATCAACCCTGGAAGGAATGTATCGGCACTCATTACACCAACTCTAGCAATGCCAACAAAGTGAAAGGATCCCGAGACATTCACCATCCCATGTACTATAGGGGAGTTTCACTTCTCTGATGCTCTTTGTGATTTGGGAGCTTCCATAAATGTGATGCCTCACTCTGTATTCTCTTCCTTGCAGGTTGGTGAGTTGAAGCCAACAAGAGTACTGGTGCAATTGGCGAATAGAGCTACGGAATATCCAGCGGGAGTCCATGAGGATGTACTTGTCCGGGTAAGAGACATGATCTTTCCAGCAGATTTCTATGTTCTTAACATGGAGGATGATCAGGTAAGTTCTCATGCACCCATTATCTTAGGTAGACCCTTCCTCAAAACTGCAAAAACTATCATAAATGTCAATGGGGTACATTTTCCATGGATTTTGGAGATGAAGTTGTGATATTTAATGTTATGGATTCCATGAAGTACCCCTTAGAGGAACATTCTGCTTTTGTTATCTCCCATTTTGAACCACCAAATAAATACTCCATAGAATTTCATTGACCTATGCTTAGGGAGATTATGAGTATTGGTTCGAGTTTGATATTTAAGAGCACTTCCGCACATGTTTCTGATACAGAATCCTATATTGGATTTGATTTTGATGTGGATTCATATTCTGATTTTGATCATGTTCACTCTGATTATGAAATGGCTGTTGAGTATGCTGATGGATTTGATGCTTTATTCTATGATTTTGATGATGTCTATTCTGATACTGATGCTCTTTGTGCACATATTTCAGTTCCTTCAATGTCTCCATCCATACTACACCCTCCTTCATTAGAACTCAATCCATTGCCACCAAATCTAAAATACTCATACTTGTTGAATGGTGAGAGATTACCTATTATCATTGCTAACAATCTCCCTTTTGAACATGAAGAAAAGCTTTTGAATATTTTGAGGGAGAACATCAAGGTAATTGGGTGGACCTTGGCTGACATATCAGGTATTAGCCCCTCCATTTGCATGCATAGGATTCTCTTGGAGGATGGGGCTAAACCGTTGAGACAACCACAAAGGAGACTCAATCCCACCCTCCTGGAAGTTGTTAAAAAAGAAGATGAGAAATTGCTCGAGGCAGGTATAATCTTTCCCATTTCATATTCTCAGTCGGTAAGTCCTATTCAGGTTGTGCCTAAGAAAAGTGGTTTTACTATTGTTAAAAATGAGAAAGATTATTTAGTTCCAATGAGGGTGAAAAACAGTTAACGTGTGTGTATTGATTATAGGAAACTAAATCAGTCCACTCACAAGGACCATTTCCCCCTCCCATTTATTGATCAGATGCTTGAGAGACTAGCTGGGAAGACACACTATTGTTTCTTGGATGGATTTTCTGGATATTTTCAGGTTCCTATAGCTCTGGAGGACCAGGAGAAGACGACATTCACCTGCCCATTCGGTACCTTTGCCTACCGAAGGATGCCATTTGGACTTTGCAACGCCCCAGGTACCTTCCAGAGATGCATGGTGAGTATTTTTTCTAATTTTATTGAGACCTTCATGGAGGTATTTATGGATGATTTTACAGTGTATGGATCCTCATTTGATGAATGTCTAAAGAGTTTGGGAAAGGTGTTGAATCATTGTATTGAGAAGAATCTGGTCCTAGACTTTGAAAAGTGTCATTTCATGGTAGAGCATGGCATTGTCTTAGGGCATGTAGTGTCCAAACATGGGATAGAGGTTGATAGATCTAAGATAGACATTATTTCATCCTTACCATATCCTTCATGTGTGCGTGATGTTAGATCATTCCTAGGGCATGCAGGATTTTATCGGCACTTCATCAAAGATTTTAGTAAGATTTCTCTTCCTATGTCAAGATTACTTCAAAAAGATTCTGATTTTTTGTTTGATGTTTCTTGCAGGAATTCATTTGATGAGCTAAAACAACGTCTGACCACTCCACCTATCATACAGCCCCCACGGTGTGAGATTCCTTTTGAGCTTATGTGTGACGCCTCCAACTTTGCAGTTGGAGCTATCTTATCTCATAGGGTGGAAGGACGTTCACATGTGATCGCTTATGCATCGAGGACACTAGATTCAGCCCAATCAAACTACACTACCATAGAAAAGGAGTTTCTTGCTGTCATATTTTCTTTAGATAAATTTCGTTCATATTTATTGGGATCTAAAGTAGTTGTTTTTTCTGACCATGCAGCTTTGAGGTACCTCCTAAAGAAGCCAGATGCAAAGCCATGACTTATCTGTTGGATGCTCCTTCTTCAAGAGTTTGACCTTGAGATAAAGGAAAATAAGGGGTCAGAGAATTTGGTGGCAGACCACATGAGTAGGATTACTCACACACTAGAGGGTGACACCTTGGACCAGGTACCACTTCGGGACACTTTCCTCGATGAGCATCTCTATACCATCTCAGGTAAGAATCCTTGGTATGCTGATTTAGTTAATTACATTGTTTCCTCTGAAATCCCATCAAATTTGAAGAAGCATCAAGTCCAAAAATTAAAAAGTGATTCTAGGTTTTATTTGTGGGATGATCCTTACCTCTGGCGCATGTGGAGTGACCAAGTTATTAGGAGGTGTATTCTTGATCATGAGTTTGAGTCTGTTTTGCAATTCTGTCATACACTTGCATGTGGTGGACACTTTGGACCCCAACGGACAGCTAGGAAAGTTTTGGACTCTAGATTATATTGGCCTATTTTATTCCATGATGCCCATGTTTTTTGTAAGTCATGCACTCGTTGCCAACACACTGGGAACATTTCTAAGAGACATGAGATGCCCCAACAACCCATACTATTCTGTGAGATTTTTGATGTATGGGGCATTGATTTTATGGGTCCTTTTCCTAGTTCATTTGGATTTTTGTATATTTTGGTTTCTATTGATTATGTGAGTAAATGGGTGGAGGCCAAGGCCACCAGGACTGACGATTCTCATGTTGTAGTGGATTTTGTCGAGGCTCAAATTTTCTGCAGGTTTGGAGTACCAAAGGCCATCATCAGTGACCAAGGGACACACTTTTTCAATAGGAATTTTTCTTCCCTCCTTCGAAAGTATGGGGTGACACACAAAACATCAACACCATACCACACCCAAACAAATGGCTAGGCTGAGGTTTCGAATCGTGAGTTGAAACAGATCTTGGAGAAAATCGTGCAGCCAAATAGGAAGGATTGGAGTAAGCGCTTGGATGATGCATTGCGGGCTTACAGGACAACATAAAATACCCCCATTGGTATGTCCCCATTTCGGATTGTTTTTGGGAAAGCGTGTCATCTCCCCGTGGAAGTCGAGCATCGGGCATATTGGGCTATAAAGAAATGTAACATGGATTTGGCCCAAGATGGAATTCAAAGGAAGTTGCAAATTCAAGAGATTGAGGAGATTTGACTGTCATCATATGAGAACTCAAGGCTCTACAAGGAAAGATCAAAAGCAGCTCATGAAAAAATGATCCATCAAAGGGAGTTTCATGTTGGAGAGAAAGTCCTTCTCTATAGTTCACGACTGAAGTTGATGACTGGTAAGTTGTGTTCCTGATGGTTAGGTCCTTATATTGTGTCTAATGTTTTTCCTTATGGTGCAGTGGAGATCACACAAGAGGACACTGGAAGGAGCTTTACAGTCAATGGGAAACGTTTGAAGAGATACATTGAGGGACATCCTACTGATACAGTGGATTTTATCACACTGCATGACCCCATCAACACTTGATCACATCAGGCTGTTCCAAACCCTTTCACTTTTATATTATTTGTCCTATTTTAAAATTCTACATTTCATGTGCATATATCATCTCATAGGTTCACATTGAGGACAATGCAATATTTTAAGTGTGGGGGAGGGAACCTTTTAGTTTAGTAATTTCAATTTCTTTCCTGTTCAAAAAAAAACCAAAAAACAAAATTGTGTGTTTTTCAAAATTTGTGCGTTTATTTTACAATTTTCTAGGTTTTTTTGAAACTTTTGGGCTGAAATGATTCTCATCACCATTTTTAAATCCATATCAATAAGTGAAACAATTTACCCCTTTAAACTAAGCTTAAATGAATGCTGAAATGACTTTCTTTCAAGTTCAAATATTTAGTAATTTCATGAAAAGTACGCTGAATTTTGAATCCCATGTCAATCTCAGTGTCTTTATATTTGAAATCACTTTCGTGTGAGGCTTCTAAACCATTATTTTCATATTCTTTACATTCACCTCACTTCTTGAGAGAACCAAACCATGCTTGATTTAACCAGAATTTGATCTATTCCTGTCAAAACTTGAGGGTTTGAGGTACATATTTTTAAATGATTGAGGCATTTGTTTGGTATTAAAGCCCCTATTTCAAATAATCCTTTTTTATAATGGCCTACCTTGAATATTTAATCCTTGTATCCCTTAGAAGCCATGAACAGCCTGTTAGGTTAATCCACATTATAAGCCAATTTTCCCTATCCAACCAACTCTTGAAGTGAAATTTCATAATCTAGTTGAGCTTAAGTGTGGGGGAAGTTGTCTTGGGTTTTTCCACCACATTCTGTGATACTTTGGGTGGAAAATTAAATTCTGAAGAGATGTGTTTACTTCTAAAGAAAGTCATTATATTGAAAGCTATTCCTTTTCTGGAGCTTTCCTGACAAGTGAAGTTGTGCCTTTTCTGGAGCTTCTAATTGAGGTGGAAAGTTGTGCCCATCTGGAGCTTTCAAGAAAATCATGTTTGAGAAGATTGACATTTTTTATGATGAAATGATGAATGGTGTAAACCTTTCATGACTTTTCATGATAATGGAGCTGAATTGATACTATGGGGATTGAAGAGAAGACCATATTTAAGTGAAAATTAGATTAATGCAATTTTGCTTCAAAAGTGTCAAGCCCTCCTCATTCAGCCTCAGAGTTTTTCACATCTTAATCCTACCAACCGAAAGCCACAGAACAACCCTGAAAAGTCCTCATGATAAACATATGTCCTTGACTCACATCGGGTAGCGATGTAGGAATCTATCAAGCCTATGGTGACCCTTGTATGAGTTTGGATGAGAAAGACATTGCAAAAAAAAATTGATATTTGAGTGATGAGAGAAAATTCAAGCGAGGTAAGTGTTTTGTGCATGGGCGGATAAATGAAGTGGAAATATATTGAATGATATAAATGGAGAACTTGAAATAAGGTTTTTTATGAGGCATGATATCTTTTGATTCTTGGTGTGAAATTGATTGATCTTAAGGATATGTGTTTTAAAATTGGTTTTGATTTGATATTGATGTTTACTAGATATGGGGTTTTGCCCATGTGTGCAAAAGGGTAAGTGTGGGGGAGTTGATAAAACACTATTTAATTGAATATTTTATTGATAATAAATGAAATAATTTGCTCACATTGTGTTAAATATGTTTATTTATAAAATATTTGGGATTTGATCATTCATTTGAAAATTTGGTGAAAATTCCAGTTTTACCCTTAATAGTGCACTGTAGTATTTCGAGAATAAATATTTTTTTATTTAATATTTGAATTTTAAATTTTGTAAAAGTGTTCCTAACATCATTTTATAAAACTTTTATTCAGGACACTAGAGCTAAAGAGTGCATTTAGATGGAGTAAATGAGCCATTAATCCAATGGTGGGCTGGACTCGGCAGAATGGACATGGGTTCTGTATTTGGGCCATATCTTCTACATACGGGCTTGGATTGAGCCCAAATTTTGAAGAATTCTCGGGAACATGATTTGGCACAACTCATAATTCTGGAATGCCGGTCAATTCACGCGTTTTGGAGGTCAAATGGGCGGTGAAAATTGGAATAAAATATTTGGCCGTGTTTTTCATTTCACACTTAAAAAGTTATGTATCCCTAGCCCTCACAAACTCTATTTAAAGGGGGTTTTAACTCTTTGAGAGGGCGGGTAGAGGTTTTGGGAAGGTGTGGCCGAAAGGGTGTCTCTTGGGATACCCTCGCAACTCTTGGAATAAGTAATCCTTTGTGCAAACCTCTCTTCCAAAAAGGCTCTCCTCTCTCACCTCTTCTTTGCATTTCTTTTCTTTCATGTTTGTTTCTTGAATTTTTCTTCAAATAATCTTCTGTGTTCATCCCTCTTCTTCTTCTATTAATCTTATTAATTGGTTTTTAATCAAGAGTGGAGACAATATTGGGTTCTACCCTTTCAATCTGTTGCTTATGCAAAACGTCTCCACGATGACTACACCACCCATGGAAGAGTAGTTCTTTTTAGTAATCGATCGACCTCTATCCTTCTTCATTAATTTATTTTGAATAAATGAGCTACTATAATTCACATATTATGATCTATTAATTGAGTTTTCAATTTAAATGAAACTAATCAAGCAATTTAATAGTTAACACAAAACACGCGAGGTCGGGAATTGTGTGAACTGTGAGAGCGCAACCTTAACCGGTAATTCAAAACCACATGGGATCAATTTGTCGAGTTCAAATATAATCCCTAAACTCAATTAATCCTCATTTCCAGAGTGTTTATGTGCCTTAATTTACCACTGACCATAAGCTAATTTTATAACATCAATCAAAGTAGGGTGTTGCGATTGCATGTTCCGAAGTTAGCCTAAGGTTAAATTCACTTCAATCTTCGTGGTAAAGTTAATTCTCGTAGGGTTCGGGATTTAACAAATTAAGGGATCATAATTAAGTGAATATTAATTTAAATGATAATGATTAATAAATGATTGAAGAGGTAGAGTTATATTGAATACGTCTTTTAAATATTGTCTAAACAAACATCTTTTTGTTGTGTCATTTTAATCAAACTTCATTTCAAAACTAAAAACAAAAAAAATACAATCTTCTTCCAGAAAACTTCTTCTAGATTCATAAAATATAAACAACCACCCCCATCCTTTCAAGTATTGTTTTTATTCTCTTTTATTTTACTTCTAGAATACCTCTAAAAATTGTTTTAATTCACTTCCTCCTTTGAGAGACGACCTTGGTCAGCCACTCTTCTGCACCTAAGTACCCCAAAATCATACTAATCATTTGAGGGCGCCCACGACAGCGCTCTATCATCAAGGTATGTAGGAAGCCTCCATGTGGTTCAATCCCAACAACCATTCGTTTTGACCCCCTTCACATCAGAACACCACACCATCCCGATCTACACGGAATTTGATCCTTGCCAAGGTAAGGTACGTAGGAAGCCTCCCTGAGGTTCAAGCGCAAAAACCATTTGTTCCGACCCCCTTCACGTCGACTCACCACACCATCACTAACTACATGGGATTTGATCCCTGTCTCTTAGACCGAGTGTGTAAGAAGCCTCCATAAGGTTCAACCCCATATAGTGGTAAGTTGTTGGGCCCCCATCCAGTGGTAAGCTGTTGTGCCCCCATCCAGCAGTAAGTCATTGTGCCCCCATCCAGCGCTAATCCGTTGTTCCTCCATCCAGCGGTAAGCCGATGTGCCTCCATCAAGCGGTAAGTTGTTGTAAACCCCATCCAGCAGTAAGTTGTTATGATCCCCTACCCAATGGTAAGACTTTATGTGTAAGGTTTTCGGGGCCCGCAGTGAAAGCCGGTGGGCCGGGGATTTTAAAATTTTCATCGGCAGAACGACGGTACTTGTCATTGCCGACGATCCGAGCCCCGGAGAGGTCCGAGGATCTCGCGTAGATTATTTAGAGCACAAAAATAAAAGTAAAACATAACCATTGCATATACGAATCCGTTTTCGACCACTACTTGTTGAAGGAGATCGTTGCACAAAGGATCCATAGCAGGATCCCTCTATCTCATCTACACGCACCTCAGAAATCCGCGGAATGCTGATCGTCGAACTTCGGGTGCTAGAACGATGATTCAACGATATCTTTGACGTCCTGACGATCACCACATCGTCGATCTTGCGATGCGTGAGTCAAAAAATGATCTGAACTCTTGGATCGAGTGCTTCTCTCTCTAAGAAGCGGGGTGAGAGAGAGGCTCTCAACTCTCATTCCATGAAAATGATTGAATATTGACTTGCACATCATAGATAGAGAGCCTCCTATCTTATTTATAGACACGTTGATAAATACCCGGTAGGGTTCCCCGACCCCCGTTAATATCAACGTTCTCTAAATAAATAATTATGACGACTTAAAACTGATTCAATATTATTTATTAATTTTATCACATACTTGTAATATATAATTTATATTATGTGATAAAATCCGAGATTTTTAACTCGACTCTCCATCCCACTTAATATTAAACGAACCTTGAATATTAAATAATATCCATTCGATTAATATTTTTCTTGTATTTACTAAACTCGTAAATACATTAAATAAATTCAATCCCAAATATTTGTAACTTGAAAATTAATGAATTTATTTAATTCATTTGGTGATCGACAAATTGGACAATTCTCGGACCCCCATGGAGGGGCCCACTATGTTCATATACCCATTCAACTGAATAGGGCAGATTCTTGAATATAATGTTGTGTGTGACCCTCTAGGCCCTTATCTCGATAGCAGTGAATAAAATATACAGACTAAGAGTGGAGTCTAGCAACTCATCATGGCCCCTAAAGAGATAAGGATAGTCATAGCAACGACTACCATCCTACGAACACTGACTGTGTACTATAGTCTCTTTGTTATTTGATATCTCATAAAGCAGGACGCACTCTTTTATAATCGTCCTTATCTTTATTTATTATTTTTTGATCTATCTGGATGGATTCGCCTTTCTACTAATTTGTCCAAAGATTTATGCAGGTGGCACGGTCCTGATAAACCAGACCTGAGATATACAACTTCCTAAACTTGGAAGAGACAAATCCTTTCTTGACCATTTAACCAACGTCATACCACTAATGATGCACCCGGCACAAACTACCTCGCCACGAAATTACTGCCATGGTTTTCGCCTTGCATAAAAGTACATAATTAAATGATATACCTTGGTAATGGTCTCAAGTCAGGATACCAATACACATGTTCGTAGATAGGAACAACCAATGACACCCAAAACATGTGTTGTTCCTATTGACGGGTATGTCCTCATGATCTCCCTACTAGAGATCACCAAGTTCGAACTTCATGAGAAGAAGTCTCAATGCTTATGAGCCCCAAGCACCTGATAGTGAGACATCTACTGTGTCCAGTCAGTAAGATGTATCTAGACTATAGAACATATATTTAAGATCAATGTCATTGTATCTCAAGGTTCTCATTATATCATGGGATGTGTTATAACCTCTTGACACGACAATTAAACTTTGGACATTACCATTATTATAGTGGACGCAGAAAATTCTGCACTATAATGATAATATATCATCATGTATATCTAACTATACACATGATACGGTAATCAAAAGTACTACATAGTTGGGTCTAGGGAACCTACTATTTCAACACTCCCATTTTCACTATATCCATCTTTCTAACTAAACTTGTTAGCTACTCATATGATAAATATCATGCTTCTGCTGAGTAAATGCTTTAACTGCTGAGCCTGCTACGTTTTCGCCACGTGGCATATCTGCTATATGCGACCTCATATGCTTGAGTAAAACTTCTCAAGATTGGGTATCCTTGAGTATATTACTTTTTTCCATTGTCATAACTTGACAACTTGTCTATTAATAATATCATAATTCTCATTAAGATAATACTTTTCTCACTAGGTACGAATCCAAGAACTGGGACACATTGTTGTGATTTATAACTGCTTCTTAGATGACTTTGAAGCTGAAATGTACTCGGTATTTGTAGGTATGGCTACCACAAGCTTTTCTAAGCTTGACTCACTCATCTCCTTTGCCTAACTGCGATGTCAGATCAAATTGATCTAAGGATTACTAGTTTGTGTCCCACCAAAACTAGTATATGTTCCTCTCCATATTCCTGGTATATATCATTTGTACTTGCCGAAGTACAAGATGATAGTTCTAACTGCATCACTTGCAGTGCTCTTGGAAATAATTGATATCTTCCTATAATAAATTATATCCTGGTAGTATCAATTATTGTACATATTATGGCATATGTGACTGATCCATCGCTAAAGCATATGGTACCAATTCACAACTTTAATCTCTACACATGCTCCGAACATGTTAACCTGGAGAGATTAATCCATGTGACATAGGAAACACTTCTGAACTTGAATTGTTCCAACTTGTATTTATTCAATACAATGTCACTATATGTATGATGGACTAGGACCAATCAATCTTTGGATCTACCTCAGTGGATCATGTTCCCTAGAACTTATGTTGGTACTTGAATTCAATCATTGTATAATTGCTTTTAACATGATCTTATCTAACTATAAGATCAAAATATGTTTTTCCATATGTTTCCAAACATATATCACTTGGAAAACATTGGCACTCCCACTATCCTTTGGTAGACACAAGGCAAAGATTCATTTATAATGAATTCTCTAAGATCTTGTTGCTTACTTTAATCCATAATTGAATTTCAGTAACTTGGAACCCTTATTGGCATCATTTGATGTCATCATCTTTTTATGGTTTCATCATATAGACACCTTCCATGAAAGATGATCTTTACATCCAATGACCAATAAAATGATCTTAGAAGTTTGGCTATGACAATTAAAATTCTAATAGATTTAGTCATACCGACTTGGTATAAACAATCGAGCCTTATTAGTACCATACTTTTAACATCCATGTACCATTGCATTTGAATACCCACCGCAGTATTCAATTTATAAGCCCCATTGCAATTTGATACATGGAATCTATTATTGAATTTTAGTTGATCTTGTCAATCTTAGCTTGTTTCCATATAATGCTTACTTGTAGGATTTATTATTCTTAATGAGTAATATATCACCAACTGTGGTGACTATAAAACCATCACCATGGTTTTATTCTTCCTACGCAGTATGTGTCTCTGGAACATTCCTATTCCACATGTACTTGTGGAACTTGTTCCCTATGCCAACCATTTGTGCATCCCAAGCATTAACTAAGTCCAAGTCAATTTGGCTCCCACTATCTCTAATAGAGATGTGCACCCTTGTATAGAAATTTAGTCTAATACTTAACTACATCTTTTCTATCTTAGGGATTTAGGTAATATCTTAAGCAACCATTAGGATAATTACCTTAGATGCACACTGCGTTTAAATTGATGCAGGTTTGTTTAAATCCTAACAAACGCTTTGTATCTAAACACGTCCTATGAAATAATGGATTTTCATCATACTATGACTCGTATGATATCAATTTTTCATTTTAGTTGGCATATTGGTTATGGGTTTATGTTTTTATTTGCAAATCACCCTTTTGAAATATGATGGAAGTTTCCGCAAGTTGCAACATTGATACAACTTACATCATAACTTTGATGTGTAGCATATGCGTTTAGGAATTTCTCCACACTACATGTTTGATTATCAATGTTAATATGTAAGACTTTATCATCGATCCTCTTTATGAACATCAATATGGTGATGTAGATAAGGTAACATGAATTTAGTAATTACTCCACACTATATTATCATGATCGATGATTGCTTGGTCAAGATATTATTCAGCCTGCCGATCCGAAGCAACTCATATCTTCTGACCAAAATTATACTTCATTGGTACATTCCTTAATGACTTAAAGGAATATTATGAATTATCTTTACCTCTAGCATTCTTTGGAACAGTTCACACTCCCGTGTTGAAATAACCTCAGAAGCTTTGTGGCGTACCTTTATTTCCAAAGGTTTCTTTGTCTAAACTAAAGATGTCAATTATACCCTAGGTTTTTATCTATTCCTAGCCTAAAAACCATACTGGGTATATTGTTGACGTCCTCTTTTAGTTTTACTTGACAAAGAATCACATTGCCACAACTGGGTAGGTCTTACATTTTATATTCATCACGTTTTGCCATTGATTCAAATAGTAGTGAATTGTTTGTTGAGTATGTTACCACTAACAAAATTCATTCCAAAACATGGAATAATGTCTCATTATGTCCAAAAGGGCACATGAGATAAGTTTTTTTGGTTATACTCTACAACTTTTCCAATTTGAATCAATTAGTTGGCAATTATGGAAGTTATGTGTTTCTCCCCACTGACTTAGGAATCACCCTTTCTCAGCTGCTTGAAGAAGACACTTTACTTCTGGTAATGTTTCATTACTTACTTGGTTATTGAATTTCAATACATATATGTGAAAATCATATAGTATTTTAATACCCAATAATTATTCGAGAAAACAATACCTTTATTTGATGAATATAAACTGAACGAGAAGCGGGTACTTGCTTCTTGTATTTCAGTTTTTAATCATCCATGAATTCATTTCATTTTGTGATGCAAATAACCTCATGTTAAATAACCAACCACTTTTATTTGAAGGACATGACGAATATGACTTTGGCGTAACTTGTCATAGGCCTTTCTTCCTTGTCTTTCAATATATTCTCCGTAAGAATAAAAGATGGCGTTATCTCCAATATTCTTATTACTTGGCGAATGTTACCTTAACGGTAAAGAAGCGCTTACTCTATATGGTTTGTTTGTACTTTTAAATGAAGCTAGAGTAATTTTGTGTAAAAAGGTATAAGAAATGGGATGGCAGGAAATATTGTGAACCGTATTTCTCCTTACACAAACCGAGTGCAACCATCACATTCAAATCTTGCTTCACTTTCTCCTCGAAAGAATCTTGGAGATGATACTACATGTAATCATCATCCAAGTCTTGATGTAGAAACCACAACTAACATCAGATGTTGATGATAGAATTATTAAAGAACCATCATATTCTTGTTTCATGAGTCTCCTGTAAGCATTTTTACACCCTCGCGTCTTGAGGTGCCTTAACAGGTTGGGACACAAGAACCTTGAATTTCCATTGTAGTAGTAATGTGTACAAGCGCCTATACCACATTTAGGAAATTAGTGCTTGTTTGGACATTAACTTTTTCCATAGTTTTTCATAGTTTTATTATGGTATTGCTTTCCATTATCTACAAATATACTTTAGCAGATTATAGTTTTATGTGATTACCTAATGTGACATTACTGATTATTTAATCATTAAATGTCTCCCACTAATTTTTTCGAATTCTAGGAACCCTCTATACTAGAATCGGAATACTCTTGAGGATTCTAGTGGAAAGGATCCCTGAACCTCCCTCGTAGTCTAAAATCTAGGGCTACACCACTACTCGGAGGGTCCAAGGTAGGATTTTGGCTGGCCAATCGCATTAACTTGCAGTTCCTTGATCTGTTGAGTGAAGTCCCGGCTTCAAAATCATTTAATGATTAACTCATCGCTTGCCTCTAAAATTACAACAAACTAGATAAGGCTATATCTTTGCTACAATTTTATTTTAGTCGACCCACCACACAAATAAGAACTCCCCGGTAGTAAGAGGCGCCCTCAGCTGAGGCATGAACCGGCACCTTAAACACCCGGTTTTGTTCAAAATTTAATGATGGAAGGCTGTTTGTGATGTAATAATTTCTTTGAGAGTTTTATTGGTTTTATCTTGATGAATGTGATCCATTTCTATTAAACTTGTTCATCTATGTTTTTGCGCTCACAACTGAACGATAATAGAAAAACATACGCTGCTAATTTATGCAGTTTATTATTTATTATATTATGTGTTTTTTCCCGCTGTTCTAAAATTCATAAATTAATAAATAAATGAATAAAGGTAAAACTACTACCCTACTGGTCTTGATCATCTAAACGACCTAAGTGCATCGTACCTGAGTTGTATACTTGACTCTTGATGCAGCTTTCCCATTC
Organism: Viscum album; assembly: GCA_963277665.1. Taxonomy (NCBI): domain Eukaryota; kingdom Viridiplantae; phylum Streptophyta; class Magnoliopsida; order Santalales; family Viscaceae; genus Viscum; species Viscum album. The sequence continues at coordinate 1,372,113,387 of OY728143.1, forward strand.
TGTATGTCTGCTTCTCATCTGAAGCATTGCCTCATCTTGGTGAAGTCCACATCACATCTTGGATTACCGCCTTGTCTTGGAGTATTCCACGTGTCATCTTGCATCATCTTGATCAACGTTCTCTGCCTCGTCTTGGCAGGGTCGACGTCGCTCGTCGTCTTCGTCCAAAGTACAAAGATACTCGTGTGCGGGCGAGGGGAACTCGGTAATAAATTTACATCAGGTAAATCGGGTGCGCATGCCCTTATACATTTTAACCGAAAACAAAGACAATGTTCAGAAAGTCTTTAATTAATTACACACATCGCACGCAGTTTAAATAATTAATTAAATAAATAATTAAAAACAGAAATTCCGGGGTCAATGATCAAGTCCAGATGACGGGTAAAATATATTGCGCGGTAAAAATTAAAATGCATAAATAAGTACAAGGGAAATGAAATTAAATTAAATGAATTACTAAATTCATATAATTTAATTAATTAACGGTCCTTTAATTAATTTAATATCTATATTAAATTAATTCTTATCGGGTATTAAAAATTTATCTCACTAAAATTAATATATTAATTAATTTAATTAATTAAATTAATTAATTATATTAACTAATTTATCATAGAACCGTGTCAGGGGTTACCGGCCCGCTAGGAGGACCGGGCGGCGGCTGGGTAAGAGGGGCTCTGGCGGCAGTCCGGCGTATCCCGTGTGAAGGCAGAGGCTCCGATGGACGCCTCACCAGCGCTGCGGACAGAAAAGGGAGGAATGGTCAGGAAGATGCAAGCTTGTCGCTGCTTGCCTCGTGAGGTGCCAGCTCCAGTGGGTGGTGGTGGTGCAGGACTGGTCGGGCCGCCCGCGGCGGCCGGCCTGGATGTGAGGTGCCATGTGGGTCCATAGGGATAGGGGTGTCGAAGGCCTGTGGGGAGGCTGCTACACTGTGTGGCCGGAGCTAGCGCAAGCGGCGGGGTGTGGGCAGGTGACGGGGTCCAAGGAAGGCGGCTCCGACAAGTGGCGCGCCGAAGAAGCCGCCGGACTGGGCAGGGGGGTTTGGCAGGTGTGTGCACTGCTTGGTGGCCAGCGGGCTGCTGGAAGGAGGGGGTATTGTACAAGGCCCTTCGGCGGCCTAGAAGGAGGCCGAAGGGGGTGCGGCGGCCGGCCTTCATGGACACCTTCCTGTTCGGCATTCCGAGGCGTGGGTAGAGGGGAGGGCGGCCGCTGTGCAACGCAGTAGGGAGGTTCGGACGAAGGGGGGTGCAGCGCCCTTGCTGTGTGCTGCAGAGAGAGGGGTGTGGCGGCCCTTCTACGCGCCGTGCAGGAGGAGGTCTAGGGAGAGGGCCTGCTCTGGCAGGGTGCGTAGGGGAGGCGAGGTTGCCTCCTGTGCGGCGTCCCACTGCATGCCGCGCGGGAAGAGGGGTCTACTCAAACCCCTGGATTTTCTCCCCCTTTTTTGTGTGCTTTCCACGAGCCGCCCCTTCCCCCTTTTTTGTGTTTGTTTTGTCTTCCACACGGAAGACACGCCCCTCCCCCCCCCCCCTCTTTTTTTGTTTTTCTCTTCTTTTTTCAACACATCTAGCCCCCCCCCCCCCATTTTAAACTTTAAGACTTAGATTTTAAAGTCTTTTATTTGACCCCTTATTTAATTGAGTCAAGTCCTCCATTTAATTTTCCATAAGGCTATATAAGAGCCTTTAATAATAATAATAATTATTAAACTAATAATTATTATTATAATAATAAAATAATTATTATTTTAATAATTATAAAACAATTATTTTTATTATTAATTTATGATGATAATTATTATCATTAAATAATAATAATTATCATACTTGTTTGTGTTTTAGGCAAAACCAAAAAAAGAACGATGATTGGAAACCGTTGTACAATAATACCCATGATCCTTTCTTAAAATTTCAAAGGACCATATCTTGGTCGTTTGAAATTGGATCGGCGCACGGTTTGAACCGTTGTGACAGATTTTGAACCCTCTTCTTAATTGTTTATGAAAATTAATTTTCAAGGCTCATAAAATTTACGTGACTCCCTCTGAAACCACTGTTAGGTTTCTGGGGCCCACAGCAGAAGCCGGTGGGCTGGGGATTTTAAAATTTTCATTGGCGGAACTATGGTACTTGTCATTTCCAACGATCCGAGCCCCGAAGAGGTCCGAGGATCTCGCGTAGATTATATAGAGCACAAAAATAAAAGGAAAACATACCCGTTGCATATACGAAGCCATTTTCGACTGCTACTTTTCGACGGTGATCTTTGCACGAAGGATCTATAGTAGGATCCCTCTAGATCATCCACACATGCCTCATAAATCTGCGAGAACGTCGATCATTGAACTCTGGGGGCTAGCGCGGAGATTCAATGATATCTTCGACGTCTCGACGATCACTGCATCGTCGATCTTGTGATGCGTGAGTAGAAACTTGATCCGAACTCTTGGATCGAGTGCTTCTCTCTCTAATAAGCAGGAGGAGAGAGAGGCTCTCAACTCTCATTCCATGCAAATGAGTGAATAGTGAATTGCACGTCATAGAGAGAGAGCCTCCTCTATTATTTATTGACACATTGATAAATAACCGATAGGGTTCCCCAGCCCCCGTTAATATCAACTTTCTCTAAATAAATAATTATGACGACTTAAAACTGTGTCAGTTTTATTTATTAATTTTATCACATACATGTAATATATAATTTATATTATGTGATAAAATCCGAGCCTTTTAACTCGACTAGACGCCCCACTTAATATTAAACAAACCTTGAATATTAAATAATATTTGTTCGATTAGTATTTTTCTTGTATTTACTATACTCGTAAATACATTAAATAAATTCAATCCCAAATATTCATAACTTGAATATTAATTAATTTATTTAATTCATTTGGTGATCGATAACTTGGACAACGCTCGGACCCCCATGGAGGGGCCCACTATGTCCATATACATATTCAACTAAATAGAGCGGATTCTTGAATACGTTGTTGTGTGTAACCCTCTAGGCCCTTATCTTGATAGCAGTGAATAAAATCCACAGACCAAGAGCAGAGTCTAGAAACTCATCATGGTTCCTAAAGAGATAAGGATAGTCATATAAATGACTACCATCCTACGAACACTGAATGTGTACTATAGTCTCTTTGTTATTTGGTATCTCATAAAGAAGGACGCACTCTTGTGTCATCGTCCTTATCTTGCTTTATTATTTGTTGATCTATCCGGATAGATTTTCATTTCTACTACTTTGGCCAAAGACTTATGAAGGCAGCACCATCCTGATCAACCAGGCCTGAGATATACAACTTCCTAAACTTGGAAGCGACAAATCCTTTCTTGACCATTCAACCAACGTCATACCACTAATGACTCACCTGACACAAACTACCTCGCCACGACATTACTGCCATGTTTTTCGCCTTGCATCAAAGTACATAATTAAATGATATACATTGGTAATGGTCTCAAGTCAGGAGACCAATACACATGTCCATAGATAGGAACAACCAATGACAACCAAAACATGTGGTGTTTTTATTGACGGGTTTGTCCTCGTGATATCACTACTAGAGATCTCCAAGTGCGAACATCATGAGAAGAAGTCTCAATGCTTTTGATCCCCCAACACCTGATAGTCAGAAATATACTATGTCCAGTCATTAAGATGTATCTAGACTATAGAAAAAATATTTAAGATCAATCTCATTGTATCTCATGGTTCTCATTATAGCCTAGGATCTTCTATAACCTCTTGACACGACAATTAACCTTTGTACATTACCATTATTATAGTGGACGCAGAAAATTATGCACTATAATGTTAAGATATCATCATGCATATCTAACTGTACACATGATACGGTAATCAAAAGTACTACATAGTTGGGTCTAGGGAACCCACTATTTCAACATTATGAACCTCATGAAATGGTAAGTATTTGTGATCCCCATTCAGTGGTAAGCCGTCTTTAACTCAAACCCAACGATAAGCCTTTGTCGTCTCTTCCATTGGGACCCATATCTCTGGTCCGTCCTACTGGTGTCAGACCAACATTGGGCTGATAACCATGTATAATCCTCAGTATATCATCGATTTGTTGTCTTCTATGCACATCCCAATCCTATACCCCATCCTGAACTACGTGGACATTGATTCCCTTCCACGGGTATACGTAGGAGGTGTCATTGAGGCTCACTCCCAACATCATCGTCACCCTCAAGTCAACTCCATCTCATTATCCATCCACTTCACTTAACCATCCATTATCCATCTTGATTCTTATCCAGGACACCAAATCCTGGTGATATCATGTCAATTCACCTCTTCACTTCTATTAGCAGCACCCAGGTAACTAACCACATGTTATACACAACATCAGTGATTTCACTAGGAGATGCACCCATCTGATCCACTCTAGTCAGTGTTCTGATCAGTCTGATTCATCTCCACTATACATGAAACCTATGGCATACCCTGTGTTAAATATGGGAATATGATGAAAACCTCATAATCACGCTTGTGGCATATAATTCCCCACATTCGACATGGTATGTCTCAGGCTTCCGTACCCTTGAGAAGCCCCATAATAAGGGGATGAAACCCAGATGCTCTAGTATTCTAGTTTCAAGACATTACAGTGATGTCCAACGTGACTACTCCCTTGACTAAAGGTTACCACCCTGGCGAGACCCCTTGGAATGTCCCGATAGAAGTAGTGTAATTAACCGGCGTCCATGAAGATATGGAACTTGGAAGAGTGTCATGAACAACATCTTAATCTATATGGGAGACCCAGACTAGGTGAAGAGTTCCAAGGAGGAATCCATGGAAGGAAGAACTGACATCCCATCATCCCATTTTGATCATGGAGAAAATGTCCCTAACTAAGAGATAGATTCCACCCACCTTTGCAAAGATGGAATGGGTGCCAACAAGCAGTGTGTCATTGACTGACAGATGCGCGCCCTGATGAAAGCGTCGGAAAAAGAAATGGTGAACTAGACATGAAATTATTCTCCTAAATATGGAGATTAGTAGAATTTGAGGCATCAGTCGACTATTGTGCCACTAGATCCAGTTATTTGGTGTCAGTTCCCACCAAGAAAATAGTGGGCCTGGTGTGAAACTCACCAGAAGTTGGGGCAGTTAAAATGTTGGACATCCCTGTCTGTGATGTTGTCAGCGTGGATCCTTCTTACTAGCCATGGAAGACAAAATGGTGATGGGGAACTGGATGCCAATTTCTTTACATCATAACTAATGGTTTAATCTCCCTGCTTTCTAAGAACCAAGCTACTACAACAGGAAACCGATCACCTCCCATCCACCGATGCAGGGGAAGGTGAAATGTCAATACAGAAACTACGAGTGGATCCACCACTTCTCCAACAATCTCCACAACCACATATCTTGGTCACCCACACCCCATCTCCCCTTATGAATTCTTACAAATACTGGTGATAAACAACCTCGTCCACCGATACAAGGAGGATGGGATTATCCCGACTCAGGATATGGCCTGCCAGGATTTAGAGGCGTTTGTGCCTTGTCACCACCATCGCCCCCAAGGGCCGCATAAGGAGCCATTTCTCCTAACTCTGATGTACAACTGTTTCTGGAGCCTCTCACTAGAATGCTTTGATGACTCCCTCCCCTACTCTGATGAGGTTGCGGATGTCTGGGCCAAGCCAATCGGGATCTTGTTTCGGGGGTTCCCAAGAAGGGCTCCCAATAGGTTTTGTCATTTTCTGCCACCCAATCCCACGGCTTGAAGAGTATGTAAGTTATATTCCTGCACCACCGTCCCCGGTCTGGTTAACCCGGTGCTAGCGTCAGGAAAATGCCAAGGAGGACGCCCACTAAGGGGTGTCAACGTCAACAACTACTATGGGTCACGCCACCTCTGGCATATGTCATCGGCCCAATGTGTATGTTGAGTAGGGGTACTTATATACCCAACCCGGATAGATCCCCCAACCACCCCAAGGGAAGGATGGGTTGACTCTCTTAGTCGTTGGCATGGGTAGTGTCCACCACGGACCAACCCACGACAACGACACCCAGTAGAGAGGTCCTCCCCATACAGCCACCATTTAGGACGCGGTTCCTCCCCACTTCCAAGATCAGTGTGGAGTTAGGCCTCGTGCCACCTTCGATCCCAATAAAGGTACTCCCCATAGCAGTGACACTTAGTACGGAAGCCTCTCCCATGCTCAATACATCGGGTATGGAGTTGTTCCTCCTACTGCAGGCCTCCGGTGTGGGGACGTTACACATCCGGTCAATCTACAGCGTGGGGGACCTTCCCATGTCCTTAAAACATCTAGATAATTCCCTCCTCCCCTCAGTAATCAGAGGATTAAAGTTCATCTTCGATTCACCATCACCCCAAACAGAGGTCCTACCCATGTTCGGATTAACCAGTACGAGGAACTTCTCACGCTGATGCTACTAGGGGAAACACACATGGAGGTCCTACCCATGCTCCTATCAGCTCCATCATAGGTCATACTCGCTCCAACACTTTCCACGTATATTTCGTGTACTCATCAGTCATTGGACACAGTGGTCCTCCCCATGTTCCCTTTGATATCTCTCCAGGTTCTCCTCACACCCCATCTCACTCAGGTGAAAATCCTCTCTGTTCCAGCACCAGTATGGGCGAAGGTCCTCCTCGGGTCGGAAATCTACCCTATCTCGAATAACCATCTCAGGGAAGGATGGCGGGTCCTCGCTACCATAAAAAGAATATTTAGAATATTTAGACCAAGAGTAAACCAGTCTTCTTCTCATATTATGAGGCAGAATACGACTCAGCGATGGAACCCTCGCCTAGATCCTTCGTGTCCTGGGTCAGGACAATAACAAGGCACATCAGCATTATAATTATAGAATGTGAGGTCCATCGGATCCCCTCCTCCCTCTGCATGTATGTCTAGGAGGATGAAAATTTGGAAACTCCACAGGTTCTGGTTGTGAAATCGCCACCATCATCACCAGAATCAATCTCTACCTTGACTAGAGATCACAGAGAGCTATTTTGTGGACCAATAGAGGACGATCAGTAGTGTGGTCCATCCCCAGAAGCCATATTCCCTATGCGAGGAACTATGGTCCCCATCCCATATTACCTCGATGTAGGGGCTAAGTCAATACACTCTTTAGAGGATAACCCGAGATGCAGTGGTTTATCAGCTCGCTCGCCGTATTCTCCCTAGGATAGCCTGTCATCTCAGCGGTATGATTCAGAACCAATAATGGTTCCCCAGCCACCTTTAGTTGACAATTGGGTCAATGAAGGGATAGACCCTGAATCTGGTCCAAGGATCTTATGGGTTTTCTCGTATCAAACCATTTCCCAGAGATGTTTTTCCCCGTTTCAGCGCCAAATTTCAGGGCACCATAATCACTCACCCAGGAGGAGGTTGGATGCTTTCACTAGACCCTATATGTGACTCATTTCTATCTTCTTCATTAATGAGTGGGCTACCCCAAGAGTCAGGAGCACTTCAAAGACAACGACCAACAATGTCGTTTGGTTGATTTGTCTGCACTCCCCGTTTTCCAATGCTTTGAGTCACCAAGTCACCATATGACCCTCCAAAAACAATGCATCCAAAGCATTAAAGTGCTCTATAGGATAATCAAGGAGGCTTCTCCCCATGTGAAAATTCATGGTTAGGGGTAGTACATGACCCTCCATTTTAGTTCCATCTGGTGCTAGCCTGATTTGTCAAGAGACAATGAAGATACGCCTCTAGGCAGGGTTGTGGTTAACACGGACGACCTGCTGGGGGGTGAAAACGAGCTAGATATTCTTAGAGAGGACCTCCCCCTGAGGGAGTTTCACATCTCTTGGATCTGTTGGGAAGGATTACTCGACAATAGAGGAATCTACTGGGTCTTTTTGTGCCCACCAAGATGCTGGTACTCAGCCGAAATACCAACAAGGGTAAGGAACACCATGGAGCCGTCAAACCCTCTAACTCATCTGGATCAGGGAAGAAGGCGGAAGATGATCCCAAAAAAGCCATGTTGCTTCAGCAACTCGCAGAACACAAGAAGATGGTTAACGACCTCATTCTGAATGCGCTACAGAGCTAAAGCCAAACTACGGTGATCCTATGCCACGACAGTAGAGCTAGGCACAACTTCCCCTCTATGAATTGCCTCTAGGTGACCTTGATCACCCATCCCACACAGACAGGGTTTAGGATTGAACTTATGGAAAGAGGGTGCGGTATGTGTCGCCAAATCCACCTAAGCAGCGAGACAATCTCCAGGACCAAGCTCAGGTTGCCCTTGATGCTCTGCAGGCCATTCCGCTAGCCGCTCCATGAGTCGTTGGGCCAACTTATCACGTTAAAGAACCTACCAATGCGCTAGTGGTTAGGGATCCCCTCCAAGATAGGAAGCCTCACCCAGATGATCCAATGGAAGCACACATTACCCTTCTTGAGGCGTTGGAGACCTGACAGGTGGCAATCCCGCCTGATGCAAAGCCTTATCCAGCGTGGGTGGATGATATGCCAGCACCGTCGGGTTTCATAAATCCCACCTTTCCCCCCTTCAATGGGATAGGGGACCCACTACAGCACCTGGCCCACATTATATTAAGGTGTGGGCCCATGTGGAGAACTCAAATGCAGCAAGAGGCTGTCAAACTCCGATGCTTCATATAGACATTGAAGGGGCCGGCATTCGTCTGGTACATCCACCTCCCCATCGGATCAGTAGCCGGGTATGAATACCTCCTTAGGAAATTTTTCTACCAGTTCAGTTCCACCACTCAAAATACGGGGATTGTGGACCTCTTCAAGTGCAATAAGAGTCCTGATGAGCGCGTTTCAGACTTTGTCTCTCTGTGGAAATTGATCACATACTCCCTTAACATGCCACTAACTAAGGAAAAACTATTGACGATGTGCATAGGGATTGTCAAGACAAATCATGTCCCCAATCTGATCACCTAGAACTACCCCAGGGGATTTCGAGACATCTCTGATAAGGACCAGTGCCTAGAAGAAGCATTAAAACATGCCAGCTAGGCATGTCCTTTGCCTCTTGCAATCCCCATGTAAGGGCCACTAGGGCTAATCCAATCGTAGTGGATCAAATAGAGCCCCCCCCCCAAGAAACAATAGTTGTTACCAGTGGAGTCGCCTCCACAGCCTCACAGAGGCCCTCTACCTCAGGAGAAGCCTCCAACCTAGTAGTGTCCACCACAAAATCAGTCGGTTCCCTCGTGCAATGCATCGCCACCACCAAGTCAAGATAACCAGGATCCACCTCCTCAACATGCACCTTCATCCCCTCGTCAAGGTCATGCTCCAAGGGCCTCTTCCTAAATAAGATGAACTGGACCTACTCATTCAACAAGGCCCAAGTCCTCGGTTATTTCCAAAGTGCCTTAGAGTAAAGGATTGTGTGTTTTCATAAATACAGGAGGCTATAAGAGGAAAACCACACTGATCACCCTAATTACTACCCCTATCACTAGATCCTGGGGAAAACCCTCAAACAGTGTCGTGTGTTTAAATTCTAGATTCAAAACTAGGTGGATAACAACATAGTCTGGTTAGGCCCTACTCCGGCATAGGTGGAATGTGTCTTCATGAAGCCAGACAGTAGAAGCGACTGTGAAGGCGAGGGGAATCATGTTTCTAACCGTGGGTCCCAGAATTATGATGACAGAATGGCTCGTAAAATAGTTTCATGTGCCCATGGTGTTATTCTTGCATGCCTGAATCGACTAGGGCCTTCAGAATCCATAGCTACTACTTCTTCATCGTCGTCTCATCCATCCCCTTATCAAAAGAGAAAACACCAGCGGTGTAAGGGAAAACAAAGTCCCTCACTGATTCCATCGTCATCTAATACTCTAATCGACTTCATGCCCCCGGAGATGGTGATTCCTCATAGAATCCATCTAGTAGTGGATGAATCTTCAAGAGAAAGTACAGTGTAATCCTCGGTTAATACCGTAGAGCTGGTAAACCCCTATATAATTCTTGATGATGAGGAGGGCCATGGGGATCCTCCAAACGTCCCCAGTCATCGTCAGCGTTGACGGATCCACAACAATATGGGTCATCGGAGTGCCTCAGTCAGTATTTTCAGCCAGTCTATGCATGCTATAGAAACCAAGAAGCACACCCAGTGTAGAGATCAGCACTCACTACCTTCTCATCTGGTTTCATCAGGTCTGCCTTCACCGTCGTTCGTGTTGTTGGATAAGGCAGAGCCACCTCGACCATGTCGTGATCAACCACACTTTTCTACGAACTAGTTTCAGTCATCAGGCCCTCATCTGGTAGTCACTCTATAGGCTTCGACTAGCGAGCAGTGGGATATTCCAAGCACCGGTCAGCTGATGGTCTAGTCAGTAGGTCCCACCATACCTCTTGTCATAGAGAGACCACTTGTAAGCAGAATTCCATGCATGGAATGGAAGTACGATTTCCTCAATAATCTTACTAGAATTCTAGAAAATCTCTCCATCCTTGAGGTCCTTAAACTGTAATCAAATATGCATGAGGCCCTCGCTAAGGGTTTAAGATTCCCCCTCTAGTTTGAGATGGAGGTAGAAGTTGCATAATCCTTCTATGCTGAGGCGGTTGATCATGCTGAATGCCAATCCATCATCTTGTTCTCTGGAGAAGATGATGACTCTACCATATAGAGGCACATTCTCCCACTGTACATCACCATCCAGTTTCATGGCATGGAGGTTCTCCAATATCTTGTCGACACATGCTCCGTATTCAACCAAATCCCGACTCGGACACTGCGAAAATTGGGGTTGTATGAGGATTTTCTAAGTCCCTATGACCTAAGAATCCAAGGTTATGATAGGATAGAACAAACATCGATTGGAAATATCCTCTTGAAGATCCAATCTGGTGGCCTAGTTTCCAGCACTGAGTTTATGGTTGTCACCCAGGACACCACCTACAATGCGTTGATGGGCAGGCCATGGCTCGACTTGCATTCATCAGTTCCTTCATCATATCACTAGTGCCTCAAGTACTCCCTAAATGGTCGAGTAGGCGTGATTCAAAGTGATGTGTCCTTCTTTGACTCTTGTGAAACCCTCTATTTGGATGCCGACTATTACAAGAGAAAATACAAGTAGATTTAGGCTAACAAGGTTGTGCATTCCATGGCTGTGACTGACCCACAGACATATCTAGATGATGCCTACATTTTTCCAATCCACTGATTGGAGGCTACAACCGCGGACATGGGACAATGCTTCGTTATTATGGAACGATGGGGGAACACATTACCATGTCTAAGAGACGTCGGAATATCACCACATACTCTTACAAAAATCAGGCTCAGGTGATCCCGGATCCTCCTACTCCCATAAGGTATCGGGGTGTCCACCCCATGGAGACAACAATACGTCATACTTTCTTGTTCCTTCGGGCTGCGATAAACCATCTCAGGACGATGTGCCACTATTGCTTTGATATAATCAAGGGTGGCCCCTTGGGCCGAAGACGAGATGGAGTCAGATCAACAACCTTCATCGTTATGGTTTCGGTAGCACGGGAGTTCCTCGATGTAGTGTCCACTGCCGCTCAGGCTGGTATTACCCTCCCATAGGGATCTGTTGACTCATAAGAAGCTCCTCCCACCAAGTATCTCTCCTCTATAATTGAATAATTTTATTTAAAGGATGCTCCCCCCACCTTTGAATAGGGAATCTTCCATGGTTGACGAATTGGTACAGGTGAACCTCAGTAGCAAGGAACACCTGAAACCCACATTGATTAGTGCCACCATGCCCCTAGATGAGAAACAGTAGTACATAAACTTCCTTAAACAATACCATCGTGTATTCTCTTGGATTTATGATGAGATTACAAGACTATATCATCAGGTGGTCTTCCACTGCCTCTATCTTCCAGCAAATCATCACGGGTTCAAGCAGACTCCTAGAGAGATTCACCCTTCTCACGGTGCCATGGTTGAGGTAGATGTTGATAAGCTCATCAGAGCCAATTTCTTTAAGGAGGTCTAGTACCCCAAATGGCTAGCCAACATTGTTCCAGTTATAAAGAAGAATGGATAGATCAGAGTATGCATTGACTTCCAGGATCTCAACCGTTAGTGTCTGAAGGATGATTTTTCCCTTCCTATGATAGAATTATTTATCAATGCTACAGCTAGGTTCCAATCCATCTCTTTAATGGATGGGTACTTAGGGTATAACTAGATCTGAATATTCCCTAAGGATGAGGAGTCTACACCTTTCAGGGCACCACAAGGTACTTTCTGTTACCAAGTCATTCCCTTCGGTTTAAATAATGTAGGTTCCACCTATTAGCGGTCTATGCATCGCATTTTTAAGCAAATCCCCGTAAAGTTGGTGGAATGTTACATTGATGATCTGGTGGTCAAATATCGCTAGCATCAGAACCATCTCAAAGACCATGAGAAATTGTTCGGCTTCCTCTATTCCCACCACCTGAAGATGAATCCATTGAACTGCGCCTTTGGGGTCACCTATGAAAAGTTTCTTGGATTCGTTGTCAGATACAGAGGCATCGAGATCAACCCAGAGAAGATCAAGGTTGTCAGTCAGATTTATCCCCCAAGAAACCTCTAGGATCTTTGAGATTTCCAAGGCCACTTGGCCTACACACGGTGATTCATTGCGAATCTATCTGGAAAGTGTAATCCCTTTTCTTGTCTCATGAAGAAAGGAATTGTCTATGAGTGGGACGAATAATGCTAGAATTCTTTTGAGTAAATCAGAAAATACCATCTCTAGCTTCCAGTCATAATGCCACCCATATTTGGAAATCTGTTGGTCCTTTACGTGACCGCTCTAGAACAGTATCTCGGTGCCCTTCTCACCCATAAGAACAATGAGGGGATGAAAAATAGTCTCTACTATCTCAGATGTATGCTCCTCGATACAGAGACCAGATACTCCCCTATCGTGAAGATATTCCTTGAACTGGTATTCCGAGTACATAAATTGATACATTACTTACTGAACCATGAAGTACAGCTAGTGTCCTGAGTGGATCCGTTGAAGTACATCTTGAACTGCCCCATGTTGACAGCATGTCTAGCTCGGTGGTAGATAATCTTTCAGAAGTTAGACATCAAGTTTGTCCCTCAGAAGGCTATTAACGGTAAAGAATTGTATGACTTCCTTGCTGGTCATCCAACTCATGCGGACTAGTCCCTGGATCTTGATTTCCCCAATGAATCAATTCTCTCGGTAGACCATGTCATGCCATATTGGAAAATGCACTTCGATGGTGCTTCCCAGAGCCCCACCGGAAAAAGTCTCAATGACCCCAGGCTCAACAGAGTAGGCCTGGGTATTGTATTCATTACCCCAGCACAATCTAATCCATCGTATTCATTCTTGTTGTAAGAAGCCAACACCAAAAATGAGGCAAAGTATCAGGATCTAATTACTCACCTCGAGCTCACCCTAGAGATTGATGTTCCCCATTTTCATGTGAAAGGGGACTCCTAAGTATTCATCAAGAATATCAACAGTGACTATGTCTTCGGAAATCTAGAGCTTGTACAATTTTTGGAACGCACTCTCCAACTAATGGCCTCGTTCCCATCTTGGTTAGAAGTTACTCATGTCTCTCGATCTCAGAACGGTCGATCTAACACCCTGCCCAGCCTAGCTGAAACACTTGTAGAGCCCGAACAGTATGATTTGATTATCCACATGGAACACCAAAGAGTCATTTCTCCTGTCACTCCAGATGACGATGACAGCCACAGGTAAGCCACCTTACCACCGATGCCTCCACATCAGGACCCCCAGGTCCCCCAGATGCAGTGATTGAAGTGACTCTTTACTGGAGAACCTCCTTTATCAAGTACCTCCAAAATTGTAATCTCCCAGATGATCGGGATGAGTGTGAGCGAATTCTAGGTGGCGCATTACATTTTACCTTCTAAGACAGTCCTAGTCGTGAGCAAATCCTCGAAAAGAATGGGTTTGATGGGGTTCTCCTCCATTGCATTCAAGTAGTCGATATTTCCCAAGTCATACAAGAGGTTCATTCTGGTTCTGACGGTGCTCATCAGACCGGGGCCGAAACTATCTCACTAAATCCAAAGAATGGGGTATTTTTGGCCCTCCATGATCCAAGACTTCATCGAGTTCTCCAAAAGGTTCCATGTGTTCCAAATTCATTCCATCTTTATGCATCATCTACCAAAGCCTCTCCACACTACCAAGTACTCTTTTCCATTTTTGGTATGGGGACTTGATGTCGTGGGACCATATCCACCAGCGACAGCTTCTAGTGCTAGTTTATCCTGACCACTACGGATTTCTTCTCCAAATGGGTAGAGGCAGTTCCGCTCAAGGAGGTCAAGGCCCATTCCATCGTTGACTTTGTGAGATCCAACATCATCTACTGATTTGGAGTCCCTCACAATGTTCTCACCGATAATGGCACGAACTTCCAGGAATCTAAGCTAAAGAAACTCTACGCTAAGTACAAAATCCATTCTAACCATACCTACCATTATCATGCACATTCAAATGGATAGATCGATGTGTTCAAAAAACCCATCTCTAGCATTCTGCAAAAAATGGTTGGTCAGAATAGGAAGAGTTGGCCGGACAAGCTCCCCAATGACCTATGGGCTTATTGGACGACGAATCGTAATTCTACCCAGGTGACCCCATATTCCCTGTTTTACGAAACGGAGGTTGTCATGTCCATATATATTCAATTTCCATCATTTTTCACAGCTATATATGATCAAAAAGTTCTAGATAAAGTTGCTGACATCCCTCTGGTTGAGTTGGGAGTGCTCGACGAGAACAGGATTCCTGCCCTGCACAATCTGGAAAGGCATTAGAACAAGATATCTAGAGATTTTGACAAGATAGTTCACCTCCACTCTTTCTTGAAATGGGACTTTGTATTGGCCCTGAGGACACCAATGATACCTGGAAAGAAACCACCCAAATTGGATCCCAAATGGGAAGGACCTTACATCATTCACAAGGTTTACTCCAATGGCGCATACTCCCTGGTTACCATGAATAGTGAGCATATAACTCCTCCCACCAATGCCAAGTTCCTCAACCAATACTTTTTATAAGTATGTCGGTCCTACATCACCTTAAACTGTCTGGTCCAACATGACCTTAAACTGTAAAATGTCCCACATGAAGTTAAATTGTATTTCATCTCACATGATGTTAAACTTTATACTACTCCACATGACATTAAATTGTATGTCGTCTCGCATGAGGATTAACTTTATATTCTCCCACATGACATTAAACTATGTGTCATCCCACATTATGTTAAACTATATACTATCCCACTTGACATTAAACTGTATGTCGTCCCACATGACGTTAAACTGTATATTGTCCCGCATGACATTAAATTTTATGTTGTTCTGCATGACGTTAAACTATATGTCAACTTACAAGACATTAATTTTTGTGTCATCCTACAATATGTTATCTGGAAAGAACTATGTATGGATTGATCCTCATCCTCAAGGGATACATAGGAATGCTCGGACACTTCGTCTTGAGTCCATCCCCCAGTTTACTCTTTGACTATCCCCCCTGGGTATAGTTCTCTTGGAGGAACCCACACGGTGTTGTGTAGGAATATTTGGCCCCACTTATGTCAGGATTATATTGATTGCACCATGTTCCCTCCCTCATTCTTCTCTCCTCCCATGTCCTCACCGCACGATGCTAAACTGCATGACCTTCAGAACTACGTATGGATTTATTCCCATCCTTATGGGATATGTAGGAATTCTCGGAAATTTCGTCCATAGGCCCAGCCCAAAACTTCGGGACCTCCCATTGCGTTGAAACACATGGTGTGGTGCATGATTTTCCCCCCCTTCATGTCGAGTTTATCATGGCCATACCATGTATCCCTCCCACCTAAATATATCCACCTCTTCTACTGTCTAGATTGACTTTAAATTGCATGGGCACATTTATACTTCACACACACCCTGTACTTGGGACTCCATTATCTTTCACATCCAAAGGAACCCCCGAATGACATGGATTCTTGGACCAAGGGATATCCTACTATTATAGGACAACATCCTTAGGGGTTTCAAACAACAAATTGATACAAGTCCCACGTTGTGAATATGGTATGTGGTTGATGCTCATTTTTTGTTCCCATTTCAGGTCACACGATATGGATGTTGTTTTATGAATTTGGTCAACAGATATCCTTTTTCATTTTCACCATCCCCATATGTCCCAAGCATTGGGTGTAGTGGCTTATTCATCCCTGTTGTCTCTTCAAGATTCATTCTGCCTCGAGAAGGAGTGTGATTCCCTCTGTTGGACCCTTATATGATGGGGAGAGCCTAGTCCTACTCCTTATTTTCCACACCGATCATTTATCATGTGGGCTTAGGAGCTATGATAAGGCAATTCCCGCATGAGAGGCCATACGGATATAGTTGACCAGGATGCCCAGCCTTAGGCCCCTCAACTTTTTCGGCCCCTTCTCCTGAGTGTTCATTCAGGGTTGCATGATGTGGTATGATCTTATAACCTCATTCACCTTAGCCCACTTGTCGCACCATACACATCCCTCATTGGGGTACCTTGCCCCTATTTTCATCCTTGCTGCATGAAGATAAACTACACAACATCCTTTTCCTAATAACTACATGTGGCTTGATACTAGTTCTTATGGGCTACGTAGTACTGCCTAAATGTCTATTCTTCAGGTCCAACCACATTTCTTAGAAACCTCCCTATCAGTTTGGCCTCTTGGCCTGATTCCTTCCGAGGGAGGGGTATACTGTGTTGTAGGGTCTTGTTTCCCCATTCATGTTGGGTTTGTAACAACCACGCAACACACCTCTCTCCCCTAAGCTCCCTTCACTCCCTTGATATACACTCATGTTTTTGAGTCGGATGCTCTTAAGTTAGGTCCCTCAACCCTCATCGTTGATTTTCCAATGTTCTTAGAAGTACTCTGGTTTAGGACATAGAGTGTCAGATTCTACCTAGACATGCTTTCACCCATTTTTTCAGGATTTTTATTCCCTATCATTTGGTATTTTATTATCTTTTACATCCTAAGGGACCCCCAAATGGCATGGATACTTAGCCCAGGGTCTCTCCTACAATTACGAGCCAACATCCTCGAGGGTTTCGAACAACAAATTGATACAAGTCCCGCATTTCGAATATGGTCAGAGGTTAATGCTCATTTATTGTTCCCATTTCCGGTCACACAATATGGATGTTTTGTTTCAAACATTCTCAACAGTTATCCTCCATCATCACGCCAACCCCATCATGCCATAAATTTCATTTTCTTGATTCACATCATTTTCCACCCCATTATGTCCAAGTGGAATTTTGACACTCTTGGTACTATCCCTCAGTGCACATTTTCATGTTAGGAGGACAAAGCCGTGGTAAGGCATCATTCAGGATTCCTCACCGACTTACCCGTTACGTGTATCCCATGTGTTGCAAAGACCTCTTTTGTCCTTATTTCCCACACCGATTCTCACTCATGTGGGATTAGGAACCAGATCAAGGTCTTCTCTCACTTGGAAGAGTTTCGCTTCTTCATGGTCCGAGCTCTAAGACCTGAAACTAAGATCTACTTATACATCATCTTATAGAACTACTTATAGCTTTATTCCTGTTCTCATGGGATACATAAGAATGACTGAACATCTCACCTTTGGGTCCAGATCAAATTTCACTAATTATCAATTTTGTTCATCCTTTTAGGCCCCAATCCATATAAGATTCCATGGTGTAGCGTGTGTGGACTTATATCTTCATTCACATCAGGTTTGCAAGAGCTGCACCACGTACTTCCCTTCTGAGAGCTAGTCTCTCCTGCCCCTATTCTCTATCCTTTTCTGGCCCCCCAGTTCAATATTTCTTTCCTGGAATCGTGCATGGTGTGATGTGTACATCTTCGTCATTCACATCAGGTATGCTTTATCACGCCATGAACATCCCCTATTGAACCTAATATCTCACATATATGTTTGATCCATATGAATTTAAACTATGCTTACTAGTCCCACATGACTTTAAACTATTGATTCTATACTGAACGATGTTAAAATTCATGGTTGGTCACATCACATGACCCTAAACTGTGACATTATCATCCTGGTCGCATGACAAAAAACGGCACTGCATCGTGGTGTCCTCACTCGACGGGACATCATGTTTGGTATCGGTCACCCATAATACCATTTGTCAACACCTGTATACAGCTTGATTCTTGTGGCAACACCAGGACTCTCCATCCTAGGTCCATCACTTCACAAAAAAAACACACACATTTATCCTAAAGGACAAACAAGATATATCAAATGTCGATTCTTTTGGTGTGAGGTCCAGACCCACACGACCTTATTATCTATGGCACTGTTATCATACCATTCCACCTTCATAACAACATATGGCTTGATTCCCATACTCATGGGGTATGTAGGAACACCTGTGCTCTTTGCCTCGAGCCCAGAATAACTTTCACTTTTGGTCCCCTGACCTAGAAGTATCCCGGGGGAACATTGTGGTGATACGGACTCATATTGTCCTCATTCACATCGAGTTTTAGTAATTACTTTACCATGTGTCTCCCTCTTCTAGTTCTTCATGGTCTGATCTCCATGACCATAAACTAATACCACTCCACGTCCTTTCTGCAAAATGTTAAACTGCACGACATCATCCAGAACTATGTACAGCTTGATTTCCATCCTCATTGGATACGTAGGAATGCGCAGACATCTTGTCTCCGGGTCCAGCCCCAGGAATCTAAAATCCTTCCCCTTATCTTTATACCCTTGTCCCAAACTCTTTTTGCGGCATGTGGTGTGCTGAGTAACTCTTGGGTTCTCATTCACATCGAGTTTTTCAATAGCTCCACCATGTGCCTCCCATGTCTTTTTCCAACCTGCTCTGAGTTCTATGACCCTAAACTAAGATTCCCCTATGGGAACTGCGCATCGCATTTGGATACTTTGCCGCCCTGCACACAGTCCATTAAATCAATCCCCCCCCCCCCCAATGGCCAATCCTATAACCATTAAGTTGGAAGCGTGCACCCACAAGACCCTTTTCTTTGGATGGGGACTTGACTCCCTCTATTTGATACGTTTTATTGTCGTACTCATATGTGTTGTGACAAATAGCCCAAAGTGTGGAATTTTCATGGGGGCATTCCCCTCATTACATTTCCAAGCTTTGTGAGCCCGTTATTTGGCTCCTCATACTCTTCCACATATGAAGGTACCCCCCTTTTATGGCCTAGTCTCATGCCACATTGGATTACATACCGTCTAGGGCCAACATCCCTAAGGACCTCAGACGACATTTGTGACAGTTCCAATGTTTCGAAC
Source organism: Viscum album (assembly GCA_963277665.1). Taxonomy (NCBI): domain Eukaryota; kingdom Viridiplantae; phylum Streptophyta; class Magnoliopsida; order Santalales; family Viscaceae; genus Viscum; species Viscum album. The sequence continues at coordinate 1,372,132,782 of OY728143.1, forward strand.
ATGCTCAGAAGTCAACCCTCATTTGCCTATCTCTATTCTAGGATAATGTGATATGGATACTATGTTTTGAACATGGTCAACAATTATCCTCTATCGTCACGCCACCACCATTGTGGTCCAAATCATGAGCATCATTATTCAAAAAAATTCACTTCCTTATGTTAAAGTGGAATTCCAACATACTCATATTTACTCCTTCATGCATATAGGTGCCTTAGGTAGGCAGGTCAGCATCATTGGGATTTCATTCACCTAGCATCTCATCGCCCCTACCATCTTCCTTCCCATGCTAGAAAATTACCATCACAAGTCCTTATTTCCCACATTGAGCACGACTCACGTGAGCTAAGTAGTTTTGGTAGGACATGTACTGGCGTAGCCATGCCACACATGCATTTCATCATCCCACATGACATTATACTACACTCTCTGAACTATGTGCAGCTTGATTCCCATCCTAATGGGATATGTAGGAATATCTAAGCACCTTTCCTCAGGACCATCCTATCTTTCACTTTTATGGCTACCGCATAGCAAGCTCCTTTCCTAGGATCTTCCCTTTCACCCAGCATCCTATCGTATGACGTTAAACTGCATGATCCCACATGTCCTTAACGCATGACACTAAACTATATTTCTACCTTGAACAAGTTAAATAAAGCGACCCAATCCATTTACATAATACATTTCATGATTTTAAGCATAATTAATCATCAGAGTACAAGCCAAGGATCGTTAAGTCTAGTGTCTTGGAAAACTAGGTACATATAACATAAAACATGGGAATAAAAAAGAATTATTTATTTAATCTCCATAAAGAGATTCTAACTTTTTTTGAGCTCTTACATCTGCATGGGGTACCCTGGGGAACACATGAACAAAGGGATGAGCTAAAAAGCCAAGTAAAGAAATGAACATAAGGATACATCTCAAGAACATGAGTTAGGAGGCATGACATAATGATATCCAAAGCATGAAACTTTTAAAATAATTTAATATAATCATGGGATATTATAAACATGGAATCATATAAATGTTGTAGAATCATAAATCATATCTTTAGTACGGGTCAAGGCTAACCGCCAATCTAGGTTATCATTTCAGTACGGGTCAAGGCTAACCGCCAATCCCGTTTCACATCGCATCTCATGAGACTTATCCATACCCAATGCATTGGAACTCTAACTGGGTGCACACATCTCAACATATTCATGAATATTATTTGCACATAAATAATCATACATATTCAACCATACATAAACATAAGGTTACCCATGAAAAGAATTGGGTACCACAATCATGACATAAAACATATCCAATGGGCGTATCACGAAAGTGTCCATGAAAGGAAGGGATTGGAACATACATGGACATTAATAGGAAAAAATAGGCATATAACATGGTAATTGGTGTCAAATATAAGTGACAAAATATAAAAAAATGTATTTTAGAAACATTAGCATTAAAACATTTTTGTGCGGTTTTAAGGAAAACACTCTAGAGCTTTTCAAATAGAAATGGGGACATTTTTTATATAAAACCAGAATTTAACCAAGAATGTTTTCATAATAAAAATACTTATTTTATAGATACAATGGTGTTTTAAAACATAGGATAGAGTGCACTTTAAATTTGGGTAAAAATTTGGGAAGTCCCCTTAAAACATGTTGCCTTATCAGAAAGTTCTAAGGATGGAATCTTTCAAAATCATGTATATCCCTGAAAGAATGTGATGAAATGGTCTTGATATAAGAATATTTGACAAATAACCATAATACATAACAATCACATAGATAGATAAGATATCACCACTTTGAAAGAAATATAAGGCAACCCAAAGAACAAACAAGGTTCGGGTAGAATTCGTTACGATTTTATCGGCATGGTGTCAGGTGTGACCAAGAGAAATTGATGAGAGAGAAATGGGGTTTATAATGACTTATAAATTCAGAAGGAAGTATGGGGGAGGTTTTTAAACATAACCCATCATTTTATAGTACACATATAAAGGCATAGTATAGAGGAAAATCTTGATTAAGAGAGAAAAGGAGAGGATCCCTTACCTCAAATCCGATGGTGTTCTCTAGTTATTATTAATGACCTGAATAAAAAAATTAGGATTATTAATTAATAAGTACAGAACCTCTTATATATTTAATTGATTTATTATAACCCTTTTTAGTTCATTCAAATCATATTTTGTTAGTTATAAGGTTCAATTTCATTGTTCGGGCTCGTTTGTTTACTTGGCTTTAAAAGATCGGTTCACTTATATTCAAGTTTGGATTATATGCAAGATGAAAGTGGTTTTCCATAATTAAATTAAATTATTTATTTCATATCAATTATATTACATGGTTTTAATTTTAATTGGGTTACTTATAGTGATGTTGAATTATTATATATATAACCTTAGTGATAACTGTTTTTGTTATTCAGTGGGTTTGATTTCAAAGAATGTGTTTTTCATTGTAACTTAATTCTATTTGTACCAAAAGATTACAGAACCAAAAATAGGATATATAACATATATAATAATTTGTTTCAATCATAACACAAATGGTTTCATGACCATAATTAAAGATAATAATATTAATTGATAAACCGTTGTCCTTGAATGTGCTAAATTAGCACATCTCAAACGGTGCTTTCATTTCTTTCAAATAAAAGTGTGGGGAAAAGGATAAGATAATAAAATATACCACTAGCATGAATAAATTTTAGTACATTTATGTTACTAGATTTATCATACTATTATGGTGAAGGTAGGTGAGGAAAGAAAATAAAAAAGAATGGAACTTAAAAGAAAATAAGAAATTTGGAAAGAGGAATTTACCTCTTGAGACATCCTCCTTTGAGAACCTCTTAAGGGGAGAGGTTTTGGTATTTTGAGGAGGCTGAGAGATTTTGGACGTGGGGGAGGACCTTGGGGAGAGGTTTGGGCAGAATTTAGAGAAGGCTTGGAGATTTAGAGGAGTGGAGAGAAGAGGGAGTGAAGGGGTGTTTTTATAGTGAAGGAGAGGAGGGATTTCATGATATTATAATCATTAATTTATTATTTCTTCCCAATACAAGGAATAGTAAGTATTACATGACCAAGAATAGTAAATGGGTCATGTGAATTTGAAACAAGTGGGCTTACATCAGTAGAGCATCGTCGATGACTCAATTAATCCATTACTTAGCATTTATTGTAAATTATCAGATTCTACTATTCATCAAAAATTCAAGTATTTCAGAAAAATCCCAAAAATGTAACCTAACAATTTTTTGACGTGTAGATTCCAAAAATGAAGTCCATTTTTTAAAAATAATCTTATAAATATGATTATTTTAATATTTAATTAAAATAATAATTTATTATCAAAACCAGTTTTAAAACATTCATTAACTCATTCTAAAGTATAGGTATATCATACTTCCAACTTGAATATTATTTTTATACCACCATAGGTGAGGTTACTATTCATTAGGGTATATCACTATTCATAAGGGTATGTTACTATTCATTAGGGTTGGTTACTATTCACCAATAATTATTTTTGTTTTATTAGACTACAAAAAACATCTTGAACACAACCGTGTATGCCGGATTTTCGAAATTCCAACACATAAGTGAAAAACGTATGTTTAAAGGTAACTTATAACTTAATAGTTCATTATGTTGTGCTTTCATGTGATTTTATGACATAAATATAAGAATGGAATTTCCATTGAAAAACATTTGGTCGTCACATTCTTCCCCCTTATGAAGTTTCACCCTCAAAATTTCGTTTTACATACTAAGCCAAAAACATTTGTGGGTACTTTTCCTTCATTGCTTCCTCCAATTCTCATGTTGCTTACTCAAACTTAGGGTTCCTCTACAACACTTTTACATGATGGGTTGTCTTGTTGCATAGAACCTTATCTCTCTGATCTAGAATCTTTACTGGCTGCTTCTTATAGGAGATATCATCTTCCAGCTACACCACCTCTGAGTTTAGTACAAGCGAGGGATCAGGTTTGTACTTACTCAAGAGTGATATGTGGAAAACATCATGAACTCAAGCCATATTCGGTGGAAGTGCAAGCCGATAGGCCACGCCTCCTATGCAGTCAAAGATCTCAAAGGGGCCAATATACCTTGGGCTTAGCTTCCCGTTCTTCCCGAATCGCATTACTCTCTTCCATGGAGATATTCTATGGAAGACTTTATCTCTAGCGTCAAACTCCAAGTCCCTTCTATAGTTGTTAGCATAGATCTTTTGTCGACTTTGAGTAGCATTGATGTGTTTCTGGATGACTTGAACCTTCTCTGTCATCTCTTGAACAAGATCGGGTTCAAGTAGCTTTCTTTCTCCAACTTCATCTCAATAGGTTGGAGTTCTACATCGCTTTCCATACAGAGCTTCATATGGAGCCATCTGAATACTCGACTGGAAGCTATTGTTGTATGAGAACTCAACCAATGGGAGATGTTAATCCCATCAACCTTTTAATTCTAGAGAGAAGGCTTTAAGCATATTTTCATGTGTCTGAATAGTTATTTCCTACTGGCCATTAGTTTAGGGGTGATAGCCCATGATGAAATTTAATTCAGTACTAAAAGAATGTTGAAGGGTCCTACAGAATTTAGATGTGAACCTTGGATCACTGTCAGAGACAATTGAGAGTGGAACACCATGTAGTCTCACAACTTCCTTCACATATAACATTTCAAGTTGTTCAAGCGAGAGATCTTCCTGAATAATGATGAAATGGGATGTCTTGGTGAGTCGGTCAACCACAACCACTATCGCATTATTTCCCTTTGAAGTCTTCAGGAGATCCGTGACAAAGTCCATAGTAACATTTTCCCATTTTCACATGGGTATATTCAATGTATTCATCATACCTTTGGACTTTTTTCTCTCAGCTTTAACTTGCTAACATACCAAGCACCTTGATATATATTCTGCAATCTCTTTCTTCATGTTATCCCACCAAAAGTGTTCTCAGAGATCACGATACATTTTGGTACTCCCAGGATGGATAGAGAAGGTTGATCTATGTGCATAATTAAATATATCCTTCTTTATCTCTGGATCAGATGGTACACATAATCGTGTCCCAAATCATACAACTCCTTCCTCATCAATTTTGAAATCGGAGGATTTCCCTTTTTTAACAGATTCCACCCTTTTCTAAATTTCCACATCCTTTCTTTGAGAAACCTTTATTTTGTACATGAGGGATGGTTGAGAAATCATTTGAGAAAGGATTGATGATGTCCCTCCCTTAATGATTCCCATGTCTATTCTTTTCAAATATAATAAGATCAGATCATTTTCAATTCTCATCATTGATAAAGATGCAGGATCCTTTCTACTTAGAGCATCTGCCACCTTGTTTGCCTTACCGGGATGGTAGTGGATTGAGCAGTCATAATCATTGATGAGCTCTATCCATCTTCATTGGCGCATATTAATATTTTTCTATGTGACTATATATTTGAGACTCTTATGGTCAGTATATATCTCACATTTTTTCCCATAGAGATAATGCCGCCATATTTTCAACCCAAAGATCATAGCCGCCAACTCCAGATCATGTGTGGGATAGTTTTTCTCATTGATTTTAAGCTTCCTTGAGGAATAGGCTATCACATTATCATTTTCCATTAGTAAAAGGCCTAATCCTTTCTTAGAAGCATCACTATACACCACAAAGAGTTCTCCACTTTAAGGGAGTGTGAGTACCAGCGCAGTGATAAGCTTCTTTTTCAACTCCTTGAAAGAGTCTTCACATTCCTGTGTAGAGAAGAACTTTACTCCCTTCTGTGTCAACTTGGTTATTGGGTTTGACAATCGTGAAAAGTTCTTCACGAATCATCAATAATACCCGGCTAGACCTAAAAAGCTACGGATCTCCATTAAAAAAGTTGGCATCGGCCACTCTTTAATTGCCTCCATCTTGGAAGGGTCCACAGATATCCCTTTCCTAGTGATAACATACCCCAAGAATGATACTTCCTCCATCCAGAACTCACATTTACTGTACTTTGCATACAACTTCTCCCTTCGCAAAGTCTTTAACATAGTTTCCAAATGATCCTCATATTCCTCCTTTATCTTGGAGTATATCAGAATATCATCAATAAATACCACCAAAAATTTGTTGAGGTAATCTCTAAAGACTCTATTCATTAAATCCATCAAAATTTCTGGAGCATTAGTGAGTCCGAAGGGCATCACTATGAACTCATAATGTCCATACCTCATTGCAGTCTTGGGAATATCTTCCTTCCTCACCTTTAGTTGGTGATATCCCGACCGAAGGACCACCTTAAAGAAATAATTGGCCCCACGAAGCTGATCAAACAATTTATCTATCCGTGGAAGGGGATACTTGTTCTTTATAGTGATTTTATTGAGCTCACGATAATCAATTCAGAGGCGCATTGATCCATCCTTCTTCTTGACGAAGAGGACTGGAGAACCCCACGGTGAAGCACTCGGGCGTATAAAACCCTTCTCCATATTCTTATGTAACGGCTTATTCAGCTCTTCTAGAACTACGATAGCCATTATTTAAGGTTTCTTTGAGATTGGCAGAGATCCAGGGATATTTTCAATTGAGAACTCAACCTCTCGGTCAGGGGGAAGACCAGGAAACTCTTTGTGGAATACATAAGTGTAATCCTTTACGATGGGCATGTCTTCAAGCATGATTCTCTCCTTTGACTCGGTCATTTGAGCTAGGTATGAATGATCATAAATAAGCAATACGCAAACTTGAGACAAAGATTATAAAGGAGACTCATCTTCCTCTTTGCACTTGTAAAGAATCGGAGGATGGTTCAGGATGTGAAGAGTAATCTCCCTTTCCGGGTATTTGATGTTGTCCTTGTACAATGATAGCCAATCCATGCCCATGATTGAGTTGAACTCCACTAAAGGAAGTAAGACAAGATTTTCTGGGAGGTTCAGTCCACAAACATTCACTGGGGAGGAGTTATAAACCATGGATGAAATAATTTCCCCATTCACTGTTCTCACAGATAACTTTTCCTCCAAATTTTGAGGTGGTGTTTGAATAGTTCTACTAAACTTGAAAGATATGAATGAATGTGTAGAACCAGAATCAAATATTACGTTCGCTATTCTTAAATGAATAACAAGCGTACCTGTCACCACATCATTTTCCAGATCCATCTCAGCAGTAGTGATAGCATAAGACCTTCCTTGTTTCCATGGAGGTTATTGATGATTTCCTCTGACAACCCTCATCTTAGGGAAATTGTTCGCATAATTACCAAGATCCTTGCAGTTAAAACACTGCACTATAGGCTGAGTGTTAATATGAACCTTCCATTCTTCTTCAACATTAGCGTGATTTTTCATATCCCTTCGGCAGTTCTTGGCTATATGACCAAACTATCCGCATTTTAAGCGATTCTTAGTTCCCTTCAGACAATTACCAGGATGCTTCTTCCCACAAATTTTGCAAAGGGGAAAGTTGGGATTCTTTCCATCATGGGATTTGTTTGATATACCACCCATGTTGTTTTCAATCTTCCGCTTCTTGTCACTGGGCCCATGAGACCACTAAAAATCTCCAATCTCTATTTCAACCTTGAGGGCACAACGGACAATCTCCTCATAGATGTCAAAGTCTCTAATTTCCAACAGTTTTCGTAGACTTGGATTTACTCCTCTAAAGAAGCGATCCACCTTGCTTTCGGTGTTCATGAAAAAGACAGAGGCGTACATTGCAAGCCTTGTAATGTTCGCTTCATACACCCTAATGGACTCATCTTCCTTCTACTTGAGTCCAAGGAACTCTCTTTCCATCTTGAGATGGAGGGTTCGAGGAAAATATTTGTTGAAAACATCCTCTTTAATTCCTCCTAATCTATGGAATCAATTTTCTCTTGGGACTTCATATTCTTGATCAGTGTCCACCACTGATCATCTTCCCCATCAAAACGATAGACTGCCAGTACAACTTACTCTTCTTTCGAGCACTGGAGGATAGAGAAAATATTTTCAATGGAGTTAATCCATTGTTCTGCGAGGAGGGGATCAGAAGACCCGCTAAAAATGGGAGGCCTTTTCCGCATGAAGGATTCCACGACAACTTGCTATTTCCTTGGGGGAGGAGGACGTTCCACTTGATTAAAGTTATTATTCATAACTCGAGCCAGTTGAGAAAGTACTTCCATGAGGTTTTTAGCACCCGATTATGTCACATTATGCATGTCATTAGGGCAATCATCACACTGCATATCACATTGGTTGTTGGAACGTGTTCTTCTATTCCCCACCATTAACTAAGAAAAATAACGTATAATTAGTGGTCTTGAATACTTAGCTATTGAGCATAAAAAGGAAACATTGAACATTAATGGATAAACTTATAAAGAATAAGTACATCCTAACTTGTGATTCCTTAGGTTTATATCTAGGTTATCCTTGTTATATTTCTTAACTTATATTCTTATGGGATTTTTTGTCCCTTAATAATGGTTTGTACTATGCTCGTGAATCTACCAAAGCATATCCCCTGGGAGTGTCGTAACCAAGACTGCATCGAGGCTCATTGTCGTGCACCAGTTCCTGTTCGAGTCTAGCTCAAAGTAGTGTTTTTGGGTTTTAATACTAGATACATATGTGCTAGAGCTTCCTCTATCTACTCGTATCTAGACAGGGATGTATTTTCTTGATAAACCACTTACTCTATACTCACCAAACATTAAGACTATTTTCTTATACTTAGTCTCATCCATAAGGTTCTCACTAAGGTTCTCTATTCCTAATCTCCAAAAATAACTAGACCATCATATGATACCAACTATATCTACCCAAGCCTTTTACATAAAACATTTCATGATTTTATGCATAATTAATCATCAGAGTACAAGCCAAGGATCGTTAAGTCTACTGTCTTGGAAGACTAGGTACATATAACCTAAAACATGGGACTAAAAAACTTCTTTATTTAATCTCCATAAAGAGCTTCTAACTTCCTTTGAGATTTTACATCTGCATAGGGTACCCTGGGGAACACATGAACAAAGGGATGAGCTAAAAATCCCAATAAAGGAATGAACATAAGGATACATTTCAAGAACATGAGTTAGAAGTCATGACATAATGATATCCAAATCATGAAACTTATAAAATCATTTAATATAAGCATGTGATATTATAAACAAGGAATCATATAACGGTGGAAGAATCATAAATCATATCTTTAGTACGGGTCAAGGTTATCCACCAATCCCATTTCCCATTTCGGTACGGGTCAAGGCTAATCGCAAATCCCGTTTCACATCGCATCTCGTGAGACTTATCCTTACCCAACGCATTAGAGCGCTATCTGGGTGCACCCATCTCAAAATATTCATGAATATTATTTCCACATAAATAATCTTTCCACATAAATAATCATACATAATCAACCATACATAAACATAAGGTTATCCATGTAATGAATTGGGTACCATAATCAAGACATAAAACATGTCCAATGGGCGTATCACAAAAGTGTCCATGAAAGGAAGGGATTGGAACATACATGGAAATTAATTGGATAAAATAGTAATATAACATGGTAATTTGTGTCAAATATTAGTGACAATATATAAAAACATATTTTAGAAACATTAGCATTAAAACATTTTTATGCGGTTTTAAGGAAAACACTCTAGAGATTTTCAAATAGAAAAGATGACATTTTTTTATATAAAACCAGAATTGAACCAAGATTGTTTTCATAATAAAAATACTTATTTTATGAATACAATGATTTTTTAAAACATAGGATAGAGTGCACTTGAAATTTGGGTGAAAATTTGGGAAGTCCCCTTAAAATAGGTTGGCTTATCGGAATGTTCTAAGGATGGAATCTTTCAAAATCATGTATATCCCCAAAAGAATGTGATGAAAGGGTCTTGATATAAGAATATTGTATAACTAACCAGAATTCATAAGACTCACATAGATAGATAAGATATCACCACTTTGAAAAAAAGATAAGGAAACCCGAAGAACAAAGAAGGTTCGGGTAGAATTCGTTACAATTTTATCGGCATGGTGTCAGGTGTGACCAAGAGGGATTGATGAGAGAGAAATGGGATTTCTCATCACTTATAAATCCAGAAATAAGTATGGGGTAGGTTCTTAAACATATCCCATCATTTTCTAGTACACATATAAAGGCATAGTATAGAGGTCAATCTTGATTAAGAGATAAAACGAGAGGATCCCTTACCTCAAATCTGATGGTGCTCTCCACTTGTTATTAATGACCTGAATAAAAAAATTAGGATTATTAGTTCATAATTCCAAAACCTATTATATATTTAATTGATTTATTATAACCTTTTTTAGTCCATTCAATTCCTTTTTGATTATTTATAAGGTTCAATTTCATTATTCGAGATCGTTTGTTTACTTAGCTTTAAAAGACCAGTTCACTTATATTCAAGTTTGGATTATATGCAAGATGAAAGTGGTTTTCCATAATTGAAGTTACATTATTTAGTTCATATAAAATAGATTAAATGGTTTTAATTATAAATAGGTTACTTAGAGTGATGTTGAAATATTACATATGTAACCTTAGTGATAATTGTTTTTGGTATTCGGTGGGTTTGATTACAAAGAATGTGTTTTTCATTATAACTTAATTCAATTTGTACCAAAAGATTACAGAAACAAAAATAGGATATATTACATATATAATAATCTATTTCAACCATAACACAAATGGTTTCATGACCATAATTATTGATAATAATAGAAATTGATAAAATATTGTCCTTGAATGTGCTAAATTTGCACATCTCAAACAGTGCTTTCATTTCTTTCAAATAAAAGGGTTGGGAAAGGGAGAAGATAATGACGTATACCACTAGAATGAATACATTCCATTACATATATGTTACTGGATTTATCATACTATTATGGTGAAGGGAGGTGAGAAAATAAAATAAAAAAGAAAGGAACATAAAGAAAAGAAGAAATTTGGAAAGAGGAATTTACCTCTTGAGACTTCCTCCTTTGAGAACCTCTTAAGGGGAGAGGTTTTGAAATATTTAGGAGGCTGAGAGATTTTTTACGTGGGGAAGGACCTTTTGGAGGGGTTTGGACAGAATTTAGAGAAGGCTTGGAGCTTGAGAGGAGTGGAGAGAAGAGGGAGTGAAGGGGGGTTTTTTATAGTGGAGGAGAGGAGGGATATCATGATATTACAATAAATAATTTATTATTTCTTCCCAAGACAAGGAATAGTAAGTATTCCATGACAAAGAATAGTAAATGGGTCATGTGAATTCGAAACAAGTGGTCTTACATCAGTAGATCATAATTGATGACTCAATTAATCCATTATTTAGCATTTATTGTAAATTATCGGATTCTACTATTCATTAAAAATTCTAGTATTTCAGAAAAATCCCAAAAATTCACCCTAACCATTTCTTGACATGTAGAATCCAAAAATGAAGTCCATTTTTCAGAAAAAATTCTAAATATCACTATTTTGATATTTTATTAAAATAATAATTTATTATCAAAACCAGTTTTAAAACATTCATTAACTCATTCTAAAATATAGGTATATCGTACATCTAAATTGAATATTATTTTTATACCACCATAGGTGAGGTTAATATTCATTATGGTATATCAACATTCATAAGGGTATGTTAATATTCATTAGGGTAGGTTACTATTAACCAAAAAATATTTTTCTTTTATTAGACTCCAAAAAACATCTTGTACACAAGTGTGTATACCGAATTTTCAAAATTCCAACATAGAAGTGAAAAACATATGTTTAAATGTTACTTATCACTTAGTAGTTCATAATATTTTTCTTTAATGTGATTTTATGACATAAATATAAGAAGGTAATTTCCATTGAAAAACTTTTGGTCATTACATTCAAGATGCCACATGTTTATCATTGGATGCACCAGATCCTTGCTAGAGAGGATTTCCCCTATCAGTGTTGGACTTCGACTATGAAATTCTTAATAAATACGTTTGGATTGATTCTCATCCTTATGGGATATGTAGCGACACCCAGGAATTTCTCCTTGGGCCCAGCCCTAGGTTCATTGGCCCTTCTGGCCCCTCGGGCCTGATCCTAGTCCAGGAAGTGTAACCTTTAAAATATGTGCATCGTCCTCACCGTACGACATTTGAACTACATGTCTATCATCCTTATTGGTATGACGTAAAACTAAATATCATTCAAGGTCCATACCAAAGAGGTCATACTCAGAAGTATGTTTGATCCCTGATCAGACAGATACACCCATTGAATGTGTCTCCACCACGGTGGCTTGATTTCACAATTGTTGAACTCCATTCAAACAACCCATCACTCCACACTCCACGCTTTGTATGCCCTTTATTTGTACCATCATCCACTTTCACATCTAAAATAACCCCCTAACAGTATGGATGCTCGGCCTATGACTCTCCTGTTGTCCTGGTCCAACATTCTGGAAGACTAATGGGTAGTATTTTGAGTCAGGCCCCATGTTTTGAACATGGTCAACGGTCGGTCCTCGTTTGTTATCTCCATTTTAGGATAACACAATAAGGATTCTGTGTTTCTAATGCGGTCAACAATTATCTTTCATTGTCACGCCATCCCCATAGTGTTCCAAATCTTGGGTATCGTGATCCACACTTTCCACACCCTTATATTCGAATTAATTCCAAATTCCGCTAGTGTTACCCCACTCGTGCACTAGAGCACATTGGGAAGACAACACGTTGATTGTTCTGAGAACTTCATTCTCCAGTCGGGCCTCTCCCTTTCTTCCAAGAAATACAGATTGGTTGTTCAAACTTTGGATGATTGAAGCTTGGTTTGCACTCTTATATTTGGATGGAATGACAAGGTGGTCATACCTTGTTTATCACATTGGGCCCGACCCACGTGAGCTTAGGGACTGATCACTGGATGTTTCATGAATGTAATGAAAATTCAATGGACCAAAAACAAATAATAGAACACATGCATGAATCTAGCATAAATGGTCAAAGCAAGAAAGTGTGTTCAAAAGTTACACGCATCATAGTACCCGAGGATCGACCCCACCCATGGATAGGTTGACCCCGCCAAAAGAGCGTTGTAGCTCTTCCACCCTCTGGCTTATGGCGTCCAGGGTTCGCTATTGCCTATTCAGTTCCCACTCCTCCTTAGCAGTAATGGGGCACAGTTCGTCAGGCGTGATCTGGGGCCGCTCCTCGTTGGATCCGATAACGATCATCTCCTCAGAGGCTTGCCTCATGCACTCTTCAGCCTCTGCCACCTGGGCCTTCAACAATGATATATTCTCTGATTGTGCGTTGAGGAAAGAAAAATGCTCATCTTCCCAGATGTGCAGCTGCTGAATCTCATTTTCAACCTCCTAGATCATTTTAATGTTCACCTCTTTTATCTTCTACCAACCCACACCAAGTCCACATTCATATTCCTAGATCTTCTCTGCCATGAGATCTCAGACGAGCATGTGGGGACATTGGTAATCCACTCCCTCTGCACGTAGTTTTGAACGAAGTCTCTCCATATGGTATATACATTGTGCTTGAGGGGTGTCATCAATAAAGTGATTGATTAGATTCCATGATCTGTGATAGAATATCTTGTTATCCTCTTCACCATAGGTCTTCTCATCCCAGTCTGCGGGGTTGGAAGGCTCATACTTAGGAAACTCCCCCAAGAACTCATCATCAGGGTCCACAGATGGTGTCTGCATGGGTATGGAAGGACCCGTGTTGTCCGATCAATCTTCATCATCGTATCCTACCTCAATAATCTTAGCCTCTTCCTTGCTAACAGTCCCTCCAGTGATTGGCAGCGCTGCAACATGGTCAGTTTGGGTGTATGCTTCCATCACCACTGGAATTCTCCTAGGAAAGGCGCTACCGGGAGTACCAACAAACCATGCCAAGGCAGCCCACTCCATTTGAATAACTATGCATACCAAGAAGTGCATGGATGTCAATTAACCTGATCAATGGGTGGCAGGCATGAATTCTTTTTCAAGGGGACTTAAGGAGATAAAATTTTCGATCTCTCTCTTGGTTTGTTTCTATAGGGACCCCAAGGCGTAGCCCTACATATATTGTTATGAATTATAAACACTCATAAGGAACCACCTCGGGTGTCCTGGCCTCACTGGACGTGGTAATCGCTATATCTGTGGGCATAGATCCAGAAGGCCCCGCATATGCATCTACCGAGGGGTGAGAATGGGTTCTGCGTGTGAGGCCCTCTTGAACAATTCAAATGTTAGTGAGGGGTCCAAAGTAACCTAGAAGTGTATCTCGAGGATGGGACTTAGGGTTTTACCTCGAGATCCTCTGAAAACTATTCATGTAATGGGTCATAATCACCAACTTCACCCTCCTCCAAAGGGATACCTCTACAGGCCTCTTATCCCCAAGAGGATTATTTTGATTGTTCCGATAAAGGGAAGTGCTCCCTCAGTTTAGCAGCCGACAATTGTGGAGTGTTTGTACGATCCAAAAACACATTTATCTAATTTTTCATTGGATATAAAGCACCCCGGGAGTGAAAAAAGTCCTCCAACTCCACTAGTTATTTCTCCACCTCCACCTAGGATAGTGCAAAGCTATCCCTGACAGGGTCGATTCCCAGAAAATCCATCCCAAGAGGGTTCAGGTGAAACAACATCTCAGAAAGTTTGAGTAATTTCCGGTTGACATCCCAGATGTCCCAAGATTCTAGGAAGATTGAGTTCTCTAGCATGTCTATATGGCACAACCACTTCCTTGGAGCCCAATTGGATATCTAGCAGAATCCCCTTGGTGGCCTCCCCTTCAGATGACAATGCTCCTTTGGGAGTGTCAGGTCTGTTGTCGCCGCTTGATCCGCTACTACCTCCCCTTCGACCGAAGTGGGCCTCACTGCCACTACAACCCCACCACCAAAAGATTTATTCACTGACTTCCAGCCCCAACCTTACGGTTGGGGTGGCACACCATCCATGGCCTGAACGGTTGGCTTCTTCAGCATCTCCCCAGGGTAGGCTGCCTCCTAGCTTTTGGTGTACTCCTTCACCAGTCAGCAGATGGTCATGGGCAGAGACAGATCGTTCCACACCTTTCCATCTTCCCATGTGAACATGAGCCACATCTACCACATCACGCATGGGTGATCCTCATTGAGCACCCCCAAATTGACCTGTGGCGTCAGTAACTGCATGCACCAAAAATTCCTTACAAATCGGTGTAGGGTGTACGGCTCACATAGGGACTCACGTTCCACTCGTGCCACCAGGACTTCGCCCCAAAAGGCCAGGAGGTAGGACCGATGCTCTTCTTTTCCCCGACCATCATCTCTAAACATACATGTTGGAAATGGGAATGGGTGGAAATTGAACTCCTCTACCTTTCATAATCGGTTCAGTACCGCCTGCACAATCATCTTGGCCAGAAATCTCCCCATAACATTCAGAATAGATGGGTGGATGTTTTATCCTGGAGGGGAGTTGGTGTTCGGATATTCATAGACCCCCCTGACGTGTTCTGTTATCCACCCATATAGGAGGTGGAATGGCCCACATATTCTCTATGGATTCTTCCCCTTGTTGATATACCACAACATCTTGTACATCTTGGCAATTATTGGGATCCTGAGTTTGAACCGTCCTCCTATCGCCAACATGAACACCATGATAAATGTGCTCGGTCGCATGCCCATGTTCGTGTCTCTCATTAGAAGGATCCAAACATAGATAATCGCTGTAATGAGCGCATCCAACATGACTATCGTTCGTTGCTCGGTACTGATGCTAAATCCCCACATCTTCCATTGTATATCATCCAAGAGCCGCCAGTACGGGTTATCCTTTCCTCGTTGAGACCCCTTTGGGTAATTCCGAGGCTTCACAGGGAACGACCTATTTTTTGGGAAGTTTAAGAACAGTTTAAACCACCGTTTGAAGTCGATGTCCCTCACTGACTGCTTGTCCTCTCCCGAAACTAGGTTCATCAACACCATAGCCAGTGGTGGAATTTGCTTCGGATCCTCCCACACACCTATAACAGGGAAAAACTCATCATACATCTCACCCAGTATTGAGACCCCTGAGATCTGATGCAGGTCCCATAAACTGATGTTGACCTCTCCATGGTGTAAATGGAAGGTATTGGTCCTCGATGACCATCTCCTCAGCAACTCTGGCGTCGGCTACCGCAGCTGATAGATATGGAATTTTGAGGCCCAAGACGCCTCATACAGGACCACTCTTCTCAGCTCTGCCCTGAATTCCTTGCACAAGGCACCTACCCTGTAGGCCCAGGCCCAGTCGTCTTTGAAGTTTCCTCCCTAGCACAGATTCCACTCGTCGAACTACCCCTTTTCTAGGTTCATCAGGGCTGCCTTCAAGATAGTATGGTACAATATGAGAGATTTCTATGGTTGTAGTTCCTTCCCGTCAACATTGATCAAATGATTGTATAAATAGTCAGTGTTTATGGGCGTGAAGTCCTCCCATGCATGGCTGTCAGCCGCCCTGAACCACTGGCGTTGACACGATTTTCCCCTGAACCAGTAATTTAGTTCGTCCCTACTTGCCTAAAGGATGAATACATCATCCCATATGCCAAATCCATACATAGTAAGCCTCCTACACAGTGGATAGTCCTTATGGATTTCAGACAGCAGTGCCACCAGCGAGTTATGCTCAGAATGGATTCACACAAACACCCATATACCAGATTTATTCGTCATCTCCTCCCTCTAGGAAGCATCGTCAAGGACCCCCCTAGAAGCCTCTTGGTGATCCATTCAGTTTTTTAGGTTTGGAAATTTTTGGTTTTGGTTCAAAAATCTCTTTAGAAGATCTCGTTTAGGGAGTTCATTCGCAAAGACCGCTCGTGGAGCCATGCCCCGGCCTTCAGACATAAGTTGTAGAGTGCACCATCATGGAGTCAAAGACTGTCTATGTGCCGTGAAGAATAAGTCCTGATTCGTGGAGAGAAATCACGGAGTACGTGGAGATTTGTGAATTGAGAGTGATAAATGACAAAACGCAGAGGTGAGAAATGTAAAAACAGAGGTTAGACTCACCTATTTATATGCGAGGACCCCTTTTTCATCTTGTTGTATCCGACCAAGGCCAGCTTCATGGAGCACTCAGCCCACACGTCATATCTCCACTTCGTGAGCCTCCTTTAGGATATATCTTCGTGATTGACTGAGTAATTTTGGCCATTTACCTTCAGACTTTGAAAATCGCTTTCTCCAAGGCTCCAAGTCTGAGAGGGGGGAATTTGTTGGAACCAAAATTTGGGAAGAGGAGAAGCAAACGTGAGGCCCTTGGGGCTACCTCACGAATCTTTCCCGCGGAGCCCTGTAGCATTGTGGCCGGTGTGCAGCTCCCCCTCTATAAAGCCTCCGCGAAGCAAGGAGGTGGGAGGCTCCACAAACAAGTTTGATGTTTGCGAAGCTACTATGGATCAAGGTGGAGGGAGGCTTCTTGAACCATTTTGACATTTGCGATGCCACTGCGGAGCAGTGAGGTAGGAGGCTCCATGAACAAGTTTGACATTTGTGAATCCACCATGGGGCAAGGAGGCGGGAGGCTCCGCAAACCAGTTTGACGTTCGTGAAGCCTCTACATAGTAATGAGGCGGGAGGATTCATGTTAATGAAAAAATTCCATGTGTCTTCATTCCCAACAAGCTCTGTTTTACAGAACCTCCTTCCTATAAATACTAGGATACCATCGATCCCAAAGGACAGATGCTCCAACATTTCACCTTCTTAGATCTCAAATTGAAAATCAATTTATACTCTATGAACCATGATCTTTTCTAGGTACTTTAGCATCACGAAGATTTTCTTGAATTCAACCCCTCCTCAAAGAGGGATGCACTTTGTAGAACCCACAAGCCTCTGTAAAGGAAGGGGATCCCCAAGGGGACTCGGGTCTTTGAGGAGCATTTATGATTCATGAAATACCCTCCATGCACATGTGACCCACATGCTAAGGAAGGGTCACTGTGCTTCATGAGGTGCATTGCTTCACAATGCAACACTTTGCAGGGCACACTCTCTTCATGAAGCACTACTCCACAAATGCCTTTCCACCTCGCGAAGCACCTTCCATATGCACATGTGTCCTACACTAAGGCTAGGCCACTTAACTTAGTGAATCATACCCCTTCGTGAATCCCCTCCACTACATATATCCCCAATGCTTCATGAGGCTTCTACCTATGAACCCCTTTTCTCAACAACTCGTTTTCCCGTGCGACCCTCCAGGTTTTCACGAAGTGATTTCAAAGTCCCTTTGGTTGTGCTTCCCGTTGTGTTGCTTCGCCTCATGCATCTTCCCATAGGCACACTAATGGATATTTCTTCTTCTCATATCCACGCTAACATGGACCCCTCATTGGATCACTCCATGACACCCCATACATAGCATTTATGATGCCTTCCATTCCACAAGGGCGGGTGGGTATCAGTCATGTAATTCTTAGGGTGCAGAGTAAGCCCACCTCATCTGAGCTGCAGGATGTTAAACTGCCAAGAATAATCGTACTTAGCACATGTAGTTAAACTTTTACCCCACCCCATGCATCATACGCGGGGTCCCCCATCTCAGAAATTCTCCATGCCTACTCATCTCCATGGGAGTGATATCTTCCTCAAATGGAATGAGAACCTTTTTGCTAGAGTGGCATCTGTTTGTGGAGAAAGGGGAACCATCCTGGTGTAATCCCCTAGCCTTTCTTACAGGAGGTAGAATCTTTTTTCATCTTATGTTCTTCTTGGTCAAACACCAGAGATGGTGGTATGGGCACCGGATCCCTCCTCTCTTTCATGCCAAATCCCTCTCCCTTTAGTATTTTTCACCACTGGGCCTCCATTTAAGAGTAACTCACAATCTCCATCTCCCTGGGCTATGAACCATGTGTAAGCTCCTATTTCCTCTTTGGGTTGTGAACCACATCTAATCCCTTTTTTCATCTTTGGGTTGAAAACCATGCGTAAGGCCATGTTTCCTCTTCGGGATGCGAACCACGTGTCAGCCCCTGTTTCCTTTTTGGGACGCTAATAATGTGTAAGCCCCACTCCACTTCCCATGGACACACCTTTTGCGACATGATCATTAGGTCTTTACTACCTCATGTTTCTCCCACCAATAATGACTCACATGGGCTTAGAGAAAGCATTGACCATGACATCCTCTCTAGACCGCCCTATGGTGTAAGCCCCAATACCATCCCGAACTATGCGGACTTTGATCCCTGTCAAGGCAAGGTATGTAGGAATCCTCCCTAAGGTTCAAGCCCAACAAACATTGGTTCCAACCCCCTTCACGTTGGATCACCACACCATCCTGAACTACGCAGACTTTGATCCTCACCATGGCAAAGTACGTAGGAAGACTTCCTGAGGTTTAAGCCCAACAACCTTTGGTTCTGACTCCCTTCACGTCGGTTCACCACACTATCCTGAACTATGAAAACTTTTATCCATTCCAAGGAAAGCAATGTAAGGAGCCTCCCTGAGGTTTAAGCCTAAAAACCATTGGTTCCGACCCCCTTCACGTCGACTCACCACACTATCCTGAACTATATGGGATTTGATCTCCATCTCCTAGACAGGGTACGTAGTAAGCCTCCATGAGGTTCAACCCCATCCAGTGGTATGCCGTTGTAATCCCATCCAGTAGTAAGTCGTTGTAACCCCATTCAGTGGTAAGCCATTGTGACCACATCCAGTGGAAAGATGTTGTAAACTCCATCCAGCAGTAAGCCATTGTGATCCCCTGCCTAATGGTACGCCATTGTGAACCTCACGCAGAGGAAAGCTGTTGTGTTCCTCATTTAGTGGTAAGACATTGTCAACCCAAACCCAATGGTAAGCCGTTGTCATCCCTTCTATTGGGACCCATATCTCTGGTCCATCCCGAGGGCGTCAGGCCAACCTCGGGTGGTTAACCATGAATAAGCCCCAATATATCATCGGGTCGCTATCCTCTACCACAACCTGATCCAATACCCCATTCTGAACTATGTGGACTTTGATTCCCTGTCATGGGGATACGTAGGGTGTCTCTTTGAGGCTCAATCCCAACATCATCATCTCCCTCGAGTCGAATCCATCTCATTCTCCATCCACTTCACTTAACCATCCATTATCTATCTTGATTCTTACCCGGCCACCACATCCCAGTGAGATCATGTCAATTCACCACTTAACTGATCTTAACAGCACTCAGGTAACTAACCACGTGTTATCCCCAACACCAATGTTCCCAACAGGGGTTGCACCCATCTAATCCACTCCAGTTAGTGTTCCGATCCATCTGATCCATCTCCGCTAGACGTTAAATCTTTGAAATACCATGTGTTAAACATAGGAAGCTGAGGAAAACCTCAGAATCATTCCTATGGCATATAATTCCCCACATTCGACGTGGTATGCCACAGGCTTCAGGGCCCTTGAGAAGCACCATAATAAGTGGAAGAAACCCAGACGTGCTAGTGTTCCAGCGTCCAGACATGCCTATGATGTCCAACGTGACTACTCCCCTGACCGAAGGATGTTGCCCTTGCCGGACCCCTTGGAATGTCCTAAAAGAAGAAGTGTAATTAACTGAAGCCTATGAAGATATGGAACTGGGAATAGTTTCATGAACAACATATTAATCTATAAGGGAGACCCGGACTAGGTGATTAATTTCGGGGAGGAATCCATAGAAGGAAGAACCGACATCCCATCATCCTGTTTTGATCAAGGAGAAAACGCCCATGAATAAGAGACGGATGTCACCCACCATTGGAAAGTGGGAATGCGGGGCAAAAAATAGCACGTACTTGACAGATGGATGTGCACCCCGATGAAAGCATCAGAAAAAACTTATCAGAAACCTTGGGGACTTTTCTGGGTGGAATTTTCTGAACAACATTTAAAATAAAAATCTGAAATCGATATCAAATCAAAGTATAATTAAAGGTAACATCTTGAGCCAAAATTTCCAGCTCAAAAACCAAACAAATACAAACACAACCAAATATTCCCATTTTAAAATCCCCTTTTCATTTTAAATTTCAAAATTGTCTTCTTTCAAGGACACTTTCCAAATAAAAATCCCACTTTTCAAACCAAATTAAATTTCCAAAATCATTTTCCTTTTTTTAAATCACTTTAGAAAAACAAGTCCAATACTTTAATTGCAAGTACCCACCCAAGTAATCCAATGAACCATTTCACATGTGTTCATCCTCATTAATTCATATGCAATAACATGCACCTCAAAATCATTCCCTCACATGCGAAAACATTCATATAGAGTACCCAAAGTTTCACCGAAACCATTTTTCCACCAATCCCAAGCAAACACTAGATTTTTATACCAAGAGATATCAGTTTTAAAACCCATTTCACAAATTTAAATCCATCTAAAAGAATTAATTCTCTTTAAAAAAACCCTTTTTCATTTTCAAAAGTGCACTTACACCAACCATAACCAAGACAACACTCAACTTGTATCAAACTACTAGAGTGAGGGACAAGTAGTAACGCTTTACCTGGTGACATGGTAGTGAGCCATGCCCCAAGTAAGCATCAACAACTAAGAGGAACTTGAACTATGTACTTGGACTCTAAATGGGTCACTTTTCCATGTTAAATCACGATGTAACATCATCTAATCTCCATTGTCATCCCTCAATCGAAAAAAACCAGAACGAGACAAGGACTCAATTCCTGAACTACCCCTTGGGACTCGAGGTTTTGAACGAGGAAGGGTTCATGACGTACTTCCCGTACCTACCTATCGAGTCCTGATAGTCCTAATATATATATACCAGGAACACCAAATAATAATAACATGTCTTTGATTCCACTTTCTCACAAACCAACCCAGGTCGACCATGAATTTTTCACTTGAGCGGGTCCATGACATGTCCTGAGGGATGTTCTTGATCCCCATGGTTTGGGAACTCGTGTTGGGCATCAAAACCTAACGTCTAGGAATTATTTGGTCCAAAAATATAAATAAATAACCACAAATAAATATAATAATAAAACTGAACTCGAGTAGTGGAAAAAATAAATAAAAATAATAGCTCAACATATCTCCATGTGACCGTCTAGGTCACCTCCCAACCAAAGTCTGACCATGCTCCAATAATGAACAACTCATCCAAAAAAACCTAAGAAAAGGAAATATACAGCAGAAAGGATAAATCTAGTCATGATAATTAATTATGATCATTGTGGATACAAAAATGAACCACAAAATCCATGCATTTTTCAATTCCAAAGAAGACCAATAATACTAGTTTGAATTAAAGTTATAAAAAATAATTTTTTCACATATTAAATTCATTTTGAAAACTAACAATCACAATTTCTTTTCCTTTATAATTAAAAACAAGGAAAAGAAATAATGAGTGGCGCACAAAAACTTTTCCAAAATAGCCAGTTTCAAATACTTTTTAAAACCAACCACACGTACAATGTTTTTACAAGAAAATACCAAAACCAAGTTCAAGGGTATGATTCCACACATGCAACAATGGAAATGGTACTAACAGTGTTCGTATTAAAGGATCACAAAAAACTTAGTAACTCAGAGGAAGACCATAACATACTATACATGTTACTCATTCTGAAGGAATGCCTACTCTTGATGACTTCATAATGCCCAAACGCTCGGTGCGGCCCTACCTGGCCTAACCGAGGGGCCCAATCCCCTAGTAGAGAAAAGTTCATACTAAGGTCCACTAGCCAGTGTGTATTCTAAACTAGTGCAGAAATATTTCTTAGTAAACCCCCTAGCTATGCTATGGTTCCGTGCTATGTTCACAAAGAGGTGTGCCACACATTAAAACAACAATCCATATACATATAACCAAGAATAGAACACATTCTGGAACCACCCCAACGAACTCATAATTAGTCTTATACCTTAAAATAAATATTCTCAAAAGGAGGCCCATACCGAGGACCCTCTTGTCTCACTATAAATCAATGAGGCAAGAGACCTAACCAAAGAGGGGTTTTCGAACATACCATTTCAAAGATTCCAAATGGGCCTTTTGCTTTACCTTATTCAACCATTTACCAAAGAATTTATAAATTTTTCCCAAATAGTAATAAACTTTATTTCTTACAAACCTGGTCAGACGAACCAAAACATGCCAATATTCTTTCACAAAAACATGCATTTACCAAAACACGTGTTCACCAAAACATTCTAAAACAATAAAACATTACAAAACATTTTTAAAACAATGTTAAACACCAAAACATGTTTCAAACCCAATGGTCAAACCTTGAAAAACCCATTTAAAACCATGTTTTCCAAATCACTTAAAAACACTTTATAAGACCTCATTTAAAACTCTCCTTAGAAACCACTCAGGGGACCAACTTTATTTGAAAATAAAAAATCTATTTTGGAAAAAAAATAAACTTTATAAAACATGTCAAATGACCCCTTAATCAAATATAACCAAGAACACGCCCATATAGCTCAAATTTTTCAAGAAAATGGTTTTCGTTTCCAAACTCACACAAACTATATTCATTGTGTCTTTCAAAAACTCTAAAGTGATGTAAACTTTATAAAACAAACCAAAAAAATTTCTCAACAATTACATAAACAAGACAAAAAATTTATAAAAATTTTAATAAACAGACCAAGTAATTTATAAATAGTTTTATAATGAATCAAATAGTTTATTAAAAAATTTATAAACAAATCCAACAAATTATAAAGATTATATAACACTATACACACTACTTTTAACAAAACTAACTAACATGAAAACACTATAGTATATTAAACAATTATTTTTCAAGATGAAAATCATGTAAAAGAATTAATTAAAACACACAATCATTAAATGGACTTATTTAGAAATGAAAATTAAGATTCGCCAACCTAAATGTTGTGCAAACGTGACGTTGCTTCCACGGAAAGAGGAACAACCTCCTGCATAATAATCGCACACATTAAACATCTAGAAAAGCAAACCAATCCACACCTGAGATGTCAGGATTTGAACACTTAAATAAAAACACTAAAAAATGGATAAAAACTACCACATGTGAGGTCATCAGGACGAAGAACTCGTGGCTGGTCGGAGTGGAACTGAGAGGTTATCGTCGGATCGCATAATGGAGACCACCGGAAACTAGGGGATTTTGGACCACCACCAGGTGAGAGGGGATGGCTGGAAGGAAGTGCGTAAAGGGTGGAGGTAGCCTGGCTAGGAGCTGGGAAGAAGGCCAGATCTGAGGGAGCCCAGAGGGGCATTGTCTTTGGTACAGAGGGATAAAACGAGGTGCAGCCAGCACTAAGGTGGGAGACTGGGATAAACTGAGGGAGGCGAGGTCAGTTGGATCTAGCACATGGAGGAGGTCAGGAATGGGAAGGCTGTACTACGAAGGCTGGGTGCGGGGGTTCCATTTTTGGCGGCCTACTACATCGCAAAAGACCAGAGGCTAGGCTGCTGGGCGAGGGCGAGGTTTCTAGGCAAGGGCACTGGGTGAGTGTGAGGCTGTCGGGACGCGCTGAGAGTGGTGTTCAGCTGGGGTGGAGGTGCGGAGTGAGGAGAGAGCGAGGTCGGGGTGCGGCGAGTCGGTCGAAGGAAAAGGGGAACTAGGGGAAAGCATGGTGGTGGTCTGGAATAGGAGGGCGAGTGTATAGGGGGCGAGTTGGGAGGCGGCTTATGCTGCAGGTAAGGGGAAGGGGTTGGGGTTGGGTGGGTTTTTTTTATATGCATTTTTTCAAAAAAAAAAATTGAAAATACATCTAGGTTAAAAAAAATTATTTTTTTACCCCCCAAAGGCGGCACCTGGTGTGCCGCCTTTGGGGAATTTTCCGGGCAGGGCAAGGCGGCACCGGGTGTGCCGCCTTTGCCCAAAAAATAACCGCAAAGGCGGCACACCAGGTGCCTCCTTTGCCTAAATGATTTTTTTTAAAATTTTTATTTTTATTTTTATTTTTATTTTTGTTTTGTTTTGTTTTGTTTTGTTTTATATATATATATATATATATATAACAAAACTTTTCAGCAGAATTTTTCTGCTATTTAATATCCAGCGATTCTGCCATTACAGCAGTCTGGATTCTGACTGATACCCTCACCCAGGACTCCCCTTTATAAGGGGGTTTTCCCTGAAAACAATACTGCATTTCCGATGTGGGATTCTGGTTCTCCTTTTCCTGCACAGTACATTCTGCGTTTCTGATGTGTGATTCTGTTTCAAGTACGCGACTTTGAAAGACTATAAAAGTTAAACTATAAGACCAATACAAATGAAACTTTAAACACTGATTAAACATATAAGAAATAGTTGAAAACAAAAATAATTTCATAAAAAATGTTGATACGGATTAATTTATAAGCTTTTAAAACCACCTACTTGAAACTTAAACATATTTGAAGTACGTGACTTTGAAAGCTTATAAAAGATAAATTATAAGACCAATACAAATGAAACTTTAAACATTGATTAAACATATAATAAATAGTTGAAAACAAAAATAATTTCATAAAAAATGTTCACCAAAAACAATTTATAAGCTTTCAAAACCATCAACATGAAACTTAAAAATGTTTCAAATTCCCGACTTTGAAAGACTATGAAACATAAATTATAAGACCAATAGAAATGAAACATTAAACATTGATTAAAAATATAAGAAATAGTTGAAAACAACAAAAATTTCCTAAAAAATTTCCGTAAAAATTAATTTATAATATTTCAAAACAATCTACTTGAATAGGGAATCTGATCCATCAGTTTGAGGGATACCGGGGCTAGGTAGATAGATAATCGGATCATTGTATCTATAGATTTTTTGGATAGGAAGATAGATTCATTTCATTCATTATATCAAGGTATTTATTTTTTAAGAGAATATAGACTTTATTATAATTATAAAATAAGGTACACCTTTATTTTTTGGTTATAGAATACGATTCTCTTAAGGTTAAAAGACATTATTCTTTTAATGGCTTTGAAAGTCTTTATTTGTTTTGTATGAAATTGTATTTCTTTTTTGTAAAAAGTTTTTATATTTCCACCACACATATAATTGAATGCAAAACATCATATTAGTATTTTTATTATGATTTTATCCATATTAATATGATTTTGATAATAACAAAACTTTTGAATTAATAAAATCTATCATGATTATGATTCTTGATCATACAGAAATTTTATTCAAATTTTTACCCATAAATTTTAATGAGGATGAATATTACACAAAATTAAGGATCACATGTCAGATTTTGAACCATCTTGGCACTTCTTAATAAGTAAACACATTCTGTGGAATTGGAATATGTGTTTATTAGGGTCCTCTCTATAATACAATATAGCACTAAACCATGGAAACTTTTTTTGCAGGCACTCCACCATAAAATATGGAACCACTATTATCTCATGTGTCTCTATTTTCACAACCACCCTTTCTCATCTAGGAGCACATCATACCACTTATTGTTTGGCTAAGGTTTAATTACTTTCCCACCTAGGTAGTGGTAGACTCTTCCCTTGGCTAGCTAGTGGTAGGATAATTTTTTTGAGTAAAATCAAACAAATAGTTATCCATTTCATCTCCTAAATTATTATTTATGTAAAATATAAATTCATCTCACATGAACATATTTTAATCCCTCATGAAATAATAAAATATTATATTTCCTTCACTTCCTTTTCTATTATTGTAAACAACGTGTCACCATTTCCACAATTTTTTTAACATAATATCACATCAAAAGTCATCACAATTATGCCTCACATATCAAAATAATCTACTAACAAGTCATTCATCCTTATTGGAAAAAAAATTCATATCAATGGGATATTTATATATCATATTCCTTATTGTTTTGAATTAATGACTTCCATTGTTACACATATCCATTCATATGGTGAACCACCATGATGACTTTTTCCTTTTAACTAATTCCTAAATTGAAAATTATTTTCTATAGGGACATTATGCATTTTTCATCTAGAAATGGATTAGAAATTTCACTGAATGTTAGAGGTTATTACTGCATGAAGATATCCATTATAGTTACAAAATGTTGTAGATCAATAGGTCTCTCTATATAGGTGGGTTTATTTTTCATAACAAGGGTTAAAATCCCTAATATAGTTATGAATAGGTTTTTCTGCAAAATATATTTGTTAAATTGTTTATGGGGAATATCCCTACATTGACTAAGAATGTTTATATGGTTCCCATTCCTCCACTTGGTATCCATATTTTTATAATGACATATATATTATTAGCTAATAAAATATAAATGTAAAATATAATTCTAATTATGAATTATAGAGTGTTTTCTAGAAATATTGAGTGTTTTTCATTGAAATATT
Source organism: Viscum album (assembly GCA_963277665.1). Lineage (NCBI taxonomy): Eukaryota > Viridiplantae > Streptophyta > Magnoliopsida > Santalales > Viscaceae > Viscum > Viscum album. Next base: position 1,372,160,163 of record OY728143.1, read on the forward strand.
TATATCTATATTGGTTCCTCTAAATCAATTTCTAAATGTTACTAATAATGTTACTCAAATACCAATTATAACATCTTATAATCCATAAACCTATAGTCAATAGTTATATTACATTATTGATATAAAGTAAAAGAGTCCCCAATGGAAAGAACAATTTAGTAGTCTGGGAAGACCATATATAGATATAAAATACATATTAAAATAGAAGATACAAAATGAAAATATTATGAGATCATGAAAATCCCTTCAATCATATCCCAGAAAATATCACATATTCCTCCTCAATGATTACTGAGAAAGGAAAAAATTATATGTGTGATCAAAAGCTCATTACAGAGTAGCATATATGGGAACCTTACATAACATAAACATAGAATAAGTGATATGTAAAGTATAAATTAAAAAATGAAGTCATAATATGCTAAAATTGAGGGAATTATATGGTCATGATTATAAACGATAACATGGAATAAAATAATCAATTATCTCATACTGATGGAATGTATATTTCTAGAAATGAAATTCTTGTTGTTAAGGCTTAATGCTAGGCCACATTAGTATTATTAGAAGAAGAATACACCAAATACCAACATATTTTTTCATATGATATCTACTGATGAATTGATGGGAAATATAGTTATATGCCAGACCCATCACCTGATTAAGACTAATCAATTCACTCTATGAGTCATAATGACCTTTGTAAAAGTTACCTATGAAACCTATTGCTGAATTAATCATGGGTATCCATATATTGATAAATGTATACATAAAATACTTCCCATTCCTTATAATAATGTAAATTTCTTCTCGAAAAACACTTATTGAACTTGGAAGACTTGTGTTACCATCCATGTAATTGGAATTACCCTAATCATAAAAATATAGTGGTGAGGGTACCTTCAATGTGTTGTATATCCATGGAAGATAGTAATTTAGTACAATAGTTTTCATTGGTATGAGACCCAGGAAAAAATGACAACCCATATATTTAATGCCCCCTATTTCATGATTTCTTTCAAAAAATATACACTTAATATAATCACAAAATAAAATTATTCCATGTGTCCTTAGGTAATTAGTTACATAGAATAATAACCTAAAATAAGAATACAAAAAAATTATTTAAAACTCCATAACATGCCCTTAAAATCTACTGATCTTATAATACTGCATAGGATAACCTGGGGATGTACATAAGAAAGGGGTGAATTATAAATCCTTGTAAAGAAATAATCAAAGAATAAAATTATGAAATTAATACATGTGAGTAGAGAGACATAACAAGGTGATATAAAATTGATGTGATTCGTAAAAATAAACCTCAAATTATTATATAATATAATAATATCAAGGCAACATTTGAATGAAATAAAAAATAAAACAAGGAATCACAATTCTAAGTCAAGGATAACCACTAAAAAAATATAACATAGAGTGCTTAGGATAACATCCCATGCACTGTAAGTGATTTCTCATGAGGTAAAAACATTACCCATTTTTATGAAGTGGAATATAATTTAAGGCCACCCATCATACTCATATCATGTACATGAAGTTTTTTAAGTTTCAAGTAGATTGTTTTGAAATATTATAAATTAATTTTTACGGAAATTTTTTAGGAAGTTTTTGTTGTTTTCAACTATTTCTTATATTTTTAATCAATTTTTAATGTTTCATTTCTATTGGTCTTATAGTTTATGTTTTATAGTCTTTCAAAGTCGGGAATTTGAAACATTTTTAAGTTTCATGTTGATGGTTTTGAAAGCTTATAAATTGTTTTTGGTGAACATTTTTTATGAAATTATTTTAGTTTTCAACTATTTATTATATGTTTAATCAATATTTAAAGTTTCATTTGTATTGGTCTTATAATTTATCTTTTATAAGCTTTCAAAGTCACGTACTTCAAATATGTTTAAGTTTCAAGTAGGTGGTTTTGAAAGCTTATAAATTAATCCGTATCAACATTTTTTATGAAATTATTTTGTTTTCAACTATTTATTATATGTTTAATCAGTGTTTAAAGTTTCATTTGTATTGGTCTTATAGTTTAATTTTTATAGTCTTTCAAAGTCGCGTACTTGAAACAGAATCACACATCAGAAACACAGAATGTACTGTGGAGGAAAAGGAGAACCAGAATCCCACATCGGAAATGCAGTATTGTTTTCAGGGCAAACCCCCTTATAAAAGAGAGTCCTGGGTGAGGGTATCAGTCAGAATCCAGACTGCTGTAATGGCAGAACCGCTGGATATTAAATAGTAGAAAAATTCTGCTGAAAAGTTTTGTTATATATATATATATATATAAAACAAAACAAAACAAAAAAAAAAAAAAATTTAAAAAAAAAATTATTTAGGCAAAGGCGGCACTTGGTGTGCCGCCTTTGCGGTTATTTTTTGGGCAAAGGCGGCACACCCGGTGCCGCCTTGCCCTGGCCGGAAAATTCCCCAAAGGCGGCACACCAGGTGCCGCCTTTAGGATGTAAAAAAAAAAATTTAAACCTTGTTGTATTTTTAAAATTTTTTTTTGAAAAAAGGTAAAAAAAAATAACTCGGGTTGGGTAGCGCTAGGGTTTCCTTGTTTGGTTTTGTTTTTCTATTTTTTTAATCTATAATAATAATAATAATAATAATAATACAAATAATAATAATAACATGAATAATATTAATAATACAATAATAACAACAACAACAACAATAATAATAATAACAATAAAACCCAAGATAAAATAAATAAAAATAACAATAATAAAGATAATAATTATAATAATTAACAAGAATAAAAATTATAATTATAAAAATAATAGTAATAGTAATAACAATGATGATAAAGAAATAATAAAAATACCTTTAATATAATAATAACAAATTTAATAATATTGTTAATCATTTTTCATTATAAAAACAATAACACTAATAATAATAAGAATAATGAAAAATTACATAACACCTAGTCCAAATTCATGGATACCGCCAATCGTACGGTGACCACACATTGGTTTGAAACCCAATAAAAATGTTAAATGATAAAAATTTTATGCCATGACCCAACCCGAACCGTGGGGCGAGAACTCATAGCCATGAAATAAAAAAATATGATTTAAATTAAAAAATTTGGGTGTGACACCATTTTACCCAAACCCTATGTCGCAGTTGGGATCTCCTCACTATATCCTCAAAGCTATACACCACAACCTGTGCTTCGCAGCACAACCTTTCCAAAAAATGTCATAAACCCTTCCAAAACCCCTTCAAAACCCACTATACACTCCCAAAACATAACTCAAACATTATATAATATGAAAAATACTATAAAGGGTACAATACCTAAACCGGGTGTTAGAATCATGTAGTTTTATCTAGTTATGCAATATAATAACTTAATTGAAGTGTGTAGAAAGTGGAAGAATAATCAATGTTTCATTAAATAAAAAAACATCTAGATAATTGAGCATTCATCTACTCTTGCTATTGTACCTCATGTTTTTCTAGAGTAGGGCCAGGTTTAGTGCTTTAACCCTTTTTCCTTGTTTTTGTTTTTTTCATGGGTAAAACCCATCCCAATTTTTTGATATATTTTGTTGATGTTTTTTTATTAAAATTACTTATAAAAATAGATTTCCTTTATTATCATATTCCAATGTTGTGATCTTTGTTAAAGTGGGATCTCTCATTTTCTTTTAGTCTTTCGTGTTTGTATCATATTTATTATTGAATCCATGAATGATATTTATAGGTTTAATTCATAAATAATATTGATCAAAAAACTATTTTCATTCCTCTATGTTTGTTTATCTATGTTTTTTCCTATAAAATTTTTCTCATATTAGTTGTGGTTGCGTTACCTCCATGTAGATTTGACCTCACTGGGAAAATCAAACTATGTTTTTGATCTGTTTCATCCATGTATCCACAGTCATCACCATCATTGTATGTTCTATCATTTTCCTTCCCAACATCATTATTCAACCTTTTTTCAAAGTATTATTTCATTTGGGGTTTTATTCTATGATGAGTGAGTTTCCAAGAGGGAATTCCTGAGGGAGAGCCTAGTTACATAGAGAGTTTCCAAGAGGGAGAGAGCTAAAAAATTTCTTTGTCTAAGATATTGTTGTAGATCATTGTGAGTTTGATGCACTAATACTCACTAAGTAGAGGTATGAAGGTGATCTAAAGAGACCTATTTAATATTTGGGTTAAGAAGATTCATATTACACAAATTCAAGTCAGCGGTAGTGGGTTCATCTTATTTCACTTTGACAATATCTTGGTATTGAGATATGGAATTATAAGTGATTTTATCTATCTCTTGGTTATATTCATTGCATTTTCTCATATCCTTTATGATTCAATTTTGTTGTGATTTTTACCCAAGAATTAATGATGCTAACTTCTCATTAAGTGTTTTAATAACCATTGTAAAATATAATATTTTAAGCAACCATTAAATTAAAAAAATATATTTAAATATTAATTTAATAAAACATGTTTGAATTTGGGATAGATGGCCCTGATTGGGATATCAAGATCAGTTGAAATGGAATGTTCTTGGCCGTTGACTAGATTTTACACCCGCATTTTCTCCATTTTATAATTAAAAATGAGTGAAAAAACTATGTTGTGGCATATTTTTGTCCCAAAATATTTTGTTCTATAGTGATTATTTTAGAAATGATGATTTTGATGGTTTTTTAGATGTTTTAGTTTTAGTATGTACGTGGAGATGATATTGTTTTCTTACCACAAACTTGAATCCCATAAACATATTTTTATGATGTTTTCTATTAAATTTTCTCTATCATTAGAAGATAAGTGAATTGGGTGGCTCACGTTCTTGTTTCATTGAGAGGCCCTTGGGATTTTATTCATTGGTTCCCATCCTTCAAGTTGGATCTTTGTAACATTTCCTCTATTGATTTATAATATTTTCCATTTGTTTTTTCATACAAAAAACAGAACATTTTTTCCAATTTCTTGATTTCATTTTTTGCTATCCTAATGTAAGTTATTTTTTAAAATTCCAAAAAAAAAATATTTCAGGAATAAAATTATTTTATTATAGAAAAAAAATATTATTTTAATATAGAATAAAGTAATAAAACTTATGAATGAACAAAAAACATAAATGATGAAAACATGATTGTGATGATACTCCAAGACCCCCTAGTTTGAAACCCTCTTACCTCAATCATAACCTATATACAACATACATTTCCCAACAATCTCCATCCAAACACTCAAATCCAACATTAATAATCTTCAAACTATTACACCCAGAAACCAAGACACTTGAATAATTTCAATACTCTATTTATAGAAATGATAATAAAATAAAAAATCAAGATAAATATAAAATATATCATTCAAACTAAATAGAAAATATATATGATCGACCTATTCAAATAGATAAATATTTGATAGATCTTTACTTTCATTATTTAATTACTCTAAAACTCCCTTTAAAATTGGAGTATAATATATCTCATTACACTATTTTAAAATCCATCCAAACTGGTGATCATAAGCTTCCTTTAAATGTGATTTTAATGAAAAATAAAAATCTCCAATGAATATTATGTCAAAACTATCATAAATGATTTTATTATATTAACTAGATGGATGCCATGACCTTATATAAGAGAAAAAAGTCTTCAAAACTAAAACCCATAGAACATATGGAATAGTCTCCAAAAGGGTAATTTGGAAATTTATTTATATAAATGATCATATGGAAGAGGATATATGTAAAAAGTTTTTTTGGATAAGGATGCTTGAAAAGGGTCACCTAAAATACAATGAAATATTTATAAATACTGGGTAAGATAATTGTGTGGAACTATGTATGATTATTATTGGAGTAAAAATGAGGCATCAGAGAGAGATGACAATGTGGGAGGGAGTGGGATACTTATATGGTTTGTAGGCTTTGATACCATGTAGAAATAATAGATAATAAATTATACATCTTGAATATGGTCAAAACATTATTTAAAAAATAGTTGAAATATAAAATGATCAAAAGAGATAAGAAATAATAAATTTAAACAAATGGTAAAATGATAGAATGTACATATTCAAACAAAATGTTCATAGATAGATCGCCATACTAATTAATTAATTACTCGAAAAGATTCTTAATGAAAAATTGTTACACAATACAAAATAAACTTCTCAATTTAAAGAAACCAAGCAGGATCCCATCATACTATAAAGTTTGTTTGTGCAATGGAAAACACCCCTTACACACACTAAAACATAAACCTCATACAAAAATAACCATCAAGCCTTCACCTAAAATAATATAACACCATAAAAACATGAATTAATGATTAACCCATTGAAACTCCTCAACTAGATATGAATCGAACATCACCTCCATGATGTAAACTAGGGGATTCCTCTAGAACACCATCTTCTCTTTGAAAAACCAAAAATATCTTAAAAAAATCCAAAACCATAAGAACAGGCTCCACTCCACACCTATATAATAAAAAACCCACAATATAAGAAAAACATTTGAAACACACAATCCATCCAATGAATGATGATTCATGGAGGAAAACATTCATTCAATATTTATAGACTTTATAAAAAATGTGACGTAGAATTCCAAAAATACAAACCCCTATGACCCGAAATATAGATCACCCCTACAAAATCATAAAATAATATCCGAGACTCACTCACTAACACTTGCACTTTTCCACTCAAAATTCAAAACATAATTGAGATTCATAAGACAGTGTTTTATAAGGATTAATTTTAGATCAAATTTTTCATTTAATGAGTCCTATTGAACTCAAGTGAATTATTTTAACACTCAATAAAAAAAATTTGATATGGTTAGGATCTAAAATTTTTGTCTCTAGAAACAAAAAATAGCCTTATAAAGACATCAAATTCCTTAAAAAACTCAAAGAATTAGTAGAAAATTAGTAATCTTTTCAAATTTTATTTATTACACATGGATAATAATGATTTCAAAACACATAAAATTTTCACAAATGAAGAAATGAAAAAACCACACACAAAATTATATTAAATGTAGAGTTATTTATATGCATAAAAATTTGTATAAAACAGAAAATTAAGAAACTATTATATTATATAAATATGTTTCTAATATAAAACATGAACATAAAATGAATAAATTAAATAATGGATAGATGTGTATAACATAAATTTCATTATAGGATACAAATTTTTTCTTGCACAAAAATATTGTTTTGAAATAATATAAGCTTTTAAAATATTGTTTGACTTAAATCATGGAGTGCCAATATAATAGATGGTGACTGAAATTTCTAATCAGTATTAAAATATTTTTATTTTTTCAATACTCTTTATTTTATTTATTTTTGGAATTTTTTTATTCTCATTTTCATGTTCGAGTATCATTAGATCCATTAGAACTCGAAGTCGATCAAATTTTCAGGAGTATGTTCTAATTATGTATTCATTATTTTCTATTTTAAGAGGGAATATTATTATTAAATTAATATTTATACATCAAATTGGTTTAAATTAGTGACATTAAAAGTGATATTTATTTTATATTCTAATCCAAAAATTCATGCCTTCATTTATTTTTTGTTGGATCAAACTGGGTTAAGGCTACCAGAACCATTTTACACTATGATTTTATATTGAAAAATGCCTATATAAAATCATTTTTATCACATTTACGCTTAATGTGTTAATTAAAATTTATAACTATACATATAATAAAATAGTTTAGAGTCTTATCTCATGATATAAATGTCCATCGCAATTAAAATAAAATTAGTTAAACAAGTGGTTCTCTCTGAAGGAATTAGGTTAAAGAGCATATATAATTGGAATTAAGAAAATTCATGGTATATCTAAAAGGTTTTTTGGACTAATTCAAAGTATATACATTGACCAGATAATAAATAGATTTAGTCTGGAACAATCCATAGGGGTATTGGTTTTGGTGTCACATGGTATATATATCTCCAAGAAAATGTTTCCTTAAACACAATAGAAGCGAGATAGAGAGAGAAATAATGAGAAAAATATCATACACATCTATGATAGGATCTATCATGTATTCCATGTTTTGTACTAGGCTTGATTTTGCCTAATATTTAAGCATGGTAGGTATATATCAACTTGAACCAAGAAAACAAAATTGTTATGTTTTTAATTCTATCCTTATGTATTTGAGGTGTAATAATGATATGTTCCTTTTATATGGAGATGAGAAAATAGTCATCCAAGGATATACAGATTCCTGTTTCTAAACTGATCAGAATGATCTAAAGTCTCAATCAGGATATTTATTAAATATCAATGGGGGGGTCTGTGAGCTAGATGAATTCAAATAATCCAATTACCACATATTCTATAGTAGAGTCTGAGTATATAGTTGCTTATGATGTAGCTAAATAAGTGGTTTGGATTCAAAACATTTTTTAAGTGATTTCTAGAGTACCCAGTAGTGAAGAACTTCTCACATTGTATTGTTATAATACTAAAGTGGTGTCTCTCACAAAGGATCTAAGGTCACATAAAATAATTAAGAGCATACACTGCAAGTATAACCACTTGAAGTATTTTTCTGAAAGGGATGAAGTCACTATGAGCATATTTTCCATGGAAGAAAACAAGGAGGACCCCATAACTGAAGCCTTTATTGTAACTTGCTCACTCTTGTAGAATTTTCATGATAAAAAACACTCGATTATGTGTATAAAAATTTCATTTAGATGAATTTTAGTCTCATTATTTGGAATTTTAGTCAGGTAATTGATAGACCTAATAAAGATATCAAAGTCTAAACAAAGGTATATTTGAATAATCCTATTGAAGGATATTAACATATGTTGATATCATGGACCAAAATTAGATGATCAACTACATAATTCAATGAATTTTAAGCAAGATTAAGTAAATATTGGATATCTATAGGATACATCGACTATATAGTTCAGGTCACCAACTAACCAGTACCATACGGAAATAATACCAAATTAGCATGAATTCCACCTAAAAACTACTGGATAGCCTATGGTCAGTTGGTGGTAATTAGTTAGAATCTACGACCAATATTAGCACCAATGGGTAGCCGATAGTGATACCGCAAAACCGATGGCATATTTCAAGAAGTTTCAAGCTATAGGAATCCAATATTCAAGTCGGTGTAGCCTCTGGGTAGCTGGTGATGTTTAAAAATATGGTCAAACTTTTATTTTCTGGTCAACCTCAGAACATTCAACTAGAGGTTGATGATCCTTAACCACTCCTGTAGATTCTATAATGTTCCTAGTCATTTTTTACCTATAAATAGAACTCCTATTTGGATTGTAAGATCAATGAAATACTACTATAATGAAAAAAAACTTCAATTTTTAATTCTTGATCCTTGATTAAATCATTTCTAGACCAATGATGAAACTCTAGTGGATTCCCTCCAAACTCGAAGTTCTCTCAAGAGCCAACTACAATTCGCCATCAATCCATTATACTCTCTTCTTCCATAATCACTATATCTCATATCTAAATTGAATAAATCCTTATGAGAGATTAGGGATTGGATTTTTAATGAGTTTTCACCAAGAAAACTTCTCCACCACAATCTTCTTCGACATCAAGTACTCACTATCACGAAATCAGGGGATTGGTTCCTTGACAACCGAAAAAGTTCAAGAGGGTGCTCACAAACATAAACATGATGGATGAGTTTCTTAATCACTTCCAAGATCAAGGTTGAAATAATAGAAACCTCTCAACTTAATGGGGGGAAATTTAGAAGCTTATATCAATCTATTTTTTAACTCCTTTATCAAACTATTTTTTCTTCTTCTTTTATTTTTTAAATCAATTATTTATTTTATATTCCTCATCTCACTTGGTATGTATAGATTTATAAATTTTATACATCTATTTATCTTATAAATACTCTCTTAATTAATATTGAAATTAATTTTTTTAATAATACATATCAAAATTATCACTTTATCATATCAAAATCTTTTAGTTTTGTGTTTTATCTTTTGCATTTTTTAAATTTTAAAATGGTAAATTATCCCTCCCCCCTCTTTCAATATTTACTCCAACCTATAATTGGTACCATATGTTACCTTATTTTCTTTTTTGAATCTAAACTGTTTTTTAATTGATTGGTTATTTATGATGGAATCTAAATCATTACCACATGCTTCTATATTTGATGGAACATATTATTTATGTTGGAAAAAATTTCATTTCAACATTTCTTAGTCACATAGGTTACCCAATATTGAAAATGGTTATACATTAATATACACATTTTAAATAACCATAAGATAAGCGTACACCTAATGATATTATGTCCTTTGAGCTTAATGGAAAATTCATGAATTCTTTACACTACGGTCTTGATTGAAATAGATTTGATCATATTTATAGATAAAAAACTACCCCTGAAATATTGAAATTGATACAATTAAATCATTAAGGAACTAAAAAAGTTAAAGATCCTAAATTATACATGTATAAGTAATATTTTTGAAATATTTCTTATGTATCCAAATGAATAAATTACTAGTGTTTTTATATGGTTTACTAGCAAATGCATTGGTAAAAAGTCTCTTGGTGATGATTTTTATATATACATGACTTGAAGGTTAAAGTTTTTGTTAAAAAACTGTAATCCCAATACAAAGAAAAGATTCACGGGGGTCTAAAGTATTGCAACCCCAAAGCATCATTTTTGACAAACTCCAAACCTTCAGTGGGAAAAGACACCAAAGATGAGAAGGAATAAATAGTGCTATTTCATGTTTCCATAGATTCCATAAAGTACACCACCATGTTACCCTCCCTCTAGGTATGAGAGATCTCCATGCACGCCCCCATTAAAGCCTTACATTGCCTGACTATATAAATTATGCTCCATGGAATCTTTCCTCTATTTTTCAGTGCATTGAACAGCACCAGGGAACTAGTTTCCACCGAAGACACCACCAGATTTATGTACACACACATCTACAGACCTACTGCCATGGCCCAAGCTTCCACCTGAATTGTATCGCCTCCCCCAAATGAGGTAGACAACGTTTCATAGACAGATCTGGGGTCACGCATGACGCCCCCTCCTCACATCTCCCCTATGATCAGTGAACCATTGACATTAAGTTTTAGTCCATGTATTGGTGGTCGCCATCCCACCCAGTTCCCATGACTCGGAGGGATGGCCCGATGTTCTGAACTGCTACCAGAAAAAATGGCGCGCATGAAGGGAACAAAATTGCAGTCCGGGCATAGTTTAAGTAGATCCAGAATAGTATTTTTCAGTATGAAGTGTATACTGACCTGAGATACCAAGCCTTTACTGTGGAGCTTGTTGTTCCGGGCCTGCCATACAGTCCAGCACCCAACAGTGAGTATGAGCATCCTTTCATTCAATTCAGAACCTTGGTTTTCAGCTCCCCTAAACCAGGAGTGTAGAAATTCCTCTAGCTTAACATCATATTCATTCCATCCAAAAAATTACCCAAAGGTTTCCCAGACCCCCATTCCCATTCACTTTCATAAAAAAGATGCCCCACATATTCTGTTCTAGGAGACCCACAACACCAACACTAGGAAACCGTTGGGATTTTCATTTGTTGAAGGTTAACATCCATTGGAAGAGCCTTGTTTCGCACTCTCCACATCAAAAAATTGAATTTAGAAGGGACCAATTTTCACTATATAATCTCTCCCCACAGATCGACGTTCACCACCTCCCTCATCAAATTATCGAAGTGTTTGATGGAGAAAGAACCCGATGAGGTACCTGTGAAAAATAACTGGTCATCGTCATCATTTGAGACTGTAGAGTTAAACATCTCCATTAGATTGTCATCGATGATGGCCTTGAGGAACCTCATATGACAGGAAGATTATTTGAAGGTGATATCTAGGGCTGGACAGCCCGGGAACCACAGCCTCCCCGCCCCCCAATCCTACTGCCAGAAGTTTATGTTCCCCCTTCCAACAATCCATAGAGAGTATTATTGTAGAATTTACAGATGTTGTTGTACCAGGTTCCATATCCTTGAAGGATGTCTTCTCTGGCTAGTCCCATTAAGGCCATGGAGGTGTTGCATTGTTATTCCCCAGAGAGATCAGCTTTCTAGGACCTCCCAAGCGAGCTTGGTATGCAGTCCTTGAATGGTTGAAGACACGCTTCTTAAATTAATTCCCCCTTCTGAAAGGGGTCTAGCCAACAATTTACCAGAAGCCCAATGATGATGGCCTTCCATATGCACATCCCATATTAAGGACACCATTATTATGTCCAAGTTTGAAATCATAGTTTTCTGGACCTTCAAGGTAGACAAAACATGCATCGTCGTGGAGACTAACACACAGTTAACCAGGGCGATACGGCCTCCAAAGGATAGAAACCTATTTTTCCAATGTTGAATACGCCTAGTAATTTTTCTAATGAGATTATCAAAATGCTTCACTGTGAGACAACATGGACTGACTGGTTCTCCAAGGTAATCCATGGGGAAGAGTTCCTTACTCATATTCAACCTGGCTCTTAATTCTCGATCCCTCGTTGAAGAGGCACTCATTGCTGTGAAGAAAAGTCTCTTTTAGGAATTCACCACCTGCCCGCTCCACTTGCAGTATTCCTTAAGAATCCTATTCAACCCCTTCACTGATCTTCTACTACCATTAATAAATAGGACTATGTCATCAGAAAACATCAAGTGCGAGATTCCCCTTATGCCGTGCCTGTTATGATAAGGATGTATTTGTCATGTGTCAATGCACTTGTTAATGTAGCAACTGAAGGAATTTTGTGCAAGAATGAAGATGGTGGGAGAAAAATGATCCCCTTTCCTGATACCTCAGCAGGCCTTGAAGAAGCCAAATTGTTTACCCATGAATGAGGTAGAGATCCACGCTAAGATGAATCAACAAAAGAGGAGATCAATTTTACAATTGGATAATCCCATGCATTTTAAAAATTTTAGGGCAAGGCACCATTCCATTCCATCGTACTCCATCCTCATAGAGAATTTGACCACAAGATTTCCCCCAAAGGACTTGTTATTGATTACACTTTCTATTTCTTGGGCCAAACCAATTGCACCATGGATTGACCTACCTTTAATGAATCCATGCTGCTTAGGATTAATGGTGGTTGAAGATATTATCAAATCATTAATGAAGTATGAATTTACTATGAAGATAAAAGTTGAGAAGTAATCAAACAAATACAAAGATTTAAAGAAAACAATCACCTTCAAAGATACCAATAATAATTCATCTAGATTTGATGTTCAAGAAATTTCTTAGCTCACCAAGAACATAAAAAAATTATTCAAGAATAATTAATCTTCCAATAAAACAAAAATGTGAATCAAAAGGTAGTACCATAAGTTTTATGCAATGAATGCAAGAAAAAAGGTTCAATTAGGCTGGAGTGACCTAAATTTAAAAATATGGTGAATGAAATGAAACATCGTAAAAGGGATCTCAAAGTAACCACCTGGAGTATAAGAGATGACACCAAGGAGTCAACTTCCTCATCCTATTTAAGAAAATCACGTGCTAAGTTACTTATGGACCATACTGAATAAGTTGCTGAGGTTGGTTACCCAATTTCCATTCCCCCCACCTCTTCTTGTTCTTCTTCTTGCTCCTCAATTCACCTTAATTATAAAGATCATAAATAAATTTATGATGAAATCTAAAATGTTTTTCATGAACTTAATTAATTATAAAAAATCATAATAATAAATACATACAAGTGATGAGTAAAAAAGAAAAATTTATTAAATATAATGATCAAATCTTTAAGGAAAATTATGAATTGTCAATGAAAGTTAAGAATCAACTTAATTTTGATAAGTTTTAATCTGAAATCATAGAACTTAATAGATCTCTCTCCAAATTCTTCTAAGGTGAAAATTATATTAATAAAATATTGGGATCTCATATATATAGAAAATAATGGTTTGGTCTTAGTTTCACAAATTATGTAAGTTCCTTAAAAATCTATCAAAGACCACATTTATTAAAGGTTTCTCACAATATATGTTTTGAAATTATTGTAAAATAATTTGATATTTAATTTATGAATTCAATTAAAATAATACATGATATGCGATATAGGAAAAAATATGTATTTCAACCATTATTTCTTATATAAAATCACATAGTAAACAAATCTAGACAACTAAGTCATTATTGGTTAACATAAGAGGACCCAAGTTTGATTTGAGCCTAAAACCTTTATTTTTATTTTTTAGGAAAAGTGCATTGAGAGAAAAATCCAACACCATGGTATCTTACTCATGTTTTCTCAAGACACATGTGTGTCAATATATATAAATTTAATAAAATTGATAAACTGGATGGAGGTCATGTCACCTTCGATGATAACTCAAAGGGTAAGATAATATGTGAAGGTACCATCCATTTTTCTTAACTAACCTCTTATTTAAAATGTAATATTTTTCAAATATTTGAAACAAAGTTAACTAATAATTATCCGATTATGTGATAGTGGTTTTAAGAATGTTTTTTGAAAATGATTTATTCAAAAAAGTTAACTCAAAAGGGATTATTTTATTTACTACTACTCATTTTGAAAATGTTTATGAAATAAATTTAAAATCTCTCACTATCCAAAATGTAAAATACTTGAGTGCATGAGTTAGTGAGTAATGGATTTGGAATATAAACCTTGGTCACTATAGTACAAACTCACTTGTGAAACTAAAATTTTATCATCTAGTATTCCATTTACCCAAACTATATTTTAAAGAGTATATTGTTTTTGAACAAATCTAACATGGTAAGAAACACAAATATTTTCTTAAATCTAAAAAAGGCATTTCTTCTTCTATAGTTATCAAATTAAATCATATTGATTTATTTGGACCTTATAAAATTAAAAGTATCAAAGTAAAATCATATAATGTTTTTATTGTTGATGAATTTATAAGATTCACTTGGTCATACTTCTCATGTCATAAAAGTGAATATTTTGAATTATTGATAATTTTTTTGAAAACATTGGAAAATGAAAAAAAGTTAGAAAATTATTTCTATTTGAATTGATCATGACGGATAATTAAAAAATAAGTAATATAATTATTTATGTTATCCCCAATGCTGTAATCATCCATTTTATTCACCTCTAACTCATCAACAAAATTGGGTAGAAGAAATATGAAATTAAAATCTCCAAGAAATAATTTAAACCCCTTTAAATAAGATTAATTTACCTTAATATTTTTGGGGAATGACAAAGAATACTATGTTATTTATCAATAATATTGTTCTCATAAGATAGTTTTTCAAAAATACTCTTCATAATCTTTGGAAAAATAAAAATCATAGATTTTTATTTTTTTAAAGTAGTTATAGATATTTTACTCTCAATACCAAATATATTCAGGGAGAATTTGAATCAAAATTCAATAAAGGAGTCTTTCTTCGGTACCCGAACTCGGTAGAGGCATATTAATTATATAAAAAAAGGATTAAAACTTTAGAAGAATCAATTCGTGTTTTTTATGAGAATTCGCAAAAATTGCTTTCTGAAGCTATTTATGATAAAAAATGATGTTTCAACTTCAAATAAACATTTCCAATATAAATAAGTTAACTTTGATAAAGAATCTACTTCAAGTTCTTTTCCTAAGGATTTTAAAAGATCTAAAGACTATCTCTATAATGCCCTGACCCCAGTTACCCAGAGTCAGTGCATTATTATATAACATTGGCATGATAAAAAGGAATCATATACCGAAAGACCGATAAGTTTAATAGCCTTAGAAGTACTATATACATACATAATTTTTACATTAAATCATGAAATAAATAAAAAGAACATTGTGTCCCCTTTGAACACACTCATATCCTTCGACTATCTATTTAGGTTAATCATAATTTACTTCTTCACATCCTGAGAAAAAGAATTCATAAGAATGGGGTGAGCTCAGATGCTTAGTAAGGATAAAAATATAGAAAAAACTATCATAAATAAGAATAAACATTTAAGGAAATGTAAAAAACTAGAACAAAATCATTTTAAACTTAATCTTCAGCATAATATGGAAAATATAAATCAAATAATTCCATTTAATTATTCACATGGATATTTTACTTGTCAAATAATCACATGTAATATCAATAGATAATTTCATAATGATGGAATGCATAATTCCGGACATCATAACAACATAGTCAAGGCCTTGTTCCACGACTACAGATATTAATTTTTTCAAGACCTTGTCCCAAGACACTAGTTTGACTCATGAGACCTACTGATGCATTGAGGAGATATATAAGGCTCCACCCGTAACTTACTAAGTCCAATTCATTCCTCATATTAAAAGGTTGAAACATAATCTAAACATTCGTATTAAAACTAGCATATGAAATATCAATATTTTAACCACAAACCATGAGTGGTATAAAAATAGAACATCCACATTCAAACATAACTCATTAAATACAATATGGAATAAGGTATTATAATAAATTAATCACAATCAAGAATAATTAAGGATATTGATAGAGGTAAAAATTGTCTGTAAAACTATTTGAGATAAATATCCCCTTTTTCTTGAAAACATTTAAAAGTCTCACTATTTATCAAGAAGCTGTTAAAAATAGATTTCTGAATCAAAGTGTCCCATACCAATTTGAAACTTTTAAATTGAATTTTAATTTTAAGACATTAATGTTCATATAAATAAATAATTAAAACCATTTTTAATACATAGACATTAATGAGAAATATTTAGAAGAATAAATTTTTAAAACATTTAAAATGATATTTTAGTTAGAGTTCTTAACCAAATGAGAGACACTTAAATAAAAATAATTGAGGTAATAAAAAAATTATAATATATTGAGAATAAAGGGATTCATGATATACTATTTCAAAGTACATTATATACACCAAATAAAAGTGAATTGGCACATAACAACAAAGAAGTCTCAATGGAATGTAAATTGAGATGAAATACATTATAATGACTGTATCCTTAGGTTAAGGATAAATCAATGAAATAATTATGTGTGACAGATATAAATACACTCAATTTGATTTTATATTCAAGGTAAAATAATCAAAGTACATTCAAACATGTTCTTGTAAAAACAACACCAATGACTTGGATGTTTAACTCAATGAATATAAATTGAGTTAAAATTACTCTTATCAAGTTAATATCAATGAAATGAGAATTTATTAATGGAGTGATTATTTGTATCAAATATATATCCAAACAAAGGGGAGCGTAAATTTCTTTAAGTAAATAAATAGTGATTTTACACATAATCTTGGAGTAAAATAATCAATTAAGTTTGCGTAAAACCCAATGAGTGGAAATTTAAATTTGAAATTCCCTCACTGATTACGTAACTTACGAAACATATACCCCATGAAATAAGAATCATTCAATGATGATATAAATACCCATAAATTAAATTATATTATACAAAGAATACAATCATGGGCAGTACATACACCGCACAAAAGGTAATAGTGACAAATATAGCATGAATCTCACTGGAATAAAAGTGAGATGAGAACCCCTTACCGCGTTGTAATCAATCATGTCGTATGCACAAAAGTTAATAACCACCAAATTAGTCACTTAATACCATGAATATAAACAGAATCATGATAGTATATATCAAATGTAAGTACACAATACACCACATTCAATAAATAAGTGGCGAGTAATGGAAATCTCATAGAATTAAAAGTGAGATAAGAAACCCCTTACCACGTTGTAATCAATCGAGTCGTATGAAAAAAAAGTTAAGAACCACTGAATGAATAATAGAATACCATGAATATAAATATAATAATGACAATATATATCAAATTTCAGTACACAATACACTACATCCAATAAATAAGGGGCGAGTAATGGAAATCTCATGGAATTAAAAGTGAGATAAGAAACCCCTTACCTTGTTTTTGAATGGACTCGTATGTTCCGTGTTATTCCTGAATAATAAACATAAGTTAATTTCTAATTCTTTAAGAATATTTTTAAATTTCATTATTCATTTTATATCCCTTATTACCTTGCTATAACAGTTAGCTAATTTTTTACGTTCATATCAAACATTTTGACAATGTTCGGAACTTTAGTCAAAAATGAACTTGTTATAATTAAAAATTGTCCATGTGGCCAAAATCCCATTATCTCCAAAATTATATTCATGATTTATATATCATATATATTAGATATATCTTGTGTATATGTATTTATAATATTCCATATCATTTGACGTTAATAAATGAAACACACCGTTCATGGTGATGGTAAGTCGTACGTACGCATGAAAGCTACTTTCATTTCTCTTTTATATTTAAATGAATGAAAACATAATAATAAATAGGTATGTTATAATGAAATTATAATATAATATTTTATATACATTACTTATGTTCATTAACACCATCCTTTATATATTCCATGTATGGTATGAATGAGACATATCACTTTGAGGGTAGGTTGTCCGCACTTCCTCAAATGAAATTATCTTATATATACAAAATGAAAAAAATATAGGAATTATATAAAAGAGAATTAAATAAGATTATAAATTAAATAATTATCATAAATATAAAATATAATTATAGTTCCATCATAATTTCCACTATAAGAGGTGGTAGTAGAATATTGAACAATCATTATTTCGTTAGGCAGTAGTTCGTCGTCCACAGAAACATTATGTTCTATACCCATTAGATGATGGTTTGTGTAAGTGTAGTTCAAATAATTGTAACAAAAACAACCTATTAAATTTAGGATACTGGTTTTGTTATAAAATAATGGAATAAATATTGTTTTGGGGGTTGGAGAAGTAAAATAAAAGAAAATAACTAAAGAGGAGATGTTACCTTTAAATCGGGTAACTCCCTTTGGTTTGAACCAAAAGGATTACTTGATGTGACCTATGACTAATTTAAAGCCTCTAAGAAGAATATAAGGATTTAGGGATCTTAATTGGGCATAGGTTGGACGATTCAAGAGGCTTGAGAGGTGTGAGTAATGGGTTAGAGATGATATATTTTTATAAGGGGGGATGGGCTCTTTACGAATGTTTGAAAATATTATTTTATTATATAATGATTTTCATATTATAAAATTACAAAACTCATTAATGTATAAGATAAGATGAATCATGTTCGAAATAAAATCATCCAATAATAATTGGACAGGTTTTGGATGTTGTTTTAATTTTTATAATCTCATTTATTTAAATCGTTCATTAATGAGGTAAACACTACATCATTATTGTGTCATAAATAATTTTATTTATTTGAGATATAAAAATTATAAAAAAAATACTATGATTTAGGAAATATTTTTAGCGTTCAAATTAATATTTATTGTCTAAAATATAACTTATATAACCCCATGTGAAAATTGTTTTACTAAATGTTATATGTTTATGTCATTTTTGCCTTTACATTAACTTAATTAATATAAAGTGTCATTATCACTCTCAAGTGGCTTAATGGGGTCCCAAAATCGACCCAAGGATTCCCATAGTTGGACATGAATCAACCAATAGGGCTGGGACACATTTTAGGGTAATTTAACATTATTATAATATTATTTTTTACCCTTATTTAACGAATTTACCCTTTAACCATGGTAAATAAAATATTTACTGACGTAATTATTCATAATGTCTAAAAATAAAAGTTACATATTTAAAAAATTTGGACCACCTGATTCCAAATATGGAATCCATTTTTCAATTTCAAAACATAAAAGTGGTATAAATTAATTTAAAATTAATTCCTGTTGTCAAAATAAATGTGTTTTTAAGAAGTAATTACTATCAAAATATTGACACTTGTTTATGACCAGTTTAAATGAAAAATTGCATCCAATGACTTAAATTATATTAAATGATAAAAATATAATCTAATTATTCTTAAAAAAAATTCAAATTTATAATTTAAAACTATAAATTATTTCAATTTAAAAATCTATTTCTAATTAAAATTTTGTATTTTTCACTATTCATCTAAAATTGTTAGTTTTCAGAAAAGTACCAAAAATTTATCCAAACTAAATTTTTATGTCCCACTTATAAAGAAAATTTTAAATTCATTGAATTAAATATATAAAAGAGTTAAATATTTTTTTTAAAAAGGGTTCGTCATTAAAATGCGGTAAAATTGCATTTTTTTTTAAAATAATTCTTTTATTTGAAAAAAATTAATTTATTCTTATATTATGTCTAAGAAATACATAATATGGATTCTAAAATTATATGGAGTATATAAAATTTGAAATTCTGTTAATAATATTCATAACCTCTTTTTGAACGGCTAGTTTGGTAAGTTGTGGTGCACTCAAACTCAGTATTGTGTATAGCGCAAGTTATTGAATTACTTTGAAGAGATAACGTGCCATGAAATCTTGGGGTGTTACATTCTCCACTCCTTCAACAAATTGTGTCCTCACAATTTTAAACTTTTCATCTAAAATAAAAGGTTAAAAATAGCAAAATACCTTTGTGGAAAACCCATATCGGAATTTAGGTTAATAAAATGTAGTCTTAATAAGAGGGAAAGCGAAATGAAAAAGTCACCACCAAATTATGATCTCGGTTCGGATAACATTGGTTAAAATTATTAACTCATAATTTTAGGAAAAATGTAAATATTTAAATGGAGTGATTGAGGTCATCAATCACAAACAAGTATAAAATTTAGGGCCTCAAAGCCATCAATCTATGATGATTTAACATATCATCGGTTCAACAAAACATAAAGCATTAGGATAACACATTTTTGGTTTTAAGATCCCTTCCCTAAATTTTAATAATTAATTTATTCATAGAATAATAGAAACAAACCATACTTGACAAGTATAGTTTCATCCTTCAACTAATTCTTACCACAAACTCATATTTCACTCCAAAAAATGACTATTCAAGATTACTCGGTCACACCTGAAGTGCTAGAATCAACTTATAGAGAATCAAATAATCTACAAAGGATGAACTATATATTTTACTTTTCTTTAGAGATTAACCAAAAACCAAAAATTGTTAGTACAAGATCAGGTGATCCCCAAAAATGATAATCCTTTAGAGAAATAAATACTTATCTTAATTTCCAAAATTAAACCAACAATACCCAAATTTCAATAAATACCATTCAATAAAAAATTGTCCATAAAATCTTTGAATATAATACAAACTAATATTTAAACCCAAAACTAAGAATAATTTTCTTATGTAGTCTTCCGCGTTAAATTGTATCTCTAAATAACATTGACTACACTTAAAGTCATATACTTAAAAGTGATTAACCCAATCACATATTCTCTATGATAGGCTAATCATTTCCATAAATAACCCAAATAAATATAAATACACAATAAAAACATAGATAAAAACCCACCATTACTTCTCATATTAAATACCATAGTATTTTATATTTCGTAGGCATATAGTGTTCCCAACAGAGTGAATGTCTTCTAAAATAACATTTATCACTTAATCACCAAATCATTTTATTACACTAAGGATATCTATTTGATAAAACTTATGATCCCAAATCAACTTATAATTGATCAATAAAATAATTTAACTAAAAATAATTAGTCACACTATCCAGGGACTTCACTTAGTCCAGTGGTAGGTGATAAATCCTAGTCACACTTTGGTTGTGGGTTCAATTCCCATAACTTTGTCCGAGGTTATGGGTTGTCACACGGTCTTTGTGTTGTCATTTTATAAAAAATATATTTTATAACATTCCCAAAATGAGATAAATTCCTCAAAATAACCATAACATAATTTAACTACCCATGTTATCTAATTCCTCGCATTTTCATCCTAAAAATTAATAACCTTTAATTGCCTCAAATTCGTGGATCATATAAACCCAAATGGTTATTTATAATTATATCCACAAAAAAAGATCATTCTTCCTCAAATAGTATTTTCACATAACAAACTGTAGGGTTACACATACAAGAGAAAATTCTTCCAAAGTAATCCCATCAAAAAAGATCACTAATACATTTAAACATTTTCCATCCATTTATTTCCACATAGTTTTTAACTTGACATAAAGGTTATCTAATAGAATAGGTCATGACTCAGGTATTGCCCGGATCCCCTACATTTACAGAAATGACTGTAAATGGATTATTTGGATCATCTTTATTCTCTTCCATAGTAATCTTCATTTTCCTTAACAATTATTTACTTTATGTCCTTATTTTCCACATATAAATAATTTCTTTGTTCCATTGAGACACTTTCCTGGGTGTTTCCTTCCACATTTCCTACATGATGGAAAATGAGCTTTCTTTCCTCCATGGTCTCCATTACTGGAGATCTTATCATTCACCACCTTTATCTTATTTATTGATTCTGGGAGTTTGTTAATATATATGTTATTGATCATATTTTGGAAAAATGATTTGGCATGAACATGATATCTTTTAAGTCTATCAACATTCCATTCTGTTGCTCCTTTTCACCATAGTGACCACCTTGTACATCATGTTCAATGTTACTATGACTTCATTGGAATCCCGCCATTGACTAAAACCAAAAGGTTGATTTAAAAATAACTTGTTTATTATCAAAACACTTTTAAGGGAAAAGTTAGAAACCAAGATGTCCAATAACAGCGAAAGACCAACCAGAATAGAATGCTCATAACAAACAGCCAGATTAGCTCCTCCCCAGCAGTTGTACCATGATGACAAGCGCCCAGAAAAGCATGGTCTTTCATAAATCATTCCTATGCAGAAGTGTGGGCACAAAACCGATGGAAAATCCATACCCTCTCAACATCCAAATCTAAAAGGCATCCTCTGATGAAGACTTCATGCTTTGAACCCCATCTGAAGCTGATCCAGGTAGAGTGCTAGATACGAATCACAAAAATATGATCAAAAACAAAGAGAGAGATGAACCAACACAGACCACAAACTTAAACCAAGTCTCTAAAGATTAACTTTAGGTTCCCAAAATCCACTTCTCTAAACAGTTTCCAATGTAGGAAAGTAATCTGGATGTTTGAGGCCTCCATCACCATTTTTTCAATATCTGAAGCTAGTTGATCCCAAGTTTGAATGTACTCTTCGATGCTAATCAACCCTTTATTAAATCCCCATACCATAATTAGGTCTTTCTTGTCAATCCATGTGTATTGATCCTTATTAAGGGTCACTCTAAGATCCCTCCCCATCATTTTTTCCACATCCTCCTCATTTGGATTGAGCAACAGAACCTGCTCAATCACTTCATCTTCATAACTTAAAATCAAACCCGAGGAGACCTCACCCTAGTCCCCTAGTCCTTGATTTCCCATGTTTACCATGATAATCTTCTTATCATAAACCTTTTTTTGCAGAGTGGGTCTTTAAAGGGGGGTTAAGGAGGATTAGTCCTTCCTCCACTTCCTCCTCCTCAAAATATGGTTGTTCTTCGGGCTTGAGGCTTCATCTTCCGAGCATCCAAGATCATTTCCAATCAGTTCCTTCCCACAAAACCCTTCTCCATCGCCTGGGACAGCTATAACTAGTCCCAGAATAACCTCTCCAAGGTCTTCAAACCTGTTACCTAAGTGAATTGGGGTCTGAATCAGAGAATCCATACCCCTTCTCTTCTAACCCTGATTGGGATGGCCACCTCTATAGTAGACCCCTGCTTCCCCTCACACCCAACACAACTACCCATCCCTAACACCTCAGTAGACGTAATATCCATAATATCCTTATACCCATCTGTATTCTATTCAATATCCCCTTTTCCCCCTTACTATGATTTTCCACCCGATCCACCTCCTGCTAGATCACTCCATCGCCTTCCCACACACCGTATTTTGAAGTTCCAGCCATGCCCTGTCTAATTCTTCTAAACACCTCAGAAACCATCATATTTACCTGAGGTACTAGGACCTTGTTCCCCTTGTCCTCTTTTGGGACTACCTCCCTAGCCACATCCACCATAATGGGGAGTTCTTCCTCTACCAACTGCAATGATTGAGGCCCCCAACATCGATCTTCTCGACCAGTTTCCATCTATTTCAATCCAACCTCCTTGCATTCTTCTGAAGCCTTACCACCATCTTTTTCATCCATCCTCGGCTTAAATGGAGGTACCCATTATCGTGACTCCATCAGATGACCCGTATGCTTTCACACAAAACAAAAAATGTTGCCAATTTCCCTATCTAGCAGTGTTACAGGTCCCCAATGAAAAGCATCTGAAGCGTGCCCCAGCCTCATGCAGGAAGAGTAGAAGACCAAAAAATCCTCATAAACCACTCTATGTTTGACCCTATACTCCTCCCCAATTATAATCCAAACAAAATCAAAAGGAGGTATAGACACGTCAATATCTATGAAAACCCGCAGATTGACTAGGTGACATACCGATTCTATTCGACTATCCGATCATAAAAATCTACCGACAAGATTTCCAAGCATTCTAATAACTGAGGGATTTTTAAATGGAAGAGAAATTTTAAGAAAACTAACCTATATCATGGTGGAAAGAGGATCACGGTTCATGTGAAACTCGAAAAACCACCGAAACAGGAAGAATCGAAGTCTATTCACGTTACAGGGGGCACTTGACCATGCGTTGATGAGTTCCTTCTCTGAGGCGAATCGAACCATAATGTGGTGGTTGTTGAGAAGTCCCACCATCTCCCTCTCTTGAAGATACCATTAAATGAAGGAAAATATATTGAAGGATTCTACTGAGGGTCTTTGTTGTTTAAATATGGAAACCAATATCAGATCCAGAAGAGTGGAGGTTTCCGTGAACTCAGAAGTTGAAATATGGAGATTAGGGAAACCGTTGATAAGATTTGGGACTTTCGGGCATAATGTGGATTTTGGAAATAGAGGTAGAAATTTAGGGTTTCTGAAGGGGAGGAATATAGGATATGCATCCCTGAACTTT
The DNA here is from genome assembly GCA_963277665.1 of Viscum album. Taxonomy (NCBI): domain Eukaryota; kingdom Viridiplantae; phylum Streptophyta; class Magnoliopsida; order Santalales; family Viscaceae; genus Viscum; species Viscum album. The sequence goes on from OY728143.1 coordinate 1,372,185,108, forward strand.
GACGATCCCTCCCCCACCAGGGGGGAAGGGACCGACTCCAGAGTTGTCATCGTCACCGATGGGAGAAGGGCATTGCCTAGGGTTCCCACTTCTTCATCAAAAACTAAAACCAAAAAGCATTGTGTAAGTAACAATAGTTATAAAATCATTTAGAGAATATCATGAAACCTTATTTTTAATCTAAAACACCCTGTAATTAACCAAGGTTATTTATTCTCCTATTATATTAAAATCCTTCAAATACTTTTGTAAAGAAAACCTGAATTACCCTAAAGATATTCCCTCAGAGTGTCGTAACCAAGAGTGTAGCAAGGCTCATTGTCATGTACCAAGATACCCCGGGTCAAGCCCAAAACTTTTTTTCGGAGTTTTCACTCCTAGGTACAACTGGGCCAGAGCCACCTCTACCTGCTCGTATCCTGACAGGTATGTATTGCGTGGAAAACCAACATAATATTTTCATTACCAAAATTTTTGGATGTTCTTATACACTAATCCTCAATGTCTATCTTAGGGTAGTTTTTTCTAATCATATTTTTTCTAAATATAGTATCCAAGGTTTGTACTAAACTTCCTATGATACCAACTGTAATGCCTGAAACCTTGCTACCTGGAGTCGGTTTAGTATTACATAACTTTGGTATGATATGAGGAATCATATCCTGAAAGACTGGTCAGTTTTATGACAACCCTACTTTTTATTATAACTTAAACATGATTTATTACATAAAACATCATTTGATAAAACAAAGAAGATCAAGAGGTTTAGTGTCTTTGGGGATTAGGATCAATACATAAAAACCTAAAACATCAAATACAACATCTTTATTGAAAACTTCCTTTACATGAACACAACATTCTTTCGTACTTAGCATTGCATGGGATAACCTGAGGACATGCATAAGAAAAGGGTGAGCTATAAAGCCCAGTAAGGGAGTACACATGGAATAACATGAGGAGTACAATACATGTTAGACAATAGGCATATCAATAGAGAATAAGAAAAACATGAACATAAAGGCATGATAAATCATGATAATCATAACATGGAAATGTGGGAACAACACTTAACATGGAATTAGCATAAGCCAAGGCACATTGCACAAGGAGCATGAGTAAATCCTCATTGCACATAAAGCACGAGTAAACCCTCATTGCACCTGAATTATCATGATTTAACACTAATTTTACATGACGTATCATGATACTATACTTTACCCAATGCATTGGAGCGCTATAAGGGTGCACCCTTCTTATACATTTCATTTCATGCAAAAGTGTGCCACATGGATCATAAAACATGGATTCGTAAAAAATAACCATTTATTCCATGATAAAAGAATGTGTAATTAATACATAAAACTTTAAAATCAATATGTAAATGTGCATAAAGGTTAATACCCTTGATGGAGAAATGGGAAAGGTATTCACTACACAATGACATTGGCTTCGAAAATCGGTGCGATTTCGGCAGTGTAACGGCGTGACATAAGAATTCATAAAAAAAAGGTTGATGAGAGAGAAAGGGGTTCCTCATAATATTTAAATTTAATGGATAGTAAGAAGTTCATATATATACATGTCCCAACAATTGTAATGGAATTTAGATTCATGATACAAAAGTATTGCTTGAATGTAAAAGAGGAGAGAGAAGTTCCTTTGGAAATTTCGGCATAGTAACGGGTGTACATGGGAGGAATTTAATGAGAGAGAAAGGGTATCCCTTCATTCAAACATAAATAGGGTAGTATGATAGAGGTTTGAAACCATACCCCAACAATTATAATTGAAATTAAAAGGGAAAAACAACTGAAAGAAAATTGGACAAAAATGAGAAAGGAAGAAAAAACCCTTAGATGGAAGTGTGATTCCAAAGGCTAGAGAGAGGCTTGTGAGAGGATTATTGGGAGCTTGGGGCACCTTGGGAGGATTCTAGAGAGATTATGGTAGAGTTTGGATGAACTCCAAAGGATTTTAGTGAGGAGGAAGTGGGATCTTGGGTGGGTTTATATAGGAAAGGTGAGGGAATTCTTTATTATTTAGGTTTGGGACCCCTTATATTAAATTAATCCAAAACAAAAACCATACAGTGGTTTTTGCCCATGGTTTTTGGAAAAGGGAAGAGGAAAATAATATTTTATAAGGCCAGGTTCTGAACTTCTTAAAATATTAGGGTTGCTTATGTGGAGGTGAGTCATACTCCCATGGAAATTAATTTAAAAAGACAAGGTGATTAATAAGTCTTGAGGGGTCCATTAATGCGTTGAAAAGTCAGTAAAACAAACCCAAAATCACATTATTTTAATTTTAAAACATATATTGGCCGAAAATAAAGATTATAGTATTTTATTACATCACTATTGTGTCATTATGATGTCATAAAACACATTATATATTTAAACGGTATTTAATTTTTACTCAAATTTGACTGTCTCAGAAAATTATGAAAAATTCACCGTTGGATAATTTAGACATCCTGATTCCAAAAATAACATTTATTTTATCAAAATAATTTTTTAAATATTCTAATTTTCACTTTTAAAATAAAAACTGGCATTTATCAAAAACTCACGGGTTTTGACAAAAATGGCTTTCAAACCTTAATAAAAATTATAATTGCATTCATAAAATTACATGATCATTTATATATAATAAAATTAATCTAATAATAATAATAATAAAATTTTATTAAAATATTATTTAATTCAAAAATCCCTTAATTTAATAAAATAGATTTCTTAATTAAATAATAACTAAAACACCATTTTTACTTTAAAAACTATTTAAAATGTATCAAAAATGACTAGAAATTATATTCATTATTATATAAAAAAATAATGTACATGAACATAGTACTACTTATTTGTTACATAACCCCTTAAAAGAGTCGCATAAGACCTAAGGGTATGGTGTGTGATGGTGACAGACTCTTGGGGTGGCTCGGATAACATCGCTTGAGTGGTAATTTCAATCAACTTCCACTTTTCCCGTAGACGATCACGTTCGAGCTTGACATGATGAATCTCATCTTGGGCTTGGTCAAGGGTGAAACCCAAAGACGCCACCTCTTTTCCGAGCTCCGACAAATGGGCTTCGTACGGGGAAATTCTACTGGATGAGGCCATCGCTTCCTTTGTCTGGGTAAATTGGATTTGTTAAAGTCCTATATTTATACTAATCATGTGATTACTATTCAACGACTATATTAGCAACAGTAAAAATTCTTAACATAAAACCAAAGTAGTTGAAATTTTATTTAAACATAATGAGACATTTAATTAGATCAAGAGGGATTTCCATTAATGAAACATTGGGTCATTACAATATTCCCCCCTTAAGAAATTTCTCCCTTGAAATTTTATTTTTCCCACACTAAAACAGATGTGGGTAACTCAGCTTCATCACTTCCTCTGATTCCAAAGTTGCTTCTTAAAACTTGTGTTTTTTCCACAACATCTTGACGAGGGGCATTGTCTTATTTCGTAGAACTTTTTCTCTATGATCTAAGATCTTCACTGGTTGCTCCCCGTAAGAAATATTGTCTTCCAATTGTACCACCACAAAAGAGAGTACATGTGAAGGGTCCGGTATGTACCTTTTTAATAGGGATACATGAAAGACTTCATTTACTTTGGCCATAGTAGGCGGAAGTGCTAGTCGATAGGCCATAGCCCCGGCATGATCAAGAATCTAGAAGGGGCCGATGTACCTTGGACTTAACTTCCCTTTCCTTCCAAACCTCATGACCTTATTCCATGGAGATATGCGTAGAAACACTATGTCTCCAACTTTAAACTCAAGGTCTCATCGACGATTATTTCCATAACTCTTCTGTCGACTCTGGGATTCCTTGATGTGCTGATGAATGGTTTTTACCTTCTCCACCATTTCTTCAACCATTTCTGGTCCAAGCATCTTACTTTCACCGACCTCATCCCAACATGCCAGTGTTCTGCACCTTTTCCCATACAGGGCTTCATATGGTGCCATTTGTATGCTCGAGTGGAAACTGTTGTTATAAGAGAACTCAACCAGAGGAAGATGTTGATCCCATCCTCCTTTAAAGTCCATTGAGAACGCTCTCATCATATCCTCAAGTGTTTGGATAGTCCGCTCGGATTGTCCATCAATTTGAGGATGATAGGCCGTACTGAAGTTCAGTTCAATATTTATAGCATGTTGAAGAATCTTCTAAAACATAGAGGTGAATCTTAGATCTCGGTCAGAAACAATAGATAATGGTACTCCATGAAACCTTACCACTTCCCTGATATATATCCGTGCCAGTTTATCCAAATAGAAATCCTCCCAAATAGCAATGAAGTGTGCAGTCTTTGTAGGACGATCCACAACAACCCAGATTGCATTTTTGCCTTTGGATGTCCTTGGAAGTCCGGTGACAAAGTCCATGGTGATGTTCTCCCATTTCGATTCTGGTATGGGCAATGGTTGTATCATCCCCTTAGACTTCTGCCTCTCTGCCTTCACTTGCTGACACACCAGGAACTTTGATGTATATTCAGTGATCTCCTTCTTCATATTATCCCACCAAAAGTTTTCTCGAAGATCTCGATACATCTTTTTTCTCCCTGGGTGAATAGATAAATTTGAACTATGTGCACCATCCAAAAGTTCCTTCTTCAGCTCCGGACTTGATGGAACACATATTCTTTCCCCAAACCACACAATTCCTTCTTCATTAACATTAAACTCTAAGGATTTCACTTTTTTGATAGCTTTCACTTTTCCCTGAATTCCCACATCTTCCTTTTGAGCATCCTTTAACCTTTACAAAATAGATGGTTGAGCAATCATTGGTGAAAGTATTGATGATGTTCCCTTCTTTATGATTCCCACATCCATCTTCATCAAGTCTAAGAAGATTTTATCCTTCTCAATTCTCATCATTGATAGAATTGATGGGTCCTTTCTACTTAGGTCATATGCTACCTTGTTCACTTTCCCATGGTGGTAATGTATTGAATAGTCATAATCCTTGATGAGCTCTATCCATCTTCTCTGGAACATATTAATCTCTTTCTATGTGAATATATATTTAAGACTCTTGTGGTCATTATATATATCACATTTCTCTCCATAGAGATAATGCTGCCAGATTTTCAAGGCAAAGATCACCGCCGCCAACTCCAGATCATGCGTTGGATAGTTTCACTCATGGATTTTCAACTGCCTTGAGGAATAGGATATAACTTTATCATTATGCATCAGCACACATCCTAAGACCTTATTTGAAGCATCACTGAAAACAACAAAAAGTTCCCCACTTGTGGGTAAAGTGAGCACGAGCGCAGTGATAAGTCTCCTTTTCAACTCCTTGAATCTTTCTTCGCATTCATCACTCCAAGAAAACTTTACTCCCTTTCGAGTTAACTTGGTAAGAGGGTTGGACAATCGTGAGAAATTTCTCACAAATCGTCGATAATATCCAGCTAACCCCAAGAAGCTACGGATATCCATTACCGATGTTGGCTTTGGCCATCCCTCAATTACATCTGTTTTGGAGGGATCCACAGATATCCCATTGCTTGTAATGATATGGCCCAAGAATGAGACCTCCTTCAACCATAACTCACACTTGTTGTACTTTGCATAGAGATTCTCCTTACGCAAAGTCTATAGTACAGTTCTTAAATGCTCCTCATAATCCTCCTTGGTTTTGGGGTATATTAGAATATCATCTATAAAGACTACCAAAAATTTTCCAAGGTAATCTCTAAAGACTCTATTCATCACGTCCATGAATATTTCTGGAGCGTTGGTGAGTCTGAAAGGAATTACTATGAATTCATAGTGCCCTTATCTTGTACGAAAAGCAGTCTAGGGGCCATCTTCCTTCTTCACCCTTACTTGATAATATCCTGACTGAAAATCCACCTTGGAGAAGTATTGTGCTCCACGCAGCTGATCAAACAAGTCATCGATTCTTGGGAGAGGATACTTGTTCTTTATCGTGATTTTGTTAAGTTCATGATAATCGACGCAAAGCCGCATTGGCCCATCCTTCTTCTTGATGAAGAGGACTGGTGCACCCCATGGTGAAGCACTTGGGCGTATAAACCCTTTATCCAGATTCTCCTGTAGTTGTTTCTTCAGATCTTCAAACTCTACAACAGCCATTCTATATGGAGTCTTGGATATTGGTAGCTCCCTAGGTTTATGTTTAATTGAGAACTCAACATATCTTCTTGGAGGAAGACCAGTCAGTTCCTCGGTAAATACTTCAGCAAATTCCGTCACAATAGGTATTTCTTCAAGGATGGTTTCTTCCTTGGACTCAATCATCTGAGCTAGATACGCGTGCTCATAAGGCAGTAATATCCATGCTTGAGATGATGGAGCTAAAGGAGATTCATCTTCCTCCTGACACTTGTAATGAATTGGGGGTCGATTCTCCATATGGAGTGTAATTTCCCTCTCCTGACAATTTAAGTTGGCTCAATATAAGGAAAGCCAATCCATGCCAAGAATTTCATGAAATTCCACAAGAGGGAGTATGACGAGGTTCGCCAGGAAATTCAATCCACAGACTATAATAGGGGAGGACTTATATTCATGGAATGCAATGATTTACCCATTTTCCGTACTCACCGACATCTTTACTTCCATGATTTGTGGTGGTGCTGGGATTGTTCTACTAAACTTTCGAGATATAAAAGAATGCGTAGAACCTGAATCAAAAAGTGCATTCGATATTCTTGAATGAATAACTAGTGTACATGTCACCACTTCGTTTTCGGGGTTCACTTCGACAGAAGTTATGGAAAAATCTCTTCCTTGCTGCCTTGGAGGTTGTTGGTTGTCTCCGAAAACCCTTGGATTAGGGAACTGACTTGAAAAATGACCCGGTTATTTTCATTTGTATCATTAACAACGCATTGAGGTTCAAACGGAGCGTTCCTCTCCTCTGTCGTAGTCGTGGGTCTTTCTTGTCGATATTTAATAGCTAGGTGTCCTTCTCTTCCACACCTGAAGCATTTTCTCGCCCCCTTAAGGAAATTTCCAGGGTGCTTCTTTCCGCACTTTTGGAAAGTGGGGTTCTGGATCTTCTTAGCACCGTTGGATTTATCCATCGGCCCACCGGCATTGAATTCCACCTTACGCTTCTTATCCCTATGATACCCCTGTGATTCTCCGATCTCAATTTCGACCTTTAGGGCACATCGGACAATTTCCTCATAGCTATCGATGTCACATATTTTTAATGCTTTCCGCAAGCTAGGCTTCAGCCCACCAAAGAAGCGGTCAACATTGCATTCGGGGGTAACGACAATGCTGGAAACTTATCGTGCAAGCCTTGTGAAGCTTTCCTCGTACACTACAACAGATTCTTCATCTTTTTTCTTGACAGAAAGAAAGACCCTTTCCATCTTAAGACGGAGGGTGCGCGGAAAATATTTATCAAAAAACATCTTCTGGAAATCCTTCCATTCCAATGCCTCGATATCCTCCTCAGGCTTCATATTTTTGATCAACATCAACCATTGATTAGCTTCACCCTCCATATGATAAGCCTCACGGAGAACCTTCTCTTGTACAAAACATTGGAGGATGGAGAATATCTTTTCAATGGAGTTGATCCATTGTTCAGTGATCGTGGGATCGGATGATCCACTAAAAGTATGAGGCCTTTGTCTCATGAAACTCTCAATAGAGACTTGTTATTTCTTAGGGTGGGTTGAATGTTCCTCTTGACCCATGTTTCTATTCAAAACTTGAGTTAGCTGAGAGAGAAGCGTGACAAATTTTGCGATTCCCGCTCCCATTGGATTGGGCATCTCATTAGTACAGTCATCACACTGATCTTCAAAACAGTTGTTAGACCGAGTCCTCCTATTACCAGCCATTGGCTGGAATAAAAGGAAAGTTAGGGGTAACACATAAAGGGTAATCCAAAGACAAAAGTTTATGACTTATAAATAAAATTTTATTTCCTTACTCAAGAGTCTATAGGCTTCAATCTAGGCTTTTCATGATCTACTTTCTAACATATATTCGTAGGGGAATTTTTTTATTCCCTTAATAAGGGTTCATACTAAGATTGTGAATTTACCAAAACATATCCCCCGGGAGTGTCATAACCAATAGTGAAGCAAGGACCATTGGCGTTCGCTAGTTCTCGTTTAAGTCTAGCTCAAAGCGGTGTTTTCAGGTTTTACCCCTAGGATACATATATGCCAGAGCCGCCTCTACCAGCTCGTATCCAGACAGGGATGTATTTTCTTGATAACCCACTTACTCAATACTCACCAAAACTTAGGGAAATTTTTATTGTACTTAGTCTTGTATCTAAGGCTTTACTAGGGTTTTCTAATCCTAATCCCAAAAATAACCAAACCTATCCTCTAATACCAACTATGACAACCCTACTTTTTATTACAACTTAAACATGATTTTTTACATAAAACATCATTTGATACAACTAAGACGATCGAGAGGTTTAGTGTCTTTGGGGCTTAGGATCATTACATAAAAACTTAACACATGAAATACAACATCTTTATTGAAAACTTCCTTTACATGACCACAACATTCCTTCATACTTAGCATTTCATGGGATAACCTGAGGACATGCATAAGAAAAGGGTGAGCTATAAAGCCCAGTAAGGGAGTACACATGGAATTACATGACGAGTAAAATACATGTTATACAATAGGAATATTAATAGAGAATAAGAAAAAAATGAACATAAAGTCATGATAATGCATGATAATCGTAACAAGGAAATGTGGAAACAACACTTAACATGGAATTAGCATGAGCCAAGGCCCATTGCACATGGAGAATTAGTAAATCCTCATTGCACATAAAGCACTAGTAAACCCTTGTTGCACCTAAATTATAATGAGTCAACACTCATTTCTCCTGACGTATCATGATACTATACTTTACCCAATGCATTGGAGCGCTATAAGGGCGCAGCCTTCTCAAACATTTCATTTCATGCATAAGTGTGCCACATGGATCATAAAACATGGATTCATAAAACATAACCATTTATTCCATGATAAAGGAATGTGGAATTCATACATGAAACTTTACAATCAATAAGTAAATGTGCATAAAGTTGAATACCCTTGATGGAGAAATGAGCATGGTATTCACTACACAATGACATTGGCTTAGAAAATCGGTGTGATTTCGGCAGCGTAACGGCGTGACATAAGAATTCATAAAAAAAGGTTGATGAGAGAAAAAGGGGTTCCTCATCATATTTACATGTAATGAAAAGTAATGAGTTCATATAGATAAATTTCCCAACAATTGTAATGGAATTTAGATTCATGATACAAAAGTATTGCTTGAATGTAAAAGAGGAGAGAGAAGTTTCTTTCGGAATTTAGGCATAGTAAAGGGTGTACATGGGAGGCATTTAATGAGAGATAAAGGGTATCCCTTCATTAAAAAATGAAGAGGGAAATATGAGGGAGGTTCTAAACCATACCCCAATAATTATAATTGAAATTAAAAGGGAAAACCAACATAAAGAAAATTGGATAAAAAATGAGAAAGGAAGAAAAAACCCTTACTTGGAAGTGTGCTTCCAAAGTCTAGAGAGAGGCTTGTGAGAGGTTTCTTGGGAGCTTGGGGCACCTTGGGAGGATTCTAGAGATAGTATGGAAGATTTTGGATGGAATAAAAAGGTTTTGACTGAGGAGGAAGTGGGAGCTTGGGTGGGTTTATATAGGAAAGGTGAGGGAATTCTTTATTATTTAGGTTTGAGACCCCTTATATTAAATTAATCCAAACCACAAACCGTCCCATGGTTTTTTCCCATGGTTTTTGGAAAAGGGAAGAGGAAAATAATATTTTATAATGATAAGGTCCTAAATTCTAAAAATATTAGGGTTTCTTATGTGGAGGTGAGTCATACTCCTATGGAAATTAATTTAAAAAGATAAGGTGTTTAATAAGTCTTGAGGGGTCCATTAATGCTTTGAAAAGTAAGCCAAACAAACCCAAAATCACATTATTTTAATGGTAAAACATATATTGGCCGAAAATAATGATTATAGTATTTTATTACATCACTATTAGGTCATTATGTTGTCATAAAACACATTATATATTTAAACGGTATTTAATTTTTACCCAAAATTTTGATTGTCTCGAAAAATTATGAAAAATTCACTGTTGGATAATTTCGATGTCCTGATTCCAAAAATAACATTTATTTTATCTAAATAATTTTATAAATATGTTAATTTTTTATTTTAAAATAAAAAATGACATTTATAAAAAACTCACAGGTTTTGACAAAAATGGCTTTCAAACCTTAATAAAAATTATAATTGCATTCATACATTTACATGATCATTTATATATAATAAAATTAATCTAATAATAATAATACTATTTTATTAAAATATTATTTAATTCAAAAATACCTTAATTTAATAAAATATATTTCTTAATTAAATAATAACTAAAAACACCATTTGTACTTTAAAAACTATTTACAATGTATCAAAAATGACTAGAAATTATATTCATTATTATATACAAAAATAATGTACATGAACATAGTACTATGTTTTTGGTACATAACCCCTTAAAACAGCCACATAATACCTAAGGGTAAGGTGTGCGATGGGGACAGACTCTTGGGGTGGCTCGGATAACATCGCTCTAGTGGTAATTTCAATCAACTTCCACTTTTCCCGTAGACTGTCATGTTGGAGCTTGACATGATGAAGCTTGTCTTGGGCTTGGTCATGGGCGAAGCCCAAAGACGCCACCTCTTTTCCGAGCTCCGGAAAATGGGCTTCGTATGGGGAAATTCTACTGGATGAGGCCATCACTTCCTTTGTCTGAGCTAATTGGATTTGTTAAAGTCCTATATTTATACTAATCATGTGATCATTGTTCAACGACTATATTAGCAACGGTCAAAATTCTTAACATAAAACCAAATAAGTTGACATTTTATATAAACATAAAGAGACATTTAATTAGATCAAGAGGGATTTACATTAATGAACCTTTGGGTCATTACAAGTTTAGTATCATTGTAAGTAAAAGATACATACATTTGTTTTACATTATGTCATGAAATAAATAAAAACAACATTGTGTCCCCTTTGAACACACTCATATCCTTGGACTTTCCTTATAGGTTAATCATAATTTACTTCTTCACATCCTAGGAAAAATAAAACATAAGAAAGGGGTGATCTCAAATTCTCAGTAAGGATAACAATATTGCAAAAACTGTCATAAATAATAATAAACATTTATAGGAATGTGTAAAACAAAAAACAAAATCCTTTTAAACATAATATTCAGTATAATATGGAAAAGATAAATCAAGTAATTCAATTTACTTTTTCACATGGATATTCTACTAGTTGAATAACCACATGTAATATCAGTAGCTAATTTCATAATGACGGAATGCATAATTTCGTACATCATAACCACATAGTCAAGGCCTCGTGCCAAGACTACAAATAAAACTTTTGTCAAGGCCTTGTGCCAAGACACTAGTTTGTCTCATGAGACTTATCGATGCATCAAGAAGCTATATCAAGCTCCACTCGTCGCTTACTAAGTCTAATTCATTCTTCATATGAAAAGGATGAAACATAATCTAAACATTTGTTTTAAAACTGGCATACGAAATATCAATATTTTAACCACAAACCATGAATGGTATAAAAATAGCACATCCATAGTCAAACATAACTCATTAAATACAATATGAAAGATTGAATTTTAATAAATTAACAACAATAAAGAATAATTAAGGATATTGACATAGGTGAAAATGATCAGTAAAACTGTTTGAGAGAAATATCCACTTTTTCCTGAAAAAATTTAAAAGTCTTACTATTTATCAAGAAGCTGTTAAAAATAGATTTTTGAATCAAAGTGTCCCATACCAATTTGAAACATTTAAAAGTAATTTTAATTTTAAAACATTAATGTTCATATAAATAAATCATTAAAACCATTTTTTAAACATGGGAATTAATGAGAAATATTTAGAAGAATAAAATTTTAAAACATTTAAAATGATATTTTAGTTAGAGTTCCTAACCAAATGAGAGACACTTGAATAAAAATAATTGAGTTAATAAAAACTTTATAATATCATGCTAATAAAGGGATTCATGATATACTATGTCAACGTACAGTATATACACCAAATAAAAGTGAATTGGCGCATAACAACAAAGAAGTCTCTATGGAATGTAAATTGAGATAAAATCCCTTATAAAGACTGTATCCTTAGGTTAAGGATAAATAAATGAAAAAATTATGAGTGAAAAATATAAATAATCCCAATATTAATTTATATTAACGGTAAATAAATCAGATTAAATTCACACATATTCTTGTAAAAACAACAACAATAACATAGATGTTTAACTCAATGAATAGAAACTGTGGTAAAATTACTCTTATCAAGTTAATATCGATGACTTGAGAATTTATCAATGAAGTGATTATGTGTATCAAAATTATATCCAAAAAAAGTTTAGTGGATATTACTACATAAGTAAATAAATAGTGATTTTACATGTAATCTTGGAGTCAAATAATCAATGAAGTTTGCATAAAACCCAATGAGTGGAAATTGAAATTTGAAATTCCTTTACCGATTTGGTAACTTACAAAACATACACCCATGAAATAAATATCATACAATGATGATGTAAATACCCATAAGTTAAAGTATATTTTACAAATAATACAATCATGGGAAGTATATACACTTCACAAAAGGTAATAGTGGAAAATATAGCATGAATCTCATTAGAATAGAAGTGAGATAAAAACACCTTACCACGTTGTAATCAATCGAGTGGTATGAACAAAATTTTATAACCACAAAATTAATTAAAAAATACCATGAATATAAAAAGAATCATGAAAATATATATCAAATCGATGTATACAATACACCACATCTAATAAATAAGTGGTGAGTAATGGAAATCTCACAGAATTAAATGTGAGATAAGAAAACCCTTACTACAGAGTAATCAATCGAGTCGTATGTCCAAAAGTTAATAACAACCAAATGAATCACATAATACCATTAATATAAATAGAATCAGGATAATATATATCAAATGTAAGTACACAATACACCACATCCAATAAATAAGTGGCGAGTAATGGAAATCTCACGGAATTAAAAGTGAGATAAGAAACCCCTAACCTCGTGTCCGACTGGACTCTTATGTTCCGTGTTAATCCTGAAGAATAACCATATGTCATTTTCTTCTTACTTAAGACAATTTTTCAATTTAGTTATTCCTTTTATATCACATATTACCTTGATATAAAAATTAGTTAATTATTTGAGTTCATATCAAACATTTTGTCGATGTTCGGAACGTTAGTCAAAAATGAACTTGTTATAATTACAAATTGTCCATGTGGTCAAAATTACATTTTATCTGGAATGATATTCATGATTTATATATCATATATTTCAGATATATTACATGAATATGTATTTATAATATTCCATATCATTTGAAGTAAATAAATTAAATGTACCGTTCTTGGAGAAGGTAAGTCGTATGTACACATCAACGCTACTTTCATTTATATTTTATATTTAAAGGAATGAAAAAATAATAATACATAGGTATATTATAATTACAGTATAATATAATATTTTATATACATTATGTAAGTTCATTAACACCATCCTTTATACGTTCCATGTATGTTATGAACGAGTCATATCACTTTGAGGGGGTGGTAGTCCGCACTTCCTCAAATGAAATTATTGTATATGTACAACATGAAAGGAATAAAGATATGCTATAAAAGATAATTAAAAAAGAATATAGATAAAATAAATACCATAAATATAATCTATAATTACAGTTCCATCATAATGGCCACCATAATATGTGGTAGTAGAAGATTGAACAATCATTTTTTCGTGAGGCAGTAGTTCGTCGTCCACAGAAACATTATTTTCTATACCCATTAGATGGATGTGTGTGTAAGTGTAGTAAAAATAATTATCATAAAAACAAACTATTATATTGAGGATACTGGTTTTGTTATAAAATAAAGTAATAAAGAGAGTTTCTAGGGTTGGAGAAGTAAAATAAATAAAAATAACATAAGAGGATATGTTACCTTTAAATTAGGTAACTCCCTTTGGTTTGAACCAAAAGGCTTCCTTGATGTGCCCTCTGCCTAAGTTAATGATTTTAAGAGGAATAGAGGGATGTAGGGAGATTAATTGGGTTGATTTTGGATGATCCAATATGCTTGAGAGGTGTGAGTAATGGGTTAGAGATGATGGATTTTTATAAGGGGGGGAGGGGCTCTTTAGGAAAGTTTGAAAATATTATATTATTATATAATGATTTCTAGTTTCTAAAGGTCCAAAACTCCTTAAAGTGAAAGATAAGATGAACCATGTTCAAAATAAAATCATCCAATAATAATTTTATTGGTTTTGGATATTTTTTTAATTTGTTTAATCTCATTTATTTAAATCATTCATTAAAGGGGTAAACACTCTATCATTATTGTGTTATAAATAATTTTATTTATTTGATGTCTAAAAATTATAAAAAAATACCCTAATTTATGAATTTTTTTATCTTCCAAATGAATATTTATAGTCAAAAATATAACTTATATAACCCCATGTAATTGTTTTCCTAGAATATATATGTTTATGTCATTTTTTCCTTTAAATTAATTCTTATAGAGTGTCATTATCACTCTCAAGTGGCTCCATGGGGTCCCAAAATAGACTCAAGGATGTGCATGGATGGAAATGTATCAAAGAATAGGGTCAGGATATTAATTAGGGTAATTTACTATTATTATAATATTATTTTTTACCCTTATTTACAAGATTTACCCTTTAACCATTGTAAATAAAATATTTATCAAAGTAATTATTCATAATGTCTAAAAATAAAATATAATTATTTCCACAATTTAGAACTCCTTATTCTGAATATGAAATCCATTTTTCTAAATTAAAAACACATAAGTGGCAAAAATTAATTTAAAATTAATTCCCATTGTCAAAATAAAAAGCGTGTTTTTAAGAAATAATAACTATAAAAAAATTGACACTTGTTTATGTACAGTTTAAATGTGAAATTACATCCAATGGACTAAATTATATTAAATTATAAAAATATAATCTAATTATAATTAAAAAAAATTTCAATTTATAACTTAACTCTATAAATTATTTCGATTAAAAAATTTGTTTTTAATTAAAATTTAGTATTTTTCACTATTCATCAAAAATTGAAAGTTTTCAAAAAAGTACCAAAAATTTATCCAAACTAAATTTTTATGTCCCATTTATAAAGAAGAATTTAATTTCATTAAATTTAATATATAAAAGTATCAAATGGAGTTTTTAAAAAGGGTTTTCCATTAAAATGGGAAAAATTGTATTTTTTGAAAAATACTTCTTTTATCTAAGAAAATGAATTTGTTCTTATATTATGTCTAGAAATACATAATATGGATTATAAAATTATATGAAGTATATATAATTCAAAATTCAGTTAATACTATTCATATCCTCTTTTTGAATGGCTATTTTGGTAAGTCGTGGGGCGCTCGAACTCAGTGTTGCGTATAACGCAAGTTATTGAATTACTTTGAAGAGATAACATACCATGAAATCTTGGGGTGTTACAATCTCCCTAAAAATTTCATTAGATATTTTCAAGAGGATACTAGTACTATAATATTTATATTAAATAATGTTTTACATCATTATTTCATCTCACACTTATAACCCTAAGATATTAATAATTCGATTAATGATGAAAATTGGGTTCTTTACAGGAAATAGAAACTAAATCAATTCAATAGGGATGAATTATGGACTCCAATAGAAATACCTAATGATAATCATATCATAGAAACTAAATGTTTGATTATGAATAAGGTATATTATCTTTCCAATATCACTAGAAATAATTCCCTAGTAGTAGCTAATTATTATAACCAAGAAGAAGGAATAAAATTTGGTGAAATAATTTCACCTATCACTTAGCTAGAATCCATTAGGATCTTATTTGAATTAGAATCTCAACTTAATTTAAAACTATTTAAAATGGATGATAAAATCAATTTTTTAAATGTTTTTATTGATAGAAATGTTTTCATCGAGTAACCATTATGTTTTAAAGATTATTAATTTCTAAATCATGTTTTTAATTTTACTAAATCTCTTTATGGTTTAAAATAATTATCTCAGGCTTGGTCTGAACATTTAACTAATTTTAATTTATAAAATGGTTTTAAAATTAGAACATAAAATTCAAATATATTTCTAAAATAAGTATTAAATTATATTTTACTTTTCCAAATTTATGTTGATGATGAATTTTTTGGCTTGACCAATAAATCTCTTTGTTCTAAATTTTTTGATTTAATGAAAAAGAAGTTTGAAGTGGGATTTATGGGTGAAATGAAACTCTTTTTCAGTTTTAAAATTTCTCAAATAAATGATGTTATTTTTTAAAAATATGAATATAAAATATTGAACCATTAAAATAATTTGTCATGGATTAAGTAAAGGAAATTAGTACACCCAATAGTAAAAAATATAATCTCATATTAATGTTATTAAATGGATTTTTTTGTTTAAAAATAACAAAAAAATATTGGTTTTTTACAAAGGGAACTTATTTTGAATTAACTAGTTTTTAAAACACTAATTTATATGGATGTTTACTAGGTATGAAAAGTAAAAGTGGTACATTCCACCGACTCATAAAATCTCTCATATCTTGGATTAGAAATAAGAAAAAATATTTTTCACTTTATACATCCAAAGTGTAATATGAAGCCGTTTGGGGTCTTTTCACCCAAATAATATGGTTGAACCAAACTATCTTAGACTTTGGGATTATATATGACTATATAACCATTATATGTGATAATAATAGTACCATAAATATTTCTAAAAATCCATTCCAACACTCTCTCAATAAATACATTGATCTTAGGAACCATTTTATAAGATAAAACTACCAAAAATGGTGATATCTTGTTGGAATTTATTAGGATGAACTTTCAACTAGATGAAATTTTCACTAAACCTTTTGTAGTTGATCATTTAAATTTTGTTAAACGGGAATTTGAAATAGTATACTTTTTACACTTTCCATTTCACTATAACATGCTTGAGTAATTGTTTTAAAATTTATTTTATTTTAATCTTGACCTTCTTTAAAATATTTTTCTATTTCTTCTTAGAATCATGAAATTATTTATTTATTTTGAATTTTATTTTTTTTTCCTATCAAGGATATTATCCTTATATATAACTTTCAAAATATTTTTAGTGGTAGACTTATATCATAATTTATGAAATTTTCTTTCATAGATGCATTTGTTTCCAAATTTATTTTTAAAACTAAAAAGCCTTTTTTTATTATTTTCAATCTTTTAAGTGGTATTTTCTAAAAAAATAATTTTTATCATAATTATATGGTTTATAAAATAATTTTTTTCAATATTTAAATATACTTAGTGTGTTGTTTTCTCTCTTAAACAAATATTAAATATATGTACAAATTCTATATATACTTGTGTCACTAATAATGTTTTTTATGTTTTCTTTGACAAAATGAAATTGGAAGGATGCTTTAAAGGTATTTTTTCACATCCAAAGGAACTATTTAAATATTTTTATAATAAATAATCATCTCATGAGAAAAAAACCATTCTTTTATGGAATGAATGTTTTCAAAAATGTATGTACCAAATTTTCAATAACTTTTTATATTTCTTTCTTTCTTTTTCCTTTCTCATTTATAAATATAATTTTCTTTATCTCTTAAAACTTATTTTACACTTTATTATCCCTCCCTCTATCTATCTAACACACTTATTAAATGATATATTGAAAGATAAGAGATATCTCAAATTTTTGTTTTATCTTTTTCATTTTTTTCAAAATACATTTTATTTTACCCTTGAACTCCATTTTCAATCACTATTTTTTATTTTTTATTTTATTTTTTTTTATTTTCAAAACTCTCTTTTAGAATCCCTATTCATATTTTCCTACATATTTCCTTTTAATTATTTCATTTCTCTCTTGGTTTTATTTTTTAATAATCACTAAGGGGATAGTTTTTTAATCAAAACGGGGTAGAATTTATTTTAATCACCAAGGTGGAGAATTTTTATTTAAATTTTTTGGTAAAAAGTCAAAATTATTTTCTTAATATTATTTTTTTAATTGTTTTACAAATGAGGGATTATGATTATCTTTTTGGAATAAATTTTTAAATATTAAATGTAATGTTAGTAAATTTACATCTTGAGTATATTGAATATCTTGTTTAAAATATCTTGAACTTTAATTACCTCAATATATATTTAACTCTTGATTTGCACTTGATTTATCTTATTATTTTAATTGTTTGTAATCATCAAAGGATAGGGATATTTTTGTATGTATATCTCTCTGTCATGGTGTTTTGATGATAAAAAAACTCAATTATGTGTATAATATATTAATTTATATGAACTTAAGTCTCATTGTTTGGTTTTTTAGTCTTCACATTAATGGACTTAATGAAGATATCATAGTCTAAATGTAGTTCCCTCGACCCTAGTAACCTAAAGCTAGTGGTTTCTTTATTTCATTGGCATAATATGCAACCAATCACATACTGAAGGAGTGAATAGGATAGTAGTATTGGTAAACTGGATACATACTTGAAATTAATATTATATTTTAAAGCATAAAACACACGAAGAAATTTCTTTGAAAATCCCAATAATCTCATTAGAGTTTCCCTACATATTTTTCATGACCTAACCCACCGAGGTCCAACTCTAGACTACTCCAAGACCAACTCCAATAGTCCAAGGGATATCAACCAACACCAAATAGGCATATCTCACTAATGGGAGGCATTATCCCAAGGTACATGTACACACACAAAGATCTCCAATCCATCAAAATGCTAAAATTTAAAGAACTATAACAATGGATATATACATATATGATCCCACAATAGATTATGACATAAAAGTACTAAAAGAAGAAAAAGGGGCCAAATGCAAGCCCAACCGACAACATTAAATAGTCCAACCTACTCCAAGGGTGAGGACTAAATTCAAATGAAATCCACAGGTAAAACATCTCAGTTTAACAAGATCTAGTTATACTCCACCCACTCCTTGTCCTCCGAGGACGCCATTAAAAGGGTTGTCTTCTGCACAAGACATAAAATGTGTGGGAAAAGCCCATATAAGGGTGAGTATAACAATACATAGTGGGACACCCCAAATATACTAAACATTAAGCACCAAGTATAGTTATCTCAATATAAGATATAAAAATAAATGTATAATTGAAACACCCAAATATACTTAGGAAAGACACCACACCTCTAGGTGCTCATACCCAACTATCATATACAATAATTATGGATGAAATAATGATTTTTCTGGGAGAATATACTCCAAAATCCATGATATCATCAGAGACACTCGAAAAAGAGTTCTAGATCATTTTTCACTCCCAATGAAATCTCACTCGTCTAAGAGTACCCTAATACAGAAATAAGGGGTCACACCCATAACTGCTGAGGGACACTAAGAACCCAATCTAGATCAACCCACAATGTAGGGGATCATAGGTCAACGATACCACACACCCTACTGATATGGACTTATAGATGGATTATTGACACCCTACATAGGGAGGTCACAATGATTCCACAAACACCACCTGAGGAAAAAAAAGGTATAGACGATTACACTCTAGTCTTACAGAGGGATACCACAACTATGACTATGACTCAGCCTCTAGAAGGGATAGCAATCTTGTGATGTGGATTTAATGCCCCATTTTACTATAAAAGGGAAAAGTACTAAGGGAGAACACTCAGCCTATACTGGTCCAAAATAAGGAAATAAAGAGCTACAAACACTCTTGAAGGGGGTACATAGTGTGTACCAGGGGAACACGGTGTATCCAACTATCCCCATGACAGCTGGTGTGGAAGATCCTCACATGGACATTAAGTATCCATATACATGGTGTATATAATAAGTACATGGAATGTAGAGACACACGAAATCCAACCTATGTCGTATGTCTATGTCTGTGTACCAAGACAGTGTATGTGTACCATCTCGTGTACGCTAATCCATGTTTGTTTCCAAGTACATGGTGTGCCATCTGGCCATGTACATTTTCCCATGTATTTTTACTTCTCTAAGTACACATCAATACATAAGGAAGGGGACACATGTTGTGTAACTAAGTCACACAGCATGTGATACTTAAATTTTTTCAAAACCCTAGCTCCATTTCTAGGGGACCCACAGAGTGTGGACACTAGATTATAAATCGTGTGGTTCAAAAAGTTATTGAACCTTCATCTTCTCTTCTATGTCGACCTGCGCACTACTAAATCCTCTGATCACATCATAAACTATAGATCCTAGGTTGACCGGTCATTTCCTTCTCTGCTAGTTGGGATCCAAGTCCTCAATCTGCTCAGAAAACCATCCAACGATCTTTTCTTCCTTGTGCATCAAAATTGGGAGAAACCAGACCCCAAAATCTGATATGATCCACCACTGATCATCTATCATAGTCATCAAACCCCGATCATGCCACTGGTCATGAACCGCGTCCATTTTATTGATAATTTATGCTGAATAATGGTTGCATAATGAACTAATAATGGGTATTCATTGAACCACGAACCAAAAGAAAATACCCATAATGAACCTAGGAAGAATGGGAGAAGAAATCCATATTCCATAAGATGTTAGGAGTGAACATTTTCCATTTCTCAATTGGAATTAATTCTTTGTCATATAAAATTTCGACTGAAGAGGTATAAATCAATGAACAAAATAAAACCATCCATAAAATTAATTCTACTGATGATGTGTGTTTCAATTCTAGTCATGGAATTGATATTCATTCATATGGGATTAATGAAATGGATGGAAATCACAAATAAAAACATATCACTTAGAGTTTGGATGAATCTTTGATGAATAATGGTTTTTTTAATGTCATTCTTGATATCCTCCAACTCTTTTGGTGCAACGATCCCTGATCTGATCATCATCCATCACCATTCTCTAAGAAATATCACCTACAAGAATAGTTAGGTATCTAGGATTTAACATCTAACCTTGAGAAAATTTTCATAGTCATAAGCTTAAAGGAGAATTCAATCGCTGTGTAAAAAATAATCAAAATTAATTAATTATTTCATTTATTTCATTTAATTATGTCCACAATTATGTTTACACAAATGGTCTATGATGACAAAGATTATGTCACACCTAGGGTAAAACATTATTTCTAAACCCAAAAGCGCCCTCCTATTTTTATCAGGGTCTCTGTTCAAAATTTATTCCAATTTTTCAAGAAAACTGCATGTGCTTGATATTTAATATATTTAAAACATTTATTTTGGGAACACCGAGCCTCAGAATCGCATGTCGTATCAATAATTTATCTCGAAAACAAAGCATATAATATCTAAAAATAATGCATGGAAAATTTGAGACATTACATTCTCTCAACCTTAGGGATTTATGTCTCCAAAATCCAAAATAATGGATACACAATGAGTTTTAGGTACTAAACATGAATATGATCCTCCTTATCCCATGTTCTCTCTTGATGACTATCATGTTTCCACCGGACATGCATAAGGATAATCTTTCACCCATGAAGGATACTCTCTCGCCGATCCTCAATCTCCACTTGGTACTCCGCAAAGGTAGCTCCATCCTCAATTTCCATCTACCCCAGTCGATAACGCATGATGGATCATGTATGTACCTCCTCATATGAGACATGTGGTAGACATTGTGTACCTAGTCCAACTACAGTGGTAGAACTAAGTGATACACCACCTCTTCAACTCTATGCAATATCTGGAAGGGACCACTGAATCTCAGAGATAACTTGTCATCACGACCAAATTTTCTCAATCCACATCAAATTAAGAGAATAAATAACACATGGTATCTTTAATTGAACTCCATAAGTATCCATAATTGGTTCAAATAAGTATTATTATAGATCTATTAATTCCTCATCTACTCTTGGATGATCTTCACCTTCTCTATAGTATCTTGCACCAACTCTAGGCCCACGATTGCTGACTCACCTAGATCAGTCCAACAAAGTGGTGACCTATAGGGTCACCCATAAAAATCCTCAAATGGTGCCATACCAATGGTATAATTGTATTTTTTTGTTGTATGAAAACTCCACCAAGGTTATGTGATCCTCTCAATTATAATTGAAGTCCATCATGTAAGCTCGTAGCATGTCCTCTAAGACCTGAATAGTTTGCTCTGTCTGGTTTTCAGTCGGAGGATGAACCGTTGTGGTAAAGTGTAACTGAGTCCCAAAGTACTCATGTAATCCTCTTAGTAATATATATGTGAAGATATCATCATGATCAAAGGAAATCACCAACTAAAATCCATGGAGTCAGAACATCTTCAACACATAGAGTAATCCCAAGCTCTCTTCTGAACTCTGCTCTCAAATAGCTAGGAAGTGGGCCGACTTGGTGAGTCATTCTTTGACCACCTAGATGGTATTATTTCCCATGGATGTATGCGGTAATAAAATCATGAATAACATATAAATTCTATCCCACTTACATTTTGGAACCTTAAGGGGTTGATCAAAACACGCTGGAACCTGGTGCTCTGTCTTTGCCTACTGAAAAGTGAGGCATCGAGAGACAAACTCTGCAACTCCCTTCTTCACACCTAGCCACCAAAACTGACATCAAAGGAAGTTTTATATATTTTACACACTAGTATGTACCATGAAAGGTGTTGTATGAAACTCCCACAACACCTCCTCCTGCATGGTCAATGGTACAATCATATTCCCTCTTTAAAGGATAGTGTGCTCTCCACCTTCAAAATATTCATCAGGAGCATGTAAACTGGATATCTAAATACATAAGATCTCACAATATGTATCTTTATGTTGATAATACCTGAATTGCTATAAAAGCATTGGGGTAACATTAATTTAATGAATATTTTAAGCAATATCCTTGTCCAAAAAGGAAAAATGCAACAAGGATAACTTCTATTAAGCCACAACCAACAACTGAGAACAAGACATCCTACTAAGATAATCTTCCACCATGTTTCCCATCCTAGGAGTATAGACAATCTCAAATTTATATTCCTAGAGGATATCAAGACATATTCTCTCTCTCAAGTTAATATCCTTTTGCGATAAGATGTACTTGATACTCTTTTGGTCAGAGTAAATAAAAAACCGCTTTCCCAACAGGTAGTGTCACCAAATATTCTAATGGAAGAATACTGCTACTAACTCAAGATCATGGTTTGTGTAGTTATGATCATGTGTTATCAACTGGAGTTTACTATAGGCAATAACTTCTTGTGTATTCATAAACAAAAAACCATGTTTAGTTCTTTATTCATTGAAGAACACTACGTACTCAACACCATCCTTTGGTAATCTCAAGATGGGAGCCCTCATCAACCTCTTTCTCAGCTCCCGAAACCACGTACGTAACATTTACATCCATACAAATGTCTTCCCCTTCTGATTAAAAAGGGTAAAAAAACTCTAGATAAGTTTGTTAAAACCATTTATAGTACCCTTCCAACCCAAGAAAACTATTCACCTTGGTAACACTCATTGGTGCTATCGACCAAGAACTACCTCAACCTTCACTAGGTCCACTATTACTCTAAACTCTGAGATGATGTATCCCATAAAGTGGACTTCTCTAATCCAAATATAAAAATTAGAGAGCTCTGCATAAATTTGGTACTCTAAAATTCTATTTAGGACCATCCCCAAGTGTCTCATGTGCTCCTCCTCAGACGTTGAATGCATTACCATGTCATCAATGAATACCATCACTAACTAGTCTAAGAAAGTATGAAATATCTTGTTCATGAGTCTCTTGAACACTAATGGGGATTTCATCATGTTTAATGGAATCATCAATTACTCATAGTGACTATAATGACGTCTAAAGGTCATCTTTAGTATATCCTCATCCCATACTCACAGCTGGTGATAGCCAGATTTGAGGTCAATATTCGAGAACCATCGCAGCACTTTCAATTGATCAAAGAGTTCATTGATACTAGATAGTGGATAATTATTCTTCAATACCACCTGATTCAAGTGCTGTTAGTCCACACATATCTTCAAGATCCTTTCTTACTTCTTGGAAAACAATACAGGGGATGACCATGGGAAACGTTGGGTATTACAAATTCATTCTCCTATGAGTCCACTAACTGCACCCTTATTTCTTGAAGCCCTATGGGAGTCATCTGATATGCTGGTATATATATCAGTTCCATCACAAGATACAATTAAATGTATAAATTTATCACTTGGTGGCAAGGAAAACCTAGTATTTCCTATGGAAATAAATCCTCATACTTTTCCACCACTACAGGAAACTGATAGCCCAAAGCCTCCACTGCTCCAAGAGTCATGATATCCAAATGGTGATTAATCTTCTACACTCTCCTATGTTTAAGCTCATCCTTCTCCACCAAGGTATCATGTTCATCCAAAAATTAAAACCTCATTATATCACTACAGACACCCCAATTGCTCAACCAAAATAATTCTATCTAGGCAAGAACTATGGATAGTCAATCCATAATTAAGAGGGAATTGTAAGGCCTCATTACTGATATGAATATATCTCATACAAAATTCTCACCTCCAAGTACTAGATCACGCTATCATCACAAGTGTAAAATTGTTAAGTCATGAGTATACGACCACAAGGGTTGATCCAATGGATCAACTAAAATCTATAAGTATCTAAATAGATAAGTGGAAAGGAAGGAATGAATAGAACATGTGTCTATCAATACTATAGCTAAAAGATAAAAAAATACAAATCATACATCATATCATCCCTGGAACCTCAGGGTCATAGGCGCCCATAGACTATAGCTAGACTCATCCCTACCCATCATCTCCCTAAGCTTGGAATAAACCACCTATGGGTGATGGTGGTAATAGGTCAAACCTCTGACTACCTCCTCCTACCCAGCTAGTCCCTCTGCCACATCTGTCTCCTTGAAGAACACCCTACTCTTTCCTTTTTCTATGTCTTGGTGGTCCCTCGTCCATCTCATCATAAGTAGTAGGATGGGTCAGACAGTCCCAAGCTAGGTACCCCCAATCATTATAGTAGAAACACTACCTCTTCCTTGGCTGATTAAATTTATAACCAAAACAACTAGTTATACTCAGTAAATACATCACATCATCAAGCAGTCATAACAACCTGTCTACTACAAGATTATACTCGAAGCAACGCTCATTCTGGGAGAATCCACTCCACAATCCATTCTATCATTATAGAAACTCAACTAAGAGTTCAAGAACATTATTCCCCACCCAATGAAATCTCTATGGTCTAAGAAGACCCTCATAAACATATAGTGGTCATTCCTAGTACTACTGGGGGACACCATGAACCCAATCTGGATAAACCCGCTACGTTCATGATCGTATGTCAAGGATACGACAAACCATACTAATATGTCCAGGTAGGTGAAGGATAAATTCCCTACTCATGGAGGTCATTTTGATTCAACAAACTCTTCCTAGGGAACAAAATGATAGAGGATCACACTCCAGTCATACATATGGACACCACAACACTATCTGAGACTCATCCTCTAGAGGGGATCACAATCCTATAATGTGGAGGTAATTCCAAACTATAACCTCATGGGAAAAGGACCAAGGTAACACACTCAACCTATAATGGTACAAATTAAGGAAACAAATAGTTATAAACACTCTTTAATGGGTTACATGGTGTGTACTAGGGGATACACGATGTGTCTAGATATCCCCATGACTGTTAGTGTAGAAGTGCCTCACATAGAAAGTAAGTATCCATATACATGACATGTAGAAGAAGTACACAACATATAGAGACACACGATATCCGACCTATATTAATTGTCCATGTCCATGTACTGAGGTCAGGTCCATGTATCGGCCCATGTACGCCAAACCATTCTTATGTTCACATACACCGTATGTCATCTGGCCATGTAATTTTTACTATGTCTATGTAATTTTTGAAGTACACACAAACCCATATGGAATGGATCACATAGAATGTGACCAAGTCACATGACGTGTGATACTTAACTTCATCTAGAACCATACCATCACAAAAAGGGTGTCCATACGGTGTGTAAACCTAGATTACATGTCGTGTTACTCAAAAATTTCTAAAACCTTTAGCCTCTCTCATGATTCCATCTATGCACCACCAAAACATTTTATCTCACCATAAATAATAGTTCTAGGGTTTTCTGGTCATTTCCACACTACTAGCTAGGATATGGGTCATCGATCTACTTGGAAAACCATCAATTGATTCATTCATCATTGTCTGTCAAAATCTTGATAAATGGAACCTGTAAATCCAATCTAATCCACCACTAATTATCTTCTACCATTGTCACACCTCTATCATGAAACTTGTTAAGAACCACACCCATGGTATTGATCTGTTTCATTAAAGAACAGTTTTCCAATGTTCTAACACTGAGTATTCATTGAACCAAGGGCCAAAATGAAATGCACGCAATGAACGTGTGAAGAATAGGGGAATAAATCCATAAGGCATTATATGTGAGAAATGAACCTCAATAATTTCTAGTTTATCCTTAATTATTCATTGTATAAAAATATGAATGAAGAGTGATAAATCAACAAAAAAAATAAAAAATTCCATAAAAATAATTATACTGATGATGTGAGTATCAATTCTATTATTTGAATTGATTCGTGTTTTTTATTAAAAACCAGTATAGAAATCACAAATCAAAGCATCCCACCAAGGGTTTTGACCGAACAATGATGAAGAATGGTTGTTTTGTTGTCATTTATGAGATCATCCAACTCCATTAGCACAACGATCCATGATCGCATCCTTGTCCATCGTTGTTTTTTAAGAATTCTCTCCTCCAATGGCTCCTAGGTCTCTAGGGTTTAGCATCCAACCCTGAGACAATTTTCAAAAATGTGTTCTTAAAAGAGATTCTGGTCTCTGTGTGAAAAATAAAAAAATAATTATTTCATTTATTTCAATTAATTTATTTAATTATTCCTATGATGAATTTTTCACAAATGACATGTGATGACATATATTTTTTCATGCCTAGGGTAAAACCCACATTATGAAATCAAAGGTGTCCTTAGATCCCTAATTTGGGATTCTGTTAGGGATTTATTCCAATTTTTCATGAAAACAATGTGTGGATGCTATTTAATATATTTAATGTATTTTGAACATTTATTCTCAGCAAACCAGGACTCATAATCGCACGTCATCTCTGGGTTTGATCTCAAAAATAATCTATGTAATATCTAAAAATAATAAACATAAATCTGAGACAATACAATATCAATCACAAAATACTCCCTATTATATTGTATAAATACAATATAAAAAATGGGTGAGCTTATATGCTCAGTAATGGTAAATATATAATTAAATCTATGAATAAATAAAGAATAATCAATATGGAAAGGTAAATAACTGAAACACATGTTATTTAATCAATAACTTGATTATAATATGGAAGGAATAAAATATGATCAAATAATTCCATATAAATAACTAAATGATATTGAAACATGACCATGGATATTCCAACTAATCAAATAATCACATGGAATGTCAATAATTGAATTCATAATGATAAAATTCATAATTTTGGACATCGAAAACATACCGTTGAGGCTTATTTCATGACATCTAATACCGTGAAAGATTATTATAAGACATCTAATACCATATATTTTTCTACCAAGTCGTCTATATAATTGGGTAAGGACTTATCCAAAACCATATCTTTTTTTTCTCATGAGGTCTACTGATGCATCAAGGGGTTATAGCATGCCCCACCCATCCCTTATAATGTCCAATACCTTCCTCATATAAATTTTTTGAAACACAATCAACATAAATATTCTTATATAAACTAATATTTGAAATGTAAATACTTTAATTAATCAATAAACATAATCATAAACCATCTAGAGTAAAATTAATGGTATCAATATAGTATATTTCTGGTCAAACAGACCATAAACCGTCTAGAGAGATAATAAGGATGGTATCATTGGATTATATCCCCATTAAATCTTAAGTAATATCAAATAATTCATTTTAGATGGAAAATTATTTTGAAACATCACTTGGAATATTTCTTGATTAAAATTACCTTTTTTTGAAACTCACTATTTTATTTTAAACCTCAAAAAATTTGTAAAATATTTTCAAAATAATTTTAATTGAAAATAGCTTTTAAAAAATAATGATTTCTAGAATATTATGGGAAATTTTTCTTTAAAAATATACTTCTAAACTTTCGAAGTAAACTACAATGAAATTATGTTAATAATAGTGGGTAATTTTGTACATTCTATATATGTTAAAAATAACATTCCTTTTTCATAATAAAATGAATAAAAAAGTGTCTCATTTAGAAAATGAAAGGAATATTACTTTCAAACCATTTTTAAAAAATTCAATCATGGGTAAAATTTTATTTAATAAATACTTTGGAGAATATTAAAACATTTTTGAAACATTTTTTATAAAACATTATTTGGTAACAAAAATGTTTTTTGATCGATGGGATAAACAAAGTCGAATTATCTTAAAAACATTTTCTTAATCAGTTTAAGTACCAAAGAGACAAAAATGGTAATATTGAATGAAAAATTTTATAAATAACCATATTATATTAAAATATATTTATTTAAATATATAAATATCAAATAATTCTCTCAAGGGAGACTTAATCAAAAAATAATCCTAAATAATGATGAGATTATGGGATAAACTCTTTCCACTTTGGTACCTTTTGAATCATATTACCCATGAAATAAATAACATTAAATGAAATTTTAAATACAATTAAGATAAATTAATTCATTATATAACATTCATAAATGTATATATGCATCAAAAAATTGAAATAAGTGGTTAATATGGTCTACCTCTCATGGAAGTAAAAGTGAGATGAGAAACTCTTACTTCACGCTTCCTTTTGATTGAATGTTCTTTAACCACATATATATTAGTTTTAAACCTGTTATTAACTTATTAAATATCCATATTAATATTTAAATATAATATATTATAATTTTATAACATCTTATCACCCATTTATTAATAAACCATCATTATTCTCATTATTTCAAGTGTTAATGGTCTTGTTTCTCATTCGTGTTTTAGAAAGAAAGGTCTGGTTATTGAACATATTATATAGTTTCATGATATCCATAATAATAATAATTAAATAATTATCATATATATACATCAATAAATTTTTTAAAAACAATCAGGATATATGGTTATGAGAAAATGAACTACATTACAATCATGAAGATGGTAGGGCGTACATACGCATGAGTAACATTTTCATTTTTCAATGATCATTACAGAAAGAAGATGTGAAATATTTTCTATATATATATATATATATAATTATAATAATATAATATATAACATATTATTTCTATAAATATAATCATATACATCATCCATTTAGTGTGGTGATGAAATAGATTCGCATCGCTTTGTGAAGGCGGTAGTCCACATGTATACAAACGATGTTATCCTTTATCAATGTCAAAAATAAAATGATATATTATATTTAAATAATGATAAATATTCATTAATATAATTATTATTTAATTTATATCCATATATTTATTAACATTTTTCTTATTACCTTCAATGTAAAGCGTTAGTGAAAAAATGAACCACATCGCTTAACGAGGTGGTAGTCTATTGTACACAGGAGTAACATTATTGTATCCCCTGTGGAATGAAAAATAAAAAAAATATAAATTATATAATTACTCCATAGGTATTATAATATTATAAATATAATATATATCCTTTATATACATCATTAAAACCAATCTTGATAGATGGTAGTAGAAAAATGAATGACATCAGTTTGTGAGGTGGCAATCCATCATACACTAGAATAATGATTTCGTAACCAATTTGATGTAAGTTGGGATGGTTTTAGGTTATGACCTTATTAAAAAAATAGAATTATATTGAAGATACTAATTTTATTATATCCTCATGTTTTAAATATAATTTAAGGAGTATGAGAAAGAAATAAAATAAAAACACTCATTGAAGAATGTTACATATTCTTTAGTTATCCTATATAGGTTTGAACCAAATACATTCAAGAATGGATTTTCACCAAAAATATGGTTTTTATGATGAGTATATGGAAGTTTTTAAGTGATTTTTTAGGTATTTTCGGAACCAAAATGATGGGTATTTTTAAGAAGAGTGGATAGTGGGTGGCCTTTTATAAGTTAGGTGAGTGGCACAGTTGTAATTTTTGCTGGAAGTTTTACTTTTTATTAAGCAAGGAAAGGAAAGAAACATTATGCAAACCCATAAAGGGGTAGGAAATGATGTAGGTCTAGGGCGTCCCCTCATATTATATTGATGCACTCAATGGGCAGAGAGTTAAGACCTTAATAAACCTTCAACTCCTCATCCTTCCTACCCAGGCGAGCCAGCATATCCGCCGCACAATTGGTCTCCCTCCAACTGTGATGAACCTTTCTACCTTGGTAGGTCTCTTCCTTACATAGGCATATGAGATACACCATCTCCCAAGGAATCACATCTCAACCCTATAAAGTAATCACAAGGACTTCAAAGTCCGACTCAATCTCCGTCACTTGAAGTCCCCATCTCCTACATACCATCAGACCAGAAAATAGGGATCGAACCTCTTCACCCAAAGAGTTTTCGAGACCATAGTAAGCACTTAATTCAACATGCACTGATACCCATGAATCTCTATAAACCCCACCGCCTCTCATAACCCCCTCCATGTAGGAGCCGTCAATGTTCAGCTTCAAACCGCCATCTGGGGGATTCCACCTATCCCAACGTCCTCTTCCTCTAATATGCATGTGTGGTCGGTTCATAAGGTTGCAAATTGTGGCTGATGTGGACCCCCTTTAACTAGTGAATCTAACTCAATGATGATAGATCTTAACCGCATCTGTTGTAATTTTTGGAATGAAAAATATGTGCTCATGTTTTTTCACATTAAAAAGGGTAAAAATGGATTATTAGTGAGAATTATAAATTATAGGGTCTAAATATCTCCATAAAATGTATTTCAGAAAAGTTTTTAGGTCAATTTATAACGTTTAGCTTTTTAGTTTAACCACCTAGTAAATTCATTTTAACCATAACCGTAGTAATTAATTGTTACTTTTCACTGTTAATTTTGTTGAAAAATTAATATAACATTATTATAAAATATAAATTATTCTTAATGAAAATATGTAATCTATTTTTACAACTTCAATTAATATAAATGATAAGAGTTAATTTAAAAATAATTTTTCAAACGTGATGAGAAAGTGGGTTTTCATAGAGAAAATGTTCAAAAGTTTACAAAGTTTCTATATTAACATTCAATATAAAAATGATTCCAATGACCTAAATTGGACTAATAGATATAATATTGAACAAATTTTACTTTAAAACCAATTCAAAATATAATTTAACTTTACAAATAATTTAAACAAAAAGGTAGTTTTCAGTTGAAATTTAGTCTTTTTAATTATTCCTCAAAAAGTGAAACATTTTAAAAAAATCCCAAAAATTAACCCTAATATTATTTTGATATTTTAATTTTAAAAAATTGATTTTAATTTTTCATATAAATTTTATAATTTAGTAAAAAATTATTTTAAATTATGTGCGCAAAATGTGAAGAAATCATCTTTTAGAAAAAATACGATTTTTAAAGAAATATTTTATTTTATTTTAAATGAATATAATTTTAATTATAATAAATAGATAACCATAATTTTCATAAATTATTTAGTTCTATTAATACATGCTAACTTAATGGATAAGTTATAATGGTATACAATATTATAGTTTGTTTCTACTCAGTGTTGCATATTCTGCAACCTATTTAAGAGATTAAATTTATTTTAAAAGAAATATTGCATAAAGTATCAAGTGTTATATTTTATTATAAGATTGGTGTTTTGTGTTATAAATGATATCAAAAACAGTGTTCTTATTTTAAAACCTCAAGGTGTCACATTCTCCCCACCTTAAATAAATTTCATCATCACAATTTAAACATGATCTTGGTAATCAAGGGTTTGACATATTGAAATACCATAGTTATAAAAGCCACATCTTAAGAGGGTTAATAAATCATCCTCTAAATAATATAGAAATTTATGTGTGAAGGTAATATGCGATAAAACTCAACTAGGTTTCCAAGTAGGATAAAATAGGTGTGAAATAAAAACATGGACATGGAAGAAAATAGTAAATAATTATAGAGAGTGATAGAGGTCATTAATAACAATAAAGTTAATGATCAATGTAAAAGTAAAGACATGCAAACCATAAGAATGAAATTATTTAAAGGACTATATAATTCATCAAATATGAAGTTAATATGATAAAAAAAATTAATATCCTTTTCCAAAAGTTGAGGAATTATTTTACTGTCTAAGAATATAATGAAATATACTTACTTGATACATTTTTATTTCTTATGCACAATTTAATATTTTGGTTGTGCTTAAATAAATTCCCAATTAATCTATTACTAAAAAATGAATAACAAAAAATGAATTTTTATTCCTGAATAACTAAATTAAATTCTAATGGATTGTAATATCTATAACATACTGATAAGTCATTCCTTAGATCTCTAGTTATTATTATTATAGAATAGTTAGCACAAGTTATAAAATATGCATGAATATTCATATAATTAAGTAATAAATTAATCACTAAAACCTTATCCAAATTTAAACTTAAACCATTTAATATATGGTAACCCATATGGACCTTCCAAAATGTTATGATCCATAATTTTAGAATGAAGGTCACTGAATTACCAAAATGAACTTATCATTAATTTATTCCAAGGTAGTTAGTAATGTCCAATTTAATTTATCTATATCAATAATATCTTTATCCTAAAATCATTATATCAACATTTGGAACATATTAAGGTTATTTTTCCCTCAACCATTTATTTTCCATGAAGTTCAACTTGCCAATGAATTATTTTTCTTGGTCATCATTACCATTTAACATACGCTTTCAAATCCCTAATGAAAACATATTATAGTACAATCCTTATACATTTTGAGAATTTAATTATTAAAATAATTTTATGGTACATTTATTTTATCCAAATATACAATCACATAAATAATTAGACTTCACCTAAAGTAATATAATAAGCTTAACTTTGACCACTTATCTTCTTTTGAGGTATTTTCCATGGATGCTTGGGGCATTTGTAACACCCTGAGATTTTGTGAATTATTTGTATCAAATTAATTTATCCTTTTTGATATTTTCCATTTCATACAACACTAAATATATTTTATTAAATAACTATTTTTATTTGGTGTTATATGTAATAATGACTTTCTTTGATGACTTATGTAACCCTAAAGATCGAGGTTTACGAAAAAATAATATATTATTAAAATATGAGTATTTAATATAATAAGATAAAACATTGATTAAATTAGAGGTTACGAATAATATTAATTAATATATGAAAATATATTGTTTTAAAAATATAATATAAATTCATAGGTTTCTAATTAATTGTAAATGAATATGAAAACTGATCCATAATAAACGGAAATATTATAATGGTCACAAAGTTGTTTTACCCTAATAAATTAAATTTTTATTTATGTCTAGAAATTAACTTTGTAAAAACCTTATTTCAAATTTAACCAAATTAGTGTACTCTTCACATAACACCATCTTGGAATATGACTTGGCGTATGTTACACACAACACCAACTTGGCGTACGATGCACACAACACTGAGTTTCTATGAAACATCTTTTTTATATATAGTTATTAAAATGATCTAATTATAACCTATATGTTAAAAATAGTTATAGGAATAGTAATATCTACTTTTAAAATATTTTTTTTAATTTTATTATATAAATAAAACATATTTATAATGAAAGATATGATTTTTGATAGTCCTTTTATGTTAAAAATATCACTTTCTTGAATGAACTGATTTTAATAATAAAATTAATTTTTGACAAATTTATAAATTTAATATGATAAAATATAAATAATTTTATAAATAATAACATCTAAAATATCCTAGAGTGAAATTTTGTTATTTTTTTGGAGAAACTACATTTTTTGATGAATAGTAAAAAATACTGCTTTTTTGAAGAAAAAAATTCTTTTTGTTTAGTGAATTATTAAAGTTAAAGGATATTAAAAATATGTTTTAAGGTAAAATTATATACATATTACATATATTAATACAATTTAATTAATTATAATCAATTTCACTTTGAAATTGAATACAAAATCTTAACAAACTTTTAAACATTTTTCTGCTTTAAAAACTCGTTATTCCATCATGAATGCGAGATTATCATTAATCTTAATTTTTCTCCTTCAATGATTTTAATTTTTAAAAACCAAAATGAACCATTTTATTCATTATAATATTTATATTATTATAATTTCAAGTTAATTTTTTAACAAAATGATTAGTAAAAGTGATTAAAATTAATCCATGCGATTAAGGCCAAATTAAGATTAATTATGGACTAAACCTTAAAATTAAGCACCAAAATGATCTATACAATTCTCAAAAACCAATGTTCTATATTTATTTAATAAATAAAACTTAAAATATTTAGTTTTTTTATTTTTTATAACTTTTTTTAGGTAAGAACATGTGTACACCTAAGTTGTTTCTAAAAATTCCAACTGAGCCCTTTTCCTTCCCTGTAAAAAGACACCACCTATACCACTTATAAGAACCTATAAAACCTATTAATATAGGCCAACACATACCCAATAAAATTCATAGAAATAATAATTTCCTCCTAGAATCTTTTTAATGGGCATAATTCAATCCAATTAATCCTTTTGGTTGAAATCAAAAGGAGTTACCCGATTAAGAAGTAACATCTTCTCTCAAGTCCTTTATTTTATTTTTATTCCCTACCCCCTAAAAATATATTTATTGTATTATTATATAAAATAAACATTATTATCAATATAATATGATTTTATTATGTAAAGTTTTCAACTTACACTTACACACACCTCCATCTAATGGGTAATGAACATACTTTTTCCGTATACGACGAACTACTGCCTCACAAAATGTTGATTGTTCATTTTTTCATTACCACCTATCATGGTTGAAATTAGGATGGAAACTATGGTTTTATATTATATATATAATATTTATAATTTATTTATGCTTATATAATTTTTATTTGGAACATACCATTATTCTTTCCATCTTATGTAAATACAATAATTTCTTTTGGGGAAGTGTGGACTACCGCCCCCTCAAACTGATATGAATCGTTCATACACTACATGAATTGTATTAAGGATGGTTTTAGTGAATATATATGATATATTTGATATAATAAATCCACTTTAATAATGATATATATATACAAATATGTCTTTTACTTTCTT
This sequence comes from Viscum album, assembly GCA_963277665.1. Lineage (NCBI taxonomy): Eukaryota > Viridiplantae > Streptophyta > Magnoliopsida > Santalales > Viscaceae > Viscum > Viscum album. The sequence continues at coordinate 1,372,220,700 of OY728143.1, forward strand.
TCTCTCAACACGACAATTAAACGGAAATAGCATTCATGCGTACGTATGACCTACCTTCTCGATGAACAGTGTATTCTGTTTCATACTTATATTTTATATAGATTATTTTAATAAAAATATAATGTTTATAAAATATATTTATATCATTTTTTACATTATATAATCATGATATAAGTATAAGGACCAACAATATAACATATTAAGACACATATGAAAAACAAAGCGAATATTACCCAAAGTGAAATATTAACATAGGATGGAGAACAAAAGGGTAATATAAGGTTGTAATAAAACCATATATGGTTTTATATATAATAATATAGATCTTTTAAATATTATATAAATTTATATTTATTATACAGGACTTTTGAATGAGTACGATGAGAGTCAAGACACATGGTAAGTGGATTTCATCTCACTTTTTATTCCCGTGAGATACATGATATATTTGCCACTCTTTTTATTTTTGTGATGTAAATACTTACCATGATTGTATTATTTGTATATTATAACTAAATTTTATGGGTATTAACATATCCTTTTATAAAATTTCATTCAAGGGGTTTAAGTTTCAAAAGTTACCAAATAAGTAAAACTATTTTTTCTCAATTTTCCTTTTTTGAGACTCATGTATTGTTATGCACCTAAACTATTTTATGAGGTGTTCATACTTCAATTTTACATGTTAGATCATGAATCTCATTATTTTAACGATATTTTTGGCTTAATTTAATTTCTTTTTCTTACGTGGAGATTATTATCCCAAGTTATCATGTTATAAGAGTTTATTGAGATAATCTCATCGATTTTTGATATTGTTTACGTTTATGATTTCTTTGATGAATTCTTATGTTTCATATCTCAATAAATTCGTGAATTTTATTATCATATGGTTATTCATTCTATATTCATGTATTGGTGCCATTTTCTACTCTTTGGTACATAATATAGTTGAGAACGTTTTTTTAAAAAATCCCGACTTTACCCTCTCTTCGATCGGAAATCTATCTTTCTTCAAAACCATGTTTTCTAAAAACGGTTTCCAAGAATATTTTAATAATATAATATGGTAATTAAAATAATTTTTTACAATTTTTTATTTTAATTTTTTTTTCAAATGAATCTTTCTATCTCTTTTTGAATGGGGTAATTATTTATCCTTATTTACCTCATTTGACATGTATAAATTTATCCGTCGTAAATCCTTTGAAGATTACATTTAATTTTTAAGGGTTATTTTTTTAAGAAAATGTTTTACAAATATATTTTCATGGAAAATGGTTTTCAAAAGGTTTTCAAACTTCTTTCAGATGTTTTCAAGGAAAATGGTTTTCAAACCTTTTTCAAGATTTTTTTATAAGTTTTCAAGTAAAATGGATTTAAATTTTTTTAATAGATATTTATAAGTTTTAAAATTATTTTTAAAATTTTTTCAATCTTTCTTTATAAGTTTTCAATGTTTTTTCAAAGAAAAAGGTTTTTAAAGTTTTTTTAAACTTATTTTATATGTTTTCAAGGAAAAAGGTTTTTCAAATAATTTCAAGTATTCTTTATAAGTTTTAAAGGTATTTTATATGAAAATTATTATCATATGGTTTTATTTATTAAAAATATTTTTTCAAAGAAGAAAGGATATTTTCCTCAGGAAATGTTATTGAAGGATATTTCAAAATTATATTCCTTTTAATATGACATATGTTTATGTTACTCATGACCTTATAAGAAATAATATAAAGGTTTCATTCATATCCTTACTATGAATGGATTATGATTAATGTCATAGTATTTATGAAACCCGTTTATCTTTCATGGGTTTTATGATTATGAAATATATTTCTCTTTCATAGGTCATATGATTATGAAATATATTTATCTTTCATGAGTTATGATTTTAATGAAATGATTATGAATAATCTCTTTTTTCCATAGGTTATGATATGATTACATGTTTATAATACCCATTCCATTTCAAGGGTTGTGATATGATTACTTGTGATCTTCTAGGACACGTATGTATGATTTCATTATGAAATGGGTGGGACCTATATCTCCCTCTAAGGAATTGGGTAGAGATTTATATCTCATGAGATAGACTAAGATGGTCTTGGGAGTGAACATTTACTACTAATATATCCATGGGATTGAACCATGACTACCAATATGGTGTGAGGAGTGAACTCATGTTACTAAGATAACCATAGGAGTGAACCATTACTACTAATATGGTATGGGGAGTGAACTCATGCTACCAAGATGGACTTGGAAGTGATTCCTTGACTATTATGTGTGAACCTGATTACATGTTCACAATGTTATGCATGGATCTGTTTGCATGTCCATAAGTTTTAATGGGGGCATCATGTCATGTCCTTAACCTAATGGGTGATATTGTTTCTACTTATACATGTTCACAATATTATATGCTTATGTCTCTCCCACAATTCCATGTTTTATTCATATTTTATGATTTTATGGCTTATGTTATTTATTTACTTATGACTCATGTCTTATGAAAATACATTATTTATGACATGATTCATGTATATGATATTTGATATATATGGTATGATCTTATATTTTTATGATCACATTATCATACCCTTATGCTCATGATTATTCTTACAAATCTCCCTTGTTTACCATTTCTAAGAAATTGAGCTCACCCCTTTCTAATTTTTCCTTTCCCCAGGTTATGAATATAGGTTTTAGGTAGAGGTAATAAAGGTGGAGATATTTATGGGAGATTTTTAAAATCTTTTACTGGGATAGAATATTTTTTTCATGGTTTCCAAAGAAACTAAACTATTATGGACCTCGGGTATGTATTTTTGTAATGTACTAAATATACATCTGAAATGATGTAATATCCATGTATGTTAATCTTGGGTCACTATAGTTGGTATCAGAGGAAATTTTTAGTTAACATTAGAAAACATGGATGAGAAAACATTAGTGATATACCTAGGTATATTTCTAAGGATATGTTTGGGGATGTCTATAAGGATAAGTATAAGGATGAGTCAACATTTAGGAAAATTTAATGGAATGTTGGTAAAGGGTAGAGTGAGTGGTTTCCTAGAAATACATCCATATCTAGATACTACAAGTGGATGTGGATTTGGAATATATGCACCTAAGGGTAACAACTCTGAAAAGTTGTTCTATTTCTGACTTGGGGTAATTTGGTTTATAACAACGGGGCTTACTGTACACCAAGTTTGACACTCCTGAGGGATATGCTTTGGAAATTATCAAACTATTCATGAACTATCATGAAGGATTTAGATATAAGTTGGAAATGAATAACATAGGGTGTCATATATTAAGGAAGGTGTCATTATTTAGAAATACTAAAAGTAAATATTTTCATGACTATGTGGTTTTATACTATGATAAGTAATACTCACACTATGATTCTTGTTTTATTGAATGATGGTAACCAGAAGGAATTGGATTAATTTTTAATGTCATGGATGATTTGATGATGAGAAGTCAAGTGGGATGATCACTAGAATGAAATATTTTGTTATAATTCCTAATTATTTTTCGCGGAAAATGATTAATAATGTGTACCTTAACCAACTCTAAAACTCAAAAACTAATATAAATAAGGATTTTACTAAGATTTTGGGTAATGGAGACCATGGAGGAAATAAGATTCATTTTACTTTTTTTCAATATTTTGGAAAGCATCACCTAAGAGAATATCTTAGATGAATAAGAATATGTTTTCAGTACTATGGAAAATAAGAACAAAAATCAAGTGACTGCAAGGGAAAAATAAAGAATTTAATTAATGAAATGTATGAGAATATTTAACTCCCTAAATATTTATAGTAGGTTAAGTGTTTTAAGTGTGGAATAAATGGTCATCATGAAACTCCATGTCCTAAGAGGAAAGATCCTGTAGAAAATTAGAAAGATGGTGTGAATAATGATAACATTTCTGAGGATGAAAAGAATAAAGATGAAATGTGAAAGGAAAGAGGTATTATGTAATAGGATGACATAGAATTGTTAATGGATAAATAAATAAGTAATCAGTGTTTTTATGTATTTTATTTAAAAAAATTATGAATGATGAAGTATACAATTAGTTTTCTATATATGTTTTCTCCCTCGGTATTTAAAAATTTCTGTTAAATATTCACGATAGACAAGGGAAGTGATTTAATGAGAAGGTGATATTTTGATTAGTGTAAGGTAACTCTAAATATGTTATTTATATTAAGATAGTGATGCTTGGATAAAGATATATGGGTCATGAATAAGTAAATTGGATGGTACAGATTACCCTAGAGTTGATTACTGAAAAAGTGTTCTATGTCATCAAGGATGAAGATTACATCATTTTTTGATTTGAGGAATGTATCCAATATACTTTTAAATAAAAAATCATGCATTATTTCCAAAAGTATTTATGTTAATTAAGGCCATTACCAAGATCCAAGAGAATTTACCAAAAGCGTATTCACATGTTTAGAATGTGACAAACAAGAGCTACTTTTTTATATATGGGGGATCATTTTAAGCTAGTTTCATGACATTATTTCTATGATTTTTGGGTCTTTATATTTAAGATGGGTTATAACATTATCCATTCATGAAATTTTTAGGTTAAACTTAGGAGGAAGTATTTATGCACAAATTTTGTTTTGAAAACCTTAGTTAAAAGGCTAGTTAGTGATTAACTTTATTTAAAGTATTTCCATAATATTTTGGAAATTATATTAGAGTGGTTTTAAAGAATGACATCATGTATGTCGGACGACAGCCAATCAAGTCTGGAAAGGTCACAGGTCTTGAACCCATGACAAAAGGATGATAAGGGTTTCATTCCTACCATTGGCATATGTGATGTCCTGGTTAATGTATAATTATTTTTGATGATTAACTATTTAAGATGAAACAGTAGTGTTACTTTTATGTTAAGAGATTAATTTATTAACCATATTTACTTTTTATGAATATTAATAAATAGTTATACTTTTTATTCTTTCACAGTCTTTAAGGTCTTCTAAAAGTATATTTTAGCACTTCAAGCATCAAAGTTAATTTTTTATGTCCATTACATGAAGTAATGGATGAATTTTAAATTGATAAAATAATAACTAAAGAATGAAATTTTATTTATAGGAATATATAAATTAAGTATATATCCTTATATTCTTATTCAATAAAATAATACTCGACATTAAGATAACGTTAAAAAGAAAATGTGTTGTCCTAAGACCATAATTATTTTGAACTTATGACCTTTTAAATTATCCCATATTTATGACTTTTAGGCCCTGAACTTTTCTTTGATTGTTCAATTGGTTGTGATTGATGACTTAAATCACTCCTTATAAATATTTATTCTTTTCTCCATGTCCAATCATCACTCTCAACCAATGTTTTCCTATATAGATACCTAGTTATATGTTACTTAAAGGTTCCGAGTGTAGTGTAAGATCGTGGGTGGATGCGCCCACTTAGATTTTTGTCATTATCAATGATCAATCTAGGATAAATACGATGATAAACGCCAGTCTACATGGATCGATTCATGGAAATAGACAAAGAAGAAGAAAGGCCCTGGAACCAAAAAAGTGGATCATCACAGGTTGATTATAATTACTTTAATTAATTGACAAGAAGTACCTTTTGGTTGTTCTTTCTTCATTAATATTATTGATCATGTTCAGATGTGATTCTTCGTTGTGTTTCAAAATCCAAGTGTAGACTTCCTCTAGCGGTGATCCATACGTGCACCTCATATCTATGGACGTTTCCAAAGTATTCTTCAGGTGCTGGTGTGGAGAAACCTTTGCTTGAATTATCCACCTTAAATCATCTTGATCCAATGGAAGAGGATCTATCTCAGTCTTGAGAGTGTTCTTGGAGGAATAGGTTCTTTCATCCATGAAATAATTCTCCAAAATTGATGTGCACAATGATTCTCTTAGGAAAAGAGTTGGGGTTGTGAGGATATTTATAATCGGGTTGGAGGTTGTAAAGTTATGACAATAAATAAATGTGTTATACATTTTTTTTATTTCATTAACTCTTATTGAAAACCCCCATGTTGAATTATTAATTCCTTTACATGTTTCCATACTGATTATAATAAATATCATTTAATAAAACAATATTATATCCTCAAAATCCTGACTAGAAAAACTACACGGCGTGTAATTGTTTTTCACAAAACTACACAGCGTGTAATCATTAATACACAACATGTACTTGTTTTACATTTCCATTCCAAAATAAAAAACTACACAGCGTGTAATCATTAATACACAGTGTGTACTTGTTTTCAAAATAAAAACTACGCGGCGTGTAATCATTAATATACGTCATGTACTTGTTTTCATTTTATTCTTCCTCCAACATTAAAACGATTTAGGATTCCTTGAATAATTATTAAACCATGTATGGTAATAATCTCTATTCACCTTGAGATACTTGGATACACTTAGTTTGTGACCCTCTAGGACTCTTTATCGTTGACATTAGGTGAGCGTGCCTAAAGTCCAAGATTAATGTCTAGAAACAGGTCAAGGAACCCAAGAGAAAGAAGTTGATTCCACATTGATGTGTCACCTCATACGAATGCTTACTATGTAATTTAATCCATTTGTCTCAATATCTCGTCATGCAGGTTTTATGGTAGTGTCATAAACCTATATGCTTGATCTGTCATTCTTTGACTTCCAGAAATAAACTCGTCGTTACACCATGGCCATGGAATTTTGGCGACAGTTCTATTTTAATAAAAGGGCCTGAGATATCTTTTCCCATAAATATTTAAGGGAAAAATACTTCCTCGACTTATCCATTAACAACATTTCATTCGTGATGCACCCAACGTACCCTACATCCCGGCAATTGTCTACATGATGGTTTTCATCCGCAAATCTAAGTGTGTGATTCATGACATGATTTAATGATAATATTCTAGTTTAAGGACCATTACACACGCTCACATATAGCAATATCCGATGACACCAAGACATGCGGAATTACTACTGGTGGGTCTTTTCTCATAATCTCCCATCATGGAGATTACCAAGTGTGAACTCCATGAGAGAGAGTCTCGTCTTCTTACGAGAACTCGCACATGACGGTTTGTATACTATGTATCCTATCATAGTATGTAATCCAAAATTATAACATTATTTAAGAATATTGTTATATAATTTCAAGGTTCTCATCATAGCGGGGATCTTCCATGACCTTATTAATGCAACAAATATTCCAGGACATTTTTATATTATATTCATGTTGAACAATGAAAAATATATAATAAGTGTACATTAATGTAATCAATGTACAGACAGATGGTTCTCAGGAAACCAACTCTAAAATTACTTTGGATAACCATTTTGGTTCCTAATTTCACTTTTTAAAGGAATATTTAATATTAATTTGTAGGACGTGGGTTTCTATTATTGAAACATTCTAGTATTAAACTTTTGATAACATAGATGAATTTCGATGGCGAGATTAAATTTAAGGGGGATAGAATGTAACACCCAAAGATTTCTTGAATTTATTTTCAAATTAATTTATCCTATTTGATATTTTTAATTTCATGCTACATTGAAGATAGTTTATTAAAAACTATTTTTTATCTGTGGTTCGATGGTGAAGATAGTTTTCAGTGGTTCGACATTGATTAAGGTGACGATTTGTGTCAGGATTCTCATGACGATGGCAACTGATTCATGATGATGGATTGTTTGTTTTTGAATTTCAATTTTTAAAATGGTTTTACATTTCACAGAACTATGGATCCTTCGACGGTGTTGATGGATGCAGTTTATATCTTGAAATGGAGGGAATTTTTGGATTTTGAAATATCTGGGTTATGGAGGTTTTGAATCTATTTGATGTTTTTTCGAGTTGGAACTTTGTTAAGGTTCACACTTAGCCTTTAAAAGTGTTACAAAATTTAAAATATGGATTGTGGGACTTTCTTTAATGACTTGTGTAACATGCAGGATCATGGATTACCAAACAATAACAAACTATTAAAATATATTTATTTAATAAAATAAGATAAAAAATTGATGTTAAATTAAATTTTATGATTAGTATCAAATAATAAATGAAAATATATGGTTTAAATAGTATTATATTAATTCCTAGGTTACCAATTAATTATAAATGAATATAAAAACTGATCGAATATAAAAGGAAATGTTATTATGGTCACAACGTTTTTTTACCCTAATAAATTAAATTTTCATTAATGTATTGAAATAGACTAAGTAAAAAATTCATTTCACATGGGAAAAAATTGTCGTACATTACACACAACATGGAATTAGCCTAAAACTTGGTGTATGTTACATGAAACACCGACTTGGTATACGATGCATGCAACACTAAGTTTATTTGAAACATATTTTTTATATAGTTATTTAAATGATATAATTATAACCTAGATATTAAAATTATTTATATTAACAGTAAAAAATACTTTTAAAATTTTGTTTTATAATTTTTTATATAAATATAACACATTGATAATGATAGATGTTATTTTTGGTAGTCCTTCTATGTTAAAAATACTACTTTCTTGAATGAACCACTTTTAATAATAAAATTAATTTTAGAGACATTTAGAAATATATTTTTATAAAATAAACTTCATTTTTAATTTATAATGTCTAAATTATCCTAGGGTGAAATTTTGTGATTTTTCTGAGAAACTTCATTTTTTGATGAATAATGAAAAATACTGCTTTTTAGTTTAAAACTACCTTTTCATTAATTAATTATTAAGTTTAAATGACATTATAAATTTGTTTTAAGCTAACTTTATATAAATATTACATCAATTAATACAATTTAATTCATTATAATAAATTTCTCTTGGAAATTGATTACAAAATCCTAACAAACGTTTGAAAAACATCATACTTTAAAAACTCGTTATTTCGTCCCATCTGCGGTATTAGCATCAATTTTTATTTTTATGCTTCTATGATTTTAATTTAAAAAAACCAAAATAAAACATTTTATTCATTATTATATTTATATTCTTGTAATACCAAGTTAATGTTTTACCAAAATTATTAGTAAATGTGATTAAAATTAATCCCAGCGATTAGGGCCAAATTAATCTTAATTAGGGACTAAACATTAAAATTAAGGGCACAAATATTCTATACACTTGTAAAATACCCATTTTATATCCATATTTTGACTATAAACTTTATATTATTGATTATTTTTGTTTTTTAGGAATTTTTTCAGGTAATAACATGTGTACACCTAACTTGTTTCTAAAAAATCCAAGTGAGTCTTTTTCCTTCCCTATAAAAATCTACCACCTATCCCACTTACAAATACCTCTTAAACCTCTTAGGTTAGGCCAAGAACTACCAAATAAAATTCCTAGAAATAATATATTCTTCATTTAAGACTTACCATTTGCATAAGGAAATCCAGGAAATTATTTTGGCATAAACCAAAAAAAGTTACCCGATTAAGAGATAACATATTTTCTCGAGTCTTTTCTTTTATTTTCCTTCTCCAGCACCTAAAAATATTTTTTTAATGATTATGTAAAAAAAATTATCCTAAATATAATATTATGTTTTATTTAAATGGTTCTACCAACACTTAAACACACCTTTATCTAATGGGTAACTAGCAAACTCTTTCTGTGTACAACAAACTACTGCCTCACGAAACAATGATTGTTCATTTTTTCAATACCACCTATCATGGTGGACATTATTATGAGAACTCTATTTATATATGATATATATTATATTTAAAAAAAATTATGCTTCTGTATGTTTTATTTGGAAGATTCCTTTATGCTATCTATCTTATGTAAATATGACAGTTTCGTTTGAGGAAGTGTGGACTATCGCCCCCTCAAAGTGACATGATTCATTAATACACTACATGGATTGTATTATGGATGATTTTTTGAATAGATATGATATCATAAATCTACTATAATTATATATATATATATATATGTCTTTTACTTTATTTCTCTCAACATGACAATTAAATAGAAATAGTGTTCATGCGTACGTACGACCTATCGTCTCCATGAACGATGTATTCTGCTTCATACTTATATATTACATTGATTATTATAATACACATATAATATATATAAATGATATTTATATCATTTTTTACATTCTAAAATCATTATATAAGTATAAGGTCCAACAATATAACGAATTTAGAAAATTATGAAAAAACAAAGTGAATATTACCCGAAGTGAAACCTTAACAAAGAATGGTTAACAAGAGGGTAATGTAAGGTCATGATCAAATCATATATGAAATTAGATATAATATTATGGTTGTTTAAAATATTTATATTGAATTTATATTTGTTATACAGGTAGTTTTAATGATTACAATGAGATTCCAGACACAAGGTAAGGGTATTTCATCTCACTATTTATTCCCATGAGATATATGCCATGTTCACAACAATTTCAATTTGTGTGCTGTAAGTATTTCCCATGATTTTATTCTATTTATATTATACCTAAATTTTATGGGTATTAATATATTCTTTTTATGAACTTTCATTCATGTGTTATAAGTTTCAAAATTTACCAAATCAGTAAAAATGTTTTGTCTCAATTTTACTTCTGTGAGACACGTGTTTTGTTATGCACCTAAACTCTTTTTTGAGGTGGATATACTTCCATTTTAAATGTTAAATCATTAATATCCTTATTTTCATGATATTTTAAGATTAATTTAATTCCATTTTCAAACATGGGTAGTATTATCCCAATTTACGAAGTTATAAGAGGATTTTGAGAAAATCTCATCCTGTTTTGAGATTGTTTATGTTTATGCTTAATTTGATGAATTATTTTGTTCAATATCTAAATACATTAAAGAATTTTTTTATCCTATATTTATTCACTATTTATTAATGTAGTGGTACCACTTTTTACTCTTTAGTACAGAATATAGTTAAAACAATTTTTCAGAAAGCCCGACTTTACCCTCTCTTCAGTCAAAAATCTATGTTCCTTCAAAACCATGTTTTCTAAAAAGGGTTTCCAAGAATATTATACTAATATCCTATGATAATTAAAATAAACATTTACACTTTTTATTTTATGAATATTTTCAAAGGAATATTATTTTCTCTTTATAAATGATGTAATTTTATATCCTTTTCATCATGGAAAATAAATGTTCTTTTTACCTCATATGAAATGTTTGGATTTATCCACTGTCAATCCTTTGATGATTGATTTTCATGTTTAAAGGTTATTTTTTTAAGAAAAAGTTTTTAAAATATATTTTCAAGAAATTTTTTTTTTCAAAAAAATTTCAAACTTATTCTCTTTGTTTTCAAGGAAAATAGTTTTCATAACGTTTTCAAACTTATTTTCTAAGTTTTCAAGGAAAGTGGTTTTCAAAAAAAATTCAGGATTTTTTATAATTTTTCAAGTAAAATGTATTTCAAAAAAAATATAGATTTATTATTATGTTTTCAAAGTATTTTCAAGGAAAATTATTTTCAAAAAAATTTCAAGCTTTCTTTATTAGTTTTCAAAGTGTTTTCGAAGAAAAAGGTTTTTAAATTGTTTTGAAGCTTATATTATAAGTTTTATAGTAAAAAGGTTTTCAAATGATTTCAAGTCTTATTTATAGTTTTTTATTTTCTATGAAAATTATTATCAAATGGTTTTATGTATTAAAAATATTTTTTCAAAGAATAAAGGACATTTTCTTGAAGAAATGTTTTTGAAAGATATATCAAAATTATTTTCCATCTAAGATGACATCTATTGGTGTTACTCATTCTATTCTTTGAAATGATCTAAATGTTCCATTCATATCCATTATATTAATGGGTTATAGTTAATGTCATGGTATTTATGAAACTTGTTTCTTTTTCACGGTTTTTATGTTTATGAAATCCATTTCAATTTCATGGGTTATATGTTTATGAAATCAGTTTCTCTTTCACAAGTTATTCTTTTAATGAAATGATTATGAAACCTACCTTTTTTCATAGGTTATGATATGATTACATGTTTATAATACTGATTTCATTTCATGGTTTGTGATATGATTATTTATGATCTTGTGGCACATGTATGTATGATTTCATTATGATAATGGTGGGACCTATAGCTCCCTATAATGCATTCGGTATGGATTAATATCTTATGAAATAGACTAAGACGGTGTTGGGAGTGAACCTTGACTACTAAGATGGACATGAGAGTGAACCATGACTATTGAGATGGTATGAGGAGAGAACTCATGCTACTAATATGACCATGGGAGTGAAGCATGACTACCAAGATGGTATGGGGAGTGAACCCATAATACTAAGATGATATTGTAAGTGATTCCTTGACTACTATGAATGAACCTGATTACATGTTCACAATTTTATTCATGGACATAGTTTCATGTCCATAAATTTATGTGAGGGACTGATCTCATGTCATTAACCTAATGACAGATCCTGTTTCTACTTATACATGTTCATAATATTATATTCTTATGTTTCTGCCACAATTCCATGTTTTATTCCTATATTACACTACCATGGAATATGTTCTTTATTTCCTTATGACTCATGTCTTATTAACATCCATTATTTATGACCTGATTCATGTATTTGATCTTTTATATACAGGGTATGATCTTTTATTTTCATGATCACATTCTCATTCCCTTATTCTCATGATTATTCTTACATATCTCCCTTTCTTACCATTACTGATCATTTGAGCTCACATGTTTCTTATGTTTCATTTCCCTAAGTTAAGAAGAATTGTTTTAGGTTGAAGTAATAAAGGTGGAGATATTTATGGGAGATGTTGAAGATCTATCACTAGGATAGAATATTTTATTTCCAAGTTTACAAAGACACTAAACTATTATGGTTCTCAGGCATGTATTTTTTTAATTCAGTGAGTATACATATAAAATGATTTGATATCCATGTATGTTAAGCCAAGGTCTCTATACCATTAATTTTCTTAGTCCCACATCTTTGCACCGTGGAAGCATTTCAAATTATAAGATTCATTCCTTCCCTTGAAATCATGATCATGGTGGAATTTTTCTCCACAATTGAATCAAACTCATTTTCCTTTCAATCATATACCAAGTTGTTTCCTTCCAAAAAATCACATGTTGAAAAATAATTACATCCCTTTTTCCCACTATCCATTTTTTTCTCTATTGTTCTCTTCTTCTCTTAATTCCCGTTTAATTCATAATACTTGGAAAATATTTCTCTATATTAATACCACGTGATATAATTTCCTTGTATAATGAGAATTTTTTGGAGACTATTTCCCTTTATAGGATTGACTTAATCCCATCTAACAAATGGTTAATCTTTCTCTTTGGATCACATACATAGTTCATAGCATGATTTTCTAAACTTGGAAAGTTAGGTTCATACTAATAAAAAATTACCAATTCTTTCTATCTTAAAGAAAATAACTTTATTTTCATATTCACTCATTGATCATGGGGGAAATATTTTTCCAATAATATTACATTTAAATACTTCAACTCCATGTTTTATATTCCTTGTTAATGCACATTATTTTGAATTAATGACCACTATTGATCTGCATGTTCTAGTAGACAATAAAATGTCATGAAAATATTCTCCCTTTCACTACTTCCCATAGTAAGAAATGTCTTCTATAATGAACTTATGCTTTACTGAGGTAAAAATGGATTTGTGGTCCCATTTAATGATGGATGTTGTTGACACATGAATCTGTCTAACATTGTTAAATAGTATAGTGTATTAGAAATCTACTTCATACGGGAAATATTATTACTCATAACCTCGGTCTGCTACCCTAATATGGTTATATTTTGATCAATTAAAGCTATATATCCATCTCGAGCTTCATTATCTTTCATAAGAGTTAAATATCTACATGGGGTACATTTATTTATTTAACTCTTATTCCTTTTGTTATGTTCCATTTTAAAAAAATGAAATACACTAGATTAGATCATATCATTATGAAATATAATGTATAAACCAAAAACTAGTGAAATACTTAACATAGATAATATCATAATCATAACCATGTTTTCTTTTTGAATATCATTATTTTTAACTCCTTCATAATGTTCTATAAGGCAAATTTAATTTATCCTATGAATATCCCCCAGTAGTGTCAAACTAGGTGCAAAGTAATGCCCATTTTCATGAAACAGGTGATGATTGGGTTAATCCTAATATTCTATTTTTATAGTTATTATACATTGGTACATTTGTGTCAAAATGATATCCACTTTTAGTATCCATTTAGAGATTTATTTTCTAGGAAAAACACATAATCTATTCCTTACCAAAACTTTGGTATGTTCTTTGATACTTATCCTCAAATTACATCATAGGGTAATGTTCCGTAATCTATGTTTTCCTAAATCTAGTTCCCAAGGTTTCTATTAAACTTCCTCTAATACCAACTATCGCACCCTCAAACCTAGTATCCTAGATCTAGGGGTTTCTTTATTATATTGGAATAAGATAAAAAAATTGCATCCTATAGGAATGAATAGTTTAGTAGTCTTAGAAAACTAGATACATACTTTAAATTTAAATTACATTTTAAAACATAAAATAAAGAAACAATTTTCTTATATAATTCCATTATTCCCCTTAGTTTATCCATGAATATCAATCAAAATATACTTCCTGGTATCCTGGTGATAATAAAAACCAATAAATGGTTGATCTTAAACACTCAGTAAGGGTAACCGTATAGTTAAATCTGTGAATAAATAATGAATAATAAATATGGAGAGGTAAATAATTAAACACATTCCATTTAATCAAAAACATGAGAATAATATGGCAGTGATAAAAGATGATAAAATAATACCGAATAAATAACCATGTGAGCTTGAAACTTTACCATGGATATTCAAACTAATTCAATATTCCAACAGAATATCAATAATTGAATTCATAATGATGGAATTCATAATTACAAACATCTAAAACTTTTGTTCGAGGCTTGTTCCAAGACATATAATATTGTTGAGGCTAGAACCAAGACATTTAATATCATCAAGTATTGTTCCAAGACATCTATACAAATGGGTAATTCCATAGCCAAAACTATATCTAGTTTTCCTCATGAGACCTATTGATGCATCAAGGGGTTAAATCAGGCCTCACTCATTATATAAAAATTCCAATGCATTCCTAATATAAAAGGGGTTAAGAATAATCAACAAAAAACATATATAAACTAACATATGAGATGTAAATTCTTTTCCCAATCAATAAACATAATAAAAAACAATCCAAAGTAAAATCAAGAGTATCAACATAGTACATCCCCATTAAAATTGATTATAAACCATCTAGAGAAATAATAAGGATGGTGTAATTTGATTATATATCCATTAAATCATAGGTAACATCAAATAAAGTCATCATATATGTAAAATTATTTTTAAACATCATTTATAGAACAACCATCCTTTAAAAATATCACTTTTTATTTTAAAACTAGAAATTTAATTAAATATTGTTGAAATAATTTTATTTGAAAATACATTTTTTTAGAATTTTTTTTGAATATTATGAAAAAAAAATCATTAATAATAACCACGTAAAATTGTAAAGGAATCTTCAATGAAATTATGGTCAAGGCAGTGGGTAATTCTAAACATTCTATATAAGCTAAAAAGAACATTCCTTTGTCACTATAAAAATGTTATAAAAGTGCCTCATTAATAAAAGGATATGAATATTACTTTAAAACAATTTTTTAAAAAGTAAAACATGGGTAAATTTATTTAGTAAATCATTTTTAGATAGCTAAAACAGTTTTATAAAACCTGGTTTTGGAAGAAAAAAGGATTTTCAACATAATGAAGAAATAAAGTCTGGTTATATTAAAAAAAATTCATAATCATTTTAAGTAAGAAATAGATGGAAAATGGTAATATTACTTGAAATGTTACTTGAATAACCATATTATCAGAAAATTAAATTATTTTAATATAAAAATATCAAATAATTCTCTTAAGGACACTTAAATAAGAACTATCATGGATAATGATGAGATTATGAAATAAATCATTACCACTTTAGTAAATTTTGAATAATAAGAACCATGAAAAATAATTATGTGAGACTTTAAATACCATGAATATAAATTAATTAATTATATAAAATAAAAAAAATTCTGTATATACATCACACAAAACAAATAAGTGATGAATATGGCCTATGTCTCACAAAAGTAAAAGTGAGATGAGAAACCCTTACCTCATTCTTCCTTTTTGTTGAAAATAATTTAAACTCATGAATATTGATTTTTAAAATGTAATTAAATTATTAAATAACCATATTAATATTTATAATATCATATATGATCCCTTTATAATATCTTATCACATGTTCATTAATAAATTTTAATTATTATCATTGTTTCAGGTGATAATTGTCTCATGTGTGTCTTATCATGAAAGATCTGTTTGTTGAACATATTAAATAGTTCCATAATATCTATAATAATAATCATGAAATAATTATCAAATTTTTACATAAATTATAATTTTTAAACCAATCATGAAATATGGTTATTAAAAATTAACTACATTACAATCATGGAGACGGTAGGTCTTATGTACAGATGAATACCATTTCCAATTTTCAATGACCATTGCCGAATTAAGATAACTAATATTTTATATTTATGGAATGATAATAATATAATATATACCATAATATTTCATAAAATATACCTATATATATTATTCATGTGTTGTGATGATGAAAGAGAGTCACATCGCTTCGTGGAGGCGGAAGTCCACACGTACACGAACGATGTTATCCTTTTTCAGTGTAAAAAATAAAATAACATATAATATTTCAATAATGATAAATATTTAATTAATATCATAATTATTTCATTTATATCATATATATTCATTAAAATTTTCTTTATCACCATTCATGTAAAGCGTTAGTGAAAAACAAATCACATTGCTTAGTGAGGTGATAGTCTATCGTACACACGAGCAACGTTATCATATCCCATATGAAATGGAAATTAAAAAGGTTATATACGATATAATAACTCCATGTGTATAATTATATTATAAATGTAATATATATACTTTATATCCATCATAATACCTAATCGTGATAGGTTTTCGTGGAAAAACGAATGCCATTGGTTTGAGAGGTGGTAGTTTGTCATACACATGAATGATGAATTTGTAACCTATTTGATGGAAGTGGGGATTTTTATAGATCATTAACCTATTATAAAAATATTTAAGTATATTTAGGGTATTTAGGGTATTATATAATCATGTTTTAATAATAACTTAATGAGGTTGAGGATGAAATAATATAAAAACTATCATTGAAGAATGCTACCTCTTCTTTGGGTAACCTTTTTTAGGTTTACACCAAAGCCTTACAATGACGGATTTTGGCCCAAACTAAGAATTATTAGATGAGGGGATATAATTTATAAAGTGATTCGGTTAGGTATTCGCTAAACCAAAAGGGTGTAAATGTGTGATGAAGGGTAGAGATGGGGTGGCCTTTAAAAGTGAAGTGAGTGGCATATTTGTAATTTTTTGAAAAAAAGCTGTACCAACATTGTTTACATTTAAAAAGGGTTCAAAATCTATTATTATAGAACCTTATAACGTATAGGGTATAAATATACCCATTAAATATATTTTATACAAGTTTTCAAGTCAATTTGACCCATACATTTTTAGTTTAACCCCCAATAAATCCATTTTACCTTAACCATG
Source organism: Viscum album (assembly GCA_963277665.1). NCBI lineage: Eukaryota > Viridiplantae > Streptophyta > Magnoliopsida > Santalales > Viscaceae > Viscum > Viscum album. The sequence goes on from OY728143.1 coordinate 1,372,238,481, forward strand.
GTAATTAATTTTTATTTCTTTCACTATTAATTTTCGTAAAAATTTAATTTTTACCCATTATAAAATATAAATTATGATTATTAAAAATATGTAATCCATTTTTTCAATTTCCATTCACATAATTAGAAAATTTTAATTTAAAATTAATCTCACAGACATGATGAGAAAGCGGGTTTTCAAAGAGAAAATGTTCAAAAAATTACAAAGTTTTTATATTAAAATTCAACATGAAAATAATTAAAATGACTTAAATTTAATTTATATATATATAATTTAACTAATTATACTTTAAAACCAATAAAAAATATAATTTAAATTTGTAAAAAATTTAAACGAAAATGCAGTTTTCAATTAAAATTCAGTATTTTTTAGTATTCATCGAAAAAATGAAATATTTTAGAAAATTATGAAAAATTCACCCTAAGATAATTTTGATATTTTGATTTTAAAAATTAATTTTATTTTTTATAATAAATTTTATAAATATATTAATGATTAATTTTTAATTATATACGCAAAGCGTAATTAAACCGTCTTTTAGAAAAATACAATTTTTCAAAAAACATTTATTTTTATTTAAGATGAATATTATTTTATTTATTATTAATAGATAACCATATTTTTCATATTTTAGTTAGTACTATTCATAACCTCTAACTTAACGACTATGTTATAATGGTATAAAATATTATGGTTCATTTTGACTTGAGGTTGTGTGTTCTGTAATCTATCAAAGAAATTAAATTTATTTAAAAAGAAATATTTTGAAAAATCTTGGGTGTTATATTTTCTTATAATATTGGTTTTATGTTTCATTAACTCTGTCAAAAATAATATTCTTCTTTCAAATACTCATGGTGTTACACTAAACAAAGGAATCATTGAAGAATCTTATTTAATGATCTTAACATGTGATGGTATCATGGAAGGAAATTGGAGGATCAATTGAAGGAATAAATGATGTTTTTAAGGGAAAAGGTAATGGATGTAGATCTTCAAGCTTCACCAGCTAGCCGATTTCATATATACAAAAGGAAAAACTAACAATAATTCCATTGGTCATCTGGTGGAAACTAGGTTGGATCTCTAAACTACATTAGCACAATTGGGAATCAAATAGTTCCACCTAAATACAAGTGTCATCTGGGTATAAGCTTAAATCTATAAGAATTTTATCATCTAGTTATATGAGTTTACCAGGTAGTAGGGGATTTTCCAATAGATGGTCAAATTTTCATTTTTTGGTGGACCCTGCATCATTCAACTAGAATTTGATGATCCTTAATTTCTCTTGTGGATTATAGAATGTTTTTAGACCTTTTGGAGCCTCCAAATAGGACTCCTTGGTATCTTGAAAGATCAATAACTACAACTACAATGAAAACAATATCGAAATTGTGAATTCTTGATCTTTAATAAAATCATTTTTTACCCCAATAATGGAGCTCTAGTGAATTCTCTCTAATCTGAATGCTCTATGAAGTACTGAATATAAATTTTTATCAATATCTTAGGCCCTCTTCTTATATTATCTCTATATATCCCATATCAATTATAAAAATACTTTGGAGATATTAGGGATCATATTTTTAATGACTTTTCTCCAAGAAAGTATCTTCTTTTCCAATTCCTTATACAATGGGATCTCACTACCGTAAAAGTAAGGGATGGGTTCCCTAGATATTGATGAAGTTATAATAGGTTTATCAAAACCATAAATTTGAGAGATGATATTCTTGATCATTTATATGATCATGTGATAAATAATAGAAACCTCATAACATGATGGCAGGATACGTAGGTGATCACATTGAGAAATTTATTAACTCCTTTATCAAATAATTTTTTCTTCTTATTTTATTTTATACATCAATTATTTATATTTTATTATGTATAAAATCAATATGTATAAATAACCAAATTTAAAATTTCCATTTTTATTGTGCATACTCACTTAATTAATATTGAAATATATATTAATTTATATTTTTTTTAAATTAATAGTTTATCTTATAATTATATTTTATTTTTCAAATTTTTATTTTCATTTAGAAGTGTCATGATAGTATTTATTAATATAAGTTTTATATATTATGGATATCATTTAATGGGACATAAATGATACAGGCTATTTGGGGTGGAGACCCATAGGACTTGGAGACACTTTATCATATTGTATGGACTTTGTAATCTTCAATGCCGAAGATTATGGGAACATGAACTACCAATAAGAAATCCACATTATATGTTTCATTGGATGTTTCTATCTACATACTTTTTCAGTGATCCTTAGACTTTAATATTATTATTAATTCATGCCATGAGTCACATGCATTCGTGTATTGAATAAAATCAGGATGAAAAATGATCATGGTGAGGTTAAATATATATTTTGTGTGTCATGATTGATATTTAATTAATTAATAATGTAAGAAAGGATTTATCTCTTTTATTAATTCAAATAGTTATATGTATTTGGCCCATTTATGGGATTCAAACTGTCAGATTAAATCCATGGATATAGTAGTGTTATTGGTAAGTTCATTTCAAAAGAGTCAAAGAAAGAGACATTGAGTGCATAGGTTGATGAAACTAGAAATAAACCTAATTTATTAGATATATTAAGATAAATGGATTGTATTAAACCATGTAAATTTGTAGGAGGTTACATGTCATTGCAACATTAAGTTGTTTCTCGATGGGAGCATTAGTGTGTTTCTAGATGCTAACCATGGACCTTAGGTAGTGTAACCTACCTCCACTAAGAAAGGGGCCTAGAGGATCTCATACTAGTGAATTTGAAACCTTATTTAAATTCTATATAAATTTAATATGTTGGATAAATATTATTCTGATATCTGGTTTATTAATTTCTCATGTTGGTTTGATCACAAAAATCTAATATCCTTTTATTCGAGACAATATATATGTGAGGTAAATATTTAAAAATTATTTATTCACCTGATATTATTTATTTAATTAAATTAATATAAAATATTTATTTATTCTGTTTTATTTACAGGGTAAAAAGTATCTATTTATTTAGTCACATGAATATTAAATAAATATTTATTCACTTATTTGGTGAATATTATATTTATATATTTATTGGAAAACAATGAAGTGCTATTTAATTAATTAATTAATTAATTAATAATTATTCATTGATTAATAAATATTGTGGAGGATTAGTAGACTGGATTTTATAGTCCAGCAAGAAATTTCTTAATAAATATTATTTTATTAAATATAAATAAATTATTAAATAAAATAATAATTATTTTATCCATGATTTTTGAATATTTCAAGTAAATATTATTATTATTTTTCTTATTTTGAAATGGGGTTTTCTAAGAATTAGTAAAATAATAAAGTCCCTTGTAAAATTATTTATTTTAAAACCCTAGAAATATATAAACCCAGTTTTAGAATTTTGTGCAAGCCATGGTTTAAATCCCTCATTGTGCACAATGATATCTTTAGAGAATGATCTCAATCACTAGAGAACTCCATCACTGGAATACTTTGAAGAACATAAAGCAATTATTGTCCTCCACCAGAATGAATTATTCTCCTATTGAATTATTTGTTTGTCATGAATTGAGATCATTATGAGAATTAGATCCATCTGTGCTAGCACTACTACAAAACAGGCATTTAACAGCACTAGAAATGGTCTTTTTCAGTGCTACAAAAATGCTGACAATGTGAGTGATAATAAAATACAAGCACTTTTATCAATGATAAAAATCACTACTAAAGGGTAAATTTATCATCACTTCTTAAAGAACCATTAAAAGAATCATTTATTAGCACTATAAAAGTAGTGATAAATTAGATATTTATCACCTCTTTTAGAAGAACTTATAAAGTCATTTTTTATCAGTTCTTTTAAAAGCACTGCTAAAATTCCATACTATAGTGTGCTATTACAACACACAACAGCACCAAAAGCACTAAAAATACATCAGATATATCAACAAAAACAAGTCCCAATACAGAATTTAAATGAAATTAAATTTATAACACAAATACTAGAAAAAACACTATATTATATAAATTTCAAATATTTCTTTATAAAATTACATAAATGAAAATTATTACATACATTCAAAAACAATACTAATTGTAAATGTTACTACGATTTCGATGGACTTTATTTATCAAACTTCCAACACTGCATGAGCAGCTTGAACAAACCATATCAACTCGAACAAAAGAATCCACCTATAAAAGAAAACAATTATTATGTGTGTAATACTAATAAGAAATAAATTAAACATAAATACAAAATAATAAATTAATTATATGGACAATAATTTTACTTTTAAAACAACAAGATTTCCTCTAGGATTGAGCCGAGATAGCTTCATTGCTATTCCTGCAAAGGCAGTGGAGGTAACTTGAAAGAAAGTGATAAATGCATCACTTCATGGGTGAAAAGGTTTTAAGGGATAAAAATCATTATAGTTGGATAGAGCACCCCAAGTCTAACAAAAGAATCCTCTTATATAAGAAAACAATTATTATGTGAGTAATACTAAAATGAAATAAATTATCCATAAATTTGAAACAATATAATAATTATATAGACAATGATTTTACTGTGTAAAAATCAAGATTACCTCTATTATGGAGTAGAGGCAGTGTCGTTTCTCTTCTTGCAATGTTATTAGATGTAACTTGAAAGAAATTTATAAATTCACCACTTAATGGATGAAAAGATTTTAAGGGAGCGGAATCATGAAAGTTGGATAGAGAACCCCAACTGAAAAAAATAATCCACCTGTATAAGAAAACAATTATTATGTGAGTAATACTAAAAAGAAATTAATTAAGCATAAATATGAAATAATAAATTATTTCTATGGACAATGATTTTACTACGAAAATATCAAGATTACCTCTGTGATCGAGCAGAGGCAGCATTGTTGTTCTTTCTGCAAAAAAAGTGGAGGTAACTTGGAAGTAAGTTTTAAATGCCCCACTACATTGGTGAAAAGATTTTAAGGGAGAAGAAGCATGAAAGTTGTATAGAGTACCCCAACTCAATCAATAGAATTCACTTGTATAAGAAAACAATTATTATGTGAGTAATACTAAAAATAAATGAATTAAACATAAATATGAAACAATACATTAATTCTATAGGAAAATTATTTTACTGCGAAAATGTTAGGATTACCTAACACAACACAATAAAGTTACCCAGTTACCCAAGATTCCCTTTTATTTTTTCTCAATAATGTTTCACATTCACATGTCACTAACACAATACATTTACACATACAAGTAATTCCAAAGAAAGTACACATAGTGGTCCACTACTTTCATTCCCAAACCCCATTTTAAAACATACACACAGAAAATCATTTCAAAAACATGTCTCACACCTATTATATATGTTAATAATTCGTTTAAAAAGTTTTCTAAAATAACTCATGATGTAACTGCAAGGCTTTACATCAAAAACATACCCATGATCACATGAAAATTATACTTTTAAACTCAAAGGCACCTCAAAACCACATCGAACTTAATTTGAAACACTTATATAATTTAATATATCTATTAACTAATTTATATAAGACTTACAATTAAAAAAACCAAAGTTTACACCAATTTTAAAACAATTCCATAACAGGCCCCATTTTTTACAAATTTTTACACAACTTGAAATCATTTTCAAAACAAGTCTTCCATACTTTAAAACAACTTACAATTCACATTAAAAAAGGGTACAACATGTTCAACATGGAAAAGTATGTCAATTTACTTTAAGAACATACTTCTAAACCAATCCACATTTATGTGCCTTTTAAAACATGAATTTCACCTTTCAAACAACACATAAAACCCTTCCATGGAGCACCATAGTAAAAAACACAAACACAACATATCAATTTTCCATTAAAAACCCAAACCCTACACAAATCACATCGAACCCTTTGAAAGAAAATTTTTAATCACTCACACCATTTAATAACCCAAGTTTCATTTCTAAAACAAATTCTTCATTATTTAAACACTTCACAATGCATACCCAAAATTTGAAAACAAGGATAACATGCCCAAAATGATATATTTCCCATCAAAAATCCTTTTTCAACACACACACACCTTAAGAACCCACAAAAACACATTTATCACTACTCAAAAATTTAATTATACACTTCCACTGACTTTTCACAATAAGACCTATATAGAAACATAACAATTTCCTTTTAAAAATTTATTTTCAACACAAATTCATGTCAAATCATTTCCAAAACATGTTCACACCACCAAAATAAACTATAGAGAATGAAAAAATTAACCAAGCGAGAAAATTAAATTATCAAAAAAAGGACATGGAGCCACCTACCCCAAGAAAAGAAATTGCTTGAAAGTGACATGAAACCCTATCTGCATCACAACCGAAATCAAAAACCAGATTTTGGATGAGATTTTCATGCAAATGGAGTGCAGGAAACAGTCAAGTAGTGTGATTCGAGCTCCAATTCACCGAGGAGGAGCATCGGCAGTGGCTGACTTTCGTGGAAATTTTCTGATATTGCGACGAGTTCATAAATGGTTAGGGTTTTTAAAATAGATCATGATAATTTTATTAGTTCTTACAAATAAGAACTGATAAATGTTAATTTTATAAATGTGTTGGTTAGTGATGATAAATCCTCATCTTTATCAACCTGAATAAAGTGCTGATAATGGTGATTTATCAGCTCTTATTGGTTAAACATTGACAAAGGATTTACAATTATAATTATAAATAAAATTTTTAAATATTTATATATACTTAAAAATATATTTAAATATAAATATAGTAAATATATTCCTTTTTAAATATATTTATTATAATTTTATAATCATTTATTTATAATTATAGAAATATTTTTTTAAAATAATATTTATATAATTATATATAATTATATATTTATATTTATATAATTATACATATATATATATATATATATTTAATAAATTTATATAAATATAAATATAGTAAATTTATTCATTATTTAAGTAATTTCATTACAAATTTAATAATTATATAAATATATATTTATTTATTTATTGATAATTATATAAATACTTTTAAAAAATGTTTATTTATTTATAATTATAATTATATAGTTGTATAAATATAGTAAGTGTAAATTTATAAATATTTTTATTTATAAATATTTTTTACAAATATATTTTTAACATTATTAAAGAATATCTCTTTTTTATTTCATTCATCTATGTTAAAATTGAGCGAACTTGAATAAATTAGAAATAAGTACACTTTACCAATATTGAAAAAATTGATAAGTTTGGTGTCTGGACATTATATATAAAAATACATTAATTACATATATGTAAAATCAATATAACACACATTTTATCCATGTTAAATTGAAAAATCAAACGAAACTCAATTATATGTCGAGTACTATGCAATTATATTCAATATTTTTAATTCATATTAATTTTTAATTATAAACCATTACTCAATAAACATATGACTATTTAATGCAAAGCGCATAAATATTTTTTAATATATAATTCATATTTATATACATTAATATATATCTACATATTTAATATGTACAATTTAATAACATTAATTATCATAATTATCTAATTAATAAAATGTTTAATAATTAATAATTTATAATCAATAAATTCATTTTTATCAATAATTATATAATTAATAAAATTTGTAATATTTTTTTAATAAAAAAAATATTTTTTATTTATTTAATTATTTCATTTTATCTGTATAAATATTAATCCGCACTAATAAAGCATACCCATTATCAGTTCTAAAATTAAAGTGCTGATAAACGATACCTTGTATCAGCACTAAAATTGAAGCGTTAGTAAAGGATACCCTTTATCAGTGATAAAAATATAGCACTTATAAAGAATACCTTTATCATGGCTAAAAGAGACGCATTGATAAACGATTAAATTTATCAGCGCTTTATTTAGCACTAATAAATATTTAATTCATCAAAATTTTGTTATAGAACTGATAAATATCAACATTGTTAAAGGGATGTTTTTTAGTAGTTTAGTGCCTAGAGAATTATATGGTGACAATCAGTGGTTCATGAAGCAAGTGTAGATCATTTATAGAGGGAATCTACCCTTGATTCCTATGACACAAAGACGGTATGTAAATAATTGTCTACTGATTCATCAATTAGGAATGTATTACAAGATAAAGAAAATTCAAAATCTATCTATAAATTAATTATAACATACATGTTATGATCCTCTATTTTAGTATCAATATTAATATGTCAGTTAATATTTGATTCGATTACATTGTTCATGATGCTCTTCATCATTTACATCATGGATTAATTATTGATTGTGACAAAAGTTTTGTTGTCCATGCCTCTATCGATGCTTCTATTATTCCTAGAACCTTCACAATACATCTTGTTTATATAAAATATTAAAGGAAGTTAATCCTTTGTAATGAAATTCTTATGAATATTTTTTTTTGAATTTATTCTTGTACATATGTTGAATATAAGAAATCCAAACTATTTCCACCATGAACATAGGAAAACTTACCTAAATTACATTAATCGTTTTTTTGTTCTTTCCTGCTTTTATGTACTTCCATTGATTGTAATTTTGTAGCCTTTAATGCTTGTGGGAATATCCAAATTTATGTGTGTGGTTGAATTAGAGTGGTAAATAGAGTGTGAAGACTTTCTACTTTCACTACAATCTATCATGGGAGTTTTACTTTTAGGCATCTCAGGTATGTTTATTTCTTATCTTGACATAATTTCATTTTTATTGGTACTTTACAATTATAAGAAGTTATGGTGTTAGATAAAGGGAAGATTAGGATTGATAAATTGTATGAAATGGGTTTTGGATTCTGGAGATTGTAGTTAGAGGACCATCTAATTCAGAAGGATCTTGATATTCCATAATCTAATGAATGATTGGGGTAAATAGTGAAGGTTGAATATGAATTTTTGGATAGGAAGTCCCTGTCATTGGTGGTTATGTCATTTTCATGTAATGTTTCCTTCAATATCAAGGAAAAGAAAAGTAAAATGTAATTTATGAAGGCTTTAGTGGATATGTGTGAGAATCCTATGATGCTAGAAAAAGTTTTTATATTGCAATGATTCATCTGCTTAAGGTTTTTAGAAGGAATACTAGATGTAGATCATGTGAATGAATTTAATATGATCCAAAGTTAGCTCAAATAAATGAAGGTAACATTCATTAATGATGTATGAATTCTACTTCTGTTGTCATCACTTAGAGAAAATTGGGATGATGTGGTGACTGCGATTAGTAATTATGGTAGAAAAAACATTTTATTTGAGGATATATGGAAATTGGTCCTAAATTAGGATCTTAAGTGGATATAAGTCCAATTAATATCTAGTAATTCACTCAATATTTATGGATGAGGAAGTTCACCTTAGAAGGATGTTTATCAAAAGAAGACATTGGATTACATGTCTTGAGAAAGAAGTTGGTGTAAATTGGTTGGAAATAGTCCTACATGTTGGAGATGGTAGAATATATGAAACAACATGAATAATTGAAAAGTTGAAATGGATAACACTATAAGGGAATCAAGTTTTAGTAATTCACAATCTCTTAATATTACGGATAGTTTAAAAGCCTATTATTGCACTTTAATAATATTATAGGATCTTAGATGATTGAATATGGAGTATCCTTTTACTCAAATGGTGATCAAATATGTATAGTAAATTATGTATTATGAATTTTGGTATATTTCATCTAATGTATAATTAATCCCTTTTAATTTTTGTAAAATTATATGTCGACTTCTTGATGAGGAATCGAGGATTCTTGAAGCTCGAGGAAGTAAGACACCTTCCTAGTCTATAAAAATTATTATTTTTGATGGACATATTAAGGATTCTAGATTTTAAACTACCTTTATAAATGGGTATTAGAAAGTTACCCAAGTATACTTTTATGTTTTTGAAGGGTTCGGGCATAGCTAAATCTCATTTGGTGGGGGTTAAATTTAAATTTATTTTACATTAGAGTTCTATAAAATCCCAAAAGATGATCTTTCATATTAAATTTATAATTAATTTATTTAGATATGAATAAAGTAATTACCTCATCATAGAATAACTTACCCTATATAGATGTTCATCTTTTAAAAAAGTCTTCTTGAATTGCATCCATTTCATTTTGAGGGTCCAAGGGTAGAATCCCACTAGTAGTGATCCACATGAGCTCATTTGATCTACAACAAACGAAAATTGATTTTTGGGTGATATCATGGTGAATCAATTGTCTTGAATTTTTTTTTGATTTCACATCCTTATATATTTAAGGAATCTATCTTGTGTTTATCATTATGGGGAGGTAGAGAGAGAAAGTTGTTTGAGAGGGAATACATTCTGCGTAATAATTCTATATATCTCAATTTTCTATTAACCTTACACAACATACATAACCATATATTTATAGATCTAGGGTTTAAGTTAAAATATTATTTAATTTTATATTGGACATTAAATAATATAATAATATTTAAAAAACCCCATAAAAATAATAATGTTATTATTGTTATTTTATGGTGTGTGTGATAACTTGCACAATTATACATATTATTTTACCATCCTGTAAATAAATATTTATAATCAGATGTAGTATTGGTATGTTCAAACTCCTCGTCATTTATTGGATACCTGAATAAATACTTAATAAAATATTTCATTCATTAATATATATTTTTTATTGATAAAACATGAATAAAATTATTTCTTGTCCTTGAGATTAATATTTATTCCATTAATTAAATTCAAATAGAATTTAATTGAGATCAATATAAACACATGGTGTGTGACCATATAGGATTCTTACTCATTGGAATTAGGTGATATCGCCTAAAGTACAAGATTACTGTCTAGTAATGGGTCAAGGAACCCATGATAAAAAACTATAATTTCGCAATGATGACAACCACATATGAATTATCACAATTTAATATAACCCCCTTTAAACAATATATCATCAAGTAAGTTAGACATCCATGTCATCAACTTATATACATGATATTTCTTTCTTTGACTATCTAAAATATGCACGTCATTTAACTATATACATGGAATTTAATGTGATAGTTCTATTCCAATCAAAGGGAATATATATAAGCTTCCATAAATATTGAATGGACAAATCCTTCCTCAACATATCCATTAATAACATGTCATTCATGATTCACCCAACATACCATACTTCCTACCAACATATGGTGTAAGGATATTCATCAGTAAATCTAAGTGTGTGAGTCAATACATGCATCAATGACAATATAAAATAATAAGGATCATTACACATTCTCTTATATAGTAATATTTGATGACCCCAAAACATGTAGAATTCCTGCAAGCAAGTATGTTCTCATAATATCCCAATTTGGAAATCACAAAGTGTGAACTTCATAATAACAAGCCTAATCTACTTATGAGTACTCTCACTTGGTAGTAACATTCTATGTTTCCCATTATATATTTTTATCTTACTATAGAATTATATTTAATAATATCTTCATTGAACTTTAATGTTCTCATCAAAGCAGGGAACTGTTATGACCTTATCAATTTGATAGATACCATATGACATTATTACATTAAATTAACGCATTAAAATGAGTAATATGTGATAAAATTTTATTAATATTCATATAATAAAATATAAATGTAATAAAAGTTCAAAAATTTGTCCTAAGAGACCAACTCCAATAAACTCTCACTTTGACTAGAGACGACTACCTATGACTTTTTATCCGCTAAACCTCACATGATAATCATGTTTCAACTTATTTAAGTCTTTATTCAAGGGGTCCACAATTTTGTCTGACATTTAAATACTACTCATTACATCCTCATTTATTTGATAAAAAAATATTTCAAGAGATGATACTTACAAAGTTTGTGCTTCACCTGCTGATGTGACCTTGGATCCTTTGTGAGAGCCACCACTAAATTATTATCACAAGAGGGTGTGATAGAATCTATACTAAAAGGTGTCATTTTAAGATATTTAATGAAGTTTCATATCCAAAATACTTCATTATCTACCTTATAATCCAAAATACACTCATACTCTACTATAGAATCTTCCATCGTAGACTACGTTGAATTTTTTATACTCTAAACACCTCCATAAAAGTGAATGTGTATCCCATTTGTGATTTCATATTAACTTGATCTGTTTGGAAACTAGAATCTTCATATCCTCTAATTAATAGTTCCTCATCTCTTCAATATACTAGTAACATATCCTTATTATTCCTTATATATTTAAGGATTATCTTGACTACTATCCAATGGTCGTAACCTAGGTTAGCTTGATATATTCCTACAACACTTATTGAATAGGAAAAATATATCCTAGTACATAGTATAGAATATATGAATAACCCAATTACTAATTCATATAGAATCATTTCCATTCTATTTCTTTTCTCATGTGTCTAAGGAAACATTTTCCTGGTAAGATGAATGTCATGTGAAACTAGAAACAATCCCCTCTTAGACCGTTCCATACTAAATATATTCAATGTTTTGTCAATATATATACCTTGACATAGGTTAGGAAACCTCTTGGATCTATTATGATAGGTCTCAATCCCAAGAATATATATCATCTCTCCAAAGTCCTTCATGTAGAATAATTTATTCAACCCTGCCTTAGCAGACTATAAGATAGTTATTTCATTTCCAATAAGTAATATTTCATCAACATAAACTTTTAAGAAAATGATTGTACTCTAAATAAACCATTCATATACACATGTATCTCATTCATTATATATGAAACCAAATTCCATTATGGGTTCATCAAAACATATGTTCCCTAAACTGTATTCTTTCCTTAATCCATAAATGGATTTTTGCAATTTTCATATCTTGTTGGAATCCTTTTGAGTTAAAAACCATTCAGGTTGTGTCATATAAAGATATTTATGAAGGTTCTCATTAAGGAACTATGTTTTTAAATCCATTTTCCAAATCTCATAATCTTGTAAATCCCAAATTTCATGTATAATTCTAATGGATTTTATTATTGGAACTGGTGAAAATTTTTCATCATAGTCAATTCATTGATTCCACTTATACCCTTAGTAATGCTTTATAGGTACCCAAAATTTCCTTCCATGTCCAGTTTCTTCTCGAATACCCATTTAAAAACAATGATCTTCACATCTAATATAGCATCCACCAAAATACCAACTTTGTTTTGGTACATGGAATCAACTTTAGAATTTGTGGATTCTTGCCACTTGAAAACATTTATTTCGCTTACTAATTCCTTATAATTTAGAGGATGATCATTATATACTAATAATGAGTCACTATAATTGGTTACTATAAAACAATATTGTTCTATTTCTTTAACCTCTCTTTCACTCTTATGTAGTACTTGTGTCCCTAGAACAAATTCTTCTTCCACTGAACATTGTGGTATCAATTATTGTGCCAACTCTTATGTACCTTGAGCCTCAAATTCAATGAATTCTATCATTCCCCCACTATCTATTTTATAGTTTACTCCCTCTCAAGGAATATGGCATGTATTTTCCCTATTAACTTTTTTCCGAGGGGTTGTATAGGTAATATACCCTTGTTTCCTTGGGGTATCCTTTAGTTGTACACTTTTTTCATCAAGTTGTAATTTTATAACTTGAAGATGCCTTAATAAATTTTTCGCTTACCCACACATGTAAATTAGACAACATGGTTTTTCTTTCAGTATGAATTTTATATGGAATATCACTAATCTATTTAGTTGGTACTTGGTATAGTATGCTAGTTATTGTCTCCAATGTGTATCCCCAAAATATTAAAAGAAGGATTGCATGACTCGTCATTGATCTCACCATGTCTAACAAGGTTATGTTTATCCTATAACTTAAACCATTCCCCTGAAGTTTATAAGTAGGATTGAGTTGAGATATAATCCCAAAGAACTATAAATAATCAATAAAATATTTTTTAAGATATTCTCCACCATAGTCTAAGTGTGGTTTTTTATATTATTTCAATGATATTTTTCATCTTCATTATTATATTCCTTGAATTTATTAAAGGAATTTAACCTATACCTCATCAAGTATATCTATCCATATATATTAAAATAATCAGCAAAAGATATGAAGTATGAATACCCACCCCTTGCTTAAATAGTAAATGGTTCACACATATAAGTACGAACTAATTCAAGAAGCTCCTTGGCCCTTTAACTATTCCAAATAAATGGGAATTTGGTTATTTTTACTTGAAAACATACATGATATACAATAAGGGGTTTTAGTATTAAAGAATATTAATATACATCTTGGTGTAATTCAGTCAAACTCTTTTTTACATGATATAGCTTGTGATTATATAGTTGTGTGTGGCATGAGTCATGTGAATAAGTTTCATTATCGATTTCCATTACTTGGTTTGTGTATTATAACACATAAATACCATTATTTAAATATTACTTACAATAAAAAATTTCATCCTCATAAAATAAAAAACATTTATTCCCAAATTTGAAAATAAATCTATATGTATCTCATTTGGATACAGAAATAATGTTTTTAGTAACTAATGGTATATAATAATAACCATTCAAAACCCAGATCATTCCCATTGGAAATATAAAATGGTAGACATTGATAACAATAACAGTAATTTTATCTTCATTGGTTACTCATAGATATACCTCCCCTCGGTCAATCTTTCTAAATCTACTTAGTTCACGTATTTGAATTCATATGTGAGAACCATAAACTGAATATAATTCCCAATTTTTTGAAATAGATAAATTACATGTGATAACAAACACACCTGAAGCTTCCCCTTGATTATTAGTTTGGGTGAAATTGTTCATCTAGTGGTCCTTTTTACCACATGATAAACATACAACAACATGCTAAATTTTTTTCACATGATCTTTATCTTCTTGGAAGGGAGTGAAAAATATTTGGCCTTAGAGTTCTTCAATTTACCTTTCTATTTTTTTCACCATAAGGACCTAATACTTTTCACTCTTTTATTTCCAATATACTTGGAAAAGAAGAGTAATAAAATATGAAAGATATTTTTCAATTATATTCATATTAAAATTTACAACAAAGATGGAGAATCTCTGAGGGGGTGACATAAGAATGGGATTGGTTCCATGTTCTTCAGAAATTTTAAACCCTAGAAACTATAGGTGATACATGTATCCAATGATCTTTACTATGTGAGGCACATATGGTGAACCTTTTCCAAGATTTCTCTAAAAGTATCCTTAGATGTCTAAAACCACTCATGTCTATATCTCTCTTAATATAGGCCATAGAGATGCTTGATCAGGCTATAAGTGTCTATGATTTAATGAAAATTCATGAGTTAACTATATATAGATAATAGTATCGAACATTGAACATTGACCATGACATTAAAATTGTTTTCATATATAGGTAACTCTTCATTACTCACATCCTTGGCAGGTGGATCAATAATTGAGGATTCTAAAACATAATATTTCTATTCATGGCGTATAATAACATGATGGCATCTAAAACACTCTTGGAAGTTACTACTAGTGTGGATATAGTATTTCTCAAATATATATCATAGGTATATTGTGGATGAAAAACATTCCATTTTATAATGTTATAAAAGACCATATTTTTTTACTTTTCTTGATTACAAATTATGTGATAAATAATAATACTTAATTTAGTTAAATCTCTAACTATTTTATCAATTACCAATAGCCTCCAACATTGTACTCAGAATGTATATTTTCTAGGAAATTATAGTAAAAAGGATCCATATTCCCCTCTTCATAACCCCAACATTGGTTGGTCAAGCTACTTGAATGTATTTAGGTCAGAAGGTCTTTTCCAACTGTGTGCTTGTAGCTCCTTGATCTGTTGAGTGGATTACCCAATCCATAAATCTTGACTTGTATTTCCCCAACACTTTCATATAAATTACACAAAGTCTAGAAAGGGATTCTCTTTATTATGTAAAATGGTTAATTCAATCCAAAACCATCATAATAATTTCCCTTATTAAATTAAGTTTCACAATAAGGGTTGGTAAAACACTTATTTCTATTGAGTTTCATTCCTGATTAAGTAATGGAAGGATATGTCTAAATTAGTATTTAGTTGGTGGATTTTAATTTTTTATACATAAATATTATCAGGTTTTATCCTTTATATAACATATTAATATTTAGTGTGTTTAACTTAATTAATTAACAATGTTGGATAAACCATTTATGCAAGATCCATTTATTTAAATTCCATATTTTCACATTAATTCATTTATTTATTTGATAGTGGTCTTGATTCCATTAAATAAATAATTCATATGAATTGAATAAATAAATAATTAAATAAAACCAACATGATCTTATCTAATGATCTATTTATTGAGTGTAAACTAAATCAACATTTGACCTAGGGGAATAATTTCTTGTTTCGTTCTTATCCTAAGTTGCAATATTCCATCTAGTCGACCAATATATCACCTGAGTTTGCATCATTATGGTTCCATATTGATCCACCTCCCCATTCTTTCATATACTCTTTAATTTCTAGTATTTATAACTCACATGAAAATAAGGGGAACCAAAGGATTGATTAATGGGGATTCCATAAATTACAATGGACACGAAGGTCATACATGATAATGTAGGGAGGGATGAAATGTAGGCCATAATAACTAATTTATTGTTAAATAATTGAAAAATAATTAAATAAATTAAATTAAAACATTCAACACATACACAGGTTATGGTCAATCTCATGAATGTTCATACATGCAATGTGTTTGCAAAAATAAACTGATTAGCATTCATTTCTATTCAATATTTATTATTAAGATAATAAAGCATTCATTAATTAGTTAATTAATTAATTATATTTTATCTTAATGGCTATCTAAATTCATTCATATATACCTATATTTATGGTATTCTTGAAAAATAAATGAGAGAACCAATTATTATATACTATTATAATAAATTAATTGATCATTTAAAATTATTTAAAACCATTATTAAAATTTCAAACACATAAAGTGATAATAATAGAAATAATGTTTTAATACTATAATTTTCAATTTACATTAATTGATTTCTATATTTTACTAGGAGACTACTTGATGTGTATTATTGAGCTACATTCCATGTATCTCATCTTTCATATACCCGGGTACACGCATGGGGATTCAGCATGTTACTCGGTTGGACTACATGGTTGGTACATACCAGCTACATGATATGAATCATGATTTTAGTGTATTTTCTCAACCCATTGAAGGAATCAGTGTGTTTTTTTGGATGTGGGACTACACAATGTGTACAATCAAGCTACATTCCATGTATCTCAATGTTTTTGTGTCTGTATAACTCACCAAGGAACTCTGCATGTATTTCAGATGTGGGAAATAAGTAACAACATGGTGTGTACATGACAACAATATATTTTGTATGCCAATATTTCTCTAGTTTGTTATTATCATGTGGTTTGACTATGTTTATGACCACCCAAGATGCATGAATTTTTTTTGTTATACCATGTAAACTACATCATGTGTATTCTAGAAAAATGTTGTGTAATTCGACATTTTGTGTGACATGTTGTCCTGGTCTTCATGTTGTGTGAAATAAATGAATTATATGTAATTACTTCTTGTTGTGTCATGTATCTCACAACATGACAAGGTGAAGTGAACTTGGTTACATGGTATGTAGTTCGACTACATGTCGTGTAATCCAATGTTATCCATCAGTAATCCTCAACACTTCTCGATGGAATCTCCGGCCATTATTCATTAGTTCTTTTTCCTTTAAAAAAATGAAACACTAACCAAATATGATTAATATATTGAATCATATTAATTAAAATCATATTATTGAATGAATAATATTAAATGAAATAGTCATCCTCGATTTCATCATTCGTGATGATTTCTCATCCTTCGATCTTGATGGAATATCTCTTGTGTTTCTCATTCTTAATAAGGAGAGAGAGAAATTAATTTTAGAGATAATTTTTTGTTCACAAAAATTCTTTATATATTTATTTTTGAATAACCCTACACAATAAACATAACCATCCATTTAAAGATCTAGGTATTAGGTTAGAATATTATTTAATTATGTACCATACCATAAATAATATAATAATCTTTAATAAACGTCATTCCAAAATAATATTACTATTATTGTTATTGTTATTCATGCAAACTAACTTACACCATTATAAATATTATTCTACCAGCATGTAAATATATATTTATCACTAAACATAGTCTTGGTTCATTTGAACACCTCAGAGTTTATTGAATATCTGAATAAATATTTAACAAAATATTTCACTAATCAATAAATATTTGAGAATGAAAAAACATAAATAAAAATATTTATTAGACTTGAGAATAATATTTATTCAATAAATTAAATTCAAATTGAATTTAATCGAGATCAACAACAATAATTTTTTTATGTGGCCCTCTATGGTTCTTTCTCATTGGTATTAGGCGGGGTCACCTAAAGTCCAAGATTACTTACAAGTAATGGGTCAAGGTACCTAAGAGAAATAACATTAATTTAGCAATGATGAAAACCACATACGAATTTTCAATATGTAATATAATACCTTTTCATAATATCCCACCAAGTGGGTTGCACATCAATTTCATCAGCCTATGTTATTGATATGTATTTCTTTGATTAAATGAATTAAAAACACTGTTACATCATGTCCATGGAATTTAATGTGATGGTTCAATTACATTAAAGGGGGTGAGATATGATCCTCCATAACGATTGAAGGGACTAATCCTTCCTCAAATTATCTATTAATACATGTCATTCATGATGCACCCAACGTAACCTCCAACATATGGTTTGATAGTTTTTGTTAGTAAATCTATGTGTGTGATTTATGACATGAATAAATGATAATCTTAAAGTCTATGTAACATGACACACACTCTCAGATAGGAATATACAATGGTTCCAAAACATGCAAAATTTCTAATAGTGGGTATGTTCTCTTAATCTCCCATATTAAAGATTAACAAGTGTGGACTTTATGAGAAGAAGATTCATCTACTTACGAGTACTTACACCTAACAGTCACATTCTATGTGTCCTATAATAGAACATTATTTTACCATAGAACTATTTTTAAGAATATCATCCTAGAACATCAAGCTTATCATCATAGTAGAGAACTGTTGTGACCTTATCAATGTGATAGATACCCTATGAAATTATAAAATTAAAGAAATTTAGAACAATGAACAATATTTAATAATATTTTATTAATATTAAAATCATAAAAAATACATTTAATCATCGTATAAATAGTTTCTCTTAGGACACCAAATCTATCAATTTTATGGGCAGTTAAATATAGAACTCTTAACTTTACCAGAAATTTAGATGGAATTATAGTTTCTATAACTATAATTTTTGAAGATCTGGAGGTTTGCCACTATAGGCTTTGTCACGACCCATACTCGGGGCCCGTGCCGTGACTACCCCAAGCCCGCCTTCCATAGGCCAGGGGCTGGCGACTAGCACCAAGGCGTAAATCCCAATAAAAAGGGAAGGCATTTCCTTTGTAAAGTAAACAATCACACAGAGTACAAGCGGAAGAAGTAAACACTAAGTAAAAACTGAGTACAACAGTAATTGCGGAAAGTAAAAAGGGGCCGGAAATACAAGCCCAACTGTAAAGTACAACTCGAAGGGAAAACAGCAACTGAAAAGTAAAGCTGTTATGCCGAGCTGTCCACTGGAAATCCCACCTGAAGGGTGGGTACAGATAGCTCCTCTGCTCCTCGGGTCCCGCCGTCCGCTCCGAGTATGTCCGCCCAGTGGTCCACCTCCGGGTACCGCCTCATCGTTACGTCCACCTCTAGGTACCGTCTCGTCGTGAGGTCCTCCTCCAGGTACCATCTCGTCGTATAGTCCACCTCCAGGTACCGTCCAGTCCTCGAACACTCGGCCTCTGTCAGCACTGCCCGTCGTCTGCAACCAACACAACGAGGTGCGGGCATAGCCCGTGCAGGGGTGAGTATAACGATACTCAGTAGGGACCCCGAGACCTTCAAGGTCTCACTAAACCAACAAGGATAACCACAAAGAAGATCTCAACAGATAACCTCTACTTAGGTATATGCCCATACATATACCTAAGTTATCAAGTAACCCATCTCAATCATGAGGAAACACAAGGATTGTGAAATCAATGGATAACCACTACCCGGGTATATGCCCATACATATACCTAAGTTAGCAAGTGACCCATCTCAATCATGAGGTAAACACAAGGTCAAAAGTCTCAGCTCAACCAGGATTTTCATTATCGAAACCGTAACTGCTGAAGAGCTCCGTCTCTGGAGTGTACAGTGGTCCTGTCACGACTCCGAGGTACTTCTCACTAACCTAAGACTGCTGAAGAACTCCACCCATCGAGTACTGCGGGCCAGCTGCTACAACCAAGCGCTCTCATGTGCCTCTACAACCAAGCACACCTTTGTCGTGGGTCTGCCGCTACAACCAAGCGCTCCCATGTGCCGCTACAACCAAGCGCACCTCTGTCATGGGTCTGCCGCTACAACCAAGCGCTCCCATGTGCCGCTACAACGAAGCGCACCTCTGTCGTGGGTCTGCCGCTACAACCAAGCGCTCTTATGTGCCGCTACAACCAAGCGCACCTCTGTAACACACCGAGTCGTTCGATCAGCAGTCGTCGGGTCTCAGCCAGCTACACTGTCTCCGTACTCCGCACGCTCGTCACTGGGAGGGTCCGCTCCACGAGCTACAGGTCGATACTCCAAGTATCTCAAAGTCCCACGAGGAAGTATCTCAAAGGACCGCCATGTCATAGGGGTCTCAACGCAACAGACGGCGCGTCAATCGGACGCCCGGTCTGTGAGTTATTAGCCTTTTCGTCCCAGGGGCCTGGTTGGTTTCGTGAGCGAACCAAACCCGTCCGTATCTCAAATGTACCCCGAACTCTCATAGGGTAAACTCATAGGGACCGTTTCTCAACGCGATCACCAACGCCGTTGACGGTTCGTCAAACGGACGATCTGTCAGAATGATATCAGCTTTTCCGTTCCAGGGTCCCGGTTGGATTTTGGTGCGATCCAACTCGGCCACTATCCATCTGCATCCAAAACTCAGGCGGAGGATGCCAAAAGTTCCGTATCGTCAATAGGAACGCAAAGCAACAGACGACGCGTCAATCGGACGCCTGGTCTGGAAGTTATTGGCTTTTCCGTCTCACACCCACCCTGGGAAACTTCCCAGGAGGTCACCCATCCTGATCACTACTCTAGGCCAAGCACGCTTAACTATGGAGTTTTAACCACGTAGCCTCCCGAAAAGAAAGATGTACCTTGAGTATAGTATACCGAAACGACCATCTCGATCCAAGGATCGCGTTGCCGCTGACGGCGAGTCGTTTGGAGGCTCGTAGCCCAAGATACGGGCATTTGACCAAAAGTGGTCCGAAACTGGGGGTCTGGACCCGGGCCGACCCGGGCCGACCCCCCTGGTCCGACCCGAACCGGGTCGACCCGACCCGGTCCGGCTGGACCCGGCCCGGCCGGCGGCGCGATCCGGCCGGCGGCGCGACCCGGCCGGCGATGCGGCCAGCACGTCGCTCGGGTGCCGCGCGCGGGGGGCAAAGCCCCCCCCCCTTTGTGAAACTGTGGCCCCTTAATTGGGGCCGCTTGAAGAGCCGGCCGTGGGAATTAATTCCCCCGGTCTCCACTGCCCGGCCGGCCCGCACTGGCCGGCCGGTTTCGCCACCAAGGACCGGCGACGGCCGGTCCTTCCTTTGCCGACACCGGCGGCCCGGTGCCGGCCGCCGGTCATCTTGCTCTGCCGCGGCCCAGAACCGGCCGCGGCCTATGCCATTCGGCGCGATGCGACGACATCGCTTCCCTCCGCTGGGGCCCCGCTCCGGCCGCGGCGCCTTTGACTTTCTTCAACGGGACGCGACTGCATCGCGTTCTTGGATTTCTTTCCACGGCGCGGCGCGACGGCGCCGCGCGTATCTTCCGCAATAAATCTTGTGGTGCAACGGCACCACGTTTTCTCGTATCATCCTCAAGATACCATCATGAAAAACAAAGGAGGAGGGTCGGCCGTGTTTGTGCGGTCCGACCCCCTCGCGTTATTCAATAACAAAAAGGGTTTTAATCCACGATTATCACCAAGTTTGTATTCACGAACAATTAAATAAATAAACCCCTACCTCGATTCAGATACGGTGCACGTCAACAACCCGCGGAAGACGAGCGTCGCGGAGGTCGGGCGTCGCGGGGAAAGAATGTCGACTCCGTTGTCATCGAGGTGCGTTCGAAGGGGAAACGTCGTTGGAAGAATACGTCGCGTTCTTCGGTGGAGATGTTCTTCGTTGGAGGTGTTCTTCGCGTTCTTCGTCGATGTTGAAGAAGAAGAAGACTTATCCTTTTCTCTCCCAAGTCTCCACCACAAGAACAACTAACCCCAAAATAAAATAATCCTCCCACTTATTTTATTAACCCAATATAGGTTTTGAATTTCAAGAGTTTGAAAATTCAAAACCCATATTTAACTCACTTAAGTTATTAACATAAGATGTTATAAAATTAAGGAGGTGTTAAGTTATCAAAACTTAAATGGGGGGGGTTAGAGGGGTTAGGAAAGTTAAGGAATTTGAAGAGGTGGGGAGGGGTTTGTGTGGGCCCCACCCTTTCAAATATCCACACATGGGAAGTTGGATGGATGTGGGCCCACCACCAACTTCCCATGGGAGAAGTTAACAACTTAACATGAAATAAAATTGATTTAACAATTTTATTCACTTTTTTAATAAAACCCCAAAAAATTAACTTCTTCTCCCGCACAAACGCAACTACGGTAAAGGTTCCCTTAAGCGATTACCGACGTTGCGAGTTCATCGGTGAAATCGGATTTCAATTCCGAGCACCGGTTCAAAAGATAGAAATTCCCGCTCGCTCATTCACTGAACGTACCCGAGCCAAACTTCGGAAATTAATTCCGGGCACACCGGGCCTCGGAATCAGGCGCCGTCAGAAACTGCGTTCTTGTAAAATTCCAAAGAAAATTAAGAAATAAAATTTCCTTGAAATTTCCGGGTCTTTACATTACTCCCACCTCAGGGATTTACGTCCCCGTAAAGATTCAATACAAACTAGGGTCACAAAAGCGGTACAGAGCACGCATCTGAGCCTTCCGCTCCCATGTGCTTACCTGGAGGTTTCATACTGCCAAAGAAAGTGCACCCGAGGAATCGATCGTCCTCGTAGGATCTGCTCCTGTCTATCCTCGATCCCCACTCGAACCTCCGTGAAAGACACCCCATCGCCATCGTCCAGCTCCTCATGGTCGATGATATGCGCAGGGTCGAGCACGTATCTCCTCAGTTGAGATACGTGGAAGTCATCGTGCACCTGGTGCAACTGCGGTGAATGGGTCAAGCGGTAAACCACCCCGCCTACCCAGATGGGGACCTAAGAAGGTCCGCTGAACCCTGGAGATAACTTGCCGCCTTGGCCACATCTTCGTAAACCTTGTCGAGGTGAGACCCGTATAAGAACGTGGTCACCATCCTCAAACTCCAGATGTTTCCAATTCCTGTTAGAACTGGAACTCAAACGACTGCTGCCACGAGGGTAAGGTTGGCCGATTCAAGATTGATCGGTCGCACCCTCCCGTGAAAGAGTTTATCCCGTGCTGCCTGGGGTTTCCTTTTCACCGACCAAGGAAAACCCATCCCGAAGTTTGCCTAAAACCGTCAATTTGAGTATGAACAGTTATTTCCCATTCCATACTCAAACTAACGTCGTAAGGCCTCGACGCTGTCACCAAGAGATTCCAACCGAAACTCTCGCCTCGAGGGTCTGACCACACCGTCGGCATAAGTGTGATTATCAAGTCTCCTACCAAGGTATCTCCAGACGTGAGGGTCAAGTCCACGGCTTACCAGAAACTCTAGGTATGGAACAAGATTTGTGAAAGCAAGAAATGATTCACATCGACGTCCGTTACAACAACATCTAGTAGTGGACACAGACTGTCCCTTGAATCATTTCTAGAGCCATTGGGTCACACTCCTTGACCGCATGCAGGCGCACTCTTCCTCCGCCCTCCAGCTCCCTGAGCCTGGCAGGAATAACTAAGGCGGGTGGTTGTACCATGTTAGGATGTACACCACCTCATGCTGCTCTCCTAGCTCTACCTCCACGTCTACTGCTTCGTAGACTCATCTCTCCTTTAAGCTTCCTCTTCTTAACACGCCCGAGTCTCTATGACTGGCACCGGTTTCCTGTTTCTTACTGCAATGAGCAGTCTTCATCCTCTCTTGGATTTCCTGGACCTCCTTTAGTCTCACAAGAGCTGCTATGATTTCTTCTTTGCCGATAAGAGAAACCCGGTCTCATCCCCTGGATGAACCACATTCGTTGCCTAATACAGTAAATCCTGACATGAATGATGCATTCATTCCATGGATGACGTCGTAAGGCCTCGACGTATCTACTAAGATATCCCACTATCACTCTCTCCTCTAAGGGTCAAGTGACACTTTCGACATCAGTGTGAGGTCACTGGGTCCCCTCCAGTAGAAATCTCGAAAGTGAGGGTCAAGTCAACAATTTAACCGGGACCACTCAGTATCAACCAAACAAAAGGACAGGAAAGAAACAAAGATAAGTGTCTTTTTATTATTGCCTCTCATAGTACAAAGACACGAATATAAAGCAACATGGAACTAGAAGTACAAAGGATGTATCCACTAGTTCCTCTCCTGCCCACCTGCTCTCAGAGCTCTACTGCCTTGTCCACTGCTCGGCTGTTACTCAAGCACTCGCCGCTGCTTCTGTCTCGGTGGCTCCTCCAACACCCACTGATCAATCATACGAGGAGTCGGATAGTCATGTGCCAGGTGACACTTTCCACCATAGGAGTAACATTGTCCGTTTCTGGCACGCCTGGATCTGACCCCACCTCGGGTGCCCCTCACCACCGGTCCTAAAACCCGAGATCGTCCAACTGCTAGTCTGGTCCTCTTGGACCTCTGCATCATCTGTCTACTTCCCACAGATGACTCAGATACTGATCGAAAAGAACGCGGCAAAGGCAGAATCTCCTGTACACGCTCGGGGTGTAGAGATACTGGCACAAACTCCACCCCGAAGAAGGTCTCGAAGTCTTCCCATGCGAAGTTCTTCTCATCGCAAAACTGGAACAAGTGGCTCCACCACCTGCCTGCTGCTACCAGAAGGAGGCTGGTAGCAAAAATCACCATGAAGTCTGTCGGCGTCCCCACTAGCCTGAAGACTCTCACCACATCCTCCAGCCAAACCTCAGCCGCCTGCGGGTCCGTCTCTCCCTGGAACCTGGGTGGCCTCTGGCACTGGAACTCGTGCAGCGCGCTCAAGTGTCGTGCATCGCCTACTGCTGGGGCTGGTGGCATCGGTGGCCCAACGGGTAGCAGTACCGTTGGTTCCTCCGCTGGTGCCTCAACTGGGATAGGGCCCTGTACTGAGGCCTCGTCACTCGGCGGGCTGTCAGTACCTACCACTCTCGGGGCTCTAGCTGGTCGTCCGTGAAAAGGCATTCTGAAAGAAACGTCGTGACATGGTCAAACATTTATACCTTGTGAGCTGACCTGGTTTGAGCTGTTTTAATGGAAAACCTTTGAAAACACACACGCAATTAGTGTTTTCGTGCACAAAGTCAGAAATCAGTTGTCAGGGTCCTGGTGTATGGATATGTCGGCCGCCCGCACTAACACTGGACTCCCTGAACTGAAAACCACACTCGGTACTCTCAACACTATTGCTTCACAGAAAGAAACATCAGAGTTATAAGTTCTGCGGTAGAACCGAACTCCTCTGATACCAATTTGTCATGACCCGTACTCGGGGCCCGTGCCGTGACTACCCCAAGCCCGCCTTCCATAGGCCAGGGGCTGGCGACTAGCACCAAGGCGTAAATCCCGATAAAAAGGGAAGGCATTGCCTTTGTAAAGTAAACAATCACACAGAGTACAAGCGGAAGAAGTAAACACTAAGTAAAAACTGAGTACAACAGTAAGTGCGGAAAGTAAAAAGGGTCCGGAAATACAAGCTCAATTGTAAAGTACAACTCGAAGGGAAAACATCAATTGAAAAGTAAAGCTGCTACGCCGAGCTGTCCACTGGAAATCCCACCTGAAGGGTGGGTACAGATAGGTCCTATGCTCCTCGGGTCCTGCCGTCCGCTCCGAGTATGTCCCCCCAGTGGTCCACCTCCGGGTACCGCCTCGTCGTCACGTCCACCTCTGGGTACCGTCTCGTCGTGAGGTCCTCCTCCAGGTACCATCTCGTCGTATAGTCCACCTCCAGGTACCGTCCAGTCCTCGAACACTCGGCCTCTGTTAGCACTTCCCGTCGTCTGCAACCAACACAACGAGGTGCGGGCATAGCCCGTGCAGGGGTGAGTATAACGATACTCAGTAGGGACCCCAAGACCTTCAAGGTCTCACTAAACCAACAAGGATAACCACAAAGAAGATCTCAACAGATAACCTCTACTTAGGTATATGCCCATACAAATATCTAAGTTATCAAGTAACCCATCTCAATCATGAGGAAACACAAGGATTGTGAAATCAATGGATAACCACTACCCGGGTATATGCCCATACATATACCTAAGTTAGAAAGTGACCCATCTCAATCATGAGGTAAACATAAGGTCAAAAGTATCACCTCAACCAGGATTTTCATTATCGAAACCGTAACTACTGAAGAGCTCCGTCTCTGGAGTGTACAGTGGTCCTGTCACGACTCCGAGGTACTGCTCACTAACCTAAGACTGCTGAAGAACTCCACCCATCGAGTACTGCAGGCCAGCTGCTACAACCAAGCGCTCCCATGTGCCGCTACAACCAAGCGCACCTCTGTCGTGGGTCTGCCGCTACAACCAAGCGCTCCCATGTGCCGCTACAACCAAGCGCACCTCTGTCGTGGGTCTGCCGCTACAACCAAGCGCTCCCATGTGCCGCTACAACCAAGCGCACCTCTGTAACACACCGAGTCGTTCGATCAGCAGTCGTCGGGTCTCAGCCAGCTACACGGTCTCCGTACTCCGCACGCTCGTCACTGGGAGGGTCCGCTCCACGAGCTATAGGTCGATACTCCAAGTATCTCAAAGTTCCACGAGGAAGTATATCAAAGGACCGCCACGTCATAGGGGTCTCAACGCAACAGACGGCGCATCAATCGGACGCCCGGTCTGTGAGTTATTAGCCTTTTCGTCCCAGGGGCCCGGTTGGTTTCGTGAGCGAACCAAACCCAGCCGTATCTCAACTGTACCCCGAACTCTCATAGGGTAAACTCATAGGGACTGTTTCTCAACGCGATCACCAACACCGTTGACGGTTCGTCAAACGGACGTTCTGTCAGAATGATATCAGCTTTTCCGTTCCAGGGTCCCGGTTGGATTTCGGTGCGATCCAACCCGTCCACGATCCATCTGCATCCAAAACTCGGGTGGAGTATGCCAAAGGTTCCGTATCGTCAATAGGAACGCAACGCAACAGACGACACGTCAATCGGACGCCTGGTCTGGAAGTTATTGGCTTTTCCGTCTCACACCCACCCTGGGAAACTTCCCAGGAGGTCACCCATCCTGATCACTACTCTAGGCCAAGCACGCTTAACTATAGAGTTTTAACCACGTAGCCTCCCGAAAAGGAAGATGTACCTTGAGTATAGTATACCGAAACGACCGTCTCGATCCAAGGATCGCGTTGCCGCTGACGGCGAGTCGTTTGGAGGCCCGTAGCCCAAGATATGGGCATTTGACCAAAAGTGGTCCGAAACTGGGGGTCTGGACCCGGGCCGACCCGGCCCGACCCCCCTGGTCCGACCCGAACCGGGTCGACCCGACCCGGTCCGGCTAGACCCGGCCGGCGGTGCGGCCAGCGCGTCGTTTGGGTGCCGCGCGCGGGGGGCAAAGCCCCCCCACCCCCTTTGTGAAACCGCGGCCCCTTAATTGGGGCCGCTTGAAGACCCGACCGTGGGAATTAATTCCCCCGGTCTCCACTGCCCGGCCGGCCCGCACTGGCCGGCCGGTTTCGCCACCAAGGACCGGCGACGGCCGGTCCTTCCTTCGCCGACACCGGCGGCCCGGTGCCGGCCGCCGGTCATCTTGCTCCGCCGCGGCCCGGAACCGGCCGCGGCCTATGCCATTCGGCGCGATGCGACGGCATCACTTCCCTCCGCCGCGGCCCCGCTCCGACCGCGACGCCTTTGACTATCTTCGACGCGACGCGACGGCATCGCGTTCTTGGATTTCTTTCCACGGCGCGGCGCGACGGCGCCGCACGTATCTTCCGCAATAAATCTTGTGGTGCAACGACACCACGTTTTCTCGTATCATCCTCAAGATACCATAACGAAAAACAAAGGAGGAGGGTCGGCCGTGTTTGTGCGGTTCGACCCCCTCACGTTATTCAATAACAAAAAGGGTTTTAATCCACGATTATCACCAAGTTTGTATTCACGAACAATTAAATAAATAAACCCCTACCTCGATTCAGATACGGTGCACGTCAACAACCCGCGGAAGACGAGCGGCGCGGAGGTCGGGCGTCGCGGGGAAAGAACGTCGACTCCGTTGTCGTCGAGGTGCGTTCGAAGGGGAAACGTCGTTGGAAGAAGATATCGCGTTCTTCGGTGGAGATGTTCTTCGTTGGAGGTGTTCTTCGCGTTCTTCGTCGATGTTGAAGAAGAAGAAGACTTAGCCTTTTCTCTCCCAAGTCTCCACAAAAGAACAACTAACCCCAAAATAAAATAATCCTCCCACTTATTTTATTAACCCAATAAAGGTTTTGAATTTCAAGAGTTTGAAAATTCAAAACCCATATTTAACTCACTTAAGTTATTAACATAAGATGTTATAAAATTAAGGAGGTGTTAAGTTATCAAAACTTAAATGGGGGGGTTTAGAGGGGTTAGGAAAGTTAAGGAATTTGAAGAGGTGGGGAGGGGTTTGTGTGGGCCCCACCCTTTCAAATATCCACACATGGGAAGTTGGATGGATGTGGGCCCACCACCAACTTCCCATGGGAGAAGTTAACAACTTAACATGAAATAAAATTGATTTAACAATTTTATTCACTTTTTTAATAAAACCCCAAAAAATTAACTTCTTCTCCCGCACAAACGCAACTACGGTAAAGGTTCCCTTAAGTGATTACCGGCGTTGCGAGTTCATCGGTGCAATCAGATTTCAATTCCGAGCACCGGTTCAAAAGATAGAAATTCTCACTCGCTCGTTCACTGAACGTACTCGAGCCAAATTTCGGAAATTAATTCCGGGCACACCGGGCCTCGGAATCAGGCGCCGTCAGAAACTGCGTTCTTGTAAAATTCCAAAGAAAATTAAGAAAAAAAATTTCCTTGAAATTTTCGGGTCTTTACAGGCTTGGTCAGCTCAGTGCGAATAATATAAAATTTCTAACAAAAAACATATTTGAGATTAATCAAAAGGAAATTTGAAATTATGAAAGTTATGTATTTAGAAAATATATAAGGGTGCCTTTTAAATTATATATATAGAATCCCATATCTCAGAAGTATGAATTTAATTTGTAAAGAATAAGCTTCATGTATTTTATTTTTTCATTCAATAGAAAGATTTGGTATAATGCTAAAACAAATGGATGTGGAAGTGCATCTTTGTAGACAATTGAGGTGAGTACATCAGATAGAACTTCCAAAACATATTCAAGATTATGGGGATAAGGCCCCAAAAGATGGTTCTTGGAAATGCACAATGGAATGGAGTGGCTGAGTGAATAAATCAAACCTTTACTAATAAATATAGAATTATGAGGTTTCTATTAGGAATGTTCAAGTGGGATTGGATAGAATAACATAACATAATATCTTATATAGTAAATATAATTCTAGAATTGAGAGTTGGGAATGAACTTCTTGAGGAGCTATGGTCTAGTAAATGACTGGATTTTAGCCATATTAAGTTCCTTGGAAGCTATATTTATGTCTTTTGATCCCAAGAATCATTATAAGTTCAAGGAAAAATCCAAAAAAAAATATTTCATCAAATATAGAGATGAAATGTTTGGATATCGGTTATATTAGTATGATAGGATACAAATTATCAAGAGTAGAAAAGTTATTTTGAATGTTATGGTTCATTGGAAGGATAGAAAAATAGAGGATAAAGAAGTTGAGGGAGATAAATAAACTATTGAAGTCCAAGTTGATCAATGTTAGAACACTTTATGTTCAAAAAAATTAGATAAATATAATGAGAATATTGAAATAACCATAATACTATGAGTAATACCATTAGATCATATGCTGAAAAGTTCAAGATCATATGACGATCGAGTGGGAGTACCAGAAGTTGAGGATTTAAAAGAAATTATAAAGGTTTTTAGTATAGATAAACCAACCTAATTGAGGTTATAAACCCCTTTTAGAATATCTATTCAGAGTTTTGAGGATGATATAAACTTTCTACTATCAATGGGTGCAAGATAACAAGAATATCTTTAATAATTGGAAATTCTTAATGATGATAAATAGTAGAACTCACAAATGGGTGAAGATATAGATTCATTGAAAACCAATAAAACAAAAATGATAAAGGATTTACCATAAGGTAAAAAGGAATTATAAATTAAGTAGGTTTTATGATTAAAATAAAATGATTATGGATAGAATCATTATAAATAATAGTTGGACGAAAGGTATTTCAACTGAAGGACGTTGTTTATTTTTTTGAAATATTATCATTGGTGTTAAAATATTTAACTATATGGATGGTACTAAGTATGGTATCATCGAAAGTTTTTATTCTTGAATTGATGGGTCTAAAGATAGATTTTAGTTGTGGTAAGTAGGAGGAAGAAATTTACATAGAGAAAACAGTAAATTTTATAGAAGATAGAAACCTGAACATGTTTTATATGTTAAATAAAATTATTTATAGGCTAAAGAAAGAACAACAATAATGGAATTGTAAGTTATATGGATTTATGAGGGAACAAGTTTTTGAGAGGTGAAATACATATCATTTTTGTTACTACAACTAGTGGTTCAATGATACCTTCATCATATTGATTTTATATGTCAATGAAGTGTTTTAGGTTGGACCATATTATAGATGGATTCAGAAATTGAAGTGTAAGTTTTTCTAAAATTTTAAAATGAATGATCTCATAAAATCTGGGAAAATCATGTGGATGAGGATATAAAGGGATATTAATGTTGAAATATTTTTGTTATCCTAGAAAGATTATATCTAGAATATCATCAAAAGATTTTGGATAACTAGATATAAGCTACTCCTCTTTCCACACAATTTAAATTATCCAAGGCACAGAAACCAAAAACAAAATAAGAGTGATCATACATGGAAAAAGTGTTATATTCTTCAGTTTTTGTAAGTTTGATGTAATATATGATATATAATCATCCAAATATATCATTTATAATGGGTTTTGTATGTTTATTTATGTCGAAACTCATAAAGGGACACTAAAAACCCATTAAATGGATCCTTTGGTATTTAAAGGGGTGATATTAGAAGATTTTTTTATTTTTTTAAGAGGATGATATGTTATAAGGATTTTTGAATGTGGACTTCACTAGATAAATAGATCATTATAAGAACGTGGCTAGTTTCATGTTTACATATAGAGGAATAACTATTAGTTGGATATTAAGGTTATATAAGATCATTACATTAAGTAAAATAAAAGCTGTGTATCTACCTGAAATGGAGTTTGGGAAGGAGTTGGTCTCGTTGAAGAAACTTTTCAAGGAACTTGGATGGTTTTGGGAAGGAGTAATTTTATTCTATGACAATCTAAGTGCAATTAACTTGGATAGAAATATGATGTTCCATGAAATGTCAAAACACATAACACCGAAGAACCAATTCATCAAAATCATACCTAAGGAGAAAGTGTTAGATCTCCAAAAAACAACCGGAGTACAAAATCCTATGTACACTTCCAATAAAATTTTATTTTAAGAAATTCTGAGGCAACATCAGGCTTCTGTGGGGATTGGGTGAATAGAAAGTAGATAAAGAAACACAATTTTCTATAAAAGAATAAGTAAGGAGGTTCATTGTATATTTATAAATTTTTTCCCTAAAAAATTATTTTAGAGGGATATTTTTGGGATATAAAGCATAGATTTTGGTTACTATAAGTTCACTCACAAAAATTACGTTTACGAGAAATTAGTTAGTGGAAGGTGGTTGGACTCAATGTGAATGAATAGAAGATTCAATATCTTTATATGGAACCAGGTTTATTAAAAGTTTATATCTTATGATGACATCAAAGAGGTCCAGAATATTCAATAAATAGGAGAGGTCTCTATAATTAAGATTATAGAATCATTTACCAAATCAAGTGGATTAAATTAACAGATTTACTAGAGATCACCAATGACATTCCATTTGGGGGTATCTTCATGAAAGTTGGAAGGTGGTGTTACATATACAACTAGATGGAGTTTCCAATTAAAGTGGAGATCGATCTGTATAATAAATTAGTGATACGAATTCTACATCATGTTTACATACAGAATTATAGAGATTTAATCAGTTTTAATGAAATATTATTGACTATTTTTTATTATTGAACATCTAGTGAATATAATAAATCCGTAGTGTTTCTCATGTGCATGTTGGACAACTTGTTTGTGTCATGTTAATCCTTTTTGTTCCTTTCGGATTTTATGTATTTTTATTGATTATAATTTGGTTTTTTTAAATTTTTGTGAGTGTTACCTAATTTGTGCGTAAGGTTGACTTATACTGGTGAGTATGGTAAAAATACTTTCTACTTATGATGCAATCAATCAAGGGAGATGGACTTCCAGATGTTTGATTTTTCCACTATGTTGATTGTCATGTGAACCTCTAGTGGATCGACGGTCAAACTTCTGGTGAATTTCGTGAAAGATCAGGAAACTAGGGACTTTCCTCCCAACAGGATCCAATAATTGCAAAACCTTTTAGTAGTTAAGAAATCACAGCCGTCGTGAAATTCTTCAGCTATAATAATCTTAAAAAAATTAATTTCAATAATTTATATTTTTTTACAAAAGAAATTTAAATTTCAATAATTTGTAACTATTTCCAATAATAAATGAACATTAATTTTTATTTATTATTATTAATATATCATTTATATTTTTTTCTTAATTTTATCTAACATTTATTATTTTATATTAATTTTAATAATTCATACTAATTTATAATAATTAATGACTATAAATTTATCATATACTATTATTTAAAATAAATTATTCACATTTTTATTATTTCTTCTAAATTGTTACTAATTTTAACTAACATTCAAAAATTTATATTAATTTTAATAATTTATAATAATTTATAATAATTCATGATTATTTGTTTTTTATAATTAACTATATTAAATTATTTATATTTATATTATATTTTCTTAATTTTGACTAATATGTAAAAGTGTCAGGGTTTTGAAAGTGTTGTAGTCATGAAAGCATTAAGGTTTTGAAAGGATTTAGCTATTAAAATCTTATAAATTTTTTAATTTTAATAATTTATGATAATTAATGACCATAATTTTTTATTTATTATAATTTATATATAATTTATAAATTTATTGTTTCAAAATTTTAACTAATTTTTATTATTTTAGGGTTATTTTAATAATTTATATTAATTTATAATCAGTAATGACAATTCATTTTTTAGTCATTATTATTTATTTTCAAAAAAATTATTTTTATTTTTTATTTTCACCACCTCTATGTGAAATTGAGCGGTCTGGGTTCGATTTCCATCCATGTTTCATCCTGACCCCTAATTAATTGGAGGTTCTATAGAGCCTTTTGTGGATTCTAATGGAGGACCAGCTGCAACTGGTTCTTCCAGGATGTGTGGGACAACAGCCTTGACGGTACATGTGGATGACGAATGAGGTGTTCGACGGAGGTAGGTTGGAGGCCTCCACAGGTAGCTGGTGCAGGCGAAGCATGGTCATTTCCATGAATGGGATACAGTGTACGAATTAATGAAGAATGACGCACCTTCAGTAGGGGTTTGTGATGTTGGTGTGAGGATGGAGCCCCCACACAATGATAGGGTGTTGGACGAAAGAGGGGTTGTTGCCTTCGTGGGATGAGGGCAGCGATGATGGCGAGTGAAGGAGGTCCAAACGATGGGTGTATTAGAAGGGGGTATTTGATGTTTCCCTATATATATAATGATATATATGTATATATATGAGATTAAGTGTTTCATTTGGTCTATCCCTGTGAGGAGGTTATGCACTAAATTTTGTCATTATGGTGTGTTTGTGTGTGTGTGTGTTTGATGTATTTTTACCCCATGCTATTAATAATGATATTAATTTTTATAATACATACTAATTTATAACAATTAATGTCTTTTCATATTTAATTTATTATTATATATATTAAATTATTTATATTTTTATTATTGTTTCTTAATTTTAACTAATGTGTGAAAGCATCCGAGACATGAAAAAGTTGCAGTCATGAGAGCCTTGCAGTCATGAAATGCTTTGGCTATTATAATTTTAATGATTTTTTAAATTTATTAATTTAAAATAATTAATGATCATTCATTTTTTTATTCTTTATATTTTTTTCATTTGTATTGTTTTTTATTAATTTTAACTAACATTGCTTATTTTATATTAGTTTTTATAATATATATTTATTTATAATAATTAATGACAATTAATTATTTTCATTATAATTATTTATATTAAATTATAAATATTTTATTGTTTTCCTAAATTGTAACTTATTTTAACTACCATTTAGTATTTTAGATCAATTTTAAAAATTTATATTAATTTATAATAATTAATGACCAATCATTTTTTCATTTTTTATTACTTATATTAAGTTTTTTATTATTTCACTTTATATTAATTAATATATAAAGCATTGTGGTCGAGAAAAAATTACTCTAGCGGGGGGCTTCGACTATTATAATTATATACATTTTTTCATTTTAATAATTTATAACAATTAATTATTATTTCTTTTATTTATTATTTTTATATATTTTTTATATTGTTATTATTTTTTCTTAATTTTAACTAACATTTATTATTTTATATTAATTTTAATAATTTATAATAATTAATTAATGTTAATATTTTATTTATTATTATTCAAATTTAGTTATTGATATTTTTATTATTATTTCTAAATTCTAACAAGTTATATCTAAAATGTAGTATTTTATCTTAATTTCAATATTTTTTTATAATTTTTAATAATTAATATCTATTCATTTTTTATATTTTATTACTTTTATTAAATTATTTTGTTTTTTATTATTTTTTCTCAATTTTTAGTAATATGTGTAAGCATTGTAGTTGTGGAAGGGTTACTGGTTCTTGTGAAGGGTAAGACGGATGTCCACTCAATGGTTGGGGTGATAACGGTCGACAAGCATCAAAAGATGATGTCAGTATGTGAACGATCCACTTGATGTGGATAGTAGTGCAAGCGACTCCTCTTGATAGCAGGGTGGGTGCGATGGTGGATGACTGGAAATGCATCTTGAGGGAAGCCTTGTCTGACATTGAGGTTGGAAATGGAGGGGATTAATCATATGAGGTGGCATGTCTGGTTGGGTGATGGTGAAAACCCCCTGGTTAATAGTAGGGAGAGGTTTGCAGATGATGTGGGCTACGGGTGGATGTAATGTAGGGCCTTCAGGATAGTTCTTCAGGGCCTACGAGCCATGGAATTTAGGGCCTTCAGGATAAAAAATTGTATTGTTATGGCTGTGTGGAAGGGTTATCCATTAGGAGGGCTATGACATGTAAGGCCTCGACCCTAGTTACCCAAAGATGATGCATTATTTATAACATTGGAATAATTATAAGAAATTCATATCCTAAAGGAAAAAATTAGTTTATTGGTTTTGGAAAACTAGATACATGCATAAGTTCATTATTATAACTTGAAATGAACTACAATATGGAAATTCGTTAAAAAACATCCATAACTCCAAGGTTACCCCTACATGCCATTCATAATTTACTTCTTCACATCCTGGGAAAATATAAAATAAGAAAGGGGTGATCTCATATGCCCAGTAAGGGTAATAAATACAGTGTAAGGTATCATAAGCATAAACATTAGACATCGTGAATAACTAAAAATGCATGCCTTTAAAAATGAACTTAAACATAATATGGAAGGAATAAGGGCTGAATAAATAATTCCATAATAAAGCATAATCATGGGTATTTTATAAGTCTAACAACCTCATGAAATATCAATTACTTGTTTCATAATGAGCCAAATTCATAATCCCAGACATTCTGAAATATGCCATTAAGGCCACAAGCAAGGCATCTGAAAATGATTAAGGCCTTATCCAAAACCATATCTGAAAATGAGTAAGGCCTCGACCAAGTCCACATCTGTTTTGTCTCATGAGACCCACTGATGCATTGAGGGGTTATAGTGGTCCCCACATTTCACTTACTAATTCCAATACATCCCTCGTATGAGTGAGGATAAACTTAAACAATATATACATTCATATTGAAACTAACATATAAAATGTAACTAACTTTCCCCAAACATTAACACTGACCATTCAGAGTAATATGGTGAATGGTTTCAAGATAGAACATCCATAGTCAAACTAATCATAAACCATTCAATAAAATATGGTAGATGATATCATAAAATATTATTCCCAACCATACATAAGATTCAACAAGAGTGTTGAAATAGGTAAAATAACTCTTATAAAATCATTGAGTAATTCTTGAGATAAATACTCTTTTACTTTAAAAAGAAGAGTACTTTTGGAAATATATTTGTATAAAACCAAAATAGAAATAATATAGTTTTCTAATAATAAGATTAGTGATTTTAAAAAAAATAATGGGGGAAAAATAGATTATAGAGTGTAGTTGAACCTACATAAGTATTCGAGAAGTACCCATGAAATGGGCTTGTATTTCAGGAATAATTTTTTAAATATCCTTTTAAATCATGAAACTCCCCATAAAATAAAGAAGGATTGTTTTTAGTACAGATATATAGAACAATCACACAGAATTTATTATGAGTACATAAGAATAAATAATAATTTCATTGAGGTAAGTAGAGGATAAGAGTAACTTGAATGAAAATGGAGGTTCATCTAGAGAACCCTTACCTTATGTCTGAATGTATTCCACACTTGACCTTAATGTCATGGATAATAAAATTAAATCCATTAATTAAATAATTCAGAACCTTATCTAAATATATTTGATTCATTAAATTTTTATTAATTTTATCTATGTCCTTATTGATAATTTATAAGATTGAATTTTGTCATTCCGGAATGTCTGTTTACTTGATTTCATGGTCGGTTCACTTGATTATAAGAGTATAGAATTCCTTGTAAAATGGTAATTGAAGTTATATGTTATTAATTATAATAAATAAGGTTAAATGATAATATAATTCTTTTTTATATTTTGGGTTAGGATGAATCATCAGATAAAACATTTATGATAATTGCTTGGATTATTTTGAGTGGTTTCACTCACAATGATCTAGTTTTGATTTATTATTTCACATCATGTGTGTATGATGTTTACAGAACATTAAATAAGATTAAATAAATATTTTATGATATTTTTCAACCATAAAAATGGTTTCATTACCATCCATGAAGACGGTAAAAGATATTGAAAATCTTTCATCCATGAATGTGATAAATTAACACATCTCGGACGGTGTTTCGTTTTTTGTATAAAAGGAGGGGAAAAGAGATACGATGATGAATTATTCCATTATAATAACAAAATTACATTATATTTAAGTTATTAGAGTTATAATACCTTTTGGATGTGGGGATTTGAGGAGAGAGAAAAAAATAAAGGAACTTGAAAAAAAAGAAGTTGAGAAATCCCTTACGAAGATTTGGCAGCCTAACAGCGTCACTTAAAATTCATAAAATATGCCGATGAAAGAAAATGGGGTCACTCATAATTTATACATAATATTGAAATTAATGGTTATATGTAATGAAATATCCCAACATAAGCCAGTGAAAATTAAAATGGAATAACATAAAAGGAGTGCTTGAAAAGAGAGAAGGGTGGTATAATATTTTACCTATTAGAGTAACTCGTAAAACTTGAAGGTTGGGACCTTGGGGCTTGAGAATACATTAGGAGGACTCCAAGGGAGGTAAAAATACTAGATCTTTGAGTATGATGAATTTGGAATGAAAGAAATGGAATAAATATGAGGGTATTTATAGCTAAAGTGAAGGAATTTTTTATTGATTTCTAAGGACACCTCAACATTAGTAGATGAACAACTGTAGGCTTTCCCATAGTATTGGATACTTGGGACACATCATATAATATTTTTATATAAAAAAGTCTACCAGAATTTTATATTAATTATTACATCATTATTATTTCATTAAACATGCTGAAAACTCAAAAATGTATTTTTACTATTCATGAAAAACTAAAGTATTTTATAAAATTCTAATAAATTCGGCGTAACCTAATATCGAAGTTCTGATTTCAAAAATGTCATTTATTTTATCATAATAATTCTATAAATATGAAAATTTTAACTTTTATCTATGAAAATACTTATTTATTAAAAATAATAGCGGATATAAAATGCATAGAAAAATGAATAGTAAAATTTTAAACAATTAAAAAGACTCATTTTATCATTTGTAATTAAAGAAGAGTGTTTTGATAAGACTATTTCATTATAATAGACATCAATAAAACCTTATTTTGATATAATAATTTAAATATCTTTGAAATGTACAATTTTTACTCAAAAAATCAATTTATTAAATTCATCATATTTTTATAAAAAACTAAACTTAAAACAAAAATGATGGAACCACAATTTTATTTATACTTTCTTAGGTGAGGTTATTATTCCATTAGTCATATTACTTTTCATAAGGGTAACAGTATTATTCCAAAGCATCGAGTTACTATTCACCAAAAAAATTATGTTGATCCTATTAGACTTGAAATTTATTACTGATCGCAACTATGTATGTCTATCCATCTAAAATCAATTTTTATTTCAAAAGAGAGTACAAAAAACCCCAAACTAAGGGGGCTTGAAATAGTGCAGGCCGGGGGCATCTCCTCTGGCCAAACTTACACCCTCAGGTTTCAGACTGTTAAATGAGATGATACAAGTGTTAATGAAACTCGAGTCCATCAAAGAGGCCAAATGATCTGCGGCCTTATCACTCTCATGCCAAGTATGGGAGACTTGGATGTTGTTTCCAAGAAGATATCTGCTTTTACGAATAGTATAATCAATGGACCAAGGAGACGAACCTTTCTCGCATAGGGAATCATGAAGGACCTTAGAGCCAGTTTCCACCTGGGAGATGTCTAGGTTCTCTTGCATGAAAATGATGAGCCCGGTGAGCATTGCTTTGGCCTATGCCTAAAGTGTGGTACCAGTTCCATAGAACGAATAATTGGCCATAACCACAATTACCTCACAATCACGAACCACACCCCTGCCTTTCATAGCACCAATAACACAGGACCCATCTGAGTTCAATTTTAAAGCTATAGAAGGAGGGTAACAACAAACCCAATTCCCTTGTGTCTTGTCAAAGAAAGGAAGTGAGGCTTGGGTCCTAACCTGAAGAAACTTCAAAGAGGGAACACCCTTCCAATCAGAGATGAGAAAGACTATATCCGCTAGAAGGAAATGAGCCCTCACAATGATGAACCTCTCTAAATGGACTTGACCATCGAGTCTGGCCTGGTTCCTCACCTTCAAAGACTCTAGAACCCGGCATTATAGATCACTGTCCGAGCCATCCGCTCCTCACTCACATACGATGATCCTTGGAACCATATGTCTAGAAATGGAGTATCCCTAAGATCCTGATAATATAGGGATTTTAGGCCACCAAAGTCAGACCAAACTATCATTGCAAATTCACATTCATAGAAGAGAAGATAATATCTCTCGTCCCACCTATTGCTACAACAATGGCATCGAGACACCATACTAATTCAAGGATTCTTGATTTTATCATCAGTGGAAGTGGCCTGATTCCTAATGCGCCAGGACAAAAAATTATACTTTTCTGGAATCTTTTTACACCAAAAAACCTCATTACAACTCCCATTGATAACCTGAGTAGAAACAATCCTTCGGAAGTCCTTTTTAGTGAAAACACTCTAGGGAGAGGGAGTCTGACACAGAATTGAACACGATGGCCTCGAGGAGTTCTTGTTGCTCCCCGTATATAATAGCTTTCGTAAAACTATGATAGAGGCTCGCTTCCCTTACTGAGATCAGAGGTGTAGGGAATCTAGGGAATCCAAGAATAGAACCTTCCCAATTGTAGCTCTAAATGGGGATGTCCCCCATGCCAACCAGCCAAAGAGAGTTTTGTTGAAGAGACTGAACCAGAGGATAGATAAGCGACCCGAAGGGTGAGACATGACCAAGCACCTCCTACACATTGTTCTCTAAAATGAATTACATGGACTTTTCCCAAAGATTTTGATCCTTAAGAATCTCCCACACGACCTTAGTATGCATGCAGTGGAGCATGCTCTGTATACTCCTCACATTGATCCCTCCTTCATAGAAGGGTCTTGCCATCATGTCCCACGAATCACAATGATTCTTTCCATCTGAAATTCAATCCCATATGAAACTGCAAATAACCTTGTCAATTTTAGTTATAAATCCTCATGGAACATATATGGAAGCCAGTGCATGAATGGGAATGGAGTACAACACGCTGTTAACCAGACCAATGCAGCCCTCGAATGAGAAGAGACAGTTCTTCCAGTTGAGAGTGAGGATCATTATCTTGATAATAATCTGATCAAAGTCACAAACCCGAAGCCTTCCAGAGGAGATGGGTGTGCCCAGGTACTCTATGGGAAAGTATTCGTGTTTCATGTTGAGACAATTCCACAAGGAATAAATACATCTGGGAGCACACCTGTGAGATATGAAAATGTGACATTTTGTATTGCTGATAACTTACCCGCTCCAGTAGCAGTAGGCCTGTTGTATGTTTTTTATGTCTCTAACAGAGTCCCTGTCTCCATTCATGAATATGTCCGTATCATTCGCAAACATTTTTTTATATTCATTTTTTGAAATTTAAAACACAAAAGCGACAAAATAATTTTTAACATCATTGTTATAACTATATCGTATAAATAGAAAGTGTTTGTTTCATAGAGACTCAATGTTTAATGCATTATATATTAAATTTATTTGTAAAAACTTTGGTTGTTACATTCTCCCCCTATAAAAATTTCATACTCAAAATTACCAGAATCTTACCTCATAAAAATATTTGGGTAGGTATTCATCATAAGTTCCTCAGGATACCGAATTTCCTCATCAATTTTATGATTTTTCCAAAGTAAATATACCAATAGAGTCATATGATTCCTCAACACCTATTATTTAGTGTCTCTAATTCGGATATGCTCTTCATAGTAAGATAAGTCAAGTTCCAATTAAGACCTTCATAAGTGAAGACAAGGGTTGTCTCTAGCATTTATTTTATCAATAATGATACATGGAACATATTGTGTACCATAGAAAGGCTTGGAAGAAGTTCCAAATTATATTCCATCTCTCCAATTATCTCTATAATTTTAAAAGGACCAATGTACCTAGGGCTCAGTTTTTCTTTATTTCCAAATATTATAACACCCTTCCATGGAGATACATTCAAGAAAATATGATCTCCCTATTGAAATTCCAAATCATTCCTTCAATTATCAGCATAGCTCTTTTTTCTACTTTGAACTGCTTTGATATGGGTTTGAGTACTCTTTACCTTTATTGTTGTTTCCTCTACAAGATTTGGGCCCACAATCTTCCTTTCACCAACTTCATCCCAACATGTTGGTGTATGACATATCTTTCTATACAATACTTCATATGGTGTCATTTGAATACTGGAATGGAAACAATAATTGTATGAAAACTCCACCAAGGGTAAATACTGTTCCATTATACCTTGAAAGTTGAGCGAGCATGATCTCATTATGTCTTATAAATTTTGGATCATCCTTTCTGACTAGTCATCAGTTTGGGGGTGATAAGCAGTACTCAAATGAAGCTCATTGTCCAAGGACGTCTGAAGACTTTTCTATAATTTCAATGTAAATCGAGTATCACGATTAGAAACTACTGAAAGAGGTTCTCTATGAAGTCTTACAACTTCATTGATATAGAGTCGTGCAAGGTGCTCTAGGGAAAAATACTCCCTTATTATGAGGAAATGAGCATATTTTTTAAGTAGATAAAAAATTACCCATATTACATCATTCTTTCTTGGAGTTTTGGGTAATCCAGTGAAAAAATCCATGGTGATGTCATCCCATTTCCATATAATAATAGGGAGAGGTTTCATGACTCTTCTTGGAAGTTGCCTTTCAGCCTTCACCTGTTGACAGACTAAACATCTTGATACATAATCAGAAATTTACCTCTTTATGTTATAACATCAGAAATATTCTTTCAAATAACTATACATATTAATTATACTAGGATTTATAGAGAAATTTAAAATATAGGCATTATCCAATAACACAATTTTTAGCTTGGGTATAGCAGGAACACAAAGCCGCTTCCCAAACTTCAGAATTCCATCTTCATGTATGAATTTTTCCAACATCCCATCATTCACAGCATTAATTTTCTTTTGAATATTTTCATCATCAGGATAGAAAATTGTAATCCTTTATAATAAAGATGTTTGGGAAACCAATTGAAAAAGTAATGATGTTTCACCTTCTCTGATGATTCCCATATCCATCCTTTCTAGATCCATGTACATAGGATCCTTATCAATTTTCATTTTGTTTATAACACAAAGATACTTCCTACTCAATGCACCAGCTACCTTATTTTCCTTTCTTGGGAGGTAGAGTATGGAACAATCGTAATCCTAGAGCATCTCTAGTCATCCCCTTTTCCTCATGTTGAGTTCTTTTTTATAAAATATGTATTTCAAGATCTTGTGATCAATATATATCTCACATCATTCACCATAGAGATAATTTCTACATATATTTAGAGAAAATATTACATCTTCTAACTCAATATCATGAGTTGGATAGTTCTATTCATGAATTTTTAACTTCCTTGAGGCATAGGAAATAACTCTATCATTAGGCATTATGATACATTCAAGTCCTTTCTTTGATGCATCCCTATAGATCACAAATCCATCATTCTCTGATAGTATATTCAAGATTGTACCATTCAATAATCACCTCTTAAATTATTCAAAACATTCATTCACATTATTTTGTATATAATAACTTAACCCCTTTACGAGTAAGCTTGGTTAACAGGTTTGGATAATCTAGCGAAGTTCTGAATGAAACGTCGATAATAACCTATTAAACCAATAAAACTACGTAACTCGGTTATGTTCATTAGTGTAGGGAATTCCTAAATTGACTTTGTCTTTGTAATATCAATTAAGATTCCATCCTTAGAGACAATATGGCCAAGAAAATAATTTTTTTGAAGCTAAAATTCACACTTTCTAAACTTCCCATATAACTCGTTTCTTCTAAGAGACTTAAAAATAACGTGCAAGTGATTTTCATTATCTTAATAGATTTTTGAGTATACCAAGATATTATCAATAAATACAATAACAAGTTCATCAAGATATTATTTGAAAATATATTCATTATATATATGAATGAAGAGGTTGAATTAGTCAGTCCAAAAGGCATTATTATAAACTCGTTATGCCCATACCTTGTTTGAAATGTTGTCTTTGGAATATATTCTTTCATCACACGCAACTGATGATATCCCGATCAAAGGTAAATATTTAAAAATATTTTTCTCCATGAATTTGATAAAATAAATCATCAATTAAAGGTAGGGGATACTTGTTCTTCATTTTAATAGCATTTATCTCCCTGTAGTCAATGCACAACCTCATAGATCCATCGTTCTTCTTAATAAAAATAATATGGGATACCCATAGAGAAACACTAGGGTGAATAAATATTTTATCACTCAATTCATGTAATTTTTCTTCAGTTCTATTAATTCCAGAGTTTCCATTATATAATGAGTTTTATATAGGCCATGAAACACAAATTAAAACAATATAGAACTCAACTTTCTACTCGGTGGGTGTCTAGGTAAATCCCATGGAGAAACATCAATATATTCTTTCACAATAGGTACATTCACAATTTTAATATTTCTTTACTTTCCCTATAATATTTCATTATGATCCTCACTAATAATTGAATTATGTAGATCCACTGGGGGTGGATCTAGATAAGAATCATATGGTGATGTTTCTT
Organism: Viscum album; assembly: GCA_963277665.1. Lineage (NCBI taxonomy): Eukaryota > Viridiplantae > Streptophyta > Magnoliopsida > Santalales > Viscaceae > Viscum > Viscum album. Next base: position 1,372,282,942 of record OY728143.1, read on the forward strand.
CCCTAAAGACAAGGGATTCTATACCATTCTCAAAAATTGTAACTTCCTTCTTCTTGCAACATAATTTCACATCATAATTTAAAATCAAATATATACAAAGGATTGTATAAAATTTGATCTTGGGTATGATTATAAGGTTAGAAACTAAGGAATTCTTATGTGTCATAAGGGGTATTGATCAACATATCTTTTTTGTAATGAAACTTCCCTTAGGAGTTTTGACTAACAACTCCTCTATTAAATAAAATTATAAATATCTAATTTTATTAGAAAACTTGGAAGATATAAAAGAACGTGATGATACATAATCAATTAAATCATTTTCCAAGTTTGATGAAATTATTAAAGTACATACCACCACATCATTGGGAATTTGAATCTCAGCAGTCGTGATTGCATAAGCTTGGGCTTGCTCCCTTGGCGTTTTCTGAGGCATGTTTCATTGATGCTTTGTACAATAATTAGCCTAGTTCTCCATATCCATACAATTATAGAATTGAACATTGATATCTTCTTTCTTTCCCTTTAAATCTCAAAGATGATGGTCTTTCTATCCCCACTTTTAGCACACAACTTTTCCTTTTAAGCATGCACCATGGTGTTTCCTTCCAAAAGTATCACATGTTGGAAAATTCCCCTTTTTATTCTTACCTTTATCTATTCTATCCTCTTACACCCTATTCTCCAATTTCTTCCCTTAAATTCATAATACATAGATAATTATTTCGTTGTATTGATGGAACATGAGACAATGTATTCATATGATGAGAAACTTTGGGAGAAAAGTTCTCTTCATAGAAATGGTGTTAATCCATCAAAGAATCAATAATTCTTCCTCCTTGGATTACTTATATATTTTTTGGTATGCCTTTATAACCTTGTAAATTTGGATTCATAATTTGAAACATTTTAATCCTATTTCTGTAAGAGACTCAATAATTGCCTCTCCATTTCTTCTTGTTGTTCACGAGGAAAATATTTCTCTAGGAAAATTTATTTAAAATACTTCCATTCCATTTCTTATATTTCATCATCCTCATTTTTTTTTAATTAATGACCACCAGTGATCCAAACATCCCAATAGATGATAAAATTCCATGAAAACCTTCTCTCTTTCATTACATCCCAATGTGATAAATATATTCTCTAAATAACTTATCCACTACTCCGCTATGAATGGGTTTTTAGTCCCATTGAATGATGGAGGTTATTGTCTCAAAAATAAGTCTAACATTTCTCCACCACATTGTGGATAAGGATGATCTATATGGGTAAGGTTATTGTTAATATCTTGATTTATCTTTCCTAGTATAGTTATAAGTTGTTCAGCACCAGTCGCAGCTCCAGAACCAATATAATTATCTTGCATAGTGTGGAAATCCCTATATGGGATACACCATTCATGGGGTTTCCATTCCTTTCACTAGGAACCATTTATAAATTACGGCATACATTATATTTGGTTGTGAATCCTAATTTTTAGTCTCAACTTTCAAAATACATAACAAAATTTTAATCCCATGGATAACTAATCTCACAATCATAAACATCATTTGTTTGAGGAATTTAAACCCTTCATAATGTCTTGTAAAGAATGTGTGAATTATCCTAAGAATATCACCTAGGATTGTCAAACTAGGTGTGTAGTAAGTCTTGTTTTCAGGTACCATGTTACCCTGATTCAATCCTGAAACACCTTGTTGGAGTTGTTACTCCTACGAACATTTGTTCTAGAACCACATCCACTTGTTGTATCCAGACACGGATATATTTTCTAGGAAGATACAAAAAATATTTTCCTTACCAATATTCTATGATTTTCTTGTGTACTTATCCTCAAAGTATTTCTTAGGTTTTTTCCCCATAATCTACATTTTCTAAATAGGGATTCCAAGTTTTCTATTAAACTTCCTCTCATACCAACCGTAACACCCCAATCCTATTTTCCTGAAGGTGGTACATTATTTATAACATTTTCATAATTACAAAAAAGTAACATCCTAAAAGAAGGAATTAGTTTAGTAGTTTTGGAAAACTAGATACATACACAATTTCAACATTACAACTTGAAATGAAATACAATATAGAAATTCCTTTGAAAACATCCATAACTACTAGGTTACACCTACAAGTCATTCATAATTTACTTCTTCACATCCTGGGAAAATAAAACATAATGGGTGATCTCATATGCTCAATAAGGGTAAGAAATACAGCATAAGATATCATAAACATAAACATTAGATATGGTGAATAACTAAAAACACATGCCTTTAAAAATTGAAATTGAACATAATATAGAAGGAATAAGGGATGAATAAATAATGCCATAATAAAGAATAATCATAGGTATTATACTAGTTTAATAACTTCATGGACTATAAATTACTAGTTTAATAATGATGGAAATGAATAATTCCAAACATTCTGAAATATACTATCAAGGACTTGTCCGAGACATCTGAAAATGATTAAGGACTCAGCCAAAACTATATCTGAAAATGGTCAAGGCCTTAGCCAAGTCCATATCTATTTTTTCTAATGAGACCTACCGATGCATCAAGGGGATGTAGCAGGCCCCACCCATCACATAATAAGTCCAATTCATTCCTCAAATGAGTGGGTATAAACTTAAATAGTATATATATTCATATTGAAACTAACATATTAAATGTAAATAATTTTCTCCAAACATAATCACTAACCATTCCGAGTAATGTAGTGAATGGTTTCATGTAACACCCGAGACATTTATGAGATATTTTTGTTTTTATAAATCATAAAAGGAATCATTCACTACACACAACACTATCTTGGCTTGATTTACACGCAATCACGACCTTCCTCGATAGCTTGCATCGTACGCAATACCGAGTTTCACTAAACAATGATATGCTATTAAAATATTATTAAAACTAGCCATTATGAATAGTAATAACCACTTTTTAAAATTTTATAAATTTTATTTTTCAAAATGGACTTCATTTTTGGATTCGGAATATCGAAATTAGCCTAGGGTGAAATTTTGGTATTTTTCTGAAAACTTTCAATTTTTGGTGAATAGTGAAACCACTAAGTGGTAGATAAAAAAACGGAATTTTTCATAAAACTTAATTTTACCACTTCTGTGAGTGGAATTTCAAAAATCTGAGAGACACAGTTGATGTCAGTAAGTAAAATGTGGTTCAATGAGATGAAAATAATTTTTGGTGAATAGTAACTTTTTACTTTTATTTACCACGGTTAAAAGTAAATAGGGTAATTAAGGGTAAAAATGATATTATTATTACCCTAACACATGTCCTAATTCTATTGGATATGGGTAATTCGACCAAAAACAAACTTAGGAATAAAGTATGACCATTTAGGCCCACTTGGATTAGATTAGGACATTTATTATTAATTTATTTAAAGAAGGGTTAAAATAGTTAAAATCAATGTTTAATAAGTAAATAATTTTTAATATAAGGTTATACATAAGATAAATTCGACTATAAATATTCATTAGAAAGCTAAAAATATTTCCAACATAATGGTATTTAATTTTTAATTTTTAGACATTAAATAATTTAATTTATTTATGACACCAAGATGATGCAGTAATTATCTTATTAATGAAATACCAATATAAATGTAATTTGAGACTTTTTATGAATTACACTAATTTTATAGGTTAATATGACATGTTAGTATTGATTTAATTAACTTTGTTCTAACTAATCATTCTGTTATGATTTTCACAAAAATCAATTACTAAATAGTGTCAAAATTGACATAAAATAGTTTTTAAAACAAATATTATATTATTAATTGTTATTTTATTCCTAAAAATCTAAGGTTCGGCCAAATGACTTAGATAAGGTTATATATATTAATATTAAACAACTTGGGGTTCGTTTGGGTGCTTATAGTAAGTTTATTAACCTTATAGTATAAGAACACAAGAAGACACGGTAAAAGTAAAATTATTTAACTTAATGTTCAATCTAAATGATAAGGTTAAAATAGGAACCTAAACTTGTATAAATTCTATTGGATGAAAGGATTTAGACCCATCCCCACCTTAGCTTATAAATAAATCAATTTGGAGCTATTTAAAACCGAACATGACTTTATAATAAAATAATATTTTTTGTTTTTCCAAAGGAGCCCCTCTCCTCTCTTATAAAAGGGAAAATCCTCCCCCTCTTCCTCACACCACTTTGAGCCTTCAAGCTCGGCCAACCCCTGCCACGTTCTCCTCTCCACTTCTCTAGAGACATCCTAGAGGTCCTGGTCTTCTTCAAAGACCAATTTTAGTGCCCTAAAAGGAGGTCTCAAAGAAGCACTTCAAAGAAGAGGTAATGTCTGTTACCGATTCTTTCATCTTTATTTCTTCTTACACTTCTTCTTCTTTAGTTGTTTCATTATGAAGGAATAACATCAGTATCACTCATATACTGATATGTTTTTATAAGTATGAAACAACCCTATTTCACCATCTATCCATCCTACGGAAAATGAAATCACCGCGCGTGCGTACGTAAGGAATACCGTCTCCACGCCGTGGTGTAATCTATTTTCCACCACCACCTTACTTGGATGGGTATAATGGTGTAAATAATGACTATATATGATTATTGTAAAGTGATATTTATTCTAAAATAGTATACATACACTCCAATACAATTTCATTATCATGGGAACGATATCATCGCTCGTGCGTACATACGGAATACCGTCTCCACGATGTGATGCGACTCGTTCTACATGATCATCATTGAATAATGATTATATAAATGCATTTAATGAATGAATATGATATATATTACACTAATAACATTCTTTAAATGAGGTATCTAAAACCTAAATAGAAGAATAAGAATTTATTCGACAAAACACGCATAAGAACAAAAAGTAATAAACACCCGAATAACAAGTTGTAATGAAATATTACTAATAAGAAGCTAAGAATATGACCATATGTGATATCATAACAATGAGTATGATTCTAGAATAAGTCAATAACATTATTTAAATCATTATACAGGAGGTTCGGACACGTACAAAGCATATCATACCTAAGGTAAGTGAAATATCACAATCTCATTTTTATCCGAGATTGTTTATACTTCGGTATTTACTGGAGTGTATTATATCATACACATACATGTTTCCTCAATATGTAATATTATTTCCATCCACCTACAATTTTTTAAATCCAATTTTACCCTTCAGTGAGTTTTTAGTAAAAGATAGGAAAGGAATCTTTTGTCGTTTTTCGTACGAGGTACTTTTTGACTTTTCTGACAAAAGTATGAGAAGAATGTTTTTTTAAACTTATATGGAATGAATGGATTTTTAAAACAAAATTTCCAAAAATCTTCCTTTACAAGTTTATTTTTAATAAACTTATTTTAGTTTAAAATTGTATGACATGTTAAGAAAGGAAAAATGTTTTTTAAGTAGAAAGGATATTTTCCTCAAGAATGGAGTTCAAGTGTTTTATCAAAATTATTTTCCATCTAAGATAATAAAGGGTTCTATTTCTATCCCTATTATTTCATGGATATGATTATGTTGTGATGGAAATATTTTTATGAATTATTTTATCTTATATGAATTTTTTATGATGTCACGATGTTTAAAGATTCCCATTTTTATTACATGGGTTATGCTATGATGTATGATTTATGATTTTGTGGCACACATAAGAATGGTACCATTATGAGATGGGTGGGACCTATATCTCCCTCCAATGCATTGGGTAAAGATTTTATATCTCATGAGATAGACATGGCTGGAACGGCAGGTTAAACCGGTTCAGTGAAACAGGACTGAAACGAGGAGTGAACTCGGTTCAGAAATGGACTTTGTCTACTAAGATAGTCTTGGCAATGAGTCTTGACTAATAAGAAATGATTCTCTATTATTATGTGTGTATGAAAAAAAGTTTAATGTTTTATGTTATGATTATTGGGATTACATTTCACTACTATGATTTATCCCATGTTATGAAATTATGATTTCTTTTACAGGTTAAGATTTACAAAAGTTATGTTCTTATGTATATGATGTGATTGATATTTCTTTTGTTTACCCTTACTGATCATTTGAGCTCACCCTTTTGTATGTTTTCTTTCCCCAGGTCAGGAAGAAGGTTATTAAGTAAGATATGTCAAAAGGGACTATTGATATGATGAAATAAATGGGAGATAGTGTAGACGTTTTATGAACCAGTTGTTTATGCTTCCCAGTTTCTAAAGACACTATACCTATACGGTCCTTTCCTGGTTTTGTTATATGTTGTAATAAGTGTGATTCAATTCTGAATTAATAACAATGTATATAAAGTATGGGTTGCTGCAGTTGGTATCAGAGGAAAGTTATAGTCAACCTTTGGAAACTAGGATGTGAAAGCCTTAGTAAGAATCCTAAGGATAAGTCTAAGCATAGAACACAATCTTAGTGTTTTAGAAATGGCCATGAATAAACTAGGATAAGACCTTAAGTGTGAAATTTTATTCTTGATTATGTGGTTTTCCTATTATAATTAGTGTTGCTCACACTATTCTTCTTGGTTTTAGTCAATGGCTGGAACCCGAAGGAACCGTGTTAATGTGTAATGCAAGGGGAAATGCAATGATTGTCCCCCTGAGCAACCAAACGTTATTGGACTTGGAATGCAAAATTTTGTAGTCATGCTCACACAACTTTCTCAAGCTATGAATCATGCAGGACTTCCAAACGAGAAAAGGAAGGAGCAACATTCTGTTGAATCCTTCATGAGATAGTGTCCACCTTCATTCAGTGGGTCTACTGATCCATTAGTTGCTGAACAATGGATTAGTACTACTGAAAAGATATTTTCAGTTCTTCAATGTTCCGAACATGATAAAGTCATCTTAGCAGTGTATCGTTTGGAAGGTGATGCTGATCAATGGTGTAATATTATTAAGAATACTTGGAAAATGGATGAAATTGAGTCCATGGAATGGGACGAGTTCAAGAACTTATATTTTAATAAGTACTTACATAGTATTCTCCGGACAAAGATGGAGAAAGAGTTTCTTGAACTGAAGCAAAAGGATGATGAATCTGTTGGTACCTATGAAGCAAATTTTACAAGACTTGCAAGGTACGCTTCTGGTATTATTATCTAACCTGAGAGTAAGATCGATCGATTCATTAGTGGCTTAAAACCAAGTCTTCGAATGGCGTTAGCCATAAGGGACTTCAATAGCTATGAGGAAATCGTTCTATGTGCTCTCAAAGTCGATATAGAGATTGGAGTAACCCATCAGTCATATGGGTTTGATAAGAAGAGGAAAATGGAAGTCAAAGGAAAATATAAAGAGCACACTGAAAAGAAGATGAGCTTTCCCTTATGCTCAAAGTGTGGAAAGAAACATGGATGGAGTTGTCTTAAAGGTACAAGTAAATGTTTCAAATGTGGAAAGGAAGGTCATAGGGCATTTGAATGCTGCAATGATGGGAAGAAGATGTCTAATGATGCAAACAAAGGAATGGATACACAGAATGAACCTAATACACTTCATTGTTTCAAGTTCAAGGAGACGGGGCATTATGCCAATAAATGCCCAAATCCAAGGGTTGATGATGATGGTCGACGTCAACAAACTCTTTAGGCTAAAGGAAAAGGAAAGTCACATGCAATTTCTATTAGCGATGTGGAGTACGATAACGATGTGGTGAAAGGTACACTTACCATCCACTCTAAAGTAGCAAATGTTTTATTTGATTCTGGATCCACCCACTCTTTTATTTCTGAAGAATTTTTTAATGATATCATCGTATTACCTCAACAATTAGATGTTGAGTTAGTTGTGACAAACCCTAATGGCACAACAGTCGCATCAAAAGTTTATAATTCTTCTCCGATCGAAGTTTGTGGGAAAGTGCTTCCTGCAAATCTTGTGATCCTTCCTATAGTGGAATTTGATGTGATTATTGGCATGGATTGGATTTCTTTATATGGATCTCATATCAATTTCCAAAGAAGGGAAGTCACATTTCATATTCCAGATCAATCTATGATCGTCTATTAATGCAAGGATGAACATAACCTTCCAATGGAAATTTCTTCCATCTTATGGGTCTTGATTCCACTAAATGAAGGTTATTTATCTCAAATGGTTGGTGAGAAACTCACGATTAAGAATATGCCCATTGTACGGGAGTTTGATGATGTCTTTCCTGAGGAATTACCGAGTCTTCCACCAAATCGTGAAGTTGAGTTTTCAATAGAAATTATACCAGGTGCTTTGCCTATTTCAAAGACACCTTATAGAATGGCCCCAATTGAGTTGCAGGAATTGAAGAAGAAACTCCAAGAGAATCTTGATAAGAGGTTCATACGCCCTAGTGCGTCACCTTGGGGAGCACATGTTCTGTTTGATAATAAGAAAGATGGATCAATGGGACTCTGTATTGATTATCGAGAACTTAACAAGATCACTATCAAGAAAAAATATCCTCTCTCGCGCATTGATGAACTATTTGACCAACTACGCGGAGCTCAATAATTTTCTAAGATTGATCTTTGTTCAGGGTATCATCAATTAAGGGTCAAAAGGGAGGATATACCAAATACAGCTTTCCGTACAAGGTATGTACACTATGAATTTATAGTGATGTCATTTGGTCTTACTAATTCCCATGTTATCTTCATGGATCTGATGAATAGAGTCTTTAGAGGCTATCTTGATCAGTTTGTGGTAGTCTTTATAGATTATATTCTTTTCTATTCAAAGAGCAAGGAAGAACATGAAGATCACATGAGAATTATATTGAAGACCCTGAGAAAGGAGAAGCTTTATGCCAAATTTACCAAGTGTGAATTTTGGCTTCAAAAAGTTTCATTTTTGGGTCACATAATCTCAAAAGAGGGGATATCTTTGGATCCAGCAAAAATAGAGGTTATCAAAAGATGGTCGAGACCAACAACAGTAACTGAGATCCAAAGTAATCTTGGTTTGGCTGGATATTATCGACGTTTTGTGAAATATTTTTCATGATTATCTAATCCACTCACCAAGTTGACTCAGAAATGAGTTAAGTTTGTTTGGACGGAGGAATGTGAAGAGAATTTCAAGGAGTTGAAAAGAAGGTTATCCAGTGCACCTGTGCTCACACTGCCTTGTAGTGGATAAAGGTTTTTGATCTACAGTGATGCATCCAAGAAAGGATTGGGGTGTTTTCTTATGCAAAATGATATGGTGATAGCTTATGCCTCACGAAAATTGAAAATACATGAGCAAAATTACCCAACTCATGATTTGGAGTTAGCTGCGGTAATATTTGCATTAAAGATTTGGAGGCATTATCTTTATGGAGAAAGGTGTGACATTTATATTGATCATAAAAGTTTAAAGTATATTTTCACACAAAATGAGCTGAATATGCGCCAAAGAAGATGGTTGGAGCTGATTAAGGATTACGACTGCTCAATCCATTACCACCCTGGGAAAGCAAACAAGGTGGCAGATGCATTAAGTCGACAAAACCATGCCATTTTATCCATGATGAGGATCACAAAAGATCCAATATTTATGGATTTACAAAGGATGGATCTTGGAATTATAATGAAAGGGGAAAATCATATCTTTCTCAAATGAATGTTCAACCATCTATACATTTGAAGATTAAATAGGAACATAAAGAAGATGTCGAGTTACAAAAGAATGTGAGAAATGTTCCTGAATTCAACCTTGATTATGATGGGATAATAAAGTTCAGGAATCAGGTTTGTGTTCCTCCCATCCCCAAATTAAAGGAGCTGCTGGATGAGGCTCATAGTTCTTCATTCTCCATTCATCCTAGAAGCACGAAGATGTATAGGGACCTAAAAGAGTACTTCTGGTGGGATGGCATGAAATGAGATGTTACTGAATATGTCTCTCGATTCTTGGTTTGTCATCAAATTAAAGCTGAGAGACAGAAGTATAAATGGATGTTACAACCATTACCCATAACTGAATGGAAATGGTAAAACATCACTATGGACTTTGTCACTGGACTTCCTAAAACATCCAAAGGCAATAATGCTATCTGGGTCATAGTTGATTGTCTTACAAAGTCTGCACACTTCATCTCTATTAGAGAGGATTTTTCTCTGGATCAGCTTGCCAAGATATATGTGAAGGAATTGGTAAGATTGCATGGAGTACCACTTTCTATTATATCTGATCGGGATCTGAGGTTTACCTCAAAGTTCTGGCGAAGTCTTCAGCATACTCTGGATACAGAGTTGAGTTTCAGCACTGCTTATCATCCTCAGACAGACGGTCAGTCTGAGAGGATGATTCAAACTCTAGAAGATATGTTGAGAGCTTGCTCTATGGATTTCAAAGGTGGTTTGGATCAACACCTACCTTTGGTGGAATTTTCTTATAATAATATCTTTCACTCCAGTATTCAGATGGCTCCTTATGAAGCTCTCTATGGAATGAAATGTAGGACTCTAACTTGCTGGGATGAAGTTGGGGAAAGAAAGCTATTAGGACCCGATCTCGTTGATGAAATGGAAGAAAAGGTCAGATCTATTCAACAACACATAAGAGCAGCTCAGAGTCGACAGAAACGTTATGCCGACAACCGAAGAAAAGACCTAGAGTTTGAAGTGGGTGATAAAGTGTTCTTACAAATATCTCCCTGGAAGAGGGTCATGAGATTTGGAAAGAAGGGGAAGTTGAGCCCTAGATATATCGGTCCTTTCGAAATACTGGATCGTGGTGGGAAGGTAGCTTACCGATTGGAGCTTCCATTGAATCTCTCTCAAGTTCACGATGTGTTCCATGTATCTCTCCTGAGAAAGTACATACCTGATCCTTCACATGTACTCACCTCAGAAGTTGTACCGCTGGAGCAAGATCTTTCTTATAAAGAACAACCGATAGAGATTCTGGATCGTAGCGAAAAATTACTACGAAACAAGACCACTCAATTGGTGAAAGTTTTATGGAAGAACCATCAATTAGAAGAAGCTACATGGGAGCTTGAGGATATGATGAGGGAGGGGTATACTCATCTGTTTGTTACAAAGGGACGAATTTTGAGGGCGAAATTTATTTTAAGGGGGGTAGAATGTAACACCCGAGACTTTTATGAGAAATATTTTTGTTTTTATAAATCATAAAAGGAATCTATAACTACACACAACACTATCTTGGCTTGTTTTACACGCAATCGCGACCTTCCTCGGTAGCTTGTGTCGTACGCAATACCGAGTTTCACTAAACAATGATATGCTATTAAAATATTATTAAAACTAGTCGTTATGAATAGTAATAACCACTTTTTGAAATTTTATAAATTTTATTTTTCAAAATGGACTTCATTTTTGGATTCGGAATATCAAAATTAGCCTAGGGTGAAATGTTGGTATTTTTCTGAAAACATTCAATTTTTGATGAATAGTGAAACCACTAAGCGGTAGTTAAAAAAACTGAATTTTTCATAAAACATAATTTTACCACTTCTGTGAGTGGAATTTCAAAAATCCTAGAGACACGGTTGATGTCAATAAGTAAAATGTGGTTCAATGAGATGAAAATAATTTTTGGTGTATAGTAACTTTTTACTTTTATTTACCACGGTTAAAAGTAAATAGGGCAATTAATGGTAAAAATGATATTATTATTATCCTAACACAAGTCCTAATTCTATTGGATAAGTGTAATTCGACCAAAAACAAACTTAGGAATAAAATATGACCATTTAGGCCCACTTGGATTAGATTAGGACATTTATTATTAATTTATTTAAAGAAGGGTTAAAATTGTTAAAATCAAAGTTTAATAAGTAAATAATTTTTAATATAAGATTATACATAATATAAATTCGACTATAAATATTCATTATAAATCTAAAAATATTTCCTACATAATAGTATTTTATTTGTAATTTTTATACATTAAATAATTTAATTTATTTATGACACAAAGATGATGCAATAATTATCTTATTAATGAAATACCAAAATAAATGTAATTTGAGACTTTTTATAAATTCCACTAATTTTATAGGTTAATATGACTTGTTAGTATTGATTTTATTAAATTTTTTCGAACTAATCATTCTGTTATGATTTTCACAAAAATCAATTACTAAATAGTGTCAAAATTGACATAAAATAGTTTTTAAAACAAATATTATATTATTAATTGTTATTTTATTCCTAAAAATATATGGTTCGGAAAAATGACTTAGATAAGGTTATATATATTATTAATAAACAACTTGGGGTTCGTTTGGCTGCTTATAGTAAGTTTATTAACCTTATAGTATAAGAACACAAGAAAACATGGTAAAAGTAAAATTATTTAACTTAATGTTAAATCTAAATGATAAGGTTAAAATAGGAACCTAAACTTGTCTAAATTCTAATGGATGAGAGGATTTAGAACCATCCCCACCTTATATTCTAAATAAATCAATTTGGAGCTATTTAAAACCGAACTTGACTTTATAATAAAATAATATTTTTAGTTTTTCCAAAGGAGCCCCTCTCCTCCCTTATAAAAGGGCACCTCCTCCCCCTCTTCCTCACACCACTTTGAGCCTTCAAGCATAGCCAACCCCTGCCAATTTCTCCTCTCCACTTCCCTATAGACATTCTAGAGGTCCTGGTATTCTTCAAAGACCAATTTTAGTGCCCTAAAAGGAGGTCTCAAAGAAGCACTTCAAAGAAGAGGTAATGTCTGTTACCGATTCTTTCATCATTATTTCTTCTTCCACTTATTATTCTTTAGTTGTTTCATTATGAAGTAATAACATAAGTATCACTCATATACTTATATGTTATTATAAGTATGAAACAACCCTATTTCACCATCTATCCATCCTACGGAAAATGAAATCACAGCGCGTGCGTACGTACGGAATACCGTCTCCACGCCGTGGTGTAATCTATTTTCCACCACCACCTTACTTGGATGGGTATAATGGTGTAAATAATGACTATATATGATTATTGTAAAGTTATATTGATTCTTAAATAGTATACATACACTCCAATACAATTCCATGATCATGGGAACGATATCATCGCTCGTGCGTACGTACGGAATACCGTCTCCATGTTGTGATGCGACTCGTTCTACATGATCTTCATTGTATAATGATTATATAAATGAATGTAATGAATGAATATGATATATATTACACTAATAACATTCTGGAAATGAGGTATCTATAACCTAAAGAGAATAATAAGAATTTATTCGACAAAACACGCATAAGAACAAAAAGTAATAAACACCCGAATAACAAGTTGTAATGAATTATTTCTAATAAGAAGCCAAGAATATGACCATATGTGATATCATAACAATGAGTATGATTCTGGAATAAGTCAATAACATTATTTAAATCATTATACAGGAGGTTTGGACACGTACAAAGCATATCAGACCTAAGGTAAGAGAAATATCACAATCTCATTTTTATCCGAGATTGTTTATACTTCGATATTTACTGGGGTGTATTTTATCATCCACATCCATGTTTCCTCAATATGTAATATTATTTCCATCCCCCTACAATTGTTTAAATCCAATTTTACCCTTCGGTGAGTTTTTAGTAAAAGATATGAAAGGAATCTTTTGTTGTTTTTCATACGATGTACTTTTTGACTTTTCCGACAAAAGTACGAGAAGAATGTTTTTTTAACTTATACGGCATGAATGGATTTTTAAAACATAATTTCCAAGAATCTTCCTTTACAAGTTTTCAAGTTTATTTTTAACAACTTCTTTTAGTTTAAAATTTTATGACATGTTAAGAAAGGAAAAAAAATTGAAGTAGAAAGGATATTTTCCTCAAGAATGGAGTTCAAGTATTTTATCAAAATTATTTTCCATCTAAGATAATAAAGGGTTCTGTTTATATCCCTATTATTACATGGATTTTATTATGTTGTGATGGAAATATTTTTATGAATTCTTTTATCTTATATGAATTGTTTTATGATGTCACGATGTTTAAGGATTCCCATTTTTATTACATGGGTTATGCTATGATGTATGGTTTATGATTTTTTGGCACACATAAGAATGGTATCATCATGAGATGGGTGGGAACTATATCTCCCTCTAATGCATTGGGTAAAAATTTTATATCTCATGAGATAGACATGGCTGGAACGGCAGGTTAAACCAGTTCAGTGAAACAGGACTGAAACGAGGAGTGAACTCGATTCAGAAATGGACTTTGTCCACTAAGATAGTCTTGGAAATGAGTCTTGACTAATAAGAAATGATTCTCTATGATTATGTTTGTATGCCACAAAGTTTCATGTTTTAAGTTGTGATTATTGAGATTACATTTCACTACTATGATTTATCCCATGTTATGAAATTATGATTTCTTTTGCAGGTTAAGATTTCCAAAAGTTATGTTCTTATGTATATGATGTGATTGATATTTCTTTTGTTTACCCTTACTGATCATTTGAGCTCACCCTTTTGTATGTTTTCTTTCCCCATGTCAAGAATAAGGTTATTAAGTAATATATGTCAAAAGCGACTATAGATATGATGAAATAAATGGGAGATAGTGTAGGAGCTTTATGAACCAGTTGTTTATCTTTACCAGTTTCTAAAGACACTATACCTATACGGTCCTTTCTTGGTTTTGTTATATGTTTTAATAAGTGTGCTTCAATTCTGAAGTAATAACAATGTATGTAAAGTATGGGTCACTGTATTTCAAGATAGTACATCCATAGTAAATCTAATCATAAACTATTAAATAAAATATTTTAGATGATATCATGAAATATTAGTCCCAACTATACATAATATTCAAGAAAAGTTCTGAAATATAAAAAAATACTCTTATAAAATCATCAAGTAATTCTTGAGATAAATGCTCTTTTACTTTGAAAATAATTGTTTTTTTTTGAAATATATTTGTATAAAACCATAAGTGAAATAATATAGTTTTATCATTATAAAATAAGTTACTTTAGAAAAATAATGGTGGATATAAATATATTAGATATTGTACTTGAACATAGGTATGAATTCGAGAAGTTCCCTTGAAATGGGCTTGCCTTTTGAGAAGAATTTTTAAAATATCCTTTTAAATCATGTAACTCCCCATAAAATAAAGAAGGATTATAGTTGGTACACATATAGAGAACATTAAGATATAATTTTTTAGGAGTACATAATAATAAATAATAATTTAATTGATGTAATTATAGGATAATAGTAACCTAAATGAAAATGGAGTTTCTGGTAGAAAATCATTACCTTATGTCTGAATGTATTCCGCATATGACCATAGTGTCCTAGATAATAAAATTAAATCACTTAATTTACTAATTAATAACTGTATTTACATATATTTGATTCATTAAATTTTTTAAAATTTCGTTTATTTCTTTATTGATAAGTTATAAGATTTAATTATGTCGTTTCGGAGTGTTCATTTTCTTGATTTCATGATCGGTTCGCTTGATTATAAGAGTATGAAAGTTCATGTTAAATGAAAATTGAAGTCCATAACTGAAGTTATATTTTATTAATGATCATGTATAATTTTAAATGATCTTATAAGTCATTTTTATATTTTGGGTGAGGATGAATCATTACATAAAACATTGATTATAATCACTTGGATTATTTTGAGCGGTTTTTCTAACAATGAGCATGTTTTGATTTATTATTTCAAATCGTATGTGTATAATAATTACAGAAAATTAAATTAAAAAAATAAATATATTATGATATGTTTCAACCATAAAAATGGTTTCATGACCATCCATCAATATGGTAATAGAAATTGAAAAATTGTCGCCCTTGAATGTGATAAATTAACGCATCTCGGGCGGTGTTTTCATTTTTTGTTTAAAAGGAGGGGAAAGAAGAGATGATAATGAATTATTCAATTAGAATAACAAAATTATAGTTTATTTAAGTTACCTGATTTATCATAACTTTTGTATGAGGGGGTTTTAATAGAGAAAAAAAAGCAACTTGAATGAAAAAAAGAGAAGTTGAGAAATCCCTTACGAAAATTCACCAGCCTAACGACATCACTTAAAAATTTATAAAATATATTGATGAGATAAAATGGGGTATCTAATAATTTTTAAAAAATATTTAAATTAATTGGTATATCGAATTAAATACCCCAACATAATCCAATGGAAATTGATAAGGAATAACATAAAAGGAGTTCTTGAAAAGGAGAAGGGTGGTAGATTCCCTTACCATGTAGAGTAACTCCTAAAACATGAAGGTTGGGACCTTAGGGATTGATGACACCTTGGGAGGACTCCTATAGAGGTAAAACTAATATATATTAAAGGATAATGAATTTGGAATGAAATTAAAGGAATAATGGGTGGGCATTTATAGCTAATGTGAATGAATTTTTCATTAATTTTTTAGGACACCTCAATAATGGTATATGCAAAACCATGGGATTTCCATGGTATTTTCCCATGTTAATGGAAACTTGGTACACCTCATATCATATTTTAATGTACACAATTATAACATCATTTTATATTAAATATTACATAATTATGATTTCATTAAACATACCTAAAACTCAAAATTGTATTTTTACTATTTATGAAAAACTAAAGTATTTTATAAAATTCTCATAAATTCAACGTAACCTAAAATCGATGTTCTAATTTCAAAAATGAAATTTATTTTATCATAATAATTCTTTAAATATGATAATTTTATCTTTTATATATGAAAATACTTATTTATTGAAAATAATAGTTGACATAAAATGCATAGTAAAATGCATAGTAAAATTTTTGACACTTAAAAAAATTAATTTATTTTGTCATTTATAGTTAAATAAGAGTGTTTTGATAAGAATATATCATTATATTAAACATTAATAAAACCTTATTTTGATATAATAATTTAAATCTCTATGAAATGTACAATTTTTACCTGAAAAAATCAATTTATCAAATTCATCATATTTTTAAGAAAAACTAAACTCAAAACTGAAATGAGGGAACAAAAATTTTAATTATAGTTTCTTAGGTGAGTTTACAATTCTATTGGTAATATTACTATTCATAAGGGTAACATTACTATTATAAAGGGTCAAGTTAATATTCACCAAAAAAAATAATTTGATCCTATTAGACCCCAAATATCTTACTAATCGCAACTGTGTATGTTCATTTTTAGAAATTCAGAACACAAAATTGGAAAAATTATGTTTAACGGCTAGGTTATAACTATCTCCTATAAATAAAAAAGTGCTTGTTTTACATATTTTCAGTGTTTCATGCATTCTATATTAAATTTATTTGTAAAACCTTGGGGTATTACATGACATGTCATTCTAGCCTCTAGGTGTGGGTGTGTGTGTTTCCCTATATTATACCCCCCAAAAATAATAGAATAATGATTATTCATTTATTATTAATTATTATTTGTATTAAATTATTTATATCTATATAATTTTTTCTAAATAGTAATAAATTGTAACTAACCTTTAGAAATTTAGATTAATTTTAATGATTTATAATAACAAATGACTATTTATTTTCTATTTTCTATTACCTATATTGAATTATTTATTTTATTATTATATTTCCTTAATTTTAACTCATTTGTTAAAGTGTTACGGTCTTGAAATCCTTTCAATCGTGAAAGGATCCAATTATTATAATCTCATAATTTTATTTATTTTTATTTTCATTTTATTTCTGTTATTATTATTATTTTCTTAATTTTAACTAACATATTTTTATTTTATATTAATTTAAATAATTTATACTTATTTATAATAATTAATGATTTTTCATTATTTATTTATAATATTTATTTATATGAATTTTTTATATTTTTATTATTTTTCCTAAATTGTAACAAATAATAAGTATTTTAAATTAATTTTAACAAATTTTATTAATTTAAAATAATTAATGACATATCATTTTTTATTTATTTATTTAAATTAGATTATTTATAATTAAATTATTTACAATTAAATTATTTACAATTAAATTATTTTTAATTAATTTTAACTAAAATGAAAAGGCATTGTAGTCATGAAAACGTCGTAACTAGAAAGGGCTTCCATAATTATAGTCATATATTTTTTAAAATTTTAATAATTTATACTAATTTATAATAATTTTTGATCATTTATTTTTATTTAATATTTGTAAATATTTTTGTTATTTTTGTTATTTTTCCTTAAATTTAAGTAATATTTATTATGTATATTAATTATTATATTTTTTGGATTTATAATAACTAGTGACTTCATTTTTATTTGTTATTATTTATTTTAAATTATTTATTTATTTATTATTTTTCATAATTTATAACTAATTTTAATTAAAATTTATTATTTTAGAATAATTTTAATAATTGATACTAATTTATAATAATTATTGACTATTCATCTGGTTTTTTTATCATTACTTATGTTAAATTATTTATATTATTATTATTAATTCTTGATTTTAACTAATATGTGAAAGCATTGGAGTCGTGAAAGAGTAGTATTCATGAAAGTGTTGGAGTCATGAAAACATTACAATCACAGAATTCTTCGAGTATTATAATCTTATAGACTTTTTAATTTTAATAATTTATACTAATTTTTAAAAATTAATGACCATTAATTTTTGAGTTATCATTATTTTATATAATGTTATAATTTATTATTTTTTTTAATTTTAATTAACGTTTATTATTTTATATTAATGTTAATAATTTAAAAAATATTTATAATAATTAATTACTTTTAATTTTTAATTTTTTATATTAAATAATTTGTATTTTCATTATTTTTCTTAAATTGTAGCTAATTTTAACTCACATTTCATATTTTATATTAATTTAAATAATTTAGATTAATTTAAAGTAACTAATGGTTGTTTTTTATTTATTTACCATTACTTTAATTAAAATTTTAACGTTTTTATTATTTTTTCTAAGTTTTAACTAATATGTGAAACCAATGAATCCTCAAAAGTGTTTTTCTTTTGAAAGAAATGCAGTCACAAAATTGTTGTAGTCATGAAAGCGATGCAGTTATGAAAGAGTTATAATCTTGAAAATGTTGTAGTTATGAATGTCTTCGAGTATGATAACCTAATAATTTTTTATTTAATAATTTATACTAATTTATAATAATTACTAACCATTCATTTTTCATTTATTATTTATTATTATTTTTTTCTTAATTTTAACTAACCCTTATTTTTTATATTAATTTTAATAATTTATACTAATTTATAATAATTACTGACTTCATGTTTTTGAACAAAAATAATGTATTTGAAATCATCACATAAAAGTACAAGTACTCTCACAAAGGGAATAAAAGGAGTCTCGCGTTTAAGAACCCCCCCTACCAATAAAGGCATACATCAAAGAAAAAGACATCATGGTGACCTATTCCAACAACATCAACAAGAACCAAATTGAAATCATTGACATAACACAAAAAAGGAAGCATAAAAATGTCCCAAAACAATATACCTATTCAGTTTGGGTGTCCACATCATAAGGTACCTAGGACTAAAACACTCAAATAAAACTAATGTATGCCTGAAACTTTTCTAACATATAGGTAGAGATTCTTAGTGTGAATCAACCCTCAAAAAACACCACAGCCCTATCTAAAAAATCTCCTTGCTCATAATCGACACATGAAAAATAAATCACCCTCATATTTTTCAACAACCTCTAGATCAGTCTCTCGATCCAATATAGCAAAAGTAACAAGCCTAAATATCAGTGGGATTGGCCAAAACTGATAGATACCCCAACCTCCATAGCTATAAAGATGATCAGATCAATAGTAAAAATGAGAACCTGAACTAACCAACAAAATGATATTAGGACTGATCATCATCATCTAGTAATTAAGAATTGGCATCCTCCATTGGACTTAAAAACCCTACATCAAACCAAATTGAGATCTGTGAACCAATAAATTAGTAAAAGAAAGGAAATTTGAGAAAATTAGTCCTTGTTTTGTTGTAATGTGTATCTTTAAGACTAGTAATTCCTACAAAATTCATTATTAGAGAGAAATAAAACTCATTAATAATGTTATTAACAAAAAATGACTTATTACAAGAGAAAACTATCAAACTTATGTATTTCTATATCATATAAGAGGTCCAACCAATCATATTATGAAGAAACAATGAAAAGTTAACGAAGATCCTAAGTCTTTCAAAAAAAATTCACAAAATCATTACATCCATATGTCGGAATTGAAGTATGCATGAAATTATTAAGCTGAAAAATAACGTAGGATGTAACAAATCATTCCAAACACATGTTATCACTATTTTCAAGGACCAAAATATAGAACGTTAATAAAATATATTCAATAGTAGTAATTTTGGAACATCTCACTCATATAAACAACTGATCTTGAGCCAAAACCCCCAAAATTAACTCATGTTTAGGTGTAACAAACTTTCCCCAACAAAACAAAGGCCATTTAGACTTGTCATGATTCATAATTAGTAAAATATATTCTTGACTCACTATAGTCCTAAAAGGATTCCACTTTCCTTTCCACTAGATATAGTCATCAGAAATATCAACACAAAGTGGAACTTTGTTCCTCAATTTGATAATTCCTTTAAATACCCATGAGAAGGATATTTTAATAAGGATACTCCCAAATGAGTAACCATGAAGATAGTAAGTGTGAAACCAAAAAACCCACAAAGATTCTTTCAGACAAACCAACTTCCAAATATGTTGATCAAAATTAATAGGAAGAATTGTATTATTCCATCAAACTATGGATTTCATAGATTTAATATTTTTCAGACCAAATAAAACTCTTACATAGAGAATTAAAAAATTTAATAGTGGTTCTGGGAAAAGTAAAAATATATCCTTCATACAAAAAATATATTTTAGGACAACTTCAACAAGAACCACTCCCCCTTATAGGTTAACAATATATAATCAAGAACAAATAAGGGAGGTTATTTTCACCACCAATAGCAGAATGTATAAAATAGACAGACTCTAAGAGAATATTGGGACTACCAAATATTTTATAGGTATTTTCCCTATAATAATGTTGAATTTTTTCAAAATAATTCTCCTTCAATAGAGTTTAAGTTATTTAAAATAATCATCTTTAATATAATACATTTAATAATACAATGTTTTATTCTTAAAAACATAACATTGTAAAATACAATAAATGATCATAAATTATTATATATATAATTTTAACATATTTAAAACAAAAAAAATGATATCATGTATATTAAGTGAAATAAAAGTCACAATAAGAAGATGAAAATTTTATAATTTATGGTTAGTAAAGAAATAAAGATGATTCTAAAAACATATAAATTACTTCAATAAAAAATGAATAAACAAAAAAAAATTAAGATATATCAAAATATTGAAACAAAAATGAATAAAATAAAATACAAATAAACTAAGATTAAATCAACATGGACAAAACATGAAATACTCCAGAAACAAATACCATCTAAGGTTAGAACCCAATAAAAAATTGATATAAATCAATAGTTATAGGAATTTATATGACTAAAATTAATATAATTAACCATAAAAAATATTAAACAAAAAATTCTTCCACCTGATATTGTAAAAAATTAAACCAAAGAAAAAAACAAAAAATGGAAAAAAATAGATATACAACTAATAAGATAAAATATATTTGGAGAGAGTCCAAGAATAATCAACTAAGGTTGGGGGTAGTGGTGGAATGAGATAATGAATAAAATATAAATGACCTTAAAATAATAAGTGAGGTCTTTATTTGGGAGAAAAGTTGAGAGAGATCAAGTGAGTGATATAAAATAATAGACCCCACTCGGCATCTTAATTTTTTAAGGATTTTCAATGTCCGTTATTTATTAACTAAAGTAAAAATATATATATTTTACATCCATTATATAATACATAGCAAAAAATAATTTTTGACATTTTATTTTACATCAATTTTTATATAAGGAATGTAAAATACTATTTATAACACCGATTTTTAAAAAATGATGTTATTAACAGTGTCATTTTAAATAGTTTCCACACTGGTGTTAATATAAGAAACTTGATAGATTAGTAAAAAAAATAAAATTATTCTTAAGAAATGATATAATTCTCTATGTCAGTAGAACACCTTTTAGAGTAACAAACTATTAAATTTGTTTAATAAGTCAATCTAAATACTTATGAGAAGAATAGAATGATTCCCTTGAGGTTTCAAATCCACTAGATGAAATTTGAAAAAAGTAATTTTAGTCTCGATTTATATATTCAATATTATTAGATATGTTAAATGACTTAGTGAGACTAAAATAGTTTTTAAGGCTTGTTTTGGTTATTTAATTATTATTTTTTTCATTTTTTGAAATGTTTCAATAATGTGAATGGGTTTAATAATTTTTTACCATATTTCCTCAAAATGTTTATGAAATTACTTAACCATGGGATGAATCTCACTTATTGTACTCCCTTCATAAACCTCCATTAATAGAGAAGATATTTGGCATTAAAAACAACCAAATTTTTTATGAGGAGTCCATCTCAACTAGATCTTATGTCCCATTCTCCTTTAAATAAATGAGAATTACCATTGAAAGAGATAACGTTCACTTTTCAATGATAAAAATCAATTTAATCTTTGAAAATTACCATAAAATATATTCCAAGAATAATTTAAAATAGTTACATTTAAATAATAAATAAGTCTCATGCCACCTCCACTTAGATCTGGAAATAAGATAAGAATTACAATAAAGTTAACCCGATTTCTTCTTCCCCAAAGGGTTTGATATTTCCATCACATATGTCATGGGATAAAATGGAAGATTAAACAATTTCACAATATGAGTGGATATAAATGAGTGATAAGCACCTATATTAAAAAAATTAATATTTATGGATGATGAAATGAGTACAGTATCTTACACTATTACTAGACTCAATTCAGATTCCATGGGGGCATTCTCTAAAACATGAAACCGACTTTCATTTGGTAGATTTTAAGACCTTTTTTCAGATTGGGGATCAATACTCAATTTTCCCTTCCATGAAATGAACCACCTTGGCCTCCACATCCTTGAGGCTGACACCGCACTACCTTAGAGGAATCTAATTGCACTTGATATTCCTTTAGAGATGAGGAACCAATGACACTTCTAAGTGAAACATTTAACCAATAAAAACTTTGAAGGTGTCATTTTTATAATATAGATATTAACTAAATTTTTATTCCTTTGTTGTCTATTTGGATATATCGTATCCTATGATATAGTTGTATCATAATTCATGGTATATTATATCATTCCAATTCTTATTAGTCACATTGTATGACTAATATAGATTGTAATGAAATATGAATCTTAATATATGATTCATAGACTAAACTATGATTAATTGAGTAGTCGAATGTTAAATGGTTAATATTTGAATCAATTCCTTATTATCCATCATTAATAATATGTATCATATGATGAAACATATGAGATATTTGGATGATCAAAGGAGTTATAAATGTTTTAACAATATGTATTATTGGAACATTACAAAATATTTAAGCAAATTCATGAATATTCATGAGTGTCTTGGGGGATTATATAAGGATTTAGATTCCATTAAAATGTTTATTGGAGTGATTAGATTCCACTTATAATTATACTATATCTCCATTCCCCCTCCTTCCATTTCCACTCAGGATACTAGCATATCAAGGATGATAGAAGGGCCCTGCCTAAATTTTTTGGATGATTCTAGTCAGCCCATGGATACATGAAGGAGGATAGAGTAAGATGGTTCCCTCTCAAAGATATTCTTGAAACATATTATTTAATATAGTATTATTTTCATTCAACAGTGAATGGTACACAACAAGAACTTAATTTTATCTATATACATGGTTTTGGTTTCACACATGGTTAATCTAGGTTTGATCTTTCTAATTGATCTAAAATTGATTTTTTATTATTGAAATATGGGAATAGGAATCCCATAAGACCAAGTAAAATATCAAGAAGGTCTAAAGTGTTTAAGTCTAAGGGAATCACCTATAAAAAATTACTACATTTCATAGGAAGCGATCCCAAACTAGGAAAAAAATCAAAGGTTCCTCTGACCTGCCTCCCCGAGAAAGTTCATCCGCAGCAAAGTTTCCCTCTCTTTGAATATGATGAATATAAAACCCATGATTGATATCTATAGAGAAGCTTCATACAAGATAGGTTAAATTCCATAGAGGATCTACTTTCCTATGTAAATCTCATACCAATACCTCAGAATCTAATTCCACCTCTGATATCAACAGTGGGAATCTCTTACAAAGCATGACACTGGTGTGTAACGCTCTCAATTCTGCACCTAACAAGATCTCCAGGCCATAAAATCTATTAAAATAAATCCAAAATGAACCATTCGTGTTCCTTACAATACCACCCCATGCTTCTGTCCATTAATATATGAACCATCCACATTAAGTTTAAATCCATTCAACGTCAGGCGCCATTTAACCCAACATCCTTGAGAACTTGGAGGAGAAATTTCCCTCTTAAGGAAACTACAAAGGATAAGAGAGTTATTTCCACCTTATACTGGTGAACATAGATCATGAATGAGGTCCCATATTTTCACATAGAAATAGTAAATTAGAATCGAAAAACTCATTATCACTTTGTTCCTTTCCTCCCATATAGTCTAAAAAATAGAAATAATAATGATTCCATGGATCTCGGACTCCATACCTTTACAATCTAATCCTAGAAACCAACTAGAAATGCAGTCTTTCATGGAACTACTTGCAGCAGTGAAGTGTCCCCACTGTCCTATAGTATACCAATGGCTGATGTTCCCCACTCTCTCTTAAAAACAGATGGAATACTGATTCTGACTATGGGATGGAACAATAGTAGCAGTGAGAATCCATAGATTTACCCTTCTTTTGGATATTATCCTTTGTTGTAATATCTTGATTATACTCCCTCCATACCAAGAAGTGCATATTCATGGGAACGTCATTGAACAAGTGTGGTTTAATCCTTATAAACCCATAAAGGGTATTATATATTCACCATGCTTTTTGGTTCTTTAAATCATGTTTAAAAGGAATAAAATTTGACATCATTAGGTAATCATAATTTATATTATAAAAAATGATATAGAATTTTTTTCCTGTCATGTCATAAAATATTAGATATTGTGAAATGTGATTGGATCTCATTAGGATAACCTTTGAACATTACCATCTCATAATGACATAAAATATAAAATTTATTATAAAAAACTACGTTGATATTTTTGGTTTAGTGTTTTATATAATTAAGACAAAACATTAACTAACAAAATTCATGTATTTTTCAACTAATGGATATTTTTTTCCAAAAAACAAAGAAACTCTTCAGTCCACAAAAATTGTTTAAAATATCTCATAAATTATCCACAAAATATGATCTTTATAGGTATAACTTTTCATAATAACCTAGGGAAATATTAACATAATATAAGTGGTGATCTCAGATGCACAGTAAGGGTAAATATAAGTGATAACAATCAAAGATCATAAGTGAGCATAAGAAGAACATATGTGTATAATCAATACACATAATAAAGTCATACCCAACAAAGAATATATCATAAATCGTTGAATAAGGCATGTAATAACATAATAATACATTATAAAAACACTTCATATTATAGAAACAATAAATACTTAGAGAATTGTGGAACAACTATAAGTGTAGGGAAATTATAAAATTGTGAACAAAAAAATGTACATGCTTCATATTTTGAACAAAAATATTCATGATTCACCATGTGAACTAACAAAATGATTGTTCTTTTTATTGTCAATAAAAAAATATCCATGCTTAACATCCTTATCTTATGAGATATAAACCCTTAACCAATGCATTGGAGAGTGATATAGAACCCAACTTTTAAATCATCCATACATATGTGTTGGACTTGAAATTAATAATTTATTATATCATAATTAACCCATGGAATGAAAAATTGTTTTCACAAAATTTCCTGATGGTATCACTAAAATTGACATCAAGAATGTTAATAGTTGATACCCAGAATTCAATAAACCCAAAAGAGTATTTCATAATAAAATTTAGAGTATTGTTCATGAAAAATGACTTCCATTTAAGTAATTCATCTGGAGATAAATATAAATTTTTTATTGAAATGATAAAAAAAATTAGACAATTATTTTAACTTTGGAATAAGTGATGAAGTTACATGTCACTTTGAAAAGTCATTTTCAGAAAGGCCACTTTTGAAAAATTGAAATGAAGTCAATTTTAAATAAATATTTAGAAATAAATATAAATAATAAAGTCTTCAAAAATACATAAAGTTTTTAAAAAGTTGAATTGAAAACATTTTTAAAACTTTTGCTTTTAAATATAATATTAAATAATGAATCTTTAAAAAATACATAATCTTTTAAAAAGTTGATGTGAATTTGTTTTTTAAAAAATTACTTTTAAAAATATTCTTCAATAAAAAAGCCTTGAAAAGACATAAAGGATTCAAAATATGAATCAAAAACATTGAAAACAAGTAATTTGGGAAGATAAAATTAAAAAAGACATCCTTACAAATATATAAAGTTCAAATAGAAATGTGGAGTGGAAGAGAAAACAATTTATTTTGATTCAATGGAAAATATTTTTAATATTTTTAAATACCATTGTAGATAAACCAAATCGTAAAAAGAGTAACAAAAATTAATTTTGAAAATAAGAGAAGGAAAAAAATATAAAAGACACATGATATAACAAATAGTTATGTTTCCAAATATAAATTAGAACATTTGTTGGAAAGGAAAATATAGTCAAGTAGGGGATACCATCGTTAAAGAGGATGAGAATTATTCTAAACAATGATATAATTTTTAAAGGAAAATATATCAAGGTAAAAATATGAATTAAAAATAAAGTATACCTATAGAGGAAATTAAATTACCATTAAATAAAATATTATGGAGTAATCAACCAAACTTGGAAAAAATAAGTACAAGAATAATTTTTATAACTCAAATAAAATTATGGAGTTAACAAAGACCCCTTATAAACTTTATATCCTTTGAATCAAAATACATTTCACGAATTAATGGAATATAGATATTTAAACCCCATGAATTATATAGATATGTTAAAATACATTCATTAGTAGATAATCACATAATTATAATGATTTTATTGTGTATAATAAGAAAAATTTCCCAAGAAATTAAATTTGTGGAAAATAATCTCTACCTTAATTTCTGACTTCCACTAAAACACTTAAATAACCTATATAAAGAATAACTATCATAATCACCTATTTAATAGAATAATTAATATTTATAACCTTTTATAATCTTCATTTATAACTATTCTCTACATTTATATTAGTTGGATATCAGGTGTAAGAAATTTTGATCGCCTTGAACTAGTTTCATAATAGCAGTGTTGTTATTTTTTCTTTTATTACAATTAATATTTCAAATGTCATAAAATGTAACTTAATTGATTATTTATAAATATTTATAATTTTAAATTTTCATTCAATTTGTGTTTTTTTATGACTCTTAAATATGAAATCAGTAATGAGCATGTTTCAAAGAATTTTAATGAAGAGACATTAGTATTTTAATTATTGAATTTAATATTTGTTTTACCATTCAAAAAAATCATCATTTAATTATTTATATCATATAATATCAGTAATTAATTTCTTATAGTCATACATGATATTATTATATATCATTTTTTAAATAGGTGGTTAGACTGACTCAAACATGAACATACCATAATTAATGGACGAGTATGGTTATGAAAGTGGTTTCTTTTATAATAATATCATTTTTAAAGAATCAAAATGAAATTATTTATATATTTTTAAGGTTGTAAATAATATTTTAATATATTCTCATAAATAATAAAGAAACTAGATGAATAATGAGATACATTACTTCATGGAGTTGGTAGTCTTCACAACGCACGGTTAACATTTTTATTTCTCAATGAATGAGAGGGAAAAAAGGTGGGTTATAATTTGCCTTTTAATAATAATTATTATATTATATATGTAAAATATAATCTTAAATACAAAAATTATAACTAGATATGATAGTCAGTGTTGAAAAAAAAAATATTCTGCTTCGTGGAGGTGATAATCCACACAAACACACAAATGATATTTTTGTTTTTCTTATAGGAAAAGGGAGAATTTAGTTAATAGTTATTCCAATAAAATAATAATATTAAAAATAAAAACAATATTAATATAATTATATGGAAACTATAAAATTATATTTTTAAAGGTAAGATATAAAAAATAAATTAGGAAAAGATTAGTTCTCATGTTGAGAGCTTGAGTTCCCCTTGGAGCACTCCTTGAAAATGGAGGTCTTATGATAGATTTTTTTTATCAAAATATAAAGGGAGTGAATATAATTATAGGTTCATAAAAAGGGTGTAGTTTTAATAAAAAAATATAACTTTAGAGTGGTCTTTAAGGGGTAGTGAGAGGCCTCTTTTATAAGTGGTGGGAATGACATTTTGGGAAAATATTTCAACTTAATATGAAGAGAGCATGTGTTTCACATGTCAATAAGACTCCAAGACTAAAAATAATGAATTGTAGATAATTTTTGGTCAATTAAAATATCAACCAATCATTTATAATTTTTAACATTTTAGTTCTTTTACTATCTTTGTTAACCTCTTTTACCCCTTTTGAATTTTACAGTAGTAACTAGCTTTTACCTAAGTAATTTATTATTTATAGACAAAAATAAAATAATCCTTATTAAAAAAAATTTAACTATTTATTCAAAATATAAGACCTAATTTATTTGATAAAATTTATATGTAATAAAAAAATTTAATCGTAGCCCATTTAATGTGTAAACACCCATTTTTAGAAAAAGTGTATTTTCAAGAATATATTTCTTGGTATGATAAAATTATCAATGTATTTTCATGATATAATTTTTTTTATTATAAAAAAAATAAAATTAATATATTTTTATAAGAAATCGAGAATCAAATTTTATCAAAATATAATTAATCAAAAGAAAATACCAAAAATAGTTTCATTGTAAGAAAATATTACTTATTTTTATAAAATGTTAAGCCTCAGTTTTATAAATTTATAATAATATTTAAAAAAGTATATTTTACTCCATAAAAATATATTTTATCAACTAAAAGGTTTTATAAACATATATTTCATGTTTATAGAATGATAAAGTCATAAAAGTGATAATTTTGGTAAAAACTGTGTTTTCACTATTCACCTAAAAATTAATTATTTCATAAAATTCCCAAAAAATCATATTAATATATTTTTAAATTCTAAATTTAAAAATTTATATTCACTTTAACTAATTTTAATTATAAAAATTATAAAAACTTTAAAATGAATATTCAAAATATAAAGAAAACTCACTTTTATTGGAAAAAAATGATGTTTTTAGACATTAAGTCCTCTTAATATCATTTCATCTAGAATTATAATTCAAGTAATTTTGATATATTAGTTCATATATGATAATATATTAATATAGCTCAATTTAATTTTTAGGATAACATATACAACACTTATAAAAATATTTTTTTGAAAAATATTACTTTAATTTTAAATAATCTTAACCAAATACCATTAAATTTTTTATTATTAAAAAAATTAATTTTACTAATCCATTGTTATTAATATATTTATTTTTATTTTATAAATACATATTATCAAACTTTAACAATAAAAATGTTAGTTCATAACACACACACACGCACACACACACACACATATGTATATATATATATATATCATATTTTAATATTAAATTTTTAGTTCACTATTTACTATTTGTGAATTATATTATTTCAAATTTACTAATGAAAATACACAGCTTCAATATACCTATTGGATACATTTATATCCAATAACCATATTTCTAATGATCATATTTCCAACAACCATTTTTCCACCGACCATATTTCTAACGACCATATTTTGTTCCTATATATGGCCTTGATAAACTCATTCATTCCATTCATACTTATTAATTCACACTTTTAATTTCAATATTTTTCATTTTATATCTCACAATATTATTTCTCCTTTCATTATGTTCATCCTCATTATGGGTTTTCTTTGGCTATTAGTGATTATCAAGGGTGACGATGTTTTAGGAGATCTCTTAGTGTTTAAGACTTTATTATTTTATATTTATTTTAAATTTTAATTTATGTACTTTAAAAGTAGGTAATAATCCATGGTTATTAATTATCCATGGTTTTTAATACTTAGTTCCATTTGGTTCTATTTTAATGTTTTACTATGAATTAATAAAGTGTTGTTAGTTTAATTTCTATCATGTATAAATCATTGCCTAATATATTTTAATTCCTTTGAAGAAATAAAAATAGATTAAAATTATAAACATATTGTTTATGGAAATAATATCTTTTTAAAAACCTGGTGTGTTATAGTATCCCCACTTAAATAAATTGTGTCCTCATAATTTTAATTATCACTTATTAATATCACTACTTATGGGTGTCTAAAGAAAATCTTGACTCAATATATATATTATAAGAGATAAAATCCTTTATATACTAGGGAATACTAAGTAAAATATATTTTCCCACTTAATATAAATATATTAACATTATCAGCCATTTATTCCAAATAGGCCCCCATAACTTTGTTTTTGTATTTTCTTGAGACATACCTACCGTAGATTAATTTCCAAGATCTTGTTTCCAACCAAATATTAAATCCAAAATTATTATGAATATATCCAAAAAACAGAGTAAAATGGTTATACTAATGTGAAATTTCAATCCTAATATTTCTTCTCTAATGTCACATTCATTTCAACCCGTGACACTTTCATTTCAACTATTTCACACTTGGTCCATTCTATAACTCTCTTAGTTCAACCTAAGTTACTTTATGTTGTGTTATCTCAGACTTCTTAAACTAATTCCCTAACATAATAGATCCTTCATAATGGATTGTAAAGAGAACATGGTTAAAAAATAATATCCTTGAGGAGTTTCTATCCTAGTGTGTAGTCTTAGGCCCGCTTATCATGCACCAAAGAGAAGATTGAGTTGATACTCAACCACCCTTTATTAGGGTAATTACCCCTAGGTTCATATATTTCATAGATCTATCCACTTTATAGTATCTATAAAGGGATATAATTACAGGTAAACTGCAAAATCTCTTCTTTACCAAAACTTAAGGATGATATCCTATATATATAATTATCCCTTTGACTTATCCCTAGGGTTTTCACTAAATTTATCTTATCTTAATCCCTTAAATATTCAATATTAATTCAATTAACCAAAAATAGTTGTCTATAGATTTTCAATTATTATAAACCTTATCTTATAACCCTTAAATTACCCTCAACTAATATACTAACCTCTAAAGTTGTCTAAACCTAGATCGAATACCAAATATGATACACTAAGGATGTGATTGTATCATAATGAATTAAATTAAATGTTTCATTTAAAAATATACCCATGATTTTTTTAGTTTAGAGTTTTTAATAATTAGGAACAAACATTACCTAAAAATCCATCTATTTTAAAACTAATAAACATTTTCCCACTATTTAATAAATAGATCAATCCATAACAAGACTTCAACATATCCCATAAATTCACTACGCAGGATTATTTTCTAAACACATCATAAGTTTTACTTTTCCCCATGAACTAGGGAAATAAAAACAAAATAAATAGTTGATAGCTGATTATTAATAAGGGTAAACATAAGTGATAAAAATAAAATATCATAAGTGAGTTTAGTATAATAACATGGGTATAATCAGGATACATAAGAAGGTAATAACAAAAAAATCATAGATCATGGCATAAAGAATGTAATAACATAATAATACATCATGAAGATGTTTTAGATCATAGAAATAAGTAAAACTTATAGAATTGTGGGACAACAATAACAATAGGGAACATATTACATGGTGAACAACTAAAATATCCATGATTCATGTTGTGAACAAACAAAATGTTCACTCTTCATTTTGTAAATAATCAAAATGTTTGTGGTTCATGTTGTAAAGAAGTAAAATGTAAATACTTAACATCTTTATCTCATGATATATAATTCCTTAACCAATGGATTTGAGAGAGATATAGGTCCTCACCCACCAATCATCTATAGATATGTGTTCCACATTAAATAAATCATTAATTATATCACAAATAAGGCATGGAAATAAAAATGGGTTTCAGAACATTTCTAGATGGTATCAAAAAAATTTAACTCATGAATTTAAATGGTTGATAACCAAATTTTAATAAACCCAAAAGATTATTTCATAATAAAATTTATAGGGTGTGTCCTGAAAAATAAATTCCAAGGAAATAAGGTCTTCATAGATAAATAAAAAAATGGTAGTGAATTCATAAAAGTTTTTCTTATAATTCTTTTAACTATGGTGTAAGTGATGAAGTTATGGGTCAATTTAAAAATCATTTTTATAAAAGGTCACTTTTTAGAAATTAAAAATAATATATTTTCAAATTAAATATTTGTAAATAAATATCAATAATAAATTATTGAAAAATACATAAAGGATTAAAAATGTAATCTTAATTTTTTTTTGAAAACTTTTAATTCTAAAAAGAATCATAAATAATAGATCCTTTAAAAGACATAATGGTTTTAAAAGTTGAAGTGAAAACATTTTTAAAAATTTTAAATTTTAAAAAAATACAATAAAGGATCTTATAAAAGATATAAATGTTTAAAAAAGGTGAGGTGAAAACTTTATAAAACATTTACATTTATAAAATAAAATTTAATGAGTGATCTATGAAAAAATATAAAGTTTTTCAAAAATAAATGTATAGTAGAAGATAAAACAATTCATTTTCAAAGGATGAAAAACCTTTTTAATATTTTGAAATTATTTTATTGAAAAAACACAGGGTAAAAAGAGTAATAAAATTTCCTTTTTGAAAAAATGAGAAGAGAAATATGGAGGACACATGAGATGACACATAATTAGGGTTCTAATTATAAAGTATAACATTAGAGGGAAGGGAAAAATAGACAATAAGGGGAAACCATCATTAAATTGGATTGGAATTATTGTCATCAATGATATACTTTTTGAGGAAGAAATTCATCAAGGTGAAATATTTGAATTAAAAATAAATTATACATAGATATGAATATAAAGTACCATGAAATAATATATTAGGGTGGAAGCAACCAAACATGGAAAAAATAAATACAAGAATTATAATTATGACTCAACGAAGGGAGTTGAGTTAACAATTACCCCTTACAACCATGGTATAGTTTGAATCAGAATAAATTTAAATAAATAGCATAATATGGATCTTCAAACCCCATTAATTATATGAATATTTTAAAATAAATTCTTTATAAAATAATCACTTAATATAAAATATTTCAGGGTTTATAATAATAAATATATCTCAAAATTTTAAATTTGAGACAAAGAACCCCTTAAATTAATTCTTGACTTTTGCTAAAGTGGTTGAATATCTTGTATAAAAATAACTATATTACTAAATTATTTCATAAAATTTTTAATATTGATAAAAAAATTCATAAAATTTGTTTATAATTATTCTCTACATGTATATTAATTAGTTATTGTCTATTTTCAATATCAGGTGGGAGTAATCTTGATTGTTCTGAACTTGTATTGAAATAGTGGTGTTGTTCTTAATTATTCCCCAAATTTCATCATTAATAGACCATAAAAGGTACTATAATTTATTATTTAGGATTATTTATAATTTTATAATTTCATTCTATGGGTTTTTGGGTACGATTCTTAAATATGAAATCAGCAATGAGCATATTTCGTTGATTTTAACGAACAGTCATTGGTATGCTAATTAATAAAGTTAATATTAATGTTCCCATTAAAAAAATAAAATAAAATAAAATAATTGTTTAATTATATATATAACATGTTATCATTAATTAATTTCTCATATTCATTCATGATATTATTTTTTATCATTTTTCAAGTAGGGTGGTTTGACCAACCCAAACATTAACAAACCATAATTAATGGATGGGTATGGTTATTAAAGTTTTTTCTTTTAGAATGATATTAATATTATAAAAGAATAATATTATTATTTAGATTTTTTTAATTTTTTGAATCAAATTTGAATAGTTTTTAATATATAATAAATAAACTAGATGAAAATGATAAGTGTTACTTCATAGAGGCGATAGTCTATACAACAAAGGGTTAACGATTTCATTTCTCAACAAATGGGATGGAATAATGGTGGATTATAATTTATTTCTTAATGATAATAATTATATTATATATATCACATTTATTATTCAATTATATACTTATAACATTCCAATATAGTTAATGGTGAAAAATGGAATATGACACTTCATGGAGGTGGTTGTCCACACAAACACATGAATAACATTTTCATTTTTATTAATGGAAAAGGGTGAAAGTTAGTTAATATTTATTCCATTAGATTAATAATATTAAGTATTAAAAAAATATTTATTTCATTATATATAAAAAATAACTTTATATTTTCAAATTTAAATCTAAAAACAAAAACAAATTGGGGAAACATTAGTACTCACATTGAGAACATGAGTTTTCCATTTGAGGACTCCCTGGAAATGTAGTGATTATGTTAACTTATTGTGACCAAAATATAAAGTTAGTAAAAAAGGATTATATGTTAAGTAAAAAATTTATAGTTTAAATGGGAAACATAAATTTAGAGTGGTATTTAAGGGGCAGTGAGAGGTCTCTTTTATAAGTGGTGTGAATGATAATTTTTTAAATATTTCAACTTAATATAAAGAGTGCATATTTTTTACATGTCAAGAAAAATATATAATGGAAAATATTGGATTTTATATAATATTTGGTCGATTAAAATAAAAATTACTCAATTATAAACATTTTTGTAACTTGTTATGCCTTTTACCTCCTTTGTTAACCCTTTTTACCCCATTCATATTTTACTGCGATAACTTGTTTTTTCCTAAGTAATTCATTGTTTGTTCCTAAAAATAAAATAAACCTTGTAACATAATTTGGAATTACAAATTAAAAATATGAAACAAATTTTATTATAAAAAATTTCAATGTGCAAGAAATCTTAATTTAAATAGTAGCGCATGTAACGTGTAAAAATTCATTTTTAAAAAGAGTATTTTTAATCTTAAAATTTATGTGTTGGATAAAATCATTTATGTATTGGATTTTAATGATATTAATTGTTTTATTATAGAAAAAAAACTTATTATTATTTAAAATCTATCTAAAACTGAATTTAAAAAATAATAATATTTATTTAAATGAAAATACCAAAAACAAATTCTTTTATTAGATAATATTACTTAAGTTCCTAAAATATAAAACCTAGGTTCTATAAATTTAGAATAGAATTTAAAAATGTATATATCTAGTCTTTATATTAAAATGTGATCAATTGAAGGTTTTATAATATTCTTTGTGTTGATTAAATAATGATTAATTCATAAAAGTTACAATTTTGGTAAAAACTGTATTTTCACTATTCACCTAAAAATCAATTATTTCATACGAAACCCAAAAATCATAATAATATATTTATGAAATTATACTTTCAAAAATAATATTAATTTTATCTAATTAAAACTCTAAAATTTATTAATTTTTTTAAATGAAAATTTAAAATATAAAGAAAAACTACTTTTATTAGAAAAATGACATTTTTAAATAATATGTATTCTTAATATTATTTCATATCAATTTATAATTTAAATAACTTTAATATTTTATCACATATATAATTATTTTTGAAAAGTGTTCAGTTTTTTTTAGTATAAAATATGCACCACTTAAGATTTTTCTTTTCAAAAATAGTACTTTTATATTAAATAAT
Source organism: Viscum album (assembly GCA_963277665.1). Taxonomy (NCBI): domain Eukaryota; kingdom Viridiplantae; phylum Streptophyta; class Magnoliopsida; order Santalales; family Viscaceae; genus Viscum; species Viscum album. The sequence goes on from OY728143.1 coordinate 1,372,318,871, forward strand.
CTTTACCAAATTCCATTAATTAATTATTATTTTAAAATTTTAATTTTATTACTCTATTTATATTGATATATTTCTTTGTATTTTAAAAATATATCATATCATACATTAATAATAATGTTACTATGTAACACACACAGACATATATATATATATAATATTTTAATATTGAATTTTTATTTCATTATTTATTATTTATGAATTGTATTATTTTAAATTTTAAATTAATAATGACTGAATTTAGTATACCTATTAGGTACATGTATATCCAACAACCATATTTATAATAACCATATATATCCAATGACCAGATTTTGTTTCTATATATAGCCTTTATAAAATCGTTCATTCTATTCACACTTCTTAAGTCACACTTATAATTTCCATGGTTTTCATTTTAGATCCCACAATATGAATTATACTTTCATTATTTTCTTCCTAATTTTCGGTTTTCATTGGCTATTGGTGATCCGCAAGGGTGGATATGATCCAGGAGATATCCTAGTGGTATATATTTTATTATTTTATATTTATTATACCATTTTAATTTATTCACTATTAAAGGATGTAATAATCCATGGTGAGTAATAATCCATGGTGTGTAATACTTTGTTTCATAATTTATTTTTATAATGTTTTACTACGAATGAATAAATTTTTGTTAGTTTAATTCCTATCTTTTATCACTCATTACCTAATCTATTTTAATTCCTTTGGTTAAATAGAAAAAAATAATTTAGTATTATAAACATATAGTTTATAGAAACAATATGCTTCCTAAAAAACATAGTTTGTTATATGCATCATATGATATGTGATATTATAGTATGTGATTTAGTTTAATCCTTTAGTTTTATAAATATATTAACGTACAGTACATGGCTTTTGTGGCTAATGATAGCATCATTTTCACACTACAAAAAAAGAATTATAGTATTATAGTGATATGATGCATATCATAAGAGATGACATCCTGAGCACTAAAGTGTTACTCCTATACAACGACTTATCATAAGCTATGATTGCATAGAGCATCATTGGTTTATATTATGTATTAGTATGTCATAAGTGATTATAATCCAGAAAAGGTTTATCAATCATAAAATATGATTGATAGTTCTAGAAGGGATTTTGATACCCATGTATTATCAGTTCTAGATTACAATATATGGGTATATTATAATATAATAAATCCAAGAATTTTTATTTAAATTTAAATTATGAATTGAATTAAAAAATTTATAAATTGTTTATAAATCATAGAAAAGGTATTTTGGGATATTTGTTTAATTTATTACTTTTTTGTAAAGTAATTAATTTTAAATTGTTTAAAATTAATCATTAAAAGTTTATGATACATTTATTAAATAAATATTCCATAATATTGATTTTTAATATTAAAATATAATTTTCAAGTTTTGTGACATGACATATAATTTGGATATAAAATGTTTATATGTATATTATAAGTTTAATTAATAAAGTGTTTATAAATTAAAAATAAGGAAAAAATTAATAAATTTATAGTTAAAATTATAAATTGTTCATAATATTTAATTTAAATTGTTAATATTACAAACCCTTATTTGAGGAAAATTATTCAAACTGTATCAAAAGAATATTTGATAATTGATATGTTCTAGGTTTAAATAATATAAAATATATGATATTTTTAAAGTTTTCATAATCTATATGAATAGTTCATGTATATAATGTTAATATTTTAAATATCATATATTTAAAGTAAGTTTCATATAAGAAGATAATATGAAGGATTTCATTTTGGTAATAAATATAAAGGGTTTATATTTATTTAATTATGGAATTTCCATAACGCATGACTAAATTATAAAGAGTTTATAATTACTTTATTTATAAACTATTTATAAATTGTTTATCACATGTTTAAATATATGAATTATTCATTTATTTAATTTATTTTATGCATTATTCATAGATATAAAATGTTTATATTATGAATGAATGTTTTCATTGGTTTAAATGATAAAATGATTCTATAAATTATCATACAATAATCTAATGAGTAACATGCATGGTATGATAATTTATTTAGTTTTATTTTGTATTGATTTTGGTTTGTACTAGGTTATGATCTTGGATTTAAAGGTTTATTATAATTTATATATTTCAAGAGTTAGAATTATGATGGAATTAATATTTCTCTTCAATAAAGTAACCTTGTGTAGATGGACTGTGGTTCAGACTACTCACTAGCCTCAAGGATCATTCCTTGTCTAGAAAATTAGGGGGTTTTAATCTATTGATCCAAGATTTTTCTTATGGATATTGGTGATTTCATATGATTCTAAGACTTTATATGGAAGGGTTTCATGTACTAATTCATAAGATGAATTTTGATATTTATGAATATAGTTGGCCTTTCATTTGGGTTAGTAACACAAGTTATGGATTATGTAAAGAGTTACACATTAATATAGTTTTAACATATTGATTTCATGGAAGGAATATGATTCCAAAAGAAATCAATAGAAACATGCATACATGTAAATTGAATACATGATATTAGACAGTGAGACTGAATCCCCTTTAAAAATACTAAGTATTATATTCTTTTTGGATTGAAACCCTTTCAAGGCCTCGATCATCCAACAGGGTAGGTCAAACTAAAGTTTTATTCCCATAGATTATCTTATGTAAGGAAAGAAATGGGTCATTATAATCAGATTAGGTTACCATTATTTTCATTTTATTTGGGTTTCACTTAGCTAGGATACCCTAATAGGATGAGATTACTAGAGTAATATATTTTAGTAAATCCATATAATAGATTAGGGTAAAGAGTTATTCGTTCAATTATCCAAGAATCATATATGATATGATTGTCATGATAAATTACATAAATAGATAAGGGGTAGAAGAAATGATAGATTGGCTCAAATAATTGTAAAATATGGATCTTAAACCACTAATAGATATAATGAAATTTAAAAAGGGTTATCATTTTAATGGGATCACATGTAATAAAATACCATATTAATTATAGGTAAAACATGATACTCATTTGATAAAATCTTATTTTTTTAATAAATGTAATCATCATCATCCAATTTTACTTGGACATAAATAATTTATAAAGGATAAATTGATGAAAGAAATTTCATTAACTGGTACAAAAACTTAAGAACCATCCTTAAATAAGTAAAATTATATGTATTAGATAAACATAGTTACCAATTGTTGAATTTGTTCAACATGTGAATCTAGGTTCTTATGAGAAGCATAAAATGATTAACTTGAGGTTTCAAAGACATTAGATACAAAATGAACTAAGTAAATTTATTCCCTACTCATATAATCAAAGTGATTGAGTGTGATAATGACATGGAGTGAATAGATAATTCAATTAAGGCTTATTCTGGCTATGAAATTCATTTTATATTCATTACTATAAATATTCTGACAATGTGAATGAGTTTAAGAAATTTTTTCCTTATTTTATTAAATTATTTATGATAGATGAAATAGGGCATATTTTTTTCAATTTTTGATGTATTACTAATATTAAAAATCAGTAAAAGTTTAAATTAGAAAAAGAAAATTAATTTTGAAAGTCTGATGATGTTTCTTTAAAATAGTCGGTCAAGGTCATTGAAACCTAAAGGTAGTGTCAGTAAGGAATTAAATTATTGATATATGATGTAAGTGTATGGGATACTTGAAAGTGTTTGGAAACTCCATAGAAACTTTATGTTAATTATTATCATTATAAAATCAATTTTTTGATTTTAAATGTCATAAGATACCAAATATATACTTTACAAGTGTTATAAATATAAAAATGTTCAGAATAAAGGAAATAATTTATAGAGTTTTTAGTTTTCATTCGATTTATAATGAAAAGTGTTGTTGAATCAGAAATTTTAATGTAATTGAATATATTAAGTTTATATAGATCATAGTAAATTTTGTGTACACTTATTTCACTTCTTATATATGATAGGATATTATTTTATTAACAAATATTTGTTATGAATAATATTCAATGACGGATTTAATAAATGTGGTTTATGATTCATCAGATTATATAACATACTTGAGAAGAAGATAAAGAAAAAATGTGTTATCTTATATAATAGATTATATCTAGATGTTTGTAAAAATATAATGGTTATAATCTAACCAGCCTTCAGTAACATATTTTGAATAATGAAGTATCTTTTTTTGAATAATTATATGTACACATGGAATACCATGTTTGATAAGGGAATAATAATTTATTTATTAAATATTCTAACTTTGGAAAATAATTTCCATTTACTATTACAAAAGAGTATGTTTCTTATCATGATATTCTAAAGAGAATATAGTTTCTATAAAATCAATGGGAGTATGTTTGAACTTATAGAAGTTCAAAATTTAACAAATAAAATACTATATTAGTCAAAATTTAAAGTGAATGTCACTTAATTTCATAAAAGATTTAGATTATGTTGGTTAATTATTAATTTAAATTTATATATTTATTACCAAAATATTTCAAGGAAAAAATTTGTTTGAATGTGTTAAAAGGATAATGATAATGACAAACATAAAAATTGTTCTAAGTAAACAAAATTATTAACATCATAATATTTTATATTATGGAGCTAATAAGTATAAATACTATGTTCAAAGACATTAATGTTAGAAATATGATTCGTAGGTATCTATATTATTCAAATAGTCTTAATTTATAAGTGTTTACCACTAAATAGTTTAGTGGATGATTTTTATCAGATTGTCATATAGAAATTTGGAAGGAATTGCATATATATGTACTAATTTTAAAAAAACCCTAAAACAACAATAAACATTAGACTGATCTGGTAGCATACCGTATATAATATTGTGAGATATATTATTATGTATAATTTGTTATCATTATTAAAAGAATTTAAAAATGTAAAGGGTTTCATGTTTTATAAAAGTCAGTATCCATTTTATCATGCTTTCATATTGGTTTCACATAATCATGGTGTGGTATGATAATTAAACTCTCAAAGTATTACATATAGGTATCATTACCTAAGGTTCATTATATGGTATTGTAGGTTTGGATAAAATGTTAACGTTAGTATGAGTATGATTCATATAGTGATATGTAATATTATCATGAGGCATAAAACTGGTTTTGTGCACTAAATGACCCACAAAGTATACCACATGGTGTGTCATACACTTTGTCTTCGTTATACTTGGGGTTCATGTTTTATCTTTGGATTTCAATTTACATAATGCTAATAAAATATATATAATGAGAAAACCTTCATAATTTAATACCTTTCTTATGAAAGTCTTGAATCTTAGCTAATTATAGGGGTGGTTGGGGGAGTTGTTTATTATATAATCGTTTGAAGCTTAACCAATATAATATTTATCCTCTTGTATGAAGAGTGTGAAATTTTGTCCCTCAATTTAGATATAATGTAGAATTATATGATTATTCCTAGATAATACATGTGATTTACATGTCTATTAGATGAGGGTCATTTGTCTTAATTATCCATAAATGTTAATGTCATGTGATGTATTCATCGAATTGGTCAGTCTATACTTAAAGAATTGAGAACATATGAATAGATCTATGGGATTGGTATACTTCTTGTATTGTAGTTACTCAAATTCTTATATAATGGGATCATATGAAAATGTATTCTTTTATATGATACAACGGGTGTACATATGTTTAGAATATATGAGTTTGATGTAGATCATGCTAAATACCTTTTTAGTTTGAGTAGCACTAATGAATTTATAGAGGACTATATTTGATTACATCTATGAATTTGTGAATTCATATTTATTTTCAACACTATAAAGGCCAATGGGGTCACAGTTTGTGGTTGATTGAAATGGGTCTGATTTTTTCAAAACCTAAAGAGACACACTGAAGGTATTTTAGAGTTTATCCAAAAGTATTTTCAGATGGGTATTCACAAGATATTTAATATGTTGTGATACCCATTGAATTTGATTATATATTTACAAAATTATTTTGGAATATATCAAAATGGAGTTTTGGATATAGTATCATCAGTTACTTTATATGATAAAATAGAAAGTGAAATGAATCAAATTTGGTGAGGCTTTAGTGAAATTGGTATATTTATGGAGATATTCCATAAAAAATTGTATATTAGATGTCTATTTGGATATATCATATGGTATGATATAGTTGTATCATAAATCATGGTATATGATATCATGCCACTACCTATAAATCATATTATATGACTTGGATATATGGTAAGGAAATATAAATCATAAAATAAGATTCATGTAACACCCTATGATTAATAAGGAAGATTAATTTTAAATGGTTAACATTTAAATTCCCTCCTTATTAGATTACATTAACTATACATATCATAAGATTAATCATATGGGAGTGTTTGATTGCTAAAATATTTATAAACATTGTAAGTTCTTGCATTACTTGAACTTTACCAAACGTTTGAGTAAATGAATGAATACATGGGAATGACCCAAGGGATTATATAAGAAGAAATATGAAATCAAAATGGTTGTCTAGGTGATTTGGTTATTTTGTTTATTCTACCATAGTTATTGTTCTCCTACTTTCTTTTCCACTTGAGATACAATAATTTTGTGAAAGATACAATAAAACAGGCCCAAATTGTTTGGGTGAATCTCAGTATCCCATGGATACACCATAGAGAAGGTATTATAATGGATACCTCTTAGTGATATTATTCAAATATATGATTAAATACAATTGGAGTGGGATTCATTGGTTAATGGTACACGAAATGTTATCCATTTTAAATATGTATATGGTTCCTATTTCATACAAGGTTGATCTTCATTTGAGGATTCTAATTACTTCCACTACTTTTAAAAGGTTTTGTTTAAATAGTAGAAACCCATAAATTTTTCCATAGGCATGGAATTTCTTAGTATCCTCTTGACACAAAGTTATAGTATTCCATGACTTACCACACTGATGACATAATAGATACATACTCCCCATGGGTGTTGCTAAGGCTAAATGATATGGATGTCTCATGATATCACCACTACCCTATCTAGATTGATCATTTTTCCTATTATTATTCAGAAAACCTACTTTACTTACACTTATAATAGGAGGAGGAATTTCCATCATAGATATTTTATCCTAATACACTCTACCATCAAGCCCATATCAACCACCTTAGCATAGGTGACTAGCATTAATAAGATGTTCATGGATCATATACTTGTCCGGAGGACCATTTCAAACTATCATACCTTTAATATATCATTCAAGACTATTTTGGAATAAAGTGAATGATATTATAGAATAAATTCACATACTCTATAACTGTTTTTTTATTTGACGAACGTAGAAAAACTCTTTTGACCTCTCTAGTTCCATTGTATCAGGATGGAAATATTGAGTGAATATGACTTTGTATTCCTTACATGAAAGGTTCTCATGCAGTTTCATATGAGTCACAAACTCCCACATATTTTGGATGGGTCCCTCAATCATGAATGTAATACATGTCACAATTATAGACTTGGGAGTTTCTAGGAATTTGAATGTTATTTGAATTTTCTGTAACCAATCATCGACCTCATTAAGATTGTTGCTTCCTCAAAAGGAAGTAGCATTATAGTGAAGTAACTCTTGACCTTAATCCTTGTCTTTGGTTATACTAGGACCTTCTTCCCTAGTTTGAGCTTTATTAGGTCTTAATCCTTGGTCTATAGACCAAACCGTACATACCAATATCTCGATCTAATTTTTGGCCAACTATAGTATTATCTTATAGAAAATTATTCACAACTCCCTCCATAGGGCTTAGTAGCACTCTTATAGGAGGAATAACTATTTCAAATAAAATAAGAATATTTTTTCCATAAAACACCATGAAATTTGATTAAAATAACATAAAAATTAGTTTATAATCATCAATATCTCATAAATAAGGAAATAAGACATAAAAATCTAATCGAAAAGGAAATTTTACATAACTAAAGGAGATATTTCATAAAGACAATACATCATATTGTAATATATTTTCTTTTCATATATTATAATATTCATTTTTTTAATTCATATTGTATGAATTGAGTGTATATCATTAGTTTTGATATATGAAATTATATCTCTACTGTATTTTCTATTTCTTACATATGATATATTGATATCATAATGAATTGATGTGTATGAATTATCTAAGGTGGTATATTCAAATTATAACTCACATTGGCTATTAATTAGTATGTAACATACAGAGAATAATGATGCATTTATATGATGAATTCATGTTCAATCTTGGGCTACAAAAGGGTTTTTTAATTGCATGAATTAACTCATACATTTTTTATGTATTAGTTAATGTTTGATCATTCAAGGAGAGTCCTTGATGGCTTGTAAAAAGAGGTTATTCCATTATATGGTGAAGATACATGATTTCCCAAACTCTTTTGATTATACATACTCTAGAACTCACTTATTCTTTCCAATTTACCTCAAGAGGTACTAGCATATCATGGAGAGAAGTGGAATCATTCCCATATGATAATTCATTCACATTATCCCATGGATAAACCATAGATAAAGGATTTCTTAGAATTCCTCTTAGATATATTAATTGAGAATATTGTTTAAAGAAAGTTTAAGTGGTGATCGTTGGGGTAAGGAATAAAAGGTTTCTTCGTTTCATGTTTATACAAGGTTTCAGATTTTAGACATGCTATGACATGGAAATGGGGTTTATTATTGCCTTTATTGTGTTCATTTAGAGTTAATATATCCTTAAAACCCCTTCAATAGTTCTATAGATTTACCAAGATCCTTTTTTTCTCAAAATCATGTTTAAAATGAATAAAGAAATAATATCAAACTTATTTATTATTTTATATAATTAAATATAGTTTAATTTTTAAACTACGGTGTGTTTAGAGATATGGGATATTTTCAAAAATGATATTTGACTAACCTTAAATTATGTTATAAAATAAGTTCTGTATAATTTTCACTATATGATATGGGATATCATAGGTTTAAGTATAGAACATATCTATCAGTTTTGATATTTCATTTTTATGACATAAAGAATCATATTAAATTAATGCATTGAACCATGATTGAAAAATAGAGTATCATATCATAATAAAGTTGTTGACACCAATCATTGAATTAAAAATCTCAGGTTCCAAAGGGGATATCACATCTAAGATTTAGTTATCATTAAATATGATAGATAACAACACCAATTATAGACTATGATATATCTTATACCATAGAATACAGTATTTATAAAAAATTAATTTTTTTAAATTCAATAAAAAATTAAATTCATTAATTTATAATTTTTTTATAAATTATTGAAAAATCTATTTTGGTATATTTTTTAAATTTATAAAAAAATTTAAAAATTAATTGACTATAAATTGTTTACAATTAATGAATTAAAATATTATAAGATAGTTATTAATTAAGTAATCAATAATATTAATTATTAATATTAAAATACCATTTTAAAATTATATGGAATGACATATAATTTAGATATGAAGTGTTTATAAATAAATTATAATCATATTTTATAAATTTAAAAATAAGAAAAAAATAAATGAGTTTATATTTAATATTATGTATTATTCATAATGTTTAATTTAAATTTTTTAAATTAAAATTACTTATTTGAAAAATTATTTAAACCCGATTAAAATGAGTTTTTATCATTGATTTGATCAAGGTTTGATAACATTCAATATATGATATTTAGATTATATAAATATTTTTCATGCTAATTGGAAGGTAAAATGTTAATATATTGTTTAATATCATATATTTAAATTAAATTCCATATAATATATAATATAAAGGTGTTTATATTAGAATGAATATAAAATACATAAATTTATTTAATTATAGAATATTCATTATGTATGACCTAATTATAAAATGTTTATCATTTATTAATTTTGGAATTTTTAATAAATTTTTTATCCCATGATTAAATATATAAATTGTTCATTTTTTTAGTTTATTCCCTACATAATTCATAGTTATGAATTCTTTTTATATTTAGTTTAAAGAGTTAAACTAATTATATAAAATTTCATTAATTCATTTGAGGAGTGGAGTGCTAGGTAAGATAATTGATTTAGTTATCATTAACCTGAAATTTGTCATATTGGGTTATGAGAATAAATTAAAAAATTAGTTATATTTTAAACATATTAGGTATCAAAATTATGAAGGAATTGAGGTCTATGTTGAGTAAAGTGTCCCTGGGTACATGGGATTTAGGTCAAACTGCTCATTGTCATGTAGGGTTATTCCTTGTCTAGAAAAGTGGGGGTTGGCCATTTGATTCTCTAAGCTTACTATTATGGGAATTATTTATTTAAAATGATTCTAAGCCATTAAATAAAAATGTTTCATGTATATTAGGCATGGTACACATTTAGATATGTATAATTATATTTCTTTGGGTAAGTAACATAATCTATGAGCCGTGTAAAGAGTTATAGATAGATATGGTTTGAACCTACTAATTTAGTGAAAGGAATATGATTCGAAACTAAAAAATCAAATCATTAATATATATATAATGGAAATAACATGAGATAATATATTGATATTAAATCCCATTTAAAAATACTCTGTGTTAGATTATTTCCAAAGTGAACACATTTCATGACCTTGATCATTCAACCAGGTAGGATCTTCTAAAAGAGGGTTCATGTGGATTATATTTTCTAATGTATAGTGGAAATAGATAATCCCAAGAGTTGGGGGACCAAATACTGTGGTGATTTTTTTGTTACACATAGTTAGGAAACCCTTAAGAAAGATACCATGGGAATGCTATTGATTTTATCCATGTGATCGATCAAAAAAATAGTTTCCCACTCAACCATCCATGAGCCATATATGATATGACTGATATAATACCAAACATTAAAAATAAAGTGGTGAGAGGAACACCAAATCAGACTCATTGATTAGTAAAATAAGTATCTTGTCCCACTAATGGATATGATCTAATCTAAAAGGTTTCATCATCCTAGTGGGAACATATTTAATAAATGATTCTAAAACATGATACTCATTTGATAAAAGCTTATGTTTTAGGTTAATAACATCATCATAATCAAAATTAACATTGAGATCAATATTTAGAAAATAGAGGAATAATGAAACTATATTCTTATACTAGTACAAAACTTAAGAGAATTTCTTAAGTAAAGAGATATTTCTATGTTCTAGTAAAAAACCTTCCTTAGTAACAAACTCTTGAGGTTGTTAAATAGGTGAATCATGATGCTTATGAGAAGAATATAATGATTCACATGAGTATTCAAAGGCATTAGATGAAATTTGAGAAAATGAATTTCAATCTCCCATCATATATTCAATAGGATTAGATATGTTAAATTACTTGGTGAGACTAAAGGTTTCCTTTAAGTCTTAAATTGGATATCAAATTCATTCTATTTTCATTTTTTTGAAATATTATAGTGATGTGAATGAGTCTAAGAAACTTTTACCCTATTTTATCAATGTGTTTAGGAAAATTTTTAACAATGGGAGGAATATAACTTCTTATACTCTGTTCATTAGCCACTATTATGAGAGATGATATTTTGCATGATAATCAGCCAAATTCAAGAAGAGGCGGTCCAACTCGACTAGTTCTTATATCCCACACACCTTCAAATAAATTAAAATTCCCATTAGAGGAGAAAAATATTACTTTATTATGATAAAATTCAATGTAGGATTTGAATAAGATCATTTAATCCATCCTAATAATTATTTGAAAGAAATTCATTTCAATAATAAGGAAGTCACATTCCACCTCCACTTCATATATTTGTATAATACAAGAAAGAAAATGAAGGTCACGTATGTTATTATTCCCCATAAGAATTGATATTTTCATCACATATGTCATAGAATCAAATAAAATATTAAATAATTCCATAATATGGTTGAATATAAACAAGTTAGAGGCACAAGTATCAAATAAAGCAATAGTGATAAATGATGAATTGAGTACAATACCTTGCACCATTGTTAGACTTACTTTAGATTCTATGGGGTATTTCTTTATAGTATGAAGGTTCCTTGATTAAGGTATAGTTTAATTACTTCACTAGACTAAGGATTTATATTTAATTTAATCTACTCATGAGGTGAACTACCTCAACCTATGAAAACGTTAGGTCAAGACCCCATTACCTTAGAGGAGACTGATTTCACTTAAAATCCATTAGGAGTGTAGGAACCAACACCATTTCTAACAAGAAGATTTAACCTATAAAATATTTGAAGTATTGTAAATTCATGATGGAGATATTCCCAAAATCTGTATATATCAGATGTGTATTTGGATATATCATATGGTATAATATAAACATATCGTAAGGCATGATTATGATATAATACCACTGCATATTAATCGTATTGTATGAATTAGATATATTATAAAAAATATGAATCATAATATATGATTCAAGTAATAACCAATGATTAATAAAGTAGTCCAATGTAAAAAATTTATCATTCATATTTCCTCCTTATTATCTATCATTAACAATATCATTCCTAATATTACATGTATGGAAGAGTTGTACAACCAATGGAGTTATAAATGCTGTAACTACATTCATTACTTGAACACTATGAAATGTTTAGGTAAATTCATGAATACTAGAGTTTATCCCAATTGATTATATAAGGAAGTATATTCCATCACAATAATTGTTTGAGTGACTAGAGTCTCTTTTTTATTCTGTCATAGCTATCTTACTCCTATTTCATTTTACACAAAAGATACTAGAATATCATAGAAGATAGGCGGGTCTTGACCAAATTATTTAGTTGATTATAATCAACCCATGGATACACCATGGATTATGGAATCTAATTGTTACCACTTAGTGATATTCTTCAAACATTTGATTAAAGATGGTGTTAGTGGCATTCATCATAGAAATCTATGTGGTGGGGAGTGATGGACACTCTAACTAAACCATTTGGTAACTCTAATACCACTCCTTGTAATTTTTTCCCACCGCATCCATCTAACCCCATGTGTCCCATACCACATCAATATAATTTAAACACATGAAATAGGATAGATAACATATTTATTTTGGAATTTACTTATGGACCTTAATCTATTGAACAAGGCATGTTAAAGGATATGAGATTCCATGACGCACCCTAATGGAACCAACATCCAGAACTAAGAAGTCCAATAACCCTATCCACCATGTCAATCCACCCTTACCCTAATTTTGTCTGGTAACATAATGGTATTAAATAAGATATTTTTACAATAAATGAAAAATAATGAATAAAAACATGATATAAATGGAATAATAAAAACACATTAATATTACATGGATCATTCAAATTTTTACTCTATTGAGAAGCTCACTATATCCTTTATTTAGGAAAAATTGAGTTGCCAGGGAAGATTATTTAGAAACACCATTCCTTTCTTTAGTTACATTTGATGCTTTTAGGACACCCTAATCAAAGAACATCATTATAAATTCTTTCATCGACTCCTTCTAACCACAAAAAATTTTATGGGAAATTCCCCCCACTGTTATGGATTTCAATCTATGTACTTTTTATTTATTGACTTTGACTCAATATTGTTGTACCATTAAAAGTGAGGTAACACCCTCTTTGAATAGAGGTTCATAAAAAATTTCAATCAATTATTGTAATCGCACTGCCTTCCAAACTACACAATCATGCCACCACTTTTTTAAAGAAACCTAAATGAGATACACAGCCTCAATAGACTTGTTTAGTTAATAGTTCACACTTAAAAAAACTTTGTGAGTTCCCCTTATATATAATTATGAATATTCCTTATGTAACCATAATGAATTTTTCAAACCCATTACATAAAGTTATAATTAACTCTTATGTAAGTCATTTCTATCTATTCATTTTTTCATCCTAGTCTCATCATTGTGATTTTAATTTCTCTTATTCAAGACTTCCATAGTAAGTTTTTATTGACAATCTCCACTTCCTAAATAACTTTTATGACACATAGAAAATTTCCCTTCATATATTTCACTTTAATTTTGAATGTTTATTTTACCCAAATTCATCTCCTTTATTCCCAAACTTGAACACTATTGTTGTTTCTTCTTCTCCTTCCACTAACATGAATTTGGACATCCATGGTGAAGGTAAACATGTCCCTATTTGGTTATTCTAAGTGTAATTATAGAAACATAATTTTTTAAAATATAAACACTTAAACAAAAAACAAATATCACACCAAAAACTAACATATATAGAATTTTCTTCATTATATATATATAAATGATTTCAATTTCATACATGGTTGATCTTGGTTTGAGCTTTCTAACAGCTTCTAAAACATTGAAAATGTGTTTTTACATATTTAAAAATCCATTAGTGGTATCTAAGATTTACCATGATTCTTGATTCTTGAAATAATGTTTGAAAAAAAAATTATAATGTTTTGTAATAATATTTTATATCTGATGCACATGGAAATTTATAAAATTTAAATAAATTATATTTATTTCAATTAAGTTGGTTATATATTTTTAGTGTTTTTTACCTAGTTATGTAGTATTTTATAAGTTTTTCAATATTTTTTATTTATTACTGGTATTAATTTTAGTATATATTAACGATAAATATATTCAATCCAATACATTACTTGAGTTTGTATTGGTTGGTTCCCAACTGATGGTGGTTAGTCTATATCAGTCTACTACTAAGGGTGGTCCATTTTGGGTACATATTATAGTAATGAGCAGGTGATTATTTGAAATCATTTTTTTCTGGAGAAACCTGGTTTGTTATAGGACATTAATGATTAATCAACTAGGCTGGAACTCACTATTTTATTGGGCTCTCATTCAAGTGGTTTTTCAAGTACTAAAAGTCATTTACATTATAGATTAATTACAATCAACAAACTGGATTCATTTAGTTTAGTTCCTTGGATTAGGTTGTTAACTCCAAATTGGAAGAGGATTATTCTAATGAATCTATTTCATTTCGTACTCACTCAAGGAATACTCAAAACATGGAAGCACCAGAAATATAGTCCCCATAGGTTTCTATTAATTTATATTGGACTAGCCTCTATGAGTAGGAACATAAAGATAAGGGAAAACCTACTTTTGTTTATTCAAGGGGTCTTATGAGACAACATCACCTTTCTCAAATTCAAGTGGAGATTAGATTCCAAATAATCTTGAATAGGATGGAAGGTAATTGGGTAGATATGGAAAATTAAATTTCTCAATATAATTATAATCTTTATAAGCATTCTCTTGAAAAAAATGTTTAAGGGGATAATGAGGGTTTCTTTTATCCAAGAAAAAATCACATACCAAGGAAGCTTTATTCCAATTTAAACCCCTATATGAGAACTAGATCAATATTAATATAAAAAGGGATGATTAATTACTCCAATTTATTTATTACCTTAATAAATGACTCTATCCAGGTTGAGGATTGTGAATCTTGTAATTATATGGACAAGGATTATTGATATCTTTTTATTGTTTTTTGGATTTTTCTTTGAATGAGGGAAGTATTGATTTATATTACCCTATTATCTACATTTTCCATGGTTTTATATTTGTAATTAATTGGTTATATTTTCATTATATATTTTAACATTTATCATTTTTATATATATATTTTTTAAAATTTTGAAAATATTAATGCAAGGAATGACTTGAGGGATCTCTTGGACCTTCTCCTTTTTCTATATAGATTCAGCACTCAATAGGGATACCAATTCCATTTGCAGAATTTCCTAATTCTTGTTCCTTAATTTTTTTTGGGCCATGTCTTTAGATATCATTGAACAAGTACATTTTTTTTAAAAGGGTGGGAAAATCCTAGCAGTGGAGCTCCTAGTAGACTATTCTATCTCCTCCATATGTGCAGGTGTTCTGCACCACCACCCTCATCCAACGTTAGGACCATCCAGTGTTGATTATTTCCCATTTTAGAATCATCACTAATCCATGAACCCTACACATTGCACCTCCACCCATATTCCCCTTCTCAAAATCCTTTTCAAGCATGATCATCATCCTATCCTCTATCATCCCATCTAGTTTCACACTTTCTCCTCATCGGAAAAACCTTACATCGTGACACCACCTCCCAACTCCATTAATATGCTACATTCATCCACCTATAGTATTAACACCAATCTAGGGATAATGCATCCATAAACATACACCACCTTCCCCACCAGTGTTGGGGCCAAAAATTATTGGCCTTTCAGTGTAGTGGTAATTGTTAGATAAAAATAAAGAAAAAATGTAGAAATAAATAGACACCAAATATAACATGGAAAGCCCCAAAATTAAAAGGGATAAAAACCTTAGGAAAATAGAATTATCTCACTATAGTAAAAAATGGTATATTCACTCTCTTAATATTATAAGGAGAATATGCTCAAAATTTCCCCTCTTGAATAAACAGAGAATCTTCTCACAAATACCACTCAAATATTGAATTATAACCGAGTGAAGCTAAATGTTGAAGATGATGATTTTTAAAGAGGGGTAGAATCCTTCTAAAGGGAATCCCCATCCCTATCCTCTACCTCCTTGACCAAATTAAATGGTGAAAATTAAAGGGGAATTCATCCCCTTTGACCAAATTAAAGAGGTAAGTGGTTTTTTTTAATTCTATAGATATATATCTCACTTAGATATTTGATTGGGAACCAATAATATATACAAATATAATTTCTAACTATAAAACCATGTTGTTAGAGTCTCCCTGAGGATGATCAGGGATTTTCACCATCAAACATATTAGAGTTAATTTCCTTCATTATAAAATTTTCAAGGTTTTCTTTGGTATGAATTTTCTGTATATACAAACTTCCTTCTTTAACCTAATCTCAAAAAATTTTATTATACCCTAATTTATTTCTTCCTAAACTTAAAGGATGTGTTCCTTTTGATTTACGGGGGCCTCTAACTATCACAAAAAAAGGAATCTACTTATATGTATGTTGGACCTTTGGTAATAACCTTCACATCCAAATTGTAAATTTAAAATACCATGTAAATTCTATATAATTTTCCTCTCTCATGGATAAATCCACAACTAAGTGTAACTTTTAAATCTAGCTCAAATATCCTCATGTAAGAGTAACCATATAACAAGTAGTAGATCTCCTTAGATTATAATCACCTACAAAATCTAAATAAATACAGCATTGATAGTGATATTTTATTCTTTATAACATAATTCATCATTTGATGTCTCCTTGATATATCTTAGTATCTTCTTCATTGTGTTCCAATTATCTTATATAAGGTTATCCTTGTACGTACTAACTTCTCCTATTGTATGTGCAATGTATTGTCTAGTAAAATACATAAAAAAAACCTCATAATTCCCACTACTAATGTATACGGTACTTGAGACTTGTCCATCCTCTCTGTTATACTATTGGGACTCATCGTAAAGGATAACATGAGATTAATTTGAAGAGGTTATGAGGTAGTATTAAAGTCTTTCATTTGGAAGTGTTTCAAAATTTTCCTCAAGTATTTATTTTATGATAGAAAAATCACCCCATTAATTATGTCTTGGAAAATATGTATCCCAAGAATTATTTTCTTTATACCAAGTCCTTCATATCAAATTCCCTCACTGATTGTGCCTTCATATCTTAGATATGATCAGTATTGGGGCCCACAACCAACATTTCATTCAAATACAATGGAATAATGAAAAAATAAGTACCATTCAAACCATTGAAATATTCACAAGGATTAGAATGAATTATGTTGTATCCAAGGCTCATGATATAGGACTCAAATCTTTTGTACCACCACCTCAGTTCCTAATTGAGACCATACAAATATTTTTTCAACCTAAAAATAGAGTTATATTTAAATATTCCTAAAAACCTTCCGGTTGTAGAATGTATATTTCTTCATCAAAATATCCATGGAGATAAGATATATTCACATATAACTTCTCTAGATGTAAACTATATATAACATATATTTCCAGAACTAACTGAAAATTCATTGTTCTAACAACAGGTTAAAATATTTCATTGAAATCAACACCGAACTTTTGAAAATATCATTTAACCACAAATCTGTCATGATATATTTCTATCTGTCAATTTCAATCCTGTTTTATCTTAAAACCCCATTTTTTTAAAATGGAATTCATTTTGTGGGGTAATGGAAAAATATCCTAAGTCTTGTTCTTGTGAAATAATTCAACTTCTTCCTATATCACCACCATTTATGAAGATACATTTAGACTCTAAGTCACCTCCACTAAAGAAGATTCCTCTTTATCATTATTTAATAATAATTTTTCAATATTACTCTCAGTAAAATATTTTAGTGTTATATATTTTCTCTTTTCTCTTAAGTTGGCCTTCATAGTCTAGACTCAACCAGTTCTTGATCATCATGATTTGGTAACTCCTCAATGGAAATATGTTCTTCCTTTTATTCTTACTCCACCTCATCTATTTTATTTTCCATGTTATCTTAATCTACGTATCCATTAATCATAATTTTTACCATATCTTTTAAAAAATGGAATATCTATTGATGATAAGTTTTATGGTAGTTGTTTCCCAAAAATGATACCCCTTCACACCACTATCATATCCCAAGTATATATATTTTATAGATCTAAAATTCAATTTTGATCTTTCTTGTTCATTAAAAAATTAATATATAGGACTTCTAAAATTATGTATTGAGAATATTCAGTGGGATTACCTGTCCTTATATCCCTTTAAGTTTTTAAAACAATCACCATTAAAGGAGATCAATTGATCACATAATAGGTTGTCTTCACTTCCTTTTCTAATAATGTATTATAAACTACTACAGTCTTCAACATCACCCTTATTTTATCCAATAGGGTTTTGTTCATCCACTCTACCACTCTATTCTGTTGAGGACTATATTTCACCAAGAATTATCTCTTGATTTATCATTATTTAAAATATATATAAAAATCCTCACTTATATATTCTACACTATTTTTGTCCCTTAAACAATGGATCTTATTTCTAGATTCAATCTTCTTCCATACTTTGAATTTTTTGAAGACTGATATCTCTATTTTGTATCTATCTATTCATATGTTTTTATATGTGTTTTATTTGAATACTGATTGATTGAATATGAAATTCATGACTAATATTAATGTTTTTTATTTTTATGGAAATAATGATATTTGGAACAATATGAAGGAAGTTCTGACATTTTGGGAAGATAAGAGAACTTTTCGCCACAACGCGAAGCGGTGCTGCATGATACTAGAAAATGAAGATGAATACAATATCAAAAACCAGTCAAAAAGATCAATGTTTTCATAGAAATAATAATTTCTATGATATATGAAGTCTTAGGGATGTTATGAGGGATCAATATCGATGTTTTTGGGTAAAATAAAGCACTGTAAACTAGAAATACATGATTCACATCGTAAATCAAGTTCATGATGTATATAATATACAAGGTGTGAAAGAAGTGTATAGCATGAAGTGTAAAAAGAATAAAAAAAATCAATGCCTATGATTTTTACGGCATCAACATATTACATGTTGTGAAGCATTCCCGACAGGACAGATATGTTCTTTTGGAATATTTTTTATGGGATACCGGTCGTATGACCTGAGAATGACCATTTAATGATGGTTTTTACCCAAGGAAGACCACAGATGACATAAGGGCTTATAAATATGGGTTATTTAAAATAAATGATTGATTTTTGTCATAGGGATTCGACCACTGGGAGGATGTCTCTAGGGTTCTGACCCAGATTTCATTCTTTATAGATATATTTGTGTTTCACCTTTATATTTTCTATAATTTATTATAACGTTTAATGATTTGTATTTCAATTATAATATTTCTTCTTCTAAAACCTATTTTTATTTCTTTAATTTCTAATCTCTATGTTATAGGTATTAGTATATTCATCATCAGTAACTACCCAATGATGATTTTCTAAACCCCATAGGGGAGAGCAGAATCAAGTAAAAGGGGTATATAGAAACAAAGTCTAATATTTGTTTACTTTTAAGATAATTTTATTCAATAGTATCATGTTGTGCCTACACATTTATTTTATTCATCATTGATAATTTGATCATATGTATTAAATAATGAATGATAACCAACTTGACAAATATAATTTATTCATGGCCATTTATTAAGTTATTCTTATAATTTTTGAAATCTGATCTCAATGCACATTCACTATTTTGGTTCTTCAGACCATGATGAATTAATTTGAAAGGGAATACTAATTGGGATTGATCATTTATAATATCAATAAAATTTAATGGTTTTACAACTATTCAATATTATTTTTTAGAAAGTTAAGTTGAATTAATTAATCTGCAATTCAATTATTTAGTTCTCTTTATTTAATTAGTTTAATACAATAAAATCAATTGAAATAAGGATGGTCTTACCATTGATTGAGAGCTGTCATCATTGTGTTCCCCTCTATCTGTGAGTATGACTATGTACTACTTCTATAGTATTCCTTTGTATCTATTGTAGTTTGGGAGATTATAAATTTCTATTTTGATCATGCTCAGAGGATTTAGAGGCATCCTCTGGATGCATCAAAGTCTTAAAAAATGTCTACCTTTTTCTTCATTACATTCACCACTCATCTCCTTGAATAATCATGTAATTTTCTCTTCCAAAGGATATAACTAGTATTTTAAAAACATTCTAATCGATAAACTCTAATATATCTTTGCTCCTCATCATTGATAACCTATAATTCAACCTGTATTGCTTTCTAAAAACCCAATTCTTGTAGAATTGTGTGGTTACCTTTATAAGACCAGGAAGCAACATCTAATTAGTAAGAATATTTAGGACTCATTCGCATATATGGACAAGCTTATGATTCCATGACTTCATAAATTCTTTTGTTTAGGTAGTTAATGAAACAAATATTTGTTCTTTATTTTATGTTTCAACCATAAGCACATATAAATTCTTTATATTTTCTCCACCTTTATCACTATAAGCATGCCCTTCACAATATCCATAATTCATTTCTTGATGTGAGTCATACACCTAACATCATCAAATTATCACAAAGACACAATATTATTTTTTAGGCCCATTACATGGAATACTCCTTAGATGGTTCAAATAATACCATTGTGCATCATCATTTATATGGCACCAACTCTATTGATCTTTAAGGTTTGATCATTCCACATGTATATAAATCATTTCAGGATAGGTTAATACAAATCAAACTTTTCCTATCAAGATTTCATGTTCCATATTTCTTCTGAGTTGATTAGATATGATTAATTAATATTTTTTCTACCTTTAGTGATCATTAAAACTTCACTGACTAGTATATCTCCATTTTGAGAAGTACTCACTGCATTTCCTTGAGAGTTATTTACACCACTCTTCTTATTCCAATAGTTCTTCTGGATGTGACCCTTATTTCTATAATTGTAACATGTGAATTTTTTTATTTATCTTTGATTTTGAATTTAAATTATTCCATACCCCCACTATAACCACACTCCATTATTCTTCCACTTTCCATTTATGGAGTCTCCACTTAGAGATATGTGTTATGTCTATCTTCTTTATTCTTGTTCCAACTTTCTTCTTCAAGAAATGTGGATATAATATCATTAAATTGAAACATATACATCATGATATTGTTAGTGAGGTTTATGATGAGTTGATCATATAAATATGAAAAACTATACAGAAGAACTTAAACACATTCATTAGACACGACATTATAGATCAATAAAATAAACTAAGTAAACAGGGTATTTATAGTATTGATTTAGTTAGTAAGTAATGATGACTCTATGTTTCTAAGAGTGTATACTTTTATCATTATTAAAGAAAATTATACAATGTCTTGGCCTTTTATAGCTTCATTCAAGTATCCAAAAAATCTATCATCACATTTTTATTTGCAATTATTGACAAGACCCTATTTGCCAAATCCAAATAGATATCATAAATGGATTTTTCATCAATATCATTCCATTTATCCTCTATCACACCCTCTAGTTTTTATCTAATCACCAACAATAAATTATATTCCTAAAACACAACTTTCATCTTCAATTTCCGTAATGGAAAATTATTTCCATTGAATATTTTAATCTTTAATTTCTCTACCATTTGGATACATCGTAAATATAGAACATCCTTGAGTCAGAACCTTGTTCTGATACAACTTATTAGGACCAACAATTATTTTCCCTTGGATACAATGACAATTTTGAGATAAAAGCAAAGTGAAAAAATAATGAAATAAATATACATCAGATATAATGGGAAAAAACTCAAATGAAAAGGGGTAAAAAACTATACGAAAATATAATGATCCCACTATGGTAAAAATCAGTGATGACGCTCTATCAATATTATAAGGATAAAATGATCTAAATATTATCTATTGAATAATTAGATAAACACATCACAAATAAAACTCAAATACTAAAATGTAATCGAGATATTTTGAATGTTTAATATGATGATTAATGAAGAGGGGAGAGTCTCATTTTATACGGAGTCCTCACCCCCTAGCCCCCTCCCTCCTTGAATAAATTAAAGAAGTTAAATTAAATGGTAATTTATCCCATTTAACTAAATTGAAGAGGGACGAGTTTTTTTCATTCAAAAGTATACTAATAACCATTCCTGTAGACCACACAATTATGCACCCTATGTAAACAGAATATGATACATTCGAACCAGTCCTACATAGTATGATACTAGGCCACCTCATGCACTACCCTTATCCTATCTTTATTTTGTAAACACCTAAAATAAATACTTTAGTGTCATCATCCATCATCTATACACACATTCCATGACCCATCACCACACAGGACTCCTATGGGTGATTGACCTCACCTGTCACTAGTATGAAAAAACAATTTATTCCTTGAGTTAAATGTATTAGTATTGAAAACCATAGGTATTCTTCTAGAGATGGGTTTAACCAAAAATTAGTTTTCATGTTTTTATATGTTAAATGGAAAGTGATTTGATTTGAGTTTTAAAATTTCTAGTAAAAAAATTCAACAATGAAGAAATTTTTTAAAAATAGTAGATGAGAACGGTGATCAGGTCAGTGTTGGATTCCATTTTACAATGACATCATATTATTAATAATGGTTTAAATTATTTTCTTGATATTTGAAAAATGTAGGGTTACTTGATAGAATCACCAATCATCATAAGTTGAAGTTATATATTAGGGATTATCCTAACTATAGAGACATTAGTTTTTTTGGGTAAGCCTTTGGAACTTTACTAGGAATATTTTGAGATCCAGGCACTGTGAGGTGTAGTTCTGAGGCCCGGTGATCCCGAAATTAATTTTATAATAATAATAAATATATTTTATATCACTCACACATATTTTTCCTAAAAAAATGTAATAACTCCAAAATAGATACTCAAATCATAAATATGTGACCATGGTTGAATCTAGAGCATGGTATTTACACTAGGCGTGACCTAAGGATGGCCGGCGTGGGATGTTCATATGAGGTATCCATTGGTGGGTAAATTTAATCAAAACAAATATATAAATTATTTATTTATTTTATTAAATGGACTAATTAAATACTCGATAAATACCCTCTTCTGAAAATTTTCCAAGGGTTGTCTGCATAACCCTTTCTATATCTAATAGAAGGAATATATTATTCTTCATTTGTTGGTCTACATCAAACGATGAATGATGATCGGATTGAGGATAATCATGAGTTGAATGAAGAACATGGCATGATCGTCAACTTTATGAGTAGAAGATTCATTCTTCACCCATGATCGATCCATAGTCAACATACGACTCATCATTTAGGGTTTTTACTTTTTTGATTAAATGATTGATCATTGATTGTATCTGCTTTTGATTAGAAATAATTTTTTTTAATGATCCCTATAATTTATTGATTATATTGATCTAGCATAATTTTTTCTTTATTTCCCATGTTATCATCCCATTTATATAATAATTTTCCAAGAACACTTTTTAAATGATGGTTCACTTTTTTCTTATCTTTTCCCCCTATCCATTAGTTGTATTCTTTATTGTTGGCCAACAGGTCCATGGTTCGACTTTTCTAGGGTGGGTTTGAGCACAATCAAACCCATGGATTCATTATGGTAGAATGAACAACATTTGGATTGATGATTTTTTGATCGATTGATGATAAACATGATGGTGTTTTGTAAACAGATTGGATCATTACTGCGGGTGCAGGTTCCTGATTGAGGATGAGATCGTGGTTTCACGAGGACAGTGGTTGATCATAGGTGGTTCAGGATCGAGTCGATAATCCCAATTTTTTATTGGTTGAAGTGTGGTGTTGATGTGCAATGTGACAAGATTAGTTTCAAGTGGAGGTCATTCACAGGGTCTCATGGTGGTGGATACTCGGTGTAGATGTGATAGTGGTAGAACTTGGATCTCCAACGAGGTGGTTGGTCGTAGTCAATGCGGTGGGTGTTATTAATATTTTTAATAATAATCATAACATTTGAAAACATGTGTGTGGTTAACTAAATTAAATGGATTTAATTTAATAAATAAAATCTGGGAAATTGTGTTATTATTGTTATTTTTAATAATAATAAAGTTGTGTTATTTTTATTACTTTTAATATTGATAATATTTTCATTATTTTTATTATTAATATTAACTAATTGTAAAAATTAAATATGGTGAGGGAGGATAATGGGGTGCCACATGAAAGGTGAAAGGGGGATCCTCTAGGCGCATTGCATTGTAATTGGGTGGGATTTCCTAATATTCCATTATTATAGATAATAATAATAATATAAAAGGAATTAAATGGAATGATTTAAAAGGGGCACATCCTATGTGTGGAGAGTCTTTCTATTCATGTAAATTTTATATAATAATAATAATATAAAATATTATTATTATTTAGGGTCATGAAATCTTGTTTCTAATATAGGTCCTTTTTACAATGATAGAATGATGATCCTTCTGCGACATTGTGACCCAAAAATTGAGATTTCCATTTCAAGAGAATAGATGGACACTTTTTTCATCTCATGGCTTGGGTCCATGGAGCACCCAATAATAATAATAATATTATTATTATTATTATTATTATGAAATATTTTATCTAACGTATCTTCTTCATATGGTGTCAGAATGATGAACCGTATATGGCAGTATGCCCCTAATATTGAGGGGGGAATTTCAAGACCAATATCATGTGTTTAATTCAAACTCATGGATCAAACCCACAAAAAACTATTTGAGAGTGATGTGGTGAAAACAAATTCACTAGTTATCAAATTTGGGAAAGTGAATAGCCTATCTGGATCATTTTTTGGTGAGGATCACAATGTGTGATATGTTTGTCCATTCACGCCCATTTTTGATGACATAACAGTGGTTTGATGTTTTATATCATCATATCGATGATGATCCTTGTGAGTTCGTTGGTCTTTTTGATAATATATGTCATGTAGTACCCTTAAATGACGTGTAGTACTACATGGCTAGAAATCCATGTGGTGGTGATGACACTGCCAACCAAAGGAGTGGGGAAACATGTCGTGCAGACCCCTTACACACTGTATACTTTTTGAGAAATCTTCTACCTCTCATATCTCCTTCATTTGGACTTGAATTTTTTCATGTGAACATCATATCTTGTGTTTTTTTCCATTTATAACGTGATGGTAGCATTTGTAGTTAATTTTTAGGTATAATGTGATATATTATGAGTGTGACACTTCTTTAGATAGTGATCAATGATGATAGTGATTGGGAAGGATCATCGAGTAGATTCTAGATACAGAGGCAGTACTCCCTTATCATACCGGGGTTCGAGTCCTCTATCCTTCGAGACGATACTACCATGTTGCATCAGGGTGTGGGTCCTCCAAACTCATTGTATAGATAGAAACGGTACTTTATTATATCACTAGAGTGTGTTTCCTCTATCCATGGAGACATTACTCCCTTATCACAATAGTACATTGGTTCTCTATATTTATTTTTTAAAATAGAGATAGTACACCCTTGTTGAACTAGGTAATGGGTCCTCTATCCATAGAGATGGTACTCCCCTATCACATCAGGGTGTGAGTTATCCATACTCATTGTACAAATAGAGACAGTAATCCCATATCAAACTAGAACGTGGGTCCTCTATCCATAGAGATGGTACGCAAATGTCGCATTGAGGAGCAGGTCCTCCATACTCATTTTGAATATAGAGATGTTACTCCTCTGTCTTACCAGGGTGTTGGTTCTCTATCCATGGACATGGTACTCCCTTATCGTATCAGGACATGGGTCCTCCATACCATTGTGTAGATAGAGATGGTACTCCCCAGTCTCCCCAGGCTGAAGGTCCTCCGAACCTTTGAGATTGTGCGCCCTAGACTATGAGGAATGGTGGCAAGGTGCAGGTCCTCTTAATTGATATTTCTTCATACTGGCACATGGGATATTAGGAATTAGAGATTTTCCCTTTTTAGAGATTTGGACATACTCATTGTTCTTATATGAGTAGTGGATATGGATATCCCCTTTTCCCCTTATTTTGGATTATTATTGATCATATCTAAGTTTTTATTTTTTGTTTTTGTCTCATATACTAATTAATATACCTTCATTGTGATGAGATCAATACTTATATTGTGTCTTCTATCAATCCCTATTCAGTTTTTAGGGCATCCTAATGGGTATGTATATTCTCACCCATGCATGGGATTTTCCCTCATGTGTTGTGGCTTATGCAGATGACATATATTTTAGTAGTGGGCTTGGAGTAGATTAGGGATACTTGGAGTGAATTTGAAAATGTACGGTGGTCAGATCTTGAAAATATATATCTGGGCTCTCACATTATTTATTTTATTTTAAAAAATTTGTTAGGTTGATACATATTTTCTAGTTGGGCATGTATTTTTCCCTTTAATTTTTAGATTACATTGTTTTAATCTATTGTATTCCCTAGAGGTTATTAAATGTATGGTTTTTACTCTATATGTTTCAGTCTTTTAATATTATTCCTCTACACCTCTTGATGGAGATGGTTAGTTTTGTGTGTAGAGGTACATTAATAAAATGCCTCCCATTTGATTTATTCCTTTCGGTGCTTGTTTCCATCTCCTAGCCTATGGAGGCGGGCTTGGGGTAGTTTATATTGACCATCCACTAGCTAGGTGGGACCTGGTGGCTTCGGTTGTGATAGATTGGTATAAGAGGTAGTTCAACCTCAGAATGGTGTTTGGATTTTTGTTCCATTATGAGGTTTGTTTGGCACTTATGGTAAAAATGTCAAAGTTTCTCGAGTTTTTCTTTCAGTCTAGAGAACCTAGTGCTTGTGTGGGGGGAAATGTATCCATGCACCAAGATTCTGACTACCTACTTGTTGAATCATCATATTGAGACATAGGTTTCAAGGATAAATTGTAAATGCATCATATATGATTGATTCAATTGAATTTCCTTCTTAAGTCAGCTCCCCAGATATACTATTTTACCATGGTACATCTTGATAACATTCAAGATGACTCCATGATGACATCCAACTAATATTTTGAGATAGTTTCGTGAATAAGACTGGTTAAGTGATGAGGCCTCAGTTTAGGGGCCTACCCATGAGTTTTCTCTCGATAAGGGAATTGAGTAGTTCTACCACTTGTTGAGTAGTGCATGTATCCATCTGTGGATTATGTATATGATTATCCACCTATTGAGAAGTCTATAGATCTATAAGGATACGGTGATGGTACGTGTAGGATTAGCATGTTACGTGAGTTCCAATGATATATACCATTGATGTTCTATTATTTGATAGACCCTAAAGCAGTATAGTTTTAACTCGAGACAGTGGTCTAGGTTTTTCAGCTTGTGCAGACCTCAACTAATCAGATGGTTCCATTTGAAAATGTTTTTCTCTATGGATAATCTTTTGGATCCATATGTATTGACATATGAAGCACCTATTTTGAGTTTACATCATGGGTTTCATAGATATAGATCACCCGGGCTTCATGGTGTTCCAATCCCCCTTCTTAGGCGGTAGAGGATTTTCTTAAGCATTTGGTGCGAATATCCCTCTTGGATAGGATTCCAACTGATGGTGGTCTTGGATGTGAGAAATTTCTTGGGTGATGTGGGGAATTGATAGAGCCTTGAGTTGGTGATGTTAAATGTGGCTTCAAATATGAAATGATGATGGATGCTTCCCCCACCGAGATGCATTCCTGTGATGAAATCTGAAACCATGTAGGAGAGTCAGTGTCATTCCACAGTGGATAGTATCGAGGTTTGGTGGATGAGTTCCTTTGACTTGGGTGTTTTAGGTCCTTATGTTGTGATAAGATTTCTAAGTGATCTGTGGTTGTGGTTAGAAGGTAGGAAATGGAATGGATAGCTTCAAGTGGTACCCACAATGGATTCGAGTGTGGTTTTGGGTATGACATGTGTCTCCACTACTCCAACTACAATTATATAACATAGTCATATGCCACATTTATCTGGAGGTATCCCCTTTTCAAGACCTAGTGATACTAGTGGGGGTTTTTTTCATGACCCTTGTGTTGGAGGATACTATATAGAGGATTGATGATCACATGTTTCTCTCGACGGTGTAACCTGACTATGCAAGGAGAGATATCCTACCAAGAAATATTTCCATAGTGTAAGTGGGGACCTATGATATTTTCCTCATTATGGGGTGATCATTTACCACCCATACTTATATAATTTCCATTAGTGAGTATGGTAGTGCTTTTAGCTCATTTTGATGCATTTTTCCTCCTTTTATAACAAGTGATCCTATACATGGAAGGATGTTCTCATTCATAGTAGGTTACAACTACTTCCTTATAAGTTGGATAGTATTACCCTTGGATAATAGAATGATATGAGGTTTTAGTTTCCTACGATGGTAGAGAATTATTTGGTTTTCCATCCTAAGGATGTGTTGGGTTTACCTCACTATAAAGAGTTTCTTTTTTGCATGGAATTTCACCAGGTACAACCTGATATATGTTTTGTAATATCGGATAACACTCTATAGGTGTGAGAGATTGAGGTAATGTGTTGATTAGCATCACTCAAGCTAGGTGACTATCGAGAATGAGTATCCACCCTTGAGAATTGATGACCTCTTCGCCCAGTTTATGGTGGAGAAATTGATCTAAGGGTTTGATATTGGGATGGTTCATCACTCATTCTAGGATCGAGAGGTGGGTGTATCAAGCATGGATTTCTAGATCAACTGTAGTTTCTTTTAGTACTTGGTGATACCCTTTAGCATGTTGAATTCCACAGTGGAGTTTGAAAGTCTTATGATCTAGATCCTTAACATTTATTGGATTGGTTTGTGGTAGTCATTTTCAATAGTACTCTCATGTACTCTATGTCATATTTGGAGCACACAAAATATAGAGGAGTGGTATTAGACATGCTCCACGAGTGCTAGTCAAATGACATATCTCATGGAGTCAGTTATAGATTCAAAGGTCCACTTATTAGGATATGTTTTATCAGAAATTGGAGTAAAAGTGGACCCTACATAGGTTGAACCAATGTGAACTTGAGGACAACCGAGGGTGTGGTCATGATAGTATTTTTTTACAGTGAGGTTTTTCATCCAAATTTTTAAAGAGAGGTGAAAAACAATTAACCTATTTTCATCTAGATCAGGTGCTTGGTGTTCTCCACATGATAAAAATTATAAGTTATGTGCATGAATCATTGTGTGTAATACCAACCTGGGTAAGCTGTGATTTGATAGTGGAGTTTCCTTTTTCAAGGATCTAGTGGCATTGAGAATATGAAAATAAATACCCTTCATGGCCAAGTGTTTTCCTTAGGTGCATGTTTTTTGGTAGAATAACAAACCATTGAGGGAGCTCGTGGTAGTGGGAGACCTAGTTGAGGGCTCAATATCCCCATTTTTTCATTATTTTGTGCTTTTTTAGGATAAAAATATTTCAATAAGGGAATAATGTAGAGAATCTGATTTTTCTATGTAATAATTTTTAATTTTCCTAGGAATATCTTTGGGAGTCTTTCACTAAGATGACATGTGATTCCGAGCCTAGTGATTATATAATTAATTTTATAAAAATATTAAATATATTTTATATCACACATACATATTTTTTATAAAAATTTAGAATAACTCCCATCCATATTCTTGGATTGGAAATATGAGAACATGGTTGAATATGGAGTACAAGGTTTACCCTAGGTTCAACCTATGGTTGGTCAGTGTGGGACATTCGGATGAGGTATCCATTGGAGGTTACATTTAATTAAAATAAATAAATAAATTATTTGTTTGTTTGTTTTATTGAATTTACTAATTAAATCCTCTATAAATACCCTATTATAAAAAATTTCCAAAGGATGGATGCATAACCATTGTTAGATATGATAGGAGGATTAGAGCATTCTTTTTTTAAAGATCAACATCGAATGATGAAAAACAATTAGATTAAGGATAATCATGAGATGGATGATGAACATAGCAGTTTCATCACCTTTTTCACTAGTTGATGAGTTATTCACTAATAATCAATACATAATTGAGGTAGGGATTCTCTTTTTAGTTTTTTTCTCTTTTGATTAAATAATTGAGCATTGATTGTATCTTCTTTTGATATGAAATAATTTCTATGTACATGATCCACAAAATTTATTAATTATATTGATATGGTATAATTTTTTCCTTGTCACACATGTTATCTCCTCATTTATATAATTGTTGTCTAATAATTCTTGTAAAGGGATGGTTCACTTTGTTTTTGTTTTTCCTCCCTCTATTCATTTTGTTCTTCACCATTGGTTAGTGGGGCTATGGTTCGACTTTGTGGAGGTGGGTTCAAGCATAGTTGAACCCCCATATTCATTGTGGTAGCATGAACAACACATGGATTAGCAGTTTTTTGATGGATTGATAAATGAGTGAGATGGTGTTTTTACAATGGATTGGATAGGTATTGTGGGTGTAGATTCATGATCGAGGATGCGATCGAGGAGTGATGAGGATAGAAATTGATGGAGTTAGTTTGGGATCGGGCTGATAATCCCTATTTTGTCCTGGTTGATACATGATAATGACATGCAATGTGATGGAATCGATTCGGAGTGGATGTCATGCATGGAGTCTCATAGTGGTGGCTACTCGTAGTGAACGTAATGGGGACTGGACGTGGATCTCTGATGAGGTGGTCGGACGTGGTCAAAGAAGTGGATGTTATTATTATTTTTAATAATAATAATAACATTAAAAAATGAGTGTGGTTAAGAAAATTAAATTGATTTAATTTAATAAATAAAATCTAGGAAATTGTGTTGTTATTATTATTTTTAATAATAATAAAATTTTGTTTTATTATTAATTTTAATAATAATGATGTTGTGTTATTAGTATTATTCTTAATATTAACTAATTAAAAAAATTAAATATGGTAAGGGAGGAAAATTGGTCACCACATGCAAGGAGAAAGGGGGCTCCTCCATTTGCATGGCATCATAATTGGGAGGGATTTTCTGCTATGCTTTTATTATAAATAATAATAATAATAATAATATAAAAGGAATTAAATGGAATGACTTAAAAGGGGTGCCTACTATGCATGGAGAGGCTTGGGTTTTGGGTAAATTTTATATAATAATAATAATATAAAATAATATTATTATTATATTGGGTAATGAAATCTAGTTTCAGATATAAGTCATTTATATGACGTCAGAATGAAGAGTCGCCAGTGGTGTCATGACCCTCACATTGATATGATCATTTCAAGACTAGAGATGGATACCTTTTTTTGAATCATAGCTCAGGTCCATAGAGTTCTCAATAATAATAATAATAATAATATTATTATTATTATTATTATTATTATTATTATTATTATTATTATTATTCTTATTACTATAGAATCTAGTATATGACATGTCTTTTTCATACTGTGTTGTAATAATGAACCATTTGTGGAATTGTGACCCTGATATTGAGGTGGAAATTTCAAGATCAAATTAGGAGTTTGATTTAGAATCATGTCTTGGGCACATGAAACTCCATTCGAGCATGATGTGCTGAAATGCACTTCTTTCACTAGGTGTCCGATTTAAAAAAGTGAATATCCCACTAAGTATTTTTTGAAAGTATCACAATGGTGTGATATGTTTTTCCATTAATGGTTGTTTATGATTTCATATAAGTGGTTTTATGTTTTATCTCGTCGAACCAATGAAGAGCCTCATGAATTCGTTATACTTTTGGTCGAGACATGCCATGTAGTACCCTTAAACATCATTAAATACTACATGTATATAAATCTATATTCAAGGGAGGTCATGGATAGGTAGAGGAGCACATCCACTTGTCGTGTGAACCCCTTACACATTGTTTAATTATTGAGAAATATTCTACCTCTTATATCTTCTTCATTTCAACTCAAATTTTTTTTCATGAGTAACCATTCCTGAGTGTTTTTATGTGTATAACATGATGGTAGATTTTTTAGTGGATTTTGAGATATTTTATGAGATATTATGATCTTGATGATTATTTAGGTGGTGCATGATGATGATAGAGAACAAGTAGGATCATCAGATAGATTCCTAATACAGAGGCGGTACACCCTTGTTGTACCAAGGTGCATGTCATATATCCTTAGAGAGGGTAATCCCCTATCGCACCAGGGTGTAGGTCCTCCATACTCATTGTATGGATAGAGGTTATATTACCCTATAACAGAAAGGTGGAGGTCCTATGTCTGTAGAGATGGTATTCATCTATTGCACCAGGGTATGGGTCCTCTATACTCATTGGGAAGATAGAGATGGCACTCCCCTATGGCAACAGGTCACATGTCCTCTATCTATGAAGGAAATACTCCCATATCACATCAAGGCATGGTTCATCCATACTTAATGTGCAGATAGAGACGGTACTCCCTTTTCACTCTAGGGAATGGGTCCTTCATCCATGGAGATGGTACTCCCTTGTCACATCAGGTCATGAGTCCTCCATACATGTTTTCTAGATAGATATGGTGATCCCCTATTGCACCGAGGTTCACATAATATACCCATGGGGATAGTAATTCCATATTGCATTAGAGAATGGGACTTTCATAATAATTGTTCAAATAGAGACGATACTCCCCTATCACACCAAGGTGTGGGTCCTCTATCCACAGAGATGGTACTCACCTGTGTTATGAGGGAATGAGTCCTCTATAATCATTTTACAGATAGAGATGGTAATACCCTATCAAACTAGGGTGTGGGTCCTCAATCCCCAGATATGGTACTCTCCTGCTGCGCTAGGGTGTGGTTCCTCTATCCCCAGATATGGTACTCTCCTATCACGCCAGGGTATGGGTCCTAAATTACTTGTATATTATTCCCAATTGATTATGCAGTAAAATGGAGAGGTGTGGGTCCTCTATATGGTTAATTATTTATACAGACATATAAGATGTTGGTCATCATAGATGGTCCCTTTTGAGAGTTGCAGAAAGGCTCATTGTACGTAGCTAAGATGTGGAGATGGAGATCTCCATTCTCACTCACTTGGGATTATTTTTTAGCATATATTAGTTTTTATTTATGGTTTTTGTCTCATATACTGATTGATATACATTTATTATGATGAGATGACTACTTCTATTATGACTTTTATCACTCCCTCTTCAATTTTTGGGGTATCCTACGGGGTATATATTTAAACTCACTCCTGTAAGGAATTTTCCCACATTTTCCATGTATTATGTTGAAGATGTACTGGTCGGTGGTGGAATTAGCAGATATTAGCGATACTTGGGTGTATTTGACTAGGTACAACAGTTGGATCTTGGAGATCTAGAGCTATTCTCTCTTAGTATTTACCTTTTTCCATATTTTGTCTAGTTGGGTGTGTATTTTTTACCTTTACTTTTCAAATTACATTATTGTACTATTTTTTATTCCATAGAGGTTATTATATGAATAGTTTTTACTCTAGATGTTACAGTATTTTATTATTATTCCTCTACACTTCTATTTGGAAATAGTTGGGTGTGTGCATACAAGTACATTAGGAAAATGTCTCTCATTTTAGTTATTCCTTTTAATGCTTGTCACCAGCCCCTCGCCTATAGAGGTGGGCTTGGGGTAGTTGTGGCTCGGCCTTCCGCTAGTCAGGTGGGCCTTAGTGGGTCGAGTCATGACACTAGCAGTTTCACTACTTGGATAATACCCATTAATATGTGTATAAAAGTTAAAAAATCAATCTCATCCTACCAAGGAAATCCTAAATTGGGATTTTGAGTACCTAAGTAGGTTGAAATAAACCAACGACTTCTAAACATACACACAAAAATTATAAGTACCCACCAATTCACATAGCCTTCTTGTTCAAGATAATATGGACCATGTAGAAGGACATGATAGATTCTCCAATATGGTGGAAATAATGAAATTTTTTAAAACCTAAAATAAAATTTTATAAAAACTATCCAACATTAACTAAGAATGAAATCAATAAAAACTATAGAGTTTTATTCAAGTAGGTATGAACACTTATAAATTAAAAGATGTTCTACTTCTCTTCCACAAACACTTATAACATTACCCCTACATTTAAAGGGTTACAAAGATAATGTGGAGGGATAAGAAATTACCAAACTAAGAAAATAAGAAAAATAAATGAAGAAATAGAAATAAATTTTCCAATGTGACCTTATCAATGATTACTCTATAGAACTCATAGAGTCATACGTGTTTAAAAAGTTTATGAGGTTCCCTCCTTTCTTGGTCAGTCAAAACCACAAGATTCTCCCTCATTTAAAATTATTAAAAAGTTTCTTCCTCTTTCAAAAATTTATATTTGCACGTGATTATTTTATTCCTAAAAATATACATCTTATTCTTTGGGTATCTTGATAGAAATATAATTCAAGATTTAAATTCATGTCACAGTCTATAGTTAGTCGCATACATGCTGAAATTTTATCCCAAATAACTCCTCAATGTCCTGATGAATTTTCCCTACTTTGTCAAATTTTGATCTTCTGGGTTATTATCATATGTATTTTAAACTTTTTACAATTAGAAAGCTTTATGGTGAATCCCTATGATAGTGTGGGGATGATTTTTTATCATAATTGAAGCTCTATGACCAAGAAAAAATATTACATTTAGCTAGGAAAGCTTTATGACCATGATAAAATCTTTAAACTCAGTGGGTGAAGCTTTACACTTATTCCTTTACCATGTTCTCAGACCTTCTACATATATCCAAAACTCCATACTTCTTATGATTGATCTAGATCCAATTGAATCCTTTCACAATAAACTCTAAAAATATTTAAATAATTATCAAAACCATGGGATTGAATGTATGATTTATTCCATTAATAATGAAATTAAAATCCATGTTTTGAGCCACTTAACAATTAAATCCATAATACTCTTATAATCTAAATATGTCATAATTATCCTTAATTTGGTAAAATGGTGGGATTAAAATCATTAAAACATAAGAAAATATATATAAATACATTGGATTGTCAATTTACTCACAATTATACCTTACACTCTGGAAAAGTAAACTTTATAAAGATTAAAAAACAAAATTCATATACCTATCCAATTTGAATTCCTCTTTAAACACCATATTCCTCAAGTTATCATGCCTCCTCAAAGTTATTGATTATATTTTATCTATTAAGTTTATTCAACTAATTCTGACTTATTTTATACTCTCATTCACACTTATACCTAAAATCCTAGAAATATTTCACTTAACACTCATGAATGATTTTCAATCATGGTTTTTCCTATTCCAAGTTCACACAAGTCTAAACCTATGGGTGATGAATGTATTCATCTTTAATAAAAGATTCAAGTATTTATGAATATAATGAGGTATTAATCAAAATAATCTTGTGGATAAAGGGATGGTAGGATTTTATATGGTAAACTATTGGGGTCATGTAACACTCTTAGATTTTAAAAGAACACTATTTTCTATATCTTATGTTGCATAGAACACTGAGCTTAAACGAACACCAAATATCATTATTTTAACATGACCATTATAAACTAGACGTTAAATTTTAGGGTTTTAATAATATTAACTATATTATGAAATAAATATGAATTTCATATTCAATACAAATTTAATTATGATTAGGAAATAAACATATAATTTTTAGTAAATTCATTTTATTCTTTAAATATATGTTTTATTCAAAACAAAATTATGGTTTTCTATGAGAAAATAAATATAATTAATTTTTTAAACTATTAGAAAATTTATTTTACAAAATAATATTCATTTTTGGACTCATAATATTAAAATTAGCTTTTGGTAATTTTTTAGGAATTTTCAAAAAATGATGATTTTAGGTTTAAAAATTGAAAATATTGTCTTTATGAAATACCATGACTATTATGAAATAATAATTAAATGATGATGATTTAAAATTTATTAAAACTTATTATTAATAAAATTTTATTCAATTAATGAAATAATAAATAATTATTTTCACTTAGAAGCATTATTTAATCACTTAAAACCAAATTTCTTTGGCTTTAAATGTAAAATAATCATTATTTATTCACTTAAAACCATACCTCCTCAAGTATAAATACCAGCCCTCATGACCCCTTTATCCTTACAAGAATTGAAGCTCTTAAAATCTATGAAAAACTATATCCTATCTACTATAAATATGTAAAAGTTATACTAGTCTCACCCAAATAACAATTCCAAATTCCTTAAGGGGTCCTTCAAGGAGGTGATATTCAAGTGGTAACTTTTCCAAACAACCTCTCTTAGTTTATTTTCTTCATCAACCTTATCTTTAGCTGCATCATCAATAAAATAATAATAAATAAAAAATAATGTAAATACTAGAATTTTATATTTTGGATAGAATATTTTCTATCCACCACTTTTCTCATCTCCTATTATTCAAAGAAACGAAACCATTGTCGAAATTATGGAGATTAACCATATTCATGGATAATTATTATGTTTGTTTTTTATTACCACCTTCAAGGATGGTTATAAAGGTATTATTCTGGTAAAATAAAATTTTATTAGGTATATTATAACCTATTTAATGTTTTGTAACTATTATATATGCATAATATTATATAAAATGAAACTATTTTTTGATGTTTAGAAAAACCACCAAAATAAACTAAACATTTATCATTCACTTTTATCAAATGAATCATCCTTGAGTAAGAAAGAAAAATGATTTATGGGAACATTTAAACTTAATTAATTAAATTAATGTCATTTCATTTCACTACTGGAGTTTTATTTATATTTGAAAATAAAATCCATAATTATATACAAGTGAACCGATCATAAAACCATGAAATGAATTCACTTGAAACAATGAAAATAATGAAATATTATTAAAGAACGGGTGTTAATATGTTATAAAAGTATCATATGAGTTATTATAAATATGAATATAGTTCTTTAATGAATTAATGAAATTATTTATATCATTATAAATGATTTTAAAGTACACAAAACATAAATGAAGCATGAGGTAAGGGTTTCTCATCTCATTTTTAATTTTGCGGCATATATGCCTTATTCACCACTTATTTCTTTTGTGTGGTGTATATAATAACCTTTTATATATTATATCATTATATTCAATATATTCATGGAATTAAATGTTTAATATTATATCTATTACTTTTATTGGGCATATAATTTTACTGATTACAAGTGGGAAGTG
This sequence comes from Viscum album, assembly GCA_963277665.1. Lineage (NCBI taxonomy): Eukaryota > Viridiplantae > Streptophyta > Magnoliopsida > Santalales > Viscaceae > Viscum > Viscum album. The sequence goes on from OY728143.1 coordinate 1,372,356,689, forward strand.
ATTTCTTAACTTAATTTCCATTCATTGGGTTGAACATCTACTTCATTGATTATGTCATGCTAATATTTTGTATGATATAAATTTGGAATATATTATGTTGTATGCCCAATTTTTATATGGATTTAAATATGATATACATAATAAAATCATTTTATTATGCTCACTTCAATGATATGATATTTTTAGAGACTTTCTTTTAAAAAAATATCTTTTTAAAGTTTCCCCTAAAGAACCTTTTCTTTCTTGTCCATGTTTTCTAAAATTGTTCCCAAAAATGTTTATTATATTATCATATGATTTTTTTTAAATTAATATTTACTTATTTTTGAATTTTTATAAAATTTTTTGAATGGTATATTTTTTCATTTTCTAAACAAGGTTCTTTGATACATTTCATGAAAAAATACAGAAAGAATGTATTTTTAACTTATATGGCTTGAGAAGATTTTCCCACCATCGTGATACCTTAATTATATGAAACTTACTTTAAAATTTCAAATTTTTATTTTAAAATAAAAAAAATTTCTTTTATAATTGTATGTTATTTTAAAAATAATTGATTTTCAAAGTGAAAAAGGGTATTTTCTTTAAAAATGTCAATGATCTAATTTAAAGTATTTTCATCTATGTCAACATAATTTTTTGAATATTATGATTCATTGTGGATGGTATATTTCTTATAAAATATTCTATATTTTATAAAATATTTTATGGTCAGTTTTATGGGATATGTATTATTGGATACCATTCACCATATTACTTTGGATGGTCTATGATTATGTTTATTGATTGGGGAAAGTATTCACATTTCATATGCTAGTTTTTAAATATTTTTTTTGTTTATGTTTCTAACCTTTAATATTAGAAATTAACAATACAGGAAAAATGACTTTTTGCGACGGACTTTTTGTGATGGGAATAAATCTCGTCGCAAAAATTCCTTCCAAGAGGTTATTTGTGACGGGGGTAATGACCTGTCACAAATAAACAATTATTTGTGATGGGATTTCGTCTCCCGTCGCAAAAGTTTTGGCACGGGTAGCTTTCCAAACCGCACGAAGGTTTTTTGTGATAGTGGGATCCCACCGTCACAAATAGTGAAGTATTTGCGATGGGCCCCATCGCAAATAACCAGCGGCAGTTAATATCTATTTGCGATGGGATGTCATTCTATCAAAAAACATGTGTCGGAAAGGACAATTTGCAATGTATCTCGTCGCAAATAACTTTTTAACCAATTACAGTAATTAATGTGGGAATAAGTAAATGCGACGGTTCCCGTCGCAAAAGATACTATTTGCGACGGGTCTCGTCGCATAAGATATTATTTGCGACGGGTATCCCGTTGCAAATAGTCCCATCACAAATAATCTAACCTAAATATACCCCCATCCATTTTTCCACTCATTCCTCTCAATTATTAGATCTTGTTTCTCTCTGAACTCTGATTTTAGGGAGAAAATTTTTCTATGTTAATTTTTTTGTTCACGGAAAAGTTGTGAAGTTGTCTACATCAATAGAAAATCAAGCTTAAAGGTATATATATGTTTTCATTAATTTATTATTTATTTCATTTTTTATGTTAATTTTTATTATTGTTGATTAGTTTTAATTAAATTAAATTTAAATTGTTTTGTCCTGAGTATTTATTTGTACTAATAAATTGAAATTTTTGGTACTAATTTTTAATAATTAGTAATGTATATAATTAATTTGTAGTAATTAATAGGGTGGGTCATCGATCTGGGGAAATCTCCCCAGGTGAACCCTAACTTCTCGTGGCAGCAATGGCCTCTACGGCAGTCCCTCCCCCACCATTGGGGGAGGAACCTTCACAGCCCTCTTTGGGTAGTCCTTCTCCCTTTATTCCCTTTTCAGACCCAGATTCTTTTCCACCTTTCCCTCCTATTTCTCTGGGGTCGATGGTTCCAGAGCTCCTTTCTGATTTCCTTAACCTGATGATTTTACTCGCGGAGTTTTCAGCTTCCTCAAATTTATTGAAGCACACCTTGGTGGCGGAGATCTATGGGCATCGTCCTTCAGTTGATTTGTTCAACAGGCACATTTTCGAATCTTGGGTTCTTCAAGATAGGGTGATAGTGGGGATTTTTGACAAGCGTAAAATCATGGTTCGTTTTTCTTCGGAATCTGATCTCATTAAGGTCTGGTCAAGTGCACCTTGTTCCTTTTGCAGTTTCAAATTTTTGCTGCTCTGGTGGTCCTTTGATTTTCACATGAAGAGGGACCCCCCGATGATGTCGATTTGGTTAAGCCTTCCCAATCTACCTTTTCCATTTCAAAATCCTGCTATTTTGCGTATGTTAGGGAACCTAATTGGCAGGTATCTGTGCTCAAACAGTCACAAAAAGGCACTATGTCATCCCATTGACCCACACATTTGTGTTGAAATGGATATATCGAGGGATCCTTTTGAGTATGTTTGGATTACTATGGGTGATAAATATAGATGTAATCAATATGTGGTGTATGAATCATGGACGGACTTTTGCATTGGATGCAAGCTGATGGGGAATTCTCTGGATTGTTGTCACAAGAGGAATAGGGTGAAGGTTCCAGAGGAAGTGGAGAATAGGCCTCCTGCTTTGATTGGTAACAAAGGGAAGGATGAGGTCTTGGGATGGGATAATGGGTCCAACAAGAAGGATGAGGGGCTGGCCGAGTTGGAAAGTGTAGGAAAGAGGTCTCTTGAACTGGTTTTTAATAAAGGGGAAGACACTTTACTTTGTAGGGAGATTCTTGGGGGGGGAGTTTGGCTTCATCAGGAGGTGTCTCATATGGGAAGTATGGTGGGTGGGTATAGCGAAGCGGCTGAGGGGATGCCTTAAATTCTTGAGCAGGGCCTGGCTGAAGATGGAACTGCTGATGAGGTAGTGGTTGTCCACCTGACTCTCAATGGTTATAAGAAGGATGAAGGTATGGAACAATGTGATGGTAATGTTGTGAGTAACCTAGGGGCTGGGAGTCAGTCAGTGATGGTTCCTCCTGTGTAAAGTAAAGAGAATCCACCACTTGAGGGTGCTGGTCAGGGCAGTGGTGGGAAAGGGAAGTTGCAGGAATTGGATTTATTACATGATTTTCAGGATGGCAAGAGTCTGTCTTCAATTCCTATGAGCAACCGATTTGAAGGATTAGCTGAGGTTGATCCAGGCACTATTTATAATTTTCCAGATGATTCAGATGGGGGGAGAAAGAATTGGCAATGGGCATGAACCCATTCTCCCAGCAATTGAAATGTCGAGGCCTAATAGGGATAGGGGTGGTTTGAGAAGGAAGGGAAAGAAGGATTATTCAAGCTTACCACCCCCTATGGAAACTAGGTCTTCTAGGAAAGAAAGTTACAATAAGGAATCCCTGGAAGAGGTGGTCTTGCAGCCATCAAGGGTTTAGGGTGAGAAATTCTTAGACCTTTTACTGGGCAATGAAGAGGAAGTGGGTGAGCAAGTGTTGTGGATAAACGATTTAGAAGAGGAGGCATCTAAATGATGGGGAGGCCTATAAAAATGACACTTACTGAGGAGCAATATGCTTGGGTGGACAAGAAGGACCTTATCCTTGTCGGGGGATTTAACAAAGGGAAGATTAGCATCGAGGAGTATATTCAGACTTGGGATCAGATGGCTTCGAAGCTGGAAAAGCTGTTGTTAGAATCTACAAACATCCAGGTATCCTCCATATCTTGGAAATTGTTCAGGGAATCACAGTGTGGTAAGCTCAAATTATCCTTCAATGTTTCTAGTTAATTGTTGGTTTCTTTTTTCTGAGTTTGGGAGATCCGGACCTGGGTTTTAGGACCCGGTTTGTGGGTTTGGTGTGTTTTTTGGTTAACGTTCACCTGGCATTTTGATAAGATCGGCTTCAGATGGGCTAGAGCATTATGCTATCACCTTTGAAGGCCATTTGGGATTAGGTTGACTGAGAGGGATGGCTTTGTCATCGGGAGAAACCATGCTTTCATGGGATTGTTGAGTGGTCTTGCATTGGGGATGGTGGTTGCTACTTATGCTTGGAAGAGGCAGATCCTGTTTTTTGCTTGGGGTTGTTTGGGTGTTATGTTGAACTTTATGGTTTCTCACTTTTCCCGTGAAAGTGTTTTTCTTAATAAAAAAAATAATTTTTAGTAGTAATTAATATTAATTGGAAATAATTAGTAATAAATATTAATAATTATTAATAAATAGTAATAAATAGTAATAATGAGAAATAAATAGTAATAATGGGTAATAAATAGTAATAATGAGTAATAAATAATAATAAATTGCCATAAGTTGTAATAATTAGTAATAAATTGTAATAATTAGTAATAAATTGTAATAATTTGTGATAAATGTAATAATTAGTAACAAAATGTTATAATTAGTAATAAATTGTAATAATTAGTAATAAATTGTAATAATTAGTAATAAATTGTAATAATTAATAAATAGTAATAATGAGTAGTAAATAGTAATAATGAGTAGTAAATAGTAATAATGAGTAATAAATAGTAATAAATTGTATTAATTAGTAATAAATTGTATTAACTAGTAATAAATTGTAATAATTAGAAATAAATTGTAATAATTAGTATTAAATTGTAATAATTAGTAATAAATTGTAATAATTACTAATAAATTGTAATATTTAGTAATAAATTGTAATACTAAATAATAAATTGTAATAATTACTAATAAATTGTAATTATTACTAAAAATTAGTAATAAATTGTAATAATTACTAAAAAGTTGTAATAATTAGTTATAAATTGTAATAATTAGTAATAAAATGTAATAATTAGTAATAAACTGTAATAATTACTAATAAATTGTAATAATTAGTAATAATTAGTAATATTTAGTAATATTTATTAATAAATAAAAATAATTTGTAATAATTTGTAATAATTAGTAATAAATACAAATAATTAGTTATAAATACAGATAATTAGTAATAATTAGTAATAATTAGTAATATTTAGTAATAATTACTTATAATTAGTAACAATTAGTAATAATTAGTAATAATTGGTAATAAATTGTAATAATTGGTAATAAATTGTAATAATTAGTAATAAATTGTAATAATTAGTAATAAATTGTAATAATTAGTAATAAATTGTAATAATTAGTAATAAATTGTAATAATTAGTAATAAATTGTAATAATTAGTAATAAATTGTTATAATTAATAATACTTAGTAATAATTAGCAATAAATTGTAATAATTACTAATAAATTGAAATAATTAGAAATAAATTGTGATAATTAGTAATAAATTGTAATAATTAGTAATAAATACTAATAATTAGTAATAAATACTAATAATTATTAATAAATACCAATAATTAAGAATAATTAGGAACAATTAGCCATAATTAGTAGTAATTCGCAATAATTAGCAATAAATAGCAATAATTAGCAATAATTAGCAATAATTATCAATAATTAGTTATAAATAGCAATAAATAGAAATAATTAGTAATAAATAGTAATAAATAGTAACAATTTGGAATAATTAGTAATAAATATGAATAATTAGAAATAATTAATAATATTTAGGGATAATTAGTAATAAATTTCAATAATTAATAATAATTAGTAATAAATTGTAATAAATTGTAATAATTAGTAATAAATACTAATAATTACTAATAATTAATAATAAAAACTAATAATTATCAATAATTAGCAATAATTAGCAATAATTAAGAATAATTAGCAATAAATAGCAATAATTAGCAATAATTAGCAATAATTAGGAATAATTAACAATAATTAGTAATAATTAGAAATAATTAGTAATAATTAGTAATAATTAGTAATAATTAGTAAAAAAATAACAATAATTAGTAATAAAAATATATAATTAGTAATAAATAGTAATAAATAGTAATAATTAGGAATAATTAGTAATAATTAGGAATAATTAGTAATAATTTGGAATAATTAGTAATAAATAGTAATAATTAGTAATAATTAGGAATAATTAGTAATAATTAGGAATACTTAGTAATAATTAGGAATAATTAGTAATAATTAGGAATAAATATAGATAATTAGTAATAAATATAGAAAATTAGTAATAATTAGTAATAATTAGTAATAATTAGTAATAATTAGTAATAAATTGTAATAATTAGTAATAATTGGCTATAATTAGGAATAATTAGTAATAAATTGTAACAATTAGCAATAATTAGTAATAATTAGCAAGAATTGGAAATAATTAGTAATATTTAGCAATATTTAGTAATAAGTAGAAATAATTAGTAAATAAAATCAATAATTAGTAATAAATAGTAATAAATAGTCATAAATAACAATAAATAGTAATAATTAGTAATAAATAGGAATAATTAGTAATAAATAGGAATAGTTAGTAATAAATAGGAATAGTTAGTAATAAATAAGAATAATTAGTAATAAATAGGAATAATTAGTAATAAATACTAATAATTAGTAATATATAGTAATAATTAGTTGGGAATAGTTAGAAAGATATTTTAATAAATTTTAACAAATTTTAAGAACTTGGCACAATTTCCAGTGGATTGATGGCACTCCTTTTGCTTGATAAATTTTCTCCTTTCAACTCTCACTTACTCAAAACATTATGAAAAATGAGCTGATACATAGGCATATTCAATCTCGTATGCACGAGATTGGATATGCATTCGTAGAATCATATTTTTTATAATTTTTTAGGAAGTGATAGTTGGAAGAAGAAGATTCATCGATGAAAAGGGGGCACTTGTGTCAGAAGGCTCATTTACTGGCATCTTTCTCACACTGAAATCACAATGAAGAATCTGGTCAGAGATACGCATATTCATTCTTGTGATGCAAGTAAATGAGCCGTTGGAAAAAAGAGTAGTCGTCAATCCACTGGAAATTGTGTCACCCTTAATTAATGGATATTATTTAGAAGTAGTAGTAATTATTTATCTTCTTTTTTCAGATAGTGTTTTTATAATTTCAAATTATTCAAAAATAGTGATGATTTTATATTTTTTAGAAAAATATGGAACAAGGAAGTCGACATCATTCATTATTAGATGATCGCTCTTGGATAAATCAACACAGAAATCCAAATGGTTCTGGTTTAAATCATGTATATATTGAGGGTGTTGAATCTTTCTCAGCATTTGCATCATCAAAACCAAAATATGTTTCAGAATTCACAATTAAGTGTCCTTCTAAAAAATGTGCTCTGAGAACATTTGACACATTTGACAAGGTTGGGGGACATCTCTTGCGGTTTGGTTTTCAACCAGATTATGTTTTTTGGTATCAACATGGTGAAGGAAATTCCAGAGAAGATAATAATAACTTGATTCTAGATCCATCACGGTTCCAAAATTTATCACATAATGTTGCAGGTCCATCTGTTCAACAAACTGAAAGTCACAAAGATATTGATTTAACTCTTGAGTTGGAGCCATCTGAATTTTATGAGTTGTTGTAGTCTGCTGAGGATGCATTATATCCTGGTTACAAGATAATCAAATTAGAAGCGATTGAAAAATTTATGGCTATTAAATCAGATAATGCAATGTCAAACAATTGTTTTGATCAAATATTTTATTTGGTTAAAACACTGCTACCTGAAAGAAATGTGTTGCCTTCAAATTACTATGAGATAAAGAGGTTAGTTTGTAATCTAGGCCTTAGTTATCGGAAAATTCATGTATGTGCAAATGATTATATCTTATATTCTGGTGAAAATGAGTCGTTGGATAGTTTTCCCACATGTGGACAATTGAGGTATAAATATGCTCAACTAGGGAAGTCTGGATCGATTCCTATAAAATAGTTGAGATATTCCCCCCTTACACCCATGATGAAATGTTTATTTTTGTCTCATAAAACAACATCAATGATTTCATGGTACAAAACCAATATTTTAACGGGTAAAATCCTGAATCATCTATCTGATGGTGATTCATGGAAACATTTTGATCTTCTGCATCCTTCTTTTGCTTTAGAAGCCCAAAACGTGTGATTAGGTCTTTCTACTGACGGTTTCTGTCCATTTGGTTCTTATGGTAGTTTGTATTCATGTTGGCTTGTCTTTATGAATCCATACAATCTACCTCTATGGATGTTGATGAAAGAGCCCTATATATTTTTGACATTATTAATCCCAAGACATCCGAAAAAGAATATTGATGTTTATTTGAAACCATTGATTGATGAGTTAAATGCATTTTGGAGTAATGGTGTTAGTACATATGATGTTGCTGCGAAATAAAATTTCACTTTAAAAGCTGCATTGATGTGGATGATTAGTGACTTTCCTGCATATGGAATGTTATTTGGATGAAGTACACATGGTCCGAAATCATTTCCCTACTGTATGAAAGACAACAAAGCTTTTTTGCTCATCAGTGGAAAAAACCTTTCTATTTTGACTGTCATCGCAGATTTCTTCCAACCGATCATCCTTTTGTAAGGAACAAATCTCATTTCATAAAAGGAACAATTGAAAGGGATAAACCTCCAAAAATGATCTTAGGTATCGAGTTAAAATTATTTGTATTTTCCTTACCTCCCATCACATTTGGTCCAACAGTAAACCAACCAAAAATTCATGGCTTTGGGAAAGAACATAATTGGATAAAACGAAGAATTTTTTGGGATCTCCCATATTGGTCTGATTTGTTGGTATGCCACATGTTGGATGTCATGCATATTGATAAGAATTTTTTTGATAATTTATTTCATACAGTTTTAGATACACCAGGTAAGACCAAAGATACTATAAAAGAACGATTAGATCTTACCCAAATTTACTGGCGACCAGAACTTAAACTATTTGAAAATGTCAGATCACAGAGGTTAATGAATCCAAAAGCATCTTATACACTGTCCAAATAGATTCTCTTATTATTTTGTCAGTGGATTTCAGATTTGAGACTTCCAAATTTCTATGCTTCAAATTTGGGCAGATGTGTTAAGAATGGTCATATTATCGGATTAAAAAGTCATGATTTTCATGTCATAATGGAAAGACTTATGTTGATTTTATTTAGAGGTTTGTTGAATTTTATGATTTGGGATTCAATATTAGACATATCATATTTTTTTTGAGACATTTGTGCAGCAACAACAGACTACGATGTGCTAAGAAAACTGGAAGAAGATGTTGATGTAACTATATGTAAACGGGAAAAAATCTTTCCACCTACTTTATTTGACTCAATGGAACATCTGATATTATATTTTCCACATGAAGCTAAATGTGGAGGTCCAGTACAGTTTTGATGGATGTACCCATTCGAGAGATGCATGCATAAATTGAAGAAAAAAGTACGTTACAAAGAATATGTTGAAGGCTCAATTGTTGAATCTTATTTTCAAGAGGAAATTGCTTTTTTCTGCTCTCACTGTTTTAAATATGAATATCCCTCAAAATAAAACTACATGGGATGGAATGATGGAAATGTTAATGACAAAATGGAAAATCAATTATCAGTTTTTAATCATCCAAATCTTGGATTCGGTGGAGTTCAAGAATGATGGCTTTCAGACGATGAACATCACAGAGCTCATACATATTTTCTCCTCAACTGTGAAGAAATGATAGCATTTATACTGTGAGTTCTTCTATCACTTATTCTATAATTTCTGTTATAGTATGTAAAATTATTTTATTTTTAGTTTATATGATAATCATATCAAGAAACAATTTCCACAAATCACAGCGGTTAATCTTAAAGGACGCAGACAAAAAACATTCTCAATGGTTTAAAAAACAGGTAACATAAATTATTAATGGTTTAATATCAATTCAGTTTCCTATTTATTATATTGATAGTTGTTTTTAAAAATTTCATGTGTCTCAACATGCTGATAAAATTGATAAGAGACTTTGTATATTGAGTAACCCACCATCCAAAATGGTTAAATCTTACAATGCATATGTGGTGAATGGTTCTCGATTTCATACACGTGCATATGGGGAATCAAAAAAACAATGAACAATGGAGTTTTTTGAGAGGATCACATCCTATAGAAACTGAATTTGACTTTTACAGTATAATGGATGAAATTATTGAGTTATGTTATCTTGGATAGAATTACATAACGATGTTTAAATGTTGGTGGATGGATACTGAGAGAGTCTTGCGTGTTCATTAGACTCATGGAATTGTTGATATTAAATATAAAAGTCTTCTTGTAGTAAATGAACCATTTTTACTAGCTCAAAAGTAACATAAAATTTATTATGCAAATTACTGTGCTGCTTAAAGATACCTGAGTGATTGGTGGAGCATAATAAAAATGAAATATTAGGAAAATCAATTTACTCAAACTGAATGTGGTTTCACTGAAGTGGAAGGAATTGAAATTTTTCAAGAGACTACTCAAAATACATCTTTTTCACAAAGAAACATGAATATAGATGATGAAACCCCACAATTAAGGGTTGATGGTGACGAAGATGTTAATGATGTTACAAATGAATTTGAAATGACAATGGATGGTGAAAGTGAAACTCATATGGATATTAATGATACCGAGGAGGAATATGAAAACATTGACATCATCAGATATGAAGATGATGATGAAGGTAAACATTGACACAGTTAAATGATGGTTATGATCCTAAATAATATATATCTATATATAATAGTTATTTTCAACTATTTTCTAACAATAATCATTTTATATTTCAGATGGACTCTGATCTACTTAATGAGTTAGAGGAGGCTGAGCTACCTTTGGATGAGGGGGATGTGGGATCATCTGACCCTCATCCTACTGGTGGTTGAGGAGGTACACGGAGGGGGTGTGGTCTTGTGCGACTGATGATTCTTGACCCTATCCCCGAGCGACATCCATGTCTTGGCTTCGATCAATGCACACGGAGGTTTAGAAACCTGTATATTTTAGTTATATTTCATTAATTATTTTGTATATATACTAATTTTTTTATTCTTTATTCTTTTTTCACAGTTTTGCACATGTAGATGTTGGACAGGGGATCGGTATCTTGTGCAATTATTTTTCTCAGCCATGGACCACATGGGAACAGATTCCCATTTATGTGAAGCTTGGCATGTACAATCATTGGCAGGTACGTAAATAAATAATATTTATTTTGAAATTTATTTTATTAATAACATGATATTATAAATTATTTGCATGGTTTATGGTATCCCATCGATGTTAGAATGCATGACGATATCCATGCAGCATGGGAGGTGGCTATGTGTGAGCGTTTGTGTCAGTTTTTGCACAATTTGATAAAGATGACCATTAAGAAAGCAGGAGCGACAGTATTTGATGAGTCGTGTAGAGCCCACCAACCAGAGTACATTTCATCTCAGGTTTGGGATGGATAATGTGCACACTGGTTGGGTGTTGGATTTCAGAGGAGGTCTTCATTGGGTCGGAAGAACTGGGGAAGACAGGAGGTGACGCATCGAGCTAGTAGTCGTACATTCAGTACGCATAGAGAGCATCTGGTAAGTATTTTTTTTTAAATATTTTATTTAACTTCAATTATAAACAGTTTATTTTATATTCATATTGGCAGTAGAGCATCCCGATATTAAATAGTACGATGTTTATCGGAGGATGTACAATGATCCAGCCACCGGAGAGATTAGATATGATCACTAGCGTCGGATTATGGTTAGTCTTATTTTTTCAGTTTGACAATTAACTGCATGTATTATTTTCACAATTTTAATTCCAATTGGAATTGAAGGAGTTATATGAAGATGAAAACTCTCAGACACAGGCTAAGGGTCAGGACGAGGCGACTGATCAGACCAGTGCCCACCAATTCGACGAGGCGGCGTGGATGTAGGTGACTCAGTATGGCTTTGAGAAGGGCCGAGTAGTTGGTATCGGCTCTCATGTGACTCTTGGAACTTATTATTATACTTCTGCAACGTCGGCATCCAGATTGAGAGAAGATCGTGGAGAGGAATCATCTTTTGCCTCATAATATTAGGACCAATCTCGAGCTCAGAATGGACTTATAGAGGCTTTGCAGAAGCAGTAAGAAGAGATGTGTCAGTAGCAGCAGTAGCAGCAGAAGCAGAAGCACGAGGAGGAGATGCATCGATAGCAGCAGCAGCATCACGAGCAAATGGAGTACATGCCCCATCTGACTCATAGTTTAGAGATTGGGTTTCCTCAACCATCTCCTTCAGCTCCTCCACCTCCTCCAGAAGACGACCCCCAGTGATTTGTTTTTGTTAAAAACATTTGAATTTAACATTTGTTGTAATATGAACAATTTATAGTTTCTATCATTTATATTAGTGCGAATATTACATAATCTAATTTTTAATATTTTATGTTTTTTTTGTGAATATTGAGAATTTTAATAATTTTTATTTTTTTATTATTTTAATAATATTATTATTATTGTTTCATTAATCATAATTTTATTAAATATATTTTTTCAGAATTATATTTTTTAATGTTTTTTTATTTTACTAACAATAATAATAATAATATTTTATGATTTTTTTTATATTTTTTTGTGTATATTTAGAATTTTAATAATTTTTTTTATTATTGTAATAATATTAAAATTAATTTTTCAATAATCATAATTTTATTAAATTTATTTTTTAAAAATTTTATTTATTATTTATGATGGGATCTGTTGCAATGGGTTCCCATCGCAAATAGTCTAAATAATTTTTTTAAAAGTATTTGTGACGGGATTACGGGCCCGTCATAAAAAGTATTTGTGACGGGCCCATAGAAAATAGTCTAAATAAACATTTTCAAAAAAAGTATTTGCGACCAGATTACGGGCCCGTCACAAATAATTTTTGTGACGGGCCCGTCGCAAAAAAGTTTATATATATAAAGTATTTAATCAGAGACTTATTTGCGACGGTAAAGTTTCCCATCACAAAAAATATTATTTGCGACCAGACCGTCGCAAATAATATTTTTTGCGCAACGTTTTCTGCAACGGGCTATTTGCGATGGGACCCCGTCGCTAAAGATTATTTGCGACAGGATCCCGTCATAAATAACCCATTGAAAATACCTATAACTCTAGTTGTGTAATTTGACTAAGTGATGGACAAGGCCTACTATTTCCCCTTGATGCATCGGTAGGTCTCATGTAGCACCCCCAGTTTCAGAAAATTAACCCTTTATTTATATAAATTTATTGAGTTAAGTTTTGGAATGTTTATATGAGTTTTAGAAACTTTTTGGGGATTTTTTTGAGGTTCATGTTTAATCATGGTTTGTATAAACTCTGAAACACCTCCAGGAAATTGTTCAAGTGAAAACAGAGGTCACTGGATAGGTGGATGATTGGCGTATAGTTTGGCCAAAATGTGTGGTCACCCAAGTGAAACCATGAAAAGTGTAATAGAGTGGTTTATAATGGTTGGTTAATGGTTTTTTAACCACATGAACCAAACATGATATGGGTGTTTTAAGGTATTGGTTGGTTCACGGTTTGCGTACAGTTTGCTTAATCGTGCGCATAAATCATGCACCGTTAAAAATGAGATCCGGATTTTGCAGATTTAATAAAGTTTATCCCCTTAAAACAATTCCCTATAATATGACCCTAAATTATTTTATTCTCATCCCAAACCACTTGGATACTATTCCTATATATCTAGGAGTGATTCTTTGGAAAATCTTGGTGCGTTAGAGGCTGAATTCCTTAGTAAGTGATTGTTTTTGGTTTTTTTCCTTAGATTTATTCTTCTTCTCTCTCTTAGATTCAAGTATCTAAACTTCTGGGGATATATCCATTTTTTTATTCCAATAATGATTTTCAATGGTTTTTTATTATAGATACAAGATCTAAGGTGGTTTTTTAGAGTTTCAATCTGATTTTTTTAAAGAATTTGTGTCATTCTTCATTTTCGCCTAAGTTTGCAGGGTAGGTGGATTCACTCTAGACTTCTATTTCTAGAACAAGAAAGATTTATTTAAAATTGAATAAATTTCTTAAAATTAATTATGAAATTTTTATTATATTCTTTATGGATACTCTCTTTAGTTATGGTTCATGAAATTATGAAAATTAAATTGTTTTAGTGGAAATCCAAATTGGTTGCATAATTTTAAAATGGTTTCTTGGTTTTGATGTGTGAGAATTGGTTGGAAAGTGTTTTCAATACCAAGTTATTTTTTATTGAAATGGTTTGACATGATTTTTTTGAAATGGTTTTTGGATTTAAATTATGGTGTGAGTTGAATGGGATGGATAATGGTCATGAAGTACCACCATCAAAGGTATGAAGTTTAGACGTGAAGTTCCATCGTCAATGGTAACACTAAGATTGAGTTTGTGTTTGTGGTAGTGTGAAATGGAATTGGTTATTCCAAATATAATTTTAGAAATTGATTGAAAGAAATTTTTTTTATTTCTATATAAATGTTTTTAGTATGGAAAACTACTTTGCTTAGAAATAGTTTTGGTATGGAAAATTTCTTTGTTTAGAAATGGTTTTTTTAGATATAAAATAATTTTTGAATTGTTTTACATAAAATATTTTATATAAATATGATAACATTTTCTATCCTAGTGGAATGAGTAGGAGAGTAATTTGGGGAAAACCTATTGAGTTTCATTACTCACCCCCTGCTCAGTCACTTTTTTGCATTTGTAGATATTGTGTACCAAGACACAGGTAAATAAAAAGTTACTCATTTATTAAGTAATTCATTGTGATACTTTGGAAATATCTTGTGGATTTGGATCTTGGAGCATTTTGGGAGCTATGGAGTTTATGTCCTTGGATTCTTAGGTATTTATTGGTTGTATTCAACTTTGTATTCTAATTATAGTTTGGTTTCTATTTTGTATACTGATATGGTTCATGGTTGTAGTTTGGTTTGTTTATCGGTTTTTTATACATTGAGTTGTGTTACATTGTTATCATGCATCAGGTAGTGGTTTTTTTTGTTATAATATACTTGGTTGTGGTTTTTTTATTTTCAAAGGAAAAATATTCCCCCAATTATATGGAAGACCAGGGTATTTATTTCCAACCTTTTGTGTCTTTGGGATTTCATCTAAGGCCTACGAATTTCCAACCACCTTATCAATTCAATGAGGAGGGGAAGGATGTTACAAATGGTATCAAATTTGTTGGTCCCTGACTTGAAAATGGTATTTGTCTTGGCCGATTTATCTTTTTTTTGGGACAAATGGAATTTTTCGATCTTGGTGTTGAAAATTCATTTGAGTTTAGTCCTTGTGTGGGATCGGTAGTAAAGAGTAAGAACATTAGAAATTGAAATGTATATCATAAAAAGTAATATCTAACCCATTTATGTTGAAATTCATGTTAGTATGGAATTTGGTCACATGAGTGTTTTGAGACACTTCTATGAGTTGTAACCTCATCTTCATGGGTTTAGTCGACAAGAAGAGCATGAAATGCATGTATAGAAATGACTTCCCCCTATGAATTCATATTTCATTTTAAGTAATGATTTTTTATTTGGTGTAAAAGAGTTATTTTTTTAAAAGTTTTGGATGTTTTTTCAAATTTGAGATTCTGAAAAGGCATGGTAGTGATATTTTGAAAATGGTTTGATTTTCAAAATAATAATAGAATTTTTAAAAATGGGTTGAAAATGGAAAATGTTGAATTTTGGAAAGCATTGTGGTTATACATGAATATGGTGAATTTGAAATTTCAAATCCTCTAGTTTATAGAGAGTGATAATAAATGGTATTTTCTTATGGTTATATAAAATGGAACTGATTAGACATAGAAGAAACCAACTGGAATAAGAAGCTGAAAATGTGGTTTCTTCTAATCCACTGGTGAACCAACGACTGGTTCAGAGTATTGTCCAGGATTTTCATGCCATGGATAGAGGGAACGTAAGGGATTAAATAAGGAAATTGGATCATCAGGTTCAGTTCCATAATAATAATCCACACATCATTCAGGGTGATTCGGAACCAGAGAAAGAATAGGAATGGATGAAAAGGAGTACTTGAATATTTGATTTCCTAATCACACCAGCTGAGCTGGAAGTTATGTTGTAAATGTATATTTTGGAGGATCTTTCACTATAGTGGTGGTATTTAGCAGCTCAGACTAAATTAGACCATGTCATTACATGGGAGGATTTTGATAAATTGTTCAACAAACAATTTCATCCTCACATTTTCAATATTTATGGAATGAAAAAAAATAATCTTAAAGTTGGAAAATATCTCAGTAGTAGAGTACACAAATAAATTTAAAAATTCAGTTTTCTTTTCACCTGAAGTTTCGGCAAGTGAATTCTTGAAGGTGCACATTTTTGAATCAGGTATGACACTGAAAGTTTTCATAAAGATTTATATTCTTTGTGTAATAGAATATACAGAGATGTTCAATAGAGTGATGCTGGAAGAAAAAGACATCCCAGTAGCTACGGGTGTAGGAAGTATGTTGATAACTATAGAAAATGGTGGGAACTATAATGGTGAGAATAAGTGGAAGATGGAAACTTATTTCCAAGGTAGTGGAATGACTCAGAATCAGACAGCTAGATTGGTGAATCTTCCTCATAACTGAATAGTAATCCTAGAGGGTTTCACCGTGGTTATTTCTACCTCATAAATCAATATTACACAAAACCACCTAGATAATACCACAATTGCAACCAAATGGGGAATATTCAATGAAATTGTCGCAATGCTCCAAGGTCGGGTGTTCGGGACACATCTCTTTTTTGGAAGATGTCACATTCTTCAATAAGATTAGGGTGGAAGAATATTTCTCATCAATAAAACTGAAGAATACATGGTGATTCTAGGAATACCATGAATCTTCAATAAGGGAAATCTCAACATGTCAGTAAATAATAAAGTGCATCAATTAAGAAATTATATGAGCTGAGAAATTAATCATAGATGATCAATATGAACCTTCGATGGTGATAGGTAGGATTCTTTTGAATGTTAACCTTAAGAAAGATTTTTTTGATATGGGTTCACCCCATTTGTTTATTGATTCTTTTTTGTTGATCTTATGGGTTTTCAAGTTGAGATTATTCCTTTGGTTTTGAAACTTCATACTCCTCTTCGTGGAAGCGAATGTTGAAACATTATATGAAAATAATATTCTATAACAATTGATGGAGCTAAATTGATGTATAATTTATCTGTTCTTGATAATAAAATCTATGACATAATACTAGGTATGGATTTTTTTGGAAATGTCCAAATATCACATCGACTATTTTACCCCAAGGGTTAGTTTTTCAACGGATGATGGTGTCAAGCATCTCTTTAGAGGATACTATAATGTAAAATAAGGTCATTCATGCTTGTTGTCACCAATATTTGGAAGTATCTCATACCAGTTGGAATCTTTGACATTTTCATCCATGGATTCCATCAATGATAGTGGTTTTTCAATAGTTTTGGATCAAGTTCTTAATGTTTTTCCAATAATCTCTCAAGTTTTATACTGAAAAGTGAAGTGGAGTTTATTATTTATCTCGTTATGAGGACCAATAATATTTCCCTTATGTATTATTAGATTTAACTAAGAAAATTAAGGGAATTGGAAGTTCATTTAGAAGAGCTGGAATGTAAAGGGTTCATTTAGCCTAGTATGTCTTTGTGGGAAGCATTAATTTTGTTTTTCAAAATGGAAAATGGAACTCTTTGGTTGTGTGTGTATTATCATAATCTTAACCAACTTATAATAAAGAATCAGTATACACTTCCATGCATTATTGATATATTTGATAAATTCAGGGGAGATCAGTGGTTCTCTAAAATTGAACTGTATTCAGGGTATCTCCAACAACAGTATTGGAAAGAGGATATTCCAAAGACATATTTTAGGAGTAGATATGGCTGTTATGAGTATGAGTCTATTACTATTTGAGTTATAAATGCACTAAATGTCTTTATTTCATTAATTAATCATATGTTTCAAATTTATCTAGATTCTTTTATAGTGGTATTTTTGGATGACATACTAGTGTATTATAGGAAAAAGGTTGAGCATGACAAAAAATTGGTTATGGAGTTGGGTATCTTGTGGGATAAATTTATGTATAAAAAATTATCAAAGTGTGATTTTTTGATACAAGAGGTATGTTTCCTTGGCCATGGTATCTCTGAAATGGGTGTTTCTATGGATCCATAAAATATAGACGCTCTAATCTCTCGGATACTACCAAATAATATCCTTGATATACACAGTTTCCTTGTTTTTTTTGTTAATATTTACACTTTATTCATGACTCACTTCACCAATGACATATTTGAAAAGGAAAAATGTTCCATTCTGGTGGACTAATGAATTTCAGAAGTATTTTAAATAGCTTATATTTTTCCTTATATCATCATCAATCTTGATATTTATAGAATTAAGACAAGAGTATGTAGTTTATAATGAATATTTTGGATCTAGGTTGGGATGTTTTCCCATGTGGGGTGATCATTTTTTTTCTTATTCCTCATGGAAGTTATAGTTTTATGAGAATAAATACCCAACATGTGACTTGGAGTTGGATATTGTAGCCCATACTTTGAAGACTTGCTTTCATTAACTCTTTGGTGAAAAATTTACAGTTTTTATAGATCAAAAGAGCTTCAAACACATTTTCTCAAAAAGGGATTTGATTCTGAGACAATGAATATGGATGCAGTATCTCTAAATTTTCAAATTTAACAAGATGTACACACTGAGTAAAGGGAATTTGGTGGTGGAATCATTAAGTATAAATTTTATGGTTAGAAAAAGATGCTTCAAACTAGTGGTAGTTGATGTTAGTGATAGTTGAAATGCCCTTTGTTTGTGAATACTTAGGTAGTGTAGTTCTTTTCTTTTCAGGGTTTTTTTTTATTTTTTTGAAAAGGATAAAGAGGCCCAAAAATATGATTCCTAGTGTGTTTATATGATTTCAAGACAAAATGGTGAGGATACCATTGAGGGATGGATGCTTGATGGAGGATCAGTGTTGTGTTTTCAAGATCATATGGTTATACCTTTGGCTTTTTAGGAACAACTTATTCATTATTACCACCATTTGAGATGGTTTATTCATCCTGGAATATAAAATATGTATTAGTAAATGAAAGAAAAGTTTTGGTGGGTTGTAATGAAAAGAAAAGTGGTTGGGTTTATTTCAAGATAACTCACATGTCGGCAAGTAGAGGAAGAGAACTAGTGGCTAGAGGGTAGGTTGTAGTCTTTACTTGTTTCTATTTGGAAATGGGAGAAGATATCTATAGATTTTGTAGTAGGTATACCAAGTATATTTTAGAAGCATAATTCCAAAAATATTATGGTGGATTAGATCACAAATTCAAACCATTTCATCCCTATTCATGAATCTTATATGGTGGAGGACTTTTCCAAAATATATATTCGAGAAGTGGTAAAGAAGCATGGAATACTAGTTTCTATAGTATCGAACAGAGATCTGAGGTTTACATCTTGTTTTTGGAAATTATTATAGAAATACCTTGGGACACGGTTGACTATGAGTATAACATATCATCCTCAGACATATGGACAATACAAAAGGAAAATAAAAATGTTTGAATACATTTTTCTCGCCTTGTGTTATAGATTTTGGTGGATTATGGGAGGATCATGTAACATCAGTGGAGTTCTCGTATAACAAAACTTATTAAGACTCAATTTATATGGATCCTTTTAAATAATTTTAGGGGTGTCCGTGCCGTTATCCACTTTATTTGGTGGAAACATGTGATACTACACTGTTTGGGATAATCCTTTTCTAACAAACAATAGAGAATATTCAGTTGATCAAGAAAAGGATTAAGATAGACCAATGTCATCAGAAATCATATGTGTATCATCATTGATGGCTGTTATTGTTTGGGTTGGGTGATCATGAATTCATGATAATATTTTCAATTATTGTTCATCATTGTTTTGGGAAGAAGGAAAAGTAATATGATCGATACATAGGACCTTTTTAGATACTTAAATGGGTTAGGGAGGTGTAATATTAGTTGGAATTTCAACCAATGTTTGGTTCAGTACATAATGTGTTTCATGTATCTCAATTGAAAAAGTATCATCCTAATCCTTGCTTTGTTATTTGATGGGATCAGATTTACCAAGGGTTGAATGCTTCATTGTTTCATGTTATATTATGGATTGTAGATAAGAAAGAGAAAGTATTTCATAGGAAAAGCGGCAGTCTAGTATAGGTTTTAGGGAAACATGGATAGATTTAGGAAGAAATGCGGGAATGGAAAATTGAAATGGTTAATCAATGGACTAAGCTATTTTATGGAATTAGTGGTTTTCTAATTCATAGATATGTAAAGACCAATGGTGGGGAGAATTTATCACCCCTATTTTCAGTAAATTAACCCTTTATTTATGTATTTTAAGTATATAAAGTGACTCAGTTAATCTTAGGATGTTTTGGAGGAGTTTTAACAATAGTTTGGGATTTTTATGAAGGTAAAAAGTTTGAGAATGATTAGTAGAAACCATGAAACACCTCCAGGAAACCATGTAATGGAAAATAGAGGTCACTGGGTAGGCACGTGGTTGGCGTAAAGTTTGTCCAAACCATATTTCTAACCAGGAAAACTATGTAAAGTGGAACAGAGGGTCCGCTCATGGTTGGTATATAGTTTGTCTAACCATGCGAACCAACCATGCGAGGGGTGTTTGGAGGCAGTCGATGGTGCATGGTTTGCACATGTTTTTCCTAATCGTGCACCTAAACCATGCACTGTTAAAAATGAGATCTGTATTTTGTGTATCTAATCCAATTTAACTACTTAACACCTATTTTTTCCTCCAATATGACCCAAACTCATTTTACTCTCCTCTAAAAGTATGTGGAGAACATTATTATAAATCTAAGAGTGATCCTATGGAAAATATTAGTGTGTCGAAGGCTGAATTCCTTGGTAATTGGTTGTTCATGATCGTTTTCCTTAGATTGCTTCTTATGCCCTCTCTTGGATTCATAAATCTAATTCGTTGGGTATAGATATATGTTTTTTTATTCCAATAATTTTGATATACAGATTTTTTGATGATAGGGAACAAGATCTAAGGTATTTTTTAGAGTTTCAATCTGGTTTTGTTGAAAAATTTGTGTGATTATTTGTTTTCACCTATGTTTTCAAGGTATGTGGATTCACTCTCAACTCCTCTTGGTAAAACTAAAAGGAACGATTTCAAATTTAATGAATTTCTTGAAATTAATTTTGAAATTGTTGTTAAATTATTTATGGAAAACCCTATTTAGTGAGGTTTCTTAAAATTTTGAAAGTTAGTTGTTTTGTGGAAAGTAAATTTGGTTACATGATTTTAAAATAATGATTTTAAAATGGTTGTTTGGTTTTGATGTATTAGAACTAGTTGTAAACTATTATCAATAAAAGTATTTTTTTATAGAAATAGTTTCAAATGATTGGTTTGGCATGGTTTTTGGAATTAATGCTTGCGTGCGAGTTGAATGGGATGGCTAATGGTTGTGAAGTACCACCATCAAAGGGATGGAGTATGGACATGAAGTTACACTATAAATGGTAACACCAATATTGAGTGTGTGTGTGTGTGTGGTTGTGTGAAATGGAATGGGATATTCCTAATGGGATTTGAGAAATGGATTGAAATATTTGTTTGGTATAATTCCATAGAAATGGTTTTGGAATGAAAAACTGCTTTGTTTAGAAATGATTTTGGTATGGAAAACGTATTTGTTTAGAAATGGTTTGGTTTTGATATAAACTACTTTTTAATTTTTTTCATATAAATTTTTATATATAAATTTGTTAAAATGTTTTATCCTAATAGAATGAGTAGAGAATTAATTTGTTGGAAACCTACTGAGTTTCATTACTCACCCCCTTACTAGTAACTTTGGTTCATTTGAATATATTGTGTACTAGGACATAGGTAAAGGCAATGTATCTCTTTTCATTTGTGATGAATCATGATACATTTGGAATTTCCTATGGAGTTAGAGCTTGAATCATGTAGAGAGTTGTAGGGTTTATGTCCTGGGAGTCTTTGGGCTTTGTGGGTTGTCTTTTATTTTATATTCTGATTCTATTTTGGTTTCCGCTTTATACTCAAATATGGTTCATGGTTGTATTTTTTTTATTAGCATTTTGTTATACTTTGAGTTGTATTGCATTTTTCCCATGCATCATGTAGTGTTTTTTTTGTTTATGGTATATTTGGTTGTTCTTATTTTATTTTAAAAGGTAAAATCATCCCCATATTGTATTGAAGCCCTGAGCATTTATTTCCAGCCTTTGGTGTATTAGGGATGTCACTTAATGCCTATTAATGTCCTATCACCTTCTCAAGCCAATGAGGAGGGGTGATATGTTAAATATCATAAGTCAAACCAGATTGGGTTTTGGCTGAGGCCTTACCCATTTATTTTTAGATTTCATGGAACAAGGCCTTGATATTTTTTTTAGACGTCTTGGATGAGGCCTAGATGGTAATTTTTATATATTAGGCATTATGAATTCCATCATTATGAGATTATTTATTAATTTACATGTGATTATTTGATTAGTATAATATCCATGGTTATGTTTTCAATATCATGTTATTTTTTATATGGAATTATTTTATCATCTTTTATTACACCCATATTATTCTCAAGTTATTGATTAAATGGAATGTGTTTCAGTTATTTACCTTACCATAATTATCTATACTTATTTATGATAGCTTCCACTATACTTAACCCTTTCTAAGAATCTTATATCACCCCTTTCTTATGTTTTATTTTTCCCCAAGATTCCAAAACTTTTATTATTATTGATATATATGATTAATCTTGCAGAATAATGGTGTCCACAATGGAGTCACTATATTAAATTTTATATTTTCAATTATAGTATATGGTTCAAGTATGTATCTAGTTTTCTAAAATTACTAAACTGTTTAATACTTCGGGATATGATTCCTTATATATTGTGAAAATGTAATAAAGTAATCAATGACTTTGGGATACTATGGTTTGGGTCTTTGTAGGTTGTATTAGAGGAAGTTTAGTAGAAACTTTGGGAAATAGATTTAGGAAAACATAGATTATGGAACATAACCTTATGACTAACTTTGAGGATAAGTCTAAGTATAGGATAATATCCAATATATTTTGAAATGACCATGAAAAACCTTGGCTAAACCTAAATACTTGTAGATTTAAAAGAACATGCCATTATTTATACATTGAATGATATTATCTCACTCTAATCAGTATAGTTTGATGCTTATACTTTTCTTTTTGGATATAGTTAGTGGTGGGAACCAGAATAAACCGGGTTAACATTGAATATTATAGACAATGTTTGGTTGAGAAACCAAATGGGGTGATTAATATAGTAAAGTATATCTTATTTTTTCCTAATCAATATTCATTATATATGATTGAAAACATACACCTTTGCCAACTCTCAAAATTACCAAAGAAGAGAAGGATAGAGTTTACTGAGATCTCAGGTGGTGGAGATCATGGAGAAAAGAATATTTGGTTTTCTATATGTTGAGAATGTGATAATAAACACCCAAGTGAATGTCATAGATGAATAAGAATGTGTTTTGGGAGTGGAAAGAAGGATTTAAAGTAAGTAATTTTTTGTAAAAATGAAAATTTTATAATAATAGTATCCCTAAGGAAATATCAATGGTTGAATGTTTTAAATGTGGAAAGTATGAGCATTATGTAAATATATGTCCTAGGGTGAGCTCGTCGAGAGAATTAATAAGGTTATATGAGTAATATTTATACTTTTAATGATAATTATACTAATAATTTAAAAAATGAATGAGGAATAAGATGATGAAGCGTAATTAGTGATTTAAGAATGATTTGGAATGATCAATTTATTTTTTATTTGGATTCAAGAATTATGTTATAAAATTATCAATGATATTATGGTTTTCAAAATAAATATATATGTAGGGATTTTACTGCAATACTTATTCTTTAAGGGTTTGTAATCATGTGATGAATAGTATGAGTAACCAAGAGAAGTGATTTTATTGCAAGTTGATCTTTTGTAAAACCCATTATTTGGTGAAGATAACCCTAAATATATGCCTGATATTGATAAAATAAATAAAAAATATATATTATTGGTGGAAAGGAAATTTTTTAATGATTTTCTGGTTTATGGTATCTTTGTAGGGTTTATTACATGATTGGATTTAAGGAATATATTCAATAATATTATATTTTATTTTTGGAAGCATGCATGTTTTCATTAAGGTTTTATGGTGATCAAGGTATTCATATATTTGGTGTGTGAAATTAATAGTTACATTTTTTTTGGAATCTAATGTTAAGTTTATTTTTATATCTAGATACCTTCCCTCTAAATTTTTTGTATTTGAATTTGGACAGACATATTATTGGATGAGTCATAAGATTAACTACTAATGGAATGGATTAGGTTGAACTTTTGATATTATTGTTTGTTGATAATATTTGATAACCATTTTCATTTTATTATATAGTTAGGGCCCAAAGGAATGACTTATAGATATTATTATTCATTAAAAGGGATTGTGGTATGAAAATTCACCTTGAATATCCATTTCATCGTGTAAGAGATGAAGTGTAAATAGATAAAAGAACAACCAAAGGATGAGATTGTTATTATAAATCAAGTAAGTTTATTTCTTGGGTGATTTTTCTATATAGAAAAATACTTCCTAAAATCTAGGAAAATGATTTTGGAATAAAAATGTTATTTATTTAATTTTATTATTAAGAAATCAGGGGTCTTTTAACCCATCATAGATTTACGGTTTTCTGATGGTTAACTTTCTAATTACCATGTTCCCTATCACTCTATATTATAACTTTATAGTTATATTTCTCTTAAATTTCCATATTTTCACTTCCCATTAATGATCTCCTATTTATAAACCTAGTTTTATAGTGGCCTTTTCATTTTCCTTTCCCTCTTCTTAAGAGAATGTTTTATTAACCCTTCTTACAATGTCGGATATCCATAATGGTATTTTAAAATTTCAAATACATGATTGTAAATAAAAAGTTTAAATTTCTATGATGAAATTTATTGAATCATGGGATAATGTTACACCACTATATTTTTAAATAATATTATGTTTGATAGCTTACATTTCACAAAACATCAAGCAAAAATGAACTCCAAAATATCACTATTTTAACACAACTATTATAAACTAGCTGTTAAATTGGAAGGTGTGAATAATATTAACTATATTATGAAATA
Source organism: Viscum album (assembly GCA_963277665.1). NCBI lineage: Eukaryota > Viridiplantae > Streptophyta > Magnoliopsida > Santalales > Viscaceae > Viscum > Viscum album. Next base: position 1,372,381,883 of record OY728143.1, read on the forward strand.
AATATTAAGTTCATATTAAATAAAAAAGTAATTATTCTTATCAAATGAACACATGATTTTTAATAAAGTCATTTTATTCTTCAAATATATGTTTTCTTCAAAAAAGTGATTTTCATTGATTTCTATGAGAAAATAAATATAATTAATTTCATAACATGTATTTGAAAAAATATAATTTATTTTCGGACTAATCATATCAAAATTAACTTAGGTTAATTTTTTGGGAATTTTCTAGAAAAGATGATTTTTGAGTTAAAAAGTAAAAATACTATTTTTATGAAATAACATAACTCTTATGAAAAAATTATTATATGATAATGATTTAAAAATAATTAAAAATTATTATTGAGAAAATTTTATTTAATTAATTTCATAATAAATAAATAATTACACTTAGAAACACATGCTTGATATTTTGAAAACCATGATTTTGCATTTTCTAAAAAACTATTTTTATAGTTTATATGCGTAACATATTTAGAATTAATTTTTGTCACTTTTATAAATTTAATAAAGTAACATTTATTCCTTATTTAGAATAATGATTTCAAAATTATGTTATAAGTTCATTTTAGTTTTTAGGAATAAAAATTTTACCAAGGTTAAAAAAATATTTACCACGGAATAGATAAAATAATGTAGCGGGTTAAATTTAAAAAGTAAAATCTTAAAATGAAAAAGAAATATATTAAATGGATATTTTATGTGTTTATTAACCTTAACCATACATTAAAAAATTAATTATTAATCAAATTATTTGTAATTAATTCCACCCAAATGTGGTTGGCTTTAATTATAAAATAATCATTATTTAATCACATAAAACCACCACTCCTCGAGTATAAATACCTCCCCTCACCACCCACATTATCCTCAAAAGTGTTGAAGATATTAAAATATATTTAAATAAATCTCCTAACCACTATAAAAACTTCCAAGTCCTTCTGGTATCACCCAAAGACCAATTCCAAGTTCCTTAAGGGGTTCTTCAAGGAGGTGATATTCAAGAAGTAATTTTCTCCAACAACCTCTCTTAATTTATTTTATTCTTCTATCGTATATTCACCTACTTCATCCATAAAATCATAATAATTATAGTATAATTTATATGCTATAATTTTATATTTCTAATGTAATATTTTATATCCAAAAATTTTCTCATCTCCTCTTATTTAAATAAATTAAACCATTGTCCAAATCATGGCGAATAATTGTCTCTGTGAATAAGGATTTTTTTTTGTTCTCCATTACCTCTTTCAAGACTGGCCATATAAGTATTATTCTGGTTAAATCATATTTTATAGTTATATTATATCCTATTTTATTTTAGGTAACTAATATATATTCATAATACTAAATAAAATAAAACAAGTTTGTGATTGTTAGAAAAAATTTCAAATTAAACTAAACATTTATCATTAACTTTTATCAAATGAATCATCATAATATAAGAAATAAAAATTATATATGGGATTATTTTAGAAAAAATAATTAAATTAATACCATTTCATTTCAATTCTAGAGTTTTATTTCCATTTGAAAAGAACATCCACAATTATATACAAGTGACACGACCATGAAACCATGAAACAAATGCATCTAAAACAATGAAAATAATAAAATATTATTAATGAAAGGGTGATAATATATTATAAAAGTATAATATGAGGTATTATAAATATTAATATAGTTATTTAATTAATTAATATAATTCCTTAAACCATTATATAGGAGGATAAATTAAACAAAACTAAAGGTAAGAGTGAGGTAAGGGTTTCTTGTATCACTTTTACTTCTGTGAGATATATGTCCTATTCACCACATATTTCTATTATGTGGTGTATATACTACCATTTAATATATAATATCAAGAATATTATTATATTAATGGTAAAAAATGTTTCATTTGATAATTATTAATTTTATAGTGCATACAATTCAACTGATTACAAGTGGTAAGGGATTTCTTAACTCAATTTACATTCATTGAGTTAAACTTATACTTAGTTGATTATTTCATAATAATATTGTGTGTGAAATCACTTTTGAATATATTATGTTGTAATTACACTTTTTTATCTATATTTACATCTAATACACATAATATAAATATTTTATTACACTCACTTCAATGATATTATATGTTTAAGATATATTCTTTCGAAAAAAATAATTTTAAAGTTTCCCTTAAAAATAGTTTTTTTATTCCATGTCCATGTTTTATAAAATTGTTAAAAAAATGTTTTTAATATTTTCATATTATTTTCAAATTAATTTTTTCTCATTTTTTACTTTTTACAAAAAAATTAAAAGTTATATTTTTTCATTTTCTAAACAGGGTTCTTTGAGACTTTTCAGGGAAAAATATAGAAGGAATATTTTCTGATCTTATACAGAGTGAGCAGATTTTCTCATAATCCTATAACATTAATGATATGAATATTACATTATATGTTTACATGGTTATTTTGAAATAATTTTTTTTATAATTGTAATTTTTTTTAAATATAAGTGATTTTTAAAATTGAAAATGGGTATTTTCCTCAAGATTTTTTCAATAATATCATTTAAAGTGTTTTCATATATTTCAACATACTTTGTTGAATATTATTATTCATTATAGTTGATATATTATGATACCATATTACATATTTTATTAAAAATTTTATGGTAAATTTGATTAAGGATGTACTATTTGGATATCATTCACTATATTACTCTAGATGGTCTATGATTATGTTTATTGATTATGGAATGTATTCATATTTTGTATACTAGCTTTTCAATACAAATTTTTAATTTATTTTTGTTTCTCCTCTTTCATATGAGGAATTAATTGGAGTTATTAAGTGATGTTTGGGTCCCTCTATTTCCCCTTGATGCATGAGTAGGTCTCATAAGCCAATCCAGATTGGGTTTTGGCTAAGGCCTTACCCATTTATTTTTAGATGTCATGGAACAAGGCCTTTAAGGTATTTTAATATGTATTGGTTGAGTCCTCGATGGTAAGTTTCAAATGTTAGACATTATTAATTACATAATTATGATATTGGTTATTAATTTACATGTGATTATTTGATTAGTATAATATTCATGGTAAAGTTTTCTAGATCATGTGATTATTTATATGGAATTATTTAATCATTTTTATTCCGGTCATATTATGATAAAGTTATTGATTAAAAGGAATGTGTTTTAGTTATTTAACTTTCCATAGTTGTTTATACTTATTTTTGATAGATTTTTTTATACTTAACCCTTACTGAGCATCAAATATCACCCCTTTCTTATTATTTACTTTTCCCTAGGATTCAATGAAATTTATTAGGATTGATGTGCAGGGTTAATATAGGAGAATAATAGTTTCCTCAAAGTATTGGATATATTGTATTTTAAATTTTAAATTTTAATGTAAGGTTCAATTATGTATTCAATTTTCCAAAACTACTAAATTATTCAGTCTTTTGGGGTACGGTTCCTTCTATATTGTACCAATGTAATAAAGTAACCACCAACTCTCAGCTACTAGGTTCAAGGTATTTATAGGTAAAATGAGGAAATTTTACTCTAGTTTGAAGATCAAACCATGATTTTAAATTTATTATAATAATGGATTCTCCCTAAAATTCCTCCTTCTTTTCTTACTCCAATTTTATATGTGCATTCCGCACCCTTTTTCATTTAGAATCATATTTCAGTTGTATATACAACCCCAATCTCTCTTCTAACTTCTTGGTTAGTCTACTTAAGGTAACTTTTAGAAACATTTATATATTTATTCCTTCTTACCCTATTGATATTATTGTTTCAACTATTAATATCTATATTTATCTTTATAATAAAATTTTCTAATGTAAATATAGGTTCCTTTCTCTTTAAAACCATGATAGACTTTTATACCCATATTTGGATAGTATCAAAAATATTTTTATAGCCTTATCATCATGTTTTTCACATAAAATAGTAACACCAAAATTATAGAAAATTCTTCTTCACATTCAAATAGTTTCTTCCATCTGATTCCTCCAACTCCTTTCCTCCCTCCTCTGTACTTTAATTCAATTTAAATATGGAAAAATCCTCTAAATAAAGGTGGATAAGGATATTTTTATTGTAATGTGGTCACATAAAAAATTCATTCATTTATAATAAGGTATAAAATGATTAAATTTAAGTTTGGATTTAAATGTAGAGTTCATTTGAAAAAAGGGTCTTAAAATCAAAAAAATGCCTCAACAATTTTAGCACAAATTCCTTGAATGCTTTAAGGTTTTGATTAGATTACTCATAAAATTATAGTTATTAAATTATTTAATATACCTCTAAATAAGTAGTGCGTTATTAAGAAGATATAAAATTTATTTTAGATGCCTCTTAAGGGGGTGATTAAAAAAATAGGGAAATATTTTTTTTCATGAGTTTCAAAAATTAGTGGGATATTCTTGAATTTACTCCACTTAGAATTTGAAAAAAAAAATTTCATTTGAGCATTAATCTACGGTAATTTTATGTGTTATATTAGATTCTTATAATTATCATAGAATCAATGGTTTCAAGGGTATTATTGTTAATATCATGGGTTTAAAAACATACTTAAACTGAAAAAAAAAAGACACCAAAAAGTTCAAAAAGACAAAAAAATCTAAAAAGGTAAAAAAATGATAAGTCCTTGACTAAATTTTTCTCTCCCACACACATTAATGATGCATTTTAATCAATTAATTAAAACAAATCAAACATGTAAAAATATTTTAAATAGAATCATATAAATACTAAAGTGTTAAGGAGAGGTGATACTTGATGGGTTTTGAGGAGTATGATCTCTTCCACTAGTTCTTGAGGCAGATTCCCATGGTACTTATTCATCCTATTCCTATTGATAGTAAATAGGTTACGTTTTCCTTATTTAATAACCTACAAAACACCATAAGGGTACACATGAGTAACTATAAGTGGACATTCCCATTTGGAATAGATATTACCTATCATTATATTGAGCCTTGAATTAAATAACAAAACATGGCCTCCATGATGTAATTATTTCTTCTAAATTAATTTTTCATGAACTATTATGGTACTTTATTTGTAGGTTTTTTAATTCTAAAATAATTATCTCTTGGTCTCTTCCATTTCTTATATCTATGATTTCCTTTATTTTCTATATTTATCCATGTCTAAATTCACTTCTCTCATAACCAAGTATGCTTTATATTCCAATTCTATGGGAAGATGATAACATTTACCAAAAAATAAACTGTATGGGATCATTACTATGGGTGTATTATAAGATTTTTGTATAATCTTGTAAGGTTTCTTCTAACCGTTGGCTCTGGTATTTATGGTTGGGTTTCACAGTCGTATACAATATCCCTTTAATTTATCTTTTAGACACTTCAGTTTGTCCACTAGTCTACAGATTATATAGTGTGGTTGTTTTGTGATATAATCCATAATTTTTTGGTAAATTCACCATTCTAGTATTACAAAAATTATTCCATTGTCCACTAATTATGGGTATGGGAACTCCAAACCTATAAAATTTATTATCCCTAATAAAATCAAAAACAACATGATCATCATCAGTTTTTATATACATAGGTTACACTCATTTAAAAAGATAATGTATAGTAAGAATAATGTAAGAGTTACCATAATACATGGTAAAAAGTCACATAAAATATATCTCTTATGCATCCAAAATTTCACAAATTATGATATATGTTTAGGTAATTTCCCACCTATTTGAATTGTTTCAAGTAAATTTCCATATTTCACATTTTTTTAAAAATATCATGTGCATATTTAAACAAATTTGGGTCAATAAATTCAAAACTCCAAAACTTTTATTACTATTATTTAAGGTATAAAGTGTAATCCATAATCTTGAGAATGATATAATTTTAAAATATATTCAATTTTACAAGTAGAAAACCATATTCTTATCTCTCGGTCATTAACATTTTCTCAGAGAAATGAATCTTTCCAAATGTAATATCTATATTTAGATTTAAGTTTGAAATTTTGATAGGAATTTAGATGATATGGTACCTATGAAGTCACCAAATAATTTACCTTGTTTTCATTTCATGACACATTACCTTAAACTGAATACAGTTGTTCTCCTATAAGGTGGTCATTTTTTGGGTCCTAATATGGGACTTTGTCTTTAGCAGTGTTGGGTAATCTACTCAGGTGATCAGCCACCTGATTTTCAGATACTTTATTATCCTTAATGTTGAGGTTAAATTCTTATAGAAGTATTATATATCTAACTATATATGTATTTTCATCTATCTTATTCATTAAATATCTTAGTTTTTCATGTTCATAAAACATAGAGACTTTAGTGACTAAAAAATAAGATCTAGATTTATATAGAGATAAAACAACTGTAAAGAATTATTTTTTATATTTGTGTAATTTATTTTGGAAAAATCATTGTTCTTGAATCATAGGTAATGAAATTTGGTTTTACTTAAGTTATTTTGGAAAGAACTTCCTCAACTACTTAGTTTGAAGAATCACAAATTATCTCAAATCGATATTCCTAATTTTTTGGATGCATCACTGGTGGTGTTCCCAATATCATCTTAAATCCATTAAATACAATCCTAAATTAATAAATAAAATAATAATAATCTTATTTCAAAATTAATAAGGAAATAGGGAGAGATATCTGAATAAAATACTTTAGGAATCTTTTGAAGAAAGCTGCATGTCCTAAGAAAGATGTAACAATTTTTACATAGGTTGCATATATAATTAATTGAACACATCAATTTTTTGTTTATAGGACCCAAGTCCTTTCTATGAAATAATTTGACCAAGGAATATCCCTCTTTTTACCATGAAATTTCATTTTTCAAATTTCAAAAAAAATATATCTTTTTCAAAAACAAATTCTATATTTTTAAAAAATTGATCAAATGATTTACCCCAGATAGTAAAATCACTTAAAAATAAATTCAGGTAGTACTAAATGTGATATAATAATATACTAAACATGAACCTAAGAAATTTACCTAAAGCATTTCATTGTCCAAATGGTATTATCTCATAAGTAAAGGTGTTAAAATGGTAGGTAAAAGTAGTCTTCACATGGTCCTCTGGGAAAATTAGCACATGAAAATGTCTTCAAAACCCATCTAAAAAGAAATAATTTTTTTCCTAATAAACTTTCAAACGTTGGTTCAATTAATGGGATGGGGAAGTTATCCTTTATAGTGACCTGATTTATATTTCTATATTCAATGAATACTCTCAAACTATTCTGGATTCTCATAGGTAATGACTCATTTTAGTCATTCTTCACAATGGTTAGGCTAGTTTTCTTTAGAACTACATGGACTAAGTTAACCCATTGGGGATTAGAAATTGGTTAAATGATGTATACTACCATTAGATTTTAAATATCCATTTTTAATACTTTATTTATGGTGATTTTAGCCTACTTTGGTCCTATTAAATAGGTTTAAAATTTTCATTAAGTAAAATCCTATGTGAATAGATTTTTGGATCAATTATTATAATTTCACCTAAACACCATCCAATTTCTTGCACATTATTTTTTAAATGGTTCATTAACATGTTTTCCTTTTTAGGGTTTAAGTTATTTGGAATTTATTACTAGTATGTTTTCTCCCTTTATTAGTTACACATAATTTAAATCAATGGGAATAGGTTTTAATTCTATATTTTGTGATTTTTCATGGGATGTAATTAGTTTGGGGTTTATCATTTTCATTACATGAATTTTATACACATTAAATTATATTTAAGTGGATTATTCATTAAATATAAAACTAAATCCCTCTATATATTCAAGAGTTACCACATCTTAAATTTTGAAAACACATTCTTTATAATTTTTGGAAACTTACACTTATATATAGTTTTCAATCAAAAAATATTTCCTTGAAGCCAAAATTTCATGAAACATACATGAATATTTATCAGACTCAAACTCTTCAATGTGGGAAAGTTTCAAGACCGAATTTCCATTTGAAGGGTGTCTCATGGAGTCAAAAATATTTAAGTGTATTGGGTTGTATCTAAATTTCACAGTGATATTCCCTTCACGTGCATTAATTATATCTTGGTTGACTATAATAATAGACATCCAAAAAATAATGGGTGAGTGTCCTAGTGGTCTTTCTTCATCTCTATTCAAAGTATATAATTATATTGGGAATTGTAGATCTTTTAATTTTATAAGGACATCTTCCAACACTCTTTCTAGAAATACAATGGATCAATTCTCAAGTTTCACCACTACTCTTATAGACTTAAAATATCTTATCTATAAATATGTACCAATAGAGTGTAGAAAAACATTTATAGAAGAACCTAAATCATAAAAAGCATCTAAAAATTAATGAAACCAATAGTGTAAGGAGTATAAAATGTTTATGGATATTTACATTTTATGGGTAATCATAGTGTGATTAGTGATGAAACAATTCTTCGTAAGTTTACCCTTTCATTATATTATAGCCTCATTTTCATTGTGAAACTTTCTTTGAGAAATTTAGAATATTTTTGGATATGTGTAGAGCACTCAACCCCAGTAGCCCATATCTAATGTCTAATTTAATACATTGGTATAAGATACAAGGAATCACATCATGAAGGACTGAATAGTTTAGTAGTCTTGGTAAACTAGATACATACTTTAAATTATTATTACAGATAAAAACATAAAATACAAAAGAAGTTTTGTTTGATAAAATTATTATTCCTCATAGTATATCCCTGAATGTCAATCAAAAAACACTTACTAGTATCTTGGGGAAAATAAAACATAAGAAATGTGTGATCTTAGATAATCAGTAAGGGTAAGTGTACAATAGAAGTTATGAATAAATAAGTAATAATCAATATAAAAAGGTAAATAATTGAAATTAATTCTATTTAATCAATAAGTTTAGCATAATATGGAAGGATTAAATTATGATCAAACAATTTCATATAAATAATTACATGATCTTGAAAAATTAACCATGGATATTATAAATAATCAAATAATCACATGTAATATCAATAAATGAATTCATAATTATGGAATTAATAATTCTAGACATCTAAAACATACTATTAAGGATTTGTTCCAATACATCTAAATAAATTGTCATGGCCTTGGCCAAAACCCTATCAAGTTTTTCTCATGATACCATCCAATGAATCGAGAGTATATAGCATGTCCCGCCCATCACTTAATATGTCCAATGAATTCCTCACCTGAAAGGGGTTAAACATAATCAATATAAACATTCATATTGAAAAACTAATATATGAAATTTTAATACTTACCCCAATAAATAAACATAATCATAAACCATACAGAGTAAAATAGTGAATGATAATATAATTGTACATCCCCGGTCAAACTGATCACAAACCATTCATATGAATAATAAGGATGGTATCAATACAATATATCTTAAGTGGATTAAAATTAAAATATAAGGTTTATGTTATTGATAAATATAAATACCATGAAAATATCCTTTAAAACATTTTAAAAAAAATAACATTTGTATTTTGAAAATCACCTTTTAAAAAAATTATCAAAACATTTTGAAAACACTTTTCTTTGAAAATAACATTTTAAAACATTTAAAATAATAATTAAAACATTTATTGTTCATGTAAATGTAAAAAAAGTTCATGTTTTACATGTTAAAACAAATATTCTTTTTACATTTTCAGTAAAAGTCAAACAATGATAGTTTGGAAAATGACATGAAGATTGCTTTAAAAAACAATTTTTAAAAAGAAAAAAAAGGTAAAAAGGTATTTATAAAATCATTTTGAAAATGTTAAAAATATTATTGAAAACATTTTTATAAATTATGGGTTTTTATGAAAATTTATTTCTGGGTTAAGAGAGAAATAAAGTCAGATTTTCTTAAAAACATTTTCTCAGTCATTTTAAGTACCAAAGAGTATAAAATAATATTATTAAATAAGAAAGTTCATTAATAACAATATTATAATAATATATAAATATATTTTAATATAGTGATATCAAATAATTCCCCCAAGTAAAACTTAAATGAAAATAATCCTGAATAATGATGAGATTATGAAATAAACTCTTACCAATTTGGTATATTTTGAATCATAAGACCCATAAAATAAATAAAATAAAGTGAAACATTAAATTAAATTAAGATAAATATATTAATTATATAAAATATAAAATGGTCATTATATACACCACACAAATGAAAAAAGTGGTGAATATGGCATATGTATCGTGGAAGTAAAAGTAAGACGAGAAATCCTTACCTTGAGTCTGACTCGCCATGTGTGTTATTTATCTTCTTGAATAATATACTTGTATTAATTATTTAATTGAATAAGAACATTTTTAATGTTTATTATTACTTTAATTTCACTTATTATCAATTTAAATACAACTAATTAATTTATTATGTTTATATTGGGTGTTTCAATTATATTTGATTTATGTGTCAAAAATGACATTGGTAGGTTAACTATTGGCCCAATGGGTCATTATTTCAACATATATAGAATAATAATCATCACATAATTATAATATTTATTCATAAATTATAATTTTGATACCAATTACTAAAAAAATTATAAATGAAGTATGTTACGATCATGGAGACAGTAGGTCATATGTACGTATAAGTAATGTTTCTATTTTTCAATGATTGTTATGCAATTGAAGTAAGTAATATTTTATTTTAAATAATAATAATAATATAATAAATACCATGTTATTTCTTTAAAAATACTTATATATATCATCCATGTGGTTTGGTGATGAAAATAGAGTCACATCTCTTCATGAAGGTGGTAGTCTATACGTACACAAACAACATTATCATGTTTCAAAGAGTGAGAAGGTAAAAAAGAAAAAAATATATTATATTTTAAGAATGATAATATTTAATTAATATAATAATTATTAAATTTATATCACATATATTTATTAACTTTATCCTTATTACCTTTCATGTAATGAATTAGTCAAAAAAGAATCACATCACTTTGTGAGGTAGTAGTTGGCCATACACACGAGTGACGTTATCGTATCCCCAACATAATAGAAATTATAAAGGTATATATGGTATAATGAATCCATAAGTATTATTATTTTATAAATATAATATATATACTTTATATCCATAATCATACTGAACCATGATAGGTGTTTATCGAAAACGTGCCACGTGGGTTCGTGAGGCGGTAGTTCGTCGTACACAGGTGCGACGTTATCATTTACCATTTGAGGGAAGAGGAGATGTATATATTTAATGAACTTAACATAATAACATTTCAATATATGAGAATTTTTTTATTATATAATGATAAATTAATATTATTTTAAGGAGGTTTAATTAGAAATAAAACAAAAATCCATAGTTAGGAATTCTAACTCTTCTCATACCACCTCTTTAGAATTATACATAAAGTATTACTAGAATGTATTTTTGACCAAACCATGGTTTATAGTATGATTTGATGGATGTTTTGAAGTTATTTAGGAAATTATTATCTACACCAAAAGCTTTTTAATGTGTGAAGAAGCAAGGAAATGGGTTTTCTTTTTACAAGTGAGGTGAGTGGAACATTTGTAATTTTTGAAAAGAAAAAGGTGTTCCTATGTTTTTCACATGCCAAAAAAGTAAAAATTAGAGTTATATCAAGAATTAGAAATTATATGGTCTAAATATGTCTATAAAATGTGTTTTTTATAAGTTTTGGGTCATTTTTAACTCTTATCTTATAAGTTTAACCCCTCGGTAAATTAGTTTTTACCTTAAACATGGTAAATAATATTTACTATTTTTACTATTCATTATAGTCAAAAATATTTATGGCCTTTTTAGATAAAATAAATTATTCTAATTCTAAATATTTAATCCATTTTTACATATTTCATCCACATAATTTTAAAATATTAATATAAAATTAATCTTATAGATGTGATGGGAAAGCGAGTATTTAAAGATAAAATGTTCAAAATATTACATAGTTTTTATATAAAAAATCAATATAAAAATGATTCCAATGAAACAAATTACAATATATATATATATATAATTGAACTAATTTTACTTTAAAAAAATTAAAAACTAATTATACTTTATAGATAATTTAAACAAAAAGGAATTTTCAATTAAAATTCTGTATTATTCACTATTAATAAGAAAAATTAATCTGCTTAGAAGATTCTAAAAAAATCACCCAATGATAATTTATATATTTAGATATCATAAATGAAGTATATTTTTTCAAATAAATTTTATAAAAGTGGTAAAATTAATTTCAAATTATGTTTGGAAAGTTCGATTGGTCCATCTTTTAGAAGAATACAGTTTTTCATAAAACATTTATTTTTCATTCAAATGATTCTTATTTTATTTCTAATAAATAGATAACATTTTAATTTATTTCATACATATTTAAAAAATATAATTTTAATAGTTTAGTTATTATTATTCATATGCTCTAACTTAACGGCAAGGTTATAATGGTAATATTTAAATAATAATATTTTAATAGAGTAACGCATTTCATTTAAACCTGGTGTTGCATGAATTTCAAGCTATCAAAGAGATTGAATTTATTTAATATTAAATATTTCATAAATTCTTAGGGTGTTTCATTCTCTTATAATATTGGGGTTGTGTGTCATATACTCTATCAAACATGATGTCCCTCTTTTAAAATATTGGGGTGTTAAATTCTCCTCTAACATTAAATAAATTTCATCCATGCAATTTAATCTTGATCTTGGTAATCAAGGGTTTGAATGTTTAAAACACATTTATTTAAATACCCAATTATGAGAAGGGTTGATAAAACATCCACTTAATAATAGAGAAAGTGAAGTATGGATTTTATATGGAATAACACATAACTAGGTTTCTAAGTGTGAGAAAATTGGTGGAAAGTGAATATGTGAACATTAAATAAAAGAGTAAATTATTATAAAGAGTTATAGACATCATTGATCAAAAGAAATTGAATGATAAAATGAAAATTAAGGACCTAAAAACCATAAATAAGTGATTATTTAAAACACCATTTGTAACACCCCAGGTAAATAAAGAATATGGAATTTTTATATTTATCCCTATTTGTGAAAAAAATATTAATATTACTTTAAAGGGAACGCTATGCTCGATGGCGTACCCAATATGCGACAACGAGTTCCTTTGAAATCTTACGTTGCACTCTAATAATAAAATAATATTATTTTAAATGGTAGTTAGCGCCTAGACATTGTATTGGCGGGAAAAACGGAACTAACTAAAAAATGATTATGTATGTTTGTCAAATATTTTTACTTTTTACAATAAATGTTAGAGGATTAAAAATGCGAATGAATCCAATTTTAAGCGTAAACATTCTAATATTCTTTAAAAGGTCGATTAACCGCCTTTTGATGGCGAACCTCTTTTAAATCCACTTTTTGACAATTTTATGTGTTATATTTGACAAAATAAAATTCTTCTTTAGAATCGGGAAATTAAAATTTACTTTTTGTACACTTTTGGTATTTTTCCGATAAAGTTCATTTTTTAATGAATAGTGAAAAATGTTGTATTTTAATTCAAAACCTATTTTTAATATAATTTATTTATATTATTAGATTATATTTTGAATTGGTTTTAAAGTTCAATTAGAATATATTTTTACCATTTAATAAAATTGTGGTCATTGGAATTAATTTCACTTTGAAATCGGACTTAAACTGGTGTCAATATTTTGATACTTATTGTTTCATAAAAACACGCTATTTGCTCTGTCAGTGGGAATTAATTCTTAAATTAATTAATGCAACTTATATGTTTTGAATTTTGTAAAATAGACTTCATTTTTGAATTCGTAATATCAAATATATCTTAGAGTGAATTTTTGGTATTTTTTTGAAAAACATCAATTTTTGATGAATAGTGAAACCACTAAGTGGTACTTATAAAAACTGACTTTCCGTTTAAATGAAATTTTACCACCTCTGTGTTTTGAATTTCAAAAATCAGACATACATGGTTTTCATTAAGAAGTAAAATGTGGTTCAATGGAATTAAAATAATTTTTTGGGGAATAGTAACTTTTAAGTTTTTAATCGCGATTAAAGGTAATTAGTGTAGTTTAAGGTAAAAATAATGTTTTAATAATATGAAATGACCTAGAAACATGTCATACCCTTATTGAATGTGTCGTTTCCGACCAATACAATCCATGGGTCAACTTGGGGACCCCATGGAGCCACTTTGGTAGGAAAATTACATAAATAACTTTTTATTTAAAGTTAAAATAAAAATGTCACAAACATGAGTTGTTTTACTAATAAAATTTTTAAATGGGGATATACAAGTCTGATTTTTGACTATAAATATTAATTAGAAATCTAAAACGATTTAATACATCATAGTATTTTTTTATAATTTTTAGACACTAAATAAATTAACTTATTTATGACATCATAATGATGCAGTGATTACCTCAATATTTAACGATTTAAATAAAATGAAAAGATAATGTAAAATCTAAGACCTAAACTTGTCAAAAACCTATTGGATGGGTGGATTTAAAACCCTTATCACCTTATCCTCTATATTTATAATTGTGGGACCTTTTTTATCTGAAAATATTTTTATAATAAAGTATCTTTTCTTAACTTTCCAAGAGTGCCCCTCCTTTTCTCTTATAAAAGGCCCCCACCTCTACCAACTTACACACACCTCTCAAGCCTTTTGATCGGCCAAACCCTGACCATTTCTTCTCTCCACATACCTCTCTTCATCATTGAAGCCTCACTTTGGTCAGAATCCTTTCCAAGGAAGCCTTTTATCTCAAATCCAAGAGAGTTACTCGATTTAAAGGTAGTGTCCTCTCTTGTGTTCTTATGTTTTATTTTGCATCTCCAACCCTCTAAAATCTTTTTATTCCTTTATTTTGTAACAACACCATTATATTAAATATACTAGGATTTTTTTATGTGAAGGATTATAGCTACACTTACACACGCCTTCAACTAATGGTTAAAGAACATATTGTTTCTGTGGATGGCGAATTTTTGCCTCACAAAATAATGATTGTTCAATCTTCTCTTAACACCTTTCATGGTTGCCATTGTGATGTCACTATATTTTATATATGATATATATGGTATTTATGTTGTCTATATGCTTATGAATTTTATATTTAAATCATTCTTTATGCATTTCATGTTGTGCAAATGTGATAATTTCATACGAGGAAGTGTGGACTACCACCCCCTCAAGTGATGTGACTCGTTCATGCAATACATGGAATGTATAAAGAATGAAATTAATTAACATATTTGACCTATATAACATATATATTATACTGGAATTATAATATATATATATATCTCAATTATTTTTAATTACATTAATATGACAAAGAAATGAAAGTAGCGTTCATGCGTACGTACGGCCTACTGTCTCCATAAAAAGTGAATTTCATTTCATTTTATCTCCAAATGTTATGGAGTAGTATAAAATTAATATGTAATGGATATATATGATATTTAAATCATTAATACTATTCTGCAGATGATTTACTTATAACTACATGGACAATCATTTCCAAACAAGTTCATTTTTGACTCATGTACCAAACATCAACAAAAACGTCTGATATGAACTCACATTATTAACCAATTATTATAACATTATAACATGTGATATGAACTGAATAATAATCTTTAAAATATGTCCTTAATCAATTATAAATTGACCAAAGTTTATTATTCAGTAATATAATGAAACGAACAAGACAAGTCGGACTTGAGGTAAGGGATCCAACCCCTCTCTTTCTTTTTAAGTACACTCTTTTATGTCATTCCTTTTAAGATCATATTTATTATGATTGGGATGTTATTTTATATTAATAATACTGTAAGTTTTATGTTCATATGATGAGAGACCCTATTTTCTCTCACCAATCCATTTTGGAAGTTTTGAGTGGCGCCGTTAGGCTGCCGAATTTTCGTAAGAGATCTAACCTCTCTCTTTCTTTTTAAGTACTCTCCTTTATGTCACTTCTTTTAAGATCCTCTTTGTTATGATGGGGGATGTACTTTTATATTCCTATTTCTGTAAATTTTATTGTAATATTATGAGAGACCCTATTTGATCTCATCAATCCATTTTTTGAAGTTTGAAGTGGCGCTGTTAGGCTGCCGAGTTTTCGTAAGGTGTTTTTCATCTCACTTTTAGTCCCGTGAGATTTATGCTTCATTTTCCACCATTTCCTTTGAGTGGTGTATGTACTTACCATTATTATACTCTTTGTGTAATATAATTTCATTTATGGGTATTTACATATTCATTGTATGACCCTTCTTCAATGGGTGTACGTTTCGAAAGTTACCCAAGTCGGTAAGGGAACCTTTCACCCTCATTTTTTTAAAAGACTTCTTTTGTTATGTCTTTTAATTCACATACTATTATGTAGGTATATGTTATTCTATATCCTTATTGATGTAAATTTTATGTCCAATTTATGAGATACTATTGTCTCTCTCATCAACTCTTTTTCTGAATTTTTAAGTGACGCCGTTAGGCTCTCGAATTTTTGCAAGGGAACTTCTTAACCCAATTTTGATTCTTTGGGATAAATTTTTACTCCTTGAATATGTCATTCTATGAATATGTGTGAATGAACTCTGATTGTTTTACACTTAATATCCACTTATATTTTGTAAATTTGTTTGTCACACATAATTATGTCATTGATTTATCCTTAATCCTCGGATACCGTATTGATAAGGGATTTCGTCTCAATCTCCTTTCATTGAGACATATTTTGTTTTATACACAACTTTATTTTATACGGTGTATAAACCCCTTTGACTTATAATTTTATTCAAAAGGAATCTTTTTATATGAAGCGTTTTACTAAACGAAAAAATGTAATGTTTCTTTTAACGTATGCGGTGACAATGACCTTTTCCGCCACCGTGAGTATTATTTGGTCTTTGGCTTTCTCTAAAAGCCGTAATTTTTTTTAAAATGAAATAAATACCATATACTCTTTTATGTATTTTGGTATTGAAAATGGTTTTTATAATGGATTTGTTATGTCAATATATTTAAGTGATATATTGTGATCAAGGTGTGGAAATTTTTTCTTTCCATTATATTTTTTTATGTCTTATGATTTTATATTGGTACTTGGACATTTTACGGGTGGTTACGTGATAAACCATATGACGGGTGGTGCTGTGAATTCCAGGATGGGTGGTTACATTATAACCTCCAATCCATTGGGTATGGAAGTCAGCCGTATCTCTATTCCATTAAGTATATGTGGAAGTCGACCGTATGGTTATTCCATTTAAGTATGTTTATGTCCCAAGTTACCTTTTTATGTTCTGTGTTCTTTATATAGGTTTTATGGTAATCTTTTGGTTACAAAATGGTAAGTAATGATCTTTTATTCATTGAAGAGTTTTTTTTACTACTTCATAAAGGTGAAAATTATTACTTTGATAAAGTATACATGGTTTACTTGTTGTTTTAAAAACTAGCAGTTTTCATTATTTGTGTATCCCTTACTGAACTTTTTATGCTCACCCCAAGTTTTTTGAAATGTTTTTCACAGGGCATAATGTGGAATAGGGTAAAGGATGGGATCAAGGGAAAGTCATGCTATCTAAAACATGGAACTAAACATGTTTCTTTTTTTTAAGAGTTTTTATTTTATGGAAACTTAGTAGAAGTTTCTACTTTGTAATCTTTTGAGATGTAATAGTTATGTCCTAATTCTCTAAAACTCTAAACCATGAAAATATCCTCAATGTGAATTATTCATTTAATTCAATATTAAGTAAGGTTTAAGGTCGGGGCCTTATAGTTGGTATCAAAGGTCGTTTTAGACAACTTTAGGGATTAAGAGTTTTTGTTAGACACATGGTTAGTCCCTATATCTATTAGTTTAGTTAAATCCTTATTTTATAACTTTTTTTCAGGTCAAGTAAAGTCAATTACTAATGGAAGGAGAAGGATCTCAAAGGAAATTCATATCTCTTTCTAATGACATGCTTGCAATAATTATTGCAAATTCATGTTCGGATGATTGTGAAACTTTTTCTAGCATACAAATCACTTGAAAGAAGTTGTGTGAGATATCAAACACCTCCACTATACCTCATTATCATCGTGGATCATGGGTTGTATTTAGACAAATACTACTTTCAAAATATTCTCATATTTTCAAGAAAGGAAAATATTATCAAGGTATTTTCAAATATTTTACCTTATCACAAGAATTTGAAGCATATTATGATTTTAAAAAAGGTGCTGAGGAACGAGACCCTTGAGCAACCTACTTATATTTGATTTTAAAATATAGTCTCTCAGAACATACTTATGGTATTTTAAAAGGACCAATAATAGAAATTTTCAACTCAAATTATGTCTGACTATTTTATAGAAATCATGTTTTTTCAGATGTTTTGGAATTATATGTCATACATGATTATTTTCCAAAACTGTTTTTCTGTGAACACCCATATGACCCATGTTGTACAAGGTGTATTTGGATGGAGGAAGAAAATGTTTTTAAAGGATCTCTAAATCATTTTTGTAATGCATGGGACGTCTACCTACTTGAACAAGATGACGATGAAACCGAGTGGACTCCATGATCAAGGTATGTTGTTATTCATTTTGGGAATCGTTTTATTTTAACTTATGGTGGTGAAATAAGACTTCAAGAATTAAGATGTTGATATTGTAATGAATTTTGATGAAAATGAGAGGTATAAGGAACCTATTGAGGTTAAAACATTTTAGGGTTATTTTTGGAGTTTTATAAAAAGGGCAACACACAGACCGTGTGACAACCCGTCGCGTCGGACAAAGCTACGGGAATCGAACCCAGAACCAAAGTGTGACTGGTATTTATCTCCTACCACTTGACTACGTGAAGTCCCTGGTTAGTTTGACTAATTCGTTTTAGTTAAATGATTTTATGAATTAAGAGTAAGTTGATTTTGGGTTATCTATGTAAATTATTAACCTATCATAGAAGATATGTGATTAGTTTAATTACTTTTCAATATGAGACTTTAAGAGCAACTGATGTTATTTAGAGATAAGTGTTATTTTGTACCTTGGAGGACTATGTGATTAAATCCTTCAAATATTTGGGTTTCAATCTTATTTTGGTTTACTTTGAAGGATTTTATGGAAAAAGTGTTTATCGAATTGTCTTCGTTGAACTTTGGGTTTTGTTGGACAAATTTTTGAGATTAAGAATAGATTTTCTTTTTATAAAGGGTTATCCTTTTTTGGATTATCTGATCTTGTACTAACCTTTTTGGTTTTGGTTTTGGTTAAAGTCTAAAGACATGGGAAGTATATAGTTCTCTTTTGTGGATTAAGTGATTCTCTAGAAGTTGATTATAGCTCTCTTAATGTAAACAAGTCATCCTAAATACTCATCTTTTGGAGAAAATATGAGTTCGTGTAAGAAATCTAGTAAAAATTGAAAGTCAACATGACAAGTAAGTATGTTTCCTTATGTTTTAGTTAAGCTCAAAAATAAATTCCTCAATGAAAAGTAACTAAAAAAAAATTTGTCCATTAACTTTTCCTACTGGGGAATCCAATACCGTTTAACCCATCACAAGTTTATGATTTTCTTATGGTTAACTTTCTCCTAGACATGTTTACTATCACTCTCCATCAGAACATGACCCTTTGTTTTTTCCTCCATATCCATATTTTCATACATGGAATCCTAGTATGGGTTAACTCCGGTGACCATTGTACTTCCCTATCTTTCTTTTAAAGTGATAGTTTAATTTACTCCCTTTCCTATGTGGGACTTTCAATGGAGTTTCCAAGCCCAATTTTGAAATTGCGAGGATGCAATTCCCAAAAGGGGGGAAGGATGTAACACCCCAGGTAAATAAAAAATATGACATTTTTATATTTATCCCTATTTGCGAAAAACAATATTAATATTACTTTAAAGGGAATTATATACTCGATGGCGTACCCAATACGCGACAATGAGTTCCTTTGAAATCTTATGTTGCACTCTAATAATAAAATAATATTATTTTAAATGGTAGTTAACGCCTAGCCATTGTAATGGCGGGAAAGAATGGAACTAAATAAAAAATTATTATGTATGTTTGTTAAATATTTTTACTTTTTACAATAAATGTTAGAGGATTAAAAATGCGAATGAATCCAATTTTAAGCGTAAACATTCTAATATTCTTTAAAATGTCGATTAACCGCCTTTTGATGGAAAACCTCTTTTAAATCCACTTTTTGACAATTTTATGTGTTATATTTGAAAAAATAAAATTTTTCTTTAGAATCGGGACATCAAAATTTACTTTGTGTAAATTTTTGGTATTTTTCCGATAAAGGTCATTTTTAAATGAATAGTGAAAAATGTTGTATTTTAATTCAAAAGCTCTTTTTAATCTAATTTATTTATATTATTAAGTTATATTTTTAATTGGTTTTAAAGTTCAATTAGAATATATTTTTACCATTTAATCCAATTGTGGTCATTTGAATTAATTTCACTTTGAAATCGGACTTAAACTAGTGTCAATCTTTTGATACTTATTATTTCATAAAAACACGCTATTTTCTCTGTTAGCAGGAATTAATTATTAAATTAATTAATGAAACTTATATGTTTTGAATTTTGTAAAATAGACTTCATTTTTGAATTCGGAATATAAAATATATCTTAGGGTGAAGTTTTGGTATTTTTCTGAAAAACTTCAATATTTGATGAATAGTGAAACCACTAGGTGGTACTTATAGAAACTGATTTTCCGTTTAAATGAAATTTTACCACCTTTGTGTTTTGAATTTCAAAAATATGACATACATTGTTTTCATTAAGAAGTAAAATTTTCTTTAATGGAATTAAAATAATTTTTTGGTGAATAGTAACTTTTAAGTTTTTAATCGCGATTAGAGATAATTAGTGTAGTTTAAGGTAAAAATAATGTTTTAATAATATTAAATGACCTAGACACATATCATACCCTTATTGGATATGTCATGGCAGACCAAGACAATCCATGGGTCAACTTGGGGACCCCATGGAGCCACTTTGGTAAGAAAATGACATAAATAACTTTTTATTTAAAGATAGAATAAAAATGTGACAAACATGAGTCGTTTTACTACAACAATTTTTACATGGGGTTATACGAGTCATATTTTTTACTATAAATAGTCATTGAAAAGATAAAAAGATTTCATACATCATAGTATTTTTTTTATTATTTTTAGACACTAAATAAATTAACTTATTTATGACATCATGATGATGCATCGATTACCTCATTATTTAACAATTTAAATAAAATGAACAGATAATGTAAAATATAAGACCTAAACTAGTCAAAAACCTATTGGATGGGTGGATTTAGAACCCTTATCACATTATCCTATATATTTATAATTTTGGGACCTTTGTTATCCGAAAATCTTTTTATAATAAAGTATCTTTTCTTAACTTTCCAAGAGTGCCCCTCATTTTCTCTTATAAAAGGCCCCCACCTCTATCGTCATACACACACCTCTCAAGACTTTGGCTCGGCCAAACCCTGACCATTTCATCTCTCCACATCCCACTCTTCATCATTGAAGCCTCACTTTGGTCAGAATCCTTTCCAAGGAAGCCTTTGAGCTCAAATCAAAGAGAGTTACCCGATTTAAAGGTAGTGTCGTCTCTTGTGTTCTTATGTTTTATTTTGCTTCTCCAACCCTCTAAACTCTTTTCATTCCTTTATTATATAACAAAAAAGTATCTTAAATATACTAGAATGTTTTTATTTGAAGTATTCTATCTAAACTTACACACACCTTCGTCTAATGGTTAAATAACATACTGTTTCTGTGGATGGTGAATTTCTACCTCACGAAACGATGATTGTTCAATCTTCTCTTAACACCTTTCATGGTGGCCATTATGATGTCACTATATTTTATGTATGATATATATGGTATTTATGTTTTCTATATACTTCTTAATTTTATATTTAAAACATTCCTTTATGCTTTTCATGTTGTGCAAATGCGATAATTTCATACGAGGAAGTGTGCACTACCGCCCCCTCAAGTGATGTGACTCGTTCATGCAATACATGGAATGTATAAAGAATGAAATTAATGAACATATGTGACCTATATAACATATATATTATACTGGAATTATAATATATATATATATCTCTCTCAATTATTTTTAATTACATTAATATGACAAATAAATGAAAGTAGCGTTCATGCGTACGTACGGCCTACCATCTCCATGAACGGTGCATTTCATTTATTTTTATCTCCAAATGTTATGGAGTAGTATAAAATGAATATGTACTGGATATATATGATATTTAAATAATTAATACTATTCTTGATATTATTTACTTATAACTACATGGAAAATCATTTCCAAACAAGTTCATTTTTGACTCATGTGCCAAACATCGACAAAAACGTCTGATATGAACTCACATTATTAACCAATTATTATAACATTATAACATGTGATATTAACTGAATAATAATCTTTAAAATATTTCCTTAATCAATTATAAATTGTCCAAAGTTTATTATTCAGAAATATAAAGAAACGAACAAGACAAGTCGGACTTGAGGTAAGGGATCATACCCCTCTCTTTCTTTTTAAGTACACTCTTTTATGTCATTCCTTTTAAGCTCATATTTCTTATGATTGGGATGTTATTTTATATTACTAATACTGTACCTTTTATTTTCATATGATTAGAGACCCTATTTTCTATCACTAATCCATTTTGGAAGTTTTGATTGGCGCTGTTAGGCTGTCGAATTTTCGTAGGAGATCTAACCTCTCTCTTTCTTTTTAAGTACTCTCCTTTATGTCACTTCTTTTAATAACCTCTTTGTTATGATGGGGGTGTTCTTTTATATTATTTTTTCTGTAAATTTTATTATAATATTATGAGAGACCCTATTTTATCTCATCAATCCATTTTTTGAAGTTTTAAGTGGCGATGTTAGGCTGCCGAGTTTTCATAAGGGATTTTTCATCTCACTTTTAGTCTCGTGAGATTTATGCATCATTTGCCACCATTTCCTTTGAGTGGTGTATCTACTTCCCATTATTATACTCTTTGTGTAATATAATTTCATTTATAGGTATTTACATATTCATTGTATGACCCTTCTTCAATGGGGTGTATATTTCGAAAGTTACCCAAGTCGGTAAGGGAACCTTTCGCCCTCCTTTTTTTAAAAGACTTATTTTGTTATGTCTTTTAATTCACATAATATTATGTAGGGATATGTTATTCTATATCCTTATTGATGTAAATTTTATGTCCAAGTGATGAGATGCCATTTTCTCTCTCATCAACTCTTTTTATGAATTTTGAAGTGACGTCGTTAGGCTGTCGAATTTTCGCAAGGGAACTTCTTAACCCAATTTTGATTCTTTGGGATAAACTTGTAATACTTGAATATTTCGTTCTATGAATATGTGTGAATGAACTTTGATTGTTTTACACTTAATATCCACTTATATTTTGTGAATTCGTTTGTCACACATAATTATGCCAATGATTTATCCTTAATCTTAGTATACCGTATTTGTAAGGGACTTCGACTCGATCTCCTTTCATTGAGGCATATTTTGTTTTATACACAACTTTATTTTATACGGTGTATAAACCACTTTGACTTCTAATTTTATTCAAAATGAATCTATTTATACGAAGCGTTTTACTAAACGACAAAATGGAATGTTTCTTTTAACGTACGCGGTGACAATGACCTTTTCCGCCGCCGTGAGTATTATTTGGTCTTTGGATTCCTCTACAAGCCGTAATTTTTTTTTAAAATGAAATAAATACCATATACTCTTTTATGTATTTTGGTATTGAAAATGGTTTTTATAATGGATTTTTTATGTCAATATAATTAAGTGATATATTGTGATCAAGGTGTGGAAATGTTTTCTTTCCATTATATTTTTTTATGTCTTATGATTTTATATTGGTACTTGGACATTTTATGGGTGGTTATGTGATAAACCATATGACGGGTGGTGCTGTGAATACCAGGACGGGTGGTTACGTTATAACCTCCAATGCATTGGGTATGGAAGTCGGTCGTATTGATATTCCATTAAGTATGTGTGTAAGTCGACCGTATGGTTATTCCATTTAAGTATGTTTATGTCCTAAGTTACCTTTTTATGTTATGTGTTTTTTATATGGGTTTTATGATAATCTTTTGGTTACAAAAGGGTAAGTAATGATCTTTTATTCATTGAAGAGTTTTTTTTACTACTTAATAAAGGTGAAAATTATTTCTTTGATAAATTATACATGGTTTACTTGTTGTTTTGAAAAACTAACAATTTTCATTCTTTGTGTATCCCTTACTGAGTTTTTATGCTCACCCCAAGTTTTTTGAAATGTTTTTCATAGGAGTTAATGTAGAATAGTGTCAAGGATGGGATCAAGGGAAAGTCATGCTATCTAAAACATGGAACTAAACATGTTTCTTTTTTTAAGAGTTTTTATTTTATGGAAACTTAGTAGAAGTGTCTACTTTGTAATCTTTTGAGACGTAATAGTTATGTCCTAGTTCTCTAAAACCCTAAACCATGAAAAGATCCTCAATGTGAATTATTCATTTAATTCAATATTAAGTAAGGTTTAAGGATGGGGCCTTATACCATTGGTTCAATATAAATGAATGTATTAGGGTAACATTTCTTTCTAATGTCCTTTTAATAGAGTTTAATAATTCCTTTACCATCAAGATTGAGAATATATGAAAATATACGTACATGATATCTTTATATATCATATGAAAAAATTAATATTTTTCATTCTTTGATCATTTTACACTTTATTTCTTAATAAAATAATTGAATATCCAAGATGAATTTGTTATGACTAAAACACTAAAATTAAGAATTAACAAATCATTAGCTCAATAAAAGAATACAAATTAGTTCCTCTTATATCTATATATTTTCCAAGGCCAAAGTGGTTAGCACAAGTTATCTAATAAAATCCAAAGTTCATCATAATCCATTCCATAAATATTTAACCTTAATACTTATCCAAAATTTTCCTGCCCTAATTCAAAGTACATAACTTTTTTAAGGAAAGTCACTAAATCAACATTATATTCCCAAAACAATATAAGGTGACTCTTAATGTCACATTCCAAATAATTTAATACCTTTACAACCATAAAACCATAATCAAAACATGCATTCTTATAAAAATAAAATCTCAGGTTTTCAAATATATTCCATAAATGAATACTTACAATAAACCCCTATAAAGATGATATAAACCACCAAATCTCTAACCAATTTCATGGTAACAAACCCTATCCCATAAACATAACATCATTATCTCAAAATTCGGAACATATTAAGGGTTATTCTTCATCAATAATGTGTTTTTAAAGTGGTTCAAATTATCACTAAATTACTTTTCTTGGTCATTCGTACGTTTCATCATATTCTATCAATCCTTTAAGAAGTAGTATTGCAGTAAAGTTATTATAAATTTAATATTCTTATAACCATAATATCATTGATTAAAATAATAATATAACATAATTATTTAATCCAAACACAATAAAATTAATCATTCTTCTTCATTTGTAGTAATAGAAAAATATTGACCATGATCCCTTAGCTTATTTTGAGGTATATTCCCTTGACTCTTAGGGAATTCATTTGAATAGTTACCTATATACTTATATTTTAATCATTGAACAATGGAAATTTATTTTATTCCCTTAAAATTATGAGTATGGGAGACTTTTTAACCACACTTTAAATAACCTATTTCTTCTTTAAGCAAGTACCAGGGTGTTTCTTTCCAAAATTCTCACATATAAGAAAACCCTTCTTTCCCTTCTTCCCATTATCCATTTTTTCTTTGTTGTTATCTTCTTCTCTAGCTTCAATTAAAATCCATAATACACATAGAATTATTTATTTATTTTTATAGCACATGATATTGTGTCTTCATATGATGATAATGTTTGGGAGACTAGATTTCTTAGAAATATTGGCTTAAACTCGTTAAAGAAATGATCATTATTACTCATTAGAATATTTTCATTGATACGGTTCACATTCCTTATGATAGGTGAAATTTATAAATAATTGAATCTACTATATTACATCATAACATTATTAAACAAGATTTATAATCCCAAAAATAGTGAAACACTTAACAAAAATTGAAAATTTTATGCATAGCTAATCTCATAATTATAAACATGGTTTCATTGGATATATATTTATATTTAAATACTTTATAAATTTTTGTAATGAAAATGTGATTTATCCTAAGAATATCCTCTAGTATTGTTATACCAGGTTCAAAGTAAGGCCCATTTTCATTAACTTAGTGGTAATCAAGTCAATCCCAATGTGCCTTTTTTAAGTTATTACCTCTAGGAATATTTGTGCAAGAACCATATTCACTTGTA
Organism: Viscum album; assembly: GCA_963277665.1. NCBI lineage: Eukaryota > Viridiplantae > Streptophyta > Magnoliopsida > Santalales > Viscaceae > Viscum > Viscum album. The sequence goes on from OY728143.1 coordinate 1,372,408,396, forward strand.
GTATCTAGACAAGGATTTATTTATAGGAAAAATCACAAAGTCTCTTCCTTACCAAAACATTAGGATTTTCTTATATACTTATACTCAAGTCCTATCAGAGGGTTATGTTCCCTGATCTATATTTTTCTTAATATAGTTCCCAAAGTTTCTACTAAACTTCCTCTAATAACAACTATAGAGACCCTGACCCTAGTATCTTAAGATACAAGGAATCGTATCTCGAAATACTAAATAGTTTATTAGTATTGGTAAACTAGATAAATTAATTTAAGTCTTATTATAATATAAAATATAAAAAATAAAAGGAATTTTCTTTGATAACACAATTATTCATCATTGTGTATCCCTGCATATCAATCACAAAACACTTCTTGGTATTTTGGGGAAAATAAAACATAAGGGGTAATATCATATACTCGATAAGGGTTAGCGTATAGTGGAATATATGAATAAATAAAGTATAATAAAAATGGGAAGGTAAATAACTTTTACACATGTAATTTAATCAATAATTTGAGCATAATATGGAAGTAATAAATGATTATCAAATAATGCCATATAAATAATCACATGATATTGAAAACTTAACCATAAATATTCTAACTAATTGAAAAATCACATGGAATATCAATTGCTAAATTAATAATGATTGTATGAATTATTTTATATCTCTAAAACATATTTTAGATAATTTGTGCCATGAAATATAAATAAATGGTTAAGGCCTCAACAAAACCCAATTTAGTTTGTCTCATGAGACCTATCGATGCATCAATGGGTTGTATATGGCCTATCTTGTAACTTAATAAGTCCAATTAATTATTAATGTGAAAGGGGAGAAATATAATAAAAATAAAAATTAATATTTAAAAACTAATATATTAAATTTAAATACTTACCCTAATCAATAAACATAATCATAAACCATCTAGAGTAAAATAGTGAATGGTAATAAAATTATACATCCCCAATAAAACTGATCATAAACCATCCAGATAAATAATAATGATGGTTTAAATACAACATATCCTCTATGGATCATAAGTTAAATAAAGGTAGATTTAAAATATGAATATAAATACCATGAAAATATCCTTGAAACATTTTTTAGAAAAAATAACCTTTGCATCTTTAAAATCACCTTTTAAAACAAAAAGTTTGCAAAAAAAATTTGAAAATAGTTTCCATTGAATATAACCTTTTAAAACATTTAAAATAAGCATTAAAACTTTTAAAATAATCATTAAAACATTTATTTTTTCATGATGGTGGAAAATTTTACTCATGTCGTATGTGTTAAAATAAAGATTCCCTTCATATTTTTTGAAAAATAAAAAAGGGCATTTTTTTAAAATGACATGAAGATTCCTTTAAAAAAATGTAAAATGGGTAAAATTTTATTTAATAAATCATTTTATATATTTAAAAAAAAATAAAACAATTTTATAAAACATTGGTTTTGATGAAAAAATATTTTCGACTGAAAAGAGAAATAATGTCAGATTTTCTTAAAAAAATATCAATCATTTTAAGTACCAAGGACTGGAAAATGGTACTATTAATTGAAATATCTCATGAATAACAATTTTATAATTAACTAAATTTATTTTAAGATATATATATATATATATATATATATAAATTAATGTCCCCCCCCCCAATGAAAACTTAGATAATAACAATCCTAAATAATGATGATATTGTGAAATAAACACTGACCACTTTGGTAACTTTTGAATAATAATCCCCATGAAATAAATGACATCAAATGAAACTTTAAATAACATGAATATAATTAGATTAATTATATAACATATAAAAGGGGTGTTATATACACCACAAAAATTAAATAATTAGTGAATATGGCATATGTCCAACATAAGTAAAAGTGAGACGAGAAACTCATACCTTGAGTCTGACTCATCACATATGTTTTTTATCTTCCTGAATAATAAAATTATATTGACTATTTACATGATTAAGAACCTTTTTATGGTTTATTATTCCTTTTATATCACTTATCATCATGTTATATACAATTACATAATCAATTAAGTTTATGTAGGATGTTTTGATGATATTTGACTTATATGTCAAAATCGACTTCGGTGTGTTGACTATTAGTCTAAGAGGTCATAATTTCAGAATCTATAGAATAAAAACATAACATAATTATAATATTTATACATAGTCTATAATTTTAATACCAATAATGAAATATTTTTTTGAGAAATGAAGTATGTTACAATCATGTAGATGGTAGGTCGTATGTACGCATGAGTAAAGTTTCCATTTTTCAACGATCATCATGAAAAGGAGGTAAGTAATATTTTACCTTTTACAAATTATAATAATATCATAAATAAAATATTATTTCTTTAAATATACTTATATATATCATCTTTGTGGTGTGCTTATGTAAAGAGAGTCACATCGCTTCATGAAGGTGGTAGTCCACACATACACGAACAACATTATCATCTTTCAGTGAGTGAAAAGGTAAGAAAGAAATGGTATATTATATTTTAATAATGATAAATATATAATTAATATCATAATTATTTCATTTATATCCCATATATTTATTAAATATATCCTTATTACCTTTCATGTAAAGAGTTAGTGAAAAACAAATCGCATCACTTCGTGAAGTGATAGTTCATCCTACACACGAGCGACATTATCACATCCCATATAAAATAGAAAGTAAAAAAGTTATATAAGATATAATAAATAAATATGTATAATAATTTTATAAATATCATATATATAATTTACATCCATCATCATACCCAACTATGATAGGTGTTGATTGAAGACATGCCACATTAGTTCGCGAGGTGGTAGTCTGTTGTACACATGAGTGACGTTGTTGTTTCCAATTTGAGGGAAGAGAAGATAGATATAGGTCATTACCTTAACATAATAAGATAAAATTATATTTTATATACTATTTATATTATATAATCATAAATTAATAATATTTTAATTAGGTGGAAGAATAAATAAAAAACACATAGTTAGGAATTTTACCTCTTCTCGGACCACCTCTTCAGGGGTATACCTAAAGTATTCCTATAATGACCTTATGACAAAACCAAGGATTCTTTTATAAGGGGTGAAATTTTATAAGTTATTTTTTAATTTAATGTTTGAACCAAAAGGGTTTTAAGGTGTCAATAATAGATTATAAGGGGTGGCCTTTCATAAGTGAGGTGAGGAGCACACATGTAATTCTTGAAAAGAAAAAGGTGTAACCACATTTTTTACATAAAAAATATGTTAAAAATAGATTATTATATATAATTAGCATAATATGGTTTAAATATGGATATAAAATGGGTGTTGAATAAGTTTTTGGTTTTTCTAACCCTTATCTTTGATGTTTAACACACGGTAAATCAGTTTTTACCTTAACCACAGTAAATAATTTTTACTCTTTTTACTATTAATTATGTTAAAACATTAAGATGACCTTATTAGATAATATAAATTATAACTATTATAAATATGGAATCCATTTTTCTAAATTCTATTCACATAAGTAGAAAATTATAATTTAAAATTAATCCCACATATGTGAGGAGAAGGTGAGTTTTCAAAGGGAAAATATTCAAAAGTTTCCAAAGTCTTCATGTCAAAATTCAATATTAAAATGATTCCAATTACCTAAATTATATATATATATATATAATTTAACTAATTATACCTTAAAAAAAATTTAAATATAATTTAACTTTATAAATAATTTAAAAAAAATAATAATAATTTTCAATTAAAATTCAGTATTTTCCACTATTCATCAAAAAAATTAATCTCCTCAAACAAAATATAAACAAACCACCCAAAGATATTATTTACATGTAGATTTAAAAAATTAATCTTATTTTTTAAAATAAATTTTCTAAAATTTTTAAAAATTAATTTTAAATCATGTGTACAAAGCATGATTAGACCACCTTTTAAAAAAATATAGTTTTTTTTAGAAAATATTTATTTTTATTTCAAATGATTCTTATTTTATTTATAATAAATATATAATAATTGAATTTATTTTATACATTTTTAAACTATATAATTTTCATAATTTATTTAAAAAACTTTATACCCTCCAACTTAACGTCTTGGTTATCATGGTAATGTTTAAATAATAATATTTTAAAAGAGTATTGTGTTTCATTAAAACCTAGTGTTTCATACATTGAGAGCTATATAAGTGATTTAATTTATTTAAAAATAAATATATCATAAAGTCATATGGTGATATATTCTCTTATAATATTTTTTTTTGTGTCATATACTCTATCAAACATGATGTACCACTTTTAAAATATCTGGGTGTTATAATTTGTTTGAGTAATTTAAGAATAGGTATGTTGAATCATGTTTTTGGAATGTTTCCAGAATTTCTCCTTGATGTTCTTCCTCTTAAATATTTTTGGGATTAATCATTCTATATAGGAATGGAAGTTAAAGGTTATTCTTCTCCATTTTCTACCTTTACCAGGTTTTTCCTATTTCTTCATTATTTGGATAGATCTTCCTCTATATTCTTTATTTTATTCTACTTGGGGATAATGTTAAAAAATCCACCCAAAATTTCTAGATCTATTTTACTTAACTTCCTCTATATAATTATCTTCATAGTCACGTTGTTCTTATTTAGGTTTAGGTTATCTATCTCTTTATTATGAACTTCAAGGTGGGTATTTTTCCATCTTGGGTTTAATCATAGGGTGAATCTCATTATCACCTCTTCTAGTAATAAATTCCATAGTATCCTTCTGGTTTAGGATTTTCTAGGCTAAAATTTTTCTTGGGTTTTTAGAAAAAATCTTCACAGGACTACTGATATGGTTTCTTAATTCTCCCACCTTATTCCTAAGATTCTCAACTTTAGGTTCTTACTATTACTGTAATGATATTTAGAAACTAGTTGAGGAATGTTCATAGGAATTATTTTGTTGTAAATGGTATTTTTTTGTGAGAATATTGATTTTATGTTGATTTGTAAGGTTATTAAAATGGTGGTCAATTTTGGAAATGTTGGTTTTTCTAAAATGGGGGTTGTTGTGGGTATTCATTTTGGTTTGGTGGTGAGGTGTGTTTCTATTTATTATGTTGATTATTAAATACATATTGGACTTGGTTGGGTTCCCTTTATCTATAGTTTTGTGGATAAAAATACTTTAAATGAAAGGCTGCTGAAAAATTATCCATGCTCTCCACTTCCGCACACTGGTTAGTGAAATCGATAGGTGATAAGAATAAACCACATTCCTTAGTTGGTGTTTATTTTTTATATACTTGTTTAAAATCCATTTACATCACAAAAGTATTTATATATTTAATTTTAGTTCCTAATAAATGTAATGAATTGTATGTTCTTACTTCATGAATATCTATTGTTTCGGTACCTCTTATGTTAAACTATTATGAATTATAATAAATCATTCCAACAAGGCCCTTGGATTATTTTGGGGACTTATCAACAAATCTCATATGGATGATTAATCAAACAATTTTTAATCATTATAATGAAATTCTAGGTAAAACATAAGTAAGTTGTTTTCTTCTATTGCTTTATGGGGATAGCTAGCATACTTATTTTTATACCTCTACGGTACTCAAAGAGAGTTCCTCTAGATTCTTATTTGATAGAATAGATCTCCATTATGATTCATGTACTCTTGTAGGTGGGGAATAGTCTTTGAATGAATCATCATTGAATATCATCCCAATCATGGAATTCATATGGTTTTAAGTTTTACAACAATTATTTTTTTATCCTTCAAGTGAAAAGGTTAATTCCCTCCACATTACTTGTTCCTCAGCCACTCATCTATGATTTAGTGTTGAAAACACCAATTTGAATCCTTGTATATTTTTATTGGGGTATTCACCTGAAATTATACAAAACTTGGAAAAAAATTATTAATATGGTTTTAAATTTGAAATAATTTTACAGTTCTAGAATAATAATTTGATTTTTTTAGTTAGTGAATTGAGGTTCACATGGGTCCCTTAAATTTTTTTTTGGATTGCTATCCATGACTGTCAGTTCAAAGTGAGTACTGGTAGTATCACCTAAGTCTTCAAGGGTTATTTATTCAAAATAAAATTGTAAATTAAAATTCCTAAGTATAGTGATAAATGTTTCTTCAATTTATAGATCAAAGATAAAAATTTGGTTATATGAGGATCTGTTCATGAAAATTAAAAATTAGTTTTTTTTTTGTGGAACATCCTAATTAGAATAGAAAACATGATTTTTAATTCACGTGTTTCTAGTGGGGAAAAATAAATTTATTCCCTATGTTAAATGTAGTTGTTTTGGTAACCCTAGGTAGTCTCTAAGAGTGGATTTTACAAAAAAACCAGTTGTCACACATTGATTCGTTAGAGAGAAATCAGTTTATTTTATGTTTTATATTTTTAAAACAAAAGTAAAAAAATTAAGCATAAGTTTGAAAATAATTGATCAGAATAGTGATTAGGTCAGGGATGAATTTCCTTTTGTAATTCCATTATAGTCTAAAAACTGATTTAACGTATTTCCTAGATAATTAACAAATGAAAGGTTACTAAATAGATTACCTAAACACCTTGATATGAATAATGTATATGAGAGACTATCAAAATAGTTGCACTACTCAGCTAATCCCCCTTGTTATGTTTATGAAATTCAAAAAGTCACTCTCATACTATCAAGGTAATCCATAATTAGGTTTTTGTATTCTTGTGTATTTTAGAAGCAAATAATGACTCCCCGACACATTTTATAAATTTTCTAGGCACTCACCATCCAACACAACCCACTCCTTTGAGATAATATGGAACTTGCGGAGGGGTTGATAGATTCTCAACTCAGTACTAATAATCAAAATGTTCAAAACATGAAATAAAATTGTATTAAAAGTATATAACATTAACTAATAATGAAATCAATCAAAAGGAATTAGTTTTATTCAAGTATATATGGAGTCTTGGGCACTATAAAAGGTTATATTTCCCTTATCTAATCATTCATAATATTATCCTTCTATTCGAAGGGTGATAGAAAATAAAGGGGAGGTATAAGGCATTACAAAACTAAGAAAACAAGAAAAATAAATGAAATAGAATCAGTGAATTATCCAATTTGAGATTCATGATAAAGACTCTCTAGAAGACATGGAATTATTCATGTTTAAAAAATTTATGTGGTAACCTTTTTTCTTATCCTATCAAACACCATAATATCCTCACATTTTTGAAATCATTTGAAAGTTTCCTCCTCCTTCTCTACTTTAAATATTAACATGATTATTTTCTTTATGAATTCTTATAGATTGTTCTTTTGGATTATTGATCAAAATATTATTCATGATTTAAATGTATTTGGATGTCTATATTTGGTCACATGAATGTTGAAATGTCACCCCAAATATCTCATGGAATTCTTGATGACTTTTCATTCCATTGTCAAATTTTGGCCTTTTGGGTTGTCATCATATGTCTTTGTAAATCCTTATGATCAAAAATCTTGATAATTAATTACTATAATAGTCTAGGAATCATTTTGATTGGTTTTAGATCATTATAATTATGAAAAAAGGATTTTTTTTACCTGGGAAATCCCTATAAGCAGGAGAAAAGATTTATTCTCAGTGGCTGATGCTTTAGGATTATTCCATTTCAATTTTCTTGGACTTTCTATATGTAGTTTCAACTCCATGCTTCCTAGAAATGATCTGTATCCACTTTAATATCTTCTAAATATACTTTGAATATCCTAAAACAATCATTAAAACCACATTATTCGATTTAGTATTTATTTCATTAATAAAATTATTAAAATCCATGTTTTGAGCTACATTAAAATTAAATCCAAAATGCTCTTATAATATGAATACTTGATAATTATCCTCAATATAGTAAAATTGTGGGATTAAAATCATTGAAAGATAAGATAAAATATATAAATATATTTTATTATCAATGATCCATATATAACTAGAGCCCAAACCATCTCTCTAGTTATCCCTTAGCATACTACACAACACACATAAATGATAGTTTGAATGGCTTCATATGTCCATGGTTTGTGTCCATGGTTCATGCTTGTGGTTCACATTATTCTTGCATTATTTTTTTTGGTGATTTATATGTGTGGTGTAGTTTTGATACTTCTATAGTTAGAATTTTTTTTTTGGTTCGTGATCTAGTTATGTTCACATTTGGTGATGGTCCACGCATGTTGAAAACACATGTGGAGATTCACATTATTATTCCAGTGATCATTGAAGTGATGTTTCCCATTGAAATATCTTCAATTATAACTCAAAATAACATTTTAATATATATTAACATAGAAATTCTATTCATTGTTTTTCATTCCAGGTTTGTACAATGGTTGGTTGACTTCATTTTGTCAGATTTTGGAAAACATGACAGTGTGTGCATTCCATTAATTATTATTTAAGTTGGGTTCCTATTTGAATTATTTTTAGTTGTATTTTTATTCATTAAATTATATTTTTATTTTATTTAATTAATATAGGATTTTTGTCACATGTTTTGATTCAATTTAATGTTATACATAATAATTTTTGTTCCCAAGTAGGATCGATACCACAGATAGGGTAGTGAATTAGTAGTTCCTTTTTCTTTTATAATAAAAATTCTTAAATCATTGGAAAAAAACATTATTAAAATATGAAACTCATTATAGTTACTATAAACTCAAATATAACTCATAACCTCACCCTTTCTATACAAAAAATATAAATATAAGGTAGTAAATGATATTTACAAGGTATTGTACAAAGACCTACTCATTTCCATGTTGTATAGTCCCACCAACATGGTTTCCTTTACTATATTATTTATAGAATAAAAAGGAACAAAAATAATAATTCTACAATACTATAAGATACTTTCATATTATAGTTGGTTATACCCCCCCCCCCAACTATCCTTTCCAGTATCTAATTTCTACAAACAAGCCTTTTCAGTAATTAGTAAGTATCCACTGTTACAAGCTTCACTTTTATTCTTATTTTCTAATCCACTTAAAAAAGTCTTCTCTTACTCTATAACTAAGATGAATCAAACTTTAACTACATACAATATTCAAGAACTTAAAAGATTATCCAAGTAACTTATTGGTCTTAAAACTTCTTCTAGAAATTTAGTCCTGAAATATTTCTCAATAAAATTCAGTCTAATATTCCTATGTCTTGTACCATCAGTCTGATGGGATTTATATGATTGGCCTTAGTCTGATTCACCTTTTTTACTTCCTTATTCAATTGAGTAAGAACTAAATCGACAGATCTCAATTCCTCTTTCCAATGGAACTTGGTCTGATGAACCTTGTTCTTGTGACTATCACTCTGATGGGATCACTCTGATGGACTTCCTTTGATGTAACTTCACCCTTTAGAACATGCTGTGAGGATCCTATTGAACCTCACTCTGATAATATTGTTTTGATGGAACTTCCTTAGCATCAACCTAAAAAACAAAGCTTGTTTGGGTACTCAATACCTAACAAACAAAATATTAGAGATCTTTGTGCATGTTGAGAATTCAATTTTCACTCCTCATACAAATGTATTCTTCTCTCTATTTATAGTAACACCAAAATGATTGTAATTCTAAAAAAAATTTACCACTTCACCAATTTTCCCAAATCTTTAATCTTCCATAAATCTCAAATCTCTATTTGAATTCCTTAATACCTTTTTTAATCTTAAAATCTCTTTGATTTTTGGATTTCTATTTGAATTATTTGACACTTAAGACTTCCTTACAAATCTCCAGTTCAAATCTAATTCTCCATTATAATTTTATAATATGATTTCTTCATTATGATTCTTCATTACAGTGAAGATATGTGAAAAAATAAAGATTACCCATTATGATGAATTATTGTAAACACTGAAAGTCTTCTCATATGGATGTTCCATATCAACTCTTCTCAAACTTTCTCAAAAATAAATCTCTCATTGTACTTTATTTAGAGACTTTGGTTTGATTCCCCATTATAATTCTTTATTATGTTTCTCCACACAAATTGGAAAAATAATCTTCCTATTCCATTTTCATCAATCAGATTCTTCAATTATTCTATAAACATTCAATACTTTTGTTATTTTTCTATTAAACCAATTGTAAGAGAACAAAGTATGAATTATTGTATTTCCTAACTCAATTGAAATACAATTCAGACTTTCTCAAACATTTCTTCCTCCGATAACACTTTGTATCTGGTGTCTTAAATATACTAACAATTTTTAAGACAAATCAGTGTCTGTATTCATTATGATGGATTGGTGGCATATCGGGTCTGATGTATTGGGGTTGGAAATCACATATTTCTTACAACAAGATCAATATTTTAGCATTTTTGTATTGTCACACTGATGATTCTCATTCAAAAGATATTTCATCCTTCTGTGTTACTTGTTCCTCACACCAATGAATAGCATCCAGAATACTTCACATCATATTCTCCTATATTTCTAAAACAAATATTCCTCTACAAACTTCATCTTGTAATCTTGGAATATTCATGACTTTGAATACATTTGAGATTATTTTTGGCATCTTTTTACTTAATATAGAAAGTATTATAACATTCCACCCTTCTAGTAACATCTTCCTTATAGACTAAGATTTAATTTGATTGGACTAAATATTATTATAAGTATCTGATTTCCCCCTTTATTTTATTAATATTTCATTACAGGTTCCTCATAAAACTTATATCGTTTTTTAATATCAACACAGAAAAACGTTGTCAGGAATAGTGTGCAATGGAAACTCTTATACAGTTTTTCATTATGATCAACACTTTCATTCCAGACTCAATATGATTTCCAGCAGTTTTTGAATTCTTATAAAAGTATCATTATGATTTCCTAGATCTGTTGACTCATGCAGATTTCTGGATCTGATACTTATAGTTCTGAATCTTATCCTCCTTAATCTGATTATCATCCTTATAATTTTGGATCTGATTGAAAACTTCACTCACACCCTTCTTCAATATGATTTCCATTTTATTCTCAACATAATCAATATATTGACAAAACATATAACCAAAACTTAATTGCCTTCCAATAATAATTAATGATGGGTGGTAGAAAATCATAGAATTTATTTATTCATAATTTGATTATGTTAATGAGAGAATCATAAGTAATGCATGAGTTATTTTTGAATAAATAAATATATTAATTTAAAAAATAATATTTTGTGTTATTTATATACAAACTTACATAGGTGAAACCTAATAAGTAATCTTATTTGATGGAAACTAACATGGGTATATATCTTGACTTTGTGAGAAATAGATCTTGATATTTCACTAATTGATTTAATTCTAAAATTTCATGTGGATTATTGATCATATCATAGAATGATATGTTAAATAATTTTTGTGATAAAATTAGAGCATTATCTAACAACATTGAATGAGACTTGATGGAGTTTTAATTAAATTGAGAATCAGGGATAATTGTATAAATAAAACAATATTATATTGAAATACAAAAAAATTAGAACAATAAGAACTTTAATGTGATTCAAAACTCTAACAATGTCATCTTCATCTTTCTCAGTTAAAATAGTTTTAGTTAATTTCATTTAGTTTTATTGATTTCCAGAATTTTTTTGTTTACATCACAATAAGAAGTTTATTTGTCTAATATTTTTTGAGAAGGGTATTACTAGTTTCTACACAAATTATCTATGTGGGATTGACCCTGTTGTCACTACTATAGTAGTGAGAAGGTATATAAATTTCAAAATTTGGTGCGCTATAGTAGTGCATACCAAATTTATGGAACTATTTCTAGGGAGAATTATAGCATTATAAGATCCTTTTGATTTAGGTTAAAAAGACACAAAATAAACCAAAAAATGAAAAACAAAAATTGATTGCTACTCTTGGTACATTTTTCATTATAAGAAAATTCAATATGACTCAGAGTTCATAATGGAATAGATACCACCATGTGTTTATAACCAATTCCCACCATACCCACCCATTGGGCAAGGTATGAATTATATTTTTTCACTACCCATGAGTTCGCCAAAAAAATATTCTCATTTAAATGATTATTATTCTTGTAAATGTCATGATCTATGGGAGAATGATACACCATATAATAATATTAATTAATATCCTAGATATAATTATTCTCAAAGTCAAGATACTTCAAAAAATGAAACAACAAATAATTATGGACTCTATATAAGTTACAATACCTGTTATATAAATTTAAAAACTCTACTTCATGAATTAAAAATTCTTTAAAACATGAACCACCTTGCTCGTTGGAGGATGATAATCAATTTAACCAATCATTTTTTGATCTGAACGCTTAATCATTTGATCATGTGATGTTTACTACTATGAATGAGGTAAATAAAAGATTTTAACTTCAAGAAGAGTATAATGAAAAATTGGATTACTCATTGAAAAATCTAGAAATGAAAATGTATTAACTCATAAAATTAACATCCTCACAACTCCTTGACATACCAATTTAGAAAAACAATTCTAAGTACAATGTAGTGGAAATTTCATGTGAATAATATCCATTTATTGATTTTGATTATGAGTTTTCATTGATTAATCCTTCAACATATCACATCATAAATGAATCCTCTCATCCAAAACATAATTCCTAAATTCATGTCATATTTTAGTATCTTGTTCAATGCTTTATAGAATATAATAATCTATCAAAAAATGTGATTTCATTTCCCTCACCTATGAGTTAATAACCCTTATGCACCATTGTGGGAATATATGCCTTTAAGGTATATCAAATTCCACCTATTGAGGATGAAATACATTTGATATTGATGTAGAAATTGAATTAGGTACCTTATTTATTATGATATAATTGTAATTTAAATAATATATTAGGAATTTCTATATACCATAGGGAATTACTTCAAATAAACTCAACTCACCACTTTTATAGAATCATTATGAGTTAAACACATTTTAAAAGTAGAAATATTTGAAAATGTTAAATATTTATAACATCAATTAGAAATTGTTCTTGAGAACACTCAATGCATTCTGGAAATAGTAAAAAATGAGATTACTTAGAGGATTCTAATTTCGTGGTGAAATAGGTGCCAATGATGAAACATAATAAGGGAATTAGAGAAGAAACTCTGGTAGAAAATATCATTCATGGTACAATAGAGTCCACTAATTCACTAGATCTTATCCCACTTGATCCACACATTGAAGATAATGTTATTTAAACTAAAATACCCATTGATACTAAGAATTATATTATCTCAAGAGAATTTAGTAAAACTGTGAAGCATAAATTGAGGTTGAAATAATTTAATTTCCCTATGTTATTGGTCATTGATGAAAAAGAACTAGAATTAATTATTTACCTAGGAAGTGAATTTAAGGTTATGATGGTTACAAGATAATTAGAAAATAATTTCGGTAAGTACATTTCTTCTCTTATAAAAATTAAAATAGGTAATCATTTTTATCTTCATATTAATGTCCTTCACCCAAATTCCCATTATTCAGTGAGTTTCTATTCACATGAAACTTACTAACCAACTTTTAAGATGGTTTATTCTTATTTCATTCTATGAATCCATTTTACTAACTAGTTTCCAATAAGATATTTATTTCCATGTAGTAAAATTACCTTCTTAGAAGATATATTTAACACTTTTACTTATTATAAAGAAAATAAATTGTATACATTTCTATTTGATCATAGTGGAGTTTCATCATTATTTATTTTTATATAAACATAACACTCAATAGAAGGTAACCCATGATGAAGAAAATATAAATTAAATATGAAGTAAATATGAAGTAAATACAGATCAAATATGAAGTAAACTTATCACTCAATGAGAGGTAACCTATAATTAGTAAGTTTTATTTAATTTTAATTAGTTTTATTTCATTAATATTTTAGGTAATAAAATGGAATGAATTTTCCTATAATTATTTTTCCCAGGAAAATTTTAGTAAATTTTTTATTATAATTTTATTCCATCCCTGCAATCTCTTTATTTTGGTGTTGTTTTTATGATATGATGCAAGTATGTGTTGTATCTTTTAGATCTTACAGGTTAATCATTTCTGGTGCTTCATTGGAAATAATAATACTATTTGTTTTTATCAATAGTTACTCAAGTAAGTTCTATCTTTTCAGTTATTTTTTATTTTCACTTCCAAAAATACCATGTAACATAACTAATTAATAAATAAAAAGTTAAAAAAAAGTAACATCCCTGTTATTTTTGAACCTGCATACAAACTATTGTATTTCTGTAGTAACGCAATTGGGGAAATACTGATTTTTTATATGTTCAATCAGACCACATGATTCCTAGTTGAATTGATTTGATCCTTTATAACATGTTTTAGATGATTTTTGAATATCATTCCATGCATTGAAAAAAAATTAACTTCTTTATTTTTGTGACTTGTTTTCACGCATGCTCATCTGTGTTGTCCAAAATTATATCTACATAGTCGTGAGGACTCTATACCCTTTCTATATCACATCCATTTTTTCTTTATGGGATGTCATTCATGTGATTTCTTCCAAAATTTTCTATGTTTATCCATAAAATCAATAGGAATTTCGAAAGTTTCTCTAAAATGACTTAGGCATTTGTTATTTTATTAAGCCACATTGATCCACCAATCCTCCATTAAATTTTCTTTATTGTGTGGCTCTTAGAATCCATTAATAATCCTTTTTAAGATGATCTCATATTTAATGTCCATCCTTCCCCATTTATTGAATATTTTCCTAAAGATTTATGATATAAGTGTAGGGGAGTGGGTTATTCATAGAGAGGGTTGTTTGAGGGATAGTGTTTCATTTGATGCGCATGGATAAACATGATCCCATCATGTTATATTTTCTACTTTTCATAGTGGCTGTATTCATTTCATATATAATTTCATATGGGAGTATAAATTCTTTTTGGTTCTAATGACGAATACATTTGTGGTTATTAAATGGAATATTATCCATTAGGAAAACATATAAAAGTGATAACCCATTACTCCAGGGGCTAGAAAGTTTTTATATGACCTACTTTTACTGAGTTTCTATAGAGTACGAGATACGTGTGCACCTTTCCCTTGGGATGCTTTCTTATATTTATTCAATGGGTTTTTGGAGTTGATACTCATATATTTATCTTTCAATTTTATTTGAGGTGAGTTATGTCCCCTTTCTCATATTATATGTATTCATATTATCATTTTCTTGGGGAAAATAAATGTTTTAAGTGTGGGGTGATATTTTGAGGGATACATTTGGATTGAAATTTATCATGCATTCAACCCTCATATTTTTCAAAAACATCCAAGAAAAATATAACCCAATGTCCCATAACCTCAAAGATCATTTAAACCTAATGTGAAGTCCTCAATATTAGTGCATATTTTCATTTCCTCACGTAGATATGTGAAATTCTTGGAAAACATATGGTTAGAATTCATATGTATTAGACTTTAGTATACCCTTTTTTAAAATTATCATGAGTGATGAGAGTGATGTAGAGGTAGGGTACATTATGTATCAGTACATAGAAGCTTTTTTTGAGATAAATTCAATGAAAATAAAATTATTTTTGAAAATTAAAATTTAAAAAAAATGATATTTTTAGAGGAAAATGATTGAAAAAATTTTAAGTTGTAATTGTGCGGTTTTTATTTATTCAAGGGTCAATTTAGTAGTTTTTTTCTAATTGTTTTTCTAAGGATTATAAAAATTTAAGTTTATGGTATGTGAAGAACATGGAAATTTCTAACATTTTTTGAATTTTTAACTTAATTTTAATTAATTGGGTTAGCCATTTTTTGTATTTTTATTTATTTTCATGGTTGTATAGTATTTTAGATACTTTTATGGTTTTAGTTGATTATTAATATTACTTTTAGTATGTATAAATATTTAACATTATATATTAATAATATTATTATTAGTCTCTTATTATTATTATTATATCATTTTATTAAAATATGTATTATTATCATTTTCATATAATTATTATTAGTATTATTATAATAATTATCATTTTTTCTTTTAATAGTTTCATGTTTTTCTTAGTTTTGAAAATCTGCGGCTTGGGGGATATGGGGGGCCTTCTTTTCTGTTTGAGCTTCAATGATATAGGGGGAGTTTATTTTATGATTTTTTTAATGCATCTAGGATGTATTTATTTTTAATGTTTTTTCATAAAGGAGTCACACCCATTTTGGCCTTTTCCCTAGATCAATGACATGGAAAAGGCAGCAACGGTTCGGCTGCCTTTCACCCAAAATAAAGAGAAAGGCAGCTAAGGGTGTTCCACCTTTTTCCTGAGGTAAATAAAAATAGTGGAACCCCTACCACCTTTCCCTTAAGCTCCTATAAAATTCCACCCCCCCCCCCACTCCTCACATCAAAATCCTCTCATCTCTCTAGATTTAACACATTCTCTATCTAAATAAAGCCTTCCTTGTGCGTGGTGGCTCTGGTGGTCCAAAAGAAGTCCCAATTTTTTGTGAAGCATCATTTAGAGGAATTTTTTCTTATTTAATTAAAAGTTGTTTATTTATTCAATTGAATTGTTTTTTGTTAATTCTAACTAAGTTATTTATTAATTAGTTTAGTTAGTTATATATAGTTTAGAAATAATAGTTATTATTAGTAATGATTAAGTATAGATTAACTAATTAATAATTTAGGATTAAAAAATGGTTACATATAATTATTAGATAATAATAATTAACTAATTACATTATATGATTAAATAATTATTAAGGAATTATTAATTAAGGATTAATTAATGTTTAAATAATTATTATATAATGTTTAACTAGTGATTAAATTATGATTAAATTATGATTAAGTAAGGATTAAGTAATGATTGAAGATTGATTAAAGAATGACTAAAAATTGATTAAGTATTGGTTAAGTAATGATTAACTAATGAATAAGTAATTATTAACAAATGAGTAACTAATGATTAAGGAATGATTAAAGAATAATTAACAAATGATTAAGGAATGATTAAGGAATGATTAAAGAATGAATAAATAATGATCAATTAATGATTAAATAATGATTAAATAATTGTTAAGTAATGATTAATTAAAGATTAAATATTGATTAAGTAATGATTAAGTATTGATTAAAGAATGATTAAGGAGTTATTAAAGGGTGATTAAAGAATGATTAAGTAATTAATAAAGAATCAATAACTAGCGATGAACCAATGACTAAGTAATGAATAAAGAATAATTAATTAATGATTAAAGAATAATTAAGTAATGATTAAAGAATGATTTGGGGGTTATTAAATAATGATTAAGTAATGATTAAATAATGGTAAAAGAATTATTAAACAATTATTAACTAATGGTTAACTAATGGTTAACTAATGATTAACTAATGGTTAACTAATGATTAAGTATTGATTAAAGAATAATTAAATAATGATTAACTAATGGTTAACTAATGGTTAACTGATGATTAAAAAATGGTTAACTAATAATTAAATAATAGTTAAATAATGATTAGTTAATGATTTTGTATTTATTAAATAGTGATTAAATAATGATTAACTAATGATTAACTAATGATTAATTAATGAAAAAAGATTCATTAACTAGTGATTAGCCAATGATTAGGTAATGATTAAAGAATAATTATGTGATGATTAAATAATGATTAAGGAATTATTAAAGAATTATTAAGTGATTATTAAATAATTTTTAAGGAATGATTAAAGAATAATTAAATAATGATTAACTAATAATTAACTAATGGTTAACTAATGGTTATCTAATGATTAACTAAGGGTTAACTAATGATTAACTAATAGTTAACTAATAATTAAGAATGATTAACTAATGATTAAATAATTATTAACTACTAATTAACTATTGATTCAACAATGATTAACATGGAATAAACATAGTATGAAATATGAAAAACTGAATGAAAAATAGGGTTAACTGCACATATGATTTGTTACTCTCATGATTTAAATGATTCATCACATATTGCATGCCTATTTTGTTAATGTCATTGGATATATTCCTGATGATTAACATTCTCTTAATAAATCATTGAAAATATATTTATAAAGGTTAAAAATATTCTACAAATATTTAGTGTCATCTTTTAGGATATAAGAAAACATTCTAAAATTTTGGTAGCATAAATATTATGTGGTTATCTAAGAAATAAAATCCATGCCTCGATAATATGAGTGGATGTGGATTTAGCACATATGTACCTAAGAGTAGAAACTCGGACAAGGTGCATCAGGCCTAACTCAGCATAACCTAGTACATGGAAATGGGTCTTACTACACACCTAGTTTTACACTCCTAGGGGATATGATTTAAATGATTAATATTTTCTTTATAAAGTACTGAAATACCTTTATGTCGATTAAAAATTATACTACAAATCATTAGTATCATATTTTAGGATATAAGAAGATTTTATAAAATTTTAGTATCATAAATATAATATGGTTAACCCTCAATGTCAATAGTATTCACAGAATGTTTTTGGAAACTGAGGTAAAAATAATAGAAAACACCAAATCAGTTTATTTATCAATGATAAAATAAAAATTATGATCATATAAAGTGAAATAGACAAGAAAAAACACATTAAAAACACATTAATTCTTTATCATAGATAATAAAGTTTTTAACATTTTTCAACAGAAAATATTTTGGATGAGATGAGTCTAACTTTGGAAGTATGGTAAAATCAAGCTTATTTTTAAGTGGTAGCTTAATGAAAAATTCCAAATAGATGTACTTAACTTTTTAATTTTAAAAAGTTTTTGGCATTTTAATTACATCTAAGATATGTTATTATATGGAAAAAATTGTTTGAAAATTCAAAATTTTAGTAAATATATTTTAAAGATGTCATTAAGTTGTTACATGAAAATAAGTTGGATTTTACCTCACATCCAAAGTTAGAGTCATATAATCCAAATTTTGTTATATTGAAAAATGTGAAGGTCTTTATTATATTTTATAAATAAATAATGTGTTATTTAATGTGTTTGTTTCTATCTATTTCACTTTATCTGATCATAAGTATCATTTTATTTTTAATAAATAAACTGATTTGGTTTTTACTCTTCTTTTTACTTTAGTTTCCAAAATATTTTGTGACTTATTTTCTAATTAACTTTTATATAACAAAACATTAGTATCATATTTTAAAATATAAAAAAACATAAAATTTTAGTATCATAAATATTATATGGTAAAACCTCATTGCCAATATTATTTACACTATTGTAGTCTTCATCAAAAAAACATTTTTAACATAGAGAGTTATGTTTTCCTGTGTCTACTAATATGGGGAGGTTATTCAAACTGGGAAAAGATCTTCTTATATAACACAACCAACAAAAATGGTTAGGAGATATGATTGTGTAACCCTAATTGATCTTCAAGATATAATTTTTTATTACTTAATTCTGGGACATGGTCAAGATATCAAGTCTTTAGATATGTACATTTTCAATTCCCAATTACACTATATAATCTAGATTGTCCATTGGTTTCTGATGATCAGTGGTTCCAAATAATAAATTCATTTTCCCAGTGGTTAGATGGTGCCATGATGGAGTTATATATTGAGGTTTCTACTATACAACAATAAGGTCAAATTGTACCTAAATATTGACTTACAAGAGTGTTTAAAGATGTTATGTCCTAAAAAATTGAGGCCCCTCCCTATAATGTAGAAGAGGATAACCCATATGATTTCTCATATGTACATGTAAGTCCACCTTCCGATTAGGATCTTGTAAATGATGGAATAGACAGAGATAATAGTGTTGATGAGGAGGGAGTATTAGAAGTTGGGGAGGAAGTTTCTAGAAATATAGGAGTTTTACAGTAATCTTGACCCACAATAAATAATCCACTACTCTTCACATACTTGTTATAAGAAATGGTACATTTTCCTAAATTTGACTACAATGTTCTGACACCTGCAACTAAGTTTCCTGTATTTGTAGTGGATAGGTTTAGTGATCTGGAAAAAACATTATATGTTATAATGGATTTTCTAAGTAAATGTGCATTTAAAAACATAATAAGAATATTTCATACAGAGAGGCACTAGAGATGTTTAGTTTAGGAATCAAGTTGTAAAAAATATATCATACGATGTGATAGGAATGGATATTATTGTAGATTCCACTTGAGGGTGATTTTAGACATTGAATTTGGGGGATATAGAATTTTAAATATTAAGGAATCTCATACTTTCATTCATCCAAACTGGACATAAGATCATACTTCATTGGATGTTGAATTTGTTTCATCTATTAGCATTGAGATGATTAGAACCTGACAAGATGTTTCTGTAGACCTTATTCAAGAGAGGATATAATAAACCATTGGTTATAATATTTCCCATAATAAATCATGAATGGTGAAATAGAAGAAAAATGTGGAGGTCTATGGTGATTGGGATGACTCGTATCGGGTGTTTCCGTAATTTCTATCCATACTGAGTCACAATGACCAAGTTGTTTCCCATATTCATACAATGGAGCATGTATCTCAAGATAAACAACTTGATCAATATTTTGTTCAATTTAATCAGTTTTTCTAGCAATTCATCACCTTTATTTCTATATTTTGTTTCAGAAAATAGTTTATACAAATTGATGGAACATTTCCATATAGAAAATACAAGGGTGTATTGTTGATTTTGACAACCCAAGATGGAAATCTTTGACCTCTTTCACTTTCACTTTCCATTGTGTAGAGGGAAAACTAAGAATCGTGGAGTTGGTTTTTGGCTTGTATCAGCAACCATTTCACCAGAATGTGGGGGGGATATTTGATAAGTGATCAACATGGAAAAATTATTGAGGTAATCAATGGCGAACCTGATACACAGAGACCCCCAAATTCACATCATTGATACTGCATCAGACACATTTATAACAACATTCAAAAAAAACCTAACGAACCTATGAAGAAGAAAATCATGAGGCTTGGTATGAAATTTATTATTTATTTTTTAATATTTCAATATAAATATAAAATAAATTTATGTGAAATATGATAACTTATGTGTAGAATATGAGATGGATCAATTAAGGTTTGAAATTAATTTTGAAAAAATTCACAAGGATAATCAATATGTGTATGATTATATGATGTAAATTCCAAAATAAAAATGGACATTGGCATGTGATAGGGAGAAGAGGTATAAACACATGACCATAAAGATTTTGGAGGGAATAAATGGTGTCTTCAAGGGGATTCACAAGTTACCTATAACTTCCCATGTTTAGGATAAATTTTATCATTATTTGAAGTACTTATTTGATAGACAAAAACTATCCTCCAATGGGATTTAATGTGGGATAAGGTACATAAGAAATTTTCAACAAGATATTTAAAATAACAATAAAGAAGATTCTGGATATCGAGTGTTCCCTTTTAATCAACAAGACTCTTAATTTAAAGTTCAAGAGAGTACAGATCCTATAACAAGTCATAGTGATGAAAACATAGTGGTATTTTTGGAAGTGAGGAAATATTATTGTGGAATATTCAAGGCATTACGGTTTCAATTTACACACGCCATTGCATCATGTGCCTATGTGAACATATCATGGGAAGCATATGTTGATCCATTGTACTGGATGTAAATCATTACTAACTATTATGTTACACCATGGATGCCTATTGGATAGTTTTGATATTTCCCAATGCCTAAAGATCAGCCGATAGTGATACCTATCATCAGAAGGTTGTGTAAATGAGGGAGAATGAAGTCCAGCAGAATGTGGAATGGGATGAACTACCCTCAAGAATGATGGAAACATTTGAGATGTAGCATATTTCATCAAGAAAGTAATACTCTCAACCAAAATGATGTATTGTATCCAATGTGATATTCTTATATTTTTAATTATATGGTGTTAATATAAGATCCTTTGTTTTCTATAATTTTCAAAAATTATTAAATACTTGTACTATAGAGAACCTAATCTTGACGTACATGGAAATTACATTACTTTTTCGGAATACTTAGTACATTACAAAAACACACACACAAGGACTGTAATAGTTTAGTGTCTTTGGAAACTCGGAATATAATCTTCTAATCGTGTTGAAAGATCTTCAACATCTCCCATAAAGATATTCCCTTTTTTTTCTTACCTAGAACCTTTCTTTATATCCTGGGGAAAAGAAAACATAAATGGGTCATCTCAAATGCTCATTAAGGGTAAACAAAAAAAATATCAATCACATCATATTCATAAGAACATAACAATTTGGAAATCTTACCCTGCAAAAGAGATCATAATTTCATAACATGGGATAAATCATGGAAGTGAAATGTAATCACAATAATCATAACTTAAAACATTAAGCTTTGTGTAATACACACATACTCATAGAGAATCATTTCTTATTAGTCAAGACTCATTGCCAAGACTATCTTAGTGGATAAAGTCCATTTCTGAACCGAGTTCACTCCTCGTTTCAGTCCTATTTCACTGAACCGGTTTAACCTGTCGTTCTAGCCATGTCTATCTCATGAGATATAAAATCTTTACCCAATGCATTGGAGGGAGATATAGGGCCCACCCATCTAATAATGATTCCATTCTTATGTGTGCCACAAAATCATAAACCATACATCATAGCATAACCCATGTAATAAAAATGGGAATCTTAAACATCGTGACATCATAAAAAAATTCATATAAGATAAAGGAATTCATAAAAATAATTCCATCACAACATAATCAAATCAATTTAATAATAGAGATAGAAACAGAACCCTTTATTATCTTAGATGAAAAATAATTTTGATAAAACACTTGAACACCATTCTTGAGGAAAATATCCTTTCTACTTCAAAAACACTTTTCCTTTCTTAACATGTCATACAATTTTAAACTAAAAGAAGTTGATTAAAAATAAACTTGAAAACTTGTAAAGTAAGATTCTTGGAAATAATGTTTTAAAAATCCATTCATGGCGTATAAGTTAAAAAAACATTCTTCTCGTACTTTTGTCAGAAAAGTCAAAAACTACCTCGTACGAAAAACAACAAAAGATTCCTTTCATATATTTTACTAGAAACTCACCGAAGGGTAAAATTGGATTTAAACAATTGTAAGTGGATGTAAATAATATTATATATTGTGGAAACATGTATGTCGATGATAAAATACACCCCAGTAAATACCAAAGTATAAACAATCTCGGATAAAAATGAGATTGTGATATTTTCCTTATCTTAGGTCAGATTTGCTTCGTAAGTGTCCAAACCTCCTGTATAATGATTTAAATAATGTCATTGACTTATTACAGAATCATACTCATTGTTATGATATCTTATATGGTCATATTCTTAGCTTCTTATTAGTAATATTTCATTGTTACTTGTTATTCGGGTGTTTATTCCTTTTTGTTCTTATGTGTGTTTTGTCAAATAAATTCTTATTCTTATTTTAGGTTATAGATACCTAATTTCCAGAATGGTATTAGTGTAATATATATCATATTAATTCACTCAATTAATTTATGTAATAATTATGTAATGAAAATCATTTAGAACGAGTCGCATCACGTCGTGGAGATGGTATTCCGTACGTACGCACGAGCGATGATATCGTTCCCATGATCATGGAATTGTATTGGAGTGTATGTATAATATTTCAGAATCAATATAAATTTACAATAATCATATATATTCATTATTTACACCATTATACCCATCCAAGTAAGGTGGTGGTGGAAAATAGATTACACCACGGCGTGGAGACGGTATTCCGTACGTACGCACGCGTGGTGATTTCTTTTTCCGTAGGATGGATAGATTGTGAAAAAGGGTTGTTTCATACTAATAATAACATATCAGTATATTAGTGATACTGATGTTATTACTTCATAATGAAACAACTAAAGAAGAATAAGTGGAAGAAGAAATAAAGTTGAAAGAATCGGTAACGGACATTACCTCTTCTTTGAAGCGTTTCTTTGAGACCTCCTTTTAGGGAACTAAAATTCGTCTTTAAAGAAGACCCAGATCTCTAGGATGTCTCTAGGGAAGTGGAGAGAAGAAATTGGCAGGGTTTGGCCGAGCATGAAGGCTCAAAATGGTGTGAGGAAGAGAGGGAGGAGGTTCCCTTTTACAAGGGAGGAGAGGGGCACCTTTGGAAAAACTAAAAATATTATTTTATTATAAAGCCATATTCGGTTTTAAATAGCTCAAAATTGATATACTTCGAAGCTAAGGTGGGGATGGGTCGAAATAATCTCATCAAATAGAATTTGGACAAGTTTAGTTTACTATTTTAACCTTATCATTTAGATTTAACTTTAAGTTAGATAATTTTACTTTTACCATGTCGTTTTGTGTTCTTACACTATAAGGTTAATAAACATACTATAAGAAGCCAAACGAACCCCAAGTTGTTTATTATTAATATATATAACCTTATCTAAGTCATTTGGCTGAACCTTAGATTTTTATGAATAAAATAACAATTAATAATATAATATTTGTTTTAAAAACTATTTTATGTCAATTTTGAAACTATTTAGTAATTGATTTTTGTGAAACTCATAACAGAATGATTAGTTCGAGAAAAGTTAATTAAATAAATACTAACATGTCATATTAACCTATAAAAGTATTTTAATTCATAAAAAGTCTCAAATTACATTTATTTGGGTATTTATAACATCAGTTATGTCAATATTTCATTAATAAGATAATTACTGAATCATCTTTGTGTCATAAATAATATAAATTATTTAATGTCTAAAAATTACAAATAAAATACCATTATGTAGGAACTATTTTGAGATTTATAATGAATATTTATAGTCTAATTTATCTTATGTATAACCCTATATTAAAAATGATTTACTTATTAAACTTTGATTTTAACTATTTTAACCCTTCTTTAAATAAATTAATAATTAATGTCCTAATCTAATCAAGTGGGCCTAAATGGTCATATTTTATTCCTAAGGTTGTTTTTGGTCGAATTACACTTATCCAATAGAATTAGGACATGTGTTAGGGTAATAATAATATCATTTTTACCCTTAATTACCCTATTTATTTTTCACCGTGGTAAATAAAAGTAAAAAGTTATTATTCACCAAAAATTATTTTCATCTCATTGAACCACATTTTAATTTCTGACATCAACTGTGTCTCTTAGATTTTTGAAATTCTACTCACAGAAGTGTTAAAATTAAGTTTTATGTAAATTTGCAAATTCTCCTAGGAGGTGGGTAAAAGACGGTGAAAAGTTCAATGAAATTTTTATATATCTAAAATTATTATAAAATTACTCCAATGAATTACATTGAACTTATATAGGTATTATGTATCAATTTTTACCTAAAATAAATTTAAATAAAATAAATAATTATTTAAATAAAAAGTCGGTTTTTAAATAGTAACCCAATGTTTTCACTATTCATCAAAAATTGAAAGTTTTCAGAAAAATAAAAACAATTCACCCTAGGCTAATTTATATATTCCGAATCCAAAAATGAAGTCCATTTTCAAAAATAAAATTTATAAAATTTAAAAAAGTGGGTATTACTATTCATAACGGCTAGTTTTAATAATATTTTAATAGTATATCGTTGTTTAGAGAAACTCGGTATTGCGTACAACACACGCTATCGTGGAAGGTCGCGCTTGCATGTAATGCAAGACAAGTCAGGGATGTGTGTTGTAAAATGTTCTTTTTGTGTAGCGTACAACACAAGACATTATTGAAATTAAAAAGAATATTTTTCATAAAATCTTGGGGTGTTACATTCTACCCCCCTTAAAATGAATTTCTCCCTCGAAATTCGTCGGGGTTATAAATGGTTTACTACTCGAAATTTTATTTAATAGAAACCCACATTGTAAAAAGGAATACCAAAACTTGGATTTAAAAACTAAAGTATGAAACGTAACGGTTACCCAAATTAACTAATCACTGGGTTTCCACATAGGAGAACATTGGTGAAAATATGGATATGGAAGAGAAATCTAACCGTCATGTTCTGATGGAGAGTGGTAGAGAACATGGCTATGAAAAAAAATCCAACACTCATAAAGCCATAAATTTGTGATGATCTAGGGTACCATCTGATTCATAATATTTAAGGGCACTAGGACAACATTTTTGGTTTTCAAGATCATTTCCCTAAAGTTGAAGAATTTGAATTAGAATAAATACTTACTTTATTTTGGTACAATCTCACTATTGTTTGTTCTTTGAACAATTTCCACTTCATCTCTTAAAGAAATGAAGTTGAATTTGTTATTCATGAAGTGTTAATAGATCATGTGATAGAATGATGGTTCATTCCATCTGTTTCAAACAAAAGGTTAGCAAAAGTTATCAAATATACATAAGTCCATGTATGGTGAGGTTAATCGTATACGATTCCAAGAATGAACTTATACTTCGTATATCATACCGCGTAATAAAATAAAACTAGTTTCTACTAACTAGGGACTTCTTGTAGGCTAGTGGTAGGCGATAAAGGCCAGTCACACTTCGGTTGTGGGTTCGATTCCCACAGCCTTGTTCGACGCGATGGGTTGTCGTCCGTCCTACAGGTTTTCCTTTTTCTAAAACTATATTACTATAACATCCCATCAATAATATCGAAAAAAGTTCTATCCTTAAACAATACTAACTTATGTCCAACATAATCCATTCCAATCTTTAGGATTATCTAAAATACTTTGGTCCAAGCTCATAGTATAAAGAAAATGATTACTTGAAATGTCACATAACAATCACGTGAATGCCATCATTTATCCCCCCATATATCATAAGATATATCTTGTTGGTCAAATTACAAACATGTGAATACCTTAATCATTTATTCTCTTGAATAATGAATACCCATTAAACATTAGTGAAAACATGAATTCAGTTAAAAGTTAACACTTTCCACAAACCAAAATCCTCAAAATTCTTTATACTCGAACCATGATATCACTTAGTCCTTATATCAATCATGAGATCATGAATACAATCAAACATCTCATTATCTTCTTATCCCTTCATTATGCGCATATCATCTACTTACCAAAAATATCTCAATCACTTTCCATGGTTACTGGTACCATAAAATTATTGAAAACCACAATAGACCAATACATAAATATTCCAATATTCCACGATACTATATACAACATTATTTTGGAATCCCATTACATAAACACTTAATCATTCCACCACATCATTGTCATATTCAACATCACCAATAGTGATCGCATGTGACTTCCCTTTGTCCTTTTCCTTAAGTGGTTGCTCATGTCAACCATCATTAACCCTTGGATTAGGGAATTGATTAGCATAATGCCCCATTTCATTGCACTTGAATCATTGAAGTGTTTTTGGTGCATTCTCTGCAGTCTTTTCTTTATTCACACCATTAGCAACCCTTTTTCCATTATTTCGACACTCAGCTTCTCGATGACCTTCTTTTCCACACTTAAAACATTTTCTAGTCCCTTTAAGACAATCTCCACCGTGCTTCTTTCCACACATTGAGCATACGGAAATATTCATCTTCTTTTCACCATTATTTTGAGATTTCTCCTTGAACTCCATCTTTCGTTTCTTGTCAAAACCATGAGATGGATATGTAACACCAACTTCCATTTCTACCTTAGTAGAACAACACACAATTTCTTCATAGCTACTGAAGTCTCTTATAGCTAATCCCTTTGAAGATTTGGTTTTAAGCCACTGAAGAATCGATCAACTTTACTTTCAGGTTGGATGATAAAGCCAGATGCCTAACTTGCAAGCCTCGTAAAATTTGCTTCCTATATACCAACAGATTCATCATCCTTTTCCTTTAGTTCAAGAAACTCCTTCTCCATCTTTGTTCGAAGAATACGAGGGAAGTACTTATTGAAAAATAAGTTCTTGAACTCGTCTCATTCCATGGACTCAATTTCATCTCTTGGCCTCGTATTCTTGATAATATTCCACCATTGATCAGCATCACCTTCCAAACAATATACTGCTAAGATGAATTTATCATGTTCATAACATTGAAGAACTAAAAATATCTTTTCAGTGGTACTGATCCATTGTTCAGCAACAAGTGGATCGGAAGACCCACTGAAAGAAGGTGGGTGTTGCGTCATGAAGGACTCAATAGAATATTGTTCCCTTCTCTGCTCATTTGGATGTCCAGAATGATTCATAGCTTGTGTAAGTATAGCAATAATATTTTTCACTCCATCTCCCATAATATTTGTTTGTTCAGGAGTACAATCATTGCATTGCCCATTACATTGATCAACACGGATCCTTCGGGTCCCAACCATCGTCTAAAACCCAAAAAGAATAGTGTGAGAGAAAAAATCACACTAGGTAAAACAACATAATAAAGGGGGAGTACCTTCAATATCTAACATCTTAGGTTACCGTAATTCTAGTACTATAACCTATACTTATACTTAACCTTAGGGACATCCCTATACATACCTTAGAAATATCTATAGGGATCTCACTAAAGTTATCGCATCCTAGTTTCCAAAGGTTGACTAAACCTTTCCTATGATACCAACTGTAGAGAACCTAAGCTTGACGTACATAGACATTACATTACTTTTTCAGAATACTTAGTACATTACAAAAACAAACACACAAGGACCTTAATAGTTTAGTGTCTTTGGGAACTCGGAATATAATCTTCTAATCGTGGTGAAAGATCTTCAACATCTCCCATAAAGATCTTCCCTTTTTTTCTTACCTAGAACCTTTCTTTATATCCTGGGGAAAAAACATAAAAGGGTGAACTCAAATGCTCAGTAAGGGTAAACAAAAGAAATATCAATCACATCATATTCATAAGAACATAACAATTTGGAAATCTTACCCTGCAAAAGAGATCATAATTTCATAACATGGGATAAATCATGGTAGTGAAATGTAATCATAATAATAATAACTTAAAACATGAAGCTTTGTGGAATACACACATAATCATATATAATCATTTCTTATTATTCAAGACTCATTTCCAAGACTATATTAGTGGACAAAATCCATTTCTAAACCTAGTTCACTCCTCGTTTCAGTCCTGTTTCACTGAACCGGTTTAACCTGTCATTCCATCCATGTCTTTCTCATGAGATATAAAATCTTTACCCAATGAATTGGAGGGAGATATAGGTCCCACCAATCTCATAATGATACCATTCTTATGTGTGCCAAAAAATCATAAACCATACATCATAGCATAACCCATGTAATAAAAATGGGAATCTTAAACATCGTGACATCATAAAACAATTCATATAAGATAAAGGAATTCATAAAAATAATTCCATCACAACATAATAAA
The DNA here is from genome assembly GCA_963277665.1 of Viscum album. Lineage (NCBI taxonomy): Eukaryota > Viridiplantae > Streptophyta > Magnoliopsida > Santalales > Viscaceae > Viscum > Viscum album. The sequence continues at coordinate 1,372,437,812 of OY728143.1, forward strand.
ATCAATGTAATAATAGGGATAGAAACAGAACCCTTTATTATCTTAGATGGAAAATAATTTTGATAAAACACTTGAACTCCATTCTTGAGGAAAATATCCTTTCTACTTAAAAAACACTTTTCCTTTCTTAACTTGTCATACAATTTTAATCTAAAAGAAGTTGATTAAAAATAAACTTGAAAACTTGTAAAGGAAGATTCTTGGAAATAATGTTTTAAAAATCCATTCATGCCGTATAAGTTAAAAAAACATTGTTCTCGTACTTTTGTCGGAAAAGTCAAAAAGTACCTCGTACGAAAAACGACAAAAGATTCCTTTCATATCTTTTACTAAAAACTCACCGAAGGGTAAAATTGGATTTAAAAATTTGTAAGTGGATGTAAATAATATTACATATTGTGGAAACATGGATGTGGATGATAAAATACACCCCAGTAAATACTAAAGTATAAACAATCTCGGATAAAAATGAGATTGTGATATTTTCCTTACCTTAGGTCCAATTTGATTCGTAAGTGTCTGAAACTCCTGTATAATGATTTAAATAATGTCATTGACTTATTCCAGAATCATACTCATTGTTATGATATCTTATATGGTCATATTCTTAGCTTCTTATTAGTAATATTTCATTGTTACTTGTTATTAGAGTGTTTATTGCTTTTTGTTCTTATGCGTTTTTTTTCGAATAAATTCTTATTCTTATTTTATGTTATAGAACCCTCATTTACAGAATGGTATTAGTGTAATATAAATCATATTCATTCACTAAATTAATTTATGTAATAATTATGTAATGAAAATCATGTAGAACGAGTCGCATCACATCGTGGAGACGGTATTCCGTACGTACGCACGAGCGATGATATCGTTCCCCTGATCGTGGAATTGTATTGGAGTGTATGTATACTATTTCAGAATCAATATCACTTTACAATAATCATATATATTCATTCCATACACCATTATACCCATCCAAGTAAGGTGGTGGTGGAAAATAGATTACACCACGGCCTGGAGACGGTATTCCGTACGTACGCACGCGCGGTGATTTCATTTTCCGTAGGATGGAGAGATGGTGAAATAGGTTTGTTTCATACTTATAATAACATATCATTATATGAGTGATACTGATGTTATTACTTCATAATGAAATAACTAAATAAGAAGAAGTGTAAGAAGAAATAAAGTTGAAAGAATCTGTAATGGACATTACCTCTTCTATGAAGCGCTTCTTTGAGACCTCCTTTTAGGGCACTAAAATTGGTCTTTGAAGAAGACCAGGACCTCTAGTATGTCTCTAGGGAAGTGGAGAGAAGAAATTGGCAGGGTTTGGCCGAGCTTGAAGGATCAAAGTGGTGTGAGGAAGATAGGGAGGAGGTTCTCTTTTATAAGGGAGGAGAGAGGCACCTTTGGAAAAACTAAAATATTATTTTATTATAAAGCCATATTCGGTTTTAAATAGACCCAAATTGATTTATTTCGAAGATAAGGTGGGTATGGGTCTAAATACTCTCATCCAATATAATTTTGACAAGTTTAGTTTACTATTTTAACCTTATCATTTAGATTTAACTTTAAGTTAGATAATTTTACTTTTACCGTGTCTTTTTGTGTTCTTACACTATAAGGTTAATAAACTTACTATAAGAAGCCAAAAGAACCCCAAGTTGTTTATTATTAATATATATAACCTTATATAAGTCATTTGGCCGAACCTTAGATTTTTAGGAATAAAATAACAATTAATAATATAATATTTGTTTTAAAAACTATTTTATGTCAATTTTGACACTATTTAGTAATTGATTTTTGTGAAAATCATAACAGAATTATTAGTTCTAAAAAAGTTAATTAAATCAATACTAACATTTCCTATTAAAATATAAAATTATTTGAATTCATAAAAAGTCTCAAATTACATTTATTTGTGTATTTATAACATCAATTATGTCAATATTTCATTAATAAGATAATTACTGCATCATCTTTGTGTCATAAATAAATTAAATTATTTAATGTCTAAAAATTAAAAATAAAATACGATTATGTAGGAAATATTTTTATATTTCTAATTAATATTTATAGTTGAATTTATCTTATGTATAACCCTATATTAAAAATGATTTACTTATTAAGCATTGATTTTAACTATTTTAACCCTTCTTTAAATAAATTAATAATTAATGTCCTAATCTAATCCAAGTGGGGATAAATGGTAATATTTTATTCCTAAGGTTGTTTTTGGTCGAATTACACTTCTCCAATATAATTAGGACATGTGTTAGGGTAATAATAATATCATTTTTACCCTTAATTACCCTATTTACTTTTAACCGTGGTAAATAAAAGTAAAAAAGTTACTATTCACCAAAAATTATTTTCATCTCATTGAACCACATTTTACTTACTGATATCAACCGTGTCTCTCGGATTTTTGAAATTCCAGTCACAGAAGCGGTAAAATTAAGTTTTATGTAAATTTACAAATTCTCCAAGGAGGTGGGTAAAAGGCGGTGAAAAGTTCAATGAAATTTTTATATATCTAAAATTATTATAAAATTACTCCAATGAATTAAATTGAACTTATATAGGTATGATGTATCAATTTTTACCCAAATAAATTTAAATAAAATAAATAATTATTTAAATAAAAAGTCAGTTTTTAAATAGTAACCCAATGTTTTCATTATTCATCAAAAATTGAAAGTTTTCAGAAAAATACCAAAATTTCACCCTAGGCTAATTTCGATATTCCGAATCCAAAAAAGAAGTCCATTTTCAAAAATAAAATTTATAAAATTTCAAAAAGTGGGTATTACTATTCATAACGGCTAGTTTTAATAATATTTTAATAGCATATCATTGTTTAGAAAAACTCAGTATTGCGTACAACACACGCTATCGTGGAAGGTCGCAGTTGCGTGTAATGAAAGCCAAGTTAGGGATGCGTATTGTGAAATCTCCTTTTGGTATATTGTACAACACAAGACATTAATTAAATTAAAAATAATATTTTTCATAAAATATTGGGGTGTTACATGTACTATCAAATAACAATAATCCTTTCATATTCACATTAAAATGAATATGACAAGTGCATGTGATGTGACATGAATGGATAATAAATTTTTCCATGGATAAACCATAAAGAAATCATGTGAGAAAATAATCGTGAAACATACCATCATCTAAGAAATCATACATAAAGTACAAAGCATGTCATTTTCTAATAAAATTTTGGATAAAGAATATATATATATAACCATATATTACAAAACACCCTTTCTTAGGTAAAAACATATCTCAAAAACACTTTAGAAATATGATTTTATAATCATGAAGATATTCCCTTTTCTATTGGTAAAAAAACCTTCATAAAACAATGGGAATAAACATTTCATGTCTTATATTGTACTAATCATAACATTCTTCACATCATAACGTTATATTTACAATTTACACTTAATACTTATTTTATTTTTTACATATAGCTGGAGGATACTATACTACTCACTAATCAGGCTACGCATGTTTCACACGTTGTGATAGGGGTTCTTCTGATTCGACAGATCTGGGTGCATTCTGAAAACCATAATCATCACATATAACCTCTAGCCACCATTATACCACACCTATGACATGTTAGATTTTAAATAATTGTGGTATCTGATTTCACATTAATTGATCTTCACCTTCTTGTTTCCCTACTAGAGAGGTGGATACTAGATACACACATATTCCACCTACCTGAGGGAGAGATGAACATCACCCTTAAAGATGTAGTAGTCCTTCTCGGTCTTCCTATTTAGGGAGAAGTGGTTATTGAACCCACCCATGCAGACTAGACTGAGATTATTCAGATATTGATAGGAGTCAACATTTTACCTGATGATGCTACTAAAAATGGAAGGTTATTATATATGATGTGGCTTGAGATGTACTTTTCACATTTACACGATGATACTGATGAGCATACTTTCATGCATCATGACCATGCCTATATATTATGGATAATTGGAGGGAAACTGTACACTGGTCACTTTGGTATTCATGTGCACAGGATTTATCTGGGGCTATTGGAGAACTTTTATTGGGCTGAGACATATAGTTGGGGATCTACATTCTTGTCTTACACTTACAGAACATTATGTGCGTCATGATACTATGATCACACGGATCTCAGATGATATGTCATTCTTATTCAAATGTGCGAATGGGATTTCATACCCTCATTTTTCTTTATCATGTTGGTCAGCATCTACCAATATAGGTTTTCCATGATGCTCTGTGTGGATGATGGTAGGATCACTCATCTATATTGGTTTCAGATTCTTGTATGAGTTATTGAATTTAATTTCTTATTATTTATCACTTTTGATGTTTTATTTTACAGGTGGATTCTAGAACATAGATTTTCAATGCTTTGACACACCATTTGGGTGCATACTAAATCATGTTGGACAGTCTCCTACCCAATAATGTAAGTATATAAAATCATTCATTGACTAAAAAATTTCATAATATCATTATTTTAGGTTTCTAGAAACAAAATTTTCTGACAAATCTCACGTGTCATTTTAGAATTCATGGATTCCATACTAGGATTTATTTCACCTATTTCCTACATATTTCACTGATAATATTCATGATGTAATGATTGTAGTTCCACTCATTAACTTTCATATTATTGAGTGGAACTGGCCTAATAGATTAAAGCACCAGTTTGGTTGTGTTTAACTCATTCCATTACCACTATGAAATTTATAGGATATTTATGGCATTAACCTAATAGGGAGGAAGGATGTCAACTAGCACCAATAACATGCCTAGTATCTCAACCTCTGTGGAAGATTATCGTCTCTTCATATCCAAGGTGTACCTACGATGGTATTCCATCTATCACAGCAGGTTGAGCATGAGTCGTGGTATATACAGAAGTCTATATTGTAACTTACTCAACACAGAAGAGGGATTAGGGAATGGTAAGCCAATAAATTTCCATTAGTTTTTTTATTTTATTATTTTCTAATTAATTTTTAATATATTTACAACATACTCGAGCATATAATATTATCTTCATGAGTGATTCAGAGGAGAAGGAGGTTTCTATCCTAGTAGAAATCTATAATGCAGCATTGGGGATGATGTCGACTTATCATGTAGTCCACAACAGCATCTTCGATCATCCACCCTAGGGAGATTACGTTCCTACCTAGGGAGTGTAGGTTCCTACTTAGGAACCTCCTCAAGAATTTTTTAATGCTGATGATCCACAACGACGACAACATAGACCATGTCGTACTGTACGTCAGGCCTCACCTATTCTATAGGAATAGGTTAACCCTCCAGTAATCCAGCCTCATATTATTTCGTATGTGCATTAGGCATCATGGTATCCATTTGTATTGGCATGATATGTATAGTTTTCTCCAAGTGAAGATTATCCAATCTTCTATCAGGGTTCATTTCCCATGCCTCCATCTTTCAAGCTAGATTATTCACAACCTATATGGTTCCCCCCTATAGTGATGGAGGGTCCTTCTATTACCCTAGTGGGAGAAGGATTGAGTGCACAAGATGAAATATAGTTGTCACCTCCTCCCATTCATACACAAATAGGTCATTTTATGTTCGAGTTTCCAGTGCCCCAGGATCATCCCTCTCCAGGTCATCAGACTCCACCTCGGTACGGAGGTCAACAATATCAATATGGGTGTCACATTCGCACACCACCATGGGGGATAGAACCTCACCATATACATTGATTGTACTCATTCATGTATATGTTTTCTGTCAATTAAAATGCATAATTTTTTTTTTATTATCAACTATTTTTACAAGTTTATCCTTGGTTTCAATTTTCATTTATATATTTGTCACAGTTTATGTTTTATAAGCTTTCAATGTCAACTACTTGAAACATAAGAAAAATTATTTAATTTCAAGTAGGAAAGTTTAAAATATTATAAAATTTAAACTATAAAAATAATCTAAATAAAATTTAAAACATATCCTAAGTGTCTAATAAGTTTTTGAAAATAAAAATAATTTCATAAGTATAATAAATAATTGATGATTTAAGGAATGTAAAAAAAATATTATAAATACCATTATAATGGTTTAAAAAAATATATATTGAGATAAAAAAAATTAATTTTCAATAAAATATTGATAAAGATAGAACATTATATATTGAAACTAACCCTAGATATTAAACCCCACTAAAATGAATACTTTCTACTCAAGCTCCACCTTTTACTGATATATTCTATTTCTATATAATAGACTGACTTACAAAATCCAAAAAGGGAGTAATATAACATAATAATATTCTTGAATAGAATAAAAAAATATGTCGAGCTAAGAGAACTTACATTTCTATAAAAATTGTGGATGTATAAAAAATCCACAGTTCACATGTCCTTCATTCAAGTCGCATGTTACTTTATTATGAGTTTCATTGAAACAAATGAATTAAAAGATTGAAAGAAAAAATTATAGTAAGTATATACAAAAATAATATATAAATAAATTTATAATTTATATATTTATAATGAATTATAATATTATAGTTATATAATAATGACAAAAAAAGTAGTATTTAACTAAACAAAATGTAGAATAAAAACCTATATAAGTGATTTATAACAAGATACATAGGAAAATAAATGAATAGATTAGTTATATTATAAAGTAATGATACATATGGGAGTATACTTGAAAATAAAACAAAATTGAAAATAAAAAAAATCATAAATATAAAAATTAAAAGCTTATTTACATGTCACAAAATCTATTACGTAAAAATAGAACACTTTCACTTTAAAATATCAATGACATAATTATAAATAAAATAAAAAAACAAAATATATATATCATAAATATAAAAACCCATATATTTATAAATATAAAATATGTATTATTAAAAAAATTGTTTTTATTTTTTTTGAAAGGTCACAGGGTTGTTGCCACCTTTTGACTTAACTGAAAGGTGTAAGGGGCCCTACCACCCTTTAGACATAGCTTTCAGAAAAAACATTACCTAGGAACATATACAAAATTCAAAAAACATATAAAAACACTCTCTAGGGGAGATATTGGCACTGTTTTTAGCATATCCCAAGGTGTGCACATTCATTTTTCAGGCAAGATCTCTGGATCTCCTTGACCAGCTAAAATGTCTTCAAAAGGGTGGGAAAACCCCCAACAACGGAGCTCCTGGTAGCCGACACTAGTTCCTCCTTGCGTGTAGGTGCTCCATGCCACCACCCCCATCCATATCTACACCCAACATGCGCCACCTCTCTCCCATCGCGGTATATTCATCGATCCACACCACAAGTGCATCGCACCTCCATCCACCTTCTACTACTCAAAAACCTTAGCAAGCCTAAGGGACATCCTCAAATAAAAAATATAATTGGTTTCCTACGAGATTTTTCTTTTATCTTCTTAATGATATAAGACTAGGTTTTAATTTTTCTTTTTGGAAAATTGGATTTTCCAACACTGAATTATTTTATTTTGATATATATATTGTTAGACTCAACCTGCAAAAAAATATTGTAAGTCTGAATTGATTTGGTTCTAGCCCATTTATTGGAGAGATAAAAAATTATTAATGTAGTGATTTATCTCAACATTAATAGATGATTTTCTCCCAATATTAATGGAGAGTTAATTATTCAAATTAATGAATGGAAAAATTAATGTTAACTGCATTAATTAGAGATATAGACACGGGGTCTATATAAATGGATGCGTTGACATTTGTTAATTACGACTGGAGAGCAGTGACAAGGCCTGAAAAAGGCATGGGTGGCTCCTTTTTTAGGGAATCCAACCTGGGAACACACAAAGATCTTAAGACACAAGATTTAAAGGTGGGGGTTGAAACCCATAAGGTAGGAGACCATAATATGGGAACCATAAGATGTTATTATCGAACAATGTTAGTGGTACATCTTTTGGTAATCTAGGTTGAGTTATAAAAAATGGAAATTGTTATAACCTTGATGTTTATTCTCACTAAATAAAATTTATGGTGTTTGCCTCCTGTAGATGTAGGATGAAAGTCTGAACCATGTAATCCTATTGTGAATTATTTTGTACATTGTGATTTCATGTGTTTTTTCTTATCATGTGCTTATTCCTTATTGTGAATGAATACCTTGGTAGGACCAAAAAAAGATACAAGGATGACTTGGTATAGTTGCTATAGTGCATGGACTTCCCAGTTCCGGACACCAAAGTCATGGGGTATCTTTTGGAGCCAGCTCCCCACTTGTTTCTTTGGGATTTAATCCCAATACTTTGGTATTAGAGAAATTGATTAAAGTTTTATGTTACAAAACATAGTGGAAATAATTTTTTGGAGCAGTTTATCAAGGACTATAAGGGAATTATTAGACAATAGTGGTGTTTCCATAGGTGTATCTAGGATATCCAAAGTCCAATTGACCCGCAGTAGTCATGGTGCATGTTTCATTATTGGTGATAGTTAGATAATGGTGGAAGAATTCTGGGGTTCCTCATATTTGGTGGTCTATCAAGAATTCATAATAATGTAACTAGAAGATGCCAGTGGTATTAGCGGTGTTCCTGGAATATTGAAAGTCTTTTTATCTCCAAGTGTCATGCAGTGTGTTTTGTTCATTGGTGACATTTGGAGCTTGGTGGAAGGCTATTAGAATTATAGAAGTAAATATAATTGTAATACCATGATATAAATAACTCATGGATTATTTAAAAAGTTTAATTCAGGTGACAGATGACATGGTTTATCAAAAGAGGATGTCAGATGAAGCCATTAGTTTTCAGTTCATGTCGATGGAAGATTCAGTCAGTGCCTATGTTCTGCATGATATTGTGGATGGAGAAGCGATATTATAGTTTTTGACTCTATGAAAATGATATTTCAGAGGATCTTTAGAGAAACAAAAGGACCTTCTGTGATGAAGTTTGTCTCTCAACGAGTCAAAACCAGGCTGGAATTAGTGGGACAAAAGGACCATGTTTCCATGGTTGCACTGAAGGAAGTTTCAGTGGGAGTTTGTCATATCGATGACATAATAATTTTTGGAAGCTATGGTTACCAGATGAAGGTCGGTTCTGATGGTATCACTAGATTTTGGTGTAAAAAAAATCTCTTGGATGGTGTAGAAGCTCAGTAGTGGAGTTTTCAGAAATGCATGGAAGACAATAGAGTGAGTCTATAGACATGGTTCATGGAGCAACTTGTTGATGGAAATTTCAACAAAATTTGAGGATAAAAAATTGATCCTAATTTATTTGAAGAATGTTTCCATGGATAATTTCAGATGAGCTTCATATAGACTATGTAATGATTAAATTATGGTTCTTGAAGATTGTTGAAGCAGCATGGTGTGGAGAATAACACAGTAACTGTAGAAGAATGGTTAATAGAGGACAAACCAATTTTTAAATAGGTGAGAGCATGATAATAGTCTTTGAGTGGGAGATGTTTGGACTCAACCTATGAAAATGATTCTCAATTCATAATTGATTTGGGTCCATGCCATTTATTGGACAGAGAGAAAAACATTAATGGAGATATTTATATCAAAATTAATAGTGGAGTTTCTCTCAAAATTAATGCATAGTTAATTATCAATATTAATGGATGGAAAAATTAATGTTAATTACACTAAATGGAGATATGGACTTGGGGTATATATAAATAGATGTGGCAACATTTGTTTAGTATGACTGACAAGCAGTGACATGGCCTGACAAAGGAATAGGTATCTCCTTTTTCAGGGAATCCAATCTGGGTGAAAACAAAGATCCAAAAAAACCAGATCCAAAGTAAAAGGTCGATACCCACAATGGAGAAGACTAGAAGGAGGGATCCATAATATTTGATGAACAAACGATGTTGGTGGAACATCCTTCGATGGTCTAGGTAGAGTTTCAGAAGATGGAAATTCTTGTAACCTAGAAGTTTCTCCTCATTAAATGAAAGTGATGGTGTCATTATCCTATGGATGTAGGATGAAAGTATGAACCATGTAATCTTTTTTTGAATTGTATTGTACTTTTTTCTTGCATGTGTAGTTTCTTTTCATGCACTTATCCATTGTTATGAATGAAGACCTTGGGAGGATGATAACCAAATGAAAGAATGAATTGGTGAAGTGGTTTGTGTTCCAGGACTTCCCAGTTCTAAACACAAAAATTCATGGGGGTCTTCTAGAGAAAGTTACATTCTTGTTGCTTCAGGCACTAATCCCCAACATATATTAGGTGCTCAGGGTGAAATTGAATTTAAGCATACACACCACACACATACATTCTAAAAATGCAGGTCATTAACCCAAAAGGGATAAATCACCCATCCATCCCTATTTATTCATGTATTAAAGGCTCGTAGTTCCATCATTTGATGACCCAAATGACCCTTTGTTTTGATGACCAAAAGGAACTACTTGCATCATTATGTCCATGGGTCTTCACCCCTTGCCTACGTCATGTCTGCATCACCACTTGTCTGCGTCATTTCTGTGTCATCTTCACTTATTTATTAATATATATATATATGTGTGTGTGTGTGTGTGTGTTTGTAATTATATATATATATATATTAAATTTAATATTTTTACCTAATTATTAATCCAGATGGGTTTAGGTAGTATTTTTAAAACCTGAACCATGTCTGAACCTAATTTTGGGGTTCTAAAACCTGAAAAATATTTAAAAATATTATTATTATTAAAAATAAAATACCAAAATGGTGTGAACCATGGTTTATAAAACATGATCCCAAAATGTATTGAAAATAAAATAAGTATAAAGTACAAAAATAAGAGGGAAATCAAAAATAGTGACAAACACACTGCCACAAGTTAAAGAAGACCTGGATAGGAATCAAAAAAGAGAATTTGTCTTTTGAACTCGGATCAACTACCACCCCTACCTCTCAGATGATGATCCCTTCTCTAGGTTTGGGGATTTTTCCATGTTTTATCATCATCAACTTGGGGGGTCAGAAATATCATTCTATGGATCAAGGTCCTTAAGAGAATGAGTATCTTGATCTCTAGCCAGAATTGAAACCACTGTCGGTATCTTCAGATCATCACTACCCTTTTTGGTGATGGTCTCAGTGCCATGAGAATTTCTGAATTCTTCAAAGAAGACCTCACTTCTATTTGATCTATTTAAAATTTCAAATAGACTAAGTGAGTTCCCCCTTACATTCGATTGAACCTAGATCAAGGGAGGATTACCTTTGTATTTAGTAGCCTCAAATCTAATTCCATCAGCATCACCTATGTCTTCAGTACCCACATCCTATTTTGATCTTAAAACTGAATACCCAGTATTAGTACCATGAGAGTCTATCAATGGTTTCAGAATACTCTTCTTAATTTTCAATGGAGAATCCACTTTAATTTTCCCTTTATTACTTTAGAAATATTTTTTATCATTCAAAATATGAGAATGAACTTAAAATTGAGCCTCTATCTCTAAATCATAATCCCCGATCTGATCATCAGGCTGATATTTAGAACCAACAATTAGGAAATCTTGAAAAGAGATATCAGAAGTAAATGATTTACCATTTTTAGACGTTGGGTGGCTAGTAGTTTTCCCCACCTCCTGAATTCCCATAGATGAGAAGTCAGGGGAACTATGCCTTAAAACATATAAGGTAACCAGGCACTCCCTTTGTAGAATAAGATATTTATCTAAGGAATTGGCACTAATGTTTGTACATCGAGATTCAGCAATCCCAACCCCAAGATATCCAATCAAACAGTCAGGTTGTTGTTCCACCCTTAAAGAGTGGCCATACTCATTGCACATAACTATACCCTCTGTATTTAATTGAGGAGGAATTCCTCCAACTTACATCCTCCTTGGCCAATATAGATTATATTACTATTATGATTATTATAAAAATTATTAATTGTATAATAAATTTTTTATAATAACATTATTATTAATAATTATATTTTCTACATTAGTAATTTGATTAATATTTGAATTTTAATTAAATTATTAATTAATTCATTAGTTACATTAAGTATTGTATTATTAATTACATCAATATTCATATTTATTATTGTAATTGTTAAAATATTAATTACATTATTAATTATATTATTATTAAGTATTATTAACTGTTTAATATAAAAAGAATGTGCATTTTGGAAGAGCGTCTCTCTCTATCACCTCATGGAGCTTAGATATGAATCATGATGGTATTTTATGTGGATTAATTATTTTATCCTCATGATGTGATCATCTATAATATGAAGTAAAAAAGAAGAGGTGATCGACATGAATAGGGAGAATATGGGTACTAGAAACCCTGATTTGGTTTTTAATCACCTTAGGGAGGATGTCTAAATTGTGACCGGATATGATAAGAAGAGATTATTCTTCTATAATGTCAAGAACTATTCAAGAAAGGTTACCAACAAGGTTACCCTTGAATTCATTGAGACTGACCGTATGATTTTGAAAAATTTTATTAGGGCGTGTCAACACTCAATAATTGGTTGGGTTACACCATTTTTGTCTGAAAAGCCATGAAATATTGAGGGGCTTCATAGTTGCCTCTTAAAAATATGTGGATTTGAAGACTGCAGCATGATTTCAATCGGTAAGGGATTCTATCATTTTTTTCCTTCATAAAATCTAAAATCCAAGGAATGGGGGTATGGAATGGTGTATCTCAAGCCCGGTACTCTTAGGATAAAATATTTTGATGCATTTTTTAACCCCTTAAAGATCAAGAACTCTATTACATGTGTATGGTTCATGATAAATAGGTTAAGATGGTTCTTCTAGAACCTAAAGATACTCTGGGACATCACCTTGTTCATGGTCATCCCCAAAAAAATTGACAATGAAATGGAGAGAGAAAGGTTTTTTTCATTTTTTCAGGGTACTCATTGATATTTATGTTCTTACTCTCATTAATAAAATGGTGATTTTAGTTTCTGGTGATTTTAGAATTGAAATCATGATTACTCCAGAGAATCTTCTTTATTTTTTCTACATATGTGAAAACATTGGGAATCTTATTGAAAACTATTCCAGAAATCTAAAGTGCTCAAACTGTATAGAGATAGGTCATCTGATTGAGCATTGAAAATTTAGGAAACCTATCCATCATGTGCATTTTTCCTTAAAGGATGGGAAATGAATCTTGGATTTAGGGGTTGTACCTACAGGAACTTGTTAGGGTAGTTTTGAAACTTCCTTTGCTGATACTACTACTAATGGTCTTCTTGTTCAAGCTATTTCATGCTCTGATATACACAATAGCGTGATTTATCCTATCAACTCTATGAATTCACTCCATAATGTGGAAATGTATTAGATGGTTTTGGAAGGAGTAGTGGATTTAGATGATTCATCTGTTGGATATGGTAAGGGTAGTGGACCCTCATTTTCTACCATCGGGGTTAATGGTTTTCTAAAAAAGATACATTCTTCTCCTATTGTCTATAATAAAATGCTTATAGTGTAGGAATTATATTCTCCCTATATGATCATGGTGTGTATGGTGTTCAAGGATTGAAGAATTATGGTTTGGCTCCTCTTAAACAGACCCATAGGGCTAGGATTGTTGTTGAGGCTTTTAGGAAACCTATTCTGCTATAGCATGAGGGGGAAGTCACCCCTCACACTGATGGATTGACCCCCATTACTGGTAGTGTTGAACAAGGAATAATTGATTCTTTCAGGGAGGATCCCCATGTCAATGCATGTTTTGGGTATTCTTATGATAATGATTTGGATGAATTTGATGTGTTTGAAGATGCCTTCTTCAATGAGGGTGGCAGTAAGGGGGAAAAGGGAGTTGTGGGGAAGTCTTCTTCTCTACAAGTAAAATAATATGTAAAGGGAAGTGGAAGATTGGGTAATCCTATCCAATTGAAAAAAAAATTCTAACTATTGAGTCTGAAATTACAGTTGGGAACCATGGGGTGCCAGAAGGTGGTGTGGATCCTTTAAAATTGTATTTTGTCTTCCCATCTGAAAGTGGTGTGTGACATTTGGATCCTCGTGTGAAGGGAACTTCCCTAGATCATGATCAACCAATGGAAATATATCATCCTCTTATCATTATTGATATATTGAATATATCCTAAAGTAGGGATGTTTTTTGTGAGGATTTTAAACGTTCTCATAGAGCTTCTCATGTATGTTGTGAATCCCCAAAGATGAAGCAGGATGAACTCGTCTTGGTTTCAAAAAATGGATCCATCAGAAGCTAAGATATTCATAATGAGCAATATGTATCATCGTGCATGGAAACTTAGGATGAAACCTATTAGACTCTAAAGTAATGGAATATGGGTCAACATTTGAGATCTCGGGGTGGCTCCCATAGAAGAGGTGGTAGGCATCAAAGAAGGTTATCGGTGAACTTTCTTTCATTTTTGTACTGTTGTGCCACTTTTTCCACATTCCCTTTATTTTCACTCTTTGTATTGTACTTATATTATAAATTTATTAGGACTGTGGATTTTAATCCATGGTTTGAACAGTTTTGAGTGTTAATTGTATAATAAATTCACTACCATAGATTTGTATTTATCCAATGGTACCCATTATTAGTGGTGATAAATGGGGTACGTTTATCAGGGATTTTCTTAATACTGATAAAACTATGTCTTTTATCAGTGCTAAAAATTTTGTTCTGACAGAAGGTATATTTCATAAAAAATATATATATCATTAAAAATACATATTAATATATAAATATATTGATATTTATATAAATAAAATATATTTTATAAAATATGATTTATATAATCTAAAATATGTAATCACACTAAATATATAAATATTTGGTGTAAAATAATTAAAAAATGATATTAATTAAAATTTTGATAATTATTATGGATGAATAGTAATTTAATAACAATTAGAAGATATAAAAAATCAATAAATTAATAAATTATCTAAAATAAGTTAAAAACATGACTTGAACTAAAAATGATTATAACTTTTGATCCAGATGTCCATTTGAGCTCCACCACATATCAAATCGAAACATATGAAAATATCTACATCGTGGTGACTAAGGGAGACCTATTAATTGTTTTTTTTTCAAAAAGGGCTCAAAAGGCCTCCAAATTTGAGTTTCTTATTAGGATACCACCATTTTTAACATTTGAGGGAATTTCATCATTTTTTAAGAAATTATTCTGATCTTTTTTGGTGGAGACTCAAATTATTCTCAAGTATTACACTCATATAGATATTATGATGTTTAAATTGTATCATTTTTCATATTGTATTGTTATTTATAGTTAAATATATACACATATGTACATATTTGTATATATTTACTCATAAAAATTTAATTTTATAAATAAATATTTAAACACATTTACATATAAAATATCTTTCTAAATATACAAACCATATCTAAATAAAATATAATACCCATTTTATTTAAAATAAAAATATATGAATATTTATATACCAATACAATGTATATATAATGTTTATATATATATATATAAATATATTTTTGTGTGTGTACATATTAAAAAATAGATATATACATTATCTAAATTTTCTAATACATGTATATAAATATTAATATCTAATATAAGTAAATAAATATAAATGTATATAATTATATTTATAGACACACACATATATATTTAGGTATGTATCTATGTATTTATAAACACACACACACAAAATATATTATAAATGTATTTAAAAATAATTATATATATATATATAAATATATGGATAAAAAATATAACAAAATATATATAAATAAATATATATATCAAAAATACACAACAAAACAATATAGAGCAATGGTAAAGGTGAAAATCTATGAGGGGTAGGTCTCAAGTTCGAAACTAATTGAAGGTAGGGACACACGAGCATGGGAAGGAAGTGGCATACCACTAATAAAAGGCTCTAGCACTGATAATAGGTTAGGGGGAGGGATAGATGAGCATTAATAAAAAGAACTGTGGGGGATTTGAGCCTTGATAAAATTAGGTGGTATCCCCCTCCTAATCTATGGCAATTTACAGGTCAATATCATTTTTTTAGCTCTGATATAGCCAATTTCTAACCCTTTTAAATGCATGATTTGTAGTAATGATTGTTAATAGTAACATTATTATTATTAATTATATTTTCTATATTAGTAATTTAAATAATATTTATTTTTAAGTATATTATTGACTACTTTATTAGTTACATTAACTATTATATTATTAATTACATTTTTATGAAGTATTTTTAATTTATTATTATTATTAAATATTATTAATTACTTTTTAAAATTGTAAATTTTATATTATTAATTACACTATTATGAAGTATTATTGATTATATTATTATTATTAAATATTATTAATTACTTTATTAATAAATATTAATTATATAATTAAATGTTATTTATAGTTTATATTTTTATTATATTTATATTTTAATTTAATCGGTGTTTTTAGTTTAATTTAGATTATATTTATAGTTTATATTTTTTAAGTTTTCCATTTTTTCATCTTGAAACTAATAACATGGCATTGAAAGATTATAAAATATAAACTATAAATCCAATCTAAATAAAATTTAAAACCGAAATAAACATATAAAAATAGTTGAAAAAAATAGTTTCATCAAAATAATACTCAGAAGATCAGGAGTCAGGAAAGCCTGATCCCATTAAAATATAATAAAAAAGATAAAGTACAAAAAAGAACATCACAAAGAAACTCTACAAGGGCGAGTATAGATCGCTCCATCATGATTAGATTGGGCAAGACAATTACAGTACTCAGGAAAAACAAAAGACCAACTAGAGATGACCTCCAAAATTGATCTCTTTGAGAGGACATCTGTAACTTGATTGGACTCCTGATGGACATGTGTGACTTCTAGAGATAACAATTCCATAAGCCAAAGACAATCTCCCCAGGCCGATAACATCTTCCATGGAACATTCCTTGATCGAACTTTGATAATCTGAACTGCAAATAGATGAGCCTGACTTGATCCATAAATCATGCCAACCATATTGCACGACATACCTAACTGCTTTTATCACTTCCCATAGATCTACTTCAATTTCATATTCATTGCCTATATAATGAAAAAAACATCCTTTCACAAAGCCTCGATAAGTACGAAACACACCACCACATCCAGAAGGACCCAGTGCTCCAAACGCTGCTCCATCAACGTTAACCTTTAACCATTGAGAGATGGGTGGTATCCATCTGACATACTTCATCATCATTATATTTTTCATCCTACCATCGACACAAATAAAACTTAACAAAATCATATCAGAGGCATCATTCTTCATGGACCCAGTCTGCAATTTAGAAGCATTTAGAATTGCCCAATGCAGGAAAAGAACCCCAGCATGAAATGATGGCTCAGCATTACTGAATATCAGGTCATTTCTTGACTTCCAAATGAATGAAATAACACTGGAAGAAGAAGCAAGTAGAATCAGCCGGACCTACTTAGTGCATTCAGTCTTGCATATGGACTAAAAAAGCCCATCAATAGATCGGATGTTGAGAGAGCATCAGGAAATTTGTTGCACATATATCCACAACCTACATGAAAATTTATAATATACAAAGACATGTGAAGCAGATTCAACCACCTCAAAATATAATAGGCAGACTGAAGTCATATGGATCCCAGTTCACCTCAAGTAGACCTACAGTGGTGGCCTCTACTTCAAAATTTTCTAGATTAAAATTGAGTGGGAAGGAGGAATAAAAGACTAGTATAAATATGTGACCTAGTAAGGAGGATTCAGTGAGACACCACAAAGAATGATATAGCACTCCCTTGTGGTGAAACTGCCAAGTAAGTTGGGAATCCAAACCAAAATGTCACATTCACTGAAGCAGTACCTTGAAATTTCGAGCTGAATACTACTGGGTAGAATCCCAATGAGATCTGGATTCTCAAAAAGTAAAAAATTGTAGTGTTTCTCAAAGAATATTCAATGATAGCATCATCACCAATGGGCTGAGAAATACAAGCTGTAGTCCAACAGTTCAGATGTGATTGTTTACACACCATCCATTTAGAACAGTCCATTAGGTTAGTATAGGCCTTTTTAAGAGCAGTCCATACAGATGAAATGATATAATTGGGATACCCTGCATGAAGTTTCCCAAAAAACATGCTGACAAGAAAATTCAAAGAGTTATCTGGTATGGAAAGGAGCTTCCATATGAATTTTGTAATCAGAGTATCATTGAAGAGCCTAATATCTTTGATTCCCAAACCACCCATATTGATAGGTTTGATGCAGTACTTCTAGGATACAGTAACAAGTTTCCTTTCATGAATTGACCCAGTCCATATGAAGTTTTTTATGTTACCATTTATGTCCTTGATAAGAGCTATAGTTCATCTATATAAAGAGAAAGAATACAAAAACATTGACATTATCACCGAATTGACCAAACATATTCTCTCTTCCGGGGATAGACTTTTCCCCTTCCATCTTGAAAGCTGATTTGCAATCCTCAGTGCAATACTATCTAGGTAACATCTCTTTAACCTACCTCAGAAAAGTGGTACCCCAAGGTAATTAAAAGGATAATATACTCTCTTAACCCCAAGCTTACAAGAAATTATGACTTTCCTTGATATTAAAGTTCCTCCACCAAAGATGACAGATGATTTTCCCCAACTAATAACCTGACCTGAAACCTCTTCATAGTGTGAGAAAATTACCTTGATACAAGATATTATGCCTTTATCTACTCTCCCAAATATCAAGATTTCATCAGCATAGAATAAGTGGGATGGGGCGCATAACTCCCTCCCCACTCTTATCCTCTGATACCACCCAAAATTAGCCAGATCAGTGAGACACCAACTCAAATAATCTTCAATGATGGAAAAGAGTATACCAGAAAAAGGACCACCTTATCTTACTCATCTGGATCATTGGAAGAAACCCCTAGGAGACCCATTAACCATAATTGATAGCTTAGAACTCTCTAAAATAGAACCAATAAGCCCAATTAATTTCTCAGAGAAACCATGCATTTTGAGAATAGTAAATAGAAAAATCCATCTAATAGTGTCAAAGGCCTTAGATATATCAATCTTCACTACCATATTTACATCCTTTACCTTTTGCTTCATAGAATTAACACATTCAAAGGAAGTATAAAGATAGTTTTGTATATTCCTCCTTGGAAAAAACCCAAACTCATTACATGAGATGAGGTCCTTGGCAATGTCACCTAGACTTTTATCCATGATCTTACTAATTAGTTTTGGCATGGTATTTCTAATAGAAAGAGGTCTGAAATCGCATATATCAAGAGCATTCTCTTTCTTATGAATTAAAGACAAAAAATTAGAATTCATTCTTAAGGGCATGTAAGATGACCTAAAAAATTCATTCATGGAATTTACAACATCCATACGAATGATATCTCAATAAAACATGAAGGACTTATTGGTAAATCCATCCGGACCTGCTACACTATCAATGTTCGAAGAGAATAAATCATCATGTATTTCTTTTACACTAGGGATATCAGCAAGCCTCTTGTTTTGATCCTCCCAAACAGAGGGTTCAAAAAACCTGATAACTTTATCAAAGTTATCATTTCTAGTATCTGAATACAAATTCTCAATGTAAAGTGTCACAGCATCAGATATATCATTCTCAAAGAAAAACAGGTTTCCATCAATGGTAATAGCATTTAGGCCTCTCCTGGCTCGTTTTTTCCTATTCATGCAATGAAAAAACTTTGAATTCATGTCCCCTTCCTTCAAACATCTAAGATTAAATTGGTTCTGAATTAGGTTTCCTTTGAGGGTAAAAAGCCTGTCCAAATTTGAAGCAGCCTGTATTTCTTCCCAAGAAGGTAGATCCTGGTGTAGATTTATTTATTGACAATGTAATAAAACATTTTCAGCCTCTCTAATTTCATTATATAGAGATTAAAATGACTCCTTACTCTACTACTTCATCCTTTCCTTAACAACCTTTAGCTTACAGCATAAAATATGAGAGGGGATACTTGAGAAAATAGTATCCCATGCATTTAAAACAATTTCTCTACAGCCCAGTATCACAAGTCAGACATTGTTAAACTTAAAAGGGATAGGAGATGACCTTGATCTATTGAAACAAACATCCTTGAGTATGGTATTATGATCAGAGTGAAACCTAGAGAGGGTTCTCCCAGACACATCAATCACCCCATTCCTCACATCCACTTGCACAAAGCATTTGTCCAGTTTACTTGCCTACTTCCCATGAATAGTGTGCCTGCTCTAAGTCAAATCAGCTCCAGAAATTGATACCTTAGTGAGACACACTTATCAATAAAAGATAAAAGGTCAGAGACTAAAATGCAATAGAAATTTTCAACCATTTTCTCCTCAGGCCTCAGGATAATATTGAAGTCACCAATGATAACCCAACTAGGGGCCATATTTTCAGAGATATTAAATAAATTCCTCTATAATTCTCTTCTTCTTTTGTACAGGTTGGATTCATAAACAAATTTCACAGAAAGAGAAGCGTTACCAAGACTACAAGCGGTAGTGACTGACTGAAAATCAACCAAAATAGATCTAATATTAACACTATCATTCTTTAAAACCCACAAAGATCCAATGCTCAACTCA
The DNA here is from genome assembly GCA_963277665.1 of Viscum album. NCBI lineage: Eukaryota > Viridiplantae > Streptophyta > Magnoliopsida > Santalales > Viscaceae > Viscum > Viscum album. The sequence goes on from OY728143.1 coordinate 1,372,458,461, forward strand.
AAATGATTGTTTGTAATGAAGGAATAACATATAGAGTCCCACTTAAAGGAGTTCCATTTTTCAAATTTCATTCGTGGTTCAGAAATTCCAATTAGCATAGGTCTATTGGACATAATAAAATGCCTATGGGATTTGACCGTGGGAGTGTTCCCAATCCCTTGACAATTCCAAAAGAGGATATTTATTTTTGTGATCTGATCCTAGTGCTAGGCCCATCATTTTTTTTAATCAAGTATTTATTAGGAATAGCATTAATAGGATCAACAGAGTTACATGATTCTTTATCAATAGAATCAGGAGCACCATCATCATCAAAACATTCCTCAGTGTCAAGAAGGGAAAATCTATTAACATAATCAATAGGATCAGAAAAGAGACTAGCAGGCAAAATCCTTTTGTCTGTCTTGGTTGTTTGAACCTAAAAAAAGTCCCCAGGGGGTCAAGGGGAGTTGCATCATCTGCTACACTAGCATTATCAGAAAGGGTTACATCATTCATTGCACTTGTAACACCCCAAGCTTTCATGGTACACTTCTCTTTTAATAATACAGTAGCGTGTGTAGTATGAAACTTCGAGTTCTAACACACACCACAACAAATCAAACTAGCCGTTATGAATAGTAATACCCACTTTTTGAAATTTTATAAATTTTACCTTTAAAAATGGACTTCATTTTTAGTTTTGGAATATCGAAATTATCTTAGGGATAATTTTTGGTATTTTTCTGAAAACATTCAATTCTTGATGAATAGTGAAAAAACACTGAGTTATAGTTTAAAACTGAATTTTTATTTAAATAATTATTTATTTTATTTAAATTTAATTATGGTCAAAATGGATACATAATTCCTATATACGTTTAATGTAATTCATTGGATTTATTTTAGAATAATTTTAGATATATAAAAATTTTATGGAACTTTTCACCGTCTTTTACCCACCTCCTAGGAGAATTTGGAAATTCACATAAAACTTAATTTTACCGCTTCTGTGAGTGGAATTTCAAAACTTTGTGATACATGGTTAATATCAATGAGTAAAATGTGGTTTAATAAGATAAAAATAATTTGTGGTGAATAGTAACTTTTTACTTTTATTTACCACGGTTAAAAGTAAAAAGGGTAGTTAAGGGTAAAAATGATATTAATATTACCCTAACATATGTCCTAATTCTATTTGACAAGTGTATATCGACCAAAAAAACCTTAGTAATAAAATATTATCTTTTTGGTCCACTTGGATTAGATTTGGACATTTATTATTATTTAATTCAAAGAAGAGTTAAAAGAGTTAAAATCAAAGTTTAATAACTAAAACATTTTTAATATGGTGTTATACATAAGATAAATTAGATTATAAATCTTCATTAGAAAGATAAAAATATTTTCTAAATAATGGTATTTTATTTATAATTCTTAGACATTAAATAATTTAATTTATTTATGACACAATGGTAATGCAGTAATTACCTAATTAATGAAATATTAAAATAATTGATATTATAAATATCAAAATAAATATAATTTGAGACTTTTTATGAATTCAACTAATTTTATAGGTTAATATGACATATTATAATTGGTTATATAAATTTATATAGAAGTAATAATGCTGTTATGAAATTATCAAAAACAAAATACCCAATAGTTTCAAAATTGACATAAAAGAGTTTTTAAAACAAATATTATATTATTAATTGATATTCTATTCCTAAAAATCTAAGGTTCGGCCAAAGGACTTATATAATTATAGGTGTATCATTAATGGACCACTTGGGGTCTCTTGTAGGTATATAGGAAGTTTATTAACTATATAATATAAAAATACAAAGAGGCATGGTAAATGTCAAACTATTTAACTAAGAGTTAAATATAAATGATAAGGTTAATATAGTGACCCAAACCTGTCTAAAATCTATTGGTTGAAAGGATTTCAACCCATTCCAACCTTAAACTCTAAATAATCCACTTTCTATCCATTATAAACTGAATATGAATTTATTATAAAATATTATTTCTAGCTTTTCCAAAGGTGCCCCTCACCCCTCTTATAAAAGGGCACTCCCCATTCTCTCTAATTAACACCTTCAAAACCTTTTGGATCAGACAAAACCAGCCCAAATATCCTCTAAACTTCCCTCACTTCAACCTAGAGTCTTTATTTTGATCATAAATCCAACCTAAGGAGTCCTTTTGATCAAATCAAAAGGAAGAACCTGAAGAAGGGGTAATGTTTTCGCCACCCTCTTTCAAGTTCCTTTCTTCTTCAACTTCTTCTTTCTTTATTTTCCCATTATAAAATAATAACTTTAGTATCTTATATATAATTTGATGTTATTATAAATATGGTACAACCATATTCAGTATTCTATCCATCCTTTTAATGACATGTCACCATACGTTCGTACGTACGGCTTACCGTCTCCACGTCGTGGTGTAATTGTTATTCATAACATTATTATTTGGATGAGTATAATAATGATGTGTAATTCATGTAAATAATAAATATAACATTATAATTATTCTTTATATATGATATAATATCCAATTATATATTATTTTAATATCAAAAGAGTGATATTTTCACTCATGCGTAGGTACGCACTACCGTCTCCACGAACGCGATGAGATTCATTCCCCATCGTATCCATTCAAGTATAATTCTCATTTTATGATTAAAAATAATGTTTAATGACTTGATATAATTTTGGATATTAATAATATACAACCTATCCATAACAAACATGGCTTATGTAACAAAACATATAAAAGAAAACGAGTAAGTTGACATCTGAAATGACGATAATACTAAAATATTATTAACAAATCATTATTAGAAGATCATATATGATATCAAAATTATGTATATGGTTCTTGTATAATTTAATAACAATGTTTTAACTATTATACAATAGGTTAACATACCATCGACTAAGGAAAAGTATAAGGTAAGGGTTTATTTCACAATCTCTTCATTATCCGAGGTTGTTTATACGTAATTATCTAATGGGACCTCTTTATCATCCACATCCATGTTTCTCAAAAACTTATTTCAAATCATTATTACTATTTTACAGACTATGGTTTAAATTCATTTATACCCTTTTTTGACTTTTTATAAAATGTTTTGAAAGGAATCTTTCCGTATTTTTCCAAACAAGGTCCTTTTTTAACCTTTTCGACAAAATTAAGGTAAGAATGTCCTTTTTAACTTTTATGGAGGATGCAGCTATTTTATGCCATTATAAAATATTCAAAGATTCCCTTACAAGATTATAAGAATATATTTCAAAGTAAATTTTTTCTTTTATAATTATGTGACTTTTAAGTGATTTCAAAAAAAAAGATATTTCTCTCAAATATTTTTGATTTCATCTATGTCAACATCCTTTCATAGATTTTAAGCATTTTAAGCTTATTTGAAGTTGATTTATTATGATACAAAACTTCGATATTATATTGAAGTTTTTTTGATATGTTTGACTATATATTTTTTATTTTTATACCATTCATGGTTTATGGATAAAGTATTGACATTTCGTATGCTAGTTTTAAAACGAATGTTTATGTTATGTTTAAGCATGTTCGTATGAGGAATGAATTTGACTTAGTAAGTGACAGGTGGAGCCCGCTATAGCTCCTCAATGCATCGGTAGGTCTCATGAGAAAAACTAGTGTCTTGGCATAAGTCCTTGATAAAAAAATCTTATTTGTAGTCTTGGCACAAGGCCTTGACTATGTGGTTATGATAGTCTGGCATTATGCATTCCATCATTATGAAAGTGGTTATTGATATTGCATGTGATTATTCGACTAGTAGAATATCAATGTGAATAATTAAATGGAATTATTTCATTTTATCTTTGCCATATTATGCTTAAGTTCAATTTTAAAAGGATTTTGTTTTAATTATACATTGCCTTAAATGTTTATGCTTATCTATGAAATTTTCCGATATATTTTTATCCTTACTGGGCATTTGAGATCACCCCTTTCTATGTTTTATTTTTACCAGGACGTGAAGAAGTATTTTATGAATGACCTACAGGGATAGTGTAAGGGGATATGAGTGTGGAGACAAGATGTTGTTGTAGTTTTCACTTTATGATGTAATGTAAACTTTATGAATGTATCTAGTGTTTCCAAGGCTACTAAACTAATCGGTCTTTTGAGATTTGATCTTTTGTGATCATGTCAATGTTATGTAATAATGCACCGACATTGGGTAACTGGGGTTGGGGTATTATAGTTGGTATCAAAGGAACTTTAGTACAAACCTTGGAAGCTAGATTTAGATAAACTCTGATTAGATAACATAGCCCTAAGATAGACTTTGAGGATTAGTATAGAAGAACGTCCTAGAATTTTGGTATTGTAGAGATTTTCTAAGTTTTACGAGAAATAAATCCATGTCTGGATATGCGCAGGTAGAGGTGGATCTGGTACAGATGTACCTAGGGGTAAAACCCAAAAACACCGTTTTGAGCTAGACTCAAACGGGAACTGGTGCACAACAACGAGCCTTGCTGCACTCTTGGTTGCGACACTCCTGGGGGACATGCTTAGGATAATTCTCATTTTCTTTACAAAAAATTATAAAGGTTTTATGAGTATATACTTCCCCAAAGAAAACATTTTTATGATTATGGATTATATCCATAAATAGTTCAATTTATGTTAAGTGTTTTACAAGTATGGAATTATGTATTTTGATTCATAAACTGATCTAGTTTATGTCATTGTTTACAAATGTCTCCTAGTGGAAGAATTGAAAACTGTATCAATGCATGCACTCCATGTAGGTATTTCCCTCCTGCTCAAGAAAATTATAGTGGATCTGGTGATACAACAGGTGAAAATCATTTAATCACTGTACTGGGACAACTCACTCAAGTTATGAAGAATAACCTTACCTGTATGGAGCACACTGATCCATAGTGTGGAGGATCAATGTTAGATCGCTTCATGAGGAAACTGCCACCAACATTCAATGGGAGTACAAATCCATTGGTAGCTGAGCAATGGATAAGTTCCCTAGAGAAAATATTTCAGGCTTTGGGGAGTAGTGAAAGGGAAAAATTTATCATGGTAGTTTACCTCCTCACTGGAGATGCTGATCAATGGTGGTCATTGATTCAAAACATGAAGGAAGATGATGAAGTATCAAATATGGAATGTAGGGAGTTCAAATATCTATTTTTAGAAAAATACTTTCCTCGTGACCATCGAGCAGATATGGAAAGGAAATTTCTAAGTCTGAGACAAAAGGAGGATGAGAATGTCGCAAAGTATGAGGCTAACTTTACATGGTTAGAAAGGTATGCTGCATATTATATACGTAACCCAAAAAGTAATATTGAACATTTATTTGATGGGTTAAAACCATTTCTCCATCGAGCAACAGTCTCGCAAACCTTCTCGTTGTACGAAGATATTGTCTCATGTGCTATCAAGACATAAAAATAATTCTCTAAGTCTTATGACTTTAAATCATAGCAAGAGAAGAAGAGATATGTTGATCACTCTGGAAATGGAAATAAGGGGAAGAAGGGAAAAGTTTAATTTCCATCTTGTAGTAAATTTGGGAAGAAACACCTCGGTACTTGCTTGAATGGAATGGGAGTCTGTTACAATTGTGGTGAAAACGGCCACCATGCTCGTGATTGCAAGGGGAAGAAAGAAGCTATCAATTTTCAATGATACAACTGCAGGGAGATAGGATATTATGCAAATGAATGTCCTAAGAATCGGGGGAACTTACCTCAGAAAAGGACAAGGGATCAAGGACAAGCTTATGTTATCACTACTGCTGAGGTAGAATCTCCGAAAGACATGGTGGCAGGAAATTTAATGGTTTCTTCAAGTGTATCAAATGCATTATTTGATTCTGGATCATCGCATTTTTTCATATCTTCCCAGTTTTCTATGAAAATTAGATTTTTTTCTAATTTTATTTAACAAGGGAGTTTTCAGTAAAAACTCCTAAAGGAAGTCTCATTGCAACAAAGTTTTGTGAATCAGTCCACATTAGAGCACATAAATGTTCTTTATCTACAGATCTCATTGTCATACCTATGATTGAATTTGATATAATCCTCGGTATGGATTGGAATTTAAACCATGATGCAAAAAAAATTGTAAGAAGAAGGAGGTAACTATTTTTGATAATGATGATAAGGAACACCTTATCTTTAGAGCGGAATCATCACCACCTAACTCTTACCTAGATCCACCCCGAGTAGCTCAACTAAATTCAATTATTGGGGAGGAAGAGAATAAAATGATTGTGGGTGAGGAAAGGAATGTTCAAATAGAGGATGTACCAATTGTGAGAGAATATGTTGAAGTTTTTCTAGATGATTTACCTGGACATCCTCTAGAATGAGAAATTGAGTTTTCCATTGATTTAATTCATGGTTCAAGCCCTATATTGAAGACCCCTTATAGAATGGCCACTATGGAATTATTTGAACTAAATAAACAACTAGAGGAATTGAGTAATAAGGGATTTATTCTCCCTAGTGTTTCTCCATGGGGATCCCCTGTCATTTTTGTTAAGAAGAAAGATGGATCTATGAGGTTATGTATTGACTACTGAGAAATCAATTCTATAACAATAAAGAACAAGTATACCCTACCTCGCATTCATGATTTATTTGACCAACTGCATAGAGCTCAATAATTTTCAAAGATTGAACTTTGATCTGGATACCATCAGTTTTGTGTAAAGAAGAAAGACATTCTAAAGATAGCATTTTGAACCAGGTATGGGCATTACGAGTTTACAGTAATGCCTTTTGAGTTTACTAATGCACCCTCTGTATTCATGGATCTAATGAATAGAGTTTTCAAGGAATATCTCGATGATTTTATGGTGGTATTTATGGATGATAATTTGGTATACTCTAAAATCTATGAAGATAATGAAAATCACTTTTGCATTATCCTGAAGACTCTGAGAAGACATGAATTATATGGGAAGTTTAGCAAGTGTGAATTTTGGCTTCAGGAGATCTCTTTTCTTGGCCATATTTTCTCTAAGGATGGAATCTATGTTGATACTTATAAGACAAGAGCAATACAAGAATGGCCAGCACCAATGAGTATAACCGAGGTACACAGTTTTATTGGTTTAGCAGGTTATTATCAACGTTTTGTCCAGAATTTTGCCCGATTGGCTAACCCGTTAACAAAGCTCGCACGTAAAGGAGTTAAATTTATTTGGAAAAAAGAGTGTGAATAATTTTTTGAAGAAATGAAGATAAGATTATTTAATGATCCTATATTGAATATACCATCGGGGAATGATGGGTTCTTTATTTATAGTGATGCATTGAAGAAAGGACTTGGTTGTGTCCTTATGTAGAATGATAGAGTTATTGCCTATGCAGTATGACTGCTAAAAATTCATGAGCAGAACTATCATACTCATGATCTTGAGTTAGCTGCTGTAATCTTTTCTTTGAAGATATGGAGACATTATCTCTACGGTAAAAAATGTGAGATTTATATTGATCACAAGAGTTTGAAGTATATTTTCTCACAGAATGAACTCAACATGAGGCAAAGGAGATGGCTTGAACTACTCAAGGATTATGATTGCACGATACACTACCACCCGAGAAAGTAAAATAAGGTGGCAAATGCTTTGAGTAGAAAGGATCATGGAGTTTTGAACAAGATGAGAGTTGAAAAGGGTCCTATATACATGGATCTAGTAAAGATAGATATAGGAATCACCATGGAAGGTGAAAAATCAATTCTTTTTCAAATGGATGACAACTCATCTTTACTAGAAAGGATAAAGAGTTCTCAAACCGATGATGAAGAGTTTCAAAAAATGATTAAAGCTGTGAGTGATGGGAGATTGAGTGACTTTTTGTATGAAGATGGAATTTTGAAATTTGGGAAGAGACTTTGTGTTCCCAATATACCTAATCTAAAAAGGGAATTGTTGGACGATGCTCATAGTTCCAATTTCTCTATACACCCTGGGAGCACCAAAATGTATAGAGATTTGAAGGAACATTTTTGGTGGGACAACATGAAGAGGGAGATTACTGATTTTGTGTCACGATATATGGTTTGTCAACAAGTGAAAGCTGGAAGGAAACAGCCTGGATGAATCATGCAACCTCTTCCCATACCTAAGTGGAAATGAGATAATATCACTATGGACTTTGTCATGGGACTACCAAATACTCCTAGAAGGAATGATGCAATATGGGTCATTGTTGATCGTCTTACCAAGTCAGCACATTTTCCTGCTATAAGGGGAGATTTACCACTTGAACGTCTAGCAAGACTATATATTAATTAAGTTGAGAGACTTTATGGAGTACCCATATCGATTGATTCTGATAGTGATCTATGTTTTACTTCAATATTCTGGAAAAGTATTCAGAAATCCCTGGATACTGAACATCATTTGAGCACTACCTACCACCCCCAAACTGATGGAAAATTAGAACAGACTATTCAAACCTTAGAAGACATGTTGAGATCATGCTCACTTGACTTTCAGGGTATGTTGGATCAATATTTACCTCTGGTGGAATTTTCTTATAACAATAGCTTCCATTCAAGTATTCGGATGGCACCATATGAAGCGTTATATAGAAAGATATGTCGCACACCAACCTATTGGGATGATGTTGGTGAAAGAAAACTTGTAGGCCCAGAACTGGTGGAGGAAATGATGGAAAAGGTAAAGGTAATCCAAAACCACATAAAAGAAGCTCAAAGTAGGTAGAAGAGCTATGCCAATAACCGAAAGAAGGATTTGGGATTTTAGGTAGGAGATCGTGTTTTCTTGAAGGTATCTCCATGGAAGGGAGTTATACGTTTCGGTAAGAAGGGAAAATTGTGTTCCAGGTACATCGGAACTTTCAAAATTCTAGAACAAATTGGGGTTGTATCTTACTGTTTGGAAATGCCTCCAAGTCTCTCCAAAGTTCACGATGTGTTCCATGTATCATTGTTGAGAAAATACATGCCTGACCCAACACATGTACTCACTTACAAGGAATTAGAACTGGAACCCGATCTGTCTTATTGCGAAGTTACCATCAGGATTATTGATACAAGAGAACAAGTACAGAGAAACCGTACAAATCATCTGGTAAATGTTTTATGGAGAAACCATAAGATGGAAGAGGCAACGCTGGAACCCAAGGAACTTATGATGAAGAACCACCTAAGTCTTTTCATGCGGTAGTATTCTAGAAATTTTGAGGACGAAATTATTTGAAGGAGGGGAGAATGTAACACCTCAAGCTTCCATGGTATGCTTCTCTTTGAATAATACAGTAGCGTGTGTTGTACGCAACTTCGAGTTCTAACACACACCACAGCCAATAAAACTAGCCGTTATGAATAGTAATACCCACTTTTTGAGATTTTATAAATTTTATCTTTCATAATGGACTTCATTTTTGGTTTCGTAATATCGAAATTATCTTAGGGATAATTTTTTGTATTTTTCTGAAATCATTCAATTTTTGATGAATAGTGAAAAAACACTAAGTTATAGTTTAAAACCGAATTTTTATTTAAATAATTATTTATTTTATTTAAATTTAATTAAGGTAAAAATGAATACATAATACCTATATAAGTTCAATTTAAATCATTGGAGTTAGTTTAGAATAATTTTAGATATATAAAAATTTTATGGAATTGTTCACCGTCTTTTACCCACCTCCTAGGAGAATTTGGAAATTCACATAAAACATAATTTTACCACTTCTGTGAGTGTATTTTAGAAAATCTGAGAGACACGGTTAATATCAAGGAGTAAAATTCGGTTCAATAAGATAAAAATAATTTTTGGTTAATAGTAACTTTTTACTTTTATTTACCACGGTTAAAATTAAATAGGGTAATTAAGGGAAAATTGATATTAATATTACCCTAAACATGTATTAATTCTATTGTACAAATGTATCTCGACCAAAAACAACCTTAGGAATAAAATATTATCTTTTTGGTCCACTTGGATTAGATTAGGACATTTATTATTATATAATTCAAAGAGGAGTTAAAAGAGTTAAAATCAAAGTTTAATAACTAAAACATTTTAAATATCAGGTTATACATAAGATAAATTTGATTATAAAAATTCATTAGAAATATAAAAATATTTACTACATAATTTTATTTTATTTATAATTTTTAGACATTAAATAATTTAATTTATTTATGACACAATGGTGATGTAGTAATTGCCTAATTGATGAAATATTAAAATAATTGATATTATAAATATCAAAATAAATGTAATTTGAGACTTTTTATGAATTCCACTAATTTTCTAGGTTAATATGACATATTATTATTGGTTATATAAATTATTTTCGAAGTAATAATGCTGTTATGAAATTATAAAAAACAAAATACCCAATAGTGTCAAAATTGACAAAAAAGAGTTTTTAAAACAAATATTATATTATTAATTGATATTATATTCCTAAAAATCTAATTTTCGGCCAAATGAATTATATAATGATATGTGTATCATTAATGGACTACTTGGGGGTCTCTTAGAGGTATATGGTAAGTTTATCAACTATATAATATAAAAATACAAAGAGACATGGTAAATGTAAAACTATTTAACTAGGAGTTAAATATAAATGATAAGGTTAATATAGTGACCCAAACCTGTCTAGAATCTATTGGTTGAAATAATTTAGACCCATACCTACCTTAAACTTTAAATAATCCACTTTGGATCCATTAGAAACTGAATATTAATTTATTATAAAATAATATTTCTAGCTTTTCCAAAGGTTCCACTCACCCCTCTTATAAATAGGCACTCCCCCTTCTCTCTAATTCACACCTTAAAAGCCTTTTTTATTGGCCAACCCCTTCCCAAATATCCTCTAAACTTCCCTCACTTCAACCTAGAGGCCTTATTTTGATCATAAAGCCAACCTAATGAGCCCTTTTGATCAAATCAAAAGGAAGAACCCAAAGAAGAGTTAATGTTTTCACCACCCTCTTTCAAGTCCCTTTCTTCTTCAACTTCTTCTTTCTTTGTTATTACCATTCTAAAATAATAACTCCAATATATTATATATAATGTGATGTTATTATAAATATGTTACAACCATATTCAGTATTTTATCCATCCTTTGAATGACATGTCACCAAACATGCGTACGTACGGCTTACCGTCTCCACGTCGTGGTGTAATTGTTATTCAAAACATTATTATTTGGATGGGTATAATAATGATGTTTAATTCATGTAAATAAAAAATATAACATGATAATTATTCTTTATATATGATATAATATCCAATTATATATTATTTTAATATCAAAAGAGTGATATTGTCGCTCATGCGTACGTACGGACTACCGTATCCACGAACGTGATGAGATTCATTCCCCATCGTATCCATTCAAGTCTAATTCTCATTTGATGACTAAAAATAATGTTAAAGGACTTGATATAATTATGTATATGAATAATATACAACCTATCCATAACAAACATGTCTTATGTAACAAAACATATAAAATAAAATGAGTAAGTTAACACCCGAAATGAAGATAATACTAAAATATTATTAACAAAGCATTATTAGAAGATCATATATGATATCATAATTATGTATATGGTTCTTGTATAATTTAATAATAATGTTTAAACTATTATACATAATTTTAACATACCATCGACTAAGGAAAAGTACAAGGTAAGGATTTATTTCACAATCTCTTCATTATCCGAGGTTGTTTATATGTAATTATCTACTAGGACCTCTCTATCATCCACATCCATGTTTCTTAAAACTGTATTTCAAATAATTATTAATATTTTAAAAACTATGGGTTAAAGTCATTGATACCCTTGTTTGAATTTTTATAAAATGTTTTGAAAGGAATCTTTCTGCCTTTTCCAAACAAGGTCCTTTTTTAACCCTTTCGACAAAATTAAGGTAAGAATGTCCTTTTTAACTTATATGGCAGGTGCAGCTATTTTCCTCTGTTATAAAATTTTCGAAGCTTCACTTACAAGCTTATAAGAATATTTTCAAAGTAAATGTTTTCTTTTATAATTATGTTATTGTTAAATGATTTCAAAAAAATAGATATTTCTCTCAAATAGTTTTGATTTCGTCTATGTCAACATCCTTTCATGGATTTTAAGCTTATTTGAAGTTGATTTATTATGATACAAAACTTTCATATAGTATTGATGGTTTTGTGATATGTTTTACTATGTATGTGTTATTTTTATACCATTCATGGTTTATGAATAAAGTATTGACATTTTGTATGCTAGTTTTAATACAAATGTTTATGTTATATTTAAACCTGTTCATATGAGGAATGCATTGGAATTAGTAAGTGACGGGTGGGGCCCTCTATAGATCCTTGATGCATAAGTAGGTCTCATGAGACAAACTAGTGTCTTGGCACAAGGCCTTGACAAAATATTATTTGTAGTCTTGGCACAAGGCCTTGACTATGTGGTTATGATAGTCTGGAATTATGCATTCAATCATTATGAAAGTGGTTATTGATATTGCATGTGATTGTTCGACTAGTAGAATATCCATGTGAATAATTAAATGGAATTATTTCATTTTATCTCTGCCATATTATGATGAAGTTTAAGTTTAAAAGGATTTTTTTAGTTATACATTGCCTTAAATGTTTATGCTTATTTATGAAAGTTTCCACTATATTTTTATCCTTACTGTGCATTTGAGCTCACCCCTTTCTATGTTTTATTTTTCCCAGGATGTGAAGAAGTATTTTATGAATGAACTGCAGGGATAGTGTAAGGGGATATGATTTTGGAGAAAATATGTTGTTATAGTTTTCACTTTATGATGTAATGTAAACTTTATGAATATATCTAGTGTTTCTAAGGCTACTATACTAATCGATCTTTTGAGATTTGATCTTTTCTGATCATGCCAATGTTATGTAATAATGCACTGACTCTGGGTAACTGGGGTCATGGCGTTACAGCACCAGCATTATCAGCAAGTTCAGGAAGGGAAATGACTGAGGCAGAAGCATGCACAGGGCCCTAAATAGGAGAATCATATATCAAATTTTTCTCCAACGATGCAAATTCTGTCACTATGGCATTCTCATAAGGCAATGTGTTCATCTAAATTTTTAGTAAATATTTTCCCACTTCATCAGAAGGGGAATTATCCATCACAATGTCATTCTGCATCGTAGGACCATCCAGACCAGTAAGTGTTGTATCTGCATCACCAGATTCTGCAATCGGATCAGGACCATCAAGAGCCTCCTCCCAAGATTCCTTCATGTTGATAGGACCAGATTCAGTGGTAGCCTTGGATTTTCCCTTCTTTTTACTAAAATTTTCCTCATCATGTCCTCAAATTTTACAGAAATTGCATGTTTTATTCCTATTACAGTCTGAAATCATATGCCCAAAAAAGGGGCAGTTGAAGCAGAACTTGGGTTTCCTTTCATACAGTATGCCTAAAGTGATGGTATCATCCTGATTAGTTTGCACTACCTCCTCTACCAAGGTTGAATCCATGTAAAATTCAATAATAATTCGTGCATAATGACTAAAAGTAGGATTATCCATCTTCATATCAAGCCTAATAGGACTTCCAACAGAGGAAACGATGTCCCAAAGAATCTACAGATGCCAATAAAACCAATTCAGATTACATAGCAGAATCCAAATCTGTGCAAAGGTATTTTTGACAGCATTGGGATCGAAGTTATGATCCCATTCATGGATGAAAATAAATCCATGTCGTAGAGGGAACGAGCCAAGGCTCCATGCTCATCTTTTGATTTCATTTGATGGGAAGATGATGTGATAAAATCCATGACCCATTGTAGTCATTTTCCAATCTGAAAATCCCCAAATTTCTGCAATCCTTGTGGTGAGATCACTGAACTTCCATGGCTTCACCCCCTTGGGCACCATCACCCGTGCAATGATCGAAAATTTGTATAGATTAATTCTATCCTCAGCCACATTTTGGTTCATAGAGACATGTGCAATTCACCCCTTCATTATGATCCTTCCTGAGGATACAGATTCATAATCGAGAAATGAGGCAGTTCATGTATTCTTAACAACTTCCACGATGCTCTTCTTGCATCCATCAATTTCACGAGCATCACCTGAAGTCTTCTTTTCACATAGAAAACATCTAATTTTAATTCATAATAGAAACATATCTACAAGTAAAATTATTAACATTTTAAAAATATTTTTATTATTAAAAATAAAATTTATTACTTATTTAGTAAAATAATTAATATTTTATTTTTATTGTCAACTAAATAAAAATAATATTATTATTAAATGTTTTTAAAATAATAATTATGCCCATAAATTCACTTTGAATTAATGATTATTTATAATTAATTATATTATTATTAAGTATTGTTAAACACATGTAGTTATCTTATATATAAAATTTATAATATATAATTAATTAATTAATATTAAAATATTAATTATATTACAATTATGATTATTATAAATGATTTTTGGTTGTATAATAAATTTTTAATATTAACATTATTAATAATAATTATATTTTCTTTATTACTAATTTAACTAATAATTATTTTTAATTATATTATTAACTACTTTATTAGTTACATTAATAATTATATTATTTACTTCATTATTCATATTTATTATTGTGATTATTATAAATATTTAATCATGAAAGGGTGAGGAACCCTCACCTCCTAATGAAATCAACCAAAGACCCTCCAATTTAGGGATTTTCAAGTGGGCTGGTTATGAAGACCCGGGCAGTGGGGTGACGACATCACTGTTACACCACAATTGTTCTAGTGATCTCTCAAAATATGTTAATCTATGGATGACTATGTTGCATGGAAGGGTGAAAATCCATGGGATATAAAGTGGAGGAACTCTATTTTGCGGGTTCTGAAATCATGATTCGGCTATGAACCATAAGACTATAGGGTGAAAATAACGTGATAGGAGTGTGAAGAGCTTATGGATTATCTTTTTTTGTGAAGTCCATGGGAGTTTTGGGGTATGGAACCTTGGTGGCAGTGAAGGGCGTGAAGATGGTAATGGCCTTTTCAGAAGTCTTTGAATGGGCATGGGATCTCGGTGGCGGTGATCGGGGATTGTGATGGAAGGTTTTGTGGTGAATAATCATGACCCCTTTGATGACTAACTTTGAATTAGTATTAAGGAGCCCCGCCCATCGGTAGGGATGAAGATCAGATGCAGGCGGACGATGATCTCAGGACACACGAAATATGGAAACTTCTTTGGTTGGTTGAAGTCAGTGAAGATGTTCAAAAAGGCTGATGAGGTCCTCCATGTGTGATGTCCTCGATATTGGGACATTGAGACGAGGTAACCTTGAGATGTAGGTGATGAACTCAGGATGGAGCGGTGACCTAGAGAGTGGTGCAGGTCACATGATTTCTGTTAGGAAGGGGTGCATTTCATGGTTTTTTTGGCCACCTCGAGTGTTCATCATTATAAAGTCTATAGAGGGGTATTCCTTAAGATGCATTGATGGGTGGGCCTTGATCTAGGCCTTTAATGATCAATTAGGCCTTGGGCCAGTCTCATTCGAGTTGTCCATGCAGAATGGGGGTCTTCATGCTTCATTTTTCATTTTGTGGATTGAGTTATCACTTAGGTTATCGTGTGGGCAGCATTGTTTTACACTTTTGTGTTTGGTGACTCTTTTTGTTCCACGTGCTTTGTGTTGTTACTTTTTCTTTTCTACTTAAATTAATGAATTTTGGGAACGAGTGTGCTCGAATCCTGAACCTTCCTGGCATTTACACTTTAAAAAAATATTTAATAATATTTAATAATAATGATAAAATTAATAATACTTCATAATAATGTAATTAATAATATAATACTTAATGTAACTAATAAAGTTGTTAAAAATATAATTAAATTAATAATTAATTAAATTAAAAATATATAAAATATAATTATTAATAATAATTGTATAATTAAAAATTTATTATACAAAAAATAATTCTTAATAATAATGTAATTAATATTATAAAAATTACAATAATAAATATGAATAACAATTTAATTAATAATATAATATTTAATGTAACTAATAAAGTAGTTAATAATATAATTGAAAATAAATATTGATTAAATTTATAATATAGAAAATACAATTACTAATAATAATGTTATTATTAAAAATTTATTATACAATTAATAATCACTTATAATAATCATAATAGTATATCTATTATATTCTTGAAGGTACAATTACATTCACACACACACACACCACACGCCCAGGCCGGAAAGGCAGGCCATAGACCCCCCCCCCCCCCCCAAGGGAATGACCCACCCATTAAGCCTTATTTATATAGTACATGGCCCATAGACCCAGTGGGCATGAAGCCTATTACATTTCCCAAAATCCTAGTGCAGTGTCATGTCTGCATTATCCTGCATTCTTCACTAGGCCTACGTCATGCTTTCATCACTCTCTGCCATATTTATTAAGTCAAAGTGGGTCTATGAGAAATTTTTTTTTGAAATATATAATAATAATTTTACTGTAATTTATTTCACTATAAAAAGAAAATATTAATTAATTTACTAAATAAATAATATATTTATTTTAATAATAATAGTATTTTTATATATGTTTCGAGTTCATGAACCCTGAAATAGGGTTCGGACATGGTTTGAGTTTTAAAAATATTACTTCAACTTGTACATATTAATAATTAGATAATAATTTTAAATTTAATTTAGTTACATACATACATACATACATACATACATACATACATACATACATACATACATACATACATATATATATATATAATGAAAATGGTAAGGATCATGGGTTATAGCCCTTGGTCTTGAAATTTATTGAAAATAAAACGAGCACAAAATGCAAAGGGAGATAGTATGTGGAAAATAGTGACAATCCAGTGTTACAAAGAAAATAAGACATCTTCCCAGAAAATAAAATAAGAGAATCTATCTTTTGGACTGAGATTGACCACCGCCCCTGCCTCTTGGATTAAGACCCATCCTTTAGATTTTCTGCTTTTTTCATATATTATCACTATCATCTTGAGGGTCAAAGTTTTCATCTAGTGCAGTGGGATCCTCAAGAGGATGAGGATATTATTCTCCAGCTGGACTTTAACCATTCAATAATATCTTCAAATCAAAACTGCTCTTTACAATGATAATCTCAGTGCTTGGTGTTTTTCCTTCGACTATGAACATTCCATGAGCATTTCCAAATTCCTCAAGAAAAACCTCCCTGCTATTGGATCTATTTAAAATGTCAAGCATACTAAGTGAGTGGTATCTTACCTTCAGTTATACCTGGATCAAGGGAGACTCACCCTTGAAATTATCATCCACAAATCTAGTGCCATCAGCATCAATTTTTCCATCATCAGCTATCTATTGGAGACACCGATCAACCAGTACTGAAGAAATGGCCACGTAGCCCTGTTGATTCAATGAATTATTTTCTACAACATCCTTTACCCAATCCTACATTCCCTTATTAGTAACACTATTACTAGTATAATTGTGATAAGTAGTAGTTTGTGCGATTGGGAAATTCCTTTCCATAAATTCTATGCCTATGTTTACATCAAGCTCACCCATAAGAGGCTTCCCACCATGAACTCCAACCTTCAAGTCATCCACCAAATGGGTATATTGCATGTTAATATCCTTTCTATCACAAACAACAGGGTCATCCACAATGGCAACTACCTAGAAAAATCTCCCTTCAAACTCAGATAGAAAAGTAGCATGTTTTTTAATGCACTTATGATCTCCTACCACCAAATCATAGGCATAATCACCACCCCCATAATCAGGTTCCTTTTTCCTTGAGGAAGGTCCACATTGAAAAAGAGGTTGACGTGTTGAATGCTCCAATGTTTTAATCCTATCAGCAGATATATAGGTTTGTTACTTCTCAGATTCCCCCTTTACCTTTTGAGGATTAATATGTGAAAAAGATAAAGAACATATCTCAATAAATTTTTTACCTTTCGTTGAGTATTCATAAAGGAATGAATCATCCTAATCCTAGTATAAGTCAGAATCAACAGAAGAGTCACTATCATATGGGTTTTCATTTTCCGGATTGGTAACATTCAACTGCATACCAGGTTGGAGTTCATTCCCATCCTTATAGGGACCGTGAGTCTTAGAACCACCTTCTTCATAACCATTTCTCATGTCTATATTAACATGAAGCAGTCATTCATCGATAGTAGGTACTTGTTCTAATTGTTCCTTAAGACCAAATTTATGTCTATGTTTATCGTCCCCAGGAAGGTCTGTAGTACAATAATGCACTTATTTTCAATAGTTGGGAGCATAGTGTCCCCACATTCCACAAATAACATAGATAGTTCCATAAATACATGATGATATATATTTATATAGATATATTAAAATAAATTTATTTATTTTTTATTAAATCACTACCATATATCATGCCTTATGTAGTATCAACCTTTAATAGCACTAGACAAAGAGTGCTGATAAAGGGTGGAATTTTATCAGATCTCACAAAAAGTTCTGATAAAGTTACCATTTATCAGAGATAAAAAAATCATTGGTAAAAGGGTACCCTTTGGGAATTATTTTTTCTAACCCTGATAAAGGTCCCCCATTTATGAGTGTTTTTTAGCACTGATAAAATTATCACCTTTATCAACGCTTTTTTTCTAACACTGATAAAGGTTGTATTGAGAAATTTAATTTATATATAAATATTTATATATTTTTAAATAAGATTTATATTACAATAATTATAGAAGTTTAAATATATTTTCCTATGTGCTGATTCAACAAGTTGAGCATCAAGGGATAATCTTCAATGATTTTAGAGGAGAAACCTTAAAGGGATATTCATCATTCTATAGATTTTTATGTGGTTCCTTTACCTTCCTCAAAGATCAGGTTTCTAAAATAATCATTAGAAAAGGTAATACTACCCATGTCTCAGCATCATATGGTTCTATTTTTGAGTGGATTGATCTTTTTAGGTACTACTTCATCACTCGTGTTTCTTTTTGGAAGGGTATAAAACCATGGAAATTTATTGACCTTATTTCTCATTTAGCCTCTATTTGGGGGTTTTATAATTTCAAATGTGTTTCCCTTGGCCTTGGATTCTTCCACATTATTTTCCCTTCTACAAATCTAAAAGGGATGTCATGGGGTGCCGGTTCAATCAACCTTAGGTTGAGTACCCTCAATATCCATTACTAGAATTTAAATTTTAATCTTAAAAAGTTTAATGAAATTTGTGTGTAGGTATAGGTCAAAATATATAGACTAAATTGGGTCCTTTGGAATCCTTAAATTCTATTTTACATTTTTTCCACTATTTGAACTCAGATTTATATGGACAATGTAACAACAATAGTCAGTTTTGGCCACTTTTCATGGGTACTACTTGACCTAGATCTAAGTTATGTCTTAATTTATCAAGTTGTACTTTCCACTCTACATGATAAAGTTATCATTAGAATTGAGTATGAAAGGGTTCCCCTCTTCTGTGATTCTTGTGGTATTATTGGGAATTTGAAATCTAGCTGTAGGAATATTTTTGTTTTCTCTAAATTCTTTCTAAAGGGTCATGATTCTATCCATTGTTGAAGGAGGAATAATGGTGGTACTATACAACTTTCTGAATATTCCATTGAATAAGGTATAGGTTATGATGTGCACTCTTATAAAATAGAAATTATAAACCCTATTTAGGACTAGATTCAGGCCAGTGTTGATGGGCCTTCTCAAGAAAAGGATGATGAGTATCTTCCTAAGATAACTGAGTGTGCAGGGAGCTCTCCTAAGTTTGATCCTTCCTTACCTTGTGATCAAGCATGGTCAATAAACTCTCTTGATTTGATGAAATTCAATAAACACACTTTGTCTTGGGATGACTTGTTAAATGAGCCTCATTTTTCCAATGTTGGATCTTTTAAAGATGCCTCGAAAAAAGTATCAATGGATGAGAATGATGCTGAGGAATATGGTGATATCCAGGATGCTAAGGAATTATCTGTATAGGCTGATGTTGATCATAATATTTTTCAAGAGATGAAATAAATTTCCTCTAAGGGATGAAAAGGAAAATCCAAAATTGGGGCAGTTACATCAATTAAAATCAAAAGGGGTCTTATTTTATTTGATCATAGGATAACTGTAAAGTGTAGTCATGCGCCTGAAAAAGGTATAGAGAAGGAAGGTTAGCCCAATGACTTTCGATCTTTTGAATCTACTGGGTCTTCAGATAGATTATTTGATTCTAGAAATTAAAGGGTTATTCTTTTTTCCTCAGCTTGTATGGAAGATGAGTTAGAAAAATTACGGGGTCAATATTCAATGTTCTCTATCTTAAATCATCTGGTATAACCTATGGATTATGGTAAGAATCAGGTTGGTAGGGTAGATCCACGGGTTTCTACTGCAACACCTCTGACAGCAAAGGATAATTCTGATGTGAACAACAAAAATATTGTATATATCAATCATTCAATGAGCTTGGATCATGAAAATATTGGCTACCAGTATATGGTTTTTTGACCTTGATAGAATGCAGACACATGCTAGTGTTCTCTAGGGGATTAGTTTAGAACCTATTCAGAGCAAGGGATCACATACGGTTGTGAATGCACTTCCCTTGGGTGCAGAGGAGACAGATAGCGGTGCGGCTACTCTCTCTAACTATGTGCGAACTGTGAGAGATAAATCGATTTTGAAGGTTAGTAGACATAATTCTTTGAATTTCTTGCCTCTAAAAGTAGTGAGGAGGATGGAAAATATAATGATCATGCACCTACAAAAAAAATAAATGATGACAATAATTGATGAGGGACTCTCAGATAATGGAGATGGGTCTTGTTTTTAGGTCAAAACATGTAGAAGGGGAAGGTGTTTTCATGGTTGGGGTGGCCACATATCTCACCACAGTATGAGTACCAGATCTCGAGTTTCTTGATTTCTACTGATCTTTATTTCTTCTGTTTGGATTGTGGACATTTTATGCTTTGTATGTTCCTCCTCTTTTCTCTCTTTTTTAATTTAATAAAGGGGTGTTGAGCCTTATCCTTTTAAAAAAATATAATATATAATTATTATTAGTATAAAATTCAATAAAAAATGCATCTAATATTCATAATTTTATATATAAAAATTATCAATTTTAAATTAGTCAAAAAAATTAACAGTTTATTTATATACACTAATTATAAAATGTGTATATAATTAAAATAAATATTATATATTAATATTTTATTTAAAAAATTATATAATATATAAATGGATATATTTATTTAAATACATATTTATATTGATATTAAATAATTTAAAATATATGTACATGTATGACTGTGTGTGTGTGTGGATGTGTATTTGTACATATGTATATTTGTCATGTGTACATGTATGTTAAAATGTTACGAACTCAATTTTTAATATTTTTTGTTATTTATTTAATTTTATTTATTTATTTATTATTATATATTCATTAATAATGGTAAAAATATATTTAATAATTTTTTAATATTTATTTATGCATATATTTATTTACAGTAAATGTAATATTTTCTATACGCTTGTAACCTATAAGAATAATATTTATTCATTTTTTATGAAGTTTTAACATTTAAAATATGTTTGAAATTTAAATAATTGATCTATTTAAATTAATTTATAAATTTTTTTAATTTAAATGGTTAATTATAAAATTATAAATATATATAATTTTTTTAAAAGGTTTTTCTAATCACATAAAAATATTTTTAAATATATTTATTTATAATTATAAATAAATATATATTTAAATAATGATAAAATTATAATAAATATATTTATTATATTTATAATTATATATATTTATATATTGATAAATATATATAATTATGTATAATTATATAAATATACTTATAATTATATAAAAATATTTTTAAATATATTTATTTATTATTATAATAAAAAATGTTTAAATAATTATAAAATTATAATAAATAAATTTAAATAGTAAATATATTTCTTTAATATATTAATTAATATATATAATTATATAAATATATATAATTACATATATATAATTATATACTTATATATACTTATATAACTATATATATTTATATACAAATATTTATAATTATATAAAATTATTTTGAAATATATTTATTTATAATTATAATTATAAATATATTTATTTAAATAATTATAAAATTATAATAAATATATTTTTTATATTTATAATTATATATATTAATTTATTAATATATATATAATTATATAATTATATATATTAATTTATTAATATATATATAATTATATAATTATATAATTATATAATTATATTTATAATTATATACAAATATTTTTAAATATATTTATTTGTAATTATAATTATAACTATTGTATAGCAAATTGAGGTGCAAGGACCCTTTTATCAAAAGAAAAGAAAAACCTAGAGAAGAGGAGGAATAAACAAGACTGATTGAGTCCACATACACATGAACGAAACAAAAAGAACATCAAGCGACTCAAGAGAGAGTGTACATACTATTATAAGAGGAGCGTCCACCTCTACCACGAGGGTGACGAACCCTCCTCCAAGTCTTAACTTCCATAAAGGGCCCACCTCTATTATATGGAAGCCTAGTATCAATATCTATCCTCGTCTCATCAGCTTCAAGCATTTCATCACTTTTTTGTCCATCTTTATCACTACTCGCAAAGGAAATAAATTCAAAAGCATTATGTGTACTTACCTTCATTTTTAACTTCTCCTTAATAGACTGGACATGAGCACAATGTTCTGATGCTTCCCTACATTCACTGTCAACAACTTGGAATAAGGCCACATGAAAAATTGTCATGGGATTCACCATATGATATAAATTACCTTGAATAGAACCTACAACATGGTGATCCAAAGTATTTACATCATTAAGTCATGCAGCAAGGTTTGAGGTGGGAAAATCCTACAGGTGTGCAGCAAGGTTTGAGGTGGAAAAGTACTGGTTCAAAGTAATAATTCTTTATGGAATCACATCACCTGGATCTTTGTTAACAGAGGATTGATCAGAATCCATCCTTAACGTTTTCTTCACAACAATTTTACCATACTTATCCTCTTACACATCCTCCCTTACCAAAGATAGAGAGGTTTCAGTAGAGGCTGGAGGAGATATCTTCTCTGAAAGAGTTAGTGATAAATCATTTCCCTCATTTGTACCGATTTGTTATGTGCAATAGGGGCATTACAATTACCACCATCCTTTTCCCAGAAGAACTCAGCATTTTGGTTAACATGTATAGGAGCACATTAATCCTTAAAAATATTAAATCTATCTAAAGATCCTTTAGAATATTTAGAAGACCTTAAAGAAATTTAGTGTTTATAAGGTACTAAATCCCTATCATTACCCTGTACTGGAATAGATTTAGCTTTCACCTAAGTATCCTTTTTTATTTAGTTTTGAATGAGGTGGTTGCATCCAATTTAGCCTTTCTTTACAATTCTTATCAAGGATCATCTGTTTCTCCTACCATAAGCTGAAGTCTATAGATTCTTGTATAAAACATTCCATGGAAGCTCAGTTGTCATCTGATTCATTAGAAACTTATTCATAAGATAAACCCTTGTAAAACACATCCTTAAAATAAATAGTCATGTCATTCAAATGGTTCAACACCTCCATAGAAGCACAAGTCTAATTGGTATTATCTTGAAATAACTCAACAGTGGATGTAGGTAGAGTGTTATCCTGAGGAGAAATAACAACCCTGTAATAAGAACCTTCCAAGAATATATTTTTATGAATTAGGTAGTTAGGGTTGGGTCCTCTAATTTCATGAAGATAATCTTTAACATTTGTACAAGTCTGCCCCAATGGGGGGTTTCCATTACTCAGAGATGAATCCCTAATATATTTCTTAACATAGACCTCATCCAATCTTATTTTGCTCAATATAGATCCTATATAATTATAAATAAATAATTTTATATTTAAATAATTATAAAATTATAATAAATATATTAAAATAATAAATATATCTATTTCTAGTTATATTTATAATTACATATTTGTAATTCTCTAGATATTTTTTTAAGTTTAGACCAAATCCCCTTTTATTATGAAAAAAAAAGACCTCTTTTTTATCTGGGTAGAGGGAGACCCATTTTATAGCTCGTAGGCCCAAGGTCAAGTGGCTCATGAACATGTCCTAATGGCCCAGTGAAGCTTCATTCTTGCATCATTCTGCCTACATTACCATGCCTATATCACTGCCTTCCCACATCATGCTTACATCACCTTCTACAGCATAAATCTCCTAAGGGGCTTACTAGGAGTAAAATCTTGGTCTTATGGATACAATATTATGGGGTTTACCACTCAAGTGCCACCCCAACTACAAAGGATATTAGGTAACATGGTAATTTTAGACTCCACACCACACCTATCCTAGGACCAACCCAACACCATGCGCTATCCTTCCCCGGCTAAATTCAAGTACGTAAATATTTGAACCTAAGACAATTCCATTTCTTGGGAGTGGCCACATTACATTTAAATATTTATTTATAATTATATAAATTTAAAATATTTAGTTGTATTTATTATATTATTGAAATTTTCTCTTTATTAGCGCTAGAATATTAGGATTGATAAAGATACGTTTTATCAGTGCTTACTATTTTAGTGCTGATAAAACTACTCTTTTTTAGTTCTTTTTTAAAAGTGTTGATATAAGTTATACTCAATATTTTAAATAGAACCTTGATAGATTCCTCCTAGCTTGTTCTGTTCAAGATTTCGTGGAACTAGACCCCCAATCCTTCTCTTCATCAAGCTTCTCGATGAATTGATCCTCTCAAGGTCTAAGGTGTGTGATAATTTTTTATCCTCTTTAATTGTGACCTTATTGTATTTAGGTTTTTACCCCCTCACTCCTCTACCCTATTTTTGATCTTTAGTTTCAGAAATTTGGGGCTTCATTTTTTATTCTTATTTAGCTCTAGTTTTAGCCCTTCTAGACTAAGTTCATATTGGTTTAGGGTATACTAGAGGTAGAATTTGATTCTACTTTGATTTTTTCTATGGATATGGCTCACTATTGAATCCATCATTCAGTTATCCCTCTACTCTTTTTACCTGATCATGCATTTGAGATCCCTTCTTGGCCTTGTGTATTGGTTCATTTGAGGTTATTTGGGATGTGTTGGTTGACCAATTTTTGATTTCCTAGGTGTGACCTATACTGGTTTCATGTTTTTATTGTGTGGGTCGAGGGTGGTTTTATTTATCCATGGTTTATAACAACATTTGAAATTGGTGGATGGTTTTTCTACACACCTAATACGATTCTCATCCCATTGTACCTCGTCACAACCATTCAAATTAATAATTTATACAAAAAAATTATAAATAATTTTGAATTAATATTTATTTTGAATTAATATTTTTTAATTAATAATAATGTTCAACTAATAATTTTGAACTAATAATAATTTTGAATTATTCAGTTTTAATTTATAAGTTTTTTGAATTATTAATGTTGAATTAATAATTTTGAATTAATAAATTATATAAATAATTTTGAATTAATAAATTATATAAATAATTTTGATTACCCTGAATTGATAATTATGATTATGTGTATACAAATAATTTTGATTATGTATGTATAAATAATTTTGATTATAAATAATTATGTCTATACAAATAATTTTTATTATGTGTATATAAATATCTTATTCAAAATAATTTATAAGTAATAATAAAAATTATAAATATATTTTAAAATATATATTTAATATATTAAATATATATATATATAATTATAAATTTTTTTTGTAAATATATATTTTTGAATGCATATTTATATAATTATATATCAATATAAATATATATATATATAATGATATTTATAAATATATATATTTATAATTACATAAATATTTTCTTAAGAAATATATATATATATATATATAATAATTTTAAGAAAAATATACAATGTAAAATTATAATATTTTTTATTTTAAATAATTGAATATTAGAAAACTATATTTTTAATAAGGGTTATTTTTTCATATTTCTAAAAAAACTTTTCTTTTATTTTATAAAAATTCACCAAACAATATGGAGAGAAATTATAATCATTTATTTTCTTTTACTAAATTTTATATCAAAACAAAATGAATGGAAATTAAAATTACAATCATTTCATATTTTATTTATTTATTAAAATAAAATTTGTATTAGTATATATTATCTTAGTTTAAATTATATCTTTTTTTATATTGAAATTATAATGATATATTAAAATCTAGGTATATGATCACTTGTGATCCTTTTCTCCCCCTTGAACATCTTTTTTTGTTTCTAATTTTTCAAAACGGATTGAACAACATGCAGGTATGCATTCTTATTTGTCCTCAATCTACCTCACTAATTATCCACCTAATCTCTCTTACCTTGTGCCATTGTTGGTTCACCCTCTATCTTACCTTTAATTTCATTTTCACTCATTCATTATTATTTCTCACCATGATTGCATTGAACTCCTAGTTATGCACTGCAATAACCCTTCCAACTTATCATGTAAGGTGGTGATTGAAATGATAAGTATGTAGAGTTTTTATAGTGCACAGCTGGTAATTGGCTCCAACTTCCAAATATTTATCCTTGTCCCATGTTCCACCCAATATATTTTTCCTCGATCCATTATTGGTTCTCCCTCTCCCTTGAATTCAAATTCATTTTCATCCATCCATCATTATTTCTCACTCTGGTTTCATGAAGCTCCCATCTATACACCGCAAAATCCCTGCCCACTTATCATGTAATATGGTGACTGAAAATGATAAGTAATAAATTTAAAGTTCATATCAGGTAATCTAATTCAAGTTATAATTATCCTTTATACTTCCTTGTTCCACTCAATCAATTTTACCTCGATCCATTGTTGGTTCACCCTCTCCCTCACCTTCACATTAATTTTCTCTCAGTTGTCATTGTTTTCCACTCTGATTGTATGGAGATCCTAGTTGTGCACCACAAAAACACTACCCACTTATCGTGTAAGGTGGTGACTGAAAATGGTAAATAGGTAGTATTTTTTTTGGTGCACAACTGGTAATTGGATTCAAGTTCCAAGTATCCTTCATGTTCCCATTGATTAAAATCAAACAATTCTACCCATTTTCTTCCATTTATCCTTTCTAATCCCATGGATTAAAACCACAATGTATTTTTTAAACATGTCATTACCTTGTGTATTTTATTTTTAGTCACCATTAGAGTATCATCTTTTAATATTGTATTCTTTTCAAGAAACAAAAATGTGGAAAGTATATTATGCCAAATTTTGAGAGAGAAAATTTTAAATCTGACCGATTGTAATTTATATATAAAAATAGTTATCAAGAATTGATATAGATAGTTAGTTTTGAAGCTTTGTATTAAAGTCCATATTTTGATCACCTCTATGTTGGGTTATGATAGGGTAATCGTATCTCTTTGGGACCAAATTATTGCAAGATATTGTATATTAGGTTTATATGATATAGAAACGATTAATGATAACCCATGTTACTAAAATCATAACCATTAATAAATCAATTTAAGTCGTTAAAATGATAACCATTAATAATATCACCTTAAAGTAATATATTAATAATAAGAATAACTTTTTATATGAAATGATTTTTACACTTTATTTATTTTTTTAAATATTATTATTACCAAATCAAATAGTATGGATATGAATTGAAAGTGGATGGATGTAAATAGTATGACAAAAGAATATGAGGATGGGGTGAAATAGATCATCAAGTTTTCAAAATATCATGCAAATCACCCTTCTCAAATACTTTTTCCGGGTTTACGATATTGTTATTAAATACTAATTAGTCCATAGGAGTTGGTTTAATACTTGATCTATCATGGAATAGATCAAATTTAAAAATGTTGGACGAAACATGAGGAAAAAATTAATGTATCTAGTGACTAGAATAAGACTATATTTTATAGATCAGATGATATGATTACAAGTGTGGATAATGATGAAGATCACATCAAGGATGGGATTACAAGTGTAGATGATGAGGAAGATTGTATTGAGGAAATGAAAATGGAATTTGAAGATAAACTTCACGATGGTCCAAAATTGTTTGATAAGTAAAAGAGTTTTGCAAAGACTCTATTGTATATTTATTGTACTAAATATACAAAATTTTCATCCATATTAAAAATATATAATTTAAAATCTAAAAATGAATGGAGTGATGCCAATTTACTAAACTACTTTCTATCTTGAATGATATGATCCCAGAAGATAATGAGCTTCCTTGTTGATCATATGATTCTAAAAGAATGATACATTTAATGGGTATAATTTTTCAAAGAATACATGTTTGTCAAAATGATTATATATTGTTTCAAAAGGACCAAAAATAACTTAAAAAGTCCCATATGTGGATATTCTCGATACAAGAAAGATGAATCAGGTCCTACAAAATATTTATGGTACTTTCCAATCATTCCAATGTTTAGGAACCTATATGGAAATGAGGAGACAACAATATAATTGAAATGGAATGTAGATATAAGAAATAAATATGGGAAACTTCATCACCTGGAAGACTCTCCTCAGTGGAAGAGAATTGATCATGAGTATCCTAAATTTTTAAATGGACTGAGAAACCTTGGTCTTGTGTTATCTATATATGGAGAAAATCATTTTTTTAAGAAGCAATCACAGCACTTGGATGGTTATGTTGAAAAATTATAACTTTCTATTGTGGTTACACAAGAAACAAAAACAATTATGTTAACTATACTTATATCAAATCCAAAACAACTGAGTAATGATATTAATTTTTATTTGACTCCATTGATCGAGGATTTTAAATTACTGTGGGATTCAGGTGTTAGATTGTATGATGCTAACATAAATGAAGATTTCACATTAAGTTATATGTTTTAAAGGATGATAAATTAATTTCCTAATTATGGAAATTTTTTAGGATATAACATTAAAGGAACTGAAGGGCATCCCATTTTTTAACAAGGTATACAGTCGATTGGGTTGAAACATTCATTGAAGACCATGTTTCTTGGAAAACATAGATTTCTTCCTCGGTGAAATAAGCACTGATCTTGGATGACATCATTCGATGATAGTTCATAAAAACATATAACACCATATCCACTAATAGTTAATAAACTATTTGAGAAAGGAAAATATTTAGACATTACTTTTGGTAAAAAAATCAAAAAACCATACAAAAACTAGTTAGAAAAAGAGATATGTTTATTTGAATTACCATACTAGATTTTTTTGTATGTCAGTAATTTTATTGATGTCATGTATGTTGAAAATATATATGTGATAGAGTCATTTACATGTTACTAAATTCACCCATAAAAATAAAGGATGTAATTAAGGCTAGTTTGGGCATGATTTATAGGAGAATATGCGAAGAGTTGGTGCTAGTGAAGGGTGAAAATGGATTTTTCATCCTCCAGCTACTTACACTCTTTCTAGGAAGGAGTGATATTAGTTTTGAAACTTATATAATGATGTAAAGGTTTTATAGGGTTATTTTTAAAATATCAAGAATATCATTTCAATGACTGATTTAGAGTTAAAGGGTCTAAAATCACATGATTTCGATGTTTTGATGCAGGATATAATGCTCGTAGCTTTACAGTTCACTTTTCCCAAAAATTTACTTCATACATTAACCAATATATATTTCTTTTTCAAAGCTATATAAATAAAATTTATAGACTTGGTGAAATTGAAAACTATGGAAAATGAAAATTTGGTCATATTATGTGAATTAGAGATGTTCTTCCCAGAATCATTCCTTGATGTGATGGTTCACTTGATGGTTTACTTGGTAAGATATTTTTTACTATTAGGTACTATACATTATAGATGGATGTAACCCATTTAACGTTATATGAAGATTTTGAAAGGGTATGTAAAAAATAAAATTTTCCCAAAAGGTTGTATTACAGAGCATTATATTGTTGAGGAAGCTATTTAATTCTATACTGACTACATTTCTGGTGTGGAAAGCATTGGTCTACCAAAATCTCATCACACCAGGAGGCTTGTGGGTGAAGTAATTTCTATAATAAATGTTGTCCTAATCACTATTACAGATCAGGAGCAGGTCTGACTTTTTGTTTTTATAACATTTTAGAGTTGTCCCCATATGTTGAAACCCATAAATAAATTATTAATCATTTGAATCCATCAAGGGATAAAGGATGGATATCTAATACACATAATAAATATTTTATAGGATGGTTTCGAGACCATATTTATAAGGAGTCATATGAAAATCTAGTTTCAATTTTATAATTACTTAAATGGATAGCCAGAGAACAAAGTGTGTATATATTATCTTATAATGGTTATGTAATTAATATTTATACATTATATACAAATGAACATGATTAATGCAGTACCATTAAAAATAGTGGAGTTACACTTGTGACTAAAGTGATGAATGTATCTCATACTAAGGAAAGATATCCAATTTATGAGAATATATCATACATTGGAATCATCAAACAAATATTCAAGTTGGATTATAAAAATTCCAAGTGTCGATTTTTTAATGAAAGTGGGTTGATAATAGGAGTTTTGTTAAAATAAATGAATTGATATTTTTGAAAGTGGATTTTAGTAAATAAGTTTATAAAGATGAACCATTTATAATGAAATCATAGGAAGTACAAGTATTTTAGATTATACATCCCACAAAAAAAAAGAAAAATGTTCAATTGTTCTGTTATCAACCAAAACCAATTAAGGGTCAGATGTTTATTCAACTAAGGATGATCTTTTATGTAATTTACAGGGGTTTTAAAATAGAAAACTATATTCGATAGCATATGAAATGTGCAACAATAAACCTAAAAAAATGTGTATCTAAATAAGATCATTTTAATCTATCCATTAAGTTTTTATATATGACTCGTATTAACTACTTTATGAAATATATATATATGTCATAAATATGTTGATAATTTCTTAGTAAATAATTACTTAATTTTTATTAATGTCCTATTGTTCTTTACAATATGTTTTCTTTAAAAATAATTTTTATATTATAATTATTTTATATAACATTTATAAAATGTATTTTATATAATTACCATCATTTTTTAAATCATCATATCAAAATTAACATAATTTGAAGTTATTTTATTTTTTAGAAAATATGGATTTTTCAATGGAAAGTGAAAAATACAGTTTTTCTTTCTTTTGATAGATAAAATTATTTAAAAATTCACATTATTATTTTAATTTCAAGGTAACATTGGTATTATTAATTTATATTTAATTCAATTAATTACATTTAAATCTTCTGTATACCATATTTTAGAATAAGATTATTTTTAGGCTTGAAAACACATTTTCTCAAAAACTATTTTAAAATGTGTGATGTTTCTCCCATATAATTAATTAAAATAACCCCTATAAAGGAATGATTTAAATTAAATTTTTATATTATATCTATCTTTATGAATTTAAATTCATATAATGAATATTATAAGTTATTGAGATAAAGTAAAATCATCTTTCCATTGAAAAATGCTTCTTTTTTAGAAAAATGCTTTTCATCATGGTTATGGGTTATTATTATAAATTAAATCCTTAAAACTTTATAAATTTATTTTGATAAAATGGATTCCATATTTGGAATAATAATAATTAATATTAGGTAATAAGGTTAACTTAATTTTTGAACAATATGGATAGTAATTGTAATAAATATTTATTACCACAGTAAAAGGAAAATAGGTTAATTAAGGGAAAAAATAATTTAACAAAAACTAAAAACAAATTAAACATAATTATATTCATATTTATATTTATTATTAATTGAAATAATGATTACATTTATTACATATTTTTTTATGTCACGACCCATCCCAGAGGGTTCCGTGATGTGACACCCCAAGCACTCCTCTAATAGGCTAGGGGCTAGTGACTAGCACCAAGAAGGCATAACAATAACATGGGAGGAAAATCATATGTACTTATATGCACACACACATCTCCAAGTCCACAAATTATGAAATGTAAAATACTAAGTAAAATATTCATCCCACTAAGAAAACCACTGGGAGTAACATTATAAAACTGAAATCAAAGGGGGCCAGTGTAAAAACCCAACAAAAGAAAAAGCTTTAAAAAATAAAGTACACAAGTTTATGGAGACTCATTGGAAAAAAAACCCATCCTAAACGGTAAGGGAAGGGTAGCTTCTTGAAGCTGTAGGAGTACACCGCTACTGTCTGATCTCACTGGGCACCACCTAGTCCTGGACCACCTATGTCTCTGTCAAAACACCAATCATCTACATATGACACGACACGTGATGGAAAAGCATGTGCAGGGGTGAGTAAAATAATACTCGATAGGATGACTCGAAACCACAAAATAAAGACCATAAAGAAAAATACACATGAAGTATTTTCATCTCACACATGTATAAATCTATGACACAAAAAGAAATATTATAGGATGTAGTCCACAAAACACCCAGTATCGATGAGACACTTAGTCTCGATGAGACACTCAGTACCAATGAGAAACTTATTCCTAGAGAGACGCTTAGTCTTGTTTAGTCACGTATCATCAAGGCTACGTAGTCTTCAATTCACATATTCTTCAAGTCACATAGTCTCTGCGTCACAGTCAGCCACATGATTCCTCTCTTAGCACGCTTAATCCGAGAGAACCTACTCCTCAATAAAATAGTCATAATTTAATTTCCACAAAAACCCAATTATATTATCTCAAAAGTAATACCTCATCACGAGGGTCCCAACACTACAAACGGCTCTTCAAACAGAGATACAGTTGGGAAGTTATAGACATTTTAGTAAAAAGGGTCGGGTTGGGTCTGAGTCTAGTCTAACCCGGTCTGACCTGACCCGCTGGGCCTAGTCTGTTCTTCTGCCTCAACCTACCAAATATGGTCCACTTCAGTCCACTCGAACATGGCGGATACCACGTACCGCCTCGCCAATGTGGTCTTCCAAATAATTCAGTATCACCTTCCGCATGCGGTCTGTGGGACCACGTGCCACCCGAATGATGCGGCGCCCTGCCGCATCGTCGGTCTGCACCTCCACAACTCACTATGGTCGCGCCTTTAGTGGATGCTTGTGGATGCTCCACCATGGGATCCTTTCATTGATTTGGCGGCCTATGTCGCTACCACTCGCGGCCCCCTGTCATAGGTTATCCCACTAATGTGGACCTATTGGATTGCGGGTCACTTCCATCGGCTGCCATGTCGGCGGTCATCCACCTGGATCGGTCACACCGTTGGGCCGGTGCCTCTTTCACCATCGGTCACTCCATCAGCGGCCACGTCTCACATCACACCTACTATGTCACCTCCATGGAATTGTTTGGTCATCAGATTCTTAGTTTTAGGTTGTTGTTCCACGAATCAAAGGTGCAAAAACTACTTGCTCTCAAGATCATGAAGAACATAAAGAACGAGGGAAAAGGAGAAGCACAAGAACACCGGAAGAATGATCCAGGTCTTTTTTTGTTTCAGCCTTAGTTTTTTCTTATTAGAAGGACCACGAAGAATGAAAATAATAATCACAAGGATCTAATTCCCATTCAATCCCTGTAAGATAAATCCCATCCCGCATGGATGATCGACCCGTGGATCAACTTGTTAGTGTTTTGACCTGTGTTCACTGTTTAGAAATAAAGAACAAGTAATGAGAAATAATATAGAAATAAAACCCCTAACTAAATGGTTGGATCGATCTCTGAGGAATAGTTAGTCTGGTATTTTTCGTTCGTCAATCCATCGACGCCTACTCTGAATCTGATCATCGATCTACATCGTTGCTCAACAACGAGGGGTTTCGCTAATGACTTCCCTCCTCAGAGTGTTTTATGTAATTTTCTCTAGGGTTATGAATCTAACCCCATATCCCTATTAATCCATTAAATGAAGAAAATGAATTTTAGTGTTTTAGCATCGCCATGCTCTTTCATTTATTAAAGAAAACATTTTGACTCATTGTTGTGTCATTGCATCGCTATGTCACTATGAGACGTTCAAAAAGAAATACAATAAACTTCTTTAATTTTATTTTATTTTTCTTTAAAACATATAAAAATTAAATTTTACCCCTAACCCTCATCAGTCAAGGTTACTCCTTGCCTAAGTTAAATTCATTTTTCTAAAAGCAACGGTTCCCTCAAATTTTCGATTCGGGCACCCATCTAGAAGTTATTAAAGTTCAAAGTTATCCACCCGAGAGTTTTTAATTAACAACTTGACTTTAATCAAAGATTTATTCTTGGTACACTAAGCCTCATAATCTCATGTTGTCTTAATTCTTGGTCATGTATTTTTTTTAATTAATTTATAAAAACAATTGGAGAAAAACTTGAGTCATTACATTCTCCCCACTATAGGGATTTACGTCTTTAAAATAAAAAACAAAGGATACTAAAAAAAAGTGAGGGTATCAGGCATGAATTTGAGCCCCCCACTCCCAAGTTCTCTTTTGTATATTCTCATGCAGCCGCCGGATGTTCAATAGAGGAATCGACCACCCGCCAAGGATCTGTTCCTGTCGATCCTCTATCTCCACTAGGAACTCTGCAAACATCGCCCCATCATCAATGTCTAGCTCACCCCAGTCATTAAGGTGTGATACATACCTCCTAATTTGTGACATAATAAATTCATCATGCATCCAATGCATCTAGGTGGTAGATCTAGGTGGTAATCCATCTTTTCAACTCTACTCAAAATTTGAAAAGGGCCAATGAATCTCAAAGATAACTTTTCACCCCAAACAAATCTCTGAAATATCCATTTAGGTGAGACCCGAAGGAACACATGGTCTCCCTACTAGAACTCCAAGGGCCTCTATCTCCTATTTGCATATGATTTCTGCCTACTCTGTGTGGTCATTATCTACTTCTGAATGATCTTCACCTTTTCTATGGTAGCCCGTACCAACTCAGGACCCATGAGTGCTGACTCCCCTAGGTCTTTTCAGAATAGCAGTGACTTGCATGGTCGCCCATACAATTCCTCAAAAAGTGTCATACCAATGGTGGAGTGGTATATATTGTTTGACGCAAACTCCAAAAGAGGCAATAAATCCTTCCAACTATGACCAAAGTCCGGGATGCAAGCACGTAGCATGTCCTCTAAAACCTGGATAGTCCTCTCCGTCTAGCCATCCGTTTAGGGATGAAACATCATGATCAAGCGCAACTGAGTCTCAAATTCCTCCTATAATCCCCTAAACATCCAGGATGTCAAGTAAGAATCACTTCCTAAAATGATCATTGAAGGCACCCTGTGAAGTCGAACTATCTCCTAAACATAGAGGCGTCTCAATCCCTCTATCGAACCCTTCTTCCAGATGAGTAGGAAGTGGGTTATCTTTGTGATTTGTTCATTGATCGCCTAGATGGTATCATGTACCTTTTATGTACATGGTAAACCTTTCATGAAGTAAATTGATATTTCATCCCACTTCCACTCAGTCACCTCAAGTGGTTGAGCCAAGACTATTGTAACCTGATGCTCTGTTTTCACTTGCTGACAAGTGAGGCACCAAGAAATGAATTCTTCCACTTATTTATTCATCCCTAGTCACTAGAAATGACATTGGAGGTCCATATATATATTTTCCATACCAATATATACTACTGAAGGGGATTTCTGAAACTCCCTCAACACCTCCTCTCTCAATGTCGTGGGTACAGCAGTACACCCTCTGAAAAGAATGATGTGATCCACACCTATTGAATATACATCAAGGGATTTCCCTATGGAAAACTGATTAGATCATAAAATAGGATAATATTCATTTTTTATAATATAATATTCATGTTCTTTATTAATCATAGTCACCATTAATAGTTGATTTTACACTTTAAACATTATTTCACATTATGATTGTAATTCTTTCTTAAAATTCACTATTACAAGGTACCTTCTTGAACATCTAATAAAACACATAATGGTCATAATTTTTTTTATATATTATTTTCAGGTCTCCCATGATATAAGGAACAATTTATTCTTTTGGATAACTTCGAGATTCAATTTGGAAGACCACCAAAGTGGGCTTTGAACCAACAACATTTTGGGTGAAGTGTTCTGGACAGTAGCCCAATAAAAGTACTATAGAGAAAACTATTTAAGCCCAATGGTTCTGAAAATTTGAATGAATATATAAGACATCATGGGGAACATTTAATTAAATAGTGGCACAAGCTAATTCGGATTTTTTAATATATTTTTAGATGGCCCATGTTGAAGATGAAATTCTGAGCCAGATTCTGCGTCCCAGAAAAACAACCCACCATTTAACTTATATCTCGCTAACCACGAACTTTTTTGTGCTGAAATTTTACAAGATATCAGGGGACATACGGGGCTACATTTTACCCTTAAATTTACCACTCGAATTCTTCTATCTAGAAGGTCCTTCCGGTGCATATTTTCAGTGGATGCAAGTTGGATGCCACTTCGAGGAAAGAGAGGAAAAGTTTCATCTACATTAGTTTTAAATCCACCTATGCCCATCACAATTAATTAAGGAGACATGGGAAGATGGGGGATCGGCCAAAGGCTTCATAAATGTCTATTTAAGGCATTATTGGTGGTGGATTTGGGGATCTTGGAACTTTTTTTTCATTGTAATTTTATTATGCCAATTTTTCTTTGTAATGTTCTTCCTTCTCATGTAAGTTGTTTGAATCACCTTAGTTTTTAATAAAAGTTCTTATTATTCTATTATTTTGTTCTAATTCATATCAACTTGATACCGTTTCCTCAAGGTGTGAACTTATTCACACCAAATCTTGTGATATTGTTCACACAATGGTGGAGTGGTCTTTATTTTGTTGTTTTTACTTCTTCAATTCCACCCTTATGAGTCTACTCCCCGCTTCTGTTGAGAACATGTCATCAATGGAGGTCTAGTTATTTTATGTTTTTATCCAAGGGAGTGGAAAGGGGTGGGATTTGATGTTATTTCTCACTCTCTAAAAGTTATTAATTTCTTTTATTTTAGATTCTTTCATTCAATGATTTTCTATCTTCCTCTTTTTTATTGAGTTTATTTTCCCCACTTTTATGTGTTAATTAGATACTTTACCTTTGAGTGCTCATGAAAATGATCCTAAAAGTGTATAGGTTATTATCATGTGTTTGTGAAGGTGTTTAATCAGTAATTGATGAGGTTTGTTTTAATTCATTGTATGAGTCCTTCTCAAGTTATTGAAATTGAAATCGTTAAAAAGGAAGGAATTCATCCAATCCACCCCGAGAAATAACCTAGGATCAAATCATTTTCTCTTAATTTGAATTCACATAGATATATTAGTGCTCTTTTAAAACCATCTAAAATCAACCCAAGTTGGCCACTTCATAACCAAAAATCCATCTCTGTATATTGTGTGTCTAAAGGTTCTTCTTAGGTCTTTGAGGATTTGACAACCCAAACTACACTGCAAGTGACCGCTTAACCCTTATAACTTGGGTAAATTTGGGCGA
The DNA here is from genome assembly GCA_963277665.1 of Viscum album. Classification (NCBI taxonomy): domain Eukaryota; kingdom Viridiplantae; phylum Streptophyta; class Magnoliopsida; order Santalales; family Viscaceae; genus Viscum; species Viscum album. Next base: position 1,372,496,082 of record OY728143.1, read on the forward strand.
CACCAAATTTTGGGGCCGTTTCCAGGGACCAAGTAAGATCCTTAGACCAAAAACCCTCTTTCCTCATCCCCTTTCTTCTATTCTCACCTAATTTCTCATTTCTTTTCCCTTTCTCGCTTTTTTTCTTTTGGCGCTTGTCTGCCTACACCCGTGATAACTCAAACAGATTAGTTAGGGTGGAAAGTCCTAGGATAGGGAAGTCAAGTTAACCTAAGGGATTTTTTACATTTGATCAAAATATTCTTGAAACTCCAAATTCAAAAATTAGAATAAGTCCAATGGAGGGCCTTCAAGAAAATCAAATGAGACACCCAAACCAAGAAGCTCCAAAAATTGGGAATGTATTCGATCAAACCATGAATGACTACCTCAATCCATCTTGGACCAATGCCCCCTCATGCAATAGACAGAATTCCTTAATAGATTACAACAATATATTTAGACCCCATATCCTAAGACACCTTCCCACATTCCATGGAATGGAGTTCGAGATTCCCTACCTTCATGTTAAGGAGTTCAATGACATTGTAGAAACCATGTGTCCCCCACATCAACTAAAATCATCTAAGATGAGGATCTTCCCTTTTTCATTAAAGGATCAAGATAAAAATTGGCTAAACAATTTGATACCCGCATCTATCAACTCTTGGTACCAATTACAAAGAGAATTCTATAAAAAATACTTTCCCCACCACAAAACAATTACACTAAATAAGAGCATCCAAAACATTTTTGAAAAAGAGGGAGATTCGTTCTATGAAACATGGGAGAGGTTCAAAGACACCCTAAACATAGTTCCAAACCATGTTTTCCCTATTCCTGAACAAGTGAGAATTTTCTATGAAGGTTTGGGCCCATGGAACAAACAATTCCTTGACATGATGTGTAATGGGACCATTAAAAACAAATCCCCAAATGATGCTTATGATTATATAAAAATCCTTGCTGAAAAAAACCAAACATGGAGAACATCACCTTATCCTGAAAAGCCACAAAGAACTACTGGAATGCATATACTTAGAGAAGAGGAAATCCTCGGGGAAAAACTCGCAACACTCACTAGTAAGGTTGAAGATATAGACCTTATAAAAATCCATGAAATCTAAACTTTAGACCTTGTTTTCACAATTTGTGACAAACATGACCACAAAACAGACAACTTCCCAACCATTACATCCATAAAAGATGTTCTTCTAGGAGGACCACCTGCTGAAGTCAATGCCCTAAACTTTCAAAAGCCCCAATACCAAAACTCATTCAACCCAAGTTATAATGACCACCCAGGATTCTTCTATAAAGATAACCAACAACCTAGCCAACCACAAGGACTAAACCCCTACCCTACACAAAATTTTCAAAACCATAACCAATTTAAACCACAACCAGTCCAATGCCATCATCCTACTATCCAATACCAACAACCCATCTAGCAACCCATCCAATAACCAAAGTATCCTCCTAGGATAAACCAACCAACACAATCCCCCACCAAATATGTCAATCTTCCAATCCTTGAATAGTTGTGTAAAAAAATATAAAAAATGAACTCTGAATTCACATACCTTAAACAATAACTTCAAAACATCAAAACTGGAAAGGCACCCATGACCACATAGGACATTCCACAAAAAAACATCAAGGGGAGATACAATTTTCACTGAAACAACTCATGAACAACTAAAGTATGTGACAGTTTTGAGAAGTGGGAAATAAATTGAGAAAACTGAACAAATAATTAAAAAAACATTTGAAGATTCAAACTCTAATTAAACTTCAAATGAACCACATGATCAAAGTTAAAAACTAATAAAAATGTGAAAGAAACAACTCTTCAACAAACAATCCCACAACCTACCCCATTTCCTCATCGCATGAGGGGGAAACCTAATCCTGAATTGAGTGAAACGTTGAGGGAAATATTCTCACAATTCAAGTTGAACATTCCACTCCTCGATGCTATTCAAACCATTCTTGAATACTCAAAATACTTGAAGTAACTATGCACATTTAAGAGGAAATTCTCACATAAGAACCAAGTCCTTCTAGTAGTAAATGTTAGCACAAAAAATCAAGGAACCCTTCCACCAAAGATGAAAGACCCAGGATGCTCACACATCAATGTTGAACTTTGAGAGAAAAAATTTGTCAAAGACTTGTGTGACCTAGGTTCCAGTGTCAATATCATTCCCTATGTTGTGTACTGCCAGTTAGGCCTAGAAGAGCTCCAGCCCACATCTATCACACTTCAACTTGCTGATCATAGAATTATGATTCCAAAAGGGATTTTAAAGGATGTTCTAGTAAAAGTAGAAAACTTCATATACCCTACTGACTTCATTGTCCTTGACAACAATCTAAACTTAAGCAATAAGGAACAAACCCCAATCATCCTTGGTTGTCCATTCCTTGCAACAATTAACTCTGTTATCCAAGTCCGAAATGGGAACATGACCATCACCTTTGGAAATATGATTCTAGACTTGAACATCTATAATTCAAGCTCACAACTAGGGGATGATGAGGATATTCATGAAGTAAAAATGATAGGAAGCACTAATAATGAATCCATTGAACATCAAGGAACATTTGAGGAATATTTAATTCAGGAAGAGATTAATTTCCTTTGTTCACATGAAGGAAGTTTATCTACTTGGCTAGAATCACTTTCAAATTGCTCCTATGATGAAATCTTAAGACCAAAAATCAATTAAATCTTTCAGGAAACCACATTCATGGAGACCACTCCAACTCTCTTTTTTAATACTGATCAAACCAATCTAGTATCTGAAACTTCTACACATAGGAAATCAATCATATCTAAAACTCTAAAAAAATAAATTGATCTTGATCCAGTGTCCCGATCTTCTACTGGAATTTTGAACCGACCAGATCTTGAATTAAAATAACTTCCTACTACACTTAAGAATGTCTTCCTAGTTGAAAAAGGAACACATTCAATTGTTATTTATTCTTCTCTTCAATCCATTCATGAGAGTATGCGTCTAGATGTCCTTAGGAGATACAATAAAGTGATTTGATGGAACCTATATACTATTACTGGGATTAGCCCACTTATCGGGACTCGTAGAATTGTTCTAGAATCCGATACAAAGCCATGTAGTCAACCTCAGCGGTGAATCAATCCTAATCTCATGGAAATTTTGAGAAAAGAACTTTTGAAATTGTTAAAATCTAGTATCATATATCTTGTATTTGAGAGTGAGTGGGTTAGCACAATCCATGTGGTTCCAAAGAAGGATGAAATCATAGTAATAACCAATAAGGATAGAGAGATTCATCCAACTAGGGTGAGTAATGGATGGAGAGTCTGTATCGACTATAGGAATCTTAACTCATTTACCAAGAAGGAAAATTTACCATTACCATTCATTGACCAAGTCCTTGAGAGGGTGGAAGGACATTCCTTCTACTATTTTTTATATGGGTATTCGGGGTACAATCAGATTGAGGTCTCCCTAGAGGATCAAGGGAAGACTACTTTTACCTGTCCATTCGGCACCTTTGCCTTCAAACGCATGCCCTTTGGGTTATGCAATGCCCCTAGAACCTTCCAGCAGTGCATGGTGGGAATCTTCTTAGACATGGTAGGAGATTTTCTAGAGTTCTTCATGGATGACTTCTCTGTGTTTGGGGACACATTCGAGGGATGTCTAAGGAATGTGGAGAGAGTTTTTTCAATGTGTGAAGAAAATAATATGAACCTAAACTGGTAAAAATGTTATTTCATGGTTAAAGAGGGACTATTCTTTGTCCATCTAGTCTCAGGTAGGGGAATTGAAGTTGATAAATCCAAGGTTTACATCATTCATCACCTTCCATCACCCAAAACTATCAAGGAAGTGAGGTATTTCTTAGGAAATTATGGTTTTTATAGATTATTTATTAGGAACTTTAGTTCAATTGCTTGTCCCCTTTGTGCTCTTTTAGTAAAGTATTCTCCATTTGTTTGGAACGAAAGTTGTGAGGATTAATTATCAACCCTCAAATCATCTATCACCTCTCCTCCGATCATGAAATCCCCAAATTGAAACCTTCCTTTTGAACTGATGTGTGATTCCGGTGACTTTTCTTTAGGAGCTATGTTAGGACACCATTGCGATAAAACTTCTTATGTAATTTATTATTCAAGAAAATCATTAAATGATGCCCAAATAAACTACACCACCACTGAGAAAGAGTTACTTGCTATTTTTTCTTTAGAAAATTTTAGGTCCTACCTCTTAGAATCCCCCATCACTATTTTCACTGACCATTCTGCACTGAAATACCTCTTCCATAAACAAGATGATAAGGCTAGACTGATTAGGTGGGTCATTATCTTACAAGAATTTTACCTAACAATCAAGGAAAAAAAGGGTGTTTAAAATTTTGTAGTTGATCATCTCTCTAGGATAGAATTTATTGACAAATTATCTCACCTTTATGTGTCTGATTCATTCCATGATGAACACCTACACTCTGTGAGTGCCCGCCCTTGGTATGCTGACATAGCCAACTTCTTAGTTACAGGAGTCATTCCAAAATTATTAGGGACTAGTAGAAGGAAATTCCTTTTTGATGTCAAGAAAAATGTGTTTGATGATCCATACCTCTATAAGTGTTTCCCTAACCAAGTCATTAGGAGGTGTGTCCTAGAATCTGAACAAGAGTTCCTCCTTAAATTCTGTCATAGTGAGGCATGTAGAGGTCATTATTCCTCTAAGAAAACTTCTGCTAAGGTAATTCAAAGTTGTCTCTTCTGGCCCACCTAATCAAGGGACTCCTACACAATTTTTTCAAAGCTTCCCTAGGTGCCAACAAGTAGGTTCCATCACAAAATGGAATCAAATTCCACTCAATCCCATCTTAGTGATTGAAATATTTGACTGCTGGGGAATCGATTTCATGGGTCCCTTACCAAACTCAAGGGGATATTTGTACATTATATTATCTGTCATTTATCTCTAAAAATGGGTTGAGGAAATTCCTAAAAAATTCAATGATCATCAAATCGTGATTATCTTTCTCAAGGAAAACATCTTCTCTAGATTTTGAATTCTTAGGGATATCATTAGTGATCGTGGAACTCATTTTTGAAATCGTCCATTCTCAGCACTCGTGGAAAAGTATGGAATTTCTCACAAAGTTTCAACTACTTACCACCCTTAGAAAAATGTTCAAGATAAGTTATAAAATTTATAAATCAAACAAATTCTTGAGAAAATAGTTAATCCATCTAGGAAAGATTGGTCAAGCAAACTATTAGATGAACTTTGAGCCTATCAGACCATATTTAAAACCATTTTAGGAATTTCTCCATATAGTTTGGTTTATGGTAAAGCATTCCATTTTCCAATGGAGATTGAACATAAGGCCTTTTGGGAAATTAAGAAAATTAATTATGACCTCTCATTGGCCAAAAAACGGAAATTATATCTCAATGAACTTGAGGAGCTTAGGATAGAGGCTTATGAGAATTCAAGGATAAATAAACCTAAAGTACAAGCCTACCAATCTCTAAATACTAAAACTAAACACATTTTATTGGGTAAAGCTATTCTTTTGTATAGTTCTAAACTTCATTTACACCCAGGAAAGTTGAGGTTCAGATGATCAGGCCCATACATAGTGCATAAGGTGTACCCCCATGGGGCTGTAGAAATTCTAGATCCCACCAATGGTCAAACCTTTAAAGTTAATGGTCATAGAGTCAAACCATTCATTGAACCATTCCAAAAACAGGAAGTTGATGAACACCTGTGTGAACCATCCTTCGATGAGGAAAATACTTAAACAATTAGGGGTTTAGGTTAAGCTATTGACATTAAACAAAAGCATTTCATGGGAGGCAACTTGTGGTTTTCATGTTTCATTCATTTAATTAGTACCTTGGGCTGTTGACCTATTCTTCTTTTATGAGTAAGGATGGTTATGAAAGAAGAGAACCATATTCATCTGTGTCATGTGGTGTAATCCCTGAGTAATATCTTGCCCAAAAATTTAAGAGAAGAAAATCTATCGTCAGTTTATTTTATTTTTATGTTTTTTTTAGGTTAAAAAGAAAATAAAAAAAACATAATAATTTAGATTGTTGACCTATTCTTATTTTATGAGTAAGGATGGGTATGAAAGGGGAGCACCATATAAATATGTGTCATGTGGTGTGATCCATGAGTAATACCTTACCCAGAAATTTAAGAGAAGACAATGTATCATCAATTTATTTTATTTTTATGATTCTTAGGTTAAAAGAAAAATTAAAAATAATAATAATTTAGATTTTTGACATGTTCTTCTTTTATTAATAAGGATGGGTATGAAAGGGGAGAACCATATTCATCTGTGTCACATGGTGTGATCCCTGAGTAATACCTTACCCATAAATTTAAGAGAAGACAATGTATCATCATTTTATTTTATTTTATTTTTATGTTTTTTTAGGTTAAAAAAATAAAAAAAATATAATAATAAAATTAAAGACATGTCGTAGGTCATAGATAAAATCCCGTCACAACCATCCAAGCCACTGGGACTTGAAATTGGATAGAAGGGAGAATAGGGAATGCATTTTCAACATAAACCATCAGGTGACTTCATTCCATGATTTTCATTTTTAATGTATTATTTGAACTTTTATCCTCCCCCCCCCACCCCTCATCTAAGTTTTCATTTCTTTAAACACTGGGGATAGTGTTATTCTATTTTGGGGAGATGAAATAAAAAAATTGATTTGTTTTCATTATAAAATATGTGGAAGGGAAATTTTCATTAACCTTGAACATTATAACACACATTTCAAACTCTGAAATTGGATATCAAATAAATTTTCATGCCTTGATTCTAATTTTAATACAAGTTTAAGTTCATGTGCATTGATTTTGGAAAGTGTGGTTGTCTGAAGTGATTTTTCAATGTTTGTATTTTCATCCTTTTAATAACAAAAAAACACAATGCATGTCCTCTATATTATGGGATATTAGTTTGAGTTCTTAGGGTACCATATTAAATGTAATAAGTTTGGTGATCATTTTAATTTTAATATTAGTATTCAAAAAAAATAAATTGTTCTTATAGAAATGAATTGACCTAATGTGTGGATTTTGGAACTTGGGAATCGAGACTCCATAGTTGTTTGGCCCATAGTTGGGAATTTTATCTCTATTTGTGGTAATTTGAATTTGTTTTTTATTGAGTAAACTCGAGATGATTCCCAAGTATGTGAGCTTCACTTGGTTCCCTAAGCTTCTTAAGCCTGGGAGTCATTGGAAAAGTCTTGCTATATGGGTTGACTTTATTGAGTTCAATTTCAATTACGATGGAAAAATTGAAAAAAAACAAAATTAAAAAAATTAAAAAATTAAAAAATGAGTACTCATCTTAATATTAAAAATTAGTTTCTCCAAGAGCTTTCATCTTTTATCCCTTGAATGAAAATGAACCCCCATTCTATTGTGATTCACAACACTTCATCATGCTTAATTGAATTTGGATGAAATATGGTGATGAATTTGAACAAAGGAATGGGCTTAGGCATGGGATATGCCTATGGACCTAGCTTGTTTTAAATTATTTTGATGGGTTTAATTTTTTTGTTATAAGTTATTTGGGTGAGCAATATGTATTACAATGTTTTTGGAAAAGGGAATTCAAAATTTCATATTTTTGAGATATATTTTTCTCAAGACTAGAAAAACTCAAGTTGGGGGTGTGATTAGCTCCTAAAATAGGATAATGTTTGTTTTTTATAATATAATATTCATGTTGTTTATTAATCATAGACACCATTATTAGTTTATTTTACACTTTGAACATTATTTCACGTTATGATAGTAATTCTTTCTTAAAATACACTATTACATGGTACCTTATTGAACATCTCATAAAATGCATAATGGTCTTAATTTAATTCTTATATTTTATTTTCAGGTCTCCCATGATATAAGAAACAATTCATTATTTTTTACCACTTGGAGATTCAATTTGGAAGACCACCAAAGTGGGCTTTGAACCAACAACATTCTGGGTGAAGTGTTTTGTACATCAGCCCAATAAAAGTACTGTAGATAAGACTATTCAAACCCAATGGTTCATAAAATTTCATTGAACATAGACGACATCATGTGGAACATTTAATTAAATAGTTCACCAAAATAATTCGGATGTTTTAATAGAGTTCTAGATGGCCCAAGTTGAATATGAAATTCTGGGTCAGATTCTGCAGCCTAGAAAAATAGCCCACCATTTAACTCATATCTCACTAACCATGAACTTTTTTGGGATGAAATTTTATAGGATATCAGGGGAAATATGGGGATACATTTTATACTTATATGTATTACTCTAATTCCTCCATATAAAAGGTCCTTTCGGCGCGTCTTTTCGGTGGATGCAAGTTGGATGCCACTTCAGGGCAAGAGTGCAAAAGTCTCATATACATTAATTTTACACCCACCTAGGCCCACCAAAATTAATTAAAGAGACATGGGAAGATTTGGGATCTTCCAAAGTCTTCCTAAATGTCTATTTAAGGAATTATTGGTGGAGTATTTTGGGATCTTGGAGCTTTGTTTTCATTGTAATTTTATTATGCCAATTTTTCTTTGTAACGTTCTTCCTTCTCATGTAAGTTGTTAAAATAATCTTAGTTTTTAATAAAATTTCTTATTATTATGTTATTATATTCTTATTAATATCACCTTGATACCATTTCCTCAAGGTGTGAAATTATTCACACCAAACCTTGTGATATTGTTCACACAACAGTGGAGTGATCGTTATTTTGTTTTTTTTTACTTCTTCAATTCCACCCTTATGAGTCTACTTCCCGCTTCCGTTGAGAAAATTTCATCAATGGACGGCTAGCTATTTTGTGGGTTGATCCAAGGGAGTAGAAAGGGGTTGCATTGGATTTTATTTCTCACTCTCTAAATGTTATTAATTTTTTTATTTGAGTTTCCTTCATTCAATGATTTTCTCTCTTCCTCTTTCTTATTGAATTTATTTGACCCACTTTTATGTGATAATTAGATCCTTTACCTTGGAGTTCTCATGAAAATGATCCTACACGTGTATAGGTTATTATCATGTGTTTGTTAAGGTGTTTAATCAGTAAGTGATGAGGTTTATTTTAATTCATTGTATGAGTCCTTCTCAAGTTATTGAATTTGAAATCGTTAAAAAATAAGGAATTCATCCAACCCACCCTGAGCAATAACCTAGGATCAATTCATTTTATCATAATTTAAATTCACATAGATATATTAGTGCTCTTTTAAAACCATCTAAAATCAACCCAAGTTGGCCACTTCATATCTAAAAATCCATCTCTTTATATTGTGTGTATAAAGGTTATTCTTAGGTCACTGAGGATTAGACAACCCAAGCTACACTACAAGCGATCACTTAATTCTTAGAACTTGGGTAAATTTGGGTGACACCAATAACTGGGAACATTGGGTCTCACAGTTGACATCCCAAAGCTGTGTATCCCTAACTCACTGTAATATTGGAGGAGTGACAACCATCGACTAGAGGTAAGATTCTCCATCACCATCCATTAAGGATGTCTACATTGTGGCTAACAACTCTGACGACTCACTCAACAAAAACAAGCTAGATCTCCTGCTAAGAGTGTCTGCCACCACGTTACCCTTCCCATGAGTATAGAAAATATTGAAGTCATAATCCTGGTGGAACTCTATCCACCACCTATATCTCAATTTCAGTTCATTCTGGGATAAGATATACTTGATACTTTTGTGGTCAGAGTAGATGTTAAATTGCTCACCCATCAAGTAGTGTTGCCACATTTTAAATGTGAAGACCAATATTGATAGATCAAGATCATGGGTCACATAGTTCTACTCATTTTACCTTAGCTTTTGCAAATTTTTCGTAATCATCACTTACCCCAGTATGATGACACAACCCAGCCTGTCCCTGATGCATCAGAGAACACTGCATTCCCAATGACCTCCTCTATTAGTCTCAATATGGGGGCGCTTATCAACCTCCGCCTCAGCTCCTATAACTCTACTGGAACTTCTACATCCACATGAAGGGTTTTCTATTTCATGTCAAAGTTGATAAGTGTAATTCTACCCTATAAATTTGAGCACGAATCTTTGATAGTATCCATCCAACCCAAGAAACTCTGCACCTTGGTAACGCTCCTGGGTGGCTCCCAAGTAAGCATCACCTCTATCTTCTCCTGATCCACCACAACTCCAACCTCTAAAATTAAATGTCCCAAAAAGTGGACCTCTCGAATCTAGAACTAACACTTTGAGAGATTCCCATGTATTTGGTTCTCTCAGAGTGTATCCAGGACCATCCTCAGGTGTGTCACATGCTCCCCCTCAGACGTCGAGTACACCAGAATTTCATCAATGAAGTCCCCGATGAACCGGTCGAGGTAAGTCTAGAAGATCTTGTTCATGAGTCCCATGAATACTATTGGGGCATTGGTCACACCGAACCACATCACCAAGTACCCGTAGTGGCCATACCGAAATCTGAAATTTGTCTTCGGTACATCCCCATCACGTACATGAAGCTGATGATAGCCATGCCTAAGTTCTATCTTCAACAACCGCCCTGATCCCTTCAGCTAATTGAAGAGGTCATAAATTCTCAGAAGAAGATATTTTTTCTCCGCAGTAACCTTATTCAGGTTTCAGTAGTCCACGCACAGCCTCAAGATCTCATCTACCTTCTTGGAAAACAATACTGGGCCCCCCAAGGTGAAACATTGAGCCTCAAAAATACCTTCATCTACAGGTCCTCTAGATGTACACTCAACTCACAAAGATTTTAAAGAGCTGTCTGATATGATAATGTGGATATTGGTGTAATCCTGTGGTACATGTCAATGTATAATTCAACATCCCTATGAGGAGGTAATCTTGGAACATCCTCAGTGAGGATGTCCTCGTACACATCCACCACTGTAAGAAATTGAGTACTCCTCTCATCCACCACACCGAGGGTAATACTAGAAAACTAGTGAGTAATCGGTTGAACACCCCATTTAGAAATTACATCCTACACTACATGCATTTACTTTTCGGTGGTAAAGGAAAACCTAGTCTCATCTCTGTGGACACACCACACTCAACACCTAAAATGGTTAATCTGAGCATGAACTGTAGATAACCAGTCCATACCCAGAATGACTTCTTAAGGCCTCAATGCCACTACTAGGAGATCCCATCCAAATCTATCACCTACAAGAGTAGTATCACACTGTCGTCACCAGTGTATGATCATCGAATCCTCTCCCTTAGGAGTCTCTAAACATAAAGATTGCACCAACAACTCCACCAGAATCTCTAAGCTCCAAAAAAGGTCCAAGGAAAGGAAAGAGTGTCTGGAATCTATGTCTATAAGAACTATAGCTAGGGTGTATAAAACACTTATCGCACCTCTAATTATCTTTGGAGCATAGAAATCATAATTCTCTATCGCCTGAAGCTAATCCCACCCATGTCCAATAGATCCTGGAGCCCGTGGTAGACCACTTGGGGTTGGTGGTGGCAGTACCTCAAACATATGCCCACTGTATGTTGGTCTACCCACTCCCTTACCACGTCCTCCAGCCTGTGGACCACCCTTCTCAAACCTATGCCTCTAACTCGGCGGTCCCTTGACCATATTATGATCGTTAGTTCGGTGAGTCGGGCAGTCACGAGCCAAGTGACCCTGACTACGGAACATGTAGCACAACATGTACTTAAACTGACTCCCTTTTCCCTGGGAGCCTCATATTGCTGACCCTATTTCCTGGTGTCATCCTCTATAGTGCTTGACCCTCTTGGGTCCCTGCATATGATGTTGGCTACCCACTGCTGATGATTTTTCTATTTGGTGTCTGCTGGTATCTCCCACCGTTGGTGCCTGCTCTGCCAAAAAGCTCTCCACGAGCAGAGCTCACTCCAGTACCCCAGCATAATTTGGTATAATAAGGTATATCGTTGATGCCCTGATATCCCAATGTATCCCCTGCTCAAAGCTTTGATCCCTAAAGAATGGGTCTCTCACCATGTCTTTGGGGTAGTGAGATAAGTCTTTGAATCTTGCCGAGTACTCTACTACCTTCTGGATTCCCTACTGTAAGTGCAGGAGATCCTGTATACATACCAAGTGTAACATATCTAGGAATAACTCCTCCTTGATGATTCACTCAAAGTATGCCCAAGATAGGGTCATCTCATCATACATCTGGATCACTAAGCTCCACCACTGTCTCGTTGAGCCATAAATAAGGCTCATGGATAGGACTATCATCTGGTTAGGCGGTGCCCTCATAAGGGGGAAGACACATGTGACCACCTCAATCCAATCCTCATCCACCTAGGGGTCAGTCTCACCCCTGAACCTAGGAGGACTCTGCCACTGGAACTCATGTTAGACACTGAGCATGATTGAATCCTCAACTGATAGTGCTGGTAGAAACTCTTGATCGACAAGTGGTGGTATCACAGGTACACCACACAATGAGGATATCTCTGGTACTGGTCCTTGTGACAATTCCTCGTCACTGGGCGTACCATCCTTATGGTTACGTAATAGAATCATGGTCGGCTGTCTATGGGGAGGCATCCTGAAACAGATCAAGATGAACCACGGTCAATAGAATATACCTAGTGAAATAACTCAAGAAGGACATGAGGACACACTCAAAAATACTATATGATTAATGTACCATTTATTTCCCTAAAACCAGTGTTTTCATGTTCTGATTTGGAAAGTAGGTGTTTAGAGTTATAGTATATGGATACATCAGTCGCCGAACCAACTTTATAGTCTCGATCCTGAAAGCCAAACTCAAAACACTTAACATTGTTTCCCCAAACCAATCTCACAGACTCTTAGTCCCAATGTGGAATCGAACCACTCTGATACCACTCGGTCATGAACTGTCCTAGAGGGGTCCATACTGTGACTCCCCAAGACCACCTATAATAGGTTAGGTGCTAGTGACTATCACCTAGAAGGCATATCACTAATATGGGAGGCATTACCTATGTACCTGTATGCACTCACACTTCTTCAAGACCACAAATGCTGAAATGTAAAACACTAAGTAAACCATACATGCCACTAAGACAACCACAAAGAGTAACAGTACAAAACTGAAAGAAAAGGGGGCCAGCATAAAATCCCAAAAAAAGAAAATATGTAAAAAGGAATGTACACAATCTACTGGAAACTCATTGGTAGAAAACCCTACCTGAAGGGTAGGTGAAGGGTAGCTGCCTGAAGCCTTAGGATTACACCTCATCTGTCTGATCTCACTGGCCACCACCTAGTCCTAGACCACCTATGTCTCTGTAAAAACATCGATTGTCTACACAAGACACAACACGTGTGGGAAATGCCTATGCAGGGGTGAGTAAAATATTACTCAGTAAGACACCCTAAAACAAAAAAGGAAATTCCACAAATAAAAGTACACATGAAGTATTGTAAGCTCACACATGTATGAATCTATGACACTAAAAGAAATATTATTGGATGTAGTCCACTAAACACCCAATATCAATGAGAAACATAGTTCTAATGAGACACTCAATCCAGATGATACACTTAGTCTTGGTGTGACACTTATTCTTGGTTATTCATGTATCCTCAAGGTCACATAGTCTTCAAGTCACCGATTATTTAAGTCACATAGTCTCTACGTCACAACCAGCCACAGGATTCCACTCTTAGCATGCTTGATCCGGGAGAAACTACTCCTCAATCCAATGGTCATAAGTAAATTTCCACACACACAAAACCCACTTAGAGTATCTCAAAATTATTTCCTCTTCATGAGGGTCCCAACTCCAAAAACGACTCATCAAACGGACATATGATTTGGAAGTTATGGGAATTTTAGTAAAAAATGGATGGTTGGGTCTGAGTCCGGTCTGACCAGGTCAGACCAACCTCACCAGACCCAACCTGGGGTACACTGACCCATCCCTCCATGTCCAACCCGACCTATTGGGCTTGGACCATTTTTCCATCCCACTACTGGCCCGACCTACCAAATCCAGCCTGACCTGTCCGATGCGGGCTGGTTCAATGCACACGGAGGCTGCGGATGCCGCATCCCACCTCACCAACATGGCCAGTCAATGAGCCGACCAATCCACCCACACACAATTTGTAGAACTGCATTCCATCCAAATGACACAACACCCTTCCGTGTCAACAGTATGCACCACCGCAGTCTGCCTTATTCGCGGTTCTCATTATCGCCCGCGGTCTCGCTGCTGTGGGCTCCTTCCACTATCAGTCGTCAAGCCGGTGGCCTCCATCACCACCACCTATGACCCCCTACTACGGTTTGTCCCACTGCTAGATACCATACCGTAAACCATCCGCTCAGCCAGGATGCACCATCAAGCCAGTGCCACTTCCATTGCCGGTCGCTCCGTCGATGGCCATGTCTCACGCCACGCCTCCCTTCTCACCTCTGGGGCATCGTTTGTTCATCTTATTCTCGATTTCAGGTTGTTGCGCCATAAATTGAAGGTTCAATAACCAATATCTCTCAAGATCACGAAGAACGTGAAGAATGGGGGGAATGTAGAAGCACAAGAACACCCAAATAATAATCCAGGATTTTGTTTGAGTTGGCCTTAGTTTGTTCTTGTTAGCAGAACCATGAAGAACGAAAATAATAATCACAAGGATTTAACTCCCATTTAGTCCATACAAGATAACTCCCATCCCGCTTGGATGATCGACCCGTGAATCAACTTTTTAGTGGGTTGATTCACGTTCATCATTTAGAAAGAAAGAATGGGGAAAGAGAAATCACATAGAAACAAAAAACCCTACTGAAAGGGTTGGATTGATCACTAACAAAGAGTGAGTCCTCCATTTGTTGTTATTCAATATGCTGAAACCTACTATGTATCTGATTGTTGATCCACCAGCGTTCGTCGTCGCTCAACAATGAGGGGTTTCTCTAATGTCTTCCCTCTTCAGAGTCTTCCAGGTAATTTTCTCCATGGTTATGAATCTAACCATGTATACATGTTAATCCATTAAATGGAGAAAACACATTTCAGTGTTTCAACATTTCCATACTTTTTCATTTATAAAAGAAAACAGTTTGACTCATCATTGCGTTATAGAATCGCTGTGAGATGTTCAAAAAGAAATAAAATAAACTTATCTAAGTTTATTTTATTTTTATTTAAAACATCCAAAAATTAACTTTAACCTCCAACCCCCATCAGTCAATGTTAGGACCCACCTAAGGTAAATTCATTGTTCTAAATGCGGTAGTGCCCTCATATTTTCAATCCAGGCACCCGTTTATAAGTTATTAAAGTTATAAGTTAGTCGCCTGATCATTTTTAATTAAAAACTGGACTTTATTCAAAGATTTATTCTGGGCACACCGTGCCTTAGAATCTCGTGTCATCTCAACGCCTGGTCTTGGGATTTTCTCCATTATTTTATTATAAAAATTCAGAGAAAAATATGATTCATTACATTTTACATTATAAATTATTAATTAGTTAGTTTGATAAAAATTATATTTTGATACGATGAAAGACAAATTTTATTTTTGAGTAATATACAATTTCAAAATTCCTTTTGAGGAATTAATCTATTTTTTAAATAAATTATATTTTAATAAAAAATTATCATTATATTATTATTTTTAAATGTAGATGACAATATAATTTTTATGATGTCAAATGTAATTTTTATAATGATTCAAAAACTATTATTGTCCAAAACCCCAGCATTTCTCAATAAATGTAAATTATATTTTATAAGTGAAAATTCATATATTTGGAAAATTATTTTTATAAAATAAATATTATTTTTGGAATTAGAATTTCCAAATTATCTAATTGTAAAATTTTCATAATTTTCTAAGACAGTCAAATTTTCAATTAAAAATTAAATACAGTATAAATATACGGTGTGTATTATGACATCATAATGACCCAAAAGTGTTGTAGTAAATGATATAAATGGTATAAAATACCAAATATGTTTTTAAAATTTAAAATAATTTTATTTTGAAATTATTTTATTAATTTTATAAAGCATTTATAAATCCTCCAAAACCACTATTATATTTTATGGTTTTAAAATCATTTCTTTAAGAGCATGACTCTCTTCCACGTCACTAAGGATAATATTTTAATAAGTTCAGAACTTGTACATATAAAATAATTAAAATCAACCCCATTTGGCCAAAACCATGGTCAAAAACCATGGTAAGGTTTGTGGTTTTATTACTTTATTATATAGAGTCCAAAACCTATGTTTGGAAAATAATAAATAACTACCCTCTCTTTTCCTATATAAACCCACCCAAACTCCTATTTTTTCCAATAAAAACCTTTTAACACGTCCTTAATATTATATATACTCTATATAGTCCTATAAATGTTCCCCCAAGATCTCAATAAAATCCTCTCAAGCTTTTTAAATCACCCTCTCATGGTAAGGGACCTTCTTCTCCTCCTTTCAATTCTAGCACCTTCTTTTAAGATAGACTTTTTAATTTCAATTGGTTATATTTTCATTAATTTATAAACATTAAATTAATTTAAATTTTATGGATAAATTATTATATACCCCTTTCACCCTCATTATTACCTCCCATTAACCTTTATGTACACCTATTACCATGCTGAAATTTAGTAAGGGATCTTACACTCTCCTTTTTATTCAAGCACCTATTTTATGTTATACCTCTTAATTTATATTTTTTCATGTTGGGATATGTTATTACATATCCTAATTACTATAAATATTACTTACATATTTATTTCCATGTGATGAGATACCCCTTTAACTCTCATTAATCCCTCCCATGAATCTTTATGTACACTCGTTACTATGTTGAAAATTAGTAAGGGGTCTTTTCCATCTCCTATTTATTCAAGTATCTTCATTATATTACACCCTTTTTTTATAATTATTATTGTTTGATATGTTCTTACATAAACACATTAGTTACATTATTATTTCTAAATGAAAAGATACCCCTTTCATTCTCATTAAGCCCTCCCTTGAACATTTATACTCCCCCATTATGTTGTGGAAATTTCACTACGATTTTTCATACCAAACAAATGTGTAGTGAATACCCATACTAATTTCCTATAAAGTGGGTTCAACTTTATGAACTTATACTTATTTTTTTTGGTACTTAAATATATTTATTCCAAAATACTTTATAAAATAATAAAATTTGATAAAAAATGATTCCATGTTGTATGGTCTATATGGAACACTTATGCATGTGAATGAAATGAATGTGATGGGTGAATCGGGAATTATATAGCGCTCTAATGAATTGGATTATGTTTTAGTATCATGAGATATCATGAAAGGGATTAGGGAGTGAACTTAATTAATCATGATAAATTTTCTATCATTATTTATTGGCGGTTATCCTTGATATATGTTTATGATTCCATGTTTAAATTAATTTCCACATTTCCCATGTAACCTTTATGTTATCATGCAATATCATGCCTCAATGTTAATGTTTATAATTATCACCCATTTTATGTCACATTAATATTACTATTTTATAAAATGCACTAATGTCTTCATGTTATTCCAGGTTTATTCCCTTATTGGGCTTTATAACTCACCCATTTCTTATGTATGCCCCCAGGTTATTCTATGTAGTTTTAAAATCTATGGAATTTTAGAAGCATGTTAAGGAAGTTTTAAATAATGTTGTTAAATCTCGTGTTCAAGATGTTATTATATATACCTAATTCCCAAATAAAATATAAATATAAATATTCCAGGTTTTATTATGTGTAATCTTATATAATAAATCAAGAATTAATGTGTAATAAAAAGTAGTGTTTTCATAATTGGTATTAAAAAAGTTTAGTTATTTTTGGTATTAGGATTATAAAACTCTATTTAAATAATTAGGGATAAAAATAAGTATAATAAAACATTCATAAATTTTGTTAAAGTATAGAGTAATTGGTTTTTAAGAAAATACATCTTTGTTTGGATACTACAACTAGATAAAGATTTGTCACAGATGTACCTAGGGGTAAAACTTAAAAACACTGCATTGATCTAGAATTGATCTAGAAATAGTGCACAACAAGGGGCCTTTCTTCACATCTAGTTTTACACTATCTGGGGATATTCTTTGGTAAATTCACAAGTTCATTATGAACCATTATTAAGGGAACAAAAATTCCCATAACTGTCTGTGTTTACAAATTGATAATGTATAAATTAGATTGAAGCCTCGAAATTCACAAGTTAAGGAAATACATGTAATTACCTTTAATTTAATTTTATTCTTGATTATGTGGTTAATAGTTTAAAATTAATCATCGCTAATTTTACCTTTTTTTATCCAATTCTCGGAAATAGGAGGAACAGCGTAAACAACCAATATGAAGGTAATGTGATGACTGCCCAAATGAGATATTATTAGTAATTGAGAATTGTCTTTTAGAAGTAGTATATCAATGACATTGTGGATATAAGAATCATGAAACATCTAAGTATTATTCTGAAATACATTTTCTTTGAGTATTTGAAACATCTGTTGAATGGTATCGATAACCTATAAAATCCATTTAGTGATAAGGTGATATTTTAGAAAACACATGATTGAGGGATTGATGACCCTTAATATGTGTTTGATGTTGGGATAAACCTAAGGAGTCTTGGGATGATATATCTAAAGATAATATTATGTTTAAAATCATTGATAAAAATTTATAAAATTTATGTGATGGAATTTTAGTATGATATTTTTACAAAAATATTATAGGATCAAATCATTTTTATTACAAGACGATTAATGATATTTCGAGAGATAATTTATTTTTATTTTGAGGTATATATACCCATTAGTCTTAATATAAGGGATTATTTGATAAGAATGATTTTTTTTTGGAGGTGTAAGTTGAAGGGAATGATACATCCTTTGAGGTTAAATTTTTCTATTGTTTAAATTTTATTGTATGTCTCTGAATAGACATTGAGGTTAAAGCATTCTTTAATGTTTAGGTTATTAGTGTTATTTGGGATATAGGTGTATTTACTTAAGAAATGGTCTATGATAACCCTTTATTTTTTTGTGGGATTTTAGAGATAAATTTATTAAGGATTATTAATTTTTCCTTATTATCTTATAGTACACTAACCATTTTGGATTTAGTAAATATAGGAGGAATATCTTGTTATTCTTTGGTGTATTATTTGATCTGTTAGAAGCTTATTATAGTGATTTAGGCAAAACAATTCATCCTAAGTATTCATAATTGGAGAAAATATGATATTGTAGTATAAATTGATTTAAGGATGAATTGATACTTATTAATAAAGTATATTTCCATATTTTCCTATTCTAAATGATAAAGGATTTTCTTAACTCTAGGAAAATAACATTGAATCAAAAAAATTCATATTATGATCATTTTTTATGAATTTATGGTCATTTTATCCATCAAATATTTATGGGTTTTTGCATTGAATTTCTCCAGACCGTGTTCTATATCGCACTCAATTAGTTATTTTGTTTTAATTTTATCTTTCATGTCTAGGTTTTCACTTTCCACTAATGTTCTCATACTTGGAAACCAAGTTATGTGATGACCATCATACTTCCCTTTATCTCTTTTCAAGAGGATGTTTTATTAACCAATTTTATTATGAGGTCTTTCAAAAATGATATTTTCAAGTTTCAAAACATTTTTTACCAAGTTCAAGTATAAATAGTAAGGATGAAATTTATTAAAGGTGGGATGAATTTGTTGCCCTGAGTTTTTAAAAGAGAAAACTATGTTCTATAGCATATGAGATACACAACACTAAACCCAAAAAAATGATTATTTAAATACGATAATTTTAAACTAGCCATTAAGTTTGAAAATATGACTAGTATTAAATACTTTATGATATATATATATATATATATATTCAATATGTTGATACATTCTTAGTAAATAATCACTCAATTTTTATTAATGTCCTTTCGTTCTTCAAAATACATTTTCTTTAAAAATGATTGTTATATTATAATTATTTTATAGAACATATAGAAAATTTATTTTAATAAAATTAACATAACCTTTTAAATCATCATATAAAAATTAAATTAGTGTGAGATTTTTGGATTTTTCAAAAAATATGGATTTTTTAATGAAAAAAAATACAATTTTTTATTTCTATTGATAAATAATTTAATTTAAAAATTACCATTATTATTTTAATATCAAGATAAAATAGGAATTATTTAGTGTTATTTAATTAAATTAATTAAATTTAAATCATCTTTATACCATATTCTAGAAAAAGTTTATTTTTAGGCTTGAAAACACATTTGTATGAAAACTGTTTTAAAATGCATAATGTTTTTTCATTATAATTAATTAAAATAACCCCTAATGAGGAATTATTTAATTTAAATTTTTATATTATATCTTATATTTATGATTCTAAATTCATATAGTTAATATTTCAAGTTAATGAGTTAAAGTAAAATCATTTTCCATTGAAAAAATATTCTTTTTAAGAAAACTTCTTTTTGTCTTACTTGTGGGTTTTTATTTTAAATTAAATTATTCCACCTATATGAATTTATTTTGATAAAATTTATTCCATATTTGCAATAATAATAATTAATATTAGGTAATAATGTTCACTTAATTTTTGAACAATATGGATTGTAACTGTAGGAAATATTTATTACCATAGTAAAAGGAAAATAGGTTAATTAAGGGTAAAAATAATTTAATAAAGACTAGAAATAAAGTAACCATAATAGTATGAATATTTATATTTACTTTTAATTTAAATAATTATTATATTTACTCATTAATTTTTTTACTTTATAAATGATTAATTAATCAGTTTGATAAAAATTATATTTTGATACGATAAAACTCAAATTGTATTTTTCGGTAATATACAATTTAAACATTACTTTTGATTAATTGTTGTATTTTTTAAATAAAGTATATTTTGAGAAAATATTATTATAATTTCATTATTTTAAAATTCCAATGATAATATAATTTTTAAGATGTCAAAATGTAATTTCTAAAATGATTTGAAAACTTTTATTGTCCAAAACCCCAACATTTCTAAATAAATTTCAATGCTATTTTAAAAGTAAAAAATCATATATTTAGAAAAAAAATTTAATAATATAAATATTATTTTTTTAATCAACATGTCAAAATTATCCAATGGTGAATTTTTAATAATTTTTTGAGATAGTCAAATTTTTGGGTAAAAATTAAATACAATGTGTATTATGACATCATAATGACACAAAAGTAATGTAATAAATGATATAAAGGGTATTCATGATCAAATATATGTTTACCATTTAAAATAATTTTATTTTGATATTATTAGATTAATTTTATAAATAATTTATGAATTCTCCAAAACCTATATTATATTTTATGGATTAAAATCATTTCTTTAAGATTATGACTCACTTCCACATCACTAAGGATAATATTTTAATAATTTCAGCCCTTGGAAATATAAAATAATGAAAACCAATCCCTTTTTTTAGAAACCATGGGCCAAAAAATGGGATTTTTTTGGTTTTTATTACTTTATTATAGAATCTAAAACCTAGGTTTGTGAAATAATAAAGAACCCCTATCTTTTCCATTATAAACCCACCCAAGCTCCAATTTCTATTCACTCAAAAACCTTAGAGTACATAATTAATCTTCCCTTACATATCTATATTCCTCCCAAGGTTTCCCCAAGCTCTCTATAAGATCTTTTTAATATTTTGGAATAACCCTCTCAAGGTAAGGGACCTTCCTCTCCTTTTAATTCAAGCACGTTCTTTGAAATTAGCCTTTTTAATTTCAATTATTTACATTTTAATTAATTTATAAGAATTACCTTACTATAAATTTTATGGATAAATTATTATTTACCCATTTCATTCTCATTATTCCCTCCCACGATCCTTTATGTACACATATTACCATGATGAAATTTAGTAAGGGATCTCCCGCTCTCTCTTTTATTCAAGAACCTCTTTTATGTTATGTCACTTAATTTCAATTTGTTCATGTTGAGATATGTTCTTACATATCCATATTACTATAAATTTGATTTCTAAATAATGAGATACCACTTTCACTCCCATTAATCCCCCCCCCATGAACCTTTATGTACACCTATTACCATGCCGAAATTTAGTAAGGGATCTCTCACTCTTCTTTTATTAAAAAACATCTTCCATATTACATCTCTTAAATTACATTTGTTCATGTTTGTGGTATGTTGTTCTATATCCCTAATAATTCCCTCTTTATTTATATGTGGTGAGATACCCCTTTCACTCTCATTAATCCCTCTCATGAACCTTTATGTACACCCATTACCATACTAAAATTTGGTATAAGATATTTTCCTTCTCCTCTTTATTCAAGTATCTTCATTATCGTATTCCTTTTTTTCTCCAATTCCAAATGTTGGATATGTTCTTCCATATACCAATTACTTTCCTTATTATTTCTAAATTATGAGATACCCCTTTTTCTCTCATCAATCCCACCCTTTAATATTTATACTCCCCCATTATTCTGTCAAAATTTCACCACGATTTTCCATACCAAACAAATGTGTAGGGAATACCCATACCCATTTACTATAAAGAGGGATCACCTTTATTAACTTATAATTATTTTTTGGGGGAATTCCATTTATGTATTACACACTCCTTGACCAAGGAATAAAATTTTATTAAAAATGATTTCATGTTGTATGGTCTATGTGGCACACTTACACATGTGAATGAAATTAAAGTAATGAGTGCACATAGAATTATATATTTCAATAATGAATTAGAGAATGTTTTAGTTTCATGAGACATTATAAAATGGATTAAGGAGTGTACCTAATAAATCATGGGACTTTTTCTATCATGATTTCTTAGCTTTTATCCTTGACTTATGTTAGTGATGCCATGTTTAAAGTAGTTACCAAATTTATTATGTTTCCTTTATGTTATCATGCTATATCATGCCTCATTGTTCATGTTTATGATTCTAACCCAACAACCCCATAGGTTGTTTTTAGTTCCCTATAGTGCTATGAAAAAACAAAATTTATAAAACTCAGACAATCCTAACTCAAAGTGTAGTACTTTTTAAGTATGGGTGTCGAAACCATAAGGATGGAGCGTATTTTATAAATTAATTAAGAAATTGAAATTTAAATTGATTGGTTGTTTGAAAAAAGAGAAGAAATTTTAGGAATTATTGGGGTTTGAATCAATATGGTAGGCATGTCAGGTATAGTGATTTTCAGTGGTATGTGCCAGGGATTTATGTGAGAGTGTGTTTATTTAGTTTTGGTGTAAGAATTGGGTCCACAGGGATACTTGGTCTTAGTATCCCATCCTAGTCCTATGATCGCACTTTTGGAATGGTCATCTACTTAGCACAATCATAGAAATTGGTGACCTGGAACCTTTCTTAAATATAATCATCCTATGCTACGTAATGGTCATACGCAAATAGTTCGATTAATTGATGAAATTAAATAATACTCTTCAAATCACAAGCAATGGTCATGCATTTGAAAAAATAATGATATTTGGAATTGAAAGAATGAGTTGTAGTAATCCAAAACATTAATAAGATAATATAAAACAATCCCTAGCATCATATCCCCTTATGATCACATCACCTAACATAAATGGGACTACTCACTCATGATGAGAGAGAGCGTCATGGGAACCTGAAGAATAATGGCGATGAAGAGAGGCTCCAGATTGTCTGGTGGTTATCCCTTGGTGTCGCTTGGCCTTATTTGGTCCCAGAGTGTTTTGAAATGGTTGATAGAGGCTTGCTTTTATAGTAGAAATATTTTAAAACTTGTGACCAGTGTCACCTGATTTTTTTCAATGCTTCGACCCCTACACGACGTGTACTTATGGTACACGATGTGTTCCTCAGATCCAGTTTTCCCTCCACTATGTTGAATCTGCAGAAACTTCATACGCTGGTTTGACTATCGTCATGTTGGGTACTTGTGGTACACAGTGTGTACTTCAAGTTCACATTCCATTGTCATGAATTTTCCACCATAGATCTTCCTCAAATTATATGGTCACAATTTGTACTTGTGGTACACAACGTGTAGTGCATTTTTGTTCAGTTTCCAGCTCCTATTCTCTCTCAAAAATTTAGTGTCGCGCTGTAAGTGAAGCGAAGCGGCATAAAGGGTCGTTCGGCTCATTTTTCGTCCAATTTTATTTTCTTTTTCAAATATTCTTTATTTCCTACCATAAAACACAAAACAAGTAAATTTTTCCAAAACATGACAAGATTAATCATTTAAATAAAAAAATTAATATATTAAAACACTCAAAAATATATGCATGAAATAGACGTATCATAACCCCTTTTATGTCTCTTTGATATACCTATTGTATAACATTTATTAATTCCTTCATGATATTCCATGTTTATTTACTTACTGGGATTTATATCTCACCCCTTTCTTATGTATATCCCCAAGTTATCCCATGCAGTTTTAAAATCTATGGAATTTTAGAAGCATGTTAAGGAATTTTTCAACAAGGTCATTGTATACCATGTTCAAGATGTTATGTTATGTACTTAATCCCCAAAAACAATAGAGATATAGATCTTCTAGATTTTATTATGTGTAATATAATGTAATAAATCATGAATTAATGTGTAATAAAGAGCATGGTTATCATACTTTCATTGTAAAGTCATAATCATTTTTTAGTGGTCCCAATGTATATGGGGTCTTGTATGTTATATGAGACCAAAATGAAGGTATTTGGATACTTGATAGTGGGGTGAAATCCCATAAACCTTTAAAAAATAGATTTCAATAATCAAGTTATATTTTTTTGTAATATACATTGTGTTGCCTCATAATATTATATGTTCACTATTGTATTTATTTAATCTAAATTAGATTTCCAACCACTTATATAGATAATTACTTCTATTAATACTGATTATCCCAATCTTGAGTAACAATAAGTTTATCAACATACTGGTTCTCCTAATGTAGAGAAACAATAACATTCTTTACATGTTGATTCTTCAAATCCATAGTAACAACATATTAATGATGTTGAATCTGAGAAAATAGTAGATGATGAACATCTAGTGTCCAAAAAAATAGGAGAACCATAGTGTAACAGTGTTAGAAAAAATCATTATAGTGAGAAACAAAGGCCACAAATTCAAGTTTGGATGGAATGCACACGGCTAGCCTGTTAACCCCAACAAATCCATGTTCAGTAGATACATTGGTCTCACCACTCTCATGCACATAATAATTGATGTAGATTTATGGTATAATGTGGTTCTTACTCTTAAGACATTGATTTGAGAAGATACTAGGGTAACATTATGATATAATTTCTTTGTTCTGCTAAAAAAGTAATGAAACATTGAGTTACTCTTCATTATCCCTTGAAGATTGTATTTATAGTAGATGAATCCCAAATGAAATTTTTATTAATACTCACTAGAAAAGATCATAGAATATTTCACACAATTCTTATGAAGTTTCATCTCAAAGATGTTGAAGGTAAAATAAACCAACTCCCACTACATATGTATGCACACGTAATAAAACAACAAGAATGGGCTGTGTTTATTGGTCATTGTGGGGAGACATATTTTTAGGTACATTGTGACTAGTAATACATTGATTTAAAATAATTTTATTAATCACTTTGATTAAGAATTATTAATTTATAAAACATTAAATGAGTGATGAAAATAAGAAACTGGCAGAAAAACCAATGTACCCCTACTGTAAAGTAAGGATGGGGTATACTTCACTTTAAAAAAAATTGAAAGTATTTTAAATCTATCATAATAATTTTATATGACATGAAACAATAACATAATTATATTCCTCAGTTTATATACATTTTTATGAAACCAAATCCAAAGTCACTTTCCTCCCATGTGATGTTCTATGGAAGGAGACATATGTAAATAAATATGGGGTATTAATATATGAAAACATGCAAAAATTTTAGGAAGAATTTGTAAGTATGACATAATAAAATTTTCTTTTTATTTAAATCAATATTACATAATAATGATTAATTATTTTCCTATATTTTTTATCTGACTTAGAAACCAGAATCATAATCATATTTACCTGATGAACAACTACTATTAGGGGATTTAAAGCGGCCAGTACAGTATGACCACATCATAGGTTTAGGTTTTGGTATTTCACCCTAAACATATGTTTAGAAAATAAATGAACAAGTGGATAAAGATAATAAAATTGAATAGTTTCAAGAATGATTAGTTTCACTAGAGGAAAAATTTAATTGGAAGTCAAAAATTTTAGAAAATGTTATGGGAAAGAATAAAAGATAAAAAACAATATAAGAACAAATACTATGTGAAGATCCCCCCACCTCCCACCAGTTTTGTGGTGAGACATTCCCCTCAAAGAGCTGTCTTAGAAGAGGTAATAAATATTTTCATGATTTTTTTAATGAAATGTTAATTAGGAAGACACTGATACCACTCTTGTACTGATATTCTATAGGGTGAAAATGATTTTGACTTATATCTTTCAACATCCACCCATAGCCTTATTGTGAGGGGTATAATGTACAATATCCAAGGAGATATTCTACGCAATGAACAACTTCTAGTAGGTTATATGAGAAAAGTGATTAATATAGCACAAGAGTTGAGTGTTGATCTACCTATTCCAATTGATGATGTGGATATTCATATGTTTAATAAATCTATTGAAACATTCTTATCATAACCATTATATCTTGTAAAAAAAACATGTCGATAAGGAGTTATTTATTTTTCATGGAAAATATTTAACAATTAATGAAAAAAGTTTTGAACTAATGAATCTTATTATAGATGGAAAAAGGTAGGATTTGAAATTGGATTTTTAATAAAAATTATCAAAAGGATCAACCAA
The DNA here is from genome assembly GCA_963277665.1 of Viscum album. Lineage (NCBI taxonomy): Eukaryota > Viridiplantae > Streptophyta > Magnoliopsida > Santalales > Viscaceae > Viscum > Viscum album. The sequence continues at coordinate 1,372,523,043 of OY728143.1, forward strand.
CCAATCGAAAAGATATGAATAAAATACCTTTACCCCACCCATTCCACCAAAAATGCATTTTTATTAGAAGGTGAAAAAAACCAAAAAACAAACAAGGAATGAAGGTAGGGAAAACAATCAAGGGGGTCTATAAAAATAAATCCCAATTGCATCCCCAATCACAAAATTATTAAATCTAGGAGGAAGGGATCTAGTGTTAAAGAACTCCAAAAGAGTACACTACTGAGATTCCTTAGTCGTAATGAAGTTCACCATATGATCCCCTTCTCTCCATGTGTGAGAGTCTTAGTGACAGAGGAGATGAGGGACTTACATACACGGATCAAATACATGATCTTATTGGGGTAGATAAATGACCTTTGAGATTTTTTTAAATGACCATTGAGTCCATATCCACTAAAGCCAGAGAAAAGTGATTGGAGTGGAAAAGATCAAGGCCACAGAGTAAGGAATTAACATCTTCCCTAAGAGAGTCTCTATGTCCATAGAATGTTCTAAAAGAAAATATCACTAAACAAAAGGAGCTATGAATGACCCTTCTTCCCCACATACACCTTTGACTAAAGGATCCATTAATATTAAGTTTGATCCCCCGATCAGGGGGGGGTCTAACACGCCAAATGTTCCTTAGAAGAGTGTATGGCTAAAGGAACAGAATAGTTATCCATATAGTGCTTAAGGGACGATGCCTCCTCCTAGTTATTTATAATATAGGAGAACTTTTTAAAATCCTATATTTTTCTTGAGGATGTAAATGAAATCCTCACACATGAATGGATAGGATTATCATTTGTAAAATTATACATGAGGTGTCTTTTCAGGATTTTTTTGTCCAATAGCTGATCTATTATGTCAATTATGATTGAATACTATTCATATTTTTTTATAGGCATATATATGAATATTATTTAAAGGTAAAACCCTGTGAATATAAATTTGGACTCTTTAGTCCTCACATAACTTATTCCCAATAATTTTAATTGTAAAAAAATAAAATTTATGTAATAGAGGAAAAATTGGCCATAATTTTTGGAAGTAAACTTATAGATGACAGACTCTTATTAATACCCATAATACATGGTTAAACTCTACAATTTAATTGTATCAAATATATTTTAATTTATTTTATTACTTATTAATTTTTTTTAGGAAGAATTGACATTACATTCAGTTAGGATACTCCAAATATATTTTTTATAGATTCAATGCATGGATACCCCAAAAACCGACAACACATGATGACATTTACCAATTTTTAATACACTACATGCAACATTTTATAGCTAACATTAAAGTTATAAATTTTATATTATGTTTTAATGAAAATTATATTATAATTAGGTAGTATTTAAATATCACAAAAATCATGGCATGAGGACAATCCATTAATACAAGGATCCTATTGATTTCTATAAGTTGATAAGTATTGGGTTGTATATAATAAAATTTTACTATCAAAACATATATCAAAACAAATTGTTTATTTATCTCAATGTTTCTATAGTTTATGAAACAAACCAGTGGAAAAGATTATGGTTATTATGTTTGAAAATTTATGAAATATATTGTATACCATCAACAAACTATCATCTCTAAAGAGTTGTTTTCAAAGATAATTATAGTTTCATTTAAAATATTTATTAATCCTTTATTTGTATTTTTTCAATACTAACAAAACCATTTAGAGTCCTTGTATTCACAAGAGAAAATATATTTTTATAGAAATGAATGGGAAGCATACCTCGTGTTAGAATGTATACAGAAATCATGAAAATTTGACTACCTACTACTTATTTAGTTTATTTTCTCATTATTTTATCTAATTTTTTAGTTAATTTCCTTATCATTTGTTTCTTATAATTTAAGAAAATGATCCGTAAGTCATTTGTGACATGTAGGCATCAACTACACCTCAATATGATACATAGTGTTTCTGGTATGACTCAATTTTCCTGTTTTCAGTTTAAAATTTACATTTTAGTTGAAAACACGTGTCACATAATAAATACCAAGAAAACACGCTTGGATTGTCATGATACTTTATAACATTTATCCACAAGTAATTTGTGAGGTATAAGAAATAGTATCACATAAAAATAACACAAAATGTGACTAGTATGAATCTAAGGGTTTTTTTTAGTTTAAAATGACATTTTAGTAAAAAAAACATGTGAAATACTGAAAACTAAGAAAACATATTTGGGTTATTTTGATACTTTATAAAAATGATCCATACATAATTTATGACATGTAGGAATCATCCACACAACAATATGATGCATGGTGTTACCAGTATGACTCCAAGTTCATGTTTTCAGTTTAAAATTAAATTTTAGTAAAAACCACAAGTGTTTACTCAAAACCAATAAAACACATTAGATGTAACAAAACGAAATTCTAATGTAAGAACATTGTATGTAATAGTGTGTATGATATACAACACCAAGAATAGAAAGGAATAAAACATCCTGAGACTTTATGATGTATTTAATATTTTTAATAAAACTATTCTGTAGAATGTAATGCACACAACATTGATTTATCTTACAGTACATGCAAGAAAAAAAATTTATAGCTTGCGTTACATGCAAGACTGAGTTTTACCAAAAAAACACTATATTATTAAAATATTATTGTTTAATAAGATGTAACCTAACTATTAAATTGGTGGTTAGGAATAATATTAACTAAATTATGAAAATATATAGTTTAATTCATTGTTTACCAAATAATTATAAATTAATTTAGAAACCATATGAATATTAATGGGATTATTTAATAAAAAACATTTTTTATCCTCACAAAATTGTTTTATCCTAATAAATTAAATTAATTAAAATTAGGGTATGATATCATTTTAATCTATATATTATATATCTGATCAAAAAATTAAATTCATCCAATATATATACTAGGCATATGATAATAAAAAACCCAATTTTATGCCTAAAACCCTATATTTTCTAAATACGGTTTTACTGCCTTTTAATGCAGAACTTATTTTAAAACCAATTTTTTACAATTTTATATATTTTATTTGAAAAAATAAACTTTTTATTTATAATAATAATATAAAAATTTACTTTGGTTGAATTTTTGGTATTTTTATAATAAGTTTTATGTTTTGATGAATAGTAATAAAATATTGAATTTTAATTAAAAACAACTTTTTCACCTAAATAATTTATATTGTTAAATTATATTATTAATTAGTTTAAAAGTATAATTAAATAACTTTTTTATAATTTAATATAATTTAGGTCATTAGAACCAATTTCATATGAAAAATAATATAAAAATATTTCAATATTTTGAACGATTTCACTTTAAAAACTCGTTTTCTCGTTCCGTTAATGAGGTTAATTTTAGCCACTTACATATTTTAAATTTATAAAAATGGATTCTATATTTTTAATTATAAGGTTAAAATTTATTAATTATTTCCCTTTTATTTTTTTCCAAAATATGAGTAGTAAACTTTGGTAATTTTTATTACCACGGATAAGGGTAAATCAGGTAATTAAGGGTAAAAATAATTTTATAAAATTACACTAACACTTTTCCTAATTTAATTGGGTGAGTAAGTTTCAACAAAAATCATACTTGGGTTTATTTTTTTATCTATTTTATCCACTTGGATGACTTTAATCCATTTATAGTATTTTATTAAAGGAAAATTCAATTTTCTCATACTTTTGTTCTTAACAAGTTAAATATTTTTAATATGAGGTTATATAAGGGATATGTTAGACTATAAATATTAATTGGAAATATAAATTTTTTGTAGTCATCATTATAAATTTTTTTATTTTTTAGGGAATGGATAGTTAAATTAAATTCTTTCACAATAATGATGTAGTAATTGTTTATATATGGACATATCAAATAAATTTTATTAAAAATATCCAAATAAATATAATTTGATATAATTAATGTCCTCCACTAATTTTATATATTATCTAGACATATTAGGTATGTATTAAAGTTTTTTTAATTTATCTTGTGTATTGATATTTTTTAAAAAGTCAAAAAGTGAATAGTATCAAAATTGACATTAATGATGTTTTAAAATAAATAATATTTTTTAAATGATATAAATTAATAAAAATATAAAAAACAGAAGAAAAAGAATATTTTTATAATGTTTAAAATTTCATACATGAATCATTTATGGTTCTTTTTTCATCTTATAGTAATTGTATTAACCCTTAAAGTGTAAAAAGTCAAGTTGTCGAAATAAGAGATAAAAGGTTTAACTTATAGTTAAATCCAAAAGATAGGGGTAAGAATGTGACCTTAACTTGTGTAAAAATTATTTTTTGAGAGTATTTATACCAATAATAATATTTTATTTTAAATTAATCACTTTTTAACCATTTTTATTTAGAAAATAATTTATATTAATTTAATATTTTGAGTGTTTCCAAAAGTGTCACTTACCTCAATTATAAAAGAGAACATAATCCCCCACTTCCTCACACCACATTTAGCCTTATATATCATACAAAACCTTCCCAAATAAGATCCCAAATTCTCTCCCATAATCCTAGAAATATATCTTTAGTAATAAATCAAACAAAGAAGTATTTTGGTGTAAACCAATAGGAGTTGCCCAAAAAACGAGGTAACATTCTTCAACGATCACTTTAATTTTATTTCTTTCTCAAACCATTAAATTATTATAATTACATAATTATATAATATAACTAGTATAATAAATATAATTATTTTTTTATGCGAATGGTTCTACCAACTCCTACATACACTCAATCAAATGGGTAATGAACTTTCCAGTCTATACGGCAAACTATGTCTCGCAAAAAATGCCATTTGTTTTTACTTTACCACCTCTAATGGTTGGTCATTATGATGGATGTGCTATTTTTATATGATATATATAATATATTTATATTTTATTCACACTTATATAATTTTTTTATGACACATAAATTTATGGTTTCCATTTTTTGTAAATATGATAACATTGTTTGTGGAAGTGTGGACTACGCCTCCTCAAAGCGATGTGATTCATTCACAATATACATGGAATATTAAAAGGATGGTTTTAATAATAATATATGAAATATGAGACATAAATATGATATTATAATTATAATATATATATTATTTACTTTTCATTCATTTTATATGAAAACTAAAAGTAAGTAGTGTTCATGTGTATGTACAGCCTACCGTCTGTATGAACGGTGCATTTCGTTTACTATCTCAAAATTTTATAGATTGTTCTAAATATATATATATAATAAATACATATGATATTTAAATAATGTTTTAAATTATTTATATGACATAATCATGATCTAATTAATAGTAACAATATGAAACAGGTCAAAACATACTTGAAAAACTTGGTAATTAACACCTGAAAGAGTAAAAGTAATGAAAGATTGCTAACAAATGGTAATAAGTTTTTATAATAAGATAATATATGATATTATAAATATGAGTATGTTTATTTTATAATTTAATAAATTTCTTTAAACCATTATATAGTAGTTTAAAGCACATTCACCCAAACGGAAACGCAGGGTAAGAGATTATTGTCCCACTTTTATTTTTGTGGGACACATGCCTTATACACTACTTGTTTCTTTTGTGTGGTGTATATACTACTGATGAATGTATTTTATTAGTACTATTATGAATATTATGGTATTTTTATATCCATATAATTTTCTTTCTTTCATGGGGAATATAATTCTACTAATTATAAAGTGGTAAGGGGTTATTTCACAATCTCATCATTATTAGAGAATGATTTTGCTTAAGTCTCCAATGAGGAATATTTCTCATTCATGTTAGTGTTTTATAAAAAAAATAAAATTATTTTACTATTATACAATAATTTTTTAAATTAATTTTACCCCTTTTTTACTTTTTTCAAAATTATTTAAAATGAATGTTCCTGTTGTTTTATAAAATAAGGTACTTAATGACTTTTCTTTAAAAAGTAAAAGGAATATTTTTTAAATTATATGACATGAACATAATTTTCCACTGTCATGATTCCTTGATGCCTTGAATCTTCCTTTAAAATTTTAAAAGGTTATTTTCAAATAAAATAATTTATTTTATAAATTCATGGCCTTTTAAATAAATGATTACAAAGTGGTAAGGACTTTATCATCTCACATTTACTTCTATGATAAATAAGCTTTATTCACCACTTATTCTTTATGTGTGGTCTATGTATACTACCCTTTGATATATAATATCATAAATTTCATTGTATTTATGGTATTCAAATGTTTGAAAGTGGAATAGTACACTTTTATTTAAAATCTATTTTTTAAATTGATTATTCGATATATAAAGAATGCTTTGGACTGGTATGACATGGGTTGCAGACCATTTAAAGTAATCCCCTTGGTGAATCGGTAGTATCATGAGATGAAAGTAGTTTGAGAAAAAAACTTTTAGTTTTTTTCCATAATATATGGTTTTATAACCAAATATTTAAATTTTCTTGAGATTGGTTCATGACAGTAAAGGTATCATATGCCTGGGAAACATGACATCCAATAATTAAGCATTGCCTTAATTTCTGTTATTATTATCCATGATATTTTTTCTTTGATATTATCTATGGATGAATTTAATTCTCAATTTATTTATTAAATTATATGTGATTCTAATTTCTTACCATTCCATATTGTTTACAAACATCCTTCATAGTTTATTGATTACATGGAATGTGTCTTCAGTTATTACCTTGCTATATTGACTATTATCATTGATTCATTATTTTTTCCACTATACTAGACCCTTACTAAGAATTTTATCTCACCCTTATTCAGTTTAATTTTCTTAGGAATCCAAGATGTGTACTGAGAAATATATGTAAGGATATGCTAAGTGGGAATAATTTTTTCCTCGAAATAAAAAAAATTACATTATAATTAGTGTATTCATTGTAATACAAAACACATGTATGTATCTGGTTTACCAAGACTACTAAACTCTTCATTACTTTAGGATTTTATTCTTTTTAATCATGCCAATGTAGTAAAATAATGCACTAACTCTGGGATTATGGGTTTGGGGTGTTACAATTGGAATAAAAGGAAGTTTAGTAGAAACATTGGGAACTAGATTTAAGAAAAAATAGATTATGGAATAGGTCCATGAGGTATACTTTTAGGATAAGTGTATAATAACATCCTAACATTTCTATTAGAGAAATATTATATAGTTTTCCTAGAAATACATCCATGTCTAGATACTATAAGTGTACATGGTTCTAGCATAGATATACCTAGGGGTAACAACTCCGAAAAGGTGCGTCGGGCCTAACTCAAGCGTAACCCGGTACATGACAATGGGTCTTACTACGCACCTAGTTTGAAACTCCTGAGATATATTCTTAGGATAATCAAAATTTTATTTTCAATCCATTATGAATTATTTGAATAGATAATGACAATGAATAACCTAAGATAAACCTTAGACCAAGGAAGAACTAGGTTGAAATAAAACGGATGAAGTATTTACGTATTGAGGTTATATTAAAAACATTTGTTAAAAGGATATTTAGTGATTAAACTTATTTCAAGGATTTTCATCATATATATTTTGGAAATTATATTAATATGGTTTTAGAAAAAGGAAAACTTGTATTCTAGGTGAAAACCCATCAGGTTCAGAATGGCCATGGGACTTGAACCCATGATTGTAGGATAATAAGGGTTTAATTCCAACCACTGATCTACACAATTCCCTGGTTAATATTTCATTGTTTTTGTTAACAATTTGATGAATAGATATTAATGATGAACCTATAGTGTTACTTTTTAGTTTTAGAGATTAATTTATTAACAATATTTGATTTGTAGAATAATTAGAGACAAATGGAAAGATATGTCACTCTTTTATGGGCCTTATGATCCATTAAAAGTGTATTTTAGTGATTCGGGAATGAAAGTTAATTTTTGGATATCCATTTACTGAAGTAATGGATGAATTTTTAATTGATTAAATCAAAAAAAAAGGATGAAAATCATGTTTCTAAAATAGAAATATGTCAATTAAATATATTTCCTTATATTATTAGGTAGTAAAATAATTACTCAAAATTAGGAAAATGGTCAAAAAAAAATTGTCTTAATACCTTAATTTTTGTTGAAACGATGGAATTATAAATCATCATAGATTTATGACTTTGAGACCCTAAACATTCCATTGATCATTCAATTTTTTTTTATTGATGACCTCAATCACCCCCTATGAATATTTATGTTTTTTTTTCAAGTTCATATTTTTACTTGCCACTAATTTCCTCCTCTGTAGAAACCTAGTTATATGTTATTCCATGTGACCTTTATACTTATCATACTCACTTATTAAGATGATATTTTATAAAATAATTTTCAATGTGGGGTTTTCAACAATATTATTCTAAACTATCAAACTCTAGATTACCAAGATCAAGTTTAAATTGCAAGGATGCAATTTAATTAATGTGGGGAGAGTGTAACATCCCAAAATTATGATTTAAGAATATTCTATCTAATATAATGTATGACACGCAACATCAAGCATAGAAATAAATACAACATCATGAGACTTTATCATGCATTACATACAAGAACGACTTTTTTCGATAGTTTGTGTTACACGCAAGACCGAGTTTTATTGAAAAAATATATATTATTAAAATATTATAATTTAATAAGATATAACCTAGATTTTAAATTGGTGATAATTAATAGGATTAACTAACTTATTAAAATATATAGTTGAATTCATTCGTTAACAATAAATTATAAATGAATATAGAAACCAAATGAATATAAAGGGGATGATTTAATAAAAAACAATTTTTATCCTCAAGAAATAATTTTTTCCTAATAAATTAATTAATTTAAATTAGTGAATGATATTAATAAAATATATATATTATATATTCAATAAAATATTTTCTACATTCATCCAACAGATTTAATAATCATAAGATAATAACAAACCTAATTTTACGTATAAAAATCTATATATTTCTAAAGCCAATTTTACCTCCTTTTAATGGTGAACTTATTTTAAATCCAATTTTAATAAAATTATATATTTTATTTATAAAAATAAAATTATTATTTAAAATTTAAATATAAAAAATTTATTTGGTTCAATTTTTGGTATTTTGTTAATAAGGTTCATGTTTTGATGAATAGTGATAACATATTACATTTTAATTGAAAAAAAAATTCTAAGTAATTTATAGCGCTAAATTATATTATTAATTAGTTTGAAATTATAATTATATCAATTTTTATCATTTAATATAATTTATTACATTTTAATAAATTTCATATTAAATAAGGATATAAAAACATTCCAGTCTTTTTGAACGATTTCACTTTAAAAAACTCATTTTGTGTTCCATCAACAGGATTAATTTTAAAATAATTTTATCCACTTATGTGATTTGAATTTATAAAAATGGATTTCATATTTTTAATAATAATGTTAAAATTTAGTAATAAGTTCCCTTTTTTGGACAAAATATGAATAGTAAACTTTGGTAATTTTTATTACCATGGTTAAGGGTAAATCGAGTAATTAAGGGTAAACATAATATTATAAAATTACCCGAAAACTTGTCCTAATTTTATTGGATTACTTATTGTTGACTACAATCATCATTGGGTCGATTTTGTGAGCTCTTGATCCACTAATCATATTTTAATCCATTTATAGTGTTTTATTCAAAGAAAAGTCAATTTTATCATACTTTTGCTTTTAACAAGATAAATATTTTTAATATGAGATTTTATAGGGGATATGTTCAACTATAAATATTAATTTGAAATATAAAATATTTATCTTCATCATGATAATTTATTTTTAGTTTTTAGGGAGGATATAATTAAATTAAAGGCTTTCACAATGATGATGAAGTAATTATTTAATTAATGGACATATCAAATAAATGTTATTAAAAATATTAAAATAAATAAAATTTGATATAATTATATTTCTAAATTAATTTTATAAATTACATAAAAATATTAGGGATTTATTAAAGGTATTTTTTCAAATTTATCTTATGTGTTGATATTTTTTAAAAAGTCAAAAAATGAATAGTGTCACAATTGACATTAATGATATTTTAAAATAAATATTTTTTATTAAATGATATAAAATTTATAAAAATATACAAATCATAAAAAGGATTTGGATAAGGTTTAAAATTTCATCCATGACTCATTTATGGTTTTTTTGGCATCTTATAGTAACTATATTAACCCTTAAAGTGTAAAAAACAAAGTTGTCACGGTAAGAGTTAAAATGTTTAACTAAGGGTTAAAGACAAAAGACAAGGGTAAGAATGTGACCTTAACTTATATAAAAATTATTTTTTTATATTATTTAGACCCATAATCATCTTATATTTTAAATAACTCACTTTTACCCATTTTTATTTAATAAATAATTTATATTAATTTAATATTTTGAGAATTTCCAAAAGTTCCACTTATGTCAATTATAAAAGAGCACCTCCTCACTCACTTACTAACACATAATTGATCCTTATAGGTCATTAGATAACAAAAAAAATATGCTTCAAACTTCCCTCCCCTCATCTTGGAAGCCTCTCTTTGGGCATTAATCTAACCAAGAAAGTATTTTGGTATAAACTAAAAGGAGTTACCCAAAAAAATGAGGTAACATTCATTAGCGATAACTTTTGTATTATTTCTTTATAAAACCATTCAATTATTCTTATCCCATGATTATATAATAACACCAATAACCTAAATATACTGATATTTTTTTATTCTAAGGTTTCAAATTACATCTATACACACTTCCATCAAATGGGTAATGAACTTACCATTCATGTACGTTGAACTTCCACCTCATGAAATGATGTCTTTCATTTTTCTTTTACCACCTATCGTGGCTGGGAATTATTTTGGACACACTATTTTTATATTATGTGTGTGTGTGTGTGTTTTATTCAGACTTTTAGAATTTTTTCATAACATATACCTTCATTATTTCTATTTTTTGTAAATATGATAACATCGTTTGTAGGATTTCGCCTCCTCAAAATGATGTCATTAATTCAAAATATACTTGGAATGTATCAAGGATGGTTTTAATAATAATACATGAAATATGATACATAAATATGATATGGTAATTATAATATATGTGTATATATATATATATATATCATTTACTTTTCATTATTTTAATAAGCCAATGAAATGGAAGTAGCATTCATGCGTATATACGGTCTATTGTCTCCATGAATTCTGAAATTAATTTCCTATATCAAAATTTTATAGATTCTTATAAATACATATATATTAAATATATATGATATTTACATCATGGATAGGTAACAAGTCAAAACATACTTGAAAAACAAGGTAATTAACACCTGAAATAATGAAAATAATGAAAGGTTACTAACAAACAGTAATGAGATATTTAATAAGATAATATATGATATTATAAATATGATTATGGTTCTAATATAAGTTATTAACTTTATTACAACCATTATAAAGGATGTTAAAGTACATTCACACATAAGGAAATGTAGGGTAAGGGATTTTTTTCTCACTTTTATTTCTATGGGACACAAGTCTCATACACTACTTGTTTATTTTGTGTGATGTATACACTACCCATGAATGTAATTTATGAGTATTATTCTGAATATTATGGTATTTTCATATCCATATACTTTTCTTTCTATCATGGGGTATACGATTTTACTGATTATAAAATGGTAAGGGGTTATTTCACAATCTCATCATTATTCAGGATTGTTTTTATTTAAGTCTCCATTAGGGAATATTTCTATTATATGTTAGTGTTTTCTAAAAATGTTTTCCAAAATTCTTTTTTACTATTATCCAATAATTATTTAAATTAATTTTTACCCCTTTTGACTTTTTTAAAAATGTTTTCAAGTGAATCTTCCTATCATTTTCCAAAATAAGGTACTTTATGAATTTTCCTACAAAAGTAAAATAAATTTTTTTAACTTATATGGAATGAATATAATTTTACACCATCATGATGCCTTAATGTTTTGAAGATTCATTTATAATTTTACTAGATTATTTTCGAATAAAATATTTTCTTTTATAAATGTGAGTCTTTTTAAATAAATGATGACAAAGTGGTAAGGATTCTCTCATCTTACTTTTAATTCTATGAGATATAAGACTTATTCACCACTTATTACTTATGTGTGTTGTATGTATACTTCCATTTGATATATCAGATAATAAATCTAATTGTATTAATGGTATTAAAATGTTTCAAAGTGGTATGGGAGACTTTGATTTAAAATATTTTTTAAAATTTTACTATTCAATATATGAGGAATGATTTGGAGTGGTACAACACAGTTTAGGGACCATTTAAATTAATCCCCTCAATTAATTGGTATTCTCATGAGATTAAATGAGTTGTAAAAAAACCATTGAGTTTGTTTCTAAAGAGAATAGATAGGTTTCTAGCCATATATTTAAACTATCTTGAGATTAAGTCTTGACGGTAAAGTTATCATGTGCCTGAGAAATATGATTTCCAATAATTAAGCATTGATTCCATTTTAGTTATTATTATCCATGATATTTTTTCTTTGAAATTATATATGGATTCATTTCATTATTTTTTTTATTTATTAAATAGCATGTGTTTTTAGTTTCTTAACTTTCCTTATTATTTACAAACTTCCTTCTTGGTTTATCATTACATGGAATGTGTCTTCAGTTATTACCTTCCCATGTTGAAAATTCTCATTGATTCATTATTACTTCTTCTATACTTGACCCTTACTGAGAATTTTATCTCACCCTTATTATGTTTCCTTTTCTGAAGAATCCAAGAAGTGTACTAAGAAATATATGAAAGGATATGCTAAGTTGGGAAAAATTTTTCCTAAAAAGAAAAAAATATGTTTTAATTAGTGTATTGTTCATAATACCAAAATCATGTATTTATCTAGTTTTCCAATACTACTAAACTCTTTAGTCCTTCGGATTTTATTCCTTGTAATCATGCCAATATAGTAAAATAATACACAATCTCTGGGTTTATGGGGTCGGAGAATTACATTATAATTGTTTTTATAATTTAGGACAATGATCCATAAGTCATTTATTACATATAGGAATCACCCTCACCACAGTCCAATAAAAGATGTGTCAAATATGACTAAAAGTGTCTGTTATTAGTTTAAAATTGGCATTTTAGTTTAAAATGTGTGTCACTCACTGAAAAATGAGAAAAATTCACTTATATTGTCATGATAATTTACGAAAATGATTCATATGTAATTTTTGATTTGTAAGAATAAGTATCACATCAAAATGACACATTATTTGACCGGTTTGACTCAAAGTGTGTTTTTTTAGTTTAAAATGACATTTTAGTAAAAAACACAAGTGAAATTATGAAAACTGGTCAAATGAATTTGTATTTTTTTGTTACTTAAGTAAAATGATCCATAAGTCATTTTTATGTATAGAAATCAACCACACCTCAATATGACATATGGTGTGATTGGTATGACTCCAAGTGTTGTTTTCAGTTTAAATTGACATTTTAGTAAAAACCACAAGTTACATAATAAAAATAAATAAATGCATTCATATTGTTTTTATAATTTAGGAAAAAAATCCATAAGTCATTTTTGATGTGTAAGAATTATCCTATTCTAATACACAGTGTGCCCAGTATGACTCAAAGTGTCTGTAATTAGTTTAAAATTGTCATTTTAGTTCAAAACACTTGTCACTCACTAAAAAATTAGAAAACATGCTCATATTGTCTTGATAATTTATGAAAAATATTAATAATTAATTTTTAACATGTAGGAATTACGCTCATGTAAAACTGATACACGATGTGACTGGTATGACTCAAAGTGTGTGTTTTCATTTTAAAATGACATTTTAGTAAAAAACAAAAGTGACATACTAAAAAACAAGAAAACACATTCAGATTATTTTTACACTTATGAAAACTATGTATAATTAATTTTTGAGATGTTGGAATCATCCACACTTCAAGATGATTCACAGTGTGACCAGTATGACTTTAAGTGTCTATTTTCAGTTTAAAATGAAATTTTAATAAAAACCATAAGTGACATGCTCAAAACTGATAAAATTAATTCATATTATTTTTATAATTTAGGAAAATGATCCATAAGTCATTTTTGATGTGTAAGAACCAGCCTCACCTCAATCCAATACACGGTGTGCTTGGTATGACTCAAAGTATCTATTATCAATTTAAAATTTAAAATTTACTTAAAAACATGTGTCACTCACAAAAACAAAGAAAAAAACTCATATTATCTTGATTATTTATTAAAAAGATTAAAAATTAATTTTTGATTTATAGAAATAAATCTCATATCAAACAGACACACAATGTGACCAGTATGACTCAAAGTTCATGTTTTTATTTTAAAATTTCATTTTAGTAAAAAACACAAGGGACATACAGAAAACTAAGAAAATAAAATCATATTATTATGATACTTTGGTAAAATGATCCATAAGTAATTTTTTATGTGTAGGAATTATCCACACCTCAATTTTACATGCAGAGTGACTGGTATGGCTTCAATTGTGTCTTTTTATTTAAAATTGAAATTTTAGTAAAAACTATAAGTGACATAATCAAAAATAATAAAAAATATTTATATTATTTTGATACTTTATTATAATGATCTATAAATCATTTCTTATGTGTAGGATTCATATGCACCTCAATCTGATGCATAGTATGTCCATTATGACTCAAAGTGCATGTTTTCAGTATAAAATTGATATTTTAGTTTAAAAAACATGTCACATACTCAAAAACATGTAAACACATTCATATTATTTCATTACTTTAGTAAAAATATCCATAAGTCATTTTTGATGTGTTGTAATCATTAGAACCTCAATTTTATGCACGGTGTGCCCGATATGACTCAAAGCATCTGTTATCAGTTTAAAATTGACAATTTAGTTCAAAAAATGTGTCACTCACTAAAAACCAATAAAACATGATCAAATTTTTGTGATAATTTAGGGAAAAAATTAATGAGTCATTTTTGATGTGTAGGAATCAGTTCACATCAAACTGACAAACCGGATCAAAGTGTATATTTTTAGTTTAAAATGAAATTTTAGTAAAAAAACTGACATACTCAGAATTGAGAAAACGAATTGGGATTGTTTTTATGATTTAGGATAATAATCCATATGGAATTTTTAATGTATAGGAATCATACACACCTCAATCTAACACACGGTGTGACCGGTATGACTCTGAATGTGTGTATTTATTTAAAATTTACATTTTAGTAAAAAATACCAGTGGCATACTCAAAACTGATAAAAGGGATTTAGATTGTTTTTATACTTTATATAAATAATCCATAAGTAATTTTTGATGTATAGGAATCAGTCTCACCTCAATTTTATGCATGGTGTGACTGGTATGACTTTAAATTTTCATTATTAGTCTAAAATTGATAATTTAGTTCAAAACATGTGTCACTCACTGAAAATTGAGAAAACATGCTTGGATTATCTTGATAATTTAGAAATAATATTCATAAGTCATTTGTGATAAGTAGGTTTATGTCTTACCTAAAACTGACACATGATGTGACCAGTATGATTCAAAGTGCATGTTTTTAGTTTAAAATGTCATTTTAGTACAAAATACAAATTAAATACTCAAAACTAAAAAAACACATTTAGATTTTTTTAATACATTAGTACAATGATCCATAAGTCATTTTTTACTTGTAGGAATCAGTCACAACTCAGTCTGATGCACGGTATGATCGGTAAGACAAAAAGTGTTTGTTATTAGTTTAAAATTTACATTCTATTTATGAATTATTCCATATTTATGTTTTATTTATTTATTTATAGTATTACAAACATAAAAATTATTTTCTTATATAGGTGGATTATTTTTCTTAAGTTAGGGTGGTTTGTTCAGCAACTGATACCATGATCCGAATTTTTGAGAGGTGTTTATGGGCCAAAGAAAAAGGAATATTTATGTTTGTTAATGTCTATGATAATTTGTACTTTCTAATGTAATTTTTAAAAAATATATTTTAAATTTCTATAATATAGTGTTTTTTTTATTTTTGATGTAATTTCTATTTCAATTAAATTATCTATTTTCCATATCCTATATTTGTTAGTGCTATCTGTATTTGGTGCTTGTATTTGGTGCTTTATTGTGTTGTAATTTTAATAGAACACTGAAAAATCATGGCCTTTATCAGTGATAGAAATAGAACTAATAAATTCCCCCCTTTATCAGTGATTTTCTAGCACTGATAAAAGGTCCCGACTTTTAACAGCTCATAGATCAACAATGATTTTTTTATGCCAGTGATGGATTTTTCTAGTGTTGTTAAAAGAATTTTCTCTAGTAGTGAATTAAGGGGGTTAGTTCTAGATAAAGTTTCATAGTTAAATCACATTTGAAAAAAAAATTGGTCCAATATAATTAAAAAATAAAAATAAAAAACTCGTACTACAAAATTTGACTACATTGCTCCATCCCACCACCTGCAGTGATAACACCAAGCCAAGGCCAATGAATCCATAAACATGTTCCACCTTCCTCACCATTAACATGATCCCTACATGTCATCCTCTCTCCCTCTGTTCATATTTTACATGCCTCATTCAAACTAGTCGTGTGTGGTGTGATACCAAGACAACTCCTGCACTTGCCTAACCATCTCTACATGTCACAAGCACTTACAATCCAGATTTCAGTGTCATATTATAGCATCCATCCACACAATCCTTGACCCAAAACCTGTTGGTCCTCCTCTAGGTTATCCAACATGATTCTATGAACCATATTGAATAATTTTAATGTGGTTATTAATTTTAAACTACCTTTTCTATCTCATTTTTTCCTAATTAATTTTCATTATCTCCATAACATGTTTAGACACCTCATTCCCCCCATTATTTCCCAAAACATTGTTTGATTAAGGTTTATATATACTTAGTTTCATTTATGTGTCAAATATATTTTTTTATATAAATTAATAGAAACACCATGAGAAAAGCACCTCAATTTTTTTGGGTGCACAAAATTGGTATTGTGTTCTAGCTCTATCTTCTATCTAACCTGGCACTTGTATGTGTTCATGTGTGTTGAACAGCTGACATTTCTAATATTTGATATCAAATATGGGTTGTATTGA
This sequence comes from Viscum album, assembly GCA_963277665.1. Classification (NCBI taxonomy): domain Eukaryota; kingdom Viridiplantae; phylum Streptophyta; class Magnoliopsida; order Santalales; family Viscaceae; genus Viscum; species Viscum album. The sequence goes on from OY728143.1 coordinate 1,372,540,276, forward strand.
TCCAAAATGTCATGCTTTGATCTCTCACCACCCCGATTCTCCCAAGAATCATATTGTCACATCCCAAATCCCACATTGATGGTAGAAGTGTCCCTTTGGTGATATATTGGGTGGTGAAGGAGGTAAAGGGATTGATGGAATATCTTATCCTCATGATGACTAACTACAATTATTATATTATTATTTTGAAGGTTATTCTCCATGATCGTGGGCTCTGGAACACCATCTACATCGGTAGTGCTAAACTCTAGGAAGACAAGATGGCACTAGAGGCCATCCTGTACATTGTCCCATTGGAGATGATCACCATACTTTTCATTAAGAAAATATACAAGGAGGAATGTGGAACTATCAATACCATGTGTATCAATAATGATAAAGTGCATAAGGACAATGCACAAAATCCCTACAAGGAGTATGATGGCATTTATTTCCATAACGGTGAATTGGTGGACAGCTTCATGATGTGTCTCACTGGGTTGGTCAATCAACTCACCATCCTCAATGATCCAGATCCTCATCACAAGATCATTTAGAATTACATATGCATCATACCCACCAGGTTATCCCGAATTTATCTTTAAATTGAGACACTACTCAACATCTTGATTCTCTCTATAGAAGGGGTAATGGAGAGACTCAAAGCAACAGAGATCTGCTTTTTAACTGGAACACATTGTTGGAACTAAAGGAAAGTTTCTCCAAACTGAGGAGTACAAGGCTACATAGATAAAGGATTAACAACTAAGGTATGGATCCTATAATGAATCCAAGATCGAAAATTGGTTTTTCTAACCACCATGAAGAAAGACTAACGACAGAAATGATGGAAATGGAAGAGATGGATTTGGATCTGGTAGCAATCAGGATGTCTCATGAGAAAAATGTCTCTACTATAGAAAAATGGGTCATTGGTCCAAATATTTTCATGGAAAGTTGAAACAAGTTAAATCCCCTCTAATTTAGGGTGACAATGATGAGACTATGCTTTTTATGGAAAGGGAGTGCACCATAGTTCTTAATTCCCCACTACTATGATCCACCACCACCAATTCCACATCATCGTGATACAGTCCTATCTAGATGGTCAAAGAAAAGGTCTTCATACAACCAAATCATAAGTAGGAACATGATGAAAAAAATTTGTACTTTGATACCTATTTCAGAAACCACATGACTATGTCTTGTACTATCTTCTTTGGGATAAAATAAGGGATACACAAGACCGTGAAGTTTAGTGATGGATATATTGTCAACATGGAGGGGTGAAAGAATATATTTTTCACCTAAAAGCCCCGAGAGCACCACATACTCATGATGGTGTACTTCATTCTGAAATTCACCACCAATATCATTAGTTTCAGAAATCTTGACGAGAATAGTTTTCAAGTACTAATCGATGACAGCATCATAAAGATCCATGACTAGTAGTGGCACCTTCTGGACAGGGTGAATCACTTCCCCTATGAATTTTACAAGCTTAAACTCGACATTGAGTAGCCAGTATGATTTTTAGTACGGGTATCATAGGAGGTATGGCACTAAAACATGAGTTATGAACACTATACTTTCTAAGATCTATGAAATATCACTCAATGTGATATGGTGTGATGGTTTTCATGGACTGATTAGGTGGATCAATTATGTGACATCTACCTCACATGTAAACAATAGTAAGAGTTTTTCTTAATAAAGAAAAGAATTGTGTGGATCACATCATCAACCTTTTTCATGATGACCTCTGTGGTCCAATCACACCAATAATGGAAAGTGGGAACCACTACATTTAGCTACTCATGGATAAGATGAATTGATACATGTGGTTAGGTCTACATGAAATTAAGGATAAAGCTAAAATGGGGATAAAACTCTTTCAGTACATAGTGAAGGTGGAGATAGTGGGAAAGTTGAAGGTCCTTCATACTGATTTTGACGATGAGTTCACTTTAGTAGAATTTGGAAAATATTGGATCGAGAAAAATATACAATGGAAGATCATGATTCTATATTAACCACAGTATAATGGGTTCATTGAACATCACAAATAAATTATGGTCAATATGGATTTAATGATAATAAATTAAAATGTTCTCCCTAGGTTTTTGGGGTGAGATCGTCCCCACTGTTTTTTTCATCCTCAACTATATTCAAATAAGAAGCCTTGATGAGATGACACCACACAAGGCCTGGCATGGAAAGCGGTTGGAGTTTCACTTTCTATGCACCTTCATTTGTATCATGTATTTCAAGTATGTGAATCATCACTTGAATAATATGGATGATCAAAGTACATTGATGATCTTTTTGAGGTATGAATCCAAGTATAAGGCATATCGTGTGTATGACCCCATTAGAAAGCACGTGCATGTAACACATGATGTCATCTTCAATGAGGAGACACAGTGGGATTAGAGTGATCATGATGAATAATATATGTTGAGTATCAAATATTCATTCACTATTGAGTACACTAAGATATATATACTAGGGACGATGGAGACTAACTACACTTTTGGAAACCAAGGATCACAAAACACACCAAATAGAATGTGATCTATAGAAACTGCAACACTAGGCATAGATAAGGTGATACCCATTCCATTATCTATAGTGGAGCTTAGTTCATTTCTTCAAAATTGTTATAAGTAATCAACATCGATCATGGAAATGCCCCACTTCAGTTCCACACTATCGACAACATCATAGGGCTAGTAATGCCACCTAGGTTTTCTCTGCACAAGATTGAATCTAATGAGATAAAATTCACTATGTGTGATGATATATCCTCATTTGATAAATAAAAACATCATTGATGTAATGGATGGGTATTTATCCCTCTTTGTTCCATGCCTATATCTATGCTTATAGCCATGTCGTTTCACCCCCATGACACCTAAGCCTTTCCCCCTATAAAATGGGTGGAAACAATCTATTTTCCACACAATTCATGAGTGGGAATATGTATTCAGGCAATCTTCTTGATGGAGGGATGGTACACACCCTTTGGGGGATCATAGTAGTGGAAAATGCGATGCAGTAGAAGGGGAGACACAGTATGGACTGCAATGTACCAAGGCATCTGGCTTTCTTGGATGCTAATATAATTTCTCTACTAAAACATTTGTGCACCAATGATTCAAGGTTGAAAACAAGTCCATCATTACCTTAAGAATTAACCCCATCTTCTGAAACTAGATAAAACACATAGACACCTGATTTCATTTTATATGGGAGTTAATTAATGGAGGAATGATCATCCTCTATCACACTCATGTTGAGGAGAAAGTCATAGACATTATCATAAATCCACTTAGGTGTTATAAGTTCCAAGATCTACACACAAAGATTGGAATCATATGGAACTTGTGAACATGATAGAAATTAAGGGGTGATATTGTTGACTGATTTCATCATGGTGATTAATTCCACCATTAACTTTTCTCCCCCTCCATTTTTCCCTAATTAATTTTCATTATTTCCCACAATAAGGTTTGACACCACATTCCCCCATTATTTACCAAAATTTGGTTTATCTAAGTTGTGTGGATCCAATGTTTTAATTAAGTTTTAAATATTTTTTAGCTTTTTGTGTAAATAAAGTAATGAAAACACAACCTGAAAAGAAAACTGATTTTTTTTGCTACACAAAATCACTCTTGGGTTCTAGCTCTATCCTTTTTCCTTCTAGGAATTCATCTATGTCCATGTGTGTTTATTAGTCAACATTTCTAACAAACTATCTCTCTAGAAATACCTTCCCTTAATTCACCCAACACGTGATTGAAAATTTATGTAGTTTTGTGTGTCTATGACTCATGTGATAATTTCACATTGTGCTTATGTGCTTTTTAGTTCATGATTTATTTTTTCAGTTTAGGGTCTGATCTTCTATTGGTAGCATTTTTATTATGATTCATGATCTATTTGTGCTTTCACATTGTAGTGGTCTTTTCATGTCAAAAATATACACCATGGTTTATATTGGATTTTTTATGATCGACAGAGTGATGTTTCTCATTTATTAGTCATCAATGGTAAATTACAGTGATATTTTCATCCACACAAACACAGTAATTTCTATTCACTATTTTTCATGTTATTTTTCATATGTATGGTTAACTTAATAATGTAATATTTTAACAAATGTTACAATATGTTCATGACATTAATTATTATCCCGGTTTTATTATTATTTGAATTATTTTTAGTTGGATTTTTATTCATTAAATTATATATGTGTTTTCTTTGATTAATATGGGATATTTGAACATGTTTTTGTGTCTGTTTTTGTAATAACTAATAATTAACATAGATAAGATAACATATAAAAATGTATTTATTCATAATTTTATCACGTAAATGCGATAATTTTAATTCATACATGATTGAATTTAGAATAAAAAATTATATTAATTGAAAAATTAATATTTTGTTTTATTTATCTTCAAACTTTCATATGTTACACCTAATAAGTAATATTATATGAGGGAACCCAACATATCTAGATATATTGAATTTTTTGAGAAACTGGTGTTGATATTTCTCCAATTGATTTGATTTTAAAACATCATGTGAATTATTCATCATATTAAATAATGAGATGTTGAATAATTTGTATGAAAAAATAGATTACTATATAACAACAGAGAATGAGATTTGATTGTATTTTGGTTAAATTATAAATTAGTGATAATTAGATAAATAAATATTTATATATGTCAATAAAATAATTCTCATCACATTTACTTGAACATGAGTCACAACTCTAACATTATCATCTTCATCTTTCTCATTTAAAATAGATTTATTTTTTTAATTTGTTTTCTTGATTTCTAGAATTTTTAGCATTCATCACAATAAAATTTTCATTTTCCTAACATTATTTGAGGATGATATTACTAGTGTATAGACACATTATCCATTTGGGATAAACCCTACTTCCACTGCTTCAGTAGTTATTATCAATATAATTTTATAAATTTAGCACGTTGTGGTAGTGCAAACCAAATCTATGACATTGTTTTTAGGAGAATTATAGCTCTAGGAGATCCTAAAAAGAGAGTTATTTAGGTTAAAAAGATAAAAAATTATATATTATTTATTGGGTAAATTTTTCATTTCAATAAAATTCAATATTCCCTATAATTTAAAATGGTGTGATCACAACCATAAGTTTACATCCAAGGCCCACCCTACCTGCCCACAGTGCATGGTATGGAATACAATTTTTCATCACTAATAATTTCTCTAGGTACACCTTCCCATTTCAATGATTAGTTTTCAAGTCAATTTCATGATACATGGGAGAATGATACATTATATTATAATAATAATTCATATCCTAGATATAATTATATTTAAATTCAATATATTTCAAAAAAATAAAACATCAAATGACTCATGGAATCTATCTAGGTTAGAATTACTTTTAGAAAAATTATAAGACTCAACAGAATAATCTAAATAAATAGAAAATGAAACACCTTGACCACTAGAGGAAGATATTAAATTTTACAAATCACTTTATGATCCAAAAACTTTAATATTAGAGCAGACAATGTTAATTACAATGAATGAGGTAAATAAAAGGTTTGAAAATCAATAACATAATGAAAAACTGGTTTCCTGAATGAAAAATATTGAAATGAAAATGATTCAACTTGTCAGATTAACCTCCTTGCAAAAACTTGAGATCCCAACTCATAACATTAATTTTAAGGACAATGTAATAGTGGTTATATATGAACAACATCCATTTCTTGATTCTGATGATGAGTCTGCTTTGTTTGACTTTTATTCCAATCACACCATAAATTAATCCTCTCCACCAAAACTCCATTCCCCAATTCAAATCTCATTTGATCATCCTTTCCTATACTTTGTAGAATATAATGGTTTATCAGATAATGTGATTTAAGGTCCCTAGATGGTGAGTTTACAACCCTTATATCGCAAAGTGATAATGGATTCCTTTGATGAATATCAACTTCCACCTCATGAGGATGACAATAAATTTGAGTTTGATGGGGTAATTTAATTAGAACCCTTATTTACTTAATAGAATTATAATTAACCAAAGATATCATGAATTTCCATATATTAGAGGACATCACATAAAATAACATTGACTCACCTCTTCATAGAATAATTATGTTTTAGAAATATTTTCCAATATAGAAACAACAAAAAAATAAGTTAGTAATGGTTGTTGAGAATGATCACAACATTATGGAAACCATGAAATAATTATATTACTTTAATTATCTTGAGTTTGTGGTAACATGTACGCCAATGGTGAAACATGATGATGGAAATATAGAAGAAACACTGGGAGAAAATATCATTTTAGATACAATGGAGTACCCTACTCCATTATAGATTGTCCCACTTACTCCAAGCATTGAGGATAATTACATTTCAATTGTAATACCCATAGATGAAAAAAACCATGTTACATGATTTACCGAGGAAGTGAATCTGAGGATGTGATGGATACAATCAAATCAATACTGGTGTCTAGTAAGGACATTTATTTCCTTATACACATTCAAAGAGTAATCTTCTTCATCTTCACATTGATGTCCTTCACCTAAATTTACATTATTCAATGAGTTTCTCTTCACAAACTATACGAAAAAGAGGATATAATGGAAGTGTTTTTAGTGGAAGTTTTCAAAATGATCACTAAATATTTCTTAATTATTTTTTTAGTGGTAGTTAAAATCATTACTAAATCAGATTTTTTTAAATTAGTGGCGGTTTTTAAAACACAACCTCAAAATAAATCATATTTAAAATAATTATTATTAATTAATTTAAATTTAAATTAGTTGTTAATAATTAATAAATAAAATTTATTTATTATTTATCATTAAATAATTATTTCTTATTATTTATAATTATTTAATATTTATTATTTAAATTTTTAAATAATTTTTTATTGTTAATTATTAATTATTAATTATTAGATATTACTTGTTATTTTTTATTATTTATTAGTTATTAATTATTAATTTTCATTATTTATATATGCATATATTAACATACACGCACACAAACACATATATATACCTATACATATTTTATTTTATTTTTTATATAATTATATTTAATTATATATATATATATTTGTGTGTGTTTATATATGCATGAAAATATATTTATAAATATTTATATGCACACACACACACATATATTAGGTAGGGGTTATAAATTTCAAACAACACACACTCAGACACCCAGATGGATCAAACCTCATCCCTCCCAATAGGGAATGACAAGCACCCACTGGGCCTATTTTATTACCTATTAATAGCCTGAAGGATCATGTTCTTGATGGCATGAAGTCTGAGATGAATGTGTCCTGAAGGCCCCTAAAGGAGATGACCCAATACCAAAATGACCATCTGAGCAATACTTTGAGTCATCAGTTGTCCATGTTGTGTCACCCCTCCAGCCAGCATTATCACACTGTGTTGCTTCATCATGTTGTGGCGAGTCACCCCTCTTTCCCACATCAGAAACCTATGTGGGAAGTGTGCATATTGATGCCTATATATATAGATATAGATAATTATATATATATATATATATACTTATATGTGTTTATATATATATATATATATAATTATATTCAATTATGTGTGTGTGTGTTTATATATGTTTATATAATTTTTTTATAATTTTATATATTTATAGATATTTATATGTATTTATGTATATTTATGTTTATTTATGTTTATTTATATATATTATGTGGTTGTGTATGGGTGTGTGAGTTTATGTATCTTTATATGTGTTTTTAAATATATTTATATTTATATTCATATATAATTATATTTAATTATATATATGTATGTATGTATTTACACACACACACACACAAACATATATATATATATATATAGTAGTTGTGGTTTGGATTAGTGGTAAGCACCCTCTAATCCTGTATAAAAAACTCGAGTTCAAATCTAGGTGGGGAAAGGATTTCTGCAAGTATTGTAGCAGTTATATAGTCAGCACTATTACAGTGGCACTATAGTAGCAGTAATACTCACCCAATTTGGGATTATATATAATTTATTTGGTCCTTAGATCCATAGGTCCTTCAACCCACCAATTTCACGCAGTTGAGTGATGCAATTGGTCTATATGATTGGCATGATATGACTAGGCATATGGCATGGCATGGAAACACATAGACATTGCTGAGTGGTCAGCTTGAAAGAGTGATGAGCACATTGGCACTTATCATATGATTCTATATCCAATCATATCTCTAATATGGGATAGAGGTGTTCCCTACCATGGTGTGATGGTGGGTAGCACAGTTCAATGGTTGTTTCCAGGGGCGACGTGGAATACTAATTGGTGACACTGCTACCCATGTAACTAGGAAAATAACTGGAAGATGGTGTAATGTGATTCCATGAATGGTGTTGTTGGGTGGTAGGCTCAAAATAGTGATGGGTTCATTATTAATCATCAACAGGTTTCCAACGTGGGATATAGGGGTGACTTTCCACAGTGTGATGGAGCTACATGGTGTGATGATGTTAGCAGGAGGGGTTATGTGACATGAATGACTGGTGACTCGGAGTTTAAATAGATACTCATCTGGTCCTTGGTCCATCTCTTTCAAGTAAATTTAGGATATATTAATCTGGAACTTTGTACTATCAAAAACATAGGACTTATTTCTATTAACATGTAACAAAATAGATTTGGTGGGTGATTGACATTCATTATGGGGAGGGATAATGCTTGACCCACTGGGGTGCTTAGGTGTGTGTGTGTTGTTTTCAGTTTGTAATCCCCTCTACCTATAAAGAATATGTGTGTGTGTGTGTGTGTTTATATGTGTTTATATATATATATATATATATATATTGGAACAAAATGAATCTTTATTCCATATGCATGAATGATTACAAGATCCTCAATAGAATCCAAAAAGGGATTCGAACATAAGATCAGGAAAACCCCTAAAAATAGAAACAATCAGTGATAAAAAATCCTTTGGTTGAATGAAACCAATAATTCATCACTAAGAACAAAAAAACAATTCAAGAAAAAAATAATATATTCCCAAAATTTGGATATAGTAAGAATTTTGCGTCAATCATCACCCATATCAAACCACCACTATAGAGAAATATCCACACCCCATTAAAACCACCACTACTCTTGGTTGTGATCCATGCCCCATTAAAACAAACATTATAGGGGAAGATCTATTCCCCAATCAAAAAACCAATGCCCATGGTCGTGATCTTCCCTACTAAGCTGGAGAAGAAACACATCCACCTTTTCAACGCCTATGAAAACACCTAACATGAAATAAGATGGAAAAAACTAGGCATAACTAATACCTAACACTGGAAAATCCAACTTTAGTAAACCATAACATATACAATGGATCAAAGAATCCAATTAAACAAGACCCTACAAAGAACCAAACTAATATTGATCCCCATCTTTATTAGAAAAAATCTAACCAAATAATAATTTTTTGGATAACAAATTAGGAAAATGAAAATTGATGCAACTTAGTCTATGTTCTGTTGTAATGATTATCTTCAAGATTAGTTATTTATGTAATATTAAATATTAGAGAGACATACATATCTTTAATAATATTATTAACATCAAAGGGATCATTATAAGATAAAATAATTAAATTTCTCTATTTACAGATCTGGTAGGCAGCCCAGCCAATCATAATTTTGCAAAGATGGTGAAAGGTGAATGGTGATCCAAGTCCTTTTAAAACAAAATCAATAAAATCCTTTCATCTTTAGGTAGGAAATTATGTATGCATGATACTATTGGGATAAAAATAATCTACTAGGAAACAAAAAATTAAAAATAGAGGTGATCAATAGTTTTAGTAACCAAATTATAGATCAGTCATAAAATAAACTTAGAATTAGTAAATTTATAACATATCACCCATTTAAGAAAACAATCTTAAGAGATAAGTAACAAAATGAACCCTAGATGTAAAAAATGGCCCCAAAACAACTAGGAACCATTTGGACTTATCACCATACCTTACTAGAAAAATAATATCTTAAGTAGTTGTAGTAATAAAAGAATTTTCCTTTCCATTCCACCTGATATAATCATCAATAATATTGACACAAATAAGTTCTTGTTCCTTAATTTGATAATTCCCTTAAATATCAATGAGAACTATATTTTAATATGGATACTTTATAAAAAGGAACCTCAAAGATGGTAATGCTTTATCCACCAAACCTATAAATATTATTTTATACAAACCAACATCCAAATATGTTGTATCATAAGTGCAGTATTAGGTTTAAAATCATAGGTGATACCCAAACCACCAAAATTTATAGTAAGCCATATTTTTTCACACAGCCAAGGATTACCAAGAATTATCCTTTATAGATAAATAAAACTCTTATAGATAGCATTAATATTTTTAAGAATAGTTCTATGAAGATTGATAATATGACCCCAACATATAAAAAATAGATTTTAAGAAAACTTTAACTAGAACCACTATCCATGTATAAATCAAGATTCGAGAAGACTAAGAAAAAATATGGGAGGTGATTTTTTTTCCACTATTGGTAGTCTATCTAAAAGATAAATACTCTTATAATAGAGAGGGACTCCCAAATATTTTATATGGAGTTTTCCTTTAATAGTGGTGTAGTTTTTCATATGTTCCTTCTCCCATCTTTGTAACAACCCTCAAAAAATATATTTCACTACGTCTCATTGATGAAAAGATTAGATACACTTTTATACTCACTAAGAGATTTTAAAAAATCCTTATTCAATCATGGGTCAGCTATAGAAAATAAGAAAAGATCATCAACAAACAAAACATGGGAAATTTTAATTATATGACATTTAGGATGAGATCTAAAACTTTTAAAAGTCATGGATTTTTTAATAATTTTAGAAAGGTGTTCCATAACAAGAATGAAAAGAAATTGAGAAAGGGGGTCTCCTTATCATAAACCCTTCCTCCCAGAAAATCACCTTCACAACTCACCATTAATCATAATAGAGTGATAGGCTAAGGTGAAATAATCTAAAATTCCATTAATAAATTTTAATGTAAATTTATAAAGTCCTTGAGGAATCTCTCTAAAAATACTAACACAATGAGTTATAGGCCTTAGAAAAAACCATCTTTAAGGTAACCTAGGGGTAATCTATCTCCTTGTGTAATTCAAAACAAGTTCTTTCACAAGAAATATGTTGTTAGATATATCACACCCTAAAATAAAATCCCCTTTCTCTTAACACAATAATATTAGGTATGAATATTTTAAACCTAGAAGAAATGAAAGTAGAGATACACTTGAAAAAAAAATCAACAAGCCGTAGATTTAAGACTTTTATATTTAGTGATATGATAAATAATAGTGGAATTGAGACCCAAAAAAATAGAAAGGTTTCTAAAAAAATTCTCGCATCCCCTATAATACTATAGAAAAAAATTTCTAGGATTCCTTAAAAAATATGAAGATAAATTGTCAGGATCTTGGGCCTTTTCATTGTCAATAGAAAAAGAAATAATCTTTGATAACTTTTTTGATAAGGGAGAACAAGGATCAAAATATTATTGATTTTGATCCACCATTCCATCATCAAAAATATCAAATTTAATATCCTGATTAGGGGATTGGGAACTAAGAATCCTAGTTAAGTGGTCTATCAAAACATCTATGATATCCTAAGAATTATCAACCCATAATTTATTCTTATTTTTAATCATAGTAATAACCTTATTAGAGTACATGAGCCTTAGCCCAGTGGGTGAGGTCTCTCTAAGTTCATCCATGAGACCCAGGTTTGAAACCAGGTAGAAGTATAATTCTGGGGGTACTGTAGCAGTATTGTAGTTGTACTGTAGTAGGTATTGCAGTAGCACTATGTAGGTACTGTAGAAGTTGTTGTAGAAAAAACTGTTTAGTACTGTAGTAGCTAGAACTATTCACCTTAGGCCATCAGTTTGGGCTTGGAGTCCTTAAGGCCTTCGGGCCACCCAGGCCTTCGGGTCAGTAAGGCTTTCGGGCCACCTCAAAGTCCTTCAGGATCACCTAATATGAAGATTCCCAGCTAGATTCTATAAGGAACCTGCTCGAGATGATAATTCAAGGGTAGGGCTCATTTACTAGAGCAGGGATAACAGATTTGGAAGAATGAGAGGGTATGGAATTTCTATCGGTACTAGGTATGTGCATCTCTGCACAGGACAGCTAGCCAAACAGCCATACAAAGATGAAGAGCTCATCACGATGCATATGCTGGGGAGGGGCGGTTTCAAGTATTAATAGTTTGTATGATTTCTTTAAGACCTATGGGTCCTGTAATATCTCCAAGCCTATGGGTAATGTAATCTCTAAGCCTATGGGACTTGTAAGGGTTTCCCCTCATCCCTTGAAATGGGGGTTATCAAAAATCAATAAAAAATATGGCCTTCAAGCCATTCAAGAATAACTTTATTATAATTATTTGATTTGATAAAATCATGAAAAAAATTGAATTAGAGTCCCCTTTTTTAAGCATTGAACTTTGGACCTCTTCTTTAAGAATAAGTTATCCTAAGCAAATAGTTTGTTAATATTAGTAACCAAACCCTATTACTTATTATATATGGATGGATCATTGGTCACGTTAAGAATCTAAGTTTAAATAGGACACAAATCACTTTTAAAATGATTGATCCTCTGACTTATGCTCAGTCTCTCTTTCCTAAAATAATTGAATAACACTTTCTTAAAATCCCTTAGAGTATTAGTAATGTGATAAAGGGAGGGGTAATAACAATGAAAAATAAAAAATGGTGAACAATAATAAGAAAATTTTCCTCTTTGCACCAAAAATTACAAAATTTAAATAGAACCTTCTTTTGAAAAAAAGAGAGAATTTCACCACATAAGGATTGTGATCAGAAATTCCTGGACATATGAAGCTAACCATAGAATCCTAAAATGGTGAATACCAATAACTATCAACCAAAACCTAGTTTAACTTTTTGAGAATATATTTTTTACCCTACTATATATTGGACCATGTATAATAGAAACTAGAGGAGGCATCATCATCAATATTAAATCTACATTTAAAATTATTAAGCTCATAGATATCTCTAATAGAAACCTTTATCACAAATAGGAATTCTCCCATGTAGGAAAGAAATTAAAATCACCTAAAATAATCCATGAATGATTGTTAATAGATAAATTCCCAAATTCAGACCACCAGTATGAATAAATCTCTACATCATGACTGGGTTTAATCAAAAACCCATAAAAAAACCAATAAGTGTGTTCATCCATAGATTTTATCCTTTTCCCCATTACAATGCATCAATCACCACATCAGAATCTGTGATATCTTATGAAACAAATGAAAGTTCCAAGCTTGGTTAGCTTTTTCTATTTTATCTAGATAATTCAATCCAAGTATTGTCTTAATCTGTCATTATAAATCCAACACAAAGATCACAATTCTAGAAATTATTGATGAGAATCATCAACAATAGGTGGATTAGATCAATATACCAAATCGCCACTTGAGTCAGTGAGACAGTGACATAGAGAATATTCTACTATTTTATAATATATATATATGTGTGTGTGTGTAAATCTATTTATATTTATAGATATTTATATATATTAATATTTATTAATATTTATTTGTTTCTATATATATATACATATATTATGTGGGTATATATATACACACAATTATATTTAATTATATATATGTATTTATATATATATATATGTATATTTATATATATTATGTCAGTATATATGTGTGTGTATATTTATATTTAATTATATTTTTATATGCATGTATTTACAAATTATGAATAAATATACGTACGCATATATATGTATTTACATATATTTATTAGTATATATATAATTATATTAAATTTTGTTTAATCATCACATGAAGGCCTTGGTGGACTAGTGAAAGATTTGTAGAATAACCAAGAGGTAAGGGGTTCAAATACCACCCTTCACTTATATATGATTAATTTTATAGGGCAGGTTTGGGTGGGCCAAGGCATAGCGGGTTGAGGTTGAGGTGGTCTTGGGATAATAAATAATTAATTAATTCATAATAATTAATTAATAAATTAATAATAGATAAATATAACATAAAAAATAAAAACCCACTGCTAAATATTTAGTATCGATTTAAACTGCCACCAAACGAACCACAGCTAAATAAGAAACAACTATGAAAATATTGGTGACACATAAATTTACATCGGTTTATATAAATCATTGTGAATCATTTATAGACACTTTAAATCAATCCTAAATGACGTTTTTCTTATAGTGACATGTGGTTTACTCACCTCATTTTAAGCTGAGTTATTCTAATTTCATTCCACAGATCAATTTTACTAACTAGTTTTCATTTATATGTTTTGTTTTATGTGGGATAATTACTTTCTTGATGAATTCATTTAACACTTCTACTAGTGATGAAGAAAATACATGGCATGAATTTACATTCAATACAAGTGAAGTATCATCAATGTATGTTTAAAGATAAAGTAATATTATCACCCAATAAGAGTCAACCATTCATTAGTTGGTTTTATTTCATTGCATTTAGTTTTATTTAATTTAGTTTTTAGGGAAAAAAGGCATACATTTACCTACAAATATTTTCTCTAGGCACATTGTATTAGATTTTTTATTTTCATTCATATCTGTTTTCATACACATAATCCACTTATTTTGGATTTAGCTTTATGATATGATGTGTGTTTTGATGTGTTTCTTATATATTTACATATATATCATTTATAGAGATTTATTAGATACAAGAATCCTCTCTAAGTATATCTAGAATTACTCAGGGTAGTTCTATATTTTCTATCAAATTTTATTTACACTTCCTAAAAACCTATGTAACATAACTAATTAATAATTAAAAATTAAAAAAACTAACATCCATGTAATTTTTAACAATTAAGAAAACTATTATAATTCTATAGTAACACAGTCAAGTACATAACACTTTTGTATTTTGTTAGTCAAAACATGTGATTCCCAGTTTAATTGATTTTATTCTATATACCATGTTTTAAATGATTGGTGATATCAGTCCATGATTTAAAAATATTATTCTAAAACTTGTTTATTTATTACACATGTTTTCACTAATGGTTATCCATGTTTTCTAGCATTATATTTCCATAGCCATGAGGACTCTAGGCCCTTTTTATATCAGTTTATATTTTTATTTTTCTTAAGTGGATATCATTCATATTATTTCTTCTAGAACATTCCATTATTATCCAAGAAAACAATAGTGATTTTAAAAATTTCTTTGAAATGACTAAGGTATTTTTTGTTTTATTCAGCCTTGTTGACCAACTAATCTACCCTTATATTTTTTATATTGTGTATCCCTTATAATCCATGAATAATATTTTTTAGGATGATCCCATAATTGATACCATTCCTTACTCATTTCTATAATATTTTCATGATGATTTTTGATCTAAGTGTAGTGGCATGAGTTATTCATAGAGAGAGTTGTTTAAGGGAAAATGATTCATTTGATTCACAAGGTTAATCATGATCTTATCATGTTATATGTGTTCCTTTTTATAATAGCTACATTCATTGAATATATATTTTCATATGGGGGTATAAATTATTTTTGGCTCTAACAATGAGTAAATTTGTGGTATTTATGCCTTTAGGGATAGTTATAAAATTGATAACACATCACTCCAGAAGCCAGAGAGTTTTTATATGACCTATTTTTACTAATTTTCTATAGATTATAAGTTACTTTTGTATGTTTTCTTTGGGATGATATCTTATATTTACTTCATGAGGTTTTTAAGTTGATACTCACATGTTTATCTTAAATTATAATTGACTTGGGTTTTTTCCCTTGATCATATTATGTGTATTGATAACATTATTTACATGGTAAAAAATTTAAGTGTAGGGGTGGGATTTTGATAGATACATTTGGAATAAATTTTATCATTCATTTATGTCAATATCTAACCCTCACTTTTTCCGAAAACTTCAAAAACAATTATAACCCACCATCTCACAACTTTAAAGATCATTTGAACCTAATTTGAAGTACTCAAGATTAATGTATTCTTTTTACTTCCACTAGTGGAGAATTGAAAGTCATGGAAATAATATGGTTATCATTAATGTGAAAAATAATTGATCATAAATTTGTTTTAAATTGTATTTAGAAATGAGAGTGATAGATAGTTAGTCCGCATGATGTATTAGTGTAGATTATTGTCTTAAAAATAATGTAAGTAGAAGGAAAATTATTTTTAAAAATTGGAATTTTAAATGAAGCATGATATTTTATGGCTAAATGGATTGAAAAACTTTAAACTTATAATTGTGATGTTTTGATTTTTCTAATGGTGAATTCAAGTGTTTTTTTCTCATTTTTCCTCCCTAGAGTGAAAATTTTTAAGTGTGGGGGAATTAACACACGTGAACATTTCTAACATTTTTGAAATTTTTTAATTTATTTTAAATTAATTAGGTTAATCGTTTTTAGTGTTTTTTCATAGTTTTTTAGTATTTTAATTTTTTCATTTTTAATTGATTATTAATATTACTTTTATTATATATTAATATTTAACAATATATATTTATGTTATTTTTATTAATATTAGTTTTTTATTCTCTTATTATAATTATTATATCATTTTATTATTATAACTAGTACCCCACCCATGCATTTTCATGAAATTTAGTATAAAACTATTATTACATCCTGGGAAGTTGTTTCATATATATAAATGGTACATAGTATACTGTAGAAGAAATAAAATTAATTTTTGTTTATAAAAAATATAGTCAAGTACAATAAAAAAAGGAAAAAAATACAAAAATTAATATTAAATAACTATTTTGGGATCTTCTAGGATGTTAAAGATCTATGGTTCAAATCACCTACACATTTATCTCTTTCTTAAAATATGTTTTCATCAAAATAATGTTGTATATCTATCTGTAGAAAATATATTAAGAAACTAATATTTGAGAGCTGATAGAGTAAATAATAAGATTTTTATGGAAATGAATAAAAAAATTGCATACACATAAGTAAATTTATTTTAGTTGATTAATTATATAATTTAATTATTGATTGTTTAATTGAAGAAATTAAAATTTTGAATTTATGAATATGGTAAATATAAGCATGTGAAAAGTTTGGAATCTTGTTAAAAGTATCTTTATAGAAAATTATGTTCAATACTAACATTTTTTGATTTATTTTATGAAATATGAATATAATTTCAAATAATATAAGTATGTTGTATAAATATAGGTGTTTCTAAATTAATGTTTTTTAGGTAAGAATTAGTTTAAGAATAAGAATTATAAATCTAAAAAAATATATTTGTATTATATATGAGGCTATACAAAATAGGAAATAGTTTTGAAAAAGATATTTCATACAACACTATATATATGTATCAAAGTAAAAAATGTTACTCATGTTTTGGATATTAATGAATAAACTATAAAGTTCAAGTGAATATCAACGAGGGGTGAATTAAATTGGAAATGTTCCATGTATATATCAAATACAATGTAAATAAATATAGAGATTAACTGATCCAAGCTCCAAAAATTATTTCAAGACTTATCGTTGATAAAAAATTAAATGGATGGAATAATATGGATAAAGGATCAATACATTTAAAAAATATAGGTCCAATGGTATATTTAAATACAAACGCTTTAGAATATGGAATCTGAGAGACTTGATTGAGAGTGCATATACATATTCATCTAAATATCACATAATAAAATTAAATACCATCAAGTAAAATCAATAACATTATAATTGGAATTTAATAATAATATAATATTTAAAATAAATAACCTTTAAATGCATATAAAAAATATAGGGGGACATAACCTTAAAATGTAGAGAAAACAAATGAAACAGGAGACGGGGGTGGTGGGTCGAGTTGGAGGTGAGAGGTGGTCTTTTGATGATACCTTGAGATATTTTCAAGGGAGGAGACATGTGAAGGTGGAGGTAGAGGCTGAATTTGAAGGTGGAGAAAAATAAACTAAATTTATATTTGAATAATAATAATAATATGTTTTAGGGATTAAAGAAGAAAGTTTAAATTAAAATGTGATTATAAGATTTGGAAAAATGTATATATATGTATCTAAATATATATTTATAATATATATCAGAAATGTATATAAGATTATATGTATTTAAAAAATATATATATTTGTGTGTGTGTGTGTTTTCAAAACATATAGGATAGAAATTAGCCGTAAAAAATTGGAAATAAGTGGACAAAATGGTACCACTCTTAAAAAATCAAAATATTGTCCTATAAATTGTTAACAAATACAAAAAATCCTATACTTAAAATAAGAAATCAAAATGATAAAATCATATTGACATTTAAAAAACACTTTGGTTCTTGAGTAAGATTAATATTAGATAAATCTAAATAGATCTATGTTATTCATAGTTTTATCACAAGAACATATAGAATCACTCCACCAGACAGAAGGATTGCAGGTTCAAGTCCACTATAAAATAACATCATATGTGATCTTCTCATTCATCATCAGATCAATATCCATGTCCCTCCATAGAAGTGGATCATTATTTCCCATATAATGTATTAATTTACAAATAGGTGAGGAGAAATGTCATCATTATCGAAACATGAAACCATGATATTTCCTTGTTAAGTGGAAATATATTCATTGTTAAACAAATTAAAAATTAAATCATTTAAAAAAATATCACTTATAAGATTTATATGAATAAAAAATATATCAAATTAAATATAAAATATGATTAGGATACATATGGTAATACTAATTTGATTAAAAATAATAGATAAGGATCAATGAAAAGTACGGATAATGATTAAAAACAAATAGAAGTATCTAAAAAGTTTTTATTCCAAAGTGATTAAAAAAATTGAAATATATAATGGATTTCAAATTTTCTGAGATGATTTATTCCAATTACTTGTAAGATAACATTCAATTTTAAAATCTATATTAGGTTTTATGATATATATTTTGAAAATTTTTTGTTAATATATGTGATGGCATATTAAATAGTTTCAGATTATTTAATTTAAAAGTCATCATGTATGAAATGGAATGTAAAAAATGATAACAAAGTATTAAATAAATGTGTATTTTTCAACACTATAATATTTTTCATGATATGAAATTTGAAAAACTTTAAATCCACAATAAAAACCATTTAAGTATCTATAAATATCATTATTTTGGGCATGAAAGAGGGGAAAATTTTAAAATAAAACTGCATGAAATTTGGATAAACCAAAATTTGACTGGTTTTCATGATATGAAATTTGAAAAACATGAAAACCACAATCAAAACCATTCAAATATCCATAAATATAATTGGTGTACACATGAAATAGTGATAATAATTTCAAATTTTAACTTCATAAATTTTGGAAGAACTATTACAGCTCTGGCCACATAACCACATATTGAGTGATGAAAAAAATATTATACTTTATATATTTTGAAGAAATAATTTATAATTAAAAATTTATGAAATGGTATATGAAAATATTTAAAAAAAATTAAATAAACTTATTGTTTTTGAAACTGCATTGGTCTTTATGATATCATTTTTGAAAACTATATGTTTATAACAGAAAATAAATATGAAATTGAATATGCTATTTCAATTTTGAAAAATTGTGAAGAACTTCAAGTAATGACTTGAAAACCATAAAGTGATTTACATGAGGTCCTCACCTGAATGCCAATTCTGAACATAGGAAAAAAATTATAGGTAAAAAGGTACATGAGTTCTTCACTTAAAAGTAATAAAAATCATGTGTTTATAACCAGAATTGTGTATATAAAACTAAAAATGTCATTAACCATCAATGATTTTATATCTCATCTTTACATAGAGTATGTGAAACACTCATACATACATAAATAAAATAAAATTATATAATAATGACGCCTATAAATGACAAAATTTTCAATAAATGTCAAAATTACCTCACATTAAAAGCAACATGCACACTATCAGAGTCACTTACTCAACAATGTCAATGAGAAATTTATAAAACTATAATCCTTAAAATGTTAAAAGGCATGATATTTTAGAGGATTATTAAAAACAATTTTAATGTAATATTGAATGATATACATTCCTCATCTATTATAGTTTGATGACCAATCTAAAATATGTTTGAACAAATAGAATTAGGTCCAACAAAATCCAAAAATGGTTGTGTCGATACATTATATTCTATAAAATTATACCATAAATATTTCAAACTCATTGATGTGTATCATAAAATAATATATTGAGATTAAATCCACTTTAAAAACACTAAGTTTTAGATTCCTTCTATATTGAGCACTTATCAAAACCTTGGTCATCCGATCGGGTTGGTCATGCTAAATCTCAGTGTCCCTATATTATTTTATGTAAGAAAATATAGTAATAGGTGACCCTAATAGGATTATATTAACATTAATGGAATTTTTTTGGGCTACACTTAGCTAAAGGATCCTAATAGTATTAGGTAACTAGATGAATATATTTGAGTAAATAAATACAAGGGACTAGTGTAAATAACCATCTGCTCAACTATCCAAGATTAATATATTATAAGACCGGCATGATAAACTACCTAAATAGCTAAGTGATGGGATAAATGATAAAGAAACCTGAATCTTAGTGAAATATGGATCTTAGACCACTAATATATATGATTAAATTTTAAAGGGGATATGATTTTAGTGAGATCAAATTTAATAAAATACCTTATTAAATGTATATAAAATATGATATTCATCTAATAAAATCATATGTTGTAGATAAATATCATCATCAACATCCACTTTTACTTTAAGATCAATCTTTTAGAAATTAGAAGAATATAATGATTTACATGAGTTTTTAAAGGTATTGGATGAAAAATTACAAAGAAAGTTATCCACTACTCATATACTCAAATTGATTGAGTGTGCTAAATACTTAGAGAAACTGTAGGTTTAAATTAAGGCTTATTATAGTTATGGAATTCATTTTTTAATTATCATTGTAAATGATTTAATAATTTTATTGATTTCAAGAAATTTTTACACTATTTTCTCAAAAAAATTAGGATAGATGAACTAGGGAATGTGATATCAAGGTTCTTATGTTTTTTTAACAATAAAAATGATTAAAATTTCAAACTGATAAAAGAAAAGTTATTTTGAAATTATAACAATGATTCCTCAAAATATCCAATCAAGGTCATTGAAACCTAAATGTTGTTTTAGGAAGGAAGGAAATTATTTCTATAATATGAAGTTTTATGGGATACCTGAAGGAGTTAGGTAACTCCATGTAAATTCCATGTCAGGTATTGGTGTTATAAAATCAATTATTTTATTTTGAAGGGTATAAGATACCAAATGTCTAGATTAAAATTTTAGTAAATATACCAATATTTATAATCAAGTAAAGATTTGGTAAATTTTTTAGTGTTCATTCTATTGACAAAGTAAAGGGTTATTTAATCATGGATTTCAATATAAAAAAATATATAAAACTCACATTGATTTTGTTAAAGAATGTGTATATTTATCTCATCTATCATATTTGATAAGAGAATTTTTTAATTAAAAAAATATTTTTATGAGTAATATGATGGTATGGATGTAATACACAAGGTTTAGGATTCATTAAACTCTATAACATGCTTAAGAAGAAGATAAGGATAAAAATATCTTATCCAGGATAAAATAGTTTATCAATGTTTTTGTTAAAATATGAGGGATATGATCCCACCACCTTTCAGTGACATATTTTTAATAATAAAGTATTATTTTTATAATAATTATCCAGACACATGGAAAAAAATATTTGATATATTAATAATAGTTTATTTATTGAATATTACCTCTTAAGGAAATAAGTGATATTTCCCAACACAAAATAGTGTGTGTGTCTTAGCATAATATTATGAAGATAATATATAATCTAAGAAACTTTTGAGAGTATGTTTTGATTTAGAGAAGTTCAAAAGTTAATAAATAAAATATTATGCTAGTAAAAATTCAAAGTTAAGGACACTTAATATCCTTAATGGCCTATAGTATTCAGTTAAATAATATTGTAAATAGTTACATTAGTTTCCAAAATATTTTGAGGAAAACAATTAATGGAATAGGTTCTGAGGGTGATGATGATGATGAACTTATAAAGAGTTCTAAGTAGAAAACATAAGTTATTAACAATATAACATTTTATGTTAAGAAGTTAATAATATTGAATACTATATTTATAGAGTTGAAAATTATAAATATGATTCTTTAGACTTACCATTATTCAAATTATATTACTTCAGAGATGTTACATACTAAATGGTTTAGTGGGAGAGTTTTATCTTATGGTCACATAGAGATATGGTAGGAATTATATATATGTGTGATGAGTTTAAAATGTAATGACCTAGAATTTTTAGGTACCTTACACCTTACTTTATATATTTATTTAAGTTTTTTTGAATTACTCTTTTCTTGGGTTGTATTGGGTATCTTTTTTGTGATTTTGGAGGGTTTTAGAGGCCTTTAGGGGGTTCACATTTAACTGTGTGTTTTATTGGATAAGTAAATTGAGTGGATCATGGATAGTTCATATATATAGGTATCCTTAAAACTTTACTAGAAACCCATGTGACTTGGTATAGATACAAAAAACATGGTTTTAACATGGTTTGGTTTACCAAACAATGTTTCTAAACTATGTGATTGTTGATAAGAGGCATAGATCCTTGCACGGTTGGGAAAATAGTGTAACCAAACAATGCATAGAGTTTTAATTAATCTATAAATTTATTTTTAAACTTGAAATCCCTCTAACACTTCTTATTATTCCTTATACACCTAAGGTTCTTGAACCTGGGGACTCCAATGATGGTTCTTGGTGTTTCCTCTACCTCTATACTCTAAATCCAATGGATCTAAAGGTGTTTAATCATGTGGATTAAAGGTAAGACATTTTCCTTCCTCTATTATTCACATCTTTCTTAGATAATATTTTTTTCTCTTAATATTAATAATAGATCCATAATTTTTTAGGTATTTCTATGGATTATATCATGATCTAATGGATAATTATTGGTTGTTTAATGGATAGACAGTAGATCTTGATAATTATCATATATTCCTTGAGTGGATTTAGAACTAACATTGATGGAGTATCTCATTGGGTAATTTGAATTTATTTTAATCCTATGTCATCAATTCCTTATTTAATATTTCTCTATAATCCCTTGGGTGATGAATATTAATTTGGTATTAAGGATATTTGGAATGTGGGATTGATATGAGTGATAACTCTTCATGGGTATTAATTTTTGGAATAAACATGCTTGAGGTAAGAATCTTATTACTGCATAGGGCCCTTGTATATGATTTTTGGCATGATATGATTGTGTGTGATTATGTACATTGAGACCTATGCTTGATTTCTGTTGCTTGTGGTATATGTGTGTGGCCTTAGGAGAACTATGCTTGATATGAAAAAATGGTCTTATTATGATATAACTTTATCATGGGTGTTTCATATATTTTGGAACTTGATTTAGATATCAAGATATTTTGGATTCTTAGAATTAGTTAAATGTCAACTTTGAGGGGGGGAGTGTGAATGTTGTGATAAAGGTTAAGGAATTATTCTTTCTTGATGGTGTTAATCGGATATCACAAACATGTCCATCCAATGTCAGAGTAGACCATATAGGGGTGATTTTTATCCAATGATTCAAAATTACAATATGTGAGAAAGACCATGAAGGGGTGATCATGATACAACTCATTGGGCATGTCAAGTGGTCATACCATCAAGAGACGATAGACAACCACCTTAGGGTGGGGTGTGAGGTGTTCCTTAAAGGTAGAACGTAGATATATGACTGATGGGTTTAGGGTGTTTAACTAATGTGTGTGCCTTATGGAATGTTCCAAGACATGTGGTGGCTCACACTGGAATCCTTATTGGTACAGTGTCATTGAAGGTGGGGTTGGGGTTCATGTCAGCTTGGTTAGCACATGATGACCCAGCATTTGTATAGTTGATTTTTTACTTGTTAATTACATCATGTTATGAAATACACCTTATATACATATGCACTTATGTTAAGGATTCATTAGGTATTTACTAATGGGTTTTATACTCACACCCTACACTGTAATATCAATTTACATGCAAAATTCATGATCAAGGATCCAGGAAAAGGAAAGGTCCAATGATAAGAAGCTAAGGGGACGAAGCTTGGTGTTCGTGGGTTTTATTGGGAAAGACTCTAGAGTGATATTATAGTGTCTTATTTATTTCTCTGTTGTTTTTATTATTCTCAAGTTTGACCTTCCATATTTGGGGCCCTTGGTTTATTACATTTTATGACTCCACATTATCTGACATACCATCTAACATAGAATTATTTTATTTAGTTTCTTTCTAACTTTAATTTATTATTATACAATTCTTGATACATTTATTATTCTTGTACTTCTATGTTGAGGTTATATTCTCCCCACTTCATTATTCAGACCCTCACATTTAGTCAAAAACCTATTTCATATAAGAATACACACATGTGGTCAGGTGGAACTCTATCTCGGATTGGGTGATTTGGGTTGGGGTGTTACAAAGTAGTATTAGAGGATGTTTTCCTTTTATTTTATTCTTGGATATGTTTGGATAACGTATAAAGGAGTTAGGCTATGTGAAACTCTAATAGGGGATTCACATGAGTGCCTGGATAACTCTTATGTGATTGAATTCTAATTTTTCGGTGATTTAATTATAGTTACAATTATAAATTTATAGTTTTATATTGATTCTAAGTATGTTATGTTGTTATAGTTTATGGGATTTGGGTGCATTCATGAATCATTACTAGGCACATGGGATCACATGCCATCTATACCTATTTATTTTTTTCATGGAAGTTCTTTTAATTAAATGACTTGACCTTTGTTTTTGTGATATATTATTCTTGAATTTGGATTATTTGAACATGATTATGCTTGATGTTATATGTATATGATTGTGACTGACATGAAGGTTTGAAGTACTAGGCTTGAACCTTGGATGGTACTAGGAAGGTTGCAGGTAGACTTCTGGGATAGGTCTTCCTAGATAAATCTCTTGTTGTAATTTTGAATTTATTAGGTTGTTACCTTAAGAGAGTTTTTATAGGAATTATAAGAATTTTTTTGGAATTTAAAATAATGTTACCTCAGAGACGTTTTATGGGACCATCTAGAGAAGAAAACTAAAATGCTCCCCCTAGGGTGGATGCACCTATTCCACCACCATTCATACAAGAGTATTCACTTCATCATGCTCTTTAACCCACCCTAGTGTTTTAGGAAGTAGAACTGTTACAACCCAGAGTTTTCTAGTTGGTTCCAGTTCAAGGTGGAGGGTCACATATGATAATGATTGATTATACCTGGTACTTTTAGCTTCAGTATCCACTAGCCTTATAGGGTACTTGGGTACCTCAGTATGATGAGGAATAGATTGAAATAATTGGGGGTATATTTGACATTTTTTATGCATTAGAGGATAAAAGGGTGGAGTTGTTATTCCTCATCCTTTAGGGTCCCTCCAGGAGATGGTGGGGTGTCATGAACCAAGTGGGTAAGAGTGATGGTCTTAAATGGGAAACCTAAAAGGACCTTTTTTTCAAGTATTTATTCCCAGACACACTAAATTTAGAACATTCTCAATATTTCGTAGAGCTATAGTATGGAATGATTATGGTATCCATCTATTCTGCTTGTTTCACAGAGTTACTCTACTTTATTCCTCTCTTAGTTGGTAATGAGTCATACAAGGGATAAAAGTTTTCTATTGGACTTATCTATAAATAAAGCACCAATATAGTGTATTTGACCTGAAAACATACTTATAAGTACTTATTATGGACCTAACCTTTGATAAGGGTCTTTAGGGTGAGATAATTATGGTTCTTCTTTTAGCTTTCAGTAAACCAATTAGTAGAATCCCTAGTGATGTTATGGGTGCATCTTTTGATAGTAGGAAGAGGAATGTAGGGGATTCATTCTAAGTTAGTATTAGGTAGATGGAGTAGATAATTATTTCTTCATCTACCTTCATAGAATGTGTTTCCATCAGGTTATTCAACTTTGAGAAAAGAGGGAACCTCAACATGACTTATGGAAAACCAAATGTGGAGTTTCACTAATGTGAAAAGGTGGTTCATCTATAGAACTTTTTTTAGGTATTCATGGATGGGTTATGGGAGGTTAGGCTATAATGGGGGTGGATTTACTCTACATAGGACACTAACCTTTCATACTTTGATGACTCAGGAAAGCTAAGGGCCCTAGAGGTAAGGTCCTGGACCTAATGCTGGCAGGATGTATGTAGTGGACCGAGTTCCAGATAATGGTGTAGAGGGACCATAAACTATTTGAGGTATATTCTTGATTACATATATTCTATCTTCTTCCTTTTTTTATAAAATAACTTCCCATTCATCTATATCTACTCAAATTGTTTATGGAATTTATTTTCTTATCGAGTTATATTTTAAGTTGTTATTTATTGATACACCCTTGGGGAAGAAATTGGATCATCTCTAGAGATTTATAGAATGTCCCATGGTAATTTCCAGATATGGATAACTGTTAGATTTCATGATTCTTGAGGTGACTAGTTTTGAAGTGATTTTTAGCATGGACTAGTTGACTAGTTACCAAGAAAACATTGATTGCTATAGGATATGGGTATCCTTTACTATTCCCATGGGAGAGTGGTTTGTTTTGAACAATAAATGGGATTTTATATTAGGAAAAAAAGTTCCAGACCTAAGTTATTTTGGTGTTATTATAGTGCATGGAGCGGTTATAGATCTTGTATAAAATCTTGTTGTAACATCCTCCTCTTTACCTCATACAATGGGCGTGTATTAGGATATCTTCTTAGATGATTTCTTAGGACTCCCTCCTAATATAGGGATTGAATTTGAGATAAAACTCATGTAAAGAGAAAAAATTGTATCAATTCCTGCATATTTTATGGAATTGTCTAATTTAAAGTAACTTAAGGTGTAACTTAAGGATTTAGAGGAGAAGGGTTTTATAAGACCAAGCACATCTTCTTGGGGTGATCCAGTGTTTTTTGGAAAGAATTTAGATGGTAGTGGTTAGTTTTGTGTGGAATATAGGAAGATGAATCAGGTGATCATGAAGAATAGATACACATTTTCGAGGATCAATGACTTGTTTGATCAGCTGTAGGGAGCTCAGTGGTTCCCCAACATTGGCATGTGGTTAGGATTCTACTAGCTTTAGTTTAGAGATAAAGACATTACTAAGACAATGTTTTGGGGTAGATATGGGTTGTATGAGTATCTTACATGACTTTTTGGTTAATAAATGCACTGAAATGTTCATGTATCTCATGAATAGGATATTTCATCCATATATAAACTCCTTCAATGTGTTTTTTGTTGATAAAATCATCATATATTCATAGACCTTGGAGATGAACACTAGACACGTGGATATTGTATTGAGTACAATTCATGCACATCCACTCTATTCCAATCTCTCAAAGTGATGCTTATGTATCCAGGAGGTATGTTTTATTAGTCATGTGATCTTTGAAGTGGGAATTTCTATAGACCCAGATAAGTTATAGGTGGTAATGTCTTGGGAATTCCCTAGAATTTTTTTTGTGATTAAGAGTTTTCTTGGGTTGGTGAGATACCATTGATGATTCATAAAGGAATTATCCTATATGTAATAACCTATGGTAGTACTTACCAAAAAGGGGTTAATTTTGAGTAGATAGATCATTGTGAAGAATATTTCATAGAGCTGAAGATGGTATTTATAACAGCACTAATACTAACATTTCCAGAGATTGGGATTGTTTTTGTAGTTTAATATGATGCCTCAGGTGTTGGTTTAGTGGTTGTGATGATATAAAGGGATCAGGAAGTATCTTATGGGTATCTTCAGCTACAACCCCATAAGAATAACTACCCTATGCATGACCTAGAGTTTGAAACTATAGTCTATGATCTAAAGTGTTGGTTCCATTATCTCTTTGGTGAAATATATTTTTCATGAATGGAAAATGACAGATTGTGTTACATTTTTTCAGTGGGACTTGAATTTCCATTTTATGAATTGGGTGGAGTGTTTTTAGACAGTTTATTTTGAGATGGATTATACTCTGGGAAAAGGTAATTTTTTTGCAGATGCTCTTAGTAGGAAAACACAAGATCTTGGAGAGAAACTCTTAGAGGAGGAATGAAAATTTATGAGCTTGTTGGTTATATTATTGGTGGATGAATTTTAGGTTTAAGGGATGATGATATGTTCTCCCTTTTTATCACATCAACATTGTTGGACCATGTAAATACCATCTAGGATTCTGATCCAGAATGCTTAGTGAGGTGGGAACGGTTGGAGAGAAGTGTCCTAGTTACAATATGGTTGATGGATAGTGATGATGTGATATCTTATCATGGGAAATTAGTTTTCCTAATTATACAAGGGGAGATTTGATGGGTTACTTTCATACCTCTCTGTGGGAAGTGAACCTAGTTTTGATGAAGATGTATCAGGATATTAGGAAATGTTTCTGGTAGTCGGGAATGAAAAGTGACATCATGGGTTTTGTATCTCATTGCCTAACCTATCATAGGATCAAGGCATAGCATTAGGGAACATGGGTTACTTCATCCACTTTCTATACCAATGTAGAAGTGGGACCAAGTGATGATGGACTTTTTTATGAGGTTTCTTAGGACCTCAAGAAGTCGAGATGCTATTTAGGTGATAGTTGAATGGATGAAAAAGGTGGTGCATTTCTTCCCAATATGGAAAACTTATTTTAGAGATGAGTTTGGGAAACTTTATCTCTAAGAGATTGTATGAATACATGTAGTTCCTTATAGTATCATATCAAATATGGATGTGTGTTTTACATCATGGTTTTAGAATGTCTTGAAAAAGGATTTGGGGACATGGTTAAAGCTGATCATAGTGTATCATCCATAGACCACCAAACAGTCAAAGAGGAAAACTTAATCTTGGATAATATTCTTTGGGCATGTTTCCTTGACTTTATTGGGGAATGGTATGATAATCTAAACTTGGTGGATTTTGTTCACAATACCAGTTTATAGGATTTTATTCATATGGAACCTTTTGAGGCTCTTTATGTTTATTCATATCTCTCACCACTTTATTGGCACGATGCGGGTGA
Source organism: Viscum album (assembly GCA_963277665.1). Classification (NCBI taxonomy): domain Eukaryota; kingdom Viridiplantae; phylum Streptophyta; class Magnoliopsida; order Santalales; family Viscaceae; genus Viscum; species Viscum album. Next base: position 1,372,569,598 of record OY728143.1, read on the forward strand.
GGAAACTATTTTCTAGACAATAATGGTGGAAGATAAGAGAGTGAAATTGGTCAAGAATTAGTTGATTGAAAATCATATTAGGCAGTGATCATATGTTGACCATAGGAGACAAAATTTTTAGTTCGTTGTGGGTGATCAGGTTTTCTTGAGGGTGAAACCTTGGTTGGGGAATTATTGTTTAAAAAAATCAAAGGAAGTTGGCACTATAGTTTGTGGGATTATTTGAAATCACTGTGCTCATCAGAATAGTGTCCTACCATTTGGTCTTTCCTTTATTATATCGAGGTATTCATATTGTGTTCCATGTTTCTTATATTCAAAGGTATGATCTTGATCCTATGCATTTCATCGATAGTGAGGACATTGAGTTGTAACTATATACATTGTTTTTGGAGTGACAAGTATCAATTATGGATCAAAGTGATAAGGTGTTGAGAGGGAAGATGATACCACTTGTTTGAGTTTCGTGGAAACATGGATATATTTAGGAGGATACTTGGGAGAGAGAATCTGATCTACAGTATCAATGGCCTAAGTTATTTGATTAGGAACTCTAGATATACTTCTCAGGGATGATAAGTCCTTAGAGGGTGAGATCGTAACATCCTAGATGTTTCAAGTACCTTGAACCTTACTTTCATCATTTCTTTTAGTGTTTTTTGAGTTATTCTTTTCTTGGATGAAGTCTTGGGTATTTTATAGATTATTTTTTAAGGGTTTTGGATTCATTTAAGGTGGTTAATGGTTTGATAATGGTTAGTGGAAACCATATGGTTCTTCCCGGGAAACTATGTGGCTTGTTAGAGTGGCACAATGGGTGGTACATGGTTGGTGAATAGTTAGATATTTCCTTTCAACATTCCTAGAAAACCATGTGATAAGGGATAGAGGAAAAAATAATCGTTGGTGTATGATTTACCACACTATGTGTCCAGAACATTAAAGTTCTTAGAATAGGATTATAACCTCACATGGTTGGCATATGGTTTGGAAAACCATGAAACCAAACCATGTGTTTATTTTAATTAATCTTAAAATTTAGTTTTAAACCTAAAACCTACCTAAAACTCCTCATTCTTCATTTTGTGCATAGGTATCTTGAACCTATAGACTCTAGTAATGGTTCTTCATTTTTCCTATCCCTCTGTACTTTAAATCTTGTGGATATAGAGGCATTAACTCATGTGTATTCAAGGTAAGAGGTTTTTCTTCCTCATTTCTTCATGTCTTTCCTAGGTATTCTCTTTTTCTATTGAGATGAATGAGAGACCCAACTTTTTTTCTATATCTATAGATTCTATTAAGATCCAATGGAGAATTATTGGTTATTTGATGTATAAATGTTGAATATAGAGAATTAGAATCTCTTCCTTGGGTAGATCTATAAATACATTTGATGGTATATCTCATTGGGTAAGTCAAATTGATTTGTATTCTATGTCATCAATTTCATATTGAATCGTGATCTAGAATACCTTGGTTAATTAATAGGCATTTGTTTCTATAAATCCTTGGTATGTGGGGTTGATTAAGTTGATGAATCTTAGTGGATATTAATTTTTTCATAAACATTGTTGAGGTAGGAATCTCCTTACCACATATGGCCCTTATATATGGTTTTTGGCATGATATGATGGTGTGTGATTATGTGCTTTAAGACCCATGATTGATTTGTGTTTCTTATGGTGTATGTGTCCTTAGGATAACTATGATTGATATGACTAAATGATTTTGTTATGATATGACTTACATATGGATGTCGCGTTGCTTTTGGAACTTGTTTTATGTATCAAGATGGTTAGGTTTCTTAGAATTTGAAAAATAGACCCTTTGTGGGGGGAGTGTGAATGTTATAACAAAGGAAAATGAAATGTGATCACTTGATAGTATTAGTCAGATATCATGGACATTTCTAGTCAATCTGGGAGTATTCCATGCATTTTTCAAGTGTTCTTCATGATTTAGAATTCTAATAAAGGAGAAAGACCATATAGGGGTGTTCAAGATCAAATTCATATGGTATGTTAGGTAGATGTGACATCAATAGAGGATATAAGATCACACTAGGGTAGGGTGATAGGTTTTCATTAAAGGTGTAAAATGGAAATATGACTAATGGTAATAGGGTACTGAACCAACAAATAAACCCTATGGCATGTTTGAAGATGAAAATTCACTAAAATTAGGTCCCTTAACGATATAGTTTCCAGGCAAATGGGGTTAGGGTTTGTAGCATATTGGTTATTGAATGATTACCTGACACTTTTGTGGTTTATTGTTTACTTATGCATCAATTCATGTTATGGAATACACCCTATATATATGCACTTGTGTTAAGGATTCATTGGTGGTTCCCTACTAGTTTTTATACTCACACCCTACATGGGTAATCTTGATGAATGTGAAAACTTCATGATTAGGTATTTGGAAAAGGCAAGGGCCTAGTGACATGGAGATGAGGAGATGAATCTAGGTGTTCAAAGACAATACTGAGAAGGACTCCAAAGTGATATTATAGTTTCTTCATTATTTATCCATTTTTTTCAAATACTCTGGTATGACCTACCACATTGGGTGCCCTTAGTTTATTACATTTTATAACTCTACTTTATATGAAATTTTATAAGATTTAGAATTGTTCTATTTAGTTCTGTTGCAACTTATTTTTGTTATTATCATTTTCTTGATATGATTCTAATGTTTGGCCTAAATCCTGAGGGTATAGTCACCCCCATTTTACCATTTTGAACCTTTCTCCTAGTCGAAAACCTCTTGTGTATGGGGAGTCACGCATGAGGTAATTTCCAACTCTAGCCTAAATCAGGTGATCTAGGATGGGGAGTTACATAAAAAACCCTAAAAGTGCATCAAATATAAGTTTGATTTGTAAATTTAACATATATGATATGAAGATACAAATTCTTATGTTTGGTTTTTTTATAATTCTTAAAAGAGTTTAAGAATATGAAATGTATCATGTTATACAAAAGAGAGTCTCCACTTTATCATTCTTTCATGTTGGTTTCACATGATCATGGAGTAAAATTATAATTAACCTATCATAGTACAACTTTTAGTTATCTCAAACTGATGTTCATCATATAATATTAAAGTTTTTGTTAAAATATTAATGTTAGTGTGAGTAAAATTGTGTATAGAGATTGAAAATATGACCCTAAGGAACAAAATACGTTTTGTACACTGGATAACCCATGAAGTATACCATATGAAGTGTTATAAAATATGTATTTGGTATACTGTGGGTGAATACATGTTTCATATTTTTGATTTCCACGAACCTAAGGTTTGTGAGATACCTAGAATGATAAATCCTTCATAATTTGATACCTTTATTATAAATTCCTTGAGGCTTAGCTAATTAGGGGGTGGTTATGTATGTTTTTTATCATTCCATTGTTTAGAGCTTAACCAAGATGGGATTTTTTTATATCATATGATGATTATAACATTTGGGTCCTTGATTGAGATATAATAAAGGAGTGTATAACCATGACTATATAAAGCATGTGATGGTCTTGTCTATCAGATGAGGGGTGTATGTTGTGCTCAACCATAAAGGTGAATGAAATGTGATGTATTAATCAACTTGTTGAGTTCATACTCAAAGAATTGAGAACTTATGAGTATCTATATGGGATTGAAATACTCTATGTCCTATGGTTTCTCGATGTCTTGGAAAAAGGGATCATATGAAAATGAATGCTTTTATATGATTCAACTGGTGAACCTAGGTATACAGAAACATATGTTTGATAGATATCACGATAGATATATTGGTAGCTTCAGTACCACTAATGATTTTATAGAGGCCTCTCTTTTATTACATATATGAATTCTAGAAATAATTTTTTTCAATGTTACAAAGTCCCATGGGGTCATACTTTGTGATTCAATGAATAGGTATTGAGTTTTACAAAACTTAGAGAGCTGCTTAAAAGTGTTTTAGAGTTTATCCAAGAGGAGTTTTGTATGGATATCCATAAGTTATTTTATATGTTATGAAAAAATTTGAATGTAATGATATCTTTGAAAAAGTGTTTTCAAAGATATCCAAAAGTATTTTTTGATATATTTTCATAAATTATTGTATATGATATAATATAAGATGAAATGGAATAAAGTCGATGAGGCTTTAGTGCATGTGGTAGATTGATGGAGATATACTCTAAATCCATATATATCTTATGTGTATTTGGTTATATCATATGGTATGATATAAGTGTATTGTAAGGAATGGTATATGATATCATGTCACTACCAATCAATTTTATTTTATTTCTTGGATATATTATAAGGTAATATGAATCATAACATATGATTTATGTAATAACCTATGATTAATAAGTTGAAAAAATGTTAAATGTTTAATGTTCTAATCTTCTCTTTGTTATTTTTCATTAGTAATACATTTTAAAAGATAAAATTTATGGGAGAGTTAAAAAGATGAAGGAGTTAAAAACAAAATAAGTGATCACATTACCTTAATGTTACAAAACATTTTAGAAAATACATGAATACTTAGTGGTGTCTTAAAGAATTATATAAGAAGGTTATTATTATAGAAATGTTTATCTGGCTGAATAGGGTCCATTACTGATTATCTTATATCTCTCTTACTCCTAATTCATTTACCACATGAGATACTAGTATATCATGGAATCTAGGAGGGTCCAACCCTGGTTTTTTGGGTGATTATAATTATCCCATGGATACACCACAGAGGAGGGAGTCTGATAGCTACCTCTTAGTGATCTTCTTCAAACATATGATTGAATACAGTGGAAGTGTAATTCATTGGTTAAATGTGCACAACATGTTCTTTATTTTAATTTATTATTTTTTTCTATTTCATATATGGTTGGTTTTGGTTTGAGTTTTATAATTTATTTCCCTGTATTGAATAAGTGTTGTTAAATCCTTAGAAACCCAAAAATTCGAACATAGGCATTGCATGTCTTCAAATCCTCTTAAAACAAATTTTTGGTATGCCTTAACTAACCACACTAAAGACATACTAGATAACAACTCTCTATGGGAATTTTTAAGGCTAAATGAGATAGACATCTTGTTCTATCACCATCACCCCATTTTAACCCATCTAGTTTAATATTCTTCTTGAGAAAAACTCATTTACTCCCACTTGTAATAGGAGGGAAATCACCATCCTAGAAATTCTATCTTGATCCATGTTGACACTCTATTTTTTCATGTGGATGAAAATTAGTCAAAAGGAAATACCCTAGGAAGAAGAGAAGAAGAGAAAGGAAGAAGGCCAAGGATCACTTAATACTCTCAAAGGCCATTTCACCCCAAGTATCTCAAAACACTATCAGCACACAAGGTACCTATGCGGAACCCTATGCAACTGACCAATATGTGACACCTGTTCAAGATGAAAACTTCACCCAGGGTCCTATATTTTCCAATAAATAGGACCATGGGGTCTTCATTTGTACAAATGAAAATTACTAAAGTCTAACTGATGATCTTTTTTCCTTAGTGCTTCACTCAATCCAATTATAACCTTCTAGGTAGATTTATAAAACCTAAAGAAGAAATAATTAAATAGGGATCGTGAAACTAAAGTTCTCCTAGGGTTTAAAATAAACAACACCTATGTGAGGCACTCAATCACCCCACAATTAAGGAAGACTATCATGAGGTAACCTTCTCCAAATAGGGACCTACACAAGTAACCCCCAGGAACAACTATAGAGACCCTTGAAGGCTTGATAAAGGTATATCCCAAGTGTAGTCATCTAGGTGGTCCATCTCCCAAGGTTATACCAATTATCCCAGTCCTACCTATGTGGATAATCCCCTGAGTGATCCACTTTGGTTCACCCTAACCACAAACCTATATGATTCATTCTTTAGGTCATCTTCAAAACCATCTATGGCAGGAACTCTCCTACTTTGGATCCCTTTTTTGAGAGGGATCAACTCAAAGACTCCATTGAAGACTCCTGACTTTGAAAACCATGGGAAAAGTCACACTAATGTGTCTCCCATTGGGATTTGTATTTCTATGGTTAGAGGTTTCTGCACTTGTCTTACTAGATGGTTAGTATCCTCAGGATGTTTGTGAATTTTTATTTCTACAATCATGAGAAACTCAACCCCATGTATAGTTCTAGGGTGTTCCTAGTCTCAGAAAAAAGTGTTAGGACCATTTCCTCTAATTATTGTCTCTAAGACCCTGATCCTTTAGTTACAAGTAGGGAGGGTGAGAAATACTCTTGATTTTCCATTAAACGTGGAATGAAATCCTCCACCCTCATTACAGGACCAATTTTAGGGCATCCCTCTTAGAGTAATCTCCTAGAATTTCTTATAGGACATTTCACTCTTGTTCCTATCTGCCTCTTGACCACTAGGACAGATAGGGGATGAGAACCCAAACCCTCTCCCCTCTCTCCTAAAGCCTTCCTTCCTATATATAAATACCTTGGACTCATTCCAGGGTAAAGGAAATAGAGTGAAGTTTCATAGTATATACTTCTTCCATCTTCACCTCTCCTCTTACACTAGTGGAGGAGGAGAAGTGGGTGGTTTGTTATATATTCTATTTACCCTTGTTTATCACATTGAGAATGACTCGCATGGGCTTAGAGGTTAAATAAGATCATGACAACCACATGATCCATGTGACCAATTGAACTATGAGAAATCTGATTCCTGTTGCAATCAGGATGCGTATGATTCCCACTTAGGGCCTTATCTCAATGGGTATCCTCTTCTAGAGTAATCCCCAATAGTAATTCCCTTAATTTAGGCATCATCTTCAGGATTAATCCTAGAAACAAGTCTACAAACCCTAATGAGTTGATACATATCTCATGGTCTTTTTTTAGGTCATCCAATTTAGGAGTAATCCCCAAATTAATCCTCAAAAATGGTCATACTTACCTACCATAAAAACTTACAGAGGGCCTCCATAACCATCGGTCCTCATAACCAAACTACTTGGGATTTGATTCCCCTCCAAATGGGATATGTAGGAAGCCTCCATGAGATCCAATCTCAACACCCAAAATCAACCATATTCTCACTAGGACACATTCCCGATAGGGTTTAATTCAACCTGGGAATTCATATTCCTCTCGGGTTCTTTGGGCTGCTTCAGCATAAGTCCTACACCAAACATTATCTAGGAACCTTCCACCTATATTTTCCTTCCACATGACATTAAACTATACAGTTGGGTCCATACCACATGACCTTAAAAGTTATGATGTGCCCCATTAATCAGTACCAAACTACATGGGTTCTGATTACTTTCACAAGGATATGTAGAAATCCTATTTATGGGTTCAATCCCAACACCAAAACAACTCTCATCTACCTAGATAATGATATAATTTAGAGTTCCCCACTGAGTGGCTAAGAAACCAACATCATCATAATAACGACCAAAGAAAATTAGTATATAAGAGTATACCATCAATGGATAACCTCGAATACATATAGATATCTTTATTGATGAATAATTGTAAATACATACATATGATTATAATATTTGTACAAACTAATAATTGATTTTTTAAATCAAGGATGACCTAAATCATACTTGGGAATTAATAAAGGATTTCTAAACATTTTTTAAATCAATAATAGAGTCTCATAGTAGGCAATAATGTCCCCCAAAACGGTGTGATGAGACCAACCTCCCATCCTCTCAACCAATGTGAGTTCTTAAGCATCATTGTCCAAAATACCTAATGAGCATCTGCCTTTAGAAAGAGGGTCCCTTTAGATATAGAACCATTGGGTGTCTTTGGTTCCATGAAAAACCCATTGGAAACCATTCAAAAAAAGAAAATTTTCATCAGGTGCAAATTCTAATGGGAAATAAAAAATGGTGAACTTGATGTGAATCCTTAACCAAGATGATAGTGTAACCCACTTGTCAGACCCCTTTCACTTGACAAAATAAGGTCGGACAAGAAAATAAATCACACATGGTTTCATTAAAATGAGATGATGCTTTGATAGAGTTCCTTGTTTGTGTTTGTCACATATCTAGGCATTTATTTCCAAGAACTCCCTTAAATATAATGGAATCATTCAAGATTTCACCAATGAACTCCTTGGCTATTGCACACACTGTATCTTCATCCACGTAGAGGATTCCATCACCAACCTATCATCTTCAAAGTTGGGCCTCAAACTCACTGGTCTAGGAATATCATCAAAATGGTATAATCCCAACCCTAGAGTCCACCCAATAAGCCCTCTAGTTCATGAAGCCCCACTGATCGTCTGGTCAATGATGACGGGTAGTCATGACACAGACGGAACCAACCACCGTCTTCAACTATTTCGAGATCTTATCCCTATAATATGATAACCAGTCCCTTCCATATCTTAGGGAGGTGGATCAAGAGGCCACATTCATCCTCATCCAAGATACATAGGGGTCCTTCTAAAGGGATCCTTCCATCAATTTTTTCCTTCAACGCCATGCGATAGTGAACCCTTGACATGATGAGGGTGTTTTCCTTGGCTATCCGTCCTAGTTTCTTCAAATCCGGGCATGCAAGATGGCCCACTAGGGATGAAAATTGGCCAAAGGGGAGAAAGGTCACACATATTACCCCTCTATAGAATCCAACCAACACAATTTTGTGGAAAATTGTGAATGGGGACATACACTCATCTGCCTTCATTTGTCCATCCAACAGGCTCACCTGGAGGCATTCAAATAAGTCTTCCAATCATATCTGGTGGAATACCGCAAGTAGAAACAAACACCTCTTTTCACACACCAATACTACTAGTAGAATCATCCAGTGTCATCTAAAGAAGTCAATTAGAAAGTCCTTATAGAAAGTAGGGGCAGAATCAACTCTTTTCCCGCACACATGAGTACTGTCAATATCCACTGAAAGGAAAGGGATGATAGGATCAGGCACATACACCTACTCCATATATTGAATGGGAATATATCCATTTTATAGTCAATGAAGTCACCAAGCATATATTGGTAATGGTGAAAGGGTATACAAAAACTCCTACCCACATCCTACATACTTTTCAGTACATCATAATAGTGATGACAGTAGTGTCCGAGGGATAGACACATAAATCTATCCACAAAAGTGGGTTGGCTCACCAACATGTCACCCCATATCAGATACACACCTTTGCTCCAATCCAGGAGGGTCAGGGGGAAAAATCCCCCATTTTATATGGACAACCAGATCATGAACATATATCCTCTCCAATTAGAGGTAACTAGCATATCCCAGTGGCCACTCCAAGGTAGTCACAAACACCTTCTCATGAAAACCGCTTCTCCCATAAAGTGGCCCAAATCACTCATAAGAAGGAATAAAATAATAATCCTCATCAAACATGATTGGAAAATAAATAGTTTATCTATGATCCAAATCTTCTTAATGTTGGAGTTCTTAAATCCCTCAGACACTTATCTGTTGCGTCTCAAGATCCTACCCTCTCGTTACCAAATTATGGGAGTAGTTTTAGTAACTTTGAATTTCATATTAGGACACTTCATCATGAATTATTTCTTCTTTCATACAATATAATTGATCTCAAGAGACCATATCCTGATTAGAGATATGGTAGTCCTCCATGTGGCTAGAATATCAAGTAGAAAGAGGTTCTCCCCTTACTTTAATCCACCATGGTGGTCCTCTCTATGATAGTGTTCACTGCAAAAGTTCTATCCATAGTAGTGTTTCTCATTTTCAAGAGAATTATTCAATTGGAAATGTAGTGATGATAAATACCTCTTATCATAAAGAAATTTTGAACACAAATCCATTCATATATGATTCCTTGTCACTTGAAGGTGTAATCCTTTCTCAATTGGAAGACAACTTAAAAAAATAGTCATTCTCTAAACCACGCATGGGTCACTTTCCTACCAACATAGTAGAGGAAATCCCAATAAATCCCACTACTTATGCTAAAACAATCAGGAAGCATCCACTCTGGTCAAACTAGGTAGAGGAACATATAGAAAAATATGAAGAAGAAATTCTAAACATGAGTAAAAAACTGGCTAAAGATGACATAACGGTCATGTTCTAGCCTTTGGCCACCCGTCAATAAATAATTCTAGGGATTTTTTCAAAATATTTTATGCACAACATCCATCTCAACATATGGAAAACTATTTTTCATTTAAATCAAAGTTATTACCTTATGATGAGTATCAATTTCACATCAAGGTGATTGATGAGTTGCAGCATCAAATTGACTTGGAATATCTCCTAGAATCATGACATCCAAAGATCAAGAAACAACAAGGATTCCTTCAATTCACATGCATAGGTTCATTAATGATGTTGAAACAACTAATCATATATACAAAATCTGGTGTTCATATCATAGGTTGGGGTGCACATGGAGCATTACATTTCACTACACTCCCTAACCAGCAAAGCATGCCAAAGGTGGTATCATGCATTGTCATAGCCCAAGGTTGGATCCAACAAATAGAATATGTTCATGAATAAGGATATGATCAGCAAGAATAGGCCCTAATATACTCTCACTGACGTTGGTCCAAAAGATAGTAGGATGTTGAAATACTTTTGTGTCAAGAATCTGAGAATATTAATTCCTAGAGGATTCCAACTGCTAGATTATGTAAATGTCAGAATTAGCACAATGATCTTTAGAAATAGAAGATTTAAATTCATATAGAATGATGTTCCTAGCCCAAATTAAAACAAAACTCCATAAAATTAGAAGAGAGGTTGCGGTAATATTAGCCAAGGTAGTTCAAGAGAAACCACAACCCGTAGTGTTGAGGAATTTTTTAACCCAACCCTTGAGGTCATCCAATTAGGACTGAAGGGTTGTGACAGTAGAACAGGAACATCCTTATCCCTTAGGTCTGGGGGATTTTTCACCTCAACAACCACCTCCTCGGTAGGAATCAATTTTCTATCAATTAGGTAAGATTCCCCAGAATGAATCCTCCTAGTTCATCCCATCTCGTGATCTGATAATTTCACTTGGAAAATGCATGATTGAACTATCTAGAGATTCTTTATGGGTTACTTTTTTACAAATAGTTCCTAGAGAATCATCAAAGGAGATTAAAAGGACTCGTGGATGGTATAGAAGAATGAGGTATTACAAAGACACTAATAGAATACCCACAATGAATTTCAAATTAGTTAACTTCATCAATAACGCCCTCCTAGATTCCATAAAACACAAGTCCAGTTCAGAGGATACAGGTGAGGAAGTTCTTATTCTTAATTTGGTTCACACTGAAAAAATTAAAGTAGGTGTGAACACTCAAAACTAGATGCTCTCCCTAAATTTGGGAACTCCCCCAAAATATACACCTTTAGCTCCTTGAAAGAAGGAAAAATGTAAGGGTCAAATCATGTATCACCTCCCTACTAGAGAGGATAAGTCCCTTTCACTGGAGGAAATATTTTCTCAGCAAGAAGAAGAGATGAAAGAATTGAGGAGACTCATTGCAAAATTACTATAAGATAGCATTCCTGCTAGGTATGTTCTGCAAGTAGATCCTTAACCAGAACTCCCAGTTGATGCACCTCAATAAAGATATTTTATCATGACCACTGAAGTAGGACTGAAACATCCACTCAATTCAAGGTACCAACTACCAATATATTTAGATCTCATAGTAACAGATCATGAATTACCTATATTGTGTGTGCAACCATAGTAGGGTTAGGAACATCTTTATAGGCCTTCCCTTATGGGTACCCATGACAGATACCATTAGTGTCGCAACCAATGGTGTTACCAGCCGTTGAACCCTTTCAAGAACCATTTTTCATTCCAGTCTAGGATCCATCATAGCCATAAATTACTCAAATTCTTATGAACACCATTGAGTCACTAATGTATTGATTGGAGTCCGTAGAAAAACGATGTTTCCAAATACAGCCAGAAAATAAGCCTTATGTTGAATGGGTAGATCCAATTCTTCCCCTGCTAAACTTTGGGAATCCCACATCTCTAATATTCAAAATATCAGGAGATACAGAGCATTACTTGATGAATTTTATCTATTTCTACAATACCATGATGCGTACCCCTAAAAAAGAGGCGGTGAAACTCAGGTGCTTCATGTAATCACTGAAAGGACTAGAATTTGTTTGGTACACAATTTTGCAGTCTCGATCAATTACTGGGTGGTAATACTAAGTTTCTCTTCAAGTATAGCTCAACATTGTAGGAGACAATAGTCTTAAATCTTATGAACTAAAAATAATGGGAGAATTAAAGGGTCTTATATTTCATTACTTGGTGGAAATTATTGACATACTTATTAAACCTATCAATATATTAAGAAGAGTTTTTTCCCATATGTGTAACGAATCTCCATGACTAGTTGTGCATGTCGTTGATCCCTGTGAAATACACAAGAGGGTTTCAGGAACTTGCCTCAATTTCTCAACAGGTGGAAAACTCCCTCAAAGAGAATAAGGAAAAGTCCATAGTAATTCCATCAACTCGGGGAAGGAGAATAGGAAAATAAGATGTTTCTACAGTTACACTTAAGTAGGACCATGTACCTGCTCCTACCTCCAGGACTACACTATATCATACGGCTCAACCTCTTGAGTGTCATCAGAAATTCCCACCCCATAAAAATGATCAAAGTGTCTATAAATGGAAACAATTTGAGGAGATAAAAAACAAGTTCTATTATTTTTTAAATGAACAAGTGCCTAGCTACTTCATCTTAGCATTGTAAAATAAATTAGTCAAGTTTTCAAATCCCAGGAAGTCTTGAAATGAAGATGATGAAGATCTTCTAAACTATTTCCCTTTCCATAAAATGTTGTGACACCACATCAAGGACTGTTTTGTTTTCAAAGACCTCCTATAAAAGATGGTGAACTCCAGGAAAGTGAAGTTGAAAAATTCAATTTCTTAGGTTTCTTATTTTTCTTCCACTAATCCATAGAAGGAAAATGAATAGAAAGAGGATAAGGAAAAGATTTAACAGAAGTTTGGTGACGGATGGTCAGGAAAATGATCAATTGGACTCATGTTATTCTCCAAACATAGTTGAAATAACCAACTGTGCCTCCATCCACTTTATCTATAGCACAACTATCTCCATAAACAGCTCAATCCTCTAAAGTCTAGTCCTCCAAAAAGTGACATATAAGGGTAAGAATAAAATGATAGAATATGATCTCATTACAAATCTGAAGTTATCCTTAACTTTAGTAGACTTCATGCCAACAATCCCAAAAGAATAGGAACTGCCCCACCAAAAGGAATAATAAGAGTCAACATGTCATATGGATTATTCATCAAATAAGTAGTTTATTTTCATTTACATTAACAATATTCAATTCATGTATCCATTTTCACATGATGATTTTGATTATGAACCCAATTTCCCTATACTTGATTGGGGAACTGAGGGTAGATATTGTTGATTTCGAGGATACAGGGGAATATGTGTCCATTCTAGGATCCACTAATTCAACCAAACCACAGCCTGAACTGTCTACATAGCCAAAAATCATGGAAAATATCTCTAGTGATATAATTAGTAACAAGGAAGTTCTTCCTCCATGCATGACAGGGTTTGACCTGACGTGATCATCTTGGAAGATCGGTTAGAGGATATGCTATCACCTCCTCAGCAGCTAGTCTGACTCAATCAGCCTAATCCACCAAGAACAAGAACACTTCCAGCTCATACCCCAAGGGATGGTCTATCCACATCAGGAACATTGGCTCCTAAAGTGCCCGAAAAAGAGAATCCCCATGCAGCTAAGTGCGAACCTATGGACAAGAAATATGATGTATTGAATTAACTGTCCCAAGTTCCATCCAAATTTTCATTCCTAGATTCTTTTATTTTATCAAAATATCTTTGGGAAGCACTTATCAAGGCCTTATAAAGCCCTCAAAATTTTAAAGATGAGGTTGTTTCTATTGAATTAGATCATGTAGAGAATGACCATGTGGAATTCTATGTAGTCATATTTTTTATAGACCAAGATGAGTATGCTCTCATAAAAGGACAAATCAGACCCTTGTATATATCCATAAAAATAAATGACATTGATGTCTGAGGATCCTTTTATTGAAAATGGATTAGGATTCAACCTAATTTTGGTCTGGACACTTCGCCAACTGGCTCTCAATGAATCTCACTTATCTCCTTCTACACTGATGTTACAAGGTTATGATAATAATGAACAAGATCCTCTTGGTGATATCACACTCAGAACTCAGTTCAGAGATCTCATGTCTAGCTTGGAGTTCATGGTTGTTCAATAGGATACATCTTTCAATGTTCTGCTAGGACGATCTTGGCTACATAATCTTGCAGTTATTCCTTCATCATACTAAAAATGTCTCAAATATTGTATCAATGGTCAAATTGTGACATTTCATGGTGACAAGGCCATGTTCAAATCATGTGAGTCATATTACCTTGATGCGGGTTTCTATCATAAAGGATAAAAATAGTCTATGGTGGATGATGTTGCTCGAATCAATGCCATAAATGGCCTATAGACGATCCTAGCTAAACCTTTCAAGAAGACCAGTGTAGATTATGTGTTGTCCATTAATCAAATTAAATGGGTAATCCTGAATTCAAGTACTCATTCAGAGACATATATAATTTCACTCATGAAAACTAAATGTGAAAATGTAAGAGAGGTTGTAAACTCTCCGAATAGTGATGATCGACTAGATGGAAATGTCTTCATTCCACCCCCTGAGCTTCAAAAAAATCCTATTTCATCGTCTAGTCTAGAAAGAAGTTTCCATATTAATGGAAGAAGACAAATATTCTCATTCTCAATCCCTCATCTTCCCTTTGGAACTCTAAAAAGGACCCTCATCATTTATTAATCCATAAATGATTGCTTCTTCTTCCGGATGTCCAATTGATAATACCTCCCCTAACTCAGATATTATTGCTTCATCACCTACCTCTTAGGTAGAGGTGAAAGAAGTAAAGAAAGAGGAATAGGAAGAAGAGTAAGACATCAGGGACTCCCCTCCAGTATTTTAGGAAGGAGTCTCTACCACCATGGATGAACTCAGAGAGATAAATCTAGGTACATTAAAGGATCCACGAACCACTTTGATTAGTGTGTCAATGACTTCTTAAGAACTGAATATGAATACCTTTTTCCTAAATTAGCATGTGGATGTGTTCACCTGGAATTACATGGATATTCTAGGCCTTGTCCCCGAGGTGGCCACCCATCACTTGAGTTTTCTGGAAGATCATCGGGGATACAAGAAAGCATCCAGATGAACGCACCCTACTCACACCTCCAAAATTGAGGCTGAAGCGGACCATTCCATCAAGGATGACCTTATCTGAGAGTTATAGTATCCAAAAATTCTAGACAACATTTTCCCAATAGAGAATAAGAATGGGAAATTCAGAGTTTGCATCAATTTTAGAGGTCTCAACCAACATTGTCCCAAAGAATACTTCCCAGTTCCAATCATAGAAATCCTGATTGATGAAACGTCTAGTTATAAATCCTTATCCTTCATGGACGGATATTAGGGGTACAACCAAGTTCAAATGGCCCTAAAATATTAATAATTCATATCTTTTAGAGCCCCTCAAAGAGTATTCTGCTATAGGGTAATTCCCTTTGTCTTAAAGAGTGACTGTTCTACATACCAATGTGTCATGCATCACATCTTCAAACCTTTCTTGGGGAATTTTATTGAATTTTATGTTAATGATCTTTTTTTCAAGTATCATAAATGTTCTGATTACTTGGATGACATGGAAATCATTTTCAATAAGTTGAGAAAACATATATTAAAGATGAACCCCTTGAAATATTCTTTTGGGGTAACATTAGGGAAATTTCTCGGCTTTGTTATATGCCATCGTGGCATCTAATTTGATCCTAATAAGACTAAAGTTATCCTTGTAATATAACATTGTAGAAACCTGAAAGAGTTTAGAGGATTTCAAGGACACTTAACCTACATCTGGTACTTTATAGATAACCTTGTAGGAAAGTGTTTACCCTTTACCAAATTAATGAATAAGGGGGTCACATATCAGTGGAAATATGATTGTAAATAAGTATTTGACATCCTCAAAATATATCTTTTGATCTCACTAGTGTTGATGCCACCTGTTGAAGGAAAGTCTCTCATCTATTATGTAATGGCCTTGGAATGATCACTGGGCACCTTCCTCATGCAGAAGAATGATGCTGAGAATGAAAACAACCTATATTATCTCAATCGAACCATGATTGATGCTAAGAATCATTACTCAAATATTGAAAAGAGATTCCTAGAATTAATCTTTGTCATTGATAAGTTAAGGCACTATCTATAGTACCATGAGTTCCACTTGGTTTCTCACAATAACCTGGTCAAATTTATACTCAGTCATCCTATGCTGATAGGGTGTCTATCATGGTGGGTAGTTATTTTTTAGTAGTTCAATATATAGTGTGTTCCATAGAAATCAGTGAAAGACAGAGCCTTGGAAGATTTTCTTGCAGAACACCCATCTGAAAAAGAGACATTGTTAAATACTAAACTGACTGATGAAGATATATTCTTTATTCAAGGTGGCTCCCAAACATGTGAAATTTATTTTAACGGTGCATCCAAATCCCAATGGGGAGATAATGGAAGACCCTAAGATCAACAAATTTGGGTTAGTAATTGTGCTTATCTCCCCATAGAATGTGGTTTTTCTATACTCCTTCCTACTATTAGAGGGTTGTACCAACAATGAGTCAGAATATCGGGCTCTCATTACAGTCCTATAATTGTCACTTTAAATATTGGTAAACCACATGGAAGTGAACAGTTATTCTGAGTTAGTAATAAAGAAAACTAATGGTGATTACTCCATCAAAAAAGAGGAGCTAATTCCCAGGTGTGATTACATTTGAGGTTCAATTGAAAAATTTCTCTCAGAGCCAACATTGACTCACGTCCTATGATCATAGAAATCCTAGGCTGCTGCATTGAAAAATACAACGACAACCCTAGAAGAACTAAATTGGGACAAACAGTTATTAACATCTCCCATCACTGGATGATCTCACCATTTTTTTAAGTCAGAATAGAGGAGATCAATGAAATCATCCTCATCCATAAGTCATATAATCCTACCATGGGATGGATATTTCCTATCATGGACTACCATTAGAATGGGGTGCTCCCACTTGATAGAACTGGAATAGATTAGATCCGGCAGTGAGAAGAAAATTTCACACTTTATGATGGATCAAATCACCATAAAGTACTATATAAATGAGGCTTTGATAGAGTCCTTCTCAGATGTGTTGATGGAGAAGAGACAACGACTATTATGGAAGAAATACATGTAGGATCTTGTGGATCCTACCAGTTAAGGTATATGCTTTATAATAAAATCTAAATGCTTAGATACTTCTGGATTTTGATGACTTAGGATTGTAAATAATTCAATAAGAAATTTCATTAATGTCAAGTGAAAGATAACTTCATCCATCAACCCCTGGAGTTGTTATCTACAACCAAATAATCATTTTCATTTTCCATATAGGTAATGAATGTAGTTGGTCCATACCCTCCATCCATGGCCAAGCAGTTTAAGTATATATATAATGCTATCAATTTATTCTCTAAATAGGTTGAGTCAATACCCCTCAAAGAAGTTGGGGCCAAAAGAATTTTTAGCTTTTTCAAAGATAACATTATTACCATATTTGGTGTCCATCATAATATTCTGATGGACAATGACACCAATTTCTATTCTGCCGAGGTGGGAAACATATATCAGGAATAAAATATCAAATTGAACAAATTATCCCACTATTATGCAGCGGATAAGGGATAGATTGAGGCTTTTAACAAGAACCTATCAATAATACTATAGAATTTGGTGGAAAAGTCAAAAATTATTGTCCTGATAATCTCTTTTATGCCTTATGGGCTTATCGAACTATGACCCGTACTGCCACACGAGCAACCCTATATTTGCTGGTGTACGGAAAAGAAGCAGTTCTGATCATTGAGGTTGAATTTCCATCACTCTGTATTTCCATCTATGACCAGCTATCTATAGATGAATAATCCCAAAATGACTGGATGAATTAGAGAGACTTGATGAAAATAGATTTCATACCTTGCATCACTTGGAAGTCTACTAGAATCAGATATCAGGCGCCTTTAATAAGAAGTCTCTTCTCCATTCATTCCTCCAATGAGAATTGTTATTGGTCCTTATGACTCCAATGATATTGGGAAATAAGCCTCCAAAACATGATCCTAAATGGGAGGGACTTTACTCTATACACAAATTCCTCTCTAACAGAGATTATTCCTTGATCTCAATAGATGGAGAAGTCCTCACAACTCCCACCAATGCAAGGTTCCTGAATAGATATTTCATTTAATCACATGATTCTCATCCTAGATGCAGGACATTAAACTACATAGCACTATATACATCCCTGCTACAAGATATTAAAATGCGTAGTTGGTCTTAGTCGTATGACCCAAAACTGTAAGATATCATTCTTCTTCACCGTATGACATTAAATTATAGGATTAACATCTTTCTTATTTGAAATTAAAAAGGCCTAAAAATACCATGATTTGACACTCCCTGTGGTCCCTCAAATATAAGGAATAAAGGATGTGAAGTTCCCATGCATAATCCCCACTCATATCACAACCACTCCATAGTGTCACTTGGGCTCCTTCATAGATATAACCCCCAATGTTATCACATCCTTATCACGTGAAGTTAAACATAACATTACTTCTAAGAACTATGTGTTTCTTGATTATCATTAAAATGAGATACATAGTGATGCTTGGATCTCCAATATTGGGTTCAAATGTGACCACAAAAAAGAAAAACCCCTTCACTCTCTATGTGTATGGATCAGACCTGCCCATAGAATGTTTTCCAAAACTAAGTGTGGCTTGATTATCATGATTAATTAGATACATAGTGACACCCAGATCTCCTATCCTGGGTCCATCCATGATTAAATAAAATAAAATCCTCCCTTATATTCCTTATGCACGAATTAGATATGCACATGGAACCTTTATAGGACTTGTTTCTTGATTATCAATACAATGGGATGCCCAATGATAACTAAAACTCTTGTTTCAAGACCAACCACCATCCTAGAAATTTTTAAATCCCCTTCCCCATGTCAAAACCCAGTTGGTGTGGAGAACCATCTTCAATAACTATGTGTGTCTTGATTCCTTCTTTCGTAAGATACGTAATGATGCCCAGATCTCCAATTTTAGGTCCTGCCATATTTAAACCACAAATCCCCTTTATTCCTTATGTAAAAATTCAAACCTACACTTGGAATCTCTTTTTAGAACAACGTGTGGATTGATTCTTTCCCCATCAAGATACGTAGTGACACCCGGGTCCTATACCCTAGTCCATTCCCAACATATTCCCTTTCACAACGGTTCATCTTCATCCTTACTATATGACATTAAACTAAATGGGATTTCAAGAACTATGTATGGCTTGATTCTCATATTTATGAGATACGTACTGATTCCTAGATCATATATTTGGGAATAGACACCACATAATTGAAATCCCCTTATCCTTCACTTGTGTTACCCTTGTGTTGTAGAAGAAACCTTTACCACTCCTTGTTTATAACACCGATCACAAATCATGTGGGGTTAGGATTTTAGTAAATTAATTTTCTTCATAAATAATGTGTATGAATTTTATTTTGGGGAAATCATGGTCTTGGTTACAAGACTCTAAAAGGAACACTAAATGTCCCCATTCCATGACATTAAAATGCATGGTCTATTTAAGAACTACGTGTGGATTGATTCTTTCAATAGAAATATATATATATATGCCTAGTTCTTATGCCCTGTCCTAGCCATGATATTCCTTTTTCACATCAGAATCACTCATGTCCTTGTTGCATCACAATAAACTCCACAGTTCTTCAAGAACTGCGTGTGTCTAGATTCTCACCCCTATGAGATATATAGTTACATCCATATCTTCAATCTTAGGCGCATTCACATCAAAACATGGTAAATGCCACTAATCCCCCATGTATCATTCAAATATACATTAGGAGATCCAATATTAGTTCTCACCCTACATGTGAACCCGTATCCAAACCCCACTTATCCTCCACACATGAATTCAATCACTGTGGGGGTATTTATTATCAGAACTATGTGTGTCTTGATTCTCATCTTATTGAGATACGTAGTGAAACCTAGGCCTTAATCCTAGTCTGAACCATAAGGTAAAGAAAAATTTCCCCTCAACTGCATACAAACAAAGGTCCATGCAAGATCTTTTATTTTGGTTCCTCTCATTAGGGGGCCCACCTAGGAAATATAGATATCCCCCTTCTACGTATGAGTCAGATCTATACAAGGAACTTCAAAATCATGGAAAATATCAGTCCAAATGATTCCTTTGTTCTTAAAAATATTCCTTCCACACGTCATACTTCTAATATTGAACACTTTTAGAACTTCATAATGTTTCCTCAACTTCTGAAACCAAAATGTTTGATACCTGAGAAATATTTTCCTTGAATATGCAATGTGTTACCTAGTTGTACTTGTATAAAATATCCTACAAAATGGGTTGGTCAGCCCAAGGATATCACTGTTCAACTATGAATTGTGTGCCCTAGTTTTCCTTGAATAAAATATCCCACAAAACAGGTTTTTCAAATAGCAGTAATTTGGCCCTTAGGAGAAACCTCTTCTGTCCCTATAAGCTTTGAAGACAATATGTTGGAACCAGTGATTCAAAGTTAGTGTTCATCCCATGAATATATGTCCCATGTTCTCTCTCTCGATCTAAAAACCTCTAAAACTTTGGTTTATAATTTCCTCGCTCATTTCCAAAGTATACAGGAATGGCCTTGGTCTGACAAGGCCACATATCCTTTGTCGTTTCCATGATATTATGATCCTATTCATATGACCTAAAACTAAAGGCACCATATTTCCTTCACTTGGGTCAGACCTATGTAGAGAGACCATTCCCCCAATTATGTGGAAATTATGACTTGGAATGCCCCTTCCATATTCAGGTATGTTTCTCCAAAAACCAAACTATGTGCTTAGGGAGATCTGAATCCCTATAAACTTTCATCAGATTTTAGTGATAGAGTGTTAGAATACCTGAGAACTCTTATTTATGACTATATAGTA
Source organism: Viscum album (assembly GCA_963277665.1). NCBI lineage: Eukaryota > Viridiplantae > Streptophyta > Magnoliopsida > Santalales > Viscaceae > Viscum > Viscum album. The sequence continues at coordinate 1,372,590,790 of OY728143.1, forward strand.
CATTCCCAAGTTTTCCTTTCATAAAATATCCCACAAAATGGGTTTTCATCCAAAGGATCCATTTTTTGACTATGCAATATGTGCCCTAGGTGCCTTGTATAAAACAGCCCACAAAATAGGGTTTTAAACCAGAGGTAACTTCATACTCACAAGATACCTTCTCTAACATCATAATTCCTTTTCCACATACCACTCTTTGGATTTGGGAATCCCTAAATCACAGCTTATAACATTCTCCTCTCACACTAGAATGTGGTATTACATTTCGGGACAGATTACCAAGAATGGGAGAAACATAAACCTTTAATTCAAAGCTAAATACATTAAAATATATCCCCCTAATGTCCTTGTAGTATGACTTTAAACTACACATCATAATGCTCTTACAGTATGACTTTAAACTGCATCGCATAATTTTCTCATTGTAAGACGTTAAAATACATAGTTAATGTCCTAATCACATGACATTAAACTGCATGATAACTTAACCCTTTGTAAAAAATGGGTATTCTCCCTGACATTGACCATATAAAAAAATTTACCCTCCTCCACTCAATACAAATTGATGTAATAGGGGTTCCCCATTCATTTCCAACACCGATACAGATATTCCCTCCATTCACATACACCTCCCTTTGGAAAAACAACCTTTCTTGGTCTTCATAAATCCAAATATTAAACTTCAACCATCATAAATATAATTATGGAATTCCTAATAACTCCTTCACCTAAATAGAAAGTACACGCCCCGGTTGGACTTGTATAAAATTACTCTCATAATGGTTCTATCAGCCAAAGTATTCCACTATTGACTATACAGTACACACCCTAGTTGGCCTTGTATAAAACATCCCACAAAATGGGTTTGTTAACCGGTGGTAACGTCATCCACAGGAGAGACCTCCTCTATTCCATAACATCATGTTTTATATCTAGTAACCACAAAATCATGGCTCAAAATTTCCTATTGGGTATCTAAAGAATGTCATAACATTCTCAAACCAAAATCCCTATTTGGGTTATTATTTGAAAATCTATGGTCAAATCTATTTGAAATTAAACACTATCCTTATTAGCCTGACTTTCATGACTTTAAAACTACCAAATAAAAGAGAAATAGTACTCACCAAATTGAAAAACCATAAAGAGAACTCTGGAAAAAATTCAAGCCTCAGTACGCTAGACCTGTGCTCTACATGGTTTAATAAAAACATCAAGAAATAAAAAGATAGAAGGAATAAAACTTGTTAGGATGAAAACCCAAAAAAAGTGGTATCCTAAGAAAAACCTAAGTCTTTCCCGATAAGTCTCCTTCATATTGTGGACTTAGGAAAAAATTAGGGTGATGACATAAAAAATACATAAATTTTGTAGGTTTGTTCATGAAACCCTATGAATAGTCGAACCATATGATCACTAGGCCCCTTGGATTAGGTAAAAAATAGAGTTCCAACCATCTCTATCATTGTGATTATGATTATCTGGTATAAATATGTTGTTTTATGAAAATGAGATTCAATGTTATGATCAAACTAAGAGAGTAAGGGATGAAGACATATATGATTGGAAACAAAATTCATTTCTTTTATGGATCAAAACAAGAGGATCAGACGCAAGATGGAGCCTCTCTATTGTATATTACAAGAGACCTTCAGCATAACTCTTTATTTGTTGAATGAACTCTCGAGCCCCATCATCCACTCATTGGAGTTTTTCGAGTTCCCCCTGGACAACATCCAATTCATGCTAAAGTTGTGATTCTTGAATGGTCTTCTCCTTGATCTTCCATTTAAATATCACCAAATTTGTGTTATGGTTGGAATCCACTTGGGTTAATATAGCTCGAAATTCATAAAAATTGGTGAGAAGTTTGTCCTTTATGAGATATTTCCAAAGCTTATGCTCTTGATCCTACCTACAAATAGTCTCCTTCATAGCAGCATGAATTGGGTGGTAATAAAATCCACCAAATCCCAACATTCCAAATAGAGCTAGAAGTTAGAAAAGATATGATGGTAGGTCTTCTAGAGATGTCTAAGAAATTATCTTCCAGATAATCTACCAAGCCATACCACATGTGACACTAAGATCAACCTGTGGCTCTAAGTCTGACTCGGAGCCACTTTCAATGGGAAGAATGTACTCTTGGGTCAAATCACTCAAATAAGTGCCCTACTATGCTCCCTTCTAGACAATGGCTTCCTCACCTTCTGATGTTGGATGAATTGGTATAGTAGCTCTGCCCTCATACCTAGTCATAGAAACTAATAATCCTAAATAATGATTTATAATCATTATTATACTCAAAGTAATGTGATAATGGGGAACAATCACAATATTTGGTGACCCTTGACCAATAAAAGGTTAACTACATGAGAGGATTACTCCATATCATCCCTCAATTCAGCAGTCTAATCTAGAACCTCTTTATTAGGGGTACTCTCCTGGGTATTCTCAGGATTTTCCAAATAAGGATCAGAAAGACTTCTTGTTTCAAGGTCCACCTGAACTAGTCCCCCCTCAACAATGGGACTGATATGGAATTTAACATCTTGTCCATGCACCATCAATGTGATAGTCTCTGTGGATGGAGCTATATATTCCAATAAATCACGATTGAGGATTAAATCATAAAAATATTGGTTGCACAAAATACAAATACCCATGTCCATTCAATTCCCTATTAAGTACCTCAAATTAAGCTAAAGTATTATGAATTTTAATATGTTCTAGTATTTTATCAAAGATCAATCCAAGATTTTTCATGGCATCTATTGAAATACTATACCATGCATTAATTTCACTCGTGGAGAAGCTTGGAATATTTGGCTCATGACATGGCACATCACCCTCCTCTGATGACTTGAGGCCCCAAATAGCTTCCTCAGTGATAGTCTTAGGGTTAGAATCAATCATTCTAGGGTCCTATGGTGCATGATATTAACCTAAAATATTATATAAATGGAATTAAATTATCAGTATATTAAATCTTATGATGTACCTTTGACATTACTAGGTTCCTCCTCCCTTTCTACAACGGTGATAGTAACAGTGCCCGGAGTAGATGATGCAACCTATGCCCTCGACACCTCTTCTGCTGAAGGAGATGACTCACCAATATGGATATGTGCTTAGTCCATATCACCCTCATCATTCCTTAGAGCTTCATTTTTAATCACATTGAGATAGTAAAGGGAAGGAGTTCTTGCAATCCAAGAAAGTTTAAAAACATGTTCTAGATAAAGCATAGATTCATGGCACCAGGATAACTTACCACTGCTATCAAGGCGTTTATCCATAGATTTCACCCTCTGAAATCCCTTATTCTTTGTCTTTTTTGATAAAGGATATCTAGAATCAACTTCCCAAAAGGAAAGTATCAGAGGGGTAAATTGAGTTTCCCCCTCCATCTTAACCTCTATAGCTCATTTCCCTGGGGATAGCTCTCCCGAGTCTAGGGGTGATCTAGTAACCCCAATTAGGGTACCACCAGGACTATACTGTGGTGATTAAACCTCATTTGATTTCCCCTCGGCCCATTGTAAATCAAAATTAAATTCCCCTAGGAAAAGAATTTTGTTCCATATAAAATAAAATAAGAACAAAATAAAAAATGAGAAAAAAGATAACCTATGTCTTTGGGATTGACAAATTCATGTCATTATTTATAAAATGGTTAGTCAACCCCTTCATCATCACCCTATTTCATAATATCCTCCACCCGTCTCATGGAAGGAATTTGGTAATCATATACATATATGATCATATCTAACTTCTGAATATAAATACTCAACTCAGCAGGATTGTCCTCAATGAAAAGATCGAGTGGGTCTTAGGAATCTCCTATCCCTATAATCTGTAATACATCGTGAAGAATAGACCATATGATTTCAGCATCGGAGGACATGTACTATCAAAATTGATATGCCTCTAGTTGTATGAATTCTGAATACATCTCGGTCTATCATGAAGATGATTCATTAGCTTCAGATTTTACGGGTTTATCGACTCTCTCCATCATAGATGATGGACGATAAAATGGAACCTAAATCTCTTCTTGGAAAAGATGAATGGACCAACTGGGTACAATATCATTTAGTGTAGCCATTTTTATTATGGTTGGTGGATTATACCTTGCATGAGGTCATTTGGATGCACTTGGGACCTCTTCATCTATATCCTCCAAAGAGGATGACACAACCTCTAAATGAGATGAATCACCTTCCAAAAGAGGGGAACTCATCCTATTATACTTCCTCTTCCCAACCCGAGGAACATCTTTGGCTATCACCCCTTTGGGTTATGATGCAATCTAGGAATTGACATACCAGGAGGTTAATATGTTGTTTTTATCTGCAGGAGGTAGATTGACCACCACCTACGTCAAATCCATGGTTGTGAGAATCCATATTTTTCAATCTACCATCGGATTCTTTTCTAATATGATGTGTACCAGGGGATATATAGTGATCTACTGTAGATAATTAAACTAGTGTGAAAACCTATAAGGTGCATAGGCCTCACATATAATCTCACTTTAGGTCTTCGTTTCTAGCATGCCATTCTTAAAGGCCATCAAGTATGAACTCAACTCATCATTAGCCTTCCCATCATCAGTAAATATACCTATGGTCATATTCTCATAGGGAAATAAGTTTTACTCCTTAAATAAACTCAACCTTTTTTGGATTTCATTAGATTTCAAAGAAAGGGGTGTAATATCATATAAAACCTAGACATATGGTCAAAACTTGATCCCAATAACCTTGATCCCACTTTACATGACACAAGTTCTGAAGTGAGCTGTGATCCATCCCCACAAAACTTGGAACGATCCTATGATTCTGAAAGGATCCTTCCCTATATGAACATGCAGCAGGCTTATGTGGGTTTTTTCCAGGATGGAGATGTCCAGCCCCAAAAACTTTCTATCATACATCTTTTCCACTAAAATGAATGTTCTTGGACTTATGTCATCATTGGAATCATATAAAAGTAGCAAATAGGCACTAATCCACATGTCTAGAAAGCCTGAAATACGAATCTTATCTAAAAAGTCGGGCCAGATCTCATATCCTCATTTTTTGTACTCCCCCTTATACAAAGTCAGATAGAAGGTGTCTGGTACTCTTCTCTTCACCGCATTAGGATATCTTATTGTAAGGTTAAAAGTGGGTCTTTCCCCTTTCTTCCTTAGGAAAGTTTTCATCCACACCTCCGAATGAATATCTCCCCTTATCCGGGGGTCTTCCTCCTTAATATCATGAGCTCTTTTTCGAATATCATGCTCTAAAGATGGTTTCCTGTAGGTATCATTTTACATCACCCTAAAAGGAATAAATTAGTCTTACATATCTCTGAGGATCAGATCCCCAATGATCTTGTGAACATCCCACAAACTGATGCAAACTTCTTCATGAATTAGATGGAAAGAAATGTTTTTGGAATCCACTGGCTCATTAGCCCTGGAATGAAATTGGAATTCTTATACACATAAGTTTGTCCCACCCATATGGCTTCATATATGTTCACGGCCTTCAATAAAGTTGTGAATTATGTATAATCTTGGCACAACCAATACACCCACATCCATTTAGGCTTAACACCCCCTCCTGGGTGGAAGTCCCGATCTTTCTTCCAGGCCTTCAACTGATCTACCTATGAATCTAAAAATATGGATGAATAGTAGTGTGGCTTTAATTCAACTACATGTGGTTTCAAATCTGTAGTATATGGGTTGTGATGCATGAAACAAGTTGTGGATAATGTCCCGACATTGATGTATACACCCATTATATAAATATTGGCAGCTGTGAAATTCTTATGATCTTAAGACCAAGAGAGCATGATGTAGTTATTTGGAGCTAGTGTGAGGACCTCCTGAAGATTGACATAACCATAAAGTGACAGATATCCACTCTAAAAAAAGTCATGGTGATATTTCTTAAAGGATCCCACCAGATCAGGAAGATTATTATCGCAAATGTCATAATAATCATTCCCTATGACTTTCATCATATCCTCAATGTGTATACTATTATATTCATCAAAAACTAAAATCTTCATGGAATATATTGAACTTGAAAAGAAGTATCCAATATTTTTTAGGAAAATATTGTTTTAAAGAAATGTATGAAAATAATAAAATTTGGAAAATACATGAGCTCGTGCAAGTTCCTCGCTCATATTCTTCATGAAAATGCCTCATGTAGGGACATTGCTCATGGTATTTACACAGGTTAATAATCCAAGAATATGCATCATATAGGAAAATACATACTATTTATACACAAATGATGATTTTAGCGAAAATGATTCACTAGAGAATCTACATGGGCGACTATTGTGGCAAGACCAAAAACTTTGGATTCATGAGAGTCATTCGTCGAAATGAGAACCCTATTTATAGGAGAGGACAACCTTTGTGCAGTCTGTGTTTATGCCCCACCTACTTGATAGACTTAAGCGAATGAAAAACATGGAATACCTGCATGGATGACTTTTTTTGGTTACCTTAGTGCTTCATCCATCCTTTTCATCCCTTTACCTTAGGATTAGACCCTCTACCTTTGATCAGATCCAATCCTAAGGGGGGATTTTGTTGACACTCCATTTTTTTGTGTGGATGAAAAGGAAGCAAAGTTAAATACCCTATGAAGAAGAGAAAATAGAAAGGAATAATTATAAAGATCACTTAATCCCCTCAAATTCCATTTCTCCCAAGTACCACAAACATCGTTGGCACGCAAGGTACCTACATGGAACCCTACATGACCGACGTGTACATGACACCTGTGTGAGATAACACCTTTTCCCAGAGTCCTATATTTTCCTATAAATCAGACTCTGAGGTCTTCATTTGTATAGACATAAATTCTTTAAGGCTAACCAATGCTCTATTCACCCTAGTGCGTCGCTCAATCCCTCCATAACCTTCTAGGTATCTTTCAAAAACCTAAAGAAGTGGGAATTAAAGATGTATTTTGAAACTAAAGTCCACATGGGGTTTAAAATAAACACCTTCATGAGGCACTCACTCACCCTATAATTAAATAATACTATCATGATGTACCATTCCCCAAATATGGACCTATGTGGGTCAACTATAGGAACACCAGTGGTGATTATTTAAGGCTTGAGAAAAGTATCTCCCAAGTTTATTCACCCAGTTAGTCCATCTTCCAAGGTTCTAACAATTTTTCTAGGCCTACCTGTGTGGAAAACCCCCTTTATGACCCACTTTGGTTCGCCCTAACCTCAAACCTACGCAATACATTATTTAGGTCATCTTCAAATCCATCCATGGAAGACCCTCTCCTCCTTTTTCTCCCTTATTTGAGAGGGATCAACTCAAATCCTACATCGAAGCCTCATAACTTTCAAAACCATGGGAAAAGGAACACCAGTGTATATACCATTTGGATTTCTATTTCTACAATCATAGGTTTCTCAAACTTTTACTACTAAGTAGTTAGTATCCTCAGGATGCATGTGAATTTATATTTCTATGGTCATGAGGACCCATACCCCAAGGAAACTGTTGGGGTGTTACCGGTATCGAAAATAAGGGTTAGGACCATGTCTTGTCCTTCTCATATCTGAGACCCAGAGCCTTTGGTTCCAAGCATGGAGGGTGAGGATTACACTTTATTTTCCATTCAACATGTAATGACATCCTACTCCCTCGTTACGGGGTCAATTTTATGGTATCCCTCCTAGAGTAGTCCCCTATCATTTCTTGACGGAGGTTGTACTCTTGCTACTCTCTACCTACTGGACCCTAGGACAGAGAGGGGATAGGGACCAGATCACTCTCCCCTCTCTCCTACTGCCTTCCTTCCTCCATCTCCATACCCTAGGTTCATTCCAATGCAAAATGAAGATAAGTAAATTTCTTAGTCCCGGCCTCTTCCACCATCGCCTTATCCTCTTCCACCAGCATGGAAGGAGAAGTGAATAGTTTGTTGAATATTTTGTTTCCCCTTGTTTCTCACACCAAGAATGACTCATGAGGTCTTATAGGTTAACAACGATCATGACATCAACATGATCCATGCGACCAGTTGAACTAGGAGAACTATGATTCCTATTGCAATCATGATATGTAGGACGCCCACTTAGGGACCAAGATTAATGGGCATCCTCCTCAGGAGTAATCCCCAATAATAATTCCCTTAATTCATGAATCCTCCTCAAGATTAAGCCCCAAAACAAGTATCAAAACCACCTTGAGTTGATAAATTTTTCATGGTATCTTTTTAGGGAATCATCTTCAGGATTAATCCCCAACTTAATCCTTTAAAAGGGTCACACTTTCCTATGAGAAAAACTACAGAGGTCCTCTATAGGCATCGGTCCTCATAACCAAAATATGCGGGATTTGACTCCCCTCCTAATAGGATATGTAGGAATCCTCCATTGGTTCCAACCCCAACACCCCTAATCAAACTTATTCTCTCTTTTCCATATTCCTGGTAGGGTTTAATTCAACCTAGGAATCCATATTCCTCTTAGGTTCTCTGAGCTACTTCAGCATATGTACCACACAAAACTTTAACTGGGAACCATCCTCCAAGATTTCCTTGCCACATGACATTGAAATTTATATTTGGGTCAATACCAAATGACCTTAAAAGTTATGATGTGACCCATTAAGCATCATCAAACTATATGGGTTTTGATTTATCTCATAAGGATACATATAAATCCCAATTACGAGTTTGATCCCAACACCAAAAAAACTCTTGTATTCATGGATGACGATATACTTCAAAGTGACCCACTAAGTGGCTAGGAAATCAGCATCATCATAATAATGACCAAATAATCTATATGTATTATATAAGAGGATACCATCAATGGAGAACCTCGAATATATATAGATATCTTCATTGATGAATAACCTCAGATATATATAGATGATTCTAAGATTTATAAATGCTAATAATTGATTTTTTAACACTGGGATGACCCACATCATACTTGGGAATTAAAAAAGGATTCATAAACATTTCTTAAATCTATAAGAGAGTCGTATAGTAGGTAATAATTCCACCCAAAAGTGTGTGATGAGCCCGACCTCCCATCCATAATCCAATGTCAGTTCTTAAGCATCGTTGGTCAAAATACCTAACGAGTGCCTATCTTTGGAAAGAAGGTCTCTTCAGATATAGAACCATTAGGTGTTTCCAGTTCCATGAAAACCCCCAGTAGAAACTATTTAGAAATAAAAATCTTCATGAGGTTCTAATTCCGAGGGGAAAGATACACATCCACTATCAAGGAACTATCCACCAACTTGGCATATTTGGATTGATTTAATAATAAGACTTGGTATTATATGATTAGATGGAGTCCCATTTAAAACCATAGAGCCTTTAATATATCATTCGAGACTATTTTAGTAAAAAATTTAATGATCTCAATGAATCATTTTTCATACTCTTTAACTATTTTATTGCCTTGATGAAGTTAGAAAAACTCCTTCGAACTCACTTGTGCTATTGTATCTGGATAGAAATCATAAGTAAATATGATTTTTATGTCATTACATTGTAGGTTATCATATAATTTTACCTGAATTATAATCTATCACCACATTCAATCAAATACCTCAATCAAGATGTGGTACACTTCACCATTATAGACTCAATAGTTTCTAAGAATTCACAAATTCTTTCAATTTTCTTCATATAATCTCCAAATTATTTAGTATCATTACTTCCTTAAAAGGAAAGAGGACTGTGGTGAAATAACCCTTGAGCTAAATCCTAGTCTTGGGTAATACCAAGACCAATTTCCCTAGTTTGAGTTGGACTAGGGACAACTCTTTGGTCCATAGTCTAAACCCTACACACTACTGTATTGATCAAATTTTGGTCAACTGGAGGGTTTTCTTGAAGAAAAATTGTTCACAACTCCCTGTAGAGTACTCACTATAACTCTTATAGGAGGCATAAAACTATATTAAATCAAATAAGAAAATAATATCCACCAAATAAAATAAAATTATATTAAAATCACATAAAAAATTAGTTTAAAAATCATAAATATCTCATGAGTGAGGAAAGAAGTCATAAAAAAGTTAATAAAAAAGAATTTCACGTAACTGAAGGATATACTCCCTAAAGAAATTACATCATATTATATGACATATATTGGTCATATAATATGACATTAATATTTCTAAGTAATATAATATTTCATGAGGGTATATCATTGGTTATGATATATGTTATCACAACTCTGCCAGCTTTTCTATTTTATCTCATATGATATATTGATATCAAAATGCATTGATATATAGAGTTATCAAAGGAAATACATTCAAAGTGTCACCCACATTGTATATCAATTAATATTTAATTTATATAGGATCATAATTAAATTATATGATGAATTAATGTCGGTCTATGAGTTACAAAAGGTTTTTGTAACCGTATGTATTAACTAATATATTTTTTGTAATGTATAATTTAATTCCTGGTCACTCAAGGAGTGTCCTTGAAGGCTTATAAAAGGAGGGTTTTGCATGAGATTTTGATGATACAGGATTTCCCAAACTTATATAAATTCTCCCTTCCCCATAACTCTCTTTCCTCCCTCCTTTACCCTGAGAGGTAATAGAAAACTATGGAGAGAAGAGGATTCTTACCCATATGATAGGTGATCAACATCATCTCATGAATACACCATGGATAAGGGAGTCATTTGATCACATTTTATATATCTTCATCAAGCATATTATTTAAATATGGTATCAATATCAATCATCAATGTAAGGTACATAATTGTTTTTCATTTTATCTTTATACATGGTTTTAGGTTTAGAAAATGGTTAATCATGGGAATGAGGTTTCTTAGTGTTTCCCATATGTTGATTAAGTGTTAATAAATCCTTATAAATCATTAATTTTTTTTAGATATTTTCCAAGATCTTGGTTCCTCAAAATCTTATTGAAAAGGAATAAATATAGTATATCATATTATTGGTGTATTCAACTCCATTGTTTGAACACAAACACTAAAGCTTTTATTTAGACTCTTTTTCCATTGTGAATCTCCAATTGATAAAATTTACAAAAACCTTATATTGTTTTGTAATAAAAATTATCATGCCTTCCTTATGTAATCTTCAATGAAGGTAACATAGTACAATGTGCCTCCATGAGAACATGTCGGATTTGACCCCTAAAAAATTGTTTAAACTAACACCAGCTTTTGATTCTTCAGTGCCTTGTCTAATGAAAAAAATGATACCTTTTGGTTATTTCCAAGGATACAATTTTCACTATTAAAAATTCCCCACAGTAATGTTTTAGTATTCGTCTTTTAAAAAATTCCCTTATCACTTTCTTACCAATGTGTCCTAGATGGTCATGCCACAACTTCGTTGCTCCAGAAGTTATTGTTTTGGAAACTATTGCTCCTTATAAATTCTTATTCAGTTGAAATGCTTCATTCCTAACACCCCTTTCTACCACCATATAACCATGTGTAATTTTCTACACACCATCAAAAAATTTGGTATTGAAACTCATATCATCCAATTGACCTACCAAAATTAGATTCTTCAATGATATTGTTATGTAATGAATACCCTTCAGCTTTATTATGCATTTTTTCTTCATCTAAATATTATCATATCCTTTACCAATAACCTCAATTGATTCTCTATCCAAAAGATAAAAAATTTATAATCTTGCATAAATAAATTTTCCCATGCATCTAATTTCATAAAATGAGTGAAATGATTCTCTAGAGTACAGAATCTATTACTCTAATATACTTTAAACACTTAACAAAGATGATTTTCCATCATCTATCATAGAGTGTTTGGAATAATTGGAAGCATTGCTTCTAGAATTAACCCTCTGGTCCCTATATTCTTTCTTCATATTTCATTTCCTTTTACAATTTCAATATATGGAATCAATTAGACTTATGAATTCCCTGGGTTCCTTTCCTTATTATCTTCTTTCTTCTTCTGAATTTTCCTCTAAGTGCAATGTCTCCAACCTTCCACATTGAATGTTGTTATGGTAGAACCTTAGACTTTATTTTATCTAATTTATTCATTTAGAGTTAGATCCCAAATATCCTAAAAATTATAATTTGTTCTCACCACTGGAATTTCTAAAAATAGTAACCATCGTATCCCATGATTTTAGAAGTGATAACAGAAGTATCAATAAACACATTCCTCCAGTGGACTTCACACTAATAGACTCCACATGAATCCAAACCACATTGAACTCATTCACATGGTAATATATCACCCTTCCTTTTGATATATTCATGTTGAAAATCCACTATATCTGAAACACATTGTTCGTCATGGAAGGATTCCCATTCTTATTCATAAGTGTAGACATTAATCCAGTAGTCATTTTCACCTCATTGATATTAAAGGCCATTTTCTAGGCTAACATCAGTTGTGTCACTCCTGGTTTTTTTGGTTTATTCTTTTCTATTATTATTTCCCAATTTATTCTATATTGACTCCCATCAATGGAAGGTAAAAATATTTTTGGAATAGATAACCCTCTACCAGCATACTCGAGAATCTAAAATTTATTCAATCAAAATTTTACAACCACATCTTACTCTATTCCAAATATATATTTTTCAAATTTTATAAAAGTAATCTATTTTTTAAAAACTGAGGAAAAGGTGTTATTGTAAAAATTTTGTTAAAAACCACTACCTCCCTTTACCTATAAATACATAACTCAGGTATCTCATTTTTCATGTTTGGTTAAAGGGTAATGTTTTATAATTTTATAGAGAGCTAGTATATGATAGGTGGTTAAGGGGTTGGTGGTGACCACATACTCAATATTATATACTCACACCTTGCATAGGAACCCATTTTATGTGTGAAGATCCTTTTTTTCATGACCTTTTGATCGCATAATGATTTATTATTCAATTCCACCCTTATTCTACTTTTTTAAACTTTATTTTTATTATAATTTCCTAACATAATATTAAATTTAAATTTTCATTTAATTCTATTAATTAATGTTAAATACTATTAAAGATGTCAATTTTAGTTTTTTTTATTTTTTTATAGGTGGAGGTGATTTGTAGAGATCAAGATGAAGTCGAAGTGAAATGGTCGAATCTGTATAGAAGCCCAAGCAGACATGTGCATTGATTTTAAAATTATAATAAAATATACTAATATAATTAGGCTTAAATTTTGTGGTTGAATCCATAAACATGTGGGATATGGCTCTTTAGAATAAACCTAATCCTATTTCATCCATTTGGAGGCCCATATGAAGTGATATATTCAAAAAAAAAGATAAAAGTTAAGATTAAAACTCGGTATTTTGACAATATTTACCATTATATAATTCTAAGTAAAACCAAATTTATAAGGATATATTCAAGAGGCTATGAAACAACTGTATATATTTATTAAATTCAAAATAAGGTCTTTTAATTTCTCAAAATCAAGGTAGAAGTTGTATTAAGAAATACGTGTGAAAAAACCATGACCTCCCTTACCCTATAAATACATACATTGGGTGTGACATTTTAATGTTTGGTCATGGGTTGAGGTTTAATTTTATTCTCATCACTTTAGAGGTTTTGTACCTCTCTATCCTCATAGGAATATCTGAAATTAATATTTAGTTCCACATGATCCTCCTCCTCCTCTTGATGATGATATAAATGGTGGGTGATCATTGTGAGGGAGTTATATAAAAATAAATTAAGTTATAACACATTATTTGTTACTATTTTTGTGTATTTTATTGTTTGAAATAGTTTTTAGATGTTTCATAACTTTTTTCTTGTTTGAATATAATGTTATGATGCATTTGAATAAATAATGTTTTATTTCATTACCTATTGATGTGATATTTTGAATGTGTGACTTGTGTCGTTCTAATTGAAAAACATGTGAATTCTTTTATTTTTCATAAATGTGATATTTCAATGTTCTTTTCTTGTCCTTACAACATTCATAAAGTCTGAAACATGTCTACACTATTGTTATATCAAAATTTAATTCTATTTATAGGTTTTACCCTCGACTACATGTAATCATTTAAAACCTAATTAATTTTACGTTCCATAGTAGTGTAGTAAATATTTTTGCATCGTTTTCAAGGATCATTACACACTAAAGTGTGTACTTTTTATAATAAATTTTTTATTTTGTGAATATTTTTTTATTATTAAAAATATTAGATTTTATATATCAACATGTGTTCTAACTTATCTTGTTTTTAGGTATGATAAGTTCATCTCTGAAGTGATATGCCTCGATGATGGTTATTTTCACCCTTTTCTTATTTATTTTCTTTTCCCCATTTTTCTTTTTCTTTAATAAAAATGTTAAGAAATGGAAATGAAATTTGATGTTGTAATTAATAATAAAAATTTAAATCATGTTTATTAATCAATAATTTTCTAAAATTTAAGGATGGATTGAACATCATTGATTTTTCTCAGCTTGTTAAAGAAGATTCCTCATATAAAGATGATTTTCTTGAGAAAATATTTTATGCCATGGGAATCCCATTTTATTTTATTATCACTTTAATCCAAAACACCTCTCTATAAGATAGAGATAAGTTTCCTCTCTTTTTTTATACTTCAAACCAATTACACCATGGTTCTTGATTTCTTGACCATATATGGTAGTATGAACAAGCATTAATATAGGAACTCATTTTGATTATTGGTATTATCCCATCTGTATATATACTTCCATTTTTATTAATTATCAAGGATAAACAAGAGAGGTATACACTCCTCCACTTAAGTAAATGCCATTATACATTTTAGTTCATAGTTAATTAAATAATTAAATAACTACATTATTTTTTCCAAGATTTCATGATTTTGTATAATAATATATATGTATAAATATGTATGATACATTATATATTTTATATAATAATAAAGTTAGTGTATAACATATAATCATGTATATAATTTTTTAAAATAAATAAAATTCATTAAGAATATATATATAATAAATAAATAAAAATCAAGACTGGAGATTGTGTTTATAGATTCTTGAACTTCCGAGAAGTGACCAATCACCATTTTTGAATCCCATCTCGACCACCAGTTCAATATTAATTCTATTTTATTTTTATATATTTTACACATTATATATAATTATGTAGGTTGTTTGTAATATTTATGATAAAATAAATAATTTAAAAATAATATAATATAATAGTAGGATAGGGGAATGAATGTGGATCCACTAGTTATGTACTACCCATGAAATTGAATCAACCATAGAATTTAATCCCACCCCAATCACAGGAGTCACATTTGTTCCCATATTTTATTTAAATAATTACATCTTGTCTATATTTTTTTGAATTATGTAGTGTTTTTTGAATGCTTTTTAATAAATATAAAATACTAAAAATATAATAAAATACTCTAAACATAATATTTTCACTAATTGTTGTGTGAGTTCAATGAGATTGTTTCTGTTATAGGTTATAACCCCATCGTAATCATGGGGAAAAGTCCCCCCCCCCCCCATTTATCCATTTAATAAGTTCATGTCATATATATCTATGTACACATTGTTTATGTTTTTTTATTAATATTGATTTTATTTTTTGATTTTATTATAGGTAAATAAATAAATAAATAAAAACATCATGAATAAATAAGTTGTACCACTTCTTGATTTTGGTATGTTTTTATTTCTTTTGTTAACAATAATAGTAAATATTTATTAGTAAAAAATATTATTCCAAACCTTAATCACCTTCATGTAATTTATTGAAAATGAATATTCAATTTCCCCATTTCAAGTTATTTTAACATTTAAGGAAAATTTATTTCACATGTGGTGTGTGATTATGAGTATGGATTTAACATTAATGGATGATTTTAGTATAATTGGTTATTTTAAAACTATATGATCGGTTATATCTCTAAAAAACCTTTGAGATATGGATACCCTATGTCTGATTTTTTTATAGGAAAATTGTATCATTTAATATCCCCACACATCATTACACACGATCAAGAAATTTAAACCTTTTATACTTAATTGAAGGTATTTATAAGTTAGGTTAATTTTAGTTTTATTTCAAAAAAATATATATGTTTTTTATTATCCAATAAATTTCATTATTATACTAGATTAACCTATGATTGATGTTTAATGTTGTTGTTTCAAAAAAAGTCTTCAAAAAAACTATATATATATATATATATATATCACAAAACATATAGGATGAAACCATAAGGTTTGACTTCTAATAATGATTAAGTTAGTGGGTATTGAAATTTGACTTCAAATTCTTAAGAATTGGTTTGGTGGAAAAAATTAGTAAGCTAAAAAATAAAAATAACTGATATTTACTGGATAAAAAGTAGAAAAATAAACATGAAATTTTTTTCAAACACACATGGGTATTTAGTGTCATTATTGACTCATGTATTTCCTTTCTAGGATCGATATCATATATATCCTTGACTTTTGTTCTAATACAATTTATAAGATGCTAATTTTCTATCTTACTAAGATTAACTTCTTGGTGTGTTTTTTGTTTTATTCACTTTATAACCATGAATTAAATTAACTATTAATGTTAAATATTCTTAGGATATGGAATATCTTCTTGTATATATCATTTTTTAGAAATTTTGAAATGTTAATTTTCCTAGGAGTGAAATTTTTTTGGTTTGTGGGTGTGATCACTTAATGATTCATTATTATATTCAACTATTATACCACTATTTTAACCTACATTTATATTATAATTTCACAACATATTAATCAATTGATTTTATAATTTAGTTTAAGTAGTTGATGTTAAATACTATTAAAAATGTAATTTTCACTTTTTTTATGTTTTTGTTTTAGATAGAGGTGATTTGGAGGGACTAAGATGAAGTTGAAGCAAAATGGGCCAAGTTTCATGGATGCTAAGGCACACATGGGCACTAATTTTCACATTCCAAAAAATATTTCCATCCAATTGGTTTAAAATTTTGTCATTGGATCCATAATTATTTGGGATAACTCTTTAGAAGAAAAATAATCCAATTTCATCCATTTTGAGGCTTGAGTAAAGTGATCAATTTAAAAAACAAAAACTATTCAAAGTTAAGAGTATATCTTAGTATTCAGAAAATATCTTATATTCTATAACTCTAATAACCACTAAATTTTACATATATATATTCACAGGGCTTGTAGATCCCCAAAACACCCTGAGAGGAGAGGGGTGAATCAGGGTGTCAAATTTTTCTTTTAAAGTGATGTATCTTGTTCCCACGTTAGTAAGAACTTGTTAAACCTATATTTATGGAATTGTGTGGTAATCAAACATTCACATGCAAAGAGAAAATACAATAATTTTACTTGGTTAACAACTAAGGGAAATTACAAGGAGAATATTCCGATGGTGTGTTGGTCATACCTAAATCCACTAATATTCATTAGTTATGGAATACAGAATTTAAAACACAATCACTCTATACCAGACACACTGCCTTTACATAAATTTAGGGATAACACGCTATCTCTCTTGGAAAACTTCCATAGAATTACCCTAGATCACTACTTTTGGAGAATTCTAACTCATTTTAACAACTTAGATGTCACTTTAGTAGATTGGAATTTAAGTATTTGTCTCTAACTAGCACAAGACTCTACTTACATCAAAGTCCTGAGTTGATGAACTTGAAATCACTGTTCACTTAAACCAAATGTTTGGAAACTACTATTCACGAAGCTATTTTGTGAATCCCTTTTGTGGAGATCACAACCTTCATGGAGAAAATTTACTTTGTAGAACAAACTTCCTTCATGAAGCTTACTAATTCATCATGGAAAATCCTATCATCATGAAACTCCTTTTTCCCAGATACCTAATCATTATTCAAGACTAAGACAGTCATTTTTCAATGATCATGATCATAAATAATACTTGATTCATTAATATCCTAGACTTCATGAATTCGTAGTGATCCAGCCTTTTCTCCAATTATTTTTGTGTGTAATAAAGTGGGGGTAGCTGTCTATTTATAGTCTCGGCCTTTTGTGATGCTCCCATTCCTCGAGTAGATTCTTCATGAAACTCCAAAACCCTATTCTTGAAGATCCTTCACTTATAAATCTCTAGGGAAATTCAACTTTATAGAAAATATTCTCATATCTATAGAGATTATTAACAACCCTTTACACATTTATGATGCTCCACTTCTCGTAGTCATGGAGATTACCGTCAACTCATCACAGTATTTGGGATGCTTGTTCATGATGCTCCACATATTATCAGATCTTAGACTTTGGGAACCTCGTCTTCAAAAAACCCATTCCTTTTCTATATTTTTGAATTGTTAATCCCAAAAAAACCACATTTAATGATTCTTACCTATTCCTCCAGATTTTGAGCCCAAATATTTGTCAAACACTAGAAAATTATGCCACCTTCAACACTGTAGTTATCTTATACTATAAGATCACTTGTCTTGAAAACTCCCTAATCAACCCATTGTGTATTTTAAAAAAACCCAAACCATAATTTGTTTCCAAAAAAGAACATCCTTAGTTCTAATAAGGCTATACAACAACTTTCTAGTTTTTAAAAAGTTTAGATAAATCTATTTACTTTCCTAGGATTGGTATTTTGAAATCTATGTTCTAAAACCACTAACTCCATTTTCCAATAAATTATAACCTTGGGTACCACATTTTTGAGTTTTCTCATGGGGGTAAGTTTCTACCATTTTAGAGAGGTTTTGGGATATTCTCATTGATTTAGAGGGTTTTGAGTTTCTTATCATCATAAGGAGTGATGAAATGAGGACATATATCTAGTCAATCCTTATCCTCTTATCAATAGTAATATAAATAGTAGGTAGCCATTGTGAGGTCAATGCACACTTTCAAGGGAGTTTTACACTTAAATTTCATACTCTTTTTCTAGAATGTGGGTTCTAATAATTTTTTATGTTTTCTTATTGATGTATTTTCCAATTGAAATATTATATTGAGTTATATTAAAAAATTATATGTGTTATATTAACTAATTATCTCTAATATTTCACATTGGAAACTTTTTTTGTTCCATTTAGACAATATATTATTCTATTTATATCCCATAATCATTAATATATTATGGTCTTTGGTTTCCCCAAAACCTTTCATAATATTTTTAACTTGGTTAAATAATGTTTACTCTAAGGTTTATGTCTAATTTCATTAATTTAAATAGATAGTGGGTAACTGAGATTATAATCAATCTCATCCAAATAATTACTCCAAACCTAATTTAAATTATAAGAGAAATGAACTTGAAATGTTATGTAGTAAAATTTTAGTGATCACCCACACCAAAATCTCTTAAAACTCACATTATTTTATAAAATACTTAAGTTTTTTTGTTTACTTCAAACTAATTTCAACGCCTTATCTTATTTCATTTTTTAAAAACTCATTTAAAATTTAAACTTTAAATAATTAATACTCCTTGAGATATATCCTAGGATCTTACTTAAACTATATTCAATCATTTAAAACCTAATAGATTTTATAATAATGGTTTTTTCACCAAGGTAAAGGTAAATTTTCAGAGCATGAGAATTAATTCCATTTAGATTATGGAGTCCTAGTGAAGTCTTTTGATATTTTTTGTGGAAAAGTATAGTAGGAATGTTGGGGTTGTACATAGATTTTCACCTGAGAGTTTATAATTATAGAACATGACATTTTGGTTTCTTATGACCTATTTGGGTGTCATAGTCTATATATATCAAAAAAATTATATTCTTACATTTTTTGTTAACATTTTGGTTATTTTTTATTATCATGATGTGTTGATTTGTGTGAATTATATCTTATGTCTAGTTTCAATATTTGTTATCCATATAATTCCACATTGGTTGACCCAAATATGAACATGGACTTGAACCATTTATTTATATGGTATTATGAGGTAAAACTATCTCCCACACATTTTTCCATCATCCCTCAACATTTATGTTATCATTTGGTAATTGAGAGGATATATTGAGGTGTTATAGAGACCTAGTTTGATTTCATTTAGGTTATCAAGTTATGATCATTAAAAAATAGTATTATATACCAAATTAATGTCTCATGGGTATGGGGCTTGATAATATCTATAAGATAAGGTTGTTGGGACTCAAGTAGAAATACATAAATTTTTCTGGCAAGCATAATTATGGTGAAAGATTAAGTTATTGGGGATAGTTTTGGATCACATTTTTTCTTCTTATTTGAGTCGGTATTATATTATCAAGTCTCATACATCATACTAGATGTCAATAGGTAAGAACATGTAGTATATTATAGAATTTTTTGAGATTTAAAATGTTTTTTATATTATTGTAGGAACCAATTGATGATCCATAATAATTGAAACATAAAAAACAAATAAATAGAACTTTCAGATATATTTATTATTGATGAATAGGTTAATATGGATCAATAATTGAATTATTTGATTGATACCCCTCTTATACATTATTGATAGTTATTTCCTTTAATTTTATACTTAAACATTCATTTACTTGATTTTAATTGATATCTTGAACAAGTAAAATTGTTTTAAGAATATTTTAGAAAGGTATTTTAAAAAGAGAAGTGTTTTGATAAATATATGTGAAATAGATAGGGGAATAGGGTTATACCTAACTTTAGTGATGTATTTTCAAAAAACAAATTGGTTGTCTATTCCAAGGGGAAAAGATTTCAATATCATTCACTACTCTGTTTTAGATTATGTCTCATAAACAAACACAACATGCTATACAGGAATGGGGGATGATCATGTGCCACTATCTAGACCTAAAGTTGATCATATGGTCTTAGAGTGGCTTTCACAATTTCTCCAAGATACTTGTTAAGAAGATCCTTAAAAATATTCAATGACCTATTAGGTTATGGGGGATTTACAATTCTAACATCCTCAAACTTTTAGGGGTGATACATATCTTAAAGAGGCTAAAGAGTTGATTTATCACCTTTATTAGGTATTTGAAATCATATAGAAACCTAATAAATTCTAAGTTATATAGAACATATTTATTCTATAAGGGGAAACTCACCATTGGTGGGATGTTATGCTAGAAGATAAGAAAGATCGGTGTCTTATATAGAAGAGTTTCCAAGAGCTATTTTTCAAGATATTTTATATTGATACTCTATTCAAGTAAAATCTTAGGAATTCATGGATCTGAGATAGTTCTTAATGTAACACCCAAAGTTTTTTTGAATTAATTTTTTTCAAATAAATTAAATTTCTTTTATAGCTTGAATTGCATGCTACACCAAGTTGTGTTTTCTTTATACGCAACACCATGTTAAGATTTCACTATCTGCAACACCAATATTATCTTTCAGTACATGAAACACTATTTTTTTCTTGTGTTACACACAATGTCGAGTTACATCGATATCTTTCATTATATTCTAGACCGAGTTTTACCAAACTACAATATACTATTAATATTATTATTAAAATATTATTATAGTTATCATTTATCCATTGGAATAAAATATATGAATAATATTTACGAAATTATGAAACTATGGTTTACACTTGTTTAAAAAATTAATTATTTGGTTAATAGTTAATTATAAATGATATTAAGAACTATTTGAAAATAAATAAATTCCTTTTCTTAAAAACTATTTTTCTATGTATAAACATGTTTTATCTCAATAAATTCAAAAAACCACTTTTGATGAATTATTTTAATGATATATATATATATATATATATATATTATTCATTCAACTATTTAACATTAATATTATGTTTTTTCTAGACAAGATATATGAATAAACCCAATTTTAGGAATAAAGATATGTATTTGTCTAAAACGTAATTTTATAGCCTTTTAATGAAAAAAATTATTTTAAATCCAATTTTTTAAACTTTTATAAATTATATTTGAAAAAATAAAATTTATTTTTGAAATTGGAATTTAAAAATTATCTTAGGATGAATTTTTTTTATTTTCTGAGAAGTTTTATTTTTGGATGAATAGTGTAAAATACTGAATTTTAACTGAAAACGGCTTTTTCATTTGATTTATTTATATAGATAAATTATATTTTTATTTTATTTTTAAGTATATTTAGATCAATTATACATATATTAATTCAATTTATGTCATTTTAATCAATTTCACATTGAAATTAAATATAAAAATATTTTAAACTTTTGAACATTTTCACTTTAAAAACTCATTGTTTCATCTCGTTTGCGGGATTATTTTCAAATTAATTCATGTCAATTATTTGATTGGAATTTGTAAAAATGGATTAAATATTATTAATAAAAATAATTTATAATTTATATTAAGGTAAACTTAGTTTTTCACCAAAATATTAGGGAAATCAATTAAAATTAATTGCAACGATTAAGGTAAAAACGAGTTTACTTAGTGGTTAAACTTTAATATAAAGGGGCCAAATGACTTAGAAACTTGTAAAAAAACTCATTTTACGGACATATTTAGACCATATCCAATCTTGTATATTAAATTGTTCATTATTGGAGGCACATGATGTAAGTTAGACCTCCCAATAGTGTTTACCTTTTGGTATTTACAAGAATGGAACTCCTCCATTGTATAAGGGAACTCACTCCCTCACTTATTCACACCTATCAAGCCCTTTTTCTCATAAAAACCATGACCAAATAAACTCTAAAAATATATTATATCATTTTAGAATCCTAAATTTAGGCATAAATCAAACCAAGTAAGTCCTTTGGTGCAAATCAAAAGGAGTTACCTGAAGAAGAGGTGATGTTCTTCAATAAGCAATTTTGTTTTATATCTTTATACACCCC
Source organism: Viscum album (assembly GCA_963277665.1). Taxonomy (NCBI): domain Eukaryota; kingdom Viridiplantae; phylum Streptophyta; class Magnoliopsida; order Santalales; family Viscaceae; genus Viscum; species Viscum album. The sequence continues at coordinate 1,372,613,622 of OY728143.1, forward strand.
TTAAATTATTTTTATATCATAGTTATATAATAACATCAGTATATTAAATATAAATATATGTTATTATGTTAATTATATGACCTAAAACGCCACACACTTCCATTAAATGGGATACACAATCATCATTTGTGTGTATGGAGGACTACCACCTCACGAACTGATGTTGTTAGTTCATCAATTACCACATCCAAAGGTTGGTAATAATGATGGATTTATAGTTTATATATGATATATATGATATTTTTTTATGTATTTATGATTATTTAATTATTATATAACACATAACTTCATGATTTCAATTTTTGGGAATATAATAACATCATTTGTGGACATGTGGACTACCGCCTCCTCAAAGTGATGTGATTTGTTCACCTTTTACATGGAATTTATTAAGGATGGGTTTAATAAACATATTTGATATATATAAAATAATAATTCTATTATAATTATAATATATATATATATGGATATAGATATAGATATATATCATTTACTTTTCTTTCTTTCAAAATATGATACGAAAATGGAAATAGTGTTCATATGTACATACAGCCCCCCGTCTCCATGCACGGTGTATTTCATTTCCTACTTATATATTTTATATATTATTATAAATATATATATATATATAATGAAAATATATAGTATTTATATCATGTTTTAGATTTTATAAATTATGAAATCATGATCAAAGAAAAAGGACGGAAAATAAAAAGTCAAAATATGTACGAAAAACAAAGCGGATATTACCCAAAACGTAACTTTAACATAGAATTGTTAATAAAATGGTAATGTAAATTCATAATAAAATAATATATGGTATGATATATAATAATATGGTTCTTTATTATATTTATAATAAACTTATAATTATTATATAGTAGGTTTGAACATGTATGAAGAAAGACGAGACTTAAGGTAAGGGGGATTTATAGTCTCACTTTTATTTCTGCAAGACTTATTCCATATTCACCACTAGTTTATTTTTTGTGGTGTATATAATTCACTACGAAATTTTATATCCTTAATTTAATTGGTTTAATGATATTAAACTTTTCAATTGATGTTATTCTTTCATGGGGATCATGACTCAAAAGTTACTCAAGTAATAAGGGGTTTTCATCTCACTTTTATTTTTCTCTCAGACACAAAATATGCGCACCACCTATTTCTAGTATGTGGTGTGTATAAAACCCATGGATTTATTTAATTATTATTATACTGATAATTATTGGTATTTAAATATACATTTTAGGATATATATTTAATGGGTTTTATGGTTAAAACTTTACTAAAACGGTAAGGTGATTTTGAATCAATTCACCTTTTTTGAGACACATGTTATGTTATACACCTACATTTTTTTATGAGGTGCATCTACTTAACATTTGAAATTTTATATCATTAATATCCTTATTTTCATAATATTTCAAACTTCATTTAATGTTTTTCTCTCATGGGGATTATTATTGAAAGTTACCAAATTGGTAAGAGTTTGTTGTTATAATCTCCTCATTTGTCGGGATTATTTATGATTATGCTTCTATTGATGAAATATTATGATAAATATCTAAATAATTCTCATGAAGTTTCTTATTATATGGTTATTAATAATATATTAATGTAATGGTGTCATTTTTTCACTCTTTGTTTCTTAAGATAATTATGAAAATGTTTTTAAGAAAATCCGACCATATTTCTCGCTTCGGTCAGAAATTTGTTTTCTTCCAAAACCATGTTTTCTTAAAATGTTTTCAAAAATTATCTACCATGATTTTTTAAAAATATATTTTTAACCATGTTTTTCCTTTTTTAAAAATGTTTTAAAAGGAATGTTCTTATCATCTTCTGATCAAGGCTCTTTTGAATTCTACCAACAATATAAAACGAATATTTGTTTTTATGTATAAAACATGTATGGAATTATCCTCCATTATGAAAACTATAGTTTTTGAAGCTTCCTTTATAGTTTTTTTAATTTATTTTCAAATAAAACGATTTTTAAAATGTTTTATGTTTTAAAAAGTATTTTTCAAAGAGAAAATAATATTTTCCTCAAGAAATGTTTTAAATGATATTTCAAAATTATTTTCCATCTAAGATGACATAAATTAGTGTTACTCATGCCTTAATGGGGATATGATACAAGGGTACCATTAATATTCTTTCTTTTAATGGTTTATGTTTTTATGTCATGATGTTTATAAAAGTCGTTTCTCTTCCACAGGTTATACCATTATTAAACGCTCATGAAACCCACTTCTTTTCACGGGTTATGCTTTGATGAAATGACTATGAAACTTGTCACTTTTACGTATGTTATGATATTATGACATGTTTATAATTCCCATTTCATTTCATGGGTTATGATATGACACTACCACAAAACCGGGCAAGGGAAGTGCTTCCTTTTATCAACGCTAAACAGAAAGCGCTGATAAAGGGGTGTGCCATTATCAGCGCTAGCTAAAAGAGCTGATAAAGGTAACCTTTATCAGTACTATTATTAGCGCTGATAAAAGTTTTTATTATTCATTTATATAAAATTATTATATTTATATTCAAAAATAATGTTTATTTGTATACATTAAATAAAAAACAATTGTTTATATTTAATATATATATTTTAATAATTCAAAAATATATATATAACATTTTAATTGAAAAATTATTTCTAATATTATAATTTTATATATATATAATTAAATAATTATAAGATTATAATAAATTACATTAAATAATAAATATATTTATTATATTTATTATATTTATTATATTTATTATATTTATTATATTTATTATATTTATTATATTTATTATATTTATTATATTTATTATATTTATTATATTTATTATATTTATTAGAGATTTATTAGGTTAATTCATTATTTTTTTAAAATTTTTATATTTAATATATTTATTTTATTTATTTTATTTATTTTATTTATAAATATATAATACCTTTTAATATATATATTTATAATTAAAATCATTGAATATATATGTGTTTTCCAATGAATTTGGTCAACGAATATATGGGTATATGTTATTTATGCATGAATGTTCATTTGTATATTACATGATGTGGTATATATTGATTAATTCATAATGTTACCCATATGAACTATATATGTTTTAATAAATATAATTATAAAATTACATTAAATATATATTAAATAATAAATATATTTTATTATATTTTTAATGATATATATAAATACTTTACAAATAAATTTGTAATTATAATTTTATTAATATATATTAAAAATTATATACCAATATTTATAAATATATACCATTTATAGTTATAATTATTAATAAATATATATATATTTATCCTATATATCATTTTAAATAAATATATAAGAATATAAATAAATTATTAAAATTATAATTTTATAAAATAAGTATTTATCAGCGCTATAATTTTAGCACTGATAAATGGTTGTTTTATCAGCTCTTTTTTAGTGCTGATAAAACATACCTTTATCAGCGCTTTTAACTAGCACTGATAAAGGTTCCAATGGTTTTTATAAAAGAACCCTAACATGCCCCTCCTCTCTCGCACCCGTTCAAGCCGTCACGGAAGTTGAACTCGACCCCTCCTCCGCTACAACCCCTCATCCTCCTCCTCCTCCTCCTCCGTTGCCGCTACCTTTTCATCCTCCTCTGTCGTGACCGTCCTCCTCCTCCTTTATCGTTGCTGCCTCCACCACCGATGCCTCCTCCATCGCTTCCTCCGTTGTCGCTACCTCCATCATCGCTACCTTCACCGCGATCCCTCCTCTACCGTGATCCCTCTTGCACCACGATCCCTCCTACTTGGTAACCCTTAATGGTTTATAAGGACATATTGTGGCTTGGTTTACTAGTTTTCATTGAAGGAAGAATCATCCATCCTGTTTATATGTATGTGATATATGATAGAATAATGTTGATTTCTATGAGGTTTTTAAGCCCTGTTATGGAATAGGTTAAGTACCAATTGTATAGATAAATTCCCAAGTGGCCTTCAAATCATGAAAATATTTTAAAAATTCAAATTTAGTACTATATAAATGTTTTTAAATGAGAGTTTTACACCTATTGATTTCTAAATAACATGTTCAGGGTGTGTAATGTTCTTGAAGTGTCTTAAAGGGGTTGTTAGATTTTACATGGGTGTGTTAACCCATATGAGTTATATTGTAAACATTTTGATAGACTTTCACTATTAAAAATGTTATTATTTTGGATTTTTGGATCCCATGTGGTTTTATAAAATTATATTCATAATATTGGTCTTAAGAGTTGATTTGGAAGATATTTTAAATCGTTTTATTTGGATTTACACCCTCAAAATATTTTTTTTTTCATTTGGTACATTATGAGAAATAGTTTTTTATAAAATACTTATGATCAAATTATTCCCATTTTTGTTTTTTTCTAACTAATGGGTGGTTCTCTATACATGTGGTGTTCTTGTGATAGAGAAAGGTGATGTTTTTTTCTAGGTAATTTGAGATTTGGTGATCCTTTATTTATAAATGTATTCAATTTGGATTATTATTGATGTATTGAATTTATTGATTTATAACCACCTTGTTTAATGTCTTAGGACTCTTAGGAGACTAGGTATTGATATGAATATTTGTAAACCATTGTATAGATATCTATAATATTTTGAGGGTGGCCCACTGGAGTGAGTGAGATAATAGATTAGAGAGTGATCATCAGATCATGGAAGGTAAGGAGATAAAATCTTATTTCCCATGGTATTTGTGTTCTTATAATATATTTATCCCTTGACAATTCGATTGAGGGGATGCCTTGGTGGGTACTAGTGATGGAATAACTAGTGGGTAGGTTGTTGTGTGAGATATATCAAGGATTATTTTAAATCTTATATCATGTTGAGTACATGGTTTGTATTGATTGTCCAACAGAAAATATTTATCATGGCTATATGAAATTTTGACATCTCCCTTATAACCCTTATAGGTACAATACATTGAGTGGGGTAGATTATGATGTTAGTGGAAATGATAATGTGGATTCCTTATGACCTTAAGGGTAGAGAAATCCACACATGGGGTGGTGTAAGTTGGTAACTAAATATTAATAAAGATATTTCTTGTTGATATATTGTTACCTCTAGTTCTTGGGATCGTCATGATATATTTTTCAACTATAGGATATGATAATGATGGATACATTTAGTGAGGATGCTTAGGATGTTTCATGTATGAGCATCTTATGTAATAGCCTCTTGCTCGATGCTAGGTATCAATCATTAGCTAGCTAAGATCTAGGATGAGGCTTATCTTTCATTCTTGTTCAATATATCTTAATTGTTATTATATATCTATGATGAGTATGATGCCTAGAGACCTTGGGATTTCAATTTAGAGATACTCCACCAAGGTGAGCATTCTTTAAAATTTTTTAAAGTTTATGTTTGGCTATACATCATGGGGTATATGCGGTTTTTCACAAGACATAAATTATTTTAGTGGTTTAGATTGTGTTGAATGTTAGATTGTTTATTCCTCATTAGGTCCTTATTTATGTATGTGAGTTTATCCATGGGACCCACCTTATGTTAATGGTCTGGATCATGTGGGAGGTTGGCTATGTTATGCCCTCCATACTGTTTTCTTGGGGGTGCATGTTATTCCATGAAGCATATAGTCACATCACAATTCATGATCAAGATTTAATGGTTCTACCTAGGGGATGAGTGTTGTAGTGTATACCTTGTGGTAATTCAACAATGTGACATCATAGGGTTCACTATGCAATAGACCTTTAGGATAAACCATAACGTACCATATTCTTGAAATGAAAAGATATTTTTTTAGTCTTTTTAATGAGGTTCCCCTATTCCTTATTTTCCACTCAACCCTATCACCCAAACCCCTCTTTCCCATAATTCTCCCCTCTCATAATTCACTCTTTAGGATCCCTAATGGTCATTTCATAGTGTACATCCCACCCCCTATACATCCCACACCCCCCTCCCCTGCACCCCTATACCCCCACCCCACCCCACCTGGGCAACCCACCCCCCCCCCCTCCCTAGACAACCCCCACACCCCCTCCCCCACATCCCTGCAGCCCCCCCCCCGGACAGGCCACCCCCCTTCCCCTTTGAACCTTTTATTTTTTACTGGATTTTTTCCCTTTTCTCGTCGAGAACCCCTCCACGCTATTCCATCATCCCCTTCCTCTCCTCTTGGGTGGTTCTCCCTCACCCAGTGTATGTTTCGTCTTTCATCACTTTTATCGGAGAGCCTGGGATAATTTTTACCTCTCTTAATCCTTATATATATTAGTGTCTACCCCCACCCACCCAAATCCTATATTTAAATGGACATGGTTCAATTACAATTTGAAATGTAATGATACAACCCGAGCTGGTATCATAACCAACAACTGACCTGACTTTCCACTAACCTAAGAGGTGTTCATGATCCCTACGGGATAACAACAATCCCCTGGAAAAAAGATACAATTGATGTGGAATATTTTACCCCTAAATTAGAGTAAATTTAAAATTATCTTTCTTCTAAAAAGAAAACATGTCCCATTCATAAGTTGAACATCTAATAAAATAGTAGATACGCAAAAAATAAATAAATAGAAAGCAGCTATCATAGATTAAAAATAAAATCCCACTATTGACCAATAAAATTATTTAACTAGACATGTCCCATTCCTAAATCTCATTGTACCTATTTTGGATAGTTATAAAATTTGAGTTATCATTTTATGTTTTCTTTTCAGTTAGAAATATCCTCTTTTGCACGCCTCTTCTCTACCGCGGGTTGAACAACACCTTCACAGTGAGTTTTCTCCTCTTAATCATTGGTTTCCTCTTGTTCTCATGTTATTACTATTTGATATTCATGGTTATAATGTGAAATTTACGAGCTAAACACCCTGCTGAAAATCATTTCCGTTGGTGGTCCTTGTTTGCACACTAAATGAATTGCATGTTGGTTGGTTCTTGTTGAACATTTGAATATAAAAATCGGTAATTTATGTATACTTGAGTAATTAATGAACTCCCTAGGATGATAAAACTTTTGTAATAACCCCTAAATTAACAAATGGAATTGAATAAGGGATGCTTTGTAAAATCTGAATTTGTGATTGTTTGGTTTGTATGGTGTTGTGATTGTGAGCATGATTGTGTGTTTGTATGGTGTTGTGGTTGTTGGAATGATTGGAATGCCATTTTATTTCCATGTTGTAGTTCCTTCACTATTGAATATCAATCCAAACTTTACCCATTTCAATGGCACCACCACTTTTTTACTAGTGAAATTCCACTGAATCCTAGAAAACCACTTCACTAGAGTACTCTATGAGACACTTTATGGACACCCTAGTCAAATAACTATAACAACACATGTAATGAATCTTTCCACCTGCAAGAACTCTATTGAAAATTATACCATCTATTAGTTTAGTACCATAGTTCTTGACTAGAGACATTATGTTTCTAGAGAAATACTAAAAAACCTATTTATAACAATGCATATAGATCATGTGTTGGATACTAAAACATTCTAGTAAAAGGGATTCTCATAGCTTTTTGAACATCTTTTGTGTAATTATTTTGTTAAATATTAATATTACTGTATCAAATAGGATGAATATGAATAAAGAATGGATGAATTCCAATCATTTGACAAAAGAGTATAAATATGGCGTAAAAGAATTTATCAAGTTTTCAAAAGATCATGCATGTGACCCTTCTCAAATCCTTTGTCTGTGTTTACACTGTTGTTATTCAAGAAAAATTAGTCCAAAGGAGTTGGAAGAACACATGATCTGTCACAGAATAGATTGAAGTTATACATGTTGGAATAAACATGGGGAAAAATGAATGTAGGTAGTGGCTTGGATAACACGCCATTTTATAGATCATCTAATATGATTACAAGCATGAACAATGAAGATGATCATATGGAGGATGTGATTACAGATGTGAATGATGATGAAGATCATATTGAGGAAATGACAAAGATAGTTTAAGATGAACTTTGTGATTGCCCAAATTTTTTTTTAGAAGTTAAAGAGTTGTGAAAAAATGCTATTGTATGTTGGTTGAACTAAATATATAGCATTTTCAGTCGTATTGGAGCTGTATAATTTGAAAGAAGAAAATGGGTGGAGTGATTCCAGTTTTATAGAACTACTTTCGTTCCTGAATGACATTCTCCCATAAGATAATGAGCTCCCAGGCAAAACATATGATGCCAAACGAATTCTACGCTCGATGGGTATGATCTATGAAAGAATACATGTTTGCCCGAATGACTATATAATGTTTCTCAAGGACCACAAATCACTTAAAGAATGCCTAAAATGTGTTGATTCTCGATACAAGAAAGATGATTCCAGTCCTACGAAAGTTTTATGGTAATTTTCAATCATTCCAATGTTTAGGTGCCTATATGTAAGTGAGGATATTGCAGGACAATTGACGTGACATGTAGATACAAGAATTAAAGATGGGAAACTACGTCACCCTACAGACTCTCCTTAGTGGAAGATAATTGATCACGATTATCCTGAATTTGGAAACAAACCGAGAAACCTTCGTCTTGCGTAATCTACAGATGGGGTGAATCCTTTTGGTTTTCAAAGAATTAGCCATAGTACATGGCTGGTTATGTTGGTAAATTATAACTTACCACTATGGTTATGCATGAAACAAAAATAAATCATGTTATCTATGCTTATATTAGGACCAAAAACAAAAAGGTAATGATATTGATGTTTATTTGGATCCATTAACTGAGGATTTGAAATTATTGTGGGATTCAGGTGTTACGTTGTATGATGCTTACAAAAATTAAGATTTCACTTTGAAATCCATGTTGTACGAACGATAAATGAATTTCTTTCTTATGGAAATTTTTCAGGATATAGAATTAAAGGAACTCAAGGGTGTCCCATTTGAGAACAAGGTACACAGTCAATTAGGTTGAAAAATTCATCGAAAATCATTTTTATAGGACATTATAGATTTCTACCCCCGACAGCATAAGTACCGATCTTGGACGACATCATTTGACAGAATTTCAAAAGAATGCACAGCACCATCTCCACTAACAGGTGATCAATTGTTTGAGAAAGTAATAGATGTGGACACTACTTTTGGTAAACCATTTTTAAAAAACCTTATGAAAAACAGTTGGAAAAAGATATCAGTTTTTTTTTGAATTACCATACTGGAATTTTCTATATATCAGACATTTTCTTGATGTTATGCATGTTGAAAAAAATGTATGTGATAGTGCATCGGTACTTTGAAAAATTCATCTGAAAAAAAAGGATGGAATTAAGGCTATATTGTACATGGTTGAGATGGGAATACGAGAAGAGTTGTCACCAGTGAAGGGTGAATATGAACATTTCTTCCACCTGCTACTTACACTCTTTCTAGGAAGAAGAGATATCAGTTTTGCAACTTCTTGAATGAATTAAAGTTTCTAGAGTTTTATTCATCAAATATAAATAACATTGTTTCCATGAGAGATTTAAAATTAAAGGGTCTGAAATCACATGACTACCATGTTTTTATGAAAGATCTAATTCTTATAGCTTTATGTTGCATTTTTTACAAGAATATCCTCCATACATTAACGAAGCTCTATTTCTTCTTCAAAGATATATGCAGCAAAGTTATAGACCTGGTGAAATTTCCAACTATGTAAAGATAAATTTCCATCATATTATGTGAATTGAAAATTTTCTTCCCATAGACATTCTTTGATATGATGGTTCATTTGATGGTTCATTTGGTGAGAGAGATTCAACTATATGGTCCTATACATTATAGATGGATATACCTCATTCAATGGTATATGAATATTTTGAATGGGTATGTCAAAAATTGAAGTCGGATAGAGGGTTGTATTGAGGAGAAATATATTTTTGAGGAAGCCATTGAATTCTGTACCGAATACCTGTCTAGTGTGGAAAACATTGGACTACCGAAATCTCATCATACTGGGTGGCTTGAGGGTGAAGGAATTTCTAGAAGAGAGGTTCTCACAATCAATATTACAGATCAGGAGCAGGCCCAGCTTTACATTTTGCATAACATTTTTGACTTTGAACCATATGTTAAAACCCAAAAAGAAATTCTTAGGCATTTGAATCCATCTGGGGATAAAAAATGGATATCAGATACACATAATCGATAGTTTATAGGATGGTTTTGGGACCATATTTTTAATAATTTAGATGAAAATTTGGACTCAATTTCAGAACAACATTAATGGATAGCTGGAGGAGAAAGTGTGTATGTATTATCTTACAATTATTATTCAGTTAATGGGTATACATTCTATACTAATAAACATGATGAATACAGTATCATGAAGAATAGTGGGGTTACACTTGTGGCTAAAGAGATGCATGTTTCTAGTGCTAAGGACTAAAATCCAATTTATGTGAATATACCATACTTTGGCATCATTAAACAAATATAGGAGTTAGATTATATGAAATTCCAAGCACCTATTTTTCAATGCAAGTGGGTTGATAACAGGAGTGATGTTAAAATAGATTATTTGGGATTCGTGAAAGTTGATTTAAGTAAGGAATGGGAGAAAGATGAACCATTTATAATGGAATCACAGGTAGTACAAGTATTTTATGTTCCAGACCCCACAAACTAAAACTGGTCAATTGTTTTGTTATCGACCAAAACAACTGAAGGGTCAAATGAAATTTCAATGGAAGATAACCCTTTGATAGGGACTTCATAATCATTTTTAAGTGGTCCCAATGTAGACAGTGTTTTGTATGTCATAGGAGACCATAATTAAGTTATTTACATAGTCGATAGAGGGGTCAAATCTCTTCAGCCTTTAAAAAAAGATTTCAATAATCATGTTATTTGTTTATTGTAATATACATTATGTTACGTTATGTTATTATATATTCTCTGCTGCTTTTATGTAATCTAAATTAAATATTAAACCACTTCTGTAGATAATGACTTCTACACCTGCTGATGTGCCCAATCCTGAGGCATAATAGGTCTCTCAACCTGCTGCTGCTGGTCCCAGTTCAGAGCAACAATAGGTTTGTCAACCTTTTGTTGCTAGTCCCAGTGTTGAGGTACAACAGGTTTCTTAACCTGTTTCTACGGGTCCCGGTGTCAATGCTAGCACTCCAGAGGAACATAATGATGATGCTTTTGAAAAAATGGTAGGAAATGAAACCCTTATGGAGAAAAAAACAATAGCGCCATAGTTTGAAATTGTTATCCAAAATCCTTAAGGAAAAAGAAAAAGAAATCAAATTTGAGGTGGGATGGAATAAGCAAAGCAAACATGTTAACACCAACAAATCCATCTTTATTAGCTATATTGGAATATTCACTTGGAAATGAATGTCGATTGATGTACAGTTGTGGCACCATGTTGTCACCGGGCTTAAGACACTAATGTGGGAAGAGATTACGGTAACATTATGATATCATTTTTTTAATTTATTAAAATAAAATAAAATACTAAAACATTTACTTACTCTTCATCATCCACTGCAGAGTGCATTTATAGTAGATTCCTCACACAAGTAATATGTATTAAGAGTTACAGGAAGGATTTATAGAGGCTTTCACACAATTTTAACAAAATATTATCTTAAAGATGCTGAAGGGAAAATCAATCTGCACTCACCTCCTCTTTATAAACACTTGATATCCCAATGAGTGTGGGATGTGTTTATAAACTATCGTGTGGAGCATACTTTTTAGGTACATTGTTTGTGGTAATATGTTGTTTGGCATTGCTTACATTCATCACTTTGATTGATAGTTTTTTATTTATTAAATAGAAACTGAGTGCTGAAAATAAAGAATGTGAAACAAAACCAGCGTACCCCTACCATAAATCAAGGATGGGGTACACTTAACTTGAGAAAAAATTGGTACATCTTTTAAATCTACCATAATAATTTTATGTGACATAAAACAACACCATAACAATGTTTCTCTATTTATATGCATATTGATAAATCAAAAATCAAAATCCATATCCATCTCACTCCATGTGCTATGAAAGGAGGTTTGTGTAAATAATAAGGGGATACTAATAGATGAAAACACAAAAAAAGTGTGGGAAACATGTGTAAGTATGACATAATATAAATTTGATTTTCTTTAAATTTCTATTACATAAAAATGACTACTTATTTTCCTATATTTTCTATCTAACATAGTCACAGGAATAAACAACACCCGTACCAGATGCAGACATAATTTCAGCGGCCTTGAAGCAGCCAGAACAGTATGGTCGCATCAGAGGTGTAGGTTTTGGGGTGACACCCCGAACATATTTTCAGAAACAAAAAAAAAAGTGGAGGATTAAACTGAGGAAATGAAAAATATGCAAGAAAAATTATCTATTTTTCAATATGAATTATAATAATAGAGATATATGATATAAAATTTTACAGGGAAGAGGCAAAGAGAAGAAACAACTTAATAATAACTCGTGTGTGAAGATCCCTCCCCACCCCCCACCAGCTTTGAGGCGAGCCATTCCCCTCAAAATCTAACTTAGATGAGGTATTCAATGTTATAATAATTGTTTTTGTGAAATGTGAATCACATATACACTGATACCTTTCTTGTACTAATATTATACAGGGTTAAAATGAATGTGATTTATATCTATCAACTCCCACATACCGCTTTGTAGCGAGGGCTACGGTGTTCAGTATGCAGAACGACATGCTACACAACAGACAAATTCTAACAGATCATGTCAGAGTGTCAATTAACATAGCTAATGAGACGAGTGCTAAGCTACATATTCCAAATGAGTATGAAAACATTTATATGGTTGAACAAGATGTTGGAACATTCATCGCATGGCCGTCAATTATTGTAAAAAACATGTCAACAAGGAGGTATCCATTTCCAATTTATATTTCAAGTTGGACCATTAACATTTAATGAAAAAAGGTTTGAACCAATGAATATTATTACATAACGACAAAGAGAAGGGGGTGAAACGAAATATCATCTCAAACCCATCTCAAGGATCAACCAACTGATTGAAATGTTCTACTGAGAGCACCTTCACCCCACCCATTCTATATCCATAGTTAATATCATTACAGGCTCATGTGGATACAAAGTTGATAGATGACAATACTCACACATTTGATTTTGAAAAAAATATGTATAGAGAGAAAAAATCAGATTTTATTAGTGATGAAAATGTAAATTAAATCCTCAAGTATGAATGGTTAGGCACCTCAGTTGTAAATGTATACATGAGGTATGTTTTCATGATTTGATTTTAAAAAAGATGATATACTATGATAATTATGACTAAATACATTTCATATTTTTCATAAGTGTATATATGAAAAACAATTGAAGGGATTTCCCCATGAACAAAAATTTTGACTCGTTAGTCCTCACATCACCTCTTTAAAATAATAAATAGATTCTGATAAAGAGGATGTAATAATGTCATCCCTTCTCAAATAATTTGATAACTAAATTACAGATGATAGACTCTTTTTAATACCAATGATGTAGGGGTAAAACTCTACAATTTAATCATATCAACTATATTTTTATTTCTTTCATTACTTACTCCTTTTGTGTTTTTAGGCAACATTGGATGCTAATTGCAGTCAATTTGGATACTCCAAAGATTTATTTTTTGGATTCAATGCATGGATATGCAAAAAACTGACCACGCATGATGGTGTTTGTTAATTTTTAATACACTAGAACCAACATTTTAGAATTAAACATCTAGTTATATAATTTATATTATCTTTTAATGAGGATTCTGTTATGATAGAGAAGTGTATCAATATCGTCTACTTCATGGAATGAATCCAGGGCCTAAGGACAAGAACGCCTACAAGATCTACAACTGGAAAAGTATCCAGGTATATATAATAACATTTCACTATCCAAACACATATCAAAACAAATCACTTATTTTTTTCGATGTTTTTTCAGTGTCCAAAACAAAAAAAATGAAAAGGACTGTAGTTATTATGTTTGTAAAATTATGAAAGAGATCGTATTTAATCAACAAACTATCATCCCTGAAGAGATATTTTCAAAAATAATTACGATTTCATTTAAAATATTTATTAATCCTTTGTGTATTTATATTTTTTCAGTTCTACCATGACTGTCGCAAAAACTCATATTCACAAGATGGTATAAATGTGTTTAGAAACAAATGGGCAGCATACCTGATGGACGATTGTGCACAAATAGGATGAAGGTGAATTCTTACTACTTATGTTATCCTTATATGATCATTTATATCTCCCTTGTTTACACTTATTGAGCATATATGATCACCATTTATTATTTTTTATATCCTTAGGTTATGAAGAATGGTTTTAGAAATTATTTGTCTTTCTAGTAAAGCATAACTTAATGAGAGACTCTTATGAACTAGTTCTTTATGTTTCTATGCTTCCAAAATCACTAGACCTAAACTATTATGGCATGGATCATTTATATTCTGTATTTTTTTCATTTATTCAGCTATTTATACTGATGTAGTGTGTTGGAAGAATATTGGTTGTGCAGCACTCACAAATTTAATAACAAAACTAAGTATTCTTCACTACTATTGGTTAACTACCACTTAGCATAAAATTTGATCTGAACTTATGATCCAGCGTCCCCATGATGCTCTCATCCGACGCCATCTCTATGATACCATCATTAATGCTTCACTTTTCCTTCTCTTCTTGCACCCATTTACTAGGTAAATGGGTGTAGGAAGAGAAGGAAAAGTGGACGATTAATGATGCTATCATAGAGATGGTGTCGGATGAGAGCATCATGGGGACGCCTGATCAGAAGTTCAGATCAGATGCTATGGTAAGTGGTAATTAACCAATAGTATTAAAGTACACAAAGAATCATTATTTTTGTTATTGTCTTATATATAGACCAAAGAAACCATTTGGAAAGATGTAAAGGTAATGTTACGATATAATATGTCTATTTTAACAAAAAAATATATAATGAAACATTGAATTGATTTTCATTATTACTTGAAGGGTTAGTTTATTTTCGAATATTTTCGTCCATGTGACATGACTTTGCATGAAGAGAAACAATGATGTTCTTGATCAATCAAAGAGGTAATGGGAAATATATTTCACTAATGACTCAATATTTCATAGATCTATGATAACTCTTAGGTTTTTACTCTACTTCACATAAGCCTCTTCATGTGATCATGTCACATAAGCTTCTTTGTATGAATACTTCATGTGAACTGATCGTGTGATATCATCACATGATCAAATCACATAAAAAAATCACATAATCAATTAAGGTAACTCACTTGAACCATGATTTGTGTATTCTTGTCTTATTTACATGATCGCATAAAGCTTCAAGGGTCATGTAATCGTATAAATCTCCCAGGTTAATTTGATCACGTGATCCTAATATGGTCATGTGATCACATGCCTTTGAACAATTCATGCACTTAATATGATATTTCTAATTAGTCATGTGCCCCTTTCTTACTCAAGTCCATTTTTTAACCCAAAATCCTCCATTTTCATAATTAATCGAAATTTTCTCTTTCTTATGATACAAATGAATTCAAGAATTGAAGCTATGGAGGCTATAGTTAATTTCACTACAATGGTAGATAGCGTGGAATTAGACCAATGCATAGTCATTCAGTCTACTCACGAGCATCTTAAAAGCTTGATGGGAACCAATATCTTGGATTTTAAATTTTCTAATTAGTTTCCCTTATATGTGGGTGGGGTGTCTAGGATGGAGGAGGTGTCCAGGAGTGGGGGTTGTCTAGGAGGGGAGGGAGGTTTCCAAGAGGGGGGGTTCTAGGAGGGAGGGGGTCTCCAGGTGGGAGGGTGGGTGGGGGTGTCCAGGAAGGAGGGGGTGTCCAGGAAGGAGGGGGTGTCCAGGAGGGAGGGGTGTCTAGGAGTGGGGGGTTTCCAAAAGGGAGGGGGTTTCCATGGATGTGTCCATGAGTGGGCTGTCTGGGAGGGGAGGTAGGGGGTGTGTCCAGAAGGGAGGGGGTGTCCAGGTGTGAGGGTGGGTGGGGGTGTCCAAGAGGGAAGGGAGGTGTCCAAGAGGGAGGGGTGTCCAGGAGGGAGGGGGTCTCCTGGTGGGAGGGGGTCTCCATGTTGGTGGGGGTGTCCAGGAAGGAGGGGTGTCCAGGAGGGAGGGGGTGTCCAGTAGTGGGGGTGTCCAAAAGGGAGGGGTGTCTAGGGGGGTGTCCATGAGTAGGGTGTCCAGAAGGGGAGAGGGGGGGGTGTCCAGAAGGGAGGGTATTTCTAGGAGGGATGGGGTTTTTGGGTAGAGATCCATTCAATTCCATTGAATACTGATAATATAAAATGGGTAGATCACTTCTTGAGTATCCTAAAGTGGGATTTTAGTGAGTCATCAAAAGTTCCAACCAACCAAACCAATTCCAAGCCCATGTAAAGGCCCAAGAATTATATTCCAGTTCAATTTGAGTCCCAATATATCTTATTTAATGTCATAAAGAACCAACATATGCATAATTTACCTTTATCACATTATATTTCTAATAAATACACTTTTCTCTACACCAACGTTATAGTAGAATACATCTGCTGAAAAAATTACTGATGATATATGAGTTTGATGGAAGGAATAATTTCTGATTTAGAAGAGTTGTGAGGAAACTCTCAACTAAATCAATTTTGACCCTCAATCCTGGCATGTGGGTGAAATCTATGAAATGAGATGATTTTTACCAGAAACTGAATTCCAGAAGATGTATCCCCGCTACTTATATATATATATATATATATATATATATATATATATCCTTTCTCCCACTTTCCATAGGATTGGCATCCACCGGTTGTGTCATAGGATCTCTATGTTTCTGTTTTATGTATTTTTAAATTATATTTGTGTTAATGTTATGTGAAATTTCGTTCCTATTCCTCCAATATATTATTTTTTGGTGTTTTCCTTGATTTGTTGAACTATATCTCTTCAAAAATCATGAAATTGGAGTATTAATCCAAGTTCATGAATTCCCAAGGGAGGACACTAAGTACTCCAATCTCTTTTTCTAATTTTGAATATCTTATTCAATTGATAGGAGTCAACAAAGTTTATTCATTTTTTGTTTGGATAACAATAAATTTCTCTAATGATATTCATGTCTCTTTATAACCCTAGAAAATCCATTATCTACCCCTTGTTCTAGATCTCATTATACCCAATGCGATGGAGGAAGTTAGGTGCATGAAAAAAGATGATGGAGTTGGGTGGAGTTTTATTATTTGTCTAGGATTATGGAATGATCAATGTTCAAACCCATGTATAATTTTAAATTTAGTACACAGGATATTTATAAAATTATATATGATTTTATAATTCATATTACTGAATGATGGTGTATGAATAATATTTATTCCATTATCAAATAGATGATTAAAATATAGTTGGATAAAGAAGGTTATTAATGGGTATACATTGGATTCATCCATTTCATACTAACATCATTTTAGGATTGTCTGATACTTTATTTTAATTATCTGATACTTTATTTCCAAGGGTGGGAGGGGGAGGAGGGTTGTCCAAGGAAAGGGAGGCGGGCTGCAGGGGGAGCGGTGGGGGGGAGGGAGTTTTCCAGGGAAAGGTAGGGGTTGTAGGGGGATGGAGGAGGGTTTTCTAGGGGTAGGGAGGGGGGATGCATGTGGAGTGGTGGTGGGGGTGCTGTCCAGGGGTAGGGAGGGGGCTGTCTAGGGGGGCTATCTCAGGGAGGGGAGGGAGGGGTGGTCTGGATAATCACACTAAAGAACTAAGAGGGAGGGGTGTCCAGGAGGGAGGGGGTGTCCAAGTGGGAGGGTGGGTGGGGTGTCCAAGAAGGAGGGGTTTTCTAGGAGGGAGGCGGCGTCTAGGAGTGGGGGTGTCCAGGAGGGGAGGGGCTGTCCAAGGGGTGGGAAGGGGGCTATCTAGGGGATGGGAAGGGGGCTGTCCAAGGGGTGGGAAGGGGGCTGTCTAGGGAAAGGGATGGGGGCTACAGGGGGAGGGAGGGGGTTGTCCAGGAGGAGGGAGGGGCTGCAGGTGGAGTGGTGGGGGATATCCAGGGGTAGGTAGGCTATTTTTCAAGGATATGGAGGGGGATTTCCAGGGGGCCTATCTCAGGGATGGGAGGGAGGGGTCTGGCTAATCACACTAAAGAACTAGGAGATCAAGAGAAAAGTGAACCAGTATGATCATGGCCTATCTAATTTTGTAGGTTCTCATCAGGACCTCTCTAAAACTGAGAAATACATTCCTTCCATACCTTCAATGGGACCTTAGATATTGTATGGTGTCCTTAGAGAGGCATAAGTAGTCAATGTCCTAGCAGGGTTGGACCCGATGTCTGATGTGGACATGCTAGCACTCATTCCCTTTGACCTGTCTTGGGAGAGTACACTCTTAGAGGCTCCTAATATATGTAAATATTAGGTTTATAACCTATCTAGAATGTTGGTATCACTAGGAAATTGTTATAATTTATTCTAAAATTGAATACTCCTATGAAATTGAATACACCATCATATATGTGTCATATTGTATAACATGTGGAGATTCCTCCCTTTTTTTATTCTCAATAAATGAAACCTTTTGGATTTCATGTTGTTGTTGACATTTATTCCTCTTCTTTTCTCATCCATGTAATCTTAAAAAAACAATATTTATAAGTCAATGAATCATGTTGATCCTCTTCTAAAATATTAATTCAATCCAAGGAAATATGGACATGTAAAGGTTTTAACAGGTAACAATTGACATTTTATTAATGTATTATTTCATATTAATGTTTAATTTATTTCATTATTATATTACTAACATAATATTTGTTTTATTATATGGGTTAATTTTTTTTCCTGAGTTCTAATGCTTTTTCGGCAACTAATACCATGGATGACAATTTTTGAGAGGGGATCACAGATTCAAAAAGGATGAAACATTAATGTTTTTAAATTTTTGTTAGATAATTGTAATTGTAACCATATTAAACATTGTTTGAAATGTATATAGCAGTGTGTTTTTTTGTATTTATGATTTCAAGTAAATGTATATAGCATTGTTTGGGAAACTCTTGTGAGTGTTATTTTGTAATTATATTCTTTGTTTGTGTGTAGGTGTTGTTTGGGCTGTGTGTGCAGGTGTTGTCTCAGGTGTGTAGGTGTTGTGTAGGTGATTGATTTGCTCAGAAAACTTTTCCTTTATCAGCGCTAATTCAGCGCTGATAAATGTGTTTTATATCAATGCTCAAAATAGCGCTAATAAAGGGGGTCTTTATCAGTGCTATTTTGAGCACTGATATATTATACATTTATCAGCACTAAACAAGCGTTGATAAAGGGGGACCTTTATCAGAGCTTTTTTTAGCGTGGATAAAGGTGAACCTTTATCAGTACTATTTTGAGCACTGATAAAGGGGACCCCCCCCCCATATTCTTTGTGATTAACATCGCTTTTCTAGTGCTGTTAAAGGCAGTTTTTACCGCTCTTGAAATCCCTATTTGTAGTAGTGTGATGATTGTTTATGATCTTGTAGAACACATATGTATGATTTTATTATGTGATGGGTGGGACCTATATCTCCCTCCAATACATTGGGTAAATATTTATATCTCATGATATAATGATGGGAAACAAGTTGATAGGATTGATCCATAATGAGAAGAAGGTGTAACTTGATCCACTATGGGAAGAAGGTGTAACCTGATCCACTATGAGAAGAAGGTGAAACCTAATAAACTATGAGTAAAGGGATTCCATTGGGGATGGTGGTGTGTCCCACCTATGAGGTGTATTTTCCTATGCGTGAACCTTATTACATGTTCACAATGTTATGTGTGAACCTGATTACATGTTCAAAATGATATATGTGGACCTAGTTGAATGTCTATAATTTTATGTAAGGTACATATTTCATGTCCTTAACTGAATGAGTGAACCTGTTTCTATTTACACTAGTTCACAATGTTATAATTTGATATGTATACCACATGCCTATGTCTTATGTCGATGTTATTATCTCATGGATCATGTTATTTTATTTATTTATGATTCATGTCTTATGAACTGCCACTCTTTATTCCATGAATCAAGATTATGATCTTTGATATGAAGGGTGTGGTTTTCTAATGTCATGTCCATGTTCTCATAGCCTTGTGCTAATATTATGATTATGTATTTCCCTTTTTTCCCCTTACTGAGCATCTGAGATCACCCTTTATTTTGTTTCTTTTACCTAGGTTATGAAGAAGTGTTTTTAAATAGGAGTACTAAATGTAAATATCTTTGTGGGAAACATTAAATATCTTTCACCAATTTAGAAGACTATGGTCCAAGTTTCCAAAGACACTAAACTATTATGGTCCTCAAGCATGTAATTTTATAATGTGATTAATATTCATCTAAAATGATATAATATCCATGTATTTTAAGCCTAGGTTTCTATACTTAATGTTTGTTATGAACTATTCCACTAAGTTTAATATTTACTATTCCTTACTCCATGAATTAGTGAAGATGACAAGTCAAAGGAAAAGTGCTTTGAGATGGGTCTAAATAAGCCATTGTAGACTCAAGTGTTATTTTTTAATCTACCAACTTTCCCCAAAGTATTTAATAAGGTCATTATTATTGAAATAGGGACTCATGGTGGTATATGTATGGGTAGCTCACCACTTGGCTAGGTCACAGGTGATAATTCCTCAATTGGTTATAAGTAATGATAGAGAAGAGTGGAGGTGGTTCTTTGTAGTGTAACCAGAGTAGTGGTGTTCCTTCATCTCCCAACTTGATAAGGCCTCATGTTACTTGTTATTAGTGTGGAAACCTAGTTTATATCAATATTAATTGTACCTGTAACATTATTCTACCATATTTCAGGAATTTTATATCTCTTTACTTTTTTTCCTCTTTAATTGGGTGTGTCTTGGGACCCCTGAGGATGGAGAACATTTTCTAGGTAAAATGACCTAAAGTTTAGGGATGTATATTTATTTTAATTAATGGAGTCCTAGTATAAATGTGTAATTTCTTAATAGGTTTCTCCCAGAGTTTGGAGAATTCCTGAGGTGGTTTGGGTTTTCATGTAAGAATCTACAATTTTTTAGGGTTGTCGGGTTACACACTATGTAACTAGTTTACATGTTGGGTATTTGATCTCTAGGATCATATCTTGAGATTTGTGCACAACATGAAATAATATATTCCATGTAAAAATTACACATTTTGTAATGTTAAAAAAGATTTAATAAAAAGGTGATGGGTTTGGACCCCATGGTTTACACGACATGTAAACGGGTTACATTCTATATAATCATCATGATTTGGGATATCAGGGTGTTTCATATATGATTTCAAATTCATTATTTTGTATCCCTCTTCCCTCTCAACCTATAACCTTTCTATAGTGATTTTGGGAACCTCCTCTCCTTTTGGACCAATTTGTTTGTCATTTGATCATCAAGGTTATGTGTGATGTCTCTCTAGGTGAGAGAATCCTTTATGATTCTTCGTTTCCTTTGATCATGGTAGTCGTTGTGTTTCACTATTGTATTTTTTGATCCATGGTGGTGATTCTTATTTATTATTTCTAAACTATTTGTGTGATCTTGTTTTGGGAGATTATTTTTTATTGGTTGTGGTGTGTTGGGTGTGTATTCTTGAGGTATGTTTTTTTTACTCTTCTTAGATGAACCCTTTGTTAAATTGAATAAGTTATAATTTTTTTGGATTGGTTCCACGGACTCCTTTTTTTTGTTCTTCTTGTTGGTGGGTCCCTTTTCGGGCATGTGCGACCCCAAGTTTTAAGGTAGGTGGTTCCATATCTAGCATGTGTTGGTAAATGGTATTGCTCTGTTTTTAAAAAAAATTATAAATGAAATGGCATGACTGACTAATTTTATTTGTCTTTGTAGAAAAGGGTTTTTTATAAAATATGGTTTTCCCATATTTTTGGTAAATGAAAAGGTTTTTTCATATCATTGTGAAATGGTTTTGTGAAATAATTTTCAAATAATGGTTTGATGTTTTTTTTGGAAAATAGACACATGGGAATCCTTGGGTACTTAAGTGGAAGGTGTAGTAATAGGCCTCATCCACTTTTGGGGGGTTTTCTCATGGGTATTTCTTGTACTCCCTAGTCCTGTTGTTGTAGGGACTTTGTAGACCTATTGGGAGGTTAACTTTCTAGGATGTTCCTCTACACTCTATACTCGATGCATATGTCTAGAGGCTTGATGTGCATGATTTTATATGTTATATATGAGTTTCCTAGTTATCCTAACCTAGTGTGATCGTTGGAATGATGTTACATGTGCTTTTGTCGATTTGAGATATTTTTTTTGTATTATTTATATTGTACTTTCATGGATTTGATATGATATGTGATACATGATTTGGTTTGATTTGATATATCTTCTTTGATATATGTATATGAAATTATTTGAAACTAATTTGCCTATTTTATTTTAGAAATTTAGAAAAGGGGAAAATTAATTTTTTTCCCATGTTTTTAATAAAAAACTGCTAAATTGTTTAGCATACCTTGTTTTCTTTAAATTTGATAATGATTGGATTACTCTATAGAGACTCGTTATGGAACAACTAGGTGAGATCCTACTGAGCCTATTAGCTCACACCATGCACACCCCTTTGAAAATACATAGACATTTTTATGTGTTTCGATGTAGGGAAAGGCAAGGTACCACAGTGAGGTAGACAGGTTTTCAGTTAACTAAGTTTTGGTTAGCTGGTGGTGAGACAATGGAAGTTTTCCCATGCTATCACATGGAGACTATTAGAGTAGCTGCTTTAGTTTTTTTCATCCTTTGTAGTTGGACTTGTCTCTTATATATTTATTTGATACCATTTCAGTTGTATCAATTTTTTTGTTATGTATTTGTTATGAAATATATATTTACATTATCCCTTCTACTATTTATCTCTGATTTATGCATATATTACATGTTGTTTCCTCAGGTTGGGTGAAATTTTTCCCTTTTCTTATTGTTTGTTGTATGTGTGCTAGTTTTCAGAATGTGGGGATAGGGAATTCCCTTCGAGTGTGTGATAGGTCATGTTAAGTGCCAGTATTGAGAGGGTATCTATGTCAGTTCATCATAGTTTGGTATGTGAGGAGTTCTATCCTCAATAGTCCTTATCTTGGGACATTTGGTATACTGGAGATAGGATTTTCGAGACTTGATAGGTAGATTTTGGTGACTGCCTAGCCATCTCTTTCCATGAAAAGACTCAAGTTACCATGGGATGTTGGGATGTGTGTATCTTTTTTTGAGTTTTGTTCTAAACAACAGTTTTTTCTTATAGGTTTTCTACTTTGAACTAATATTTTTCTATTTCTGGACATTTCCTCCATTTTAGTGTGCCGCAATATTCCTCTGAGACATCTTCTACAAGTTCCATAGGAAGGTACTGCTGATTCACCTCAAGTTAATCTGCCACTCGACCATAATTTCATCAAGGATATCATGTGGGTAGTTTGTGTTATAAACTAGAATGTACAACAAGTTTAGAATGAAGTTTTGGAGGTATATCCAGGAGTTGTAGGTGATGGGTATTGATCACGATATTTCTTGTGTAAAAATTCACAATATTTTAAGGGTGTGAATGATCTTTAAGAGTTGTAGGATTGGATTGATAAGATCTATCAAACCTTTGAATTCCTGAATACACTTGAGAGTATCAAGTTAGTGTGTGTGAAATTTAGATTTGAAGGTCCCAGTAAGAGATAGTGGGATTCCATGGTATAGTCTAATAAGAATGTGGGCTTAGAATAGAAGGGTTTCAAGACCCTCTTCTTTCAATAATTTTTTCTAGATTCACATATGGTGGTGAAGTCTCTAGAGTTACTATATTTGTAGTATGGATATCACTCATTATTGTCATAAACTAATTATTTTTTTGAGATAGTTCGTTTTCTACCTAAGGTTGTAAGGAACGACCAGTTGAAATATCATAAGTACTTGCAGGGTTTGCGACTAGATATCAGATCATAAGTATTAATGCTAAAGATTTAAAACTATGAAAAGATAGTGGACATGTCTATAATGGTAGAGATGAATATGGATAGCATGGTTGGTTATTTTGTACCTTATCTTACACATAGTAGTGGCTTCATTGGTGTTCTAGGGAAAAGGAGAAAGTGGTAAGATCATCATAGGAGTGGTGGAGATGGTTTTTGGTAACAGGACTATTTGGAACCTCTAGTTATAGCTGGTAGTGTGTCTCTGACTTTATATCAGTGTGGAAAGGTTGGTCACATCAGGCATTCTTTTCCTTCACCTACAAATATGTTTAGCAGTTGTGGATGTTATGGTCATCTAAAGTGTTTCTTATAGGACATGTCTACTCCTCAATATGTTCAGGTATCTTCATATCCAAAGGATAATATAGGGAATTTGGATTCTTTAAAGACTATAGGGATCTAGCCTCATGCCTTAGTAGTGAAGGACCTGTACACAATATATGAGTTTCAAGTAAAGGTAGATTTAGGTCCAACAACAGTGATAGGTACCATATTTTTTGTATATTCATTATAGATTGATTTATTTTGATAATGGTACTTATTAATCATTTATATTTGGCTATTTTTTTATAATATTAAACTTATAATGAAGCTCATTTCCTTAGTTATGAGGTTAGTGACTCATCTTGGGAAGAGTAAAGAGAAGGGGTCTCGGTGTCCTAGTGTGTTATCGATTGTTGATGCAGAGTTAGTCTGGTATTTTATTATTCTTGATATAGATCTATTTGATGTCATTATCGGGATGGATTGTCTTGTATCTCATCATGATGAGGTTTATTTTTATCGTCAGTGTTTCTTGTTTCTTGTGGTCGATGAGAGCTCATGGGTTTTTTAGGGAGAGTAGGATCTGAGGTCTAGTTATATAAGACCTTCCTACCCAGAGTTCAGAAGTTTTTATCTATTGAAGATGATTTTCTTGATGAAATTTCTTCTGGTGTTGATCTTCCCGCTATTTTTTAGGACTTTCCTAATGTTTTCCCAGATTATTTCTCCAAGATTCCTCCAAATATGTAGGTGGATTTTATAATTGAATTGGGGCTAGTTATGCATCTGGTTTCGATACATTATTATTATATGGCACCAGCGGAGGTAAAATATCTCAAGGTTTAGTTGGACGATATGACGGAATAGGGTTTTGTTCTCCTTATTGTTTCACCTTGGGTGGACCCAATTCTCTTTACCAAGAAGGTAGATGGTTCACCCTAATTGTGTGTGGAATTTCAAAAGTTAAACTAGGTAATGGTTAAGAACAAGTATCATTTTCCTCGCATGGATTCTTTTTTTATTAGTTAAATGGGAAAAGAGGTTTTTGAAGATCAATCTTTAGTCATTTTATCATCAGCTCAGAGTTTGGGAGTGTGACATACCAATGATGAATTACAGGAGAAGGTATGACCATTATGAATATCTTGTGATATCGTCTGGTCTGACTAACACTCCTAAAGTTTTTATGGATTTTATGAATCAGATATTCCATCAGTATCTTGAAACTTTTGTGGTAGTGTTTCTGGATGATATTTTTTTTATTCTAGATATGAGTGTGAGCATGAGAACCATATGATCTTGGTTCTCGAAATCCTAAGGAGTCATCATTTGTATGTAAAACTTTTGAAAAGTAATTTTTGGATTCAATAAGTGAAGTTCTTGGGGAACATGATTTATGAACATGGATTATCAGTAGACCCTAAGAAGTTGAAGTTTGTCTTTTAATGGGAATATCCAAAAAACATATTTGAGATTAAGAGATTCCTCGGTCATGATGGATATTATTAATGGTTTATCAATGATTTCTCAAAGTTGGAATCACCTTTGACTTATCTTATCAAGAAAGGGGTGAAATTCACATGGGATGAAAAGTTTTAGGATTCTTTAAATGAGCTAAAAATACTTCTGGTATCAGCTCCTATTCTGATATTAACTAATCCTGGTAGGGGCTATATAGTTTTCTATGATGCATATAGAATTATTTGGGGTTGTTTTCTCATAAGGTATGATCATGTGGTGGATTATGGCTCTCTTCATCTTTGATCGCATAATAATAATTACCCCACTCATGAATTAGAGCTTGTCATAATTATGCCTTATCTTAAGTATTGGTGGGACTATATTTTTGGGGAGAGGTTAACAGTCTTTCCTAACCAAAAGAGTTTGAGATATATCTTTTCTTAGAAATAATTGAATCTTAGATATAGGTGTTCGGTGTAATACCATCATACATTTGACTTTGACATCACCTACACCTTGAGAAAGGGGAATGTTGTTATATATACTCTTAGAAGGACAGTACCATCACATGCTATTTTGGATTCAAATAAAGAGTGGAACCTTATAGGTATCTTTGTCCAGTTGCATCTAGATTCTCAAGAGGATCTTTCTAGTGTGGTTCTAAATAGTGTTCAGTTATCATCATCTCACATTGAGTCTATTATATATATTTATTATTATGATGATGAGTTAAAAGGAATTTGAGAATCCCTATATAATGGGGAGACCATTTCTGGTTAGCCTCACACTACAAATGGTATTCTTTGTTTTAGTATTTTTTTTCATTCTAGCATTAGTGAGGAATTCAGTTTTGTTTTACTGTTATAGTTTTTCATGGTCCATTCATCTAAGTGCTAAAAATATGTATTCTGATATGATATAACAATTTTTATCACTAAGTATAAAGCATGACATTTCTAAATATGTGTCATGTTGTTACACCTACCAATAGATAAAGGTAGAGAATTTGAAACCTATTGGGGGTTCACTTTCTAGGGTGTTCTTATGATCTTTTTACTTGATGTATATGTATAGAGGCTTGATGATATCATTTCTCTTTGTTAGGTATGAGTGTTCTAGCTATCCCGACCAAGTGTTATCCTTATCATGATGTTACTTGTACTTTGGATGATTTGGGATATTTTGGATTATACTATTTTTGTTATACTACCATGGATTTGATATGATATGTGATAAATTCTTTGGTTTGATTTGATATATCTATTTTGATATATGTATATGAAATTATTTGAAATTGATTTTCCTACTTAATTTTTGGAAATGTGGAAGAAGGTTAAATTAAATTGGTTTTCCGTTTTTTTATAAAAAACTACTAAATTTTTCATCATGCCTTGTTTTCTTTAAAGTTGAGTGTGTTTGGATTATTATATATAGACTCATTATTGATCACTTGGGTGGGATTTTACTGAGCCTTTTATCTCACAACTTGTACACCCCTTTGAAGGTATGTAGACATTGTTATGTCTTTCAATATAGGGAAAGGTATGGAATCTTAGTGAGGTGAAGAGGTTTTCTATTAACTGATTTTTTGTTAGATGGTGGTTAAAAGATGGGAGTTTTCCTATGTGATCACATGGAGACTATTAGAGTATATATTTTAGTTTTTTTCATTACAATTGGACTTGTCTCTTAGATATTTTTTTTCTACCATTTTAGTTGTATCACTTTCATTGTTCAATATAGGTTATAACATATATATTTATGTTTATCTCTCATTTTTTTCTCTCTTATTTATGTATATATTCCATGTTGTTGCTTCAAGTTGGTTGAAATAATTCCCTTTTCTTTTTGTTTTATGCTCGAGTGATAGTTGCCAACCCATAGGGATAGGGAATTCCCTTTAGGTATGTGATGGATTGGGTAGGGTTTCAGTATTGAGAGGATATCTAGGTTAGTTCATCACAATACCATTAAAGAAATCCATTATCGTTCAAGTGGTTTATAAGGATATATTCAGTGGTTCCACCATCAAGGGGCATTGGAGAGTATCATGTGACAACCTCATATAACCTAGGCATTGCAGACTTGGTCATTGGATTTTTCTAACGACACTAGAATACCTTCTGTTGGGAGGTCAGGTTAAGGAGGTTGATGGGGTAGTCAAGGTCGCAGGTTGTTGTGTAATCATTTGAGTAAAAAATCTTTTCACAGGGTCATTATGAGGGATCAAGCTAAGTATATGTTGCAAAGTATACTATTTTTTATGTTAGATAAGGGTTTTCTACTATTATATATTCTATTCTTGTATTCTCTAATTTAACATTTGATTGATTTGATATAGAGATGAGAATTGTAAAAAATATTTACTGGAGTTAGTGTCCCATAATAAAATTATTTTTATGATATATTACCTTTATATATTCAAATATGTGAATATTAATAATTTCTTTATCACATATTGATTTTTATTCTACATAATAAAAATGTTAAAATTCCCTAGAGTATCTGGTGCATTGAAAAATGTCATAAGTGCCCACTATGATGGGAACCCTAAAATGCTATGACTATATACTTAAACTTAGTCTTATGGTTATATAATGTCATGTGATGAGACATAGATGATGCATATTATCAGGTGTGAATACTCATAAGTATATGAGACTTTATGTCAGAATATTTGCACTTAATAATCTCTCAAATGAGATATTATGATGAAAATACCTACCAATAGAAACTCCACATGTTTATGTTTCATTGTATATTCTTATCTATGAATGTGTTTAATGATCCTTAGACTTTAAAATTATTATTATTAAGTTTTTAAAGTCATGTGCATTGATGTATTTCCTTAAACCATGTTGACATATGTTCATGGAGAAGTTGGATATGTTTGGTGCATCATGAATGATATGTTATTAATGAATAAATAAAGAAAGTATTTTCCCTTCAATATTTATAAAAGTTGATATCTTGTCCTTTTGATTGAAATGAAGCTTTCAAAATAAATTACATGGCCATGGTGTATGGACAAGTTTTTTCATATAGTCAAAGAAAGATGTATCAAGCATATGGGTTAATGACATGAGTGTGAAACCTACTTGATGAAATATTAACACAAATGGATTATATTGCACAGTGAGAATTCATATGGGGTTATTTTCATTGCGACATTAAAATATTCCTCTTCAGTACCTTTGGCCATTCTTAAATGCTAATATTGGAATTTAAGAGAACCTTCTTAATGCCACTAAAAAAGAATATTATAGGGTCATAAACATATTATTTCTATTGATCTTAATTAAATTCTATTTGAATTTA
The DNA here is from genome assembly GCA_963277665.1 of Viscum album. Lineage (NCBI taxonomy): Eukaryota > Viridiplantae > Streptophyta > Magnoliopsida > Santalales > Viscaceae > Viscum > Viscum album. The sequence continues at coordinate 1,372,642,757 of OY728143.1, forward strand.
ATTATTGGAATAAATATTATTCTTCAGACTAAGGAATAATATTTTTTTTCATAATTTACTAATCAAAAATGTTAAAATAAATATTTATTCATAATACCATGAATATTATAAATATTTATTTATTAATTTATTGAATAAATAATATTTACCTTAAATATTTATTTTATAATTCAATAAATGTTGAGAATAAGCTTACTGATTTTTTGATCCAATGATAAATATTTATTTTCCATGCTATAAAATAATATTTATCAATGCACGAGTTAGCACGCCCCATCAGATAAAATATTATTATTATTATTATTCATGGAATATAGTATATTATGGGATAAATATATTATTAGGGTTATTTGATAAATTAATTAATATTAAACCCTAGAACTGGATTTATATATACATAATTGTTTCATTTGTGCCTGGGGTTTGAATTTGTTGTACAAAACACCTCTCCTCTTGTAACGCCCCGACCCTAGTTACCCAGAGTCAGTGCATTATTACATAACATTGGCATGATCACAAGAAAGATCAAATCCTGAAAGACCGATTAGTTTAGTATCCTTGGAAACACTAGATATATTCATAAAGTTTTACATTACATCATAAAGTGAAAAACTACTACAACAACATAATGTCTTAATAGTCCACACTATTATCCCCGCATAATATCCATGCAGGTCATTTATAACTTACTTCTTCATATCCTGGGAAAAATAAAACATAGAAAAGGGGTGAGCTCAAATGCCCAGTAAGGATAACAATATAGCGGAAACTTTCATAAATAAGAGTAAACATTTAAGGCAATGTATAACTACAACAAAAGCCTTTCAAACTTCAACTTTCAACATAGTATGGCATAAATAAAATGAAATAATGCCATTTACTTATTCACATGGATATTCTACTAATCGAATAATCACATGCAAAATCAATAACCTCTTTCATAATGATGGAATGCATAATGCTGAACTTTAATTTCTTTGTCAAGGCCTCATCCCAAGACCTTGGGGATAACTGTAACTGGAACCCAACCCGGAGTTCCTCTAATAACCGAACACCAATCCGGAGTGCCTCTAATAACCGGACACCAACCCGGAGTTCCTCTAATAACCGGAGACCAAACTGGAGTTCCTATAATAACCGGAGACCAAACCGGTGGGCTTACTTTTACCGTTCCCCAACCCGGAACATACTTGTCTAACACATTCATCTGAATGAAAGGTTGAAATATAACATAAACATTCAAATTAAAAATAACTTATGAAATGTCAATACTTTAAAAAAAACCATGAGTGTCATAATAATAGATTATCCACAGTCAAAAATATCACAAAACCTTCAATAAAATATGGATGTTTTGTATCATAATAAATCAACTTCAAATAAGCTTAAAATCCATAAAAGGATGTTGACATAGATGAAATCAAAACTATTTTAGAGAAATGTCTCTTTTTTTAAATCATTTTAAAAGTAACATAATTATAAAATAATAAATTCAATTTGAAAATATTATTATAAGCTTGTAAGGGAAGCTTTGACAATTTTATAACTGTGGTAAATAGCCGCACCCGTCGTATAAGTTAAAAAAACATTCTTACATTAAATTTGTCGAAAAGGTTAAAAGTGCCTTGTTTGGAAAACGACGAAAATATTCCTTTAGAAACACATAAGGGTATAAATGACTTTAACCCATTGTCTAGTAAATAGTAAAAATGTTTTTAAATACATTTTTAAGGAACATGGATGTCGATGATAAAGAGATCCCAGTAGATAATTATGTATAAACAACCTCGGATAATGAAGAGATTGTGAAATAAACCCTTACCAATTTGGTAACTTACGAAACATACAACCCATGAAAGAGGTATCATACAATTAATATGTAAATACACATAAATTAAAGTGTATTACACAAAGAATATAATTATGGGCAGTACATACACCACACAAAAGGTAATGGTGGCAATATGGCATGAATCTCACGGGAATAAGGAGTGAGATGAAAACCCCTTACCTTGTACTTTTCCTTGGTTGAGGTAGTTTAACCTCCTGTATAATGGTGAAATAATTGTTATTAAATTATACAATAATCATATACATTAATATGATATCATATATGATCTTTTAATATTGATTTGATAATAATATCTTAGTATTATCGTTATTTCGGGTGTTAACTTACTTGTTTTATTTTATATGTTTTGTTAAGTAATCCATGTTTGTAATGGATAGGTTGTATATTATTCATATCCAGAATGATATCAAGTCCTTAAACATCATTTTTAAATCATCAAATTATAATTATACTTGAATGGGTACGATGGAGAATGAATCTCATCACGTTCGTGGAGACGGTAGTCCGTACGTACGCACGAGCGACAATATCATTATTTTGAAATAATATATAAATGGTTGTTATATCATATATACAGAATCATTAACATGTTATATTTATTATTTACATGAGTTTCATATCATTATTATACCCATCCAAATAATAATATATTGAATAACAATTACACCACGACGTGGAGACGGTAAGCCGTACGTACGCACGTATGGTGACATGTTATTCAAAGGGTGGATAGAATACTGAATATGGTTGTACCATATTTATAATAACATCACAGTATATATATGATACTGGAGTTATTATTTTAGAATGGTAATAACAAAGGAAGAAGAAGTGGAAGAAGAAAGGAACTTGGAAAAGGGTGGTGAAATCATTACCTCTTCTTCGGGTTCTTCCTTTTGATTTGATCAAAATGGATCTTTAGGTTGGATTTATGATCAAAATAAGGCCTCTAGGTTGTAGTTATGGAAGTTGGGAGAGTAGTTTGGCAGATTTTTGCCAAACCAAAAGGTTTTGAAGGTGTGAAGAAATGGGAAGGAAGAGTTCCCTTTTATAAGAGGGGTGAGGGGTACCTTTGGAAAAGCTAGAAATATTAGTTTATATTAAATTCATATTCGGTTTCTAATGGCTCCAAAGTTTATTATTCAAATTTTAAGGTGGGGATAGGTCGAAAACAACTCAAACAATAGAATTTAGACAGGTTTTGGTACTTATATTAACCTTATCTTTAAGTATTAACTCTAAGTTAATTAGTTTCACTTTTACAATGTCTCTTTGTATTTTTATATTATATGGTTAATAAACTTACTATATACATCCAAGAGACCCCCAAGTGGTCCATTAATGATGAACCTATCATGATATAATTCTCTTGGCCGAACCTTAGATTTTTAGGAATTTAATATCAATTAATAATATAATATTTGTTTTAAGAACTCTTTTATGTCAATTTTGACACTATTCAATAGTTGATTTTCGTGAAACTCATAACAGATTTATTACTTCGAAAAAAGTCAATTAAATCATTCCTAATATATCATATTATCCTATAAAATTAGTTTAATTCATTTAAAGTTTCATATTATATTTATTTGGGTATTTATAATATCAATTATTTTAATTTTTCACTATTATAGTAATTAATTCATCATCATTGTGTCATAAATAAATTAAATTATTTAATGTCTAAAAATTATAAATAAAATATAATTATGTAGGAAATATTTTTATCTTTCTAATGAATATTTATAATCTAAAATCCAACATATAAAACCCTATGTAAAAATTGTTTTTCAAAAAGATATATGCTTGTGTCATTTTTGTATTCATTTTAACTTAATTAAAATAAAGTGTCCCTATCACCTACAAGTGGCACCATGGGGTCCCAAAATCGACCCAAAGATGCCTATGGTCGAACATGTATCAACCAATAAGGCTAGGACACGTTTTAGGGTAATTTAGTATTATTATAATATTATTTTTTAACCCTTATTTACCGGATTTACCCTTAACCATGGTAAATAAAATATTTACCGCAGTAATTATTCAAAATGTCTAAAAATAAAAGTTACCTATTTACACAATTTGAAAATCCTGATTCCAAATATGGAATCCATTTTTCTAAATTCAAAACACAGAAGTGGAAGAAATTAATTGAAAATTAATTCCCGCTGTCAAAATAAAAAGCGTGTTTTTAAGAGATAATAACTATCAAAAGATTGACACTTGTTTATGTTCGGTTTAATTGTAAAATTATGTAAAATGACCAAAATTATATTAAATGGTAAAAATATATTCTAAATATACTTTAAACCCACTCAAATTCATAATTTATCACTATTAATTATTTTGATTAAAAAAAATTGTTTTTAATTAAAATTTAGTAATTTTCACTATTCATCAAAATATTAAAGTTATCCGAAAAGTACCAAAATTTCACCTTAGGCTAAATTCGATACTTCGAATCCAAAAATGAAGTCCATTTTGAGAGATAAAATTTCTAAAATTTTAAAAGTTAGGTATTACTATTCATAACTGCTAGTTTGATTGGTTGTGGTGTGTTAGAACTCGAAGTTGCGTACAACACACGCTACTGTATTATTCAAAGGAAAGCGTACCGTGGAAGCTTGGGATGTTTCATTTTAGATTTTTTTGATGTCCCCATTTAGTCAAAAAGTTTAAAATATTGTATTTAAAAAGGTTTCACTATTAAAAGTTGATAAAAGTGCAATACTGAAAATGAATCTGTTCTTGCATTATGTCTAAGAAACTCATAATATGGATTCTAAAATTATAAGGATTATATAAAGTTTAAAATTTAGTTAATAGTATTCATAACCTCTTTTTAATGGATTTTTTTTGGTAAGTCATGGTGTGATTGAACTCGGTGTTGTGTGTAGTGCAAGTTATTGAATTATTTTGAATAAATAACACACTATGAAATCTTGGGGTGTTACATTCTCCCCTCCTTCAATAAATTGCATCCTCGCAATTTGAAATTGTTCTTCGAAAATAAAAGGTTGAAAATAGAAAATATATTTGTGGTAAAACCCACATCGGAAATTGGGTTACTAAAATTTAGTCTTAATATAAGGAAAAGAGAAATGAAAGGGTCACCACCAAATTATGATCTCGATTAGGAGAAAATTGGTGGCAATTAGAGACATATAATTGGAGGAAAAACGTAAATATTTATAGGTAGTGATTGAGGTCATCAATCACAAACAAGTATAAAATTGAGGTCCTTAAACTCATCAATCTATGATGATTTTAAATAACATTGGTTCAATAAAACATAGGGTATTAGGATAACACATTTTTGACGTTTCAAAATATCTTAGTTGAAATCCCACATCGAAAAATGAATTAATGAGGCCTCTATTTAAAATAAAGAGTGGAAAGTATGAAGATTACCAAAAATAACACATACTAGGGTTCCATGTAGGAAAATATGGATATGGAAGAAAAATCTAACCATCAATTATCTGATGGAGAGTGGTAGAGAACATGGCTATGAAAAGGCCAACAATCCCAAAGCCATAAATTAGTGATGATTTAAGGTACCATCTAGGACAACATTTTTGTTCTAAGTTCCTTTTATTAATGTTGAGGAATTTATTTATGAGATTGGCTAAGATCATAAGGAGATATACTTACTTTATAATTATAGTTTTATCCATTAATAAATTTCTACCACAAACTCATCTTTCACTCTAAAAGACAATAGAACGTAAAAAAAATTTCTATTTATACTATTCGTACAGGGTTCCAAAATAAATGAATTTATAATTCATCTACCAGATATTTTAAAAAAAATACATTATTTAATCCAGGACATCTCGTGGGCCAGTGGTAGGTGATACACCCTTGTCGCCCTTCGGTTGCGGGTTCAAGTCTCGCAGCCTTGCCGGACGTGACGGGTTGCCGCCCGACCTCCGGGTTGTCCTTTTATGGCAATCCAAAATAATCCAAACTAGAACTATCCAAAATACTTCTGTCCAAACTCATATTCCAAAATTTATAAGGAAGGTAAACATAATGTAGATCCTTTTTACCCCGTAATAGCATATGAATACCTTCATCATGTATTCTTTTAATACACTGAAACATCCTGAATTACCATATTCCTTATTGATTACATTCATGCTCCCTTATTCCATATAGAATTCTGGATATACTTCATCAATCCAAAAATGTTTTAAACCCCAACAATGATGTAATATACAAATCATTAATCAGTTCCAAGGTAGTCAAGAATATCCAATATAATTTATCCAAAACAATCATGTATTATTCCAAAATCACTACCTCGGTATCATAACTATATTATGGTTTATCATTCTCTCAACCATATATTTTCCAAAAATTTATCCTGCTATTGAGTCACTTTTCTTTGTTCCACACAATCTCAAGTCCTTAATGAAATAGTACTGCAGTACAATCCTTATATACTCCATAATTATTATAACAAGTACATTGTTGATACAACACTCAATTGACATAATCAACATAAGAACTCTAATCATTCCTCTTTAGCTGTGGTAGTATCATAACTTGATTATTATCCAATAGCATCATTTGAGGAATAGTCTGATGACTGGGACATAGGTTCGCGTAGTGTCCAAACTCCTTGCAAATGAAGCATTGTACATTTGAAACAATTTTCTTACCCTTGGAGTCACGTACTTTGTGCCCTTTTCCTCCACACTTATAACAAACTCCCATTCCTTTCAGGCAAGTTCCAGGGTGTTTCTTTCCACAGTTATCACATATGGGAAAATTCTTCTTTTCCCTCTTCCCTTTATCCATCTTTCTCTCTTCCATCCTTTTCTTCTCTTGCTTCCCTTCAAAGCCATAGGACTCAGTAAACTCTTTACTTATCTTATCAACACATGATATTATTTCTTCATATGATGATAATACACGCGAGACTATTTCTCTTGTAAATTCTGGCTTAAGACCATAAAATATATGATCCTTCTTTCTCTTTGTATCATGTGCGTTGCTAGAGTCCTCATTCCTTCTACTGGGCGCCATTTCTAAACAATGGCATACATTAGATTAGTTTATGAATAACAATACCTAATCCCAAACTTGTAAAACACATAACATAAATTAAATAGTTTATGGATATAATCCATAATCATAAAAATGTCTCCCTTGATGAACTATATACTCATAAACCCTTCATAATGGTTTGTAAAGAAAATGAGAATTATCCTAAGCATATCCCCCAGGAGTGTCGTAACCAAGAGTGCAGCAAGGCCCGTTGTCGTGCACCAGTTCCCGTTCGAGTCTAGCTCAAAGCGGTGTTTTCGGGTTTTACCCCTAGGTACATCTGTGCCAGAGCCGCCTCTACCTGCTCGTATCCAGACAGGGATGTATTGCTTGGAAAACTCACAAAATCTCTACAATACCAAAATTCTAGGAAGTTCATCTATACTAATCCTCAAAGTCCATCTTAAATCTATGTGCTCTAATCAGAGTTTATCTAAATCTAGATTCCAAGGTTTGTACTAAACTTCCTCTGATACCAACTGTAACACCCCGACCCTAGTTACCCAGAGTCGGTGCATTATTACATAACATTGGAATGATCACAAGAAAGATCAAATCCCAAAAGACTGATTGGTTTAGTAGCCTTGGAAACACTAGATATATTCATAAAGTTTTACATTACATCATAAAGTGAAAAACTACTACAACAACATAATGTCTCCATAGTCCACACTATTATCCCCACATAATATCCATGCAGGTCATTCATAACTTACTTCTTCATATCCTGGGAAAAATAAAACATAGAAAAGGGGTGAGCTCAAATGCCCAGTAAGGATAACAATATATCGGAAACTTTCATAAATAAGAGTAAACATTTAAGGAAATGTATAACTACAACAAAAGCCTTTCAAACTTCAACTTTCAACATAGTATGGCATAAATAAAATGAAATAATGTCATTTACTTATTCACATGGATATTCTACTAATCGAATAATCACATGCAAAATCAATAACCTCTTTCATAATGATGGAATGCATAATGCTGAACTTTAATTTCTTTGTCAAGGCCTCATCCCAAGACCTTGGGGCTAACTGTAACCGGAACCCAACCCGGAGTGCCTCTAATAACCGGACACCAACCCGGAGTGCCTCTAATAACCGGACACCAACCCGGAGTTCCTCTAATAACCAGAGACCAAACCGGAGTTCCTCTAATAACTGCAGACCAAACCGGAGGGCTTACTTTTACCGGTCCTCAACCCGGAACATACTTGTCTAACACATTCATCTGAATGAAAGGTTGAAATATAACATAAACATTCAAATTAAAAATAACTTATGAAATGTCAATACTTTAAAAAAACCATGAGTGACATAAGAATAGATTATCCATAGTCAAAAATATCACAAAACCTTCAATAAAATATGGATGTTTTGTATCATAATAAATCAACTTCAAATAAGCTTAAAATCCATCAAAGGATGTTGACATAGATGAAATCAAAACTATTTTAGAGAAATATCTCTTTTTTTTGAAATCATTTTAAAAGTAACATAATTATAAAATAATACATTCAATTTGAAAATATTCTTATAAGCTTGTAAGGGAAGCTTTGACAATTTTATAACTGTGGTAAATAGCCGCACCCGCCGTATAAGTTAAAAAAACATTCTTACATTAAATTTGTCGAAAAGGTTAAAAGTGCCTTGTTTGGAAAACGACGAAAATATTCCTTTAGAAACACATAAGGGTATAAATTACTTTAACCCATTGTCTAGTAAATAGTAAAAATGTTTTTAAATACATTTTTAAGGAACATGGATGTCGATGATAAAGAGATCCTAGTAGATAATTATGTATAAACAACCTCGGATAATGAAGAGATTGTGAAATAAACCCTTACCAATTTGGTAACTTACGAAACATAAAACCCATGAAAGAGGTATCATACAATGAATATGTAAATACACATAAATTAAAGTGTATTACACAAAGAATATAATTATGGGCAGTACATACACCACACAAAAGGTAATGGTGGCAATATGGCATGAATCTCACGGGAATAAGGAGTGAGATGAAAACCCCTTACCTTGTACTTTTCCTTAGTTGGGGTAGGTTAACCTCCTGTATAATGGTGAAATAATTGTTATTAAATTATACAATAATCATATACATTAATATGATATCATATATGATCTTTTAATATTGATTTGATAATAATATCTTAGTATTATCGTTGTTTCGGGTGTTAACTTACTTGTTTTCTTTTATATGTTTTGTTACGTAATCCATGTTTGTAATGGATAGGTTGTATATTATTAATATCCATAATGATATCAAGTCCTTAAACATCATTTTTAAATCATCAAATGATAATTATACTTGAATGGATACGATGGAGAATGAATCTCATCGCGTTCGTGGAGACGGTAGTCCGTACGTACGCACGGGCGACAATATCATTATTTTGAAATAATATATAAATGGTTGTTATATAATATATACAGAATCATTAACATGTTATATTTATTATTTACATGAGTTACATATCATTATTATACCCATCCAAATAATAATATATTGAATAACAATTACACCACGACGTGGAGACGGTAAGCCGTACGTACGCACGTATGGTGACATGTTATTCAAAGGGTGGATAGAATAATGAATATGGTTGTACCATATTTATAATAACATCACAGTATATATATGATACTAGAGTTATTATTTTAGAATGGTAATAACAAATGAAGAAGAAGTGGAAGAAGAAAGGAACTTGGAAAAGGGTGGTGAAATCATTACCTCTTCTTCGGGTTCTTCCTTTTGATTTGATCAAAAGGGCTCTTTAGGTTGGCTTTATGATCAAAATAAGGCCTCTAGGTTGTAGTTAGGGAAGTTGGGAGAGTATTTGGGCAGAGTTTTGCTGAACCAGAAGGTTTTGAAGGTGTGAAGAAATGGGAAGGAAGAGTTCCCTTTTATAAGAGGGGTGAGGGGCACCTTTGGAAAAGCTAGAAATATTAGTTTATATTAAATTCATATTCGGTTTCTAATGGCTCCAAAGTTTATTATTAAAAGTTTAAGGTGTGGATAGGTCGAAAAAAACTCAACCAATAGAATTTAGACAGGTTTGGGTACTTATATTAACCTTATATTTAAGTATTAACTCTAAGTTAATTAGTTTCACTTTTACAATGTCTCTTTGTATTTTTATATTATATGGTTAATAAACTTACTATATACATCCAAGAGACCCCCAAGTGGTCCATTAATGATGAACCTATCATGATATAATTCTCTTGGCCGAACCTTAGATTTTTAGGAATTTAATATCAATTAATAATATAATATTTTTTTAAGAACTCTTTTATGTCAATTTTGACACTATTCAATAGTTGATTTTCGTGAAACTCATAACAGATTGATTACTTCGAACAAAGTCAATTAAATAATTCCTAATATATCATATTATCCTATAAAATTAGTTTAATTCATTTAAAGTTTCATATTATATTTATTTGGGTATTTATAATATCAATTATTTTAATTTTTCACTATTATAGTAATTAATTCATCATCATTGTGTCATAAATAAATTAAATTATTTAATGTCTAAAAATTATAAATAAAATATAATTATGTAGGAAATCTTTTTAGATTTCTAATGAATATTTATAATCTAAAATCCAACATATAAAACCCTATGTAAAAATTGTTTTGCTAAAAGATATATGCCTGTGTCATTTTTGTATTCATTTTAACTTAATTAAAATAAAGTGTCCCTATCACCTACAAGTGGCACCATGGGGTCCCAAAATCGACCCAAAGATGCCTATGGTCGAACATGTATCAACCAATAAGGCTAGGACATGTTTTAGGGTAATTTAGTATTATTATAATATTATTTTTTAACCCTTATTTACCGGATTTACCCTTAACCATGGTAAATAAAATATTTACCGCAGTAATTATTCAAAATGTCTAAAAATAAAAGTTACCTATTTACACAATTTGAACATCCTGATTCCAAATATGGAATCCATTTTTCTAAATTCAAAACACAGAAGTGGCAGAAATTAATTTAAAATTAATTCCCGCTGTCAAAACAAAAAGCGTGTTTTTAAGAGATAATAACTATGAAAAGATTGACACTTGTTTATGTTCGGTTTAATTTTAAAATTATGTCAAATGACCAAAATTATATTAAATGGTAAAAATATATTCTAAATATACTTTAAAACCACTCAAATTCTTAATTTATCACTATTAATTATTTTGATTAAAAAAAATTATTTTTAATTAAAATTTAGTAATTTTCACTATTCATCAAAATATTAAAGTTATCCGAAAAGTACCAAAATTTCACCTTAAGCTAAATTCGATACTCCGAATCCAAAAATGAAGTCCATTTTGAGAAATAAAATTTCTAAAATTTTAAAAGGTAGGTATTACTATTCATAACGGCTAGTTTGATTGGTTGTGGTGTGTTAGAACTCGAAGTTGCGTACAACACACGCTACTGTATTATTCAAAGGAAAGCGTACTGTGGAAGATTGGGATGTTTCATTTTAGATTTTTTTGATGTCCCCATTTAGTCAAAAAGTTTAAAATATTTTATTTAAAAAGGTTTCACTATTAAAAGTTGATAAAAGTGCAATACTGAAAATGAATCTGTTCTTGCATTATGTCTAAGAAACTCATAATATGGATTCTAAAATTATAAGGATTATATAAAGTTTAAAATTTAGTTAATACTATTCATAACCTCTTTTTAATGGCTTTTTTTTTGTAAGTCATGGTGTGATTGAACTCGTTGTTGTGTGTAGTGCAAGTTATTGAATTATTTTGAAGAAATAACACACTATGAAATCTTGGGGTGTTACACCTCTCCTCCATAAAGATTCACTCCACCAAGAATATATCTAGGTTTTTCTATCAAGAATGAGAGAAGTGTCTTTATTCATCATTCCTCTAAAGTTAGAGAGACCAAGATATGATCCTTCCAAATTGAAGGGATCATGATAATTTCCAAATGGGGTGTCACAGGTGACAGTTCTAGGCATAGTGGAAGTGCCTATTAGGCATAGTAAACTTGAATTTGTGTCATAGTTGATGAATAATATGAGATGTACATGATGAAGAATATCATAACCAATATAATCAAATCAAATATTATTTGACTTATGAAAAAAAGAACCAAGAAGGTAGGATCATCACATGTAATTTATAATTAATTTATAGATGGGTTTAGAATTATCTTATCTTGTAATTCTTTCTTCATTGATGATATGGTTGGAAACTCTCATCGTATATTCATTTTTTCATATGATACAAGGGTATAATCCTCTAGTGGTGACCCTCACATACTCCGAAATCTCAGAACAACACCATGGAATCGTTGGGTGCTAGCACAATCAATCTTGAACGTATTCTTCATCCATCATTGATCATAGAAATAATATCTTTATGGATGAATTATTCATTAGGTTCTATCAAAATATTGAGAGAGTGGAGTAATATTGGTGCTCTAGTTCTTGAGCATGTTCTTTAGAGGTTTATCTCTTGGTATTGAGAAAATTCTCACTAGGTTTGTTGTGCACAACAAGTGGCCAGTCCTAAAAAGAGATATAACTAGGTTTTTATAAATCTAGATTAGGGTTAGTAATTTCACATAGGCCATTATCCAATTCTGTATTCCTTAGTGAACTCCATTTCTAATAATAATATAAATATTATTATTATTTTATTTACATGTGTAATACATGAACATAAATAAATATCATTTGTTAAACTAATAAACAAATATTTATTTAAATAATATTTAATATATCATTTCTAACCAAACTATTAAACCTGATATGTTTATCCTCCTTGATATTTATCAAACCTTTAATAATTACTGTTTATTTAATAAATAAATATTACTAAATTATTAACCAATAAATATAATAAATATTATATTCATTAAATCTTATGAATAAATATTTATTATTATTTAACTCACATATTTATTCTTACAAATAACTCATGATTAAATATTAGAAATCAACCAAACCTGAATAATTATTAAACTAAAAATTGAGAATAGTATTTATTAATTTGTTAAATTTAAAATAGAATTTTACTAAGCTTCCAGATGCACTTAATATTTGAAACACTAGGCCTCTTTCTTAGTGTAATTTGGTAGAACTTACTAAAGTACAAGGTTAGTATCTAGAAACAAGCCAAGTCACCCATAGAGAAAGAAGTTAATTCCACAATGACATAAATCCTCATACAAACACTCATTATGTAATATAATCCCTTTATCATGATAGCTTTAATCAAGTAGGTTGCATGTTTCTGTCATCAACATATGTTCTCGATGTCTCTTTCTTTAACTTTTTAGAAAAGAACCTTCCCACATAACACCATGGCCATGGATTTAATTATGTTTTTCCATTCCCATAAAAGGTCATGAGATATCAAATTACTTTATATATTAAAATGAATAAATCCTTTCTTTCATTATTCACTAATGTGATATTACTCATGATACATCTAACATATCCCACTTCACCATAAATATATTTCATCGTGAATTTCATAAATAAATAAAATTACATGACTCGTGATATGAATTATTAATAATATTAAATTATAAAAACCAATGCACACATTTTTATATAGGAACATCTAATGACACATATAAATATGGATTTCCTACTGGAGGTTTATGTTATAATAATCTCATGTTCTAAAAATTACCAAGGGAATACCCCATGAGAAAGTGTCTCAAAGTCATATGAGCCTCCACCCCTGGTAGATTGTATCATTTTTATCCCATAAAATTATATCATATTTCTATAGAACAATATTCAAGAAAAATATCATGGCACTTCTAGGTTCTTATCATAGTAGGGAGCTGATATGAACTTTCAGTGAGACATTTACTATTAGGAAATTATAAAATACTATTTAATTCATAAAAATAATAATTATGTGATAATAAGTTTATTAATATTTTAAAAAATTAATATAAGTAATCATAAAGTACATAGAAATTTTTTCTAGGCACTAAATTCAACATAATCCCACTTGCATTAGATCCAAATTCTAAAAATCTTCAATATACTAACTCTCATATGATATTCATGCTTATATTGAGATAAGGATTTAGTCAAGAAGTTTATCATGTTATCTTCCATGAGAACTATTCTCACTATAACTTCACCCCTCTAAGAATAGTCCCTCAATAGGAGATACTTTTGGTGTATTCACTTTGTCTATTGGCATGACCTTGGATCCTTTGCGAGAGTCATTACGGTAATATTATCACAATATAATATGATAGGATCATTACATTTAGGCACCACATCAATCTATTGGATAAATTTTTGTATCCAAATAACTTCTTTAGGTGTGTCAAATGCCTCTATATACTCAAAATCCATTATATAATTTGCAATAACTGGCTTCTTTGAACTCTTCCAACTCACAACTCATTGGTTGAGATTGATTCCATATACTGATTGTAGATTTAGATCATTCTGACCTATCTGAATGATATAATCACTATAACCCTTGATGACTAGCTCCTTGTATCAACATATACTAGGAAAGTATCCTTATTTCACCTTAGATACTTAAGTATAGGCTTAACACATACCAATGTTGTTTACTTGGATCATCTTGATATATGTCTACCATGATAAAAACATAGGAAAAATAAATACTAGTATATAACATAGCAAACATGACTGATCCTTTCATGGTATCATGTGAGATAAAACTCTTTATATCACTTTTTTGTTATGTTTTTTGACAAATTTTCTTGTAAAGATGTATACCATGTGACACTAAAACCAATCCCCTTATGGATTGTTCCATACTAAATCTCTTTAGTATATGGTCAATGTGTGTACCTTGAATTAGAAAAAAGAAGACTCATAGATCTATCATGAATGATCTTAATACTAAGGATGTAGGTTGATTCACTTAATTCTATCATTGAGAAGAACTTGTTCAACTAATATTTAAATTATTTTAATACTAGTAAGTCATTTACAATAAATAATATATCCTCTACATTTACTACTAGGATAACAACCGCATTTCAAATGAACCACTTGTAAACACAGACCATACATTCATTATTAATGAAAAAAATAATTTATTACTTCATTGAACTGAATTTTCTATGACTTGGGTGATTTCTTTGATTCATACATGAATATTTATAAATTTCATACCTTTTTGGAATTATTTAGAGTCACAAACCCTTCTAGTTGTGTCATATAAACATCTTCTTAAAGGTTCCCCTTAAGAAATTTTTTTTGACATCCATCTACCAAATCTCATAGTCATGGAAATTTTCTATATCAAGTATAATTTTGATGGATTTAAACATGGTTATTAGAGAAAAGGTTTTATCATAGTCAATGAATTGACATTTTTTAAACCCTTTACCCACTATTTTTACTTCACAAGTATTCACTTTACCTTTTATATCCAATTTTATCTTGAATACTCATTTTTAACTAATGATCTTTACATAAACTAGAGGATTAACTAGAACCAAAACTTGGTTCTGATATATAATATCCATCTCATAATTCATGGAATCTTTCCATCTTTCGGTTTATGAGATTTCTACTACTAACTTGTAGGAAATAGGACAACCATTTTCAATAAATAATTATTCAAATCCTTGATGACTAGAAAAACAAATATTTTTAGTTATCTAACCTCTCTAGTGCTTCTATACATTACATGCATTTCAGGAACAACATCTTCTATCAAGACCATTGGAATCTATTCATATAAAAAATCTTGTATATCATGAGCATCAAATTCATCAAAGTCAATATTTCTCCCATTATCCTTCTTGAGAATGTGCTCCCTCTCAAGAAAAATAGTTTTTATTGTGTTGGTCACCTTCTTATCTGATAGTTTATATATATAGTATCCCATTATTTCCTTAGGACACCCTATAAAGATACACTTATTTCCCTAGGGTGTTTGTTTATTGATTCATACTTATCAAATGGCTCACATAACCATGAATGATTATGTGAAAAAATAGGTTTATTTTCACTCAATAACTCAAATTAAATATCATTTTATTCTTTAATTGGTACAAGGTATAGTGTGTATGCTTAAGTGTGTAATGAATATCCCCCAAAGGATAATAGAAGATCTTCAAGACTCATCTTGACCTCACCATATCAAGAAATGTGTGGAATCTAATTTCACTAACACCATTCCACTATGGTGCATAAGGTGGAATGATTTGAGATATAATTCCAAAATCCTATATAAATTTGATAAAATATTGGTTAATATATTGAACACCTTGATCATGTAACACCCTAAGTTTTTATGGACCTTTTTTTCTCAAATAAATTAAATTTTAATTTATGTATTACAATACACTAAGTCAAACATTCCTTTCACATGTCACTGGATTGAAATACTGAACATCAACTTGAAGTATGTTACATGCAACACCAATATGGTTTATATTACACACAACACCGACTTGGCGTACGTTACACGTAACACCGATGTTTCTATGAAACATCATTTTATTGTTATAATTATTTAAATGAGATAATTATAACATAGATGTTAAACTTGGTAATATTAATAGTAATAACTACTTTTCAAATATTTTTTATAATTTTTATATATAAATAAATCATATTGATAATGAAATATATAATTTTTTATAAAGTCCTTATATGTTTAAAAATACCACTTTCTCAAATGAACTACTTTTCATGTCCTTCTCTGAAAAATAATAAAATTAATTTTAGACACATTTAGAAATTTAATTTGATAAAATAAATTTCATTTTTGAATTTATAATGTTTAAATTAGCTTAGGGTGAATTTATAGTATTTTTTTGAGAAACATCATTTTTAGATGAATAGTGAAAATGCCAGATTTTAATTCAAAGTTATTTTTTCATATAATTTATTTATAAGTTTAAATTATATTTTAATTTAGTTTATAAGTTTAATTAGATAATATTTTTATCAACAAACCCAATTTGGGTCATTTTAACCAATTTCACAATGAAATTAGATATACAAACTTATCAAACGTTTGAATTTTTTTACTTTAAAAACTTGCATTGTCGACCTGACTCTAAGATTAATTTTAAATTAACTTATGCCACATAAGTGATTATAATTTGTAAAAATGGATTCCATATTTGGAATAATAGTAATTTATAATGTATACTAATTTCAAATTAGTTTTTTACCAAAAATATTAGTGAAAGTAATTAAAATTAATTACATCGATTAAGGTAAAATTAAGCTTAACTAAGGACTAAAACTTAAATTTAATACCCAAAACGACTTAGAAAGTTGTCAAAAACCAATTTTATGGAGATAATTAGTACATGAACCTTTCATTATAGAGTTTAGTTTATTTTTTATAACTAATTTTAGGTAAAAATTTGGGTACATCTAACTTGTTTTCAAAAATGCCAAGTGTGTCCTTTCCCTTCCCTATAAAAGGCCAGCACCTCTCCCTCTTCTTAACACCTCTCAAACTACATATGTTCGGCCAAGATCTACCAAATCCAATTACCAATGTCCCTAAATTCCTCCTTTAATCCTCACTTAGGGCATAAAGTCTTACAAGTAATCCATTTGGTGGAGATCAAAAAGATTTATCTGATTAAGAGGTAACGTCTTCTCTCGATATCTTTCCTTTTATTTTCTTTCTCTACACCCTACACTCTCTTTATTGCATTATTTTATAAAAAACAATTATCCTAAATATACTAGGATATTTTTATGCTAATTTTTTTATCAAAACTTACACACGCCTCTATCTAATGGGTAACGAACATATTGTTTACGTGTACGATGAACTATCGCCTCACTAAATGATGATTGTTCATTTTTCCTTTACCACCTATCATGGTGGAAATTATGATGGAAACTCTGTTTATATATTTTATATATTATATTTATTATGTATTTAATCATCTATAATTATTTTACAACATATATCTTTATACTTTCCATTTTGTTTTAATACAATAATTCGTTTAAGGAAGCGTGGACTACTGCCCCATCAAAGCGATGTGATTTATTCATACACTACACGGAATGTATTAAGGATGGGTTTAGTGAATATATGTGATATATATGATATAATAAATCTACTATAATATATATATATATACATGTAACAACCTGAAATTCTTTCAATGAGATTATCCTTCTTATATTTATTTCATATAGTATAGATCACATAAAATAACTTATAGAACACAATACAAACTTTATAAATTAAGAATGAATGAAATAAGAGGTATTTCTAGAATCTAAGGAACCTATACCGATGAAATGGTAACTTGACCTATTTAAAATTAATATGACCCTTATGAATAGTAAATCGGTCCAATGAATAGTAAACTCACCCATGAATATATAAATAAAATTTAGGCATCTTAGAAATAAAAGTATGATATAATTATATCATAGTATAAGTAGGTGAATATTTTAAAAATTAATAATTAAGTGTTGGTATTTTTTAAAGTAATAAATATTTAATTAGAAGTTTTTAATTAATAAAATTATTTAAAATAAAATTTTTTTTTATAAAATGTATTCATAAATTAATATTTTTTTGTCTTATGATTTTATGATAATTTAATAAGACCTTAGTGATTTTTTCAGAGTGTTATAAAATCAGTTATAATTTTAAAAACTATATTTTTATAGTAAATTATTATTTTAATTAAAAATTAAATTTATAATTTATAGAAATTTTTTTCATAAAATAGAGTTCATTTTTTAATTCTACACATCGAAAAATGGTTGGGTGAATTTTTGGGATTTTTCTAAAATACTTGAATTTTTGGTGAACAGTAATTTATTATATAAATACATTATAAGATAAATAAACTATTTATTGAATAATGTATGATTTAATAACCATAATATATAACTTCCCTTCATTATTCTAATATATTTGGTGATAATTCTCAAACTATTCATAGTCTTGAGCCAAAATAATAAAGTAATGATTAAAATATTCAAAAAACACCCCTCTCTTCCACTATAAATACCACCCCTTCTCCTCACATATTATACGATTTGAGCCATGTCAAATTTCTAACCAATCCTCTTCCCATGTCTAAAATATCTTAGTCTCATAAAAATACCAAAACCATTTCCCTAAGGAGGTTCTCAAGGAGGAGAATTCAAGAGGTAAAATCTTCTTCCTTTTATTTTAATTTCTTTCCAAGTTCTTTATTTTATTATTCTCTCCCCACCTACCATCATAAAAATTGAATGATAACTCCACTACCATAAATATACTTTAATTTTATTATTATAATGGAATAATACATCATCAATCCCCTTCTCCTCTCTCTTTTATTTTAAAAATGGAAATGTTGTCTGTGAGGTGTTGTTTCATCGCCTTCAAGGATGACAAGTTTTCATTTTCGTTCACCATATTTAAGGTTGTTAATGAAAAAATTTTAATGGTTGAATAATATTGTAAAATTTATATTACAACCCTTTTTATTTTCTTTAATTTACATATTTACATAATACTAAATGATAAAATAAAACGAGTTCATTATGATCTAAAACTACTTAAATTAATCTAAACAAATATCATTAACATGTTATATAATGATTCATACTCATATCTAGGAAAACAATATATAAGACCAATTAAACTTTTTAATATTAATTAATAAAATTTAATTAAAATTCTAGAATAATTATACCCATTTTACATAAACATCATTACTTATAAAAAAGCGAACCGATCAAGAAAACCGTGAAAACGAACGCTCCCAAACATTCAAATTAAACGCTATAACTCATCAAAAAGGATATAAATGAACTCAATAAAACTATAATTAACCAAATAAATGTATATAATATTCTGAATTAATTCATTAATGGGATTAATTTGATTATCCAGGGCATTAAGATCAAGTGTGGAACACATTCAGACATAAGGTAAGGGTTTTCTTCTCGAACCTCCATTTTCATTTGAGTTATGATTTATTTCCCTATATACCAATGTAAATATTAATTATTTTTATATATTTATTATAATTATATATATATGTTCCAAAATCATATATCCATATTATTTCATCAATCTTTGATGGGAGAATAAATTTTCTATAAGGTTCTCTTCTCATTTCTTCCTGATATGCAAGCCCGATTAAAGGGAACGTCTTGATTTATTACTCATTTTCAATTATCATCCATAATATGTTTTAAGACACAATTATTTTTATAAAATAAATAATTGTGTCATGAAAAACTATATTTTTTCATTTATGGTTTTATACAAAAAATCATAACAAATACAAATGATTTTTCCAAAAGAACTCCTCTTTTCAAAGTAAAAAAGGGGATTTCTCTCAATAATTCCTCGATGATTTTAATAGATTATTTTCTTATATTTCAACACGTATATTTAATTTTATTATTTATTTATTTGTATCTCTTATTTTTATTATCCATCATATTTTATTAAATGTTTTATGATCTTTTTTATTGTGGATGTTCTATTTTGATACCATTCACCATACTACTGAGAATGGTTAGTGGTTATGTTTACAGATTGGGAGAAGTTATTTACATTTCATATGTATATTTTGTTTATGTATATCTACATTAATATGAGGAAATATTTGGACTTAGTAAGTGATGGGTGGGTCATTATATATCCTCTATATGCATCGGTAGGTCTCATGAGACAAACTAGACTGGGTTTTTACCCATTATGTATGGTGTCTTGGCTGAGGCCTTGATGTTATGTTTATGATGTCCGGTATTATGAATTACGTCATTATGAATATAGTAATTGATAGTTCATATGATTATTATACCAGTAGAATATCCATGGTTATATTTTATTATATTCCTGAAATGTTATGCTCAAGATTATGTTTTAATGGCATGTGTATTTTTATTTATTCACCATGCCTTATTACTTATGATTCCTCTATATTACTTAAACTTACTAAGAATATGATATCACCCCATTATTATATTTTATTTTTTCCCTGGATGAAAATATGAATATTATGAATGAATTTTAGGGATAATATAGGAATTATGGATGTTTTAAATGTAATATCTATAATATATTTTCTTTCAAAGTTGTAATGTAAAACTTATGTTTGCATCTGGTTATCCAAAACTAAAAAACTATTCAGTCCTTAGGGATAAAAATTCCTTGTTTATTATTCCAATGTAATGAATTAAGGTACCAATTCTGGTCAAATGGGGTTGGGATTTCTACAAAAATATATCTTTTACTTTCTTTCATTCAACATGACAATTAAACGAAAATAGTGTTCATACGTACGTACGGCCTACCATCTCCATGAACGGTGTATTCTGTTTCATACTTCTATATTCTATAGATTATTACAATAAAAATAAAATAAATATAAATGATATTTATATCATGTTTTACATTCTATAAATCATGATATAGTTATAAGGACCAAAGATATAACAAATTAATACACATGTGAAGAACAAAGCAGATATTACCCAAAGTGAAACCTTAATATGGGAATGTTGAAAGGAGGGTAATATAAGGTCATAATCAAACCATATATGGTATTATATATAATAAAATGGTTTTGTAAAATATGTATAATAAATTTATATTTATTATACAAGTGGTTTGAATGAGTATGATGAGAGTCAAGACACGAGGTAAGGAGATTTCATCTCACTTATTATTTATGTGATATACATGCCTTAATCATCACTCACTTATTTTATGTGGTGTACATACTGCTCATGAATGTATTCTATGTATCTTATGTGTAAATTTATGGGTATTAACATATCCATTTTTTGATATTTCTTTCATGGGGTTTATGTCACGACTCGTCCTTGGGGCCCGTGCCGTGACTACCCCAAGCCCGCCTTCCATAGGCTAGGGGCTGGCGACTAGCACCAAGACGTAAATCCCGGTAAAAAGGGAAGGCATTACCTTTGTAAAGTAAACAAGCGCCATAGAGTAAGCAAGCGGAAAAAGTAAACACTAAGTAAAAACTGAGTACAACTGTAAGTGCGGAAAGTAAGTGGGCCAGTATACAAACCCAAACTGAAAGTAAAGTACAACTCGAAAGGGAAAATAGCAACTGAAAAGTAAAAGCCGCTACGCCGAGCTGTCCACTGGAAATCCCACCTGAAGGGTGGGTACAGATAGCTCCACTGCTCCATGGGTCCCGCCGTCCGCTCCGATTGCGTCCCGCCCAGTGGTCCACCTCCAGGTACCGTCCTGCTCCGCAAGCCTCCACCGCGATCAGTGTTGTCCGTCGTCTGCAACCAACACAACGAAGTGCGGGCATAGCCCGTGCAGGGGTGAGTATAAGCTACTCAGTAGGGACCCCGAGACCCCCGAAGGTCTCCCGAAATCCACAAAGGATAAACCAAAAAGGAAAGATACATTCACGAAGTAACAACTGACACTGCTTAGGTATATTCTCATACATATACCTAAGTCATCAATTCTCGTTCGGCTCCCACATCTGAGCCCAAGCACAACTCAATCCACACAGGAAAGCAAAACGTATACTCACACAGAATAGCTCAACGCAATCCACAAAGGAATGTAAAACGTAAATCCACACATGATAGCTCAACACAATCCACAAAGGAAAGTAAAACATAATTCCACACAGGATAGTTCAACACAATCCACAAAGGAGAGTAAACAGTAAATCCACACAGGATAGTTCAACACAATCCACAAAGGAGAGTAACCCAGGATTCAGCTCACACAGGTATACTTCGTCGAAAAGGTGAAAGGGATGATCAGATATTGATACTGAATCATCTAAGCTGGGACCCACTGAGGATACAAGACCAGTTGTCTTCATTGATTCATCTATGCTGGGACCCACATAGGATACAAGACCAGCACTGAATCATCTAAGCTGGGACCCACATAGGATACAAGACCAGCACAGCTGGGACCCACATTGGATACAAGACCAGCACTCTTCATTGATTCATCTATGATGGGACCCACATAGGATACAAGACCAGCATTGAATCATCTAAGCTGGGACCCACCTAGGATACAAGACCAGCACGGCTGGGACCCACATAGGATACAAGACCAGCACTCTTCATTGATTCATCTATGCTGGGACCCACATAGGATACAAGACTAGCACTGAATCATCTAAGCTGGGACCCACATAGGATACAAGACCAGCACGGTTGGGACCCACATAGGATACAAGACCAGCACTCTTCATCGTCGCAGTCCATTGAGGATCTCTGCACAGCCGTCGTCGTCGAAGTCGCAGCCAGCACTAGGGTTCCCGCACACAGCAAGCTCGTTCGGGAGGGTCCGCTCCACGAGCCAAGAGGCTGATACATCAACTAACAAAAGGTCCAGAGTTGATGTATCCAAAAGTTCCGTACTGCCAACAGGAACTCAATGTCGCAGACGGCACGTTAATCGGACGCCCGGTCTGGGAGTTATTGGCTTTTTCGTCCCAAGGGCCCGGTTGGTTTTTAAGGAAAAACCAACCTTACTGTACTCCACCTGCGTCCAAACCTAAGGCTGAGTATGCCAAAAGACCTTTCTCACTAATAGAAATCCACCAAAGTCGACGTCACGTCAATCGGACGTCCGGAGCTCAAGATATGAGCGTTTCCGCTCCGAGGGCCCGGTTGGTTTCGTGTACGAACCAACCCGGCCGAACACAAAGTATTCTGAAACCCTGAGTGCGATATACTGAAAATACCGTCTCGTTCCAAGGATCGTGTCGCCGCTAACGGCGCATTGATCGGAGGTCCGTAGCCCGAGTTATGGGATATTGAACAAAAACGGTCCGAAACGGGGGTTTCGGGCCCGAACCGACCCGGCCCGAGACCCCCCGGTCGGCCCGAACCGGGTCGACCCGCCCCAGGTCCGGGTCGGCTCGGCCCGGCATGGCCCGGCCTGGCAGACTAGCCAGACGGCCGGTCCGGCGGGGCACTGCGTGCCCAGCGCGATGCCCGGCTAGGCCGAAGGCCGAGCCATTTTGAAAAAAGGGGGGGGGCGCCTTCCCCCCTTTATTTTACTAACGGTGCGGAATTATGTCGTGACTTTGATGCAAACGGCACCCCACATGGGGGCCCGCTGAAATTGACACCACCGGGGGTTTCAACCCCTGGTTCTTCCGGAACTCGGCCGGCCTAAGACCGGCCGTTACTTCACACGCGGGTCCCTCAGGGTCCCGCCTCCAGATCACCCTCGGCCGGCAAAACCGGCCGCTTGCTGAACCGCCACGGCACAGCCGCGGTGGGCTCCTCCGGCGGCGCGCCGCCGCGCCGAGGTGGCGTGCAGCCGCCGCCTTTTGCGGACCACCGGACGCGCTCCGGTGGTCCGATTCGCTTGCGGTCTTCACCGGCAGTCTTCTCGGATCAAGATCTTCAAAATGGATGCCTCAAAACTCCAATACGGGTCCGCTTTCTTGTCGTCGCCAAAACCGCGCATCAAAAACAAACTGCGGAGGGTTGTCGGGCCGTTTTCGTTCGGCCCGCGCCCTCCGCGTTAAGTGATATCAATTGGCAAATCAAACATTTGTTCCCAAAAAATTATTGAGCACATACTTAACCATGAAATTAGACGACACCCAACAAAAGTAACCCCGCATGGATGAACGGTCCGCAGATCAACCGGGTAATGGTTGGTCCGCGCTCGTCGTTCTTTTCTCAAGGTTAAGAGGAAACAAATAAAATTCCCCTACCTCGGTTTCAAGAACGGTGTACGTCAATGAGCCGCGGAAGACAAACGTCGCGGAGTTCGGGCGTCGCGGAAAAAGAACGTCGACGTCGCGAAGCGAGGATTCGAAGTCGTTGATGGATATTTCGTCGCGGAAAACCATCGCGGAAGAGACGACGCGGAAGAAGAACGTCGCGTCTTGGATACGGCGTCACAGAAGAACCGTTGCAGAAAGAGACGTCGCGTCACGGGTCGATGTCTCGAAGAATGAACGTTGATTCCGTTGTCGTCGAGGTGCGTCCGAAGAGGAAACGTCGCGGAAGAAGTTCTCCGTGTTTTTCGGCAGAGATGTTCTTCGTTGAAGAAGAAGATGTTCTTCCCAAAACCTCTCAACAACAAACTCTAACAACCCAAATAAAATAAGTACCTTTCTTATTTTATTAACACAACAACTCTTTTGAATTTCAAGAGTTTGAAATTCAATTAACCACACACAACTCACCTCATTAAACTTATTTCATTAAAGTCATAAGTTATAACTTATGTTAACAAAATTAAAGTGGGAGTTGAGGGGGATTTTAGAGGATATGAAGGGGTGGGGTTTGTTTGGGCCCCACCACCCTCATAACCTCCCAAGGGAGGTTGGGTGGTTACCCAACTTCCATCAAGAACTAAACACTTAGAGTAAAAATAATAAAAATTGTAGAGTAATTATAAAATAAACTTCCACAATTTTTATCATCAACACTCATGTAAACGCATCTCTAGAATAGGAGTTCCTAAGTAATTATCGGCGCTGCGGTTCCATTGGTGCCCTTGGAATTCGATTCCGGGCACCGGTTCAAAAGTTAGAAATTCCCGCTCGTTCGTTCACTGAACGTACCCGAGCTAAACTTCAGAAATTGATTCTGGGAACACCGGGCCTCGGAATCAGGTGCCGTCAGAAACCGTGTTCTTTTAAAATTCTAAATAAAATTAAGAAAAATTTTCCCTTGAATTTTACGGGTCTTTACAGTTTAAGTTTCAAAAGTTACCAAATCGATAAAATAGTTTTGTCTCAATTTTCCTTCTTTGAGACTCGGGTTTTTTTATGAACTTAAATTATTTTTCAAGGTTTATATAATTACATTTTACATGTTATATCATGAATATAATTATTTTCATGATATTTAAAGCTTCATTTAATTTCATTTTCTTACATGGAGAGTATGATTCCAAGTTACCAAGTGATAAGACTTTATTGAAAAAACCTCATCATTTTTTGAGATTATTTATTATTATGCTTCAATTAATTAAATATCATGATCCATATCTCAAGAACACTCATGAATCTTCTTATAAATTGGTTATTAAAGATATAATCATGTATTAGTACTATTTTTTCCACTCTTTGGTACTTAAGATAATATTTTTAAGTAAAATATGATTGTCTCTCTCTCTTTGGTAGAAAATCCATTATATTCAAAAACCATGTTTTCAAAAATGTATTAAAAAAAAATTTAAAAAATATTAAAGTAAATAGTATTTTAAATTTTCTTTATTGTTTTAAAATCTTAATTTATAATTTTTCAAATATATTTTCAAAGAAAAAGGTTTTCAAAATGTTTTATGTTTTAAAAACCATTTTTCAAAGAAGAAAGAATATTTTCCCCAAGAAATGTTTTTAAATGATATTTAAAAATTATTTCCCATCTAAAATAACATCTATTAGTGTTACTCATGCCTTTTTGGGGAAATTATTCAATGTTTCTATTCATATTTTCTTTTAATGGATTATTTTTTAATCGCATGATGTTTATGAAACTTGTTTCTCTTCCACGAGTTATATGCTTTTGAAACCAGCTTCTTTTAACATGTTATGTTTATGATGAAATGATTATGAAACCTATATTTTTTCATGTCACACCCCGATCGACACATCCTTGCAATTTAACTATTTTGGATCTCTTTTTTTTGGGCTGCATATTTAGCCGGGTTTTTTTAGAGATTTGGGTTCATACATAGGTGTGTGACCATGCGTAGTGCCCAAATTAAATAACAAAACTTTTTATTATTAAATTAATTATTATATAGGCATGAAACTAGGCGTGAGAGTGCTCACACGTCCGCTCGCGCGACCGCACATGCGCCCGTGCAGGAGAGCGCGCGCGCGACCGTGCACGGTGTCCAACCTAAATTAATAATGATGTTATTATTTTTATTGGTTTTATTATTTTAGTATTATTATTATTATCGTTATTTTTTTATATATTTATTATTAACCTAGATTGGTTTTACATTTTTCTTTAATTCCTTTATTCCTTTATTTTCTATTTTGTTTTCATTTGTTTTTTTTTCTCTTCTTATTTCTCCCTCTATCTGCGCTTATCCCCTCCATGCGCGGACCCCCTCCTTCCCCCTTCTGTTTGCTCAGTGCACCTTGAACCCTCTGAACCCTAAGTCGTCTTCTCCCTCCTTCTCTACCCAGTCATGCTGACCATTGTTGGTCCTCCCCCGACCTGAATCACACCACCCTGACATGTATCGTGTTGCCCCTCCCACCTTGGCGCTCCCCTCCAGTGTGATTTCCCCCCTGTGGTGAACACCTCCCACGAACCTCCCTTGGCTGACCTCTCTCTAGCATGGCAGTCCTTCAGCGCAATTTCCAGCACACCTCCTACTATCCAG
The DNA here is from genome assembly GCA_963277665.1 of Viscum album. Lineage (NCBI taxonomy): Eukaryota > Viridiplantae > Streptophyta > Magnoliopsida > Santalales > Viscaceae > Viscum > Viscum album. Next base: position 1,372,670,004 of record OY728143.1, read on the forward strand.
TTTTGTTTGGCGTGCCCCACCTTCATTGTCGGCACCTCTCTAGTGACCGTAACTCCCCCCCCCCACTAGTGCCACAATTTCCTTCCGCGCGCACGACAATACTCTGGGTAAACACCCCTTGTTCTTGGGTTTTTCTCTTAAATTTCATTCAGTTTGATTAGGTTTTAATCTTGTTTTCATGTAATCTTTTCCTTGCTAGGGTTCAATTTATCCACCTTGTGGCGTATTCAAGGTGAGATTGCGATTTCGAACCGTCCTCTGAAATATTCTTGACTTGTTAGGTAAGTGTTTCCACGTCCAATTATTATTTGATTAATAAATTTTCAAGGCTAATTTATTTAGAGTGTTATTTAATTAATGTGTGTGGTGCGAAGTTTATTTTCATTGAAGTTTTGGTGAAAAGTTTATTTTTATTTAAGTTTGACATGCCTTGAATTGTTTAGTATGGTGTCGTCATAATACATGTAATTGATGTTGAAATCTCATCTTTGGTTAATTGTTAGTCTCTTTTTTTTTGAAGTGAAAAGGGTGTAATTGGTATTTTGGTGTAGCATTAGTATGATTTTGGTCTTAAATGAGTATTTGAGTGGGGTTTTGGTGTTTTAGTCGTGCGGCATACTTTAAGAAAGGCTGGAAAGGTTTTCTGGTGGGTTGTTTAACTATAGTGATAGTCTTTTCAACTATATAGGTGGCTTCTTTAATTGCGTGTGTAATGTAGTTTGTGTTCCTGAGGTGATGTTGTGTGTGTATTGTCATGTAAGGGGGTTTGTGTCGGCTTAGTGTGTAAAGTAGTGGTTTTTCTCTTTAAAAATTTGTTTATGAAAATTTGGATTGTTTTATTAAATAATTATTAAAGATGGAAAAATTTGTTTTGACTATATGGTATAAAGGTTTTCGGTGGTTAAAGTCGTGCAGCATAGGTTGAAATCATTTAATAAATTATTTTAATGGTTTGTTTGACTTTGAAAGTGTTTTCTTTGACCACGCAGTATTTTTAATTTGTCATGTAAGTAGTGAAGATTTAGTTTTGAAATATTTTTAGTGTGTGTATTCTTCCAAAATAGTATTTTTGAGTGAGAGTAGTAGTTTTTGGCATGTGTGGTGTCTTGTTTTATTTGGGTGCATAAATATGACATGTGAAATGAATTTAAAACTTGTTTGAGCACAAATCGGGAAGCTCGGGTAGCTAGGAGGGTGGACTAAACTAGTGGGCAGTGTTTCGGAGGTGACTCGACCTGGTTTCACTGGCAGGACTAACGATTGCAACACTAACTAAACATATGCTTTTCTGAGGGTCGTGTTCTTCTAAGACACATTTTCTAAGGGTCTTGGCCTTATAAGCCACGTTTTCTGAGGTTCGTGGCCTTCTAAGCCATGTTTCATCGAGACACAAAGATATAGGGGCCCAATCTATCTAACACCCATGCGGCCTCTCCCATGTTAGTGCTCATTGTTTACTTTATGCTCATCGATGTGACACTTTGGTTATTTTAAAAGTAAGTGTGTGTGTGTGTGTGTGTGTGCGTGTTTTAATTTAAGTTGTTCTTTTTTAAAACTATTTTCTCTAAACCTGTTTTCTCTAAATTTGTTCACGATTTTAGTTTTTTTCTTTAATTAAAGTTGCAAATGTATTTTTCATTTAATAATTGTGCATGGAACCTTTTCTCAGTGGCATCTTACTGGGATTTTAGCTTACACCCTAAATAAACCTTTGGTGTATGTAGATTCTGTTTCTTTTTCTTTCCAGTTTGAGGCATCGGGATTAGCATTGGTGGTTCGGGTTGTCAGTGGCATCCTCGTGTTGGTTTGGTGGTGGTGGCTTGGGGATGTGACTCCTCAAGTCACAAAGAGTTTTGTATTGGAATTTTGGTTTCCTTTTATGTAGTATCTTTTGGGTTTTTAGTTCAAGTTGTAAACATTAAATCTGAACTTGGTATAAGGGTCTGTTTGGTTGTCAGTTTTTAGTTTTAATTTATTCAGCTTGTTGACTGTTTTATATTTATTCATCCGGGTAAATCGTTCCCGTGTTTATTTTTGATACTCGGGCACTTGTTCCAGCCCGTGGGGATCAAGAACACCCTTCGAGTCTTTCTGAGGACCGGGTCGGGCGTCGGGTCGGATGGCGACCCAGCCTGGTTCATGACATTTCACATTTTAAGATACGATTACATGTCTATGACACCCATTTCATTTCATGGGTTATGATATGATTTTTTATGAATTTGTGGTATATGTATGTATGATTTCACTATGATATGGGTGGGACCTATATCTCCCTCCAATGCATTAGGTAAAGTTTTATATCTCATGAGATAGACTAATATGGTCTTGGGAGTGAACCTTGACTACTAAGATGTTCATGTGAGTGAACGGTGACTATCAATATGGTATGAGGAGTGAACTCATGCTACTAAGATGTCCATGGGAGTGAACCATGACTACCAAGATGGTATAGGGAGTGAACCTATACTACTAAAATGGTCTTGTAAGTGATTCCTTGGATACTATGAAAATCATATTATATATGCTTATGTTTTTTCCACAATTCCATGTTTTATTCCTATGTTATGTTGTCATGGATTATGTTCATTATTTTCTTATGATTCATGTCTTATGAACTGCCGAGATTTATTCCATGTTTCGTGTATATGATCATTGATATGCATGGTATGATATTCTATTTTCATGATCATGTACTCATACCCTTATACTCATGATTATTCTTATATATCTCCCTTGTTTACACTGATTTAACATTTGAGATCACCCCTTTTTATGTTTACTTCCAAATTTTATGAAGATATGTATTATGTTTGATGTGTATAAGAAGGGTACTTGGAAAGAAGAACCTAATGGGAGATAATGTAGCTCACTTATGTATCAGTATTTATGTTTCCATGTTTCTAAAGGTACTAGACTAGTACAGTATTTTGGATTTTGTTTGTATAATGTTTTATATATTCTGCAAAAGTTATGTAATGTTAATGTATGAAAAGTGAGGGTCGTTATAGATCCGATCGAAGATTTTTCATATTCTAAAAAATTTTATTTTCTACTTCATTATTGAATTCTTTGAATTTCCCAAAGGAATAAAACTTATACCTCATTAAGTAAATATAAACATATCTACTCAAGTCATCGATAAAATTTATAAAGTAATAATACCCACTTATAGCTTCAAATAGACAAGGTAAACACACATTAGTGTATACCCATTCTAGAAGCTTTGTGACCCTATCTCCCTATCCACCAAATGGTGGTTTGGTTATCTTTCCTTATATACAAGAATGACATATTTAAAGTGGTTTTAGATCAAAAGATTATAAATAACCATCTTAATAGATCTTTTTCAAAATATTCTCATTTATATGACCAAGATGATGATAACACAACTGTGTCTTAAATGGGTCATGAAAACTCGATTTATTATCAATTTCAAATACTTGGTTCTCATAATTTAATATATAAATACCATTATTTAAATGCATCATACCATAACATATATTGTCTTTTTAAAAGAAACAACTCTTATTTCTAAACTTGAAAATAAAAACATTTGTATGTAAACAGGATACTAAAATTATTTTCTTGGTATTAGTTGGTACATAAGAACAATCTTTTAAAACCAAAATCATCCATGTTAAAAATAGAATGTGGTAATAAATATATCCAAAGCATACCTCTCCTCTATCAATATTCCAGAATCTATTTGGTTCTTATATTTTTATATATAAGTGATCACCACAAGATGAATTTAATACCCAATGTGAAGTTATAAAAATATTGCACTCATTAACTAACGCACTTGAAGCTTCCCCTTTCTTCTTTAAATAAGTGTAGTTCTTCTTCTGGTGGCCTAGATTTCCACATGATAAGCATACCATGCTATGTTCATTCACTTGTCATTGTATCTTCTTCTTCTTGTAATGACAGTACTTGGGATCCATAGACTTATAACGATTCTTGAGGAACTTTTCCTTGTTCTTTATTTTTATTATCCACTATAAGTACTGTAGTTTTTTCATTCTTCATATACTTGTTAACTTGGTAAATTAAAGTAATAAATTCTATAAGATTATTCTCACTATTTCTCATATTATAATTCATAATGAAACTGGGGAATCTCTTAGGCAGTGAGTATTGAAGGATATCTATGCATAGATCATTAGGGATTTTAAATCACAAGATGTCCAAGAACTATATATAGCCAATCATATTGGCTACATGAGGCCTATCTAGGACCAACTCTCCAATATTTCACATGAATAGTATATTAGTGATCTCATATCTCTCTTGTCTCACCTTCTCTTGATAAAGATCATAAAGGTGAGACATGATTTTATCTGAATCCATATCATAATGTTTCTTTAGAAGCTCGCTAGACATGGATGATAGAATAAAATACAGGACATCTATGGAATCATTCACATGTTTAAGGTAGAGATATAATTTTTCCACACAAGCCTCTTTAGCAAGTGACTTAGGAACTAGGGCTTCCAACATGTATAATTTCCATTATTGGAATAGTATAACACATAATAACCTATACCATTCTTGGAAATTCAAGCCGATGAGAAGGTTATCCATATCTAGTATGGATCATAGTGATATAGTTGAAGACATGTGCCTTTCTATTTCTATAATAAATAAGATTTTAATTTTAGTACATTATCAAAATTACAAAATTATATAATAAATATTTAATTTATAATATCCCACTATTTTTTAAAATACCAACATCCCCAACCATTGGTTTCATAATATCCTATAAAATAAATATTATATCAGTGAGGATCTATATTCCTCTTCTCATAACCTAGATGTGGGATGGAAAAGTTATGTTAATGGTTTTAGGTAGTCATAACTTTCCAACTGAAAAAACTTTCAACTCCTTGATCTATTGATTGGACTTCTGATCCTGAAATCTGGGATAAGGATTTCCTCAAATATGTCCTCTTAGTTGCACTAATTTATTCTTGGTAATTAAACCCTTAATGTGAACTAAGTTAAAGTTAACCCAAAAACCTAATCTAAAATTCCCTGATAATTGAAACCACCCCATCTTGAGCTAATGAATCACTTTAAACTATAGTTCATTTTTAACTTAAGTAGTGGAAGGATATACTGACTCAATATAAATTGATTTAATGGATTTTTCATTTTATGTATAAATTGACCATTTTATCTTAATACATCCTTATAAATATTAAGTGGTCCTTACTTAAGTGATTAATCATGTATTAGATAAAATTTATGCATAATACAATTTATTTTAATTCCATATTGTATACTTGTTAATCCATTAATTTATCTAACCATGATAAAGAGTCCATAATGAAATTAACCATGAAACTTGATAGAAATAAAATAATAAAATTGGTATGATCGTGATATTTTCTAATAGTTAATTTATCTAGAGTATTATATATTAACCCTCAACCCTGGGGTAAAGGAAAATTGAACCATAACTTCATCCATGTTTCATAATTCCACTCGCCCTCTTGTGAATCTTCTGGATTGGTTTCACCTCGGTTCTGAACTTGAACCACCTCTAATCACTTGGTAGATCCTTACATTACATAATATTTACTCACACGCAGGTGAGGGGAACAAAGTATTGGTTTAGGGGTTTATATAAAAGAAATTTTGGGCACACAGGCCCTTATATGATGAGAGGAGAGGATGACATGCATGCCATCAATTTAATTTAATAATAATAATAATAAATTAAAAGTAAAACAATCACATACATAGTTCTAGTATAAGATCATGATTTCCCATTCACATTAAATGAATATACATTTACAATCTAGCTAGAATCCACTTCAATTCACTCATTAATTAAGATAAAGCACCTCAATAAATCCAATTCATTATCTAATTAATTAATTTATTCAATTTATTTTAATTCTATCCAAATTGTATTGGAAATTTCCATCATCCATAAATTTAAAAAAAATTAATTAATTAATTTTATTTGAAATTAATAAAGTACACATGTGTACTTGGAGGAAAAGACATGTACTAGTCCACCTTCTTCATGTAACCTTCTTTCATGAAACTTCCTAATTTTCATGAAACTATACCTTTTTGATAGAATCATTTTACCAAATATAATAACATAAATTTCATGAAATTTTTCCAGTATGATGAAAACAAATAGCAACATTTATGAGGCATTAATTATTTTTCCTCCTAAATTTTCAAGACAAAAAAATTAGAAAACACTATAATATTTCAACACCTTCAGTATTAAATACTTTTACATGGATTGTCTTGGTTTTATATCTCCTTCTAAAAAAACCAAGAATCCATAAAATAACCTCTCCCAGTATGAATATTCTGTGATTAACCTAGTGAGGACTGACAATAAACAAAAAAACCATCAATTTCCATCTTTGAATAACCTTGGTCCCAAAAATATTCCTCTTTAGTTTTATTGTAAATCCAATGTGAAATTCAACAAAGAATAAAAAAAACTTGATAGTAGTGAAATAAATCATCCATCACTCTAAGTCTATATAGCCAATGCACGATGTAGAAAAAAAGTGGTTAAGAGATAATTTCATTACTCAAGGAATTGAAGGTCACCAAATATTCTCCCCCTTTAACAATATACCCAAAGGATAAAAAACACCCATGGATCATATCACCTGCTGAAGCCTATACCACATTCGTAAATAGTTAGAGACCATTAAAAATATGGGGATAGGGTTAAACCTAAATATCCTTAAGTAATGGGAGGTGGATGAACACTGAGGTTTAACACATGTTTTTCAAACATTAGGGAAGCCAAATTCTTAGTCATGATTTCTTCCACTTGATCATTAGTTCCAACATGCACTATTTTATTCACTCTATATTCCACATTTTCTTTGATGAAGTGATATCGGATCTCTATATACTTGGTATGTGAGTTTTGAATAGTATTTTTTGTTCTCTTGATCACACTCTTATTGTCACATAATATCACCATCGGCTATTTCACCTTATCATCAATATTTTCCAGCTGTTTCTTCATCCAAAATAGCTCAGTATATGCCTATATCATAGAGATATACTCTACTTCATATGTACATAGAGAATTTTTTTCCTACTTCTTGATCAACCTGCCCACACATTTATTTCCAATGAATAAGGCACCACCACTTGTGTACTTTTGATCATCCACATCACCAACCCAGTCCTCATCAAAAAATGTTGACAATTCATGGTCCTTTACTACATCAAATCGTAAGCCAAAATTGAGAGTACCTTGAATGAAACTCATGATTCATTTAAACATCACGAAATTATCTTCCTTCAAATTAATTTATAAGTGTACCTGAAAACATGTTTCAAATATGATATATAGACATGTTATGGTAAAATATAGAAATATTCTAATTATTCTCCTTTATAAGGTGGGATCCAAATATTTCCCATCCTTATTCTTATCAAGTTTTGTCCCAATGGAAATTAGAGTCAAAATTGGTTTTTGAATCATGCATGTTGAAATTATTTAGTAGCTCTCTTACATACTTTTCCTAAAAAATAAAATTTTACTCCTTATTTTGGATTACCTACAGCCCAAAAAAGTATGTGAGTTCACCAATCATGGAATTCTCAAATTTTGATTTCATGGGATTATAAAATTATTCCACTAATCCATGCTTTCTTCCTCCAAATATTATATCATCCACATAAACAAGAACCATAAATGTTTCTTCCTATAATTTATTTACATAGAGATTATGATTGACACCACCTATTTTAAATTATATCTTTTTCAAATAAGCATTCAGTTTAGAATACCATTCTCATGGTTCTTACTTTATACTATATAGATCCTTATGTAATCTACATACCATTTTTTCATCATTTCCAATCATAAATATCATGGGTTGTACAATGTAAACTTCTTCTTAAAGAATGAAATTTAATAATGCCATTTTGACATCCATCTAATAAAAATTTACCCTTTTTGAATTTCCATGGCTAAAAATAGCCCGATTGACTCTATCTAACCTATTATAGATAATTTTGATTCAATATAAATTTTTTTAATCTATGTATAGACTTTACAGACCAAGTGTTCCTTTTTTTAATCAAATTTATTTTCTATTCTAATTTATTCTTGAAGATCCATTTAGTTCCAATCATAATTTGATTTAATGGCCTCTTAAAAATCACCCAAGACTCATTTTTATCAACCTAATATAATTCCTCATTCATGGACTTAACACATGAATCATCATTTTTTTATTCTTTTTATGAGGTTGGTTCAACCATTTATAGGATATTAATATGCTCAAAAATCCACATTCTCCTTATTTGGGTAGGTGTTGACCAATCCCCAATAATGTTGGTGTTTTACAACACTTTTCATTAAGGAACACATCGAGATAATAACGATGCAATTTTTTCCTTATTTTACTCCCCTAAATTGGTTTTCTTACATGTACTAGTCGCTCCTCCTCCTGAGTGTATGGTTGGTTTCCCCACATTCCCACTTTCCAAAGGTAGGCAGCCTCTAGCAGTATGATTAGTGATATCAACTCCATGATTGAAATGGGATGATGAGATTTCGGTTCCTCCTTCCATGGATTCTTCCTTGGATCTATTTTTCTATTTCATATCTCCCTCATTAATTTAATTCATGTTCATGAATCTCGTTCCTAGGGCCATATAAAGGTTTCCATGACAGATCAGCTATATGTGGTTAGATCTAATGGTGACATTGGACACATCTGAAAATATATAGATGTTGGGTTTTTTGGGAACCTATAAAGTCTTCCTATTTTGGATTTGAGCTTGTCTCAAGTATGAGTTATCTTAGGAATGGAACCCAAGGCATCCCATTTCCATCATGAGGTAATTTTCACTAGGGGTTTAATACTTTCGAGGCTTTTTACCTTGGGAATCTCATATTAATTACATGAGGTGGTGATTATAAGGTTTCTAGTGGGGGTCACATATTTAAAGTCTTTTGGGGACATATTGGTCACATATTTAATGTATTGTGGGGATAGTTTGGTCACATATTTAACATATTGTGGGGATAGGTTGGTCATAGATTTAACATTTTATGGGGATGGGTTTATCATGTAGTTAAAGTCTTGTGGGGATATTTTGTTCACATATTTAATGTTTTGTGGGGATCGGTTGATATTATATTTAAAATCTTGTGGGGATAAGTTTTGGGGTTGATTGTGTCCTATGGGAGATAGTCAAACTTTAGGGTTGCAGCCTTATAAGGGGAATACATGAATATTTAATGGTCATATTAAGGGGTTGGGATTAAATCCTCATGGAGGTATCCTAACTATATTGGGATTGGACCTCAGGGAGGTGTCCCGCGTACCCTATCAGAATACAGGGATCAAAACCAATATAGTTTGAGTTCATAGTTTAAGGTTGTATGGTAGGACCGGTCCATGCAGTTTAACATCATATGGTAAATATTCTTACATCATGAAATAAAAAAAATATGGTGTAGGGCTTAAGAATATGGGTTTCTTGGGTGTTGAGGTATCATCACATGTGATTCATACACTGGGAATCCTTCGTTCATCACACAGGGTAGGGGGTTCTTCTATAATGATATGTGAGGAGTGTCATCCCATTCCAGTAATACATGGGCATTGTATGTTTATTACATAGGGTAGGTCTATAGTTTAACATCATGTTCTGAGGAAATTTTCATGCAGTTTAACACCATACGATCAGAACGTTAGTATAGTGACCTAGGATTCTCATTCATGGATATTTCATCATTTTAGATGAATATTAGGCACATTAAAAAAGTAAATTCTTGAGGACTATAATAGTTTAGTTACTTTGGAAACTTGGAACATAATCTTCTAACTTGGTGAAGTATCTTCAATGTTTCCCATAAATATCTTCCCATTTATTAATCCTACTTAAATCCTTTATTCATAACTTAGGGAAAGGAAAAAAAAGAAAGGGTAAGATTAGATGCTTAGTAAGGGTAAATAAAGGAGAAACATAATCATAAAATTAACATAAGGGTATGATAACATGATCATAATAATTGAATATCACACCCTTCATATCAAAGATTATATATATGAGTCGTTTCATAAATATTGGAAGATCCTGAGACATTAATCACAAGAAAATAAAAAAACATGAGTCATGGGAGAATAACATTATCATAAGACATAGAATTATAAAATACACATCAATTTATAACATTGTGAACATGTGTTAATAGAAATAGGTTCACTCATTAAGTTAATGACATTAAATCAGTCCCTTACTTTAACTTATGGACATGCAACTAGGTCCACGCATAACATTGTGAACATGTAATCAGATTCATCCATAACATTATGAACATGTAATCAGGTTTATACATAGGTAGCTACACCTCCTAGGAGGTACACGCCACCATCTCCAGTGTCATCCATGTCTCACTGTACCGAGTTCACTCCCCATTCCAACCATGTTTATCTCATGATATATATAAATATTTACCTAATTCATTAGAGCGTTATCTGGGTTCACACATCATATAAGTTATAACAGTCTCACCCAACACTATCTACTTATCTCTATCATATAAGTTGTAATGATAATACCTATCAATCTATAGGAAACCTCATTGTATAGTCTATTTCCAAGAACCATGACATGAATAAAGTACAAATATCTTGCATATCATCATAAAAACTCATAAAAATAATCACTATTCTTTCATAACATAATTAACCCATGGAAAAAAAATGGGTTTCATGTTAATATATTTGAAAAATGATTAACCCGTAGAAAATAAATGATTTTCAAAACAATATATTTAGAACATGATTGACCCATAGAAAAGAAACGGGTTCCATAAACATCTTTTCATCAAAACATAAACCATTTAAAAAAAGAATATGAATGGTATCCTTAGATCATATCCCTCGTAAGTCATAGGTAACATAAACGAATGTCATATTAGATGGAAAATAATTTTGAAATGATATTTTAAAAAATTTCATGAGGAAAATATCTTTTCCATTTTGAAAATTTCTTTTTAAAATATAAAACCTTTTTAAAACCTTTTTCTTTGAAAATAACCATGAAAACTTATAAACGAAGCTTTAAAAATAATTTAAAATATTTTTTAAATAATAAAAAATTTCAAAACATTTTTATTTTAAATAATAATAAAATATTATTTGAAAAAATTGAAAAAAACATTATAAAACATTATTTTGTAATAAAATAAATTTTTGATTGAAGAGAGAAATAGAGTCGGATTTTATTAAAAAATATTAATTATCATAAATACTAAAGAGTGAAAAATGGTACCATTAATTGAATATATCATGAATAAAGAAAGGATAAGAAAATTAATGAAAATTATTAAGATGTAGATAATGATATTTCAACATTATAGACTTGATCATAAACAATCCTGATAAATGGTGAGATTGCAATATAAAACTCTTACCAATTTAGTAACCTTGATTCATAATCCCCGTGAATAAATAACATAAAATGAAACTTAAAATATAATTAAGATGAATATATTCATTATATTACATTTCAAATTTGTTTTATATACAAATCATGAAATATTATAGGTTCTTAATATAATGTACGTCTCAAAGAAGGCAAATTGAGACAAAAAAACTCTTACCAATTTGGTAACTTTTTAACTGTAAATCCTATGAAAGAGAGATCCTCAAATGGATATGTTAATAAAAATTATTTTAGTTATAATAATCATAAAATAAATTCATGGGTATTATATAAACCATGTAAAATAAATAGGTGGTGAATATTACATGTGTCTCATAGAAGTAAAAAGTGATATAGAAATCCCTTACCCTAAGTCTTGACTTCCGTCGTAATCATTCAAACCTACTGTATAATAAATATAAGTTTATTATACATATATCACAGAACCATATTCATATATATTATACAATACATTATTTTCTTATGACTTTATATTACCCATTTATTAACAATTCTATGTTAAAGTTATGTTTTGAGTATTAACCACTTTGTTTTCCGTACATGTTTTGACTAGTTATTCTAGGTCATCTTACTTAGGTCATGATTTAATCATCTACAGAATGATAAAAATGGTATAAATATAATTTATATTTACTATATATGTATTTATATTAATCCATAAAATTTATTTATCTGAAATTGAATACACCATCCATGGAGAAGTAGGTCGTATATATGAATGAATGGTGTTTCCATTTTCTTTTCATATTGAAAGAAAGAAATTTAAATGATATATATATATATATTATCATTAAATTATAATTTTTATGTAATATATATCACATATTTCTATTAAACTCATCCTTAATACATTCCTTGTAAAATGTTAATGAATCGCATCGCTTCACCAAATGGTGGTCTGCCGTACACACAAACAACGTCATCATATTCCCAAAAAATGGAAAACATGAAGGTATGTGTTATATAAAAATTCCATAAAAATAAATACATCATAAATATAATATATATCACATATAAATATTATTTAAATCATTATTCTCAACCTTGATACATGGTAATGAAAAAACGAACAACATCAGTTTGTGAGGCAGTAGTTTACCATACACATGAACGATGATTTCGTAACCCATTTAATGGAAGTGTGTGTATTTTTAGGTTATAAACATAACATAAAAACATATAATAATATGGAAGATATTTTTGTTATTATATAATAATTATATAAAAATAAATTAATGGGTTTGAGGAAGAAATAAAACAAAAATGTTTGTTGATGAACGTTGCATCTTCTTCGAGTATCTCCTTTTGGTTTTCACCAAAGGACTTACATGGTTGGTTTTATGAACAAATTGAGTATTATATGATTATTAGAGTAAATTTTTGAGTTTATTTATTCAGGTTTTGTATGATAAAAAATGCTTGAGATGTGTGAATAAGTGAGGGGAGTGAGTTCCCTTTTATAGTGGAGGAGGAGTGGCATTCTTATAAATACCAAAAGTAAACACTATTGGGAGGTCTCCCTTACCTCATGTGACTCAAATAATGAAAACATTTCTACAAAATATGGGATATGTTTAAAATATAGAAATATAATGGGTTTTTGACATGTTTTGGTTCATTTAAACACCTTATCTTTTAATATTAACCACTAAGTAGACTCATTTTTACCTTAATTGTTGTAATTAATTTTAATTGTTTTCATTAATCACTTTGGTCAAAAATTGAATTGAAATTATTATATAATAAAAATTAAACTGATTAAAATTATGTAATTACTTTTTCCAAATTTCATTCAAATAAGTGGTATAATTTAATTTAAAGTTAATCTTGCATACGGAATGAGTAAACGGGTTTTTAAGGTGAAAATATTCAAAAGTTTACTAAGTTTTTATATATAAATTTAATATAAAATGATCTAAATGACATAAATTGGATTAATAGATGTATAATTTATCTAATTTAAATTTAGAAACAATTTAAAATATACTTTAACATTATAAATTATTTAGGAAAAAAGTTGGTTTTCAATTGAAATTCAGTATTATTCATTATTCATCAAAATATGAAACTTCTCAAAAAAATACCAAAAATTATCCCTAATATAATTTTAAAATTAATATTATAAAAGTGGAGTTTATTTTTTAAAATAAAATTTATAAAGGTTTCAAAATTTGTTATTAAAATAAGTGTTCCATTAAAAGGTGATAAAACAGCCTTTTAAAAAAATACATGTTTTTATTCGTAAAATTGGATTTGTTCTTATATATTATCTAGAATACACATAAGATGAATATTAAATATTTGATTGAATATATAATATATATATATTATTAAAATAATTCATAAAATGTGTTTTTTCAAATTTATTGAGATAAAATGTGTTTATGCATAGAAAAATAGTTTTTGAGAAAAGCAATTTCTTTATTTTCAAATAGTTATTACTTTCATTTCTAATTAATTGGTTACAAAAGAATTTATTTTAAAATAATGAATAAACAAAATTTTCATAATTTAGTTAATTCTTTTTATACCCTATATTCCAATGGCTATGTGATAACTATAATAATATTTTAATAATATGCCATGTTTCTTTTAAACTGAGTGTTATGTGTAACTCAAGATAAACTCAGTATTGTGTGTAACACAAGTCAAACTTAGTGTTGTGTGTAATGCAATATAAACTCAGTTTTACTTTTAAGAAAATAAAAAATAATTTTTCATGTAACACTAAATATCAAAAATATTAAATTAATTTTAAATATATATATATATATCACAAAATCTTAGGGTGTTATATTCTATCCCCCTTAAAATGAATTTAGCCCTCAAAATTCATCTTGGTCATCAAAGTTTTAACATTTGAAAATTCCTTTATATAAAACCACATCATAAAAAATTGAATAATAGAACTTCCTTTAAAAAGTAAATTTAGAAGCATAACGGTTACCCAAAGTAACCCATAACTAGGTTTCCACATAGGAGAAAATAAGTGAGAAGTGAAAATATGAAAATAGAAGAGAAAACTAACACCAAAACACAGATGGAGAGTGATAGAAAATATGGTCATGAGAAATTTAATGATCACAAATCCATAAACCAAATAGGATTAAAAAGGGTCATTGATATCATCAAAAATGATGATAATATGGCAGTATTTTATTTCAAGACCCTTTTCTTAATGTTAAAGATTTTTCATAAGAAGATATATTTATATTAGGTATTTGGGGTACAATTACATTCAAACACACACACACAGGACGGAAAGGTAAGCCATACCCCCCCCCCCAAGGGGATATCCCACCCATCAAGCCTTATTTATTTAGTACATGGCCTATAGGCCCAGTGGTCATGAAGTCCATTACATGTACTAAAATCCCAGTTCAGTGTTATGCCTCCATCATCTTGTCTACGTCACCGCCTACCTACATCATGTTTGTGTCATTGCATCCCTGCGTCATTTTCTACATCACTATCTTCCTACGTCATTTTATATGTCACCACTTATATATTACTATAATATTACCTTCATTAGAATATATACTTACTTGATTTCATTAAATTTCATAAGCACAATCTCAACCTTTGGTTGTGCCTTGATCAATTTCTACTTCATCTCTTACTCCAAGAAATGAAGGTGAATTTTTTATCCTTAAATCCCTAACAGATCATAATATCTATAGATAGACTAATAATTCGTTATGTCTATCTTCAGGTATTATCAAAACAAAATGGTTAGCATAGGTTATCTGATAGTCATAAATCTTCAAATGGTGAAGTAATACGGTAATCTCCAAAACCTCATCCAATGTTAAACTCAAACAATTCCATATATAGTTAACCTTATAACCCTTCTAAAATATAATTCACCCTTTATTCCATAAATAAGATCTTATCTTATACCAAAAATAGTTCATTGGAAACTTGGGTCCATCCTTGTACCAATAGAATGTCAAATGTGATTTTATTATTACAAAATCCATGTAGAGAGATATAATCACATGAAATTTCACTAAAGGATGAACAATAATATTTTTATAGCACTTATTCATAAAAAATCAAACAAGAAATTTTATAACTAAGGAGGGGAGAATAATTTTTCCCTATTTATCATGATTCATTTCATCCATTGTTATTGTAGAAGATTTCCCTTTATCCTTTGTCCTCATAGGTTATTGTGACTTATCATCGATATTATCCCTTGGATTAGGGAATTAATTTTCATAATTCCTAAACTCCTTACACTTGAAACACTGGAGTGTGGGTGGTGCATCAGTTGGTGTTTTCTTCTCCTCTATTGCATTAACCATCCCATTAATCATATTTCGATATTCATGGAATTTATGACCTAAATTTACACATTTAAATCACCTCAAAGTTCCATTCAAGAAACTCCATTGATGCTTCTTCCCATATTTCTGGCACACAGATGCCTGGAATTTCTTTCCACCATTTGAGTTTTCATGAGACTTGATCCTCCTTTTCTTATCAAAACCTGAGAAATTATGGGAATATCCAATTTTCATTTCCACCTTTAGTATACATCTAATTAATTATTCATAGATAAAAAAGTCTCTTATATCCAGGGCCTTTTGAATATTTTCTTTTAGGACACCAAAGAATCGATCAATTTTACTTTCAAGGATGATGGTCAAACCAGAATTATACCTTGAAAGTCTTGTAAAATTAGATTCATATGTACTAATAAATTTATAGTCTTTTTTCTTAGGATAAATTCATTACTTATGTATCTTTATTCATAGAATATCAGGGAATTACTTACTAAAAATATCCCCTTAAACTCTTCCCATTCCATAAATTCAATTTATTATTATTCTCTCATGTTTTTAATAAGATTCCACCACTGATCTATTTCATCTTCCAAATGATAAGCATCCAAAATGACTTTTTCATTCTCTAAACACTAAATACTAGAAAATATATTTTTAGTGTTACTGGTCAATTTCTTAGCAGCTAGTGGATTAGTGGAACCACTAAAAGAAGGTGGAATTTTCCTCATGAAAGACTCAACCAAACATTGTTGCCTCTTTTACTTGTTCGGAAGTTCAATATGATTTATAACTTGAGAAATATGTTTGAGAATATCAATAATATTTTTCATTCTATCTCCCATATCATTTGGTTGATCAGGAAGATAATCATCACATTTTTCATTGAATTCAGTATTAACATAGTTATATTGGGTTCCATCCATTGAATAAAACCAAAAATATAGTGTGACTAACACTAATCATAGTATAGAACCACATAATCATAAAAAATCACTTATATGATATCTAAATCATGACAACTTCTTCTTTAATTGATGTCATCTTAGTTTTATCCTAGTTTATTCATAATAATCATCTATTTAAATCCTTTATGATGGTTCATAAATAGTTTATGAATTTATAATGTATATCCCCTAGGAATATCAAACCAAGTGTGCATAAAGTCCCATTGTCATGCACTAGTTCTCAATCAAGTCTAGACTAATGCATTGTTTTCAGGGTTGTTACCCCTAGGTATATTTGTTCCAAATCCACATCCACTTTTAGTATCCATACAGGGATGTAATTTCTTAAAAACCACTTTCTCTATCCTTCACCAAAATTCTAGTACATTTTCCTATTCTTTAACTCATACTTAAACTTATTATTTGAGACGTACCTTGAAATCCCCTTATAAATATCCCTAGGGATCTCACTAAATTTTTTTCATTATAGTTTCCAAAGGTTAACCAAACCTTTCCTTTTATACCAACTATAGAGACCTAGGATTATCACACATGGATATTACATTATTTCATATGAATATTCATTACATTGAAAAATTACATGCCCAAGGACCATAATAGTTTAGTGTATTTGGAAACTTGGAACATAATCTTCTAACTTAGTGAAAGATCTTTAATGTTTACCATAAAGATACTTCTCATTTAGTACTCCTACGTGAAAGCCTTTCTTCATAACTTGGGGAAAGGAAACATAAGAAAATGTGAGATCATATTTACAGTAAGGTTAAATAAAAGATATATGTAAACATAACATGAACATAAGGGTATGAGAACATGAGAATAACATTTGAAGATCAGACCATGCATATAAAAGATCATATACATGATTCATGGTATAAATATTGGCATATCATGAGAAAATAATCATAAGTAAATCAAATAACATGAGTCATAAGAGCATAACATTAACATAATACATAGACTTCTGGCATATACATCAGATTATAAAATTGTGAACAGGTGTGAATAGAAATAGGTTCACTCATTAAGTTAAGGACATGAAATCAGGCCCTCGCTTCAACTTATGGACATGAAACCAGGTCCATGCATAACATTGTGAACATGTAATCAAGTTCACTCATAACATTATAAACATATAATAAAGTTCATGCATAGAAGGATACACCTCCTAGGAAATACAAACCACCATCCCTAGTGGTGTCCCTGTCTTACTATAATGGGTCCACTCCCTATTCTAGCCATTTTTATCTCATGAGATATATAAATCTTTACCCAATTCATTGAATCACAATTTGGGTTCACCCATCATGTAATCTATAACAGGATCACCCAACTCTATATGGGATTACCCATTCCTATAAGCTATAACGGGCATACCTGGTGTTATGTGGGCCACCCAATCATATAAGATATGTCCAAGAACCATACATTAATAAAGTACAAAGATCTTGCATATCATCATAAAAACTCACAAAGAATCATTATTATTTAATAACTTGATTAAACCATGGAAAAGAAATGGGATTCATGTAAATATATTTGAAACATGATTAACCCATGGAAAATAAATTAGTTTTATAACAATCTATTTGGAACATGATTTACCAGTGTAAAATAAATGGGTTCCATAAACATCATGCCATAAAAACATAAACCATTAAAAGAAATAATATGAATGGTATCCTTGGATAATATCCCCCATAAGGTATAGGTAACACCAATGGATGTCATATTATATGTAAAATAATTTTGAAATTATTATTTTAAACATTTATTGAGTAAAATATCCTTTCCACTTTGAAATTTTCTTTTTAAAACGTAAAACATTTTGAAAACATTTTTCTTTGAAAATGAACTTGAAAACTTATAATAAAAGAATTAAAAATAATTTAAAATAATTTTTAAAACATAAAATTTTTTCAAAATATTTTTCTTTGAAAATAAGATTAAAATATAATTTAAAAATTTTAAAAACGTTTTTATAAAACATCATTTTTGAAGAAAATAAATTTCTGATCGAATAGAGAAATAAATTAAAATTTTCTTCAAAACATTTTCTTAATTATTATAAGTAAAAGAAGAGTGTAAAATGGTACCATTACTTAAAAATATCATGAATAACCATAGTAGAATAAAATTCATGATAATTCTTGAGATTTAAGTCATGATATTTCAACATTAGAGACATGATCTTAAACAATCCCGATAAATAGTGAGATTGTAACATAAACTCTTACCACTTTGGTAACCTTGAATCCTAATCCCCATGAAGGAATATCATAAAATTAAACTTATAATATAATGATTATGAATTTATTCATTATATTACATTTAAAATGGTATGTATATACATCTCATTAAATATTATAGGTGCACAACATAACATACGTCTCAAAGAAGGCAAATTAAGACAAAATTATCTTACTGATTTGGTAACTTTTGAACCATAAACCCCATGAAAGAGAGATCCTAAAATGGATATATAAATACCAATGATTATAATTATAATAATAATAAAATAAATTCATGGAAATTATTTAAACTATATAAAATAAATAGGTGGTGAATATGACATGTGTCTCACAAAAGTAAAAGGTGAGATGAAAATCCCTTACCTTAAGCCTTGACTTCCATCTTACTAATTTAAACCTCATGTATAATAAATATAAGTTTATTATAAATATTTAACATAAACATATTCATATATATTATACAATGTATTATTTATTATGACTTTATATTACCCATTTATTAACAATTTCATGTTAAAGTTATGTTTCGGGTAATAACCGCTTTGTTTTTCGTACATGTTTTCACTTTTTACTATAGTTCCTCTCACTTAGATCATTATTTAATCATATAAAGAATTATAAACATGGTATAAATATCATATATATTAATTATATATTTATTTATAGTAATCCATAAAATTTAGTGGTAGGAAATGAAATACACCATTCATGGATACGGTAGGTCGTACGTGCAAATGAATGTTGTTTCCATTTTCTTATCATATTGAAAGAAAGAAAATTAAATGATATATATATATATATATTATAATTAATTTATAATTTTTATTTCATATATATCACATATTTATATTAAACTCATCCTTAATATATTTCATGTAAAGCGTGAACGAATCACATCGCTTAATGAGGTGGTAGTATGTCGTACACACGAACGACGTTATCGTATTCCTATAAAATAGTAAGCATGAATATACATGTTATATAATAATTATAGAAGAATAAATACATCAAAAATATCATATATATCATATATAAATAGTATGTAAATTATTATTACCAACCTTTAGAGGTGGTAATGGAAAAACGAATGACATTAGTTTGCGAGGCGAAAATCCACCATACACATAAACAAAGATTTCATAACTCATTTAATGTAAGTGTGTGTTTATTAGATAATAAACTTAACATAAAAACATATTAGTATATTTAATTTACTGAGTTTATTATATAATAACGATATAAAAATAAATTAAGGTGTTTGATTAAGAGATAAAATAAAAATTTCACTGATTAACGTTACCTCTTCTTCGAGTATCTCTTTTTGGTTTGCACCAAAGGACTTCCTTGGTTGGGTTTCTGTCTAAATTAGGGATTATGTGATGCATAGAGTTTATTTTGGAGTTTATTTTTTTAGTTTTTTGATTATCCAAATGGATTTATATTTTTTAATACGTGATGGGATTGAGTGCCCTTTTATAGTGGAGGAGGAGTGACATTTTTGTAAATACCAAAAGTAAACACTATTGGGATGTATACCTTACCTCATGTGCCTAAAATAATAAACCATTTTATAGAAACAAGTTATATAGTTTAAATATGGTAATAAAATGGTTCTTGTACAAGTTTCAGGTCATTTATACACATTATCTTTTAAGATTAACTACTAAGTAGACTCATTTTTACCTTAATCGTTGTAATTAATTTTAACTATTTTCACTAATAACTTTGGTAATAAATTTATTTGAACTTATTATATAATATAAATTATGATTATACCAATTATTTAATACATTTTTTCAAATTACATTCACATAAAAGGTATAATTTAATTTAAAACTAATCCCGCAGATAGAATGAGAAACCTGGTTTTTAAAGTGAAAATGTTCAACATTTTACTAAGTTCTTATATCTAAATTTAATAAAAAAAATTATTAAAATTAAATAATTTGTATTAATAGATGTATAATTGATCTAATTTAACTTTAAAACCAATTTAAAATATAATTTAACATTATAAATTATTTAGACGAAAATTCAATTTTCAATTAAAATTCAGTATTATTCACTATTCATCAAAATATGAAACCTCTCAGAAAAATACCAAAAATTAACCCTAATATAATTTTGAAATTAAAATTCCAAAAATTAATTTTATTTTATCAAATAAAAGTTATAAAATTTTAAAAATTTATTTTTAAAATAAGTGTTCCATTAAAAGGTGGTAAAACTTCCTTTTAGAAAAATACATATTTTTATGCATAAAATTAGATTTATTATTATATATTATCTAGAAAACACATAAGAATAATTTTAAATATTTTATTGAATATATAATATATAAATTTCATTAAAATCATTCATCAAAAGTATTTTGTTTAATTTATTAAGATAAAACATTTTTGTACATATAAAAATGGTTTTTCATAAAAGGAATTTCTTTATTTTCAAATAGTTCTTACTTTAATTTATAATTAATTTATCACCTAATAATTAATTTTATAAACATGAATAATCCAAATTCTCATAATTTAGTTAATCCTTTTAATACTCGTCAGTCCAATGGATCGGTGACAACTATAATAATATTTTAATAATATGTCACATTTCATTTAAACTCGGTATTGCATGTAACTCAAGCTAAATTCAGCATTTTGTGTAACATAAGAAAAAATTAGTGTTGTGTGTAATTCAAGATAAAATTAGTGTTAATTTTAAGGTAATACAAAATTATTTTTTCATGTAAAACTAAATATCAAAATGATTAAATTCGTTTGAAAAAAAAAATATTTCACACAATCTCGGGGTGTTATAGTTAGGCTATGTAGTTTTACTTCATATAGCTCAGACGTGAGTTGGGATTACACTCTGAGCTAACTAGGTGATTCTATAAGTATTGATGATATTATTGGGGATTATGTATGGAATTTAACAGGGTGCTACTATGAGAAGTGCTGATGTGGTTGGGGTTTATGTGTGGAAGTTTCTCGGGTGATCCTAGGAGCAGTGATGATATCATTGGGGATTATGAGTAGAAACTATCTGGGTGCTACTAAGAGTAGAAATAATGTGGTTGGGGTTTATGGGTGGAAGTTTCATGGGTGCTTCCAGGATCATAAATTATGTGGTTGGGTCTTACACATGAAATTTTTTTGGGTGTTTCTAGGAGAAGCAATAATATGGTTGGGGTTTACACGTGTAAGTTGCTCGGGTGCTTCTAGGAGCTGCAATGATGTGTTTGGGGATTATGAATGGAAGCTGTCTAAATTCTACTAGGATTAGTGATGATGTGGTTGGGGCTTGAATATATAATATTCTTGGGTGATTCTAGGAGTAGAAATGATGTGTTTGGGTCTTATGCATAGAATCTGTACAGGTGTTATTGAGAGAAGTGATGATGTAGTTGGGGATTATGCATAGAACCTGCCTTGGTGTTACTGGGAGTAGTGATTGTCAGGTTAGGACTTACACATGGAATCTAGTCGGGTGCTTCTAGGAGTAGTTATTATGAGTTTAGGTCTTATGCATGGAAGCTTCCTGAGTGTTGTTAGGAGTAGCGATTATGTGGTTGGGGCTTACGCATTGAAGCGGTCCAAGTATTGGGGAAATTGTCTCATGATTATCACATGAGGCATCTTTTTCTCATCAAACGAGGTATCCCATTATTATTACATAGGGAATCCCATGTTTGTTTCATAAGGAAAGGCCATAATTTAACATCATGTGGTAAGTTTATTATGTGTGAGGATTAAGTGTTGAGTTGTCCATTATTTCTTCCTCATGTTGAGCCATGAGGGAATCATGACCCACTGATGGATCAGGGTATATGATCGGGACTTACACCTATGGAGGAGTCCCATGGTGACTGTTTAGGATTAGCAAGGATACATGTGAGTCTATCACTCTAGGGGTTATTTTTCTTCTTCCTTATATCAGGTCATTAGGGAATCTCATCCCATTAATAGGTTGAGTAATATGATTACAGATTAAACCTGAGGAGGGGTACCAAAGTGGATTCTTAGTGGTCATATCATGATCATTACATGCGGAATATTATGCTTGAAACATAATACATCTCATGATTTTCATAAGATCATCTTATTCTCATCACATAGGGTATACTATAGTTTGACATCATGTGGTAAGGACTAATAGGTAGGATATTCCAAGAAATAGATAGTTTGGTACTTACGCTAAAGTGTCCCTTTCTTATTCAATCTATCATAAGAGTCTGGTGATGAAGTTCAAGGAATTTCTTGAGTAGTATTTTAACTCAAGGTATTAAAGGAGATCAAGAGGAGAATCTAAACGTGTGGCATGGGAAAGGGACCAATAAGAGTATATTGACTCAAGGTATTTTAAGGAGTGTAGAGGAGTATCTCGACTCATGGTATTATATGGGGTGGGCATTGGGTTTGTATAGGTTGAAACCCAAAATGTCCTTGAACCATCCAGAAAATATCATGGTGAAACTCTTTATTTTTCATGGGGGTCAGTTCCAAGATATGGTCCTAGGATAAGCATGAAGGTAAGAGACCTAGGAGAAGGGTTTCATAAGGATAGGGGTTTCTCAAAGGTTCTCAACTTTCATTAAAGTATGCTTGGTGAAACGATGGATTCAAATGGATGTGTATAACATTGTTTTCTGAAACTTTGGAGTTTCATGAAAATTTATATTTTGTCTGGCATGGCCATATTATGTGATCAGTGTTATTCATGAATGTAAGTTTCGTAAAACATTCTCAAACACTTACCCATACTTGGAAGAGTTTGTATGAGGGAATTCATGAAAAATTATTCCATGGGGACAATGAATTTATAGAATTTCAAAAACTATTTATAGTTTCATGAATTAAGAGTGTGGTGTCATAGCTCAATGATTCCTCCTCTAAATGATGAATTGAGGGGTTATTTATAGGTTTCATAGTCATCGGAAGATATATTTCATGAAAGTTTCTGTATTTCGTGAAATATTGAGTTTAAAATTGTTATGACTTCTATTCATGAAAGATTGAGTTTTTTAAAAGTTTAGGTTTCAAAAAAGTTTAGGTTTTATGAAATTTTGGGTTTCATGAAATATTGTG
Source organism: Viscum album (assembly GCA_963277665.1). Classification (NCBI taxonomy): domain Eukaryota; kingdom Viridiplantae; phylum Streptophyta; class Magnoliopsida; order Santalales; family Viscaceae; genus Viscum; species Viscum album. Next base: position 1,372,694,063 of record OY728143.1, read on the forward strand.
TTTCATGAAATATTTAGTTTCATAAAAAAAATTACTTAGTTACAAAATCTCCATTGTTCTCTGTTTTCAGAAGTCTTGACTTTGGATGACCATAAATTTTGATCCATAAGACTATTTGGGCTCCATTACCAATCAAATTTAATACTATGAAACAAAATATGCTTCCAAATTAGTTTCTTTAGAAATTGTTCCATCATTGGATGTATTTTTTAGTTTCAATATTTAGAAGGATCAATTTATGCTCTTTTTCTTGTCCTTTGAGGTTCTATTTGAGTTTCTTTAGCAATGGTTTCCTCTCCTAATTCAACTTCTGAATCATCTTCATTTGTTGAACCCTAAGTTTTAAGTGAGGCTTATATAAATTCAACATTTGAACCTTTTTTTCACCTTCTTCTTTATCTTTAAACACATCAACATATGAGATCATCGAGTTCTTAATAATTTTATCTTCAATATACTTAACATCATTTCTCTCCAAAAAATTCAAATACTATTATTATAGAATTTATAGTCTCTATTCTTCATTTAGTATCCAAGTAATATTCCTTCATCTACATCATACCCATACTTACCTTGAATTACTTCTTTATTTTGTATGAATAATTTACTTATAAAAACTCAAAAATAATTTAGTGAGGGATTCCTTCCATGACATATTTAGTAGGGTTTCATTTATTCTCCTAGACTCATCCTTGTCTATTTTTTAGTGTACATCATAACTTAAACAACCACTTTCTAGCAGTGGTGATAAATACTACTCGTAATTAGTATAATTCTAATCATATTATTCACCTGATGATTTCTTTATTCAATGACCCCATTTTATTGAGGTGTTCTCACTGATGAAACCTCATGATTGATCCCATGTTTCCTGAGATAATTTTCAAATTCAATGGATGTGTATTTTATTTCATTGTCAAATAATAATATATTTATTATCTAATTAGTTTCATTATTAACTCTTCCAAGTCATCTCTTCATGTAGTTAATCACTTATCATTTATTCTGCATAAAAACCAAAAAATCCATTCTATTATAATAATAAATAAATAAAATGAAGTACCTATCTCCATGTGTTCCAGCCACATTCATTGGAACATGCACATCAGTTTGGATTGGATCAAGAAAATTCAATACCCTTTTGTTCCTTGTCCGATTCGAATTTCAAACTATTTATCCTCGCATTAAAGAATCACATGTATTTTCTTGATCACGCTTCAGATTGGTAATTTCCATTACTACCTTCATATTGGATAAATTTTCCATGATTTGTTGATTAATGTGACCCAACCTCTGATACCATAATTTGTTTCCATATTTAATTGTTAAGAAGCATGTGTTTTCTTTACTATCAACCTAGTATAAATTATTATTCTCCCTCCAAACTTTCATGAGAAAATCAAATGTTTTTCCTTTAATTGAGAATCCTTCATAATTAAATTTCACCACCAATCATGAGTCATAAACTTGACTCACACTCAAGATATTGTAGCATAGACCATCCACATAGAGAACTTTTATTTTCTTCATATCATCATATTATAATTAGGTATTTCCACTACCTTTTATTATTATGGAACCATTGTTTCTGAATCACATTGTTCCATCAACTATTTCATTAATATTTTTCAAAAAAATAATATTATTTATCATGTGGGATGAGAATCTATTATTAAGAATTTAGGTGATATTGTTATTTGTAGCTTTGAGTATGATATCTGACAAGTTGGATTTCTAAATCTTCTTCTTTTATTTCCATGAGATACCTGGTTGATGATAGACATAATATGGACTCTCCAATTCCTTATCAATATACATGGTTAAATCATACTCATCTTTTTATTCCAAAGGAGAGTACCTATTTTCCAGGGTAATTTTTCTTAGTTAACCTATATTCTCTTGTCTATGAGTTCTTTAGTTACTATTTTCACATCCTCTTTTCTTTTAATGAATAAATTTATTCCCAAATTTAGAATAAATAAAAGAATATCCATAGAAATTATTTCTTCTATATGATAGAGGGTATGGCCTCAATCACTTTTTTTATTCTCTAGTGATTCCCCATTCATATGGTTCCTTAATTCTTCACATTAAGACATGGTATGGACCATAAATCTATAAAATTGAAATTTTATAAGAAAAAACATCTTATCACTTTAATTCCTTCACATTTCCCCAACTTTTTAATAGATCCTTAGTCGGCAATTATCACTTTATGATTGAGGGTTTTTTTCAATTCTTGTCTTTGGTTGTCTTGAATATATCTTTTTCAAAACTTCAGGTTCCTTTGTGTTGTCATATATATGACCAAATTTTTTCTTCCCTTTGTTCTTTCCCATCACTATTCCTACCTTTTTTGTTTTAGTATCACATCCAATTATACTTTTTCTCATAAAATTGGGTCTTTCATCATTCAAAACTTTTACACACCTTCAGATCCATGTTTGAATCTTTTCAAAAGATCTATACTTTAGAATATTCCAAATTTTTATTTCTTCTTTGGTTCCCTATTTTTGTTCTAGTTTCTAGATTTATTCTCAAGGTAATAAATTATTCTTCAAGATACTCAACTATCTCATCTTTATCCTAAAACCTTGAATTAAGTTAACACATAAATTTTGACTAATATTCAATATTTAGTTTAAACTCTACAACCTCTCCCAAGATATCATGATTTTCAACTATTTTTATACCTCATCTTGAAGTCAATAAATCTCTACTTCAAGATGATCCACATACTCTGATGATACTTTCAGTAAATCTCCAATATTTCTATTCTTCTTTCTTTGAATATCAATATTGTTAAGCGCACCCTCAAGTTCCACATTATGATCAATAATACCATCAGTTTGATTATCTTCCTCTTCCATAGGTTCTTCCATTTCAACTATAGCCATCATGGAATATTCAACATCAAACATAAACTCTTTTTCTACTTCTTTTAAAATTATCTATCTGCATGTTTCTATTTTCTAACAAAGATCTTAATTTAGAATTTAATTCCTGATTTGAAGTCGTATTTTTTTGAGAACCTTTTCCAAGGCCTCTATATGATTTACAATCATTATCCTAACTAGGTTAAATAACCTGAGAGGGGGTAAATCAGGTTACAATAGATTAAAACAACTTACCCTTCGGAAATGAAATAATTCATGCAACATAACAATTTTACTTAGTTCTCCCGCATTGGGATATGTCCAAGAATCATACAAAGGAAATGTTCCCATGAACCAAATCCACTAAATCACATTGGTGTTTTCAAATTTTATAGTGGACTCACTATCCCTCCTGATTTACAACCAATCGCAATTTAAAATATCACTAATCTCTTAACTAAAGTGTGCTCACTTCTCTTTCATAATATTCTTCTTTTTATCACTATAATCAATATGTTTTACACCTCATTTGGTGCATCATTATGTTCCAATTTAATCCATTTAAGGAATACCACTTTACCATAGAATTGTTAGGAATTCCCTTCTAAGTCACATAAGATTCACTTTTCTGGAACCCCTTTCTCAACTTTTAGGAAACTACCTAATCATTCATGAAACATTTAGAAAATTCATGAAACTTTTCCTTTCATGAAACTCAAAACCATTAAAAAAACTTTGTAATATATTTATAAACTCACAACTATTTTCAAAACTTTCACTTTCTTGAAACTTCCTTCTTTATGAAACTAATGTTCTCATGAATCCTTCATGTAAGGAAATATTTCATGAAATTCCTTCTTGAATTCAAATCCTTTGTATTTTAATTAAGACTTTATATCTTCAACTAAGGGGGTTATATGCATATTTATAGATGTTTCATCCCTTTCACAAAACTTCTAATATTTACACTACATTTTCATGAAACTATTCATTCTTGTTCTCGAAACTCCCAATCTTTGTGAAACTTTCGGGAAATTTTTTATTCATGAAACTTCTCATAATCGCATAAATCACCATATTTCCTTTGTACCTCAACCATCTTTCATGAAAAATTCTTTCATGAAACTCTACACCTTCACAAAACCAAACTTTCTCGAAACACCAAACTTTTTTGAATTCTATGCATTTTCCATATTTTTATAAGGCAGCCCTAGAAATCCAACTTTCATGAAACTTTTACCTTACTCTAAATTTTTGACCCTAAAAATTTGGCAAACACTGGTAAGAGATGATACCTTTTATATACATTTTTGTACCACTTTCAGAGCTTCCATACCTTTTTCTTGATTCTTTATCAACATAACTATTCAGTAATCACACTAGAACTGTATAACTGACCTTTTCAACCTACTTTTTCAACAAACACAATCAACCCAAAAAACTACAAAGTTTCCTTGAGGGTTTTTTTCCCAAAAATCTGTCACTTTAGCTTTGTTTACAACTCTTCACCCTTTGATACCACTTTAAATCATCTTCCATATTCTACAAAAAAATCACTTACAATTACATATATAAATCAAATATTTACTAAACACACACTCTAATACCACATGATTCATGGTTAGTGTGAGAAATAATAGTATCATGCAATGTTCATCAATGAATCACTTCATTCCCAAATTAGTCAAAAATATTTATCAAAAACCTCATCTATCATGACATATAACCTTTGATTAATCATCTTTAGCATCGTTAGATTTAAAAAAAACTACTTCACTTCTCCCTCTATTAGCTTCTCCCCCTGTCTTGAGCAATACATCCCCCCCCCCTTATCAATTAACCCAAAGGTTACTCTTTTTTTATTATAACATTGTAAATAACACATATCAACACATAAGGGGAAAACACACCATATCTCAGGGAGAGGTGTCCCCACATACACTCTTATTCAAATGTGGGGAGTATATTGATCTCTAAAATCTAGATGATGAAGTTAAAATGATTCTTTGGGTAAGGACTTTGTAAGAACCTGGATTTCCTTGGGCCTTTCCTTTGTGAAAATCCAGTAGTTCTAGTGTTCATAAGGATCAAAGTGGCATGCTCTGGGAGTTTTTCCAAAAACTCAACTCCACTAAACAGTTCCACTAATTATGGTGGCATCGCTATAGTCACACTGTCACAGTCGCACTGTCATGGTTGCACCATCACGATCACACTATCATGGTCGCACCATCACGATCGCACCATCATGGTCGCACTATCATGGTCTCACCCTCACGGCCATACCATCACAGTCGTACCATTGACAGTGGCACTATTACATTCGTGATGTCACGGTCATGCCTTCATAGTCACATTGTCACGGTCGCTCCATTTATGGTGGCACTATTACGGTGTCTCACCAAATGGTGTCACACCCCCTTGCCCAATTTTATGATTTTTCCTAGTTTCTCCCATGTTAAATGTTTTCTCCGTTTAAATTTAATCTATAAACTCACATCCATCTGGTGGTCTATCTCTACCTTTTCCGAGGGGAATTATTAAATCTCAATTAATTCCAACCTGTAAAACCACCAAGATGTGTGGTCGAACCACGATCTGAATTTTAAGTACTTCAAAACGGTCTCTCTGATTTTAGGATCTTGCCTCTTCTTAAGCTAAGATCCTCTCTTCCTTATTCCTTTTACTTTATCTTGGTGCACCTGATACTTCCTCCCAATATGAGTTGTGTGCCCATGCATAATCCCTTCTCTCTTAGCCTTGGAGTTTTTCCTGCAAGTCGCACCATCCCCTGTTCTTGGCGCAAGAAGGAACTTCGATTTTTGATCATCCAAGTAGGGATTTTTCTTTTTCTTATCTTCAATTGTTCATCATGAGGGGTGTATATTTTAATGGTTCCTTGTAGGTAATGTCTGGATACTCTTCTTGAAATGAGAATTAAACTATGATTTAATATAATCAAAAGATAACTCTCATAAGTAAAATAATGGGTAGGGTATGACTTGATGTTTGATCTCATGTTTTATTTGTTATCTTTGATTATTTTTATGGATTTTTGTTGTTTTATTCCTTCTAAAAATCACGACCGTTTATGGTCTTTGCTTGTGCACCAGTGATACACTTGGTTAATTAAATGGATTCCCCATGATCAAACTTGTTCTGTGATCACCCTGGTTATATTAAAGTGGAAATTAAAGAACCTAAATTGGTTAAATTTGAATACGCTTGGTTTGATGGTTGTGGATGTGTGTTGTGTATTCCGGTATAGGTTTTGTGGGATTATTATGTGGGGTGGTACAGTGGGTGTGTTGGTTTCTCAATCTAATAGATTGATTGATTTTGTAATGGATAAACTCATAGGCAATGGGAATGTCCTTTGTGTGTTGGTGCCTCAGTCCAATAGATTGATTGATTATGGAATGGATAAACTCATAGGAAATGGGATTTTCCTTTGTGTGTTAGTGTCTCATTATGAGAGATTGATTGATTTTGGAATGGATGAACTTGTAGGAAACTGAACTTCCTTTATGTTGTGTTGTGGTCTCAAAGCGACATCGAGTAGTGGGACTGCATTGGGGATTTTTTTGGGCAGCGGGGATGTAGGGTTGGGTTGTGAGAGAAGGAATGGGTGGTATTTCTTTGAAGAATTATAGTTGATAGTAGTTTAACGGGGATGTGCAGTGGGATTGCAATTCTATTTTTGTGCTATTGTGTTGTGTTGTTGTATAGTGGAACTTAGTTTGGTTTTTATTGGTTGCTTGGTGTGGTTATGGTTGTTAGTTTCCCGGTGGTGTTGGAATAATTTATGTGAATTCCCTTAAATAAATAAATGTCAATTGAACAAAAATGGTGATGGGTTGTGATTTTGCAGTGGTTATTATGTGGTTATGCATGTAGGAGTAGTAGAAAATGCAGTGCTAATGTGGGCTTGTTATTTATCTGTGTGAAACCCGTAGGTTGGGTCTGATTGTTTGATTACTTTTATATATATATATATATATATATATATATATATATTGTAGTTCCTTGTGTTTTCTATATGCACCCCACCCTTGTTTAGCACTATGTGTTGAACACCTCAATTTCATGGGGGAGGGTATCTTTCCCAACATCTCGGTGAGAGGATAGATGGCTGGTTACTGATTTTTATTCCTTGCACCCTCTTCGTGGTCTTTCTGCTTGGGAAAATCTGGGTAGGCTATAATGGATTGGGGCTTAAAAAGTCCAATATCCTTCAGTTAATGCTTAATTTTGTATAAGGGGATCAGGTGTGTTTTCCCAAGTACCTTTTTAATGAGTATCAGGTTTCTTTGGGTGTGGTGTGTGGTTGTTGGGGCCTAGGTGTTTTTGGGTGTGGTGGTGGTTGTTGTGGCCCAGGTGTCTGTGGGCATGGCTATGTGTGGTTTGAGGCCTAGGTGTGTGTAGTAAGGTTGTGACAGTGGGACTACATGTGGTAATAGTGGCTGTGTCAAGATGTAATATCGTTAGGAATGATCAGTTAACCAGTGGGGGAAGTGGTGTGTGGGGTACCCAAATATCGATGTGCTTATATTATTATTTTACTTGACTTGCATTACTTATGTGAGTGTGGCTCTATGAGATTGGGTTTGTTAGTATTCCTTGGTAGGTGCTTGAGGTTTTACTGTTGTCTCAAAGGGGGATTAGTATGTTCCCTCACTTGTGCACGAGTAGCTTTAGTTTCCCTACTAAGTATACTTGTATGCTCACCCTACGTATGTAAAACTATTTTTAGGTTTTTAGGAGGAATTTGAGGACTGTGTAGGACCTTACTAGATCGGGCATTGGGATAGTTGTTTTTTCTATTTATATTTATTATTTTGGTACATTTCTTGGGAGTTTTGTCTTACTTTTCATCGGTTTTACTTTTGAACATGCATGTAGGAATGGATTCTTGTATTTAATTTTACCTTTAGTCATTGGTGTTGTTGGGATTTACCATCATATCTCCCAATATTTTTCTATAAAAAGGGTAATTCCTTCCATTTATGTGAGATTCTATACCCTTAGTGTTATTCTCCACTCTGTGGCCTACTGAAGGTGGGACTCGGGGGTCATTATCTCTCCTTCACCTTGAGGAAGGAAGGGTGGGGAACTTTTTCATCCCTTCCCTCGTATTGGAGAAGTCCAGTCATGATATAATGGTATCAGAGGTTGGATTTTGGGAGTCTGAGAGATAGGATGGAGTTTAGAGCTAGGTACAACGATGATTGCATGGTATGGTAGGGAAATGGTGTTAGGAAATCTTAGTGCGTGATATAGGTTAGGGAAGACCAGCTAGGACACAGGATTTTAGGGCCCCCTGTGATCTGATGCAAGGAATATAGGCCTACTGAACAACCAAGTGAGGCTACACCGATTGCAGGGTCGATATCCTAGGAAAGTTAAATGCATCATAATGACTTGGGTTCTTGTGTGGCTTGGGTGTTTTGAGAATTTAAAGTAAATAAAGAGTTAAAACAAAAATTAAAAGAAATTTTTCATATGACCCTGGCTTAGGAGTTTCTTGTTTCCTTTTTTTCAGCTATGGAACCCATACGTCATCCCCATGTGGTACGAGTAGTTGAGGCCCAATAGTTTGATCTGGTTGACTAGTATAGGGCTAATCGAGAGGAGGAGGATGACCAGTGGTAGAAGACACTTTGTGCCTTCCACTGGCAGACTCTGGGAAAGTACGAGGTCAGCATCTTGGACATGGAGACGGAGAGCTATCTTGAGGAGCTAGTGATCACTTTTAGCTTGATTCAGGATTTGATAGAGTATTGGGTTTCTCTGATAGTGAGTCAGATGTGAGGAGCGGCGTGTTTGTGGTGGATGCTTTACCTCAGGGATAATAAGGAAACTGAGGTTTCATGGACTAACTTTGAGAAGGAGTTCCGAGCGGAATTCATTTCCTCCACGATGAAGGACAAGAAGATACATGAGCTTCTCTCCCTCCAGTAAGGGATTATGTCGATGAGGGAGTTGGGGATCAAGTTCAAGGATCTCCTTTGTTTTTCTCTGGATCTCTTTCTGAATGAGGAGTTGTATGCAAGATTCTTGGAGGAGTAACTATGCCCTTCTCTTCAGTATTCTCTTTCTCCCTTCACTCTACCAAAATAATTGGAGGTTCAGAAGAAGGATAAAGTGGTGGAGATGATGAAAATGCTAGGAGGTGTTCCACGATAGGGAAGCCATCTAAGTTTTTTAAAAGGGTAGGCCATCAGCAGCAAGCCTCCAGCATCAGGGCCTTCTAGGTTTCATCCAGCGGGGAGTAGGCCTCAGCAATTCCAGTTCCGATCTCCCAGTCCTCGTCCTTTCCCCATGGACCTAAGACTGAGATTATTTATCTATGGAAGTCTTGGGAACCTTCAAAATTATTTCCCTATCTGAGTGCAGTATAGTGGAGGTGGGTAGGTTCAGCGCCCACCTCCGCAGCAGCAGTTGCCATTCGGGCCCTTCCAGCAGCAAGGGTAGTGAGATCCCACTCCACTAAGGGAAGACGGTGCTGGAGGAGGCCAATCTCAGGGTACTCCTTAGGGACCTCAACTATTCCATGGTCAGGGAGGCGGCCAATAGCTGAGGGGCAGAGAAGTTGGGCATGGGAAGTTACATGTCGTAGAGGCAGCAGTTTCAGCAGGGCCAGAAGTTATTCGAGGTACGATCAGCCTGTTTAGTACTCTTACCTATTATTTTTTATTCAAGAGCTTCTCAATTCTTTTTTTCACCTATTCTAGCCCATACCCTGGGTCTATACATAGAGAGACTTTCCATTCCACTAGTGTTGAGTATTCCAATGGGGGGTCAGACCAGCCTTTTTGATGTTTTTTGAGGATGTAGACTGATGATGGGGCTGTATCAGTTCATTGGGGATCTTATTATACAATAAATTCATCCATATAATGTCATACTAGGAATTTACTAGTTGTTTTCCATGCACACTATTATAGACTACTTCTGGAGAATGGTTGTGTTCTCGTATATGGGAGGCCAGCATGTAGCTTTTGTTGGCGAGTGGATTTTCCAAGAGGGAAGCTAGCGTGTGGAGCCCCTTCTTTCCTTATTAGGTGAGCTATCAGTGGAATAAACAAACTAAAAGATGGTGGAAGTTCTAGGGAATTTTACTGAGTTCCTAGAAGTCTTTCCCAAAGAGGTTGTGACTCTACCCCCTCAATATGATGTTGAGTTCGGGATAGACTTATAACCCGGTGCCCATCCGATTTTGATGGATCCCTATCATATGGATCCTTATGAGTTGCGAGAGTTGCGGATTCAGGTGGATGACCAAATGAATAAAGGTTTTATCCGACCAAGTGTGTCACCATGGGGTGATCCAGTCTTGTTCAAAAAGAAGGAATACAGTGGTCTCAGGTTGTGCATAGACTACCGGAGACTGAATCAGGTGACAGTCAAGAACCATTACCCCCTCCCAAGGATCAACAACCTTCTTGACCAGTTGAAGGGAGAAGGTTGGTTATCTATGATCAGCCTGTAGTCTGGATATCACTAGTTGAGGTTGAAGGAGGGTGACATCCTGAAGACTGCTTTCAGGTGTAGGTATGGGCACTTTGAGTTCGTGGTCATGTCATTTGGTGTTACAAATGCACCATCTGTGTTCATGGGGATCATGAACTATATTTTTTGTGAGTATCTAGACCATTTCTTGGTCGTGTTCATCAATGACATCCTAATCTACTAAATATTATATTAGGATCACACTGAGCATCTAAGGGAAGTTTTGGAGGTCCTTCGACACCACCATCTCTATAGGAAGTTGTCCAAGTGAAATTTCTAGATATGAGGGGTTCACTTCCTTAGAAATATGGTGTCTAGGAAGGGAATAATAGTGGAACCGTCAAAGGTCAAGGCAGTTGTTTATTGGGAAGCACCCAAGAATGTGGTAGAGGTTCGTAGTTTCCTGGGTCTCACAAGTTACTACCGAAGGTTTGTACCCAACTTCTCTTGAGTTGTAGCTCCATTGATGGCTTTGACTATAAAATACCTGGCTTTCATATGGAGTGATCAATGTTAGGAAACTTTCACTTATCTGAAAGGGAATCTAGTCATTTTTCTAGTGCTGAGGTTTCTAGAGGAAGGGGTAACGTTTGAAGTGTTTTGTGATGCTTCTGGTCTAGGTTTGGGGTGTGTGTTGATGCAGCCGCAGGGATTTATATCTTATGGGTATAGGTAGTTATGGCCTCATGAATGTAACTATTCCATCCACAACCTGAAACTTTCAGTAGTTGTGTTTGGACTGAAGTTTTGGTGGAATTACCTCATCAGGGAATGCTTCGTGGTTTTCACATATCACAAAAGCTTGAGGTATATCTTCTCCCAATAAGACATGAACCTACGGAAATGGAGGTGGATGGAGTTTATTTAGGACTAAGAATTCAAGATCTCCTATACGTTAGGAAAGTGGAACATGGTGACTGTTTCCCTAAGTAGGAAGTCATAGAATGATGTAGTTCGGGATTCCACAGATTCTTGAAAGGAAATGGGAGAGTTGGCTACTTTACATATGGTCTTGAGAGTAGAGAAAGGTAGAGGCTTTCTATTTCATATGATAGTGCAATCTTCCTTGGTATGGTAGGTGGAGGAGTCTCAGTGGGGAGAATTAATGGCTAAAATGATTTGTGACCACATTAGCTAGGGTGTTGCTCTGGAGGGATGGTTGGAGGATAGTCAAAATTATATGTTGTTTCATGGAAAGTTTTTTGTCCCAGTGGAGATGCATGATGGAGTTCTCAGTGAGTTCCATAACTCATACTTGGCGGTATATCTAGGAGTCTCTAAGATGTACTGGGGATTGAGAGGCCAGTTTTGGTGGCCTAGAGTGAAACGGGCAGTGGCGGAGTTTGTGGCAAGGTGCCTAGTGTGTCAGCAAGTGAAGGTTGAACATTGTGTTCATGGTGGTCTGTTGCAGCCCTTAGGCATTACTGAGTGGAAGTGGGATGACGTCTTGAAGTATTTTTTCACAGGGCTACCTAGGGATGAGGGAGGTTGTGATGCCATATGGGTAGTGGTGGAATTATTGACAAAATCTTCTCACTTTCTAGTGGTTAAGGAGATGAGCGCATTGGATTCCTTAGCACATAGGTACATGGGTGAAGTGGTGAGGATGCATAGAGTTTCAAGATCCATAATTTTATATCAGGATACACTATTTACTTCACAAGTACAGAAGGGATTATAGTGTGCTTTTGACACCCAGCTATGCCTTAGCACTACTTTCCACCCTCAGACGGATGGGTAGATAGAGAGGACCATCCAGACATTGGAGGATATATTGTGAGCCTATGTTCTAGACTTCAGAGGATCATGGGTAAAAAACTTTCCCTTGGTAGATTTTTCTTACAATAATATTTATCACTATAACATTGGAATGACACCATTTGAAGCCTTGTATAGGATAATGTTTCTTTTTCCCGTGTGCTAGACAGAGGTTGGGGAAGCAGGTGTTCTTGTACCAGAGGTAGTGCAGAGCACGACAGAGAAGGTTCAACTTGTGTGTGAAAGGATGAAGGCAGGTTAGGATCAGTAGAAGTTGTATGTCGATCATAGGAGGAGACCCTTGGAGTTTGAGGTTGGGGACCATGTGTTCTTAAAGGTCGCCCCTCAGAGTGTACATTAGAGGTTTGGCATGGGAATCAAGATTTATCCTAGGTTCATCGGACCTTTGAGGTGTTGGGATGAGTCGGTGAGGTGGCGTATTAGCTGGAGTTACCACCATGGTTGGAGAGGATACACAACGTCTTTCATGTCTTTCAACTCTGTCAATATCTACACTGTAACGCCCCGACCCTAGTTACCCAGAGTCGGTGCATTATTACATAACATTGGCATGATCACAAGAAAGATCAAATCTCGAAAGACCGATTGGTTTAGTAGCCTTGGAAACACTAGATATATTCATAAGTCTTACATTACATCATAAAATGAAAAACTACTACAAAAACATAATGTCTCCACAGTCCACACTATTATCCCCTCATAATATCCCTGCAGGTCACTCATAACTTACTTCTTCATATCCTGGGAAAAATAAAACATAGAAAAGGGGTGAGCTCAAATGCCCAGTAAGGATAACAATATAGCAGAACATTCAAAATAAGCATAAACATTTAAGGCAATGCATTACTAAAACAAAATCCTTTTAAACATGAACTTCAACATAGTATGGCAAAAGTAGAATGAAATGATGCCATTTACTTGTTCACATGGATATTCTACTAATCGAATAATCACATGAAATATCAATAACCACTTTCATAATGTTGGAATTCATAATGCCAGACTATCATAACCACATAGCCAAGGCCTCATGCCAAGACTACAAATAAGATTTTGCCAAGGCCTTGTGCCAAGACACTAGTTTGTCTCATGAGACCTACCGATGCATCGAGGAGCTATAGCGGGCTCCACCCGTCACATATTAAGTCCAATGCATTCCCATATGAAAAGGTTTAAACATAACATAAACATTCGTATTAAAAATAGCATACGAAATGTCAATAATTTCACCATAAACTATGAATGGTATAAAAATAGCACATCCACAGTCAAACATATCACAAAACCTTCAATACAATATAGAATTTTTGTATCATAATAAATCAACTTCAAATAAGCGTAAAATCCATCAAAGGATGTTGACATAGATGAAATCAAAACACTTTTTGGAGAAATATCTCTTTCTATCTTTGAAATCATTTAAGATCCATATAAAATAAAACATTTTCTTGAAAATATTCTTATAAGCTTGTAAGGAAAACTTTGAAGATTTTATAACGGCAGAAAATAACCGCACTCGCCGTATAAGTTAAAAAAACATTCTTACCTTAATTCTGTCGAAAAGGTTAAAAAGGACCTTGTTTTGAAAATGATGGAAAGATTCCTCTTATAAAAATTCAAACAAGGGTATAAATGACTTTAACCCATATTCTTGTAAATAATAAAAATGTTTTGAAATACATTTTGAAGAAACATGGATGTGGATGATAAAGAGATCCCAGTAGATTATTACACATAAACAACCTCGGATAATGAAGAGATTGTGAAATAACCCTTACCTTGTACTTTTCCTTGGTTGGGGTAGGTTAACCTCCTGTATAATGGTGAAATAATTGTTATTAAATTATACAAGAATCATATACATTAATATGATATCATATATGATCTTTTAATATTGATTTGATAATAATATCTTAGTATTATCATTGTTTCGGGTGTTAACTTACTTGTTTTCTTTTATATGTTTTGTTACGTAAGACATGTTTGTAAAGGATAGGTTGTATATTATTCATATCCAGAATTATATCAAGTCCTTAAACATAATTTTTAAATCATCAAATGATAATTATACTTGAATGGATACGATGGAGAATGAATCTTATCGCGTTCGTGGAGACGGTAGTCCGTACGTACGCACGAGCGACAATATCATTCTTTTGATAATAAAATAATATATAAATGTTTGTTATATCATATATACAGAATCATTAACATGTTATATTTATTATTTACATGAGTTACATATCATTATTATACCCATCCAAATAATAATATATTGAATAACAATTACACCATGACGTGGAGACGGTAAGCCGTACGTACGCACGTATGGTGACATGTTATTCAAAGGGTGGATAGAATACTAAATATGGTTGTACCATATTTATAATAACATCACATTATATATATGATACTGGATTTATTATTTTATAATGGTAACAACAAAGGAAGAAGAAGTGGAAGAAGTAATGAACTTGGAAAAAGGGTGGTGAAATCATTACCTCTTCTTCGGGTTCTTCCTTTTGATTTGATCAAAAGGGATGCTTAGTTTGGATTTATGATCAAAATAAGGCCTCTAGGTTGTAGTGAGGGAAGTTGGGAGAGTATTTGGTCAGAGTTTTGCCGAACCAAAAGGCTTTGAAGGTGTGAAGAAATGAGAAGGAGGAGTGCCCTTTTATAAGAGGGGTGAGGGGCACCTTTGGAAAAGCTAGAGATATTAGTTTATAATAAATTTATATTCGGTTTAAAATGGCTCCAAAGTTGACTATTAAAAGTTTAAGGTGGGGATGGGTCGAAAACAACTCAACCAATAGAATTTAGACAGGTTTGGGTACATATATTAACCTTATCTTTAAGTATTAACTCTAAGTTAATTAGTTTCACTTTTACAATGTCTCTTTGTATTTTTATATAATATGGTTAATAAACTTACTATATACATCCAAGATACCCCCAAGTGGTCCATTAATGATGAACCTATCATGATATAAGTCTCTTGGCCGAACCTTAGATTTTTAGGAATTTAATATCAATTAATAATATAATATTTGTTTTAAGAACTCTTTTATGTCAATTTTGACACTATTCAATAGTTGATTTTTTTGAAACTCATAAAAGATTTATTACTTCGAAAAAAGTAAATTAAATCAATCCTAATATATCATATTATCCTAGAAAATTAGTTTAATTCATTAAAAGTTTCATATTATATTTATTTGGGTATTTATAATATCAATTATTTTAATTTTTCACTATTATAGTAATTAATTCATCATCATTGTGTCATAAATAAATTAAATTATTTAATGTCTAAAAATTATAAATAAAATATCAATATGTATGAAATCTTTTTATCTTTCTAATGAATATTTATAATCTAAAATCCAACATATATAACCCTATGTAAAAATTGTTTTTCTAAAAGATATATGCTTGTGTCATTTTTGTATTCATTTTAACTTAATTAAAATAAAGTGTCCCTATCACCTACAAGTGGCACCATGGGTTCCCAAAATCGACCCAAAGATGCCTATGGTCGAACATGTATCAACCAATAAGGCTAGGATACGTTTTAGGATAATTTAGTATTATTATAATATTATCTTTTAACCCTTATTTACCGGATTTACCCTTAACCATGGTAAATAAAATATTTACCGCAGTAATTATTCAAAATTTCTAAAAATAAAAGTTACCTATTTACAAAATTTGGACATCCTGATTCCAAATATGGAATCCATTTTTCTAAATTCAAAACACAGAAGTGGCAGAAATTAATTTAAAATTAATTCCCGCTGTCAAAACAAAAAGCGGGTTTTTAAGAGATAATAACTATCAAAAGATTGACACTTGTTTATGTTCGGTTTAATTGTAAAATTATATCCAATGACCAAAATTATATTAAATGGTAAAAATATATTCTAAATATACTTTAAAACCACTCAAATTCATAATTTATCACTATTAATTATTTTGATTAAAAAAGTTGTTTTTAATTAAAATTTAGTAATTTTCACTATTCATCAAAATATGAAAGTTATCCGAAAAGTACCAAAATTTCACCTTAGGCTAAATTCGATATTCCGAATCCAGAAATGAAGTCCATTTTAAAATATAAAATATATATAATTTCTAAAATTAGGTATTACTATTCATAACGGCTAGTTTGATTGGTTATGGTGTGTTAGAACTCGGTGTTGCGTACAACACACGCTATCACATTATTCAAAGAGAAGCGTACCGTAGAAGCTTGGGGTGTTACATTCTCCCCTCCTTCAAATAATTCCGTCCTCAAAATTTCTAGAATACTACCGCATGAAAAGACTCGGGTGGTTCTTCATCATAAGTTCCTCGGGTTCCCACGTTGCCTCTTCCATCTTATGGTTTCTCCACAAAACTTTTACGAGACGCGTCGTCTGGTTTCTCAGTACTTGTTCTCTTGTATCAAGAATCCTGACAGGCTCTTCACAATAAGACAGATCGTGTTTCAGTTCTAATTCCTCATAGGTGAGTACATGCGTTGGGTCAGGCATGTATTTCCTTAACAGAGATACGTGGAACACATCGTGAACTTTGGAGAGACTTGGCGGCATTGCCAATCAGTAAGCTACAACCCCAATTCGTTCTAGAATTTCGAAAGGTCCGATGTACCTGGGACTCAATTTACCTTTCTTACCAAAACGTATGACTCCCTTCCATGGAGATACCTTCAGGAAAACATGATCACCGACTTGAAATTCCAAATCCTTCCTTCGATTATCGGCATAGCTCTTCTGCCTACTTTGAGCTGCTTTGATGTGATTTTGGATTACCTTCACCTTTTCCATCGTTTCCTCCACCAGTTCTGGGCCTACAAGTTTTCTTTCACCAACGTCATCCCAACAGGTTGGTGTACGACATCTCTTTCCATATAACGCTTCATATGGTGCCATCTGAATACTCGAATGGAAGCTATTGTTATAGGAAAATTCTACCAGTGGTAAATATTGATCCCACATACCCTGAAATTCAAGTGAGCAAGATCTCAACATGTCTTCTAAGGTCTGAATAGTCCGTTCTGATTGTCCATCTGTCTGAGGGTGGTAAGCAGTTCTCAAATGAAGTTCAGTATCCAGGGATTTCTGAAGACTTTTCCAAAATCTTGATGTAAAACGGGGATCACGATCAGAAACAATCGATAGGGGTACTCCATAAAGTCTCACAACTTCATTAATATATAGTCTTTCTAGACGTTCCAGGGGTAGATCTTCTCTTATAGCAAGAAAATGTGCTGACTTGGTAAGACGATCAACAATAACCCATATTGCATCATTCCTTATAGGAGTCTTTGGTAGCCCCATGACAAAGTCCATCGTAATATTGTCCCATTTCCACTCCGGTATGGGAAGAGGTTGCATGACTCCTCCAGGCTGTTGCCTTCCAGCTTTCACTTGTTGACAAACCATACATCTTGACACAAAATCAGCAATCTCCCTCTTCATGTTGTCCCACCAAAAATGTTCCTTCAAATCTCTATACATTTTCGTGCTCCCATGGTGTATAGAGAAATTTAAACTATGAGCATCATCCAACAATTCCCTTTTTAGATCAGGTAAATCGGGAACACAAAGTCTCTTCCCGAATTTCAAAATTCCATCTTCATACACAAAGTCTCTCAATCTCCCATCATTCACAGCTTTAATCTTCTTTTGAAATTCTTCATCATCGGTCTGAGAACTCTTAATCCTTTCTAGTAAAGATGGTTTGGCAACCATTTGAAAAAGTATTGATGTTTCACCTTCCGTGGTTATTCCCATTTCCATATTCACTAGATCCATGAAAATTGGATCCCTTTCAATTCTCATATTGTTCAAAACTCCATGGTCTTTTCTACTCAAAGCATCTGCCACCTTGTTTGCTTTCCCCGGGTGGTAGTGTATCGTGCAATCATAATCCTTGAGTAATTCAAGCCATCTCCTTTGCCTCATGTTGAGTTCTTTTTGTGAGAAAATATACTTCAAACTCTTGTGATCAGTATAAATCTCACATTTTTCACCATAGAGGTAGTGCCTCCATATCTTCAAAGAAAAGATCACAGCTGCTAACTCGAGATCATGAGTAGGATAGTTTTGTTCATGAATTTTCAACTGTCGTGATGCATAAGAAATAACTCTATCATTCTGCATAAGGACACAACCAAGTCCTTTCTTTGATGCATCACTATAAATAACGAACCCATCATTCCCCGATGGTAGAGTCAATATAGGAGCATTGACTAATCTTCTCTTCAATTCTTCAAAACATTATTCACACTCTTTTGTCCAAACAAATTTAACCCCTTTACGTGTGATCTTTGTTAATGGGTTAGCCAATCGGGCAAAATTCTGGACGAAACGTCGATAATAACCTGCCAAACCAAGAAAACTACGTACCTCAGTTATACTCGTAGGTGCTGGCCATTCTTGGATCACCTTGGTCTTAGAAGGATCAATAGAGATTCCATCTTTAGAGACAATATGGCCAAGAAAAGAAATCTCCTGAAGCCAGAATTCACACTTGCTAAACTTCCCATATAATTCATGCCTCCTCGGAGTCTTCAAGATAATGCGCAAGTGATTTTCATGATCTTTGTAGGTTTTGGAGTATACCAAGATATCATCAATAAATACCACCACAAATTCATCGAGATACTCCTTGAAAACTCTATTCATCAGATCCATGAATACAGAGGGTGCATTAGTCAATCCAAAAGGCATTACAGTAAACTCGTAATGCCCGTACCTGGTTCGAAATGCTGTCTTTGGAATGTCTTCCTTCTTCACACACAACTGATGGTATCCAGATCGAAGGTCAATCTTTGAAAATTATTGAGCTCCATGTAGTTGGTCAAATAAATCATCAATACGAGGTAGGGGATACTTGTTCTTTATCGTTATAGCATTGATTTCCCTGTAGTCGATACATAACCTCATAGATCCATATTTCTTTTTAACAAAAAGAACAGGGGCTCCCCATGGAGAAACACTATGGCGAATAAATCCCTTATTACTAAATTCCTCTAGTTGTTTCTTTAGTTCAACTAATTCTACAGTGGCCATTCTATAAGGGGTCTTCGATATAGGCCTTGATCCAGAAATCAAATCAATGGAAAACTCAACTTCTCGTTCTGGAGGATGTCCAGGTAAATCTTCCGGAAATACATCTACAAATTCTTTCACAATAGGTACATCCTCTATTTGAACATTCCTTTCCTCACCGACAGTTATTTCATTCTCTTCCTCCCCAATAATTGAATTAAGTTGAGCTACTGGGGGTGGATCTAAATAAGAATTAGGTGGTGACGATTCTGCTATAAAGATAAGGTGTTCCTTATCATTATCATCAAGAATCGTAACCTCATTCTTCTTACAATAAATCTTCACATCATAGTCCGAAAGCCAGTCCATACCGAGGATTATATCAAACTCAATCATAGGTATGATGACGAGATCAGCAGATAAAGAACATTTATGTGCTCTAATGGGGACTGATTCACAAAACTTTGTTGCAATGATACTTCCCTTAGGAGTTTTAACTGAAAATTCCCTTATTAAATCAAATTGGAAATATCTAATTTTCTTAGAAAACTGGGAAGATATGAAACAATGCGATGATCCAGAGTCAAATAATGCATTTGCTAAACTTGAGGAAACCATTAAATTACCTGTCACCACGTCTTTCGGAGCTTCTACCTCAGAAGTAGTGATAGCATAAGCCTGGCCTTGATCCCTTGGCCTTTTCTGAGGTAAGTTCTCCTGACGCTTAGGACATGCATTTGCATAATGCCCCATCTCCCTGCAATTGTATCACTGAACGTTGGTAGCTTCCTTCTTCCCCTTGCAATCACGAGCTTGGTGGCCTTTTTCACCACACTTGTAATAGACTCTCATTCCCTTCAAGCAAGTACCAGGATGTTTCTTCCCGCATTTACCACAAGATGGATATTCAACCTTTCCTTTCTTCCCCTTATTTCCATTCCCAGATTGATTAAAAGGTCTCTTATTCTCTTGCTTTGCTTTAAAGTCATAAGACTTAGAGAATTCCTTTTCGGTCTTGATAGCACATGAGACAATGTCTTCGTACGACGAAAAGGATTGTGAGACTAATGCTCGACGGAGAAATGGTTTTAACCCATCAAAGAAACGATCAATCTTACTTCTTGGGTTACGTATATAATCACCAGCATACCTTGCTAACCTTGTAAAGTTAGCCTCATACTTTGTGACATTCTCATCCTCCTTCTGTCTCAAACTTAGAAATTTTCTTTCCATATCTGCTTGATGGTCGCGAGGAAAGTATTTTTCTAAAAACAGATCTTTGAACTCCCTCCATTCCATATTTGATACTTCATCATCTTCCTTCATGTTTTGAATCAATGACCACCATTGATCACCATCTCCAGTGAGGCGGTAAACTGCCATGATAACTTTTTCCCTTTCACTGCACCCCAAAGCCTGAAATATTTTCTCTAGGGAATTTATCCATTGCTCAGCTACTAATGGATTTTTACTCCCATTGAACGTTGGTGGTTGTTGCCTCATGAATCGATCTAACATTGATCCTCCACGCTGTGGATCAGGGTGCTCCATACGGGTAATGTTATTATTCATAACCTGAGTAAGTTGTCCCAGTATGGTGATTAGCTGATCGGCACCAGTTGCATCATCAGCTCCACTATAATTATCTTGAGCAGGAGGGCAATCCCTACATGGAGTGCGTGTATTGATACGGTTTCCATTTCTTCCACTAGGCGCCATTTCTAAACAATGGCATAAACTAGATCAGTTTATGAATCAAAATACATAATCCCATACTTATAAAACACTTAACATAAATTGAACTATTTATGGATATAATCCATAATCATAAAAATGTTTTCTTTGAGAAAGTATATACTCATAAACCCTTCATAATGATTTGTAAAGAAAATGAGAGTTATCCTAAGCATATCCACCGGGAGTGTCGTAACCAATAGTGCAGCAAGGCCCATTGTCGTGCACCAGTTCCCGTTCGAGTCTAGCTCAAAGCGGTGTTTTCGAGTTTTACCCCAAGGTACATCTGTGCCAGAGCCGTCTCTACCTGCTCGTATCCAGACAGGGATGTATTTCTCGGAAAACTCACAAAATCTCTACAATACCAAAATTCTAGGAAGTTCTTCTATACTAATCCTCAAAGTTCATCTTAGGTCTACGTGCTCTAATCAGAGTTTATCTAAATCTAGCTTCCAAGGTTTGTACTAAACTTCCTCTGATACCAACTGTAACGCCCCGACCCTAGTTACCCAGAGTCGGTGCATTATTACATAACATTGGCATGATCACAAGAAAGATCAAATCTCGAAAGACCGATTGGTTTAGTAGCCTTGGAAACACTAGATATATTTATAAGTCTTACATTACATCATAAAATGAAAAACTACTACAAAAACATAATGTCTCCACAGTCCACACTATTATCCCCTCATAATATCCCTGCAGGTCACTCATAACTTACTTCTTCACATCCTGGGAAAAATAAAACATAGAAAAGGGGTGAGCTCAAATGCCCAGTAAGGATAACAATATAGCGGAACATTCAAAATAAGCATAAACATTTAAGGCAATGCATTACTAAAACAAAAGCCTTTTAAACTTGAACTTCAACATAGTATGGCAAAAGTAGAATGAAATTATGCCATTTACTTGTTCACATGGATATTCTACTAATCGAATAATCACATGCAATATCAATAACCACTTTCATAATGTTGGAATGCATAATGCCATACTATCATAACCACATAGCCAAGGTCTCGTGCCAAGACTACAAATAAGATTTTGCCAAGGCCTTGTTCCAAGACACTAGTTTGTCTCATGAGACCTACCGATGCATCGAGGAGCTATAGCGGGCTCCACCCGTCACATATTAAGTCCAATGCATTCCCATATGAAAAGGTTTAAACATAACATAAACATTCGTATTAAAAATAGCATACGAAATGTCAATAATTTCACCATAAACTATGAATGGTATAAAAATAGCACATCCACAGTCAAACATATCACAAAACCTTCAATACAATATAGAATTTTTGTATCATAATAAATCAACTTCAAATAAGCGTAAAATCCATCAAAGGATGTTGACATAGATGAAATCAAAACACTTTTTGGAGAAATATCTCTTTCTATTTTTGAAATCATTTAAGAGCCATATAAAATAAAACATTTTCTTGAAAATATTATTATAATATTGTAAGTAAAACTTTGAAGATTTTATAACGGCAGAAAATAACCGCACTCGCCGTATAAGTTAAAAAAACATTCTTACCTTAATTCTGTCGAAAAGGTTAAAAGGGACCTTGTTTTGAAAACGACGGAAAGATTCCTCTTATAAAAAGTAAAACAAGGTTATAAATGACTTTAACCCATATTCTTGTAAATAATAAAAAAAATTTGAAATACATTTTTAAGAAACATGGATGTGGATGATAAAGAGATCCCAGTAGATTATTACATATAAACAACCTCGGATAATGAAGAGATTGTGAAATAACCCTTACCTTGTACTTTTCCTTGGTTGGGGTAGGTTAACCTCCTGTATAATGGTGAAATAATTGTTATTAAATTATAAAAGAATCATATACATTAATATGATATCATATATGATCTTTTAATATTGATTTGATAATAATATCTTAGTATTATCATTGTTTCGGGTGTTAACTTACTTGTTTTCTTTTATATGTTTTGTTACGTAAGACATGTTTGTAAAGGATAGGTTGTATATTATTCATATCCAGAATGATATCAAGTCCTTAAACATAATTTTTAAATCATAAAATGATAATTATACTTGAATGGATACGATGGAGAATGAATCTTATCGCGTTCGTGGAGACGGTAGTCCGTACGTACGCACGAGCGACAATATCATTCTTTTGATATTAAAATAATATATAAATGGTTGTTATATCAAATATACAGAATCATTAACATGTTTTATTTATTATTTACATGAGTTACATATCATTATTATACCCATCCAAATAATAATATATTGAATAACAATTACACCATGACGTGGAGACGGTAAGTCGTACGTACGCACGTATGGTGACATGTTATTCAAAGGGTGGATAGAATAATGAATATGGTTGTACCATATTTATAATAACATCACAGTATATATATGATACTGGAGTTATTATTTTATAATGGTAACAACAAAGTAAGAAGAAGTGGAAGAAGTAATGAACTTGGAAAAAGGGTGGTGAAATCATTACCTCTTCTTCGGGTTCTTCCTTTTGATTTGATCAAAAGGGATGCTTAGGTTGGCTTTATGATCAAAATAAGGCCTCTAGGTTGTATTGAGGGAAGTTGGGAGAGTATTTGGGCAGAGTTTGGCCGAACAAAAAGGCTTTGAAGGTGTGAATAAATGAGAAGGAGGAGTGCCCTTTTATAAGAGGGGTGAGGGGCACCTTTGGAAAAGCTAGAGATATTAGTTTATAATAAATTCATATTCGGTTTCAAATGGCTCAAAAGTTGACTATTAAAAGGTTAAGGTGGGTATGGGTCTAAAACAACTCAACCAATAGAATTTAGACAGGTTTGGGTACTTATATTAACCTTATCTTTAAGTATTAACTCTAAGTTAATTAGTTTCACTTTTACAATGTCTCTTTGTATTTTTATATAATATGGTTAATAAACTTACTATATACATCCAAGAGACCCCCAAGTGGTCCATTAATAATGAAACTATCATGATATAAGTCTCTTGGCCGAACCTTAGATTTTTAGGAATTTAATATCAATTAATAATATAATATTTGTTTTAAGAACTCTTTTATGTCAATTTTGACACTATTCAATAGTTGATTTTTTTAAAACTCATAACAGATTGATTACTTCGAAAAAAGTAAATTAAATCAATAATAATATATCATATTATCCTATAAAATTAGTTTAATTCATTAAAAGTTTCATATTATATTTATTTGGGTATTTATAATATCAATTATTTTAATTTTTCACTATTATAGTAATTAATTCATCATCATTTTGTCATAAATAAATTAAATTATTTAATGTATAAAAATTATAAATAAAATATAAATATGTAGGAAATCTTTTTATCTTTCTAATTAATATTTATAATCTAAAATCCAACATATATAACCCTATGTAAAAATTGTTTTTCTAAAAGATATATGCTTGTGTCATTTTTGTATTCATTTTAACTTAATTAAAATAAAGTGTCCCTATCACCTACAAGTGGCACCATGGGTTCCCAAAATCTACCCAAAGATTCCTATGGTCGAACATGTATCAACCAATAAGTCTAGGACACGTTTTAGGGTAATTTAGTATTATTATAATATTATCTTTTAACCCTTATTTACCGGATTTACCCTTAACCATGGTAAATAAAATATTTACCGCAGTAATTATTCAAAATTTCTAAAAATAAAAGTTACCTATTTACACAATTTGGACATCCTAATTCTAAATATGGAATCCATTTTTCTAAATTCAAAACACAGAAGTGGCAGAAATTAATTTAAAATTAATTCCCGCTGTCAAAACAAAAAGCGGGTTTTTAAGAGATAATAACTATCAAAAGATTGAAACTTGTTTATGTTCGGTTTAATTGTAAAATTATGTCCAATGACCAACATTATATTAAATGGTAAAAATATATTATAAATATACTTTAAAACCACTCAAATTCATAATTTATCACTATTAATTATTTTGATTAAAAAAGTTGTTTTTAATTAAAATTTAGTAATTTTCACTATTCATCAAAATATGAAAGTTATCCGAAAAGTACCAAAATTTCACCTTAGCCTAAATTCGATATTCCGAATCTAGAAATGAAGTCCATTTTAAAATATAAAATATATATAATTTCGAAAATTATGTATTACTATTCATAACGGCTAGTTTGATTGGTTATGGTGTGTTAGAACTCGGTGTTGCGTACAACACACGCTATCACATTATTCAAAGAGAAGCGTACCGTAGAAACTTGGGGTGTTACATACATGATGACTCCCATGTCCTAGACTGGGTAGAGTTGGATATTGAGGATTATGTGACATTTGTGAAGCTACTGATAAGAATCAAGGATCATAAGGAGAAGGTGCTTCATGGGTGGATCATTCCTTTGGTTCGTGTGTTATAGAGGCATGGTGGCCTCGAGGATAGTACCTGGGAATGAAAGGCATGAATAAATTCCCAGTACCCAAAGCTGTTCTGAGTTTTGGTCTTGTGTTTTCTTTGTGCCTTGATTATGACATAATGTTTTGACCTCTCTTACTGTATGATAATTTGTTTCCATGTTCTCTGATTTTTTTTTGAAAATCACTGACTATGGGGAGGGGAGAAACCTAATCCCAAATCAAGACGCATTAATGTGGATGCGATTAAACCTGTGTGGGTGAGTCAGTTCCACCCAAAGAGGATATTATCTTGACCTAGATTAAGGATCTCCCTAATCCATGTATCTAGATAGTGTGACCCATGGTGTTTGTATGATTTCTTGGGTAAAGTGGATCCTTAGCGTCTCCCTAGTTTTCCAAGAGATATATGTGAGAGAGGTGTTCCTGAATGTTTAGGTTTCCCCTCTAGTATTCAACATAGGGTGGTTTACTCTTGATAGGTGTCTTAAGGGATGGTTGTTCGAACCTCTTTTCTTCTGGGTTAGTTTTAAATTCTTGGGGACGAGAATAGTTTGAGAGGTATCTTATGTAATAACCCAGATTTCCCCAAGATTTTACTTTGTGAAAATCCAGTAGTCCTAGTGTTTGTAGGGATCAAAGTGGATTACTATGGGAGTTTTTACAAAAACTCGGTTTCATCAAATGGTTCCACCAGTTACGGTGGCACCGTCATGGTCGCACTGTCACGGTCGCACTGTCACGGTCGCACCGTCATGGTCGCACCGTCGTACCGTCACGGTCGCACCGTCACGGTCGCACCGTCACGGTCGCACCGTCACGGTCGCACCGTCACAGTCGCTGTTAAGGTGGCATCATTAAAGTCATTCCATCATGGTCTCACAATCACAGTCATGTCATTTACTGTGGAATCATTATAGTGTCACACCCCCTTTCCCAGTTTTATGAGTTTTCCCAGTTTCAACCATGTTACGTGTTTTCTCCATTTAAAGTTAATCTATCAACTCACAATCATCCGGTGGTCTATCTCCATCATTTACAAGGGGAATTATTAAATCTCAATTAATTCCAATGTGTGAAACCACTAATCCGTGTTATCAATCCAGAATCTGACTTTTAAGTACTTCAAAATTGTCTCCCTAATTTTAGGATATGGCCTCTTCTTAAACTAAGATCCTCTCTTCCTTCTTCCTTTTTATTTCTCTTGGTGTGCCTAAGTCTTCCTCCAAAGATGAGTTGTGCAGCCGTACTAGAGACCTTCCTGCTCAACCTTGGAGTTTTTCCTACAAGTCACACCATCCCCTGTTCTTAGTGCAAGAAGAAACTTCGATTTTTGATTATCCAAGTAGGGATTTTTCTTTTTCTTCTATTCAACTGTACATCATGCAGGGTGGGTATATTATTGGTTCCTTGTAGGGAATGGTTGGATACTCTTCTTGAAACGATAATTAAACTAGGATTTAATATGATCAAAAGATAACTCCCAAAAGTAAAATAATGGGCAGGGTATGGTATGATGTTTGATCACCTATTTTATTTATTATCTTTGATTCTTTTTATGGATTTTTATGGATGTATTCCTTATGAAAATCACGATCGTTGGTGGTCTTTGCTTGCACACCGGTGATACTTTATATTTCTTGTGATGACTTGAAAAATAGAAGTAACATTAAATATGATTAATCACATACACTTGGTTAATTAAATGGATGCCCTAGGATCAAACTTGTTATGTAATCACCCTGGTTATATTAAAGTGGAAATTAAAGAACCCATATTGGTTAAATTTTAATACGCTTGATTTGATGGTTGTGGTTATGTGTTGTGTGTTCTAGTCTAGGTTATGTGGGATTGGTATGTGGGGTGGTACAGGGGGTGTGTTGGTGTCTCAGTCTAAGAGATTGATTGAATGAGGAATGGATAAATTCATAGGTAGTGAGACTATCCTTTATGTGTTGGTTTCATGGTCTGATAGATTGATTGATTACGGAATGGATAAACTCATAGGCAGTGGGACTGTCCTCTGTGTTTTAGTGTCTCAATCTTATATATTGATGGATTGTAGAATGGATAAACTTATAGGTAGTTGAACCACCTTTATGTTGTGTTGTTCTCATGAATCAACGTCGAGTAGTGGGATTATGGTGTGGTTGTGGACTCGTTATACATTGGGACTTCATTGGGGATTTTTTTGGGTAGTATGGTTGAAGGACTGGGTTGTGAGAGAAGGAATGGGTGGTATTAATTTGAATAATGATAATTGATAGTAGTTGAATGGGGATGTGCAGTGGGACTACAAGTCTAGTTTTGTGTGGTTGTTTTGTGTTGTTGTACAGTGGGACTTAGTTTGGTTTTTATTGGTTTCTTGGTGTGGTTATGGTTTTTAGTTTCCTAGTGGTGTTGGAATAATTTATGTGAATTATCTTAAATAAATAAATGGAAATTTAACAAAAGGGGTATGGTTTTTGATTTGGAAGTGGTTGTTATTTGGTTGTACATGTAGGAGTAGCAGCAAAAGCAGTGCTGGTGTGGGCTTGTTATTTGTTTGTGTGAAACCCATAGGTTGGGGCTGAGTTTTTTATTACCTATATATATATATATTGTAGTTTTTTGTGTTTCCTATATGCACCCCACCCTTATTGATCACTATGTGTCGAACACCTTTATTTCATGGGGGAGGGTATCTTTCCCAACATTCTGATGGGAGGATGGATAGCCGGTTGCTGATTTTTCTTCTTCATACCCTCTTCAAGATCTTTTCACTCGGGCATATCCGGGTAGGCTGTAATGGATTGAGGCTTACCAAAGTCCAAGATCCTTCGGGAAAAGGTTTGTTTTGGATGAGGGGCTAAGGTGTTTGTGTCCCAATTGTGTTTTCCCAAGTACCTTCGAGATGAGGCTTAGGTTTCTTCAGGTGTGGTGTGTGGTTGTTGAGGCCTAGGTGTTTTTGGGCATGGTAGTTTTTGTTTTGGCCTAGGTGTCTGCAGGCATGGCTATGGGTGGTTTGAGGCCCAGGTGTGGGCGATCAGGTTGTGGCAGTGGGACTATGTGTGGGAAGAGTGGTAGCGTCAAGATGTCAGATTTTTAGCAATGAGCAGTTAACTAGTGGGGAAGTGGTGTTCAGGGTACCCAAATATCGATGTGTTTATATTATTATTTTACTTGACTTACGTCACTTGGGTGAGTGTGCCTCAGTGAGGTTGGGCTGGTTAGTATTATTTGGTAGTTGCTTGAGGTTATACTATTTTCTCATAGGGGCATTAGTATGTTCCCTCACTTTTGAAAGAGTAGCTTTAGTTTCCCTACTGAGTATACTTTTATTCTCACCCTATGTATGTAAAACTGTTTTCAGGTTTTCAGGAGGACTTTGAGGACCGTGTTGGACCTTACTAGCTCGGGCATCGGGATAGTTGTTGTTGTTATTTATCTTTATTGTTTTTGTACATTACTTGGAAGTTTTGTCTTAATTTGTATTAGTTTTACTTTTGAACATGCATGTGGGAATGGATTTTTGGCATTACTTTTACCTTTAGGCTTTGGTGTTGTTTGTATTTACCAACTTATCTCTTGATCTTGTTCTATAAAAAGGTTGATCCCTTCCATTTATGTGAGATTTTATACCCTTGGTGCTAGTCTCCACTCTGAGGCCTACTGAAGGCGGGACTCGGGGGGGTCATTATCTATCCTTTACCTTGAGGAAAGAAGGTAAGTGCACTTTTTCATCCCTTCCCTCATCTTGGATAAGGCGGGTCATAACAGCCTTCATCATAATATCTATAATCTGTAGTTCTATAGGCACATACTCCAACTTCATAATCTCATGATCCACATTTTCCTTGATAAAATGATACTTGATTTCAATTTTCTTCATCTATGAGTTTTAGTATGGATTTTTTTCTAAAATTTATATCAATTGAATTATCAAAATGTATTTCAATCAGATACTTCACTTTAACTCTCATATCTTCAATCTATTGGTTCATCCATAATAACTGCATGCAATCTTGAGTAGCTATAATATATTCATATTCTATGGTGATCAAAAAAATTAAATATGGTTTATTTCATATCTAATAAATATTAAACCCTAAAAGATAGAATGAACCACCAATCATTTATTTTTATCATATACTAAACTGGAAAAATCTGCATTTGTATATACTAATAACTCTTGCTGAGATTTTTCATTTTATAGTAAACTGAAATCCATTATTCTCTTGATATATCGATGTATTATTTCTTATTTTAAGTAAGTGTCTTTATTTTTGGATTAATTTGATATCATTCTATTTCGAATGTGGAAAAAAAACAATATCAAGTTTTATCACTATTAAATACAACATAATACCAATGATTTTCCTATATTATGTGACATTAACCATTTTGCCTTCATCATCTCATGATAGTTTCATCTGAGTAGCCACTGTAGTTTTCATTTCCTTGAAATCATCCATTCCAAATCTTCTCAGAAACTCCTTAGAATATTTATATTGAGAAATGAATGTGTCATTTCTTCCTTGCATCACCTGTAAACCAAGGAAAAACATTAGTTCTCTAATCATTGACATTTTTAAATCACTTTTCATGAATTTTGAAAAGTATTTGCATGGTGCTACATCTGATCCACCAAATATTATGTTGTTTACATATACCAAAACCATCATCCTTTGATTACTATCATTTTTTACATTGATATTGTAATCAACTTCACCATGCTAAAAACGGGGCTTCTTCAAAAACTGATCAAGTCTTGAATACCATGCTCTAGGTGCTTGCTTCAACCCATATAGCACCTTCTTCATCCGAAAATATTTTTTCTTATTTTGATGAATGATAAAACCATGTGGTTACTCGATATAAACTTCTTACTCTAGAACCTCATTCAGAATATCCAATATGACATCCATTTAGAAAATTTTCAATTTTAATTTCACTGTTATAGACAAGAATGGGAGAATAGTCTCAAGCCTTGAAATATATGAAAATGTCTCATCAGCATATATTACCTCAATTTGGGAGTATCCATAGCACACTATTCATGTGTTGTTTCTAATTACCAATCCAAATTTATTTAGTTTGTTCCAGAAGACCCATTTGGTCCCGATGACATTCTTATCTTTCAGTCTCGAATCAATCTCCCATGTACGGTTCTTTTCAATTTGTTCAAGACATTAATTCATAGTGTAAAACTATTTATCATATCTATCTACTTATTCAAAACATTTAAGATCTACCTGAGATAGTAAGGATGTGTTATGTAAATAATTCATTCTTTATGTTTGAACTAGCGCTACTTGATCACCGATTATGTTTTTCCTGTCAATTTCAGATCGACTATATGGATTCCATGTAGATACATATTTGACTTCCTCCTACTCATCATCAATATCTTATTCTAAATCAGCATTTTCCACTTCTACTCCCCCTGAGTTTCTTACCTCCTCATCACTCTCATCGGGGAACTGTTCACTCTTTTGTTGAAGATTATGTCCATTCTCTACTATAGTGACATCATTGCTTTCAAACATTTAATTTTGTTGAGAATTTATCACTATAGAAACTTGGTGAATTATCCCATGTTTATCAAGATAATTCTTCACTTGGATATTTTTTAATTTCATACCATTATCAGTTTTAAACTTTATAATCTTCTGTCCAAACATCCTTTTTACTTCCCTCCTATATTGTGTTATGAAACTGAATACATTGGACTTGTGGGAAATGAAAAATATCCATAACATACTACTAAAATAATAAATGAAAATAATATAATACCTCTTCCCATCAATGGATCTTGGTGAGATAGTTCCACACACATCTTCATGCACCAATTCAAGCACTCTAGTTGACTTTAGTTCTTTTTCCTTGTGCATATTTTTGATAATATTCCCCTATTGAAAAGCATTGTATGTGTGAGTAAGATCACTTGATAGATTGGGAGATCTTGAGATGCATTACATTTGGCCAGATCATATAGGGATGGTTGGCCTAGATGTCCAATTTATTTATTCCACAACCTCTTTTCTTCGTATTTTGATAGAAATCACATGTCCTCTTCTCCACTCGCAAGGTAGAGATTCCCCTTCATGTGTTTTCCCTATAAAACAATTGTACCAACATTTTACTTGATGGTACACAAATTTTTGGTAATTATTATAGTGTGAAAAGAGTTACACATTTGACTAACACTTAGAAAGTTGTGACTGAGACCTAATACAACCAAGAAGTCAACATGTCTCATGTATTTGCCCCCAAATTTGGATTTTCCCGAGCCAAAAATCTTCAAAACTTCATCATTTCAAAATTTTTCAAACACCTTCCTTACCATATTTTATTCTTGTAATAAGATCCTTATTTCACATCATATGGGATATACATCCACTATAAAGTATCCATACACCATCATGATTAGATGCTTTAAGGGAAATATCAATAACTACTTCCTTCTTAGTTCGTTTCTTTTTTATCCATGTCATTGACTTCATTCTTATTATGGAATTATATTCTTAGTATTACTAGAATTATGATGGACCAAATTAATCTTTTAGAGCTACAAATCAATTTTTTATTTTTATCTCATTTGATGATTCTTTGAGATTCTACTTACGACCACTTTGGGTCTGCTTCAACACATTCCTCTGCATTGTTGATGAGCAATATTTTTCCATGTTTCTGAATCATCCGCACCAAAAATAGTGACCATCAAAATTATTCTTGGAATACTAAAATCTATGTGGACACCTTTTATAATATCATTCCTTTAAATACCTTTTATATATGGAACATATATTTTGGGAATGTTTCATATTTCCACAAAAAAAACCTAATTAAAGGTGGATTCTAGTGTGTCATTATAATAGGACCACTTGTTCCATGGATTCTATGAACCTTATGATTCTGATTTGTGCACAAATTAATTTTCAACCTAATAGTTTGAATTTTTAGTCTCACATAAATCATCACATCTTTCTATTTTTTATTAAGCCCCATACCATCCTATTCATTTGAATATGACTGTTACTTCTATTTTTTTGGAATTATCTTCTCTACTTCCATATTTTCTATCACATGAGTGATCCGTTTTCTTGGTATGATTCAAGAGTCTCTCATTGTCTTCTAATTTTCTTCATAGGTTGAAAACTTCCTCTTCGAGTTCTTTAATACATTTGATTTTATTTTTTCTATGTTATTCAAACCATCGATCACTATTTTCTATTATTCAACTTTGATCTTGTACTCAATGACCTTTTCTGAGTTCAATGAAATTAAATACTTAATAATTTTAATTTATTTATTCTTCTCATAATTCTATTATTCCTACTGCTTCATGTATAGTTTTTCATCATGAACCACTCTGATGGATTTCTTTATTTTGTCTCTCCAAACATATATCTTGTTAAGTGAGGCTTCTAATTCAGCCTGAAGATCAAACCTTCCTTTGAATTATCCTTCATAATTTTTTCTTTCCTCCCTTGTCTGGGAGTTACCTACAACTATCACTATAGTATTTTCTCCATGATCCTTATAGTTCTCCATCTCTTCAACCTCATATTCTTCTAAAATCTCATTTTCTTGTGAAAGAATATTCTTCTTTTTGAAGAATTTTTTTTGAAAATTTTTCTTACATTTCATAAAGTATAGAGAATTATTTATGGGGATTTTGACTTTATCCTTATCATAATCTTGGAATTTATTAGGTCACCTTGCTATAATATTTCCAACCTTTCCACATAGAAATCATGATAGAGGAAGTTTCCCCTTGAACCTTCCTTTTCCTATTAGTAGATTTGAGGAAATAAATGATAAGACCCCATTTATCTCTTATTATTTTTGGTCATCTCTAATAGTGATATTTTTCATGAACTTGAATAACACCTCTTTGGACTTTCCTTTTTTCAGAGACTCATTATCATTATTTCTCATCTCATGTGTGACAAGAGTATTATGAAAACTATCCAATGTCAGCTCCTTTGTATCTTTATCTTCCATTACATGAATTTTTTATTGAAATAATGTGGAATTATTCTCAATATATGCTTAATTATCTTTAAATATTCAAGAATTTCTATGATACCATGCATGTATTCCACAATAACATTCACCCATTTAAATAATGCATCTATAGACTCATTGGGGTACATTCTCTGGTCCTCATATTTTTTCCACAGAACCTATAATTTTGATTCTCTTGATTTTGAATCACCTTTATAGATATTTAATATATTTTACCACATGTAATGCATAGAATTACAAGATATAACCTTTGTGTAGATTGTGTTACATAAATATCCTCCTAAGTAATTGATTCCTCTAGCACCAGCATCCAATTCTCTTTAGTATGCTTCTGATAATGCTCTTTTATCCACACTAGCAAAAACAAAATGCATTATAGCTTTAAAGACATCCATTATTAATGATTGGAATTAGTGCTTCATCTGATTATTCTAAAACTGAAAATTTTTTCCATCAAATATCAGAATCCATTTGTGATTAACAACCTCCATTGAATCCACTAAGAGAAAAAAAAATATTTTAACATTTCCCTTTGATACCAATTGTTATCCCAACTAGGTTGAATACCCTAAGAGAGGGGGTTGATCAGGTTATTGAATATTAAAACTACTACCCCTTCATATCTTGTTTCGTCATTAAATAATACACCCTTCCCTCCCTTTCTTGTATCAATGTATGAGAAAAAATGAAAGCATACACAAGACACAACAATTTTACTTGGATTATCTGCACTAGGCTACGTCCATGGAGAATAAAAAGGAAATGTTCCTATGTACAAAATCCAATAAATCACATTTTTGTTTACAAATTTCAAAGTGGACTCACTATCCCTCTCGGTTTACAACCAATCACATTTTGAAAACTCACTCCTCTCTCAACTGATGTTTTCTCGCTACTCTTTCAGAATATTCTTCTTTTGATCACTATAATAAATATGTTTTACACCTAATTTTTTGAATAATTATTTTCTAATTTCACCCACTTTATGAATACCAATTTACCATAGAATTACTGGTCATTCTCTTATAATTCTCATAAGATTCACTTTCTGTAAACCCCTTTCTCAACTTTTACGAAACTACCCAATCATTCATAAAACATTTCAAACCTTCGCAAAACTCTTCCTTTCATGAAACTTAAAACCATTCATAAAACTTTGTAAGATTTTGTGAAACTAAAAAAATTCATGAAACTTTCACTTTAGAAAAACTTTCTTTCATCTCAAAACTAATATTTTTATGAATCCTTTAGTAAGGAAATATTTTGTGAAATTACTTCATTAATATAGATCCATTGGATTTTCATTAAGTCTTTCTCTATTCAACTGAGGGGGTAGAGACTTATTTATATACATTTCCTCTCTTTCATGAAACTTTCAAGACCACCACCACCTTTTTTTTAAACTATTCATTCTTGTTCAGGAAACTCCCTATATTCATGAAACCTTTGGGGAATTTTATGTTCACAAAACTTATTATAATTTCATAACTCACCTTCTTTTATTCCTACCTCATCCATATTTCTCAAAAAAAATTACAAAACTATAAACCTACATGAAACCAAACTTTCTTGAAAAAACAAACTATCTCAAATTCCATGACTTTTTCATATTTTTATGAGGCAGCCCTGGAAATCCAGCTTTTACAAAACTTATCCCTTCCTCTAAATTTTGGACCCCAAAAATTTGGTAAACACTAGGAAATGACACCACCTTTTATACATAATTTCTTGTATCGCTTCTAGAGATTACATAAATTCATCTTGATGCTTTTTCAATATACCTAGTTAGCAATTTCACTGGAACTCCATAACTAATCTTGTCAACCTACTTTGTCAACAAACACAATCAACCCAAAAACGCTACAAAGTTACCTTGAGGGATTTTTTCCCAACACCATTTCACTTTCTTCATTATCAAATTTTCTTGAGAACCTAGTAGTAATGTGTTTGTATTTACCACATAAAAAACATTCCCAAGGAATCTTTCCATCAAATCTTATTTTTCCACTCTTGAATTTTCTATTGAAAAAAGAAATAAATTCATATTCTATGTTTTATCCATCATCGCTACCTTTAGAAATGTCATGTTTTCCATGGATTTTAATTCCATCTCTTTAATTTCTTGAATTGGTGTCTCTTATGGTTTAACTCTAATTTTATAGGCTAACTGATAGCTATGAAGATAATCAAGAGAAATCATAGATAGATCCCTTTCATCAATAGCTAAAAATTTTGGATTTTATAGAGGTGGAAACCTTCTCAATATTTTATTTACAATATAAATATCATAAATTTCTTCACCAAGACATTGAATCACTCCAAAAACTTTAGTAATTTGATTAAAGAAACTATTTTCATTTTTATTAGGAAGAATAAACATATCATTAAAATTATTGTTCAGAACTTGGAGTTTTCCTCTTTCACTTTGTTATCCCCTTTGTATATATTTTCCAGTTTCTCCCACATGGACTTCACTATAGGGAAAATCGTTACCTTAAAATATATTTGATCTAATAGAGCTCTAGTAAGAGAATATTGATATTTGGAATCTTCATCAAGAATATTTTTATCTTATTCGGTCATAGACAGTCATATCGTCCCATTTACCTAAGACCCTTGAATTTTGGAAAAGAGAATATCCATCCCAAGAGATTGCAGATGATATATCATTTTATTCTTCCAAAGCTAAAAGTTTATTCTATAAAATAGAGGGTTCACCTAATTTTTTCTAGATTTTTCATCACAAAATAAGGTATGATGATAGATTTAAAAACCACAACTAGATTTATCTAATACCAATTGTTATACCCTCGAACACCCTAAGAGGGGAGGGGTGAATCAATGTGTCAATTTTTTTCATCTGAATTGGATAAGTCTTTTCCCTATATTGGTAAGAATATTTTAAACCTGTATGATGGAATTATTAAATCACCCAATACACATATGCTAAAATAAAAACACAACATAACAATTTTACATGGTTTACTACTAAGGGATAGTCCAAGGAGTATACGTTGATAGTGTGTCAGTTATACCAGAATCCACTAATCTTCACAAGATTTTTCATATTAAAATTATTTAGTCATGTTAACTCCATGCATGGATCACTTCCTTCACAAGATTTTATGGACAATTCATTTACTCCCTATGAACACTTCTATAAACTCCCCCTTTCTTACTGCTTTGGGTGAAGTCTTCCTAGGTTTATCGACTTAAATTTCACTCCTATATTTTAGCACATGTTAATGATGTTTTACATCATGATAGTCTGAATATGATGCTTCAATACATTCCAAAAACTTTTCTCAAGTGAAATTTAGTTTGCACAAGTATTTTCACAAAAGTTCAATTTTTCATGAAACTTATAATTTTTTCTAACTTCCAAATTTCATGAAACCCCCTTCACTAAAATCTCTTTTATCAGATTAGTTCTTAACCATAATTTTCATGAAACATGTGTTGATGTAAAGTTCTTATTTCACATAACAAATATGTTCATGTAAGTATTTCATAAAATTAGAGTGATTAGTCCTCCTCAAAAACTTTTATACTTCAAACGAATATGGGTGGAATATTTATATAAAAAATCACCCTCTTGTGAAACTATTTCTCTCTATAAAACTCCTAGATTATGTGGAACCTTTGATTTGTTATCATATAACAGTTCATAGAACTTGATATTTTATGAGACTTTTGAATTTACCAATATTTCATCCACATTATTCATGCAACTTTATTTTGTAAAACTAACTAAATTTCATGAAACTATACCTTTGATATAAATTTATTTTTTCAACTCTAAGAACATGATGTTTGAGAAACTATGTCATTTATCTGGAAACAAATAGAAACCTTCTCAAGGAATTAATTATTTTTTCTCTTATATTTTTAGGACCAAAAAAATAGAAAACACTGGAAGAATGGGACACCTTTAACATTAAATACTCCTACATGGATTGGATCAGTTATACATCTCCTTCCAAAAAAAGAGCATCCAAAAAAACCTCCCCTGGGATGAAAACTATTTGATCAACCCAGTGAGGATTGATAATAAACACAAAAAACCATCAATTTCTATATTTTAAAAACCTTAATACCAAAAATATAGTTTTTTTAGAGTTTTTCTTGGGGATTATTCTGAAATTGGGATATCCAACCAGAAGGTTGTACTAAGAATTGGAAAAAAATATTAAATATAAATTAATAAGTACTTAGAGCTGAGGAATAGAGTTGTTTTGACTAAGGGGCAAAAAAAGGAGTTTTTCCCTTTCCTAAAAGGGGATATAAGTTCATGAGGAAACCCTCTTATTGTATCAATAAAGGATATAAAATACATCATTTACAAAGGGGGAGAACAAAGGGTAAGTATGCACCCAGATAAAGTAGGTTTTTATTCCCATGGAACTTAAACATTGAGGGGAAGAAATTTTGATGATAGATACCAACCTTTAGATTCAATTAGAAAGTGGGAGGAGAAAGAGATTATATTGTTAAAAATATCTAAAGGGGGATATTTTTTAACCCCTAAAGGTTTGGATTAGATTTTTTGAAAATATGTATTGATTAGATTTGTTGACAATATAAATAGAAGATGACCCAAGGTTCATTTGTTGACAATATATATAGAAGATGAACTAAGAATATTTGTTGAAAATACATGATTAAGATGGTTGAAGTGATACTTGGAGGATTTTATGGATTCATTAAATACATAATGTTTTAAGAATAAGGCTAGTGGATACTAAAGATAAATCTATTTTGATGACAAACTATATGCCAAAACACCCTTGGTTTCATCGTAGATGAAGTTGGATTAAATTTGTGACTCTATAATATTGGAGTTTTCTACACCATAGAAAGGGATCACTCTGTGGAAGATATTGCATCAAGTTAAATATGAATCTGTTATGTTTCAGAAGATGGAGCTATGCTATGGAGGAGATTAAATCAAGGTAACTTAGACCTTGTGTAAAGGTCATCCTTTACTTGTGAAAGGGTGGAGGATCAGACCACATTGTAGAAGTTGGATCCACGTTGTGGAGGATATTACATCAAGATAACATTGATTTCTAGGAAATATATATAAAGGTTAGACCTAGGGTATGTAAAGGTAAACCTCAGTCAATGTAAGGTTCATGTGAAGAAAAGAAACCAAAAATTAGGCACCAGTCCATAGGCTATGTTATAGTAATGTTGAAAAATATATTTCCATGATGTAGAAACTCATTACAATGTGGAAGATGTAATTTAGGCAGCATGAATGTTTTGATGATTCCTAAGTCTATAGGTTCCCACACTATAGCAATTGGAATACACTATAACCAATTTGATTTTCAAAGGAGTTTTTAGGTGGTCATTTCATGATCGTGGGTGAGTTATTAGGAATTTAAATATTCATGGATATGATCAACAGAAGGATACACTACAGGGAAGTAGTCTACACAACATGTTTTGATTGGTCTCAAATTCTACTTCATAGTGGAATGTTCTTCTCTATGGTGAAGGCATAAAGGGGTATGACTATTCCGTAGAATAGTGGATCACACCTCTGTCAAGTAGTTTTTTAGACATCTTGGATTTTTTATAAGGAAGTTATGGGTTAATAATTTAGGGATATAACTTGGTTTTAATATAACTAAATGGACACAATAAATTTTTGACACACCTCATGAAATCTCAAGAAGATAAGAGGAATTAGGATTGATCTAAACCATTAGATTAAGGGCTATAGGTTTATAAAACTATTTGTATCAATTCTAAAAAATAGAGGTATCTGATGATCAAACTTATATACTTTGTAGTAAACATCATAATATTCATGTTCACAAGAAAATAAACATGTACTGAACTAAAGATAAAAATTCTAGGAAGAGGAGAAGGAGTTTTGGTATTATAGTAAAGTAAAGAAGAATGAGTTAAAGATTTATTATAGAAGTTAAAGGCATGGAACTGCTACAAAAGGAGTTATTACTATTCAAAGGAGGAATTCAAAAATAATATATGAATGAGCACCCTAAAGGTCAAAGGCTCCATATATATCTAATGAAATAATAATATGTGATATTGATGAATGGACCTTTATATCTATAAAATATGGAAGTGATCTTCCTAGAGCAGTGTGTAAATTACAAGAAGGGAAGTGATCCTTGAGTGATAATGAGTTAATCCAAAATAGTTATAAGGTAGTGAGCCTAGGCATAGAGTGACCAAAACCTTTTTTATCCACCAAAAAGCATTGATCCTGGTGGATTTTGGTTCATTGAAACATTACTGGTAGTTTCATTCTTAGATTATCTTATAGTGGTGAACTAAGTAGAAATCATTATGCCCCTATATGCATTATATTCCTAAAAATTCATATATATTTCAGTGAGTTTAAGTGATAATGAAGGTTAAAAATTGGTTAAACACAATTCCTACCACATGGGAGTAATATACAAATAGAAAAATTAGTTTAAAGGGCCAAAAGGTTTAAAATTATCACACCCTGATTCACCCCCCACCCCTCATAATACCTTAGGGACCTATCACATCTCCATTTTGTGGAATTATCTTATAAAAATAGCTACCAAAAATTTATTATAATGGAACCTTTCAAATATATTTTTGGGTGATCATGTCATTTACCTATAAACTAGATGAAAATAAGAGAATATTTCATGATTTAAACTAATATCATTGAAGAAATTAGGGAGTATGTGAAATTGGTTCATAAATGAATCATAACCACTCATAGATGGAAAAAAATATTCCATCGATCATTGAACATAAACCTAGGAATTTAAAGTGGTTGATCATGTATTTATTCTAGTTTCATTTAGATTGTCATCGATGAATGGGAAAGCATGGGAAGTTTACCCCAATATTTTTCAGTCCTTTTAAATTTTTTTGAAGATTCAGATAAAGTTTATCAGATCAATTTACCTCTGATATTTAGCATCATACATAACACTTTCCATGTTTCTAAGGAGAGGGAGTATTTATCCAACCTTTTACATGTAATATAGTATTGAGATGTTGAACTTGAGGACAATTCAACCTATGTAGAAAATTTATCTGTATAGTAGATTAGTGTGATAAATTGATATAAGGTAAGATGATTCCTCTTATTTGGTTCAAGTAGTAATATGAAAATATCCAAGATGAAACTTGGGAGTAGGAAGTTGAGGTGAAAGCTCAATGGTCATAATTTTCTCACATAAAGAATGTTAATGATTATCAGGGACAAAAATCCCAATAGTGGGGTGGTTTTTTAGACCCCATCCTTCACATGTTAGTATTTCCTCTTAATTTTAGTGTTTAATTTACTTTTTAGTAGTGTTTCTTAGTTCATGGGGGTTTGGAGAAATTTTTAGGATATTTTTCATAATATGGTAGAAAGATGGGGTCAATATCAAGGTGCTTACAACATCGGGTACCCGATGGAACTCTAGTGATATAGGTCCATTTTCAACACCATTAGGTTCCTAGTGGACCTGAACCAAGTACCTTATGGCCCTACATATGTTTTTTTAGTGTTAGGGTAAAATCATATTTCCACTTTAAAATTTTACCCTCTAAAATAATGGGGGCTCAGAATTTTACACTCATTCTTAACTAAATGAAACCCCATAGAGATCTCATTTATCTCCTATTCCTATTGAATGAATCCATCCACCATTCTTGATTTAAGAATATTTTTTTGGTTATGATATCTTAGTGTCAGGAAGGTTCTTATTCTTTTCATCAATATAAGTAATCTCTAATTTCTCTAACCCAATTACTATAAAATCTTTTAAATCCTTTAGTTTCACTCTTGCCTAGATGTTGTGGGAGATTAGTTTAGGATATATCATGGTATTACCTTGGTTTTTCTTTCTAGATTCCATCTTCCCTATTAGTAATGGTTGAAACCCTAATTATACCTTATGTTAGGTTGGTTTAGAAATTAAAGTGGTGACATAATCTCATCTCTGGGAACTCAAAGAAGTTTTATATAAATATTTTAATAGGTGAAATCCTTTTTTCTCCCATGTTCATAAATATTTGGGTTATAAATGACATAGATATGAGTGAATATAATTAAAATATGGTGGTTTACTTTTTATAGATATTTCTTAAATTTTGTTTTTTATGAAAAAAAATAGAATGGGTTATTGATTTGGTCAATAATTACATATTATAATTCCTTAATTTATACATGAATATTATCTTTCAGTTTGGATATTTTGTAGCATATGTCTTGAACCTATTTTTTAGTAAAAAATTTAAATTATGATCATACTTATTGCATTGGCTACTAACCAACATACTTGGACTTTATAGTCTAGTTTGATAAACATGTTATGTTCTAGATTTCATGCTTGTGATTTAGTTATTAAACTTGACATCTGAGGATGGTAATTAATCTTTGAAAGGGGTATTTCATTATTAAATAAAAGGGTGATTAGGTACACCCATTGTTGATGGATATGTTGATGGTGTGGTATGGGCTCACAATGCCTTGATTTATTATACACCTTACCCCTTTCCCCTAAGAGATGGATAGTAAAATTACCCAACTTATTATACAAGATTATATTTCCCTAGGATGAGTGGAAATATTTCTCCAACTTATTATACATTATTTCTTTTTCCCTTAGGGTAGGCATATATGCCATGTCTTATTATACTTGTTCTTCTCATATCCCAACTGTGGGCCTGGAGTAAGTATGGAGGGTATGGATCATTCAGATATAGGGAGTTTTTTAGTATCATTAATGTCTAAACTATATTTTCATGTTAAATCATATTATTATTTGTAATTCTCCATCCCCTAGCATTATCTTGTTGTTTCATTCACTTTATCTTA
This sequence comes from Viscum album, assembly GCA_963277665.1. NCBI lineage: Eukaryota > Viridiplantae > Streptophyta > Magnoliopsida > Santalales > Viscaceae > Viscum > Viscum album. The sequence goes on from OY728143.1 coordinate 1,372,736,253, forward strand.
CGACATGCGGTTAAGGGATAAGTGGTCACTTCCTACTGGATATGATATACTAACACTTTACATGGGCCCCCATGGGACACATCTAGATCCTTTTGTATGTAAACTAAGTAAAGGTAAAGTTACAGAGAATGAGAGTTAGTTCCACTTGGAGTATAGAATATCATTGTAATCTTTTGATCCTTTTAAGTAGAAAAGTGGAGTGGATGTGTAGGGGTTGTCCATATATGTTCACTTTGTAGTTTATACTTAAGAACCTCACCTTTTTGTTTCATTATGAATTTTTTTGTTGTCATACTTTTTATATATCACATTTTTTCCATTCTTATACTTTTTGTTAACTTTTGGTTGTTTTGGAATGTTTTTATCTGTTGATTTATGTACATTATCTCTTGTATCTAGTTATGTTCTTTGTTATCCATATGCTTCAACATAGGTAGACCCAAATATGAACATAGACCTTGTCCCTTTATTTTCATGGTATCATAATGGAAAGACATCTCATATACATTGGTCCTTCATCCCTCAGTATTTACGTTGGCCTCTGGTAATCAGAAGATACACCTGAGGTGTTATAGTAGTTGGTTCTAATGTCGTTCGGGTAATTGGGTCAGGATAATTATAGGGAGACATGTACATAAATAAAAGAATGGTTCAAATCAAAAAAATATTCATAGTTTTGAATGATTTAAAATATGTAAGGTAATATGGTATGAATCATACACTGTTAATACAATTTATGCAACAATAATCACAGAGAGAATGAAATAAATAATAGAGGATAAAGAAAAAAGTTTCTACTATTGTGAGAAATAATTATGAATACTTGAAAAAAATATTCACCTAGGATATAGAAGACATATGTGGCCTTAGTGGCTATAAAAAAGTAGAAACACGGATCATGTATTTTTGGTTTCACAAATATAATTATAAAGTAAGAGAGAAATACTGGTGGAGTAAATCTCATATGGGGAAAGAAACTTCGAGAAAGATACAGCAATGATGCATCAAAGGAGGAATCATGCATCGGTAGGATTAGTCTCAAAGAGGATATTAATACCTACACAAACAAAGTTTAGAATAAAAAATCAAAAAATCAAAGAAGAATTTGGTACACATTGTGTTTCTCAAGGGATGACCATAAAGAATTCTTGGGAGAAAGTTGGAATAAAAGGGTCCGTTCATCATGATAAAACACATTCCTATACCTAATAATGTTCAAGAATTGCCCCACTCCCCATGTATTAAATTGTTATAACTATTATTGGATTAATGCAGGTTTAAGGATAAGATACAATATATGGGATGAATACATGGAAATATGTGAGTGCATTATAAGGCATGATGAATTTGAAAAGTTTTGTTAAACTAGAGAAGAATTAAAATACTAAATATAGAATATAAAGTGGTATTAAGGCTCAATCTAAAATTCCATAGTGTTAGAATTATTCAATTGGTATCATTTTTTTGAGAAAATTCATAATTGGAATCAATATAAATATAAAAAAGAATAATTGGTATCATAAAAATGTCTAGTAGCTTCAAACCTTGAAGAAAATAGAAAATTGGAAATGACTGGAGGAAAACACAATTTATATATTACTGAAAATATTAAATTTTAGAGAGATATATAAGGTTATGGTAAACATCATTGATTTTATGAATTTGATAAAAAATGATTTGGCTTTATGGATAAGTAGTAATATTTAATGAGGAGTTAATTTTTTATTTTATTTTTTAAAAGAGGTGTGTTATTTGTGTTTTTTAATATACATTAAGTTGACAAAATAATACTCTCATTATGAACATAGTTCTTATAATTGATGTTATGTCATAGTGAATCAAGGGTAATTGTAGCTAAAAATTTATAAGTTCAATTAGCCTCATATGAAAATAGATAGAATCCTTATAAAAAAGGAATAAATTGTCTTAAAAACTAGTATAACTCACACATTTTTTGATTTATTGTTTATTAATTGATGATCTTGTGAAAGTTTTATTGAGATCACATGGAGAATTACCAAATAAGGTAAACACTCAAGTTGTATACATTTATAAATGTAAGTGAGTGCAATGAAAAAAATTGAAATTTTAAACTTATACACTTATTTACTACACTGATATTTAACTTGAATTAGATCATAGGATTTATTTATGACTATTTACAAAGTGATAAGTTCACTCATTGAAAATATTTTATAATTTTAATTACAATTGTAAAAATTTTGATCTTCATAAGAAAATATTTAATTGTTTAAAATTTATGGTTTTAGAACCCTTGGTAACACAATAATTGGTTTAAAAATAGGGATAAGGAGATTAAATAGAGTGTTAAACAAGAATAGAAGTTATTAAGCATATTATGGAAATATATTAAGTGATAATTAGAGTTGATAAATGAATTTTAAAACTATATGAGTGAGATGAAGGTTATGAATACATGTTAAAAGAGTAGTTATATGAAATGGGTGGTTAAACTCTCTAAATAGGAAAATTTATATGCATTTATGTGATAAAGATACTTTCTTGAAAAAATTATTGCATGTATTTCACTAAAAAGTAGGAAAATTTTGATGAAGATGGCCTTTATATTTTATTGGAAAAGGGGAGAAGATGATGACAACCACTGACTCAATATGGATCTTGGTATTAGAGATCTTTCAATGAAAATATTATTTTGATACTTTTGACTAAAATTCTAATGATTCTTATTGATGTTTTATATTTTTCTTTTAGATTTTGGTTTTCTCTATTTTGTTGGTTTTTATGTTGTTTCATTTTTTAAGGGTTTATAATCCACCCAAAAAGGTGGATTTTCAAAAATTCAAAAAAAAATGATTGGAGTGTAGAAGGTGAAGTCCATAACTGTATATACCATTAATTAGAGAAATTTTCGTTCATAAATATGGATTATGATGAAATGTATTCATGGTAGAATTATTTACATATGGATTCATGGAATAATTGTCAAAAAATCCAAATGGGTGGATTATTGCAACCAAATATTATATATTGTATTTTTTAATAATATTGGATATGGTGACAGACAACCAAGAGGATTTATGTTGGATTTAAATGAAAATAAATAGAGTTAATTGAAGTTTTATCTATTGATAGTTAAGGAAGGATGTCAATTAAAGGATCCAAATATGATGGGAGAATGTTTTCAAGTAAACAAGTTGTTTTATGGTGAAAGATCATATATTAGAGAATATTATAGTCAGGAAGAAGTTGAAGTTAGCATGAGAAGACTTTGATATTCCTAACAGGGGATGAAGATGGAAATCATGCATGGAATCCATGGTTGGTGGAGATATAATGACTAGATACTTATATGGGTCAAGAAGTTATAACAGGGATGAAAGACATTGTTATACATGGAATTGGTGTGTAAAAACGATTATAGTAATACTTGTAAGACTAGGAGGGCAAGTATTAAACTAAGAATAGTGACAAAATGGAGTATATTGTAGGTAAAAGGTGAAATTATCTTAGCACATGATGGATAAGGGAGGTTTGTGAAGAGTTAAAGATAGCTTGGAAAGTGAAGATTCACAATCTGGTTTAGATGATTGAGGTAAGGGATCTAAGATGTTTTATGTGTCTTATTTAATCATCGGGTGACATTTGAAAAGGTTTGTATAAGCTTATATAATTCTATGAGATATTTTGTGAAAGAATAAAAATATACATTGTAGTGGTATTTACCAAGATGTAATATTTATGGGTGAGTTTATAGAAATAGTGAATCAAATATTTCACTATGAAGGAAACTTTTTGTGCTGTAATTTATGTAGTGAAAGATTAAAATGTGAATAAGTGATTTTCACTATTAGATATGGTCTAATGTTCATTTCATAATTAAATGGTGGAATGGAGAAAAAGTTTTGGTTTAAACTAAATCATGCTATAATGAATATACTTTATACCTTGAAGGATAGTGATATTAAAAAGTGGTTTAGCACTAGATGTTATGCCTAGATGGTCATGCTATAATATTAATAAATGATTTTATAGAAGGTTGAAAGTTATTTCATAACCTATACTATTACATTATAATGTATTTTGGCTAAATTATCTTGATATATTGAAATAATCATCATAATCACCATTTCATTTGTTTTTAAAAGGAAGGAATATTAAGAAGACAAAAACACAAAAAACAGCCAGCAAACAATAGCATGTAGCAGCATACAACAGATCCAGAGAAGTTACAGAGGCCTAAAGTAATATAGCCCGAGAGAATCGCCTATTACTAGATTATCCCCTTTTATAGACAGAGAATTCATGACATAAGAGTATATAAGGGAATTTCCCATGGTTGGAATGGAGGCAAGATGATCATCAACTTTGTTTCCCTCCCTCCAAGCATGTAGTACCTCTGTGGAATAATTGAGAAAACCTTTGCATATTCTAATGATATAACAAATGGAATAGGGGGTAGTGACCATGCATGGAGTCATGTATAATGATCAAGTTTGTCTCCACTGCATCTAACCTAATGATTTGTTACTTACATAACTGAAGGTCAGAAAGAAGATCCAAAGCTTCGGCCAACAAAGAATGAACTAGTCCAAAGTTGGAGATAAAGGCAAGAATAAACTGACCCCCCAAGTCCCTGACCACACCACCTCCCTTAAAAATATTAGAGCAACATGAACCATCTGTGTTAAGATTAAGACCACTAGGGTGCGACTTCCAACAAACCCAATTGCTGAGGCTAACCAAATAATTAGAACTAATGCCTGCATGAATCTGTCTGAGCGAAGGGGCCACCTGCCATTTCGAGATAATGACCTCATAATTTAAAAAAGTTCAAATTAAAACTTGGTCATTATTTTTAGAGGGCCCCATAAAAAATCATGTTACACTATAATGGAAGGTGTCTCACTATAATTATTTTAAAATATGTATAACTTATATATTTTTATGTATAGAAGATAAGGATAGATATGAATTTATATTTGGAAGGTTGACTCAACTTAGTTGGATATATTTGATTATGCTTAAATGAGTGTAACACATGGAATAATCTCAAATGATTTGGAGAATGTGGATTGATCTCAACCACTGGTTGAAGTAAATGGTGATAAAAAGCCAATAAATTTTCTATTATGGAATAATTAAAGAGATAAGTGAAGAACAGCATTGTTAGATCTAACTGTACATAGATAAAAATTCTTATTGACAGGTTACTCATTGATAAATTTGATTAATTTAAGGAAGAATAATTGTTTATATAGTTTCATTAATTACATATAGTTGGTTGGGTAAGAATAAAAAGTGTTCCAAAGATAAATCCTTTTATAAGATTATTCTTATCTGAAGGGGTTGTCTGATTATGGGGTAATCGTTTGAATTGAAGAGATTCAACTCTTCTAACAAGGAGTTGATCTTACGTGGATTTGGATCAAGAAGGAATCAAGGTGTATATTAATTTATCATCAATTATGGAATTAATTAATGTAAAGGATATATTTTTACATGTGTTTATTTAATACACCTTCATGTTTATAAATTATTGAATACTTCCTTGAAGTAGTGCACATAGTGGGAAAATAGGGAGTGACCCTTGGGTGGGTAGTAATATTTCCCTAAATATCTTGTAAGTATAGTGTACCTTTACATGGAGTGACTAAAACATAGACATCTTATCCACTTAAACAATTAATTAATAGTGTATTTTGGTATGCAATAAAATCATCATGTGTATGCTCCTTGGTCATAACCTAATACGGTTGAACAAAGTAAAATATTTATGTTTTTGTGTGATTTATTTTTTCTATATGTGTTTGATATTCGATGTAAGTGAAATTTAGGGAATGATATATTGGATTTTTGTTTTTTATAATAAGTTAACAAGATTTGATGATGGGTGGTAGTTATGTAATAAATTTTGTGAATTGGACAACACCTTGGTTTACCCCCCCCCCCCTGAGGTGCCTCGAGACTCATTTCATAATCCGCTAGTCTTGAAAATCAATTTTTTAGAAAAAACACCATAATAATCCTCTAAAAAGAACCTTGGATATTTTTACCCATAGTATGCTTAACATAATTAGTATAATAATATCATGATTTAGATTATATGTCTCATAAATAGTTGCAAAACCAAACGACCTAAAGGTTTAGTATCCCAAATATTATCTACATAAACATATTGCTTTCTAACACTTAAAAACATTTATCCATATTCATTCTCCTATAGAGCCTTTATTTATATCTCATGTGATATAATAATCTTCATAATCTAGGTATTGGAAACATAAGAAATGGGTGATCTCAAATGCTCAGTAAAGGAAAAGACACGTCATAAAGAGTTAGATATTAAACATTAAGGAGAATATGAGGAAAACATAAATATATAATAAAATATCAAAAGATCGTGGATAATAATCATAAAACATTATGTATTAATATAATATTGTAAAAAAATTGTTAAGGAACCATAAAAGATATTTCATGGATCAAATCACATATCAATAGTCATATAACATGTGTGCATGATATAAAAGTGCGAAATAATTTAAAAATAAATAAGGCATAGCCATTAAAACATGGAAGTGAAATGAATTTTTTAAATTTGTAATAAATTTATAAAAAACTTGGAAATGTGGAATAATCACAAGCATTGAAAATTTTATAATCAAATCTTTCTTCATCGTGTTCACAAAAAAAAATTGTTAATAAATATTCTTGTATCTCATTCATATAATAAACTTGTGAAAACATATTCACACATCTCATTTACACAAAAAAACCTATGAACAAACCTTTACGCATTCCATTCAAATAATAAACTTGTAAACAAAGATTCCCACATATCATTCCCACGAAAATATTGTGAACAAAGCTTTCCATATCCTATTCACACTACATTATATCGTCTTGTGTGATATTAAAACTTAACCAATGCATTTGAGGGTGATATAGGATCACAGAATTCATTATTAATACATATGAGTGCCATAATAAAATCAAACATTCATAATCTAATAAATAACCCATGGAAAAATAATGGTTTTATGAAAACATTCAAGAACATTACATAAACTGAACTTAAGAAATCATATAATATCCAAACTAATATTTTTTAAAATAAATCAAATTATAATAACATATAAAGGGTAATCAAAACATCACTTAAAGAAAATTAAATCTTGTAGGGTAGATATAAGTGAAAATAAAAAAGTTTTCACAAAACATTTTAAAATATTGTTATAAAATATTAAGTGTAAATTAATTTTAAAATACATTTTTGATAAGGGAATGAGAATATATTTTGAAAACCTTATTATAAAAAGTTCTAAATAAAAGATCCTTGAAAAGACATAAGGTTTCAAAAATGAGAAGTAAAAATACTTTAAAAAATTTTACTTTTTATTAGAATATTTAATAATTGAAACTTGAAAAGGACATAAAGTTTTAAAATGGGAAAGTGAAAGTAATTTTAAAAATTTTACTTTTAAAAATAATCTCTTGTAATGAATCGGATTTTCCTGATTTTATTTTTAGAAATTATTTGGGAAATTTCAAGACCAGGTGCTTAGATGGCATGTGATTCTGATACCTGGGGTGCCCAAAACGATTGTTTGAGAATGTTAAGTTTTTAATAGCATGTGCACCCAACTTTTTTGAAAAAGTAAAATAACTCTTAAATAGGTGCCCGGATCAGAAATATGAGGGCACCGTTGAGTTCAGAGTAGTGTCTTTACCCCAGGCGCGACTTAACATTGGTTGGCATGGGTTATCTGTAGAAAAATTCACTAAGGGCGTAACCATAAATAAAATAATTAAATAAAAAAATATTTTATTTTGAAATATTAATAACTCATAAATGGTAAATCGAATTGGAAATATGATATCACCGTTGAGTTTTTAAGGGAGTGTTTTCCTTAGGCAAGTCCTAACCTCGACCGGCTCGGGTCGAGGGTGAAAGTTAGTTTTTGGACGTGAACATCATTAAAATATTTAATAAAAATATTTTATTGGACGTTACATGTTGATGCAGCATCAGTTTTTTATTTTTAATAATCCATGTTAGAGGAATTCATGGTTATTGCCATAACCTTGGAATTCCCCTGAGGTAAGGAGAAGGAAGCTCTCTCCCGACGACGAACGCCAACGAATCGAGGATTAACGACGACACGGACCTCCACTCTTAATCAAAAAATAATCCAATATTTGAGGTAGGGTTTCGATCTCTTTGTTATTTCTTTTCCCTTACACTCTTAGATTAAAACTAAAAACATGGACCAACCCACGAACAGTTTGATTAATGGTTTGTTTGTTCTTGCGGGATGGATAAATTTATTGTGGGCATTAAAAGGATGATAAATATTTATGAATACCAATTGATTATTCTTCATTAAACCTTATAACATGAATGGATCAAGGCCGACACGAACAAGTCCAAGATCCATCCTTTTGGGCATTCATGTGCTTTATCTCTTTCCCCCAACATTCCTCATTCCTCACGATTTACTATCATAGGATCGTTACGCCTTCGATCCATGACATAACGATCCAAGATGGGGATCCAAAATCGTGAAGGAGAAATATGGAGGAAGTGAAAGGTGGTGGCCAGAGGCGGTGGCTCCATCCATTTTAGGTGGAGCGTGGCGGGGTGAGGCTGCTGGTGGGGCGGTCAGCGGTGGAGGTAGCACTGACCCGACAAGGGAGGGTGGGCCAGGTAGAGCGCAAAAGGACGGCAACCGATTGGGTGGCTGGAGGCGGTGGCGGAACATGGTATGATGGGACTGTGTGGGATATCACAGTAGGGTAGGCCACAGGTGGCGATCGGGATATAGTGACAGGGGACCGGCATGCGGCTGGGGTTTATGTGGAACCCACGGTGGCAGAAGCCATAGGAAAGGGGGTCGGGATGTAGTGTCGTCCGTGTTGAATGTGGAGATTGTGTTGACTGAGAGCACTTGACTGGTCCATGTGCTGAAGGATTCTTCCTGCATGTGGTGGGTCGGGATGGATGGACTGAGCCGCTCAAGTGGCCCGGCGGGTTGGGTCCAGTGGTCCAACAAACTACGGCCCAACGGTCCACCAGACCGCAGGCCAGCGGTCCACCAAACCATGGACCAGTGGTCCAATGGGCTGGGCCCAGCAGTACAAAGGGTTGGGCTAGATCGAGCCCAATGGGATGGGATGTATTGGGCCCAGACCTACTGGTTTCGGTTGGTTCGGCCAAACCGGGTCGGGTCGGGTCAGCCAAACCGAGCCCAGTCTGACTGGACCAGACCCTTTTACTAAATTGGTCATATCTTTCAAACCGTTTGTCTGTTTGATGAGTCATTTGTGGCATTAGGACCCTTGATATGAGATAGTCATTTTTGAGATACTCTAAGTGAGTTTTTTTTCATGAGGACTAATGAATTGAGGAGTAGGTTCTCTCAGAATAAGCGCGCTACGAGCGGAATCCTGTGACTTGTTGTGACTATGTGATCTTGGTTACTATGTTATTTGGGGGACTTCTTGACCCATTGATGCTCCATGCACCATCGACACTTCTAGTGTCATAAAGACTCAGATATTTTTGGACTAAAACTAGAAATCCTTATCTTCGTTCTTTATACTTGTACTTGTGTGATCTGACCATATTGATTGTACTTTGTGTGCTTCTTTTATGGTGTACTTCGTGTGTTTTCTTTATGGTATACTTTTTGTAATACTTAGTGGTATTTTCCCTTTGTGGTTTTGGGGTCCCTACTGAGTATTGTTTTACTCACCTCTACATGGGCTATTCCCACACGTGACGTGTCTTATGGAGACGATCAATGCTTTGATGGATTCCTTTGTGGGTCGGGGACAAGTGGTGCATAGAGAGAGTCCCGATAGAAGTGGTGTGCTTTAGCGACTTCAGAAAGCTGTTTCTATACCTATTATTCAAGTAGGGTTTTCTACAGATGAATTTCAGGAGATTCTACTTTTACTTTTGGTTGGGCTTGTATTCTGGCCCCATTTACTTTTCAGTTTTGTACTATCATACTATTTTGTTGGTATCTTGGTGGTACGCATGCTTATTTAGTTAGTGTTTTATGTTTCATCATTTTGGGCTTGGAGATGGGTGTGTGTGTACATGTACTTAGGAAAATGTATCCCATTTGTGGGATATGCCTACTTAGTGCTAGTCGCCAGCCCCCTGCCTATTGGAGGCAGGCTTGGAGTAGTCACAGCATGGGCTCTGGGGGAGGGTCATGATAGAGTGGTATCAGAAGAGGTCGATTCTACCTAACAACCTAAGAGTCTGTGAGGTTGGTTTGGAGAAATAGTTTTGAGTGTTTCAATTTCGGCTTTCAGGCTAAGGAATCCATTATTGGCGTGGTGGACAATGTATATGTACACTAGGACTCTAAATTCTTCTTTCCAACTCGGTACATGAAAACATTGGTTATAGGGAAAATAATGGTACATGCATCATATAGTATTGAGTGTGTCTTCATATCCTTCTTGAGTCAGTTTCAGCTCACCAGTTATACTCTATTGAATATGGGATATCTTGATCTATTTCAGGATGCCTCCATGCAGACATCCATCTAGGATTCCAATGCATGATCACAAGGATGATCTTCCTAGTGATGAGGTGTCAGTACAGGGACCAGTACAGGATATAGCACCCTCAAGTGGTGTACTAGTGATACCACCACCTGAAGGGAAGAAATTACTACCAACATTATCGGTAGAGGATGCATGCAGGCTAAGTGCATTGAATGAGTTCAATAGGTAGAGACCTCCCAGTTTCAGGGGTGATTCAGACCCCCAAGTATCCTAGGATTTACTGGAGGTGGTTACACATGTCCTCCACGTAGTGAGGATGCCTCTCAGCTATATGGAAGTCCTAACTAGGAGTCTTCTACATGAATCAGCAGGGAGATGGTGGAGCTTAGGTATCCACACACATGAAAAGATGACCCTTACTTGGATAGACTTCGATCACCTCTTTAGGAAGGAGTTATTCCCAATGACATTATGTTATGTGTGTATATAGGAGTTATTTCATCTACAACAAGGCAGCCAGACAGTAGCGGAGTAATCAGTGATATTTACAGATCTTTCTTACTAATCTATGGATATAGTGCGGGACCCATTCTTCAGGGCCCAGACCTTCAAGCAGGGCCTACTCTAGGAGATCAGGGAATCCATGATATCCCTTATAATCCCTACATATGTTGAGGTATTGGAGTAAGATCTACTAGTAAAGATATTTCTGGCGGAGCAGACACTGACAGTGGGAGTTACCACTGGGTGTCAAGTAGATGAATCTTTAGTATTAGGTAGCCAACAACTAGCGTAGGGATCTAAGAAGATCAGATAGTTTAGGGGATGACCCTAGGACATGGGTTCAATGGTGTGAGTCTCCCAGGGTAGAGCGGGTCAGTCGAAGGACAGGTTGTGCTACTTATGCGGTGGTTGAGGACACATGGCTAGAGATTACCAAAATCACCATACATATGACCAAAAAAGGTCGAGGGACCGCCGAGGTTGAGGCAAAGGTAGGAACAGGACAGTCTGCCAGGCGGCAAACGTGGAAGAGGAGCTAATGGATAGAGATGAGGCCATATTCAAGTGATGGAGCCCTAAAACCCTGATGCTTCATAGATTATTAGAGGTATGATCTGTGTCTTTTCCACCCTATTTTTAGTTTTGATAGACATAGGTGTCAGTCACTCTTTTCTCTCCATGACCTTTGTTCGAGACCTGGAGATTCTGATGGAACTATTGACTCGATCCCTACGCTTAGAGACTCCTATGGGGGAAGATTCGATGATCACACACTGGTGTCGACAGTGTACCCTTCCTCTAGGAGGTGATAGATTTGGTTGGTATCTCTTGGTGGAAGCATCGAGACCTTATGATTTCATTCTTGTTATGGACTGGTTATCCACGGTTCATGCCAAGATTGACTATTTTAGGCACATAGTGCGGTGTGTCCACAGAGATGGGACCAGGTTTTCCTTTTTCAGATAAAAAGAAACCCAAGAAACGTAGGATGGACTCGCACATAGGAGGGTTCATCCAATCACACACCAGTTGTCTAGCATGACCCTCATTACATTGGATGAGACGAGTCCTCAATTTCCTACAGTGGTGGATGAGTACGAGGAAGTCTTTCCATAAGATGTTCCAATATCATCTCCTCACAAGGAGGTGGGTGTATGTATTTATCTGTACCTCGAGACGCCACCAACGTCTACACCTACATATTAGATGGCTCCCATGGAGCTTTTTGAGTTAAGGATACATTTGGGTGACTTGAAAAGTAAGGGATTTGTGAGAACCAGTGCTTCACCCTAGGCAAACCTGGTTTTGTTTTCCAAGAAGGAATACGGGATCTTGAGATTATGTGTTGACTTCCAACACTTGAACCAAGTGATCTTTAAGAACAAGTATCCACTACCAATGATTGAAGACCTCTTTCATCAGCTAAAGGGAGAGAGGTGGTTCTCAAAGATAGAACTCAGATCTGGCTATCACCAGCTTCGAGTACGGGATGAGGACATCCTGAAGATAGCCTTAAGATGTCATTATGGCCACTGTGAGTGCTTAGTGATACCATTTTTCATGAAGAACTCCCTAGCAGTGTTCATGGGACTCATAAATAGTATCTTTTAGCCTTACCTAGATTGGTTCATCATGGTCTTCATTGATGGCATCCTAGTGTACTCGGCGTCTGAGGAGGAGCACACAATACACTTGAGGATGGTCCTAGACACACTTTAAAAACACTATCTTTATGAGAATATCTCAAAGTGTCAGTTCTAGATATGAAAGGTCTACTCTCTGAGACATGTCATTTCAGAGGCTGAATTTGTAGTAGATCCCATGAATATAGAGACGTTACTTGATTGGGAGCCATCCAAGAGTGTTACTGAGGTGTGGAGATTCCTAGGTTTGGTTGGGTACTATCGGAGGTTTGAACCTGAATTTTCCAAATTAGTAGCACCCTTTAAAGCATTTACATGGAAAGGTTAGCCCTTTGTGTGGATAGAGAAGTTCCAGTAGTTCTTTTAGTAAATGAGGTAGAGATTAACGAGCACTCACATCTTGAGATTACTGGAGGAGGGTTTTAAGTATGTGGTGTTCTGTGATGCATCAGGGACTGGGCTTGGTTGTGTCCTGATGCAGGAGAAAGTGGTGATTGTCTATGGTTCATTCCAGTTGATACAGCATGAGAAAAAATATGTGACCCATGATCATGATCTATCAGTGGTATTCTGTGCATTGAAGATGTGGGGACACTATCTGATGGGAAATCGATTTACCATCTACTCTAACCATAATATTTTCAAGTATATCTTCTCTTAGAATGATTTGAACTTGAGATAGAGACGATGGCTAGACTTCCTCTAGGACTATGACTTTGAGATCGTCTATACTTCTAGTAAGGGAATGTAGTGGCAGATTTTCTTAGCAAGAGATCCATCTTTCAGTTGTTGAGTGAGGCATCAAGGCAGTTGGCCGCATTACAGATATCCTTTGTGGATGGAGATAGAGAAGCTTATCTTCAGTCGATGGTAGTTACCCCTCAACTCTTATAGCGAGTTAGGGAGGCAAAGCTCAGAGATACCAACTGTGATACTTTACATTCTTATATGTCGATAGGGAATGTCCCTGATGTATATTCGAAAGTTTTGGAGCATGTCGTTCTCTTTATAGGGCACAGAAAAGTGCCAGTGATGTTGCGGGAGGAGGTTTTGATGGGGTTCCATACTTCCCATTTGGTGGTACATCCAAGAGTGACAAAGATGTATGAGGACCTCTGATGTCAGTTATGGTGGTCAGAAATAATGAAGGTAGTGGAAGAGTTCGCATCTCAATTCCTTGCTTGTCAGCAAGTAAAGGCTGAGCACCAGGTTCCAACAGGTTTGACTCAACCCTTCGGGGTGATAGAGTGGAAGTGGGGTGGGATATTGATGGAATTCATCATGATTTTACCACGAACGTCCAGGGAACATGATACCATTTGGGTTATCGTTGACTGACTCACCAAATTTTCCCACTTCCTACCGATCCGTGAGTAGAGTTTCATAGAGATATTGGGATGCATCTACATGTAGAAGATAGTTCGGCTTCATAGAGTGTCATAAAAAATAATCTTAGATAATGATGCTCTCTTTTCATCCTGGTTGTGGAAGGGATTGCAGGAGGTGTTTGGGACACATTTGCGCTTGAGAACAACATTTCATCCCTAAACGAATGGCCAGATAGAGAGGAGCATCTAGGTTTAAGACAACATACTACATGTTTTCATCCTATACTTTGGCCACAGTTGGGAGGACTACCTACCACTGGTGGATTTTGTGTATAACAACTACTACTACTCCACCATTGGTATGGTAGCATTCAAGGACTTATATGGGTGGCCATGCAGGTCACCATAATGCTAGACAGACCCAGGAGAGTTGGCACTTGTGAGTCCATAGTTGGTACGGGCTACCACTGATGAGGTACATATCATCCAAGAGAATATGAGGACTACATAGATCTGGCATAATTCTTATGCTGATAGGAGTCGAAGACCTCTGGAGTTCAAGGAGCGAGACCATGTTTTCCTTCAGGTCTCACCTAGATGGGGATTGTGAAGATTTTTCTAGGGCGGCAAGTTATCTATGAGATACATCAACCCTTTTCAGATTCTGGGAAGAGTTGGTGAGGTGTCGTACCACCTAGATCTACCCATGTAGTTGCATCGGGAATATGATGTCTTTCATGTGTCACGGATGAGGAGGTATGTGAATGATCCATCACACGTCATCGATTGGGGTGAGAAGGACATTGATGATGGGGTGAATTTTGCAGAGTACCTGGTAGAGATTGAGGATTGAAAAGATCTTATCCTTTGTGGGTGGTAGATTCCTCTAGTGTACATTTGGTGGTAGCACAGAAATCTCTAGGAAATCACTTGAAAGTGGGAGTCTCATATTTGTGCTCAATACCCTCACCTTTTTGTAGAGTATCCCTTATTTTGGCTTTTGGAGACGTAAATCTCTAAGGTGGGGAGAATTTAATGACTCAGATTTTCTTGATTTTATTTTTAGAAATTATTTGGGAAAATTATAAGACCAGGCGCTGAGACGGTGTATGATTCTAAGGCCCAGGGTTCTCGGAATTATTGTTTAAAAAATGTTAAATTTTTAATAGCACGCACGCATGAATTTTCTGAAAAAATGAAATAACTCTTAAACGGGTGCCTGGATTAGAAATCCAAGGGCACCGTTGAGCTTAGAGTAGTAGATTTACCCTAGGTGTGACCTAACATAGGTCGGAACAGGTCATATATAGAAAAATTCACCAGGAGTGTAACTGTAAATAAAATAATTAAATAAAAATTATTTTATTTTGAAATCCTAATAACTCATAAATGGTAACTCATATTGGAAATCCAATACCACTATTGAGTTTCTAATAAGTTGTTTTCCTTAGGTGAGGCATAACTTAGACCAGCGGGGGTTGAGGGTGAAAGTTAGTTTTTTGACGTGAACTCTATTAAAATATTTG
Organism: Viscum album; assembly: GCA_963277665.1. Classification (NCBI taxonomy): domain Eukaryota; kingdom Viridiplantae; phylum Streptophyta; class Magnoliopsida; order Santalales; family Viscaceae; genus Viscum; species Viscum album. The sequence continues at coordinate 1,372,751,760 of OY728143.1, forward strand.
ATAAAAATATTTTATTGTACATTACATGTTGACGCAGCAGCGGTTTCCTTTTTATAAAAAGTCATGTCAGTGGAAATCAAGGTTATCACTATAACCCTGGAATTCCCCTAAATCAAGGAGAAGGAAGATCTCTCTTGATGAAGAAAAATAGCAGATCGAGGATTGATGATAGCACATACCTATGCTCTTCATAAATAATTGGTCCAATCTTTGAGGTAGGGTGTTGATCTCTTTGTGATTTATTTTCCCTTCCCGTCTTATATTCAAATGAAGAACATGGACTAACCTGGAAATAGGTTTATCTATGGTTTATTCATTATTTTGGGATGGATAAATTTATTGTGGGGATTAAAGGGATGATAAATCTTTGTGAATATCAGTTGATTATTATTCATTTAACCTTCTAACATGAATAGATCAAGGCTGATACAAACAAGGACAAGATTCGTCCTTTTGGGGATTCATGTGCTTTGTCTCTTTCCCCCAACATTCCTTATTCCTTGCGATTTACAATCATAGGATTGTTGTGCCTTAAATCCATGGCACAATGATCTAGGACGAGGACCCAAAATCATGGCAGTGCAAGATAGTGGAAGTGAAAGGTGGTGGTCAGAGATGGCGACTCTGACCATTTCAGGTGGAGCACGGTGGGGCAAGGCCGCCAGTATCGAAGGCAGCACCAGCCCGGCAAGGGAGTTTAGGTTAGGCGGAGCACGACAGGATGGCCGCTAGTAGGGAGGTCGGAGGCGGTGGCGGAACGCGGTCCGGTGGGACCACGTGGGATCCCATGGCAGTGGAGGCCACAGGTGGTGACCAGGATGTAGAAATAGGGGGCTCGCATGCGGCTAGGGTCCACGTGGAACCCACGGCAGTGGAAGTTGCTGGGAAGGGTGTTGGGAAACGGTGTCATCCGTGTTGAACACGGTGGTCACGTTAACCTGGAGCGCACAGTCAGGTCGTGCGCTGAAGGAGTTGGCCCACATATGGTGGATTAGGCCACTCTAGTAGCCCAATGGCTCAGTAAGAAAGTCAAAACGGGCTGGGCCCAAAATGACTGGGTCGGGTCGGGTTGTCCGGACCAAACCAGACCCTTTTTACTAAATTGGTCATATCTTTCAAATTGTGAGTCCATTTGAAAAGCCGTTTGAATAATTAGAACCCTTGAGGTTAGATGTTCCTTTTTTAGATAATCTAAGTGATTTTTTTTTAAGTTGACATATAACCTAATGGCCTGAGAAGTAGGTTCTCTTAGAATAAGTGTGCTATGAGTGGAATCTCGTGGTTGGATATGATTATTTGATCTTGGTGACTATGTGACTTGGGGGACTACTTGACCCATTGATTCTCCATGTGTCATTGAAACTTGTAGTGTCATAGAGACTCTAAGATTTGTGTACTACAATTGGAAATCCTTCACTTCGTGATTTGGACTTGTACCTATTTGAGATGACTGTATTGAATGTACTTTGTGTGTTTCCTTTGTGGTGTACTTTATGTCTTCCCTCTATGGTATACTTCATGTAATCCTTAGTGATATTTTTCATTTTTGGTTTCGAGGTCCCTAATGAGTATTGTTTTACTCACCCCTTCATGGGCTATGCCTGTACGTGTAATTTTATATGTAGACGATCAACGGTTTGATAGAGTCCTTAGTGGGATGGGGGATAGTGGTGCTTAGAGAGAGGCCTGACAGAATAGGTGTGCTTCAGCATCTTTAGAGATTTTTTTTCTGTACCTACCCTTCAGGTAGGGTTTTCTATGGATGAATTCCAGGTGCTTGTACTTTTCCTATTGGTTGGGATTGTATTCTGGCCCTATTTACTTTTCAGTTTTGTATTGTCGTACTCTTTTGTTGGTATCTCTATGGTACGCATGCTTGTTTACTTAGTGTTTTCAGTTTCATCATTTTGGTCTTGGAGATGGGTGTGTGTGTACAGATACTTAGGAAAATGCCTCCCATTATGGGATATTCCTACTCGGTGATAGTCTCTAGCTCCTAGACTATTGGAGGCGGGCTTAGGGTAGTCACAACATAGGCCTCGGGGGGTTGGTCATGGCATCTCTAATAATGGAAACTAGAAAAGGACATAATGTTTTGGAAAAATTAATGTGAAAATACTTTGAAAAATTTTACTTTTAAAAAGAATCTTTATTAACAGAAACTTAAAAAGGATATAATGTAGTCAAAAATTTGAGTTAAAATACTTTGAAAACTATAACTTTTAAAAATAATCATTAATATTGTAACCTTGAAAAATATATATAAAGGTTATAAAAATAAAATTTGGAGAGATTTATAAAACATTTTATTTTGAATAGATGAAAAAACCTTTTAAACATTTTGAAATAACCTTACTGAAAACCCACATTATTAAAAAGATGGTGAAACCATTGTTTTAAATGAATAAAGGGGAATAAAGTAATCATTGGAGAGAAAAACAATTTTATTTTACTCAAGGGAAAGGGGAACATTTTTTGGATGTAAAAGCCTAGACATGGAACAAAAATCCCTTAAAATAAATGTGAATTATTCTTAACCAAAATGCATTTTAACAAAACAATTGAATCATCAAGGAAGAATAATTTGGTGTGGATCATTATTTCCTGATAAAATTAATTATAAATACAACATAACATCATCATAGGTTATAATATATCAATATTGAGATATTATATTCAAAGAAGAGTGATTATGACCTAAGGAAAAGATTAGAGTCATGAAAACCCCTTACAGGCTTTATAACATTTGAATCAAAACACTATGTATAGATACCCAGGATTTCATACATAGATATTATATAGTTTTAGATGAATATTCCTTACATTTAACAAATAAATGCCTAAGTATCATAACAGTTTAGTGTATTTGGAAACTTGGAAACATAAACAATTGGTTCATAAGTTAACTTTATCATCTCCCACTAAATTCTTCACAACTAGCACCCTTATTAGACATATCATACTTAATACATTTATTCATAACTTGTGGAAATTAAACATAAGAAAGGGTGATATAAAATGATTGATAAGGGTATACAAGGGATATATCAACATAACATAAGTATAAGGTTATGAGAACATGATAATAACATTTGAAAACCATACCCTATGTTTCATAGATTATAAACGTGAGTCATGGAATAAATCTTAGTAGTTCATAAGACATGAATCACAAAGGAATCAAAGAAAATAATCCATTAGAGAATAATATTTGAATAATACATAGAATTATGGAATACACATAATCTTACAACATTGTGAACATGTTTAAATATAGAAAGGTTTACTCCTTAAGTTAAGGACATGAAATCAGGCCCTTGCATAAACATATGGACATGAAAGAAGGTCCATGCATGACATTATATACATGAAAGTAGGTTCATGCATAAACTTATGGTCATGAGGAAAGTACTATATATAACCTTATGGATAGGAAAGTAGGTTCATGCATAACATTTTGAACATGAAGTTGGATTCATGCATTACATAATTAACTCATGAGTTATCCATCATTACCCAATACATTGGAGGGATATATAAGTCCTACCTATTATATAATGAAAATCATATGTATGTGTGACACAAGATCATAAAATATTCATTATATCAAGACCCATGAAAAGACCAAAATGATGAAACGAATGGAATGGAAATTAAGAAGGTATATGTGGTATTATAATTTCATAAGTATAATTATGTCATAAATATGATATAAATATATTAAATCAATTATTACATTTATCATTGATAGGTGGTGATGGAAAACGAATTACATCGGTTCATGAGGTGGTAGTCCATCGTACACACTATAGAAAGTTTCATATCCCATTTGATGGAAGAGGATATTGATATAGGTTGTTAAATAAATATAATAACATATCAATATATTTTAGATTTTTTATCATATTTTAATTATTAATACATGAATTAATTTGGTAATAGAAGAAATAAAAATGAAAGAGCTTATTGAAGACAGTTACCTTCACTTAGAACAACCTCCTTTGGATCTCTTATTAAGGACCCTAGGATTGGTATTTTGGAATGACCAGAAGCTTTATAAAATATATATGGATTTTTTGGAGATATTTTTTTAGGGGTTTACTGGTCCACAATGGTTTATTAGGTGTGAATAAGTGAGGGGAGGAAGTTCCCTTTTATAATTGAGGAGTGGTGTTTTTGTAAATACCCAAAACTATTCAATAATGAGAAGTCACTTTCTCCCCAAGTGACTCAAAAATTGATAAATAATTTATTTTAGAGATGATATGTTCTATATAAAAATCCACTAGAAAAACATGTTTTAAACATGTTATTACTTAGACTTTAAGTTTACTTAATTTTACCATTTTAGTTTTCACCATGATAACTTGTATCTTTTTATTTTCCTAGGTAATTTATAATTTAAGACTAAAATTAAAATAATAATTACTAGATAATTTATATCCAAATATTATAATTATTAAATAAAATTTATTAAATAAAAATCTTTTGTGTGTTGAAAATTAATTTTAACACAAATGTATGTAACATGCAAAACCCTATTTTAACCTTAATCACAATAATTAATTTTTATTGTATTTATTAATATTTATGAACAGAGATTAATTTGAAATTATTATATAATATAAATTAATATGATTCAAAATATTGAATCTAATTTTTCAAATTAAACTCACATAATTGGTAGAATTTAATTTAAGATAGATGTGACGAAAAAATGGTTTTCCAAAGAGAAAATTTTCAAAAGTATATAAAGTTTTAATATAAAAATTCAATATGAAACTGATTCCAATAACCTAAATTGGATTAATATATATATATTTTTACTAATTTTACTTTTAAAAAAATATTAAAATAATTTTTAAGTTTTTAAATTCTTTAAACGAAAATAAAATTCTTAATAAGAACCAGTATCTTTCGCTATTAATTAAATTTTTTATATTTACAAAAAATTATCAAAAATACACTGTAAGATAATTTTGACATTATGATTCCAAAAATGAAATTAATTTTTTCAAATAAGATTTATAAAATTGTAAAATTTTAACTTTAAAATAAGTGAAAAAAATGCTACAAAGCTTCTTTTTAGAACAATATAGTTTTTAATCATAAAATTTGATTTATTCTTATATCATACCTAGAAAACACATAATATGAATGTTAAAACATTTTATTAAATATATAATATATAATTTTAATTAAAATAATTCTCCAGAAATTATTTATTTATTTTATTGAGATAAAAAAACATTTGTACCCATAAAAATGGTTTTTCAGAAAAAGATTTCCTTTATTTCCGAATGGTTTTTTATTATAATTTTTATTTAATTGGTAACAAAAGAATTTATTTTTTATATATGTGTAAAGAATACATTTACATAATTTAGTGAATATTATTCATACCCTCCATTCCAAAAGTTATGTAATAACTATCAAATTAAATAATAATATTTTAATAGTATGTCGTGTTTCATTAAAAGTCAGTGTTGTGTGTAATGCAAGATATCAAGGAAATTAAATTTACTTGAAAATAAAATTACCAAAATATCAGGTTTTTACATTATACCCTCCTTAAAATTAATTTATCCCCCAAAATTTCATCACTCTACTATAAATAATTGAGTATACTTTTGCCTCATCATACCCACATGTTCCCATGTCGCTACTTAGATTTTATGATTTCACCATAAAACTTTGACCAAGTGCCTAAATGGACCGAAGGCCTTCATTTTTATTGATTTTTTATAACCCCCCTTTCAAGGGATGAGGGAGAACCCTTACAAGGCCCGTAGGCTCAAAGATTACATGGCCCGTAGGCTTAGGAGATTACATGACCCGAAGGTCTTAGGGAATTCAACCAAACTATCTACAAGGAACTGCCCCTCCCCATCATCTGCATCCTGATAGTAGCTCTCCACCTTTGCATGACCATCTAGCTAGGCTTCTCGTGCTAGCACAGGTTGGTACCGATGGCATAGTCATACCCTCTCATTCCGAAACTCCATTTGGCTCTGCTCTGGTGAGTGCACCTTCTCTGAATCCTCTTCTGGGGATGCTCTTTTTTTGTAGTGTGTATGGGGCATGTATTCATGTGGCCCGAAGGCCTTGGGGTGGCCCTAAGGCCTTAAGGTGGCCCGAATTCCTTGATAATCAACAATAATAAATTATTATATCAAAATTTATAAACCCAAATCACATATAAAAAGTCACAATAAAACCATATATTCTTCTAAAAGATAAATCACCTCTTATTCCTTAAATAAGCTCCTATCTTAGCCAAAAACATTTTCATTAGAAATATGGGCTCATCCTTGTACTGATATATGATAATAAGTTGATTTAGAATATAAAATGTGATTTCCTTATTCAATAATCATTATAGAGAGATATAATCAATGCTTATAATCACATAAAATTTTATTAAAGTATGCATAATAAGATTTTCATGGGCCTCATTCATAAAAAATCAAACATAAAATTCCCCACCATGTAGTGCCCTAATTATCATGATTCACTTTAGTTGTTGTGATTGCATAAGATTTACCTTCTTTACATTGTCTTCAAATGTTTTTTTGGATTATCATCCCCGTTATACCTTCAATTAGGGAATTGATTTGAATAATTACTAAACACTTTTTATTTGAGACACAAGAGTGTGGGTGGTGCATTCTTTTGAGATCTCTCTCCATTAATTTCATTGATTGGCCTATTATTATCACTTCTACATTATTTTTCTTAATGGGTAGGCTTCCACACTTGTAAAACCCTATTATTCCTTTCAAAAATTTATTTGAGTTCTTCATCCCACATTTCTGGCATGTAGGTGACATAAATTTCTTTCCACCGTGTGATTTATTCAAGTTATCATGAGACTCTATCTTCCTTTTTTTATCAAAACCATAGGAATAGTCAGAATCTCTGATTCCCATTTCTACCTTTAGTTAACATCAAATGAATTCTTTATAGCTACTAAAGTATCTATAAATAATTCCTTTCAAATACTTGGTTTTATACCACTAAAGAATCGATCAATTTTTATTTTGGGGGTGATGATTAAACCACAAGTGTAACTTGTAAGTATTGTAAAATTAGCTTCATAGGTACCAATAGATTCATTATCCTTCTATTTGAGATTAATAAATTCATTATTTATCCTTGTTCATAGAATACGATGGAAATAATTACTGAAAAATATCCTATTAAACTCATTCCATTCAATGGAGTCAATTTCCTTCTCTTGACTCGTATTCTTAATAAGGTTCCACAATTGATCTGCTTCACTTTACAAATGATAGACAACCAAAATGAATTTTTCATACTCCAAACATTGGATAATGGAAAATATATTTTCAATGGTACTAATCTATTTCTCAGTGACTATTGGATCAGCAGACCCACTAAAAGAAGGTGTATATTTCCTCATAAAGGAATCAATAGAATGTTGTTCTATCCTTTAATAATTTATAAGTTCAATGTGATTCATATATTGAGAAATTTATGTGAGCATAGAAATGAAATTTTTCATTCCACCTCCAAAAACATTTAGTTTCTCAGTAGGATAATCATTACATTATCCATTGTATTTGGAATTAACATGATTCCTTTGGGTTCTATCCATTGACTAAAACCAAAAAGAATAGTGTGAGTAACTATAATCATAATGGGAAAATACATAGTCATGAAAAATCATTTATAGGATGTCTAAATCATGACACATTCATTACAATCAATGACACAATAGGTTTATCTTGTGTCATCTGTGATTATCATCTATTCAAATCCTTTATAATGGTTCATAAATAAAATTTTGATTAACCAAAGGATATCCCCCAGGAGTTTCAGTCCAGGTGCACAGTAAGGGCACACTCACTGTGCACCATAATGATGGACAAGATATACTCGATCAACTCTTTTTGGGGTTGTATCCCCTAGATGTATATATTTAGCGACCCCAACCCCAATAACTTTGAGTGAGTGTCATAATTTATTACATTGGCATAAGATACAAGGAATCGAGTACTAAAGTATCGAATAGTTTAGTAGTCTTGTTAAACTATATATATACTTGAGTATTTCATTACATTTGAATATAAAAATTACAACATAATTTTTTTTAAGAATATAATTATTCCCTATAGCATATCCATGAATACAATTCATAGTACACTTCCTGTATTCTTGTTAAAGGAAAATAAGGGTGATCTCAAATGCTCAGTAAGGGTTAAGTACAGTGGAAGCTATCATGAATCAATAAGTCTAATCATCTCAAGGTAAATGATTGAACACACATGCCATATAAATAATTAGACTAGCATAATAAATAAGGTAAGTTAAATAACTAAAAACATATGCAGTTTAATCAATAAAATGACTATAATAACTGGATAAGGCATAATCAATATGGCAAGGTAAATAACTGGAAACAAATTCCATTTAATCAATAAACCAATAATAAAATGCATCTAGAGATAATATAATTGTGAAAATGTAATATATAATAATAATTTAATTCTTGATGAAGTAAATTTTTAATTATTGGATCTCATATTCTCAGCCACATGATACCTCTACTTTCAAGACCTTTCACAAGACAGTTTAAACTATAGGTAGATACCCATTTAATGCTAGCTTACTGATTCAACTCATGAGACTATAGATGCATCGATAGGATATATAATTTCATACCCCACCCATCATTATAGGTCAAAAACATTCCTCATGTATCTAATATTTTATTTAATTCATGAACAATGTGTCTTATCACCAAATATCTATATTGAGTAAAGAATACATATTTATCAATATTTCCTAGATAAAAAAATAACCTTCAATGTAGAACACTATAAGTATAAATGATATATTATTTAAGTTATAAACATATCCATGATAAATAATATGGATATTTAGGGTAAATTTAATTTTTAATGATCACAGGAAAGTAAATATTTCAAGGGAAATTTAATGACTACAAAAATGAATCTAGGAAGTGAATTTCAATACTATTCTTGGTAAAAATAATTATAGACCATACAGAGGAAAAATAAGGATGGTATCAATAGAATATATCCCTAGTGGAGTATATACAAAATAAAGGGTTTTTTTCATTGATGAATATAAATACCATAAAATGTATTTAAAAACATTTTTGAGGATAATATCCTTTTCATTTTGAAAATCACATTTTAAAACTAAATTTTCACAAAACATTTTTAAAAAATAATTTTATTTGAAAATAAACTTTGAAACTTATAAATTAATTTTTAAAGCATTGAGTGGTCATGATGGTTGTAAATTATATAAATGATGATTATGTTAAAATAGTGATTCCTTTAACATTTCTGGTAAAATCCAAATGTGCCTTGTTTTGAAAAAGACAAGAAGATTCATTTAAAAATATTTTAAACAAAGTAAAAATAGGTAAAAAAAATTATTTAATAAATATTTTTTAAAAGTTTTAAAACACTTTATAAAATATCTTTAGAAAACATGGTTTTAGAAGAAAATGAATTTCCGATCGAAGAGGGAAATAAAGTCATGTTTTCTTAAAAACATTTTTTTAATCATTTTAAGTGACAAAGAGTTGAAAAAAATGGTACTATTACTTGAAAACTTCATGAATAACCATACTAGAATAAAATTAAATGGTTTTATTATACAATTATCAAATAATTTATTTTAATGAAAACTCAAGTATAAATAATCCCAATTAAAATGATATTGTGAAATAAACCCTTACAAAGATCATTACGTTGAAGTAAAAATTAATCAATGAATTGATTATGTGTATTAAATGTAAATCCACATAAAACAAGTGTAAATAAAACATAATATAATCAAAAATAATTACACACATAATATTATAATATCAAAGATCGTGTAGAAGTAATATAACCCAATGAAAAGAAATTGAGTTGTGAAATTCATTACCACTTGGTAATTTTCAAGTGAAATACCCTTGGATGAAATAATTCAAATTAAAAATTAAAATACCATGAATTATTAAATAATAAATATATTACATTTAAAAGGATTTTTATATACACCATATAAAATAAATTAGGTGTATAACAATAAAATATGTCGTGATGAAAGAAATTTGAGGTGAAGTCTCTTACAATGATTATAATGTTGAAGTGGGAATTAATAAATGAATATATTATGTGTATAAAATGTAAATATACATAGAAAAAATTTAAATACAACATAATATAATCAAAATTCATTATATCCATAATCTTATAATATCAAAGGAAAATAAAGAAGTAATATAACCCGATGAAAATAAATTGAGTTATGAAATTTTGTACCACTTGGTAAATTTCAAGTAAAATCCCCTTGTATGAAATTATTAAAATTAAAACTTAAAATACCATGAATTATGAATTATTCATGATATTACATGTAAAAGTGGAATTATTTACACCATATGAATGAAATTAGGTTCATAACATTACAATATGCCTCAATGAAGGGAAATTGAGATGGAATATCTTACCTCGTGCTTCCTTTTAGTTGAACATGATTTAACTTCTATATAGTGGTTTTAAACATTATATTAACTTATAAAAAATTATATTAATATTTATAATATCATATATGATCCTTTTATGACATCTTATCACCCATTCATTAACAATATTTCATTATTTTCATTGTTTTGAGTGTTAATTGTCTTATTTCTTCATGCGTGTTTTGTCATGAAAGATTTGGTAATTGAATATATTATATAGTTCCATAATATTCATAATAATAATCATGAAATAATTATCATATTTATAAATAAATTATACCAATCATGAAATATGGTTTTGAGAAATGAAGTATGTTACGATCATGGAGATGGTAGGTCGTACGTACACATGAGTAATGTTTCCATTTTTTCAATGACCGTTATGGAAAGAAGATAAGTAATATTTTATGTTTAATAATTATAATAATATCATAAATACAATATTATTTCTTTAAATATACTTATATATATCATCCATGTGGTTTGGTTATGAAAAGAGAGTCACATTGCTTCGTGAAGGCGGGAGTCCACACATACATGAATAATGTTATCATCTTTCAGTGAGTGAAAATGTAAGAATTAAAATGATATATTACCTTTTTATAATGATAAATATGTTATTAATACCATAATTATTTCATTTATATCACATATATTTATTAACCTTATCCTTATTACCTTCCATGTAAAGTGTTAATGAAAAACAAATCAATTCACTTCGCGAGGCGGTAGTCCGTCGTACACACGAGCGACGTTATCGTATCCCCAATGGAATGGAAAGTAAAAATGTATATATTATATAATGAATAAAAATGTATAATTATGTTATAAATATCATATATATAATTTATATTTATCATTATATCCAACTGTGATAGGTAGTAATGAAAAAATGAATGACATCGGTTCGTGAGGTTGTAGTTCATCGTACACATGAATAATGATTTTGTAACCCATTTGATGGAAGTGGGAATTGTTTTAGGTAATAAACTTAACATAAAAAATCTAGGTATATGTAAGATACTTATTTTATTATATAATCATGTTTTAATAATAATTGAATAATGTGGAGGAAAAAATAAAATAAAACTACACATTGAAGAACGTTACCTCTTCTTTAAGTAACCTTCTTAGGTTCGCACTAAAATAATTAATAGGTTGGATTTATTCCTAAAATAAAGATTATATGATGATATTAGTTATTTTTTGAACTAATTTTTGTAGGTATTTTTTGAACTAAAATGGTTTTAAGGTGTGAATAAGAGTGGAGGGGTGTCCTTTTATAAGTGAGGTGACTCTCACACTTGTAATTTTTGAAAAGAAAAAGGTTTACCCATGTTTTTCACATGAAACAAGGATCCAAAATGGATTATTCTAGATAATTATAAATTATAATTTATTACTATAAAATATATTTTATATAAGTTTTTACATCATTTTAGACCTTATATTTTTAGTTTAACCCTCTGGTAAATCCATTTTTACCGTAATCACGGTAAATAATTTTTATTGTCTTCACTATTAATTTAGTAAAAAAATAATTTAAACTTATTATATAATAGAAATTATTCTGATTAAAAATATGTAATTCATTTTTCAAAATTCCATTCATGGATGTGGAAAAATGTAATTTAAAATTAATCTCACAAACGTGGCAAGAAAGCAGGTTTTAAGTGAGAAAATGTTCCAAATTTTACAATATTTTTATATAAAAATCATTATGGAAATAATTAAAATGAACTAAATTGGATTAATATATATATAATTTTAATAATTATACTTTAAAACTAAATAAAAATATAATTTAACTTTATAAATAATTTAAATGAAAAATAAGTTTTCAATTAAATTTCAGTATTTTTAACTATTCACCAAAAAATAAAATATTTCAGAAAAATAAAAAAAGTTCACCCTAAAAAAAATTTGTCATGATTTTAAAAATAAATATTATTTTTTAAAATAAATTTTATAAAATTGGTAAAAATTAATTTTATATTATGTGTGTAAATCACGATTAAACCGTCTTTTAGAAAAAAATACAGTTATTTCAGAAAACATTTCTTTTTCTTTTAAATGATTCTTAGTTTATTTCTAATAAATAGATAGCTATGATTTTCATAATATATTTAGTACTATTAATACCTTGAAATTTAATGTCTAGGTTATAATGGTATACTATTTTACGGTTCATTTAGACACGGGGGTGCGTGTTTCACAAGCTATCAAAGAGATTAAATTTAAAGAACTATATTTTATGATTTTTTTAAGCTCGAGGTTTCATGTCACATATGCTATCGAATCAAATATTATTCTTTTATAATTTAGGTTTATTACATTCTCCCCAACTTAAATAAATTTTCTCCTCTCAATTTAACTTTGATCTCAGTAATCAAGGGTTTGACATTTGAAAATACCTTTATTGAAATCTCACATCGTGATAATGGTTGATAAAACATTCTATTGATAAGGGTGTGATGCAAGTACAATGGTAAAATGTAATAACACATAACTATGTTTCTAAGTATGAGAAAATTTGTGGAAAGTGAAGATATGTACATAGAAGAAAAGAATAAATAATTATACAGAGTGGTATAGTTCATTGATCACAAGAAAGTTAATGATCAATGTGAAATTAAGGACCTAAAAACCATAAATATGTGATGATTTAAAAGGGCATAAATTAAACATAAATTAAGTTATTAGTATAATATTTTGTTTCGATATCATTTTCCTAGAATTGGGTTATTATTTTACCATCTAAATTGAAAATATATAAAAATATACTTGATATCTTTCTATTTTATAGGAAAAATTTCATCTTTTGGTTTTGCTTCAATAATTTTTCAATTCATAATTTACTCAAAGAAATAAATATCCGAAAATGAATTTTTTATTCCTGAAGCACTAAAATTTTCTTTTAACAGATCATAAGATCCATAAAAGAATGAAAATTATTTCTATGTGTCTCTAACTATTTTCAAAAACCAATATGGTCAACACAAGTTATTCATTAATCTATAAACTTCAATAGTAACACCATTGGTTCATCATTGATATTTATTCATCCAATCATTTAACTAAAAATAGTGGCATATTAACCAAAACATCGAGTAGGTCAGCAGTTGGCGATAAACCCTTATCGTCCTTCAATTATGAGTTCAAGCCTAGCGGCCTTCACCAGATGCAATGAGTTATCCTTTTTCAAAAACTATATTAATATAATTCTTATAACATTCTCAAATTGTGATGACCCATAATTACTAAAACATCAAAGATAAGATAAACCTTAAAGTTTACCAATACCCTAAATTTTTTTTCCACAAAATGTATAGGCATTATTCCTTAAATAACTTTTCATATTCTAAACCAATGGGTTGTATTCCCATAAATGTTTTCCAAAAATATCCTTAATAATATTATATTCATACCACACAAATTTTAAAAAGGGAATTAAAGACTTGGAACTTATAATTAACCTTAAAATCATAAATCCATGATGGTATCCATAAATTATAAGTTAATTAAGGCATATATGCTTCAAAAATTTAACACAATCCTTAGATGTTTCATAATTCTTATCACCAAAATACTATTGGTAAAAATAATTCTACATTTTAATTATTTAATCCCAATACATAAATACTTCATCTATTTTATTTAAAAATAAGTCATTCCTTGGACTGGGAATAACCTTTAGAAGAGTTAATTGACTCAGATAATTCCCAAGTTCCTTATATTTAATACAATGAACTATAAATGTATCCCTAGGATGAGATTTATTTGATTCAATCATGATCTTCATATTTTCTTGTAAATTTATTTCTTTATACCCTAATTTTCTGCACATAAAACATTTTCTCATTCTATTGTGACAATTTCTTGGGTTTCTCTTTCCACATTTATCATATGATGGAAATTGATCCTTTTTTCCTCTATGGTTTCTACCACTCAAGATCTTAGAAAAATTTATCCTTCTCTTTATTGGTGAGTTTAGGAGTTGGTTAAGGTATGGGTTTTTTAATCATATTTCAAGATAATTGATTAGACATAATCACATTATCTTTCAATCTTTTAATCATCCCATTTGGTTTCTCATATTCACCACATTGTCCTTCATGTTCAATGTTAACATGATTCCTTCAGGTTCTAGCTATTTACTAAAACCAAAAAGTATGGTGTAAGAAAAAATAATCATAGTGGAAAGACTGTATAATCATTTATAGGATGTATAAATCATGACACTTTATTTTCAATCTAAGACACCATAGTTTTAACCCAGTCTTCTCATTTTTATCATATATTCAAATCATTCATAATAATTTGTAAATAAAATATGAATAATACTAAGAATATCCCCCAGGAGTGTCAAACAAGGTGCACAGTAAGGCCCATTATTGTGCACCAGGTGATGATTGGGTCAAGCCCAATGCACCTTTTTCAAATTTATTACTCATAGGTACAACTATTCCAAAACCACTTCCACTTATAGTATCCATACATGGATGTATTTCTAGAGAAACCTATATAATATATTTCTTACCAAAACTTTAGTATGTTCTTTTACACTTATCCTCAGTGTTTATCATAGGGTTATATTACCTGATATATGTTCAAATAAATCAAGTTCTCAAGGTTTCTACTAAACTTTCTTTGATACCAACTGTAGTGAACCCAACCCCAGTAACCCGGATCTGGTGTCTTACTTTATTATATTAGCATAAGATATGAGAAATCTCATTCAGAAGGACCGAATAGTTTATTAGTCTTAGTAAACTAGATACATGCTTGAGTCTTGCATTACATTTGAATATAAAAATTATAAGATAATTTTTTTAGACTATCATTATTACCTATAACATATCCTTTCATATCATTCATAATACACTTCCTGAATTCTTGGAAAAGCAAACAAAATAAGGGTGAGCACAAATGATCAGTAAGGGTTAAGTACAATGGAAGCTATCATGAATCAATAAGAATAATCATGGAAAGGTAAATGACTGAACACACATTCTATATAAATAATTTGACTAGAATAATAAATATATAAAGGTAAATAAATAAAAATACATTCCATTTAATCAATAACATGATTATCATAACAGGATAAGGCATAATCAATATGGCAAGGTAAATGACTGGAAACACAAGTCATTTAATCAATAAACTAAGAATGAAATGCATCCAGAGATAATATCAATGTGAAAATATCATGAATAATTATAACTAAATTCTTAATAAAGGAAATTATTAATTATTAGATTTCATGTTCTCGAGAACATTATACATTTATCGTCAAGAACTTTCACAATAAAGTTTAAACTATAGGTATAAACTCGTTTAATGCTAGCTTACTGATTTTAATCATGATACTATCGATGTATCAAGGGGATATATAATTATAGGGCCCATTCATCACTGTAGGTCTAAAACATTCCTCATGTATCTAATAATCAATTTAATTCATGAACAATGTGACTTATCATCAAATATCTATATTGGGTAAAGAATATAGATTTATCAATATTTCCATAGATAAAAAAATAACTTTCAATACAGAACACCGTATGTATAAATTATATATATTTTAAGAAATAAAAATATCCATGATAAATAATATGGATATTTATGGGAAATTCAATGCCCAATGATCACAGTAAAGTAAATATTTTAAGGGAAAGTTAATGACTACAAAAATAAATCAAGTGAATGTCAATACTATACTTGGTAAAAATAATCATAAACCATCTAGAGGAAGAATAAGGATGGTATCAATAAAACATATCCCTAGTGGATTATATGTAAAATAAAGGGTTGTTGTCTTAGATTAATAGAAATACCATAAAAAGATCTTTGAAAACATTTTTTAGGAAAATATCCTTTTCATTTCGAAAATAACCTTTTAAAACTAAAAGTTCACAAAAAAAATTTAAAAATTTTTTACTTTTAAAATAAACTTTGAAATTTATAAATGAATTTTTAAAACATTGAGTGGTAATGAAGGCTGGAATTCCATACATGTTGAGTACGTTAAAATAAAGATTCCTTTCACATTTTCAATAAAATCCAAATGAGACTTGTTTTTAAAATGACATGAATATTCCTATCAAAACACTTTATAAAAGGTAAAAAAAGGGTAAAATTGTATTTAATAAATTGTTTGTAAAAGGTTAAAAAACTTTTGAAAACATTTTTAGAAAACATGGCTTTGGAAGAAAACAAATTTCTGATCAAATAGAGAAATAAAGTCGAATTTTCTTAAAAAAAATTCTCAATTATTTTAAGTACCAAAGAGTGGATGAAATGGTACTATTGATTGAAAAAATCATAAATAACTAGAGGAGAATAAAATGAAATACTTTTACTAGAAAATGATCAAATAATTTCCTTTAATGGAAACTCAAGTATAAAAAATCCCAATTAAAATAATATTGTGAAATAAACCCTTAAAAAGATCATAACATTGAAGTTAGAATTAAACAATAAATAGATTATGTATATCAAATTTAAATCCACATAAAACAAGTGTAAATACAATATAATATAATCAAAAGTAATTGCACACATATTCTTAGAATATCAAAGACAACAGAGAATTAATATAACCCAATGAAAAGAAATTGAGTTGTGAACATCATTAATACTTGATAATTTTCAATTAAAATCCCCTTGGATGAAATAATTAAAATTAAAACTTAAAATATTATGAATTATTAATGAATCATGATATTACATATCAAAAGAGTGGTATATACACCTAAATATCCTTTAGGATATTTTGTTTTAACAAAGTTTTGTTTTTGTTGACAATTAACTTTTTGTAAATAATGTTTCTATAAAACAAGTGAATGTTCTTAAATGTGTTTTTTGTTAAGTTTCTTGAAATATAATTAAGAAATTTTTTTGAGTTACTAGAAAAGAAGAAAGTTTTAAATTCTAGAATTTATGAAATTTGGTAAGTTACAGAACTTTCCAAATCAAGTTAGAAGATGCTTTTCTGGTCTCAAAAGTTCTCAATATCATAAAAAAACTCATGATAATAACTTTAAAATAAAGGTGGATGTTGAAGTTTTCTAGATGCATATATTCTAATTTATCTTTGGATGGAGTTAACAAAAAAAACCACTTCAAATGGATTTTTGTTCAAATTTGAAGTTTTCAGAATCAGATATTTGGACACATTTCTCTAGACAGAGAAACTGTATGAAATTTATAAGTGTGAGATTGGTGAAGTTTACTAATGTTCAGCCTTACTGAATAGACACAACCTCTTGGACAGAAATTTTGGAGGAAGATTTTTTTAGAAATTCAAAGTTTGTAAAAATTGTTGAGTTTGTGAAAAATGGGAGAAGATGAAGATGCTAGTTTTTAGTCAAACTGATAAGATAAAGGTTTTTATAATAATCTCCAATGATGAAACATTATTTATCGGATAGACCTTGTCAAAGTGATGTAGTGAACTACTCATATTGGACAATTTCTATTGGATGGAACAAAGAAGAATCGCATGGAATGGTTCATTAGATCGAGAATTCATAAGAATATACGACATTGTTTTTACTGAGTTTTTGAGGTTTTTAAAAATGTAGAAGAAATGAAAAGTAACTCAAGATACCAGATTTGAATATCTGAGTAGAGACAAAGGGAAATATCTTATCTTTGATCAGACATAGATCTCCAGACACAAACCACCAGACAAACCTTTCCAGACAGAGATGTGTGATAAATTTTTAAGTTTCTTCATCAGACATAATTTTATCAGCTTAAGAGAGTTTCTAAAATATTTTTGAATAAATAAGTATAAGAGTTAATGTTTTTAATTGTATAAAGTATCTCTATAAAATAAAAAGTTAAAAATGTTGAATTACCTACCAGAAAGTCATTTCAGGAAACTAAAGTCTTTATAAGTTACAACAATGTAGTCAACTATCTTTAGTTGGCTTGGAGAAATGGAAAGATCAAAGTTTTTTTATTTGTTTTGAGAATGTTTCACCTCAGTAGGTCAAGAGAATCTAATAGAGGAAGGATGATGTTTGAAGTTTTGAAGTTTTGAAGTTCTGGTTAAGAAATTACATCAGAAACATGTTTCATAAGAATGTCTATCGAACATATTTTTTTACAATGTGTTATATGAGAAGAATGGAGTTTTAACTCAATACTTTTTGGTTTGTTTGAGTATTTTTCAGTTGGTTCAAGAAGAATAGACAATATGATGAGTTTTATAGAAATAAAAGTTCCATATAAACATATCCAAACATAATTTTTTATATAAAATTATAAATTTCTAAAATCTTGAGAATACTGAAGTACTTGATAATTTGAGAAGATTCTATAAGATTTAATAAGACTTCATATGAGTTGAAAATATTTTAGAAGCATTTAAATGAAGTTTAAATTTCTAAGGAATTCATATTTATGAAATTTGGGTGAATAGGAAAACATTTCGAGTTTCCTATCATTACTATTCTGGGAGCACCTATAAATAATGGTGCAAAGTACATCATAATTGATCATTTTTGAGAGAGAGAGAAAGTTGAAACATTGAAAGTTTTGTGTCAGAGTAAGTTTCTAAACATAGACTTTGATCAGAATATCAGATAGAGAAAATTTTAGAACATCAAATATAGGAGAAATAGACAGTGAATATCGGAAAAAATTTCATAAATAGTTTATTATGAGGCACCAAGTTCTATTAATCAGATAGAAAAAAAGGTTGTTTAAAGAATAGTTTGAGAAAAGGTTCAGTATAAAGAGATTATTGGACATAGGATTTATAGATTGAGAATATAATACATAGGGTGGATTGTATAGAGATTCTAGACATACCCCCTATGGAGGTTTAATCAAATTTACCTTTTGGGTTGTGGCCTAAATTTTATAAGAAAAATTTTTAAATTGACAAGAGTTAATATAATCATTCCTATTGAGAGATGGAAGTTTTCTAATGATAATTGACATAAAAGTTGTATTCACTTATTCACAATAGTGGATTTATGTAAACTCATAGAAGTGTCTATAGAAATGATGTAGATTCTCATACTAAGGTTGAACCTTGTAAATATTTTGTGCCTTGTTTACTTTTCTATTTGAATGCATTTGAGTTTACTAAATATTGATAAGGAATTAACTCTAATAAGTTATAGGGGTTGATATTCTTAAATTTGAAATTTTTAAAAATAAAATCACTCATTCAACTCCCCATTCTCAAGGATTCAATTATCCTTAGGAACTTCAAGTGGTATTAGAGAAATTTAATCCTATTATATCCTTATCAGGTAAAATCACAATTCTTTCAATAGTAGAGGAATTCCTACCTTTTATGGAAAAAATTATCATGGTTGGAAAAATAGAATGATTCCATATCTTCTTTCACTTGGCTTGGAAGTTGTTGATGTAGCTAAATTTGGGTTTCTACCCATTTAGAAATATTATCCCATGACTTTTTCTCACAATAGAAACAATGAAGTTTATGGAAAGTCTATAAATGCTATTATTATTTCTCTATTAAAAAATGTTTATATAAAGGTGATGGGTCTCAAAACAAAAAAGATAATTTGGGAAAAGCTCGAAATTATTTTCAAAGTAAATACTAAAGTGAAGGAAGTAAAACTATAAATCTATAAAATCAAGTTTAAATACATAAGAATGAGAGATGAAGAGACTATTTATGAGTACTTAACCAAAGTAAATGAAGTTTTTTGAAAAATCATAGGTTCTAAAGATGTCTTGGAAGATTATAAATTTGTTAAGAAACTAAAGAGAAAATTTTTGAACAGGTTTAATCCTAAAATATCTACTTTAGAAGATAAATAATATTTATCTCTTTATTAATTACATAACTTTCTTATTTATTATGAAATGAGAAAAGTTCTAGTATTCAAAAATAATATCAAATCTAAAATGGATTTTAAACTTATGAGAATGATGAAAATTCAAGATGTTGAATATATTGATTCTTATGATTCTAAAGATAAGGAGGATGATGATTTGAATGAAAAAAAAATCATGTCTCTTATCTGCAAGGATTATCTAAGAGGAAGAGGATAGTATATAGGAAACCTTCCTCTCAAATGTTTTGAGTGTTGTGGAATCAGGTATTTTTCTATAAATTTACCCAAAAAGAAAGTTGGTGAATTTAAAGATTATTCTAATGAAAAACCTTGGTTGAATAAGTTTGATAAAAATTATAAGAAATAAATTAAGTATGCTAATGGAAAGAAGTTAACTAGAAATAGAAAACACATTCTAAGTAAGAAAGTCGAATATGACTTAGGTGAGATTGATTCATCAGAAGATAAATGTTCAAAAAGAATCAAAACCATATTTTAAAGTGTTGAGAAAAAGTAAAATCTATCAAATAGTGAACAAGAATGAGGTGAATAATCTTACAGAGAGTATCATCTCAGATCAAAACATTTTTCATGTCTTGATCAAAACATAACTCTCAATAAGGAAATCATAATGATAAATAAATATAGTAGAAAAGTTATTAAAGGAAGAAAATATTTTTCTAAATAGAAATAAAAATACATCTAGGAGATCTTGGGAAAAAAATAATAATTGTTGTATACGTAAAGATGGTTGAATAGCTCGGTAAGAAATTAGAAGCTAAGGAAGATGAAGTTAACAAAACTTAGTCAAAACTCCTTGAGGATAAAAGGTCCTTAAGAAAATCTAATGAAAATTTTAGCAAGGATTAAGAAGTAAAATTTGAATCATAAAAGCTTAAGAAAAATAACATTCCAAGAATCTAGTGAATTCTCCTCCTTCCAAAAATAAGATTTCATCCGTATTTTATAATATTTTAGGTGTTAAGAAAAGTGAAGGGAAAGTTTGGGTTGATAAGGGTTGTGAAAAATCTATCACATTCCTAAAAGTTGAAAATTCCCTCCATAATAAAGATGGTTCATGACTAGATAATGTTAAAGTAGAAAGAAGTTATAAACCTCAAAAAAAATCTATATAGAAAGATTATACTTCTATAGAGAACCAATATTTGATGGTTTTTTCTAGTTCTATGGAATCTATGGGCATATGGAATATAACAGTTGGCATAATATATCACTTCCCAAAAGAAGGTATGAACAAAGGGGAAGAAATAATGGAAAAAGAATGAGTTACTTTCCTAAAAAAACATAATTTTAGAAAGTTAAAATATCAATATGTTAGAAAAAATCCAACAGAACACAAATTTGAATGTATAGAAGAATTATATAGAAGATTTAATCAGTTTGGCCACCATGTCGAATAATGCATGACAACCCTTCCAGGGAAAAGTTATTATGATAGAAAAGAAAAGAAAGCTACAAAGAATAAAGTCGAGGAAAGATCATTTATTGTTGAGATGGCCTTAAAAGAAACTAAAAGGAACAGACCATATATTCTTTATAGTGTTTGTACTTCACACATGATTGGAGATTTAAAAATCTTGAAAGATATTGAAAATTTAGATGGAGGAACAATTACCTTTAAGAATTATAGTTCCTTAAAAATTATAGGAATTATGATGGCTAATATTGAAATAAAAAAGTTGAAATATAAGGAAGTTCTATTTGTCGATGGACTAAAACAAAACTTACTTGGTGTAAGTCAAATTTTTTATAATGAAAAATTAGTGATCATTAAAAAAAATTGTATTATCAAAAGTGTGAAATATGGAAAATTTGTAACTAAGGGAGAAAAAACTAGCGAAAATATTTTCTAGATAGGAGAACATTATGACTCCTGTTATCTGAGTGTTGGAGATGAAAATAAATTGTGGCATCATAAACTTGGGTATCTTGAGAAAAAAATCATCAACAAACTTTTTAAATTTGATGTTGTATGAAATTTTTTGGCATTGAAAATAAGATAATATGTTGTTTTCATAACTTGTCAAAAAGGGAAAATGACTAGTAAAAGCCATAAAATGGTTGATATTTGGTATACTAGACCTATTGAACTTATTCATTCGGATATTTTCATATCTTTGAGACATAAATATATAAAAGGATATTTTTACTTTATCACTTTTATTGATTATTTCACTCGGATGACCAACATTCTGTTTATAAAACACAAGTCAGGGGATATAGAAATGTTTAAATTTTTCAGAAAAGATATTGAGAGAGAAATGGGGTTTATATAAATAATTTTAGAACAAATAATGGTACATAGTTTAAATGAAATGATTTTTAATCTTATCTAAAAAATAATGGAATAAAACATCAGTATAGTTCTTCATACACCCCACAACAAAATAGAGTAATGGAAAGAAAAAATATAAGTTTGGTGGAAATGGGAAGAAGTGTGTTAGTAGAATAAAATTTTTCAAATTTCTACTGGAGAGAAGCTATGGGTGTTGTTGCACATGTAAAAAACAATACTCCCTTTGAATTGTGGTACAACAAAAAACATTCATTTAAATTTTTGGCACTAGGAAACTGCATCCAATAATGGACCAAACACTAAGGAAACTGATATGGATGCATAGCTCATTTATTAGGCTTTTATTTGATTTTTCATAGAGCCTGAAGGAAGTTACAGATCATAAGTTATGGTCATTCAAATTAAGACTGTTGAAAATGGATAGTTGATGCAATTTCGAGGCAAAGTATGGATTTGTGCACAACTTTCCAAAAAGTATGTGCAACTCCTTCATGATTTAAAAACTGATTTTTTCACAAAATGTGACAAGAATTTCTTCAGATTTCCCTCAGTCTGAATGCACTCCTAAGTCCCCTGCGTGCAAGAAAGTAGTGTTGTGTACAAGAATAGAATCTTGTGTGAAAACCCATCGCACAATTATCCTGTTTTTCACAAAATTAAATGTCAATTCGATAAGTTTCATGCATAAATGATTCATATTATAGAGACAAATTCATTTACATGGAACTCTATATAGTTGTGTTCTAGTGCCCAGATTTTCGTTCAACTTAAATACTGTCAACCCTAACCTTATAGATCCTTTTATTTTATTCTTCTCTTGTATTTGGATCCTTTAATTGAGTTTTGGGTTGATTCCTAGTTTTAATTTTTGAGTTTCTATTGAAAAGTGGAAGTTTTGGGCTTGGTAGCAAGGGGAACACGGTTAGCGTGTAGTCAGGGGAAACTATACGGCTTCGCCCAGGTAATTATGTAGCTTTTTTTGGGGTCCAAGGATAAGGCGCACAGGTTGCACATGGTTTGAGAAACCATGCAGAAACCGTGTTTGAGGTTCTTTCCATTTGGACAGTGGAGACCACACAGTTTATGCACGGTTTGAAAACCTGTGCGAGTTTCCCGAATTCTTAAAATTTAGAAATTCCAAGTTTTACATTATGATCTTTTAACCCTAACTCGGGATTTCCTCCCATGTTCAACCTAGTCTCACCAGGGGGTCCTCAAAACTCCTCCTCCTTTGTTTACCTTCCACCATTGAAGCTCCCCAAAAGGTTCCTTGGTAAGTTTCCTTTGGTTTTTGGTCAATTTCCTCATCTTCTTTCTCTCCTTTCTTAATTCATCAATTCTTCTTTGGTGGGGTTTCATATTAGTCAAACACTAAGTGTTAATGTTGATGTGTGGGTTGTTTTTCTTAGATGTTAGGGTGTGTGTATTATATCTTAGGCTCGGTTATTCCTTCTCCTGAAGTTTTTTCACATTCACACACCATTGAGGTAGGTGTTTCTATCCATTTCCTTTCTAGAACATTCCCTTTGATGCTTGATATTTCCAAAATAATTTATAAATATGTTTCCCTTTCTTGATATGTGTTAGCATAAATTTACTTGGTGTTTTCATGGTGGTGAATTTGGTGTGAAATGGTTTTCAAAGGGGTTCTTTATCTATGCTTGTATTTACACACACCCAAGGTGCTTGTTAAAATGCCAATTGAGTTTTTAAAGTGAATTTGATAACTTTTGGGGTTATTTGGCCTTGATTATGTTTTTATATATTGAGTGAAATTATAAATTGGCCCTAATGTGTAGTTTGGAAGCCTCTTTATGGTATAATGATTTATGGTAAAGTTTTTTGGAAAGATTCTTCCAGCTTTTAAATACTTATTGGTGATGTTGTAATTGTGTGACATGTTGTGTTGGTTTAAGGGAAAGTGTTTTTTCTTTAAAATGGTTTTTAGATGATTTCATGGACACTTGAAGTGTGTCATTGGATGTTGTCACTTCCATGGGCGCATGGGGTGCACACATGAATGGGCATACAAATGACGATGATAGCTAAGAGTGATCCCCTTTTTCTCAAAATGTTTCCTTGGTTTCTAAATGGTGTTTTGGTTCTCCTTGTGACTTTAAAAGTGGCTTCAAATGTGTTCTTTAAATCTTAGACCATTTTTCATTTTGAGATATGTTTTGGTGAATGATTGGCATAAAGAACTATTTGGATCTTTTCATATTATCTCATGTTTCACTCTAGTTTGGAAATGGTTATGTAAATGTATTTGGATTGGAAATGTTAAAGGACCATTGGGAACCTTGTGATGTTTTGTAAAGGTTGGTTTTGATGTGATATTATGTGAAGGCCCAATTTGTATTTTATAATGTTTGGGAAAACATTTTGAAACTCAAATGATGTGAGGCTCGGTTGAAACTTATGAATGGCTTGTTGTGATATGGGAACCTCTATAGAGGATTACCCAAAGAGGGGTATCACATATGTGGTGTCGGTGTTTGGGGTAGGAAAGTGCGGTGTCAGTAGGTAAGGCGAGTCATGCGTGCGAGGGCCTCCTCCTTTCACTATGTATTATTATCATGCGATTATTGGGAGTCATCTAAAGGTTTGAGTGACGGTTAATTATTGACCCCAATTAGATGGGTTGGTTCCTCCCTTGAATTGATAGGGATTTGGTGGGATGTGCCACTAGATTAGTTAGTTTAGAGAATCCAGTTGGTTATTGACTATGGAGTTGTGCCAAACCGAGTACGTCCAGGGATCACTCTAGGGATATTTAGAAAATGATCATGAATCGTTATCTATATGTCCTGTTCATTTATGCTACTTGTTTAGATTTTATCCCTATTAGTTTATGCCCATTGGATTTTGTTTCTCTCACTTTCTTCTTAGCCCTTTTTTATCACTTCATATGGAATCGTACTTGGACTTTGTCTTTAAAAAGGTTGTGAAAAGTGAACATGTTTTTGAAAAGGAAAGTGGTGTGTGTGTGTAGTTTTAAAAGGAAAACTTATGGAAGTTAGGTTAGTTTTCTTTGAATGATTAAAATCCACTTTTTGGAATGTGTTTTCAAATAGGTGTTTGTGGATTGTCTCAAGAAATGAAATTTATGGATTCTATGGAGATTACCTATTGATCTGTTTAATCTCACACTCTACTTGTGTCACTCAGTGTCGGTAGACCCAGGCTATTTTGTAGTTGCAAGTTTCTGGTTCAGTTTCTCACCTTTGTAGTAGGTTAGTATTGTGGTTAGTGGTGACCAAGAGGCCACATGGAGATCTGATCAGCATGGTCCAGTTTTAATCTTTTTATTTAGTTTTTTTTTGTTATGAAGTTTATGTATTTGGATCAGTTTGTATATTATTTTAGATCCAGTTATTGTTGGTTCTTCTTAATGTTCGGTTTATTTATTGGGATAAATCATTCCCATTGGTTTATCTTGATGATTGACACTAGTTTTCAGCCCATGGGGATCAGGAATTCCCTTTGGGACATGTCTCGGACCGGGTCAGATGTCGGGTGGGATGGAATTACAGACTAGTTC
Organism: Viscum album; assembly: GCA_963277665.1. Taxonomy (NCBI): domain Eukaryota; kingdom Viridiplantae; phylum Streptophyta; class Magnoliopsida; order Santalales; family Viscaceae; genus Viscum; species Viscum album. The sequence continues at coordinate 1,372,777,958 of OY728143.1, forward strand.
ATGAAAAAAATGTATCAGAGTAGGTTCTTGTTATTTAGGGTGTTTTTCAGTTAGAGATTAGTACTGTTGGGACTTGGGAGGTAGGTATGGGAAGGACGTCATGAACACTTGCTCATTCTGATCCTCAAGTTGTTAGGGGTAGTTCAAGATTTGAGTCTTTTGTATTTGTTTTAGATTGAGGAATGAAAATTGAGGTGATATGATGTCATTTTGTGATCTCACATGGAGTAGTGACCCATGTAGAGTCTGAGTGCACAGTTTAGGGTCCTCCTAGTTGTTGATGCTTACTTGGGGCATGGACCACTAACCATGTTTCTGAATTAAGTATGGACACTAGTTATTAACTATGGTAGTTTCACATGATTTATTTTTTTTTTTGGTCTCAGTTGATGTGATTAAGATTTTAAAATGAAAATCGTTTATTTCAAGTGTTTTTAGATTGAAATATAAAATGTGTCTTAAAAGAGAAAGTGTTTTAGATTGAAATTTTGGAAATTACTTTGGTTTGGTGATAAAATGGTGTTTGTAACCCCTGTTATTCCTTATTAATGTTCACATATGTGTGGGTGTTCATGGAAGATGCATGTTGGCATATGATAATGGATGAGGTAAGTAGAAGTTTAATGAACACATATCTGATGGTTCATAGGATTCCATGGGTGGGTATTTGGAATCAATAGTTTGAACTTGGTTTTTCCCAAGTGATTTTGAAAGGGGAATGGTTTAAAAAAATATTTTTTACCTTGGGAAATTGGTTTTTTTTTGTGAAAAGTGGTTTTTGGCATTGAAAAGTGATCTTGGAATAAGGAAGTTTTGAAATTGAAATGAAATGGTGGTTTTTTAAAAGATAATTTTTTGTTGTTCTTGTATGTGTTTGGCTTGTGAGCCTATTTTTCTATCTTGATATGTTCTTTGTGATTATTATTTGGTCTTATGTTTGTTTTGGTTTCATGTTCTTTGTGCCATTCAGAATATGCCGCCCATAAAGGTTTCGGAAATTTCTAGTGGGTTTTTTCCAATTTCTAGTTTTTATCGATTTTTTTAGTCTATAGTGGTGATCGAGGTCTGTTAAAGGAAGTGGAATGGATTGATAATGTTGAAAGTGTCTTCAAATATTTGGTAACTCCCAAATATAATAGAGTCAGTACTGTTCTGGGTTTGTTTGAGGGTCCATCCTTGGATCAGTGAAAGGTTACTTCTCCATCATCGATGCAATTTGGGATGACGTGGGGAGTTTTTAAGAGTGTTTTTGTCCAATGGTTTATACCTGAGAAGGAGAAGGTGAAGAAATTGGAAGAGATAAAGAGTATTCAGTGAGGCCAGTGGATAGTAAAGGCCTATGTTGAACATTTCAAGGATCTGATTTCTTTCTATTTAGAAATAATGTTGTAGTATATATTAAAAGATTTTATTTTCATCATGGGTCTTCATCCAAAGATCAAGGAGTGAGACCTCTCCTCCAAGGATCTTGGTTTTGATAAGTTGGTGAATGTAGTTTTTTTATCTAAGTTAGTTTTCAGGGTGTTGTCGGTGGCGGTTGATGAACCATTTTTTCTCAGTGCCCATGAAGGTTTCCCGTATGGTGAGAGGTGTGTGCCAAAGGAACCTATCCTTGAGGAGTCTCCTTCATTGGTTTCGGCCTCTCATTTTTTGGATTGATCACTCATATGCTTTCAGTGTGTCCGGTTCGGTCATTCGAAGCCATCTTGTTTCAATCCTCTGAGGGTGTGTCATCATTGTGGTCATTTGGGTCATCTGGAGAAGTTTTATAAGAAGTGTTTCCCAAGGAAGAAGCCTTGATAGGAGGATGTTAGCATATAACTATGATGCAGTGAATACTTCAATCATCAGAGCTCCAACCACAGGCCTTAGAGTGAATTTCGCACACATTCAAGAGACTACCAAGGGTGCGGGGAACCTTGGCCCAGTTTATGTCTCCAGTGTTATATTAGAGACAGTTTAAGTTTCCTGTTATAATCTCCTTCTCATTGTGATTTTCTTTCATCTATGTAAGATATTTGGTGGTTCTTTTCTCTTTTAATCCTATTTATGTTCCTTAGAAGTGAATATTTAAATGCTTATCCTTTTTAAAATTGGTTCTAGTTTTCTTTTTTGCTTGTTTGGAGATATCTATGCTTGTGGAAATTGTTGATTATAGTTTGTGTCTGGGTTATCCATTTGGTTTGAGATTCTTTCAGTGTTTTTTCCATTATTTTGTGAGTTTTTGGGTTATGTGTGGAGTTTCCCTATTCCTGGTCCTAGTTTCAGTGGTGTTGTGGTTTGTGCAGAAAATTATGTGTTAATTTGTGTTGAGTTTCCTATATCGGTAATGTCATGTTTGGATCTCAATTTTGGTGGTTTTATTTGAGTTATTATGGTTGTTATAACCCTCTTGTGTTCTCTAATTATTCATTTCATTGTGGTTTTCTTGATAATGTTCATGTGTGACTTGGGAAGTGAAAGGTCACCCCTAGGTTCATGGTTTCTTTCGATTTTGATCAAGTGTGGGACTGAGTTTTGTTTTCCTTTTGGATGAGTGACTTTATAGGGCCATAAAATGTTTGTGGTGGGAAAAATTATCACACCCAAGCCTTGTAAATACTTTTATTTTATTCCTATATTGTATTTGAATCCTTTCGTTATGGTTTGTGTTGATTCTCGGTTTTATTTTTTGAGTTTCTATTGAAAATTGGAAGTTTTGGGCTTGGCAGCAAGGGGTGCACGGTTATCACACGGTCAGGGGAAACCCTGTGACTTCACCCAGGTAACTGTGTAGCTTGTTTTGGGTTCTAGGGGTAAGGAACATAGGTTTCTCACAGTTTTGGAAACCATGCATGAGGTTCTGTCTATTTGGATAGTGGCGACCGCACAATTTGCACATGGTTTGGAAAATTGTGCGGCAAAACCATGCAAGTTTCCCAAATTCTTAAAAAATTTAACTTCCAAGTTTTCCCCTCTGGTATTTTATCCCCAACTCAGGATTTTCCTCCTGTGTTCAACCTAGGTGCACCAGGGGGTCCTCCAAACTCATCCTATTTTTCTTCCCATCCACCATTGAAGCTCCCCAAAAGTTCATAGGTAAGTTTCCTTTGGTTTTTGGTTGATTTACTCATCTTTTTTCCCTCCTATATTGATTTCTTGGTTATTCCTTGGTGTTGTTTCCTCTTGGATATACCCTTAGGGTTAGGGTTTATGTGTGGTTTTTTTTCTTGGATTTTAGGGTGTGCATATTATCTCTCAGGATCAGTTATTCCTTCTCCTAAAGTTTCGTCACATTCACACACCATTGAGGTAGGTGTTTTTGTCCATTTTCTTTCTAACACAACCCATTTTATGCTTGATCTTTCTTAAATAATTTATAAATATGTTTCCCTTGCTTGATATGTGTTGGAATAAATTTATTTGGTGTTTTCATGGTGGTGAATTTGGTGAAAAATGGTTTTCAAATGGGTTCTTTGTCTATGCTTGTATATACATGCACACAAGGTGTTTGTTAAAATTCCAATTGAGTTTTTAAAGTGAATTTGAGAACTTGTGGTGTTATTTGTCCTTGCTTATGTTTTTATAAATTTTTTGAAATTATAAATTGGGCATGATGTATAGTTTAGAATCCTCTTTATGGTATAATGGTTTGTGGTAAAATGTTTTGGAAAGATTATCCTAACTTTTAAATACTTATCAGTGATATTGTAATTATGTGACTTTTTGTATTGGTTTAAGGGAAAGTGGTGTTTATTGAAAAAAAAATTTGGATGATTTCATGGACACTTGAAGTGTGTCATTGGATGTTGGCACATCCATGGGTGTATGGGTTGCACGCATGGATGGTCATACAAATGATGATGAAACCTAAGAGTGATCCCCTTTTTCTCAAAATGTTTCCTTGGTTTCCAAATGGTGTGTTGGTTCTCCTTGTGACTTTAAAAGGGGATTTAAATGTGTTATTTAAAGCTTAGACTATTAGGAATTTTGAGATATGTTTTGGTGAATGATTGGAATAAAATCTTATTTTGAACTTTTCATATTTTTTTATGTTTCACTCTAGTTTGGAAATGGTTTTGTAAATGTATTTGGATTAGAAATGTTAAAGGTTCATTTGAAACCTTGTGATGTTTTGGAAAGGTTGGTTTTTATGTGATGTAATGTGAAGGCCTAGTTGGTATTTTATAATGTTTGGGAAAAAATTTTGAAACTCAAATGATGTGAAGGCCCGGTTTGCACTTGTGAATGGATTGTTGCGAGATGGTAAACTCTATGGAGGATTACCCTAAGAGATGGGTATCTTATAGGTGGTTTCAGTGTTTGGGGTAGGTAAGTGTGGCGTCAGAAGGTATGGTGAGTCATGAATGTGAGGACCTCCTCCTTTCACTATGTATTATTATCATGGGATTCATGGGTGTCATCTAGAGGGTTGAGTGACAGATACTTATTAACCCCGATTAGATGGGTTGGCACCCCCCTTGACTTGATAGGTCTTGGTGGAATGTACCACTGGATTGTCTAGTTTAGAGTAGCCAATTGGTTATTGAATATGGAGATTCACTATATGTTGGCAGGTGAGTCCAAACCGAGTACATCTAGGGATCGCTCTAGGGATGTTTAGAAAATGATCATGAATAATTATCTATATTTTCTATTTATTTATGCTACTTGTTTGTATTTTATCCCTAATAGTTTGTGCTAGTTGTCTTTTGTTTCTTTTACTTTTCACTAAGACCTTTTTTATCACTTTGTATAGACTTGTACTTGGACTTTGGATTTAAAATGGGTTGTGAAAACTGAAACTGTTTTTGAAAAGAAAAACGGTGTGTGTATAGTTTTAAAAAGCAAGCTTGTGAAAGTTGGGTTTGTTTTCTATAAATGATTAAAATCCTATTTTTGCAATGTATTTTCAAACTAGTGTTTGTGGACTATCTCAGGAAATGAAATGTATGGATTCTTTGGTGACTTCCTACTGAGTTGTTTAAGCTCACACCCTACTTGTGTCACTTAGTGTCAGTAGAATCAAGTTGTTTTACAAGTTCATGTTTTTGGTTTTGTTGCTCACCTTTAGAGTGGGTTGGTCTTGTGGTTGGTGCTGACCAATAGGTCACATAGAGATCTGATCGGCATGGTCTAGTTTTAGTCTTTGTATTAAATTTTTTTTTGTTCTGGAGTTGATTTATTTGGATAAGTTTGTATATTCTTTTAGATCCAGTTATTGTTGGTTCTTCCATATGTTTGTTTTATTTATTTGATCCTAGTTATTTATTGGGATAAATCATTCCCATTGATTTATCTTGATGTTCGACACTAATTGTCATCCCATGGGGATCGGGAACGCCCTTTGGGTTATGTCTTGGACCGGGTCGGATGTTGGGTTGGATGGAATTTTGTCTTGGTTCATGAAAAATGTGGCATCAACCCTTTATTTGGGAGAAGACCTCTAGGTGAGCTCTCACATGCACAACTTTGATTTTCTTGCTTCACGTAACTCCCCAAGTCCCAAAGTTGTTCATGATTACCTAGGTGAAACCTTCACGTATGGGGATACTACAAATATGTTTGCACACAATTGTTTCCACTGGGAATAACACAATTGCACGTAAAGTCCCATCTTGCATGCAACTCTATTTGTGCACAACTACAAAAATTGTGTGACACAGTGTTTTCAAAAATCGTGCTTGTAAACCATGCCTTACGCAAACTCCCTTTTCGTTTGCAACTACATAGTTGCATGAAATAGTGCCAAGTTTCATTCTCACATTCATATTTGTGCACAACAGTGAAAATTTTCATGCGATAATGCATAGTTTCATGCAACAGTGTTCAGATATGCGCTTGTTGGTCCATACCATGGGGGATGTGCCCCCACACTTAGGACCACAACCTGGCACTGACCCCCATGAAAAATGGAGATTTATGCTGAAAACTTTTTGGGCTGGGTCGACAACATTTTGGGTTGTGCCCCTATACCGCCCCAACATCCACCCCTAAATTACCATGAGTCAAGATACTCCTCTACACTCCCGAAAATAACTTCAGTTGACCTACTCCTCTTAGTCTCATTCCCATGTCACAATTTGAGATTCTCCTCTTTGATCCTATGAATTATTTTAGTTGAAACTCTCCTCAAGAAACTCCTGAAACCCCATCACCTGATTCTTATGCCAGGCTGAACCAGAGAGGTCCGCTCTTTCATAAGTACCACACCAACCATTGTTGGGCATCTTCTACCCAATAGTCCTCACTACTTGACATTAAACTATAGTATATGCTATCATTCATGAATAAGATACCTTATGCTCCAAACATAAGATGACTCATGCTATGATCATGAGAATACATTCTGTAGTCCTCACTACATGACATTAAAATGTAGCATACCCTATATGAAAAACATAGTATGCCTCCTATGAAAAACATGAGATGACTTATGTTCCAAGCGTAAGATGACCAGTAGTCCTCACTATATAATTTTAAACTATAGTATACCCTATATGATAAGAATAGGATTCCTCCTATGAAAATATGAGATTCCTTATGCGTCAAGTGTAATATGCCTCGTGTAATAATCATGAGATAACCACCAAACATTAACCATGGGCCGCCTCATCATGTGTAAGCCCCAATAATATATCTCAACCCACCAGAAATTCAGGATTACCTTATTATCTAATAGGAGAAATATGAATGGGAAACCCTAGAGTGCACACCCCATATGTGTCCCTACTGCTCCCAAGTAGCCTCCATGGGATGCCTCACCAGGTGTAAGTTCCAATAACCACATCCATTCACATGACATTAAACTATAATCTTACTCCATGAAATTGACATAGGATTCCCTCATGACCTAACATGAGGAAGACTAATTGGTAAGATTTAATGCATAATCCTCATGCACCACATCCTTTCACATGATGTTAAATTGTAATCTTACTCCATGCAATAGACTTGGAATGACCTCTTAACTTGACATGAGGAGGGAAAATGGGTAGATTCCATGAGTAAGCCCCATCTATATCATCACTTCACCTAGAAACACCCAGTAATCTCTCACGCATAAGCCCCAATCACATCATCATTGTTCCTAGAAGCACGCAGGTAGCTCCCATTTATAAGGCCCAATCACATCATCGCTACTTCTAGCAGTACCCGGGTAGCTCCCACGCGTAAGACCCAATCACAACATCACTTCTCCTCGCAGCACCCTAGGAAAATTCCCTGCATAAAACCCACACCATTCCTCCAATAGAAATAATATTTTGAAGGGAAACTTCAATTCATAATCCACACATCATCCATCATTTATGCTCCTTACACGACACAAGTTTCCTTACCACATGACATTAAACTACATGGAATGGTCTTATCACATGACCTTAAACTATAGAAACAAACTAAATGGGTTTTGATCTCTGTCTTTTAAATAGGGTATATATGATTCCTCCTTGAGGTTCAATCCTAAAAATGGTAAATTATTTAATTATGACATCTTCCCTCATAGGGACGCACCTCCCGTATCTTCCCCACAAGGTGTTTGATTCAAATTGGTAAACTAACTAGATGTTCCCTCCTAGAGACACACCTCTCAGATCTAGATCACAAAGCATTCAATCCAAATTAGTAAATCTAGGTGTGACATATTCCCTCCTAGGGATAAACCTCTCGGATCCAACCCCCAAAGTGTTCGATTAAAATTGGTAAATTATCCAGGTGTTCCATCCTAAGGATGCACCTCCTAAATTCACCCCACAAGGCATTCGATCCACATTGGTAAATCCATGTGTGACATCTTCCCTCCTAGGGATGCACCTCTCGATCAGACTCACAAGGCATTTGATCCACTATGGTAAACTATCTAGGTGTGACATCCTCTCTCCTAGGGACAAACCTCTAAATCTACCCCAACAAGGCATTCAATCTGATTGGTAAACTTAGATGTTACATCATACCTCTAAGAGACACACCTATTGGGTCTGCCTCCATAGGGTGTTTGATCTATCCATCCTAGGTCCGCCTCCATAGGGTGTTATATCTATCCATACCAGGTTATCCTCCATAGGTTGTTTGATCCCTTCATCCTAGGTTCACCTCCATAGGGTGTTCTATCCCTTCATCCCGAGTCTACCTCCATAGATGTTTGATCCCTTCATCTTAGGTATGCCTCCACTAGCAATGTGAAATGGATGGTTTGGGGAGGGGCATTCAAAACCTCTGTGGTCTTTGGACCTCACGGTCTTAAGATTGCAAAAGCTCGCATTTTAAACTGGAAGATTTATCAAGCCCGCCCTACCCCACAGCAGATGCGGGAAAGCCCGCGGGAAACCTACATTATTTATTATTATTATTATTACTATATTTTTATTATTGATATAATGAATTTTTTTTGATAAATTAATATTATATATATGATAAAAATATAATAAAAATTATAAAAAAATAAAAAACTTCACTTATGGGGGTGTAGGTGGCAGTGGGGATATATATACACATATATGTAGACACACGTATATATATATTTATATTAAAAATATAATAAAAAAACATGTGAGAGGTGGGGATTGTAGCCGACAGCGTTGGGGGAGGGGGAGGTAGGCAAAGGGGTTGGTCCTATGTGGGGGGAGGCGGAGGAGGAGGATGCAATGGGGGGAGTCGAATACAGGCGATGGGACTGGTTAGTGTGGGGGGAGGCAGAGGTGGATGATGGTACGGGGGGGAGGCAGGAGGTGGGGATAGTTCACTATGGGGGGAGTGGGAGGTGGGTGTGGGGAAATTACTGTGTGGGTGAAATTGGAGGATGAGGTTGGTCAGCGTGGGGGTAGGTGGATATGGACAACAGCATGGGGGGAGGTGGAGGTGAAAGACGACATAAGGGAGGCAGGGTTATGTAATGAGCCTGGTTCAGCATGGGGGGAGGTGGAGGTGGGGGACATGGCCGGTCCTATGTGAGCAGAGGCTGAGGTGAGCAACGGTGAGCCTAGAGGGGGTAGAATCGAGTGATGGATTGTTTGGTGTGGTGATGGAAAAACACTTTGGTTTGGAGAGGGGAGGCCAGGGAAGGAAGAATTAAAGGAACCGTGTGACACGTATCATCACATCCCACATAAAACCATGAATTTGTGCATGCATCTATAGCCTTACAAGTCTATTGAATCTTTTTCTGCTTGACGCCTCTTCGGTTTTACCACAAAATGGATTTTTATAATTGGCCTTTTTTACCAAGACATTTGGCATTACACTTGTATCAAAATTCACACCTCATTGTATTCTCTTCCAATGAATCAAGAACCCACATGAATCATGATTGTCCATCTACATTACAAGGTATTCATGCCACATTACATGTAATGATGCCCTTATTTATTATGTCACGCCTCCATCTTCAACACCACACCAGTGCTCTGTTCCAGTTGGAACGAGCTTGAAAATGGTAATAATATTTGATATTATAATAGATATATATATATAACACATAACCAGTATTAATAATTAAAACTTCTAAATTGTTAATAAAAAATCATGTATTGTATAAAAAATTAATTTTTCTTTTTAAAATCAGGACTATGGGTAAGCTCACACCCGTGTGGACTCAACCTGCTTTGGCTCGCACCCATACAGGCTCAACCCTCCTTGACCCGTACTTTTAATGGTCAAGATATTTAGGGTCTCCCCACCCCACATCCGCCCCATATCTACAAATCCCATGGGTTGCGAACCAATTTTTCATTACTAGCCACCATAGGGTGTTCAATCCATTCATCCATCCTAGGTCCGCCTCCATGGTGTGTTCGTGTTGGGACCAAGTTGGCAAGAACTTGTTTTTGGAAGCTGGAAGAAGTTTGTGTTATAATCATTGTCTTTTTTTTTCAAAGAATAGATAAATAACCTCACTTTGTAAAAGTTAGTGATCGGACTCACAATCATAATCAAGTGATCGGACACAAAAATATTAAGAAAATCCAGTGGTTTGAGAATAATTTTTCTAGAAGAAAAGTCTCATTGGAATCACCTTGAGTATGATAAAGGAAATTTTGATCGTAATGAATAAGTTAATCTGAGTCTTCATGGATATGATGTGAAAATATAATGATTATTTTCTGATTTTTAATTCATATAAGTCATAATTTGTCTTAAAGACTTATGATTCAATCCTTATAAAGGAAAGGGAGAGAACAAGTGCTGCCAATCGTATTAAGGTGTGGTTAGAAATAAAGAAATCACTGGAAGGATGATAAGTTACAATACTTCTCAATATAATCCAGAAAATGGTATATTGATATTAAATGGTCTCAAAGTAATGAGGAAGTCATTATACAAGTAGAAGTTTGTGGAAGAAGGTCTCAGTTCATCGTTGTGAAGAACACCGAATGTAGAATTGTTTTTGTTGGAAGTTGTTGGGACCAGTGAAAAATAAAATAAGTATATTTTTTTGAACTGATGCATGAAGTAAATTCAAATACCAATCAACAATATCATCAACCATTTATATAAGGTTGAATTTCTGGTTGTTTTAAATTGGGTCAAGAGTCATCGGATTGGTGGTGACACTGGTTATCAGAGTGAAGCAGAGACTTATCCATAAGATGTAGGATGACACCAATAACATCATCAGGTGAAATATTATTAGTCTAGGGAAAGAATAAAAGGTATAATTGCTTAAAGAAATTACAAAAGTGTTTTCAAGGGGATATTGAATTTTAAAGAATTTAGAGAAAATGTTTTTCAAAGAAGTTTGAAGTCGGTGCTAAAGTGTTTTCAAGGAATTGATAACATATTTAGAATTTTCCACTATGTTTATGAAAAAATAAAAGCAGTTGAAGTATAAAAAAGTAGAAACAATGTTTTGGTATGATTGGTTTTCAATTTTTTATATTTAACAGTAGGTGTGGATCATCATATTGGATAGTTTTTTTTAGTTGGTTCTGAGAAACATAATGAGAATACATTTGATTTTAATATCTTTCAATTGGTGTAGAGCAACTTAATTAAGAATATATTGTCTTTATTGTAATGGTAAAATTTAAATGGAAATCAAAATCATACTAAATATTGATTAGAAAGTCTAAAGTGAGCTGAAGTTGTGAGAACATTCAAGAAGATTCGAGAAGAGTTGAGAAGTGCTAAAGAGGTCAAAGATGTGTCTGAAATTCAAGAGAATTTTATGATTTTTGAAATTTGGTTAAGCATGAAATTTTTCATAATCCTACCTAAAACACATTTGGAACACCTATAAATAGATGGAAGTACTTTGTAGTTTCACTAACACTTTTTTACTATTCACGGGTGTAGAGATAAGGCGGAGCACTAAAAGTTTTTAGAGAGAAGGAGTTTTTGAATTGAGAATTCTTGAGGAATTTTTCCAGATAGAATAAGAAGAAGAATAAGGAATATCATATTTAGAGTTTCTCAGAATAGACTGGGTCATCAGACTGCACTACTGGAATGTGGGTTTTTCCCCACACTTACATACCAACGGTTTCATAGAACCATTGGTAAAGGATGGTTTAGGGAAGGTTTTACCCACGGTTCTAGTAAACCGTTGGTATTGATTTTTTTAGGGGATTTTTACCAACGGTTCTCATTGAACCGTTGGTAAAAATGTGGTTGGGGGAGGTTTTTCCCAACGGTTCTAAAGAACCGTTGGTATAGGTGTGGTTGGGGGAGGTTTTTACCAATGGTTCTAATGAACCGTTGGTATAGGTGTGCCCTGAAAGTATATACCAACGGTTTTTAAAAAACGTTGGCACAACTTTCCCCCAAATTGGTAGCGGCCCGTCCTCTCCCCCATTCGCGATACAGAACCCTAAACAGGAGCAACAGGCGGGAGATTTTGGAGCTCCTTCTGTCGGACCAGTTTGGATGTTCAAGCTTCTTCAGGTTCCTCTTCTTCCATCCCATCTAAGGTGTTGAATCTACTTCCAAATCTCATAATACCCATCCTAAATTAGGTATTTTATTAACTGGAACCTTATTTTTATTGAAATTTATCTAATATTTCAGTTTTTAGATTTTATTTTGATGTGTTTATGTTTTTGTTTCTATTTTTATTTAACCTATATGTTTTTGTTTCTGTGTTTTTGATTTTGATGTGTTTATGTTTTTGTTTTTATTTTGATGTGTTTAAGGTATCTTATTAACTGGTACCTTATTTTTTATTGAAATTTATCTAATTATGTTTTTGATTTAGACCCTTCCTATATGTTTTTGTTTCTGTTTTGATGTGTTTATGTGATGAGCTTGTATCGTCATTAAGATGTGTCCAATGATTCTTTGATCATTGTTTTGTGGAGAATGAATGGTTTAGGACCAGCATTAGAAGTAGCTTCCAGTGATACTATTTTAGTATAAGGGGAAACATGATTATGATCTACAAGGGGGTGATTGAGTTGGTAGAGACCAAACATAGTTTGTTCCTTGTGTTCAAGAACCATAAATAGTGTTCCAATTAGGTGGTCATCGGTAAAGACATAGGTAAGATTTCCAGGTCCTGTTTCATGAAGTTAAATATGTGGCGCTATAGTGGTTTTGGATTGTTTGAGGTACTCTTAGTGTATTGTAAACCCTCATTTGTTCCATATTCATTTAAATTGATTTAATATCATTTTTTTCACACACACCATTATATACTCTCAAACTATATTTAGAGTGTATTTTTATTCTTATGGTGTTAAATATTTTAGTAAATGTCCATACTAGCTTCTTTTATGTGTTCTAGGGGTTTAGACTAATGACAGGGCTGCATGATTATTGTGGGGGTATTCTTTTCATATAAATATACCTATACTATGTCATCAAATGAATCAACTGTGGACAGCCCGACCACCCCCCATGGACAGCCCCCCCCCCCCCTGGAAAGCCCCCCCACCCCCTTGACACCCTCGACCCCACTAGACAGCGCCGCCACCCCCGTGGATAGCCCGACCACCCCCCGTGGACAGCCCGCCCACCCCCTTGGACAGCCCCCCCCTGGACAGCCCCGCCACCCACATGGGCTGCCCGCCCACCCCCTGGACACCCCATACCCCCCATGGGCAGCCCGCCCACCCCCTGGACACCCTGTACCCCCCGGAAAGCCCCACCCACCCCCTGGACACCCCGCTCACCTCCTTGGATAGCCCGCCCACCCCCCTGGACTCCCCCTACCCCATTAGACAGCCTGACCACCCTCGCGGACAGCCCGCCCACCTGGACACCCCGACCCCCCTAGACACCCCCCGACCCCCTGGACACCTCCAACCCCCCCCCCCCAGATGGCCCCACCACCCCCTAGACACCCCGCACCCCCCCTGGACACCCCGCACCCCCCCTGGACAGCCCGCACCCCCCTTGGACACCCTGTACCGCCCCCGGACAGCCCGCTCACCTCCTTGGACAGCCCGCCCACCCCCGGACAGCCCGCTCACCTCCTTGGACAGCCCACCCCCTGGACACCCTGTACCCCCCCCCCCCCCCGGACAGCCCCACCCACCCCCTGGACACCCCTCTCACCTCCTTGGACTGCCCTCCCACCCCCCTGGACACCCTGCACCCCCCTTGGACACCCTGTACCCCCCCCCCCGGATAGCCCGCTCACCTCCTTGGACAGCCCACCCCCTGGACACCCTATACCCCCCCCCCCCCCCCGGACAGCCCCACCCACCCCCTGGACACCCCGCTCACCTCCTTGGACAGCCCGCCCACCCCCCTGGACACCCTGCACCCCCCTTGGACACCTTGTACCCCCCCCCCCCCCCGGACAGCCCGCTCACCTCCTTGGACAGGCCACCCCCTGGACACCCTGTACCCCCCCCCCCCCCCGGACAGCCCCACCCACCCCCTGGACACCCCACTCACCTCCTTGGACAGCCCGCCCACCCTCTGGACTCCCCCTACCCCATTGGACAGCCTGACCACCCCCGCGGACAGCCCGCCCACCTGGACACCCCGACCCCCTGGACACCTCCGACCCCCCTGATGGACCCACCCCCCTAGACACCCCGCACCCCCCCCCCCTGGACACCCCTCACCCCCCTTGGACAGTCCCGCCACTCCCCTAATCATTATCATACTCCTCATCTTGATCTCCCTGAAGAATTTAAAGTATAAAACTCATGTACTCCCAACAAGATCCTTAAGGATTATGTATTCCTTGATCCACTTCCAATATCTTACTGGGCAATACTTAAATATAGGAATTAGAAATTATGTATCTTATTTTCTTATATACACTGTATTTTGTTGTATTTCTTAATATGATTCTCATATAGAGTAATGTGTCAGTTATGCTTTTATATAAAGTAAACAATTTTCATTTACCTAAATATTTTTTTGATTATACTTCAATATTATTGAATTGCTTTGAAATGAATTATTGTAGTTTTTTTACAAAATGGACAGAAGTTGGATGTATGAAACTGATCAGATTTCAACTGATTTTCAAAATAATTTGAACATCTTTCTAGATTTTTCATTTAACAAGGCTTCATATAGTGGTCGCATACACTGCCCATGTTTTAATTGTGTTGGAAGACCTTGGTTGAGTCGTGACGCAGTTAGCTATCATATAACCAAATATGGTTTCCAAACAAACTATTATGTGTGGTATCACAATGGAGAGAAAATGGAATCTCAAAATGTTGATGATCCAAATGATAAGACTGAATTGGAGAGTTTGATATATGATCGGTTTCCATTTATTCGTCATCATGAGAAGGAAAGGATGTCCAGCCAACAAGATTTCGATACAAGCACACATGATGCGTCCAATGAAAATGATAATGTTGATAGGGTGAAAAAATTGAATGATGCTGCGATGACTCCAGTATATCGGCAATGTGGTAAAATGAAAAAGTTAGAATTTTTAATCTGATTGTTTCATGGGAAAACTATGTATGGGATTTCAAATACTGCAATTGATTACATTCTTACCTTCTTTAAGGACTTACTTCCAGATGATGCAGATATTCCCTCAAACCACTATATGGCATGGAAGTTAGTTGATGAACTTGGATTCTCAAAAAAAATCATGCTTGCTCGAATGATTGCAGCTTATTTTGTTAGGAAACTGCTGAAATAAATGATTGTATCAAATGTGGAACCTCCCGATGGAAGCCAAAAGATGATGGATCACCATCTCGTGTGCCACAAAAAGTAATGTGGCACTTTCCATTGATACCCAGATTACAGAACCTTTTCATGTCTGATGAAATATCCATAAAAATGCGATGGCATGACACCGAGAGAAAAAATAATAATGAAGAGTTGGTTCACCCTGCAGATGGATTTGCATGGCATAGATTTGATGCTCGATATCCTGAATTTGCAGCCGACGTGCGTAATGTGAGACTGGGTCCTTCATGTGACGGTTTTAATCCATTTGGGCAGATGCTTACTTCGCACATCGCATGGCCGGTTTTCATACACATTTATAACCTTCCCCCTTGGTTGTGTATGAAAAAGCCTTACACTTTCTTGAGTATACTGATATCTGGCCCTTCTGATCCCAGAAATGATATAGATGTATACATGCAACCTTTAATAAAAGAGTTGAAACTTCTTTGGGATGTGGGTGTGCCCACATACAATGCATGTTCGAAAGACATATTTCAGATGCGTGCTGCGCTTATGTGGACGATCAATGATTTTCCTGCTTATGCAATGATGTCTGGATGGAGCACTAAAGGAAAATTGTCATGTCCTATTTGTATGAAGAATACTCGATCGAGAAGACTGAAATATCGTCGTAGTTTTAGTTTTATGGGACATCGACGATTCTTACCAATGAACCATCCATATAGAAACAATCGTCGAAGATTTGACAATACCATGGAGAATGACGCTCCACCTCAGTGTATGTCTGGAAATGATGTGCTTAATGAATTGAAATATTTCAGTTATTCATTTGGGAAGGGTGTAATGAAATCTAGAAAGAGGAAAAATGTTTCCAATGATACATGTTACAATTGGAAGAAGAAAAGTATATTATTTGATTTGTCGTATTAGTCAACTAACTTGTTACGTCATTGCTTAGATGTAATGCACATTGAAAAGAATATATGTGAAATGTTGCTTTCGATTCTTCTAAATTTCAAGGGGAAGACAAAAGATGATTTACGATCTCAGCGTGACTTGGTAGATTGGGGGATCAGACCATAATTGCATCCTGTCTGTATCAGTGGAAATAAATGGAAAGTTCCATGTGCTTCTTATGTGATGACACCTGCTGAAAAAAATCAATTTCTGGAAGTGCTAGAGACTATTAAAGTTCTTGATGGCTATTCAAGTAATATATCAAAATGGGTCAACAGAAAAGAGTTGAAGCTAAAATCTTTGAAGACTCATGATTATCATGTCCTTTTGCATGAGTTGATTCCAATAGCAATCCGTCATCTCTTGTCCAATAATGTTAGAGTCTCAGTTATTCGGTTGTGCTATTTGTTTAGATATCTTTGTTCTAAGAGGATATCCAAATCCTTCTTGCAAAAACTGTTGGCAGAGACACCATTAATTTTGTGCGAGTTAGAGAAAATATTCCCTCCATCATTTTTTACATTCATGTTGCATCTGACTATCCATCTTCCGACAGAATTACTTCTTGGAGGACCCGTTGCTTTCGGTTGGATGTATCCAACTGAAAGAAACATGTTCACATTGAAATCATATGTTCGGAACAGGAATTATCCCGAAGGTTCTATTGTAAACAGTTACTTGGCTCAAGAATGTATGTATTTCTGCGCAATGTATTTGTCTGATCTTACTACGAGAGTAAACAGACCAATGAGAAATGAAGAAGAACAGTATAGGCAAATTGAACCCAGTTTTCCATCACTTCCTCAGACAGGAGGAATTCTGGGATCATATACATTGATGACATTAAGCCTTGAAGAGCGAGAGATGGCACATCGCACAGTGTTGTTCAATTGTGATTTGTTCGATGAGTATATCAAGTAAGTAAATTGTACATGTATCTCTTATCTTATCTCTTGTAATTTTAAATATTTGTTAAACTATTACTATTTTTATCTACAGGGAACATAAATAATTGATATATATAAAGCATCGTTCTTTATCTTTGAGAAGGAAAGAGACTTTGCATAGTAAAGGGTTTTCTACTTGGTTGAAATTGAAGGTAAAAATATTTCTGTAATAACTAAATAAAAATAATATTTAATTAACTTTACTATTTTTTTATATTTCAGGTATCAAGTTTTCCTGCAGACTCTGTTTCTGAGGAAACAAGATCTTTGTCTTTTGGTCCTAATACCATGGTTCATGCTTGTAAATCACTTGTGATCAATGGATAAAAATTTATTATCACTGAACGAGCAAGAAACATGAGAACACAACATAATGGTGTTATGCTAACTGCCACAACAGACTGTTATGCCAGCTCATCGGATACTAGACCTCGTTCTGAAAATGCTGCTTATTATGGAGTCATGGAGAAAATAATAATTTTGGATTATTACTCGCATGGTCGAGTCACGATGATGAAATGTCAATGGTTTGATTCAATGACGAGGCAAGGCACCTTTATTGATGATTGTGGATTTCAAGTTATTGACATGACTCGCACTCTTGCCACCGATAAACCATATGTATTGGCATCAATGGTGAAATAAGTTTTTTATGTCAAAGATCATCATCATCCTAAATTCTGTGTAATTATTGAATTAAATCCCAGACATTTTTTTGATGATGGTGATGATGAAGTTGACACTATCCCTACTGCAATTGGAAGCAATCCATTTATTACTTATGATGACGCCAATAGCTCAATTGTCAGAGTTGATTGTGAACCTGAAGTTATGTTGGGAAATATATAGAATCATACAGTCGTGTTCTCGCCTACATGTTTCACCTACATCATTCAGAGTGTGTATCCTAGTACTTACCTTCAAACCACCATAAATGTTCTTTTACTTTATGTTTTTTATCAGAATGGTTTTTCTATATATTTTTTTTGGGTTACACATTAGTTATCTGTTTTTAATTACTTCCATATTTGTTTTCATTGTAGGAAATGACACCCATTGAAGAGAGGCGACGGAAAAGGATGACATATAATAATCATCGCATGGTACAGATGGGTGTTCCTCCACTCATCCCTATTGTGAGTATTTTATTTCAAATATAAATATTTCAATAACTTATAATATCATGTGTTTACTTATGTGTTAAACTTTTTTTCAGGATCGACCCCCTAGACGAGAGATATCTGACGAGGAGCCTGATATTGCTCCCAGTAGAGTGGCTGGTGGTAGGAGGGGGGTGGTGTCAGAGATGGACGATCATCTAGTGGTCCCGGTACTGAGGCCAGTGGTACAAGAGCTCATGGGGCGAGAGTTAGACGATCCACCGCCACAGACATATCTTCTTCACCCCATTTTGATCCTGGTGTGTCTCCAGGGACACACGGGATATTTAGACCTCCGATGTTTACACTACCAGTTGGCCAGATGTCTATGCCATCATCTTTTTCTTCTGGTTCATTATCTCTGATCTATTATATTCCACCTTATTCGACTCCTGATGCGACACAGTATGCGGCTGAGGAGTGTACACTGAGGGACACTCCACCTGTACAGGATATTCCTTCAGCTTCTGCACATCCAGTGACGCCCATTGATCTGACTACCACAGGTATATTTATCTGACTCTATCAAATTTTTATACCAAAATTTATTTTATTATAACTTGTACTGATATTATTTTTCTTTAATAATAGATTCATATATAGATAGGAGGCGGGGGAGGGGGCGTACTCGCTTGCGTGTGGTATGGAACCGCCAGACACAGTTTATGGTTGAATATAATGTTGATGGACAAATGATTGAGAAATCTGGGCAGGAATGTCGGGGGTTTTTGGCGACGCTAGCCAAATACTCCGATATCATTCCGGTCATCCCTCTCTCTTGGAGACAACTACCACATGAAATCAAAGATAACACGTGGGCACAAATATGGGTAAAAAATCTATTGGATTTAATGTAGTATTTTTTTTTATTTATATGAACTAATCTATTGGGTTTCAGCTTCGGTTTAACTTCCCTGATGGCGAAGGTGCACGACCAGCACGTTTAAAAGAGTTGGGAGAGATTTGGAGAGCTTATAAGCATGACCTGTATGTTGGATGGTGTGATAGGGTGGGAACGGATTTAGAGACATTACCTATCATGGATGACTACCCGATAGAGAAATATTGTAATGCCCCGACCCCAGTTACCCAGAGTCGGTGCATTATTGCGTACCATTGGCATGATCACAAAAGATCAAGTCTTGAAATACCGATTAGTTTAGTAGCCTTGGAAACACTAGATACATTCATAAATGTTACATTACATCATAAAGTGAAAAACTAAAATAACAAAGTCTCTATAGTCCACACTCATATCCTCTTCTGACTATCCCTGCAGGTCATTCATAAAATACTTCTTCACATCCTGGAAAATATTAAAACATTGAAAGGGGTGAGCTCAGATGCTTAGTAAGGATAACAATATTGCGGAAGCTTTCATAAATAAACATTAACATTTAAGGAAATGTATAACTAAAACAAAAGCCTTTTTAAACTTGAACTTCAGCATGATATGGAAAAAATAAAATTAAATAATTCCATTTACTTACTCACATGGATATTCTACTAGTCGAATAATCTCATGCAATATCAATAACCACTTTCATAATGATGGAATGCATAATGCCAGACTATCATAACCACGTAGCCAAGGCCTCGTGCCAAGACCACAAATAATATTTTGTCAAGGCCTCGTTCCAAGACACTAGTTTGTCTCATGAGACCTACCGATGCATCGAGGAGCTATAGCGGGCTCCACCCATCACTTATTAAGTCCAATGCATTCCTCATATGAATAGGTTTAAACATATCATAAACCATAACATAATCGTATCACATAAATCATGCATAAAGGAAACATAACATTTACACATTTCAATCACAAGATATCAATACAACACATTGATATAATAAAAACACTTTCAAAACCATTTTCAATACCAAAATAAAAGAAAGTTAAAACTTTGTATTTATTTTTCATTAAAAAAAGTTATGGCTTGTAGAGGAAGCCGAAACTCAAATAATGGTCACGACGGTGGAGAAGTCATTGTCGCCGCATATGTACGGCAAGAAAAACATTCCCTTTTTGTCATTTAGTAAAAATCTTGGTATAAAAAATATTCCTTTTGAATAAACGTAAAAGTCAAAGGGGTTTATACACCGTATAAAATAAAGTTGTGTATAAAACAAAATATGCATCAATGAAAGGAGATTGAGACGAAGACCCTTACAAAGATCATTTTTTTAAATAAAGTAGGTCTATTATGTGTATTCACTATAAGTACACATAAATAAAGTAAAAATATAAGATAGTACATAATAATATCATGACATAATTTGAAAGTAGGAGATTAAACCAAAGAATAGAAATTGGGTTAAGAAGTTCCCTTACCTTGCGTCCTGTCTTGACTCGACCATTCTTTAACCTCCTGAATAATAAACTAGAGTTAATTTATAATTTCTTAAGAACCTTTTTCAAGTTTTTTATTCCTTTTATATCACTTATTACCATGTTATGAACATTATGTAATTATTTAAGTTAATAACGGTCGTTTTGTCGATCTTTGGTACTTGAGTCAAAAATAAACCTCTTATAATTACAAGTTGTTCATGTGGTGAAATATCCATTATATCCAGAATTATATTCATGATATAGATATCTTATATCTCATATATATCCAGTATATACATTCATTTATAATATTCCATAATGTTTAGAGGTAAGAAATGAAATGCACCGTTCATGGAGACGGTAAGCCGTACATACGCATGAACGCTACTTTCATTTCTATTTCGTATTTAATGAAATCATAATGATATAAAGGTATATTATAATTACAGTATAATATAATTTATAATACCATTTACTCCATCCTTTATACATCCAACATATGGCATTAACGATTCAAATCACTTTGAGGGGGCGGTAGTCCGCACTTCCTAAAATGAAATTATCGCATTTACCCATAATGGAAAAAATAAAGGTATGACACAAATGAAAAATACATAAACATATTATATATTATATATAAATATAGTTAAATCTTAATGGCCACCTTTGAAGGTTTTTATATGAGTGTTGAACAATCATCGTTTCGTGAGGCAGAAATTCGCCATCCACAGAAACCGTATGTTCTTTAACCATTAGATGTAGGTGTGTATAAGTGTAGCTCGAATACTCATTATAAAAACATCCTAGTATATTGAGGATACTGTTGTTGTTACAAAATAAAGGAATAAAAAGAGTTTAAGGGGTTGGAGAAGCAAAATAAAACAAAACAACATTAGAGAAGACATTACCTTAAAATTGGGTAACTCTTTTTTATTTGAGCCAAAGGCTTCCTTGGGAAGACTTCTGCCCAAGGTGAGGCTTCTAGGAGTAAGGGAGGTAATTTGGGATATTATTTGGGTAGAGGTTGTCCGATCTAAATGGCTTGAAAGTGTGAATAAGGTGGGAGTGTTGGGGGCCTTTTATAAGTGGAGAGGAGG
Source organism: Viscum album (assembly GCA_963277665.1). Taxonomy (NCBI): domain Eukaryota; kingdom Viridiplantae; phylum Streptophyta; class Magnoliopsida; order Santalales; family Viscaceae; genus Viscum; species Viscum album. Next base: position 1,372,799,484 of record OY728143.1, read on the forward strand.
GGCACTTTTGGAAAGTAATGAAATGTTATTTTATTATACACTGATTTTCGGATTCTAAAGGTCCCACACTTGTATAATTCTAGGATAAGGTGATAATGGTTCTAAATATACTCATACAATAGGTTTTTTACAAGTTTAGGCCTTGGATTTTACATTATCTTTTCATTTTATTTAAATCTTTAATTAATGAGGTAATTGCTGCATCATCATGGTGTCATAAATAATTTAATTTATTTAATGTCTAAAAATTATAAAAAAAATATAATGATGTAGGAAATCTTTTTATATTTCTAATTAATATTTATAGTTAAAAATATGACTTGTATAACCCCATTTAAAAAAAAATTAGTAAAACAACTTATGTTTGTGACATTTTTATTTTAACTTTAAATAAAAGTTATTTATGTCATTTTCCAAAAAAAGTGGCTCCATGGGGTCCCCAAGTTGACCCATGGATTTTCTTGGTCGTCCATGACTCATCCAATAGGGGTAGGACAAGTGTCAAGGTCATTTTATATTTTTATAATATCATTTTTACCTTAAATTTCACTAATTACCTTTAATCGCGATTAATTAAACTTAAAAGTTACTATTCACCAAAAAATTATTTTAATCCCATTGAACCAAATTTTAATTCCTAATTAAAACCATGTATGTTGGATTTTTGAAAATCAAATCACAGAAGTGGTAATGTTTCATTTAAACGAAAAATCAGTTTTTTAACTACCACTTAGTGGTTTCACTATTCATCAAAAATTGAAGTTTTTCAGAACAATGCCAAAATTTCACCCTAAGCTATAATTGATATTCCAAATCCAAAAATGATGTCTATTTTACAAAATTACAAACATATAAGTTTCATTAATTAATTTTATAATTAATTCCTGCTGTCACAATAAATAACGTGTTTTTAAGAAACAATATATATCAAAAGATTGACAATTGTTTATGTCCAATTTCAAAGTGAAATTAATTCTAATGAACACCATTGGATAAAATGGTAAAAATATATTCTAATTATACTTTAAAACCACTCAATAGTATAATTTATCACTATAAATTATTTTGATCAAAAAAAGTTGTTTTAAGTATTTTTCACTATTCATAAAAAAATGGAGGTTCTCAGAAAATTACAAAAAATTCAACTTAGGATAATTTGGATATTAAGAATACAAAAATGAAGTCCATTTTGAAATATAAAATTTCTATAATTTTAAAAAGTGGGTATTACTATTCATAACGGCTACTTTGATTAGTTGCGGTGTGTTAGAACTCGAAGTTGCGTACAATGAAAGCTATTGCATTATTGAATGAGAAGCGTATCGTGGAAGCTCGGGGTGTTAAAAATATCGCCAAATGATTACCCATTGGGAGACTTCCAAATTTAAGGTATTAATCTCATTTGAGGTATTTAAATCAGAGTTTTCATATTTTGCATTAATATAATATTATTTATTATTAAACATTATTTAGGAATCTTCTGAAAAAAACAAAAAAAAAACATTGATTCAAAGCAATACCTCCACACTTTGGGGTGCACAACTATGTCAGATCATGAGAGGCAGCTGGTACGATATAGTTGTTTATAATTTTTCTTTAGGAATTCCCCTTTTTATTATTACCTACTTAAATTATGTGATTTATTGAATATTGAATATATGATTATACTTGCACTTTATATTGTTTCAATGTCATTACAGAAGCACAAATTGAATATTGAAGGACGTATCCCTCGAGCAAAACTGTTTTGCTCGAGTAGAAGAAAAAAATATGGAATTGCGGTAAATTAATCAACCCAAGAAAATATTGTAAGTTTTAATTTGTTTATTTAAAAGTTTAATATCTATTTTGAAATTTATTAATCTATTAATATTTTTAACAGGCTGCTTTAGAGGCTCTTGATGCCCAGGAGCCTGACAATTTTTGGCCACACGATCATTTATATCAGGTTTTGGGAGAGGAGCACTCTGGTCGAGTATGCTGCCGACCTGGTAAGAATATAGTCCCGACGAGGTATTGGTCCTCTCCAGGTATCCATTCTAGTATGACTGAGTTGGAAGAGGTCAAGGAGAAAGCAAGAAAATCTGATAAAAGGGTCACAGAGTTGGAAGTACAAGTTCAAACAAGGGACAAAGAATTTATGAAACTGATGAAAGATTTATCTTCATCACTTCCACCAGAGGCTAGCGCGGCTTGTCATACATTTATGTCGTCGATGGGTGCATTATCCAATGCACCAGGTGATAGCTCTAGTGGAGATCGAGATCATGATGTTCCTGGTGATGACTATGATGCTGAAGAGGACGAGGCCGAGGATGAGGATGAGGACGAGGGTGAGGATGGGGCTGAGGGCGAGGATGGGGCCGAGGGTGAGGATGGGGCTGGGGACGAGGATGAGGCCGATGATGAGCATGGGGACGATGACGAGGATGACGACAAGGACAGAGATGGAGATGAGGATGAGGTCGATGATGATAGTGGTGATGGTGATGGTGATCAGGGGAGGATTGATCCATTTCATTTTTGAATTATGTATAACTCTTTATTTTTGAACCTGGTTTTCCACTCTAGGGTTTTCCTCTGCTTCATAGGGATGTTGTTATCAGATCTCTTTTTTGCACTTGATTCTTATTGTATGATTAGTCTACTACCTAGACCTTTAGTATTCCTCGGTACTGTGATTCCCTGTATGATATCTGGTTTGATAAGTTAATATGGTCATCTTAATATTCAAAAACAATCACTCGAAATTTGGGGTGTCCATGGGCCGGGTCAGGTCGGGTCGGGTCATGGGTGTTCTAGGGCCTAAGGACATATGGTCATCCATAAGTAAGATTTCGGGCCTAAGGACATTACATGAAAAATTATGTGTTTTAGATCCATGGGTAATATTGGGGGTTCATTTTAAAAATAATAAAATGAGGGTTTTTGAGGTGGAAAATGATTTATTAGGTGATGAATTCCCTTGGTTAAAAAATATAAATAAGTGTGTGTCTTTTTTATTTTGATAAATGGATTTTAATGATAATGAAATATTGGTTAATTTCTTTGGTTAAAAAAATTATTTTTAACATTTTTATTCTCTATTTTATATATTTTCATTGATTGGGAATATAATTTACAAAAAAAAATATCCAATTACTTATAATATTTATATGTATTAAATTGAGTAATTTTTAGAAATTTTTATATTGTATTATGTGCAAATTTTGCATATATAATATGAAAAATATGAAGAGTTTATATTTCACCCTTAATATCAATTATTGACAGCACTTTTAGTTTATGGTTGGTGGCTTAGAGTGCACTAAAAATGGATTTGGATTCTGTTGATACTTTAGGACAAGTATCCATGGGTCATTTGTGTCGTGTACGAGTCAACCCCACCTCAATCTGAGGCACAGTGTGGCCGGTACCACTCAAACTGTCTCACTTTTATTTGAAATGGACAGGATTTTAAGTGAAAACAACTACCGGCATACGGAAAACCGACCAAACGCATTCTGATTCTATTGAAACTTTAGAAAAATGATCCATGGGTCATTTGTGACGTGTATGAGTCAACCCCACCTCAATCCGAGGGCTGGTGTGGCCGGTACCACTAAAAGTGTCTTTCTTTTGTTTAAAATGGATGCGATTTTAATTAAAATAAATGACATATGGAAAACCGACCAAACCCATTAGGATTGTGTTGATACTTTATAAAAACAATCTATGGGTCATTTTTGACGTGTACGAGTCAAAACCGCCTCAATCCGAGGCGCGGTGTGGCTGGCACCACTCAAAGTGTCTCACTTTTCTTTGAAATGGACAACAGTTTAAGTAAAAACAACAACTGACATTTGGGAAACTGACCAAACGCATTCGGATTCTGTTTATACTTTAGGAAAAGTATCCATGGGTCATTTTTGTCGTGTACAAGTCAACCCCACCTCAATCTGAGGCACGATGTGGCCGGTAACACTCAAACTGTCTCACTTTTATTTGAAATGGACAGGATTTTAAGTGAAAACAACTACCGGCATGCGTAAAACCGACCAAATGCATTTGTATTCTGTTGAAACTTTAAGAAAAAGATCCATGGGTAATTTGTGACGTGTAAAAGTAAACCCCGCCTCAATCTGAGGGTCGGTGTAGTCGGTACCACTAAAAGTGTCTTTCTTTTGTTTAAAATGGATGCACTTTTAATTAAAATAAACGACATACGGAAAACCAACCAAATGCATTCGGATTGTGTTAATACTTTATGAAAATGATCCATGGGTCATTTGTGACATGTATGAGCCAACACTGCCTCAATCTGAGGCGCGGTGTGGCCGGCACCACTCAAAGTGTCTCACTTTTCTTTGAAATGAACAACAGTTTAAGTAAAAACAACAACTGACATACGGGAAATGGACCAAACGCATTCGGATTCTGTTGATACTTTAGGAAAAGTATCCATGGGTAATTTTTGTCGTGTACGAGTCAACCTCACCTCAATCTGAGGCATGGTGTGGCCAGTACCACTCAAACTGTCTCACTTTTATTTGAAATGGACAGGATTTTAAGTGAAAACAACTACCGGCATACGGAAAACTGACCAAACGCATTGGGATTATATTTAAACTTTAGTAAAATGATCCATGGGTCATTTATGACGTGTACTATTCAACCTTGCCTTAATCCGAGGGCCGGTGTGGCCGGTACCACTAAAAGTGTCTTTCTTTTGTTTAAAATGGATGCGCTTTTAATTAAAATAAATGACATACGGAAAACCGACCAAACCCATTCGGATTGTTTTGATACTTTATTAAAACAATTAATGGGTCATTTGTGATGTGTATGAGTCAACTCCGCCTCAATCTGAGGTGCGGTGTGGCCGGCACCACTCAAAGTGTCTCACTTTTCTTTGAAATGGACAACAGTTTAAGTAAAAACAACAACTGATATACGGGAAACTGACCAAACGCATTCGGATTCTGTTGATACTTTAGGAAAAGTATACATGGGTCATTTTTGTCGTGTACGAGTCAACCCCGCCTCAATCTGAGGCACGGTGTGGTCGGTAACACTCAAATTGTCTCACTTTTATTTGAAATAAACAGGATTTTAAGTGAAAACAACTACCGACATGCGGAAAACCGACCAAACGCATTCGGATTCTTTTGAAATATTAGGAAAACAATCCATGGGTCATTTGTGACATGTACAAGTCAACCTCGCCTCAATCTGAGGGTCGGTGTGGCCAGTACCACTAAAAGTGTCTTTCTTTTGTTTAAAATGGATGCGCTTTTAATTAAAATAAACGACATACGGAAAACCGACCAAACGCATTCGGATTGTGTTAATACTTTATGAAAATGATCCATGGGTCATTTGTGACATGTATGAGCCAACCCTGCCTCAATCTGAGGCGCGGTGTGGCCGGAACCACTCAAAGTGTCTCACTTTTCTTTGAAATGGACAACAGTTTAAGTAAAAACAACAACTGACATACGGGAAATGGACCAAACGCATTCAGATTCTGTTGATACTTTAGGAAAAGTATCCATGGGTCATTTTTTTCGTGTACGAGTCAACCTCACCTCAATCTGAGTCACGGTGTGGCCAGTACCACTCAAACTGTCTCACTTTTATTTGAAATGGACAGGATTTTAAGTGAAAACAACTACCGGCATACGGAAAACCGACCAAACGCATTGGGATTCTATTTAAACTTTAGTAAAACGATCCATGGGTCATTTATGACGTGTACTATTCAACCCTGCCTTAATTCGAGGGCCGGTGTGGCCGGTACCACTAAAAGTTTCTTTCTTTTGTTTAAAATGGATGTGCTTTTAATTAAAATAAATGACATACGGAAAACTGACCAAACCCATTCAGATTGTTTTGATACTTTATTAAAACAATTCATGGGTCATTTGTGACGTGTATGAGTCAACCCCGCCTCAATCTGAGGTGCGGTGTGGCCGGCACCACTCAAAGTGTCTCACTTTTCTTTGAAATGGACAACAGTTTAAGTAAAAACAACAACTGATATACGGGAAACTGACCAAACGCATTCGGATTCTGTTGATACTTTAGGAAAAGTATACATGGGTCATTTTTGTCGTGTACGAGTCAACCCCGCCTCAATCTGAGGCACGGTGTGGTCAGTAACACTCAAATTGTCTCACTTTTATTTGAAATAAACAGGATTTTAAGTGAAAACAACTACCGACATGCGGAAAACCGACCAAACGCATTCGGATTCTTTTGAAACTTTAGGAAAACAATCCATGGGTCATTTGTGACATGTACAAGTCAACCCCGCCTCAATCTGAGGGCCGGTGTGGCCAGTACCACTAAAAGTGTCTTTCTTTTGTTTAAAATGGATGCGCTTTTAATTAAAATAAACGACATACGGAAAACCGACCAAACGCATTCGGATTGTGTTTATACTTTATGAAAACGATTCATGGGTCATTTTTGACGTGTACGAGCCAACCCCTCCTCAATCTGAGGTGCGGTGTGACCGGCACCACTCAAAGTGTCTCACTTTTCTTTGAAATTAATAACAGTTTAAGTAAAAACAACAACTGACATACGGGAAATGGACCAAACGCATTCGGATTCTATTGATACTTTAGGAAAACTATACATGGGTCATTTTTGTTGTGTACGAGTCAACCTCACCTCAATCTGAGGCACGGTGTGGCCGGTACCACTCAAACTGTATCACTTTTATTTGAAATGGACAGGATTTTAAGTGAAAACAACTACCGGCATACGGAAAACCGACCAAAGGCATTCAGATTCTATTGAAACTTTAGGAAAACGATCCATGGGTCATTTTTGACATGTACGAGTCAACCTCGCCTCAATCCAAGGGCCAGTGTGGCCGGTACCACTAAAAGTGTATTTCTTTTGTTTAAAATGGATGCGCTTTTAATTAAAATAAACAACACACGGAAAACCGACCAACCCATTAGGATTGTGTTGATACTTTATGAAAACAATCCATGGGTCATTTGTGACATGCACGAGTCAACCCCGCCTCAATAAGAGGTGCGGTGTGGCCGGCACCACTCAAAGTGTCTCACTTTTCTTTGAAATGGACAACAGTTTAAGTAAAAACAACAACTGACATACGGGAAACGGACCAAACGCATTAGGATTCTGTTGATACTTTAGGAAAAGTATCCATGGGTCATTTTTATCGTGTATGAGTCAACCCCGCCTCAATCTGAGGCATGGTGTGGCTGGTACCACTCAAACTGTCTCACTTTTATTTGAAATGGACAGGATTTTAAGTGAAAACAACTACCGGCATGCGGAAAACCGACCAAATGCATTCGGATTCTATTGAAACTTTAGTAAAACGATCCATGGGTCATTTTTGACGTGTACGAGTCAACGCTTCCTAAATTAGAGGTCCGGTGTGGCTGGTACCACTAAAAGTGTCTTTCTTCTGTTTAAAATGGATGCGCTTTTAATTAAAATAAACGACATACGGAAAACCAACCAAACACATTCGGATTGTGTTGATACTTTAGTAAAACGATAAATTGGTCATTTTTGATGTTTATGAGTCAATCCCGCCTCAATCTGAGGTGCGTTGTATCCGGAACCACTCAAAGTGTCTCACTTTTCTTTGAAATAGACAACAATTTAAGTAAAAACAACAACTGACATACGGAAAATGGACCAAACGCATTCAGATTCTGTTGATACATTAGGAAAAGTATCCATGGGTCATCTGTGTCGTGTACGAGTCAACCCCGCCTTAATCTGAGGCACGGTGTGGCCGGTACTACTCAAACTGTCTCACTTTTATTTGAAATGGACAGGATTTTAAGTGAAAACAACTATCAGCATACGGAAAACCGACCAAACGCATTTGGATTCTATTGAAACTTTAGGAAAACGATCCATGTGTCATTTTTGACATGTATGAGTCAACCCCACCTCAATCTGAGGGCCGGTGTGGCCGTTACCACTAAAAGTGTATTTCTTGTGTTTGAAAAGGACATCATTTTAAGTGAATACAACTGAAATTTACACTTATCAACGATAGTCGCAAAATCTTTTTCATGAGTTGGGTAGTTTCACTCATGGGTTCATAAGTGACGAGACTCCTAAGAAAATACCTTTTCACCATATATTATAAACAATACAAGTTCAATGCAAAATTCATCACAAATCATTACATACCCAAATCTAAGATCATAAAAAAAAATGGGATATGAGCCAATTTCAAACTCTTATTCAACTCTAATAGGTATTTCTCATACTATTCTGCCTATTAGAATTTGATGGGGAGGTGGGGGCTATGCTGGTTGGGGGGTTGTGTAGGGGTGAGGTGAATTACTACTGGATGATTGTTGTCTTATGAAGATTGAAATAGGGAATTGTTGTACATGACATGGTTGGAAGAGTTTGATGATTTTATATGTTTTTTTTGTTCTATTTTAGGTGTTTTTTATACAGTTTCAAGTCTGTATGTGTTTTTGTGATTTTATTTATGCAGGTGTACAGTGGAGGGGCTACTGGAGGGGGGGGGCTGCTGGGATGCAGTTCTGGAAAAAATCAATACCAATGGTTATAAACTGTTGGTATAAGGGTGCTTGAATTCTGGAAAAACTCAATACCAACGGTTATAAACCGTTGGTATAAGGGTGCTGGAATTCTGGAAAAACACTATACCAACGGTTTTAAACCGTTGGTATAGGTGTTCTGGATTTTTGGGAAAACTTATACCAACGGTTTTAAACCATTGGTATAGGTGTCTGGATTTCTGGAAAACCAATACCAACAGTTGTAAACCTTTGGTATAAGTTTTCTTGAAAATCACATTACCAACGGTTTAGAACTGTTGGCATAATACTTCCTAAAATGCATTACCAACGATTTATAACCGTTGGTATACATTGGGTTAAATTTATATAACCAATATACCAATGGTTTGGATCAAACCGTTGGTATAAGGCTTTCCTCACGGCTTACAAGCCAACGGTTTCGAAAACCGTTGGTATAGGATATACCAACGGTTTTCCAGCCTATACCAACAGTTTAAAACCGTTGGTATAACCTTCTTTTCCAGTAGTGCTGGGAAATTGGATCAAGGATTCCAAACTGAGATAGAAATAGTTCAGAATTATTTCAGTGGTATTCTGGTAGATTTATATTATCGAACGGATTAATCAGGCTAGAAAATAGGATTGAGTATCATTATGAAGTCCATATATGTTCTTACCTTCTGTTGGGTATAAAAGTGAATAATTTTTTTGAATATCATATTAGTGAAAGTTAACAAAGTAGCACAGTAACATATTTTGAAGAAATTTGTGAAATTTTCTTAACTTATTACAAAAAATTGTATTACATCATTATGTGCTACTTGAAGAACATGCATTTTTGTATTGAATATAGTGTTACAAAAGTGTAATAGCATATCCTAATTATTGTATCCACCCAAAAGTATTGTTTTTTAGTGTATTGTATGCTATTTAATTGTTTTCAAACCATACAAAGGACGTAGATACTCTTGTTGAGTAGTGAAGCTTTCAAATTCTTGTATTCTTGTGGATATGTGATTGTTTTGTTTTCATCAAGGTGATAACTCTTTAATAGGAGGCAATTGTTATTTCAAAAGGTGGAAAATTAAAAGAAAAATGTATCATTAATTCACCCTATCCCATATCAATGATTCATTGATCATTATTGGGAAATCTCAATTGGTATCAAAGTTGAAGGTTTCCTTCTTTTACTCTTTGTCGAAGTATTGAAATATAAGTTGTGATGGAGAATCTGAATTGTGTGAACAGTAAGGGTATTTTGATCTTTGATTATAAGAACTATCATATTTGGAAAGATATAATGTTGTATTATCTTATTTCTATTGATTATGATGTTCTTGGAGCTATAATAGATGGATTTCCTCGTATTGATGATAAAGCTCCTCTCACATTTGTTGACAAGAAGAATTTTAAGAATGATGGAATAGCTAAGAATGTTTTACTCTCGTCACTTTATGAAAGTGAGTTTTTAAGAGTGAAGGGTGTTTCCACTACCAAAGGTATATAAGATAATCTGAAAAAACATTTATGAAGGTAATACAAAAGTGTAGAAGTTGAAGTTACAAATATGGATATTAAAGTATTAAGATCTCGATATGGGTGATTATGAATCAATTTTTGAATTATTTACTAGGGAAAATGAAATTGTTAGCACTATTAGATGTCTTGGTGAAAATTTTGAAGATACTACTATTGTTGAAAAGATCTTGAGAATTCTTCATGACAAATTCGATGTAAAAGTTTCCTCACTGGAAGATAGAGATCCATAAACACTATCTATGGATGATTTTTATAGTACTCTCATTACTTATGAAATGAGAAGGGATAAATTTATGAAATGAAAAACAAAATTTGATATATAAATGTCTTTCATGGCTACCAAGAAGGAAAATTAAAATAATATTCTTGAAGAAGAATAAGCTTGTGATTCTGATTTTGAAAATGAGGTATGTAAAAATATTGATGAAATTTTATCCTTGTTTTCTAAAAATGTGAAAAGAGGTATAGGAAAATATAAAGGGAAAATTCCTTTGAAATGTTTTGAATGTGGAGTCATTGGGAACTTTGTAACTAATTATCCTCAAAGAAAGAAAGAAGATGATAGTGATGAGGATGATACAAGGCAGAGAAGATCATGGAAGAAACAGGGTGGTAAGGTTAAATCTTATTCTAAAGGGAAAGATAGAAAATTATTCAAATCCAAAAGGATAAGTTTCTTATCTAAAGATGATGAATAATAAGATAATGAAGATGAATCCAAAAATTCTTTTGAGAAGGCTAGAGACAATACTTTCATTTCAATAGTTAATAATGAAGAGTTTAGAAGTAGTAGTTCTAAATAATAAGAAACTCAATTAGAATTTCATCTGAAAATAAGAATTGAAATATTGTTTGAAAAAGATTGGGAGGCTTGAGAAAGAAATTAGGAAGTTGAAAAATGAATACTCTTCAACAAAAAATCAAGAATGTCTTCCTGGTGAAAATGTTAAGCTTTTGGAAGAGATTTAAGACTTGAATAAATCTCTTGAGAAAGAAAAGAATCATAATGAGCATCTATAAGTTAAGATGAAACATAAAATTTATAAATATGAGAGGAGGGTTATAGGTTTCAATTACTCTATTTTTGAATTTAGTGAAAGCTCTGGAAAGGTTAAACCTGATAAGGATAAAAAATTACCTTCAAAGGTTGATAAGAAAGTTGAAATTATTTTTGAGAAGAAGAAATATAGGAAAGTTAAGTATGTATCAAAAACCAATGAAGTAGATAAGTTAGAAGTTTTTAAAATATCCGAGTCTGAAAAGGTTTCTATTAATTTTGGTTCTGATAAGGATGAAAATAAATTTGATATAACAAAGAAGATTTTAGTTGATAATAGAAATTTTGGTGGTCAATAAAGTGCTGATAAGAGAGACAAGAAGATTGTTAAGAAATATGCTCACAACTCCAAAAAATATGAAAGTTATAGAGGAATATATTCTTTCTATGGATACTGCTGGTATTGTTTTGGATTCTGATATATGGAAAAAATGTGTTAGTTTAATCAACATCATTACTAATATTCCACAAATTACATAAGTAAAAGTTTGAGGGGGAGTCAATCCACTCAAAGGAAAAAGTCTGAGAAGGTTGATGTGAAAGTTGAAAATATATTCCAACCTTTGAAAACTATTTTTGAAAGATGTGAATAACCATTAAATCTTACAAAAGGTTGTCTTTTTTTGTTACTATCGCAACAAATGTTTGTTAATAATTCTCAAAAGCTACATGTGAATAAAGATAAAGGTAAAGAAAAAGATTTTGTTGTTGAAACCACTCTCAAAGCTATAAAAATAGAATGAACTTGGATCTTGGATAGTGGGTGTTCTTCTCATATGATAAGAGTCTTTAAGAATTTAAAATACTTCAAAGAAGGAACATTAACATTTGGAAATGATGAATCTCTCAGAATCAAAGGTGTTGGATCAACCATCATTGGGGAAGAAAAGTTAAAATCCAAGAAAGCATTATATGTTGATGGGATGAAACACAACTTTCTAAGTGTTTCAAAACTTTTTCATGAAGGAAACAAAGTTATCTTCAGAAAATATGGGTTTTTTGTAAAAATAGAGGAAGATGGAAAGATAGTTACAAGATGTCAATATATAAAAAGAAACTTATTCCAAGTTGGTGAAGTTAAAAACTCTTGTTACATCGGCACTGTAGAAGAGAATCAAATGTGTAATAAAAGTTTGGGACACATGTGTCAAAGAAACATGATAAAGTTATCAAATAAAGATAGTGTATATGGAATTCCTGATATGTAAAGAAGAAGATATTATTGTTGCACAATTTTTTAGAAAGGAAAGGTTACAAACTCTATGCATAATAAAGTTGACATTTGTTCAAAATGACCCCTAGAACTTATTCATTATGATATATGTGGGACAATAAGTAAACAATAAACTCATGAAGATAAGTACTTGATTAATTTTATTGATGACTTTATTCGCATTACTTGTGTTATGTATATGAAACATAATTCAGATGCTCTGAAAATGTTTAAAAGTTTTAGGAGGAAATCTGAGAAGGAATGTGAGTATTCAATAGAGATGTTGATAACAAACAATGGTGGGGAATACAAAAATGAAAAATTTTAATGTTATCTTGAGAAATATGGAATTTAGTATGAGTTCATTACACCATACACTCCTCAAAAAATGTGTTTTTAAAAGGAAGAATAGAAGTTTGGTGGAAATTGGGTGAACTGTGTTACTTGAATATGGTCCCTCTCGTTACTTTTGGAGGTAGGACATAAGCACAACTTTTTATATTCAAAACTAATTTTTCTACAAACCAAGTTAATATATGACTTCATATGAAATGTTTTATGAAAAAACTACAAGTTTGAAACACTTGATAGTTTTTGGTAGTCCATGCATCATAAAGAAAAAAGTTTAAAACCTAGGAATGTTTGAGAAGATAGGTGAATATGGAATTTTTCTTGGCTATGATTCGGAAGGAAGAGGATACAGATGTTTCAAAAAATAATTAGTAAGATTATTTGACTCTATTTAAGTGAAAGATATTGAAAAATATAAGTAATATAAACAAACTCATATAGATAAGGAAGACGAACAGGATAAAAGAATTTTTGTTGAGAATTATGATAAGGATACTAACAATGGTAATCCTAATCATGACGAATAATTAGACTCATCTATTTCCAGTGATGAGTAAGAATCTTGAAAATATCATCCCAGATTGAGGAATAAAGTGGAATCTCAAAAAATTATTGGTGATCAACATCAAAAGGTTCAAATAATAAGAACATCAAAAGTTATTACACATACTTTTTTGTATTCAACAGTTAAACCAAAAGATGTGAATGAAGCTTTTGAGCATATGGAATGGGTACAAGCTATGAATGAAGAGCTAGATCGGATAGATTAGAATAATACATGGGAACTTATACCAAAACCAAATGAAAAAAATATTATTGGTACAAAGTGGTTTTTCTAGAACAAGCTGAATAAAGATTGTGAAGTGATAAGAAACAAAGTAAGATTAGTGTGAAAAGTTTACTCACATATTGAAGGCATTAATTTTAGTGAAACTTTTTCTCTGATGTAAAGTTTAGAAACAATCAATATATTTTTTTCTATTTCTTCACAACAAATTTACAAAAACAAATCAGATGGATGTGAAATCAATATTTTTGAATAGTGATCTTGATGAAGAATTTTATATTGAAAAAACATGTGGAATTGTTGTTGGGAAGGATGCAAGTTGTGTATGTGAGTGAGGAAAACATTGTATGGGATAAAACAAGCATCGAGGGCATGATATTTCAAATTAGATACCTGCTTAAGAAAGATGGGTTTTAAGAAAGGAAGATTTGATAGTAATTTGTACATCAAAGAAAGTCACCCAGCAAGGAAGATTTTTCCCTCATTGTAATTATTTATGTTTATGACATTATATTTTTTGGGAATGATGAAAGAACTTGTGAAATATTTTCTGAAGGGATGAAAAATTTGTTTGAGATATCCATGCTAGGTGAAATTAAATACTTTTTTGGGTTATAAATCTCACAAAAGAAGAAACACGTATTTATTTCCCAAGAAAAGTATGCTAGGGAACTTCTTAAGAAGTTTGGAATGGAAAATTAAAAACTAGTTTCCACACCAATTTCAGTGGGAACCAAGTTGTCTAAATATGGAGAAGGAAAGGAAGTTGAATCTAAATATTTTTAGAAGCTGATTGGAAGTTTGTTATATTTGTTTGCCACAAGACCTGATATTGTTTATGTTGTTACCTTATGTGTAATATTTTAGAGTTCTCAAAGAGAATCACATATATTGGCTGAAAAAAATCTCAGATATATTAAAGGCATAAAAAATTTTAGAATCAGGTATGATAGCTTAGAAAGTATTGACTTGTTTAGGTATTCAGAGACTGATTGTGTAGGAAATGTTGATGATAGAATATCCACATATGGAGAAGTTTTCTTTTGGGGGAAAATTTATATTATTTAGAATAAAAAGAAACAAAATTCAGTAATTCTTAGCATGGATAAAGTCGAGTATTTTGTTACTACTCAAGCCGCTACTCAACTTATGTGGATGAAAACTTATTTAGAAGGATTACTTTTTGAAGTAAAGTTACTCTTGCTCTTGGGTTGTGATAATCAAAGTGTAATCAACCTTACAAGAAACCCGGTACAACATTATCATTCAAAACATATTGACATCAAGTAAAACTTCATCAAAAATCATGTGGAAAAGAATAAATTTAAGTTGAAGTATGTTCCTACATCGGAACAAGTTGTTGAAATTTTCTTAAAACCTTTACCAAAAGAATCTATTTACAAACTAAGTTTGAACATGGGAATCCAACCTCTTTCTCATCAAGGTTGAGGTATGTGTTTTTTCACCCTATCTCATCTTGTCTTTAGATAGTGTTGTCAAGGGGAGAATGTAATAACCCAATTCTTCCTTTGAGGTATGAATCTTCTCTTTTTAGGTTTTTCTTAAGTAAGTGGTGGAAAAAGAGGGTTACAAGCTGTGTAACCCAGGTGCTCTCCATGTAATTGGGGTTACATGTCGTATAATCCTGATACACGCTATGTAGTGGTCCTGCTAGGAACCATACTGAAATAGGCACTACACGGTGGGTAGTTTCAAGTACAAACTATGTACTTTTCTTTTTTATGTTAAATTGGGTAGTAGCATCGTTTTGTTTAGACAAACAGAAACTCACCCCTTCATTCAATGAACAGTGCGCCCAGGAAATCTAAGGATAGGGTGGCCTCCCATTTCATCAACTGATCTCTGATTCGAACATTGTCGAATACATTGGATTCCCCTTGATCTAATCTATTCTAGGTCAAATTAGAGGTCGACACTAGATGAGGAGAGTCATACTAGCACAAGGTATATGGTCTCGGGACTTTCATTAATTGTCAAGCTGTTTATATATGTCGGAGTGTCGCATACCCATTTTTGGGCATCACCTTAATTTAGAATTGAACCTTGTTGTCACCTATTGGTGTTTAGGTAATTGAATGTGTGTTCTTAATCATGTATAGGGTTGTTTTCCTTGAATTTAGGGCCACCCCATGGGTGCATTTTCCCTTGAATTATCATTTATGGCCGTTTGGCCTAGGATGCTTATGAGGCATGCCTTGTTCTCCCTTCTTGGGTTGTTTAAAATGAAGTCGGTTGAATAGGTGACTTTCCCACATGAGATAAATTATGCTTAATCCTTGTTATAGTTTAAATTATATGATAGTCTTGATATTTGATATTTTTTCATGTGAATTGTTATTGTTAAGGCCATATAATAGTTTAATTTACATGTGTTGCTTATTATGTGAATTTTCCCATGTGAGTTGTTAATTATGATTAATCCATGTAATAGTTTAATTTACATTTATTTCTTATTGTAATAATTGAGCCCGTTTGAGTATTTGAAAGTACAATACTTATGAGGTTGGTCCTTGCTTGATTATATTGGATGCCTTTTGTTTTGACCTTTTCATTCCTAATGAAATATTAATTGAACTTATTATGATTAAATGGTAAATAGAAATGGGTGAACCATGGATTCAAATTAGAATTCAATGGACGGGTTCATGTGGCTATTATACCTTATAACTCAGGTGAAACATGGATTCATTGAGGGATTCCATGGAAGGACTAAAATAGAGGTTATTATGTTAAGTCATGATCGATCCATGAATGTAGTGATCGGGCTCATAGAGATTATGTTTAAAGGTCGAACAAGTCATGTAATGAGGTATAACATGGATGAGTTCTATTGGAAATGTTTATATGTCTTGTCAGATACTTAGGTCTTATTTATAGGATCCAAGGATGACCCAGTTGACATATACTCGCACCACACCTAGAGTGAGACCGGGTTCCTAAGAGGACCATACGGACAGGCTCATAGGATGTAGGTGGTTTTACACCAGGAGTAATACTTGAATTATAACTTAGGAATGTCGAGGGAAAACTTAGGTTTTAATTTGAATAATTAAATAGAATGACTTATGATGTGTCTTCCAATCCAAAGCACAAGCTTGGATTCAGTCTTCGCTTTACTTGTTTAGATAGACTTTTGAGGTATCTGTTGTTCTTAATTTTACATGGGGTTTTTGGGCTTAGTCTGGATCCTGAGACTTATATAATTCAATGTAATTGAACTGTTAATGAACATGAAATGATTGTAAATAGAAACCAATTCTTGTAGGACTGTTTACTTTTGAGTACTTCCTAGCTTACTACTTTCACTATTGTACATTGTTTGTTATATATATTCACTAACAGATCGGCGCAGATCTTGGGTGGTTGCCTACTGAGATTTAGTCTCACACCCTGTTTGGTTCATGCTTTTGGCTCCAAATAGATTATATTGTTGCAGGTTTCGATAAGGGAAATAGACCTTCTACAAGTACTTGATATGCTGATTTAGAGTAGGAAATCATGAGACCAAGTCGAGGCTTGCGATGATTATGAGTTATCTTGTATTTTTTTTACTTTTGCACATGTACCATGTATTACTACAATGTATCCTACTTTGGTTGTTTTCCTAGAACATGTGACATGCAACAACATCCTTTGTATGCTATGACATCTTGTTATTTTGATTAACAGTCTTCTTCTATTTACTTTTTTTGTATGGTATTACTGCTTCTACTATTGTTTTATTATTGTATTCTGATGTGTTATACTCTGTCAATGATGGCATAGTTTCCCCACTATCTCACCTAGGACCTTGTTGTTATTCAGCATCCTCTAGTGTTTAGGGAAATGTGCTTAAGGTCATGCGAGTAACCAGGTACGGGGCACCTTTGAGTGGCATCTGGATTCAGGATGTTACAAAGTGGTTTCAACTTAAAGACATTTACCTATGATCATACATCATACCTGATACCATCCTTGAATCTTCTAACCTTCACTACATCGGCACCCATCAGAATAGGAGCAAATCACTAGAGCTTAGTAAAACGGGAAAATTTGCGTCATTTCAAGGAGTTCCCCCTTGCGGTTGGTGGGTGTCACTTCGTATGGGACCTCTATGTCTTAGAGATGACAAGATTTGTTGTCATTCTTGGAATGGACCAGTTGGTCTCCTTTCAAGCCTTTTTCAATTTCTATCATCGCAGAGTGAGTTTTATATCACTAGAGGGCGGATCGTTTCAACAAAAAGATGATTGGGATGTCCAGACAAGCCGATAAGGACCCGAGTATCATGGGTTGGGTGGGATGATATCTCAGATCATGAACTTATATATGGATGACCAGGGAACACATTAGGAAGATTTCCATCCAGTGGTTGATCATTTCAGGGATGTCTTCCTGGATGACTTTTCAGGTTTACCTCTGATGAGAGAGGTAGATTTCTCTATCGATCTAGTTTCAGGAGCTACACTGGTATCCATTCCTCCTTACAGGATAGCTACGACGGAGTTTCAAGAGCTCAAGAGGTAGCTAAAGGATTTAGAGGAAAGGGGTTTCATCTAACCTAGTACTTATCCTTGGGGTTCGCTGGTCCTTTTTGTGAAAAAGACGGACAATAACCTCAGGCTATGTGTGGATTATTAGAAATTGAACCAGTTGACGGTTAAGAACTGGTATCTTCTGCTGAGGATGGATGGTCTCTTCAAATAGCTTTAAGGATCTCAGGTCTTCTCAAAGATCGATTTGATATCTATTTATCATCAGTTGCATGTTATAATATCAGACATACCTCGCATAACCTATCAGAGAAGGTATGGTCTATATGGGTATTTGGTTATGTTGTTCAGTCTCACAAACGTGCTGTTAGTTTTTATGGAACTGATGAAATGAGAATTACATCCTTATTTGGATTATTTTTTTATGGTTTTTGTGGATGATATCTTGGTTTATTCTCACAATAGACATGACCAGGCCACACATCTTGAGATTGTTTTGAGTAGACTGAGAGAACATTAGTTATGTGTTAAGCTCGTAAAGTGCCACTTCTAGATGGATCAGATTCACTTCTCAGGTCACATCATATTGAAGATAGGAGTATCGGTGGACCCAAATAAGGTGAGAGCAGTAGTTTTCTGGGAGCATCCCAAGAATGTATTTGAGGTGAGGATTTTTATAGGGTTGGTTGGTTACTATAGGCGCTTCATACAGGACTGTTCACATTTACTAGCGCCATTGATAGGCCTGACTAAAAAGGGTGTGAAGTATGTATGGACAGATTCATACGAGACATCCTTTTAGGAGCTGAAAGGGAGATTGACTTCAGCATCGATACTGATTTTTCTGGATCCATGAATGAGTTACACTATGTACTATGACACATCAGGTATTATACTAGGAGAAGTTATTATACAAGGGGAACGAGTTATTGCGTACGGGTCTCGGTAGTTAAGTCCACATGAGAGGAATTACCCAATGCATGATCTCAAGTTAGATATAGTTGTTCATACTTTAAGTTTTTGGAGACATTACTTGTTTAGAGAGAATTTTGTGGTGTACAAAGACCACAAAATACTCAAGTACATCTTCACTTAGTGTGATCTGAATCTGAGGTAGTGAAGGTGGGTAGAATACCTTTAGTCTTTCAACATTGAGCTTACTTACATGCATGGGAAAGGCAATGCAGTGGTCGATTATTTGAGCAGGAGGAATCAAATATAGGCAGTTCAACATTCTAGTAGCGAGTGGAATCTTATGGCATTATTCTATGAGATGCACTTGGAGGTGCACAATAGGTAGGGATAGATGTTTCTTTCATCCTTAGCCATTACCTCTACCCTACTGGACATAGTGAATATGTGGTAGCTATTGGATTTTGAAGACCTAGTTCTACAAGAGAGTATGTAAGGTGAGGACCCTCCTCCTAGTTGGATGGTAGGTGATGATGAGATCCTATGTATACATGGACGTGTTTGGGTTTTAGTGGATATACGTGAGGGGTTGATGTGGGAGTTTCATGCTTCAGCTTGGGCAGTACATTTTGGGGTCACCAAGATGTACCATGACTTACGTTGTTAGTATTGGTGGTTGAGTATGAAGAGAGAGGTAGATAGTTTTTTTATGAGGTGTTCCACCTATCAATAGGTCAAGGAAAAACAACAATGAATGGATAGGATTTTATAGCAGTTACATAATATAGAGTGGAAATGAGATGATGTCGTGATGGATTTCGTGATTGGTTTACTGAGGTCACCTAGAGGTAATGATACTGTGTGGGTTATTGTTGACAGGCTTATAAAGGTTTCTTATTTCTTGTCGATCAAGGAAACTTTCAGTGTGAATGATCTCATAAGGTTTTATATCTGAGAGGTGGTACGACTACATGGGGTTCTGCTCTCTATCATTTCAGATAGGGGTGCTCATTTTATGTCTTGTTTCTGGTAGAGTTTTCAGAGGAAGTTGGGTACACAGGTGATTTCTAAGCACAACATACCACCCTAAGACTGATGGTCAGTCGAAGTGTACGATACATTCACTAGAGGACATACTATGAGCATGCATCCTAGATTTTTGGGGGCTCTTGGGAGAAGAACATTCCCCTGGTTGAATTCACCTACAATAATAATTATCAAGTGATGATACATATGGAACCTTATGAGGCTTTATATGGTAGGCCATATTGTTCTCCTATGTTCTATTTGGAGGCGGGTGAGGTAGCTTTACTGGGACTACGTCTCGTGTAGGAGACTTTTGAGCAGGTCTGGTTGATTCAGAAGAGAATGGCCACTGAACAGTCTCGTCATAAATCTTACGCTGATCGCCGCAGACAACCTCTAGAGTTAAAGGTCAGGGATTGGGTTTTCTTATGTGTTTCACCGAGGTTGGGACACAGGAAGATCAAGAGACAGGGTAAGATTTCATAGATATATGTCAGTCCATTTGAGATTATGAAGAGATTTGGGTCGGTTGTCTATCGGTTGTAGTTTCCTCAGAGGTATTAAACCATGCACGACGTCTTTCATGTATCATAGTTACATCTTTATCACCCAGACCCATCTCACATTTTTCAGCCCGATGAGGTTGAAATTCTGGTTGATTCATCCTTTGAGGAGCATTTGATACGTATATTTGACATGAGAATGAAGGTTCTATGAGGCCGATCAGTTCCTCTAGTATGGTTGCTATGGCAGCATGTACGTTCATAGGATGAGACCTGGGATTGAGAGGCCGACATACGTGCTCAGTGGATGATTATCCAATAAAAATACATATGTTAATTACATTTTAATGGTATTAAATGTTCATTTTTGATCATATTGTCCTAAGTTAGTGGATTTTAATTTTGAACATCCATTCTCATCATTTGTGCACTTCATGCCTAATGTACAGCAATTTAGGCCCAATGATTCATCTGATTTTAAGGTATTTAATTATCCATATTTTAATTTTATATTTTTGTAAATGGATCTACACTTCAATATGAACATTTTTCAATTAGTGGTCAATAGAGGATTCAAAAAGGATGATGGGGATATTTGGCAATGAAAGGAAACAATTCTGGAGAAGGAAGATTGGACACCAACCGACTGATGAGAATATGGGGTCCACAATACAGACCCACTAAAGCCCAAATTTCATGGTATGATATAATACATATATAGGAACATAAAAATATTAAGGATACAATGCTAATTAAGCATCCATTGTGGTTATTCAGGCAGCCCAAGTTAGAGATAAAATTCTTGGCTAGATTCTGCGGCCCAAAAAAACATCTCACCAATTTAATCATATCTCGACAACAACAAATTAATTTGGGCCGAAATTTTACAGAGATATAGGAGACATCCAGGTATTCACTTTTTTATTTTATGGACCACTCTAATTCTGCCATCTAGAAGTCCATATAGGTGCGTATGTTTGGTGGATGCAAGTTGGCTGCCACTTCGAGTCAAGGATAAAGAAGTCCACTCTCCCTTACTTTCCACCACCCTAGGCCTACCATAATCAAGTTGGATGCTTTGTAATGTTTGAGGATCTACCCAAGGCTCCCAAAATGCCTATTTAAGGCAATAGTGATGGAGTAGTTTTGGATCTTTGATCTTTGTTTCATTTTAATGTTATGCTGCCAATTTGATGTTATAATCGCATTCCTTCAATTGTAAGTTTCTTGAATTACCTTAGCTTCTTTATAAAAGTTCTTCATATTCTATTTTTATATTATTCTTCTTATAACTTTGATACCATTTCCTCAAGGTGTAAAATTTTTCACACCAAACCTTGTGAGATTAATACACAACGGTGGAGTGATTGTTTTTCATTGTATTTTTTACTTCTCCAATTCCTCCCTCATGAGTCTACTTCCTACTTCCATTGAAACCATAGGTTAAATGGAGGGATAACCCACTTATGGTTTGATCCAATGGAGTAAAAAATGGATATATTTTGTGTTATTTATCACCCAATCAATGTTTAATCACTTCTTTTAAATGAGTTTTTTATTTTATGATTTTAAAACCTCTTCATCCTTATTGAATTTAAGGTCACACACTTCAAGTGCTAATATGAACCTTTACCTTGGAGTGATAAAAAATTTGATCCTTAAAGTGTATAGGTGATTAGTATTAGGGTTTTTAGGCATTAAACTAATAATTGATGATTTTTTTGATCTCTTTAAATGAACCCATCTCAAATATAAGAAATTGAAATATTTAAAAAAAGAATGCATCCAATCCACCCCTTGTAATAACCTAAGATCAACCCTTGTCATAATTTGAATTCACTTAAGACTTTTATTGTTCACTTAAACCCATCTAAAATCAACCCAAATTTTTCCACTTAATAGCTAAAAATAGTCCATAGAATATACGTGTCCGTAGGTTACTTCTTAGGTCTCAGAAGATTCAACAACCCAAGCTAAACTACAAGAGACTGCTTAACCTTAAAATCTTGGGTAAATTCAGGTGATACCAAATTTTGGAACCATTTTAGAGGACCTAAGTAAGTTATCTTAGACACTATAATATTTTTTTCATCTCTCTTCTCTGTTCTCACCCCCTCACTCCTATGGAAGTCAATTTTGAACAAGTCCAAACATGGGAAACCTATCCCTACTTTGATCACCCAACCCCATGTTTGATGTACAATGACCATCATAATTTCTACTTGTGGGATCATCAAAAACCTAATGAACCACAATGTTTTTACTCCTATGATCCACAATACATTCCAACCTATTATGAGTTACAATCCCAACAAGGCCAATTAGAATATCCTCATGTGGAAGTCCAACAACTTAATTATCCTCTTGGAATAGACCATATGTCCCAACCCCTTTCCCATATTGATCCATATCCATTAATTGAGAAATTGTGTCAACAAATGGATAGAATTACTTCTGAAGTTTCATCCTTGAGAGTATAACTACAAATCATTGAAACAGTTATGGAACCCATTCTCAGTCAGGTTGTCCATTCCTCATCATTCATAGAGGAATATTGTTACACACAAACATCTTATGAAAATGCTAAAGAAATTTCCTTTGAACCTAGGATACCTGAAGAAAAATAAGTAATTATTGAAGGGTCTTTAAATCAAGAGGAAATTTATTTTTTTGATTCAAAAGAAGAGAATTTGACATCATGTATTGAGTCTCCTAAGTATAACCCCATTGATGATTTTTCAAAAACACCAATCAGTGAAAATTTGGGATAAATCACAAACTTTTAGTCCATACCCATTCCTAACACTAATCTTTCCAATTTGGTGGTTGAATATTTTATTCAAAAGGAACTAATTTTTTTGAGAAATTTTAAAAATTAAATTGAGTTTGATTCAAAGTCCCGACCAGTGTCTGAAAGTATTAGAGAACCCGAGCTCAAATTCACGGTCCTTACATCCTCTCTCAAGTATTAATTTATAGAGGATAATCAAAAACATTCTATCATAATTTCATTCTATCTTGATGATAATAAAGATAACATTTTACTTGATGTATTAAGAAATATTAGGAAGACAATTGGATGGACCCTTATCAATATTCATGGGATTAGCCCATTCATTGGGACCTATAAAGTTTTTCTTGAATCAATTTCAAAACCTTCCTATAAACCCAATTGGATACTCAATCACAATCTAATTGAAGTGGTGAAAATTTTAATCATTATATTTTTAAAAGTTGGTGTCAGGTAAGTTGGGGTGTTCAAGTCGAGCTAACGACATTAAACAAAGCACTGCATGGGGGGAAACCCATGGTTTTTAAGTTTCCAATCATTTTGTTGTTTTAATAAACTTTATATTTTAAATAGGATTAATGAATCATTTTGATATTTAAAAATAAAAAAATAGACTATTGACCTATTATTCTATTATGAGTATGGATGGGTATGAAAGGGGGGCTCCATATTCATCTGTGTCATGTGGTGTGATCCTTGAGTAATACCTTACCCAGAAATTTAAAAAGAAGACAATGTATCATCAGTTAATTTTATTTTTTTATGTGTTTGTAGGTTAAAATAAAAAATATATATATAATAATAATAATAATAATAAAATTAAAATTACACATTGTAGGTTATGGGGAAAACCCCGTCACAACCAGCGAAGCCACGGGGACTCGAACCCGGGACTGAAGGGAGACAGGGGCGCGTGCTAACCACTGACCTACGGCTTATAGTGCTTCCTTATTCTATAATTTTTGTATATATACTTATATTTTACTTTTTTTATTATATGAATAAATAAATATATCTATATATATATATATATAGTTTTGTTTTGTTTGTTTTTTTCTTCCACTAGGTAATTATCAGAGTGACATGGAGATCAAGAGATTAAAAGGAAGTAGCAAGAATTTCAACTTCAACCACCAGGTGACTTCATTCCATGATCCTCATTTTCAATTTCTTTTTTGAACTCCCATTATCTGCCTCTACCCCCTTATAATTTTTTTATTTAAACACTGGGAACAGTGTTATTTTAAGTTGGGGGAGATATAATAAAAAAATATTGCTTTTGTGTCAAAAAATGAATGATTTGAAAAAAAAAGTGTGCCTTAATGGAAGGAAAATTTTATTTAACCTTGAACATGATAATAAACATTATACACTTTGAAACTAAATATCAAATAATTTAGAATTCCCTAGTTCTAATTTTAATCCATGTATATTTCATGATCATAGATTTTGGAAAGTGTGGCTGTCTAATGTGATATTTCATTGTTTATATTTTCATCCAAATAAAAAAAAGAATCACAACGCACATCCTTTGGATAGTGGGGTATTATTTTGAGTTCATGGGGTCCCCCAAATAAATATCATAGGTTTTGTGATCATTTTAGTTTTAATATGAGTATTCAAAAAAACAATAAATGTGCATGTAGAGCAATCAAATGGCCTAATGTGTGGCTTTCGGCACTTGGGGATCGTGACTCTATAGTTTTCTGGCCCAGAGTTAGTAATTGTATCTCTATTCATGGTAATTTGACTTTGTTTTTGATTGATTTAACTTGAGATGATGCCCGAGTATGTGGGATTCACTTGGTTCTCTAAGTTCTTTGAGCTTGTGAGTCATTGGCAAAGTCTCGCTACAGGGGTTGACTCTTTTGAGTGCAATTTCAATTACCATGGAAAAATTGAAAAAAAAACAAAAACAAAATGAAAAAATTTATAACAAAAAAAATTTAATACTCATCTTAATATTGAAATGTGATTCTACCTAAAGATTCCATCATTTCCCCCTTGAATATAGATGAATCCCCATGTCTAATGTGATGCACAACACATCATCACTCTTAATTGATATTGGATGAAATATGGAAATAAATTTGAACAAAGGAATGGGCTTGGGATTGGGATATTATTATGAAACTATCTTGTATTAAAATATTTTGATGGGTTTCATGATTGTTTGGTATAAGGGTTTTTGGTGATCATTGTGTATTAAAATGTTTTTGGAAAAGGGAATTTGAATTTCATATTATTGAGATACATTTTTCTCAGGACTAGCAAATCTCAAGTTGGGGGGGGATGTGATTAGCCAATAAAAATACATATGTTAATTTCATTTTAATGGTATTAAATTTTTATTTTTGATCGTATGGGCCTGAGTTAGTGGATTTTAATTTTGAACATTCATTCTCATCATTTGTGCACTTCATGCCTAATGTACACCAATTTAGGCCCAATGATTCATATGATTTTAAGGAATATAATTATCCATATTTTAATTTTATATTTTTTTAAATAGATATAAACTTCAATATGAACATTTTTCATTCATGGGTCAATGGAGGATTCATAAAGGATGATGGGGATATTTGGCGATGAAAGGAAACAATTCTGAAGAAGGCAGATTGGACACCAGCCCACTGATGAGAATGTGGGGCCCACAATACAGACCCAATGAAGCCCAAATTTAGTGGGATGATAGAAGACATATATAGGAACATATAATTATTCAGGATCTAGTGATAATTAGGCATAAATTGTGGTTATTCAGGCATCCCAAGTTAGAGATAAAATTCTAGGCCAGATTCTGTGGCCCAGAAAAACAACCCACCAATTTAATCATATCTCGGCAACCACAAATTCATTTGTGATGAAATTTTACAAAGATATAGGAGAAATACTAAGATTCACTTTTTATTATATGTCCCACTCTAATTCGGCCATATAGGCACGTCTGTTTGATGGATGCAAGTTGGCTGCCACTTCGAGTCAAGGATAAAGAAGTCCACTCTCCCTTACTTTCCACCACCCTAGGCCTACCATAATCAAGTGGGATGCTTTTTATTATTCGAGGCTCTACCCAGGGCTCCAAAAATTCCTATTTAAGTCAATGGTTATGGATGATTTTAGGATCTTTTATCTTTGTTTCATTTTAATGTTATGCTACCAATTTGATGTTGTAATTTCATTCCTTCAATTGTAAGTTTCTTAAATTACCTTAGCTTATTTATAAAAGTTCTTCATCTTCTATTTTTCTATTCTTATTCTTATCACTTTGATATCGTTTCCTCAAGGTGTGAACTTTTTCACACCAAATCTTTTGATATTATCACATAATGGTGGAGTGATCATTTTTCATTATTTTTTTTACTTCTCCAATTCCTCCCTCATGAGTCTACTTCCCGCTTCCATTGAAACCATAGGTTCAATTGAGGGATAACCCACTTATGGGTTGATCCAAGGGAGTATAAAGGGGCTGGATTGGATGTTATTTATCACCCCATTAATTTCTAATCACTTCTTTTAAATGATATTTTTATTTAATGATTTTAAAACCTCTTCATCCTTATTGAATTTAAGGTCACACACTTCAAGTGCTAATATGAACCTTTACCTTTGAGTTCTCAAAACTTTGATCCTTCAAGTGTATAGGTGATTATTATTAGGGTGTGTAGGAATTAAACCAGTAAGTGATGTTTTTTTTGATCTCCTTAAATGAACCCATCTCAAATATAATAAATTGAAATATTTAAAAATATGAATGCATCCAATCCACCCCTTGTAATAACCTTGGATCAACCCTTCTCATAATTTTAATTCACTTAAGACTTTTAGTGTTCACTTAAATCCATCTAAAATCAACCCAAATTTGGACACTTAATAGCTAAAAATAGTTCATATAATGTACATGTCCATAGGTTACTTCTTAGGTCTTTGAGGATTCAACAACCCAAGATAAACTACAAGCGACCGCTTAACCCTAAAATCTTGGGTAAATTTGGGCGAGACTAGTGGAAAGAGTTATTCTTAGGTTCTTCTTCACCACCTTTTGAAGGGAAATTTGGGGATGAATTTCTTTAAGGGGGAAGTTTGTAAGAACCTAGTTCTTCTTTTGAGGTAATAATATTATCTTTTTAGGTTGTGCTTAAGTAAGTGGAGGAAAAAGAGGGTTACACGCCGTGCAACCTAGGTGCATGCTATGTAATTGGGGTTACACATTGTATAATCCCAATACACGTTGTGTAGTGGTCTTTCTAGGAACCGTATAGAAACAGGAACTACACGGCGTGTAGTTTCAAGTACATGTTGTGTTATTTTTTGTGTTAAATTGGGAAATAGTGTTGTTTTGTTTAGATGGACAGAAACTCACCCCTTCATTCAATGAAAAGTGCACCCAAATGATCCAAGAATAGTTTGGCCTCTCATTTATTTGTTTGATCTCTGATTCGAACATCGTTGGATGCATTGGATTCCCCTTAATATACTCTATTCTAAGTCAAATTAGAGGATGGTGCTAGATTAGAAGAGTCATACTAGCATGAGATAGGTGGTCTTGTGCCTTTCACTAATTTTCAAGTTGTTTATATATGTCGGAGTGTCGCATGCCCATTTTTTGGTGTCTCTTTGATTTAGAATTGAACATTTTTGTTGCCTATTGGTTTTTAGGTAATTGAATATGTGTTCTTAATCATGTATAGGGTTGTTTACCTTGAATTTAGGGCCACCCCATGGGTGTGTTTTCCCTTGAATGACCATTTATGGTCGTTTGGACTAGGATGCCTATGAGGCATGCCTTGTTCTCCCTTCTTGCGTTGTTTAAAATGAATTTGGTTGAATAAGTGACTTTCCCAAGTGAGATAAATTATGGTTAATCATTGTGATAGTTTAAATTACATGATAGTCTTGATATATGATATTTTCCCATGTGAGTTTTTATTGTTAAGGCCATGTAATAGTCTAATTTACATGTGTTTCTTATTATGTGAATTTTCCCACATGAGTTGTTAATTGTGATTAATCCATGTAATATTTTAATTTAAATGTCTTTATTATTATGATAATTGAGCCCATGTGAGTATTTTAAAGGCCAAGCCTTATGAGGTTGGTCCTTTCTTGATTATATTGGATGCTTTTGGTTTTGAACTGTACATGCCTAATGAAATGCTAATTGAACTTATTATGATTAAAAGGTAATAGCAATGGGTGAACCATGGATTTGGATTAGAATTCCATGGATGAGTTCATGTGACTATTGTACCTTATACCTTGGTTGAACCATGGATTAATTGAGGGATTCCATGGACAAACTAAAAGATAGGTTATTATGTTAAGTCATGAGCGAGACATGGATGTAGTGGTCGGGCTCATGGAGACTATGTTTAAAGGCTGAATGAGTCGTGGAATGAGGGATTTCATGGATAGGTTCTATTGGAAATTTTTATATGTCTTGGTAGATACTTGGGTCTTATTTATAGGATCCAAGGGTGTCCCATTTGACATATACTCACACCACACCTAGAGTGAGACCTGGTTCTTGAGAGGATCATACGGATAGGCTCGTAGGATGTAGGTGGTTTTACACTATGAGTAATACTTGAATTCCAACTTAGGAATGTCAAGGGAAATCTCGGGTTTTAATTTGAATAATTAAATGGAGTGAATTATGATGTGTCTGCCAAGCCAAAGCACAAGCTTGGATTCGTTATTCACTTTACTTATTTAGATAGCCTTCTGAGGTATTTTTTGTGTTTACTTTTACACTGGGGGTTATCGGGCTTAGGTCAGATCCTGGTAATTATATAATTCAATGTAATTGAACTATTAATGAACATTAAATGATTGTAAATGGAAACCAGTGCTTATAGGACTGTTTACTTTTGAGTACTTCCTAGCTTAATACTTTCACTATTTTAAGCACCCTGTAATACTACATGGAAAATGGGGGTTCAAACCCCATGGGGCGCTGGTTACTGTAGTGGTACTGTAGCGGCGGCGATACTGTGTGGTACTGTAGCAGCAGGTTACTATTCACAGAATGTGAATTGGCCTTAGAATTTGGGCCTATGGGCTATGTAATGGACTACAAGCCCACTGGGCCTTTGGGATATGTAATGGGTTTCCCTCTACCCAGTTAAAAAGAGGACTTTGCTTTGATTTAATAATAAAAATGAGGCTTCAGCCCCAACCTTTTAAAAAAAAACTTTCACTATTGTACACTGCCTGTTATATATATTCACTGACGGATCGGCACATATCGTAGGTAGTTGCCTATTGGGATTTAGTCTCACACCCTATTCGGGTCATGCTTTTGGGTCCAAACAGATTATATTGTTATGGGTGTCAATAAGGTAAATATCCCTTCTACAAGTAGTTGATATGCTACTTTGGATCAAGAAAGTATGAGACCAAGTCGGGGCTTGCAAGGCTTCTTAGTTCTCTTGACTTTTTTGTACTTTTTCACTTGTATTGTGTATTACTATAGTGTATCATGTTTTGGTTATTTTCCTAGAACATGTGACATGCATCATCATCCTTTGTATGCTATGACATCTGGTTATTTTGATTATTAGTCTTCTGTTGTTTACTTCTGTTGTATGGTATTACTGCTACTGCTATTATTTTATTATTGTATTTTGTTATGTTATACTCTGCTAATGAGGGCATAGTTTCCCCACTATCTCATCTAGGACATTTTAATAGTCATTAACCTTTTTCATTTATGAAAATACACTTGAGTTCATGTTACTAACCAAGTACGGGGCTCCTTTGAGTGGCATCTAGATCTGGGACGTTATAGAGAATTTTTTCATAAATCTATCCTTTTTTATATGATAAACCTTTTAAGGAATCATGTAAATAGGGGGATTTGTGGGTAATCTATGAATAAAACATGTAAGTGTGTGGACTATTATAACTATTTGTTAGAGTGGTTGTAGGAAACCTTTGTTGATAAGAAATTTGAAGAAGTGAAGAAAGATGTGAAGAAAAGCTGAAGATGTTTCTTAAGTCACTAATTTTAGACATCATGGTTTTTTGTCAACAATTCTTGTTTCCTATAATGAGTTATCACACATAGTCTTATAATTATTGATAAGTAATCCATATCTTAAAGTTAAAAAAGTTCAATGATTTGTGAACCTTGGTTGACAACAAAATACAAAGGGGGTTGTTGGGATTAAGTTGGCAAGAAGTTATTTTTAGAAGTTAGAAGAAGTTTGTGTTGTAATAATTTTCTTTAGTTATCAAAGAATAAATAAATCACCTCACTTTGTAAAATTTAGTGATTGGACTCACAATTGTAATTAGGTGATCATACGCAAAAAGCTTAAGAAATTCCAGTGGTTTGAGAAGAAGTTTTTTGTAAGAAAAGGCTCATCATACTCACCTTGAGTCCAATAAAGTAAGTTTTGTTCATAATGAAGAAGTTGATAAAATTATGCATGGATCCGATGTGAAAGTATGATGATGATTTTCTGATTTTAAATTCACATAATTCATAGGTTTTTTGGAAAATTTATGATGCAATCCTTATGAAGTAAAGAGAGAGAACAAGTGTTGCCAATCATATTGTGGTGTGGTTGGAAATAAAGAAGTCACTGGAAGGATGAGAAGTTACAATACTTCTCAATATAAGTTAGACAATCCTATTCCAATCTTAAACAGTCTCAAAGTCATGAGAAGTCATGATATAAGTATAAGTTTGTGGAAGAAGGAAGTTGTTGAAGCCAAATATTTTCGGTCTCAATTCATCAGTGTAAAGAACACCGAACACAAAATTTCTTTTGTTGGGACCAGTGAAAAAGAAAGAGAAGTAGGGATTTTTAAAGTGATTCATGAAGTAAATTCAGAGACTGGTCAACAATATATTCAACCATTTTCATCAGGTTGAATTGTTGGTTGTTTTAAATTGGTTCAAGAGTCATCAAACTGGCAATGTAAATAATTATCAGAGTGAAGCAGAGAATGATCCATCAAATACAGGATGACACCAATAACATCATCAAACATAGGATTATCAATCTAGGAAAAGAATAAAAGGGAGAATTTATTAAATCAATTACAAAAAAATCAAGGGGAGCTTAAAGTTTGAAGAGTTTAGAGAAAATGTTTTTCAAATAAGTTTGAAGTCATTTCTGAAGTGTTTCCAAGGAAGTGCTGAAATCTTTAGAATTTTCCACTATGTTTATGAAAAAATAAAATAATATAGAGTCTAATGAAGTAGAAACAATGTTTTGTCATGAATTATTTCAATGTTTTATATTTAACAGTTGGTATGGAGCATCGAAATGGGAAAAAAATTCAGTTGGTTTTGAGAATCATAATGAGAAGATATTTTATTTTCATATCTTTAAATCAGTGTGGAGTAATGTAATGAAGAATCTGTTGTATTTATCATAATGGGAAAATTGGAATGGAAATTATAATTAGACTGAAAATTAATTAGAAAGTATAAAGTGATCCAAAGTTAATAGAAGATTCGATAAGGCTCAAGAAGAGTAGAGAAGCACTGAAGAAGTCAAATATGTGTTTGAAATTCAAGATAATTTGAAGATTTGGTAAATTTGGTTAAGAGAAATTTTTTTTCAGAATATCTCCTAAACCACATTTAGAAAACCTATAAATATAGGGAATTACTTTGTACTTTCACTGAAACTTTTGTATTTTTCATGGGTGTAGAGAGAATGTGGAGTACGAAAAGTTTTTAGAGAGAAGGAGTTATCAGATTGAGCAATCCTGAGGATATTTATTGGACAGAAGAGGAACGAAGATTGTATTCATAGTTTCTTAGAATGGACTGGAAAATCAGATCGAGGATTTCATATTGAGATAGAAGTAGTTTAGAATTGTTTTAGTGGTATTCTAGAAGAGTTATATTATCAGACTAAGCAATCTGACTGGAGAATCAGACTAGGAATCATACTGAGTATCATTACGAATTCCAAATAATTTCTTACCTACTATTGTGTAGAAAAATGAATAATTATTTTGAAGATCGTATTTTTGAAATTTGACAAGGTAGTGTAGTAACATGTTTTGAAGAAACTTTTGAAAGTTTTTTCACTTGTTACACAAAATTTTATTACAACATTTTGTGCTACTTGAAGCACATGCACTATTGTATTGAACATAGTACTACACGAGTGAAATGGAAAATCATACTTTTTGTATCCACCCAAATGGATTGTTTTTTAGTGGATTATGTGGTATTGGATTGTTTCCAAACCATACCAAGGAATTAGCTACTTTTGTTGAGTAGTGAAACTTGTAAATTCTTTTGTTCCTATGGATGTGTGATTGTTTTGATTTCATCAAGGTGATAACTCTTTAATATGAGGTGAAGGTTTTTTAAAAAAAAGGGAAACTTAAAAGAAAAATATATCACTAATTCACTTCATCCTCCTCTCAATGATTCATTGATCCTTCTTGGGAAATCTTAGTTCAATCCATCCATCCCAAGTTCGCCTTCATAGGGTGTTCGATACATCCATCCCAAGTCCACCTCTATAGGGCGTTCAATCCATCCATCGGTAAAACCATGTGTGATGTCTTCCCTTATAGGGACACACCTCCTTGATTCATCTACACAAGACATTAAACTTGTGCCCCAATCTATCCCTATAGAAAGTTCTGATCTATCTCCACATGACGTGGAACTTGTGACCTAAACCAGAATACCTACCCCATGTCATAGATGTGGGATGCCTGAGGTAAAAAATACTTGGAAGACTTACGTTCTTGATGTCAAAATACCTCATGATCGACACGAGATGCCTTATGTTTTGTGCCTAAGATGCCTCTAACTTAAAAAGTATAAGAATTCCCTTAACATAAATTACCTCATGAATAACATGGGATGCCTTGGGTTTCATTCCTAAGATTCCTTGTATGAGATTCCCTTAAAGGAGGAAGTATTACAGGTGCCCAATACACCCAACGTATATAGATTTTCAAACATTCCCAACGTTACCATCTACTCCGATGAAAGGTCGTTGCCCTGTTGAGACAAAAACAACATAATTAATTGGCATCCAAAAGAAATGGCACCAGTAACGAGTTTCATGAACATGAATCAAATCTATGAGGGAGACCTGGACTAGGAAAAGAGCTCCAAGGAGGAATCCATGGAAGTAGGAATTGACATCCCATCATCTCATTTTGATCAAGAATCTAACATCACCGTCCATAGTGGTAGAGGTCACCCACCTTTAGAAAGAAGGGATGTGGGGAAAGAAATGTGTGTTGTTTCAGAAATACGCGCCTTGACTGTGAAAGCATCAGAAACGAAAATACTTCAAGGTTTTTGTAAGTCCCCATTTACTAAAAATAAAAAATCTGAATCTTGGAAAATTTTATAAAAAAACTAAGGAAAGAATTTTCATGGGATATTAACCCAATGTAAGAAGTTATAAATGTTGGAACAAACATTTACAAAAGTTGGTTGATTCATATGATGTGAAATTTATTGAAAATATAAATTCCTTAATAAAGGATGTTGAAAATGTTGAGGAAGATAATCTGAAAAATTTTAATGAAAGTGAAAGTGATCTAGAATAGATATATCAACACTCGGAGGAATTGTGTGATGATGAAAGTGAAGCTAGAAGAGAGACTTTGAAATTTCATACCATATATAAATAGGTTGAAACTAAAAATATACATGGAAATAAGAAATATTTGAATCATACTTGAATCAGGATGAGATTAGAAAATCAAATATCACTCATTTCATAGATTGAACCAGAATCGGTTTCTGAAGTAGTGAAACATAAATAATGGGTGAATTCAATGAATGAATAGTTGGATAAAATTGAGAAAAATGAAATTTGGGAACTTGTTCCATGACCCGTGGGAAAAAATTTTATTGGAATAAAATGGGTGTATATAAATAAGTTGAATGAACATAGAGAAGTTTCAAGAAACAAAGTGAGACTTGTTTCTAAAGGTTATACATAGGGGGAAGGTGTGGATTTTGAAGAAACCTTTACCCCCGATGTAAGATTAGAAACTATTAGAATGTTTCTAGCAGTGACTACACATCAAAGTTATGAATTTGATCAAATGGATGTAAAGTCAGTTTTCCTTAATGGTGAAATTGAAGAAGTTTACATTGAGTAACCTTGTGTATTTCTAATTGATAAATATGGAAGAAAGTTTTGTAAATTGAAAAAGGCCTTGTATGGGTTGAAACTAGCTTCACATTCTTAGTATTACAAACTTGATAATTATTTGAGAATGTTGATTTTTTCTAAATGAAAGGTTGATAGTAACTAATATGTGAAATAAGTTAACTCTAGAACCCAAATTGTAATCATGTACATTGATGATATAATTTTTACTGGAGATGAATAAAAAAATTGTAAAGAATTTATTGAGGAGATGAAGAATAATTTTAAGATTTCAATGTTGGTAGAATTAACTTTATTCCTTGTTTTACAAGTTCAATAAAAAGAAAAAAACATTTTCTTAACTCAATAAAAGTATTACAAGGAATTGTTACAAAAGTTTGGTATGAAAGAATCACTACTGGAAAATATCCTTATACCCATGGTTTTTTCCAAAACCGTGGGTATAGGGGTAATATGGGAACCTATACCCACGGCTTTCCAAAACTGTGGGTATATGTCACTTATACCCACGGTTTTGGGAAAAACAGTGGGTATAGTTTTTTTTTTGAAGACCTATTCCCACGGTTTTGGAAAACTATGGGGGAAAAGATAGTTATACCCACGATTTTGTTCAAAATCGTGGGTATAGGATTTTTTTTTCAAGACTTATACCCACGGTTTTTTCAAAACTGTGGGTATAGGATTTTTTTTTGAAGACCTATACCGACAGTTTTATAAAACTGTGGGTATAGCTTTCCCGCGTTATGGTGGGAAAAAAATTCTGTGATACATGAAAAATATTTTGTTGGAAAACCTATCCCCACAGTTTTCCCTCCTATACCCATGGTTCGGATTAATATATTTAGGTAGATACAAATATATAAACATAAAAGCTTCATAGGTGAGTTGGTGAGGCATTGTGTATTGTTCATTGCGGTTGTAGGTTTGAAACCCATTGATTTCTTTTTTTCTAATATAGGGAGAAAAAATAATATATTAAAATAAATGAAGATATATTAATACAAAACTGAGTTGGCTCAGTTGGTTAGACATCGGATGCATGAAGATAAAGACACAGGATCGAAACCCGCGGGATGTATTTTTTCAAATAGGGACGTCAATTAATATATTTTTCAAAATATAGATAGATATACCTATAAGTTACATAGCTTGAGTGGTGAGGCTCGCTGAGTTAGAAATTCAAGTCGCGGGTTCAACACCTACTGCTCATTTTTTGTACAAAAAATATAAACCCGCGATTTTCAAATTGTGCGTATAAGGTTTTGACAGTGTGGAAATAGGGTAGGAGGCTTTGACATAGTGGCAAAAAAGCTATGCCCATGGTTTGGAAAACCATGGGTATAGGTTGGGGACCTATCCTGACACCTCGGTTGCCCACGGTTCCCAAAACCATGGGTATAGCCTATACCCACAGTTTTGGAGGCTATACCCATGGTTTTGAACCGTGGGTATAGGTCATTTTTTCAGTAGTGAATATAAAGAAGTTTATGCTCCTATTTTAGTCAAAATGAAGTAAAGATAAAGCTGGAAAAAGTGTGAATCAGAAATATTTTCAAAAGTTGATAGGAATTTTGCTTTATCTAATAGCTTTACGGCCTGATATTGTTTATGTTATGACTTTGTGTTCCAAATATCAGAGTAATCCAAAATAATCTCATATATTGGAAGCAAAGAGAATTATGATATATGTTAAAGGAACAAATCCGTGTAAGATATTATACAAAAGAAGTTGTGATATGAAATTTCATGGTTATACTGATGTTGATTGGGCTAGAGATTATAATGATAGAAAACCAACCTTAGGAGGAACATTTTCTTAGGATAATTTTGTGTGAGTTTTCATGGTGAGAAATAGAGTTTAGTAACTTTGAGCATAGTAGAATCAGAATATATTACATTTATACAGGATTGTATTCAATTTTTGTGGATGAAAGTATAGTTGGAAAATTTGAAAGTTGAATTTTCTACACCATTGAAGATACTTTTTGATAATAAGAGTATAATTGATCTTTATAAATATCTTATACAACACTCAAGATCAAATCACATTGATATCAAGCTTCACTTCATCAAAGAGAAAGTTGTTAGTGGATATGTTTTACTGGAATATATTTCAATGAAATTTCAAATTGCTGATGTTTTCATAAAATATATGCCAAAGGGAGGGATTTGAAGAATTGAGGTTGTAACTTTATGCACAGTCTCCGCCAATGACTTCCTAAACATCTAAAAGAAAACCTCTATCGTGCCTTGGATTATGTTGAAAAAGGGGGATATTTACAACTTTATCCTACAAGGGGGGGAGAAGTACTTTTCTTAAATTAATCCAAAGTTGTGGTTATCATAAAATGGGGGAGAGGAAGAAAATGTTAGGTGGTTTATCTTAACATGGCCATATATTTGCTTATCATCATGGGATATAATTCCTTCAAAACATTACTTTATCCAGTAGTGTGGTATCATGACATTCTATTTTGAGAAATTCTATTTTTTGGTAAATGTTCAAAAATGAGTTGTGAACAAGTATCAGTGTTGAAAAAGTTGTTAATGAGAGTTGTAAACAAATCCAAAGGGGGGATTTAAGATCCTTTGTGGTTTTTTATTTTAACAAAGTTTTGTTTTTATTGACAACTAACATTTTTTTAAAGAATTTTTTTGTAAAATGGGTGAAAGTTATTAAATTAATTTGTTTTAAAGTTACTGTAAATTATATTAAGAAAGTTTTACGACTTGCTAGAAAAGAATAAAGTTGTAAAGTCCATAAGTTAGGAAAGTGGGAAGCTATAGAAATTTCCAAATCAAGTCAGATGATGCTTTTCTAATATCAAAGTTTTCAACATCATGAAAAACCTCATGATAAAATATTTTGAATAAAGGAGTATTCTTAAGTTTTATAAACATAGATTTTCTGGATGCAGAGATTTATATACAGCTCTTAATGTAGTTACCGGATAGAACCACTTCATACAATTTTTTTTTCAAAGTTGAAGTTTCTAGACTCAGATGTCTAGACACATTTCTATGGATATAGAAACTGTAAGAAAGTTAGAAGTGTGAGTTTTATTAATATTGATAAAGTTAAAGCTTGTTTAATAGACACAACCTTCCAGACAGAAAGTTTGAATGAAACTTTTGTTATAAAGTTCAAGTTTATGAAAATCAATGATTTTTTGAAATATGTGAGAAGACAAAGATACTAGTTTTTAGTTAGGCTGATAAGACATAGGTTTTTATAAGAATCTCCAATGATGAAACATTGTTTATTGAATTGACCTGATCAAATCAATGTTGTGGACTGACCAAACTGGATGATGTCTATCATATGGAACAGTAAAGAAGCACAGGGCATAGTTCATCGGATAGAGAATTTGTAAGAATCTATAAAGTTGTTTTTGTTGAGTTTTTATGGTTTTACAAAATGTGAAAGAAATTAAAAGTGACTCAAGATATCATATTTAATATATAAGTATAGAAAAAGGGTGATATATTAACTTTAATCAGACACAGATCTCCAAACAGAGACCACTAGACAAACCTTTCTAGATAGATATGTTTAAGAAAGTTTGAATTTGCTTCATTAGAAAAAATTTTATCAGTTGAGGAGATCTACTAAAATAATTGTGAAGAAAGAAGTAGAATATTTCAAGTTTTTAATCTAAAAAAGTATCTATAAAAAATAAAAAGTTGGAAATGTTGAATTATCTATTGGACAGTCGTTATAGGAAACTTAAGTATTTAGAAGTTGCAATAATGTAGTCAACCATATTCAGCTATCTTAGAGAAACAAAAAGAGAAAAGTTTTATTTTTTTTGTTTCGATAATGTTTTAATTCAGTAATGTTTCAAGTTTTGAAGTTTTGAAGTTTTTTTCAATAAATTTCATCAGATGAATGTTTTATAAGAATGTTCATCGGGCAGAATTTGTTTACAATGTGTGAGTTGAGAATAATGGAGTTTTCATTGGAACCTTTTTGGTTTGTTTGAGTGTTTTTTCAAATGGGTCAAGAGGACCAGACAATATGATGAGTTTTCCAAAAATAGAAGTTCCAGAAAAACATCTCCAATTAGAATTTTTTATAGAAATTTATAAAGTTCTGAAATCTTAAGGATGATAAAGTACAAGAGAATCTAAGAAGATTTAAGAAGATTTGAGAAGAGTCCAGATGATTTTAGATGATTTTAGAATCATTCAAATGAAGTTCCAATTTTTGATGAATTTGGATTTATGAAATTTGGGTGATTGGGAAAACATTTTAGGTTTCTCGCCTTTTCTATTCTGGGATCACCTACAAATAGAGGTACAAAGTACATTATACATGATCACTATTGAGAGAGACAAAAAACCGAAATGCTGAAAGTTTTGTGTCATGGGAGGTTTCTAGAAAAAGTCTTTGATAAGAAGATCGGACAAAGAAATGTTTAGAATTTTAGATAGAGGAGAAACTAATAGGGAATATCAGGAAAAGTTCTATGTAGAATTTTTTTTTGAGGTGCCAAGTTTTGTTGATCAGACGAAACAGAAATTTGTTTTAGGTGCAGTTTGAGAAAAGGTGTAATAGACAGAGATTACTAAATGGAGGATTTCCAAACCAAGAAAATCAGACAGAGGTAAAATCAAATATATATTCTATATAGACCCTCTGTAGATCATTTTAATTAAAGTTACCATTTTGGTTGTGGATCAAATTTTTTAAGAAAAAATTTTAAACTGGAGGAAGTTAGTATAATCATTCTTATCAGGAGATAGAATGTGTCTAATGGGAGTTGACATAAAATTTGTATTCACTTCTTTATAATAGTGAATTTTCATAGTCCCATGGGAGTTTATATGGAAAGTATTTAGGTTCTAACACCTAGGTTGAAACTTTTAAATATTGTGGTCCTTGTTTAGTTTCCTATTTGCATGCATTTGACTTTACTAAAAGTTGATAAGGAAGAAACTCTAACAAGTTGTAGGGGTTAGGTTTATTAAAGCTTAAATTTGTAAAATGAAAATCACTAATCCAACCCCCCCCCCCCCCCCTCTTAGTGATTCAATGACCCTTAGTAACTTCGACACCATATGAAATAAATTAGGAGCATAATAGTAAAATATACCTCAATGAAAGGAAATTGAGACAAATCCCCTTATAATGATCATAACATTGAAGTGAGAATTAATCAATTAATAGATTGTGTGTATCAAATGTAAATCCACATATAATGAGTGTAAATACACTATAATATGATCAATAGTCATTATACCCATAATCTTATAATATCAAAGGCAAATGAAGAAGTAATATAACCTGGTAAAAATAAATTGAGTTTTGAAATTGTTTACTACTTGGTAACTTTCAAGTCAAATCCCCTTGGATGTAATAATTAAAATTGAAACTTAAAATTCCATGAATCATGAAGGATTCATGATATTATATGTAAAAGAGGAATTATTTACATCATATGAAATAAATTAGGTGTATAAAATTAAAATATGCCTCAATGAAGGGAAATTGAGAAGAAATATCTTACCTCGCACTTCTTTTTGGTTGAATATGATTTAACCTTTTGTATAGTGGTTTTAAACATGTTATTAAATTATAAAAAAACCATATTAATATTTATAATATCATATATGATCCTTATATAAAATT
The DNA here is from genome assembly GCA_963277665.1 of Viscum album. Classification (NCBI taxonomy): domain Eukaryota; kingdom Viridiplantae; phylum Streptophyta; class Magnoliopsida; order Santalales; family Viscaceae; genus Viscum; species Viscum album. The sequence continues at coordinate 1,372,839,448 of OY728143.1, forward strand.
TTATCACCCTTTCATTAAAAATCATTCATTATTTTCATCGTTTCAGGTGTTAATTGTCTTGTTTTCTCATGCGTGTTTTTTCATGAAAGATCCAGTTCTTGTACATATTATATAGTTCCATAATATAAATAATAATAATAATGACATAATTATAATATGTATACAACAATTATACTAATCATGAAAGTTGGTTTTAAGAAATGAAGTATATTATGATCATCGAGACGGTAGGTCATGCGTACGCATGAGTAACATTTCCATTTTTAAACAATCATTAAAGAAAAAAGGTAAGTAATATTTTATCTTTATAAAATGATCATAATATCATAAATACTATATTATTTATTTAAATATACTTATATATATATGTGTGTGTGTGTGTGTGTGTGTGTGTGTGTGTATCATCCATGTGATGTGGTGATGAAAAGAGGGTCATATTGCTTCATGAAGGCGGTAGTCCGCACATACACGAATGATGTTATCATCTTTCAGTGAGTGAAAAGGTAAGAAAAAAAATATTATCTTTTAATAATGATAAATATGTCATTAATGTCGTAATTATATCATTTATATCACATATATACATTAAATTTATTCTTATTACCTTCCATGTAAAGTGTTAGTGAAAAATGAATCACATCGTTTTGCGAGGTGGTAGTCCATCATACATACGAGCGACATTATCATATCCCCTAAAGAATGGAAAGTAAAAAAGGGTATATATATATGATATAATAAATCCTTATGTATAATTATATTATAAATATCATATATATTTTCATGAACCAGGTCAAGTTTTCATCCAAACTGACACCCAACCAGGTTCGCAACAAGGCCCGAGAGACATTCTCGATCCTCCCAGGCAGGTGATTAGCATCGGGCATCAAAGATATCACAGTGGGAACAATTTAGCCTAATAAAAAACTAGGATCGAATAAACCAAAGAATGCAATGAAAACTAATAGAACTGAATATAAATAAATATACAAACCAATCTAGATACAACAGCTGCTGAACAAAATAGAAGCTATATACAAAACTAAAACTGAACTGAAACCAAACTGATCTCCATGTGACCTCTTGGTCACCACAAACCACAATAACAACCTAAGGAACACACTTGAACTAAGATATTGAACCTATAAAATAGCTCTATGTTGAGTGGCATAAGTTGTATGTGAGCATAAACATCTCGGGTCTATCGATATCAAGTGGCACAAGTAGGGTGTGAGCATAAATAGCTCAGTAGGTAAGAAACAAAAAGTCCATACTTTTACTTTACCAAAACAATCCATAAACATTTGTTTTAAATACATTTATAAAATATTTTTTTTTGTCATTTTAGAGAACCAAACATAGCTTTCCCATTTTAAAACAACACATGCCACTTTCCTCTTTTCAAAACAGGCTTCCATTTTCAGAAAAAACAGTTTACAGCCCAACACCAAAAGAATAATCCAAAAAGGTGATCAATAAGGAGCTATGCTAAAAATAAATAAAACATAACAACCTGACACAATCTAAAAGCACAATTAAAGAAGGTGAAAGAAATTAAAACTGAACATATAGATAATAATCATGGGCATTTTCTAAACATCCCTAGAAGAAATATCTAGAGTACTTAGTTCAGACTCACCTGTCAGCGTATGGTGCATCTCCACTATCAATAACCAATTGGATGCTCTAAACTAGTCATTCTAGTGGCCTGACCCACCTATCCTCTAAGAAAATCTATGGGTATCAACTATTCTAATTAGGTTCAATAAGAAACCATTACTCGATCCTCTATATGATTCCCGTTAATATAATGATAATAGTATTCAGTGAATGGGGAGGTCCTCACACATGGGGATCAAAACAATAACCCACATCCATCATGATTTCTTAGAATAAGAACTAGCACCACCTATATGATGACCCTCTCCTCAGAGGGTCCATCATAGAGATTCCCATCACCAAATAATCTATTCACAAATGTCAACCAAGCCTTCACATCACATGAATTTCAAAACCAATTTCCAAAAAAAATCAAGGTACCAACTAGGTCTTTACATTTTCTAAATAAAATCCATTTTTCCAAATCCATTTTTAAATCCAATAAAGACACATGACACACTAGAAAGGTTCCAAATGAGTCTTCATGTAATTTAGAAACCAAACTATAATTCAAGTATCTAAATGCGCTAACCTTTAGGAAACACATTTGAAACCAACATTGAATTCGTTTGAAGACCAAGTAACCAATTATAAAGCATTAGGGGGTTTCGAAGAACCATTTTGGAAATAAGGGAGAAGGGAAAAAGAAAAAAAGAAGAGGGGATGAGTGGTTTGAAAACCTGGTTCAAGGGAGATATTCTCACAAGGAGACCATTTTCATTTGTGATCCCATCCATATGTGCACCCCATACACATATGGATGTTCCCACATCTAATAGATCACTCCATACATCACCACATTTACACGAAATTCCAATTTAAGAAACAAAAGGACTTTGTAACCATTTCACACACAACCATCAACCATAAGAATACACCCAATATACACACCATATTCAATTCATGATAAAAAAACAAACTATCAAGCATAACCAAATCCAAACACAATCGCAGGCACCTAAATTCATTTCCAAATGCCAAATGGTATTTTATCAAACACTTTGTAAGAATATATGTGTGTGTGTGTGTGAATAATTAAGGAAACCTTTTCTAAACTCATTTTCATCAAAATTACAAAACCATTTACACTAACACGTCACATGAAAAAACATCACATTCAGAAAACAAATAGGAAAGCTTAAGTATCAATAGAATGTTCTGAAAAAGAAAATAATGGAAAAGCCTACCTTAATGGTGTTCACATGCAACAAAACTCTATGGGAAGAAAGAAAACTCCACAAGAGACCATCCTCACACCCTATAATCAAAGGAACACAATCCACACATCAACCCTAACTCCTAGGGTTCATCCAAGAGAGAACCCACCAAAGAAAAATCAAGGAACCAAGGGAGAAGGATAAGAAGATGAAAAAATTGACCCAAAACTCAAATAAACTCACCTTGGAAGCTTGGAGGAGAATCCATGGAGGAGGGAGATCCAAGAAGAGGGGATTTTAGGATCCCCCTAGTACACCTAGGTTGAATAAGAGGGGTGGGGGTCGAATTGGGGTTAAAATAAGAGAAGGGTAGAATATGAATTCTAAGTTTTTAAAGATCTGGGCAACTCACACGCTTTAAAAAACTATGCGCCAACCATGTGCACCCTACTGTAGATAAGGGACACTCACATGGTTTGGTCACACAGTTTAGGAAACTTTGTACCATAGTTTTGTAAAAAAATAATAGAACCCCCTGCATGTTTACTGCATGGTTTCCTCTAACCGTGTGTAGGTCGTGTTCCATGACCTTGACAGCAAAAACAAGACGCATGGTTACTAATCAGACTCATACAATTTGTCCCAAACTATGTGAAAGTCATTCTAGGTGAATTTTTCATGAAAAAAAACAACTAAAAATTCCCTCAGCCTCAATGGGATGCACAGTTTTCCCTAAAATTGTACACAAAAACTGTGTACAGGGCCAAAACTCACCCGAAAACTCCAAAACTCAAAAAAAATCACCAGGAAATCAACCCAGACCTCAACCAAAAGATCCAACATCAAGAAAAAAAATAAAAATTTAAGTTTGGGGTGTGATAATTCTCCCCACCGTAAACACTTTCTTCCCCCATGAAGTCACACAGCCATCCAAGGAATCAAGCTCAAGCTCAAAAGTGAACGAAACCAAACAAATCCACAAACTCGGTGCGATCTTTCACTCCACAAGTCACACCCGAATAGATATAAAGAAAACCATAACAAATAAAACCATGGAGAGTGTTCTTACCACCAAAATAAACCAACTTACCATGGTGACACTAACCCCAAAACTAGGAAACCCAACATGAGCCAACCCAGGAACTTTTTGCACAAACCAACCATCATAACTACTGGGACCAAGAACTCCCAACCCAAACCAAAAAAAAAACAAAACCAAGGTAATACCAAAGAAGTAACTCTAACTAAATAGTGGTCCAAGCCACATTCCACTATTTCCTCAAACCAAAAATATATCCACAATAAGAATAACTAAAAACCATAACCAATCCACAAAAGGCTAGTCACACAGGAAGGAACAAATGATCAAAAAATCGCATCACAAAAAGGGAAAACCACTAGAATTACAAGATAACTGGAGCACCGAGATTCTTTAACAATGAGGATAAACTTACAAAAACTGAGGAAACTACAACAGAGGAACTCAGACTATTCTCACTCCAAGTTTTCTTGCACCCTTGGGGATTCATAACTATGTGAAGAGCTTTACTCCAGGGCCTATGGCTGGATCCCTGATGTCTTAAAGTGTCTATTTTCCCACATATAGAATATTACACCCTATGATTAATGCTTATTCTTCTGGCAACGTTTTTTTCAAAACTTCTCGAGATGACCCAAACATCTACAATAACTTACCCTTGGGGAACTTTGGAAGGATTGTTTCAAATGCCCGAATCGACCGTACTGGAAGCACATGAGCGAAAGATCCAATGAGTGGTAATCTAGAACTGACGAGGGGGAATTCTCTAGAGTAGGTTCCTATAGTACACACCTCTCTCTAGATGGAGAACCTTCATGAGCGCCAAGAAATATTGATTCATCAATCACCACTTAATACACCTTGGGAACCACCTCGGCTAGAAACACCTCTTCGACTAACTTATCAAGATAAACTCCACTGGATAAAAGAACTTGTTCCTTGATCTCTAGACAAAGACCTCATATGAGGATAGAATATTTCAACTGATCCTATGAGGCTATCTATGAAGAAAAAGAAACTAGCTCCTTGAAATTCTCAACATAATCCTTCATTATCTGTTGGTCTTACTGAACACTCAAGAGCTTTTCCACTTTCATCACCTCCACCTCCTTAGGTACAGACCATTAGATAAAAGTGGTATTAAAAACTTCCCAAGACATGTCATCTTACAACAATTATGGTATGATCACCTTCCACCGATCTAAGGCTAGACCTTAAAAAAACCCAAAACAGCATGAACTCTCACCACTTCAAGAGTTCCCAACAACCTGAAAATGCCTTAAACTCTCTCAATCCACTTTGTAGCTTCAAAAGGACCTTGATCGCCATGAAAATAGGAAAAAACTAAGAATAAATAGATCTCACCACTCTACTGGGAGCCTGTGCAGGGAAAAAACTGAACAAAACTCACTAGAAAACTTGGGAACCTTTTTGGGTGGCATAATACAACACAAAAAGGACACAAGACCGAATCAATAACCAATCCAAACTCAACCCAAAAGATCATACCAAGCTAAAAAACCATGCTCATAGATTGAAAACTGCCAATTAAAACAAAAATCATCTTTCAAAACCACCATTTCCATTTTAATTCAAAATCACTAGGCCCTAAGGCCACCTTTTAATTACCAGAACCCACTTTTAAAAACCAACTCACACACTAAGTCCCACTTTTAAAAAAACCAAAACCTTAAAAACAATTTTATTTTTGAAACACACATTTTCTTAAAACCATTTTCCTTTTGAAAATCCACTCACATCAACAGAAACCAAACCAAAACACAATTTACACTAAACTCCATGGATAGGAAACTATTATCCATGCATTACCTAACGACATGGTTAGTGGACCATGCCCTAGGAAAGAACCAACCAGTAGGAATATCCTGAGTCATTCAATTGGTCTCTACATGGTTCACTAATCCATGAGAGACCACTGCACCACATCATATCACTTCCATTATCATCCCCTATCCACGTAAACCAAAATCAAAACAATGACTCAAATCTCATACTACCCCTAGAAACTTGAGGTTTAGAATGAGAAAGGGTTCATGAAATCATTCATGTACCTACCTCTCAAGTATTGATAGTACTAATATCAAAACTACCTGATGCGCCAAATAAAAAAGGGCTACACTGATACCATTTTTTCACGAACCAAGTCGGTTCTCCATCCGAACTGATCCCTGACCCGGTCTGCGACAAAGCTCGAGAGGAATTCCTGATCCTCCTAGGCTGTCGACTAGTGTCAAACATCAAAGATATCACAATGGGAAAGATTTATCCCAATAAACAAACATGATCAAATAAACCAAACAGATCACACACAAAAAACTAATAGAACTAAACATTAATAAATATACAAACCAATCTAGATACAACAGCTGCTGAACAAAACAAAAATTGAATAAAAAACTAAAACTGAATCGGAACCAACCTGATCACCATGTGACCTCTTGGTCACCACCAACCAAAATACCAACCTACTCTAAGGGACACACTCAATCCAAAAACCTAAACCTACAAAACATCTCAGGTCTATCAACACTGAGTGTCATAAGCAGGGTGTGGTCATAAATAGCTCAGTAGGTAATCACTATAGATTCTATACATATTTTTCCCAAAAAATCCATAAACACTAGTTTGAAATACATTTAGTAAATAGTGTTTTATCATTTAAGAGAACCAAACAAATCTTTCCCATTTTAAAACAACACATTCCACTTTCCTTTTTCAAAACAGGTTTTCATTTTTAGAAGAAAAAAAAGTTTACAACCCAACACCAAAATAAGAACTCAACAATGAGATAAAGAAATAAATATTCTAAAAATAAAGAAAACAAAACAAGTGGTAATAAGCTAACAATATAGGTAAATTAGGTGAAATAAAGTAAAACTAAACATACAGATAATAATAATGGTTATTTCCTAAACATCCAGAGAAGAAATCCCCATACGTACTTGGTTAAGAATCACTTGTCGGAGTATGGTGCATCTCCATAATCAATAACCAATTGGCCCATCTAAACTATTCAATCCAGTGGCATGTCCCACCTGGCCTCTCAAAAAATTCCAGGGGGTACCAACCCATCTAATCGGGTTCGATAGGCAACTACCACTCGACCCTCTAGATAATTCCCAGGAATCCCGTGATAATAGTACCCTGTGAATGGGGAGGTCCTCACACATGTGACTCAAACCAATAACCCATATCCACCATGATTTCCTAGACTAATCACTGACACCACCTATGTGATGACCCTCTCCTCAGAGGGTCCACTATAGAGGTGCCTGTCACCAAACAATCCATTCACAAATGTCAATTGGGCCTTTACATCACATGTGTTTTAAAACCAATTTCCAAAACATCTCAATGTACCAACTAGGACTTTATATTTTCCAAACCAAATCCACTTTTCCAAAGCCATTTCAAAATCCAATATAGACACACGACGCACTATAAAGTTGTCAAATGGGCCTTCATGACATTTAGAAACCAAACCATAATTCAAGTCACCAAACAGTATAAGATTTAAAAAACACATTTGAAACCATCCTTGAATTTTTTTTTAAAAACAAAGTAACCAATTATAAAGCACTAGGGATTTTATAAGAACCATTTTAAAAAAGAAGGGTGAAGGAAAAAGAAAAAAAAGAGAGAGGGGATGATTGGTTTGAAAATCCGGTTCAAGAGAGATATTCGCACAAGGATACCATTATCATTTGTGATCCCATTCATATTTTCACTTCATGCACATATGGATCTTCCCACATTCAATGGTTCACTCAAGACACCACCACATTTACATGAAATTACAATTTAATAATTAAAAAGGATTTTTTAACCATTTCACACACAACCATCAACCATAAAGAGACACACTACACACCATATTCAATTCACAATGAAAGGGAAACTACCAAGCATAACCAAATCCAAACACCATATAAATCACCCAAATTAATTTCCAAAGTTCAAATGACATTTTATCAAACACTTTGTAAGAATATATATATAGTCATAATTAAGGAAACTTGTTTTAAACCCATTTTCATCAAAATGACAGCATCAAAATGCCAAGAACATTTAGACTAACACATCACATGAAAAAAAATCACATTAAGAAAAAAAATTGAAATATCAAGAATAAATGGAATGTGTTAGGGATAAAAATAATGTAAACACCTACCTCAATGGTGTGTGCATGAAACAGAACTCTAGGGGAAGGAATACCATACCCCAAGAGACCATCAGAACACCCTAGAATCAAAGGAACACAAGCCACACATCAACCCTAACTCATAGGGTTCGTCCAAGAGAGAACCCACTAAAGACAAACCAATTAACCAAGGGATAAGGAGAAGAAGAGGATAAATTAACCCAAAACTCAAAGAAACTCACCTTAGAAGATTGTAGGAGCATTCATGGAGGAGGGAGAGCCAAGAATAGGGGGTTTCGGGAGCCCCTTAGTGTGCATGGGCTGAATAGAAGGGTAGGGGTTGAATTGGGGTTAAAATAAGAGAGGGGTAGAATAGAATTTCATGTTTTTAAAGATCTGGGCTACTCACATGGTTTGGCCACATGGTTTAGAAAACATTGTGCCAACTGTGTGCATTCTACTAAAGAGAAGGGACAACCACGCAGTTTGGTCACATAGTTTAGGAAAATTTGTGCTAACCGTGCACCACAGTTATGTTAAAAATTATAGAACCCATCACACGCTTGCCTCATGGTTTCCTCTAACTGTGTGTGAGTTGTGCACCATGCCCTTGACACAAAAAACAAGCTGCACAATTACTCCTTGGACTCACACAGTTTGTCCCAAACCATGCGCAATATGTGATAGGATAACTATGAAAGAATAAAATAGCTAAAAATTACCTAACCTCAATAGTATGCATGGTTTACCCTAAAACCTTGCACACAAACTGTGTGTTGGTCCAAAACTCGCCCGAAAACTCCAAAACTCAAAAAAAACATCGAGAACTCGACCTGAACCTCAACCAAAAGATCCAAAATCAAGAAGAGAATAAAATAAAATAAAAATTCAAGGTTAGGGTGTAACATATATACTTCATATCTATCATCATACCCAATAGTGAGAGGTGATAATGAAAAAATGAATGACATCAGTTCGTGAGGCGGTAGTCCGCCATACAAACAAATAATGATTTCATGACATATTTGATGGAAGTGGGGATGGTTTTAGGTAATTAAATTAATATAAAAACATCTTAGTGTATGGAATATACTGAGGTTATTATATCATAATGATTTAATAAGGATTTAAGTAGGTGGATAAAGAAATAAAATAAAAATGCTCGTTGAAAAATGTTACCTCTTCTTTGGATAACCTCCTTTGGTTTACACCAAAATCCTTCCAAGGTTATCTTTATACCCAAAATAAGTCTTATAGGATGAAAAGAGGGAAGTTGGAAAAGTTATTTGGGCTGGTATTTTCCAAACCAAAAAGGGTTTTAAGGTGTGAATAAGAGAGGATAGGGGTGTCCTTTTATAAGTGAGGTGAGTGGCACACTTGTAATTTTTTAAAAGAAAAAGGTGTGTCCATGTTTTTCACATGTCACAAGGGTCCAAAATAGAGTATTATTGAGTATTATAAAATATAAGGTCTAAATATGTCCATAAATTATATTTCATAAAAAAATTAGGTCATTTTAGTTCATATATTTTTATTTTAACCCCTTGATAAATCCATTTTTACCTTAACCATGGTAAATAATTTTTACTATTTTCACAATTCATTTTGGTAAAAAATTAATTTAAACCTATTATATAATATAAATTATTATTATTCCAAATATTGAATCCATTTTATAAAATTCCATTCACATAATTCCAAAATTTAATTTAAAATTAATCTTGTAGACATGATGAGAAAGCAGGTTTTCAAAGACAAAATGTTCAAATGTTTATAATGTTTTTATATCAAAATTCAATATGAAAATTATTACAATGACCTAAATTAGATTAATAGATATATAATTTAACTAATTTTACTTCAAATCCAAATCAAAATATAATTTAAATTTATAAATAATTTAAATGAAAATGTGGTTTTCAATTAAAAATCGGTATTTTTCACTATTTATCGAAAAATAAAATATTTCAAAAAAATATCAAAAATTCACCCTAAGATAATTTTGATATCAAGATTTCAAATATAAATTTTATTTTTTAAAATAGATTTTCTAAAATTAGTAAAAATTAATTTTAAATTATGTTTGCAATGCGTGACTAAACCGTCTTTTAGAAAAAAAATACATTTGTATAGAAGTCATTTATTTTTATTTTAAATGAATATTGTTTTATTTATAATCAATATATTACCATAATTTTCATAATTTAGTTAGTAATATTCATATCTTCCAATTTAATGGATATGTTATAATAGTAACTACCTTATGGTTCATTTATACATGGGATTACGTGTTCTGCAATCTATCAAAGAGATTAAATTTAAAGAGATATATTTTGTGGGTTGTTTAAGATTGGTGTTGTGTGTAACATACACTATCTAATTAAATGATCTTATTTTTTTTAATTTTTGTCACTTTACAATATATTCAAAATCATTTCCACTTATAATATCCAGATAGGGATATATTTCTAGGAAAATCACATAATATCTTCCTTACTGAAACTTTAGGATGTTATCATATACTTCTATTTATCCCTAGGTTTCTCACTAAAGTTTTCTCATCCTAGTTTCCAAAGGTTAACTAATCCTTTACTTTGATACCAACGATAGAAACCTAGGATTTAATGTGTGGATATTACATCGTTTTAGATGAATACTCATTACATTTCTCAAATAAATGTCTGAGGATCATAATGGTTTAGTGTCTTTGGAAACTTGGAAATATAAACAATTAGTTTATAAGTGAACATTATCATATCCCACTAAATTATTCATTGTTATCACCCTTCTTAGACATATCATACTTAATACCTTTCTTCATAACCTGGGTAAAGGAAACATAAGAAAGGGTGAGGTCAGATATCCAGTAAGGGTAAACAAGGGATATATCAACATAACATAAGCATAAGGGTATGAGAACATGATAATAACATCTAAAAACCATTCCATGCATGTCATAGATCATAAACATGAGTCGTGAATTAAATCTTAGCAGTTCATAAGACATGAATCATAAAGTAATCAAATAACACAATTCATGAGAGCATAACATTGGAATAATACATAGAATTGTGGCATACACATAAGCTTACAACATTTGAGACATGTTTAAATAGAGAAGGATTCACTCATTAAGTTAAGGATATGAAATCAGGCTCTCGCATAAACTTATGGACATGAAATAAGGTCCACACATGAAATTATGGACATGAAAATGGATCCATTCATAACCTTATGGATATGAAAGTAGTTCCACCCATAACCTTATGGACATGAAAGAAGTTTCACACATAACAATGTGAGCATGAAATTATGTTCAAGCATTACATAATTAACTAAAAGTTTATCCATAATTACCCAATTCATTGGAGGGAGATATAGGTCTCACCCATCACATAATGAAAATCATACATACATGTATCATAAGATCTTAAAAAATTCATCATATCAGAACCCATGAAAAGAAATGGATTTTATAAACATTTCATCATAGAATAACCCACATAAAGTAAATGGGTTTTATAATCATCTCATAAATTCACCATATCATATCACATGGAAAAGAAATGGGTTTCATAAAAATTTATTCATCATAATCATAAACCACCCAGATAAAGAATATGGATGATACAATTGGATCATATCACCAGAAAAACATAAGAAACGCCATATGTTATTGTCATTGATAAATAGAAATTCTATAAAAGGATCATTAAAACATTCTTAAGGAAAATATCCTTTCCATTTTGAAAACACTTATTTAAAATATAAAAAATCTCAAATATTAAAGAAAACATTATCTTTGAAAATAACCATGGAAACATTTAAATAAAGATTTAAAATCATTTAGTGGCCATGATGGTGTAAAATATCATTCATGTCGTACATGTTAAAATAAAGATTCCTTTCACATTTTCAGTAAAATCCAAATGAGCCTTGTTTGGAAAACGACATGAATATTCCTTTTAATTTTTTTTTGTAAAAAGTAAAAAAATTAAAAATGAATTTAAACAATCATATATTAACATTAAAAAAATCTTGAAAACATTTTTATAAAACATGGATAATGAATAAAAAGTTTTTTCGACTGAAGATGGAAACAAAGTCGATTTTCTTTAAAAATGTTATTTTGTAACCTTGGGTATATAAAGAGAGGAAAATAAAGATAAAATATGTATTCTCAAGAAATAATCATAGAATAATAAAATTCATGAGTTTATTGAGATATTTATTGTAAGATATCATCATCATAAACTTGATCATAAACAATCTCGATAAACAATGAGATTGTAATATAAAATTATTACCACTTTGGTAGCATTTAAATCATAATCCCAATGAAATAATAACATGAAAAAAACATTATATATCATGAGAAAAAATAAATTCATGATATAACCTATTAAATGGGTAGTATATATACACCTTATAAAAGAATATAGGTGCACATTATAACTTATGTCCCAAAGAAGGCAATTTGAGACAAAAAATACCTTACCTTAAGTCTCGACTTCCTTCATACTCATTTGAACCTACTTTATAATAAAAATAGGTTTATTATACATATATTATAGAACTATAAGTAGATATATCATACCATATATTATTTACTTATGACCTTTTATTACTCTTTTATTAAAAATTCCTTGTTAAAATCAAATTTCAGGTAATAATTGCTTTGTTTTTCATGTATGTTTTGATTTAGTATTTTTGGTCCTTTTACTTTGTTCATGGTTCCATAATATAAAGACAGTTAATCATGATATAAATATAATATATATTTAGTATATATGTATTTATAGTAATCCATAAAAGATAGAGATTGAAAATGAAATACACCATTCATAGAGACGGTTGGTCATACGTATGCATGACCATTGTTTCCATTTTCTCGGCGGATGGAAAAAATGAAAGGTAAATAATAAATAAATTTTTCAGAGTAATTATTATGTCATATATATCACATATATTCATTAAATTTATCCTTATTACTTTCCATGTAAACCATAATTGAAAAATGAAATGCATCGCTTCACAAGGTGGTAGTTCGTCGTACACACGAGCGACGCTATCATATTCCCAAGGAATGGAATGTAAGAAGATATATGTGATATTATAAATATATAAGTATATTTATGTCATAAATATAATATATATATATATATATATTAAATCCATCATTATATCCATTTGTGAGAGGTGGTGATGGAAAATGAATTACATCGGTTCGCGAGGCGGTTGTCCGCTGTACACGTGATCGACAGTTTCATTTATCATTTGATGGAATATGGGATGGATATTTGTTATTAAATAAACATAATAACATCTTGATATAATTTAGATACTGATGTTATCATATTTCAATTATTATGACATTAATGAAGGTGGTAAGACAAGAAGTAAAAAAAGAAAGAGCTTATTGAAGACAATTACCTTCGCTTAGAATAACCTCCTTTGGATATCTTATTAAAAACCATAGTATTGGTCTTTTGGGATGAAAATAAGCTCTAGAACATGTATAAGGATGTTTATGAGGGATTTTTTGAGGGTTTATTTTAACCAAATGGCTTAGGATGTGTGAAGAAGTGGGGGGATGAAGTGCCCTTTTATAATTGAGGAGGAGTGAATTTTTTTGTAAATACCCAAAACTATTCAATAATGGGAAGTCACTCTCACCCCAAGTGTCCCAAAAAATTATAAATAATAGATTTTATAGATTATATGGTCATTAAAAACCACCAAAACACACAAAAACACATGTTTTAAACATGTTATTCCTTGGCCTTTAAGTTTACTTAATTTTACCATTTTTTTCACCACGGTAACCTATATTTTTTTATTTACCTAAGTAATTTATCCTTAAAGACTAAAATTAAAATTATAATTATTATATAATTTGTACCCACTTATTATAAATATTAAATCTAATTTATTAAATAAAAATCTTATATGTGTAGAAAATTAATTTTAACAAAAGTGCATGTACCGCGCAAAACCTCATTTTAACCTTAATCGTGGAAATTAATTTTTATTATATTTATTAATCTTTATGACTAAAAAATTATTTGAAAATATTATATAATATAAATTATTATAATTAAAAATATGGAATCTATTTTATCAAATTCAAATAACAAAAGTGGCATAATTTAATTTAGATTAATCCTATAGACGCGATGAAAAAATGGTTTTCCAAAGAGAAAATTTTCAAAAGTATAAAAAGTTTTAATATAAAAATTCAATATGAAATCGATTATAATAAAATAAATTAGATTTATAAATATATAATTTAACTAATATTACTTTTAAACCCATATTAAAACATGTTGTGAGTTTTTAAATGTTTTAAATGAAAAGACAATTCTTAATAAAAACCAGTATTTTTCACCATTCATTGAAAAATTTATCTTTTCATAAAATTCTCAAAAAATAAATCTAATTTATTTTTTATATTATTATTTAAAAAATTAAATTCATTTTTTAAAATACATTTTCTAAAATTATAAAAAAAAAATAAGTGTGCAAAATGCGATAAAACTGCTTTTTAGAACAATATAGTTTTTATATGTAAAATTGGATTTATTCCTATCCCATACCTAGAAAACACATAAGATGAATGTTAAAATATTTTATTGAATATATAATATAAAATTTTCATTAAAATAATTCTCTAAAATTTATTTATTTTGTTTATTGAGATAAAATGTGTTTGTGTGTATAAAAATAGTTTTTAAAGAAAAAATCCTTTATTTTTGAATGGTTTTTATTTTTATTTATAATTAATTAGTAACTAAATAATTCAATTTATATACATGTGTAAACCATATATTTTCATAATTTAGTTAATCATATTCATACCCATTATTCCAATGTATAAAAAATAACTATAAAATTAAATAATAATATTTTAATAGTATGTCGTGTTTCGTTAAAACTCGATGTTGTGTATAACACAAGCTATCGAAAAAATTAAATTTATTTTAAAAAAATATTTCATAAAATCTCAGGGTGTTACACCATGATATTTATAACCTTAAAAATAACATTGGATATCATGAAATATAATAGAATCATGATACAAAATGTAAATAGGACAATATTTACACTATATAAAAGGAAACATGGTGTATTGCTTAAACATATCTCAAGGGATTCAAATTTGAGACAAAGAAACCCTTACAACTTTAGAAACTTTTGAATCAAAACCCCTTGAAAAAAATGGCATGTGATTAAACTTAAAATACCATGATTAAAATATAATTCATGATATTATATCTCAAATAGGTAGTATATGCACCACATAAATGAAATTAGGTTCATAATACCAAACATGCCTCAGAGAGAAATTTTGAGATGAAAACTTTTGCCTTGATTTCTTATTTAATTAATGACAATATAACATCCTATAAAACAAACATATATTCCTTAATAATATATTTAATATACTTATTCATATATTTTACCTTTTATATTCTTCATTTATAATTATTTATTATGGCTATATTGGTTAGTTATAGCTTATTTCATCCATCAAGTGTTAATAACTTAACCGTTTTCATGCTTTTTATAGTGTTGATTTCATTACCCATGCTTTGAAACAAATTTATTCATCAATATATCATTTAATATAATATAATATATATCTTATATTGATTTATAAATCTCTTATATTGTTTCATAAGTGTTTTAGTTACACTGTGTGAAAACGAAATTAGTGTTGTCTTATTTCGGTGATTTTAGTGAATAAAAAAAAGATACTTTAATAAGAAGTTAAATACTTAATATAATATATCTAAAACCATATAACAATCATGATTTTCTTATTATATTATAATAATATTATTTTTCATATTCTCATATTCATCCATAATAGAGTTTTATAGCATCTTTTATGTGGGTGGTTAAACCAACCCAAACTTGAACTCGCTTTAACTCGGTTGGTGAGTATAATTAAAAAGGTGTTTATTTTGGAATAATATAATTATAATATAATAATGATGATTTTATTTTATTTTATTTTTGTTTTTAACCATATTTTAAGTTTTTTGGATAAGGAATGAAAAAATATAATAAAAAATGATTCCTCGTGGAGGCGGTTGTCCACGCACACACACGGTTGACGTTCCTTTGTTTTTATAAGTTGATGGAAATGAATAAATAATGGTTGTAACATTAATATAAAAACATATCAGTATAATAGTGATACTTAATCCATCATATTATTATGGTGATAAGATATTTGGAAGTGTAAGATTAAGAAGAAAACTTAAGATGGAGATAATACTTACGTTGGAGACTTGATTTTTCCTTGGAAGTTCCCTTGAAATTGAAGATATTAGGATTACTTTTTGTGACCAAGGTATTATTCTTGTTGGGTAGTTTTATAAAGATATTAAAATGGTATATTTTTAAGTAGTAATTCAAAGGATAGGTGTGTGTTTGAAATGGTGTAAGCGACCCCCTTTTATAAGAGAGGAAAATGGCACTTTTGGAAACACCCTTTATATTTTAATAATTTCATGACACTATTCCGGTGTCAATGACTCAAAAGTTTTGAAATAATTGATTTCGGAGTGTATTTGGGTCGATAAATACTAAACCAAGGCTTTCCACGCATGTTTTAAATATTTTATAGAGTTTTTACCATTAAGTTTTTACATTTTACTATTTTACTTTTAAACTAGGTAACTAGTTTTTAACGAAGTGATTTTATGTTTTATTAAAAATATAAAATAACTCATATAAACAAATTTGGGTGTTATATAACTAAATTTAACATCCATTTAATCCAATTAAAATTCTAAATATTATAAAATTAACTTTTAAATTAAAACAAATAATGTGTAGAAAAGATATTTTAGTAAAAAAATAACATTTTGGCCATTATGAATTATTAATCTTATTTAGTATTGATTAACAATAAAATTAGTGTTAATATATATGTGTGTATGTTTGTATGTGTTTATAAATCACATTGGATTCATTATTTAAAGTATTTTAATTTAATTTATTTGATGGAAATTCCTTGGTATTAATAAAACAATAATTTTAAAATAATTGTTTCACTATTATTGTGGTATATATATTAGATATTGGGGGTACAATTACACCAAATAAACACACACCACACACACACAGTATGTAAGGTCATGTCATATTCCCTCAATGGATAACCCACCCATCAAGCTATTTTATTATATATATATATATATATATTAAAGGTCTGCAGACCCGATTACAGAGGCCCAAAGGCCCAACATTCAACTGGCCTGAAGGCCCTAAGTATGATTGCCAATGCATGTTGGTCAACATATACTACTACCTCCCTCATATATGGTCTTCATCGAAAATACACCATTGGTTCCCACCCCTTGGATTATTACCTGCCATCTCCACCAAAGGCTACAACTACACCACGTCCATTACGTCAGCCCCCTCTTTACCTGCCGCACTGAGTCGATCCGGCCAACAACCCAACCACCGAGTGGCGTCGCCCACTGATCCAACCGAACATTGCATTGTTATTCTTGTGTGCACCTAATTTGTCGCCATTGATTTTTAATAGTGGATCATCTTTATCATTGGGTAGTCATCGTCGTTGAGGTCGCTTGTCATTGTCGCCCCTGACTATTGGTTGCCCTTCACCATTCGTCGCTAAGGGTCGTTGCCCCTGTCTGCACCACTCATGCAGACCTTCATCATATTAGCATAATTCGACATCAACCACACCTGCAACCCCAAATTTAATCAAGGAAGAAATATTATTGCAGCTGGGAATCGAACCCCAACCGCCTCGATGCATTTGGTGTTGGCTTACCACTCAGTCAACACCCCATTTTCTTTCACTATTATTGTGGCAATTATCAGTAATCCTAACAATCTAAATTTTATACCTAAAAACAAAATTGACCATATTAAACAATATAAACAATATTATCTCAAATATAATAATCATTTTATCAAATTAACTTTCAATGTGTAGGGAAATTAATCTTAATGTTAGCACATGTTGTTGGATATGCACTAAAAATATATATATAATATATGATATTATATAAGTGTATATTAATACATGCATATGATGTAATTATTATTATGTATGTATTAAATACATGTGATTATATATATATGATATATGTTTATTTATCCTCGACGGTTTTATTATCAATTACAATTTTTTATGATAGGATTAAATGGATTGAATATTCATTAAATATGATTAAATGGATTAATTTAAATGGGAATAAATATATGTGGATACATAAATATGGTCGATGCATTTTATTTAATAAAATGCACCATGGATGGCTATATAAATAGATGTGATCCCTTTTATTGAAAACATCTGATTGTGTGCAAGCCTCTCAATTCTCTCTTCATACCTTACTATTGTTCAACGTATGAGATGAAAGCACTAACACCCCTTCAGTATTTGGGTATCCTCATGATATGATTGCAAATTCATTGGTTAGTGTACCCCCCATAGAGGTAGGGTGCTTTTGTACACTACTTTGTAATCTTCATCAAGCATTCTCTTTCACCGAGGAAGAATAAGATTATAGCTGTTATGTAACGACCCGAAATTTTTAAATAAATTTTGTTTCCTAATTTTATGTGTTATTGTTATACTCAACAAAAATGTTTTATTTGATAAACATGATTATAATTAAAATGAGATCAGTGGGTTTTGACTATTATATAACCATCGGTCAACATGACCGCTGTGAACAAAATGTTTTGATTATTGTCTCTAAATATAAGTAATCTTGGTTAATTATTATAGAAAGAAGATTCGATGGCCTCACCTAGTAGTCCTGGACCGATCGAAGCCCATCTAACAGAGCTTGGGAAGGAGGTAGCACCACTGGGCTTTGCTCTGGATCAAATCCAAGCCGAACTTCATCATGTGAAGCTGGAACGGAATCGCCTTCGTGAGAATTTCAAACTGATAGAAATTAATACTCGGGCAATGTTGACTGAGCCACCCCAAGCTTCTATCACCCTAGCACACCTTACTCTTAGGTCCTATGCTGGTATTATAAGGGGTTATGTAACGAGACCGTAACTACCTTGTGTAATCCTTGTTTTAAATAAAAATTGGGATTTCTTCTTATGATGAAGTTTATGAATTTTGAAATTACCGGATAAATATAGTATGCATATTTTTGATGAATTTTAGAAAAAGGATATTTTAAATATGTTTATGTAAACCCTAAATAATTAAAAATGTGTAATTATTTTCAAAAAAAGGTCTTCTGCAATTATGTTCAGTACTAAATTTAGAATTTAATAAGACCAACTTGATTTTTGATGAATAGTAAATTATGAATAGTGATTTTATGATTAGGATTAGTAATATGACCAAATGGATTAGTAATCTCACTTAAAGAAAGTTTTAAAATAATCTAGGCACCTTGATTAAGTAATGTGATTCAATAAAATAGTTAAATAACGGTTTCATTGATTATTATTCAAGTATTAGTTTTTTCGGGTGAATAGTGTTTTTTTTAATTAAAAATTTAATTAAAAATAATTAGAAAATTATTTTTATCAAAATGACTTTATTTTTGAACTCAGAGCATCGATAATATGTTATGGTAATTTTTGGGGTTTTTTCTGAAAAAAATGAATTTTCTATGAATAGTGTTTTTATTTAAAAATTAAATTAAAAATATTTAGAAAATTATTTTTATAAAATGGATTTCATTTTTGAAATCAGAGCATTGACATTTGGTTAATGTTAAATTTTGGGATTTTTCTGAGAAAGTTGAATTTTCAGTGAATAGTAAAAATACAGTTTTAGGGTTTCGGTATGTTTAATGACATCATAACGGTGTCATGATGATGTCATGAGATATTTTGAGGGTTGGTCGGCCAAGGGTGATGAATTATTGTTTTGGGGGCCCCATGTGGCCTAACTCCATGATAAATGACAAGGGAGAGCACATGGGTTTGAGAAAAGCACATGTGAGGTGTCCCTTGGCCATTAATGCCTTGTCCCCTCACTTTCCCTATAAATACCAAGCCCTCCTCTCATCCATTCGACTCCCCACTCATTCCCAACGAATTTCTGGTCTCATTACCTCCCAAGGAGTCCTCCCAAGGTGCCCCCAAGCCCTCAAGGTCCCACCCTTTGAGGTTTAAGAGTTACATTTTAAGGTAAGGGATCTGGCCTCTCTCTTTCTTTTCAAGTAATCTCTTTTATGTCCTTTCTTTTATACTACATGTTCTTATGTTGGAGGATGTTATTTTATATTCATCCTACTGCCTATTTCATGTTCATATGATGAGAGACCCCCCCTTGCTCTCATCAATTCGTTTTAATGATGTTTTAAGTGGCGCTGTTAGGCTGCCGAATTTTTAAGTGGTTCTTCACCCTTCTCGTTTTGAAGTTCTACTTTCATGTCAATTATTTCAAGTTCCTTTTTGTTATATTGGGGTATGATCTCTATATATATCATACTGGACTCTTATTTTCATATGATGAGAGACCCAATTTTATCTCTTCAATTCAGTATTTTAATGTTTTAAGTGGCGCCGTTAGGCTGCCGAATTTTTAAGTGGTTCTTCACCCTTCTCGTTTTGAAGTTCTACTTTCATGTCAATTATTTCAAGTTACTTTTTGTTATATTGGGGTATGATCTCTATATATATCATACTGGACTCTTATGTTCATATGATGAGAGACCCCATTTGATCTCTTCAATTCAGTATTTTGATGTTTTAAGTGGCGTCGTTAGGCTGCCGAAATTTTAAGTGGTTCTTCACCCTTCTCGTTTTGAAGTTCTACTTTCATGTCAATTCTTTCAAGTTCCTTTTTGTTATGTTGGGGAATTATCTCTATATCTATCATACTGAACTCTTATGTTCACATGATGAGAGATCCTATTTGATCTTTTCAAATCATTGTTTGTTGAGGTTTAAGTAACGCCGTTAGGCTGCCGAACTTTCATAAGAGAAATCTAATTTTTTTTCTTCCTTCCATGTTTTTCATTTCAAATGGTATGTCCTTGAAATCTCATTACCATGATCATGTATCCTTCTTATTCTTTCCATGTACTATTTTATGGGTCATTTATGAATGTTTGACCCATTTTACCTCTCTTTTAATGTCTTCTAAAACCTCGGAACATTGCCGTTATGCTGCAGAATTTCTGTCTCAAAATGTCTATCTCTTTGTCTAAAGTCCTTTTATTTTATTAAGTGAATACTCAAAGCTCTTTCTTCTAAAGGGGTATTCACATATATACCAAAATGTTCTATTTTAAATTCTAGGATTTACATACATGAGACCCACCTTCCTTTTCTGTGGGTTTTAAAGTGACGTAAAGATCATGTCTTTAAAGAAGTTTTTAAAACGTTATGATTATGAAATGAAACCCATTTATTTTATGCTATATGGGTTATTTATGAAATGTTTGATGATGATATATGTGGCTCACATGATAATAAAGGCAAATTTAAGGGTGCGCCCTGATAGCGCTCCAATGCATTGGGTAAAGACTTAATCTCTAGAGATGACCATTTTAACGACGCCTTGGTGAATAACCTTGGTAATTTTTAACGACACCTTGGGGATGGACCTTGGTGAAACGAAACGATTGTCAATATTAAATGTTGCAGCCACATCTTCATGTTATTAAAAAGTTTTATTTTTATTATGATATGCCTCATGATTTCATTTTCATGCATTAAAGTTCTTTTCATGACTTTATTGATGTATCTCAAGTTCATATGTAAAATGTTTCACTTGTTTCCCTTGCTGGGCCTTATGCTCACCCTTCCTTTTGATGTATGTCCCCAGGTTATGAGATGCAGTAATGAGCCTAGGGTGAACATGAGGAGAAGCCTTTCAAGTGTTTAAGAAGAATGTTTTTTTTTGTTTCATGTTTTATGTTCCTTGTTTCCAAGACACTAAACCTTAAAGATCCTCAGTTCCGTGTAATGGAATGAAAAGTTATGTTATAAAAAGACGGGATGCTATAGTTGGTATCAAAGGATGGTTTAGTTATTTGTGGAAATTAGGATATGAAAACTCTAGGAGGAACCCTATAGAAAAGTTTAATATATGAAATCTTCCTGGTATTTTGGTGAGTATTGAGTAAGGGGTTTCCAAGCAAATACATCCCTGTCTGGATACGAGCAGGTAGAGGTGGCTCTGGCACAGATGTACATAGGGGTAAAACCTGAAAACACCGCTTTGAGCTAGACTCGAACGGGAACTGGTACACGACAACGGGCCTTGCTGCACTCTTGGTTACGACACTCCCGGGGGATATGCTTTGGTAAATTCATAAGCTTGGTATGAACCATTGTTAAAGGAACAAAGATAAAATAAAATAAAGGTTCACATGATAATATATGATCATTCATAACCTAGATGGGAACCTAGGAGATCACAACTTAGGGTATACCTTTCATATTCAAGTTATCCTTATATGCTTTCAGTTCCTTTTCATGATTATTAGCTAAGTACTTAAGCCCCTAATTATGCTTTCTCTTCTTAGTTAATGGTGGGAAATGGAAGAAAATGTTCCGACAACCAATGTGATAGGAAATGCGACGATTTTCGTATTAATATGACAGGGATGATTAGGGGATTAAAATATGATTATTATTTTGGAAGACGTTCATTATTTTGGGAACCATATTTGATCGAGGTAAATAGATTACTATGGTATTTTCATTGAGGAGTAAGGTTGACTTATATTTTGAAGAATCGATGAATTTAAGGTGAACTTATAGTAATTTAGGTTACTTATGGGAATGACTAACCTATCTTGGGTAAAATATGTTTAGGTTAGCTACTTTTTTATAAGATGTTAGGAGTGGTTGATGTTGTCTGGAGATGAACAATGAAGTTGTTTTGGAAGACTATGTTATCAAATCCTTATTGTATTTGGGTTTCAATCTTAGTTTGGTTTGTTTTGAGGAATTTTAAGGACCGTTATTTATGGAATGGTCTATGATGAACTTTGGTTAGTACCATGGAACTTTGATGATTTAAAAGTAGTTTCCATTCCTATGGGATTCTTTCTTTTGAAGAGTTGTTTTACCTTAACCTTTCAGTTTTTGGGATAATGTTTAAAGATAGAATAAATAGATAGTTAATCTTTTGTAGATTATGTGATTCTATAGAAGATGATTCTTGTGCTTTTATGAGACCAAGTGTTTTTGAATTCTCATCATTTGGAGAAAATATTAGCGTTGGTAGGGACTTGTTAGAGGATGAAACTCTACTTGAAGGTAGGTATATTTTCTTATGTTTTTGTTCTATGTAGTAAATGAAATCCTCAAAATTATGAAAAGAAACGTAAAACAAAAATGTTGTTGGTTTACGTTTCCTACTAGGTAATCAAAGACCGTTTACACACATCATAAGTTTGGGATTTTCTCATGGTTAACTTTCTCCTAATCATGTTCTCTATCACTCTCCCTCAGAACTTGACCCTTTGTTTTTTCCTCCATGTCCATGTTTTCCTACATGGAACCCTAGTGTGGGTTAACTCGGGTGACCATTGTACTTCCCTTTATTTATTTTAAAGTAATAGTTTTACTGACTCCTTTTCCGATGTGGGACTTTCAATGAAATTTCAAAACCCAGTTTTAAAATTGCGAGGACGCAATTTCTTAAGGGGGGAAGATTGTAACGACCCGAAATTTTTAAATAAATTTTGTTTCCTAATTTTATGTGTTATTGTTATACTCAACAAAAATGTTTTATTTGATAAACATGATTATAATTAAAATGAGATCAGTGGGTTTTGACTATTATATAACCATCGGTCAACATGACCGCTGTGAACAAAATGTTTTGATTATTGTCTCTAAATATAAGTAATCTTGGTTAATTATTATAGAAAGAACATTCGATGGCCTCACCTAGTAGTCCTGGACCGATCGAAGCCCATCTAACAGAGCTTGGGAAGGAGGTAGCACCACTGGGCTTTGCTCTGGATTAAATCCAAGCCGAACTTCATCATGTGAAGCTGGAACGGAATCGCCTTCGTGAGAAGTTCAAACTGATAGAAATTACTACTCGGGCAATGTTGACTGAGCCACCCCAAGCTTCTATCACCCTAGCACACCTTACTCTTAGGTCCTATGCTGGTATTATAAGGGGTTATGTAACGAGACCGTAACTACCTTGTGTAATCCTTGTTTTAAATAAAAATTGGGATTTCTTCTTATGATGAAGTTTATGAATTTTGAAATTACCGGATAAATATAGTATGCATATTTTTGATGAATTTTAGAAAAAGGATATTTTAAATATGTTTATGTAAACCCTAAATAATTAAAAATGTGTAATTATTTTCAAAAAAAGGTCTTCTGCAATTATGTTCAGTACTAAATTTAGAATCTAATAAGACCAACTTGATTTTTGATGAATAGTAAATTATGAATAGTGATTTTATGATTAGGATTAGTAATATGACCAAATGGATTAGTAATCTCACTTAAAGAAAGTTTTAAAATAATCTAGGCACCTTGATTAAGTAATGTGATTCAATAAAATAGTTAAATAACGGTTTCATTGATTATTATTCAAGTATTAGTTTTTTCGGGTGAATAGTGTTTTTTTTAATTAAAAATTTAATTAAAAATAATTAGAAAATTATTTTTATCAAAATGACTTTATTTTTGAACTCAGAGCATCGATAATATGTTATGGTAATTTTTGGGGTTTTTTCTGAAAAAAATGAATTTTCTATGAATAGTGTTTTTATTTAAAAATTAAATTAAAAATATTTAGAAAATTATTTTTATAAAATGGATTTCATTTTTGAAATCAGAGCATTGATATTTGGTTAATGTTAAATTTTGGGATTTTTCTGAGAAAGTTGAATTTTCAGTGAATAGTAAAAATACAGTTTTAGGGTTTCGGTATGTTTAATGACATCATAACGGTGTCATGATGATGTCATGAGATCTTTTGAGGGTTGGCCGGCCAAGGGTGATGAATTATTGTTTTGGGGGCCCCATGTGGCCTAACTCCATGATAAATGACAAGGGAGAGCACATGGGTTTGAGAAAAGCACATGTGAGGTGTCCCTTGGCCATTAATGCCTTGTCCCCTCACTTTCCCTATAAATACCAAGCCCTCCTCTCATCCATTCGACTCCCCACTCATTCCCAACGAATTTATGGTCTCATTACCTCCCAAGGAGTCCTCCCAAGGTTCCCCCAAGCCCTCAAGGTCCCACCCTTTGAGGTTTAAGAGTTACATTTTAAGGTAAGGGATCCGACCTCTCTCTTTCTTTTCAAGTAATCTCTTTTATGTCCTTTCTTTTATACTCCATGTTCTTATGTTGGAGGATGTTATTTTATATTCATCCTACTTCCTATTTCATGTTCATATGATGAGAGACCCCCCCTTTCTCTCATCAATTCGTTTTAATGATGTTTTAAGTGGCGTCGTTAGGCTGCCGAATTTTTAAGTGGTTCTTCACCCTTCTCGTTTTGAAGTTCTACTTTCATGTCAATTATTTCAAGTTCCTTTTTGTTATATTGGGGTATGATCTCTATATATATCATACTAGACTATTATTTTCATATGATGAGAGACCCAATTTGATCTCTTCAATTCAGTATTTTGATGTTTTAAGTGGCGCCGTTAGGCTGCTGAATTTTTAAGTGGTTCTTCACCCTTCTCGTTTTGAAGTTCTACTTTCATGTCAATTATTTCAAGTTACTTTTTGTTATATTGGGGTATGATCTCTATATATATCATACTGGACTCTTATGTTCATATGATGAGAGACCCCATTTGATCTCTTCAATTCAGTATTTTGATGTTTTAAGTGGCGCCGTTAGGCTGCCGAAATTTTAAGTGGTTCTTCACCCTTCTCGTTTTGAAGTTCTACTTTCATGTCAATTCTTTCAAGTTACTTTTTGTTATGTTGGGGAATTATCTCTATATCTATCATACTGAACTCTTATGTTCACATGATGAGAGATCCTATTTGATCTTTTCAAATCATTGTTTGTTGAGGTTTAAGTAACGCCGTTAGGCTGCCGAACTTTCATAAGAGAAATCTAATTTTTTTTCTTCCTTCCATGTTTTTCATTTCAAATGGTATGTCCTTGAAATCTCATTAACATGATCATGTATCCTTCTTATTCTGTCCATGTACTATTTTATGGGTCATTTATGAATGTTTGACCCATTTTACCTCTCTTTTAATGTCTTCTAAAACCTCGGAACATTGCCGTTATGCTGCAGAATTTCTGTCTCAAAATGTCTATCTCTTTTTCTAAAGTCCTTTTATTTTATTAAGTGAATACTCAAAGATCTTTCTTCTAAAGGGGTATTCACATATATACCAAAATGTTCTATTTTAAATTCTGGGATTTACATACATGAGACCCACCTTCCTTTTCTGTGGGTTTTAAAGTGACGTAAAGATCATGTCTTTAAAGAAGTTTTTAAAACGTTATGATTATGAAATGAAACCCATTTATTTTATACTATATGGGTTATTTATGAAATGTTTGATGATGATATATGTGGCTCACATGATAATAAAGGCAAATTTAAGGGTGTGCCCTGATAGCGCTCCAATGCATTGGGTAAAGACTTAATCTCTAGAGATGACCATTTTAACGACGCCTTGGTGAATAACCTTGGTAATTTTTAACGACACCTTGGGGATGGACCTTGGTGAAACGAAACGATTGTCAATATTAAATGTTGCAGCCACATCTTCATGTTATGAAAAAGTTTTATTTTTATTATGATATGCCTCATGATTTCATTTTCATGCATTAAAGTTCTTTTCATGACTTTATTGATGTATCTCAAGTTCATATGTAAAATGTTTCACTTGTTTCCCTTGCTGGGCCTTATGCTCACCCTTCCTTTTGATGTATGTCCCCAGGTTATGAGATGCAGTAATGAGCCTAGGGTGAACATGAGGAGAAGCCTTTCAAGTGTTTAAGAAGAATGTTTTTTTTTGTTTCATGTTTTATGTTCCTTGTTTCCAAGACACTAAACCTTAAAGATCCTCAGTTCCGTGTAATGGAATGAAAAGTTATGTTATAAAAAGACGGGATGCTATATGTTAGCATTTTCCAAGTACTCTATTCTACATATTTATTTACACGTTGTTTCTTAAAGACATATATGTTTATGTTTGAGTTATCTTTTACTATATATGATCGTATGATGATTGTACAAAACCCATCGGTGGTATCATAGGGAAGGATTCTTTGATGAATCGACGTGTTTATCAGTTTATGAAAAAACACATTTGAATTGTAAAACGAGATTTTCAAGCCTGGAAAATAAATATAAAAATTCATATTTAGTAATTAAATAAAAATTTTATTTAATATTTTATGTTATTCATATTTATGATATGGTTTCTAAAAGGAGAATAACATTAATAAGGCTTAATAAAAAAATATTAACCATTTTCAAATATGAAAAAGTTCATATTTATTGTTCTTATTTATGAAAATAAATAAAGTATTTATTTTAATCAAGAGAATTTAAATATGAATTGAATTATATTATTTAGAATTTGTTTATAAATAATGAAAAAAAGATATTTTGAAATATTTATAAAAATTATAAAAGTATTTTATAAATTAATTAACTATAAAATGTTTATGGTTAATTGATAAATATTTTTAATACCTTTTGAAAAATTAAATGTCATGCCTTATGATATAGAAATAAATGGTTTATTTAGAAATCATAAAATATTTTTTATAAATTTTTTATAAATTTCAGCATTTGCGATTTTTAGATAATATAAAAAAAATTATATGATAAATAATGAATTATAAAATATTTATAATTCAAGAAATACCATATAAATACCATTTAATATAAAACATTAAAGGGTTCATATTGAAAAGAATATAAATTTTTTATATTTTTGATAATTTATAAAATGTTTATAATTATATTTTATTTATGAATAGTTCATAAATGTCTCATGTTTTGGAAAATAAATAAATTTTTTATTTATTAAATTTCTTTAATATTCATGATTAATTCATAATTAATTAATTTGAAATTATTCAAATTAAAGTGGATTTATTTGGATATTATTTAAGCCACGTCAAAAAGTGTTTTGATAATTGATATTATTAAGGTTTAAATAATAATTAAGTATATGATATTTATATTATTTAAAAGGTTTACATAATAGAAATTAAATTATAAATAGTTTATAATTCATATAATATTATATATTTAAAAATTAAATGCCATGTTATGATAAATATGAAAGAATTAATATTAGAAATAATATAAAGAGTTTATATTCAAAACTATGGAGTGTCTATAATGTTAAAGATGAATTTATAAAAGGGTTTATAATTATCTTTTATTTATGAAATTGTTCATAAATGTTTATCTCATGTTTAAATATTAGAATTGTTCATTTATTTAAAGGTTATTCCCTATTTTATTCATAGTTATAAATTGTTTATATTATGAATAATTGTATGCCAAAATTTATATGATGAATTGCTTCTAGGATAAAGCCTTTCATGTCATGCTAAGTTTGATGTCATAAAATTTAGTTTTAATCTACCATGACATTGGTTTGTAAGTTTAGTTATGTGCTTGAGAGTAGTTGTTGGGAATAGTTTATGCATATTAGGTGTTAGGGTTTTCATGAATTGAATTCTCTCTTGCGTAAAGTCTCCTCAGGTAGAGGGACTTGGGGTAGGACAAACTACTTTCATAGAGGATTTCCTTAGATAGGAAAGCGAATGGGGTCGGCTATTTATTGCTCCAAGCTTACTCATGTGGAGTTTTTCAATCTCATATAACTCTATGCCTTTTCATGAAGCGTTCATGTACCTTATGCATATGATAAATTTGGATATGTGTGAATATACTTGACTTCTATTTTTTGGGTGATTAACATAGACTTGTGGGTTGTGTAAAGAGTTACATGTTAATATGGTGTGAACACATTAATTTGGGGGTTAAAATAGGGATTTAAAAAACTAAATTATTAGAAGCATGTATACATAGAAAGAAAATAATACATGAGAATATAATGATTACATGTGATGTAATAGTTATGAATTTAATATGTGTATAATGTATATTAAATTGATGATACCTTAAAATAAAACCCCACAAATACTAAGTGTGAGATTCCTTCCAAAGAGACACTTATCAAGACCTCGATTGTACAACTGGGTAGTTTCAGGCCATAGTTGAGTGCCCCTGAATTGTCCTTGGTTAGCTTGTTTTTTGTGACACTAGCTGAGAAGACCTAATGGTCAGAATATTAGAAGAATTGAGTTGAGTGAATCCATATGATGAATTTTGATAAATGGTTATCCGTTCAACTATCCAAGAGTCAAAACTATTGTGATTGAGATAACTCTATTCCTAAATAACTAAGTAGTGAGATGAATGCCCTAACAGACTCATTGATTAGTGAAATATGGATCTTGGCGCACTAAGTGTATATGATGTATGGGGTCATCAATTTCAGTGGGAGAACTTTCATTAAAATTCCTTAATGAAAATATATAAGACGCAATATTCATATGATAAAATGTTATGTTGTAGATAAATGCATAATCATCATTAAACTAAAATTTATATTAATCCTTGAAATGAGAAGATTAAAGTAAGAAACTCCTAAAACCGGTACCTTAAGAAAATTTCTTGAGCAAGTGAATTATTCTATGTGTTATAACAATTCCTTCCTGAGTAACCAACTGTTGAAATTGTTAAATAAGTGAATCTAGATACTTATAGAAGTATGGAATGATTCCATTAAGGTTTTAAAGACATTAGATGTAAAATGACCAAAGGATTCTTAGTCTCTACTCATGTACTCAATGTGACTGGATACATCAATGATTTTAGTCTCATATATTCAATATGATTGGGTATGTCAAATGATATTCAATATGATTGAATATAATAATGACATGGTGAGACTAAATGTTTCTTTAATGATTTATTGGTCATAGAAATTGATTATATTGTTTTGGTAGATATATTATATCAATTTTATATTTTACAAAAATGTTGTGAATATACAGAAAGTCAGAAGTTGTGAAAGAATTAAAACTTGATGTTTTATTTCAAGTAATAGAGAAAAGAAGTTTCTATATTGATAACTTTGATGATTCAATATTGGATAAAATAATCATAAGATGTGTACAATATCTCATTTATCTCTTGTAAAGATCTTGTAAACAATGGTTCTTTAAATGAAATGATATTGGTGTTTTTACACATGGTTTATGATTAGCTTAATTCTATAACATGCTTTAAAAGGGCGACTAAAATTACTTGTTATGGTTAGGGAATTTATCATATTTACATTTATGGAAATGTTCTGAAAATATGATTGCATTAAATTTAAACGTTTACCCAATATTCTCAAAGTATTAATATGGCATCTCATCTTTTTATTACATAACTTTTCATTACATTTTACAAATAGAGGATCTTTAAAGTCTAGTGTCTTGGAAATCAGGAACATAATACGTGAAAACAACATAAAAATACTTCTAAACCACTTTTAAGGATTTATAATAGGTTCATCCTATGTACAATTACTGCATATCATATTCTGGAGACCTACATCAAATGAAAGGGTGAGAAAAAGGCCCAGTAAGGGTAAACAAGGGAATCAGTTTACTTGTGATATCAATAAGAACTTGATAAAAACATAAAGACATGATCAATGGAAGTATAAGTGTATCATAATGAAAACAACTTGAAACATAACTTGAATATGTGGATACAACATTTCATTTATACATTCATGAACATATCACCAAGGTTCATCCCCAAAGTGTCATAAAAAATTACCAATGTTATTCACCAAGGTATCGTGAAACTTGTCATCTCTAGAGAATAATTCATTACCCAATGCATTGGAGTGCTATCAGGTCGCACCCTTAACATTTCTTTATTTTAATGTGATCCACATAGATCATAATAATACATTTCATAAATAACCCATAGAGAGTAAAAGAAATGGGTTTCACTTCAAAATCGTGATGTTTTAAAAGTACTTAAAAACATTATCGTTATGTCATTTATAACCCATGGAAAGAAAGTGAGGGTTATATATATGTCAATTACAGAATAAAATAGATCAATTTTATGTATTTATGAATACCCCTATAAATGAAAATAGATTTGATTATTCACGTTAATAAAATAAGATAATTTTTGAGAAAAACAGAGAGAGGTTTTGAGACGAAAATTCTGCAGCATAATGGCTATATAACATGGTTTTAGAAAACGTTGAAAAGAGAGGGGACAAGAGTCAACTAATAATAAATAACTCATTATACAGTAGGGTTATAGAATAAAAATAAATAATATCTTTTTATGGATATTTGAAGGAAATACCATATGAAAATGAAACTCAAAGGAAAAGAGAAGATGCAATTTCTTCTAAGAAAATTCGGCAGCCTAACGGTGTCACTTAAAAAATCAGAAAATCAGTTGATGAGAGAGGAAAGGGTCTCTCATCAATTGGAAATGAAATGTACAGTAAGAATTATATATAATAACATGACCCATATAATAAAATGAAACTATAAGACATAACATAAAGGAAGTCATGACTTAAAAGAGGAGGGTGAAAGTTTCCCTTACCTTGAAGAGTAACTTCGAAAGCTTGAAGGTCGGGACCTTGGGAGGCTTGATGGAACCTTGGGAGGACTCATTAGGAGATAAAAAGACCAAATATTCATTGATAAGGATTTTGGAATGAATATAATGAGGGAATTTCTTGGTATTTATAGGAAAAGTGATGGAATAACTTATTAATTTCCAAGGGACGCCTCATCGGTGGTATTTGCAAAACCATGGGCTTTCCCATGGTATTTTACCATAGTATTAGCCACTTGGGACACCTCATAGCATATATTACTATTAATAATTCGACCAAAATTATTACATTATTATTACATCATTAATGATGTCATTAAACACCTGAAACTCAAAAGTGTGTTTATACTATTCACCAAAAAATCAATTATTTCAGAAAAATCCCAAAAATTCACCCTAACCTAATATAAATGATCTAAATTAAAAAATGAAATCCATTTTATGAAAATAATTTTCTAAATATTTTTAATTTAATTTTTAAATAAAATCATTATTTATTCAAAAAAACAACTCTAAAACTATAACTCGTTTTGTAACACCTTAAGAAAGTAATCAAGGTCCCATAAAATTATTGTATAACCATAATAAAATAAAGTAACAATTTATGATTACATTTTATGAAAATACATTTCCATTTTAAATTATTAAATTAATTATAAAATTGTAAATAAAATATTTATGACATACAAAAAATACCAAAACTTATACTATGATCATTTTTTCACTTTTAAGATGTCTAAATTGTATTTATACATTAATGGGTGAAGTTTCTATTTTTTGTCCAATTTACTATCCATTACTATTCATTACTATTCATAAGGGTATATTACTATTTATACTTTACTATACACTAAAAATTAAGTTGATCTTATTAGACTCTAAATTTCTTACTGGTCGTAATTATAGAAGACTATATTTTAAAAATCATTTTACATTATTAATTATTTAAAGTTTACATAAATATTTTAAAATACCCTATTTTCCAAAATTCATTAGTAATATGGAACTATAAATTAATCCTACATTTATCCGAATATTTGAAATTCACCAACTTTTCCATAATAAGAAATAACAATTTTATTTATAAAAAAGGTTTACACAAGTAACTAAGGTCGCGTTACATAGCCCCTTATAACACCTACATAAGACCTAAGTGTAAGGTGTACTATGGTGATAGAATCTTAGGGTGGTTCAGACAGCATTGCCTGAGTGGTGATTTCTATCAGCTTGAACTTCTCCCCTAGGAGATTTTGTTCAAACTTCACATGTTGAAGCTCAGCTTGGGCTTGGTCCAGAGCAAAGACCAGAGATGTTACCTCCTTCCCAAGCTCTGACAGATGGGCTTCATACAGCCCGAATCTACTAGATGAGGTCATCGACTCTTCTTTCTGTATTAATTAACCATGATCACTTGTATTTATAAAAAATAATCATAACGTTGAGAGCTTAGTTTCCAATGGTCATATTGACCAACGGTCATATTGACCAACGGTCATATAACAGTCGAAACCCAATGGTATCATCTTAATTATACTCACTTCATTAATTAGAGGATAAAGTTTTGTTTAGTATAAAATAAAATAACACGCAAATTTAGGAAATAAATATTATTAAAAAAATTGGGTCGTTACAATTGAGAATGGATGAACTGAGTATATTATGTCTAGATTATGGTACTATATGGATAATACAAGTGGTTAAAAGTTCAAACCGGAAGAATAAAAGTTATTTTAAAAGTAAAAAAATGTTTCTTCGAGAAGTAAATCAAGGTAATTGAAACCTAGGGATGACAGGAAAAGAATAATAATAATTCAATGTGATTGGATTATCAAAAAAAATACTCGATGGAGTTTGTGAAACTCCATGGAATGTCCGTGATAAGTATGAAAGTTATAGAAATTGATTCTTTGATTTTTGAAGGGGATGTGATACTGAGTGTATGTTTTAAAAGTGTTGTAAATATAAAAAAATCAAAATAAAAGGAATAATTGATTAATATTTTAGTTTATATTCATGAGATGAAGAAAACAGATACTACATTAAGACTTTGAATGTAAAGTATTGTGTCAATCTTGGATGAATCTAAGTAAAAGATGTGTATCTTCATCTCACTTCTCTTATATGATAATAGATGATGTTCAATAACAAAGGTTTATTGTGATATTATTAAATGTATATACATGATTTATGATTCATCAATTTCTATAACATGGTTTTGAGAAGAAGATTTGGATAAAATGGTTGTCCAGGATAAAAGTGTTTATACAATTTTTTTATTAAATATGTGGGAAAGGTGTTCCTACCACCCATTGGTGGTAGATTTTAATAAAGTATTCTTTTCAAGTAAGAATGCTCTAAACACATATAATACCATATATGATATGGAAACAATGGTTTATTTGTTTAGTATTCCCACTAAAAGAAAATAAATGTTATTTCCTAAAAACACAAAGTAGTTTATGTTGAATCTTATAAAGATATTCCTAAGAGAATATGAAGTCTAAGAGGCTAGTAGGAGTATGTGTGAACTTAAATAAATTCAAATTTAACAAATAAAAGATTGTGAAAATGTGAGTTTGAGTGATTTTTCGCTTAAAATCCAAAAGAGTCAAGGTATGTGACGGTAGAGAAAAATGTAAATAGTTATAATTCTTTACTGTGAGAAAGTGAATATTAATATTAACTAAAGCATTATACCAGTCTAAGATTATAGTGATTCTTAACTGAATGCCCTAAAATGTTTAGGATATATGATGATAAAGAAATATAAAGAGTTATATTTAGTTATCGTAAGAAATTTAATTAAACTTAATATCTTAAAAGAAGTTTTAGGATATGGCGGTAATAAAAAATGTAAATACACTACTAGAAAAATGGGTATTTGCGACGGGTTATTTGCGACAGGATCCCGTCGCAAATGGCTTTTTGCGACGGGGGCCCGTCGCAAATGGCCCGTTGCTGAAAACGGTGTCGCAACAACAATTATTTGCGACGGGCCCGTCGCTAAAGCCTTTTTTTGCGACGGGGATTCTCCCCGTCGCAAATAGTACTCCGTATATTTGTAAAAAACTTTTCAAATAGTAATGGCGACGGGCCCCGTCGCAAATACCTGTTGCGACGGGCCCGTAGCAAAAACAATTTTAAAAAAAATAAAAAACTATTAATAAATTATTTTAATGAATGTAATAATAATACTATTTGCGACGGGCATAGTATCCCGTCGCAAATACTATAAAAAAAATAAAAAAAATAAATTATTAATAAATTATTTTAATTAATATAATAATAATCCAATTATAATTCAAAAATAAAAAATAATAAATTATTAATAAATTATTTTAATTAATATAATAATAGAATTATAATTCACAAATAAAAATAATAAATTATTAATAAATTATTTTAATTAATATAATAATAATAGAATTATAATTAAAAAATAAAAAATAATAGAATATTAATAAATGATTTAATTAATATAATAATATTAGAATTATAATTCATAAATAAAAAAAATATTAATAAGTTATTTTAATTAATATAAAAATAATAGAATTATTTTACATTCAAATATTAAAATAATTCAAGTATTACAAAAAAATATAATTAAATTATAATATTATAAAATTTTAATATATATATATATAATTTAATATTATAAAATATAAATAATATTATTATTCATATTAATATTGTTATTTCAAAATATAATATTATTAATATTTTATAATGAGACAGAAACTACGAATAGGAAAAAAAATCATATTTTGATTTCACAAATTTTATAACATAAAAACAAACTCTAATCTGAAGGAGGGGGGGAGGGGGGGATCTGTAGATGGTGGTGGAGGAAACTCCATCCCTAAAGCATGAGTGAGTCGGCGCATGTACTTCATCTGCTCCTGATGCTGCTGCTGCCACCGACTCGTCTGCTCCTCGTACAGCTGCTGCTGGCGTCGACGCTCCTCCTCATGCTGCTGACGCATCTGCTCCTGCTCCTGTCGGAGACTCTCTATCAGTGCAGTCTAAGATCGCAACTGATCCTCATACTGTGTAACAGAAGAAGATGCACGAGCTCCTCTCGAGCTGGATGCCGACATCGCAGCACTGCCATAATAATCTCCGGGAGTCAGTCGAGAGCTGATACCAACTACCCGGCCCTTCTCGAAGGTATACTGGGTGGCCTGCATCCATGTCGCCTCATCAAACTGACGGCCAGTGGTCTGATCTAATGACTCGGCCTGACTCTCAGGCCGGGCCTGTGACGTTTCAGCCTCATATGACTCGTGTAATTGCAATTTAAAATTAAAATTGTGAATATATTATATGCAGTTAATTTTTAAACTTGAAAATAAATAATACTGATCACGATGTGATGCTGACGATCACCTCTGAGCTCCCCAGTAGCAGGATCACTATACATCCTCCGATATACGTCGTACTCCGTAATATCGGGGTGCTCGACAGCCTATAAGAATAAAAAATAAACTGTTAATATTTATAGTTATATAAAATATTTATAAATAATGTACGTACCAGATGTTGTCTATGAGTACTGAAAGAACGACTCTCAGCTCGATGAGTCACCTCCTGTCTCCCCCGATTCTGCCTCCCCACCGATGATCTCCTCTGAAAGGCACCACTCAACCAGTGCGCACATAATCCATCCCATACATGGGATGAAATGTACTCTGCTCGGTGTGCTCTATATGACTCGTCAAAATCTGACACTCCTGCTTTCTTCATGTAAGCTTTTCTTAAATTGTGCAAAAACTGACGAAGGCGATCATGCATGGCCACCTCCCATGCCTCGTGGATGGCGTCACGCATGGTATCCTCGATCGGATACCATAAACCCTACAAATAAATCAAAATATCAAGTTAGAAATGAAATAATTTTCAAAATAAAAATTATTTATTTACGTACGTACCAACCAATGGTCGAACATGTCCTGCTGCACATCAATGGGAATCTGCTCCCATGTGGTTCACGGCTGAGAGAAATAGTTGCGCAAAATAGCGCTGCCCTGTCCGACTGCTATATGCGGAAAACTGTAAAAATAATAAACATTTATTATGTGAATAGATTAATGAAATCTTAGTCAAATCCACAGGTTATCACACAGGTTATCACACCTCCTTGTGCGTGGATCAAACCCAAGACGTGGACGTCGCTCGGGGACGGGGTCAGGAATCATCAATCGTGCAAGACCGCACCCCCTCCGCGTACTCCCTGGAGCGCCTGCAGGCTGAGGGTCATCTGCCAGCAACTCATCCGCATCGAAAGGCAGGTCAGAATCCGCCAACTCACGAAATGTGGCGTCGTCCATCTGAAACAGAAAATGTTAATGTTGTTAGCAAATAATTGATAATTACTATTATATATACATATATACATATTATGATTGTATATAAATACCATGGAATTCTATCAGTGTTCATCTTCATCATCATCTTCATATATGTCAATGTCATCTTCATATTCCTCCTCAACATCATCGATATCCATTCGAGTTACAGTTGCTTCATCTCTTACCATTTCAAATTCATATGTGACATCATTAACATCATCGTCATCACCGAATCTTAAATGTGGGGTGTCGTCATCGATACTCATGTATCTTTGTAAAAAAGATTGATTTTGAGTACTCTCTTGAAAAACTTCAATTCTTTGCACATCAGTGAAAGCACATTCACTTTGACTAAACTGATTGTCTCGAATTTTGATTTTTATTACACTCCACCAATCAGTCAAGTCTCTTGATGTAGCACAGTACTTTGCGTAATAAACTTGATGTGCCTGTTGAGCCAATAAGAATGGTTCATTTACTGCGAGAACACTTTTACATTTAATATCGATGATTCCATGAGTCGGATGAACACGCACGCCTCTCTCTGTATCCAACCACCGACATTTGAACATGGTTATGTAATGTTGTCCAAGATAACAGAGTTCAATGATTTCATCAAGTATGCCATAAAAGTCAACTTCATTTTCTCGATGATGAGATCCTCTCAAACTAACTCCACTGTTCATTGTTTTTTTCGATTCCCCATATGCATGTGTGTGAAATCGAAATCCATTCACTACATATGCATTATAAGTTTTAACAAGTTTGGAAGGTGGGTTACTCAATACACATAGCCGTTTGTCAATTTTATCAGTATGTCGAGACACCTGAAAATTTGTGAAATAATTATCAATATAGTAAACTATACATTGAATGAGTTTCTAAAAGATAAAGAATTTATGTTACCAGTTTTTGAAACCACTGAGAGAAATTTTTCAGTCGACGTTCTTCGAGAGCAGCTGCTGTAATTTGTGGAATTTGTTTCTTGATATGATTATCATACAACCTATAAAAACCAAAGTTATTTACTGTAACATAAATGATAGAATAAGTGATATAAACACTTACAGTACAACTGATGTCATCTCTTCACAGTTGAGCATAACATACATATAAGCTCTATGATGTTCATCATCTGAAATCCAGCGTTCATAAAATCCACCAAAACCAAGATCTGGCTGGTTGAAAACAAATAATTGATTGTCGATTTCATCAATATTCCTCTCGTTCCATCCCATTCGGTTGTGTTTTGAAGGATACTCAGATTCAAAATAATGGGAGCAGAAAAAAGATATTTTCTCTTGCAAATAAGCTTCTGCAATAGATCCTTCAACAGATGCTTTGTTACGTACTTTTCTTTTCAATTTTTGCATGCATCTTTCAAATGGGTACATCCATTGAAACTTTACTGGACCTCCACATTTGGCTTCATATGGAAAATGTAACATCAAATGTTCCATTGAGTCGAAGAAAGACGGCGGAAATATTTTTTCCAGTTTACATATAATTACAACAACATCTTTTTCAAGTTTTCCTAGAGCATCATAATCTGCTATAGCCGCACAAATTTCCCAAAAAAAATGGGACATGTCTGTTATGGAATCCCAAATCACAGAATTCAACAGACCTCTTAATCCAATGGGTAGAAGTCTTTCCATTATAACATGACAATCATGACTTTTTAATCCAGTAATATGACCATTCTTTACACATCTACCCAAATTGGAAGCACAGCCATCTAGAAGTCTCAAATCTGCAATCCACTGACAAAATAATAAACGGTTTTCTTTAGACAGTGTATAAGCTGCTTTTGGTTTCAGTAACCTTTCTGTTCTAACATTCTCAAACAGTTCCAATTCTGGACGCCTGCAAATTTGGGCAAGATCTAAACGTGCATTTACATTGTCTTTTCTCTTTCCTGGCGTATCCAAAACTGTATGAAACAAATTATCAAAACAGTTCTTCTCAATATGCATGACATCTAACATGTGTCGGACCAACAAATCAGACCAATATGGAAAATCCCAAAATATGCTACGTTTAATCCAATTGTGTTCTTTCCCAAAACCAGAAATTTTCTGTTGGTTTATTGTGGGACCAAAAGTGATGGGATGTAATGAAAATACAACTGATTTTAACTCCGAACCTGATAGAATTTTTGGAGGTCCATCCCTTTCAACTGTTCCTTTTCTGAAATGAGATCTGTTTCTGTGAAAAGGATGATCAGCTGGAAGAAATCTTCGATGACAGTCAAAATAACAAGGTTTCTTTCCATGAATGAGAATAAATGCTTTATTCTCTCTCATACAGTAAGGACATGATTTCTGACCATGTGTACTCCAGCCAGATAACATCTCATAAGTCGGGAAGTCACTAATTGTCCACATCAATGCTGCTCTCAGTATGAAATTTTGTTTCGTTGCAACATCATATGTACTGACACCAGTACTCCACAATAAATTTAATTCATCAATCAATGGTTTCAAATAAACATCAATATTTTTCTTCGGATGTCCTGGAATTAGTTAAGTCAAAAAGATATATGGCTCCTTCATCAACATCCATGGAGGTAAATTGTACGGAGTTAAAAAAACAGGTCAACATGAATATTGACTACCATAAGATCCAAACGGACAGAAACCATCAATGGAAAGGCCCAGTCAAACATTTCTAGCTTCTAAAGCAAATGATGGATGCACTCTATCAAAATGTTTCCATAAATCACCATCGGCTGGATGATTCAAGCTTTTATCGGTTAAAATATTCTCTTTATGCCATGACATCATTGTCGTTGTATTCTTAGACATGAATAAACACTGAAGTCTGGATGTAAGCGG
The DNA here is from genome assembly GCA_963277665.1 of Viscum album. Lineage (NCBI taxonomy): Eukaryota > Viridiplantae > Streptophyta > Magnoliopsida > Santalales > Viscaceae > Viscum > Viscum album. The sequence goes on from OY728143.1 coordinate 1,372,879,270, forward strand.
AAAATATCTCAACTGTTTTACAGGAATCAAACCAGACTTCCCGTGTTGTCCTTCTTTATATCTCAGTTGCCCACATGTGGGACAACTATCCAACGACTCATTTTCCCCAAAATATAAAATGCAGTCATTTGAACATGCATGAATATTCTGACAAGTAAGTCCCAAATTTTGAACCAGCCTCTTACTCTCATAGTAATTTGCAGGCAAAACATTTCCTTCAGGTAACAGTGTTTTAAGCAAAGAAAATATCTGGTCAAAACAGGTGTTTGACATTCCGTTATCTGATTTGATAGCCATAAATTTTGCAACTGCTTCTAATTTGCTCATCTTGCAGCCAGGATATAATGCATCCTCAGCAGACCTCAACAACTCATAAAATTCAGACGGTGCCAACTCAGGATTTGAAGTTATATCAGCCGGAGTTTCTGTATGTTGAACAGATGAACCTGCAACATCATGTACTAAATCTTGAAACCGGGATGGATCTGGAATCAAGTTGGTATCACCTGCTCTGGAATTGTGTTCATCGTGTTGATACCAAAAAACATAATCTGGTTGAAAACCAAAACGCAAGAGATGTTCCCCCACTTTGTCAAACGTGTCAAATGTTCTCAATGCACATTTTCTGCAAGGGCATTTTATTTTTCCTTCTGAAACAAATTCTGGATTTGATGCCGCAAATGATAAAAAAGTCTCCATACCCTCTACATATACTGGATTTAAACCAGAACCGTTTGGATTTCTACGTTGATTTATCCATATGCGGTCACCTAATAATTCTTGTTGACGACCTCGTTGTTCCATATTTTTCTATAAAATATAAAAGCATTACTGGTTTTGAATAATTTGTTAGAAAAAACACTCAAGCTAGGATAGTTATAGAGTTTACATCATACACGACTGACGCAAACTTTTTATTGAGATAGACCTAAAAATTGACCATTTAAGAATTAAATATGTTGAGAATAAAGAAAAACATGTTACAAATATTGATAATTTTAATATTATATAAATTTTTTATTATTTTCATAGTACTAATATTATTGGTAATTATTACTAATTATTGGTAATTATTACTAATTATTGGTAATTATTACTAATTATTACTAATTATTAGTAATTATTACTAATTATTGGTAATTATTACTAATTATTGGTAATTATTACTAATTATTGGTAATTATTACTAATTATTGGTAATTATTACTAATTATTGGTAATTATTACTAATTATTGGTAATTATTACTAATTATTACAAATTATTACTAAATATTACTAATTATTACAATTTACCGGTAATTATTGGTAATTATTGATAATTATTCCTAATTATTGGAAATTATTACTAATTATTGTTAATTATTACTAATTATTGGTAATTATTACTAATTATTACTAATTATTACATATTATTACTAATTATTACTAATTATTACTAATTATTACTAATTATTGGTAATTATTACTAATTATTACTAATTATTGGTAATTATTACTAATTATTACTAATTATTGGTAATTATTATTAATTATTGGTAATTTTTCCTAATTATTGGTAATTATTTCTAATTATTGGTAATTATCGGTAATTATGGGTAATTATCGGTAATTATGGATAATTATTGGTAATTATTACTAATTATTGGTAATTATTACTAATTATTGTTAATTATTACAAATTATTGTTAATTATTACTAATTATTACTAATTATTACTAATTATTACTAATTATTACTAATTATTACTAATTATTACTAATTATTGGTAATTATTACTAATTATTGGTAATTATTACTAATTATTGGTAATTATTACTAATTATTACTAATTATTGGTAATTATTACTAATTATTGGTAATTATTCCTAATTATTGGTAATTATTTCAAATTATTGGTAATTATTTCTAATTATTGGTAATTATCGGTAATTATGAATAATTATTGGTAATTATTACTAATTATTGGTAATTATTACTAATTATTGGTAATTATTACTAATTATTGGTAATTATTACTAATTATTGTTAATTATTACTAATTATTGGTAATTATTACTAATTATTACTAATTATTGGTAATTATTACTAATTATTGGTAATTATTACTAATTATTACTAATTATTACTAATTATTACTAATTATTGGTAATTATTACTAATTATTACTAATTATTGATAATTATTACTAATTATTGGTCATTATTCCTAATTATTGGTAATTATTTCTAATTATGACTAATTATTGGTAATTATTACTAATTATTGGTAATTATTACTAATTATTGGTAATTATTCCTAATTATTGGTAATTATTTCTAATTATTGGTAATTATTTCTAATTATTGGTAATTATCAGTAATTATGGGTAATTATTGGTAATTATTACTAATTATTGGTAATTATTACTAATTATTGGAAATTATTACTAATTATTGTTAATTATTACTAAATATTGTTAATTATTACTAATTATTACAAATTATTACTAATTATTACTAATTATTACTAATTATTGGTAATTATTACTAATTATTGGTAATTATTACTAATTATTACTAATTATTACTAATTATTACTAATTATTGGTAATTATTGGTAATTATTACTAATTATTGGTAATTAATACTAATTATTGGTAATTATTAGTAATTATTACTAATTATTACTAATTATTGGTAATTATTACTAATTATTGGTAATTATTACTAATTATTACTAATTATTGGTAATTATTACTAATTATTACTAATTATTGGTAATTATCGGTAATTATTGCTAATTATCGGTAATTATTATTAATTATTATTAATTATTACTAATTATTGGTAATTATTACTAATTATTGGTAATTATTACTAATTATTACTAATTATTGGTAATTATTACTAATTATTACTAATTATTGGTAATTATCGGTAATTATTGCTAATTATTGGTAATTATTATTAATTATTACTAATTATTACTAATTATTGGTAATTATCGGTAATTATTGCTAATTATTGGTAATTATTATTAATTATTATTAATTATTACTAATTATTGGTAATTATTACTAATTATTGGTAATTATTACTAATTATTGGTAATTATTACTAATTATTGTTAATTATTACTAATTATTGGTAATTATTACTAATTATTATTAATTATTACTAATTATTACTAATTATTGGTAATTATTACTAATTATTGGTAATTATTACTAATTATTGCTAATTATTGGTAATTATTGGTAATTATTACTAATTATTGGTAATTAATACTAATTATTGGTAATTATTATTAATTATTACAAATTATTACTAATTATTGGCAATTATTACTAATTATTACTAATTATTACTTATTATTACTAATTATTGGTAATTATTACTAATTATTACTAATTATTACTAATTATTAGTAATTATTACTAATTATTACTAATTATTGGTAATTATTCCTAATTATTACTAATTATTACTATTTACCGGTAATTATTGGTAATTTTTGGTAATTATTCCTAATTATTGGTAATTATTACTAATTATTGTTAAGTATTACTAATTATTGGTAATTATTACTAACTATTACTAATTATTACTAATTATTACTAATTATTACTAATTATTACTAATTATTACTAATTATTGGTAATTATTACTAATTATTACTAATTATTGGTAATTATTACGAATTATTCCTAATTATTACTAATTATTGGTAATTATTACTAATTATTGGTAATTATTGTTAATTATTCCTAATTATTGGTAATTATTCCTAATTATTGGTAATTATTCCTAATTATTGGTAATTATTCCTAATTATTGGTAATTATTTCTAATTATTGATAATTATCGGTAATTATGGGAAATTATTGGTAATTATTACTAATTATTGGTAATTATTACAAATTATTACTAATTATTACTAATTATCGGTAATTATCGGTAATTATTGGTAATTATTGGTAATTATTCCTAATTATTGGTAATTATTGGTAATTATTTCTAATTATTGGTAATTATTCCTAATTATTGGTAATTATTCCTAATTATTGGTAATTATTCCTAATTATTGTTAATTATTGGTAATTATTCCTAATTATTAGTAATTATATGAATAATTACCAATAATTAGGAATAATAACATTATTAGTATATTTTATTATTAATATTAAAATAATATAATTTTCTATATTATATACAATTCTCCTTTCATCTGTGTGTTTTCTGTCTCCACATACAAATAATACATGTGGAGACAGAAAACACACAGATGAAAGGAGAATTGTATATAATATAAAAAATTATATTATTTTAATATTAATAATAAAATATACTAATAATGTAATAATGTTATTATTCCTAATTATTGGTATTTATTACTAATTATTAATATTTATTCTTAATTATTGAAAATTATTACTAATTATTCCTAATTACCATTAACTATGAACAATACTAATAATTTAAATTTATTAAGTAACAAAACAATGTAAACATAATTAAATTACAACTAATTAAGAATAATTGAAACTAATAAAAAATTTAAAATAAATATTAAATTAAAATGAATATAAATACCTTGAAAATTGATCTAAGGTTGATCTCTGATCGTTCTTGAAAACTTCAATATCAACTCCGGATAAAAAAATAAAACTTGAGAAACGCTAAACTCTAGAAATAGAATTTTGAGAGAAGAAGAAGATGGAGTTTGAGAATGAATTGAAAAAAACGGATGGGGGTATTTATATGGCAAATGTAACATCAAATGTTCCATTGAGTCGAAAAAAGACGGCGGAAATATTTTTTCCAGTTTACATATAATTACAACAACATATTTTTCAAGTTTTCCTAGAACATCATAATCTGTTATAGCCGCACAAATTTCCCAAAAAAAATGGGACATGTCTGTTATGGAATCTCAAATCACAGAATTCAACAGACCTCTTAATCCAATGGGTAGAAGTCTTTCCATTATAACATGACAATCATGACTTTTTAATCCAGTAATATGACCATTCTTTACACATCTACCCAAATTGGAAGCACAGCCATCTGGAAGTCTCAAATCTGCAATCCACTGACAAAATAATAAACGGTTTTCTTTAGACAGTGTATAAGCTGCTTTTGGTTTCAGTAACCTTTCTGTTCTAACATTCTCAAACAGTTCCAATTCTGGACGCCTGCAAATTTGGGCAAGATCTAAACGTGCATTTACATTGTCTTTGCTCTTTTCTGGCGTATCCAAAACTGTATGAAACAAATTATCAAAACAGTTCTTCTCAATATGCATGACATCTAACATGTGTCGGACCAACAAATCAGACCAATATGGAAAATCCCAAAATATGCTACGTTTAATCCAATTGTGTTCTTTCTCAAAACCAGAAATTTTCTGTTGGTTTATTGTGGGACCAAAAGTGATGGGAGGTAATGAAAATACAACTGATTTTAACTCCGAACCTGATAGCATTTTTGGAGGTTCATCCCTTTCAACTGTTCTTTTTCTGAAATGAGATCTGTTTCTGTGAAAAGGATGATCAGCTGGAAGAAATCTTCGATGACAGTCAAAATAACAAGGTTTCTTTCCATGAATGAGCATAAATGCTTTATTCTCTCCCATACAGTAAGGACATGATTTCTGACCATGTGTACTCCAGCCAGATAACATCTCATAAGCCGGGAAGTCACTAATTGTCCACATCAATGCTGCTCTCAGTATGAAATTTTGTTTCGTTGCAACATCATATGTACTGACATCAGTACTCCACAATAAATTTAATTCATCAATCAATGGTTTCAAATAAACATCAATATTTTTCTTCGGATGTCCTGGAATTAGTTAAGTCAAAAAGATATATGGCTCCTTCATCAACATCCATGGAGGTAAATTGTACGGAGTTAAAAAAACAGGTCAACATGAATATTGACTACCATAAGATCCAAACGGACAGAAACCATCAGTGGAAAGGCCCAGTCGAACATTTCTAGCTTCTAAAGCAAATGATGGATGCACTCTATCAAAATGTTTCCATGAATCACCATCGGCTGGATGCTTCAAGCTTTTATCGGTTAAAATATTCTCTTTATGCCATGACATCATTGTCGTTGTATTCTTAGACATGAATAAACGCTGAAGTCTGGATGTAAGCGGAAAATATCTCAACTGTTTTACAGGAATCAAACCAGACTTCCCGTGTTGTCCTTCTTTATATCTCAGTTTCCCACATGTGGGACAACTATCCAACGACTCATTTTCCCCAAAATATAAAATGCAGTCATTTGAACATGCATGAATATTCTGACAAGTAAGTCCCAAATTTTGAATCAGCCTCTTACTCTCATAGTAATTTGCAGGCAAAACATTTCCTTCAGGTAACAGTGTTTTAAGCAAAGAAAATATCTGGTCAAAACAGGTGTTTGACATTCCGTTATCTGATTTGATAGCCATAAATTTTGCAACTGCTTCTAATTTGCTCATCTTGCAGCCAGGATATAATGCATCCTCAGCAGACCTCAACAACTCATAAAATTCAGACGGTGCCAACTCAGGATTTGAAGCTATATCAGCCGGAGTTTCTGTATGTTGAACAGATGAACCTGCAACATCATGTACTAAATCTTGAAACCGGGATGGATCTGGAATCAAGTTGGTATCACCTGATCTGGAATTGTGTTCACCGTGTTGATACCAAAAAACATAATCTGGTTGAAAACCAAAACGCAAGAGATGTTCCCCCACTTTGTCAAACGTGTCAAATGTTCTCAATGCACATTTTCTGCAAGGGCATTTTATTTTTCCTTCTGAAACAAATTCTGGATTTGATGCCGCAAATGATAAAAAAGTCTCCACACCCTCTACATATACTGGATTTAAACCAGAACCGTTTGGATTTCTACGTTGATTTATCCATATGCGGTCACCTAATAATGGTTGTTGACGACCTCGTTGTTCCATATTTTTCTATAAAATATAAAAGCATTACTGGTTTTGAATAATTTGTTAGAAAAAACACTCAAGCTAGGATAGTTATAGAGTTTACATCATACACGACTGACGCAAACTTTTTATTGAGATAGACCTAAAAATTGACCATTTAAGAATTAAATATGTTGAGAATAAAGCAAAACATGTTACAAATATTGATAATTTTAATATTATATAAATTTTTTATTATTTTCATAGTACTAATATTATTGGTAATTATTACTAATTATTGGTAATTATTACTAATTATTGGTAATTATTACTAATTATTACTAATTATTAGTAATTATTACTAATTATTGGTAATTATTACTAATTATTGGTAATTATTACTAATTATTGGTAATTATTACTAATTATTGGTAATTATTACTAATTATTGGTAATTATTACTAATTATTACAAATTATTACTAAATATTACTAATTATTACAATTTACCGGTAATTATTGGTAATTATTGGTAATTATTCCTAATTATTGGTAATTATTACTAATTATTGTTAATTATTACTAATTATTGGTAATTATTACTAATTATTACTAATTATTACTAATTATTACTAATTATTACTAATTATTACTAATTATTACTAATTATTGGTAATTATTACTAATTATTACTAATTATTGGTAATTATTACTAATTATTACTAATTATTGGTAATTATTATTAATTATTGGTAATTTTTCCTAATTATTGGTAATTATTTCTAATTATTGGTAATTATTGGTAATTATGGGTAATTATCGGTAATTATGGGTAATTATTGGTAATTATTACTAATTATTGGTAATTATTACTAATTATTGTTAATTATTACTAATTATTGTTAATTATTACTAATTATTACTAATTATTACTAATTATTACTAATTATTACTAATTATTACTAATTATTGGTAATTATTACTAATTATTGGTAATTATTACTAATTATTGGTAATTATTACTAATTATTACTAATTATTGGTAATTATTACTAATTATTGGTAATTATTCCTAATTATTGGTAATTATTTCTAATTATTGGTAATTATTTCTAATTATTGGTAATTATCGGTAATTATGAATAATTATTGGTAATTATTACTAATTATTGGTAATTATTACTAATTATTGGTAATTATTACTAATTATTGGTAATTATTACTAATTATTGTTAATTATTACTAATTATTGGTAATTATTACTAATTATTACTAATTATTACTAATTATTACTAATTATTGGTAATTATTACTAATTATTGGTAATTATTTCTAATTATTACTAATTATTACTAATTATTACTAATTATTGGTAATTATTACTAATTATTACTAATTATTGATAATTATTACTAATTATTGGTCATTATTCCTAATTATTGGTAATTATTTCTAATTATTACTAATTATTGGTAATTATTTCTAATTATTGGTAATTATTACTAATTATTGGTAATTATTCCTAATTATTGGTAATTATTTCTAATTATTGGTAATTATCGGTAATTATGGGTAATTTTTGGTAATTATTACTAATTATTGGTAATTATTACTAATTATTGGAAATTATTACTAATTATTGTTAATTATTACTAAATATTGTTAATTATTACTAATTATTACTAATTATTACTAATTATTACTAATTATTGGTAATTATTGCTAATTATTGGTAATTATTACTAATTATTACTAATTATTACTAATTATTACTAATTATTGGTAATTATTGGTAATTATAACTAATTATTGGTAATTAATACTAATTATTGGTAATTATTAGTAATTATTACTAATTATTACTAATTATTGGTAATTATTACTAATTATTGGTAATTATTACTAATTATTACTAATTATTGGTAATTATTACTAATTATTGGTAATTATCGGTAATTATTGCTAATTATCGGTAATTATTATTAATTATTATTAATTATTACTAATTATTGGTAATTATTACTAATTATTGTTAATTATTACTAATTATTACTAATTATTGGTAATTATTACTAATTATTACTAATTATTGGTAATTATCGGTAATTATTGCTAATTATTGGTAATTATTATTAATTATTACTAATTATTACTAATTATTGGTAATTATCGGTAATTATTGCTAATTATTGGTAATTATTATTAATTATTATTAATTATTACTAATTATTGGTAATTATTACTAATTATTGGTAATTATTACTAATTATTGGTAATTATTACTAATTATTGTTAATTATTACTAATTATTGGTAATTATTACTAATTATTACTAATTATTACTAATTATTACTAATTATTGGTAATAATTACTAATTATTGGTAATTATTACTAATTATTGCTAATTATTGGTAATTATTGGTAATTATTACTAATTATTGGTAATTAATACTAATTATTGGTAATTATTATTAATTATTACTAATTATTACTAATTATTGGCAATTATTACTAATTATTACTAATTATTGCTAATTATTACTAATTATTGCTAATTATTACTAATTATTGCTAATTATTACTAATTATTGCTAATTATTACTAATTATTTCTATTTATTACTAATTATTGGTAATTATTACTAATTATTCCTAATTAATACTAATTATTCCTAATTAATACTAATTATTCCTAATTATTCCTAATTATTACTAATTATTGCTAATTATTACTAATTATTGCTAATTATTACTAATTATTTCTAATTATTACCAATTATTTCTAATTATTACTAATTGTTTCTAATTATTACTAATTATTGCTAATTATTAAGAATTATTGCTAATTAAACAATTAGTAATAATTAGAAATAATTGGTAATAATTAGAAATAATTAGTAATAATTAGCAATAATTAGTAATAATTAGCAATAATTAGTAATAATTAGGAATAATTAGGAATAATTAGTATTAATTAGGAATAATTAGTATTAATTAGGAATAATTAGTAATAATTACCAATAATTAGTAATAAATAGAAATAATTAGTAATAATTAGCAATAATTAGTAATAATTAGCAATAATTAGTAATAATTAGCAATAATTAGTAATAATTAGCAATAATTAGTAATAATTAGCAATAATTAGTAATAATTAGGAATAATTAAGAATAATTAGTATTAATTAGGAATAATTAGTATTAATTAGGAATAATTAGTAATAATTACCAATAATTAGTAATAATGATTATTAATTACCAATAATTAGTATTAATTACCAATAATTAGTATTAATTACCAATAATTAGTATTAATTACCAATAATTAGTATTAATTATCAATAATTAGTATTAATTATCAATATTTAGTATTAATTACCAATATTTAGTAATAATTACCAATATTTAGTAATAATTAACAATAATTGCCAATAATTAGCAATAATTGCCAATAATTAACAATAATTAGTAATAATTACCAATAATTATCAATAATTACTAATAATTAGCAATAATTATTAATAATTACCAATAATTAGTAATAATGAGTATTAATTACCAATAATTAGGAATAATTACCAATAATTTGGAATAATTACCAATAATTTGGAATAATTACCAATAATTTGGAATAATTACCAATAATTTGGAATAATTACCAATAATTTGAAATACTTACCAATAATTTGAAATACTTACCAATAATTTGGAATAATTACCTTATTACATTATTTGTATATTTTATTATTAATATTAAAATAATATAATTTTCTATATTATATACAATTCTCTTTCCATCTGTGTGTTTTCTGTCTCCACATGTAATATTCGCATTCTTTTTCAAAATTATCAACCTACTCGCCAATGGAGAGGTGAAAGTGAATGCGAATATTACATGTGGAGACAGAATTCGAGACAATCAGTTTAGTCAATTATGAACCATTCTTATTGGCTCAACAGGCATATCAAGTTTATTATGCAAAGTACTGTGCAACATCAAGAGACTTGACTGATTGGTGGAGTGTAATAAAAATCAAAATTCGAGACAATCAGTTTAGTCAAAGTGAAAGTGCTTTCACTGATGTGCAAAGAATTGAAGTTTTTCAAGAGAGTACTCAAAATCAATCTTTTTTACAAAGAGACATGAGTATCGATGACGACACCCCACATTTAGGAGTCGGTGATGACGATGATGTTAATGATGTCACACATGAATTTGAAATGGTAAGAGATGAAGCAACTGCAACTCGAATGGATATCGATGATGTTGAGGAGGAATATGAAGATGACATTGACATATATGAAGATGATGATGAAGATGAACACTTATAGAATTCCATGGTATTTATATACAATCATAATATGTATATATGTATATATAATAGTAATTATCAATTATTTGCTAACATTAACATTTTCTGTTTCAGATGGACGAGGCCACATTTCATGAGTTGGCGGAGGCTGACCTGCCTTTCGATGCGGATGAGTTGCTGGCAGATGACCCTCAGCCTGCAGGCGCTCCAGGGAGTACGCGGAGGGGGCGCGGTCTTGCACGATTGATGATTCCTGACCCCGTCCCCGAGCGACGTCCACGTCTTGGGTTTGATCCGCGCACCCGGAGGTGTGATAACCTGTGTGATAACCTGTGGATTTGACTAAGATTTCATTAATCTATTCACATAATAAATGTTTATTATTTTTTCAGTTTTCCGCATATAGCAGTCGGACAGGGCAGCGCTATTTTGCGCAACTATTTCTCTCAGCTGTGGACCACATGGGAGCAGATTCCCATTGATGTGCAGCAGGCCATGTCCGGCCATTGGTTGGTACGTACGTAAATAAATAATTTTTATTTTGAAAATTATTTCATTTCTAACTTGATATTTTGATTTATTTGTAGGGTTTATGGTATCCGATCGAGGATACCATGCGTGACGCCATCCACGAGGCATGGGAGGTGGCCATGCGTGATCGTCTTCGTCAGTTTTTGCACAATTTAAGAAAAGCTGCGATGAAGAAAGCAGGAGTGTCAGATTTTGAGGAGTCATGTAGAGCACACCGACCAGAGTATATTTCATCCCATGTATGGGATGGATTATGTGCGCACTGGTTGAGTGGTGCCTTTCAGAGGAGATCATCGGTGGGGAGGCAGAATCGGGGGAGACAGGAGGTGACTCATCGAGCTGGGAGTCGTTCTTTCAGTACTCATAGACAGCATCTGGTACGTACATTATTTATAAATATTTTATATAACTATAAATATTAACAGTTTATTTTTTATTCTTATAGGCTGTCGAGCACCCCGATATTACAGAGTACGACGTATATCGGAGGATGTACAATGATCCTGCTACTGGGGAGCTCAGAGGTGATCGTCAGCATCACATCGTGGTCAGTATTATTTGTTTTCAAGTTTAAAAATTAACTGCATATAATATATTCACAATTTTAATTTTAAATTGCAACTATAGGAGTCATATGAGGCCGCAGCGGCACAGGCCCGACCTGAGAGTCAGGCCGAGTCATCAGATCAGACCACTGCCCGTCAGTTTGATGAGGCGGCATGGATGCAGGCCACCCAGTATGCCTTCGAGAAGGGCCGGGTAGTTGGTATCGGCTCTCGACTGACTCCCGGAGATTATTATGGCAGTGCTGCGATGTCGGCGTCCAGCTCGAGAGGAGCTCGTGCATCTTCTTCTACACAGTATGAGGATCAGTTGCGATCTCAGACTGCACAGATAGAGAGTCTCCGACAGGAGCAGGAGCAGATGCGTCAGCAACATGAGGAGGAGCGTCGACGCCAGCAGCAGCTGTACGAGGAGCAGACGAGTCGGTGGCAGCAGCAGCATCAGGAGCAGATGAAGTACATGCGCCGACTCACTCATGCTTTAGGGATGGAGTTTCCTCCACCACCATCTGCAGATCCCCCCCCTCCCCCCCCCTCCCCCCCCCTCCTTCAGATTAGAGTTTGTATTTCTGTTATAAAATTTGTGAAATCAAAATATTTTTTTTTCTATTCGTAGTTTCTGTCTCATTATAAAATATTAATAATATTATATTTTTAAATAACAATATTAATATGAATAATAATATTATTTATATTTTATAATATTAAATTATATATATATATTAAAATTATATATATATATTAAAATTTTATATATATATTAAAATTTTATATATATATTAAAATTTTATAATATTATAATTTAATTATTTTTTTTGTAATACTTGAATTATTTTAATATTTGAATGTAAAATAATTCTATTATTTTTATATTAATTAAAATAACTTATTAATATTTTTTTTATTTATGAATTATAATTGTAATATTATTATATTAATTAAATTATTTATTAATATTCTATTATTTTTATTTTTGAATTATAATTCTACTATTATTATAGTAATTAAAATAATTTATTATTTTCATTTGTAAATTATAATTCTATTATTATATTAATTAAAATAATTTATTAATAATTTATTTTTTTTATTTTTTTTATAGTATTTGCGACGGGATACTATGCCCGTCGCAAATACTAGTATTATTAATAGTTTTTTATTTTTTTTAAAAAAAGTATTTGCGACGGGTCCCGACTCCCGTCGCAAATACTAGTATTATTAATTTTTTTTTTATTTTTTTTAAAAAGAGTTTTTGCGACGGGTCCCGTCGCAAAAACTGTTTTAAAAGTTTTTTACAAAAATACGGAATACTATTTGCGACGGAGAGAATGCCCGTCGCAAAAAAAGTCTTTAGCGACGGGCCCGTCGCAAATAAGTGTAGTTGCGACGGCGTTTTCATCAACATGCTATTTGCGACGGGATCCCGTCGCAAATAGCCCGTCGCAAATACCTGTTTTTCTAGTAGTGAAATAGAATTTTGAGAGAAGAAGAAGATGGAGTTTGAGAATGAATTGAAAAAAACGGATGGGGGTATTTATAGGTTAGATTATTTGCGACGGGTCCATTTGAGACGGGCTACCCGTCGCAAATAATATTATTTGCAACGGTACCCGTCGCAAATACCTTAGCCATCATTTATTACGGTCAACGGTTAAATAGTTATTTGCGACGGGTCCCGTCACAAATAACCACCTGCCAACATACTATTTGCGACGGGGGAATATTCCCGTCGCAAATACATTTTACCGCCGCCGGTTATTTGCGACGGGCAATAACTGCCCGTCGCAAATATGTTTCCCGCGATTGGGCGCGCAGAGCGCGCCAGTTCTTTTGCGACGGGGAAAACAATCCCGTCGCAAAAGGCTACTTATTTGTGACGGGCAAATACCCCCGTCGTAAATAAGTTTTTAATGGGGCTATTTGCGACAGGATTTATCCCCGTCGTAAATAACCCGTCGCAAATACCCATTTTTCCCGTAGTGATAGATATATTAGTTGCTATGAGAAACGGTAATAAAAATGTAAATAGTTACATTAGTTGCTATGAGAAAGTAAAATTCACTTGATATCCTATAAGATTTTAGGATATGATGGTAAATAAAAATATAAAGAGTTACATTTAGTTACCATAAAAAGTCAACATCGCTATTAAATAAAGGATTATGCCAGTTAATACTCAAAAGTGTTACACTTTATAACATAAAAGAGTTTAGGGTATAGTGGTAAAGTAAAATGTAAAGAGTTGCATTATTTATTATAATAGAGTGTTATCGATTTATCCTAAAAGAGTTTAGGGTACGGTGATAAAAAAAATGTGATTGGCTATATTAGTTACCATAACAAAGTTGATATCACTTTGTCCTAAAAAGGTTTAGGATGTGTTGATAAAGTGATAATGTAAACAGTTACATTATTTACCAAATATCTCAAGGGAAAATTTTGATGGAAAGGGTTCCAAAGATGATGATAATTCACTTAGAAATAGTTTTAAGTGGAAGACACCAAAACATTTTAACATTTGATGTTATGAACTCAAGGATTTTGAAAGTTCAAATAATTGAACTCAAGGAATATGATTCCTAAGTCTCACCGTTATTCAATCTTTATTTCTTCATAAATGTTACTCACTAAGAGGTCAGTGAGAGTTTTTTATCAGATGGTCACATAGGGATGTGATGGGAATTACATTTGGATGTAATGTTCAGAAAATGAATCCATTACCATAGTGATCACATGAGGATCATGTAGAATCTCTTAAGAGATTGGTTGTAATAGTTGCAAATGTATAATGTCATTATAATAAAGGCAATCTACTTTTATCATTCATTCATGTGTGATGTAATTTAATTTTATATGAGCGGTCAAATGATAAATATCCCCTCAAAGTACAAACTTTGAGTTGTCTCTAACCGATGATCATCATGGAGTATAATGGGTTGCGATGATATGTAAATGTTAATTTAAATATATTTTTATATCCATTACAAAGAGTTGTATATGAGATATTGAAGAATATATTCTTGAGGTAATAAGTAGAGACTTATTACTTGGATTTATCCGCTATAGTATATCTCATGGAAAGTCATACAATAATGGATATACTTAGAGAAGTATGTTTATTATTAATTCTTCTTACCTGAGGTTGACGAGATACCTAGCATGAGAACCTTCATACTTAGATACCCTACTTACGCAAGTCACTGTATGAACTTAGTTAATCAGCGGGTGGTTGGGTATGTTGTTGATCATGTCATTGGTTGGAGTGCAACCAATATTAGATTTTCCCACTTGTATGAAAAGAAAAGACTGTTGACCCCTGATTGAATTGGATTGGGGAAATGCATGGCCATGCTTAGTTGTTTCACATGTGATGTGTTCACCTACTTGAATAAGTGACATGTGATGTGCTTATTAGATAAATGAATGACATGTGATGTATTCATCCACTTATTCAGTCTTTTTTTGGATAATCAAGAAAATAATGAGAGGCATGTACTAGATTGACATGTTTTATGTCTAGTGGTCGCTCAAAGTCATGGATAAAGGGATTATAAAAGATACGTTGATGTATGTGATACATCATATGGTGGACATGTTCGTATAGAGATATGAGTATGTTTGATAAAGATAATACCAGACCTCTTAGTATCTTGAGGATAACTGATGTTTTGCTAGAGGTCGCTCTTTTCTTACATCTATGAAATAGAGATTTCATAGTTATCGTCAATGATACTAAGGCTCGTAGGGTCACATAGTTAGTTCCTTGGATAAGGATAAATTTTTGGATAAATTTTTTGTTCAAAATGAAGAGAGTTTTATGAAAAACCTTATCCAAAAGAGTTCGGATGGATTCAGAGATAGTTGTGAAGTTATGCATAAAGTCCTTATGGGATTTAGTGCAAGTAGAAGATTGTTGGATGTGTACTAATATATATATATATGTGTGTGTGTGTGTGTGTGTGTGTGTGTGTGTGTGTGTGTATGTATATATATGTATCATCATATTATATAAGTGTATATTAATACATGAATCCAATGTAGGTATTATTATGCATGTATTAAATACATGCGGTGATAAATATATATAAAATATATATTTATTTCCCCTGAACAGTTTTATTATCAGTTGCAATCAATTGTGAATGGGTTAAATGGCTTGAATATTCATTGAATACGATTCAATTAATTAATGTCAATGAGAATAAATGTATATAGATACATAAATACGGGTTGATGTGTTTCATTTAATAAAATGTGTCATGGATGACTGTATAAAGAGATGTGATCCCTCTTGTTGAAAACATCTGATTGTGAGCAACCCTCTCAATTCTATATTCTTACCTTATTGTTGTTCATCGTCTGAGACGAAGGCGCTAGCACCCATTTAGCATTCGGGTATCCATGCGATGCGATCACTGATCCATTGGTTGGTGTACCCCTCTCAGAGGCAGGGTGCTTTTGTTCACTACTTCATGATCTTCATCAAACATTCTCCTTCACCGAGGAAGAAGAAGATTGTTGTTGCTAACATTTTCCAGGTACTCTGTTTTAGAGATTTATTTACGCGTTGATTCTTAAAGAGAGATCTACCTGTGTTTAGGTTATCTTCTGCGGCATATGATCATATGATGACCATACAAAACCCTTCACATGTATCACATAAAACCCTATTTTTTTGAAAAAGTTTATTTTTAAGCAAAAAGATTTATGATTTGGATGGAATTATCAATGTCACTGATTCCAACGAATTTAAAATAATTATTATCATTCAAAGACTATATATTTAACCATAAAATAATTCAAAAGCTTCATTTCATCGTGTTATAATTAATTAAACAAAACAATCAAAAAACAATTTTCATTAAAATGCTACGTAAATTTTCAAAATGTTGAACATGAGTTTATAAATTCAACATAGTATTTTAAAATGCTTTATTATACTTTACAGTATATATAATTTTATAGTAAAAGGTTTCAAAAACTTCTAAGTCATATAAAAGTGACAGTACCAGCAAAATGAGTATTTTCACTATTCACCTAAAAACTAATTATTTTAGAAAAATCTAAAAAATACATTTTAAGCTGATTTTGTTGCGAGGAGTTCAAAAATGAATTTTACTTTATCAAATTTAAATTCTAAAACTTGCAAACTTTAGTTTTTTTTAAAGAAAATATATAATACATAGAAAACGACTTTTATTTAAAATAATTTTTTCAATATTAACTCGTATTAATTGTTTACATACTGAGGGTATTAACTATTAATGGTTTACTATCTTAGCGTTTATTACAATTTTATTAATAATGTCTTCTTAATGTGTTGTGGTTTGTTTATGATGTAACTTGTGACACAAGTTATATAACACATTATGTATTTTAAAGGATTCAAAATCTCGGGCTGTTACATTGGAAGCATCAGGTACCTCGTGCCCTACCAGCCACATGGTTCAGAGACCCTTACCGATCGGCGGCTCATCCATCAATTGGCCCTATGAAATACCTTATTTCATGGTTGGAGATAATAATAGATATCATGAATTTTGACATGCATTATAAATGGAATTATAAGAGATAAAAGTTGGAATCCATGGAAAAAACCAATAACAATATCAAAATTATAATTTATATCTCATAATGCAAAATATAGCATCCCGTCTTATTATAACATAACTTTCATTCCATTACACGGAACTGAGGATCTTTAAGGTTTAGTGTCTTGGAAACAAGGAACATAAAACATGAAACAAAAAAAACATTCTTCTTAAACACTTGAAAGGATTCTCCTCATGTTCACCCTAGGCTCATTACTGCATCTCATAACCTGGGGATATGCATCAAAAGAAAGGGTGAGTAGAAGGCCCAGCAAGGGAAACAAGTGAAACATTTTACATATGAACTTGAGATACATCAATAAAGTCATGAAAAGAACTTTAAGGCATGAAAATGAAATCATGAGGCATATCATAATAAAAATAAAACTTTTTCATAACTTGAAGATGTGGCTACAACATTTAATATTGACAATCATGAACATATCACCAAGGTCTATCCCCAAGGTGTCATTTGAAAATTACCAAGGTTATTCACCAAGGTATCGTGAAAATTGTAATCTCTAGTGGTTACATCATTACCCAATGCACTGGAGCGCTATCGGGGCGCACCCTTAAATTTGCCTTTATTATCATGTGAGACACATATATCATCATCAAACATTTCATAAATAACCCATATAGCATAAAATAAATGGGTCTCATTTCATAATCATAACGTTTTAAAAAACTGCTTTAAAGACATGATCATTACGTTACTTTAAACCCACGGAAAGGGAAAGTGGGTATCATGTATGTAAATCCCAGAATTTAAAATAGAACATTTTTATATATATGTGAATACCCATATAGAAGTAAGATCTTTGAGTATTCACTTTATAACATAAAATAATTTTGAGAAAAGAGAGGCATTTTGAGACGAAAATTCTGCAGCATAACGACTATGTTACAAGGTTTTAGAAAACTTTGAAAAGAGAGGGAACATGGGTCGAACAATCATAATTGACCCATAAAACAGTAGAGGAACTTAATAAGAAGGATATATGGACATGGTGATGAAATTTCAAGGACATACCATTTGAAATGAAAAACATGGAAGGAAGACAAAAATTTGATTTCTCTTATGAAAATTCGGCAGCCTAACGACGTCACTTAAACTTCAACAAAAATGATTTGAACAGATCAAATAGGGTCTCTCATCATATGATCATAAGAGATTAGTATGATAGATATAGAGATCATACCCCAACATGATAAAAAGGAACTTGCAAGACTTGACATGGAATTAGAACTTTGAAAAGGAGAAGGGTGAAAGAATCCCTTAAAAATTCGGCAGCCTAACGGCGCCACTTAAAACTTCAAAATACTGATTTGAAGAGATAAAATGGGGTCTCTCATCATATGAACATAAGATTCCAGTATGATAGATATAGAGATCATACCCCAACATAACAAAAAGTAACTTGAAAGAATTGACATGAAAGTAGAACTTCAAAACGAGAAGGGTGAAGAACCACTTAAAAATTCGGCAGCCTAACGGCGCCACTTAAAACATAAAAATACTGAATTGAAGAGATCAAATAGGGACTCTCATAATATGAACATAAGAGTACAGTATGATAGATATAGAGATCATACCCCAACACAACAAAAATTAACTTGAAAGAATTGACATGAATGTAGAACTTCAAAACGAGAAGGGTGAAGAACCACTTAAAAAATCGGCAGCCTAACAGCGTCACTTAAAACATAAAAATATTGAATTGAAGATATCAAATAGGGTCTCTCATCATATGAACATAATAATCCAGTATGATAGATATAGAGATCATACCCCAACACAACAAAAAGTAACTTGAAAGAATTGACATGAAAGTAGAACTTCAAAACGAGAAGGGTGAAGAACCACTTAAAAATTCGGCAGCCTAACGACGCCACTTAAAACATCAAAATACGAAATTGAAGAGATCAAATGGGGTCTCTCATCATATGATCATACAAGATCAGTATGATAAATTTAGAGATCATACCCCAACATAATAAAAAGGAACTTAAAATACTTTACATGATAATAGATCTTGAAAAATGAGAAAGGAGAATATAACGAACCATACTTTACATACATTATTAATACTTCAAAATTAAAGCACACTTATTACAACATATGACAAAACCACAAAGGACCGTATAGGTATAGTGTCTTTAGAAACTGGGAAACATAAACAACTGGTTCATAAATCTTCTACAGTGTCTCCCATTTATTTCATCATATCTAGGGTCCCTTTTAGCATATTCTACTTAATATCCATCTTCCTGACCTGGGGAAAAGAAAACATAAAAGGGTGAGCTCAAATGCTCAGCAAGGGCAAATAAAGGAAATAAAAATCATATCATATCTTTTTGAAAATCAAAACCTGCAAAAGAGATCATAATATCTTAACATGGAATAAATCATAGAAGTGAAAATGAGATCCCCATAATCATAACATAAAACTTGAAACTTTGTGGCATGCACACATAATCATGGAAATCATTTCTTGTTAGTCATGACTCATTGCCAAGACTATCTTAGTGGACAAAGTCCCTTTCTGAACCGAGTTCACTCCTCGTTTCAGTCCTGTATCACTGAACCGAAATAACCTTCCGTTCCAGCCATGTCTATCTCATGAGATATAAATCTTTACCCAATGCATTGGAGGGAGATATAGGTCCCACCCATCTTATAATGAATCCTTTCTTATGTGTGCCACATAATCATAAATCATAAATCATAGCGTAACCCATGTAATAAAATGGAATTCTTAAACAACATGACATCATAAAATAATTCATATAAGATAAAGAAATTCATAAAAATATTTCCATCACAACATGATCAAATCAATGTAATAATAGGGATAAAAACAGAACCCTTTATTATCTTAGATGGAAAATAATTTTGATAAAACACTTGAACTCCATTCTTGAGGAAAATATCCTTTCTTCTTCAAAAACATTTTTTCCTTTCATAACATGTCATACAACTTTAAAATAAAAGAAGTTGATTAAAAATAAACTTGAAAAATTGTAAAGGAAGCTTCTTGGAAACAATGTTTTAAAAATCCATTCATGCCGTATAAGTTAAAAAAAACATTCTTCGTACTTTTGTCGGAAAAGTCAAAAAGTACCTCGTACGAAAAACGACAAAAGATTCCTTTCGTACATATTACTAAAAACTCACCGAAGGGTAAAAATGGATTTAAACAATTGTAGGTGGATGGAAATAATATTACATATTGATGAAACATGGATGTGGATGATAAAATACACCCCAGTAAATACTTACGAATAAACAATCTCGGATAAAAATGAGATTGTGATATTTCCCTTACCTTAGGTCCGATTTGCTTTGTTCGTGTCCGAAGCTCCTGTATAATGGTTTAAATAATGTTATTGACTTATTCCAGAATCATACATATTGATATGATATCATATATGGTCATATTATTAGCTTCTTGTTAGTAATATTTCATTGTTACTTGTTACTCGGGTCTTTATAACTTTTTGTTCTTATGCGTGTTTTGTCGAATAAATTCTTATTCTTATCTTTAGGTTATAGATAATTCATTTCCAGAATGGTATTAGTGTAGTATATACCATATTCATTCATTCAATTCATTTATATAATCATTATGAAATGAAGATCATGTAGAATGAGTCGCATCACATCGTGGAGACGGTATTCCGTACGTACGCACGAGTGATGATATCGTTCCTATGATCGTGGAATTTTATTGGAGTATATATATATATATTATTTCAGTATCAATATTACTTCATAATAATCATATATAGTTACTCATTACACCATTATAACCATCCTTGTAAGGTGATGGTGGAAAAATAGATTACACCACGGCGTGGAGACGGTATTCCGTACGTACGCACGCGCGGTGATTTCATTTTTTCCGTAGGATGGATAGAAGGTGAATTAGGGTTGTTTCATATTTATAATAACATATCAGTATGTAAGTAATACTGATGTTATTACTTTATCATGAAACAACTAAAGAAGAAGAAGTTGAAGAAGAAAGAAATTGAAAAGATCGGTAATGGATATTACCTCTTCTTTGGAACGCCTCTTTGAATCCTCCACTTAAGGAACTAAGATTGGTCTTTGGAGAAGACCAGGACCTCTAGGATTATTCTAGGGAAGTGGAGAGGAGAAAATGGCAGGTGTTGGCCGAGCTTGAGTGCTCAAATTGGTGTGAGGAGGAGGGGGAGGAGGTGCCCTTTTATAAGGGAGGAGAGGGGCACCTTAGGAATATCTCAAAATATTATTTTATATTAAAGTCAAAATCGGTTTATAATGGTTCCAAAGGGTCTTATTTCGAAGATAAAGTGGGGAAGGGTCTAAATCCTATCAACCAATAGGATTTAGACAAGTTTAGGGTATTATTTTAACCTTATCAATTAGATTTAACTCTAAGTTAAATAATTTAACTTTTACCATGTCTTTTTGTTTTCTTTCACTATATGGTTAATACACTTACTATAACATGCCAAACGAACCCCAAATTGTTTATTATTAATATATATATCCTTATCTAAGTCATTTGGCCAAACCTTAGATTTTTAGGAATAAAATAACAATTAATAATATAATATTTGATTTAAAAACTATTTTGTGTCAATTTTGACACTATTTGATATATGATTTTTGTAAAAGTCATAACAGAATTATATGTTCAAACCAATTTGATTAAATCAACACTAATATATCATAGTAACCTAGAAAATTAGTGTAATTCATAAAAAGTCTTAAATTACATTTATTTTGGTATTTATATTATCAATTTTGTCAATATTTCATTAATAAGATAATTACTGCATCATCTTTGTGTCATAAATAAATTAAATTATTTGATGTCTAAAAATTAAAAATAAAATATCATCATGTAGGAAATCTTTTTATCTTTCTAATGAATATTTACAATTGAATTTATCTTATGTATAAACCCATATTAAAAATGATTTACTTATTAAACTTTGATTTTAACTATTTTAACCCTTCTTTAAATAAATTAATAATAAATGTCCTAATCTAATCCAAGTGGGCCTAAATGGTCATATTTTATTCCTAATTTTGTTTTTGGTCGAATTACACTTGTCCAATAGAATTAGGACATGTGTTAGGGTAATATTAATATCATATTTACCCTTAGTTACCCTATTTACTATTAACCGCGGTAAAAAAAAAGTAAAAAGTTACTATTCACCAAAAAATTATTTTTATCTCATTGAACCACATTTTACTTACTGATATCAACCGTGTCTGTCAGATTTTCGAAATTCCATTCACAGAAGCGGTAAAATTAAGTTTTATGCAAAATTCAGTTTTTAACCTACCACTTAGTGGTTTCACTATTCATCAAAAATTGAAAGTTTTCAGAAAAATACCAAAATTTCACCCTAGGCTAATTTCGATATTCTGAGTCCAAAAATGAAGTCCATTTTGAAAAATAAAATTTATAAAATTTCAAAAAGTGGTTATTACTATTCATAACGGCTAGTTTTAATAGCATATTGTTGTTTAGTGAAACTCGGTATTGCGTACGACGCAAGCTATCGAGGAAGGTCGCGATTGCGTGTAAAGCAAGCCAAGCAAGTGTTGTGTAGAAAAAGATCCCTTTGATGATTTATAAAAGTCTCGGGTGTTACATTCTACCCCCCTTAAAAAGAATTTCGCCCTCGAAATTCATCACTTTGTAACAAACAGATGAGGATAATTCTCCCTCATCATATCCCCAAGCTCCCATGTAGATTCTTCAAGTTGGTGGTTCCTCCATAAAACCTTCACCAAGCGAGTGGTCTTGTTTCGTAGGACTTTTTCGCTACGATCCAGAATCTCTATCGGCTGTTCTTCATAAGAAAGATCTTGCTCCAGCGGTACAACTTCTGAGCTGAGTACATGTGAAGGATCTGGTATGTACTTTCTCAGGAGAGATACATGGAACACATCGTGAACTTGAGAGAGATTCGGTGGAAGCGCCAATCGGTAAGCTACCTTCCCAACACGATCCAGTATTTCAAAAGGACCGATATATCTAGGGCTCAACTTCCCCTTCTTTCCAAATCTCATAACCCTCTTCCAGGGAGATATTCGTAAGAACACTTTATCGCCCACTTCAAACTCTAGGTCTTTTCTTCGGTTGTCGGCATAACTTTTCTGTCGACTCTGAGCTACTCTTATGTGTTGTTGAATAGATCTGACCTTTTCTGCCATTTCATCAACGAGATCAGGTCCTAATAGCTTTCTTTCCCCAACTTCATCCCAGCAAGTTGGAGTCCTGCATTTCTTTCCATAGAGAGCTTCATAAGGAGCCATCTGAATACTGGAGTGAAAGCTATTATTATAAGAAAATTCTACCAAAGGTAGGTGTTGATCCCAACCTCCTTTGAAATCCATAGAGCAAGCTCTCAACATATCTTCTAGGGTTTGAATTGTTCTCTCAGACTGACCGTCTGTCTGGGGATGATAAGCAGTGCTGAAACTCAACTCTGTATCCAGAGTATGCTGAAGACTTCGCCAGAACTTCGAGGTAAATCTCGGATCCCGATCAGATATAATAGAAAGTGGTACTCCATGCAATCTTACCACTTCCTTTACATATATCCTGGCAAGCTGATCTAGAGAGAAATCCTCTCTAATAGGAATGAAGTGTGCAGACTTTGTAAGACGGTCAACTATGACCCAGATAGCATTATTGCCTTTGGATGTTTTAGGAAGTCCTGTGACAAAGTCCATAGTGATGTTTTCCCATTTCCATTCGGGTATGGGTAATGGTTGTAACATCCCCTTAGACTTCTGTCTCTCAGCTTTAACTTGTTGACAAACCAAGCATCGAGAGACATATTCAGCAACATCTCTTTTCATGCCATCCCACCAGATGTACTCTTTCAGATCCCTATACATCTTCGTGCTTCCAGGATGAATAGAGAATGAAGAACTATGAGCCTCATCCAGTAGCTCCTTCTTTAATTCGGGGATGGAAGGAACACAAACCCGATTTCTGAACTTTATTATCCCATCACAATCAAGGTTGAATTCAGGAACATTTCTCACCTTTTGTAACTCGGCATCTTCTTTCTGTGCCTCTTTAATCTTCACATGTATAGATGGTTGAACACTCATTTGAGAAAGATAAGATTTTTCCCTTTCCATTATAATTCCAAGATCCATCCTTTGTAAATCCATAAATATTGGATCTTTTGTGATCCTCATCATGGATAAACTAGCATGGTCTTGTCGACTTAATGCATCTGCCACCTTGTTTGCTTTCCCAGGGTGGTAATGGATTGAGCAGTCATAATCCTTAATCAGCTCCAGCCATCTTCTTTGACGCATATTCAGCTCCTTTTGTGTGAAAATATACTTTAAACTTTTATGATCAGTATAAATATCACACCTTTCACCATAAAGGTAATGCCTCCAAATCTTTAATGCAAAGATTACCGCAGCCAACTCCAAATCATGTGTTGGGTAATTTTGCTCATTGATTTTCAACTGTCGTGAGGCATAAGCTATCACCATATCATTTTGCATAAGAACACACCCCAATCCCTTCTTGGATGCATCACTGTAGATCACAAACCTTTCTCCACTACAAGGCAGTGTGAGCACAGGTGCACTGGATAACCTTCTTTTCAACTCCTTGAAATTCTCTTCACATTCCTCTGTCCAGACAAACTTAACTCCCTTCCGAGTCAACTTGGTGATTGGATTAGATAATCGTGAAAAATCTTTTACAAAATGTCGATAATATCCAGCCAAACCAAGAAAACTTCGGATCTCAGTTACTGTTGTTGGTCTTGACCATATTTCGATAACCTCTGTTTTTGCTGGATCCACAGATATCCCCTCTTTTGAGATTATATGACCCAAAAATGCAACTTTTTGAAGCCAAAATTCACACTTGGTAAATTTGGCATAAAGCTTCTCCTTTCTCAGGGTCTTCAATATAATTCTCAAGTGATCTTCATGCTCTTCTTTGCTCTTTGAATAGACAAGAATATCGTCTATAAAGACTACCACAAATTGATCAAGATAGTCTCTAAAGACTCTATTCATTAGATCCATGAAGATAGCAGGGGCATTGGTAAGACCAAATGGCATCACTATAAATTCATAGTGTCCATACCTTGTACGGAAAGCCGTCTTTGGTATATCCTCCCTTTTGACCCTTAATTGATGATACCCTGAACGAAGATCAATCTTGGAAAAGTATTGAGCTCCGCGTAGTTGGTCAAATAAGTCATCAATGCGTGGGAGAGGATATTTGTTCTTGATAGTGATCTTGTTAAGTTCTCGATAATCAATGCAAAGTCTCATTGATCCATCTTTCTTCTTAACAAATAGAACAGGTGCTCCCCAAGGTGACGCACTAGGGCGTATGAATCCCTTATCAAGATTCTCTTGGAGTTGCTTCTTCAATTCCTGCAACTCAATTGGGGTCATTCTATAAGGTGTCTTTGAAATAGGCAAAGCACCCGGTACGAGTTCTATTGAAAACTCAACTTCACGATTTGGTGGAAGACCCGACAATTCCTCCGGAAAGACATCATCAAACTCCCGTACAATGGGCATATTCTTAATCGTGAGTTTCTCACCAACCATTTGAGATAAATAACCTTCATTTAGTGGAATCAATACCCATAAGATGGAAGAAATTTCCACTGGAAGGTTACGTTCATCCTTGCATTGATAGACGATCGTAGATTGATCTGGAATATGAAATGTGACTTCCCTTCTTTGGCAATCGATATGAGATTCATGTAGAGAAAGCCAATCCATGCCAAGAATCACATCAAATTCCACTAAAGGAAGGATCACAAGATTTGCAGGAAGCACTTTCCCACAAACTTCGATCGGAGAATAATTATAAACTTTTGATGCGATTGATGTGCCATTAGGTGTTGTCACAGCTAACTCAACATCTAATTGTTGAGGTAATACGGTGATACCCTTAGAAAAGTCTTCAGAAATAAAAGAGTGGGTGGATCCAGAATCAAATAAAACATTTGCTACTTTAGAGTGGGTGGTAAGTGTACCTTTCACCACATCGTTATCGTACTCCACATCGCTGATAGAAATTGCATGTGACTTTCCTTTGTATTTAGCCTTAAGAGTTTGTTGACGTCGACCATCATCATCAACCCTTGAATTTGGGCATTGATTGGCATAATGCCCCATCTCCTTGCACTTGAAACATTGAAGTGTAGTAGGTTCATTCTGTGTATCCCTTCCTTTGTTTGCGTCATTAGACATCTTCTTCCCATTATCACGGCATTCAAATGCCCGATGACCTTCTTTTCCACATTTAAAACATTTACTTGTCCCTTTAAGACAACTCCCTCCATGTTTCTTTCCACACTTTGAGCATAAGGAAAAGCTCATCTTCTTTTCCGTGTGCTCTTTAGATTTTTCTTTGAATTCCATCTTCCTCTTCTTATCAAACCCATGTGACTGATGGGTTACTCCAATCTCCATCTCGACTTTGAGAGCACATCGAACGATTTCCTCGTAGCTATTGAAGTCCCTTATGGCTAACGCCCTTCGAAGACTTGGTTTTAAGCCACTAAAGAATCGATCGATCTTACTCTCAGGTTGGATAATAATACCAGAAGCGTACCTTGCAAGTCTTGTAAAATTTGCTTCATAGGTACCAACAGATTCATCATCCCTTTGCTTCAGTTCAAGAAACTCTTTCTCCATCTTTGTTCAGAGAATACGAGGGAAGTACTTATTGAAAAATAAGTTCTTGAACTCGTCCCATTCCATAGACTCAATTTCATCCCTTTGCCTCGTATTCTTAACAAGATTCCACCATTGATCCGCATCTCCTTCCAAACGATACACTGCTAGGATGACTTTATCATGTTCAGAACATTGAAGAACTGAAAATATCTTTTCAGTAGTACTAATCCATTGTTCAGCAACTAATGGATCAGTAGACCCGCTGAAAGAAGGTGGACGCTGCCTCATGAAGGATTCAACAGAATGTTGCTCCCTCCTTTGCTCGTTTGGAAATCCTGCATGATTCATAGCTTGAGAAAGTTGTGTGAGCATGGCTACAAGATTTTGCATTCCAGCTCCCATATCGTTTGGTTGCTCAGGGGGACAATCATTGCATTGCCCATAGCATTCCGCATTAACACGGTTCCTTCGGGTTCCAGCCATTGACTAAAACAAAGAAGAATAGTGTGAGCAACACTAATTATAATAGGAAACCACATAATTCAAGAATAAAATTTTCCTGCTTATGGTCTTATCCTAGGTTATTCATGGCCATTTCTAATATTGTGTTCTATGCTTAGACTTATCCTTAGGGTTCTTACTAAGGCTTTCACATCCTAGTTTCCAAAGGTTGACTATACCTTTCCTCTGATACCAACTATAACGGTCTGGAATTACTTCCAGTGGACTATAATTGATACCTATCAGGGCACTCCATGGGTGGCTACACCCCCTGGGCGGGACACACCACCATCCCCAGTGGCAGCCATTTCCTCATGAAGCCCTTGGGCGGAGAGCCATGCTTCGTCCAACGCTCACATGTGAGAGTTCCCAAGGATCGGATACATTCCTACCTCCTTTGCCTCTGATACCAACTATAACGAACCATACTTTACATACATTATTAATACTTCAAAATTGAAGCACACTTATTACAACATATGACAAAACCACAAAGGACCGTATAGGTATAGTGTCTTTAGAAACTGGGAAACATAAACAACTGGTTCATAAATCTTCTACAGTGTCTCCCATTTATTTCATCATATCTAGGGTCCCTTTTAGCATATTCTACTTAATATCCATCTTCCTGACCTGGGGAAAAGAAAACATAAAAGGGTGAGCTCAAATGCTCAGCAAGGGCAAATAAAGGAAATAAAAATCATATCATATCTTTTTGAAAATCAAAACCTGCAAAAGAGATCATAATATCTTAACATGGAATAAATCATAGAAGTGAAAATGAGATCCCCATAATCATAACATAAAACTTGAAACTTTGTGGCATGCACACATAATCATGAAAATCATTTCTTGTTAGTCATGACTCATTGCCAAGACTATCTTAGTGGACAAAGTCCCTTTCTGAACCGAGTTCACTCCTCGTTTCAGTCCTGTATCACTGAACCGAAATAACCTTCCGTTCCGGCCATGTCTATCTCATGAGATATAAATCTTTACCCAATGCATTGGAGGAAGATATAGGTCCCACCCATCTTATAATGAATCCTTTCTTATGTGTGCCACATAATCATAAATCATAAATCATAGCGTAACCCATGTAATAAAATGGAATTCTTAAACAACATGACATCATAAAACAATTCATATAAGATAAAGAAATTCATAAAAAAATTTCCATCACAACATGATCAAATCAATGTAATAATAGGGATAAAAACAGAACCCTTTATTATCTTAGATGGAAAATAATTTTGATAAAACACTTGAACTCCATTCTTGAGGAAAATATCCTTTCTTCTTCAAAAACATTTTTTCCTTTCATAACATGTCATACAACTTTAAAATAAAATAAGTTGATTAAAAATAAACTTGAAAAATTGTAAAGGAAGCTTCTTGGAAACAATGTTTTAAAAATCCATTCATGCCGTATAAGTTAAAAAAAACATTCTTCGTACTTTTGTCGGAAAAGTCAAAAAGTACCTCGTACGAAAAACGACAAAAGATTCCTTTTGTACATATTACTAAAAACTCACCGAAGGGTAAAAATGGATTTAAACAATTATAGGTGGATGGAAATAATATTACATATTGATGAAACATGGATGTGGATGATAAAATACACCCCAGTAAATACTTACGAATAAACAATCTCGGATAAAAATGAGATTGTGATATTTCCCTTACCTTAGGTCCGATTTGCTTTGTTCGTGTCCGAAGCTCCTGTATAATGGTTTAAATAATGTTATTGACTTATTCCAGAACCATACATATTGATATGATATCATATATGGTCATATTATTAGCTTCTTGTTAGTAATATTTCATTGTTACTTGTTACTCGGGTCTTTATAACTTTTTGTTCTTATGCGTGTTTTGTCGAATAAATTCTTATTCTTATCTTTAGGTTATAGATAATTCATTTCCAGAATGGTATTAGTGTAGTATATACCATATTCATTCATTCAATTCATTTATATAATCATTATGAAATGAAGATCATGTAGAACGAGTCGCATCACATCGTGGAGACGGTATTCCGTACGTACGCACGAGTGATGATATCGTTCCTATGATCGTGGAATTGTATTGGAGTATATATATATATTATTTCAGTATCAATATTACTTCATAATAATCATATATAGTTACTCATTACACCATTATAACCATCCTTGTAAGGTGATGGTGGAAAAATAGATTACACCACGGCGTGGAGACGGTATTCCGTACGTACGCACGCGCGGTGATTTCATTTTTTCCGTAGGATGGATAGAAGGTGAATTAGGGTTGTTTCATATTTATAATAACATATCAGTATGTAAGTAATACTGATGTTATTACTTTATCATGAAACAACTAAAGAAGAAGAAGTTGAAGAAGAAAGAAATTGAAAAGATCGGTAATGGATATTACCTCTTCTTTGGAACGCCTCTTTGAATCCTCCACTTAAGGAACTAAGATTGGTCTTTGGAGAAGACCAGGACCTCTAGGATTATTCTAGGGAAGTGGAGAGGAGAAAATGACAGGGGTTGGCCGAGCTTGAGTGCTCAAATTGGTGTGAGGAGGATGGGGAGGAGGTGCCCTTTTATAAGGGAGGAGAGGGGCACCTTAGGAATATCTCAAAATATTATTTTATATTAAAGTCAAAATCGGTTTATAATGGTTCCAAAGGGTCTTATTTCGAAGATAAAGTGGGGAAGGGTCAAAATCCTATCAACCAATAGGATTTAGACAAGTTTAGGGTATTATTTTAACCTTATCAATTAGATTTAACTCTAAGTTAAATAATTTAACTTTTACCATGTCTTTTTGTTTTCTTTCACTATATGGTTAATACACTTACTATAACATGCCAAACGAACCCCAAATTGTTTATTATTAATATATATATCCTTATCTAAGTCATTTGGCCGAACCTTAGATTTTTAGGAATAAAATAACAATTAATAATATAATATTTGATTTAAAAACTATTTTGTGTCAATTTTGACACTATTTGATATATGATTTTTGTAAAAGTCATAACAGAATTATATGTTCAAACCAATTTGATTAAATCAACACTAATATATCATAGTAACCTAGAAAATTAGTGGAATTCATAAAAAGTCTTAAATTACATTTATTTTGGTATTTATATTATCAATTTTGTCAATATTTTATTAATAAGATAATTACTGCATCATCTTTGTGTCATAAATAAATTAAATTATTTGATGTCTAAAAATTACAAATAAAATATCATCATGTAGGAAATCTTTTTAGCTTTCTAATGAATATTTACAATTGAATTTATCTTATGTATAAACCCATATTAAAAATTATTTACTTATTAAACTTTGATTTTAACTATTTTAACCATTCTTTAAATAAATTAATAATAAATGTCCTAATCTAATCCAAGTGGGCCTAAATGGTCATATTTTATTCCTAAGTTTGTTTTTGGTCGAATTACACTTGTCCAATAGAATTAGGACATGTGTTAGGGTAATATTAATATCATATTTACCCTTAGTTACCCTATTTACTATTAACCGCGGTAAAAAAAAAGTAAAAAGTTACTATTCACCAAAAAATTATTTTTATCTCATTGAACCACATTTTACTTACTGATATCAACCGTGTCTGTCGGATTTTCGAAATTCCATTCACAGAAGCGGTAAAATTAAGTTTTATGCAAAATTCAGTTTTTAACCTACCACTTAGTGGTTTCACTATTCATCAAAAATTGAAAGTTTTCAGAAAAATACCAAAATTTCACCCTAGACTAATTTCGATATTCTGAGTCCAAAAATGAAGTCCATTTTGAAAAATAAAATTTATAAAATTTCAAAAAGTGGTTATTACTATTCATAACGGCTAGTTTTAATAGCATATTGTTGTTTAGTGAAACTCGGTATTGCGTACGACGCAAGCTATCGAGGAAGGTCGCGATTGCGTGTAAAGCAAGCCAAGCAAGTGTTGTGTAGAAAAAGATCTCTTTGATGATTTATAAAAGTCTCGGGTGTTACAGAGAAAGAATCTGTTACAAAAATTTCGGCAGCCTAACGACGCCACTTAAAACTTCATAAAACGAAATAATGAGAGTAAGAGGGGATCTTTCATTATGTGAACATGAAAAGGGCAGTAATAGGAGTATAAAAGAACACCCTTTAACATAAAAACATGGAGCATAAAAGAAATTACATAAAAGAGATTTCTTGAAAAGAAAGAGAGAGATCAGATCCCTTACCTTAAAACGTAACTCTTAAAACTCAAAGGTTTGGACCTTGAGGGCTTGGGGGCACCTTGGGAGGACTCCTTGGGAGGTGAGGAGACCAGAACTTCGTTGGGGGAGAGTGGGGAGTCGAATGGATGAGAGGATGGCTTGATATTTATAGGGAAAGTGAGGGGACAAGGCATTAATGGTCAAGGGACACCTCATTAGTGGTTTTGGCAAAACCATGGGCTTGCCCATGGTATTTGCCCATGGTATTGGCCACTTGGGACACCTCATACCTTATCTTACTATTCATAATTCGAACATATTGATTACATACTTAATACATCATTTAATGATGTCATTAAACATCCGTAACTTAAAAACTGTATTTTCACTATTCATCGAAAATTCAACTTTCTCAGAATAATCCCAAAATTTCACCTTAACCAAATATCAATGCTCTGATTTCAAAAATGAAATCCATTTTATAAAAATAATTTTCTAAATATTTTTAATTAAATTTGTAATTAAAAACACTATTCATCGAAAAATTATTTTTTTCAGAAAAATCCCCAAAAATTACCTTAACATAATATCGATGCTCTGAGTTCAAAAATGAAGTCCATTTTATAAAAATAATTTTCTAAATATTTTTAATTAAAATTTTAATTAAAAAACACTATTCATCCGAAAAAATTAATACTTGAATAATAATTTATGAAACCCTTATTTAACCATTTTATTGAATCACATTACTTAATCAAAGTGCCTAACTTATTTTAATACTTTCTTTAAGTGAGATTACTAATCTATTTGGACACATTATTAATCCTAATCATAAAATCACTATTCATAATTTATGATTCATCAAAAATCAAGTTGATCTTATTAGACTCTAAATTTCGTACTGAACATAATTGTAGAAGACCATTTTTTGAAAATCATTACACATTTTTAATTATTTAAGGTTTACATAAACATTTTTAAAATATCCTTTTTCTAAAATTCATCAAAAATATGCATACTATATTTATCCGGTCATTTGAAAATTCATAAAAGGAATCTAAATTTTTATTTAAAACAAAGGATTACACAAGACAGTTACGGTCTCCTTACATAACCCCTTATCACACCCGCATAGGACCTAAGTGTAAGGTGTGCTAAGGTGAGAGAATCCGAGGGAGGCTCGACCAACACCGCACGAGTAGTAATTTCTATCAGTTTGAACTTCTCGTGAAGGCGATCCCGTTCTAGCTTTATACGATGAAGTTCAGCTTGAGTTTGGTCCAGAGCAAAGCCCAGTGGTGCTACCTCCTTCCCAAGTTCTGTTAGATGGGTTTCGATCGGTCCAAGACTACTGGGTGAGGCCATCGAATCTTCTTTCTATATTAATTAACCAAGACTGCTTGTATTTAGAGACAATAGACGTTTAGTTTCCAGCGGTCATATTGACCAATGGTCAAATAACAGTCAAAACCCAACAGTCTCATTTTAATTATACTCATGTTATCAAATGAAACATTTTTGTTGAGTATAAAAATAAAATAAAATAACACATAAAGTTAGGAAACAATATTTATTTAAAAATTTCGGGTCGTTACACAAAATGACTACAACTTCAAAACTCCACCACCATCTAACAAGGGAATTTACAGGTCTCTAAGGAACATGTAAATTATTGATTAAGATAAGATTAATAGAGTAAATTTTAGCAGAGGTTGATAATGAAAACCAGGTAATCAAAATAATTACAGTTGAAATTTTAAATTTCAAAAATGTTAAAAAAATAGCTTATAGTAAGAACTTTAAATTTAAGAAACAACATGAAATGATATCGTTAAAAAATTAAATCGATTTAATGACCTTAAATTTTTTAATGGATAAAAGTAAATTCACAAATATAATTTCACCTGAAAATTATTGAAAAGTTGGTTGTAAATTTAACGACACAAGGTTTAAAATTTGCCCAATGTATTTACTAGTAAATCTTAAAGCATTTTACAATTTCACTTCGGTGCACTTATAATCATCGTTTTAGTCATCCATTAATATTTTGTTTACCGGAGAAAAATAATTTCAATTTAATGTATTTAGAGTCAACCCTTAAACCATATATTTGATTACATTTGTAATTGAAATTATATCTAAGAGGGAGCCAATTTTATTCTTGTGCATTGACAAATTTAAGGTTTAAAAGTGAAATCAATCTCGTAAACGAGTCATTGAACGATAGTTTTTAAATTAATCATCAATTAATTAAAAAACTAGGTGTTTTTTAACATTTTTTTAAACTTAATATTTCATTAAATTTAATTTGTTAGATTGGCCCTTTATCCACAAAATTTATTATTTGATTATTTTGAATAGAAAATTAACGAAATATACAATTTTAAAATCAATTTACAGTAAGAATCACTATTTTTTTTTGAATTGTGAATTGAATTTCGTGATAGATAAGTTTAAGAAAAGGATTTATGTGCAAGTATCCCTGTTTTGAATCCAGCAAGTAAATTAATATTTTTATAATGGAGCTAATTACGCATAAACAAGACTAAAAGCGAATATAATTTTAGATGGATGATAATAAATAAAGACACGGGAAATGGAAACGTTGGAAAAGCGTCCCACATGGAAAGAGAGCAAAGAAAAGAGGGAGCAGGGGGACCATAAGAGGAAGATGCAGCGGAAGAGATTTCATACTTACCTGGGCGGGGTCAATGGGTGATCATTAAGGCTCATGGCCTAGGTCACTGACTTCCATTGCACTCTGGAAGGGCGTTGGCCTAACATCTCCTTAAGTGGGAGAGTGTACGTCATAATTTGTGGCAGATGGGGCCAGCGTTCGCGCGGTCCCTATCCAGATACAGTTCAACCTCCTCACTTCGCTGGTTCAATTTGATGTCTCCTATGGTGTCTGATCATATGCGAGTAGTAAGAGATCCACCTGCAGCGAGATCTGAGCAGGTTCGTTTTTCTTTAAATATTTTTGAGTCTGCAGTTCTCTTCGCAGGTTACATATTGTTTATGTACGTTTTAATGGGCCCGATTATTTAATCTAAGACGCCTTTTCCCAGACTAAAATTCCTAAACGATTTGTTGGATGGGACTGGAGCAAACGACCTGGAGTTCCATATGTTTCTATTATCACGGGGTCTTATATTTTGTTTTCGTGGTACTGCTGAATTCACAATTCTCTTTGTTGGGTTCATGATCTCTTGGGCACATGCAAGCTTAGTTGAATTCGGAGGGCTGGGCCAACCTTTGGTGAAATCTCTTTTTTTGCTACTCGCATTTCTGTGTGACCGACTGCTTTAGATTCTAAGTTTTCAATGTTGTTCTCAAGTTTCTCTGTTATTCTTCAGAAGGATAGATTTTTTTTGTCTGTTCAGCTGCAGTGAACTACAGGCATTTTCCCACATAGCTTTGGTTTTGCTATATCCCATGATCAGTTTTCAATAGCAGTGTTTTTCCCGGAAGTGGTAGAAATTTTCATTTTTTGTACCTTGTATAAATCTTGCTTAGTCTTTAGAATTATGTAAAAAACTGAATATGTTGTTTGACCTTTTTCCCATTCTAATGAAACTCCATTGATTTGTGGATCCAATTGGCCAGCACAAACCCCAGTCTTTAATCATTCCCTAAGCCGAAACCCTTGTCTGGCTCCCTCGCATTGGCCAACTTGGTCAGTGCCTTGGATATGTAATTGTGGCTTGTGCCATTGTCAACTAAGAATACTACTGGCATTCTGGAAATATGCCCCTCCAGCATCTCCCATGCTTCTGAATTCCATTTTTTACTCCTTGTTAGTCTTATCAATGATGCGCTGAATAACAGGATCTGCAACTTCATGCCATGCTCTTCGGACTCCCATACTGTCAACCTAAGATTTTTGTCTGGGCATTTATATAGATGACTTTTAATGCTGTCCACAACACCTTCAATTTCCTTTGATATCTCCCACTCAATCTTTGCTGTGAAAGCAATCATCTGGACCTTGTTACTGGGCTTGTGGGCAGATAACTGGTTTTCACTTTCAGGACGCAGACCCCTATACACGTACTCATTGCCATGACTCGGGTACTGCTACATGTTGAAATTCTTTGCTATCATCATCCACAAAACCTGACAGATGCCTCTATGAATCTTCTTCAGTAGCTTTTCAATACGTATCCACCCCAGGTTGAGAGAGTGAGGGAGGGGGAGGGGGAGGGGGAGGGGGATGGGGAGTGGGAGAGGGAGAGAGTGGTGATTAATGAAGGGTGGTGGTGGTTAATGGATGGTTAAGTTAGTTCCTTGCAGAGGGTATTCTTCCACTTGTATGTCTCCATTTTCATGAAAGAAATGTTGGTGCTTGAAGTACTTGAATACTGCATGCGACGGTTAGTTCAGGTTTTGTGCCAGTAAGTTGATGGACCTTCATTAATTGCTTTTATTTTTCATCTATTGTTGTTACAGTTACATTTTTTTAAAGTGATAGCAACTTGTCTTAAAAAAAATTGATAGAAACTTTATGTCCATTTGGAAATGGTATGGTGCATCATGGAGTGTTCTTTAATGATGCAACATGAGAACAGAAATGAATTATGAGGAAAGTAGAAGAATCATCAATGTGTAGATAACGAAACTGTAGATGGTGAATTCCTCTTACCTCAATGTGAGGCGGAGACATTCTTTTATAGATGATTAAAAATAATTACACGGAGGGAAAAACCGATGTGGGACTTGGAAATACCCATTAAACATAAATGGGGTCCAACACTCCCCCTCAAGCTCGACATGCCCAGATTTGATTGAGTCCCACAAAGAAAAAAAAAAGATGACATGACACAAGGACCCATCGGTCTTTCCCTCAGTGTAATTATTTTTACTCATCTATAAAAGAATGTCTCCGCCTCACATTGAGGTAAGAGGAATTCACCATCTACATGGTATTAGAGGGAGTTCTGATGGATGATGCCGTGTGCCCGCAGAAACTGCTGAAAGAGAGTGAATAAGTATTCCCGCCCATTGTTGGAGCGTAGACATTTCACAGAAATAGAAAACTGGGTCTGTATCTCATGGTAAAAGGTCTGAAAGGTGGAGAAAACTTCTGTTCGATCTTGAAGAAGGTAAAGCCACGTCATACGTGAAAAATCATCAATGAAAGAGATATAATATTTATACCTGGATTGACTCGAGGTGGCACAGGGACCCCATAAATCTGAATGAACCAAATCAAAGGGTTTGGCGGCCCGTGTGTCAACTCGAGGAAAATATGATGTGCGATGGTGTTTCGCAAATGTACAAGACTTACAATGAAAAGAAAATTGTGGACTAATATCTGGATAGAGCTGATGAAGAGCGGAGGCGGAGGGGTGACCCAACCGAGAATGGAGGTCCACGGCACGAGCAGAGACAGACGTGTAGGCGACGGATGTCGGGCCATCGGACATGTACACCCCATCACCTCCGCTCTTCATCATTTCTATCCAGATATTAGTCCGCAGTTTTCATTTCATTGTGAGTCTTGTACCTTTGCGTAACACCATCGCACATCATATTTTCCTCGAGTTGACACTCGGGCCGCCAAACCCTTTGATTTGGTTCATTCAGATGTATGGGGTCCCTGTGCCACCTCGAGTCAATCTGGGTATAAATATTATATCTCTTTCATTGATGATTTTTCACGTATGACGTGACTTTACCTTCTTCGAGATCGGACAAAATTTTTCTCCACCTTTCAGACCTTTTACCATGAGATACGAACCCAATTTTCTATCTCTGTGAAATGTCTACGCTCCGATAATGAGCGGGAATACTTATCCACTCCCTTTCAGCAGTTTCTGCGGGCACACGACATCATCCATCAGATCACCCTCTGATACCATGTAGATGGTGAATTCCCCTTACCTCAATGTGAGGCGGATACATTCTTTTATAGATGAGTAAAAATAATTACACGGAGGGAAAGATCGATGTGGGACTCAGAAATACCCATTAAACATAAATGGGGTCCAACAGAAACATTTGGATGATTGAGTAGTGATCTACTTTGGCTATTCTACCTCATGTATTTTTGGAGTTGGGTAAGGTTTAGTGTTTAAATCCTCGTTTGTTTCTTGGTTTAGTGTGTTCCATGGGGTAAACCTGCCCCAACTGTGTGATATATGCTATTGATGTTTGCAATTAAAATTGCTTATCCCACGTAGCATATTTTCCATTCTTACGTAGTTGTATTTCCCCTGAAATATTATTTGATTTACCTTTATTATTATGTTCCCCGGTTGGGCTCTTTGTTGAGGCAAACTCACATTTCCTTATAGCTTTTGAGTTTGTGGTCTGTTTATTGCTGGATCCATGTTTGATATTCATAGGGACCTCACAGTTGTAGATCATCCTTATCGAATGACTACGCGCTTGCTTCTGTATGTTTTTTTGCCTGTCTGTTCCCTCTCCCAATTTTGCTTGATTTGTGTTTTAAGCCTCTACGCCCTATCACTTGCGATCACATGTCCATGTCGTTGTGACCTCATTGGCCATATTGAACTGCATGTCTGATCTGGGTTGTTCATCCTTCCACACTTGTCCACACTTCTTTACTGCTTTCGAGTCTTGTATTCTTGCTCTTTTTTTGCATAATAAAGAGGTCTAGGAGGTCGTGTAGTTTTCGTGCATGTAGGTCCAAATTGGGTCGAAGCTTGTAAATACCCACGTTCTTTCTTTTCCGCCTTTTAGTTTATGAAGTGCACTCATCGTGATCTTTTCGTTGTTTTACTCTGTTTTCATAATCAAATATGATTTATCTATACGAATTGCACTCACCGTGCTGCTTAAATATTTAATATATTTCAAACATTTGATCCGGGCACGTCGGGTCTCGGAATTGTACACTGTCTTAGTGTCTGGTCTCGAAAATAATCCATATAATATCCAAAAATAATACACAGAATATCACCCGCAACAATTGATATTAGAGTCCATTGATTGATATCGACGAGCTCTATGAAATTTGAGATATAGAAGTTTGGGAAAAATGATTTTAACCCGTGGAGAATCTAGTTCAGTAAACTTCTTGATACTCTATGTGGTCTGAAGAAGAAAACTACCACAGAGTCCACTGATAGGCATACTGTTGTTACCTTTGTAGATGTTTCTGTTGATGTCATTTGTGTAGCCCGTAGCCTTATATTGTTGCCTTCAGGTGATAAAATTTTTTCATGATGCGTCTATTACTGCTGAAATTTGGTCCAAATTTAACGCTTTCTACGTGACTAAATCTTTGGTAAGAAGATTATACAAAAGTTGAGGTTACATCTTTTAACATCACTGGATGAGAAATTTGGTCCAAATTTAACGCTTTCTACATGACTAAATCTTTGGTAAGAAGATTATACAAAAGTTGAGGTTACATCTTTTAACATCACTGGATGAGTCTTACAATTATGTTAATGACTCCAATGTATGGTAGAGACTCTTACGACCGAAGAGGTTAAATATGCTTTGGTGTCTTAAGAACTTAAAAAGTAAGACCCTTTTAAGACAAAGGTTGATGGATTGAATGTTAAAGGGTATCGTTTAACATAAGGGTAAACAGAGAGAAAACAATCAGTTTAGGAAGAGCCGGTCTAAGTCCAATATGAGTGATTAAATGTTATCATTGTAAACAATTTGGACTCATTAAAAGAAATTTTCCTAAGAATACCACTATACCATTTCTCGATTTGTGCGTGTCATCCTTGCGCATGGGCCATATTAATCTTCTCTCTATCGTTCCAATTTGAAAATATGTCCTTCCAGCATCATTGAATATGCATTCTATTCTCCCATGCTTTTGAATTCCATTTGTTTCTCCTTGTTCCTCTTTAGTCTTCTTAATGATATGCTGAATAACAGGATATGCAACTTCCTGCCATGCTCTTCATACTCCCATATTGGCAACCTAAGATTTCTGTTCGGACATTTATATAGATGACTATATGGTTGTTCACAACACCTTCAATCTCCTTTGATAGCTCCCACTCAATTTTTGTTGAGAAAGCAATCATCTTGACCTTGTTATCGGGCTTGTGGGAAGACAACTGGTTCTCACTCCCAGAACACAGACCCCCCATAAACGTACTCATTGCCATGACTCGGGTATTGCTACTTGTTGAATTTTTTTCTATCATCGTCCACAAAACCTAACTGGTGGAGAGTTTAGAAACCTCTTTGAATCTTCTTCAATAGCTTTTTGATATGTATCCATCCAAGGTTGTGTGAGTTGAGGGAGGGGGGGGGGAGAGGTGGTTAGTGGAGGGCGATGGTGGTTAATGGATGGTTAAGTGGAAGAATCATCAATATGTAGATAACAAAACATTTGGATAATTGAGTAATGATCTTCTTTGGTTATTTTATGTAACGGCTCGACATAGGTGCCACATGTCGGTGCCCCAAATTAGTATTGGGTGTAATGGACAAAGTTTTACCAATACATTTTTGAGGAAAGTGTTGAGGAAATGAAAATAAGGATTTCAGGATTGGAGAGTCTACTCAAGAGATGAAGAACTGCAAGTCCACAGTTTGTAATATTGCCCACTTAAATACCTTATAATAACTTGTTAGGTCAGTGTATAGGTTATGAGAAGTGAAATATGGATCCTTGCTACCAGAATATCCATGCAAAAAAACATTTCGAGTCCAATGGTGTGATTTATTGGGACATGATAAAATAGGAGACTAATAATAAAATTAAAATTATTTCATCTCAGACATTTTGAAATCATATAAAGAACTTATTTATTATTTTATATTATTTTAGTAAAATGGAAAGTTCTTCGACCACAGTAGGTATTGATGTTTATACACCACTTTACTATGGAAAATTTGTTCAATATGTTGGAATCCCCTATTTTTGACCTGCCTGCTAAGGAGTTGAGTGATGAGGATCTCTTTGGCTATGAGAAACACTTAGATTATGAGTTAAATGTCCAGTGTTTGATGTCTAGTGAACTTCAAAAGGCCACATGAGTGTAATGTAAGAAACCAATTTTTATATGAGATATGGATTGTTTTATTTCTGGTTAAACACTTGTTTTCCTTATTTTTGTTTTAGACCTTAACCTGGGCTATGGGCCGATTGGGTCCTTTTTAGAAAGGAAGAGGAAGGAGGGCTATAGGTTGGCTGTAGGCCAATTATATGCCATGTAATTGGAATACACAACATGTATCAATTACACAATGTGTAATGGTCTGGAAAAAATCTTTCATGTCATGTAAATGGTTTTTCCTAGGGAAGAAGACCCCGAGATTTACATGACATTATAAAGCATTTACTTGCTGTGTAAATGCCCAAGTTAGTTTTTTTAAAATAGATGCAGGGCCTCTATTTTATGACAGAACCTCACCCCTCCCCTCTCTCACACAGGAGCCCCCCATGGATACCTAAACTAGGTTTTACTACCGCTTTACTATCTGGACTCCAATTTCAAATCCATCCGTCATGTTGGATGCGTACTGGTAAGATATTCCTTCTTCTTTCTCCTTTCTTCATTTGTCTTATCCCCGAAGGAGTCATTTAGGTGAAGGATCATATGCGCTATTTTTAGGTCGTTGATCCGTTCTTCCATTTTCTTTTGATCCATGACAGACTAAGAGCTGATATTGGATGAGGAGAAAACTATGGGTATACAGTAGGTGGTCTATGAATTTTCCCTAAAATTTGCATCATTTATAAATAGATGTTGTTGTGCACACACTAGTTTCATTGGGCATTGCCTATTTAATTCATATTCCATGCTTATAATCATAATACTCATATTATATATCCTTGTTCATAAAAGTTCTTTGTGCCATTGGAGGTTATGACCTTAACTCCATTCACCCTAAGTAGAGTGTGCTCTTTATTATGCCTTTAGTGGGTTTTCATGATTATCTGCATCAGTGTTCAGGTGTTCTATGACCTGGACTTTATAAAGTTTCACATGTATATTTATCATTTAAACCTCAAGTGTTCCAATTAAAAAATGAACTTATTAAAGATTAAATGGAAAGTATGTCATATATATATATATATATATATATATCAGTTGACCCTTCTAAGGTAAGTGATCTAATTTATTAAATGAATCTTTAAGTTGTTAAATGGAAAGTATATTTATATATATCACTTGGTCTAGTTAATTGCAATTGAATGGTAATTGGCTAGATTTCCTTAACCCACCTTGTCATATTTATGAAAGGTAAAGGAACAAACTTTATAATTGAATATGGTTTGAAAGTAATAAATGGTTTCATGTCCTATTTAGCCTCCTAGCAAGAACGACAATGGAATGAAACAATTGAATTATAAAAAGGCATGATTATTACATGACCCTAAATTAAAGAATGATATATGTATAAGGTGCCTATTTCATATGGACATTTTTCAATTTTATAGGAGTGGTCAGACTTGAGTTAGCCTTGGATTCATGTGGTAATGCCTTGATCACTTAGAGGAAGCCATTCTGATTCAAGGAGCTGGTTTTTAAGGGAGATACCCACCTTGGAACTTGGTCCTTATCTGCTAGTGGATGATCATCATGATATCTTAGGACCCCTTCACTATCTTATGGATATTAGGATGCCTCAGATACACTCCTTGGATCTAGTGTGATGTATTTGGACACATGGCGCCATGGATTTACCCATTGGACCTATTCATGCTTAGCTCGTGCTTACCTTGGAAGAGATCCTTGGAATTGGTTAGAATATATTAGTGGAATGCCTTGGGTGATGTCTCTTGGATTACACACAGACCCCCTTATAGCCAAGCTTCATGTCATTACTGAGTTAGCTTGACCCATGAGGTCAAGGATTCCCTGGTTATTACCTTGGATCCTCTTTACTATTATCACTAGTATAGGATTCCCTGGTTATTACCTTGGATCCTCTTTTCTATTATCATTAGTATAGGATTCCCTGGTTATTACCTTGGATCCTCTTTTCTATTATCATTAGTATAGGATTCCCTAGTTATTACCTTGGATCCTCTTTACTATTATCATCATTATATGATGTCTTAGTTACACCTTGGATCCTCGTACTTTATCTCTATCATATATAGTATGTTTGCCACTTATTATAAACTGGAACATAAATAATTAACTAATTATATGTCCAAACACCAGCTGAGGGTGAAGCAAGTATTGGGATATTTACATTACTGTACTATATTTACTTTAATATATATATATACCTATGCACCTTTTTAGTTTATATTCAGAGACTGGATTGTATAGATGCTGTTGGTGGTTGGATACTAAGATTTATCTCACACCCTATCTGGTCCGCTGATGGTACCCGAATAGATTATATAAATGTTGGTGTTGATAAGGGGAAGCATCCCACTATTGACACATGATCTTGCTTGTTTTCTTAGGATGGAGCTTGGTAGTAGATGACCGAGCAAACGCTCGATATGCTGGATAGTTTTTGGCTTCTTTTTGATTATTTTGTATAGAATGCATTGCCTGCTGCTGTGTATCTATGTTTTCCTACTTTATAAATACATGACATACATTATCATCATTTTTGTTTATGATTCAGTTTACATATTTTTAGTATTATTATCGACTTCTTGGTTATTTTTTTTTCTTCTATTGAGTTATCATTTATTATATTGCTTCCGTTATTTGTATGATTATATATATCTGCAGTGCTCCACTCTGAGATGAGGGCATAATCTCCTCACAGACACACCCTATGCCCTCACTACTAGTCGGTAGCCTCTAGAGTATGGGGAGATGCACTTGAGGCCATGTTGCCAACTGGTATCGGGG
Source organism: Viscum album (assembly GCA_963277665.1). NCBI lineage: Eukaryota > Viridiplantae > Streptophyta > Magnoliopsida > Santalales > Viscaceae > Viscum > Viscum album. The sequence goes on from OY728143.1 coordinate 1,372,923,349, forward strand.
CACCTCTGAGTGACACTCGGGTCTGGGACGTCACATGTAATGAATCAGAATTTTATTAATAGAATTTTCCCTATGGTTATATAGTTGTGTTATATTAAGTAATATAATATTAAAGAATTCATAAACACTGCATGATAAAACCAACTACATTTTATTATATTAATTTAAACACTACATTTAGATAATAAATATGGACATAGAAATTAAATGTATTATAATGGGCCGAAAAATAGAAAATAAGATAACAATAATAAGAAAATTTGGATATGTTCAATCCCCTAGAATAATCACACTTGTAGACAAAACTGTGGAAATGAAGAAAAATATTAATAACATAATATTCATTTTGAAAATGAAAATATATAATCTTGATACAAATACAAGTGAAGGAATGATGAATGAAATATGAGGTATTTATAGAAAGTAGGGATCCCATATGATTATTACAAATCTGATCACTTGAATAACAATCTAACTGTTGGAATAATAACCTGATCATTGGGATAGTAATTTAACAGTAATTAATAGTAACCCAACCATTAGAATAGTATCCTCACCTATCTACGTGTAAAATAATATTTAGGTATCTAATAAAATGAAAAATGAAATATTTATATCATTATACAAGTAAATAAATGTTTTAAAAATGATAAAATAAGTGTTTGTATTTTTTCAAAACATTTATGTTTTAATTTCATTTTTATGAAAAATATAAATATTTAAAATAAAGTTTGTTTTCATAAAATGGGTTTATTATAAGACCATAAGTAAATTTTAAAAGGGTTATAAAATTAATCATAATATTAAAATTGATATTTTTCAAATAAATGAGAACTTTATTTAAAAATTAAGTTTCTCATTTTTATAAAATTATTTTCATAAAATGAATTTTATTTTTGGAATATACATGTCGAAAAATGGTTAGGATTATTTTTTTGGTATTTTTATAAAATAGTTGAATTTTTGGTGAACAATGAAACACTGTAGAATACGGTATTTAACATTATAAGTTATTACATGAATTTTTGAGTTATGGATGATGTAAGCACCAACTGGTTTTAATTAAAATGCACAATTTATTGTGTATATTCACAAGAATAAATAATATTGATATTATTGAGTCAAAATAATAAACTAATTATTATAATATTCAAAACACCCCCACCCCCTTATAAAGACCACCCTTCATAACCCATTTTCATCACAAATTTTAAGCCTTGGAGGTTGCCAAATTTCTACCCAATTCCCTTTATAATCATATCCTCCACATCATATTATCAAAATACCAATACAAGGTTCTTGTAGTGTAATCCCAAGAGGAGACATCCAAAGGAGAATGTAATTCCCTCAACCAATTCTTTTAATTTTTATTCCTCCTCATCCTCCACAAAAAACTCCATAAAACTTGAAATAATAACTCTAGTATCATATATATACTATAAATGAACATAATAAAATTATATAAAATAAAATATAGATGTAAAATATTATAAATTAAGTAATTAATTAATATAATTTGATTAACCATGACATTAATCACAAGTGCAGAACGATTCTGAAACATAAGGTAAAGGATATATCCAAACCACCTTTTTTGGGTTATGAACTTTATCTCTATAACTCACCTTCTATATATCTTTGATATTATGGAATACTTTTAAATTATGTATATGTCTATTACATATATACCTAACTTATTATCCCTTGAGTTGGTAGGGTAATACATTCTTTCTTCTTTTTGGAATATTTATAAAATCCTCTTTGATTATGATATGAGGCAAGATTACACAACCCATTGCTTTTCATGGGTAATTCTTATGTTTATGCCTTATGATTGATTTCCTTTTGTGGAACACATAATCATGTACATGTTATGACGAGTTCACCCAGATAGTTCTCTAATTCATTGGGTACTTTTTTTGTATCATGAGACATTATGTTTAGGATTAGGGAGTGAACTTAATCCCTGACGAGACTATGTCCACCATGTGATGTTGTCTTGGCAGCTAGCCTTGACTTATACTTATGTAATGTTTTATATTGCTTCCACTTTATTATATTTCCATAATATTATGATTCCATGTTCTTTATGTTATTCTCCCATGTGATTATTCACGAGCCTTATATTTTATGATATCATGTTATGCCATTTGACTCACATATTATGCCTCATTACCATGTTTATTCCCTTATCCATATTTATAGATCACCCCTTTCTTTTATGTATTCCCTAGGTTATCCTATGATATTTTAGGAGCTCAATGGTATATTGGATATCATTATATAGAATAAAATAAATATATTTGGTTTTAGTTTCTTTTTGATGTATTATAAACCTAGTCTTCCAAAGACACAAGGCCTCATGATCTTTGGGTTGTCTTTATTGGATGTTTATATTCAAAATCATGTAATGATATGTGTAAATGGATTGGGTCACTATAACGAGGATATGGGCACAAATTCTATGATTATCCATATTCATGATCTTTATTAGGATAGGGAAAGATAGGATCAATATAATATTTACAGGGTTCTCTTTATGCTCAAACTTGGAGAGGTTGCGCAAGATGGTCCTCATGTAGTCAAAATGATCGACTACATTGAGCGACTCAAGATTCTTGGGTTTAAGATGCCCTAATAATTATGAAAAAATATCATACTTGAACCACTTACTTATAGTTTTAAAAAATTTGTTATAAAATTTCAATATGAATAACATTGAGAAGTCTCTCTCAGATATCCTCACTCTGCTTCACCAAGTTGACAAGGATATGAAGTACAAAAAAGCCTTCCATTTTTATGGTGAAAAAGAGGAAGGGAAAATAAAAAATCCTCAAGACTGATACTAATACCAAATATTCTTCAAAAAACCCTTCAAAGAGTAATAACATCAAGGGGAAAGTAAAGTAACATGATGTTATTTTCTTCTCATGTGGAAGAAAGAACATTGTAAGAAAAAATGCAATGTAATGAAGTAGAAGCTGCTATTTTAGGTATATTAATGAGTGTAATTATTCCATATTACTTCTTAGGTATTAAATACAATGTGTTTTACATATGTATATTGAAACACAAGAACTGAGTAATTATATAAATATTACTAAAATTATGATGTGTTCTCTAAGGAGCTGAAAAAGAGTGATTCCTATATCAGTGTAGAGCAGTGAATGACTTCATGATTACTTGATGGATTAAAGTTGAACCATTGTTTAGTATTATTACCAAAACATTTATCTTAGTGGACATTTATACAATATGATGCATTATTTAATTTTGAAATAGATGTTGTTATTTTATTTTCATACTCAAATAATAGTTTCGTAATTCTTGAATCATATATATTTTAAATCAGCTATCAATGACGAATATAAATATAAGACTCCAAATAAATTATTATGGTAATATTATTCTTTTTCAATTAAAATTGATATTAGTTTACAAGTTTATATACGGGAGAGTGTTCTAGTCTCTTTTGGGCTAAGAAACCAGGTATACTGACTAATTCACTATCATATTTTTGACAAAGAAAACTTTAGAAAAAAAGCTACACCACAACGCTACTAGAGATAGTGAAAAAAAATATGTAAACTATTATAAAGGTTTAGATAATAGGTAAGTTCATTTAATTCATGAGATTCCTTTAATATATTTTAGGAATGCTCAGCGAAGAAATGAATACAGTTGGTAACTAATATTGTATCCTCTGGGCTACTTTATTGGAGTGCATCATAACCAAGTATTCTTCGGTCATTTTATCAAAAAAAAAAGTATTCTTCGGTCATTAATATTTGGAGTGAAGGTAATCCCAAACCCACATTACCTTATACATCAAATTTTTTATCGTAGTAAAAGGGGAACTATGAAATGACTTATATGTATTGTAAATCATCTATAATTTCTTTAAAACATGTTTCAAAAATAGAAACAAAATCACTAACCGTATGCCGTCTACATTGACTAATTAGTATAATATTAAATACAATATGATAAAGAATAAATTAAGTATAATTTTTAATAATTGATGAGGGTTGTTTGTTAAAAGTTGAATTTATCTACAAACAAACATCAAAGAAACACTAAATTCATCTTTATTAATTATCCTATAGACACTAAGGGCTAGTTTGGTAGGGATGATATGGAAAGAAAAAAAATGATTTTAAGAGGAGAAATTAGTTTCTCATGTTTGACAAGATAATTTTAAGGGAAGAGAAATTATAAGGGGAGAAATGGAGAGAAATAGATTTCTCTCCTGCTATTGTTTTCAAATCACCCTAAAATTGGGATGATTTGGAGAGAAATGATGGTGGAGGGTTGTTAATATTTTAAAATTCCAATTTTATCCGTATTTTCTACATGTATCACAATAGAATTTCTTTTCTTTTCTTTTAAAAAGATTCACCAAACAAGATGGAGAGAAATCCAAATCATTTCTTTTCTTTTACTAAGTTATTGATCTAAACGCAAGGAGAGAAATCAGAATCATTTTGTTTCATTTCTTTTCTTTTATAAAATATCAAATCATTCCTTTTCTTTTACTAAAATCTCACCAAACACAGTGTAAGGATATCCCCTTATTGGTCCCAACCTACTATCTTTCTATAATAGGGAAGCACATATATTTTGAGATAGTGGGAGAAGGCTAGACTTAAATGAAGTCGAAGATTCAGTTTCACTTGAGTAGTCATAGGAACACATACTCCACTAATTTTAGTGGGGGGAGTGGTTCCAAAGACACATAATGTGTGGGAAATTAAAACCAAAGAAGTTCTTTATAAATTCACCACAACTATTGATATATATATATACATTATTATTATGAGTAATTATTACTATAAAGAAAAAGTAAATGCCACTTTTCTAAGACTAAAATGTCTGTATGAATTCAGTAATGGATTTCGTTTACCAAAATTCTAGGGATCAGTATTTTGGATATTTCTAGAATTAATATTATAGGTTAGTATTCAAGTGAAACTATATATGGATGGTAAATGTTAGTACCAAAAAAGCATGATTTATTATTAAAATGATGTCTAAGACATAATCTATGATAAAAAATTTAATGCAATCATCATGATAAAATCCATTTGAATTATATTGATGGTCCCGGTGGAATACGTGGGGGGGGGGGGGTGAATTGAGTTTCCAAATTAAAAAGTTTTTATTTTTTAAATTTATTTAAAATCCACACAATTTTAAATAGACCATTTAATAAATATAGTGGGTATATATAGTTTGATACTTTCACAAAGTCAGTGAATAATACCCACTTAAAATAAATAACATTACTTTATCTTTTGAAACTATTCTACTCGCACCGGAAAATATACATATCATTGATAAATGATAACTATTAGAGTTCTCTTTACAAACATAGTTTTTAAAACACTTAGTGAAAAACAGAGTAGTGAAAGTGAAGAATAAAATCACGTAGAATAATTTAAAATTTAGAGGTTCAGTTCCAAGCCAAAACATTGTCTTCTCCACTTGATAGTAAACCACTACTAATTTTTTTATTAGAAATAAATTGATCCAAAACCCGAATCAGGTTACAAGAAGAAAACTACACACATGTACTCTAGGATAGACTACACCTCTTCCATAGTTATTCATGGGAGATAAAAGTGAAAGAATAAGAATGAGCATCACAATACTCTTATTTACAGTATATAAGATTGTTCTACATAAATATATAGAAAAAGTGAGCACAAATCGAATGTAAATAGAAATAGAGAGATAAAAAATTGTAATGAGAAGTGTGATGAAACTCTTCTCTAATCGTATCCACTTGATCAGTAAGGTTCCTTATCCTTGTATAATTATCAAATAAGTTTGAGAGAAAATGAATTAGTTAGTCTTGCTTCCTCTTGTTTTTTACAATGTAGTGTGAGTGTCTTAATGTGAGAAAATGTAAGAAGATCAACAATATTGGGAAGAATTATGTTATTCCAACATATCTCAATTTATTATATGTTTTAATGATTCAAAAAATCATTGTTTATGTACTAATGATTTTAAGTGTTTCAAAATTTTATGTCTAACTACTTTTAATAATTATAAGTAGTTTGATGAATAAATTCTAAATGAATTTATCTTATGTGGATAATGCACCAATATCGTTTATCCTGCAAGTGAAAATAAATGCATTTTATGGATGTTGGAATTCAGTTTTTTAATGAAGGATTTTATCTTATGGAATCATAGAATAAAATATTATATTACTACATAATATAATTATCTTATGAAGTAGATAAATTTTCTTACAAAGAAGTCAGGGTCATAAAGCAAAGTTATATGGAATTTTTGACCAAAGTCTTTTATCTTATGAAGAGGACCTATGTAAATTAATTATCTTACTAATTTCTAGAAAGGTGTAGAAGTCATTTATATTATGACAATAAGATATTATCTTACAAAATGAAATTATCCTATGAAAATAGTAAATCCATATTATTCATCTTATACAATGTAAGAGTCAAAGATCTAAAGTGTTTTATCTTATGAATTTGCATGGTAAATTATCTTACAAGAATAGTATTGCCAGATGATTATCTTATGAAGATCAAGATATCTTCCAAATCATTATGATTGTACTCCTTACCATTGGTTTGACCTTTAGATAAGTAAACTTATTATTTTACATGCATCATAAAAGATTCATCCAAATAAGGAAATAATGATTTGGACAAATCATATATTTTACCAAGAATGGAAATATCCAATAAAGAATATTTTTTCCAAAGTGAATTCCATATTTGGAAAAGAAGGAAAAATTTCATTAAGAGCCTGTTACTTCAATATTTCTAAAGGATTATCTGCTCAACCATTAGGATTATAAATCAAGCTAAGTTAAAATTCAAAAAAGAAGATATAAATAGAAGAGTTTTACACAGCATGGAAAATATACATAAGAACATAGAGACATGTATAAAAGAAAGAAATGATACATGTTTCATACACCACTCTAGAACTACAATAATTGAACTTTCTCTATAGTTTCTATGCATAAAAGATTATATTTTACAATAAAATAACTTTTATATCTACTCTTAAAACATCTTCATAGGATGTTTCACCATCTTTTGTCGGTTGCTATTTTCAATTTTGTGCTGCACCGTTTTTACAAACTCCATTTATTCATCCCTATATCTATTGGCACTCATTGTAATCGAGTGTTCTAAGGCTTTGGATAGGTCTTTTAAAGGTAGAAACCATTTAAAATCTCTTGTACCTTTGTAATAAGTAAAAACTACTTTCACTCAGTTGCGAAGCCCCTAGAAAACGGATTGGTATAGTGAAAATCATCGAACTCATGGATTAGAGTGTTGGTGGAGTGGACAAGAGGATTTTTGTTCCCCAAACAACTATAAATAACTTTTGTTCAATATTTTTATTTATGAATTCATATATACTATTTGTTTTTTTAAGAAAATATCATATTTATTCAAGCCTAAAAAGAGGATGGTTTGAAAGTGAAGAAATTTCAAGAACTCAATTTACCCCCTCTTGTATCTTTAAATAGACAAACTCTGGCCATAAATTGGTTTCAAAGGTTGTGACTCTTGAGTTATCAACCCTAACAAGTTGAAGTCATAAATATCAAATTCAAATGGCTGCAATGATGGATAATAGAGAAGACATGTCTATGGTTAGTTCACCCTACTTTAATGTAGAAAACTATAAATATTGGAAGGAATGAATGATTATTTACATGAAAAATCTTGATCTCAAAGTCTTTTTAAAGGATGTTAAGCCTTATGCAATTCATAAGACCAAACCTAAGAGATGTGATACTAATACTGAAACTATTTATGGCTTAAATTCTAAAGCAATGAATGATATCATTTGTGGACTAGGTCCAAATGAGTTCAACTGAGTTTCACAGAGTGCTATAGCTTATGAGATGTGGAAAACTGTAGAAGTATCCTATGAAGGTATTGATAATGTTAGTCAACTAAGATATAACACTACTAAGTTGAAGTTAAATACTTTTAGAATTATTGATGGAGAAACCATAATTCAGATGAATGGATGTCTAACAGAGATTATAAATAATGTTTCTTTTCTTGGATCACTAATTACCAAGCCAGATGAAGCTCTAAAAGTTCTCAGCGTTCTACCATCTAAGTGGAGTATAATTTCAGCCACCATTAGGTAATCCATTGATGTGAAGTATTTCAAGGTAAAAAATCTCATTGGAACTCTTATGATGTGTGAGGTTGAAATGGAAGAATCTGGTGAAAATAAAATTATCAATAAGGAAAATTATACGATGAAGTTTTCTACTTCAAAAGATGAAAATAAGGACAAAATTATATAAATTTTGAATCATATGGAGTAGAAAATATCTCAAGCAATTCAAAATCAAATAATGAGCTTGCTCAGTTGTCAAGAAAGTTTAAAAAGTTCTAAAACAAGAGAACAAGTTTCATAAAACCCTTTAATAAATATATTAAGTATGAAGGGAAATCTAAAGAAGTCATATGCTATGAGTATAAGAAACTTGTGCACATCAAGCCTAACTATCATCAAATGCAAGATAATAGGAAATCTGAGAAGAATTATTTCAAGAAGGTTTTCTACAAGAAGAAATCCAAGAAAGTGATGAATGATACATGGAGTGCTTTATAGGACTTCAATAATGATTCCAAATTAGATTATAAAGATGAAAATTCAATTCATAAGTCCAACATATTCTTTATAGAACATTTTGATGAGGTATACTCATATTATACTTCTATGAACGAATCTTAATTATAAATTGAAGATTTCTCTTATGAATAATTAAATGAATATTGTACCATGACATAAAGAGATATGAAATATTGAATAAGAAAACCAAAACCCTCAAGAATTGCTATAATGATTTCATTAATTAAAAGGACTTAAAAAAACAAATCTTAGACCTGAAATCCAAGATAGAAAATTCTGTTGCTTTATGTATTGAACATGATGACAAGATCAAGAGCCTATAAAAATAAGTTCAAGATATTAAAGATAATGTAAGTTTTTTTACAAAGTGTATTATTATCTTAATAAAATTCTTGGTATAAACCAACCCAAAAGATAAAAATATGGTATAGAAAGAAAGGGAGAAAAACCCAAGATTTATAAAAACTATTTTATACTGATGTTTAAAAATAAAAATATATCTGGTTGTATGATCCTGGGTTTTCCTATGAGGTAAACATCCTTTTGTTTTCAGTTTAAATACTTGGTTTTTACCTAATGTGAGTGACTAATTAGATCATGGGAGTTTCAGGGGGGTGTTCGAGGCTTGTTCGGAGCCTAGAGCCCGACTTTTGGATAAAACTAGCTAGGATGCATGGTTTGAGGAAACCGTGAAACCCAAGATGAATGGTTGGAAGTAACTATTCAAGGTTAGACAGTGAGAAGAAGGTCGCACAACTTTAGAAACCATGCAACCTGAGGTGCATGCTTGTGCGAAAAATTGTATACTTTTAATAGAGGAAAAACACATAGTTTGTGGATGGTTTTCTAAACCATGTGCATGAACTATGTGAGTTCTCCCTCGAAGAAGTGAAGGGCGCACAATTGGCGCATGGTTTGGCCAGCCATGCGGTCAAACCGTGCAACCCATTTAAAAAGAGGAAAATGACCATTTTAACTTTAAAAATACTTGTAACCTAATTTCTATTTCTTTCTTCCTCTAGTGGAAAAATCCCTTACCTTGGAAGCTCCATTTGGAAGCCAAATTCTAGGTTTGGCTCTTGTTTAGTCATCTGGACTCGGATTCAAACACCATTGGTCTCATTGGATTCACATCGGTGTGTTCTTCTTTCATCTTGTGTTGTTATTCTTTTGTCTTGGTATTGAAAGAGTTATTTAGGTGAAAGCTAATATGCCCTATTTCCAAGTTCTTCATCCATTATTCATTTTTATCTTGATCTGGACTGAATTAGAGATCGATAATGGATGAGTACTCTACTACAGACCTACGCTAGGTGTTCTATACCTTTTACCGTAAGTTTGGTATTTTATAAAGCTAGTTGACATTTTGAAACATGCTAGAATTTCCAGTGTTTCCCTAAAAAGAATTGGATAATTGAATTGAATGATTTGGTACCTATTAGGTTGCCCCTTGAGTACCATTTTATGATTGGAGGTCATTTAACCTCAACCTAGGCCACCCATGTGGTGTGACCTTGTATTTACTAGATGTTATACCACCCCGTTGGGTGCGTGTGAGCTCATCTTGCTATAGGGGGCCTTTATAATTGATGAGAATTTTATTGAATGATTAAGAGTTAGTAGATGCCTCCTTTTCCATGTGATAACATGATGTGAATTGATTTAATTGTTTGAATGGAATTTTTTATAGTGGTTGATGAACTCATGGAATGTTTATAATTATGAAATGATGAATGAATGAGACGATAAGAGGATTATGGTAGTGGATGCCCGGGTTAGTATACCATGGATCCTAATTCCATAAGATACCATGGACATTTCTAATATATGCGTCTTAATTACATTAGTAGATTCCTTGTACCTATTTCCTCCTTGGATCATGATTATGTAGGATTCCATGGGCCTTGGTACCCCTAAGATCTAGCTTGCTTGGAATTGTGTTGGACATAGTCTATTGGCATGCTCCATGGACTCCAACCAAGTCATTAGCAAGTTCCATCGAGATGCTCCTGGTACTCTATGTGGATGCCTTGGTCTTTTATACCTTAGATCCAACCCTTCATGGTCTGACACTTTTAATTGCATGACATAGCCATTATGGAAACTTCTGATTATACAGTGTCTATAATGATTGTTATACAATTGGTTATATGGAATGGAAATTACGGATGTTATACACATGGTTGTATGATGTGGGTGTGGTTTATATTTTGGAATGTTTATAGGTAGCCCTGATATGGGAATCAGATTCGGTAGTTAGACTGGACTGCTTTACACTTGTTTATTTTATAATTTACAACTTCCCTTGTTTAAGGTAGCTTGAATATTGTTTACAAGGAGCCTTGGTAGGTTTATTGTACCACTTGACTTGATTCAATTTACTTTTAATACTATTATAACTGTGATATACCGCACACCACTTTAGCATATATTACATAGATTGAATTTTTTATAGACACCATTGGTGGTGGCCTACTAAGTGTTATCTCACTCCCTATTTGGGCCAATGTTGGGTACTTGGATAGACTTCATGGATATAGGTAGGGACCAGGGTAAGTTCCTACTATATGATGCTTGATTTGATCATTTATTAGGAGTAGGGGAGCATAGGATCGAGCTATGCTCATGATGCTAGCTGGGATAGTTCCTTTTTGGTATTTTTAGTATTTTGATACATGTATTAATAGTGCTTGCATACCTATTTTCCTAATTTATAGATACATGACCCGATCATCACATGTATATGAGATTACTTTTGGCATTGTTTATATATTCCTATCTTAGATGTTTATCTTTTGTCTCATTGATTTACTACTTTTGCTATTGACTGATGTGTTTAATACCCCTATGATACACTATAACATGAGGTTATAGTGTCCCCATGGACACACCATAGGCCCCCATTTCTAGTCAGTAGCCTCTAGCATTTGGGGAGGCATGCTTGAGGCCATATGACCTATCAGTTCAGGGAACTGTTTAGTGGCATCCGAATCAGAACTTTACAAAGTGGTATAAGATCATTTTCTTTTCTGGATTACTATTTTTTGATAATAGACAGGCATTAGGAAGGTATTGGAATTTGGTAATGAGATATACCTAGGAGTATCTAACCCACATATAGGAAAAATCCAAATTACCTGAAACATAACGTGTGTTTCTGGATTTTTCCTATTACAATTGATTTGATTCCACTATTGGGTGATGCACTTGAGTTGTGATGTTATTATTGGTTTGATTTTTATTTTTATTTCATTATTACATGATGATATGAGGGTATTCCATCTCATGTATCCTTTTAGGCACCTATTAGACTTCACATTCCATGCATTATGCCATTCCACATAGGATGCATTGCTTGACTGCATGACATTGTTATGTGTGAATTGAGTGATACATCTATAATTTGATTAATGATTTTTGTAGGGAATTTAGAAAAATGGTTGGTACATAGAGTTCCCTCCATAACATAAACAATGTATTCCTACTTAGGTTACAACAGACACCCTAATCAGTCAACTATGGCACGTTGAGTCATGGACCATTGGTTGTATGGAGAAAAACGTGTTATGGGTTGGATTAAGTGGATGCCATACTTTGATTCATGAGGTGTATGAGACCTTATGGATCGAAAGTGGTGAACCATTTGGTTTAACCATTTAAAGAAAATGTGATATAAATGTGAAGAAAAATGAAATTGTAATTGTGAAACAGAGAACTAGACCTTGACCCGACTTTTGAGTGGGAAGTAGGTAGTGTCTCTAGTGATGTTTACGACTGTTTATTTTTACCCAATCCCAGATTTAGGAGCAGACATAGGGGTGTGATATGTTTATAGTAAGGCATCAACCTATCATATGTTTTGAATTATGATATTTTGGTTATCAATATTTTATGAGGTTTGTGTTTGGAATTGTATAAACATGCCACCATAAAGACTGTCAGTAACATGTAAGGAGGGTGGTGAAGACCATGCTCCATAGGTGGTGGACCAAGGGATACTGGTAGATCCTCATATAGTGTTTGATGAGGAACCAATTGTAGTATTAGATATGGCTGTTGAGAAATAGTTTTCTGAGAGTTTGATGAAATTCATGTAGGCCGTTCAGATAGCACTGTAGCTTGCCTCGTCTATGGAAGAGTTGTCGTGTGTGTTCTAGCAGTAAAATTCTCCAATTTTTTTGGGGGATGGAATTCCATAGGCTACTGAGATATGGATTGATACTAAATTATTGATTTTTGAGAATCTGGAGACACCTCCTAAGAGGAGAGTGAAGTTTGCAACATATATGCTTCGAGGAGCAACTAAGTGCTGGTGGGATGTTTTGAACCAGGTCAATGCAATATGAGATATGGTTTGGAGAGATTTCCAATCCAAGTTTTATGATTACTTTTTCCCCAATACTTTGAGAGTAGAGTGGTCTAGTGATTTTATGTTTCTGGTGTAGGGTGTGATGATGGTTATAGAATATTTGGCACTCTTTATAAAACTTTAGTGTTTTGTGCCTATATATCTTGTTGATGAGGCATCGAGGGAGAGATTCTTCAAGGAAGGCCTCAATAATTCTGTTAAATCTTAGTTCAATATTTTTAGGTTGAAGACTATTGCTGATATAATGAATCAAGTGCTTATTATAGAGTGGAACATGAGGGATTCTGGGGGCACAGAGTAGGGAAGTGTAACTTCTCAACCCAGTGGTTCGACTTCTAGTGCCATGAAGCATCATTTTGAGGATTCTTGTGAGGGGAGTACCAACCGGTATATTAGTTCCATTATCTTAGTTTTCTATCATTAGTGTGAAATATGTGGGTATATGAGGAATCATTTTGATAGAGACCCAACTGAGTGCCGAGATTGTGGTAGTATGGTCCACATACAATGTTTTTGCAGGACCTTCCCTATAGTAGTTAGTGGAAGGGGATCATCTCTGAATCCAGGTCTAGGAGTAAGATTCACAATTTCACATCAGGCTGGGAGCTGGAGTAGTATTGGTTGGTTAGGCCGAGGTGGTGGTCACGGCTAAGGTAGCCAGGAAACAGTTATACTTAGACAACATATTGGGCCTACTCTAGGTAGTGAGGTTGTTTTATCAGCCCACAATTCAGGCCATATATATTCTGTAAAGCCTGTACCTAGGGAGAAGAGTGCTAGACCATCTACAGTGAGAGGTATGATCTTAGTAGCCTCTATGTTAGTATCATATTTTTTCGATATAGGTGTATCTCATAGTTTCATATCTGTACCTATTGTGCATATCCTGAGGCTCATTGTTCAGTTTTTTGATAGAATTATGACATCAGATACTCCATTGGGTATTATAATAGAGGGTATATGATAGTTAATGGATTTCTCCCTTGAGATTGGTAGGTGTCACTTCGTATGGGATCCTTTTGTCCTCTAGATGAAAGTGTTTGACGTTATACTCAGGTTGGAATGACTAGTTTCTTATCGATCCCATGTTGACTATATCACCATAGGATTACTTTTACATCAGCATAGGGAAGATTTTTTATTCATAGAGGTGAATGGGATGCATAGGCATGATGAAATGGACCAGAAAATCATGGGTTAGGTGGGATAATAGCCTAGATTTCTAGTTTATATCTAGATGATCAAGGAATGAATGATAATGAATTCCCTCTAATGGTTAATCATTCCAAGGAAATTTTCCCCGATGAATTTTGTAGCTTACCTCCTAAGAGAGAGGTGGAGTTCTCTATCGAGCTAGATATAAGAGCTACACCAGTATCCATTCATCCTTAAAAGATGGCTACTACAGAGTCACAAGAGATCAAGAGGTAGCTAAAGGAATTAGAGGAAAAGGGGTTTATACAAACTAGTACTTCTACACAGGGTTCTCTTGTCTCTTTTGAGAAAATGGTGGATGGTAATCTCAGGATATGTGTGGATTATCAGAAATTGAACCAATTTATGGTTAAGAACTGATATCCCTTACTACGGATTGATAACCTTTTTTATCAGCTCTGAGGATCTCTGGTGTTCTCAAAGATTGATTTGAGATCTGGATATCATTAGGTGCATGTTAGACCTTCAAACATACCTTATACATATTTTCATAGAAGGTATGGTCTATATGAGTATCTAGTTATGTTGTTTGGTCTCAAGAACGCATTAGTAGTTTTCATGGCACTGATGAACAGATTTTTCCATCCTTATCTGGATTCATTTGTGGTGGTATTTTTTGGGAAATATCTTGGTGTATTCTCATAATCGACATGACCATACCAAACATCTTGAGATCATTTGGGATACACTAAGAGAGCATTAATTATATGCTAATATCACAAATTTCCACTTTTGGATGGATAATATATACTTCCTAGGTCATATTATCTCAGAGACAGGAGTATCCATTGAACTAGAGATGGTGAGAGCTATAGTTTCCTAAGAGCATACCAAGAATGTATTTGATATATGGAGTTTCTTGGGGATAACTAAATTTTATAGGCATTTCATATAGTACTTATCACACTTATCAAAACCTCTTACGATCTTGAATAAGAAGGGTGTAGAGTTTTTAAGGATAGATACCTGTGAGATAGCCTTTTAGGAGATGAAAGGGAAATTGACTACAACACCAATCCTGATTTTTCCAGAGTCGGGCAGGAGCTACACTGTGTATTGAGATGCATAAGCTACCAAGCTAGGAGTAGTTATGATGCAAGGGGATATAGGCCTGGGGTACTGTTTCTGTCAGTTGATGCCACATGAGAGGAATTATCCGACGCATGATCTCGAGTTAGTCACTGTTATAAATGCCTTGTGTTAGAGGAATTACTTACTGGGAGAGTGTTTTGTGGTGTACACAGACCAAAAATTCTGTAACTATATATTTACACAGCATGACTTGGATTTGAGATAGCGAAGGTGAGTTGAGTACCTACAATATTTTGACTTCGATCTTACCTATACACCTAGAAAGGGAAATGTAATGGCCAATGCACTAAGAAAAAGGACTCAGATACAGGAAGTTCAGAAGGCCATTAGTGAGTGGAAGCTTATGACATTGTTTTATGAGATTCACTTAGAGGCATAGGATGGTCAGGGATAGATATTTATTTTATCTCTAGCTGTGAGCTCTACTATTCTGGATAGAACGAGGATGAGATAGCTTTCTGATGTTGAGGGCCCAGTCCTACAGGAGAGTGTGGAAGGTGAGGACCCACCTCCGGTTGGACTGTTGGAGGGGATGAAATTCTTCATATTTATGGTCATTTTTGGGTTCCAACAAACATACACGAGGGGATGATGTAGGAGTTTCATGCCTAATTTTGGGAAGTATATCCTAACTTTACCAAGATGTACCATGATTTACGTCACCAGTATTGATCGCTGGGGATGAAATGAGAGGTGGTTTGTTTTTTCATAAGGTGTTCCACCTGTTTGTAGGTGAAGGTGAAACATCACTGACTAGCAAGAATTTTACAATAGTTACATATTATTGAGTGGAAATGGGATTATGTCATGATAGATTTTGTGACTGGATTTCTAAGGTTTCCTTAAGGCAGTGATGTTTTATGGGTTGTTATGGATAAGCTCATGAAGGTTTCTTATTTCCTGATGACTGGAGAAACCCTCTCAGTAGATGACCTTGAGAGGTTGTATATCCATGAGATAGTGAGGTTGTATATCCATGAGATAGTGTGACTTCACGGGGTTCCTCAGACTATTGTATCAAATAGGGATGCCTGATTTATGTCTGGTTTATGGAAGAGTTTGTAAAAGGAGTTGGGTACGCAATTGCTTTTGAGCACATCATACCACCCTTAGAATGATGGTCAGTCAGAGCACATGATTCAAGTGATTGAGAACATGCTAAGAGCATGAATCCTTGATTTTGAGGGATCTTGGGAGAGACATATACCCCTAGCTGAGTTTTTTTAAAAAATAGTTATCAAGATACTATATAGATGACACCTTATAAGGCTTTGTTATAGGCCATTCCTTTATCCCCTGTATTGGTTAGAGGTCGGTGTAGAATCTTTACTCAGACCTCATCTCATTCAGGAGACTTCGAAGTGGGTTTAGTTGATTCTAAAACAGATGGTTACTACATAGTCTCGATAGAAATCTTACACTGATCACCATTTCCGAGCTCTAGAATTCAAGGTCAGGGATCAATACTTTTTACATTTATCACCAAGGTTGGGGAACAGACAGATTTGGAGATAGGGTAAGATTTCACTGAGATATGTCAATGTGTTTGAGATTATAGAGAGAATCAAACTGATAGCCTAATGGTTGAAGTTACCTCAAAGGTACCAGGCCATGCACAACATCTTCCATGTATCTCAGCTATGCCGTTATCACTCAAACTCGTCTCACACTCTAAATCTAAATAAGGTAGAGTTATGGGTTGATGCATCCTTAGAGGAGTATCATATACATGTTTTTTTATGGGATTATTAAGGTTCTATGAGGTTGGTCAGTTCCTCTAGTATGAGTGCTATGAAGGCATGACTGGTTACAGGATAAGACTTGGGAGTGGGGGGCCAATGTACATGCTCAGTGGTTGGAGTTATTCTTAGGAAGTTTTTTACTACCCTTGGAAGGGAAATTCAGGGATGAATTTCTTTAAGTGGGAGTGATTTTAAGATCATAGGTTTTCCTATGAGGTACAAATATTTTTATTTTTTGTTTAACTCCTTGTTTCTGACCTAATGTGAGTGACTAATGTGATCATAGTAGTTTTGAGTGTGTCTGGGGCTTGTTCGAATTTCAGAGCCTAACTTTTGGATAAAAACAGTTGGGCTTTACAATTAGAGGAAACTGTGTGACCTAAGATGCATGGTTAGAATTAACCATGAAGGGATGGAAAATGAGCAATAGAAGGCTGAATGGTTTGAGGAAACTGTGCAATCTGAGGTGCATGCCCATGCAAAAAACTACAAACTTTTATCTGAGGAAAAATGCATAGCTTGGACATAGTTTTCCAAACTGTGTGCATGAACCATGAAAGGTCCACCTTAAAGTAGTAAAGGGATCATGGTTGGCGCATTGTTTGACCAACCATGCGGCCAAACCATGCGTCCTAGTTAAAAATAAGGAAATGACCATTTTTCACTTAGAAATATTTATAACCTAATTTCTATTTATTTTTTCTTACCGTGGATATACCCCTTACTCAGGAGCTCTATTTTGAATCCAAATTCTAGGTTTGTCTACCATTTCGTCATCCGGAATCAAATTCAAACACCATCAATCTCATTAGATTCAAGCCAAGGAGTTCTTATTTCATCTCGTGTCATTATTTATTTGCCTTGGTATCAATGGAGTAATTTAGGTGCAAGCTAATATGACCTATTTCCAGATTCTTCATATGTTCTTCATTTTTCTCTCGATATAGAATGAATCAGAGATCTATAATGGATGAGTGCTCTACTATAGAACTATGGTAGGTGGTCTATACCTTTTCCCAAAAGTTTGGTGTTTTATAAATCCAATTGTCGTTGTGACATATACCAGACTTTTCGGCATTTCTCTAAAATTAATTGGATAATTGAATTAAATGAATTGAAACCTATTAGATTTATCTTTGAGTACCATTTTATAGTTGGATTCCATTTATATTCAATCTAGGACACCCATGTGGTGTGACCCTATATTTTCCTAACGTTATACCACCCAGTTGGGACTCCATGGACATTTATACTATATGGGTCTTGATTATGGTGGTGGATTCCTCAGACCTACTTCCTCCTGGATCCTAATTCTGTAGGATTCCATGGGCCTTACTACCCCTTGGATCCAGCTTTCTTGGACTCGTGTTGGAAATGGTTTGTTAGTGTGATCCTTGGACTCCAACCAAGTCGTTACTGAGTTCTATTGAGATGCTACTAGGACTCAATGTAGACTCCTTGGCCTTCTATACCTTCGATCTATCCCTTCATGGTATGACACTTTTGATTACATGGTGTGGTCGTTGTGGACACTTTTGATTATACAGCATGACCATGATGAATGTTATAAAATTTGTTATACAATGTGGCCAGGATGGATGTTATACATATGGTTGTACGGAATGGCCATGGTGGATATTTTGGCATGTTTACAGGTATCCCTGGTATGGTTATCAGATTCAGTGGTTATACAATACTCCTTTACATTTTTTTATTTTATACTTTATAGTTTCCCTTGTTCAAGGGAGATTGACTATTGTTTATAGGGAACATTGGTAGGCTGATTTTACCACTTGACTTGATTCACTTTAATTTTAGTACTATTATACCTGTGATATACTACACACTACATTATCTTGTATTAAATAGTCTGGATTTGCTATAGACACCATTGGTGGTGGCCTACTGAGTGTTATCTCACACCCTGTTCAGACCGCTGTTGAGTACCCAGACATACTTCATGGATGTAGGTAGGGACCGGGGAAAGTTACCATTGTATGATGCTTGATTTGACTATTTCTTAGGAGCATGAGAGAACAGGATCGAGCTATGCTCATGATGCTAGAAGAGATAATTCATGTTTGGAGTTTTTGGTATTTTGATACATGTATTGTATTGATGATTGTATACCTATTTTCCTTCTTTGTAGATACGTGACATGATCATCATAAGTATACGAGATCACTTTTGGAAATTTTTATACATTCCCATCTTAGATGTTTATCTTATGTCTAGTTGATTTACTGCTTCCACTATTGACTGATATGTTTATTACCACTTTGCTACACTGTGACATGAGGGCATAGTATCCCCATGGATACACCATAGGCCCTCACTGCTAGTTGGTATCATCTGGAATTCAGGGAGGCATGCTTGAGACCATGTGACCCACTAGCTCAGGGCATCATTTAGTGGCATCAGGGTCAGAACTTTACACTGGTATTACTTTCTTTCATTATGGAATAAATGTTCATTTTTCAAATAACTTATATCTTCAAAATCCTTAAATATATGGAATAAATAAATCTTTTATCTCTGCAAAATTTTCCAATTCCAATTTTAGTTTTTCAAAATGAAAATAGATTTGGGTTACCAAATATTTTGTAGCTAACATTCATGGACCCAAGAGTGTTTGGGTAGCAAAAAACCTTATTGTTTAATTTGATTTTGTAGGAAAAAATACACACAAACAGTAATGAAAAATGGTTTATAGATAGTGGATATTCAAGGTATATGAATGGATATTTCTCCAACTTTCACTCATTATTTAAAATTGATGGAGAACATATCACATTTGGTGACAATGCCAAAGTAAAGATAGTTGGCATTGGATTTTTTTAGAAATACATAGTTGATCCTCATCAACAAAGTTCTTTATGTGGAAGGTTTAAGAACAAACTGATAAGTATTTCTTAACTTTTTGATGAAGGTTATTTTGTTGATTTTTCTAATAATGACTACTTTGTTTTTAAACATAAATCTCTCAAGTTTAAGGCAATAAGAACGCAAAATGTCTATACTCTAGATTTACATTATTTATATAGACATAATGTGAATGGTTTAAATTTTAAAATTAATGAATCTTGGATTTGGCGTAGAAGACTTGGACATTACAATGTTTACTCTTTGAGAAAATTATCTAAGAGAAATTTGATTTTTGGTTTTTCTAACCTTAAATTTTATAAAAAGATACTATGTGATGCATGTCAAATTTTTAAGCAACACAAAACATTTTTTAAACCAGTAAATGAGGTTTCCACTTCTAGACCCTTAAAACTTATCCATATGGATCTATTCATACCTGCTAGATCAAAAAGATTAGTTGGTAAATATTTTGTTTATGTTTTAGTTGATTATTTCTCAAGATTTACTTGGGTTTATTTGTTGAGACTTAAAAGTGAAGCATGTTTTTTTTTCACTAATTTTTTCAAACTATGAAAAATATGAAAAAATTGTGACTTTATGAAGTGAAGATAAAGGGGAATTTTTGAATCATTAATTTAATTCATTTTTCTCAAAGCTTGGTATTAAAATACCTTTTCCACCCCCATGACACCTCAACATAATGGTTCTATTGAAAGGGGAAATAGTACCTTGCAAGAAATTACTTGGACTATGTTATGCGAATATAACATACCCAATTAATTTTTGGATAAAGATTTTAAAACAAAATTTTATGTCATTAAAAAAGTTCTAATAAGGAATTTCTTAAAAAAACCCTATGAGTTATGAAATAATACAAAACCAAAGGCAGGATACTTTAAAACATTTGGATGTAAGGTTAATATCTTCAACACCAAGGATAATATTAGTAAGTTCAATCCAAAGGCTGATGATGGAATCTTCCTAGGTTATTCTACTACCACCAAAACTTATAGGATTTTTAATAAGAAGTAAAAGGTAGATGAAGAATCTAATGATTTTAAGTTTAATTAAAGTGATCTGTTTGATCACAAGAAAAACTAGATTGATTACTTGTGTGATTCTATAGAAAACCTTGACCCTATATTTGATAAAAAAATGTATGATGATATGGAACATGATCATGAACAATTCAAACTTGAAGGGACTGATACTAAATAACCAGAAAATGTATTTCCTAGAAAACCTATAAACCTTAAATACCATCCTATAGAGATAGTTATAGGAGATCTAGACATAGGTATTAGGACTAGAATAAGTTTAAGAAACATTGTATAATTTTCCCTTTTTTATATTATCTTCAAATTGAAACCATAGAAGAAGGCTTAGCTAATGAGAGTTGGGGTTTAGCAATGCGAAGAGATAAACCAGTTTAAGAGGAACAAGGTATGGTAATTAGTCAATAGACCCTCTGACTATCCTGTTATTGGAAAAAATGGGTATTTAGGAACAAACATGATGATCAAGGTGTGATTACTAGAAATATGGATAGATTAGTTGCAAAAGGTTATAATCAGGAATAAGAAATATATTATGAAGATACATTTCCCCATTAGATAGATTAAAATCCATTAGAATCCACTATAATATGCATCTCATATGAATTTAAAATTATATCTAATGGATGTCAAATATTCTTTTTTTAAATGGGGTTTTAATAGAGGATGTTTATATTGAACAACCTCATGGTTTTGAAGACCCTCATTTACAAAATTCTATTTTTAAACTTACCAAAGTTCTTAATAACCTTAAAAAATCATCTAGCATCTGGTATGAAAGATTAAGTTCATTTATATTATCAAATGGTTTTAATGTGGGATCGGAAGATCTTACTATTTTCAATAAAACTTCATCAAAAGGTACTTTTCTTGTTAAAATATATGTTGATGATGTTATTTTTTGGGAGAAAAAATCAAAAAAAGTTTAATGACTTTAAAACTCATGAAAAAATAATTTAAAATGAGCATGATGGCTGGGTTAAACTATTGTATTGTTTTTAAAATTTATCAAAAAGATTTTGGAAAGGTTTTAAACCAATAAAATACATACTTGATTTACTTAAAAGGTTTTTACTTGAAGGCAGTAAGAATTATTCAACTCCTATGAGTTCCAATATTAATATTGATTTACACTACTGGAAAACTAACCTATACCAATGGTTTGGAACTGTTGGTATAGGCCTCTAAACCGTTGGTATAGCCTATACCAACGGTTTGGAGAACCGTAGGCAAGTAAGCCGTTGGGATAGGTCTATACCAACGGTTTTGAAAACCGTTGGTATAAGTAATATGAAAATCTATACCAACGTTTCCTTGAAATCGTTGGTATATTTATTTCCAAAAAAAAAACATTCACTGGGATTTGATCCCAGGACCTCCGGTTTATCATTGAACGATCTAACCACTAACCTAACATGATTTTTGTGAACATAATTTCATAAATATATATATGTATTATCATAATTATTTTAAATTTTGATTTATAGAATGTTCTGGTTAAGAGGATCCAATAAAAAATCAAAGGACCTATACCAACGGTTGTGACAACCGTTGGTATAGGTCCTTGGAATCTAGGAAGAGATGTTGAAATATTGGGGACCTTTTCCCAATGGTTTGGCCAAACCGTTGGGAAAAGTGGCCACAAATTGGACCTTTCCCAATAGTTTTGGCCAAAATGTTGAGAAAGCCTACCCTTTCCCAACGATTTGGCCAAAACCGTTGGGAAAAGTGGCCACCAATTGGACCTTTCCCAACGGTTTTGCCAAACCGTTGGGAAAGCCTATCCTTTCCCAATGGTTTTGCCAAACCGTTGGGAAAAGTGGCCTCAAAGTGGACTTTTCCCAACAGTTTGCCGAAACCGTTGGGAAAAGTGGCCACAAAGTGGGCTTTTCCAACGGTTTGGCCAAACCATTGGGAACGGGGGTATAGAAGTGTTGGGAAAGGTCACATTTTCAGTAGTGTTAAATGAAGTTGGAAAAGCAATTGACAATAATTTGTATAGAGGAATAATTAGAAGTTTGCTTTATCTCACCGCAAGTAGGACAAACATTATACTTTATAATATATAATTTTATAGGAAAAGGTTTTAAAAACGTCCGAGTCATATAAAAGTGACGGTACCGCCGAAATCAGTATTTTCACTGTTGATCTAAAAACCAATTATTTTAAAAAAATCTCAAAAATACATCTTAAGCTAATTTTATTGTGAGAAATTTAAAAATTAATTTTACTTTATCAAATTTAAATTCTAAAATTTTTAAATTTAGTTTTTTTTAAAAGAATATATAATATGAAAAAACGACTTATTTAAAATAACTTTTTCAACATCAACTCGTGCTAATTATTTGTCTTCTAGAGGTAATAACTATTAATGGTTTACTATCTTAGTGTTTATTATAGTTTTATTAATAATGTCTTCTTAATGTGTTGTGGTTTGTTTACGGTATAGCTTGTCACACAAGTTATAGAACATAGTATGTATTTTAAATGATCCAAAATATGGAGTTTTACATTGGAAGCACCAGGTACCTCATGCCGGTTCAGGGCCACCGACCGATTGGTGGCTCATTCAAGGGTTCTATTACCCCTAGAATAGTATCGATTACCTAGTAGTGTTTGCGGCCATATAACAACACTACCGCCACTTGAACACCTGAGGATTGCACTGATTGCTTCTACATTATCCAAACCCAATCAAAATAATTCCTAATTCAATTTTCCAAACATCAGAAATTCAATTTGAATCTTCAAAAATCGCAGCACCCTCGACTCTAGTTCCACTGGAGTTCGGTTTCTCCCCCGATTGTAGATTTGTAACAATGTAAGTTGTTACACATTAGGTCGGTTTGAGTCAGGTTTAGGGCCTTATGAAATATCATATTTCATGGGTGGGGGAAATAATAGATATCATGAATTTTGACATGCATTATAAATGGAATTATGAGAGAAAAGTTGGAATCCATGGAAAAAAAGTAACATTATCAAAATTATCATTTTTATCTCATGACGAAGAATGACTACAATAACATCAGAAATCCATCACCATCTAACAAGGGAATCTATAGGTCTCTAAGAAACATATAAATTATCGATGAAGACAAGATTAACAAAGTAAATTTTAGTAAAAATTTATAGTGAAAACTAGCTAATCAAAATAGTTATAGTTGAAATTTTAAATTTAAAAAATGTTAAAAAAATAACTTTTGATAAAAACTTTAAATTTAAGAAACAATATAAAAGGATTTGGTTCGAAAATTAATCTCGTTTAGTGACCATAAATTTTTTGATGGATAAAAATAAATTCGCAAATATAATTTCACTTATAAATTATTGGAAAGTTAGTTGTAAATTTAATGACATAGGGTTTAAAATGTGCCCAATAAATTTACTAGTAAATCTTAAAAGCATTTTACAATTGCACTTCGTTGCACTTATAATCACTGTTTTAGTCATCCATGAATGAATTTTTTTATTGGAGAAAAATAATTTCATTTTGATGTACTTAGAATGAACTCATAAACCATATATCTGATTACATTTACAATTGAAATTATATCCACGAGGGAGCCAATTTTATTGTCATGCATAGACAAATTTAAGGTTTATAAGTGAAATCAATCTTATAAACGAGTCAATTGGATGATAGTTTTCAAATTAATCATCAATTAATTAAAAAACTAGGTTTTTTAACATTTTTTAAAACTTTCATTAAATTTAATTTTGTTAGATTGACCCTTTATCCAAAAAATTTATTATTTGATTATTTTGAATAGAATATTAATGAAATATACATTTTTAAAATCTATTTACTGTAAGGATCACATTTTTTTTTGAATTGTGAATTGAATTTTGTGATAGATCAGTTTAAGAAAAGGATTTATGTGTAAATATCCCTGTTTTGGATCTAGCAAGTAAATCAATATTTTTTATAATGAATCTAATCACGCATAAATAAAGACTAAACTAGTACTCGCCCGTGCTATTTCACGGCGTATTCGATTACTTGATTTAATAAGAGATTAAAAATAAGAACATGTATTCAAAAATATATATGAAAATGAAAGAAAAGGAAATAAAATAACATAAAAAGATATATGAAAACATGACGTATCATTAAGAATTCGATGTCGTGTCTTTAAAATGTATTGTAGTAGGGAGTTCATATTTTTAATCTGTCTTCATCATACATAAAGGTCGCATTATTATTGGAGAGGAGGATGAAATTGGAAGGGAAAAAAAGAAATGACTGAAAGATGTAAATGAAGTGATGAATAGTGGCCTCAGAACTATATTGGAGGAGTGGTGGAGGCAGAGGCAAAGGTGTAAAGGGAGACAGAGGTGAAGGTTGAGGCAGAGTCGAAGGCCAATGCAGAGGCAGAGGTGAAGGTTGAGGCAGAGTCGAAGGCCAATGCAGAGGCAGAAGTGGAGGCTGATGATAAGGATGCACATGGGGAGGGGGATTATCAGTATAACATTCAATTCTTAAAGAGTTTACTGACCACTTAGTAATTATCTATTTTTGTACAGAAGACATCTCAAGATAGAAATAAGATTTCATAATGTAAAGAGAAGAATCTAAAAAAAAGAATGTAAATAAAGTAATCTACCTCTATTTCAAAGAAAAACAACTTCCGGACTACTTATTATGAATCAACATTCTATGGACTAAACCACAACTAGACTAAACTACAACAACACAAGAAATTACTACAGTAAAGACTCCATTCCACCAACAATATTCAACTTCTAACCTTTTAGTAAGATAAATGCACTATAATAAAATTTTCAAATCCACTACAATGAATACTTCAATGCTCAGATATTGAATTTTGTCCCTCGCACAACCCATCCAAAGAATCAATACCAATGTAATACAAAGCATTAAATGAGCACAGAAAGGAAGCATCAACGTTGTGGTTGCTGCAATACACTTCGTGATTCTATTTGAACCATTGGCTCTTTGTATTAGCCTTTATACAAAAAATCGATAAAATTAATTTTTTTTTGTATTATTAAATAATAGCATTAAAGGGAAATGTTTATATTGACGGGAAAACAATTTTCACAAATCAATCCCACAAATGATATTAATTCCCTAAAATAAAATCGAAAAAATATTTTTTTATAATAAAATAATATAAATTGAAAATCCAAAATTTAGATTTGAGACTTTAAATAAAGTTACAATGTATAAGAACTGTTGTCATCACTTGTAGTTCCTTATATTTTATTTAGTTAACCTTCTGTCCTATTCAACTTTTTCTGGATGAGGTAGGAAAGTGGATTGCTTTCATTGCTATGCTATTGAGGCTCTTCTTTCCTCGCCATCAGACTGGCTTGAGATTCCTGTGCATCGTTAATCCTTCTTTTGGCGGTATCCCCTAATTTCCATACCCACTCTCTAAGGGGAAGCTGGTTCGGCATTCTGATATGTCTCTTCATCAGCTTTTACCTGCTGCAAGAACACATCCGGGATTCTAGTCGATTCAAAAACTCCTTCACAAAAAGCAATGGAATATCAAATGCAGTCGGCATTGGCGTCTCATTGATCAAAAATCCTTTAAAAATCAACATGGTTTTCATCTTACATAAAAATATTTAAAGAAATATATGTGCATAAGAACTGAATAAATGTAAATAAATGTATATTTCATTATTTGATTATTTTGAATAGAATATTAATGAAATATACATTTTTAAAATCTATTTACTGTAAGGATCACATTTTTTTTTGAATTGTGAATTGAATTTTGTGATAGATCAGTTTAAGAAAAGGATTTATGTGTAAATATCCCTGTTTTGGATCTAGCAAGTAAATCAATATTTTTTATAATGAAACTAATCACGCATAAATAAAGACTAAACTAGTACTCGCCCGTGCTATTGCACGGCGTATTCGATTACTTGATTTAATAAGAGATTAAAAATAAGAACATGTATTCAAAAATATATATGAAAATGAAAGAAAAGGAAATAAAATAACATAAAAAGATATATGAAAACATGACGTATCATTAAGAATTCGATGTCGTGTCTTTAAAATGTATTGTAGTAGGGAGTTCATATTTTTAATCTGTCTTCATCATACATAAAGGTCACATTATTATTGGAGAGGAGGATGAAATTGGAAGGGAAAAAAAGAAATGACTGAAAGATGTAAATGAAGTGATGAATAGTGGACTCAGAACTATATTGGAGGAGTGGTGGAGGCAGAGGCAAAGGTGTAAAGGGAGACAGAGGTGAAGGTTGAGGCAGAGTCGAAGGCCAATGCAGAGGCAGAGGTGAAGGTTGAGGCAGAGTCGAAGGCCAATGCAGAGGCAGAAGTGGAGGCTGATGATAAGGATGCACATGGGGAGGGGGATTATCAGTATAACATTCAATTCTTAAAGAGTTTACTGACCACTTAGTACTTATCTATTTTTGTACAGAAGACATCTCAAGATAGAAATAAGATTTCATAATGTAAAGAGAAGAATCTAAAAAAAAGAATGTAAATAAAGTAATCTACCTCTATTTCAAAGAAAAACAACTTCCAGACTACTTATTATGAATCAACATTCTATGGACTAAACCACAACTGGACTAAACTACAACAACACAAGAAATTACTACAGTAAAGACTCCATTCCACCAACAATATTCAACTTCCAACCTTTTAGTAAGATAAATGCACTATAATACAATTTTCAAATCCACTACAATGAATACTTCAATGCTCAGATATTGAATTTTGTCCCTCGCACAACCCATCCAAAGAATCAATACCAATGTAATACAAAGCATTAAATGAGCACAGAAAGGAAGCATCAACGTTGTGGTTGCTGCAATACACTTCGTGATTCTATTTGAACCATTGGCTCTTTGTATGAGCCTTTATACAAAAAATCGATAAAATTATTTTTTTTTTGTATTATTAAATAATAGCATTAAAGGGAAATGTTTATATTGACGGGAAAACAATTTTCACAAATCAATCCCACAAATGATATTAATTCCCTAAAATAAAATCGAAAAAATATTTTTTTATAATAAAATAATATAAATTGAAAATCCAAAATTTAGATTTGAGACTTTAAATAAAGTTACAATGTATAAGAACTGTTGTCATCACTTGTAGTTCCTTATATTTTATTTAGTTAACCTTCTGTCCTATTCAACTTTTTCTGGATGAGGTAGGAAAGTGGATTGCTTTCATTGCTATGCTATTGAGGCTCTTCTTTCCTCGCCATCAGACTGGCTTGAGATTCCTGTGCATCGTTAATCCTTCTTTTGGCGGTATCCCCTAATTTCCATACCCACTCTCTAAGGGGAAGCTGGTTCGGCATTCTGATATGTCTCTTCATCAGCTTTTACCTGCTGCAAGAACACATCCGGGCTTCTAGTCGATTCAAAAACTCCTTCACAAAAAGCAATGGAATATCAAATGCAGTCGGCATTGGCGTCTCATTGATCACAAATCCTTTAAAAATCAACATGGTTTTCATCCTACATAAAAATATTTAAAGAAATATATGTGCATAAGAACTGAATAAATGTAAATAAATAAAACAGTATGGAGATGTGAGAAAATATTAATGTATTAAGAACATATTTTCATACCATTAGTTAAACTGACAGCATACTGAAATATTTCCGTATGTTGTATACTTATTTGTTTTGAATGACATCAAAATCACCCTTTTTCCCAGCTACGTTCCATTGCTTCATTCACATTTCTTAGTATATTTCTCAAACTCTCTCTTTCAATAAACCCATAAATTAAAAGGGGATTTCATGCATTTGTGAAAAAATTATATATTTTGACAATATTATGATGACATAATTTTGTCAATGCTTGTACCTCATGTTCAAAACATCTTAAATCCAGAGCATCATTTTCTTGTAATTTCTTCACTGCAAGAACATGACCGGTCCACAACTCAGCTTTGTATATGACTCCAGGACATCCCATTCCAACATAGTATTTTGAATCAAATTGCTCTATGGATTTAACTATTCTCTCATAAACCATCACCCCATCAAACTTCAGTGCTGAAAATGGATTGTCATTTACTGTTTCATGCAATTGAATATTCAAATTTCTCCTCCACTTCTTCCTCTCCCTTTATAGTGTCTCGAATCTCCCAAATAAATGATAAATCAGCTATAAAACACAACTTTTAACTTGAAACCAAAGCTTACCTATATGCTGGAAAATGATAAAAAAACACACCCATACAGCTAATCTGCAACAAAAAAACACTATATTTTAACTACCAGTTTACCTATATTTAGAATTCATTGCCTTTTCTAATATTGGGGTGTGTTTGTTAATAGAAGGTTCTGTTTGATTGCATGCACCATGTTTGCACAGAAGTACCTATATAGAATAAAAAAATTAAGTGAAATAGTGTTGGAAAATCTGTCTATATGCTGGAAAATGATATAAAAAACACCCATACAGGTAATCTACCACAAAAAACACTATTTTAACGGCCAGTTTACCTATATTTTTCATTGATTGGATTTTCTAACATTGGGGTGAGTTTGTTAACATAAGGTTCTATTTGGTTGCATGTGCTATGTTTACCCAGAAGTACCTATAAATAATAATAAAAGTTATTTGAAATGATGTTGGATAATCTGCCTATATGATGAAAACTGATAACAAACACACCCATACATGTAATCTGTAACATAGGACCCTATATATAACAACCAATTTACCTACATTTATCATTCACTGGCTTTAAGATATTGATTGAAAATTGCACACTGTCGTGGTTGTTAAAAACCACCATTCATTACACCCATGTCTCTTAGTCTAGTTAAATTTTAAATGGAGGATAGAAAGTTTAAATCAGTTATTTTTCATTACTTTGTTCTTTTAATAATCACTGCTGATGGAAATGAGTAGGGTAGCTATTTAATTTCAAATTCTCAATCCCAAAACCTAGATAAATATTATATTAACTAAACCCTATATCTTAACTGTTTATTACCACCAACCTGAACCCTGACCAACTAATTCTCAAACTAACCATTTCACTACCCAAGCCCATTCAACTACCTTGTCCTGTTGATCTAAACCCGAACCAGAAGACCAACCTTTCTTGGAGTAGGGAATGAAATGTTCATCAACACCTATTTTGAATAACAACTCCTGTTTTGAAAAATTATACCGTGCATATTCACTATAGTCTTAATCATTTCACTATGGTTCTCCCATAACAACACCTGTTTTGAATAGCAATACTTAAAATAATAATCATGAGCTCCAACATATTATCCATATGAATAGAAGAACCTTTTTTGAAAAATCAAACTGTGCATATTCAATCATAATATGTATTAATTGATGACACAAATCACTTATTGCTTTCCATGTATACTTTTATCTAAAACAATGAGAATATGATGACACAAAGCAATTATAAGACGTACTGGTTGATGAAAAATAACCCTGCCAATGAAGGTTTCCATCCACCTTCACGAACTCAGAATATGTCCATGCTGAATCAGCTGCAGAATCCATGTAAGTCCAGACAATCATGTCATGTGTTAATGAAGTGGATCAAAATTAATAGAGTAATGAAAATCTAGGTTTTAGAGGAGCCCTTGTCCTAATGGGTCACAAATGGATTCATTATAGTACATATGTGCATGGTGGATCCCGAGGTCACAAACGAATCATTGATTAGGTGGAGGTCAGTGAGAATCTTTATAACATTAGTTAATGGTCAAGGTTTGAAGGCAATGGTTACATTTTATGATATAATATATACTTCAATTTGTCATATATTCCCTTTCAAAGAATTGTCTAGGAGAAATTAATATTGAAAATAGATCAACCATGCAAACCAAAGGGATCAAGTAAATAATGAATGTAGATCATGCGAGGAACCCTACAGTTGACGGCTAAGTGGGGGAGAGGTAATAAGTTCATAAATGATTGCAATAATATAGAAACACTGAATGCTATGTATTGAATAAAATAAGACAGGCACACCGATTTCATACAATCTGATGTGGTGCAATAGAAAGCTGTCAATTCTGCTATTGAACCGAAAGTAGTTCACTGTTGTCGTCGGAGTATCTATATTGGAAATACAGTAGCAGATTTATGGGTACTGTAATGAGACAACGATACACGAAAGTTAGTAAATTGATAATTTTCTAAGAATACTAGATTATTATGCAGACTAATAGGGGATTTAAAAGTACACTACCTCAATACAAGAAGAGAAACCTATTACAATAACATCCAACTAAAAGGTCAGTGAATTCCGATAATTGTGGATGTGCTAGAGAAGAAGATGATCCCCCTTGTCATATACAATGGGTAACGCAAGTCCTGAAAGCTGGAATCCGCAGAGAGCATAACAGCTGTTTGGAAACTCAAACGACAATGTTACTGATTAAGATAACAGTATTTTCAAAACAGCCCTGTAATCGAAAATTTAAAAGTATAATATCTCAATGCGAGGAGAAATACCTGTTACAATAATCTCAAATTAATAGGTGAGTGTGAATTTCGATAATAGTGGATGTTTGAAAACAGGCATCATGAGAAGTTTGAGATCCATTCACACGAAACCCACCGTCAATGAGTTGTAGAAGCTCGACATGATGCACCACATCAACATAAAAATAAAAACATAATCAAATATCATCTCTAACAATATTTAGATTGATGGTTTGTGAAGATTATCTTGACCATATTAACTAATCATACTTGATATCATACATGGATTCATTCATTAAATTCTAATTCTGGATTTGAATTTATCTATATCAACCTACAATGTTTACCACAAGCAATCTGGAAACAGGTTTTCATAAGTAATCTATAAATGGTCATATATAAGAAACATGTAAAAACATTATGTTTGAGAAACTGGGAAATAGTTGTATAAGCAATCCAGAAAAGCGATAGTTGCTAAGAAATTTAACATAACAAAAATCTGACACAAAATTTTTTGTTTCTGAAAAGGAAGTTTTGTTATGAAACAAAAATCTGAAAACAATTTTGTATAAGAAAACACTTATGTATAAGAAATCTTCAAATAATTAAGTATATGCAATCTGCAATCTGCAATATGAAAAAAATTATATATAAGAAATCTACAAACAATAATTTATTGAATCCTTTTAAGCAATCAGTAATATTAAAGCACTTATATATAAGAAACCTTATAATAATTGAATACATTTATAAAAACACCAATGTAAATCTACATGATTGAAACTAAAAAAATTGTGTATTGAATCAAATCAGTTATGCATACCTAAAATGGAGCACACTTTGGTGTGGTGGAGAAAAAATTTTAGATGCAGAAATATTGACCGAGCAAAAGAAGTACAGGCAATGATTGGTGAATCGAAACAGGAGATGTATTGAATTGATGATTGAATAATCCATATGTAGCTGGAAAAACTAATTCTTGGAGAGAACTGAAAACCTTTCCAAAAAAGTATGAGAACCCTCCATTTTTGAAGCATTGAATCGTATTACAGCATGAACATAGTGAAATATGTAACTATAAAGCATATATAATTGTTACTGAGAAGCTATAGAGGAGAAAATACCATATTCTGGATGCGTTGAGAGCTGGATGGATCTGCGTGCAATGAAAATTTCAGACCCTTGTTTATTTATGCAAAATAACAGAATAGGGAGATAGATTTTCAATGAAAAAAGAAGGTTTTTGTGATGGTGAATTGAATCGCAAAGAGGGTGACGATCGTGCTTCACCGTGGTAGCTCTCAGAGGAGACAACTAATACCGTGAATCCTAGGAGATGGCGAGGGATTTCGTGAATGGGAGGGGAGGGGGTTGGATGGATTGAGGGCAGCGGGAGGCAGATTTCACTGTTGGACGACGGCAGTAGAGCTCGGAGAATATGAATAGTATCAGGAAACATAGAAGATGGGAAGCCGGAATTCTAATGCTGAAACTATACGACGATTTCAGTGGATTGTAGAAGATGACCCGATACAAAAGAGGAGTGAAATGGCGAGGAGGATGACGACGGGGGTTTGCGGGAAGAGCTGTACGAGGGAAGGAGAAATCGTACCGAAAACCATAGTAGAAGACAGGAAAAATCGAGGGGGCTTCGGGTTTGGAGGGAGCGGGTTTTGGGAACCCTAGCTGATGGATAGGGAGAGCCCACAGGAATTGGTTTGCAGGAGGAGTAGTACGAGATGGTTCCTGAATTTGGAGGGAGAAATGGTTTTTTTTGGGCGACACGGATGATTTTAGAGATGACACGTAAGGAAAAATGGGTGTGGAAGATTATTAGTATGACACGTGGCAGTAGGAATGTCAGGATTAATATATATATAGAAGCAAATATAGTTTTAGATGGATGATAATAAATAAAGGCACGGGAAATGGAAACGGCGGAGAAGCGTCCCACATGGAAGAGAGCGAAGAAAAGAGGGAGCAGGGAGAGCATAAGTGGAAGAGGCAGCGGAAGAGGCAACATACTTACCTGGGCGGGGTCAATGGGTGATCACTATGGCTCATGGCCTAGGCCACTGACTTCCATTGCACGCTGGAAGGGCGTTGGCCTAACATCTCCCTTAGTGGGAGTGTACGTCATAATTTGTGGCAGCTGGGGCCTGCGTTCGCGCGACCCCTACTCAGATCCAGTTCAAGTTCCTCACTTCGCTGCTTCAATTTGATGTCTCCTATGGTGTCTGATCATATGCAAGTAGAAAGAGATCCACCCACAACAAGATCCAAGCAGGTTCGTTTTTCTTTAAATATTTTTGAGTTTGTAGTTCTCTTTCTTCGTAGGTTACATATTGTTTATTATGTACGTTTTTATGGGCGCAGTTATTTCATGGAAGACATCTTTTCTGAACAATTGAGGTAAACCATAGTCCCAGACTAGAATTCCTAAACGATTTGTTGGATGGGACTGGAGAAAACGACCTGTAGTTCCATAGATTTCTATTATCACGGGGTCTTCTAATTTGTTTTCGTGGTACTGCTGAATTCATAATTCTCTTTGTTGGGTCCAGGATCACTTGGGCACATGTAAGATTTAGTTGAATTCAGAGGGCTGGGCCAACCTTTAGTGAAAGCTGTTTTTTTGCTACCCACATATCTCTGTGACTGACTGCTTCAGATTCTCTAAATTTTCAATGTTGACCTCAGGTTTCACTATTATTCTAAAGGATTTTTTTTGTCTGTTCAATTGAAGTGAACTACAGGCATTTTCCCATATAGCATTGCTTTTGCTATATCCCATGATCAATTTTCAATAGCAGGTTTTTCCAGCAAGTAGTAGAAATTTTCATTTTTTGTACCTTGGATAAATATTTCTTAGTCATTAGAATTATGTCAGAAAATTGAATATGTTGTTTGACCCTTTTCCCATTCCAATAAAACTCCATTGATTTGTGGATCCAATTGGTTAGCACAAACCTCGAAGTCTAATCATTCCCAAAGCCAAAACCCTTGTATGGATCCCTCATATTGGCCAACTCGTTCAGTGCCATGGATATGTGATTGTGGCCTGCCCCACCGTCAACATGATTGAATATGCATTCTCTTTTCCCATCCTTCTGAATTCCATTTGTTTATGAATTCCATTTGTTCCTCCTTGTTCCTCTTAGTCTTCTCAATGATGTGCTAAATAACAGGATCTGCAATTTCCTGCCATGCTCTTCAGACTCCCGTACTGGAAACCTAAGATTTTTGTCCGGGCATTTATATAGATGACTTTTAAGGCTGTTCACGACACCGTCAATTTCCTTTGATAGCTCCTACTCAATCTTTTCCGTGAAAGCAATAATCTTGATCTTGTTACTGGGCTTGTGAGCAGACAGCTGGTTCTCACTTTTAGGACGCAGACCCCCTTACACGTACTCATTGCCATGACTTGGGTATCGCTACTTGTTGAAATTCTATGCTATCATCATCCACAAAACCTGACTGGTGCAGAGTTCAGATACCTCTATGAATCTTCTTCAGTAGCTTTTCAATACGTATCCACCCAAGGTTGAGAGAGTGAGGGAGGGGGAGGGGGAGAGGGATAGAGGTGATTAATGGAGGGCGGTGGTGGTAAATGGATGGTTAAGTCAGTTCCTTGCAGAGGGTATTCCTTCCACTTGTATGTTTCCATTTTCAGGAAAGAAATGTTGGCGCTTATTTGGTGTACCTGAATATTGCATGAAACGGTTATTAGACTCTTCCCTCAATTTTTATCATTTCATTATTATTTTGTTGTTTTTTTTGAAGGAAACCTCCTAGGAAACTCCCACCAAACCCGTGGAATCTTCTTCAGTAGTCATCCTGCAAGTGCATGATGGTGATTCCACAAATTTTAATTACTTGCCATTTATCAATGGAGTAAACCTCTCTTACAACCTGAACCAATTACATTTTTCTGAAAACAAAATATATATTTTTAAGACGTCCTGCCTCTTCTCTCATATTTTTCACAGCCCTGTTGATGTATCCATGGTAACCAAGGTTGTTATGTAAGTTGACGGGCCTTCATTAATTGCTTTTATTTTTCACCTATTGTTGTTACAGTTACATAGCAACTTGTCCTAAAAAAATGTGATAGAAACTTTAATGTCAGTTTTGAATAGGTAAGGTGCATCATGGAGTGTTCTTTAATGACGCAACATGAGAATAAAAATGAATTATGAGGAAAGTAAGATGACAAAACATTTGGATAATTGAGCAGTGATCTACTATGACTGTTCTACCTCATGTAGGTATTTTTGGAGCTGGTTGAGTGTTTAAATCCTTGTTTGTTTCTTCGTTTAGTGTGTTCCATGGGGTAAACCTGCCCCGACTTTGTGATATGTGCTATTGATGTTCGCAATCAAAATTGCTTATCCCACGGAGCATATTTTCCATTCTATGTAGTTGTCTTTCCCCTGAAATATTATTTGATTTACCTATATTATTATTTTCCTTGGCTGGGCTCTTTGTTGAGGCGGGCTCACATTTTCTTCGACCTTTTGAGTTTGTGGTCTGTTTATTGTTAGATCCATGTTTGAATTTCAGGCCCCCCTCACGGTCATAGATCATCTTGATCGAACGACTATGCACATGCCTCCCCGTGTTTTTTCGCCCATGTCTCTTCCCTCTCCAAATTTGGCTCCTCTGTGCCTTATCAGTTGTGATCACATGTCCATGTAGTTGTGACATCATTGGTAAAATCAAACTGCATGTTTGATATGGGTTGTCCATGTGTCCACATTGGTTCTTTACTGATTTTGAGTATTATATTTTGCTTTTTTTTGCATAATAAAGAGGTCTAGGAGGTCTTGTTATTTTTGTGCACATAGGTTCAAATTGGACTCAAGCTTGTAAATACCCATGTTCTTTTTCGCCTTTTGTGATCTTTTTGGTGTCTTACTCTATGTTTTCGTAATCAAATATGATTTATTTATACAAATTTTAACCAGTGTTATAAGTCATTGGCTCCTTGTATGTTCTTGTGGACTGCCTTGCAACATCATCCACAACAATTGATATTATAGTCCATTGATTGATATCAATGAACTCATCAAATTCGAGATAGATAAGTTTGATGAGGAAAATGATTTTAACCCATGAAGAATCAAGTTGAGTGCACTTCTTGACCACAATGAACTTCTCGATGCTTTGTGGTTTCAAGAAGAAAACTACCACAGAGTCCACTGATAGGCAGACCGTTGTTACCTATGTAGATGTTTTTGTTGATGTCATTCGTAAAAGCACGTAGCCTTATACTGTTGCCTTCAGGTGATAAAGATTTTCATGAGGTTGCGTACTGGTCCACTACTGTTGAAATTTGGTCCAAATTTGAAGCATTCTACATGACTAAATCTTTGGTAAGAAGATTATACAAAAGATGAGGTTACATTTTGTAACATCTTCACTGGAAGAGTTTTGTAATTATGTCAATGACTTTGATTTATGATAGAGATTTATGATCAAAGAGGTTAAATATGCCTTGCTGTCTAAAGAACTTAAAAAATGAGGCCCTTTTAAGACAGAGGTCGATGGATTGAATGTAGGGTATAGTTTAACATAAGGGTAAGAAGAGAGACAACAATCAGTTTAGGAAGAATCGGTCTAAGTCATGAGTGATTAAGTGTTATTAGTGTAAACAACTTGGAAACATTAAAAGACTTTTTCTTAAGAATACTACTGGACTACTTCTCGATTTCTGCTTTTCATCCTTGCGTGGTGGCCATACTAATCTTCTTTGTATCGTTCCAATTTGAAAATATTTCCTGCCAGTATCATTGAATATGCATTCTATTCTCTCATGCTTTCGAATTCTATTTGTTGAGAAAGCAATTATCTCGACCTTGTTACTGGACTCGTGGGAAGGCAACTAGTTCTCACTTCCAGGACGCAGACCCCCTATAGATTGGTGCAAAGTTCAGAAACCTCTTTGAATCTTCTTTAGTAGCTTTTTGATATGTATCCACTCGAGGTTGAGAGGGTAAGGGAGGGGGAAATGGAGAGATGGTTAATGGAGGGTGGTGATGATTAATTGAAGTGGAATAATCATCAATGTGTAGATAACAAAACATTTGGATAATTGAGTAGTGATCTTCTTTGGTAACGAATCGACCCGGGTGCCACATGCCGGTGTATCGAGCCGGTTGGTTGCATGACATCAAGCGTGCCTCCTCATATGTCAAAAGCTGTTGACTAGCAGCGAGGGTCTAATATGTAATGTGAGGAGACTATATCCTCTTTATCAAAGCACCACAACAACAAAAACCAACAAACAATACCCAAATGATAATAAACAACAACCAGGGTATTACCATAATCAATACATTCCAAAATCACATGATGATCCCAAACATGGAAAAAGACCATAAACCCAAGCAGTAGATGTCTTGTCATAATGTGTGTCAAGTGTCTAATGCAAAACCAAAATAAAGACACTGAAAACTCCCAAGTGAGTCCCGACATCATATCCGGTTCCCTCATCCATGCTCCACCCTATATCCGAACTCAACCATCTAACATAGGGCTCTTGTCATTGTCTTGTCATGCAATTATGAAATCTATTCGGGTACCAATAGAGCTGTCCAAGTAGGGTGAGTACAACTCAGTAGACCATCACTAACAACGTCTAAAACAATACACAATCTGTAATAGTGTATGCAGTTTTATAGAAAATAAAGTACAAAAGATAAAGTAAATAGTATTGACATCAAATTATTTTTTAATTAACCACATAAATTCTCGGGTTCACGATGATACCTGAACCATCAATACGTGTTTCAATCCGTGCCGGAGTTTAAACCATCCACAAAGGGATTTCACATTTCATTCCATCATGGGTTTACATTTAATCATTTAATACCAATTTCACATTCATAACAATGAGGGCCTAGAGCAGCAGTCTGACACCTCGTGGGTATTTGGAGTAATAATCATTGTTCCACAACTCAATGATCACATGTGTTGGAGTATGTATCCCACATCGGACTTATGATCTGATGTGGTCTTTATTATTCATTATAAAAGAACCTCAAGGCCTCCTTTAGAGATCACCTTGGGGATTCGAGTCTCTACTTTTATCATTCTACATGGTATCAGAGGGTGGTCTCTAAACCCGAACCCTCCCACCCATTTTTTTTCCTGCCCTAGGTTTTCCAGAATCCCCCCTTGGGGGGCAGAGACCCCCCCCACCAGTATGTCTCCCTCCCGTCGCGGTTCCCAGCCCGCCTCCCGTCACGATTCTCAGCCCCACCTCTCATCGCGGTTCCCGGCCCGCCTCCCTTCGCGGCGCTTCCCGCCTCCGGTCACGACTCCCGACTCTCCTCTCGTTGCGTCGCGCCACCTCTCGAACCCGACGCCGTTGCCTGGCCTCCTCCCTCTACACGCATCAGACCCTGACGACCCCTTCTCTCCGACGCGACGACTCCTGGCTCCACCACCGACGACTCCCGACTCTGCCACCGACGCGGTGACTCCCTGCCATCCGGAGCAGCCATGGCTCTCCCTCAGCTGGACTGCCATCTGGTGGCCTCCCCTCTCCCAGATTTGGCCAGATCCGGCCAGATCCAGTCGCTGGCGCATCCTGCAGCATCTTCGCCTCTACGCCGACGCTCCACCTGTGGCTCCCTCAATGCATGCGGCGACCCCCTCCTCCTGCGCTGTTCTCCTGGCAGTCGCCTCCCTTTCCCAACAAAACCATTTCTGTGCGCTCCTTCTAGATATAGAGTGTTGTCCGCCGGCACACCTTCGCGCTTCCTCCACCGTGGCGCATCACCTCGACCGCCTTAGATCTAGGCCCTTTGGCGCCGCCAGATCCCGCAACGACTCTGTGGAATCACCGCCTCCCATCATTGGCCTCGCAAGTGCATCTTTCTCGGTGCTAGTGTGGCTTTCCCGACATATCATCGGCCGGTCCTGCTAGTGCGGCTTTCCTGGCGCTCTGTCAACCGGCCCGGTCTATGTGGTTTCTTTGCTGCGCCCGCGATATCTTTTTTCATCTATCATTCTGAGGGGGAGATGCGATCTTGAGAGGGAGCTATGATCGTCAATTGTTTCTTTTTATTTTGTCTTGTTTTGTAATCAAATTGGGTATGTCCAGCTTGATGGAGAGTGTTTGCAGTCTGTTGATTGTTTTACTCTCTTTTCTTATGTGTCAAAGCTAGGTACACCTAGCTTGAGGGGGAGTGTTGGGAGTCTGTATCCCACATCGGACTTATGGTTCGATGTGGTCTTTATTATTTATTATAAAAGAACCTCAAGGCCTCCTTTAGAGAGCAGTTTGGGGATTCGGGTCTCTCCTTTTATCATTCTACAACATGCAATACATATATATATATTGGGGGCCTAAAGCAGTAGTTTGGCACCCTGTGAGTATTTGGAGCAGTAGTCTTTCCCACAAATCGATCACAAAATATCACTTCTCACAGTTCCTCATTCACAACCCATTTATCAACCATTTCCATAATTCATTAATCAACCAATTTCATAAATTCAATTATCAACCAAATTCATAAACCCATTATTCACCAATTTCATAATCACATGTTGGACCAATTTCATAATCACATGAGAAATTAATTAATTAATTCAATTTAGAATGCAATTGCCCAACGCGGAAATTGCAATCACACAATTACACATGCAATTATAATCAAGATTATGAAATTTGACAATTAGACCACCCACCTCAAGGGTGTTGACGAACGTTCACCAAACCACAATCCCCAATTTGCTGCAGAAAGATTGAAAACACAACAACGCAGAAGATTTAGGACCAATACCTAAGATCAAGATCCAAAGGATTAAGATCCATTAAAACCTAGATCTAAACCATTGCCAACAAAGGAAAAAAAAATCATCCCTCCATCAGGAA
The DNA here is from genome assembly GCA_963277665.1 of Viscum album. Classification (NCBI taxonomy): domain Eukaryota; kingdom Viridiplantae; phylum Streptophyta; class Magnoliopsida; order Santalales; family Viscaceae; genus Viscum; species Viscum album. The sequence goes on from OY728143.1 coordinate 1,372,963,667, forward strand.
GAGAGATGGGAGAGAGATAAAACCCGACAGGGAAGAAATCTCATACCGTAGAGGAGACGATCCTTCAATCGGATCTTCAATTTGTCAAGAAAAGGGTTTGTCAAGCCTTGGAATCCTCCTGAGAGCTTCCAAATTTGAAGGAAATAGGGTTATGCCGAGCGGGGGTGAATGAGGATAAAAATCGGGGGGTTCATGATTTTTTATAAATTTTTTGAGGGAATTAAAACCCATGCACACAGTTTGTTGGGTGGAGGCACACAGTTTGCCAAATCGTGCACCCCTGCTCAGGGGGGCACATGGTTTCTTCTAAGTGGCGCACAATTTGACAAACTGTGCGCCAATCGTGCAAACCCCCACTGCCTCGGGGTGCATGGTTTAGGGAGGGTGGCCACACGGTTCGACTAAACTGTGCGCCAACCGTGTGCCACCTCTTGTGCCCCCCAAAAGGGGCGCACAGTTTCCTGGGGCAAACCACAAGGTTTTCTCTAACCGTACGTTAATCGTGCACAGATCCATGGGCTTCCAAATTTCTCTAATATCACCCAAAAGAACCCCAAAGTAAAACCCAACTGAGATATACTCAAAATATGGGTAAAAGAGTATTTCAAAACGAGTAGAAGACATCTCTAGAAAGGTCGAGATCTTACGATCTTTCCACCTTATAATAGCTCGTCCTCAAGCTGTACTTCCAAGCATCTCTAAGATTTCAAGGTAAAAAGGTCGGATCACTGAGCTCGCATATCTGCTTCCCTCTCGCATGTTTCTTCTTGAACATGACCATGTTGTCAAAATACTCGAACTATCGACATAGTTTTTCTCCGCAACACTTTCTCACTACGATCCATAACACAAATCAGATACTCCTCCAAGGACAAATCCGTCTCAAGCTCAACATCATCAACATCAATCACATGAGAAGAGTCAGAGTGATAATGCCAAAGTCACGACACATGAAAAACATCATGCATAACACTATACCTCTGTGGAAGAGCCATTCAGTATGCCACCGGTCCAATCCTCTTCACAATCTCAAAAGGTCCAACAAACCTGGGCACCAACTTGCCTTGCCTCCGAATCCTACGGTGACCCAATCTCGACGGCACCCAAGGGAATACACGATCACCCACTGTAAACTCAAGGGGTCGTCGACGTCGATCAACATACAACTTCTACCTACTCTTAAGCTGCAGCCATACATTTCTGAATCAATTGGATCTGCTCTGATGTCACTTGCAAGAGATTCAGTCCCAAAAGCTCTAACTTGCCCACCTCCATCCAATATAGAGGCGATCTGTATGGCCTACCATAAAATTCCTCATATGGTGCCATTTGAATAGTCATATGATAATTGTTGTTATAGGCAAACTCCACGAGCGCTAAGTGCTTTTCTCAAGACCCATCAAAATTGAGAACGCACGCGCATAACATATCTTCCAATATTTGTATAGTACGTTCCAACCGCCCATTTGTCTGTGGGTGAAAAGTTGTATTCAGAAACACTTGCGTACTAAGAACCTTCTGCAAGCCTTGCCAGAAGTGAAAAGTGAAATGTGAGTCACAATATGAAACTATGCTCCATGGAACCCCCGTGCAAATGGATTATCTTCCGAACATACATGTCCTCCAACTGATCCACTGTGAGAGTCCCAGATAGGAAAAAAATGAGATACTTTCGCCAATCGATCCACAATCACCCATATAACATTATTCTTCTGGGTTTCCTCAAAAGACCTACCATGAAGTCCATGGTAATGTCGTCCCACTTCCATTCTGGAATGAGAAACAACTGTAGTAGACCACCAGATCGTTGATGCTCGGCCTTCACCCGCTGACAGGTGTAACATCATGTTACAAAACCTATAATCTCATTTTTCATGCTCAACCACCAATACTATCGACGTAGGTCATGATACATTTTGGTCAAACTAGGATGCATCGCCCATTTCGAGGCATGAAATTCACGCATCAACTCTTCTCGCATACACGTAGGCACACCAATACGGTTCCGGACATAGATGATCTCATCCTCATCTATAGTCCAATCGGAAGGTGACTCCCCCCTTCAAGGATTTCCCTCTGGCCAAACACTATGGATCCTCATATTGCCTCTCAATCCGGTTCAAAAGTGTGGATTCCACTGACACTGATACGAGGTTCATCTGCTCCTAGCTCTCCCGAACCACAATACACATCTCAACCAGCAAAGTCATCATCTTCTACTCAGAATTAGACTCATGAACTACCTGAGTCTGTGTTTTCCTTACCGGGTGTATATGTTAGCTCAAAATCAAAAGACTACATATACTCAACCCAACTACGCTATCGGAGAATCAAATCCCGTTGCGAGAAGATATACTTTAAACTCTTGTGATCAATATACACAATAAACTTTTCACCCAACAAGTAATGCCGCCAACATTTTAAGGCATAAACCACCGCAACTAACTCGAGGTCGTGTGTTGGGTGATTCCGTTCATGTGGCCTTAACTGCCGTGACTATACGCCATAACTCGACCTCCCTCCATCAACACTGCTCCAAGTTTTATCCCAGATGCGTCACAAAACATGGTGTACTCCTCACCCGGCTCAGGTAGGATCAAAATCGGTGTGGTAGTCAAATACTTCTTCAACTCCTGAGAAGCATTCTCACATGCTCCAAACCATTCAAACTTGACCCCCTTCTTGGCCAAGCCCAAAAGTGGTGCTGCAAGGCGGGAAAAGTCCTTGTTGAACTTCTGATAATAACCATCTAACCCCAAAAAGCTTCGGATATCAAAAATATTATTGAGCTGCTCCAAAGAAACCATTGCCTGCACCTTCTCTAGGTCTACTGACACACCTTCCTTAGAGATGACGTGACCTAAGAAATGTACCTTGTTGATCCAGAATTGACACTTAGATAGTTTGACATATAGCCGATGCTCTCTCAGCATCCTCAGGATAATGTCAAGAGGTTGAACATGATCGTCATGAGTCTTGAAGTACACCAAGATTTCATCCAAAAAACAACCATAAACTGATCTAGGTTGGGTGGAAGATTCAGTTCATCAAGGCCATAAACACAAGAGGAGCGTTCTTCAGCCCAAACAATATCACGACGAACTCATATAGGCCATATCTACTTCTAAAAGCAGTCCATGGTATATCAGAAGGTCGAACTCTCAACTGATGATACCTCGATCTCTCAATCTTGGAGAAAACACAAGCTCCTCTAAATTGGTCAAAGAGATCGTCGATACGCGGAAGAGGATACGAGTTCTTCACTGTCATCCGATTCAACTTCCGGTAATCCACACATAAACGCGAGGTCCCATTAGCGTTCTTAGCAAACAAGACTGAAGAACCCGAAGACGACACACTAGGATGGATAAATCCATTATCCATCAACTCTTCCAGCCAAGTCTTAAGATCTTGAAGATTTGTTGGTGCCATTATGCATGGTGGAATAGAAACTAGTTCAGCTCTAGACATGAGCTCAATTGTAAACTCAACATCCCTATCCGGGGGCAGCCCTGAGAAGTCCTTAGGAAACATGTCTTGGAACCGGTCTAGTATGGGTGGAAAGATATCATGCTTTACACCCCCCGTCATCCAATAAAAGAGTTTCAACTTGGGCGGTGAGCTCCTCCAGTTTCTGACGTATTGGCCCTGCAAGACCTGTCTGGATACCCCACTCTCTATGATGAATATAACTGTTACCCTTAGGAGATGTAAATGTCAGTCTCCTGCGGTAACAATCAATGTGGGCTCAGTACGCTACTAACCAATCCATACCCAAAATCAAGTTAAAGTATAACATGTCTAGTATGTAAAGATCCCAACAGAAACAATACTCCCCAACCTTGAGAGAACAACCCTTACATGAACTGATGTCCCTCGACCGTACTCCTAACAGTGTGACTATCGTCATAACATCACTCACAAACTCCACCGTTAGATTCAAATCGTTTGCAAGTTGAGAAGATATAAAATAATGTGAGGCTCCTATATCAAATAAGGCACTAGCAAACGTAGAAGCTATAAGAATAATAACTCTGACTGTTGATGGTTCAACCTTGCAATCCATAAGTGCAGATTGAACTGCATGAAATTGTCCTGCCCCTCTTCCCTGTGTTGCAGTTCGAGTCCCCTGAACTGCACCACTCTGCTGATATGGGTGCTCTTGCCCTGATGTGCTACGTCCACCACCTCGACCGCCACGACTAGAACCCCAACTACTTGACTGATATGGGGCAGAAAACCCCCTTTTAGCACTCAGATTCGGCTTGGTTCCTCCATCACTACCCATTGATCGAGGGTTTCTCCAATACCTCTACAAGTGACCCATCATGCCTCAATCTTGACACTCCGATGGTGGTCGTGGACACTGGCTACGAATGTGTCCGTACCTACCACATTGGTGGCGGTATATTCAGTTATTGCTTTGAGTAACCGATCCCCCCCTGACCGCTCTGGTTGTTATTTCCCTGGTTGACATTCTCATAGCGACATTTCCTACTCTCGAAAGACGTACCTCCTGACTGTCCAACAGAAACCACTAGCATTCCAATGGAAGCCTCTTTCAGGTTCCCCTCCGAAATGAGAGCCATTTACCACCTCAGATTACTTCTTCAACCTAAAGATGTTAACCTATGACTTAATCTCACATTTAAGCCTATCTTGAAAATGTTTCACCGCAGTAGCCTTGTCTCTTGCCAATGTTGAGACAAAGCGCTGTAAATCAGTGAAACATACAACATAGTCCATCACAAACATATTTCCTTGGGTCATCCACATAAACTCAGCTGCCCTCTCTAGCTTGAGCGTCTTTGGATAAAATTGTTGTAGAAACTTCTCCTGAAAGTCTTTCCATACCATATCCTCCAGCTACTCATTCTGAGTCTGAATATCCCACTAACGCTTCGCTTGATCACGTAACATATAAACAACCAACTTGACTATCTTCACAACAAGAGTCTCTAAATGGTCATGGATCGTCTGGATAGACTCAATCCAGAACTCTGTTGCCTTGGATCCACCCTATCCGGTGAATGTCGGAGGGTGCCACAACTAGAATTCCCGTGTCAGGTCAGAGATATTACGCACAACCCACCCTGGGTCTCTTTCCATAAACTACCAAAAGCAAGCAAAGTTCTCACGAAACTGCTCTTCACCTGGAACTATTGGAGCCTTTGGTTCCACTACTGGAGGCACATTTCCAGCCATGCCTTCCTATCATCCCATCAACAAACGTCGTTGTGGAGGCATATCTCTACAATGCCAAACACACGTCTTAGGACACATAACATATCATTATGACATTTTTATAAGAGGGATTTATATAAAACTATAATAAGTCATCCCCCATACCCCGCTAGATGGTCAAAACCGAGGCACTTTCACTACCCTCATCCGGGTCATTGCTAACATAGGGTAAAACACTTTCACATTTCAAAGTTCCCCATTAGACAACCATTTATCCATTTCAATTACCACATTCATCATCATTTACAATTGTCAATTTTCCTATTAGGCTTCTTTTTATCTTAAATCACTCAAACAAGAAAAGCATTTCATTTTAACAACTTACTCAAAACCTCCTTTTCTGTGCGTGCCTAAAATGATGCATGTCCCAATAAATCCTGAGTGCCTAGAATGATGCATGTATACCCAAATCTTGTGCCATACCGGACCATGAAGAAAAGGCTCAGTAAAATAATATCACACAACAAGTACATCACTCAAGGTGAAATAACATTCAACTGTAACAACAAACATCAAGAACATCAATCCCACCATGGGTACTTGGGCTTTCCACCCACACATGGGTTAGCTACTCCCATGCATGAGTTTATGACTAAGGCCCGACTCATCCTAGTCTCCTGTCTACATTTCCCAAATAGTAAGACGAGAAAAGAAAATAAAATTCATTTGATACCACTTTGTAACATCTTGACTCGGGTGCCACATGCCAATGCCCCGAGTCGGTTGGTTACATGACCTCAAGCACGTCTCCCCGTACGCCTGAGGCTGCCGACTAACAGTGAGAGTCTAATATGTAATGTGAGGAGACTACACCCTCTTTATTGAAGCAGAACAATAATGGAAATCAATAAACGATCGTCAAATGATAATAAACAATAACCAAGGATAATACCATAATCAATACAAACCAATATCACATGATGATCCCAAACATGAAAAAAGTCCATAAACCAAAGCAGTAGATATGTAATGACATAATGAGTGTCAAGTGTCAAATGAAAAACTAAAATAATGACATATTGACATCTCCCAAGTGGGTCTCGACATCATGTCCAGTTCCCTCATCCATGCTCCATCTCGTATCCCAACTCAGACAACTAATATAGGGGGTCTTACCCTTATCCTGTCTTGCAAACATGATGTCTATTCGAGTACCAATATGGAAGCCCGAGTAGGGTGTGAGTACAACTCAGTAGGCCATTACCAATGACCTCTAAAACAATATCCAGTCTATAACAATGTATATAATTGTATAAAGTATAAAGTACAAAAAATAAAGTAAATAGTTTTCACATCAAATTATTTTTAATTAACCACATAAATTCATGGGTTCACGATGACACCCGAACCATCCACAAAGGGATTTCACATTTCATTCCATCATGGGTTTCCATTTAACCATTTAATATCAATTTCACATTCATAACAATGGGGGTCTAGAGCAGCAGTTTAGCACCACATGAGTATTTGGAGCAGTAGTCCCTGTCCCACAACTCAGTGATCACATGCAATAAATATATATATTGGGGGTCTAGAGCGGTAGTCTGGCACTCCGTGGGTATTTTGACCAGCAATCTCTGTCCCACGACTCAGTCACAAAATATCACATCTCATGGTTCCACATTCACAACCCATTTATCAGCCATTTCCATAATTCATTAATCAACCAATTTCATAAATTCAATTATCAACCAATTTTATAAACCCGTTATTCACCAATTTCATAATCACATGTTAGACCAATTTCATAATCACATGAGAAATCAATAAATTAATTCAATTTAGAATGCAATTGCTCAACGTGACAGTTGCAACTTTACAATTACATACACATAATTATAATCAAGACTGAGATTTGACAATTAGACCACCCACCTCAAGGTCGTTGACGAACATTTGCCAAACCGAAATCTCCAATTCGTTACGGAAAGATCAAAAGCACAATGGCGCGGAAGATCTAGGGACAATACCTAAGATCAAGATCCAAAGGATTAAGATCCATTAAAACCTAGATCTAAATCATCTCCAACAGAGGGAAAAAATACCCCCCTTCATTGGGAAAGAGAGACGAGAGAGAGAGAGGAATCATACCGTAAAGGAGATGATCTTTCAATCAGATCTTTGATTCATCCAGAAAAGGGTTTGAGGAGCCTTGGAATCCTCCCGGGAGATTCCAAAATCAAAGGATATAGGGTTAGACCAACTGGGGGTGAATGAGGATAAAAATTGAGGGGTTTGATAATTTTGTTAAAAAATTCAGGAGAATTAAAACCCGCGTGCACAGTTTGATGGGAAGAGGCGCACAGTTTTATAAACCGTGCCCCTTAACCATGCGCCTCTCTTGGGGGGGGGTGCACAATTAAAGTGACACACAGTTTGACAAACCATTTGCCAATAGTGAAACCCCCACTGCCTCACGATGCATGGTTTAGGGAGGGTGGTCGTACGGTTTGGCCAAACCGTGCGCCACCTCACGTGCCTCCAAAAAGGGGCGCACGATTTTATGGAGCAAACCGCACAGTTTTCCCTAATCGTATGCTAACTGTGCACAATTGTGCAAGTTAGTTCTTAAGTAGTTGGGAACATTCGAGTTTCTTGACTATTTTAGTGGTTTTTTTGTTGGGTAGCATCGATTTTTAGATTCAATGATGTTCATATCACTCTCTTATATCCTTGTGCTTGAAGAGTGAGTCATGTTCCAGTCATGTTTGGGTTATGCTTATGTATTTATTTAAATGAGGCTTCTAATTGGTTTTTTCTATCTTTCATATATCAGGACAAGCATAATAATCTCATGATACGTTGATTCCCTCCTTTAGTATGTTTATTATGCAAGAATCAATGAATCTCTAAGGAATACTGAAGCCAACATACTGTTATGTTGGAATGATGGTTGGACCTTGTGTATTGACACCACTAATTTCCATCTTTCCAAGGATGAAAAACTCAATGGTGGGGAGAATGTAACACCCATGTTTTGAGTCATTTCTTATTTTATGTCTTATTTAATGTTGGGGATTGTTTGGGTTAATAATATGGATGTTTTTAGAAGGTTTTAGAAGGTTTTGGAATCATTTTTGAAGGTGAATATTTTGAGAATGGTTAGTATAATCCATGCTCAAGTCTCCAAGATACCACGTGAGGTGTTTAGGGGCCATTGGTTCAGGTTCACAGTTGGCACATAGTTTGGAAAAACCATGTGGATAACTGCGTGACTTAGAGATTTTTAGGACAAAGCTGATTTTCATGGTTAGTGCACAATTTTTCAAACTGTGTGGCACAACCATGTGACGAGAAATAAATTATAAAAATAGACATTTTTAACCTAAAACTTAACTAAAAAACCTCATTATTCCTCTGTCGACCTAGGCACTCAATTTACAAGGTTTCCCTACACATTGTTTTGGAAATATTTTACATTCAAACTCTAATTCCAATGGTTTTTAGATTGTTTGACCATGGAAGTCAAAGGTTGGGACCCCATTCTTCCTTTCCATCTTGGATATCCTCAGGCTTTCTTGAAAAAACCATATATCAGAGTTTTTATACTTTGGTATATGGGATTAGATGGGTTTTAACCAGTTTGTCTTGGGACTAGATAGGTAAATAAAAGGAAGGGATCATATCTATTGAAGTATCTAAGAAGCATTGTGATGAATGAATCTGAGGTAGGCGGTTTTTCTAACTTTCAACTTTTCTTGAAATGTAGAGGATTTAATGCTTTTGATTGATTCCTTTTATCTTGATTGAAAATTATATTACCAAAATATCTTTTGAAACTATTCTAGTTTTTCTTTTAGTTGTTCACATTCTTGGATTTGGGGATGTGGGTGACACCACATGAGATTGAAATTAATGGTTCTTGAAAAATAAAAATTTTGGCAAATCAAAGAGGTTTAATGGGTGTTCATGGAATGGAATGGGTTGTGTGTGTTCTTTTACATTGGTAAATTGGATCATGGACAGAAGTTACCATGATCACATGACCAATTTGGGAGGTCCAGGACATGCACAAGTGTGTGTGTGTTATAGGGAGTTGTTTCAAATGATCTATTAGTGAGTGGATCATGGATAGAAGTCACCATGATCACAAGAACATATTGGTAGGTCTGGTATTGCATGGGTGTGTGTGAGGGATTATGGAATTTATGTTGGATAAACTATTTCTTTTGTTTTAAAAAGAAAAGTTTATTGTTAGATTTTTTTAAATTTTTGTATTTCTAGTTTAAAACTTTTTTGGTAAAATCTGCTGAATTTATTATATTTATATAAACTAATTTAGACTAATATTGATACTTACACTTTTTTTAAAAACCTATGATCTAACATGATTATGGTTTCAGTTTCATGTGGGAAAAGTCTAACGGGGTTTCTTACTAAGTTGTTATACTCACCCCTGCATATGCACCCCGGTTCATATGTATACTTTGTCTTCTATGATATAGGTAAAGGACATACTTAATAATTCAATAGTAGAAAACCTTAATAATGGCTGTTATGGATATTCATAGATTGATGTTGGATGATTGGTCGTGTCTTAGAGTTTATAGTGGTTCCACGTCGGTGCCTGAGTCTGTCGCTACTTTGGAGTATTAGTTGTTTGGTTATTTTATTTTTTTATTACTTTGACATTGTTTGTTGATTTCTTTGAGTTTTTGGAAATTATCTCATGTATCATTTATATTTTTCACTTTTATTTTTTATATATTTGTCTTCATATTGGGTTTATTTTTTGGTGGCACACATGTGTTTAAGGGAAAATCATTCCCCCTTCTGTTCCTTCATTAAACCCTCACCATTTATTTCCAACCTTTGGTGTTCAGAGAATATCACCTAAGGTTAGTAGCACCTCTAATATGACCCAATCCAATGGGTTGGGTGAGGATGTTATATTATAATAGCATGTGCAGATCACCGATAGAGGGATTCTATCCTTGGATCCTCATAGTGCAATGACAGTGAAACCGATCGACATTCAGATGATCAACCTTTTCTATTAAGAAATAATTCCCAAGATCAAGGTAATTCTTAATTTAAATTAATTATAAAATTAACATGAAAAGAACCCTTCTTTGGTTCCAGTGATCTTTATCAACATTTCATTGAATAAATTTATTGGCCATGACATCTTTTTCATATACATTTTAGATAATTCATTGAATTCGACAAAAGACATGTTTTTCCCATTCTAAATAGGTGATTTCATTGTGTTTGAAACCTTAAAGTAGTAATATAGTGATCACATTTAAATTTTATAATTATCTATTAGTTATTGATCATTATATGCATTTATCTCAATTTTTTCATTTTGAGAAAAAAAACCACCCTTTAAATCCAAACATTGATATATGTTCTTCTTCATTCCCACTCATATAACCAATAAAATTTTAAAAAACATCCAAATAACATCCAAAGAACCCATCAAGAGGTGCCAAGATTTCTGGTTGAATAACATGGGAGCACACAATGTGTAGCCTGAAGGTACACTCCATGTACCCATATTTAATGCACCAGGATGAACTTAAAATTTAATTCAGAGTGGTATTTATTGAATCATACACATTGGAATTAAAACACCTTGTCTTGAATAGTCCAGGTTTAGAACATGGTTTTTCAGACCACATGCCATGTAACTTGTTTACATATTGTGTAGTTCACATATTTTCATCAAAAAAAAAACACAAATTCAATAACACGTCTTGCATCATAACATGATGCATGTGACTGGAAGTCATGAAATACATGAAATGTAGCTGGTTATACAAACCTTGTACCTTAAACTTTTCCATGACCAACATACATGCCTAGTCCCTAGGCGCGTGTTGCGGATAGAAAACAAGGCAACACACACTGTGTGTAGCTGGATTTATACACTGTGTATCCTACCTGTTTATGTAGAAAAAATTAAAATTTAATTAATCACTCCATTAAACCCAATCAACACATGTCCATGTGTCATTTATTAACAGAACATATAGTGTGATAGGTTAGGTGGGCACTCACTGTGTTGCCTCCTAAAACATTATTATGTACATGATTAATTTGAAATAAAATTCATTTATTTAATTTGTTTAAAATTACAATAGATGAGAATCTTAAGGGATGATTGGAAGAATATTAAGATAAATGAATGAATTAATTAAAAATGACAATTAATTAATTCACGCACGTTTTATCTTAATTGAGAATGATTGAAATGAACACTAGTTTATTAAATACATATTTGTTGCATGCGTGGATGATCATGATCTTGATTGACCTATGTATTGATTGGATTTTTTTTAATTTAATTATTATATGGATGTTTTCTCAATTAATAATAATAAATTAAATTGATGACCTTTGGGTCATCCACTCCTATCATTATAAGGACTTGTATGTCTGTAGTTTCTTTTATGTAAACCCCATTAGACCATTCCATTGGTTCCCATCACCTGTATGTGTGCAAATCATATTTAAGGATGAATTACCTAGTCGATTGGAAGTGGTTCAAGATGGAGCTAAGGTGAAATCAACCCAAGTGATACACACGACAGAGGTGAAATGTTGTAAATGGAGCCAAGACTAGATTATAGAGTTCCCCTAGGGTTAATGGTTTGTTAATTATCTGCTAAAAAAAAAACCGATATATAAAGATCATGATCATTCCATATATTTGCTATGTCTTATGCATATTTATTTTATTTTACTTTATTTTATGAATGTTTTTTCATGATCACATAAATAAATGAATTAAATAAAAAATATGCTCAGATGGAATAAATAATAAAAGTATTATGCATAAATATTTTATCGACACATGACTAATCACTTAACTAAAATATAGTTAATATTAACAAGACATGTAAAAGGATAAAATAATAAATTTATGCATTATAAAAAAATAACTCAATCAGATATTAAGTCATACTAAACCTTCCATTAATTGATTAAGAATATAACCATATAACTAAGTGTTTATATGGAAGAAATTTGGACACTTACTTTTATCAGGGAGTTATTACGAGGTTTATGGGATGACTTAACTAAATTAGTATTGGGTGTAATGAACAAAGTTTTACCAATACATTTTTGAGGAAAGTGTTGAGGAAATGAAAATAAGGATTTCAGGATTGGAGAGTCTACTCAAGAGATGAAGAACTGCAAGTCCACAGTTTGTAATATTGCCTACTTAAATACCTTATAATAACTTGTTAGGCCAGTGTATAGGTTATGAAAAGTGAAATATGGATCCTTGCTACCAGAATATCCATGCAAAAAAACATTTCGAGTCCAATGGTGTGATTTATTGGGACATGATAAAATAGGAGACTAATAATAAAATTAAAATTATTTCATCTCAGACATTTTGAAATCATATAAAGAACTTATTTATTATATTATATTATTTTAGTAAAATGGAAAGTTCTTCGACCATGACAGGGCTCTGATCAATCATTTACTTAAGGAATTTCCTTACATGAAAAAATTTGCCACAGTAGGTATTGATGTTTATACACCACTTTACTATGGAAAATTTGTTCAATATGTTGGAATCCCCTATTTTTGACCTGCCTTCTAAGGAGATGAGTGATGAGGATCTCTTTGGCTATGAGAAACACTTAGATTATGAGTTAAATGTCCAGTGTTTGATGTCTAGTGAACTTCAAAAGGCCACATGAGTGTAATGTAAGAAACCAATTTTTATATGAGATATGGATTGTTTTATTTCTTGTTAAACACTTGTTTTCCTTATTTTTGTTTTAGACCTTAATCTGGGCTATGGGCCGATTGGGTCCTTTTTAGAAAGGAAGATGAAGGAGGGCTATAGGTTGGCTGTAGGCCAATTATATGCCATGTAATTGGAATACACAACATGTATCAATTACACAATGTGTAATGGTCTGGACAAAACATTTCATGTCATGTAAATGGTTTTTCCTAGGGAAGAAGACCCCGAGATTTACACGACATTATAAAGCATTTACATGCTGTGTAAATGACCAAGTTAGTTTATTTAAAATAGATGCAGGGCCTCTATTTTATGACAGAACCTCACCCTCCCCTCTCTCACACAGGAGCCCCCCATGGATACCTAAACTAGGTTTTACTAACGCTTTACTATCTGGACTCCAATTTCAAATCCATTCGTCATGTTGGATGTGTACTGGTAAGATATTCCTTCTTCTTTCTCCTTTCTTCATTTGTCTTATCCCCGAAGGAGTCATTTAGGTGAAGGATCATATGCGCTATTTTTAGGTCGTTGATCGGTTCTTCCATTTTCTTTTGATCCATGACAGACTAAGGGCTGATATTGGATGAGGAGAAAACTATGGGTATACGGTAGGTGGTTTATGAATTTCCCCTAAAATTTGCATCATTTATAAATAGATGTTGTTGTGCACACACTAGTTTCATTGGGCATTGCCTATTTAATTCATATTCCATGCTTATAATCATAATACTCATATTCTATATCCTTGTTCATAAAAGTTCTTTGTGCCATTGGAGGTTATGACCTTAACGCCATTCACCCTAAGTAGAGTGTGCTCTTTATTATGCCTTTAGTGGGGTTTCATGACTATCTGCATCAGTGTTCGGGTGTTCTATGACCTGGACTTTATAAAGTTTCACATGTATATTTATCATTTAAACCTTAAGTGTTCCAATTAAAAAATGAACTTATTAAAGATTAAATGGAAAGTATGTCATATATATATATATATATATATATATATATATATATCAGTTGACCCTTCTAAGGTAAGTGATCTAATTTATTAAATGAATCTTTAAGTTGTTAAATGGAAAGTATATTTATATATATCACTTGGTCTAGTTAATTGCAATTGAATGGTAATTGGCTAGATTTCCTTAACCCACCTTGTCATATTTATGAAAGGTAAAGGAACAAACTTTATAATTGAATATGGTTTGAAAGTAATAAATGGTTTCATGTCCTATTTTGCCTCCTAGCATGAAAGGCAATGGAATGAAACAATTGAATTATAAAAAGTCATGATTATTACATGACCCTAAATTAAAGAATGATATATGTATAAGGTGCCTATTTCATATGGACATTTTTCAATTTTATAGGAGTTGTCATACATGAGTTAGCCTTGGATTCATGTGGTAATGCCTTGATCACTTAGAGGAAGCCATTCTGATTCAAGGAGCTGGTTTCTAAGGGATATACCCACCTTGGAACATGGTCCTTATCTGCTAGTGGATGATCATCATGATATCGTAGGACCCCTTCACTATCTTATGGATATTAGGATGCCTCAGATACACTCCTTGGATCTAGTGTGATGTATTTGGACACATGGCGCCATGGATTTACCCATTGGACCTATTCATGCTTAGATCTTGCTTACCTTGGAAGAGATCCTTGGAATTGGTTAGAATATATTAGTGGAATGCCTTGGGTGATGTCTCTTGGATTACACACAGACCCCCTTATAGACAATATTCATGTCATTACTGAGTTAGCTTGACCCATGAGGTCAAGGATTTCCTGGTTATTACCTTGGATCCTCTTTACTATTATCACTAGTATAGGATTCCCTGGTTATTACCTTGGATCCTCTTTTCTATTATCATTAGTATAGGATTCCCTGGTTATTACCTTGGATCCTCTTTTCTATTATCATTAGTATAGGATTCCCTAGTTATTACCTTGGATCCTCTTTACTATTATCACCATTATAGGATGTCTTAGTTACACATTGGATCCTCGTACTTTATCTCTATCATATATAGTATGGTTTCCACTTATTATAAACTGGAACATAAATAATTAACTAATTATATGTCCAAACACCAGCTGAGGGTGAAGCAAGTATTGGGATATTTACATTACTGTACTATATTTACTTCAATATATATATACCTATGCACATTTTCAGTTTATGTTCACAGACTGGATTGTATAGATGCTGTTGGTGGTTGGATACTAAGATTTATCTCACACCCTATCTGGTCCGCTGATGGTACCCGAATAGATTATATAAATGTAGGTGTTGATAAGGGGAAGCATCCCACTATTGACACATGATCTTTCTTGTTTTCTTAGGATGGAGCTTGGTATTAGATGACCGAGCAAACGCTCGATATGCTGGATAGTTTTTGGATTCTTTTTGATTATTTTGTATAGAATGCATTGCTCGCTGCTGTGTATCTATGTTTTCCTACTTTATAAATACATGACATACATTATCATCATTTTTGTATATGATTCGGTTTACATATTTTTAGTATTATTATCGGCTTCTTGGTTATTTTTATCTACTTCTATTGAGTTATCATTTATTATATTGCTTCTGTTATTTGTATGATTATATATATCTGCAGTGCTCCACTCTGACATGAGGGCATAATCTCCTCACAGACACACCCTATGCCCTCACTACTAGTCGGTAGCCTCTAGAGTATGGGGAGATACACTTGAGGCCATGTTGCCAACTGGTATCGGGGCACCTCTGAGTGCCACCCGGGTCTGGGGCGTCACATGTAATGAATCAGAATTTTATTAATAGAATTTTCCCTATGGTTATATAGTTGTGTTATATTAAGTAATATAATATTAAAGAATTCATAAACACCGCATGATAAAACCAACTACATTTTATTATATTAATTTAAACACTACATTTAGATAATAAATATGGACATAGAAATTAAATGTATTATAATGGGCCGAAAAATAGAAAATAAGATAACAATAATAAGAAAATTTGGATATGTTCAATCCCCTAGAATAATCACACTCGTAGACACAACTGTGTAAATGAAGAATAATATTAATAACATAATATTCATTTTGAAAATAAAAATATATAATCTTGATACAAATACAAGTGAAGGAATGATGAATGAAATATGAGGTATTTATAGAAAGTTGGGATCCCATATGATTACTACAAATCTGATCACTTGAATAACAATCTAACTGTTGGAATAATAACCTGATCATTGGGATAGTAATTTAACAGTAATTAATAGTAACCCAACCATTAGAATAGTATCCTCACCTATCTACGTGTAAAATAATATTTAGGTATCTAATAAAATGAAAAATGAAATATTTATATCATTATACAAGTAAATAAATGTTTTAAAAATGATAAAATAAGTGTTTGTATTTTTTCAAAACATTTATGTTTTAATTTCATTTTTATGAAAAATATAAATATTTAAAGTAAAGTTTGTTTTCATAAAATGGGTTTATTATAAGACCATAAGTAAATTTTAAAAGGGTTATAAAATTAATCATAATATTAAAATTGATATTTTTCAAATAAATGAGAACTTTATTTAAAAATTAAGTTTCTCATTTTTATAAAATTATTTTCATAAAATGAATTTTATTTTTGGAATATACATGTCAAAAAATGGTTAGGATTATTTTTTTGGTATTTTTATAAAATAGTTGAATTTTTGGTGAACAATGAAACACTGTAGAATACGGTATTTGACATTATAAGTTAGTACATGAATTTTTGAGTTATGGATGATGTAAGCACTAACTGGTTTTAATTAAAATGCACAATTTATTGTGTATATTCACAAGAATAAATAATATTGATATTATTGAGTCAAAATAATAAACTAATTATTATAATATTCAAAACACCCCCACCCCCTTATAAAGACCACCCTTCATAACCCATTTTCATCACAAATTTTAAGCCTTGGAGGTTTCCAAATTTCAACCCAATTCCCTTTATAATCATATCCTCCACATCCTATTACTTATGGTCTTATCAAAATACCAATACAAGTTTCTTGTAGTGTAATCCCAAGAGGAGACATCCAAAGGAGAATGTAATTCCCTCAACCAATTATTTTAATTTTTATTCCTCCTCATCCTCCACAAAAAACTCCATAAAACTTGAAATAACAACTCTAGTATCATATATATACTATAAT
Source organism: Viscum album (assembly GCA_963277665.1). Lineage (NCBI taxonomy): Eukaryota > Viridiplantae > Streptophyta > Magnoliopsida > Santalales > Viscaceae > Viscum > Viscum album. The sequence continues at coordinate 1,372,980,824 of OY728143.1, forward strand.
TCTATTGTTTTAATTGAATATCTACCATCCATCCTATTCTCTTTACCATAATTGATTCTAAAATGAAATCATTTTTTGCAATATGGTTGGTTCACTGCATCCATAAACAACATACTTTGATTTTCTCCACCACCTTCAAGGATGGTTTTAGAAATGTTATTATGGTAAAATATGATTATAATAAGTATATTATAACTTATTTCATGTACTATAATGTTTTAATAATAATTTAATTAAATAAAATGAATCTAGTTTGTGACGTAAAACGATCTAAATGAACTAACCATATAACATTTTCATTTTTACTAAAATAATCATCCCTATGTTGGAACACACATGGGTATTTGGGACCATTTCAATTTCTATAGGTAAATTAATACCATTTTATTTCACTTCTATATTTGTAGTCTCATTTTACATGTACTTTAATAATTAACCACGAGTGATCTGACCTTAGAACCATGAAACAAATGCTCTCTTTGAACAAACAAATTATTCTTTATATATCAATGAAATTGTTATAAATGAACATAATAAAATTATATAAAATAAAATATAGATGTAAAATATTATAAATTAAGTAATTAATTAATATAATTTTTTTAACCATGACATTAATCACAAGTGCAGAACGATTCTGAAACATAAGGTAAAGGATATCTCCAAACCACCTTTTTTGGGTTATGAACTTTATCTCTATAACTAACCTTCTATATATCTTTGATATTATGGAATACTTTTAAATTATGTATATGTCTATTACATATATACCTAACTTATTATCCCTTGAGTTGGTAGGGTAATACATTCCTTCTTCTTTTTGGAATATTTATAAAATCTCCTTTGATTATGATATGAGGCAAGATTAAACAACCCATTACTTTTCATGGGTAATTCTTATGTTTATGCCTTATGATTGATTTCCTTTTGCGGAACACATAATCATGTACATGTTATGACGAGTTCACCCAGATATTTCTCTAATTCATTGGGTACTTTTTTTGTATCATGAGACATTATGTTTAGGATTAGGGAGTGAACTTAATCCCTGACGAGACTATGTCCACCATGTGATGTTGTCTTGGCAGCTAGCCTTGACTTATACTTATGTAATGTTTTATATTGCTTCCACTTTATTATATTTCCATGATATTATGATTCCATGTTCTTTATGTTATTCTCCCATGTGATTATTCATGAGCCTTATATTTTATGATATCATGTTATGCCATTTGACTCACATATTATGCCTCATTACCATGTTTATTCCCTTATCGATATTTATAGATCACACCTTTCTTTTATGTATTCCCTAGGTTATCATATGATATTTTAGGAGCTCAATGGTATATTGGATATCATTATAGAGAATAAAATAAATATATTTGGTTTTAGTTTCTTTTTGATGTATTATAAACCTAGTCTTCCAAAGACACAAGGCCTCATGATCTTTGGGTTGTCTTTATTGGATGTTTATATTCAAAATCATGTAATGATATGTGTAAATGGATTGGGTCACTATAACGAGGATATGGGCACAAATTCTATGATTATCCATATTCATGATCTTTATCAGGATAGGGAAAGATAGGATCAATATAATATTTACAGGGTTCTCTTTATGCTCAAACTTGGAGGGGTTGCGCAAGATGGTCCTCATGTAGTCAAAATGATCGACTACATTGAGCGACTCAAGATTCTTGGGTTTAATATGCCCTAATAATTATGAAAAAATATCATACTTGAACCACTTATAGTTTTAAAAAATTTGTTATAAAATTTCAATATGAATAACATTGAGAAGTCTCTCTCAGATATCCTCACTCTGCTTCACCAAGTTGAAAAGGATATGAAGTACAAAAAAGCCTTCCATTTTTATGGTGAAAAGGAGGAAGGGAAAATAAAAAATCCTCAAGACTGATACTAATACCAAATATTCTTCAAAAAACCCTTCAAAGAGTAATAACATCAAGGGGAAAGTAAAGTAACATGATGTTATTTTCTTCTCATGTGGTAAGAAAGAACATTGTAAGAAAAAATGCAATGTAATGAAGTAGAAGCTGCTATTTTAGGTATATTAATGAGTGTAATTATTCCATATTACTTCTTAGGTATTAAATACAATGTGTTTTGCATATTTTTATTGAAACACAAGAACTGAGTGATTATATAAATATTACTAAAATAAAGATGTGTTCTCTAAGGAGCTGAAGAAGAGTGATTCCTATATCAGTGTAGAGCAGGGAATGACTTCATGATTACTTGATGGATTAAAGTTGAACCATTGTTTAGTATTATTACCAAAACATTTATCTTAGTGTAAATTTATACAATATGAGACATTATTTAATTTTGAAATAGATGTTGTTATTTTATTTTCATACTCAAATAATAGTTTCGTAATTCTTGAATCATATATATTTTAAATCAGCTATCAATGATGAATATAAATATAAGACTCGAAATAAATTATTATGGTAATATTATTCTTTTTCAATTAAAATTAATATTAGTTTACAAGTTTATATACGAGAGAGTGTTCTAGTCTCTTTTGAGCTAAGAAACCAGGTATACCGACTAATTCACTATCATGTTTTTGACAAAGAAAACTTTAGAAATAAAGCTACACCACAACGCTACTAGAGATAGTGAGAAAAAAAATATGTGAACTGTTATAAAGGTTTAGATAATAGGTAAGTTAATTTAATTCATGAGATTCCTTTAATATATTTTAGGAATGCTCAACGAAGAAATGAATACAGTTGGTAACTAATATTGTATCCTCTGGGCTAGTTTATTGGAGTGTATCATAACTAAGTATTCTTCGGTCATTTTATAAAAAAAAGTATTCTTCGGTCTTTAATATTTGGAGTGAAGGTAATCCCAAACCCACATTACCTTATACATCAAATTTTTTATCGTAGTAAAAGGGGAACTATGAAATGACTTATATGTATTGTAAATCATCTATAATTTATTTAAAACATGTTTCAAAAATAGAAACAAAATCACTAACCGTATGCCGTCTACATTGACTAATCAGTATAATATTAAATACAATATGATAAAGAATAAATTAAGTATAATTTTTAATAATTTATGAGGGTTGTTTGTTAAAATTTGAATTTATCTACAAACAAACATCAAAGAAACACTAAATTCATCTTTATTAATTATCCTATAGACACTAAGGGATAGTTTGGTAGGGATGATATGGAAAGAAAAAAATGATATTAAGAGGATAAATTAGTTTCTCATGCTTGGCGAGATAATTTTAAGGGGAGAGAAATGATAAGGGGAGAAATGGAGAGAAATAGATTTCTCTCCTGCTATTGTTTTCAAATCACCCCAAAATTGGGATGATTTGGAGAGAAATGATGGTGGAGGGTTGTTAATATTTTAAAATTCCAATTTTATCCCTATTTTCTACATGTATCACAATAGAATTTCTTTTCTTTTCTTTTAAAAAGATTCACCAAACAAGATGGAGAGAAATCCAAATCATCTCTTTTCTTTTACTAAGTTATTGATCCAAACGCAAGGAGAGAAATCAGAATCATTTCATTTAATTTATTTTCTTTTATAAAATATCAAATCATTTATTTTATTTTACTAAAATCTCACCAAACACAGTGTAAGGATATCCCCTTATTGGTCCCAACCGACTATCTTTCTATAATAGGGAAACACATATATTTTGAGATAGTGGGAGAAGGCTAGACTTAAATGAAGTCTAAGATTCAGTTTCACTTGAGTAGTCATAGGAACACATACTCCACTAATTTTAGTGGGGGGAGTGGTTCCAAAGACACATAATGTGTGGGAAATTAAAACCAAAGAAGTTCTTTATAAATTCACCACAACTATTGATATATATATATATACATTATTATTATGAGTAATGATTACTATAAAGAAAAAGTAAATACCACTTTTCTAAGACTAAAATGTATGTATGAATTCAGTAATGGATTTCGTTTACCAAAATTCTAGGGATCAGTATTTTGGATATTTCTAGAAGTAATATTATAGGTTAGTATTCAAGTGAAACTATATATGGATGGTAAACGTTAGTACCAAAAAAGCATGATTTATTATTAAAATGATGTCTAAGACATAATCTATGATAAAAAATTTAATGCAATCATCATGATAAAATCCATTTGAATTATATTGATGGTCCCGGTGGAATACGTAGGGGGGGGGGGGTGAATTGAGCTTCCAAATTAAAAAGTTTTTATTTTTTAAATTTATTTAAAATCCACACAATTTTAAATAGACCATTTAATAAATATAGTGGGTATATATAATTTGATACTTTCACAAATTCAGTGAATAATACCCAATTAAAATAAATAACATTACTTTATCTTTTGAAACTATTTTACTCGCACCAGAAAATATACATATCATTGATAAATGATAACTATTAGAGTTCTATTTACAAACACAGTTTTTAAAACACTTAGTGAAAAACAGAGTATGGAAAGTGAAGAATAAAATCACGTAGAAGAATTTAAAAATAAGAGGTTCAGTTCCAAGCCAAAACATTGTCTTCTCCACTTGATAGTAAACCACTACTAATTTTTTTTATTAGAAATAAATTGACCCAAAACCCGAATCAGGTTACAAGAAGAAAACTACACACATGTACTCTAGGATAGACTACACCTCTTCCATAGTTATTCATGGGAGATAAAAGTGAAGGAATAAGAATGAGTATCACAATACTCTTATTTACAGTATATAAGATTGTTCTACATAAATAAATAGAAAAAGTGAGCACAAATCGAATGTAAATAAAAATAGAGAGAGAAAAAAGTGTAATGATAAGTGTGATGAAACTCTTCTCTAATCGTATCCACTTGATCAGTAAGGTTCCTTATCCTTGTATAATTATCAAATAAGTTTTAGAGAAAATGAATTAGTCAGTCTTGCTTCCTCTTGTTTTTTACAATGTAGTGTATAAAACAGAGTGTCTTCAAGTGAGAAAATGTAAGAAGATCAACAATATTGGGAAGAATTATGTTATTCCAACATATCTCAATTTATTATATGTTTTAATGATTCAAAAAATCATTGTTTATCTACTAATGATTTTAAGTGTTTCAAAATTTTATGTCTAACTACTTTTAATAATTATAAGTAGTTTGATGAATAAATTCTAAATGAATTTATCTTATGTGGATAATGAACCAATATCGTTTATCCTGCAAGTGAAAATAAATGAATTTTATCGATGTTGGAATTCAGTTTTTTAATGAAGGATTTTATCTTATGGAATCATAGAATAAAATATTATATTACTACATAATATAATTATCTTATGAAGTAGATAAATTTTCTTAAAAAGAAGTCAGGCTCATAAAGCAAAGTTATATGGAATTTTTGACCGAAGTCTTTTATCTTATGAAGAGGACCTATGTAAATTAATTATCTTACTAATGTCTAGAAAGGTGTAGAATTCATTTATATTATGACAATAAGATATTATCTTACAAAATGAAATTATCCTATGAAAATAGTAAATCCATATTATTCATCTTATACAATGTAAGAGTCAAAGATCTAAAGTGTTTTATCTTATGAATTTTCATGGTAAATTATCTTACAAGAATAGTATTGCCAGATGATTATCTTATGAAGATCAAGATATCTTCCAAATCATTATGATTGTACTCCTTACCATTGGTTTGACCTTTAGATAAGTAAACTTATTATTTTACATGCATCATAAAAGATTCATCCAAATAAGGAAATAATGATTTGGACAAATAATATATTTTACCAAGAATGGAAAGATCCAATAAAGAAGATTTTTTCCAAAGTGAATTCCATATTTGGAAAAGAAGGAAAAATTTCATTAAGAGCCTGTTACTTCAATATTTCTGAAGGATTATCTGCTCAACCATTAGGATTATAAATCAAGCTAAGTTAAAATTCCAAAAATAAGATATAAATAGAAGAGTTTTACACAGCATGAAAAATATACATAAGAACATAGTGACATGTATAAAAGAAAGAAATGATACATGTTTCATACACCACTCTAGAACTACAATAATTGAACTTTATCTATAGTTTCTATGCATAAAAAATTATATTTTACAATAAAATAACTTTTATATCTACTCTTAAAACATCTTCATAGGATATTTCACCATATTTTTTCAGTTGCTATTTTCAATTTTGTGCTGCACCGTTTTTACAAACTCCATTTATTCATCCCTATATCTATCTGCACTCATTGTAATCGAGTGTTCTACGGCTTTGGATTGGTATTTTAAAGGTAGAAACCATTTAAAATCTCTTGTACCTTTGTAATAAGTAAAAACTACTTTCACTCAGTTGGGAAGCACCTAGAAAAAGGATTGGTATAGTGAAAATCATCGAACTCATGGATTAGAGTGTTGGTGGAGTGGACAAGAGGATTTTTGTTCCCCAAACAACTATAAATAAATTTTGTTCAATATTTTTATTTATGAATTCATATATACTATTTGTTTTTTTAAGAAAATATCATATTTATTCAAGCCTAAAAAGAGGATGGTTTGAAAGTGAAGAAATTTCAAGAACTCAATTTACCCCCTCTTGTATCTTTAAATAGACAAACTCTGGCCATAAATTGGTTTCAAAGGTTGTGACTCTTGAGTTATCAACCCTAACAAGTTGAAGTCAAAAATATCAAATTCAAATGGCTGCAATGATGGATAATAGAGAAGACATGTCTATGGTTAGTTCACCCTACTTTAATGTAGAAAACTATAAATATTGGAAGGAATGAATGATTATTTACCTGAAAAATCTTGATCTCAAAGTCTTTTTAAAGGATGTTAAGCCTTATGCAATTCATAAGACCAAACCTAAGAGATGTGATACTAATACTGAAACTATTTATGCCTTAAATTCTAAAGCAATGAATGATATCATTTGTGGACTAGGTCCAAATGAGTTCAACTGAGTTTCATAGAGTGCTATAGCTTATGAGATGTGGAAAAATGTAGAAGTATCCTATGAAGGTATTGATAATGTTAGACAACTAATATATAAAACTACTAAGTTGAAGTTAAATACTTTTAGAATTATTGATGGAGAAACCATAATTCAGAGGAATGGATGTCTAACAGAGATTATAAATAATGCTTCTTTTCTTGGAGCACTAATTACCAAGCCAGATGAAGCTCTAAAAGTTCTCAGTGTTCTACCATCTAAGTGGAGTATAATTTCAACCACCATTAGGTAATCCATTGATGTGAAGTATTTCAAGGTAAAAAATCTCATTGGAACTCTTATGATGTGTGAGGTTGAAATGGAAGAATCTGGTGAAAATAAAATTATCAATAAGGAAAATTATACGATGAAGTTTTCTACTTCAAAAGATGAAAATAAGGACAAAATTATATAAATTTTTGAATCATATGGAGTAGAAAATATCTCAAGCAATTCAAAATCAAATAATGAGCTTGCTCAGTTTTCAAGAAAGTTTAAAAAGTTCTAAAACAAGAGAACAAGTTTCATAGAACCCTTTAATAAATATATTAAGTAAGAAGGGAAATATAAAGAAGTCATATGCTATGAGTATAAGAAACTTGTGCACATCAAGCCTAACTATCATCAAATGCAAGATAATAGGAAATCTGAGAAGAATTATTTCAAGAAGGTTTTCTACAAGAAGAAATCCAAGAAAGTGATGAATGATACATGGAGTGATTTATAGGACTTTAATAATTATTCCAAATTAGATTATAAAGATTAAAATTCAATTCATAAGTCCAACATATTCTTTATAGAACATTTTGTTGAGGTATACTCAATTATACTTCTATGAACGAATCTTAATTATAAATTGAATATTTCTCTTATGAATAATTAAATGAATATTGTACCATGACATAAAGAGATATGAAATATTGAATAAGAAAACCAAAACCCTCAAGAATTGCTATAATGATTTCATTAATTAAAAGGAGGACTTAAAAAAACAAATCTTAGACCTGAAATCCAAGATAGAAAATTTTGTTGCTTTATGTATTGAACATGATGACAAGATCAAGAGCCTATAAAAATAAGTTCAATATATTAAAGATAATGTAAGTTTTTTTACAAAGTGTATGATTACTTTAATAAAATCCTTGGCATAAACCAACCCAAAAGATAAAAATATGGTATAGAAAGAAAGGGAGAAAAACCCAAGATTTATAAAAACTTTTTTATACTGATGTTTAAAAATAAAAATATATCTGGTTGTATGATCCCGGGTTTTCCTATGAGGTAAACATCCTTTTGTTTTCAGTTTAAATACTTGGTTTTTACCTAATGTGAGTGACTAATTAGATCATGGGAGTTTCAGGGGGTGTTCGAGGCTTGTTCGGAGCCTAGAGCCCAACTTTTAGATAAAACTAGCTAGGATGCATGGTTTGAGGAAGCCGTGAAACCCAAGATGAATGGTTGGAAGTAACTATGAAAGGTTAGACAGTGAGAAGAAGAAGGTCGCACAACTTTAGAAACCATGCAACCTGAGGTGCATTCTTGTGTGAAAAACTGCATACTTTTAATAGAGAAAAAACACATAGTTTGTGGATGGTTTTCTAAACCATGTGCATGAACTATGTGAGTTCTCCCTCGAAGAAGTGAAGGGCGCACAATTGGCGCATGGTTTGGCCAGCCATGCGGTCAAACCGTGCAACCCATTTAAAAAGAGGAAAATGACCATTTTAACTTTAAAAATACTTGTAACCAAATTTCTATTTCTTTCTTCCTCTAGTGGAAAAATCCCTTACCTTGGAAGATCCATTTGGAAGCCAAATTCTAGGTTTGGCTCTTGTTTAGTCATATGGACTCAGATTCAAACACCATTGGTCTCATTGGATTCACATCAGTGTGTTCTTCTTTCATCTTATGTTGTTATTCTTTTGTCTTGGTATTGAAAGAGTTATTTAGGTGAAAGCTAATATGCCCTATTTCCAAGTTCTTCATCCATTAATCATTTTTATCTTGATCTGGACTGAATTAGAGATCGATAATGGATGAGTACTCTACTACAGACCTACGCTAGGTGTTCTATACCTTTTACCGTAAGTTTGGTATTTTATAAAGCTAGTTGAAATTTTGAAACATGCTATAATTTCCAGTGTTTCCCTAAAAAGAATTGGATAATTGAATTGAATGATTTGCTACCTATTAGGTTTCCCCTTGAGTACCATTTTATGATTGGAGGTCATTTAACCTCAACCTAGGCCACCCATGTGGTGTGACCTTGTATTTACTAGATGTTATACCACCCCGTTGGGTGCGTGTGAGATCATCTTGCTAGAGGGGGCCTTTATAATTGATGAGAATTTTATTGAATGATTAAGAGTTAGTAGATGCCTCCTTTTCCATGTTATAACATGATGTGAATTGATTTAATTGTTTGAATGAAATTTTTTATAGTGGTTGATGAACTCATGGAATGTTTATAATTGTGAAATGATGAATGAATGAGACGATAAGAGGATTATGGTAGTGGATGCCCGGGTTAGTATACCTCGGATCCTAATTCCATAAGATACCATGGACATTTCTAATATATGGGTCTTAATTACATTAGTAGATTCCTTGTACCTATTTCCTCCTTGGATCATGATTATGTAGGATTCTATGGTCCTTGGTACCCCTAAGATCTAGCTTGCTTGGACTTGTGTTAGACATATTCTATTGACATGCTCCATGGACTCCAACCAAGTCATTACCAAGTTCCATCGAGATGCTCCTGGTACTCTATGTGGATGCCTTGGTCTTTTATACCTTAGATCCAACCCTTCATGGTCTGACACTTTTAATTGCAGGACATAGCCATTATGGAAACTTCTGATTATACAGTGTGTCTATAATGAATGTTATACAATTGGTTATATGGAATGGAAATTATGGATGTTATACACATGGTTGTATGATGTGGCTGTGGTTTATATTTTGGAATGTTTATAGGTAGCCCTGATACGGGAATCAGATTTGGTAGTTAGACTGGACTGCTTTACACTTGTTTATTTTATAATTTACAACTTCCCTTGTTTAAGGTAGCTTGAATGTTGTTTACAGGTAGCCTTGGAAGGTTTATTATACCACTTGACTTGATTCAATTTACTTTTAATACTATTATAACTGTGATATACCGCACACTACTTTAGCATATATTACATATATTGAATTTTTTATAGACACCATTGGTGGTGGACTACTAAGTGTTATCTCACTCCCTATTTGGGCCAATGTTGGGTACTTGGATAGACTTCATGGATATAGGTAGGGACCAGGGTAAGTTCCTACTATATGATGCTTTATTTGATCATTTATTAGGAGTAGGGGAGCATAGGATCGAGCTATGCTCATGATGCTAGCTGGGATAGTTCCTTTTTGGTATTTTTAGTATTTTGATACATGTATTAATAGATGCTTGCATACCTATTTTCCTAATTTATAGATACATGACCCGATCATCACATGTATATGAGATTACTTTTGGCATTGTTTATATATTCCTATCTTAGATGTTTATCTTTTATCTCATTGATTTACTACTTTTTCTATTGACTGATGTGTTTAATACCACTATGATACACTATGACATGAGGTTATAGTGTCCCCATGGACACACCATAGGCCCCCATTTATAGTCAGTAGCCTCTATCATTTGGGGAGGCATGCTTGAGGCCATATGACCTATCAGTTCAGGGAACTGTTTAGTGGCATTTGAATCAGAACTCTACAAAGTGGTATCAGATCATTTTCTTTTCTGGATTACTATTTTTTGATAATAGATAGGCATTAGGAAGGTATTGGAATTTGGTAATGAGATATACCTAGGAGTATCTAACCCACATATAGGAAAAATCCAAATTACCTAAAACATAACGTGTGTTTCTGGATTTTTCCTATTACAATTGATTTGATTCCACTATTGGGTGATGCACTTGAGTTGTGATGTTATTATTGGTATGTTTTTTATTTTTATTTCATTATTACATGATGAGATGAGGGTATTCCATCTCATGTATCCTTTTAGGCACCTATTAGACTTCACATTCCATGCATTATGTCATTCCATATAGGATACATTGCTTGACTGCATGACATTGTTATGTGTGAATTGAGTGATACATCTATAATTTGATTAATTATTTGTGTAGGGAATTTAGAAAAATGGTTGGTACATAGAGTTCCCTCCATAACATAAAAAATATATTCCTACTTAGGCTACGACAGACACCCTAATCAGTCAACTATGGCACGTTGAGTCATGGACCATTGGTTGTATGGAGAAAAACGTGTTATGGGTTGGATTAAGTGGATGCCATACTTTGATTCATGAGGTGTATGGGACCTTATGGATCGGAAGTGGTGAACCATTTGGTATAACCATTTAAAGAAAATGTGATATAAATTTGAAGAAAAATGAAAATGAAATTGTGAAACAGAGAATTAGACCTTGACCAGGCTTTTGAGTGGGAAGTAGGTAGTGTCTCTAGTGATGTTTACGACTGATTATTTTTACCCAATCCCGGATTTAGGAGCAGACATAGGGGTGTGATATGTTTATAGTAAGGCATCAACCTATCATATGTTTTGAACTATGATATTTTGGTTATCAATATTTTATGAGGTTTGTGTTTGTAATTGTATAAACATGCCACCATAAAGACTGTCAGTAACATGTAAGGAGGGTGGTGAAGACCATGCTCCATAGGTGGTGGACCAAGGGATATTGGTAGATCCTCCTATAGTGTTTGATGAGGAACCAATTTTAGTATTAGATATGGGCGTTGAGAAATAGTTTTATGAGAGTTTGATGCAATTCATGTAGGCCGTTCAGATAGCACTGTAGCTTGCCTCATCTATGGAAGAGTTGTCGTGTGTGTTCTAGCAGTAAAATTCTCCAATTTTTTGGGGGATGGAATACCATAGGCTACTGAGATATGGATTGATACTAAATTATTTATTTTTGAGAATCTGGAGACACCTCCTAAGAGGAGAGTGAAGTTTGCAACATATATGCATCGAGGAGCAACTAAGTGCTGGTGGGATGTTTTGAACCAGGTCAATGCAATATGAGATATGGTTTGGAGAGATTTCCAATCCAAGTTTTATGATTACTTTTCCCCCAATACTTTGAGAGTAGAGTGGTCTAGCGATTTTATGTTTCTGGTGTAGGGTGTGATGATGGTTATAGAATATTTGGCACTCTTTATAAAACTTTAGTGTTTTGTGCCTATATATCTTGTTGACGAGGCATCAAGGGAGAGATGCTTCAAGGAAGGCCTCAATAATTCTGTTAAATATTAGTTCAATATTTTTAGGTTGAAGACTATTGCTGATATAGTGAATCAAGTGCTTATTATAGAGTGGAACATGAGGGATTCTGGGGGCGCAGAGTAGGGAAGTGTAGCTTCTCAACCCACTGGTTCGACTTCTAGTGCCATGAAGCATCATTTTGAGGATTCTTGTGAGGGGAGTACCAACTGGTATATTAGTGCCATTATCTTAGTTTTCTATCATTAGTGTGAAATATGTGGGTATATGAGGAATCAGTTTGATAGAGACCCAACTTAGTGCCGAGATTGTGGTAGTATGGTCCACATACAATTTTTTTGCAGGACCTTCCCTATAGTAGTTAGTGGAAGGGGATCATCTCTGAATCTAGGTCTGGGAGTAGGATTCACAATTTCACATCAGGCTGGGAGCTGGAGTAGTATTGGTTGGTTAGGCCGAGGTGGTGGTCACGGCTAAGGTAGCCAGGAAATAGTTATACTTAGACAACATATTGGGCCTACTCTAGGTAGTGAGGTTGTTTTATTAGCCCACAATTCAGGCCATATATATTCTGTAAAGCCTGTACCTAGTGAGAAGAGTGCCAGACCATCTATGGTGAGAGGTATGATCTTAGTAGCCTCTATGTTAGTATCTTATTTTTTCGATATAGGTGTATCTCATAGTTTCATATATGTACCTATTGTGGAGATCCTCAGGCTCATTGTTCAGTTTTTTGATAGAATTATGACATCGGATACTCCATTGGGTATTATAATACAGGGTATATGATAGTTCATGGATTTATCCCTTGAGATTGGTAGGTGTCACTTCATATGGGATCCTTTTGTCCTCTAGATGAAAGGGTTTGACATTATACTCAGGTTGGAATGACTAGTTTCTTATTGATCCCATGTTGACTATTATCACCATAGGATTACTTTTACATCACCATAGGGAATATTTTTTATTCATAGAGGTGAATGGGATGCATAGGCATGCTGAGATGGACCGGAAAATCATGGGTTAGGTGGGATAATAGCCTAGATTTCTAGTTTATATCTAGATGATCAAGGAATGAAAGATAATGAATTCCCTCTAATGGTTAATCATTCTAAGGAAATTTTCCCAGATGAATTTTGTAGCTTACCTCCTGAGAGAGAGGTGGAGTTCTCTATCGAGCTAGATATAAGAGCTACACCAGTATCCATTCATCCTTAAAATATGGCTACTACAGAGTCACAAGATATCAAGAGGTAGCTAAAGGAATTAGAGGAAAAGGGGTTTATACAAACTAGTACTTCTACACAGGGTTCTCTGGTCTCTTTTGAGAAAATGGTGGATGGTACTCTCAGGATATGTGTGGATTATCATAAATTGAACCAATTGATGGTTAAGAACTGATATCCCTTACTGCGGATAGATAACCTTTTTTATCAGCTTTGAGGATCTCTGGTGTTCTCAAAGATTGATTTGAGATCTGGATATCATTAGGTTCATGTTAGACCTTCAAACATACCTCATACATATTTTCATAGAAGGTATGGTCTATATGAGTATCTAGTTATGTTGTTCGGTCTCACGAACGCATTAGAAGTTTTCATGGCACTGATGAACAAACTTTTTCATCCTTATCTGGATTCATTTGTGGTGGTATTTTTTGGGCAATGTCTTGGTGTAGTCTCATAATCGACATGACCATACCAAACATCTTGAGATCATTTGGGATACACTAAGAGAGTATTAATTATATGCTAATATCACAAATTTCCACTTTTGGATGGATAATATACACTTCCTAGGTCATATTATCTCAGAGACAAGAGTATCCATTGAACTAGAGATGGTGAGAGCTATAGTTTCCTAAGAGCATACCAAGAATGTATTTGATATATGGAGTTTCTTGGGGATAACTAAATTTTATAGGCATTTCATATAGTACTTATCACAGTTATCAAAACCTCTTACGATCTTGAATAAGAAGGGTGTAGAGTTTTTAAGGATAGATACCTGTGAGATAGCCTTTTAGGAGATAAAAGGGAAATTGACTACAACACCAATCCTGATTTTGCCAGAGTCGGGCAGGAGCTACACTATGTATTGAGATGCATAAGCTACCAAGCTAGGAGTAGTTATGATGCAAGGGGATATAGTCCTGGTGTACTGTTCTTGTCAGTTGATGCCACATGAGAGGAATTATCCGACGCATGATCTCGAGTTAGTCACTGTTGTAAATGTCTTGTGTTGTTAGAGGAATTACTTACTGGGAGAGTGTTTTGTGGTGTACACAGACCAAAAATTCTTTAACTATATATTTACACAGCATGACTTGAATTTGAGATAGTGAAGGTGAGTTGAGTACCTACAATATTTTGACTTCGATCTTACCTATACACCTAGAAAGGGAAATGCAATGGACAATGCACTAAGAAAAATAACTCAGATACAGGAAGTTCAGAAGGCCATTAGTGAGTGGAAGCTTATGAAATTGTTTTATGAGATTCACTTAGAGGCATATGATTGTCAGGGATATATATTTATTTTATCTCTAGTTGTGAGCTCTACTATTCTGGATAGAACGAGGATGAGATAGATTTCTGATGTTGAGGGCCCAGTCCCACAGGAGAGTGTGGAAGGTGAGGACCCACCTTCAGTTGGACTGTTGGAGGGGATGAAATTCTTCATATTTATGGTCATTTTTGGGTTCCAACAAACATACACGATGGGATGATGTACGAGTTTCATGCCTAATTTTGGGAAGTATATCCTAACTTTACCAAGATGTACCATGATTTACGTCACCAATATTGATCGATGGGGATGAAATGAGAGGTGGTTGGTTTTTTCATAAGGTGTTCCACCTGTTTGTAGGTGAAGGTGAAACATCACTGACTAGCAAGAATTTTACAATAGTTACATATTATTGAGTGGAAATGGGATGATGTCATGATAGATTTTGTGACTGGATTTATAAGGTTTCATTAAGGAAGTGATGTTTTATGGGTTGTTATGGATAAGCTCATGAAGGTTTCTTATTTCCTGATGACTGGAGAAACCCTCTCAGTAGATGACCTTGAGAGGTTGTATATCCATGAGATAGTGTGACTTCATGGGGTTCCTTAGACTATTGTATCAAATAGGGATGCCTGATTTATGTTTGGTTTATGGAAGAGTTTGTAAAAGGAGTTGGGTATGCAATTAGTTTTGATCACATCATACCACCCTTAGAATGATGGTCAGTCAGAGCACACGATTCAAGTGCTTGAGAACATGCTAAGAGCATGAATCCTTGATTTTGAGGGATCTTGGGAGAGACATATACCCCTAGCTGAGTTTTCCTAAAAATAGTTATCAAGATACTATATAGATGACACCTTATAAGGCTTTTTTATAGGCCATTCCTTTATCCCCTGTATTGTTTAGAGGTGGGTGTAGAAGCTTTACTCAGACCTCATCTCATTCAGGAGACTTCGAAGTGGGTTTAGTTGATTCTAAAACAGATGTTTACTGCATAGTCTCGATAGAAATCTTACACCAATCACCATTTCTGAGCTCTAGAATTCAAGTTCAGGGATCGAAACTTTTTACATTTATCACCATGGTTGGGGAACAGACAGATTTGGAGATAGGGTAAGATTTCACTGAGATATGTCAATGTGTTTGAGATTATAGAGAGAATCAGACTGATAGCCTAATGGTTGAAGTTACCTCAAAGGTACCAGGCCATGCACAACATCTTCCATGTATCTCAGCTGTGCTGTTATCACTCAAACTCGTCTCACACTCTAAATCTAAATAAGGTAGAGTTATGGGTTGATGCATCCTTAGAGGAGTATCATATACATGTTTTTTATGGGATTATTAAGGTTCTATGAGGTTGGTCAGTTCCTATAGTATGAGTGCTATGAAGGAATGACTAGTTACAAGATAAGACTTGGGAGTGGGGGGCCAATGTACATGCTCAGTGGTTGGAGTTATTCTCAGGCGGTTTTTTACTACCCTTGGAAGGGAAATTTAGGGATGAATTTCTTTAAGTGGGAGAGATTTTAAGATCATAGGTTTTCCTATGAGGTACAAATATTTTTATTTTTTGTTTAACTCCTTGTTTTTGACCTAATGCGAGTGACTAATGTGATCATATTAGTTTTGAGTGTGTCTGAGGCTTGTTCGAATTTCAGAGCCTAACTTTTGGATAAAACCAGCTGGGCTTTACGATTAGAGGAAACTGTGTGACCCAAGATGCATGGTTAGAATTAACCATGAAGGGATGGAAAATGAGCAATAGAAGGCTGAATGGTTTGAGGAAACTGTGCAATCTGAGGTGCATGCCCATGAAAAAAACTACAAACTTTTAACTGAGAAAAAATTCATAGCTTGGACATAGTTTTCCAAACTGTGTGCATGAACCATGAAAGGTCCCCCTTAAAGTAGTAAAGGGATCATGGCTGGCGCATTGTTTGACCAACCATACGGCCAAACCATGCGTCCTAGTTAAAAATAAGGAAATGACCATTTTTCACTTAGAAATATTTATAACCTAATTTCTATTTATTTCTTCCTACAGTGGATATACCCCTTACTCAGGAGCTCCATTTTGAATCCAAATTCTAGGTTTGTCTACCATTTCGTCATCCGGAATCAAATTCAAACACCATCAATCTCGTTGGATTCAAGCCAAGGAGTTCTTATTTCATCTCGTGTCATTATTTATTTTCCTTGGCATCAATGGAGTAATTTAGGTGCAAGCTAATATGACCTATTTCCAGATTCTTCATATGTTTTTCATTTTTCTCTCGATATAGAATGAATCAGAGATCTATAATGGATGAGTGCTCTACTATAGAACTATGGTAGGTGGTCTATACCTTTTCCCAAAAGTTTGGTGTTTTATAAATCCAATTGTCGTTGTGACATATACCAGACTTTTCGGCATTTCCATAAAATTAATTGGATAATTGAATTAAATGATTTGAAACCTATTATATTTCTCTTTGAGTACCATTTTATAGTTGGATTCCATTTATATTCAATCTAGGACACCCATGTGGTGTGACCCTATATTTTCCTAACGTTATACCACCCTTTTGGGTGAATTTGAGCATGCATTGAAAGGTTTGATGACTAGAAATATGGCTAGGTTAGGACTCAATGGACATTTATACTATATGGGTCCTGATTATGGTGGTGGATTCCTCAGACCTACTTCCTCCTGGATCCTAATTCTGTAGGATTCCATGGGACTTACTACCCCTTGGATCCGGCTTTCTTGGACTCGTGTTGGAAATGGTTTGTTAGTGTGATCCTTGGACTCCAACCAAGTCGTTACTAAGTTCTATTGAGATGCTCCTAGGACTCAATGTAGACTCCTTGGCCTTCTATACCTTCGATCTATCCCTTCATGGTATGACACTTTTTATTACATGGTGTGGTCGTTGTGGACACTTTTGATTATACAGCATGACCATGATGAATGTTATAAAATTTGTTATACAATGTGGCCAGGATGGATGTTATACATATGATTGTACGGAATGTCCATGGTGGATATTTTGTCATGTTTACAGGTATCCCTGGTATGGTTATCATATTCAGTGGTTAGACAATACTCCTTTACAATTTTTTATTTTATACTTTATAGTTTCCCTTGTTCAAGGGAGATTGACTATTGTTTATAGGGAACATTGGTAGGCTTATTTTACCACTTGACTTGATTCACATTAATTTTAGTACTATTATACCTGTGATATAGTACACACTACATTATCTTGTATTAAACAGTCTGGATTTGCTATAGACACCATTGGTGGTGGCCTACTGAGTGTTATCTCACACCCTGTTCAGGCCAATGTTGAGTACCCAGACATACTTCATGGATGTAGGTAGGGATCGGGGAAAGTTACCATTGTATGATGCTTGATTTGACTATTTCTTAGGAGCATGAGAGAACAGGATCGAGCTATGCTCATGATTCTAGAAGAGATAATTCATGTTTAGAGTTTTTGGTATTTTGATACATGTATTGTACTGATGATTGTATACCTATTTTCTTTATTTGTAGATACATGACATGATCATCATAAGTATACGAGATCACTTTTGGAAATTTTTATACATTCCCATCTTAGATGTTTATCTTATGTCTAGTTGATTTACTGCTTCCACTATTGACTGATATGTTTACTACCGCTTTGCTACACTGTGACATGAGGGCATAATATCCCCATGGATACACCATAGGCCCTCACTGCTAGTTGGTATCATCTGGAATTCGGGGAGGCATGCTTGAGACCATGTGACCCACCAGCTCAGGGCATCATTTAGTGGCATCAGGGTCAGAAATTTACACTGGTATTACTTTCTTTCATTATGGAATAAATGTTCATTTTTCAAATAACTTATATATTCAAAATCCTTAAATATATAGAATAAATAAATCTTTTATCTCTGAAAAATTTTCCAATTCCAATTTTAGTTTTTCAAAATGAAAATAGATTTGGGTTACCAAATATTTTGTAGCTAACATTCATGGACCCAAGAGTGTTTGGGTAGCAAAAAACCTTATTGTTTAATTTGATTTTGTAGGAAAAAATACACACAAACAGTAATGAAAAATGGTTTATAGATAGTGGATATTCAAGGTATATGAATGGATATTTCTCCAAATTTCACTCATTATTTAAAATTGATGGAGAACATATCACATTTGGTGACAATGCCAAAGTAAATATTGTTGGCATTGGATTTTTTTAGAAATACATAGTTGATCCTCATCAACAAAGTTCTTTATGTGGAAGGTTTAAGAACAAACTGATAAGTATTTCTTAACTTTTTTATGATGTTTATTTTGTTGATTTTTCTAATAATGACTACTTTGTTTTTAAACATAAATCTCTCAAGTTTAAGGCAATAAGAACACAAAATGTCTATACTCTAGATTTACATTATTTATATAGACATAATGTGAATGGTTTAAATTTTAAAATTAATGAATCTTGGATTTGGCGTAGAAGACTTGGACATTACAATGTTTACTCTTTAAGAAAATTATCTAAGAGAAATTTGATTTTTGATTTTTCTAACCTTAAATTTTATAAAAATATACTATGTGATGCATGTCAAATTTTTAAACAACAGAAAACATTTTTAAACCAGTAAATGAGTTTTCCACTTCTAGACCCTTAAAACTTATCCTTATGGATCTATTCATACCAGCTAGAACAAAAATATTAGTTGGTAAATATTTTGTTTATGTTTTAGTTGATTATTTCTCAATATTTACTTGGGTTTATTTGTTGAGACTTAAAAGTGAAGCATGTTTTTTTTCACTAATTTTTTCAAACTATGAAAATTATGGAAAAATTGTGACTTTACGAAGTGAAGATAAAGGGGAATTTTTGAATCATTAATTTAATTAATTTTTCTCAAAGCTTGGTATTAAAATACCTTTTCCACCCCCATGACACCTCAACATAATGGTTCTATTGAAAGGAGAAATAGTACCTTGCAAGAAATTACTTGGACTATGTTATGCGAATATAACATACCCAATTAATTTTTGGATAAAGATTTTCACACAAAATTTTATGTCATTAAAAAAGTTCTAATAAGGAATTTCTTAAAAAAAACCCTATGAGTTATGAAATAATACAAAACCAAAGGCAGGATACTTTAAAACATTTGGATGTAAGGTTAATATCTTCAACACCAAGGATAATATTAGTAAGTTCAATCCAAAGGCTGATGATGGAATCTTCCTAGGTTATTCTACTACCACCAAAACTTATAGGATTTTTAATAATAAGTAAAAGGTAGATGAAGAATCTAATGATGTTAAGTTTAATTAAAGTGATCTGTTTGATCACAAGAAAAACTAGATTGATTACTTGAGTGATTCTATAGAAAACCTTGACCCTATATTTGATAAAAAAATGTATGATGATATGGAACATGATCATGAACAATTCAAACTTGAAGGGACTGATACTAAATAACCAGAAAAAGTATTTCCTAGAAAACCTATAAACCTTAAATACCATCCTATAGAGACAGTTATAGGAGATCTAGACATAGGTATTAGGACTAGAATAAGTTTAAGAAACATTGTATAATTTCCCCTTTTTTATATTATCTTCAAATTGAAACTATAGAAGAAGGCTTAGCTAATGAGAGTTGGGGTTTAGCAATGCAAAGAGATAAACCAGTTTAAGAGGAACAAAGTACGGTAATTAGTCAATAGACCCTCTGACTATCCTGTTATTGGAAAAAATGGGTATTTAGGAACAAACATGATGATCAAGGTGTGATTACTAGAAATATGGATAGATTAGTTGCAAAAGGTTATAATCAGGAATAAGGAATATATTATGAAGATACATTTCACCATTAGATAGATTAAAATCCATTATAATCCTACTATAATATGCATCTCATATGAATTTAAAATTATATCTAATGGATGTCAAATATTCTTTTTTTAAATTGGGTTTTAATAGAGAATGTTTATATTGAACAACCTCATGGTTTTGAAGACCCTCATTTACAAAATTCTATTTTTAAACTTACCAAAGTTTTTAATAACCTTAAAAAATCATCTAGCATCTGGTATAAAAGATTAAGTTCATTTATATTATCAAATGGTTTTAATGTGGGATCGGAAGATCTTACTATTTTCAATAAAACTTCATCAAAAGGTACTTTTCTTGTGAAAATATATGTTGATGATGTTATTTTTTGGGAGAAAAAATCAAAAAAAGATTAATGACTTTTTAAAACTCATGAAAAAATAATTTAAAATGAGCATGATGGATGAGTTAAACTATTGTATTGTTTTTAAAATTTATCAAAATGATTTTGGAAAGGTTTTCAACCAATAAAATACATACTTGATTTACTTAAAAGGTTTGTACTTGAAGGCAGTAAGAATTATTCAACTCCTATGAGTTCCAATATTAATATTGATTTACACTACTGGAAAACTAACCTATACCAATGGGTTGGAACCGTTGGTATAGGCCTCTAAACCGTTGGTATAGCCTATACCAACGGTTTGGAGAACCGTAGGCAAGTAAGCCGTTGGGATAGGTCTATACCAACGGCTTTTGGAAAACCGTTGGTATATACCTATACCAATGGTTTTGAAAACTGTTGGTATAAGTAATATGAAAATCTGTACCAACGGTTCCTTAAAATCGTTGGTATATTTATTTCAAAAAAAAACATTCGCTGGGATTTGATCCCAGGACCTCCGGTTTATCATTGAACGACCTAACCACTAACCTAACATGACTTGTGTGAACATAATTTCATAAATATATATATGTATTATCATAATTATTTTAAATTTTGATTTATAGAATGTTCTAGTTAAGAGGATCCAATAAAAAATCAAAGGACCCATACCAACGGTTGTCAAAACCATTGGTATATACCTATACCAACGGTTGTGACAACCGTTGGTATAGGTCCTTGGAATCTAGGAAGAGATGTTGAAATATTGGGGACCTTTCCCAATGGTTTGGCCAAATCGTTGGGAAAAGTGGCCACAAATTGGACCTTTCCCAACGGTTTTGGCCAAACTGTTGAGAAAGCCTACCCTTTCCCAACGGTTTGGCGAAAACCGTTGGGAAAAGTGGCCACCAATTGGACCTTTCCCAACAGTTTTTCCAAACCGTTGGGAAAGCCTATCCTTTCCCAACGGTTTGGAAAAATTGTTGGGAAAAGTGGCCACAAAGTGGACTTTTCCCAATGGTTTGCCGAAACCATTGGGAAAAGTGGACACAAAGTGGGATTTTCCAACGGTTTGGCCAAACCATTGGGAACGGGGGTATAGAAGTGTTGGGAAAGGTCACATTTACAGTAGTGTTAGAAGAAGTTGGAAAAGCAATTGACAATAATTTGTATAGAGGAATAATTATAAGTTTACTTTATCTCACCGCAAGTAGGACAAACATTTTGTTTTCAGTATATCTTTGTGCTATATTTTAATCCCATCCAAAAATAATATCATTTAAATACTTCCAAAATAATTTTAAGGTATTTAAATGGAAATTTATTTCTCCCTTCACTTTTTCCCCAAAAAAATATGATTTTAATTTAAATTCATACTCAGATGCCAACTTTGGTGGGTGTATAATAGATAGAAAAATTACCTGAAGAACCTATTATTTTTTGGTCAAATTCTTAGTATTATGGTCTAGTATGAAACAATACCTTGTTGCATTATCAACCACAGAAGATGAGTATATAGTATCTGCAAGTTTTTATGCATAGGTGATGTGGATGAAACACACCACAATGAATTTTAGATTAAATTTTAATTATGTTCCAATAAAATATGACGACACAAATGATATAAAAATTTCAAAAAATATGAAAAAAATTCTAGGATAAAGCACATATATCTAAAACATCATTTATTAAGATATCATGCACAAAAAGGTGATATTTATTTATTTTTTTTGTATAGAAAATCAATTTGTAGATATTTTCACAAAACCTCTACCTACTGATAGATTTGATTTTATAAAATCAGAATTAGGTTTGTTTATTTTTATTTAGTTCTATTTTATTTATTTGTTTCATAATTTGGAGTGTGAGAGTCTATATTTAGTAATTCCTTATATTATTTATTTAAACCTACAATTAGAGATGCCATTTTAGTTTTAATCATATCATAATGTGACATGTAGCCTGTAATAGTTATGATTACCTTTCACGTTACTATGTCTGACCCTTTGCATATTCTAAAACAAATAAATAAAATTAATCCTATGCAAGAAACCTTTTTAAACCACAAAATTCTCTTCTCCTTTCTATCAGAACCCTCTTTTCCCTAAATCTAAAGATTTTCTTCAATCATCGGGAAAACCAAGAGACCATCTATTTCTTCGGTGAGAAGCTCAAAGCACTCAAGGTTGGTGAGAAAAGTACAAATCAAAAAATAAATTGATTTTATTTATCTTGATAGGATGGATATGTTGCTCAAGAAAGTTATCAATCGTCAAGGATGAGAATATGTTTTCGATGAGAAGATAATTGAGTTTTTCTTTGAGAAGTAAGTCTGTGAGTTTTATGAAACCACCATGTTTCATTTTGGTGATTCTAAAGACCTAGTTACCACGGCTGTCAATTATATGTATCTCTCGATGTCTTCAATAGTATTGGGTGAAGTGTTTAGATGTTCACATGAAGGTAGTTTTGGTTTCAACACCTCTCTTGTTTCCATCAATGTATTTAGCCCTCCATAGATCATGGAATACATATTTGGTATGCTTGATGTTGATAAGAAATCTTCCAAGGATCTAGAGCTGAAAAAAAAGGTCCTAGTGAATTTTATTCAATTATAAATTTCCCAGAAAAATTGTGAGTTTGAGAAAATATTGTTTCAATATGAAAACTTTTTATATTTGTTCTTGATAGAAAGACCTATGAATCAGGTAAGTGATGTGATGAGGTACATGTACCAAATTCAAAACAACATGGTTAAATTATATCCCTTTAAATAGATTCTGATGTTAGATTTTTTCAAATCCCGTGTCTTCCTAGATGTGTGCACAACTACTCGATGCCATGAGTTAATAATTTTTTTTACTATAGTGTTAAAACATAGTTTATTTTTCTGAATCTTATTAGTATGAAATTTATTTCCAATTTTCACAAAATAAAAGATAGAGGCAGACCTTGCTAAAGTTGAAGGGGAGTCATCTCGTGCAATAGTTGCTGCTGAGGTATCTGAACATGTGTTTGGAAGTGTGCAGGTTGAATACCCTTTAGACACCATGAATCTTTCTGATCTTCTTCATAGAGTTTGAGTGTGGTTTCATACAAAATTCATCTTGGTGATGGTAGAATAAAATAAGTTTCCACATAGGTTCAATTGGAATCATGTCAAGTGGTTGTGGACATGCCGATGATTGCAACCATTCAACATTATATTTTACTAGTTTCCACCACAAGAGATTTTTTGGATGCGGCTCTCTTAAATCTTGTGAGTGTTGGTCAAAAAAGGACCATCTCCATTACTTCTAGATCCATTCCTCTATTTTAAGTGTCTCTATATATTGAGACAAGATAAAGAGTTAAGATAGAATCTTTTAATTTTATCATTAGTGACATTTTTGGTTTTGATGAAGAAAATTTAGAAGACACTTATGAATCTACATTACTGGTATCTAAGAGGAAACCGATGTGAGAATTTGATGAACCACATCACATTAAATAGGTAACCCCAGTTGAAGAAACTCATAGATTTGAAGGAAATGAACCTTAAAATGAGGACCAGGAGGCCAAATCACATAAAAAAGTTTCTCAATATGTTTCAGTAGATCACAATACCTCTGAGATACTTATAATAGAGATTGACCTGGCTGATTCCCGAATTCATTCAAGGATTAACTAGTTGATATCTGAAATTGATCAGTTAAGGAATGAGCTAGTTTAGTATTGTAAATAAGTAAGGACTCTTTTTTAAAGTGCAGTTTCAAAATCTTACTTGGATGGCATGAAATTTTTTATCCAATTTATTATAGAGAAAGTCTCAAAGGAATCTACTGGAGAATTATCACAATAGATATATTTGGACCAGGTTACAATGGAATCAAAGTTATAAATTGTCTCTTAATCTATAGAAACTATAACTACTAAGATCTCCTCCATGTAGTGTGAAATACTTTCAAGATACATTTTTCAAGATCTTTAGGATATTTTTTTGTTGAAATCATATGTATTCCAATCATCGTATGAAGCACCATAACAAGAATGGATCAATCTTAGAAGTAGATATATTCTCTACTCAAGGACAATGTTCCAGTGATTAAGGATGACTTAGTACAATCTCATAAATATATGAGCTTTATTATCATTGGATTAGGAAAGATGGATGAATACTTGGAAAATAATTTTTTAGTGTGGGAATGAAAGTTTGGACACCTGCATCATCTAGTCATGAGAAAATTAGTTTCAAATTTTTTTTTCGAGGAAGGAGATTCTTTTTCCAAACCTAAGGATATGAATGTAGTCTCCAAAGGCAAAACCATTTTTAGCGCTAATAAATCTCAATCAGTGACTGTTATCTATACCCCCACCACTAGTTCATTGATTTTTTTATAATTTGTTAGAAGTGTTAAAGAAATTTATTCTCAGTTGTGAAAAGAAGAGATATTTTCAAAACTATTTTGGTAATTTTTTCTTAAAAAAACTAGAACAATTTTACTACCCTGCTTGACTAATGAAAAAATGATGTGGTAAAAATAATTTATATGTGTGTGGATGCACTGTATCACTCATGAGGGAGAAATTATATTGTACCTACCATCTCTGATTGTCATTCCACCACATCCCAAAGGTTTAAGGATATATTTGATTTGAAACAAATACAATAAAATTAGAATCTAAATATTAGTGATGAAACCTCAAGGAATTATCCTACCACCTCAGATAAGACGCCCTTATTTTCCATAGATAATTTTGATCTATCTTGGGATCAAAAAGTATATACAAAAATTCAATCAAGAATATTTAGGATAGTACCACGTGATAGATTTGGCCTCAGTGGTTCTTTGGGATCAGATACTCATTTGGGTGATGTTACTGGAATGAGTGTTGATTCCCCTATGCCTACCTCTTCCTTACATACAGGACAACCCTAATCCTGTAAGAAAAAACCTCCCAGATATCATCCATTGGACCCATATCCATGTTACTTATCTTCTTTCTTATTTTTTAATAAAATAATGATCCTTTGTGGTTTCATTTTGTAAAAATTTAAATGCATGCTAAATTTACTTGAATGATTTAACCGTTACTTACCTATTTACTTGATTCTTGGATGTTTTCAATTCTTAACCATTATATTTCATTTTTCCATTTCAAGGTTTTAAATATTATTTCATGCTTGTATATTTTATTTTCTTACATATTTTTTATTACTCTTTTATTTCTTTACTATTTTTTTACTACAATTCAAATTCCAAATTCTATTCACTCACTCAAAAAAATTTTTTTAATAAAAAATCCCAAAAAATTAGGGGGTATGAAGTGGTGAAGACCGCGATCATATCCACTAAAATTTAGGTTAAAATCATAAGGTAGGGATACTATACTATAGTAAAGAATAGGGTTATCACTAGGACTCTTTTTCCTATCAAGACTATCTGCAAAAAAGTTTCCCTCCCTCCAAGTATGAGTGAGTTGAATGCTATGAAAAATAAGTAATATACACTTCTTGATAAAATAGATTAAATACCTGATAAGTTTATAATTTTCATGAAGGTAACTAACCATAAGCTTTTTATTTGATTCAACCACAAAAATATTGATGTTGTAGAGTTTTCATAAGGAAAATCCACTGAGTAAGGATCTATTATTCTCCTCAATTAAGTCACCCAAACTATAAAAAGAGTTGTATCCAAGAATCACTGATACTTTAGTATTTTAAAAGTATTATCTTCTTGACCATTGGGATTATCAAGTAAGATAAGTTGAAATTCAAAATAGAAGATATAAATAGAATAGTTTCCTACTACATGAAAAATATATGGAAGAACATAGAGATGTGTATATAATAAAGAAAATGTAAATGATTCATATGAAAATATGGAACTAAAATACTTAAATTTTATCTGTATTTGATGTTCATACAAGATTATCTTTTGCAATCAAATAACTTCCAGAGCTAATCTTATAAGTTACTCATATTCTCTAGAAATTTCTTCATCTTCTGTTAGTTATTGTTTACCACAGTGTGCTATAATATTTTTCAAAACTCCATGTATGAAACCCTATATATATATACTCATTGTAATTGTGTGTTATAATAATGTGGATAGGTATTGTAAATTTATATCCCAGTTAATAGATCTTGGACCTTTGTAATAAGTAATTGCTTCTTGCACTCAGCCGGGATGTCCCCGAAAAAGGGTTGGTATATTGAAAATAAAAAAACTCATGGAGTAGAGTGTTGGTGGAGTATACTAGGTGATTTATGTTCCCTAAAACACTATAAATATCTCTTGTTCAATCCTTTTCCTTATGAATTCATTTCTGATGCTTGTTTTTATTAAGAATATAGTAGAACTTTTCAAGCTTAAAAAGTGGGTGGTTTTAAAGCAAAGAAATTTCAAGAACTCAATTCAACCCCTATCGAGTCTTTGTGTATCCAACATCCCACCAATAAACAAGCCTTTATTAGATCTTATGTATTTTTCATGAGTGATCTTTACTCTTACAAGTAGAAGAATATTCTCTAAGTAACTATTAGAATATAATCATAAATAATACCTCATACTATAAATTCTCAATTGATATGAAACCTTCATTAAATGATCTTAAATATATCCATTTAAAACATAGACATTACTGGTCAAAACTCACGGTTGATCCTGGATTATGGTAGGTTTCTCTAGCTTTTTATTCAGTCACTATCACAGTGGATCCTTTTTTTAGAAGATCAACACTTGCAGTTGATTCATGAATTCTTCATGTGGTAGATTCATTATGAGGTCATTTGGAGTCATCATGTGGAATCTTGGAATCAATGTGCATTTGATCCAAGAAATTTAAATATTTTTAGTTGTGGTTGATAGACATACATGTTCGATTGATTATCTTTGTGCAGCCGATTTAGCACTTTTGAATTTTTTTGACCCTTTCTATTATGGTCGATTTCCTGTAATGTGTGGTCAGTCCATTATAATGAAAATTAGATCTAATATACATGATTTTGATTCAATATACATGTGGTCGATCCAACATAACTTACGATTGATCCAAAATTTATCAAATTTTCACCAAAAAGATAGTTTTATTTCATTAAACATAAAAATCATGAAAATAATAATAAACATGATTTGGGATCATTAAAACAAGGAATTACTAGACTAATTCAACAATATCTCTATTTTTTATAATCAAAAACCATGGTAGGAAAATTTTCAAATTGAAACAAATATTATACATAATTTACACAACACTCAAATTACTTTAGTTTTTACCACTAAATTTTATTAACTACCATATTATTCTACCCCTTTTGGGATTATAAAAAATACCTTAAAAATATTAGAGATAATAAAGATAATATTGAAATGAATTATTGGGACATATATATAAAAAGGTATGAAAGATAGAATATTCCCTATTATAAGTCATTTCAAGAGCTTAAAATTTTCCTTACATCAACACCAATCTTGATTTTTTCAGAATCAGGAAAAGGGTACGTGGTGTATTATGATGCTTTGGGATATGGGTTGAGATGTGTTCTCATATAGGGAGAACATGTTTTTTCTTATGTCTCATGAAAATTACAGTTGCATGAGATGAACTACCCAACACACGATTTGGAGTCCGCTACTATAGTCCATTCTTTAAAGACATGGCATTATTACATTTTTGGTGAGGAATTTATAGTTTTTATGGATCATAATAGTTTGAAACATATTTTCTCACAAATTTATCTGAACCTAATATGAATAAAATGTATGGGGTATCTTCAAATGTTCAAATTTTACCTGATGTATACACCAGGTAAAGGAAATTTGGTTGATAATGCATTAAGTAGAAAGTAATATGCTCAGTTGGAAAATGGGGCTTTAGATTAGTGGCTGTTTATGTTGGTTATAGACGACATGCACTTGTAATGTGAAGACTGAGGTGATGTTATGGTTTTCATTCTAGTTTCATTCATTCTTTATTTGGTGGTTGTGAAAGTTGAAGAGGCACGAACGTTTGATTCAGAATGTGTTGATATGATGTTAAAACTCAATGGTGGGGAGACCATTGAGGGATGAAAGATGGATGAGAATTTAGTTTTGTGGTTTCTAGATCGGATGGTCATACCTATGGATTGTTAGGAAAAAATTCATCATGCTTACCACCATTCTACATGGTATGTTCATCCTGGAATATAGAAGATGTATAAGGCATTGAAAACACAGTTTTTTGGGTTGGTATGAAAAGAAAGGTGGTTGATTTTGTTTTGAGATGCTTAACTTGTTAGTTGGTTAAGGAAGAGCATTAGCGACCAATTGGTATGTTGTAGTATTTACCTATTCCTTTTTGGAAATGGGAGTAGATAACCATGAATTTTGTAATAGGTCTCCCAAGAATGGTTCAGAAACATGATTCCATATGGGTGATAATGGATTGGCTCACAAAGTCGACTTATTTCATCCCTATTCATGAATCTCATATGATGGAGGAATTTTCAAAAATCTATATCCAAGAAGTGGTAAAGAGACATGGAATACCCATTTTGATAGTATTAGATAGATATCCAAGGTTTATATCTTGTTTTTGTAAATCCATACAACAATCCCTTAGGAATCAGTTAACAATGAGTACTGCGTATCATCCTTAGATGGATAGGAAATTCAAAAGGACGATAAAAACATTGGAAGACATATTATAGGATTATGTAATGGAATTTGGTGGGTCATGGGAGGAGAACATACCATTAGTGGAATTATCATATAATAATAGTTATTATGCCTTGATACACATGGTTCCTTTTAAAGAATTGTATAAGAGTCCCTATTATTCTATACTTTATTGGGTAGAAATAGGCGAGTCTTCATCAGTTGGGCTGAGCCTTGTCCAAGAAACAACAGATAAGATTTGGTTGATAAGGAAACAGATGGAGACAACTCAGAGTCATCCAAAATTGAATGCATATCATCATCAAAGGATGTTATCGTTCGAGGTGAGTGATCATGTGTTCTTAAGATTCTCTCCAAGGCTTGGGTATCATCATTTTGGGAAGCATGAAAAGTTATATCCTCGATACATAGACCCTTTTGGGATACTTGAATAGGTTGGTGAGGTGGCATATCAGTTAGATTTTTCCCCATGGTTCAATATAGTGCATAATGTGTTTCATGTATCTCAGTTGAAAAAGTATTGGTATGATCCTGACTATGTGATTTGATGGGATCACATTGACCTAGAGCCGGATGCTTCGTTGGTGTATGTGCCAATGCAGATTGTGGATTGGTAAGAGAAAGTATTGTGTGGGAAAAGCATTGGTCTAGTGTAGATTTTATAGAAGCATGGTTAGATTAAGGAAGAGACTTGGGAATAGGAGAAATAAATGGTCGATCAATGGCCCAAACTCTTTTAGGGAAAGTATGGTTTTCCACTTTCCAAGTACATAAAGTCCAATGGTGAGGAGAATGTAGTACTCTTCATTTGAAATAAGTAACCCTTCATTTATGTATTTTATGTTTTCAAAGTGTTTGGGTGAGGTTTGGGAGGGTTTGGAAGACTTTTGGAATGTTTCTGGAGCTTTTCTAAAGGTGCACTATTTGAGCATGATTAGTGGAAACTATGAAACTTCTAAAGAAAACTATGCACAATGAAACATGGGGTTTTGGGTAGGCACACAGTTAGGCGCATGGTTTGGCCAGACCATGCGGCCACCAAGAATAAACCATGAAAAGTGGGAAAAAGGGATTTTTTATGGTTGGAAAATAGTTTTTCTAACCATGTGGTCCACCCATGCAATGTTCTTTTTGAGGAATAAACTAGCTCATGGTTAGCGCATAGTTTGCCTAATCACGCACAGTTTAAAAGCGAGATCCTAAAAAAGTGGATCTTACTCATTTTCATATATAAGGCTATATTTTTTTCACTATTTTCATCCCTAATTTGATTTTTCTTTCTCCCAAAGGCTATGGAGTCTCCCCTTTGATCTGGAAGCAATCTGAAGGCAATTCTTGGTGTGTTGAAGCTCGATTCCCTTGGCAAGTCTTTGTTTGTGGTAGTTTCTTATATTTAATTTCATCACCTCTCTTGAAATCCTAGATCTAGTCAATTGGGGATAGATCTATGATTTTTTTCCAATCATGATTATACATAACTATTTTGATGTCAGGGAAAGAGATCTAAGGTGGGTTTTAGGATATTCAACCTGATTTTGTTGAAGAGTTCATGATTTTCTTCATTTTCACCATAATTTCTAAGGTAGGTGGCTTCAATATCGACTCCTATTATTTTAAATTGAAATATTAGTTTAAAATTGGTTAAATTTATTTAATTTGGTTGTGAAATTGGTATTCACAAAATGGTAGAAACCTTCATTAGTGATGGTTTGCAGATTTGTGGATTTATGAAATTTGGTTGTGAAAAGTTCTTTGCTTTTTTGATTTTAAAATATTGATTTTAAAATATGGATTTTTTGGATTTATAAAAATGGTTTGTTTGAAAGTTTTTAAATAAAATAATGGTTTTAATAAAATGTCTTGGAATGGATGATTTTAAATGATTTTGGCATACATGGGTTTGTGTGAGTTCATGCTTTTGACGTGACCCTGAATAATGGGCATGTACCATTGGGATACAAAAAGGGATGTGACCCTAGATAAGGGGATTGTTTCATTGGAAAAAAAGTAGATTGTCCCCTTAGTGAAGACTTAGTGGATGGATGAGAAACCGATCATGAGTATGGAACTATCAGTGAATCATGCATGTGTGGGTGTGTGTGTGAATAACAGAATGGGTATGCCAAAAAGGAATGTGAAATGGTGTAATGCATGGTTTGTTTTTTTTCCTTATAATTTTTTTGGTTGGAAAATCCATATTGGAATGAAACTGATTAGATTTGATTTAAATTGTGAAACTTTTTTAAAGTGTTTTATATAAATTATTTTATATAATTGTGCTAACTTGTTCTATCCTAGTGGCGTGAGTAGGGATGGTATTTGGGTAAAATCTATGAGTTTTATTACTCACCCTTTCTTGGGAATATTATTGATTTTGTATATATTATCTATCAGGATACATGAAAAGGTAAATAATCACACTTCTTTAGTGGTTCTTCATGATACTTGGGCATGGAGTTGGAGTTGGAACTTGGATAATGTTGGGAGTTTCTATATCGGTGTCTTTGGAGTCTTTATGTTTTTATGGTTTTTTATTCCGTTGTGCACTTTGATGTTAGTATTCTTCCACTGGGGTACTCTGTTGTAGTTTGGTTTTGATGTTAATGGTATTACTTTGAGTTGTCTTACATTTTTATTGTGAATCATATTGTGGCTTTAGTTATAGTATATTTGGTTGTAGTTGTTTACTTTGAAAATGGAAAATCATCCCCAATTATATTAAAGCCCTTGACATTTATTGCCAGCCTTTGGCGCCTTGGGGATGTCACTTAAATACAAGTAATGTTCCAATTCCTTCTCAAGCCAATGAGGAGAGGTGATTTGTTACATTTCACCAATAACTATACTTTGAGAATA
This sequence comes from Viscum album, assembly GCA_963277665.1. Classification (NCBI taxonomy): domain Eukaryota; kingdom Viridiplantae; phylum Streptophyta; class Magnoliopsida; order Santalales; family Viscaceae; genus Viscum; species Viscum album. The sequence goes on from OY728143.1 coordinate 1,373,013,337, forward strand.
GGCCTGAGATGTTATAGGACCTGAGAAGGAGAAATGCTGAAAGGTGAAGAGGTTGGTGTTAGAGTAGTAGAAGATACAGGTTGAACTGGAGTTTTGAAAGGAATAACTCAAGGAATCACCACTATAGTATTGGAAACATACATATAGGGTTCTATTAACTTTGTGAACTCCCTCAAATCATCTGAAACATGACCCATAATCTCTAAAAATTACTTCTTTTGATTGATAAAAATGTCCAATAGAGGCGTAAACACTTTCAACTAGTCAACCCAAGTCTTGAAGGCTCTATATACAAGATGAATTTTGAAATCACAAGCCAACGAATGAAATAAGGACTTAAAGTAATCCTTAGTGGAAATAATTGATAGATAATACTTAATGGACTTTTTAATGGTATATTTATCTCATTTAATATTTTTAGAATTAACCCTAACTAAATCACAAATCTTATTAGCCTGAGTTTCAAATAATGATTGTGTCATATCATTAGTTTCTAAAAAGGTATTCAAAATAGTTTTCAACTCATATCTTTCAATTTCCCTGATCAAAATTTTATCAGAAGATTCAATAATAGGGGTTCACTGGAGGTAGTGTCTTGTGCAAACATATTAAGATCTCTATGAGCTCGACTCCTTATCAGATCCTAGAAATCTATTTAAAGAACTCCAAATTTTTCATTCATCCTTTGGATTTATTTTTCTGTGAGATCAATTTTTCAAAGTATCCTTGGTTAGATATGCTAAAAAATGGATGAAATAATTATAGACAATCCTTCCTCATTAGCAGCTTCAACTAGTTCCAAAATCAAGATACAAATGCTTAAACATTTTTAATATATAAAATTTAAACTCATTCAAATCATCCTTTGTAACATAAGATAAATAAGCAAAATGAGGTGAAAGTGAAACATATAAAGGAGGGGAAGTCCTACCAGCCACTTCAAATTCTTCCAAAAATGTTTTGTTTTTCTTTATATAGAAGAATCACACATTAGTCCAACACTTTTTTAAACATTATAAATAGTACTGAATTTTTAGGATTTATAGGATTTGGTATAAACATATATTCTAGAACTTTTTCAGTAGTTTGATCTAATACATCTTCGTCTTCAGATCTTCCAAATCTAGGAGAAGGTATCTTAATCCTTTTCTCTAGATCAATCTGATATACTGAAGATCCTTCAACTACTTTTGGTGAAATAAAATTATAGGTCCACTATACCTAGGTGGACTAACTCCACTATAACCAGGTGGACTAACTCCACCATGATCATTATCATCATCAGAATCAGGGTAGTAAATGTATGACAAAGAAGATCTAGGGTAATTATCCCCCTTATAAGGTGGTGTATCAAAAATATATTCTTCCCCTTTCTTATGTACCTATGTAATCACTCTAGCTTTACTGTCTTTCTTTTCTTCAACTGAGGTAATAAACTCATCATATGATCATCATTTGATTTGACTTTAAATTTTTATTAGTCAAAGATTGATCACTATCTTCAATATCAAAATCAAACTCTTATTCTCTTGAAGGAAAAGATATAGGGGTTTAAAATAGTCTAGAAGAAACACATTTTAGCTTAGGAATTTGAGAAAGTACCGACTTAGGAAAAAAACTCCTTTATTCCTATAATTATCTTATTGATTATACACTGAAAACAAAAATTGATTCCTTATAAATTATTATAGTCTTATCACTTTGAGAATACATTACTTCCTCATAATAATATTCCATTACTTTATCTGGTTCAAGTTTAGGATTAGAATTTTCTTTATGCCTCAAATTATTTTTCACAGGATTAAAATTTTCATAAATATTGTAAAGACCCATAAAATTCAAGGGAAATTTTTTCTTAATTTTCTTTGGGATTTTACAGGAATGCAGTTTCTGACGGCACTTGATTCTGAGGCCCAGTGTGCCCAGAATTTCTATCCAAAGTTTAGCTCGGATACGTTCAGTGAACGAACGAGCGGAAATTTCTAACTTTTGAACCGGTGCTCGGAATCAAATTCCGAGGGCACCGATGGAACCGCAACACCGGTAATTGCTTAGAAACACCTTTTCCAGAGTTGCATTTTCACGAGAGAGGTTGATAAAAATTGTGGAAGTTAAAATAAAAATTTAACTACAATTTTTATTTTTCTCTAAGTGGATTTAATCTTTGGGTGGAAGTTGGGTAACTACCCAACTTACCATGGGAGGTTACGAGGGTGGTGGGGCCCACACGAACCCCACCCCTTCACATTCCTTAACTCCCTCAACTCACAATTTAATATGATAACTTAAGTATTAATAACTTATGTTATTAATGAAGAGTGAGTTTAATGTGTGTGTTTGAAATTCAAACTAATTTCTAGTTAATAAATTAAGTGTGGGCTTAATTTATTTTTGGGTTAGATTTTTGTGGTGGAGTCTTTGGGAGAAAAGGGCTAAGGACTTGAGGAACTTCTTCGTCTTCGACGAAGAACGCGAAGAACACATCGGTCTCCGACGAAGATTGCTGAGTTCTCGGAAACCGATTACGCGACGCCGTGTACCGCGACGCCGTCGACGTCTTCTTTCACGATGTCTCTTCCCGCGACGAATCCTCGTTCGACGAACCTCTGTTCAAACTCGCACGAGGTAGGGGTTTATGCATTTTCTTTTCGTGATTTACTCCCGTTCATTATCCACGTATAATTGGACCACATGCTATCAATTAACAGGAGGAGGCTGGACCGCAAAAACACGGCCGACCCCCCTCCCGTTTATTTTTCTTATTGTTGCGGTACGACGGGAAGTGACGCGGTGCCGTCGCACCGCGTGGGAACGAACGACAAGAATGCGCGATGCCGACACACTGCATTTTTTAAAAATATGAACCAAGTCGTGGCGCCGTCGCGCCACGCCGGAGAACCACAAAAGCACTGCAGCCGGAGCGGGGCCGCGGCAGAGGGGTGCGGCGCCGTCGCGCCGCACCGGAAAAATGAGGGCCGTGGCCGGTACCGGGCCGCGGCGGAGTGTGGGAACCGCCGGCCGGAAATGGGCCACCGGAATCAGAGCAGGGAGGGGACCGGCCGTCACCGGTCCCATGGTGGCAGAAACCGGCCGGCCGGGGCGGGCCGGCCGGACAAGAGGAAGCCGGGGGTTCAAACCCCCGGCCTGCTAGCACAACGGCCCCACTTAATGGGGGCCGCAGTTACAAATCAGGGGGGCAGGCTCCCACCCCCTTCTCAATGGCTCGGCCATTCGGCCGAGCGCCTGGCCAGCGCACCCCGCGCGCCGCACCCAAGCGGGCCAGACCTGGACCCGAATCGGGTCGACCCGGTTCGGGCCGACCCTGGGTGTATCGGGCTGGGTCGGACCGGGCCTGAACCCCTTAATACCGAATCTTTTCCGGTCGGACTCCCATAACATGTTCTACGGGCCTCCGATCGATGCAATGTCAGTTGCGATGCGATCCTCGGATCGAGACGGTCATTTCGGTATATCGCGCTCAAGGTTTCAGAATACTTTGAGTTCGGCCGGGTTGGTTCGTACACAAAACCAACCGGGCCCTCGGAGCGGAAACGCTCATATCTTAATCTCCAGGCGTCCGATTGACGTGCTGTCGACTTTGTTGGATTCTTCTTAGTGAGACGGATCTTTTGGATTACTCCACCCGAGGTTTGGACACAGGTGGAGTACGGTCGGGTTGGTTTTGCCTTAAAAACCAACCGGGCCCCTGGGACGAAAAAGCCAATAACTCTCAGACCGGGCGTCCGATTGACGCGCCATCTGCTACGTTGAGTTCCTGTTGACGATATAGAACTTTTGGATACATCAACTCTGGACTATGTGTCAGTTGATGTATCAGCCTCTCGGCTCGTGGAGCGGACCCTCCCGAATGAGCTTGCTGTGTGCGGGAACCGTAGTGCTGGCTGTGTTTGCGACTGTGACGACGACGACGACTGTACAGAGATCCTCAGTGGATTCGACGATGACAACTACAACACTCAGCGATCCTATGTGGATCAGTGCTACCGATCCTGTGTGGGTCCGATCCTGTGTTGGTCTTTGCGGGGGTTAGTTACCTATCGATCCTTTGTGGGTCAGATCCTATGTGAGTCATTGCGGGAGTTAGTTACCTATCGATCCTGTGTGGGTCAGATCCTTTGTGGGTCATTGCGGGGGTTAGTACCTATCGATCCTTTGTGGGTCCGATGACTTAGATGAATCAGTGGAAATATCTGATCATCTCTATCGTCATACAAAGAAGTATACCTATGTGAGATGAATCCTGTTTTTCTTTCCTATGTGTATTGTGTTGTGCTATCCTGTATGGATTTATGTTTTGCTTTCCTATGTGGATTGTGTTGTGCTATCCTGTGTGGATTTACGTTTTTCTTTCCTCTGTGGACTGGGTTGTACTTGGGGCTCGGATGTTGGAGCCGAACGAGAATTGATGACTTAGGTATATGTATGGGCATATACCTAAGCGGTGTTGTATGTTACTTCGTGATTGTATCTTTCCTTTGTGGATTTTGGGAGACCTTCGGGGGTGTTGGGGTCCCTACTGAGTAGCTTATACTCACCCCTGCACGGGCTATGCCCGCACTACGTTGTGTTGGTTGCAGACGATGGATAGCGCTGATCGTGGTTGAGGCTTGCAGAGCAGGACAGTACCTGGAGGTGGACCACTGGGTGGGACGTACTCGGAGCGGTCGGCTGGACCCGGGGAGTAGTGGAGGCTATCTCTACCCACCCTTCAGGTGGGATTTTTAGTGGACAGCTCGACGTCGTGGCTTTACTTTTCAGTTGTTGTTTTCCCTTCCAGTTGTACTTTACTTTCAGTTTGGGTTTGTATACTGGCCCACTTACTTTTCCGCACATACTGATGTACTCAGTTTTACTTAGTGTTTACTTCTACTGCTTGCTTGCTCTGTGGTGTTTGTTTACTTTACAAAGGCAATGCCTTCCCTTTTTATCGGGATTTACACCTTGGTGCTAGTCGCCAGCCCCTGGCCTATGGAAGGCGGGCTTGGGGTAGTCACGGCACAGGCCCTGAGGACGGGTCGTGACAAATATTTTCACTGTATACTTACCATATCATTCTCTAAGAGTTCTATTTCACTCTCATTATTTTACATATTTTTTTTTGAGACACATTATATTTTAAGATATAGACTTCCCCCCCTAAGGAACACGTCCCTTTGACTCAATCAAAGTGGATATTAACTTTGGATAAGGAATTGAGTTGAACCGAGAAGAGGTATTACATAATTATTTCATAAAAATAATTATAAATATTAGAAAACTGATTTTTCATCCATTCTTAATCAGATATAAAAATAAAAAGTCTTTATGCATTAATATACTAAAATATTCTCTCCCAAGACATACCAGGTGTTGAATAAACTTAATCAATATCATAAATTCACCTTCTAGCTCCATTTCATTCGGTATTCTGAGGTTTCTATTCTTGATGATATCCTAAATAGATTTCTAAATTTAAAATTTTACATGAAAAATTGGATAATGACTTTGTAAATCCTCAAAATAACCTTCATAAGGAACTTTTAAACATTTTTACCATTGTTTTGAAAATAAAAATAACTTCTTTCCATTAATAATGGTTCACATGAAATCCTTTTTCTTACCAACCTCAAACTCAATATTCAAATAAAAATATTTCACAAACTTAAGATAAAATATTCATCCATTTTTACTAAACCATTCTTTACATTATTCATATTTAATATATTTCCATACTAAATATCTTCTCAAATTTAAACACCCATCATTGATTTTTTTCTCAAGAATCACCATTTGAGTTGAGATATACAGGTTGAGAATATTGACTAAACCACTAGAGCCAGCCTTTGTCTTCTTCATAGGTGATGACATGTTTGAAGATGAGAAATACAACACTTTATTCATTCTTACCATGTTCAAAAGATTATTAAAAAACAATAGGTAAGGGTTTGGTTTTAAGAGAGGGGCATAAATGGTTTAAGGGCTATGCGGGTTTAAGGGTTTTAAGAGAAACTAATTTTAATTATGATTTGATTATTTATGATAATTTAGGGCACAAAATAGTAAAACATGGTAAAATAAAATATTATTTAAAGTAAAACATTACAAAAAAACATGAAAATTAATCTAACCATATGATTCATCTCACAATATCTTAATAAAATCATGGTAGGTTAATCTACTGTATGACTAATTGATGAAAACTTGGTAAATCACGATAACTTGAATTACCACATGACTGATCTCATGGTATCTTAAGCCTTACAAAAACTTGTGAACTTTAGAACTAAATTACTACTATATTAATGATTACAGAATTTATAGGTCAAAAATAACAAGAAAAATTAAGCATAAATCATAAGAACAACCAAGTAAAACACAAATATACTCACCAACATAACTTATAGACAATTAATTTATTACATATCATAAATGTAGTTTAATCAAATAAGGCTTGAAAATATTTATAAATAATTAATTATTCTCAAATCATGTCTGATATAACTTAATCTCTTTACATTTAATGTCTTTGTAAATATATCAGTAAGTTGTTACTCAGTGCCAATAAATTCAAGAGTGATATCACCTTTTTTTAAAATGATCTCTCAAAAAGTGATGTATTATATCAATATGTTTTTATTGGAATGTGTAACATGATTATTATAAATATTAATAACATTTGTATTGACAAAATTTATAAGGACATGTATAAATTGATATCCATAGTTTAATAGAGTGTGTTTCATCCATAGAATCTATGCATAAAAACATCCTATAGCTATGTACTCAATTTCAATAGTAGACAATGAAACTGAATTCTATTTCTTACTACACCATGATACCAATATATTTCCCAAAAGTGACATTTTATAGAGATTTATTTTCTATCTAACTTACAACCACCAAAATACACATCAGAATAACTAACCAACTCAAATGCATGTCCTCTAGAGTTGAATAAACCAAAATTATTTTTATTCTTCAACTATTTAAAAATCCTTTTAACATAATTTAATTGATATTCCCCAAGGTTTTATTTAAAATGAACTCATAAAAACACACTAAAAATTATATATTACTAATTAACAGTTAAGTATAATAAACTCCCAATAATACCTATATAAATAGTTTGGTTAACTGTTTTACCAGTTTCATTCAAGTATAATTTACAACCTTTAGTTCTATCTATAATAAAACATTTTAGATGATCCCTTTTATATTTTATTTAAAACAAATTATTTTTTTTTTGAAAAATATGAAATCCAAGAAATAACTTCAATTCACCCATTAAACTCATTTAAAATTCATTTTTCACCAGTTTAGAAAATTCAATACACAAATATTTTTTAGATGAATTGAATATAATGTTATCAAAATAGATTTTTACAACCAAAAAATCCTTTGAAATTCTATTTATAAACAGGGTAGGATCATTTATACCTTTAAAAAACCCTTTAAAATTAATAAAGTGCTGATCTTATTATACCAAACTACAGGATCACATTTTAAACCATAAAGATATTTATAAAGTTCAAAAAATCAATTTGGAAACCGAGGATTTTAAAACCCCCGAAGTTGATCAATAAAAACATCCTCAATAATATAACCATTAAGGAATGTAATATTAACATCCATTTGATATAGTTTTAAATTCAGATAAGCTGCACACACTAACAATATTCTAAGGGATTCAAGTCTAGATACAAGTAAAAAGGTCTTCATAATCAATCCCTTCTTCTTGACTATAACCTTGTGAAAATAATCTAGATTTATTTATAACTATATTTCCTAATTCATTAACCTTTTTTATGAAACCCCATTTAGTTCCAATATTAAGGTAGTCTTTGGGTCTCACAACTAATTCTCATACTTTGTTTCTTTAAAATTGATTCAATTATTCTTTCATAGACATTACCAAAATGTTTATATAAGGACACAACCTTATTAAATACATAATATTGAATTTAGTAATTAAAAAACTTCCTCTTACATCGAGTATATTTTAGAGTTTAGATCTTTAGAGAATTGGGACATAATACATTCATAACATTACACATTGTCACAAAGTGGATATCATAAAGACAGTTTCCATTTTTTTTCAAAATATAAAACATTAAAAATTAAAACATGACTCCTTGAAAATTATTTGTCACGACCCGCCCTCGGGGCCCGTGCCGTGACTACCCCAAGCCCGCCTTCCATAGGCCAGGGGCTGGCGACTGGCACCAAGGCGTAAAATCCCAGTAAAAAGGGAAGGCATTGCCTTAATAAAGTAAACAAGCACCTCAGAGTAACAAGCGGAAGTAAAGCAGTACACAAAACTAGAACAACTGTGCTGAAGTAAAGGGGCCGGAAATACAAGCCCAACTGTAAAGTAAAGTACAACTCGAAAGGGAAAACAGCAACTGAAAGTACAAGCGGCTCCTGGAACGTCCTCCTCGATTCCTACCTGAAGGGTAGGTACAGATGGCTCAGCTCCTGGATCGTCCACCACAGATCCTACCTGAAGGGTAGGTACAGATAGCTCCACAACTCCTCGGGTCCAACTGTCCGCTCCGAGCACGTCCCGCTCAGTGGTCCTCCTCCGGGTACCGACCTACTCCGTAAGCCTCAACCGCAGTCAGCGCTGTCCGTTGTCTGCAACCAACACAACGAAGTGCGGGCATAGCCCGTGTAGGGGTGAGTATAAGATACTCAGTAGGGACCCCGAGACCCCTGAAGGTCTCCCAAATCCACAAAGGATAAACCACGAAGTAAAGTAACAATCATGAAGTAACATCCAGTATTGATTAGGTATATGCCCATACATATACCTATGTCACCAATTTCCGTTCGGCTCCAACACGAGCCCAAGAACAATCCAATCCACAAAGAAGAGTAAACAGTAAAATCCACATAGGATAACAGTACAAGTCCACACGGTTTATAACAAGTTTATGAAATCAACGGATAACCATTACCCAGGTATATGCCCATACATATACCTAAGTTATCAAGCGACCCATCTCAATCATGAGGAAACACATAGAACATTGACTCAGCTCAAACCAGGATTTTTATTATCGAAACCGTAACTACTGAAGAGCTCCGTCTCTAGAGTGTACAGTGGTCCTGTCACGACTCCGAGGTACTGCTCACTAACCTAAGACTGCTGAAGTACTCCTCCTGTCGAGTACCGCGGGTCTGCTGCCAACTACCGGGCGCTCCGTCCGCTGAGGGTCTGTCGCCAAATACCAGGCGCTCACCCAAATAGCCTACTGAGGTACTCCTCCTATCGAGTACCGCGGGTTTGCTGCCAACTACCAGGCGCTCCGTCCGCCGTGGGTCTGCCGCCAAATACCGGGCGCTCCGTCCACTGGGCTAGTCGACTCACTCCAAGTCGAGTCGGTCAAGCAGTCGTCAGGTCTCAGCCGGCTACACGGTCTCCGTACTCTGCACGCTCGTCTCCGGGAGGGTCTGCTCCACGAGCTACTGGTCGATACTCCAAGTATCACAAAGTCTCGCAAAGAAGTATCTCAAAAGACCGTCTTGTCACAGGGGTCTCAACGCAACAGACGGCGCGTCGATCGGACGCCCGGTCTGTGAGTTATTAACCTATTCGTCCCAGGGGCCCGGTTGGTTTCGTGAGCGAACCAATCCCGGCCGTATCACAACTGTACCCTGAACTCCCGTAGGGTATTCTCAAAGGGACCGTTACTCAACGTAATCACCATCGCGGGTCTGTTTCTACAACCAAGCGCACACACTCCGTAGAGTATCGTGGGTCCGCCGCTACACCCAAACGCTCCACCGCCCAAGGTAAACAAAAGATTCAGCTCACACAAGTTCGGTAGCACTGTTCCACGTAGGATCGCTGAGTGCTGTAGTCGTCGTCGTCGAATCCACATAGGATCTCTGTACTGTCGTCGTCGCAGTCACAATAGCAGTAGTAGTAGTCGTCACAGTAACAGTCGCACTAGAGTTCCCGCACACAGCAAGCTCGTTCGGAGGGTCCGCTCCACGAGCCGAGAGGCTGATACATCAACTGTCACGAAGACCGGAGTTGATGTATCCAAAAGTTCCGTATCGTCAACAGGAACTCAACGCAACAGACGGCGCGTCGATCGGACGCCCGGTCTGAGAGTTATTGGCATTTTCGTCTCCGGGGCCCGGTTGGTTTTTAAGGCAAAACCAACCCGACCGTACTCCACCTGCGTCCAAACCTCGGGCGGAGTATGCCAAAAGATCCGTCTCACTAAGAGGAACACAACGCGACTGACGGCGCGTCAATCGGACGTTCGTGGCTCAAGATATGAGCGTTTCCGCTCCGAAGGCCCGGTTGGTTTCGTGAACGAACCAACCCGGCCGAACTCAAAATAATCTGAAACCTTGAGTGCGATATACCGAAACGACCGTCTCGATCCAAGGATCGCGTTGCCGCAGACGGTTCGTCGTTCGGAGGTCTACAGCTCAAGTTATGAGCTTTTGACTGAAAAGGTCCGAAAACAGGGGGGTCTGGGCCCGGCCCGGCCCGGCCCAGTACCCCCTGAACCGCTCCGATCCGGGTCGGCCCGAACCGGGTCCTGGTCCGGCCCGGTTCCGCGTGGCCCGGCCCGGTTGGCTCGGCCCGGCCCGGCTGGGCGGTCCGGCCCAGCCGGCACAATCCGGCCCGGCCTGCGCGACCCGGCCCGGCCGGTCGCGCGGCCCGACCGCTCAGAACCGCTCGGCCAGCTTGGCCGAGCGGGTGGTTTCGCGCGAAACGGGGGGCGCCGCCCCCCGTGACTTCAATCAACGCCCCCCCCCACGTGAGGGGGGCCCGTTACACGGCTGCCGGGGGTTTCAAACCCCCGGAATTCAATGCACGGCCGGCATTGAAGCCGGCCGTTCGTCCACCCGCGGGACCTGCGGGTCCCGCCTCCGAGCAAACCGGCGGCCGGCACAGCCTGCCGCCCCCTTCTTCTCTGCCGCGGCAAGGGCCGCGGCTCTTCTGTTCTCCGGCGGCCGGCGAGCCCGGTCGCCTCCTTCTTCTCCGCCGCGGCAAGGGCCGCGGCTCTTCTGTTCTCCGGCGGCCGGTGAGCCCGGCTGCCTCCTTCTTCTCCGCCGCGGCAAGGGCCGCGGCTCTACTGTTCTCCGGCGGCCGGTGAGCCCGGCCGCCTCCTTCTTCTCCGCCGCGGAAAGGGCCGCGGCTCTACTATTCTCCGGCGGCCGGTGAGGCCGGCCGCCTCTGGCTGCTCCGCCGCGGCCGTAGGGCCGCGGCTCCTCCGCAGAGTCTTTGCCGCTTGCCACGTCTGATGGCCGCGGCCTTGTCCGACTCGTCGCACCTCTGCCGTAGGCCGCTCTGACCACTGTCATTCACTGGTTCATTTCTATGGCGCGGCGCGATGGCGTCGCGGGCCACCGCCGCGACTCACTCCGGCTGCGGTTCTCGACATTTTCTTGCGGTGCAACGGCACTGTGTTATCCCGCACCAAAGCACAATGATTTCAAGCACATGGAAGGAGGTCAGCCGTGTTTGTGCGGTCCGGCCTCCTTCCGTTAATCCGATAGCAGTCGGTTATTTAAAATCAAAGTAGAATTGAATAAAGGTTATTCAAGAGCACAGAATAAAACCCCTACCTTTGATTCATCGCTCGACGTTCATTGACGGCCGCGGAAGGTGAGCGTCGCGGAGGTCGGACGTGGGTTCGTCGCTGAGGAAGAACGCCACAGAAAAAGGATGCCGCGGAAGAAGTTGACGCGTCGCAGAAGGAGATCGACGCGTCGTGGTTTCCTCGTCGCGGAAGAAGACGTCGATGCCGTCACAGAAGGAGTCCGTCGCTTCGCGGGAGAACCACGTTCTTCAGTGGAGAAGTTCTTCGCGTTCTTCGTCGAGGAAGATGGTCTTCAAAGGAGAAGAGAACTCTCCTTTTCCCCCACACAGCAAAGCCCAAAACCAAAATAAAAAGACTTAACTCCTTATTAATTTATTAACGTTGGGAATTCCAAAGGTTGAAAACCATTAACACATTAACACCATGCATTAAAACTTAAGTTATAAAAAAAATTAAACAAGGGAGTTGAGGGGTTTAAGAGGATATGAAGGGGTGGGGTTCGTGTGGGCCCCACCACCCTCTTAACCTCCCAAGGGAAGTTGGGTTGTCACCCAACTTCCACCCAAAGGATAAAAACACTTAAGGAAGATAAAAATAAAAATTGAAGTTAAATTATTATTTTAACATTCACAATTTTATTTTTTACAACTCCCCTCGTGTAAACGCAACTTCGGGAAAGGTCTCCTTGAGCGAATATCGGCGCTGCGAGTTCATCGGTGCCCTCGGATTTCAATTCCGAGCACCGGATCAAAAGTTAGGAATTCCCGCTCGTTCGTTCACTGAACGTACCCGAGCCAATCTTTGGAAATTAATTCCGGGCACTCCGGGCCTCGGAATCAGGTGTCGTCTGAAACCGCGCCCTTGTAAAATTCTAAAGAAAATTAAGAAAAAAATTCCCTTGAATTTTACGGGTCTTTACATTACTCCCACCTCAGGGCTTTACGTCCCCGTAAAGCTTCAACTCACACTTAAGGGAAACAAGGTAGTACTGAGCACGCAACTGAGCTTTCCGCTCCCATATGCTCACCTGTAGATCTCGTGCTACCCGAGAAGCACCCCAGAGGAAGCAACCGTTCACGTAGATCCTGCTCCTGTCGATCCTCGATCTCTACTAGAACCTCTGTGCTTGTCGCCCTGTCATCGACGTCCAACTCCCCGGGGTCGATGACGTGTGAAGAAACATACACGTATCTCCACAGCTGAGACACGTGGTGGACATTATGCACCCGGTGCGACTGAGGTGGTAGGGTCAAGCGGTAAACCTCTTCGCCTACCCTACTGAAGATCAAAAGGGTCCATCGAACTTCGGAGATAACATGCCGCCTCGGCCACATCTCCGAAACCTCATCGGGTTGAGACCGTATAAGAACGTGTTCGTCACCCTCGAATTCAAGAGGTTTCCCTTTTTAGGTTAGAACTGAAACTAAAAACTCCTGCTGCCACAAGGGTAGGGTTGACCAACTCAAGAGTGATCGGTCACACCCTCTTATGCCTGAGTTTAACATGTGCTGCCCAGGGTTTCCTTTTCGCCGACCAAGGAAAACCCATTCCGACGTTTGCCTAAAACAGTCAACCGGGGTATGATTTGAGAATCAAAACCATACCCAGATCAACGTCGTAAGGCCTCTACGATGCCACCAAGAGATTCCAACCGAAACTCTCACCTCGAGGTCAAATCACACCGTCGGCGTAAGTGTGATTATCGAGTCTCCTCCCAAAGGTATCTCCAGACGTGAGGGTCAAGTCTACGGCTTACCCGGAACCTCTAGGTCTGGGACATGATTCATGGAAGGGTAGAATGATTGGTTCCTATGTCTATAGATATGGCAGCTCGTAGTAGACATAATTCGTACCCCGAATCATTCTTAGAGCTCCTGGGTCACACTCCTTGACCGCAATGCAGCTACTCTCCTCCCCAGCCCTCCTGCTCCCTGAGCCTGGCGGGGACTACTAAGTCGGGTGGTCGTAACATGTCGAAATGTACACCACCACATGCTGCTCTCCAAGCTCCGCTTCCACGTCTGCTACCCTGCAGATTCATCTGTCCTTAGCACTTCCTACTCCTAGAACATTTTACACGCCCGAGTCTCTGAGACTGGCGCTAGTTTCCTGCCTTTCACTGCTAACGTTCACAACCACAAAGGTTCTCTCTAGCATCCTAGCATAGGTAGAAATGCATAGAGGAAAAGTAATGGTTCGGATTTCCTTTAGGCACACTTCGCTCAGAAGTTCGAGTCTAAGGAACTGATTACAACGTAACCAACGAGTACCAAAATTGATTGGTAAGCCACGTTGAGTGCTCTGCTTCCGACATGTCGTACTGTCGAAGCTGTATTAGCTCCAGAAAACTCACAACTACCTCCTCAAGCCAGTCCTCAGCCGCCTACGAGTCAGGCTCACCTCGAAACTTGAGGGATATCTGGTGCTAAAACATATGTAAGGCACTAAGCCTGTGATTCTCTGCTACCGGTACCGCCGGTAGTGTCTACTGACCAACAGGTAGTGACATAGCTGGCGCACTACCCGTAGGTACTATCCCAGGTATCGGTTCGCGTACCGAAGCCTCATTACTATAAGGACCAACCTCATGGTCACTCACTGGAAACAACAGGAGCTAAGATCATCATCCGCTCTACTAGTATCCAAGCTAGGCGTAGAACTCTAGCAACCGCCTCCATCCAGTCCACTACTGCCTGGGAAATCTGTCTCGCCTCGTATCCTCAGAGGCCTCTACTGCTGGAACTCGTGCATCGCGCTCTGCTAGCGTGCACCGTCAGCTAGTGGCATCCTCTGCCTAACGGGTGGTGGTGCTGCTGGTACACCACCCGAAGGTGCCAACACTGAAAAAGGGCCCTGCACCGGAGTCTCGCTGCTCGGTGGGCCATCATCGAGAACTCTCTCGGAACTCCAGCTAACTATCTGCATGGTGACATCCTGAACAGTTGCGTCACGGTAAACGATTTATACCTGGTGAGCTGACCTGGTTTGAGCTGACTTTAAACCTTTTGGGAAACACACACACAATCAATGTTTTCGTGCATTAAGTCGGAAATCAGAAGTCAGGGTCCTGGTGTACGGATACGTCGGCCGCCGCACCAACACTGGACTCCCTGGACTGATAACCACACTCAATACACTAAACACTATTGCTTCACATAGAAAAAAGATCAGAGTCTGCGGTAGAACCGAACTCCTCTGATACCAATTTGTCACGACCCGCCCTCGGGGCCCGTGCCGTGACTACCCCAAGCCCGCCTTCCATAGGCCAGGGGCTGGCGACTAGCACCAAGGCGTAAAATCCCAGTAAAAAGGGAAGGCATTGCCTTAATAAAGTAAACAAGCACCTCAGAGTAACAAGCGGAAGTAAAGCAGTACACAAAACTAGAACAACTGTGCTGAAGTAAAGGGGCCGGAAATACAAGCCCAACTGTAAAGTAAAGTACAACTCGAAAGGGAAAACAACAACTGAAAGTACAAGCAGCTCCTGGAACGTCCTCCTCGATTCCTACCTGAATGGTAGGTACAGATGGCTCAGCTCCTGGATCGTCCACCACAGATCCTACCTGAAGGGTAGGTACAGATAGCTCCACAACTCCTCGGGTCCAACTGTCCGCTCCGAGCACGTCCCGCTCAGTGGTCCTCCTCCGGGTACCGACCTACTCCGTAAGCCTCAACCGCAGTCAGCGCTGTCCGTTGTCTGCAACCAACACAACGAAGTGCGGGCATAGCCCGTGCAGGGGTGAGTATAAGATACTCAGTAGAGACCCCGAGACCCCTGAAGGTCTCCCAAATCCACAAAGGATAAACCACGAAGTAAAGTAACAATCACGAAGTAACATCCAGTATTGATTAGGTATATGCCCATACATATACCTATGTCACCAATTTCCGTTCGGCTCCAACACGAGCCCAAGAACAATCCAATCCACAAAGAAGAGTAAACAGTAAAATCCACATAGGATAACAGTACAAGTCCACACGGTTTATAACAAGTTTATGAAATCAACGGATAACCATTACCCAGGTATATGCCCATACATATACCTAAGTTATCAAGCGACCCATCTCAATCATGAGGAAACACATAGAACATTGACTCAGCTCAAACCAGGATTTTTATTATCGAAACCGTAACTACTGAAGAGCTCCGTCTCTAGAGTGTACAGTGGTCCTGTCATGACTTCGAGGTACTGCTCACTAACCTAAGACTGCTGAAGTACTCCTCCTGTCGAGTACCGCGGGTCTGCTGCCAACTACCGGGCGCTCCGTCCGCTGAGGGTCTGTCGCCAAATACCGGGCGCTCACCCAAATAGCCTACTGAGGTACTCCTCCTATCGAGTACCGCGGGTTTGCTGCCAACTACCAGGCGCTCCGTCCGCCGTGGGTCTGCCGCCAAATACCGGGCGCTCCGTCCACTGGGCTAGTCGACTCACTCCAAGTCGAGTCGGTCAAGCAGTCGTCAGGTCTCAGCCGGCTACACGGTCTCCGTACTCTGCACGCTCGTCTCCGGGAGGGTCCGCTCCACGAGCTACTGGTCGATACTCCAAGTATCACAAAGTCTCGCAAAGAAGTATCTCAAAAGACCGTCTTGTCACAGGGGTCTCAACGCAACAGACGGCGCGTCGATCGGACGCCCGGTCTGTGAGTTATTAACCTATTCGTCCCAGGGGCCCGGTTGGTTTCGTGAGCGAACCAATCCCGGCCGTATCACAACTGTACCCTGAACTCCCGTAGGGTATTCTCAAAGGGACCATTACTCAACGTAATCACCATCGCGGGTCTGTTTCTACAACCAAGCGCACACACTCCGTAGAGTATCGTGGGTCCGCCGCTACACCCAAACGCTCCACCGCCCAAGGTAAACAAAAGATTCAGCTCACACAAGTTCGGTAGCACTGTTCCACGTAGGATCGCTGAGTGCTGTAGTCGTCGTCGTCGAATCCACATAGGATCTCTGTACTGTCGTCGTCGCAGTCACAGTAGCAGTAGTAGTAGTCGTCACAGTAACAGTCGCACTAGAGTTCCCGCACACAGCAAGCTCGTTCGGAGGGTCCGCTCCACGAGCCGAGAGGCTGATACATCAACTGTCACGAAGACCGGAGTTGATGTATCCAAAAGTTCCGTATCGTCAACAGGAACTCAACGCAACAGACGGCGCGTCGATCGGACGCCCGGTCTGAGAGTTATTGGCATTTTCGTCTCCGGGGCCCGGTTGGTTTTTAAGGAAAAACCAACCCGACCGTACTCCACCTGCGTCCAAACCTCGGGCGGAGTATGCCAAAAGATCCGTCTCACTAAGAGGAACACAACGCGACTGACGGCGCGTCAATCGGACGTTCGTTGCTCAAGATATGAGCGTTTCCGCTCCGAAGGCCCGGTTGGTTTCGTGAACGAACCAACCCGGCCGAACTCAAAGTAATCTGAAACCATGAGTGCGATATACCGAAACGACCGTCTCGATCCAAGGATCGCGTTGCCGCAGACGGTTCGTCGTTCGGAGGTCTACAGCTCAAGTTATGAGCTTTTGACTGAAAAGGTCCGAAAACGGGGGGTCTGGGCCCGGCCCGGCCCGGCCCAGTACCCCCTGAACCGCTCCGATCCGGGTCGGCCCGAACCGGGTCCTGGTCCGGCCCGGTTCCGCGTGGCCCGGCCCGGTTGGCTCGGCCCGGCCCGGCTGGGCGGTCCGGCCCAGCCGGCACAATCCGGCCCGGCCTGCGCGACCCGGCCCGGCCGGTCGCGCGGCCCGACCGCTCAGAACCACTCGGCCAGCTTGGCCGAGCGGGTGGTTTCGCGCGAAACGGGGTGCGCCGCCCCCCGTGACTTCAATCAACGCCCCCCCCCCCCCACGTGAGGGGGGCCCGTTACACGGCTGCCGGGGGTTTCAAACCCCCGGAATTCTATGCACGGCCGGCATTGAAGCCGGCCGTTCGTCCACCCGCGGGACCTGCGGGTCCCGCCTCCGAGCAAACCGGCGGCCGGCACAGCCGGCCGCCCCCTTCTTCTCTGCCGCGGCAAGGGCCGCGGCTCTTCTGTTCTCCGGCGGCCGGCGAGCCCGGCCGCCTCCTTCTTCTCCGTCGCGGCAAGGGCCGCGGCTCTTCTGTTCTCCGGCGGCCGGTGAGCCCGGCCGCCTCCTTCTTCTCCGCCGCGGCAAGGGCCGCGGCTCTACTGTTCTCCGGCGGCCGGTGAGCCCGGCCGCCTCCTTCTTCTCCGCCGCGACAAGGGCCGCGGCTCTACTGTTCTCCGGCGGCCGGCGAGGCCGGCCACCTCTGGCTGCTCCGCCGCGGCCGTAGGGCCGCGGCTCCTCCGCAGAGTCTTTGCCGCTTGCCACGTCTGATGGCCGCGGCCTTGTCCGACTCGTCGCACCTCTGCCGTAGGCCGCTCTGACCACTGTCATTCACTGGTTCATTTCTATGGCGCGGCGCGATGGTGTCGCGCGCCACCGCCGCGACTCACTCCGGCTGCGGTTCTCGACATTTTCTTGCGGTGCAACGGCACTGTGTTATCCCGCACCAAAGCACAATGATTTCAAGCACATGGAAGGAGGTCAGCCGTGTTTGTGCGGTCCGGCCTCCTTCCGTTAATCCGATAGCAGTCGGTTATTTAAAATCAAAGTAGAATTGAATAAAGGTTATTCAAGAGCACAGAATAAAACCCCTACCTTTGATTCATCGCTCGACGTTCATTGACGGCCGCGGAAGGTGAGCGTCGCGGAGGTCGGACGTGGGTTCGTCGCTGAGGAAGAACGCCACAGAAAAAGGATGCCGCGGAAGAAGTTGACGCATCGCAGAAGGAGATCGACGCGTCGTGGTTTCCTCGTCGCGGAAAAAGACGTCGATGCCGTCACAGAAGGAGTCCGTCGCTTCGCGGGAGAACCACGTTCTTCGGCGGAGAAGTTCTTCGCGTTCTTCGTCGAGGAAGATGGTCTTCAAAGGAGAAGAGAACTCTCCTTTTCCCCCACACAACAAAGCCCAAAACCAAAATAAAAAGACTTAACTCCTTATTAATTTATTAACGTTGGGAATTCCAAAGGTTGAAAACCATTAACACATTAACACCATGCATTAAAACTTAAGTTATAAAAAAAATTAAACAAGGGAGTTGAGGGGTTTAAGAGGATATGAAGGGGTGGGGTTCGTGTGGGCCCCACCACCCTCTTAACCTCCCAAGGGAAGTTGGGTTGTCACCCAAATTCCACCCAAAGGATAAAAACACTTAAGGAAGATAAAAATAAAAATTGAAGTTAAATTATTATTTTAACATTCACAATTTTATTTTTTACAACTCCCCTCGTGTAAACGCAACTTCGGGAAAGGTCCCCTTAAGCGAATATCGGCGCTGCGAGTTCATCGGTGCCCTCGGATTTCAATTCCGAGCACCGGATAAAAAGTTAGGAATTCCCGCTCGTTCGTTCACTGAACGTACCCGATCCAATCTTCGGAAATTAATTCCGGGCACTCCGGGCCTCGGAATCAGGTGCCGTCTGAAACCGCGCCCTTGTAAAATTCTAAAGAAAATTAAGAAAAAAATTCCCTTGAATTTTATGGGTCTTTACATTATTAAACATTTAACATGGATTCATTATTTTTCTTACACATCCATTAACCTATGAAAATCATTTAAAACTTGGTATGAGCACAAAAACTCAGTAAGGGATATAAAAAGAAGGGAAGAACACATTAGTCCATGAATACTTGTAACGTATGAAATCATTTTCAAAATACATACTTATCACCTGTATATATATATACTTACTTTGTGAAACATGATATTATAACAATACATGAGAACATAAGTAGAACCATAAAGTTATCTTGGAGCGTTACTTACATAATCTTGTAACCCTCTTGGTTACCTTATAATTTGTAGCCCTCACAACTACCTTACTATTTGTGTAACGATCGCAGTTACACTTAGGGTAACCATACATCCAACCTCCAACTTACACATAACCAATGTATTGGATGGAAATATTGGTCCCAAAATTCATCATAAAAAATTCCCAAGAACTAGAAAATAACCATACAACATGAATAATATCATAAAAACATTGCTTTTGAATTTTGTAAAATAGAATTTTAAAAGAGGGTTTTAAAAGAAAAACCCCTTACATAAATCATATAATTGAAGTGAGACTTAATAGAGTGGATGGAATATGTATATAAACTGTAATTAAACATAATTAAACATAATATAAACAAAAACCATCACACAAACAATTTTAATACCACTTAAATAACGAAGTACAAGGTTAACCCAAAAAATGGAAACCGGGTTAAGAATTCCCTTACCTCGGGTTTGTCTTACTTTAAACTTGTTTAAACCTGAATTATAATGGTTAAAATAGTGTTATTAATATTTCAAAAAAATATGTTCATGTTTATAACATCCTGTATGATCATTTCATAACTTCATTTCACCCTTTAATTGTTAGTATTTTGTTCCTTGCATTGTTTAGGGTGAGTTCTTTAAATGATTTTCATGATCACTTCATGATGGATGTTCTTGTCGATTGGAAGTGAAACTACATAATTGTAATGGAAAGGTATTTAAATATTTCCAGTACCATAATTTATACCATTTATCAATTTGATGTTTTATATGAGGATGATTCATAAGTTAAAACATTAATGATGTTCGTTTTGATCATTTTAGTGGTTCTTTGATAACAAAAAACTCATTTTGTTTTATAACTTAAACCATGAGTACAAAATAATTCTAGAACCATGGATGAGACATAAAACATATATTATAACCTTTTTAAACCATAGAAATGGTTTCATGACCCTACTTGAAAGAATTAATGTAAATTGAAATCACATCATCCATGATGTCGGTGATTCGACACATCATGGACAATGTTTTTATTCCTTGATTAAGTGGGAGAGGATAAGAATAATGATGATGAATTTTCCATGAACATGATAAAATCCAGAATATACATGATTTTTGGAGATTTCATTCCTATTAGGTAATAATAGATGAAGAAAGAATAAGAAAATAAAGGAACTCAAAATAAAAGAATAAGTGAGAAATCCCTTACAAAAATTCGGCAACCCAACAGCTATGGAACAGGGTTTTAGAAAACATTAAAAAGAGAGGGGACAAGGGTCACCCATATAGAAATAAATCATAATATATAATAGATCAAAAATAAGAAGAAAATAAGAACATGGTATGGAAACTTGAAAGTTATACCACATAAAAGAGAACTTGAATGGAAAAAGAAAGAAATTGAGAATTTTCTTACCTTGTAGAGTAACCCCTAGAACATAAAGGTTGGGACATTGGGGGAATGAGGAAACATTGGGAGGACTACTAGGGAGGTAAGGATGCCATAGTTTCATTGATGAGGAATTTGTAATGAATTTGATGAAGGAATGGGTTGGTATTTATAGCAAAAGTGAGGGTTTATTTTAATAATTTCCAAGGGACACCTCATGAGTGATATTTACAAAACCATGGGCTTTACCATGGTATTTGCCCAAGGTTTTATCCACTTAAGACACCTCACATATTATTTTACTGTAAACAAGTTGACCAGATTTATTACATCATTATTACATCATTAATGATGTCATTAACACACCCAAACTTAAAACTGTATTTTTACTATTCACCCAAAAATCAAATGTTTCAAAAAAATCCAAAAAATTCACCCTAACCATTTATTGAAGTGTAGAATTCAAAAATGAAGTCCATTTTTTGAAAATAATTTTCTAATTATTTTTAATTTATTTTTTAAATAAAATCTTAGTTAATTAAAAAATTAATAATTTAAAAACTATAACTTCTTTTATATCACATTTAAAAATTAATAAAGATGTCATTATCTTAAATCCTTAAGAAATAAAATAATAATACAATTTACTATTCATTAGGGTCATATTATTATTAATATTACTTTTCATATTACTATTCATAAGGGTATGTTACTATTCCCAAAAAAACAAGTTGGTTCCAATAGACTCCAAATTATATACTGAACACAATTGTAGATGACCAATTTTCAAAATTCAAAACATATATGCAGTAAAATTATGTTTAAAGGATACTTATAAATATATAATTTAAATAAAATTTCAAGAATTTCAATTTATTTTTAGAAAACCTTGCGGTGTTACATTATTCCCACATTTTGGAAATTGCATCCTCGCAATTTTATTTACTTATTAAACAAGTGAGGGTACCTTTCCCTCATAGCATTTTTAGACTCCCATGTTGCTTCTTCAACTATGTGGTTTCCCCACAAAACCTTTAACTGGTGGATTAACTTATTCCGCAATTCCTGTTCCCTTCGATCAATAATCTGAACTGGTTTCTCTTCATAAGAAAGGTTCTCTTCTAACTGAACTGCTTCTGGGCTCAAGACATGTGATGAATCTGGCACATAATTCCTCAACATTGAAATATGAAAAACATTGTGTACTTGAGACAAACTTGGAGGCAAAGCTACTCGGTATGCAACTAGTCCAACTTTCTCCAGGATTTCAAAAGGATCGATGAACCACGGACCTAACTTTACTTTCTTACCAAAACACATCACACTTTTCCAGGGAGAGATTTTAAGGAAAATATAGCCACCTACCTCGAAAGAGAAGTCTTTCCTTCTATCATCTGCATAACTTTTCTGCCTGCTCTGAGCTGTCCTCATGTGCTACTGGATCATCTTCAATTTATCAGGCACTTTTTCTACTAATTCTGGCCCCATCAACTTTCTTTCACCGACTTCATCCCAAAATGCTGGAGTTCGACACCGCTTCCCATTCAAAGCCTCAAAAGGTTCCATATGAATACTAGAATGAAAACTATTATTATAAGAAAACTCAACTAAAGAAATATATTAATCCCAACTTCCCTGGTAGTCTATTTAACAAGCTCAAAGCATATCCTCCAAAGTCTAAATCGTTCGTTCTGACTGCCCATCTGATTGAGGATGAAAAGCTGTACTAAAATTTAATTTTGTTCCCAATGACTTCTGAAGTCCCTTAAAAAAGTTACAAGTGAACCTGGGATCCCGATCAGATACAATGGAAATAGGAACTCCATGTAACCTGACAATCTCTTTGAGGTACAATCGAGAAAGCTGATCCAAAGACATTGTATCTTTAATAGAAAGAAAATGTACAGACTTTGTCAGCCAATCAACAATAACCCAAATCACATTGTTACCTCGAGAAGTCTTTGGTATTCCCACCACAAATTCCATGGATACATTCTCCCATTTCCACTCTGGCACTGGAAAAGGTTGGATCATCCCCTTCGGTAACTGCCATTCTGCTTTAACCTGTTGACATGTCAAAAATTTCATGGTAAAATCAGCAATATCTCTTTTCATTCCATCCCACCTATAATACTGCTGAAGGTCTCTGTACATCTTAGTACTGCCAGGATGAACTGAAAATGGAGAACTATAAGCTTCACACAAAAATTATTTCTTCAACTCAGAATCACCAGGCACACACAACCTTTTACCAAATCTCAAAACACAATCTTTATCAATATTAAATTCTGGAAACTTACCCATTTTAACCAATTCTACCTTTTTCTATAGCTCACAGTCTTCCTTCTGCGCTTGCTTAATTCTGGCTAACAACAAAGACTACATTGAAATCTGGAACAAAACAAATGTATTCCCTGCACCAACAACTTCTAATCCAAAATTTATCAAATCATTAATCAAGGGATCATATTCAAAACATAGCATGGTTAATGATGCATGATTTTTTTGACTCAAGGCATCTGCTACTTTGTTTTATTTTCTAGGATGGTAATTGATCATGAAATCATAATCCTTTATCAATTCTAGCCATCTCCTCTTCCTCATGTTTAATTCCTTTTGAGTGAATATATACTTCAGAATTTTATGGTTAGTATATATTTGACATTTGGATTTGTATAAATGATGCCTCCAAATATTCAAATCCAAAACCACAACTGTGATTTCCAAATCATGTGTGGGATAATTTAGCTCATGAAGTTTAATTTGTCTCGAAGCATAAGCAATTACCTGATCATTCTGCATCAAAACAAAACCAAGTCCCTTCAAAGAAGCATCACTATAGATGAAAAACTCACCATTTTGGGAAGGTAAGGTCAAAACTGGAGCATTCATCAATCTCTTCTTTAGTTCCTGAAAACAAACATCACATTCTTCTGTCCAAACAAATTTAACCTCTTTCCATGTTAACTTAGTTATCTGGCTAGATAACCGTGCAAAGTTTTTAACAAACTGTCAGTAATAACCTGGTAACCCAAGAAAACTATGAATCTCTATAACATTTGTGGGTCTTGGCCATTCATCAACTGCTTTTGTTTTGGCAGGAGAAACTGTTATTCCATTCTTATTTACAATGTGCCCAAGAAAAGAAATCTGTTTTAACCAAAAATCACATTTTCTAAATTTTCCATACAATTTCTTTTCTTTTAAGGTTTTTAAAACAACCCTTAGATGTTTTTCGTGCTCCTATTTATTTTTAGAAAATACCAGAATGTCATCAATAAATACAACCACAAACTTATCCAAGAACTCATGAAATACTCTATTCATAGGATTCATGAATACAGCAGGTGCATTAGTTAACTCAAAGGGCATAACAACAAATTCCTAATGCACATATCTAGTACGAAAGGCTGTTTTTGGGATGTCATCCTCCTTCACCTTCAGTTGATGGTATCTGGATCCCAATTCAATCTTGGAAAAGTACCGAGCTCCCTGGAGCTGATCAAACAAGTAATCGATATGAGGAAAGGGATACTTTTTTTTAACAGTGATGTTATTCAAAGCTCTATAATCAATGCAAAGTCTCATGGAACCATCTTTATTTTTAACAAAAAAAAACAGGAGCTCCCCATAGTGAAGTGATAGGATGAATGAAGCCTTTATCAAGAAGATCCTGTAATTTATTTTTCAATTCAAGAAGTAAAATTTGAGCTATATGATAAGGAGGTTTTGAAATTGTCTTAACATCAGGAACTAAGTCAATTGTGAATTCAACTTCCCGATCAGGTATGACACTTAGTAAATCATCAGAAAAAACATCAAGGTATTCATTTACCACTAACACATCATTAATATGAACAGTTTCCTTTTTTTCAACAATATGAGCAAGATAACTTTTATTTCCATCTTTCAATAGTTTCTCAGCTTCTTGATATGTTATCAATTGTATGGGTTCCTTCTTGTATACAAACTGAAACTCTTTATGAAAAAAACTTCTTTAGCTCTATAATCAATCTTTTCATGATAAACAGAAATCCAATCCATTCCCATAATAACATCAAACTCAACTAAGGGTAAAACAAAAAGGTTTGTAGGTAAATTCTTTCCATAAACCACAATATAAAGATTCTTATATTTCTTATTTTCTATAATATTTCCCCTTGGTGTTTTAACAAAAAGTTTTGGTCTCATTTGTTGAGGTGATATTTCCAATTTACCAGAAAATTTCTAAGAGATGAAGGAATGTGTAGACCCCGTATCAAAAAAAAACTTTAGAAAAATCTGAGTGAACAAACAAAGTACCTGATACAACTTCATTGGATAGCCCGACATCTACTGACATAGTCACAAAGTATCTCACTACACCTTTTTGCTTATAGTCTGGTTTCTTTGCATCATTTGGATCTCTCTTTGGGTAGACATTTTCATAATGAACCATCTCACTACACTTAGAACACTTAACAGTTTTCTTTTCAGGATTAGTCTTAGGATCATTTTCATTACAATCTCGAGCCATATGTCCAAACTTACCACCTTTAAAACACTTCCCAGTTTTTATAAGACATTCCCCAGGGTGTTTCTTGCCACACTTTTCTCAACCTAGAAATTGGATTTTATGACCATCAAATTTCTTTGGTTGATTATTACCCATAACTTTCCATCTAGACCTATTCTTCTCCTTATTTCCAAAATTCTCATGATCATCAGAAAACTCTATCTCTAACCTCTCAGCACATCAGACAAATTTTAAATAACTTTTGAATTCACAGGAGGCCAACACCCTTCGATACCTTGGCTTCAGTCCTGAGTAAAAGCGATTGATTTTGCAATAAAGATCCAGAATAATATTTGGAGCATACCTCTCCAGTCGGGTGAAGTTCGCTTTATACACAACCACTGAATCCTCATCCTTTTTCTTCAATTCAAGGAATTTCTTCTCTATTCTACATCGCACCACCTTAGGAAAATATTTTTCAAGGAAAAGAATTTTAAATTCATCCCACTCTAAGGCATCAAAATCCTCTTTACCCCTGATATTCCTTACTATTTATCACCATTGATCAGCTTAACCTTCAAAATGATAAATGGAAAGACTTACCTTTTCATTGTCTAAACATCCCATAACATCTAATATCTTTTCAAGGGATTTAATCCATCCTTCAGCCGCTACTGGGTCAGAAGATCCATTGAAAACAGGAGAGTTTTGCCTCATAAAATGTTCCACTATTGTCATGTTCCGTTGTGGCACCTCTAGTTGTTCTCTTGCATGGATTCCACCACAATTTATTTCTTGTGTTAGCTGATCCATTATTATCATAAACATCTCGGTTCAAATACCTACCATTCTGGGCTGCAGATTCAGAAGGATGTCGTTCTGTCGGTGCCTCTCCTCTTTAGCTTCCCTATTTCTTCTACGGACAACCATTATGAACAAAAATATCTTAGACGAAGCAACATGGTAATATTTAAATGCTATAACATTTCAAATTAATCATAGAGTAAAAATCATTTATGATATTCTTTTAACATCATCCTAACCCTAAAGTTATCTAAACTATCCTCTAATACCAACTATAAGGACCCAACCTTATTACATATATAATCTTGAATTTAGTCCAGAAAACACTTCCTCTTACATTGATGATCTTTTCAAGTTTAGAGATTTAGATAATTGGGACATAATACATTCATAACATTACACATTGTTACAAATTGGATACCATAATGACAGTTTCCATTTTTTTTCAAAATATAAAACATTAAAACTTAAAACATGACTCCTTGACAATTCTTCAACATTTAACATGGATTAATTCTTTGTCTTACACATAAATTAACATATGAAAATCATTTAAAACTTGGTATTAGCACAAAAACTCAGTAAGGGATATAAAAATAAGGGAAGAACACATTAGTCCATGAATACTTGTAACATATGAAATCATTTTCAAAAGAAATACTTATCACCTGTATATATATACTTACTTTGTGAAACATGATATTTACACAATACATGAGAACATAAGTAGAACCATAAAGGTATCTTGGAGCATTACTTACATAATATTGTAACCCTCTCAGCTACCTTATAATTTGTAACCCTCACAGCTACCTTACTATTTGTGTAACCATTGCAGTTACACTTGGAGTAACTATAAAACCAACCTCCAAATTACACATACCAAATGAATTAGAGGGAAATATAGGTCCCACCCTTCATCATAAACAATTCCCAATAACCAGAATATAACCATACAACATGAATAATATCATAAAAACATTGCTTTTGAATTTTGTAAAACAGAATTTTAAAAGAGGATTTTAAAAGAAAAGCCCCTTACATAAATCATATAATTGAAGTGAGACTTAATAGAGTGGATGGAATATGTATATACACTGTAATTAAACATAATTAAACATAATATAAACAAAACCCATCACATAAACAAATTTAATACCACATAAATAACGAAATAGAAGGTTAACCCAAAAAATGGAAATCGAGTTAAGAATTCCCTTACGTCAGGTTTTTCTTACTTCTAACTTGTTTAAACCTCATGTATAATGGTTAAAAGAGTGTTATTAATATTTTAAAGAAACATGTTAATGTTTATAACATCTTTTATTATAATTTAATAACTTCATTTCTCCCTTTTGTTATTATTATTTTGTTCCTAGCATTGTTTAGGGTGAGTTCTTTAAATGATTTTCATGATCGGTTCATGATGGATGTTCTTGTCGATTGGAAGTGAAACTCCAGAATTGGAATTAAAATGTATTTAAATATTTAAAGTACCATAATTTATACCATTTATCAATTTGATGTTTTATATGAGGATGATTCATAAGTTAAAATATTAATGATGTTCATTTATATCATTTTAGTGGTTCTTTGACAATAACAACCTCATTTTGTCTTATAAATTAAACCATGAGTACAAAAGAATTATAGAACCATGGATGATACATAATACATATATTATAAACTAGTTAAACCATATAAATGGTTTCATTATCATACTTTAAAGAATTAATGTAAATTGAAATCACATCGTCCATGATGTCGGTAATTCGACACATCACAAACAATGTTTTTATTCCTTGATTAAGTGGGAGAGGAGAAGAATAATGATGATGAATTTTCCATGAACATGATAAAATCCAGAATATACATTATTTAAGGAGATTTCATGCCTCTTGGGTAATAAGAGATGAAGAAATAATAAGAAAATAAAGGAACTCAAAATAAAAGAATAAGTGAGAAATCCCTTACAAAAATTCGGCAGCCCAACGACTATGCAACAGGGTTTTAGAAAACATTAAGAAGAGAGGGGAAAAGGGTCACCCATAAAGAAATGAATAATAATAAAGAATATATCAATAATAAAAATGAAATAAGAACATGGTGTGGAAACTTGAAAGTTATACCACATAAAAGAGAACTTGAATGGAAAAAGAAAGAAATTGAGATTTTTCTTACCTTGTAGAGTAACCCCTAGAACTTGAAGGTTGGGACTTTGGGGGCTTGAAAAAACCTTGGGAGGACTAATAGGGAGGTAAGGAGGCCAAGGAATCGTTGATGAGGAATTTGGAAAGAAGTTGATGAAGGAATGGGTTGGTATTTATAGCAAAAGTGAGGGTTTATTTTAATAATTTCTAAGGGACACCTCATGAGTGGTATTTACAAAACCATGGGCTTTCCCATGGTATTTTCCCAAGTTTTTAGCCACTTGGGACACCTCACATATTATTTTACTATACAAAAGTTTACCAGATTTATTACATCATTATTACATCATTAATGATGTCATTAACACATCGAAACTTAAAACTGTATTTTTTACTATTCACCCAAAAATCGACTGTTTCAGAAAAATCCCAAAAATTCACACTAACCATTTATCGACGTGTATAATTCAAAAATGAATTCAATTTTTTGAAAATAATTTTAATTTAATTTTTAAATAAAATCACACTTAATTCAAAAATTAATAATTTAAAAACTATAACTGCTTTTATATCACATTTAAAAATTAATAAAGATGTCATTATCTTAAAGCCTTAAGAAAATAAAATAATAATACAATTTACTATTCATTAGGGTCATATTACTATCAATATCACTATTCATATTACTATTCATAAGGGTATGTTACTATTCACCAAAAAAACAAGTTGGTTCCAATAGACTCCAAATAACATACTGAACACAATTATAGATGACCACTTTTCAAAATTCAAAACATATAAGCAGTAAAATTATGTTTAAAGGATACTTATAAATATATACTTTAAATTTTTTTTCAAGAATTTCAATTTATTTTTAGAAAACTTTGGAGTGTTACATTTTATCACTAATTACTTCAGTAAGGTTCATAGGCTGAGATAAGTAAGCTTGATGTTCCATCCAATTTCTAATAGATTCTCTATTTTGAGTACCTTTATAAATATAAACTACAAAAACATATAAAGGATAGTTCTTGTGTGTCTTAATAGTTCTACGAATTGAAGTTCTTGGTTCTACCAAGTTATCTTCAAGGTTTGGGTGGTCTGTTTGGTCTCTAACAATAGATTTTTCATGTAATTCCGCAACATAGTTAGTGGAATTTGTCATAAACTAGCTTGGATACCTTAATACCTTGATAAAAGATCCATCTATGACATGACACGAAGGGTATTACCAATCCCCATGGGTTGGAGACTAGCACCTGACATCATATAAGATCAAAAGGGAACACATTTTCTACAAAAAAATAGAAGATAAAATAGTTTCAAGTTAGTATGCTCAACACTCCAAAGGTAGAAAGTACTAGAAAAAAATAGGTATAACAAAACCCAAATAAGGATATCATCAAAGTACCCTACATATAACAAGATAAAACTCAAACATTCCATGAAATAAGTGGATAACATCTCCACTAGTCACCTCCATCACTCCAAGACCAAAGGATCAAGAACATCCATCTCCTCTAAGAGGCACTTTCCCTTTGTTTAGGCCTGACATACAAATATCTACAAATTTATGAAGGAAAAGGTAGGTGTGAGCTATAAATCCTAGTAGGGTCTCACCAAGAGTTCCATAATTGTTTCCAAAACAATAAACCAATCATGCTATCAATTTAAATAAAACTATGCATGGAATTTCATTTGTACATTTAAAACAAAAAAAATTATTCAAATATATAAAAGATATATCAAACAAATTAAAAAAAGGATTAAATGAACATTTTATATGAAAAAGTTTATAGAAATTAGTTGGCGTAAATAAAATAGTTTCCTAAATCAATGGCATATATATCAAATAAAACACCACATAAAACCATAGTCAAACACCCTAAGGTACATTAGTTGCTGACTATAGGATCCTCACATATCCCATCAATGATCACAAACCAATATTCACTCCCACTTAAGGGAAAATTACTGTCATACACTCACACTTAAGGGAAAATTACATTCACTCTCACTTAATGGAAAATTACATGCCACACTTGGTTTAGTTAGTATTATCATCATAAATCCAATAGTAGGGGGTCAATATCCTAGTATTATTTTTCCAACCACTTACTAACTACCTAGGATCCCATGTGCTTCAATCAATCAATAAAGAAATTTAAGGGCCCATATCTATGTCGATCAACCCATTGCATGTTTCCGAGTATTGTGGAGAATAGAGGAGGCTCGAAGGAAGTTTGGAGGTGTTCAGGTGCTGAGAGATCGAAACAGGGAGCTTTCAAGGTGTGAAATTGGGTTTCACACTGTGTAGAATAATTTAATGATGTTTAATAGGGTTCACACCTTGAAATTTTTTGGGGGTTGAAAAATAAAATGAAATGAAGAGGTGACAATTTTTTTAGTAGAAAATAACCTTGAGGTATTAAATGATGTGAAACGGGATTACATGTCGTGTAATCCCCAGATGCTGTATGTTTTAAAACATTTCCAGCCACTCAGGTTTGTTAAAACCTATAGCTGCATCGGCTCTCTCTCAACCCCAGGTGACTCGACAACCCCGTCTTCAACTTTTTGGGAATTCCTTCATCAAGGATAGATTCCTAGCTCCCTCCTTCGATCTGTAGTGATCCATCTTCTATCCAAGGCAGATTCTACCTTTTTTTGTGGTTCTTCGATATGTTTCCTCCCATGTCTTTTTTCCATGCTATGGTGGATGATCTCTCATGTTTCTAATGGGGTTTTCATTGGTTTTTGGTTGGTGCGGTTGTGTCACGGCGTCCTCATGAGGGTGCAGTTGTTGTGGGAGAGGTGATCGGGATTCATTGTGTTGATACGTTCTCGTGAAAAGAATGTTGAAGGCCTTTTAAGGTAGGGGATTCATGGATTCTCTATTTATTTATGTGAAATCATAGAGTTATCATGATTTAGGCTCTTAGATCACAATGAAATTGAACTAATTAAATACTTGAACTGAATTAAAGAATTGGTATTGATCATGTAGTGATGTTGTTTCTTTATACCTTGATAATGGTTTGCCTCTTGATTTTCTAGATGGTGTGATATCTATGACTTGATTAGTTTAGATAGTTTCTCTTGATGGAAATTGGTAAAGAATGTAAAGTAGGAATTAATTGATAATTAATTGGATAATTCATTAAAGAGGCATGTTTAATAAATTTGGTTGTTTTTATAATTTATTGTTAATAAAATTGATGCATATATGCATGTTTAATTGAATTGGTTAATGAATTTGAATCATGTTGATGCTTGTTGATAAAAAAATAAAGTCTTGTTAAATTAATTTTTTAATTAATTTTTGATAGATTGTGATAGCTTGTTGTTTAGGTTTTCCATATTTGGAACCTATGAATAATGAATCAGTTAATTCAATATGGAATAAGAACCGATTGTGTGATAAATGATAATTCATTTTTAGGGCATTATTTTACCATTTTCTTATAAAGGCTAAGTGCCTTGTACTTGGATCCATGAGAGATCGTTGTGTGTGAAGGATGAATGCCTTGTTTTAGGGCCAAGATCCTAATTGATTGTTGTTTTCTGCTGCTTGTAATGTGATTTGAGCCTAGGATGGCTAAGGTTGGAGGGATGTTGTGGTTGTGGGGGTTGGGAGGCCTGGATGTGACATGAGCCTAGAATGTATGATCCTGGAGGGATATTGTGGTGTGTGGGGTAGGGAGGACCTATTTTTGTGGAAGTAGTTGAAGCCTAGAGTGGCAAGATGCATCAGTTTATGCATGTGGTGTCAGGGAGGACACCGAAGATGATGGAATGGGTTGAAGCCGGGATTACCCGTTGATATGAAAGTTGGATGCTTGTTGAATATGTTGTTTGTTTACCTGATTTACTTTCCCCACTACTTGAGTCATATGATTTTCTTACTCTCCTTCCAAGGGAGGAAAAGAAATGAGGGGTATTCTATGTGATTTCTATGTTTATCTTATCATGGTTGGATGGGTCTATGCTCCTACTATAGGTGGAAAAGACTCGACGTGTAGTTTATCTACTAACTATGTTGATCCCCTTGTGTTTGATTGCTTAGAACATTTTATAGAATACCTGGAAATATGGAAAGCAGTAATGATTGTTAAATAAATGAATAAATGTTTAACCCATGGGGTTGGAGCTTGCTGGGATGCAATTCCGAGGTTATAATTTTGAGAAACCGTGGACTTGGTTTGGTTATTACGGGAGGGAATGGGACTTTGTTGTGATACTAATGAAATGAAATGTGGAAATTATAATGATTAATTATTGTTTAAATAATTAATTAACATAAATTGAAACTGATAAAATATGATAAAGAAACTTAATGTATCTCTTTAAATAGTTGTGTACTTATAGGACATATAGTCTTAGCAGTGGCTGTCGGGAGTCTGAGAGACATGAGCTGTAGTTGAGTCTAAGACAAGGTTATTCCCATAATGTGGTTGTGAGATATATTATATCATATACTTTTTGTGTTTCTATACACTACTCCACCCTATCGGTTAGGGCAACTGACACCCCGAGGATTCTGAGCTCGAGGGGGTATTTTCTCCAAAATCCTGGTGGGATGATGGATGGATGACTACCCCCTTTGGACATGCTCACTTCTCTTGGTAGTTAATTTTGCTGGTATGCAAAGAGGTTAGCTTTCACTATATATTCTTGTAGAGGGCTGTAATGGCTTGTGGTTATTTCACACACATATATTCTGGATATAGTTTCCTAAGAGATACTATAGGCACAACGTGTATGAGAGTTGATGGCTTTAGGATCCTTAATCAGTGTATGGGATGTGATGGTTTGAGGTATAATTCCCTATGTATGATACACGTTATGTGGGCAGTGGTCGCTCCCAGAACTATCGGGTTACTTTGGTTACATGGATGTGGTGGTGTGTTTCATGAGATTCATGTTATGGTGCTTCGACCAGGTGTTTGCAGGCTATCCTTTCTAGAGAGAGATGATTTGGACGTGCGATGTTGGGGAAAAGCAGAAAACTAGTGGGGGGTTAATAATGGGGTACCCTTGATATTCTTTATTATATTTTATGATATTGTATGCAATATTTGGTGATAGTATCCATGGTGAATCTGGGGACTTAGTATACATGTTTAGGTGATGAGTTAGTTTCAGTTATTATTCACTGTGATTTAGAATGCTTTCTTTACTTTTGAACGAGAGTCTATGTGGAGGATCCTACTAAGTATACTGTTATACTCACCCTATGTATATATAAACTATTTTTCAGGTCAGTTGGAGAAGGTTGGAGATTAGGCTGGTTACTACTAGATTGTGGGTTTCAAGAGCTATTTGGGCTTCGTGGCCACTGTTTTCTTTACTTTATTTTGGTACTTAAAATTTTTCCTTTTAGTTTTAGTATTTATTGAATGAAATTAAATTTGTGTACTTGGGTTTCTTTTATATTATAGTCTGATCAGGGGTTGGTTTCTATCCATCTTATCTCTTTATTCCTCATGTGTTTCTATTAGAGGGTAACGACTCTCATCTACATGTTTATTATAACCTCGGTGCTAGTCACCAACCTGGGTCCTACTGTAGGTGAGACTCGGGGGTCACTATCTCTCTTCTCCAATTTACGGCCTAGGAGGGGTACACTTTGTGGGGAGGGGATCATAACAAAGTTGTATCAGAGGTCAGGTTGAGAGATAGGATGAATTTTTGGATTTAGGAAGGGGTGAGGTTGCATGAGTAAGTAGGGTAACAGTGTTAGATAAGTTTATAAAGCATTGTAAATGCGGGATACTAGATAAGACACAGGTATTTAGGTCCCCCTATGATCTGATGCACAAAACGTTAAGCATACATTGGCTACTAAATGAGGTGTTACTGGTTACAGGGTAGAGACCTAGGAAAGGATAATGCATCATTCTTATTTTCTCTTGTGTTTGAATGGGTAGACCTTGGGATAAGTTAACCTAAAATGAAGAAAAAGAAAAAATTAATTAATCTTAAGTTCTTCTATATTCTAGGTTTAGAAGATATAACTATTTGTTATTTTAGAGGAATGGATCTAGGTCGATGTCCTTATCAGGTTTACACAAAAGATGTTTACCAGGTTGCACTAGAAAATTGACGCATGGTAGAGATTGATGACAACGACACTTGGAGGAGGACACTACGAGATTTTTAGCACTAGAGTCTATAGAGGTTTGAGGGATCCATTTTAGATGAAATCACAGAAGAATTGTTGGAGGAGTTTGAGATAGATTTTAGTTCGATCCATGCTTGGAAGAAGAACTAAGTGTCGTTGGCTGTGACGATGCTACGTGGGGCCGTGAGGTAGTGATGGTTCTTGTTCCTTGGAGATCGTGAGGAGTCAACAGTCTCATGGGAGGAGTTCCGAGACCAGTTCAGAGATGAGTTTCTTTCTTCGACCGTGAAGGCGGCCAGTCACCAGGAGATGCTTACCCTTTAGTAGGGGATCTCTAGTGTGCGAGAGTTTGAGATTGTTTTTAGGAACCTTTTGCGATATGTTTTGGACCTTTT
Organism: Viscum album; assembly: GCA_963277665.1. NCBI lineage: Eukaryota > Viridiplantae > Streptophyta > Magnoliopsida > Santalales > Viscaceae > Viscum > Viscum album. The sequence continues at coordinate 1,373,048,092 of OY728143.1, forward strand.
TTCATATGAGGAGGCCAAGATGAGGAATTTTGAGGAGGCTTTGCATCCAATGATCCAGTGCTAGGTCAACCTGTTTATGATCAATACATATCTTGAGGTGTTGGTGAGAGAAGAGGTCAAAGAGAGGAAGTTATCCAGAACTAGATCATCACAAGAGGGGAGTCATCAAGATTCCTCAAAAAGTAGAGTTGTGGTCCGGGGTTCCCATTTCTTAGGATAGAAGATCTTCTGATCAGCTGAGGGGAGGTCCCATCCCTCAATGTCTCATTTGTTTAGGGGCGACAACCCTCAGACCTATGGTAAGGGATCATACGTATTTTTTTCTTGTGGAGGCCAAGGTCATTAGCAGCGAGAGTGCCCGACCTTTTTGAGTAGTCAACATGCGCCAGTTGTTCCACTTCAGGTTCCTCCATTGTGATAGTTCTAGATGAGGAAACAATAGTAAGTTGCACAAGTTTTGGATCAGTAGATATTAGATGGAGCAGGTATAGGAAATTCTTGGGATTCTCCCTATCCCTAGAGAGCAGAGCGTGACCATAGAGGTGGTTGTCATCATGGTCAGAGAGGCTGTGGAGCATGTCGTGGTCAGCTTCATGCTTTATCTTTTCTAGTGTTGGGTGAGCCAAATGTCTTTAGAGGTACCCTTTTATTGTTTTATACTTGGGTGTATGCCTTTTTTGATTCAGTATAGATGCATTACTTTATATCTCATTCCCTTGTCCATGGTTTGGGACATGAGGTAGAGATACTTCCAGTTCCCTTGGCATTGACTATACTAGTTGGAGGTTGAGATGACTTGTTTAAAGTATGTAGAGACTGTGAGTCGGTGATGGAGCAACACCGTTCTTGGGAGAATTACTATATTTACAGATACAACCATATGATGTCATACTCAATATGGATTGATTATATTTGGTGAAGGCTATCATGGATTGATTTAGGAGCCAGGTTGTGTTCTTTGATGAAGATGAAGATCTAGCAGTGTTTTTTAGCGAGCGAGACCCTCAGATGGGTCATTGGAATGTTTCATCCTTATCATCCTTGATGGATGAGATGATTCTAAATTTTTTGGAGGTTCAACAGTTGTAATTTCCAAGGGTCGTTAAATAGTACCCTGATGTATTTCCAGAAGAGGTTATAGTGTTACCCCCTCGACGAGAGATCGAGTTTGGGATCGAACTATAGCCATGAGTGTCTCCTATATCGATGTATCCATATAGGATGTCACCTTATAAGTTGAGAGAGCTGTGTATACAACATAATGGTCTACTGTGGTGTGGTTCTGTTCAGACAAGTGTGTCACTGTGGGGTGCATCATTTTTGTTCATGAAGAGGGATGATAGAATTTTGTGGTTGTGTATCTATTATCATCACTTGAATCAAGTGATAGTGAAGAACCACTATCCTATTCCTTGGATTTATGATTTATTCGATCAAATGAAGAGTGTTAGTTGGTTCTCAAAGATCGATTTTTGGTCAGGATATCATCAGATGTGAGTGAAGGATGAGGATATTCCAAATACTACTTTCCAATGTCATCATGGGAATTATAAGTTTTTTATAATGCCATTCAGTGTGATGAATGCTCCATCTATGTTCATGGGGTTAATGTAACACCCCAAGTTTTTATAAAAATAAATAGAAATGCATGGAACTTTGTTTTAAGTAGATATTTATAACTATCCTTTAAACATATTTTTTCCACTTCTATATTTTGAATTTCAAGAAATTGTCATCTACAATTGTGTTCAGTAAGTTATTTGGAGTCTGATGAAACCAACTTGTTTTTTTGTGAATAGTAACATAACCTTATGAATAGTAATATGAATAGTAATATGACCCTAATGAATAGTAAATTTTATTATTATTTTATTTTATTAAGGATTTAAGATAATAAAATCTTGTTTAATTTTTCATTTTGATATAGAAGTGTTTATAGAATTAGAATTGTTAATTTTTGAATTAAGTATGATTTTATTTAAAAATTAAATTAATAATATTTATAAAATTAATTTCAAAAAATGAACTTAATTTTTGAATTCTACACATCGAAAAAATTTTAGGGTGATTTTTTGGGATTTTTCTGAAATTCTTGAATTTTCGATGAATAATGAAATATGATAAAATACCGTATAATCAAATTATCAGTAAAATACACTATTTATGACATCATAAGTGATTTAAGGACACTTGTTTTGAACTCAAATTCCATTATTACTATTTTAGATTACATGAACTAAGACTATTCATAATCTTGGGAAAAAATATTATAATAATGATTAAAATAATGAAAAATACCCCCTCTCCTCCACTATAAATACCACCCTCACTCCCCTCTTCTTCCCACACTTATTAAGCCTTGATAAATACCTAATTTATACCCAATACTTATCCCAAGGCTCTTCCCCACGTCCTAGAGCTTCTGGTCTCACCAAAAGATCAAAACCAAAGCCCTTAAGAAGGATCTCAAGAAGAAGAGATCAAGTGGTAAACATCCTCTTTTATTTTCTTTATTTTCTTTCATTTTATGTCATTATTTTTCTTTCCCTTTGGATTATTTTGGGATATTTTATTCCATATCCCCCCTTACTGTACATATTATGTAAGAGGGATTATATATCCCCTTTCTCTCATCAAACTATTTTTACGAAATTTTAAGAGACACCGTTAGGCTACCGAATTTTCGTAAGAGATTTCTCAAGTTTTATTTTATTTCAAGATTCCTTTATTTTCTTCTTATTTACTCACCTCCTATTATCCAAGAGGCATGAAATCTCCAGAATCTTGTATATTATGGATGTTATCATTTTCATGGTAAATCCATCATCAATCTTCCTCTCTTCCACCACTTGTTCAAGGAATTAAAAACATTGTCCGTGATGTGTCGAATTAACAACATCGTGGACGATGTGATTTCAATTTACTTTAATTACTTCAAGTTTGTTCATGAAACCATTTTTATGGTTGAACCAGGTTATAATATATGTATTATTTCTCATCAATAATTCTGTAATTATTTTGTACACATGGTTTTAATTTATAAAACAAAATGAGGTCATTATTATCTATGAACCACTAAACTGATCTAAATGAACATCATTAATGTTTTATCTTACGAATCATTCTCATTTAAGACTTAAAAATGATAAATGGTATAATTTATGGTACTGAAAATATATAAATACCATTCCATTCCAATTCTATAGTTTCACTTCCAATCGACAAGAACATCCATCATGAACCAATCATGAAAATCACGTAATGAACTCACCCAAAACAATGCAAGGAACAAAATACTAACAATTAAAGGGTGAAATGATCTAATAAAATAATCATATAAGATATTATAAATATTTATATGTTTCTTTAAGAAATTAATAAAACCCTTTTAACCCTTATACAGGAGGTTTAAATGAGTTGGAGGTAATACATACCCGATGTAAGGGAATTCTTAACCAGATTTCCATTCTTTGGGTTAATATTATACTTCATTATTTATGTGGTATTAAAATTGTTTGTGTGATGGGTTTTGTATATATTATGTTTAATTATGTGTATTTACAATTTATATACATATTCCATCCACTCTATAAAGTATCACATCAATTATATGATATTTATAAGGGACTTTTCTTTTAAAATCCTCTTTTAAAATTCTGTTTTACAAATTTCAAAGGCAATGCTTTTATGAAATTATTAATCTTGTATGATTTTATTATGGTTATTGGGAATTGTTTATGATGAAGGGTGGGACCTATATTTCCCTCCAATTTATTGGGTATGTGTAAGTTGGAGGTCGACCGTATGGTTACTCCAAGTGTAACTGCGATGGTTACACAAATATTAAGGTAGCCATGAGGGTTACAAATTATAAGGTAGCCGTGAGGGTTACAATATTATGTAAGTAATACCCAAAGATACCTTTATGGTTAAATTTATGTTCTTATGTTTTTGGTAATCTTGTGTAAATATCATGTTTTACAAAGTAAGTATATATGGGTGACAAGTATGTCTTTTTAAAGTGATTTTATATGTTACAAGTATTCATGGACTAATGTGTTCTTACCTCCTTTTTATATCCCTCACTAAGCTTTTGTGTTCATCCCAAATTTTTAAATTATTTTCACTATTTATAAGGATGTGTAAGACAAAGAAGGAAGCCAAGTTAAATGTTTGAAGAATTGTCAAAGAAATCATGTTTTCAGCTTTGATGTTTTATATTTAAAAAATGGAGACTATTTTTATGGTATCCACTTTGTAACAATGTGTAATCTTATGAATGTATTATGTAAAAATTCTCTAAAGATCTAAAATTGAAAATATCCTCAATGTTAAAGGAAGTGAATTCTTGACTAAATTCAAGATTATGTAATGTAATAAGGTCGGGTCCTTATAGTTTGTATCAGAGGATGGTTTAGATAACTTTAGGGGTTAGGATGATGTTAAAAGAATACCATAAATGATTTTACTCTATGATTAATATGAAATGTTATAGAATTTAAATATTACCATATTTCTTCATCTAAGATATGTTTTTTCAGAATGGTTTTTCGCAGAAGAAACAGTGAAGCTAAAGAGGAGAGGCACCGACAGAATGACATCCTTCTGAATCTACAGCCCGAAATGGTAGGGATTGGAACCGAGCAGTTTGTAACAGTAATGGATCAGATGACACAGGAAATAAATGGTGTTAGCATCCATGAAAGAGAAAAACCATAGGACCACAATAGAACATGACAATAGTGGAACATTTTATGAGACAATACCCTCCTGCTTTCAATGGATCTTCTGACCCATTAGCAGCTAAAGGATGGATTAAAGCCCTTGAAAAGATATTTGATGTTATGGGATGTTCAGAAAATCAAAAGGTAAGTCTTGCCATTTATCATTTTGAAGGTGAAGCTAATCAGTGGTGGTCAATGGTAAAGAATATCAGGGATAGAGTGTATATTGATGTCTTAGAGTGGGATGAATTTAAAAGTATTTTCCTTGAAAAATATTTTCCTAAGTTAGTGTGACTTAGGATGGAGAAGAAATTCCTTGAATTGAAACAGAAGGAGGAATATTCAGTGGCCGTGTATGAATTGAACTTCACTCTACTGGAGAGGTATGATCCAAATCTTATTTTGGATCTTGATAGAAAAATCAACCGCTTTTACTCAGGACTGAAGCCAAGGTATCCAAGGGTGTTGGCCTCCTGTGAATTCAAAAGTTATGAGAAACTTGTACGATGTGCTGAGATGGTAGATATGGAGTTTGCTGATGATCACATGCATTTTGAAAACAATGAGAATAAGAGTCCCAGATGGAAAGCGATGGGTAAGAATCAACATAAGAAATCAGATAGTAAGAAAATCCAGTTTCCATTTTGTGAAAAGTGTGGCAAGAAGCACCCTAGGGAATGTCTTAGCAAAACTGGGATGTGCTTTAAATGTGGTGAGTTTGGACATATGGCCTAAGATTGTAATGAAAATGATCCTAAGAATAATCCTGATAAGAAAACTGTAAAGTTCTTTAAATGTGGTGAGATGGGTCATTAAGAAAATGTCTTCCCAAAGAGAGATCTGAATGAGGCAAAGAATCCAGAATACAAGCAGAAAGGTGTAGTGAGATCCTTTTCGACGACGTTAGTAGACATCGGACCATCCAATGAAGTTTTATCAGGTTCTTTGTTTGTTTTCTTAGATTTTTCTAAAGTTTTGTTTGATATGGGGTCGACACATTCCTTCATCTCTGAGAAATTTTTGGGTAAATTGGAAATATCACCTCAATAAATGAAACATGAACTTGTTGTTAAAACACTAGGGGGAAATATTATAGAAAATAGGAATTATAAGAATCTTTCTATTGTGGTATGTGGAAAGAATTTACCTACAAACCTTGTTGTTTTACCCTTAGTCGAGTTTGATGTGATTCTGGGAATGGATTGGCTTTTTTTTATCCTGTTAAGTTTGAATGTAGATCTAAAGAAGTTGTTTTTCAGAAAGAGTTTCAGTTTGTATATAAGAATGAACCCATACAATTGATAACATATCAGGAAGTTGAGAAACTGTTGAAATATGAAAATTAAAGTCATCTTGCTCATTTTGTTGAAAAAAAGGGAACTATTCAGATTAATGATGTGCCAGTGGTGAATCAATACATTGATGTTTTTTTTCTAATGATTTACCCAGTGTCATACTGAATCGAGAAGTCGAATTCACAATTGACTTAGTTCCTGATTCTAAGACAATTTCAAAAACCCCATATCATATGGCTCAAATAGAACTTCTTGAATCAAAAAAATCAGTTGTATGATTTTCTTGATAAAGGCTTCATTTATCCAAGAACTTCACCATGGGGTGCTCTTGTTTTGTTTGTTAAAAAGAAAGATGGTTCAATGAGACTTTGCATTGATTACAGAACACTAAATAACATTACTATTAAAAACAAGAATCCTTTGCCTCATATCAATGGCTTTTTTGATCAGCTCCAGGGAGCTCAGTACTTTTTCAAGATTGACTTGAGATCCAGATACCATCAGCTGAAGGTGAAGGAGGATGACATCCCAAAAACAACCTTTCGTACTAGACATGGGCATTATGAATTTGTTGTCATGTCATTTGGATTAACTAATGAACCTGCTGTATTCATGAATATTATGAATATAGTATTTCATGAGTTCATGGATAAGTTTTTGGTTGTGTTTATTGATGATATTCTGGTTTTTTTCTAAAAATAAAGAGGAGCATGAAAAACATCTAAGGTTTGTTTTAAAAACCTTAAAAATCTATGGAAAATTCAACAAGTGTGATTTTTGGTTGCAAAAAATTTATTTTCTTGGGAAAATTGTAAATAAGGATGGAATAATAGTTGATCCTACCAAAACAAAAGTATTTGATGAATGGCCAAGACCCACAAAGGTCCCACAAACTGAGATGCAAGCTTCCCTTGTTTCCTAAGTCGTCGATGACCCAAACAAGTATAAATCCTCAAGAACACCCAGTCACCAAATAATAACTCTAATGGTCTATGAAAATGATCAACATAGATTTTTATCAGATTTTTCTGTAAATATTCTCTGATGAATCAACGAAATATTTACTCTTGTCTCTTGGACCAAACTTAGTCCAACCAAAGAAATTTCACCAATCTTTGACAAAAACAATGGAGATTTTCAAGGCCATCCATACAAGACCTCAAAAGGATCTATTATAACCACATATTGGTAACTATTGTTATAAGTAAACTCAACCAGTCCCAAATGGTCATCCCAAGATCCACCAAAGTCAAAAATTCATGTACGTAACATATCCTCAAGAATTTGTATAGTTATCTCTATCTGGACATCCATCCATAGATGGAATGCTATACTCAAAGGAACAAGAGATCCCATCACCTCCTGAAGTCCCCACAAAAAACAAGAGGTAAAATATGGATATATATCAGATACTATAACAAATGTAACTTAGTGGAAATGAATAATCTCTTTCATATAGAGATTTACCAACTGCTCAATTTTGGTTATATAATGAATGAGTATAAAGTGAGCTGATTTGGTCAGCCAATCTATCGCAATCCATATCACATTATTTTTACTAGGGGTATGATAAAAACAGACCACATATTCCATAGAAATATCATCCCACTTCCAAGTCATCACTAGAAGTGGATAGAGCAAACCTGAAGGTCTACGGTGATCAACCTTGACTTGTTCTCAACTATAACAATGTGAAATAAAGTTAGAGATGTCCCATCTCATATATGGCCACCATAATCTTCATCGTATACCATATAAAATCTTCAAGGTACCTAGGTTCACTACCTAATGAGAACTATGATAGTTTCCCATCACATCCTTCCTCATGGAAAAGGCACAACTTGGTGGTTTCAGAAACATAGAATACCCTCCACGAAGAAAGATCACCTAATGAAAGTCTCCCCACCATAAAGAGAGTCCCTAATGTCATAGAATTAATCATCACACTACTGATTCTGAAGAATCATCTCAGGAAGAGAGGAGGTCAACTAAACATTGGTCAAAACACTCTCAGACTCATTCTCCTAGACTCTTAAATGAAACTGTGCAAAAAGGGGCATTAAATTCCACTATTCTAATGATTTTTTCATGGATTGGGTCAAAAGTTTCCTACTCAAAGCATCAGTGACAACATTTACCTTACCCAAGGTATAAGAAATTTCAAAATAAAATTACTATAAGTACTCCACCCAACACCTATGATAGAGATTCAAATATTTTTGAGAGAATATATAACTCAGAATTTTGCGATAAGAATAAACGATAATCCTTTATCTAAATAGGAAATGCCACAAACTGTTGAGAGTGTGCATCAAAGCTATGAGTTTAATATCATGGGTTGGATAAATATTCTCATGTGTTCTAATATGACGAGATCTATAGGATACCATGTGTTCACTCTACATAAGAACACAATCCAAACACAAACTCGATGAATCAAAAAATACTATATAGACCTGCCCAACCTCTGAGAGAGTAAACATCGGTGTAGAAGCAAAAATAAATTTCAGCTCAACAAAAGAACTCTGACATTTATCATCCCAAGAGAAATTCACTCCCTTCAAGTGAGAGTGGTCATTAGAGAAGTCAACTTTGAGAAATACTTTACGAACTGGAGACAATACCCTGATAGACCCAAAAAGCTCCAAATCTCAAAAACATTCCATGGTTTATCCCATATAATAATAACTTTCACCTTCTCAGGATCAACTGAAATACCATGTTTTTAGGCAACATATACCAAGAACTTCACCTCTCAAATCCTGAAATCAAATTTATATATCTTGGCATAAAGTCAGTGATTTCTCAACATTTCCAAAACTACTCTCAAATGATGCACATGATCCTCCTTGGACTTAGAGTAAATAAGAATGTCATCTAAAAAGACTTCAACGAACATATCAATATGATCATGGAAGATCCTATTCATTAATTCTATAAATACTATAGGATCATTGGTTAGACCAAAGGAAAAAATAAGATACTCATAATGGAAAAACCTACACTAGAAGGTAGTATTATGAATGTTATATTATTTTATTCTAAATTAGTAATAACCAAATCGAAGATCAAACTTTGAGAATCACTTCAACCCTTTAAACTGGTTAAATATATCATCGATATGTGGAAACATATATCTATTCTTTATGGTAACTTGGTTGAATTTTCGGTATTCAACACAAAGGTGAAGTGTTCCATCCTCTTTCTTCACAAAGAGAGAAGATACTGCCCAAGGTGACACACTTAGGCATATAAATCCTTTCTCTAGAAGATCATATAACCGAGTCTTGAACTCTTTCAACTCTATTGGTTTTATACAATAATAAGGAATTGATACTGGCTAAGTACAAGGTACTAAATCAATAAAAAAAATCAATCTATATTACTAGTGGGAAACTAGAGAAATGAGAAGGAGAAACATTGGGAAACTCAATAAAAAAATGGAGAGAGATAATCACTTAAATAATCATATACTAGATCAAAAGCGGACACTAATATTACTTTCCCCAACTCCAGATAAGAAGGTCCTACCTTACTCGACCTCAGGTCCCATTATACCTAAAATATACAGCACACCCTATCAGGCGTAGTAAAGGATACCTATTGAAGAGTATAGTCAATTCGAAACTTATTAGAAATGTTACAATCCTTCCAAAAATGACATCAAGAGATTTCAAAAAAAATACCAGGTAAGATTGATCTTTGATAAAGAGAAGACATAACTATGACAGATGGCCAAACAAATTATTCCTCAAGACACCTTTCCTTAAATACACATAGTGACTTGGGGCTTAGTACAATGAGAGATAACCAAACACACACTTATAAATACCTCTTAAGTCTCAAAAATCCTACCTTCTATCTACCATGAAAACCCAAAATAAATACTAACATCAATGAAAGATGCTTAACCTACACCTCTAATGAATATTTTTCATGAACTGGCCTGGATACCCTAGTACCCTGAAAACTGAGCTGGATCTGACATTGCCCGAAGGGTGTTCCTGATCCCCAAATGTTGGTTACTTGCACCTAGAATCATATAAGATAAAGAGAGAACCAATTTTCCATAAAAAAGAAAAATATAAGAGTTATAAGTTAGTATGTTTAACACTCCCAAGGTAGAATGTACCAGAAACAAAATAGGTATAATAAAACCCAAAGCAATACATCATAAAAGTACGCAACATATAACAAGATAAAACTCAAACATCCCATGAAATAAGTGGATAGCATCTCCACTAATCACCTCCATCACTCCAAGCCCAAAGGATTAAGAACATCCAACTCCTCTAAGAGGCTCTTTCCCTTTTCTCGGACTTGTAATAAGAAAATATACAAACACCCAAAGGAAAAGGTAGGGTTTGATCTATAAATCCCAATAGGGTCCCACCAAGCATTCCATAATCATTTCCAAAACAATAAACCAATCATGATATCAATTTAAATAAAACTAGGCATGGTATTTCATTTTCATATTTAAAACAAAACATGATTTCATTCAAATAGATGGCATGTATATCAAACAAATTTTAAAAAATATTAAATTGAAATTTTATATAAAAAGGTTTATATAAATCAGTTGGTATGAATAAAATATCTTCATAAATATATGACATGTATATAAAATCAAACACCTCATATCACTACGGTCAAATTTCTTGTGGTACATTAGTTAATGGTTATAGGACCCTCACACATGTCATCAATGATAATGGCTCAATATACACCCCTAATTAAGGTAAAATTACTATCATCCACTCCCACTTAAGAGAAAATTACACTCACTCCCACTTAAGAGAAAATTACATTCCACACTTGGTTTAGTTACTGTTGTCATAATAAATCCAATGATAGGGGTCAAGATCATAACATTCTTATCCCAACCACTTACTAACTAACCAGACTCACATGCTCTTCAATCAATCAATCAATCAAATTGGAAATCAATCATTTTAAAATATTTTAAAATACACTTTCCAAATTTAAGTTTTCATCATGACTTCTCATTTAAAAACAAAAATTTAGGTTTTCATCATTTCATGCCATTTTAAAACATCTTTTAATTTAATAATTTTTTCCAAGATTAAAATCAAATCATTTTCATCAAAACAATTTCCAAAATCAAGCCATAATTTTCCATAAATCCATTACATAATTTCAATTCCATTGAAATTGGGGTTTTTATCAATTTAGATACACATTTAAAATCAAGGATAAAAACATAATTATTCCATGTTTTTAAATAAATTAAAAACTAATTTAAATTTAATCAATAATTTTAAGGTTTCAATAATAGGGAAAAGAATTATAGAACTACCTACCTTTAATTAAATATCAAGAGTTGACACCCGTAAAGGGATCTTCCAATAAAGAATGAAGGTGACAAAGATCAAGAAATAAAACCTAGAATAATGATACAAATAAATAGAGTTTAGATTCATAAATTATGTGATGATATATCAATATTTAATGAGGATAGAAATATGGATCAGAAGAACCCACATGAGAGAAGATCCACTTACCTATAGGAGATTGAATGAGATCAACCATGCTTTGATCCACCAAGAAAAGGGGATTGAGAATCCAAAACCACTTCTTAAGAGACTTTAAAACATAATAAATCATTTAGGGTTAAGTTGGGGTTGTCTATGGGTTAAACTATGGGGTTATATATATTTTAAAATATTTTTTGAGGATTTAATTCACCTGTGAATAGTTTTCTGGGCAGAACCACATGGTTAAACAAACCATGTGCCCCTACTATCTGGGGTGAAAAGTTTCTCCTTGGTGGGAACATGGTTTAGTTAATCGTGTGCTAACCATAAATATTACCACTGTCTGAGACTTCATGTTTTGAAGGGTATGGATGCATGGTTTGGTCAAACTATGCACACCCTCTAGAACACCATAAAATGGTGAATGGTTTGTTGGGACAAACCACACATTTTACCAGTCCAAACTGTACGATTTACCCTAATTGTGTTCCAACTATGAACAACCCAAAGGGATTCCAAAATTCTCTAAAAACACCCCATAAAAATCCATAACCAAAAAATGATAAAAAATGGTCAAGGAGTACTTGGAGACAAGTAATGGGATGTTACATACTTAGTGGTATTATATATATTAAAATTAGATATATCATCCTCAAGGTATTCTAAATAAACTTTAGATTCATGTGGATCTATTTCATCAAAAGTGACACGAACATATTATTCCATAATCTGAGTTATTTTATTGAAGACTTGTTATGCTTTACTAGAGTCTGAATAACCTAGAAAAATTTCTTCATTACTTTTTGGTGCAAATTTTTATAGATTCTATTTTTTATTAAGAATCTAGAATTTGCATCCAAATAATTTAAAGTAATTTTCCTTTGGGTTTATACCATTCCACAATTCATAAAAAAGTATTATTTAAAAGTGGTATTATTAGAACCCTACTAATTATACAACAATTAATATTCATATCTTATTCACAAAAATATATTGGTATATCATACTCTCTAAGAATGGTTTGGGAAATTTCATAGATAGTTATATTTATCCTTTCAATAACCCCATTTTATTTTAGTGTTCAAGGGATATAGAAATTATATATATATATTGTGAACATAGACACTTAAAATATTGATTCTAAAATTCATGTTCATGATCACTTCTCAAAGTCGTGATGGTAATTCAACTATGGTTTTCTATATATTTTTTATAATTTTCAAAATATGAATAAGATTCAATTTTGTGATTTAAGAAAATACTCATGTGAATCTTGAAAAATAATATAGAGTGGAATAAACATAGTGATTTACACCCAGACTAGAAACTCTAGAAGTTACATACAAGTACATGTAAACCAGTTCAAGGGGTTGAGAGGTAGAAACCTCTTTCTTTAGTTTGAAATAATTTTTCTTCTTATTTCCATTTAGATAGGTATTGCACACTTTATCTTCTAGGAATTCTATTTTGGGTAGATCCTTGACTAAGACTTTTATAAATACCTTCCTAAGTGAGTGAATATTGTAATGATATAGTCTTCTATGCCACAACCAAGATTCTTTATGAAAATCACTTAAGCAAGAAATATTTTTAGAAAACAAAGTATCTAAACTTACAACATATGCATTATCATTTATCATAATAGTAGAAAATAAATCATGCTTGGAATCATAAATTTTACAAGAATTATTATCAAATAAAACATGAAAACCATCATCACATTACTGATAAATACTACATAAGTTATATTTTAATACATAGACATATAAAACTTTATAAATTAGTATAGTTTCAAAGTTAAATATTTTTCCAAGTCCAACTATTTTATCTTTTAGCATTATCATCAAAAGTTACATGTCCACCAACAAATTTCACCAGATTATTCAAGATTGAGTAATCACCAATTATATGTATGGAACATCCACTACCCAGATACCATAATATTTTATTGGATCTCTTTAATTATATTTCCAACATAGTCGACCATGAAATGATTTTGGTACCCATAATTTCTTGGGTATATAAAATATATCAAATAAAGCCTTTAGTATCCACATTTTCTTCATTAGATCACTAAAAACAATATTAAAATATTTTGAGGAAAAGATATTCTTAAGTCCAAAAGGATGATAATTGTTTCAATATCTAAAAGTTCCTTTAATATTTAATATTAAGGTCTTATTTTTAGAATTAAAAACTAAATAATTCTTTTATAAATTCTTTTTTCTATCCATATCGATATCCTATACCAGTTTCAAATTTAGTTTTTATTTGATTACATAACATTGTGTTTCGGGTATCTATTCCATTAATAAATTATTCTAGATATTTTATAAGCTAGTCATTTTACAATTTTAGAACCATGTTCTCTTTTAACAACATTACATTATTTTATTTTTAAATAAAAAATCTATTTTATCAGTAACCATAGATCATGAAACTTATTTAGATTTTTTTATTTATCTTTAAGCACATTCATAGTTTCCTCAAACATAGAGAAAAAATCTTCAAATTATTCATTAGACATCTAAGAATCATCTAAAACATTATTATCAAAAGAGATAGAATTAGTAGCTTGTACCTAAGATTCAATGACTATGAAATATAATTTAACTTTTTCACTTGCATCATCCTTGTATGAATTACTGAATCTATCTTATGAAGCACTCTAGGTTTCTTTCATCTCATTTTTAGTCATTTTAATTTATCATTAGACTTCTTTTAATAATTTAGTTTAGGGAATTCAACTTTTATGTGACCCTTTATTTTATATTTATAACATATCAATTATCTAGATGTATTATTTTACTTTCTTTCTATATTTTACTTTATAATTTGATTTCCTGATTTTTTCTTCTTGTAAAATCTTTTAAATATTCTGGCTAAATGAGCCATCTCCTCATCACTATCTGAGTCTGATTCAATTACACTTGGTTTCCTACCTTTTTTTATTATTTTTTTCAACATCCTCATTGTCTGCTTTAAGTTATTCTTCATACATCATCAGTTTTATGATCAGCTCCTCGACTTGTAGCTACATGATTATTTGATGAAAATTGTTGTGTTTCTACATCTTTCAGGAAGAATTCTCATAATTATTATCACTTTTTTTTTCATCCATATACTATCTAAGTGAAATCATTATATTTATGATTTCATTAAACCTGTAGCACTTTTTAGAAATAGAATCATAAAGTTTAATTTTTAAAGAATCATATTTTTTAGTATATATGTTGAAATGAATTTATTTAAAATTTTATGTGTCTTCATGAGACATAACTAGGGTATCCTAGAAATGATAAGCAATATCACATACTAACATATAGTTAAATTAATCTTCTCTTGAAGCACAAAATAAATAACTCATATATTTACAATTATAATCATACATTTCGTTAGTTGTGTCACTCCAATATTTCCCAAGTTCTTTAGGTTTTCCATATCTATCTTCTATGGTTCCCCAAATATCAAAGCCCATTCTTTCAAGATAATTTTTTATTTTTATCTTCCATTGAGAATAATTTTGACCACTTAAGTAAGGAGGTCGATTGGTAGCATGTCCCTTAGGTCTAGAAAAATCCATAAAGACCAAATATTAAATAAATATAAATTGATATCTTTCCCTAAGGACTTGATCAAGGTCAAAAGAAAATAAAAACAATAAACAAGTAAACATAGAGAGATATTGAAAGAACAAGATCTAATACCAAATGATGGTCCCATTGGAATGATCAAGATAGGGATAAATTGAGCTTTCAAATTAATTTTTTTTTGTTTTATAAATTTATTTAAAATACACTAAATTTGAAAATGACAAAATTAAAAAATATAGTAGGTATATATAATTTAATTCTTTAAAGCAATTTCTTAAAGTAAGTGGTCAATATCCAGTTAAAAAAATGAAAATTAATTTAATTTTTGAAATTATTCAACACACACAAAACATTATATATATATATATTAATGATAAATGTTAACCATAAAAGTTTTATTTTGTTAACATAGTTTTTAAAATTATTAGTAAAAAACATAGTTGTTAAATAAAAGAATTAAATCACACTACATAATTTTAAAATAAGATGTCCAATTATAAGTAGAACCTTCTCCTCCCCACTTGATAGTTAACCACAACCAAGTAAGTTTATTAGAAATAAACTGATACACAACTTGGATTGGGTTACAAGCATACAACTTCACACAGGTAGTCAAAGATAGACCAAGCATATTTTAGAGTTATTTATGGGAGAAAAAAGTGAAGAAATAAAGGAAAGAGTATCGCATTACTCTTCTATATAGTGAAAAAGATTATTTTAAAAAATATATAGAAAAAACAAGAACAAATTTAATATAAATAGAAATATATATAGAGAGAAAAGTGTGATGCAGCTCTTCTCTCATTGTATTTGGTTGATCAGTAAGGATATTTCTTCTTGTATGATATTCTAACAAGTTCAGGAGAGTATTTAATAGAATTTCAGGATTCATCTCTATTTTTGTAATGTCATGCAGAAAATATAGTCTCATAGAGTGAGAAAATATAAATAGATCAACAATACTTGATTAGATCTTATATACTTTTCACGAGTTAGTCTTCATCTTGTTTATAGAATAATCTTCTTCAAGTATCCATTGAAATATAATTATAAAGAATACATCATACT
Source organism: Viscum album (assembly GCA_963277665.1). Taxonomy (NCBI): domain Eukaryota; kingdom Viridiplantae; phylum Streptophyta; class Magnoliopsida; order Santalales; family Viscaceae; genus Viscum; species Viscum album. Next base: position 1,373,064,270 of record OY728143.1, read on the forward strand.
AAAAATCCTCAACAAATATGACACCTTCATTAAATGATCTAAAATATAGTCGTTGGAAAATTAGACATGATATGTCGAAACTCATGATCAATCATGGACTATGGTAGGTTTTTCTTGCTTTGTGGTTAGTCATTATCATATTAAGTCCTTTGTTATTATGGCATATTAACATTTAGAGTCAGTACATGGATTCTTCATGTGGTAGCTTCATTGTGCTACCAGCTGGAGTCATCATGCAGTATATTAGAATCAATATGTAGTCTATCCAAGACTTAAATATTTTTAATTATGGTCGATAGACATGAATAATTGATTAGTTTCCTTCATGTGATCAATTTACCACTAAGAAAAAATTTCAAATTTTTCTGTTATGGTCGATTTCCTACAATGTGTGGTCAATCCATTATAATGCATGGTCGATCCACTATACTAGAGTTCGATGTGATACACATGTAATTGATCCAACATAACTTATGACCAGTCCAGCACTTAACAAATTTTCATCAAAAATAGTTTTCTTTCATAAAAAATAAAAATAATTAGAACAATAATAAAAATGTTTTGGGATCATTAAAATAAGGAATTATTGGACTACATTGACATCTACTTATCATAGCGGTATTCTATGTTCATTTTATTAGGTGATTGTATTTCAAAGCCAGTCTCTTTAATGGAAACCCTTTGGAACATGTGTATATGACATAACCTAAGGGGTTGGTAACACCAAAAAGTTCCATTAATATTTACAAATTACACATATCTATTTATAGATAGAATAAAAAATAGTGATCATAGAATATTAATTTGGAATGAAATAATTCCATGTGTCTACAAAGGGTTAGTGGGAGAAATACTATTTTTAGTAGAAATATGTTGATAACATATGAAAATAAATAGTCAGTCTTATTAGTTTTCTAAGACTAAAAATTTCTTCTCCAAGAATAACTTAAAATAGTATTCCAATTATATGGAATGATATCTAAAAAGTTAGATCTATAGGTTTAATTCATCTAGTCATGGTACATACCTTAAAATTCTGTAAAAATTAAAGACCAAACTATTTCCCATGTCACGTGTCATAAAATTTCTCCATGACAATGTGCGTGGGCATGAGAGGACATTATGAATAAAATTTCACAAGATTAAGTGCTATTAATTTATCTAAATTAATATTTTATATACTAATGTTTGATATACATGCTTTATAGAGTTCAAATATCAAACAAAATTGGTTGAACTATACAGACTTATAGTTAGAACTATTTTAAAATACTTGAGAAAGTAAAACTAGACAATTTCCAGAAAAAAAGAGAAATGGGAATACTAGTATTTAATATAATATAACACTAGTTTTAATTTTTATCATTTTTATCTAATATATTAATGAAGATAAGGTAGTATACAAGGAAAATCTATTACAACCTATGATTTCCACATCTATAATAATTGAGTATGTTGAGGTTTCTGATGTATCTTAAGAAGTAGTTTAAAAATGAAATGTTCTAAATTTTCAGTTATACCAATAATTAGACCATTATCATTATTATGACAATCTTTAACCATTGTATCAGGTAAGATGTAAATTTTATAAAAAGGTAACAATAAGGTTTATACTCAAGTATATTACCACTTAATGGATTTTCTCAAGGTAGTAAGGTCACAGTAAGAAGATATATAGCAAAGACATGTTTCTATAATAACCCTAGACATGGAAACATGGTAATACTAGTAGCTATGTCCATACTCAGTATAAAAATGTTTACCATGTGAGAACTATCCAATCATTATCAATTGGATCTAGTGCAAGTGGAATTATATAGGAGTTTATTCCCTAGAATCAACTATTTTTTATTTATATTACCTATATATATTAAAATATGTGAATATTAATTAATACCTTATCACATATTGATTGATATTCTATGTAAATTTAATGTGATAATGTATTATAATATTTGTCTCATTAAAAAGGTCATATTAGTTTGACACAATGATAATAACCTTGAAATGCTAAAACAATATTCTTAAATTATATTTCATATGGTCACATGGTGTAAATGATGAAAAAAAGTGATGAAAACTATTATGTGTGAGTAATCTTAAGCATATGAGAATTTATATTATGAAGTTCACACTTTATAATATCCAAGGTGGGAGATTATGAGGACAAAATGATAGTAGAAATTCCACATGTTACACATGTCATTGTATATTTCTATTTGTGAGCATGTGTAATTATCCTTAGACTTTAAGATTATTATTGATGCATATCATGAACTGTGTACTTAGATGTATTGTTGTAAAATGTGATTCCATATGTTCACTAAGAATTTGGGTATTTTAGGTGTGTCATGAGTGATACAATATTAATGAATAAATTGAGGATGAATTTGTATCTTCTATCTTTATAGAAGTTGATATCTTATCATTTTCATTGAAATAGAACCATCACATTAAATTCCATGTCCATAGTGTATAGAAGATTTCATTCCAAATAGTCAAATAAATTTGTATCAAGCTTATAGGTTGATGACATGAGTATAAAACTTTCTTGATGAGACGTTAAGACAAAGGGATTATATTACATAGTAAGCATTTGTATGTGGTCATCATTATTGAGACATTAAATTCTTTTTCTTGGTCACCTTTATGTGTTGTTAGATATTGATATTGGACTTTAGGTGAACATGCCCAATTACACTTAGAAAGAAGACTAGAGTGTTACACACTTAGTGTTCCTATTGATATCAATTAAATTTTATCTGAATTTAATTATAGGAATAAATATTATTCGCTAGTCCATGGAATAATATTTACTAGGGATTTACAGATCATAAATATCTATTCAACATATTTATGTGTGAGTCAAATATTAAATAACTAAATATTTATTCTGAAGACTATAAAATAATATATATTTATTTATATATTGATTTATTCACATGGTAATAAATAATTTTTATTATTCGATAAATATTTAATTATTTACACAAATATTAAATGAACATTTATTCAAAATACCATAAACATTATAAATATTTATTTATTTATTTATTAAATGAATAATATTTATTATTCGAGGTTCGGTAAATGCCAAGGAGGAAGTAAAAACTGAGTTATCGAGTTAGATGAGAATGATATATTAAATATCATTTAAATAAATATTAATTTATTTAATGAAATGATATTTATTTTATCCATGAGTTCATATCATGTTAAGAAAATAATAATAATAATAATAATAATTTTATTTTGACATGGTGTTCTCTAGGAAATATCTGAATAATTAAGGTCCTATGTGCAACTATTTATTCTCTAACCTATCTCTATAAATACCTGGTTATATAATTTTCCAGGGTTAGACGTTGTTGCGCACATCACAACTCTCTAGAGATTATCTTAACCATAAAGAGAAAATTATCTAGAACACTCTCAAGAATTGATAAAAATATTCCACCCTCCTCTCAAGACCTAGAGATTAAGATTCAATCCTTCCATCTTCGAAGGATTATGTAGAAATCAAAAGAAGCGACACAAGATGATTGGTACCTATATCCTAGAACCTAGAGTACCATCGACAATGCTTTGATATCATATGAGTATGTGTGAATCACCAATAGAGGGATTCTATGATATGGACCAAAACTTGTTCCATTTATTTATTTATTTTTATATAACAACCCAAGATCAGAAATGTTTAGAGTTTTAAAGATTCAGGATACACCATAGCATACTAAATACCACACTTAGAAAAAACCAAAAAACTTTTCATCTTATTTACAAGAGTTAACCACCATAGAAGGGCCTCAACCACTCATCTGATTCTACATGCCCTGATTCCCTATGAAAAGAGGTTTTTAAAACATAGGGTGAGGGACAAAAATCTTAGTAAGGGGGTTTCAAAACATGAGGAAACCAAGTTGTGTTTTGCAATTTTTAGAAGAGTACATCATGACATATAATTTGAAAGTACAAACCTTATATAGGTATATGAGTTCTTATCTAAAAGAAATATACTTTTACTATTAAGATTTTCATTACATGAATTCCTTAAAAGAATTCATTTCATTCTTTCATAAAATCATAAAGGGTTCCTTTAAATTCTCATAAGCAATCATTATTAATTTTCAAAGGCTCTTTAAATCATAATATAAAGTCATAACTTATTCCCGAGACATCATAACTTGGTGGAGATAGTCTCATAATGGATTAGGTTCACTCTTTAATCCCATAGTTTTCTTAGGATAACCTCTCATGCACTGTACATGACATCTCATGAGATTAGTATATTACCCAATGCTTTGTGGTGCTATCTGGGTACACCCATTATATAAGCTATATCGGTCTTACCCGATGCTTTTTGGGTGCACCTATCACATAGTTGGACAAAGATACATAAGAGTTTTGGTTTACTCCCCATCTCTTATCTTCGTTCATTATTTGGAATTAAAACTTAGTAACTTGGGTTTTACATCATAAAGACCATGAAAATTATCTAAAATCATGAGCATCAATATCCATTTCATAAAACAGAATTTCTAGGACATATATATATATATATATGTTAGGTTAAAATTTGTTTCACATGAAATGATATATATATATATATATATATATATATATATATATTTCCACACACACACACAAAAATATATATAAATATATAGATACCAGAATAAAAATAGGTTTACATAAAATGACACACACACACACACACACACACATATATATATATATGTGTGTGTGTGCATTTATATACATATGCATGGATAACAAAAATGATACATATAAAAACAGTTCTATATAAAATGATATATATATATATATATATATATATATATCAAAATAATTTTTTTACATAAAATGCTACACACACACCCATATATATATGAAAAAATAAGAACAGTTTCTCATAGAATGATATATATATATATATATGCATATATACATATACACATATTTGAAAATAAAAAACTTTTACCTTCAACAATAATTTTTAAAATTCAATAGCTTCTATTACATTATTAAAAGAAGAATTAAAATACTTCACACAAAACAAATATTTTCATAAAAAAAAATTTTCATGAAAAGAAACAATTGTTTTTCATTGAAAATAAAATAGTCTATTTCCCCTTAACATTGGAATAAGACAATATTTTAAATGAAAAATAATCATTTTATATCGTTTTCTTAGAATATATATTACCTGTATATTTTTACGAAAAACTCTTAAGAGTTGAAACTGTCATAATTTGTGTAATTCATAAAACTAGAAGTTTTAAGCCATAAGCAGAGTTAAAAACTATCAAAACATTTTTAAAAAAATAAATTAATTTTGAAAATACTATAGGTGGAGAATGATTTTGCATCTAAAAATTGGAGAGAAGAGAAATTGTTTTGAAACACTTTAAAGAAATCATAAAACAATACCCTTAACTTTAAACAATACAGTAAATCTGATTTTCTATAGTGGTGAGACTCAGAATGACTCTTGCACAACTAGGGAAAAAACACAGCAACAACAGTATTTTTTTTGAAACTGGAAAACCAAAGTGGTCCCAATGGAGGGAAGAGTAGGGAAAAAAAATTTAAACAAGTTTTTAATTTTTTTTACAGAAGAGATAGGGTTTGAAGTATTTTTAAAAGGGGGTCTAGAGAAGCGTGAACCCTATTCATGCTTCCTATGTGTGTTTTTTGAAGGAAGAGTGAATGGCGTTCACTCTTCCTCCAGAATATTTTTTTTATAAATATTACTAAATAAATATACATAAATAGATATTGAATTAAATATTAAAATAAATATTAATAAAAACTAATAAAAATAAATTAAATACTAAATAAATATAAATAAAGATTAATTAAAAATTAATCAATATTTATAAAATATCAATAAATATTAATTAAATATTTATAAATATTAACAAAATTAATAAACATTAAATAAATATTAATAATACAAATAAATATTAATAAATATTGATTAAATATTAAATAAATATTCCTAAATATTGATAAATATTAATGAATGTAAACAAATATAAACAAATGTTAATAAATATTAATAAAAAAACAAACAGTAATAAAATATTATTAACTATTAATTAATTATTCTCAAATATTAATTAAATATTAATAAATATTAATAAATATTCATGAATACTAAAAAATATTAACAAAAAGCAGTAAATATTAACAAATCGTAATAATTATTAAATAAATATTCATAAATATTAATAAAATATTAATAAAATATTAATAAATATTAATTAAATATCCATGAAAATTAAAAAAATATTAAATATTCATAAATACTCATAAATACCAATAAATATCAATAAATATAAATAAATATAAATAAATATTAATACATATTAATTAAACAATCAAAAATATAAATAAAATACTAATAAATATTAATAAATAGCAACAAAACATTTTCCAATATTTATAAATATTTATAAATATTAATTAAATATTAATAAAAATTATTAGAAATTAAGTAAATATTAATAGATATTCATGAATGTTAATAAATATCAATTAAATATGAATAAATATTAAATAAATATTCATAAATTTTAATAATTTTTTAACAGGTTGAGGGTCAAACCCTCTTTTATTAAGAATATAAATATTAATTAAATATTAATGAATATAAATAAATATTAATTGAATATTAATAAATGTTAAATAAATATTAATAAATGTTAATAATTATTAATAAATATTAATAAATAATAGATATCAATTAAATAAGTATTCATAAATATTAATAAATATTATTAAATATAAGTAAATATTAATATTTATGAATATATATTAACATTTAGTAATATTTAGTAATATTTATGAATATTTATGAATATTTAATTGAAATTTAGTCATATTTAATTATATTTATTTAATATTTATTTAATACATATATATTATTTATTAATATTTATTTAAATTTATTGATATTTAGTTAATATTTATTAATATTTAGTTAATATGTATTAATATTAATTTATATAAAATAATATTTAATTAATATATATGAATATTTAATTAATATTTATTAATATTTATTTAATTTTTTTAACGTTTTTGAATTTTTAATTAAAATTTATAAATATTTATAAATATTGAAAATTATTTCATTATTATTTATTAATATTTTATAGTATTTTATTAAAATTTAAAAATATTTAATTAAAATGCATTAATAATTATTTATATTTATTGATATTTATTGGAATTTATTAATATTTAATTAATATTTATTTGTATTTATGAATGTTTAATTAAATTTTATTACTTTTATTGTGAATATTTTATTAATATTTAATTAATATTTTTGAATATTTATTTAAAATTTATTAAGATTTAGTAATATTTATTAATATTTATTAACATTTTTTAGCATTGATGAATATTTATCAATATTTATTAACATTTGTGAATAATTAATTAATATTTATTAATATTTTATTACTATTTTTTCCATTTATTTTATATTTATAAATATTTATTTACATTTGTTTATATTCATAATTATTTATTAATATTTAATTAATATTAAATCAATATTTATCAATATTTATTTGTATTGTCAATATTTATGAAAATTTATTTAATGTTTATTAATATTTATTAATATTTATAAATATTTAATTAATCTTTATTAGTATTTTATAAATATTGATGAATTTATAATTAATATTTATTTATATTTAATTAGCATTTATTAATATTTAATTAATTTTTATTAGTTTTTATTAATATTTATTTTAATATTAATTATATATATATATATATATATATATATTATTAAGTAATATTTATGATTAAAAAATTCTGGAGGAAGATTGAATGACGTTCACTCTTCCTTCAGAAAACTCACATAAGAAGCGTGAACCACATTCACGTTTCTTGGCGAGGGGAGAAGAGTGAACGAGCTTCATGCTTCTCAAGAACCCTTTTTAAAAATACTTCTAACCCTATATCTTTTGTAAAAAAAATTAAAAACCCGTTTTAAAAATCTTGCCGAAGAGCAGCGTAATACCCAGAACTCCCCCCTCCTGTTCCGTGAGACTTCTATTTTATAGTATTTTGCACATATATATACCCCCTAATCCTGTTGTAATATATATATATACACACACCCCTGTGAATACGTGAAACCCCCCGAACTGTATCTTCCCCCTTTTCTTATAATAGACCCACACCGATCTCCTCCATCGCCTTGGTCGACAATCATGTGAATTAAATCTCGTTTTATATACACCGAAACCCATCTGGGTCAAGCTGCATTTGATCCATCCCAATGATCCTCACATCATGCGATTCATAGGGGAATCGTTCCACAAGAAAAACGACACCAGTAGGTCATCAGCTGATTGGCGATATCGTGAGAGCAGGACACAACTGTGATTTGTAGGCCGACCTACATTGGATGCTTCATGGAAGACGATGACAGGAGGCTATGTCAGCTTCGACCAAAACCAAAACACGAACCCCTTATTTATTCCTATTTTATTTTATTTTATATCATGTTATTGTTATTATAAAAATTTATTGTTATTTTTGTTTCAAATCATTATCATTATTTCATATATATATTATTTTTAGTGTATATATTATTTTTAGTACTTTATATATACATATATATGCACACATATATATATATATATATATATATATATATATATATATTATTTTATATATTTATATATATATTATTTTTAGTATTTTATATATAAATTTATATGCATATATATACATATGTATATGTATATATAAATATAAGATTAAAAACGAATTCTATCATAACTTTAAAAAAATATTAAACCTATGCCAACATTTATCCAATTTATACGATCAACTAATATATACACACACACACACACACGCACTCTTTCATATAATTCAATTCATTCATTTTTTTCTATTTATCACAATTATCATTATATATATATATATATATATATATATATATATATCTACGTACAAATTAATTTCGTGAAAAATTAATCTATTACAAATTTTACTATCATTAGCTTGATGATTTTCTCAACAAAGATTTGGTCATGGAAAATAAAAATAAAATAGTAATTGTAACACCCCGTCCCTACCTCATTGGCTTGAGGAGGCGGTGATGGTTACTTGGCCTTAAGTGACATTCTCAAGGTGCCAAAGGCTGGCAATAAATGCAAAGGGCTCCAAGGAACAGTGGGGAATGATTTTCCCTTAAGGAGATAACCCAACTCAACCAACCAACAATGAAAGATGTATGCACTATCAAACCCAACCATATGATACTAACAATGCCATCACATACCCCAAAACCGTTCAACTAGACATGTCCACAAAACATCAGAGTACAAAGTGGAAACTAAACAACCAAACACCACGAGCCATGACACCACCACAGCTCTACACCAGCTCCCAGCTCCAAGCTCTACCAACACACCACAAGAATCACCATGAACCACTAGAAATGAGATGCCTTACCTTTACCTGTATATCAGAACATGACATCTGCAAAAGCACCAAATTGCCAAAGCAGGGGGTGAGTACTAATACTCAGTAGGTTTTCCCCAAACGACTTCCCTACACACACCACTATGATAAAACCGTTAGCACATTTATATAAAACAGTTTATAAAAAACAATCACAAGTGCATCCATTACCATAAGCCAACCACACCCTTACCAAGTCATTTAACCCAAACCAATTAAACCCATGTAAATCCAAACAATCATGTCGTAAGCCAAACATGCCACACAAGGAAGCCAAATCAACCATGCCACAATCTGATTACCATTTTCATATTTCACTCACAAGCCCCATCTACAAACATCACCAAACCATCACACAACATATCATGGTGGCACTTCCCGTCCAACCCATTCATTACCAATCCACTAAAGTGGTACTTCCCACCCACTTGCTATTGATGGTGGCCCTTCCATCCACTATCCATCCCCTTTTTATAGTGGTACTTCCCGCCCACATCCACACAACATTCAAACAAGCCAACATAACCGAGCATATAACCCATCAAGGCCACAAAAACATGCAATCAACCATTTCCATTACATGCCAATCCACTTCAATAAATCAAATATTTATTGAAAACACCCTTTAACCAGTTTCCATGCCAAACCCCATTTCAATAAAACAACCCTTTTTGTTGAATACCATTTTCTAAATTCATCTTAATCAAACCAACAAAACAACTCATTTTAAAATCCCATTTTAAAATCACATCAAGAGCATTTTGCCACAATCCATTTTCCCCCAAAATCCCCAAACCATTACCAAAGGGATTTCCATATGATTTCACACGTAAACAAAACAATTAATTTTAAGCAACACAAATTAATTGTAACCAAACCACTAGTTCTAACCAAGTGGAGTTGAGAGAGAAGCCACCTACCTTTAGGGTTCCGCCGAAATCGACCCACAAGCAACTACTCCTCAAAACCAGAGAATGCACCATCGAAACCTCTCTATATCTCATTCCCTAACATCCACAAGCCTTCAAATCAACATCCAAGGCAACCACAACCCTATATCTACACACAATGGGTGTAGATCTAGAAAACCGAGAGAGAGGGAGATACAGATCTAGAGAGAAACCAAAGAAAAACCAAGAGAAGAGACTTACCCTAGAGAAACCACCTTCAAACCGCCTTGAAACCCCTTTGAATCGCTTACAAAATGAGTGGGAAAGCCCCTCAAACCCTTGAGAACCAAAAATCCCAAGCGAGTCTTGAGTGGGAGAAGATTGGGAGTGGAATGAGGAAAGCCCGAGTGAACTTGGGTTATAAAACCCTATTTTTAAGTGCCCGCACAATTAGCCCGCACAGTTTGTCAAACCGTGCGCTAACCGTGCACATGCTACTATCTCGAGAGAAGGGGTCTGGACAGTTGCCTTGCACGGTTTGGAAAACCATGCGCAGGCCATGGGAAGCCTAATGTCTCCCCCTCCATGGTTTTCTGGAGAACCAACACAGTTTCCCCTAACCATGCTCAAACCGTGCTCCCTAAGAAAATCCTCCAAACTCACTCAAAACCATTTCAAACTCTCCCAACCTATTCTCAACTCATCCCATGCACTTTCAACACATAAAGAATCCTAAAAAAGGCTACATAACTCAAACTAGGGGTGCTACATTCTCCCCACCATTGGACTTTCCGTCCTCAGAAAGTAGTGAACCCACCTTTTGCCAAAAGAGATCAGGCCATTGATCGACCATCTCTTTCTCCCACTCCCAAGTCTCCTCTTGGATCTAGCCATACTGCCACAAAACCTGAACCAGACCAATGATTTTACCCTGAAAGAATTTCTATTTCCTATCCGCAACCCACACTAGCACGTGCACTAACGAAGCATCCGACTCTTGCTCAACATAATCCCATTGAATAACATGGCCCAGATCCGACTGATACTTTTTAAACTGCGACACATGAAACACATTGTGTACCGCACTGAACCTAGGTGGAAAATCCAAATGATAAGCCACCTCAAAAACCCACTCAAGAATCTAAAAAGGTCCAATATACCTCGGAGATAACTTTCCATGCTTCCCAAACCGATGATGTCCCAACTTAGGAGAGATCCTCAGGAAAACATGATCACTCACCTCGAACGACAATGGCCATCAATGATGATCCACATACAATTTCTGACGACTCTAAGAAGTCTCCATTATCTTCCTAATTAACCTGATCTTCTCCGTAGTCTCCTGGAAAAGGCTCAGTCCAACTATAGAGGACTCACCCGTTTCCACCCCGCATAGTAGAGAACGACACAACCACCCATTCAATGCTTCAAACGGAACCATATGTATGGATACCTGATAACTGTTATTGTACGAGAACTCAACCAGTGACAAGTGATCCTCCCACAAGCCACCAAAATCTATGAAACAAGCCCGCAACATATCCTCCAAAGTTTGTATCGTCCTCTCGGATTGACCATCCATCTGAGGGTGATATGCCGTGCTCATAGTCAACTGTGTCCCAAGGTCTTGCTGTAATGATTTCCAAAAACGAGATGTAAACCTCAGATCTCTATCAGATACGATCAAAACTAGAACACCATGCCTCTTTACCACCCCCTGAATATAGATTTTGGACAGATTCTACACCGTATGAGATTCATGAATTGGAATGAAATGGGCTGAATTCGTTAACCGATCCATTATCACCCAAATGGAATCGTGCTTTCTGACCGTTCTTGGGATACCTGTGACAAAATCCATCACTATTTTCTCCCACTTCCAAACAAGGATTAGTAAAGACTACAACATTCCCGCTAGCCTCTGATGCTATGACTTGACCTACTGGCAAGTCAAGAATCTCAAAACAAACTTAGCCACTCTTATTTTCATACCCACCCACCAGAACTTCACTTTCAACACTTTATACATTTTATGAATTCCAAGATGAACAACCCACCTGGAATGATGATACGACCTTAGAAGATCCTCCTGATAAGCAACTAGTACAACCATCTGATTCTGAAAACACAAAACTGAATCTCCATTAAGTTGCCAACCCTTAATTGTCTCCCCACCATTGAGTTTCGACCTCATGGTCACACACTCAGAATCAGATATCTGTGCCTCTTTAACCAGGCTAACTGATTCAGAAATCAACAAAACCTGAAATAAGACTGCTCTATCACCCTGGTCCTCACATTCCAACCGCATGTCAGCTATAACTGACATCAAATACCACTGGTCTGATGCCTGTTTCACCCCTTGAGCATATAATTTTCTACTTAATGCATCCGCCACCGAATTTCCCTTACCTAGTGTGTACATCAAGTCAAAATCAAACATCTGGAGATATTCCATCCATATAATTTGCCTCAAGTTAAAATCCCTTTGTGAGAAAATGTGCTTCAAGCTCTTATGATCTGTATATACTGTGAATTTCTCACTGAAGAGATAATGATGCCACACTTTCAAAGCATGGACCACAGCTGCCAATTCCAAATCATAAGTTGGGTAGTTATTCTCATGCACCCTCAACTTCCATGATCCATACACAACCACATGACACCCTTGTATGAGAACGTACCCCAACCCTGATCTCGATGCATCACAGTACACCACATACCCTTTTCCTGGTTTTGGAAAAACCAAGATTGGTGCTAATGTAAGGCAACCCTTTAGCTCTTCAAAACACTGCTGACACTGTTCATTCCACTGGAATGAAAAATTCGTTCCTGTAAAAGATCAAACAAATTCTTTCCTGTATCCAAAAGTCACACTTTGAAAATTTGGCATACAACCGATGATCCCTCAAGATCCCCAGCACTGTCTCCAAGTGATGCTCATGCTCTACCGATTCCAACGACAACACCACCAACTAATACAATAATGTGTCCACTGCTGGTTCCAACAAACCTGTTGCACCCTGCCTTTCATGCCTCTCTTCTCTAAAGAGATGTCTAATGCCATCGTGTGTCATAAAAGCCACTATTCGTGCATTACAGTTGATGTGGGCCTTAAATTCCACCAGCTAATCCATTCCCAGGATTACATCATACCCATCTATCTCAAGCATGGAGAAATTCCACATTAGCTCAACCTTTCCCACAACGATACAACATTCTCTACACAAGAAGGCTCTAAACTCTCTTCGACCCAGAGGAGTTTGATGTTTCAAAACTGAAGGCATCATTTCTACCCTTAAACCCAGCAATTCAACCACACGTGAAACAATAAAAGAGTGTGAAGCACCCATATCAAACAACACTTTCATCAAGGTATAATTTAAAAGAACAGTACCTCGCACTGTGGATGGTCCTCACTGATCATCCTGTTAGATTTGGTGTCCTTAGAACCAATTTTTTGTACTTTGATTACATGAATGTACACTTATTATATATTGTTCATTGTTCTACATGAATATAATATAATAATGTCATGGAATATTTGTTGCATTAATAAGGTCATGGCAGATCCCCACTATGATGAGAACCTTGAAATGCTATAACAATATTCTTAAATAAAGTTCTACGGTTGGATGACATACTATGATAGGACACATAGTATACAGACCATCACGTGTGAGTACTCATAAGAAGACGAGACTCTCTCTTATGAAGTTCGCACTTGGTAATCTCCAAGATGGGAGATTATGAGAACAGACCCGCTAGTAGTAATTCCTCATGTCTTGGTGTCATCATAAATTGCTATCCGCAAGCGTGTGTAATGGTCCTTAGACTGGAAGATTATCATTAACTCATTTCATGACTCACGCACTTAGATTTGCTGACGAAAACCATCATGAAGACAGTTGGCGGGAAGTAGGGTACGTTGGGTGCGTCACGAATGACATGTTGTTAATGGATATATAAATGAAGGATTTGTCCCTTCCATATTTATGGAAGTAGATATCTCAGACCCTTTGATTGAAATAGAACTGTCGCCCAAATTTCATGGCCATGGTGTAACAACGAGTTTATTTCTGGAAGTCAAAGAATGACAGATCAAGCATATAAGTTTATGACACTGCCATGAAATATTCTTGATAAGATATTGAGACAAAGGGATTAAATTACACAGTAAGCATTCGCATGAGGTGACATGTCAATGCGTCGTCAACTTCTTTCTCTTGGGTGCCTTGACCTATTGCTAGACAGTAATCTTGTACTTTAGGAAAGCCTGCCTAATGCCAACAAGAAAGAGGCCTAGAGGGTCACACACTAAGTGTATCCAAGTATCTCAAGTAGAATAAAGATTATTCCCATACGTGGTTTAATAATTATTCAAGGAATCCTAAATTGTTTTAATTTTGGAGGAAGAATAAAGTGAAAACAAGTACACATCGTGTATTACACACCGTGTAGTTTTTATTTTGAAAACAAGTACATGATGTGTATTATTGAATGTACACACCATGTAGTTTTCATTTTGGAAAGGAAATGAATAAATGAAAACAAGATATACACACCGTGTAGTTTTCAATGAAAAACAAGTACACGCCGTGTATTTATGATTACACACCATATAGTTTTTTCAGTTGGGATTTTGATGAAATAATATCATTTTATTAAATGATATTTATTATAATTAGTGTGGGTGCATATCAAGGAATTAATGACTCAACATGGGGTGTTCAAAAGAGTTAATGAAATAAATAAAATGCGTAACACATTTATTTATTGTCATAACTTTACAACCTCAAACCCGATTATAATTATCCTCACAACCCCAACTCTTTTACTAAGAGAATCGTTGTGCATAACAATTCTGGAGAATTCTTTCAAGGATGAAAGAACCTATTACTCCAAGAACACTCCCAAGACCAAGAGAGATCCTCATCCATCAGATCAAGACGATATAAGGTGGACAACTCGAGCAAAGGTTTCTCTACGCTAGCACCCGGAGACTCTTTTGGCGATGTCCTGAGATACGAGTTGCACGTGTGGATCAGTGCTAGAGCAAGTATACACTTGGCTTCTGCGACACAATGACGAATCACATCAGAACATGATCAATAATATCAATGAATAAAGAACACCCACAAGTTACTTCTTGTCAATTAATTAAATTAATTATAATCAACCTGTGACGATCCACTTTTGTGGTTCCGTGACCTTTCTTCTTCTTTGTCTATTTCTATGAATCGATTCGTGGAGACTGGCGTTTATCGTCGTATTGATCCTGGATTGATCATTGCTGTTGAAAAAAAATCCAAGTGGGTACATCCACCCACTAGATTCTACTGTGCCCGAAACCTTCAATTAGTATCAGAGAGAGGTTACAACATTTATTATAGTTATTTAATTTTCGTTGATAATTTACGCATTTATATTTGATTCAATTCAAGATAAATCATTCTATAAAACTGAATGAACGAGATCTATTCTTCCTCCTTCATTTCTCGATTCACATCACAGAAATGACCTTTTAATTTTAATTTTTATTAAATTAAAAACGAAGAACTCATCTAGAGGAGCCGCTCTTTCTGTCTGTACAACACAAGAATACATGGTGTGTAGTGAAAACTACACGCCGTGTACTTAGGTTCAACGAACCGGCACTAGTTCGCCAAACCACGCCTTGTGAATTGAGTATACCTGAGTTTTATTACACCGTGTTGACTAGAATTGAACTGCACATGGAAACTAGCATACACGGCGTGTATGTTGAATCAACACGCCATGTAGTCCGATTCGGCCTAGGAGAAACCATGTACAAGGAGAAGCCATGTTCCGTGTACACAGGATTTCTAGGCCGATAACCACATAACAAGGAAGTACATGCCGTGTACTCCAAAATTTCCAAAGTACAGAAAACACGCAAAAGCCCCCGGTGTGTACTTTGGATAAAGGGTGAAAAATACATGCCGTGTACTTTCTAGAAATTATATTTCACTAGGTTTCCTTCAAAATTACAAAGACCTGTACAAGGAATATGGATGAGAAGAATCTCAAGGAAATTCAGAAAGGAATTTAAGAAAAATAATTGATTAATTATAAGATCATAATTAATTTAATTCAAGCGCGACTTATCTTGAATAAATAGAACGATTAAAATAATTTGAATTCTAAATATGCATAAATGTCATCGCATGTTATGGATGATCATGAGATAGACCAAAGACCCTTTGTATGTGTGTATGGTTTCATTTAAATTTGTTTAATTTAAATTCGTTGGCCTGCGAGCCTTATTCCAATAAAATTTAGGGCCTGCATGCCCATGGTTTCTTTAATGTAAACCCCATGTAATGGAGGATTTGCCAAGCTAGAGGAGATAGTTCAAAATACGAAGCTGAGGCGAAACCAACCCAAGAAGATGCAAAGGTGGACAAGTGGGAGCTGAAAAACACAAACCATCAGTTCAAGGTGTTTTTCCCTAGGCCAGGGTTAGCTTATCAAACCGCTAGATAAGCTAACCAATAGAAGCTCATGATCATTCCATATTATTTTATTTCTCTCTAATTTCATGGTTTATTTATTATGTATGTGTTTTCATGATCACATAATTAATGAAATAAACAAGCATGGAAATATGGAATAAAATAAAAACCATACTATGTGTAAACATTATCAGAACATGGTTAATCCCTTAAAAAATTATCACTTAATATTAACAAGCATGTGATAATAAAAAACTATGAATATTGAATAAAATCCCTCAAATACCATATTAAGTCAGACCAAGCCTTCCGTTACTTGATTAAGGGAAAGACTCAATAAAACTATGTGTTTAACCAACCCTTGTTGGGACACTTACTTTTATAAAGGAAGATCTTATGAATGTTTCGGGTTGACTTAAACATTTTACATCAAGAGGAGTATCCCTTGCTAGACTTGTAATAAAATGGAGGCAAGTGTTGAGGAAATCCAAGTCAGGATTTCAGGATTGGGGAGTCCACTCAACAGATCAAGGAACTCTAAGCTCACAGTTGGCAAAGACCTGCCTACCTAAATACCTTCAAATAGCTTAACCAACCCTTGTTGGGGTTATGTGAAGGGGAATATGGATCCTTTCCACTAGAATGTCAAAGCAACCGGACATTCTGAGTTCAATGGTGAGGGACATTGGGACTTGATAAAATAGTGGGAGACTTAATAAAATTTATTATTTCTCATAAAATGTAATCAAGAAAGTACTGATAAATCTTCTCTTTTAATTTGTAGAATCAATATGACAAACTCATTAACCAACTTTTCTCTGTGATCAATTCTGGATAAAGACAATATCCTCACCGACAATAACTTTCAGGAATGGTTTAGGTGCCTTCGGGTTATCCTATGCCATGAAAGAAAGTATTACGTGCTAGATTCCTCACTTCCTGATTCTCCTACCTAAGGGGCGAGTGATGAAGATTTCTTGGTCTATGATCAATATTTGAGCGATGTGCTCGACCTTCAATGTTTGATGCTATCATCAATGTCAAGTGAGCTCATGAAGTCTCATGAGGACATGGATGCCTATAGCATGCTCGAGCAGCTCCGTGGTCTATACCAGGAGAGAGCAAGATAGGAAAGGTTTGAGATATCCAAGGCTCTATTTCAGAGAAATCTTGGAGAAGGTGCCCCAGCTGGGCCTCATGTAGTCAAGCTCATTGGATACATTGAGTACTTGGAGTTTCTAGGGTTTAAACTCCTCGAGGAACTTGGTACCAATCTCATTCTCACATATCTCCCCCAGAGCTTCTCTAACTTTGTTTTAAATTTCAACATGAACAACAATGAGAAGTCTCTATTTGATCTTCTTATCCTTATTCGCCAAGTGGATAATGATATGAAGCGTGAAAAGCCTTATGTCCTTATGGTGAATAAAAGGAAAGGGAAGGTGAAGAGATTTAAGCCCAAAGCTTCTTCAAGGCCTTCTAAGAAAAGGAAGATCAAAGGGGAGGCAAGAGAACAGGAGGCTGTTTGTTTCACATGTGGCAAGAAGGGCCACTGGAAGAAAAACTACACCCAGCCAAGGAAGAAAGAGGAAGCTTCAAGTGAATTTGTTATCGAATTCAATCTATCTGTTTCTACTAATTTGGTATTAGATACTACTTTTGGTGATCACATCTGTATCCAAATACAGGAACCAAGTATATTCAGAAAGATTGACCGAGGTGAGGTGGATCTACGAGCAGCCAACAGAGCCAGACTCGTTGCTATAGCTGTCAGAGACTACCACCTCACATTGCCTACTAGGATGGTCTTGGTTTTGAAAGGATTTTATTATGTACCCTCTATAACCTAAAACATAATTTCAGTATCCAGATTAGATACTGATGGATTCATCTTCAAGTTTGGAAGTAGATGTTGCTACTTTTATAAAGATAGCATTTTTTTTGGTAGGGCACATTTATATAACGGCCTTTATGTGTTAGACTACACAAACCAAGTAATGGAAATCGATGACAAAATTAATTCACATGACTAATACCACACCCAACTTTGGCATCACCATCTAGGTCATGTCAATGAGAAACATTTGACAAAATTACATCAAGATGGGTATTTCTTGTAAAGACCCGTAAAATTCAAGGGAAATTTTTTCTTAATTTTCTTTATAATTTTACAAGAGCGCGGTTTCTGACGGCACCTGATTCCGAGGCCCGGAGTTCCCGGAATCAATTTCCGAAGTTTGGCTCGGGTACGTTCAGTGAACGAACGAGCGGGAATTCCTAACTTTTGATCCGGTGCTCGGAATTGAAATCCGAGGGCACCGATGAACTCGCAGCGCCGATATTCGCTTAATGAGACCTTTTCGGAAGTTGCGTTTGTTGCGGGTTGAAAGTTAGTTTTTGGGTTTTTAGTTTAAGTTAAATAAAATTTTGTGAAGAACAAATTTTATTTTAACTTGACAAATCCTACCAAAGGGGGTTGGAAGTGGGACCCACATCCACTTAACCTCCCTTGGGAGGATTAAGTGTGGTGGGGCCCACACGAAGCTCCCAACCTTTCATCTTCTCCCAACTTCCTTAACCCCTCATTAAATGACATGAGTTATTTAATTTTGGAGTTAATCCTTTTGAATTTCAAACTTTTGAAATTTTAGTGTGTTGATGTGTAAATAAAATAAGATAGTGTCTTATTTTATTTTTGGTTAATAGTTTGTCTTCTTGAGAGGTTGGGAGCTTTTTCTTCTTCTTCTTCAACTCCGACGAAGAACACGAAGAACGCTCAACTTGACGAAGAACGCTCAAGTCCCGACGAAGAACGCCGCTCCGCTCTTCTTCATCTTCCGTGTCAACGAGTGGGAACGCCGCTTCCTCCTCGGATTCTCTTCGTCGACATAAGAAGTTTCGCCAACGACGTATCACATCGGACGCATCTCTCCGTCAACGGATTTGACGAACGACGACCGCGACGCCCGATCTCCGCGACGTTGTCTTCCGCGGACGTTGGCAAATCCTCGAACGTATACCCAAGGTAGGGGTTGTTAATTTATTGTTTTATTATTTATTTCTTGATTGTGGATCTCGCATGTCTAACATGAGGCTTTTGAATGTTTAAGTTGAGTTATTTTTTTTAACGTGAGGGGGTCGGACCGCATGAACACGGCCGAACCCCCTCCATCGTTCTTATTGTTCTATCTTGAGGGTGGAAGCAAAGTGGCGTGGTGCCGTCGCACCACGCGGATAATAATATGATTAAATTTCGCGGCGCCGTCGCGCCGCGCCATGGAAGAATCATAAAGAACGCGACGCCGTCGCGCTACGTCGAAGGGAATCAAATGCGCGGCGAAGGGGCGCGGTGCCGTCGCACCGCGCCGGACGACAAACACCGCGGCCGGTTCCGGGACGCGGCGGGACGAGGAGACCACGGCCGGTTCCGGGCCGCGGCGGGATGAGAAGACCGGCGGCCGGGCTGCCGGCGTCGGAAGCCGAAGAGGGGACCGGATTTTCCGGTCCCGTTGGAGAAAACCGGCCGGCCAGCTGGCCGGCCAGATGCCAATAAACCGGGGGAATTAATCCCCCGGCCAGCTCTTAAAACCCCCCTCTTTAAGAGGGGGCGGTTTCCTTGTGGGGGGAAAAGCCCCCCGTTTCCTGCCAATCAAGCCCCCCACGTGGGGGGGGGGGGTTTCAAAAAGGGGCGCGGCTATATGCCGCGCCGTTTTCCAATCAGCGGGGGCTTTGCCCCCCGCGTGCAGCCACCGTGCGGTGCCAGGCCGCCGCGGCCCCCGCGCCGCCGGCCGGGCCGGGTCGGACCCGGGTCGGGTCGCCCGGTTCGGGCCGACCCAGGGGGGGTCGGGCCAGGTCGGCCCGGACCCGGACCCCCCCGTTTCGAATCTTTTTCAGTCTTTGGGCCATAACTTGAGCCTCGGACCTCCGATTGACGAACCGTCTGCGGCAACACGATCCTTGGATCGAGACGGTCGTTTCGGTATATCGCACTCAAGGTTTCGGATTACTTTGAGTTCGGCCGGGTCGGTTCGTTCACGAAACCAACCGGGCCTTCGGAGCGGAAACGCTCATATCTTGAGCTACGGACGTCCGATTGACGTGCCGTCAGCTTTGTTGTGTTCCTCTTAGTGAGACGGATCTTTTGGCATACTCCGCCCGAGGTTTCGACGCAGGTGGAGTACGGTCGGGTTGATTTTGCCTTAAAAACCAACCGGGCCCCGGGGACGAAAATGCCAATAACTCTCAAACCGGGCGTCCGATCGACGCACCGTCTGTTGCGTTGAGTTCCTGTTGACGATACGGAACTTTTGGATACATCAACTCTGGACTTTGTGACAGTTGATGTATCAGCCTCTCGGCTCGTGGAGCGGACCCTCCGAACGAGCTTGCTGTGTGCGGGAACCCTAGTGCTGGCTGCGACTGACTGTGACTGCTGCTACTGCTACTACTGCTACTGTGACTGCGACGACGACAGTACAGAGATCCTGTGTGGATTCGACTGCGACGATTACAGCACTCAGCGATCCTACGTGGATCAGTGCTACAGGTCCTATGTGGGCCCGATCCTGTGTGGGTCCGATCCTGTGTGGGTCCTTGCGCTCAGCGGTCCTGTGTGAACCAGCGCCTACAGGTCCTGTGTGGGCCCGATCCTGTGTGGGTCTTTGCGGGGGTTAGTTACCTATCGATCTTTCGTGGGTCCGACGACTTAGATGGATCAGTGATCATCTTTATCGTCCTTTGAAGAAGTATACCTGTGTGAGCTGAATCCTATTGCTTTCCTGTGTGGATTGTGTTGTGCAATCCTGTGTGGATTACGTTTTGCTTTCCTGTGTGGAATACGTTTACTTTCCTGTGTGGACTGAGTTGTACTTGGGCTCGGAGGTTGGAGCGTATTTGAATTGATGACTTAGGTATATGTATGGGCATATACCTAAGCAGTGTCGGTTGTTACTTAGTGATTATACCTTTCTTCGTGGTTTATCCTTTATGGATTTGAGAGACCTTCAGGGGTCTTGGGGTCCCTACTGAGTAGCTTATACTCACCCCTGCACGGGCTTTTCCCGCACTACGTTGTGTTGGTTGCAGACGACGGACAGCGTTGACCTTAGCTGAGGCTTGCAGAGCGGGACAGTACCCGGAGGTGGACCACTGGGCGGGACGTGCACGGAGCAGACGGCGGGACCTGTGGAGCAGAGGAGCTATCTGTACCCACCCTTCAGGTGGTATTTCCAGTGGACAGCTCGGTGTAGCGGCATTTACTTTTCAGTTGCTGTTTTCCCTTTCGAGTTGTACTTTACTTTCAGTTTTGGGTTTTTATTCTAGCCCATTTACTTTTCCGCACTTTCAGTTGTACTCTGCTTTTGTTTAGTGTTTACTTTCCGCTTGCTTACTCTGTGGTGTTTGTTTACTTTACAAAGGCAATTCCTTCCCTTTTTATCGGGATTTACGCCTTGGTGCTAGTCGCCAGCCCCTAGCCTATGGAATGCGGGCTTGGGGTAGTCACGGCACGGACCCCGAGGGCGGGTCGTGACAAATTGGTATCAGAGGAGTTCGGTTCTACCGCGAACTCTGATCTTTTCTATGTGAAGCAATAATGTTTAGCGTATTGAGTGTGGTTATCAGTCCAGGGAGTCCAGTGTTGGTGCGGCGGCCGACGTATCCGTACACCAGGACCCTGACTTCTGATTTCTGACTTAATGCACGAAAACATTGATTGCGTGTGTATTTCAAAGTTTTCTTTGTGATTACTTATATCAGCTCACCAGGTATACTGTTCTGACCGTGGCGCACCTGTTTCCTTTTCAGGATGGCCCCACGACGGCAGCCAGCTAGGGTTCTGAGAGTCGTGCGTGACGACAGCCCACCGAGCGACGAGGCCTCGGTGCAGGGCCCTTTGTCAGCAGTGGCACCAGCGGTAGCTCTACCCGCCGAGCCCCCGATGCTTCCAGCAGCAGCCGCTGACGATGCACGTCGCCTCAGCGCACTGCATGAGTTTCAGCGCCAGCGACCGCCCAGGTTTCGCGGGGAGACGGATCCCCAGGCAGCAGAGGACTGGCTGGAGGCAGTGGTTCGAGTGTTTAGGCTAGTGAGGACACCAGCAGACCTCATGGTGATCCTCGCTGCGAGCCTACTACACGCAGCAGTAGGACGATGGTGGAGCCTGATGCTCCAGGTGCACGATGAGGCATCTCTACTTTGGACGGACTTTGAGAGCCTCTTCCGCTCAGAGTTCGTCCCAGCCACCCTTCGTGCGGTGCGTATCCAGGAGCTTCTACAGCTGCGGCAGGGCAGCATGACGGTCGCTCAGTACTCGGCGAGATTTACTGATCTCTCGCGCTACTCGACCGACATGGTACGGGACCCATTCTTCCGGGCCCGGACCTTCGAGCAGGGTTTGAGACACGAGATCAGGGAATCGCTGATCTCCCTCAGCATACCGACTCAGACAGGAGTACTGGATTGGGCCCTTCTTATCGAGAGCTTCCTTGCTGAGTCTACACCAGCGCAGCGACCCACCACAGGGCGGCACGTGGCAGAGTCATCTGCAGCAGGCAGTCGACGGATGACTCAGGGGTCCAGACAGACCAGACCTTCGGGCAGACGACCTCAGGACACTGGCTCAGCAGTGCGGGGCACACAGCGCGGAGCCAGTCTTTCGAGAGGCAGACAGTGCTACTCGTGCGGCGGGCAGGGCCACATGGCTCGTGACTGCCCGACCCGCCGTGCCGAGGAGCAGCAGACGGTTGAGGGACCACCGAGGCAGAGGCAGAGGGTCGACCGTGGCGGTCCGCAGAGAGGAGGCGGACGAGGTGGAGGAGCTGGACGAGCAGCCGGTGGTGGGCGACGCTTTGAGGCTCTGCCACCACCACCACCAGGAGGTCCACCCCGACCACAGGGAGCTGGCGGGCAGAGATAGGCACAGCTCCAGGCAGCAGAGGCCTACGACCACGGCGCACCCGATATGATTCGAGGTACTATCTGTGTCTATTCCACCCTTGCTGCAGTTCTTATAGACACAAGAGCGAGTCACTCTTTCATAGCCGCTGCCCTTGTTCGGAGCTCGGAGATTCCGACAGAGCCGTTGGCTCGATCCTTACGGCTAGAGACTCCTACGGGAGCAGACTCGACGATTACGCACTGGTGCCGGCAGTGTGAGCTTACTCTAGGAGGTGAGAGCTTCAGCTGGGATCTTCTTGTAGCAGCGTCGAGGCCTTACGACGTCATCTTGGGCATGGACTGGCTATCTACGGTCCATGCACAGATTGACTGTTTTAGGCGCAAGGTGCGATGTGTACGCACCGACGGGAGCAGGTTCACCTTCACCGGCGAGAAGGGAGCCTTAGCAGCATAGGATGGACTTCCGCGGAGGAGAGGACAGCCCATCACTCATCAGTTGGCTAGCCTTATCCTTGGAGCAGTTGACGTGCGGAGTCCTGGTTTTCCTGCAGTGGTGGATCAGTTTGCGGACGTTTTTCCCGACGATGTTCCAGGGCTACCTCCTCGCAGAGAGGTAGACTTTTATATTGACTTGTACCCCGGGACAGCCCCGATATCCACTCCAGCATATCGGATGGCCCCTGCCGAGCTTCGAGAGCTACAGGTACAGTTGGAGGACTTGCAGGGCAAGGGGTTCATCGACCCAGTGTTTCACCCTGGGCTTCCCCGATTTTGTTCGCCAAGAAGGCGGACGGGAGCTTGCGTCTTTGTGTTGACTATCGTCGCCTGAACCAGGTGATAGTGAGGAACAAGTATCCGCTACCGAGGATTGATGACCTCTTTGACCAGCTCAAGGGAGCACGGTGGTTCTCGAAGATAGACCTCAGGTTAAGCTATCATCAGCTCAGAGTCAGAGACGAGGATGTGTAGAAGACGGCCTTCAGATGTCGGTATGGCCACAATGAGTTCTTGGTTATTCCATTCGGTGTAACCAATGCTCCAGCAGTGTTCATGGCTCTCATGAATAGGATCTTTCAGCCATACCTCGATCGGTTTGTCATGGTCTTCATCGACGACATTCTGATTTACTCTACGACAGAGGAGGAGCACGCCTATCACTTGCGAGTTGTACTTGACACCCTCCGAGAGCACCAGCTTTATGGTAAGCTCTCGAAGTGCCAGTTCTGAATACGTGAGGTCCACTTCTTGGGACACGTTATCTCTGAGGCGGGAGTTGCAGTGGATCCCGTGAAGATTGAGGCTGTGTTAGCATGGGAGCCACCCAGGAGCGTTATTGAGGTTCGGAGTTTCTTGGGACTAGCTGGATACTATCGGAGATTCGTGCCAGACTTCTCTAGAGTTGCGGCATCACTCACATCTTTGACGAAGAAGGGGAAACCCTTCGTATGGTCTGACAGATGTCAGCAGAGCTTCCAGGAGCTGAGACAGAGATTGATCTGCGCACCTATCTTGAGGTTTCCTGAGGAGGGAGTAGGGTACGTAGTCTACTGCGATGCATCAGGGACCGGACTCGGATGTGTTCTGATGCAGGAGCGGGCAGTGATCGCCTATGGATCACGTCAGTTGAGGCCGCATGAGAAGAACTACGCTACCCATGACCTGGAGTTAGCAGCAGTGGTCTTCGCTCTGAAGACATGGAGACACTATCTGATGGGCGAGCGCTTTACAGTCTTTTCTGATCATCAGAGTCTCAGGTATATCTTTTCGCAGAAGGACCTGAACCTGAGACAGCGACGATGGCTCGAGTTCCTCCAGGACTATGACTTTGAGATAGTCTATACTCCTGGGAAGGGAAACGTAGTGGCCAATGCCCTCAGCAGGAGGACGGGCATTCAGCTACTTGAGGAGGCGACGGAGCAGCTAGCCTCTTTGCAGATATCCTTCATGGATAGAGATGGAGCAGCCTTCCTTCAGTCTCTCACAGTCACTCCTCCACTACTGCAGCGAGTCAGGGAGGCACAGCGTGGGGACGCTGACTGTGAGACACGGCGTGCACAGATATCCTCGGGACAGACACCTGATGGTTTCTCCCTTGGAGCAGAGCATGACATCCTTTTCAGAGGACGTACCATGGTACCAGTAGCTTTGCGAGAGGAAGTGCTGAGAGAGTTTCACACTTCTCCTTTGGCGGTAAATCCTGGAGTGGCGAAGATGTACCAGGATCTCAGACGACAGCACTGGTGGCCGGGCATGAAGAAGGCAGTAGCAGAGTTCGTTTCTCGATGCCTCACCTGCCAGCAGGTGAAGGCAGAGCATCAGGTACCAGCAGGCTTGGTACAGCCCTTGGAGGTTCCGGAGTGGAAGTGGGACGGCATATCTATGGACTTCGTGACTGGACTTCCACGCACTTCCAGGGGTCACGACTCCATCTGGGTGATTGTTGACCGACTCACCAAGTCGGCACACTTCTTACCCATCAGAGAGCAGGGTTCAGTAGAGAGCTTGGGACGTCTCTACGTTCAGGAGATTGTGCGGCTCCACGGCGTGCCATCATCTATCGTCTCCGATCGAGATGCCCGCTTTACTTCCCGGCTTTGGAAGGGGTTACAGGAGGCGTTCGGGACACAACTACGTTTGAGCACAGCCTTTCACCCTCAGACGGATGGTCAGACGGAGAGGACCATTCAGACTCTCGAGGAAATGCTCCGCGCATGTGTCCTCGACTTTGGTCGTAGCTGGGAGGACCACCTACCCTTAGTGGAGTTCGCGTACAACAACAGCTACCACTCCACTATCGGGATGGCACCGTACGAGGCGTTGTATGGCCGACCTTGTAGATCTCCTTTGTGCTGGACAGACCCTGGGGAGTCAGCACTAGTGGGACCGGAGATGGTCCAGGCCACGACAGAGAAGGTCCAGGTCATCCAGGAGCGGATGAGGACAGCTCAGAGCCGGCAGAAGTCATACGCTGACAGGAGGCGGAGGCCACTGGAGTTCGAGGATGGCGACCACGTCTTCTTGCGAGTCTCACCTCGACGTGGTATTCAGAGATTTGGCCGAGGCGGCAAGTTATCTCCGCGCTTCATCGGACCCTTCCAGATTCTCAGCAGGATTGGTGAGGTGGCTTATCGCCTGGCTCTACCACCTCAGTTGCACCGGGTGCACGATGTCTTCCACGTGTCTCAGCTGAGGAGATACGTGCATGACCCGACGCACATCATTGACCATGGGGAGCTTGACGTTGACGATGGGGCGACTTTTACGGAGGTCCCGGTGGAGATAGGGGATCGACAGGAGCGGGTCCTGTGTGGGCGATCGATTCCTCTTGTGCGCATCAGATGCCAGCACGGGAATCTCCAGGAGAGCACATGGGAGCGGGAGGCTCAGATGCGTGCTCAGTACCCTCATTTGTTTCCCTAGTTTTTGATGTATCTTTACGGGGACGTAAAGCCCTGAGGTGGGAGTAATGTAAAGACCCGTAAAATTCAAGGGAAATTTTTTCTTAATTTTCTTTAGAATTTTACAAGAGCGTGGTTTCTGACGGCACCTGATTCCGAGGCCCGGAGTTCCCGGAATCAATTTCCGAAATTTGGCTCGGGTACGTTCAGTGAATGAACGATCGAGAATTCCTAACTTTTGATCCGGTGCTCGGAATTGAAATCCGAGGGCACCGATGAACTCGCAGCGCTGATATTCGCTTAATGAGACCTTTTCGGAAGTTGCGTTTGTTGCGGGTTGAAAGTTAGTTTTTGGGTTTTCAGTTTAAGTTAAATAAAATTTTGTGAAGAAAATTTTTTATTTTAACTTGAAAAATCCTACCAAAGGGGGTTGGAAGTGGGACCCACATCCACTTAACCTCCCTTGGGAGGATTAAGTGTGGTGGGGCCCACACGGAGCTCCCAACCTTTCATCTTCTCCCAACTTCCTTAACCCCTCATTAAATGACATGAGTTATTTAATTTTGGAGTTAATCCTTTTGAATTTAAAACTTTTGAAATTTTAGTGTGTTGATGTGTAAATAAAATAATATAGTGTCTTATTTTATTTTTGTTTAATAGTTTGTCTTCTTGAGAGGTTGAGAGCTTTTTCTTCTTCTTCTTCAACTCCGACGAAGAACACGAAGAACGCTCAACTTGACGAAGAATGCTCAAGTCCCGACGAAGAACGCCGCTCCGCTCTTCTTCGTCTTCCGTGTCAACGAGTGGGAACACCGCTTCCTCCTCGGATTCTCTTCGTCGACATAAGAAGTTTCGCCAACGACGTATCACATCGGACGCATCTCTCCGTCAACGGATTTGACGAACGACGACCGCGACGCCCGATCTCCGCGACGTTGTCTTCCGCGGACGTTGGCAAATCCTCGAACGTATACCCAAGGTAGGGGTTGTTAATTTATTGTTTTATTATTTATTTCTTGATCGTGGATCTCGCATGTCTAACATGAGGCTTTTGAATGTTTAAGTTGAGTTATTTTTTTAACGTGAGGGGGCCGGACCGCATGAACACGGCCGAACCCCCTCCATCATTCTTATTGTTCTATCTTGAGGGTGGAAGCAAAGTGGCGTGGTGCCGTCGCACCACGCGGATAATAATATGATTAAATTTCGTGGCGCCGTCGCGCCGCGCCATGGAAGAATCATAAAGAACGCGACGTCGTCGCGCCACGTCGAAGGGAATCAAATGCGCGGCGAAGGGGCGCGGTGCCGTCGCACCGCGCCGGACGACAAACACCGCGGCCGGTTCCGGGCCGCGGCGGGACGAGGAGACCGCGGCCGGTTCCGGGCCTCGGCGGGATGAGAAGACCGGCGGCCAGGCCGCCGGCGTCGGAAGCCGAAGAGGGGACCGGATTTTCCGGTCCCGTTGGAGAAAACCGGCCGGCCAGCTGGCCGGCCAGATGCCAATAAACCGGGGGAATTAATCCCCTGGCCATCTCTTAAAACCCCCTCTTTAAGAGGGGGCGGTTTCCTTGTGGGGGGCAAAGCCCCCCGTTTCCTGCCAATCAAGCCCCCCACGTGGGGGGGGGGGGGTTTGCAAAAAGGGGCGCGGCTATATGCCGCGCCGTTTTCCAATCAGCGGGGGCTTTGCCCCCCGCGTGCAGCCACCGTGCGGCGCCAGGCCGCCGCGGCCCCCGCGCCGCCGCGCCGCTGGCCGGCCGGCCGGCCGGGCCGGGTCGACCCGGTTCGGGCCGACCCAGGGGGGGGGGGGGGGTCGGGCCTGGTCGGCCCAGACCCGGACCCCCCCGTTTCGAATCTTTTTTGGTCTTTGGGCCATAACTTGAGCCTCGGACCTCCGATTGACGAACCGTCTGCGGCAACGCGATCCTTGGATCGAGACGGTCGTTTCGGTATATCGCACTCAAGATTTCAGATTACTTTGAGTTCGGCCGGGTCGGTTCGTTCACGAAACCAACCGGGCCTTCGGAGCGGAAACACTCATATCTTGAGCTACGGACGTCCGATTGACGTGCCGTCAGCTTTGTTGTGTTCCTCTTAGTGAGACAGATCTTTTGGCATACTCCGCCCGAGGTTTGGACGCATGTGGAGTAGGGTCGGGTTGATTTTGCCTTAAAAACCAACCGGGCCCCGGGGACGAAAATGCCAATAACTCTCAAACCGGGCGTCCGATCGACGCACCGTCTGTTGCGTTGAGTTCCTGTTGACGATACGGAACTTTTGGATACATCAACTCTGGACTTTGTGACAGTTGATGTATCAGCCTCTCGGCTCGTGGAGCGGACCCTCCGAACGAGCTTGCTGTGTGCGGGAACCCTAGTGCTGGCTGCGACTGACTGTGACTGCTGCTACTGCTACTACTGCTACTGTGACTGCGACGACGACAGTACAGAGATCCTGTGTGGATTCGACTGCGACGACTACAGCACTCAGCGATCCTACGTGGATCAGTGCTACAGGTCCTGTGTGGGCCCGATCCTATGTGGGTCCGATCCTGTGTGGGTCCTTGCGCTCAGCGGTCCTGTGTGAACCAGCGCCTACAGGTCCTGTGTGGGCCCGATCCTGTGTGGGTCTTTGCGGGGGTTAGTTACCTATCGATCCTTCGTGGGTCCGACGACTTAGATAGATCAGTGATCATCTTTATTGTCCTTTGAAGAAGTATACCTGTGTGAGCTGAATCCTGTTGCTTTCCTGTGTGGATTGTGTTGTGCAATCCTGTGTGGATTACGTTTTGCTTTCCTGTGTGGAATACGTTTACTTTCCTGTGTGGACTGAGTTGTACTTGGGCTTGGAGGTTGGAGCGTATTTGAATTGATGACTTATGTATATGTATGGGCATATACCTAAGCAGTGTCGGTTGTTACTTCGTGATTATACCTTTCTTCGTGGTTTATCCTTTGTGGATTTGAGAGACCTTCAGGGGTCTCGGGGTCCCTACTGAGTAGCTTATACTCACCCCTGCACGGGCTTTGCCCGCACTACGTTGTGTTGGTTGCAGAAGACGGACAGCGTTGACCTTAGCTGAGGCTTGCAGAGCGGGACAGTACCCGGAGGTGGATTACTTGGCGAGACGTGCACGGAGCAGACGGCGGGACCTGTGGAGCAGAGGAGCTATCTGTACCCACCCTTCAGGTGGGATTTCCAGTCGACAGCTCGGTGTAGCGGCATTTACTTTTCAGTTGCTGTTTTCCCTTTTGAGTTGTACTTTACTTTCAGTTTTGGGTTTGTATTCTGGCCCATTTACTTTTCCGCACTTTCAGTTGTACTCTGCTTTTGTTTAGTGTTTACTTTCCGCTTGCTTACTCTGTGGTGTTTGTTTACTTTACAAAGGCAATGCCTTCCCTTTTTATCGGGATTTACGCCTTGGTTCTAGTCGCCAGCCCCTGGCCTATGGAAGACGGGCTTGGGGTAGTCACGGCACGGACCCCGAGGGCGGGTCGTGACATTTCTATTATTTCAAACTAAAACCACTTGGTGTATGTCGTGCATGTCTACAAGGAAAAATGACCAAATACCTATTTAGTGGGAAAGGTTAAAGGGCTAAAGAGCTTCTAGAATTAGTTCACACAGATGTGTGTGGACCATTTCCAGTTGAAGCAAGGGGTGGGTTCTTGTACTTCATAACTTTTACTGATGATTTTAGTAGATATGGATATATTTACTTAATGAGGTATAAGTCAGATTCTTTTGATCGGTTCAAAGAATACAAGAATGAAGTTGAGAACCATATTGGTAAGAAGATTAAGAAAATCCACTCAGAAAGAGAAGGAGAATATCTTAATTAGGACTTCATTGATTTCTTACGGGAGTTTGGGATTCTATCTCAACTCACTCCTCCTTACACACCTCAGTGGAATGGTGTGAGTGAAAGGAGGAACCACACCCTGTTGGACATGGTGAGATCAATGATGAGTCATGCGAGTCTTCCATTATCCTTTTGGGGATATGCATTACAAACAGTAACACACATACTAAACCAAGTACCAACTAAGTCGATAAATGGTATTCCATACAAGTTATGGAGTGGAAGCAAAGCCATGTTATCAAATTTACATGTGTGGGGTAGCGAAGCATTTGTTAAGGCCTCTTCAGGTAACAAACTTGCACCCCGAGGCACAAAGTGTATCTTTATAGGATATCCAAAGGAAACAAGGGGATATTATCTATAAAACCACTCAGATAAAAAGGTTATAGTGGCAAGACACGCCATAATACTTGATAGGGAGCACATCTCCAAAAGAGATAGTGGGAGCGAGATAGACTTCGATGAAGTCGAGGCTCAAGATACACAAGAGTTGGTATAAGAACAGATACCACAAAGCCCCGTGGAAGAAAAATCTGTTCCAGAGGCACAAGAACTACGTAGGAGCATGAGAGAGGTGAGAGAACCAGAACGATATGTTTTTCTTGTCACCAAGGATGGTGAATCATTATTGGTTGACAATGATGATCCTCTTACCTAAAAGGAAGTAGTTGAAGGCACATATGTTTCCAAGTGGCAGGAATCCATGAATTCTGAAATGGATTCCATCTACCAAAACCAAGTCTGGATTTTGGTAGATCCTCTAGTTGATGTAAAGACTATTGGTAATAAATGGGTATTCAAGAAGATACTAAACATGGAGGGGCAAGTCAGCACCTATAAGGTATTACTGGTTGCAAAAGGTTATAGACAACATCAAGGAATTGACTATGATGAAACTTTTTCATCGGTTGTGATGCTGAAATCCATCAGAATCCTATTGGCCATTGCCGCTTACCATGACTATGAAATTTGACAAATGGATGTCAAAACAACATTCCTTAATGGGAACCTCCAGGAAGATGTCTACATGACACAACCTGAAGGGTTTATGACTCCAAAAGATTCCAACAAGGTATGAAAGTTACAGAAATCCATTTATGGATTAAATCAAGCATCAAGGTCATGGAACATTCATTTTGATGAAGCAGTAATGGAATTTGGATTTTTTAAGAATGAATGTGAGCCTTGTGTCTACAAAAGGTTTAGTAGAAGTGAAATCATTTTCCTAATAGTATATATTGATGACATATTACTAATTGGAAACAAAGTACCTGTCTTACAGTCAGTTAAGGCATGGTTGGATAAATGCTTCTCTATGAAGGACTTGGGCGAGACAACATATATTCTTGGGATCAAGATCCATCGTGATAGATCCAAGATAATGCTGGGCCTAAGTCAAAGTACATACATTGACAAGATACTGAAGAGATTAATTATGGAATAATCTAAGAGGGTATTATTGCCAGAGTCACATGGAATTCATATTTCCAAGAAAATGTGTCCTCAGACACATGGGGAAAGAAAGAAAATGTCAAGGATCCCTTACACATCCACGATTGGGTCAGTCATGTATGTTATGATATGTACAAGGCTAGATGTTGCTTACGCATTAAGTGAGGTAGGCAGATATCAAGATGATCCAGGAGGCTGCCATTTTATGGCAGTCAAGACTATCCTTAAGTATCTAAGGCGTACTAAGGATATGTTCCTGGTTTATGGAGGAGATGAGGAACTAGTCATCAGAGGACATGTAGATGCTAGTTTCCAGACTGATCAAGATGACATGAAGTGACAGACTGGATACATCGTCAGTTTGAATAGAGGTGCAGTGAGCTGGAAGAGTGCAAAGCAAAGTGTGGTTGCATATTCTATAGCAGAGTCTGAGTATATCGCAGCTTTTGAGGTAGATAAAGAAGCAGTATGGATGCGAAGCTTCATCCAAGAGATGGATGTAGTACCTAGTAGTAAAGATACTATCACACTCTATTGTGATAATACTATAGTAGTGGAACTTGAAAAAGAGCCAAGGTCACATCAGCGGACAAAGCATATACTTTGGAAGTATCATCTCTTGAGGGATTTTTCTTAGAGACGTGAAGTTGCAGTGAGCAGTATTTCCACGGAAGACAACGTGGCAGACCCCTTGACTAAAGCCTTGACTTAGCAGAAATATGATCATCATGTGAGGTCTAGCGGACTAAAAGTCATAGGCAGTTGGCTCTAGTCCAAGTGGGATTTTGTTAGAGTTGGTGTCTTGAGAACTGACTGTTTTTACTTTAATTACATGAATGTACACTTATTATATATTGTTCATTGTTCTACATGACTATAATATAATAATGTTCTAGAATATTTGTTGCATTAATAAGGTCATGGAATATCCCCGCTATGATGAGAACCTTGAAATGCTATAAAAATATTCTTAAATAAAGTTCTACAGTTAGATGACATACTATGATAGGAAACATAGTATACAGACCGTCATGTGTGAGTACTCATAAGAAGACGAGACTCTCTCTCATGGAGTTTGCACTTAGTAATCTCTAAGATGGGAGATTATGAGAATAGAACCACCAGTAGTAATTCTGTATTTCTTGGTTTCATCAGACATTGCTATCTGTGAGTGTGTGTAATGGTCCTTAGACTGGAATATTATCATTAACTCATGTCATGACTCATGCACTTAGATTTGCTGAAGAAAACCATCACGAAGATAGTTGGCGGGAAGTAGGGTACATTGGGTGTGTCATGAATGAAATGTTGTTAATGGATAAGTCGAGTAAGGATTTGTCCCTTCCATATTTATGGAAGTAGATATCTCAGGACCTTTGATTGAAATAGAATTGTCGCCCAAATTCTATGGCCATGGTGTAACGACAAGTTTATTTCTGGAAGTCAAAGAATGACAGATCAAGCATATAGGTTTATGACACTGCCATGAAACCTACTTGATGAGATATTGAGACAAAGGGATTAAATTACACAGTAAGTGTTTGTATTAGGTGACACATTATGCGGTGTCAACTTATTTCTCTTGGGTGCCTTGACCCATTTCTAGACAGTAATCTTGGACTTTAGGCAAGCCCGCCTAATGCTAATGAGAAAGAGGCCTAAGGGTTACACACTAAGTGTATCCAAGTATCTCAAGTAGAATAAATATTATTCCCCTACATGGTTTAATAATTATTCAAGGAAGCCTAAATCGTTTTAATGTTGGAGGAAGAATAAAGTGAAAACAAGTACACGTTGTGTATTACACGCCGTGTAGTTTTTATTTTGAAAACAAGTACACACCGTGTATTATTGAATATACATGCCATGTAGTTTTTATTTTGGAAAGGAAATGAATAAATAAAAACAAGATATACACGCCGTGTACATTGAATGTACACGCCGTGTAGTTTTCAATGAAAAACAAGTACACACCATGTATTTATGATTACACGCCGTGTAGTTTTTCCAGTCGGGATTTTGAGGAAATAATATCATTTTATTAGATGATATTTATTATAATCAGTTTGGGAGCATGTCAAGGAATTAATGACTTGACGTGGGGTTTTCAAAAGAGTTAATGAAATAAATAAAACATGTAACACGTTTATTTATTATCATAACTTTACAACCTCGAACCCGATTATAAATATCCTCACAACCCCAACTCTTTTCCTAAGAGAATTGTTGTGCACAAAAATTCTGGAGAATTATATCAAGGCCGAAAGAACCTCTTCCTCCAAGAATGCTCTCAAGACCGAGGGAGATACTCATCCATTGGATCAAGACGATATAAGGTGGAAAGCTCAAGCAAAGGTTTCTCCACGCTAGCACCCAGAGAATCCTTTGGTGACATCCTGAGATACGAGGTGCATGTGTGGATCACCGCTAGAGGAAGTCTACACTTACATTCTACGATGCAACGACGAATCACATTGGAACGTGATCAAGAATATCAATGAAGAAAGAACACCCAAAAGGTACTTCTTGTCAATTAATTAATTAATTTATAATCAACCCACGACGATCCACTTTTGTGGTTCCGAGACCTTTCTTTTTCTTTGTATATTTCTGTGAATCGATCCATGGAGACTGGAATTTATCATCGTATTGATCTCAGATTGATCATTGCTAATGACAAAAATCCAAGTGGGCACATCCAACCACCAGCTTCTACTGCACCCGGGACCTTCACATCCACGACAACCTTCTCAGCTCCGAACAACGCCTTGATTTTCACACTCTTCTCTTTATTTCTGTGCTGAGGAGTTGTGGAATTCCGAGAATCACCATAACTGACTTTGCTCTCCTGACAAGGGGTATGCTGCTGTCCCCATCCCATCGAAGCATATGACGTCTGCGTTCCCTGAGGAGTTTCATGCACACCTGACCTTGTAGAATTCCGATAATAACACTACAGATGCCCCATCTTCATACAATTGTGACATGCTTTAGGTTGTGCCATACAGTCTTGCTTGATGTGACTCGTAGAACCACACTGAAAACATCCTGGCTTGATTTGGGGATTCAGAGGAAGATTTACTGATCCTGCCATTAGATTATGTGTCATAATCCCACCCTAGGAATAAGTTTCCCTCCACTTGAACCCAGCATTAGATTCCCCAATATTCCCCATGGGTACCACCATGCTTCCTCCTCCTGAAGCTCCCAATAGATCCTTCTCAACCACCGATGCTTGATTCACCATCTCTGTGTAATCACCAACACAAAACACTGATATTTTTGAATGGATATCTTGCCTTAACCCTGATTCGAAGATTCTTTCCTTCAACGTAGTGCTGCCCGCCACCTCGGGTGAAAACTGCATTAATCTCAGAAACTTAGATGCATATTTCGTCATAGACATATGATCTTGCTTCAGACTGAAGAAATCAGTTGTGCGCTGAATTATGAACGTATGTGGGTAGAATTTTTTATTAAACAATTCCTCAAAGCCTTCCCACATCATACCCTGGTCCGTACCTTCTTGGACTACCAACTACCACCACTGAAGAGTAAGATCCTCTAGCTTATACATTGCTATATTTACTTTCAACTCTGCCAGCATCCCCAAAAATTCGTAAATTCTATTCATTCTGTATAGCCACGCCTCCGCCCTTTCTGATTCAGAATCACTCCTAAAGACGGGTGGATCCTACCTTTGAAACCGAGCCACATAACCAACATTCTTTGGATCTTCCACTCTATTCATACTTCCCATAGCTTGGAAAGCTTGTACTATGCTCTGGACTAACTGCTGGTTCACTTGGGGCTCAGGTGCAACCACATTCTCATTGGCCACTTCCGGTTGGTCTCTACGACTCCTACCCAATGCCATTTCTAAAAACATAAAACAAAAAACCATGAGTCTCACTTCTGTAGACATCAATAATTCCTATTTCAAATCGCATTACACAACACTATCACAACGAGGCTTTCCACCTTTTCCACATTTTCCATGTTTAAAATTTTTTGAAAACCAAGACATTTTCAAAATACCACCAGTTTCCATGTTTCAAATTCTTCCATTTTGAAACCCAATTCAGATTTTTCAAAATCTACACATTCATATCACACTATAAATCATTACACCCCAATGAAATGTGCATCCTAGAGGGAAGTCATTTCTACCATGCATGCCATGCTCATCTCATTGGCTACACCCATGACAATGAGATATCCAATGCCTATAAGTGTCTCCAACCACTTATGTACCCAAATACCTGGTAACTTTAAGTTCAATATAAAAGGGTTAGCTATGTCCTTTTATACTATACATCCCATGTTCCGACATTCCTGCGCCTTGCTACTGTCACGAACCGAATCTGGTCACCGCCAAAACTGGCACCTAACCCGACCCGTGGCAAGTCCCGAAGGGCGTTCCCGATCCCCACGGGCTGGCACAAGTTCCTGGGTATCAAAAGCTAAAAATTGGGGATGATTTACCTGAGTTTGTATACTTAAAACAACAAATGAATCCAAGAAATCAAATCTGGTTTTTTCAAACCAAAACATCTTTTACTAAAATTCAGAACTGAATTACACAATTTTAAACAATGTTTTAAGACCATTAAAAATGTACAAACTCATGAAATGATATCCCAAGAATCTCCACATGTAAAGAGGCACCACCCTCAAGCCATCTCCACGACACTGCATCACGATGGACCGCTAAAAACCTGAACCAATGGCATAAAACCAGTACCCAAACCTGTGACACAAAATAAGAAAGTCTACTTACACCCAATGGTGTAAGTAGGGTGTGAGACAAAGCCCAGTAGGATACCACCACTAAGAGATTCCATATAATAAACATTTAAAGATGAAAATCATGCAAGTTTTCAAAAACATGAAAAGCTAGTTACAATTTCTAAAAGATGCAACTTTGAATAAGAACAGTTTTCAAGTGGGCTATTTTAGAGGATTAACACTTTTAAAATAAACACCAAATATACTTAATTTTCCAGCCAAATGTACCGTATGCCGACAATAAGTATAAAGTAAATAATGATCACAAGCAATAGGAATTAACCCCTAGGCACTAGCTATCTGTGGGTCCCAGGTACCTCGTATCTCGGTGAGAGTAACCATCACAAATATCCATTCCCGTGCACGAGCCACTAGTAGGGAAAATACCCATAACCTAGTGTTCCCCAATAATCATCATCATATTTAGTTATAGTTGTAAGAGTCAATCTTGCTAAGTGAAACTGAGGCCAAACCCCACAGATTCACTAGCATACTAGTACACGTCCACCCACCTAGATACCCAGGTTTTCCCCTTGTGCTCAAAAAAGTTCAACAAGTCATGAAATATACATTGAACATGAAAATATAATTTCCACATCACAAATTCACCCAACAGACCATATGTATACCACAAAAGTCACAAAAGTCCATTTTTCATTCAAAATGATTTTGAAATCTGACTCACACCAAAATAACCCACAACACATTTCACATTTCATCAACACTTCCACAAAACCATTAAATAATTTTATAAAATAATTATAAGATATTGTAACTCATATAATATCCCACACACATGGCACATAAAACTCCTTTCATAATGAAAATTTCAATTTTTCACATCACACTCACACAAAACAGTCCATACCACATTCACATCACTTTAACACCTCAATATCTCCTTCAAACAATTTAATAAAATATTTCCAAGATGATACATATGACATAACAACCTTTTCAAAAATGAAATGGACCTTTTAAAAATATACTCCTTCCAAAACAGTTTGTTGATATAGTTTCACCACTTACACAACTCAATAAACCATTCAAAACTTTCATAAAACAATTATAAGGAGTATACTAAAGCTTTGCACATAAAACCCATTTCAAAAACCTCTTTTTAAGCCAAAATCACACCAAGACCCTACCAAAATATAATTTTCAGCCCAATAAAAATGTAATAATCTACTTTAAAATGTTATATAATCACCTTGAACAATATCACAAAAGATACCCATGAGAACACACAAATCCATAAAACACTTTCAAGGAGTATAACAAGGTTATACACATTAAGCCCATTCAAAGAACCTACTTTTTAGTCCCACATGACACCATATCTTTACCCAACCAAAATTGGTAGCCCCTTTCAACAACTAATAAATCACTTCCACATTTTACAAAACTACCACAAGAGATAACACATGAAATACATTTAAAAAATACACACTTCAAACAAAAATGTAACTTTAATACCAAATGCTTCACTATTGCTACCAAAAATGGTTTTCTCATAATTCAAAGAATATAAGGAACATGAAAATTTATTTAATCAAGCAAAATAACTCATCATTAAATGGTTACCCACAGAATCACCTACCGCAATTGTTGAATCCCTCAAAACATGGTGCGAAACATCAACCACACCAACCTGGCACCACAAGGATGATAAATCTAGACCTAGACCACAAATGTTCACCAAAAAGACTCATTGATAAACCCTAGGTACGAACCCTAGGTTTTTTATGCTTTGGAACATCAAGAAAGAGGGATAAAACCCTAACAAAAGAGGAGAAATCCAATAGAGAAATACTTACTTGCAGAAATATTGAAGAGATCGACCTAAATCCAAGAAAATATGATTTTCCAAGTATCCAAAACTGTTATGGAGGTCCAAAGGAGTAATATTAGGTCATGTGGGGACTGAAATGGGGGAAAAGGATGAAAATTGAATGAGTTATGAACGATTCATTTTACCTCGTCAAATCTGGTCTATTTGAGAAAGAGTAGAAATATCTCCCTAATTCATGGTTCACCTGAGCTCCAAAATTATAAAAATGATAATGGGGGTAATCATAGAGATATTGTCTTTGATAGGGAGGTGTAATCATGGGAAAAAAGTAAAAAATTAATGAGATATGGAAAATTTTAAAAAAATAATTTAAAGAAGGAAATGGGCTTACTGGCAGGCCCATTACCTTCATCAAAACCCAAATCATGATTTTGTATTTCTATGTGGTCCAAAGGGACATGGTTATTTTAATATATCAGGGTATGACAATTAAGAAGTGGAATGAGTATAAAATAGTAAAAATTGAAGGATTTATAGAAGAAATGAAATTTGTTTTTAAATCTGGAATTGGGCTCATAGTTTGGCCCAAATTTTCAAAACCCATCATTTTCACCAAAATGAGTGGTAAACCCCCAAAACAAACCAGGAATGAAAATTAAATGAATAATGGATTTAAAAAAATTTCATGGGTGTGACAATTCTCCCCACTATAAAACTTTCCACCCTCTTAAAGCCACATCAAGGACAAAGAAAAAACCAAACCCAACCGAAAGGCAGAAATAGACTCCTTCGCTAAACTTTGACCCCAAAGGCGAAAACACCTCTAGTGATCAATTAAATAAGGAATACTTCACAACCAAAACATAAACCTCTTTACTAAAATGATCAATCACATTCAAGATTTATCCTAAAAGAAAACTCCTCAAACACTATATGAACAAGGCTCAAGCAATTTACCCAAACAATCAAGAACATCGAACAAGGTTACACTTAACTTGATATAACTAAACCATTGGGAACTCTCCAATCCCAACATTTACCCAAGGAAGATGTTGGTGGTTATATAGCTCCGAATGAGACTAAACACCTCTAAGCCAAGACCAAGTACAAAAGTGAGTTACTGGTACAAGGATACACAAATGGGCTCCCCAACCATAAGAGACAACTTAATTTTTTTTCCGAGACAGAATCAAGAAACTAACAGGGGAGCCCCGAACAAACTCCTCGGTATAAGGGGTAGAATACCATTAGGAATTTTCAAAATAATATACATGAGACTCATAGTGGGTCTCCCCACCAGAAGAATCAACCATCTTAACTGACCAATATGGGCCGGCACAGAAAAACCCCAAAACTTAAAGAGTTGGGACGGCCACATGGTTAGTCCGCACAGTTTGGGAAACTGTGCACTAACCATGTGGATCCTTATACCTACATGGTTTTATAAGGAATGGTTACTACTAAATGTTCACTCAACATGTCTAGACAAATCTAAAACCTTTACCCCCGAACCCAAAGGAAAACAAAGGGGAAAAGAAAGTCATTGGGAGATAACATGGGGATGAGGCCCTCCACCTCTTTTCACAGAACGGGAACAAAAGAAGCAAGATGACAACACCAAATGTTTAAACTATTCCCATCTCTCATACTGAGAACAGTTTTTTATAAAAGGTTAAAAAATACACTGGGATTTCCTATGACTACGTGCCAGCTTCTCTCCGGGACCTATGGCTGGAGCTGGAATGATTGAAGCATCTTCGGCCTCGCAATTAGGATTTGGAAACCCCTGAATAGAATTTCTTATTTCGATGCTACAAAAAACTACATGCAATACCATATTGGTTCACCAAGACAAAACACACTCCAGAACTCACTTTACCCTAACATGGAATTTCACTGAAATAAGGGTTTAGAGGATGCACTCACATCACACCTTGTTTCTTCAGGTGAGAA
Organism: Viscum album; assembly: GCA_963277665.1. Classification (NCBI taxonomy): domain Eukaryota; kingdom Viridiplantae; phylum Streptophyta; class Magnoliopsida; order Santalales; family Viscaceae; genus Viscum; species Viscum album. Next base: position 1,373,105,276 of record OY728143.1, read on the forward strand.
ACAACAGAAATAAAGGACACATATAAACAACTTCCTCTAAGACAGAGTATGTTGAGATCTCCCTAAAGGAGAAACACTTCTGAAAAAAAAGACACAAAATATTGTACAATTTCACCTTTAAAATCAAATGAGCACTTGACATCACAATGCATCACCAAACATGACCAAAGCGACTCATAGAAATAATACAAGGTGGGGGGCTTATACAACATCCCCAAATATCACAGCATTCCAGAAAGTGTCCATAACAACCTCTCGTGGCCAGATTTCCTACATGGATGGTCTAACATAAACCCCTTCTTTGAAGAGACTACGAAGGAATCAGAGGCCCTCTTAGACACTATCCATACTGAAAACCCCAGAAAACTTCCACCTTTGACAAATCAGGTAGATTAAAAAACTAAGGTCTCTTTCAACCATCCACGAGAACTCTTCTGCAACAAGAGGATCTGAAAAAAAAACCAAGAATGTAAATGGTGTAGACTAATTCTAAAAATCTCAAGAAAAGATTCCTTACATTGATCAACTGAAGGATTTTCCAACGGTGAAACAATCCGGGTTGCACTTCAGTTGTGCACTAACCCTTAATGGGGGCGTACCCTATCCAATGGGAGAACCCAAGGACCCAACCAAGCTGGTCCATTGGTAAAAAAATTCCACAAAACATATCCAAACACATTAATGGAACCACCATAAAGGTTTCCGGAAACATATCTCATAGGAGACTACTAACCAGTCCTTCTACCCAGCTTACCGACCAAACACAAACCCAAAACACAGTTCAAACAGGAGGGGTTCATGGACTCAAAACATCCCACAACATCAACATTTTCCAAAAACACACAATATAAACCATCCCAAACAATTCATCAAGACATCATGTTTTTCTTTAAAAACATTTCTTTGAAAACCAACGGTTCAGCGGTTAGCGTATCCACCAATGGTACCCCATGGGCCTCACACATGCATGTTTTTGTGCCACACCGGGCACCCTCCTCATATTCGTCCTGACACTCATCCAGTCATTCCATCAACAATCCATAATCCCATATAACCCCATACATGTGGTCTCTAATTGAAATAAAAAAAGGATAAACTAAAATTCTTTCTACTTTTCAAAAACAAAATGGTCAACCAATCCATCCTTTTTCTTAAAACTCCTAACAATGAGATAAAAATCCCAATTCACATCTTACAAAACTTTTCATAAGGACACAAACATTTTGAAAATAACTCACTTTAAAGTTATTCACATCAATTTGAAAACATCTCATCCCATTAAAACACACTTTAATTGTTTAGAAAACTATATTGGAAACACTTTTGAAAACCAACTTCAATATGGTTCCTGATTTCAAAAGAGGTGTAAGCACACTATTTTCCATTTCAAAACAATTCTGAAAATTCAGTTCCACCATTTAATAAATAAAACCATTCCCTCTTTATTTGAAAATCATTTCATAAAAACTTTACGCTTCGTAAAACCAATTCACTTTAAAACCAAAGTTCCATGATTTCAAAACTAAAGCACAAAACAATGCGAGAGGAAACTAGTTTCTGTGGGTGACTTGGACATAGGGTTGGAAGAAATATTCTAATCACTTCACCATCACAGAGAGTGTTCTAGGGAATATCTCCAGCTCCACATGGCTTTTCAGACCCTGCGAGCTCACTGAGACCATTAACCCAACTCTCTTTTCATTTCCCCTAATCATCATCAAACCAAGAAAACCAAAAGTCATAGATAAATCCCGACTTCCCCTGGTGACTTGAATCTCGACATGAGGTGTGGTGATCAAGAACACTACCCATAACTAGAATTTCATGTATAGACAATCTTAACTCCAGACTATCCCGACTATTTCCCAAATAACATGACTCAAATAGAGCGAACCTCCTCTGATACCATTTTGTCACGAACCGAATCTGGTCGCCGAAAAAACCGACACCCGACCCAACCCGTGGCAAGTACCAAAGGGCTTTCACGATACCCATAGGCTGGAAAAAGTGCCTGGGTATCAAAAACTTAAAATTGGGAACGATTTACCCAAGTTTGTATACTTAAAACAACAAATGAATCCAAGAAATCAAATCTGGATTTTTCAAACCAAAACATCTTTTACTAAAATTCAGAACTGAATTACAGAATTTTAAAAAATGTTTGAAGACCATTAAAAAGGTACAAACTCAAGAAATGATATCCCAAGAGCCTCCACATGGAAAGAGGCACCACCCTCAAGCCATCTCCATGACACTGCATCACGATGGACCGCTAAAAACCTGAACCAATGGCATAAAACCTGTACCCAAACATGTGACACAAAATAAGAAAGACTACTTACACCCAATGGTGTAAGTATGGTGTGATCCAAAACCCAGTAGGATACCACCACTAAGAGATTCCATATGATAAACATTTAAATATGAAAATCATGCAAGTTTTCAAAAACATGAAAAGCTAGTTACAATTTCTAAAAGATGCAACTTTGAATAAGAACAGTTTTCAAGTGGGATATTTTAAAGGATTAACACTTTTAAAATAAACACCAAAGCTACTGAATTTTACATCCAAATGTACCGTATGACGATGGTAAGTATAAAGTAACTAATGAGCACAAGCAATAGGAATTAACCCCTAGGCACTAGCTAGCTGTGGGTCCCTCGTACCTCATATCTCGGTGAGAGTAACCATCACAAATATCCATTCCCGTGCACGATCCACTAGTAGGGAACATACCCATAACCTAGTGATCCCCAATAATCATCATCATAGTTTAGTTAGAGTTGTAATCATCAATCTTGCTAAGTGAAACTGAGGCCAAACCCCACGGATTTACTAGCATACTAGTACACGTCCACCCACCTAGATACCCAGGTTTTCCCCTTGTGCTCAAACAATTTCAACAAATCATGAAATATACATTGAACATGAAAATATCATTTCCATATCAAAAATTCACCCAAAAACCCATATGTATACCACACAAGTCACAAAATTCCATTTTTCATTCAAAATGATTTTGAAATCCGACTCACACCAAAATAACCCACAACACATTTCACATTTCTTCAACACTTCCACAAAACCATTAAATAATTTTATAAAATAATTATAAGATATTGCAACTCATATAACAGTCCACGCACATGGCACATAACACTCCTTTCATAATTAAAATTTCAATTTTTCACATCACACTCACACAAAACAGTCCACATCACATTCACATCACTTTAACACCTCAATATCTCCTTAAAAAAATTTAATAAAATATTTACAAGATGATACATATGACATAAAAGCCTTTTAAAAAATGAAATGGACCTTTTAAAAATATACTCCTACCAAAAAAGTTTGTTGATATAGTTTCACCACTTACACAACTCAATAAACCATTCAAAACTTTCATAAAACAATTATAAGGAGTATACCCAAGCTTTGCACATAAAACCAATTTCAAAAACCTCTTTTTAAGACAAAATCACACCAATCCCCTACCAAAACAGAATTTCAGCCCAATCAAAATGTAATAATCTACTTTCAAATGTTATATAATCACCTTGAACAATATCACAAAAGATACCCATGAGAACACACAAATCCATAAAACAATTTCAAGGAGTATAACAAGGTTATACACATAAAAACCATTCAAAGACCCCCCTTTTTAGGCCCACATGACACTATATCTTTACCCAACCAAAATTGGCAGCCCCTTTCAACAACTAATAAATGACTTCCACATTTTACAAAACTACCACAAGAGACAACACATGAAATACATTTGAAAAATACACACTTAAAAAAATGTAACTTTAATACCAAATGATTTATTATTGCTACCAAAAATGGTTTTCTCATAATTCAAAGTATATAAGGAACATGAAAAATTATTTAATCAATCAAATTAACTCATCATTAAATGGTTACCCACGGAATCACCTACTGAAATTGTCGAATCCCTCAAAACATGGTGCGAAACATCAACCACACCAACCCGGCACCACAAGGATGATAAATCCATCCCTAGACCACAAATGTTCACAAAAAAGACTCATGGTTAAACCCTAGGTACATACCCTAGGTTCTGGATGCTTTGGAACATCAAGAAAGAGGAATGAAACCCTAAGAAAAAGGAGAAATCAAATAGAGAAATACTCACTTGCAGAAATATTGAAGAGATCTCCCTAAATACACCAAAATATGAATCTCCAAGTACCCAAAACTGGTATGGAGGTTATAAGGAGTCATATTAGGTCATGTGGGGACTAAAATTGGGGAAAAAGGATGAAATTTTAAGGAGTTATGAAAGATTCATTTTACCTCGTCAAATCTGGTCGATTTGATAAAGAGTATGAAAGATCACCCTAATTCGTGGTTCACCTGAGCTCCAAAATTGAGAAAACGATAATGGGGGTGATCCTTGGGATATTGGATTTGAGAGGGAGGTATAATCACGAGAAAAAAGTAAAAAATGAATGAGATATGGAAAATTAAAAAAATAATTTAAGGTAGGAAATGGGCTTACGAGCAGGCCCATTACCTTCATCAAAAACCCAAATCCATCATGATTTTGGATTTATATGTGGTCCAAAGGGATATGGTGATTTTAACATATCATGTTATGCCAATTGGGAAGTGGAATGGGTATAAAATAGTAAAAATTGAAGGAGTTATAGAAGAAACGAAATTTGTTTTTAAATCTGGAATTGGGCTCACGGTTTGGCCCAAATTTTCAAACCCCACCATTTTCACCAAAATGAGTGGTAAACCCCCAAAACAAATCAGGAATGAAAATTAAATGAATAATTAATTTAAAAAAATGTCATGTGTGTGAAAGCTACCATCCCAACTCAAGTAATAGGCCAAGAACGAATGTCAACACCAAGACCGATGATCAACACCAAGGATTGAACAACTTCTCTCACTTGAAAGCTAAGGACCAAACAAACTGATACTAATTGTAACACTCCACCCCTAACTCATTGTCTTGATGAGGTGGTGAGGGTTACTTGGACTTAAGTGATGTTACCAAGGTGCCAAAGGCTGGAAATAAATGCTGAGGGCTTCAACAAATAGTGGGGAACAATTTTCCCTTAAGGAGATAACCCAACTCAACAACCAACAATGAAAGATGAATTCACTATCAAACCCAACCATATGATACTAACAATTCCATCACATACCCCAAAACCATTCAACTAGACATGTTCATAAAACATCAGAGTACAAATCAGAAGCTAACAAACCAAACACCATGAGCCATGACACCACCACAACTACACACCAGCTCCCAGCTCCAAGCTCCACCAACACATCACAAACATCACTACGGACCACTAGCAATGAGATGCCTTAACTTTACCTATATCTCGGAACACGACATCTACAAAATCACCAAAGTTCTAAAGCAGGGGGTGATTACTAATACTTAGTAGGTTTTCCCCAAATGACTTCCCTACACATTCCACTAGGATAAAACCGTTAGCACATTTATATAAAATAGTTTATATAAAATAATCACAAGTGCATCCATTACCATAAGCCAACCACACCATTACCAAGACATTTCAACCAAACCAAGTAAACCTAGGGAAAGAAAAACAATCATGCCATAAGCCAAACATGCCACACAAGGAAGCCAAATCAACCATGCCACAAGCTGATTACCTTTTTCATATTTCACTCACAAGACCCACCTACAAACATCACCAACCAAGCACAAATCATATCATGGTGGCACTTCCCATCCATCCCATTCATTACCAATCCACTCATGTGTTACTTCCCACCCACTTGCTATTGATGGTGGCCCTTTCGTCCACTATCCATCCCCTTTTTATAGTGGTACTTTCCGCCCACTTCCACACAACATTCAAACAAGTCAACATAATCGAGCATATAACCCATCAAGAACACAACATGCAATCAACCATTTCCATTACATGCCAATCCACTTCAATAAATCAAACATTTATTGAAAACACCCTTTAATCATTTTCCATGCCAAAACCCATTTCAATAAAACAACCCTTTTTATTGAATACCATTTTCTCAATTCATCTTAATCAAACCAAAAAAACAACTCATTTTAATATCCCATTTTAAAATCACATCAAGAGCATTTGGCCATAAGCCATTTTCCCCAAAAATCCCCAAACCATTACCAAAGGGATTTCCATCCGATTTCGCACATCAACAACACAATTAATTTTAAGCAACAAAAATTAATTGTAACCAAGAAACTAGTTCTAACCAAGTGGATTAGAGAGAGAACCTACCTACCTTTAGGGTTCCAGTGAAATCAACCCACAAGAAACTACTCCTCAAAACCGGAGAACGCACCACCGAAACCTCTCTAGATATCCTTACCTAACATCCACAAGCCTTAAAATCAACATCCAAGGCAACCAAAACCCTATATCTACACACAAAAAGTGTATATCTAGAAAACTAAGAGAGAGGGAGATGTAGATCTAGGGAGAAACCAAAGAAAAACCAATAGGAGAGACTTACCCGAGAGAAACCACCTTCAAACCGCCTTGAAACCCATTTGAATTGCTTCCAAAACAAGTGGGAGAGCCCCTCCAACCCTTGAGAACTGAAAATCCTGAGTGAGTCTCGAGTAGGAGAAGATTGGGAGTGGAATGAGGCAAGCCCAAGTGAACCCGGGTTATAAAACCCTATTTTTAAGTGGCCACACTGTTAGCCCGCATGGTTTTTCAAACTGTGCGCTAACTATGCACACACTACTGTCTCGAAAGAAGGGGTCTGCATAGTTTCCTCGCATGGTTTGGGAAACCGTGCGCAGGCTGTGTGAAGCCTACTGTCTCCCCCTGCACGGTTTCTTGGAGAACCCGCACAGTTTCCCCTAACCATGCTCAAACCATGCTCCCTAAGAAAAGCCTCCAAACTCACTCAAAACCATTCCAAACTCTCCCAACCTCTTCTCAACTAATCCCATGCATTTTAAACACATAAAGAAGCATAAAAAAGGCTACATACCTTAAACTGGGGGTGCTACAGTAATAATAATACTCAAAATTATTTCCTTATAAAATAAATACAGGCATAATTTTATAATTAATATAACATTTTTGTGACAAAATAAATACCAAAAAATTATGTTTTCTATAAACATACATGTATATTTTTATTTCATGAGTAAGAAAATAGGTAGTGTTTAAAATAAAAAGTTTTAGTTTTTAAAATAAGAGTTTATTAAAAAAGTAATTTTTAAAATTGTAAATTATTATCAATTATAAGAAAAATAAATTTACATTTTAATTGACTGAAACTCCATCATATTTCAGTTAAAAATATAACTGTGAAAAAATAGATATTATTTACTTTTATAAATATCAATATAGATATTTAGATTTAACTAAAATATTAATAATAAAAATATTGTTAATATATACACACACACCAAAATATTATTTTACAAACCACACACACACATATATATAGATTATTTATTTTATTATTAAATACTAATATTTATCATAAAACAAAATAAATTAATCAATATTATACCCCAAAAAATGTTATATAAATTTGAAAAGATTATATTTACTAAAATTCAGGATGTTACATTCTACCCCATTAAAATAATTGCATCCTCACAATTCTATCATCATACTTAGAGAAAATATGAATTTCACTTTTTATAAATAGGAAAACTAGGATCACAAGGTCTCTCCTTATGGAAAAACCCTAACAAATTTATGAAAAGCCTCTAAAAATTAAATGATATCTACATATACTAACATCTAAAGTTGTCTAAACCTTGACCCTAATACCAATTGAGATAAACTAAAACCTTTTCAATTTTATCAATTTTATTTATAGAACAAACTAAGATCACAAAAATTTAGATTTTAAAGAGTCAGGATACACGAGAGCATACTAAATACAACACTTATAAAAGAAAAGTACTGAAAAAATTTCATCTGATTTGTAAGAGTTAAACACCATAGAAGGACCTAGAATACTCATTCACTTATATACATCTTGATTCCCTATGAAAAGAGGTTTTGAAAACATATGGTGAGAAATAAAAATCTAAGTAAGGGGGTTTCAAAACATGAGAAAACCAACTGGTGTTTTTCAATTTTTAAAAGGGTACATCATGACATATAAGTTGAAATAACAAACCTTATACAGGTATCATGAGTTCTTATCTATGAGAGATATAAATTTTCTATTGAAAATTTCAATACATTGATTCCTTATACAACAAAAAAACAAGGCTTTATCAGCGCTAAAAAAGCATTTATAAAGGTCATTTTTTCAAATTTTTTTCAAATCAGAGGGTGGACCATCCCCCTTTTATTAGCACTCGACCCCCTTTTAATAGAGCTAGCATCCCCCACCCCCGCCTGCACTCCCTTGCCTTTACTGGGTTTCTAACCTAAGACCTCCTCCTCATGCGCCCGCGACTCTGCCACTCACCTATATTGTTTTGTCTTTCATTTTATGATATATCTATATATTTACATATATTTCATTACATTTTTATCTATATATTCACACACACACACATATTTATTTAAATACACATATAAAATTTGTTTTGTGTGTGTGTGTGCATTTATAAATACATAAATATATAAATTTATATATATGTGTGCATCTATAAATATAATTCTACATATTTAAATTTATTTATATATATTATAATATATATATAAACATATATATGTTTGTTAATACACAGAAAAATATATATATCTATATATATAAACATTATATATACATTAATTGTATATGTATATGTATATAAATATTCATAAATTTGTATTTTAAATAAAATGGGTATTATTTTATAGATAATGTTAATATATTGAGAAATATATTTTATATGTAAATATTTTTAATTATTAATTTATAAAATTAAATTTTTATGGGTGAATATATAATATAATATATATATATATATTGTTATATATTTTATTATAAATAATAGTACATTATGAAAAACAATAAAATTTCAAAACTATAATATCAATATGAATGTAATCCCTAAAAATAAATCCAGTCTCCACAAAAAAAAGCAATAAGACCCCCTTAAACGAGGCTGAAAATCAATCAAATGTTAAAAAATTAGGCTACCCTAACAAAAAAAAAATAGTTTTGGAGGCCTTTTGGGCCCTTTGGCCTCTAAAAATGTGAGCTAGGTTTACCTCTATCATCGAGGCATAGAACTCATCCCAAGCTACGATTTAATATGTAGTAGAGCTCAAACGGACACCCGGATTAAAAGTTATCACCGTTTGAAGTTCAAGTTATGTTTTCAACTTATTTTCAATATTTTATTATTATTATTTTTTTAATATTCAAATTGTTATTAAATGACTATTACTTGATAATAATTAAAAAATTATTAATTAAAAAAATATTTTTAATTATTTTATAATCCATTTTCACTAATTATCATATATATTAAGTGTAAATGCCTATTTAGCTTTATCTAAAACATGTTTTAAAAATATATATTATATTTATATCAATATATATATATTAATATATTAATATATTATTTTTAATATAATATAATTTTTTTAAAGTATAATTTTATCAGTACTTGTAAAAAAGCGTTGATACAGGGGGTCTTTATCAGCGCTTTAAAAAAAACACTGATAAGGGGGTACTTTTATCAACTCTTTTTTAGCACTATTAAAAGTAGCTTTTATCAATGTTTTTTTTAGTGGTGATAAAGGTACCCCCTTTATCAGTGATTTTTTAGTGTAGTTAAAGGGCGACGCTGTAAAAACCCATTTTTGTGGCAGTGTTAAAAAATTCATTTCATTCTTTTATAAAATCATAAAGTTTTCCTTTAAATTATCATAAGTAATCATAAGTAATTTTTTAAGGCTCTTTGAATCATAACATAAAGTCATGGCTTATTCCTAATACATCATAACATAGTTAACATAGTACCATAATGGATTAGGTTCACTCTTTAATCCCATGATGTGCTTAGGATAACCTTGCATGCACCATACATGACATCTCATGAGATTAAAACATTACCCAATGAATTGGAGCACTATCTGGGCACACCCATCATATAAGCAATACCGGGTTCTCCTGATACTATTCGGGTGCACCCATCACAAAATTGGACAATGTCTCATAAGGGTTTTGGTTTACTCGTTATCCCTTACCTTCATTCGTTCTTTGGAATTAAAACATAGTAACTTGAGTTTTACGACATAAAGACTATGAAAACTCATTAAAACCATTAGCATCAATATCCATTTCATAAAAAGGAATTTATTGGATATATATATGTGTGTGTGTCAGGATAAAAGTATTTTCACATGAAATGATATATATATATATATATATATATATTTACACACACACACACACACATATATAGATATCAGAATAAAAATAGGTTTACATAAAATGATACATACATACATACACACACACAGATATATATATATATTTATATGTATAGATAAAAAATTAAAAACAGTTCTATATAAAATGATACATATATATACATACATTTATATATATAAATATCAAAATAAAAATAGATTTACATAAAATGAAACATATATATACATTTATATGTGTATATATATGAAAAATAATAACAATTTCACATGGAATGATATATATGTATATATATTCATATATACATATTCACTTATTTGAAAATAAATCACTTTTACCTTCATTTTTTTTGAAAATTAAATAACTTCCCTTATATTCTTAGAAGCAGAATTAAAATACTTCTGTAATGCCCCTCGACCTGGAACTCTCTCACATGGACAAAAAGGGTTAGTTATGATACCTTAAGTGTGCCTCCTCATATGCCAAAGGATACCGACTAGTAGTAGGGGTGTGATATGTATAATGGGAAGGCTATACCGTCATAACAGTGGAAATAATCCATATAAAAAAATCAATCAGGGTAATAGGCATAGTAGAAACCATATAATAGAATTGGGAAAATAAAGGAGAAACCAATATACAAAAAATGAGGAATCATGTAATGAAAGGAAGATATGTATCTAAATGTCAAACTGAAAACAATACAATAAAAGAGTCATCCGAAAAATGATAAACCAAAAAGACTCCAGTCCTAAAGTCTATGTCAGAACCATATCCTATCTATATCCCATCCTGAAAGCAATAGGGTTAGCAACAAGGTCCCTTTCCCTTGTCCAAAATTTCATCCATGAAATCTTCTCAGGTACCAAACAGCGGCCCAAATAGGGCATGAGTAAAACATAGTAGGTTAACACTACTGTGTATAAAAAAAAATTATGATAACCAGTGCATGAAATAATGTGATAAATAGGTTTATTAATTAGTTCAACAACTAATGAAATACAATAACAACTTGCTTCAGCACCATGCCAGAATATCTCTAAGCACATCTCACAACTTTTCTAACTATAACCATATAACCATGGTAAAACATAACCTGCCTTGGTGCCATTCTAGAATGTCTCTGAGTATGTCTCACAACCATGCCAACCACAACTATATACCCATGGTATAAAAAATCAATCAGCCAAACCTGCTATATAATCATCGCAACATGTGTTAGGGTATAGCCCAATATATAATTATCTCAACATCTTCTAGGGAATAACCTGGTATATAAGCATCTCAGCATGTGTTAGGGAATTTCCTGGTATATAAGCATCTCAACATGTGTTAGAAGTGCATATCACAACAACAAGAATATCAAAATATGACCATATAAAACCAAATGGTTAATTCTTCTAATTACCATTTTTCTTTTAATTTACCCACTATTTTAATTAATCAATTAATCCATTTTCCACAGTGAATCTTTATCAAATAATCACTAGAATCACATGTCATTCTAAAATCATATGTAATCCATTTTTAATTCATTATATTAAAAGGTTCTCTCACCCAAAGGGATCCAACAAAGAATCCAACATAGTATTATCATAATTTTATTCAGTTAATTAATTATTACACACATGCATTATCACAATATTTCATAGAATTAGCAATTGAAAATCAGACCATAGGGTTAAGATTTATACCCCTTACCTTAACCGGTGAAGGAAAAATGCTTCTTATGAAAAAATCCAATAATGAAAAAGGTGCAGAAGATCACAAGGAAAATCTAGATCAAACAGATCAAGATTAAAACCAATAATGACCACAGTTAAGAGATTACACCACAACCGTCTGAGAATGATGGAAGAGGAAGGAAAACAAAGAAGAACAACTTACCTTAGGATATATCACACAAATGGGATATCTAAAATAGATATAGGTGCTCTAAAATTTCCTAGATGTTTCCCTAGGGTTGAGAGGAGTAAGTTATATAAAGGAATAAGGAATAAATAATATGCCTGACACCATTAAAATTGTAGGTTGGGAAATTACATTGTGTGTAACTCCTTTACACATCATGTAATTATTTTTAAAGAGTTACACTGAAAAACCTTTTGCCTCAACTGAATATTTAATTCACCCAAACATTACACATCATGTGATTGGTTCATGATGTATAACCACTTCACACCATGAATCAATTCATGATATGAGTTTGGTGGATTTTACACGTCATGTAACCCATTTAAACATTGTGTAAATGTTCTTCAGATATATTTCGGCCAAGTTTTATTATAAAAACCCAAGACCCATTTAAGGATTCTCAATGTACCAAGAACCCTTAGTAACGCTTGAACCATTTATTCCTGGAATCCATTAATTGAAAAAGAATCCCCAAACCTCTTACTATGTGAATCCTCTCTAGTTTTCTCAAGTTTTCTCACAACCTAAGTGTAACACCCCAAGATTCCATGGTATGATTCTCTTTGAATAATACAATAGCGTGTGTTGTACTCAACTTCGAGTTCTAACACACCACAACCAATAAAACTAGCCGTTATGAATAGTAATACCCAAATTTTGAAATTTTATAAATTTTATCTTTTAAAATGGACTTCATTTTTGGATTCATAATATCGAAATTATCCTAGTGCGAATTTTTTGTATTTTTTTGAAAACTTTCAATTTTTTATGAATAGTGAAAACACTGAGTTATAGTTTAAAACTGAATTTTTATTTAAATAATAATTTATTTTATTTAAATTTATTATAGGTCAAAATAGATACATAATACCTATAAAAGTTAAATATAATTCATTGGAGTCAGTTTATAATAATTTTAGATATATAAAAATTTTATTGAACTTTTTATCGTCTTTTACCCACCTCCTAGGAGTATTTGAAAATTTACATAAAACTTAATTTTACCACTTCTGTGAGTTGAATTTAAAAAATCTGAGAGACACGATTGATATCAGTAAGTAAAATGTTGTTCAATGAGATGAAAATAATTTTTGGTGAATAATAACTTTTTACTTTTATTTACCACGGTTAAAAGTAAATAGGGTAATTAAGGGTAAAAATGATATTATTATTACCATAAAACATTTCATAATTCTATTGGATAAGTATAATTAGACCAAAAACAGACTTATGAATAAAATATGAACCTCTTTGGTCCACTTGGATTAGATTAGGACATTTATTATTATTTTATTTAAAGAAGAGTTAAAAGAGTTAAAATCAATGTTTAATAACTAAAACATTTTTTAATATAGGGTTATACATAAGATAAATTCTACTATAAATATTAATTAGAAAGGTAAACATATTTCCTACATAATGGTATTTTATTTATATTTTTTGGACATTAAATAATTTAATTTATTTATCACACAATGATGATGTAGTAATTACCTAATTAATGAAATATTAAAATAATTGATATTATAAATATCCAAATAAATGTAATTTGAGAAGTTTTATGAATTAAAATAATTTTATAGGTTAATATGACATGTTAGAGTTGATTATATGAATTTTTTTCGAAGTAATAATGCTGTTATGAATTTAGAAAAAACAAAATATCAAATAGTGTCAAAATTGACATAAAAGAATTTTTAAAACAAATATTATATTATTAATTGATATTCTATTTATAAAAATCTATGGTTCATCCAAAAGACTTATATAATGATATGTGTATCATTTATTAACCACTTGGGGTTCTCTTGGAAGTATATAATATGTTTATTAACCATATAATATAAAAATACAAAGAGACATGGTAAATGTCAAACTATTTAACTAAGAGTTAAATATAAAAGTTAAGGTTACTATAGTGACCCAAACCTATCTAAAACCTATTTTTTGAGTGATTTTAGACCCATACCCACCTTATCCTTTAAATAATTTATTTTGGAGCCATTATAAACTGAATATGATTTTATTATAAAATAATATTTCTAGCTTTTCCTAAGGTTCCCCTCACCCCTCTTATAAAAGGGCACTCCCACTTATCTCTAATACACACCTTCAAAGCCTTTTGAATCAGAAAAAACCTGCCCAAATAGCCTCTAAACTGTCCTCCTTTTATTCTAGAGGCCTTATTTTAGTCAGAAAGCCAACCTAAAGATCCCTTTTGATCAAATCAAAAGGAAGAACTCGAAGAAGAGGTAAATATTTCATCACCTCTTTCAAGTTTCTTTCTTCTTCCACTTCCTATTTCTTTGTTATTTCCATTCTAAAATAATAACTCCAGTATATTATATATACTATGATGTTATTATAAATATGTTACAACCATATTCATTATTCTATCCGTCCTTTGAATGACATGTCACCATACGTGCGTACGTACAACTTACCGTCTCCACATCGTGGTGT